>OY728141.1:1646273538-1651073538 GCA_963277665.1 Viscum album
ATCCGCTGGAATCCAAAAGCTGATGGAACACCATCCCATGTGCCATAGAAAGTAATGTGTCACTTTTCATTAATCCCAGACTAGAGAATATTTTTATGTCTAATGAAATATCAATAAAAATGTGATGGAATGATACTGAGAGAAATAAGACTAATGATGAGTTGGTTCACCCTACAGATGGATTTTCATGGAATATATTTGATGCTCGATATACTGATTTTGTAGCTGACGTGAGTAATTTGAGGTTGGGCTTTTCATGTGACAAATTTAATCCATTTGAGAAGATGCTTATGTCACACAACACATGGCCAATTTTATTCGGCCATCTATCCTTGTCATCCTCTTTTACTTCTGATTCCTTCTCTCTAGGAATTTATATTCCATCTTCTTCGACTTTTGCTCTGTCAGAGTCTATCCCAATGAAGCATACATTTGGACCCACTCCACCTATATAGGGTGTTCCTTTAGTTTCTGCTGAACCGGTGACACCCACTGATCAGACTACCACAGGTATGCTTATACAACCCTAACAAATCTTTACACCATTATTTATTTTCATTATAACATGTGTTGATAAAATATTTATTTTTATTTCATAACAGATATTTCTACTGATAAGAGGTAGGGGCAGGGGTGTACATGCATGCATTTGGTGTGGAACCACCATACGCAGTTGATGGTGGACTACAGTGAAGATAGTCAAAAGACTAAAAAATCAGGGCAACAATGTCAGAGTTTTTTGGCGATGCTTGCCAAATACTCCGACATCATTCTTGTCACCCCACTCTCATGGAGACAACTGCCAAATGAAGTCAAGGATAAAGCTTGGGTAGAGACATGGGTAAAAAATATGTTGTATTTAATGATTTTTTTTTTGTATTTATATGAATTAATATTTTCGTGTCAGCTTCAGTTTAATTTCCCCGATGGTGAGGGTGCACAACCAGCACGTTTGAAGGACTTAGGTGAGCTTTGGAGAGCTTACAAGCCCGAGTTGTATATTGGTTGGCATGCTATAGTTTCTATAGAGCTAGATGTCGTCCCTTTCTTAGATGATTTTCCATTAGAATAATATCGAGAGATGATTACTCATTGTACAACTAGCTAGATTAAGGGATTAATCACATTAGAGGTATTTAAATGAAAATATTCAAGTTTTTCTTTAATAATAATTATTAAATTTTATTTAGGAATCATTCGGAAGAAATAAAAAACATTGATGTTAAAAAATATCTCCACACATTGGGACGTACTATGATTCCAGATCATGAGAGGTAGCAGGTATGACAGTTTATAATTTTCCTTTACGACATTCACTTTTTATTGCTTCATCCATAATTTATTCGATTGCTAAAGTTATTATATAGTTTTAGTTATGAACTTAATTACTGGTATCCTATTTTTAATTATTTCTTCCTATATGAAATTTCATTGTAGAGGCATAAATTGAATATATAAGGACGTGTGCCTCAATCAAAACTGTTTTGCTCGAGTAGAAGGAAGAAATATGGAAGTGTGATTAATGAACCGACTCAACAACAGATTTTAAGTTTTACATTGTATATTTAAAATTTTAATCCCTATTTTGTTACTTAATAATCTATTTATATTTTTAATATGATTCTTTAAAGGCCCTTGATTCCTAGGAACCTGACAATTTTGGGTTAAATGATCGCTGACATCATGTGTTGGGAGATGAGAACCCTGATAGAGTATGCTACTAACTTGGGAATAGTATAGTTTTGACGAGGTATTGGTTATCCTCAGGTAGGAGTTTTAGTGCCACCGATTTCCATCAGGTTAAAGTACAAGCAGAAAAGGCTGAAAAAAGGGCCATAGAGAAGGCAGAACAGTCTGCTAGGGAAAACACTGCATTTATGAAACTGATGGAAGTTTTACATCCGACGTAGAGGCTAGAACATCTTGTTATGAATATATGTCATCAATGATTTCTATATATGGTTCACCAGGTGGCTGTTCTAGTGCTGGTCGACATGATGGTGAGGAGGAGACCGAGGCGGAGGAGGAGGGAGATGAAGAGGCTGAGAGGGAGGCAGAGTGTGAAGAGGAGGTCGAGGCTGGGTATGAAGGCGAGGAGGAAGGTGTTGAGGAGGGTGGGGAAAATGACGGGGAAAAAAATGAGGATGAGGGTAAGGCTGATGATGGCAGTGATGATAGTGATGGTGATGAGGGATAGATTTACCCGTTACATTTTTTACTGATATTACTGACCTTTGATGTTTATTGATTTGATTTCCTAAATATGTCTGATTAGGTAGGTCACATTATCTTTATTTTTTATCTATAAAAAATAAAAATTGACTTGACAATTTTCTGTGACTGATTCACCCCACCCCTGGATAACCCCCCACCCCTGTGGATAACCTGCCCACCCCCATGGACACTCAGTACCACCATGGACTACCCCGCCGCCCTTGTGGAGAGCCTGCTCACCCCCCGTGGATAGCCCCTCCCCCCCCCCCCCGTGGACAACCCCCACCCCATTGGATAGACCACCCACCCCCTAGACCCCCCTAGACCCTGGAAAGCCCGCCCATACCATGGATACCTTGTACCCCTTGGATAGCACCATCCACCACCTAGACACCCCTCCCACCCCCTGGATACCTCGTACCCCCTGGACAGCCCCACCCCTAGAAAGCCCCCACCCCCACCCCCTGGAAAACACACCCACCCCCTGGAAAACCCCTCCCCCCATGAATAACCCCCACCACGGTGGACAACCCGCTCATCCCCTTGGACACCCCTACCCCCGTGGACAGCCCCGCCACCCCCTTGGACCGCCCACCCACCCCCTGGACACCTCGTACCCCTAGACAGCCCTGCCCACCCCCTAGATACCCCACCCACCCCGGGATACTACATACCCCCTGGATAGACCCCACCCCCTAGACACCCCCTACCCCAGGACAACCCCCACACCCCCATGGACAACCCACCCACCCCCGTGGATAGCCCACCCACCCCCTTGGACACCCCATACCCCCTGGACAACCCCGCCACCCTCATGGACATCCCACCCACCCCCTGGACACCCTGTACCCCTATACAACCCCGACCCACGTGGACAGACCTCCCACCCCCGTGGACAGCCCGCCCACCCCCGTGGCCAGCCCGACCACCCCTAGACACCCCCTACCCCCCTCAATAGACCCACCACCCCCGTGGACATCCCGCCACCCCTAGACACCTCTAACCCCCCAAACATCCCCCACCCCCATGGACTACCTACCCCACACCCGTGGACAACCCACCCACCCTCGTGGATAGCCCGCCCACCCCCCTGGACACCCTCCCCCAGTGGATAGCCCCCCCACCCCCATGGATAGCACGCCCACCCCCTGGACACCCCTACCCCCTGTGGAAAGCCCGCCCACCCTCCTAGACACCCCTACCTCTTGGATAGCCCCGCCACCCCCGTGGATAGCCCGCCTACCCCCTGGACACCCCGTACCCCCTAGATAGCCCCGCCCACCCCCTGAACACCCCGTAACCCTAGACAGCCCCGCCCACCCCCTGGACAGCCCGCCCACCCCTTAGACAACCCCTTCCCCCCGTGGACATCCCCCCACCACTGTGGGGAGCCCACCCACCCCCCTTGGACACCCCTACCCCCCTAGATAGCCATGCCACCCCCTTGGACAGCCCGCCCACCACCCTGGACACCCCGTACCACCTGGACACCCCCACCCACCCCCTGGACAACCCACCCACCCCTTAAACTCCTTGTACCCCCTGGACAGCCCCACCACCTAGAAAGCCCCCCGTAGACACCCCCGACCCCCTGGATAGCCCCGCCACCCCCCGTGTACAGCCCTCCCACCCCATTGACAACCCCTCCCCTAGTGGACAGCCCGCCCACCCCTGGAAACCCCCTACCCCCTCGATAGCCCCACCACCCCCATGGATAGTTGGCCAACCCCCTGGACACCCAGTACCCCCTAGACAACCCTTCCCACCTCCTGGACACCCCGTGCCCCTAGACAGCCCCCACCCCCATGGACAGCCCGCCCACCCCCGTGGATAGCCCACCCACCCTCATAGACACCTCGTACCCCTTGGACAGACCCTCCACCCTCATGGATAGCCCACCCACCCCCTTAACACCCCTAACCCCTAGACAGACCCCCCCCCCCCCCCCGTGGACATCCCACCCACTCCCTAGACACCCCCTACCCCCTCGACAGCCCCACCACCCCCACAGATAGCCCACCCACCCCCTGGATGCCCCCTCTCCCCGTGGATTGCCCCCACCCCCGTTGATATCCCGCCCACCCCCTGGACACCCCATTCCCCCTGGATAGCCCCGCGACCCCCGCAGATAGCCCGCCCACCCCCTGGAAACCCCATACCCCCTAGACAGCCCCCACCCCCATGGAAAACCCACCCACCCCCTAGACACCCCTTACCACCTGGATAGATCCGCCACCCCTGTGGACAGCCCCTCCACCCCCGTGGATAGCCCCACCACCCCCGTGGACAACCCACCTACCCTTGTGGACACCCCGACACCCCCCTCTGGACACACCCCCACCCCGTGGATAGCTTTTACACCCCCCATAGACACCCCTACCTCCTTAGACAGCCCCCACCCCCCTGTGGATAGTCCGACCACCCCCCTGGACACCCCCTCCCCCCTTGGACAACCCCCCACCCCCGTGGACAGTCCACCCACCCCTGTACACCCCCGTACCCCCTGGACAACCCCCACCCCCTGGACCCCCCACCCCGTGGACACCCGCCACCCCTGGAGACCCCCACCACCTCGACACCCCCCAAACCCCCCATGGACCCCCACCCCCTTGGATGACCCCTCCACCCCCAGGACACCACCCTACCACCTGGAAACCCTCCAACCCCATATTCAGATGCTCAAAATGTAACTCTTAACTATCATGGGATCTCTTAAATGTGAGTGTCCTCTCACCATTATGAGATATTTGCACTAAAGAAAATGAAATGGGTTAGTTGGAAGAGTGGTTGTCATGTGAAGATTGAAATGGAGAAAACTATGTTGTGGTACATGTCATGGTTAGAAGAGTCTGCTATTTTAATGTTCCATTGCAGGTGGTTTTTTGTTCTATTATAAGTGTTGTTTGCAGGTGTATTTGCAGGTGTATGCAATGGAAGGGATGTGTGGCTGTTGTGCTAGTTGTTGTGTAGTTTTCTAGAAATACACTATACCAACAGTTTAAAATTGTTGGTAATGTGTATTTTTAGAATAGTTTTACCAACGGTTTGAATAAACCATTGGTAAAGTGTATTTCCAGAATATTTTTACCAACGGTTTCAGAGAACTGTTAGTAATACTATATACCAACATTTTCTAAACTGTGGTAAACTATATGTAAAGTATATATCCCAACATTTTATTAACCATTTGTATAAATATATACCAACGGTTTCTATAAAATCATTGGCATACTGAATGTTACACTACCATATACCAATGGTTTGAGAATAACCATTGGTATATGCCTTCTACAACAGCTTACTAACCAACGGTTTTCAAAACTGTTGGTGTATATTATACCAACGGTTTTGATGCCTATACCAAAGTTTTGAAACCATAGGTATATATTGTATTTCTAGTAGTGTGGTTTGAATAATACCAGGATAAATCCATTCCTTACATCAATACCCATATCAGAGAGTCCTTTTTTATTATAATACCATCTATGGAAATACTTTGGTATAAACCTTAAGAGGTTTTCCAAAGAAGAGGCATAGTTCTTAACCAAGATCTTTCATTTTTTTCTTTTTTTAACTTCTTAAAACATAAAGAAAAAAAATAATATTCCATATACATATATTTTGTTATGTTTTTGGAATGACCTTTATCTGTCTTCTCTTCTATCAAATGGGAAACAAAACCATCACTTTTATGTATGTTGTACTATCGGCTCGCGAACTGATGTAATTCATTTTCCATCACCTCCTCTCATAACTGGTTATAATGGTTTATTTAATATATATATATATATATGATATTCATGACATATTTATCATTATATAGAATTAATATATCATATCTTTCCTCAACTTTTGATTCATTGAAAATTGATAATAACATTCATGCATATGTATGGACAACCACCTCCACGAAGCAATGCGATTTTTTTTCATAACGACATCACATGGATGATATATATAAATTTATTTAAATAAATAATATGGTATTTATCATATAATTAACATTATTTAAATATAAAATAATACCTACCTTTTTTTATAATGATTATTGAAAAATGGAAACATTACTAATGCATACGTATGACCTAGTATCTCAACAATTTTCATGTAGATCATTTTTCAGAACCATATTTAATGATTGGTTTTAAAAGTAAAATTTATGTATAAAAATTATAATTATGTCATTTTTATTATTCTAGAGATTATGAAATAATGAAATATTTGACCATAGTCAACCAACCAAAGTCTTTTTTAACAAATGAGCCAAATATCATCAAAACATCTGACATGAACTTAAATGATTTTGTAATTGTATATAAACTAGTATTAAATAAAATAAAATTAATAATTAAATTTAAGAGGTTATTAAGTAAGAAAAAAATTAACAGAATTTTATTAATCAATAATATAAGGAAGACACCTGATGAGACAAAATCAATGTAAGGGAATTTATTTTAAAAATCATATTTCAAAGGTTCCCTTCCAAATAATTTTATTCCATGTCCATGTTATTCTAAATGTTTAAGTAAAATTATTATAAATTCTTAAATGGTTGATAAATTTCATTTTTTACCATATTTTATTTTCTTTAAAAAATTTTAAAAAATAAATCTTTTAACGTTTTTACATAAGAGAAACTATAACTTACAACCTCAATTTAAATGTTTTAAAGAATTATTATGTAAATATTTATCTTCCATGTAAATATTCATAACAAAAAATTCCTACAAGAAGAGATACTCCAAATTAGATAGTGGAATTTTTTAGACAGGATCCATGGGAAAATCCTCCAGTGAATCCTTCTTTGGTTGAAGTTGTAATCCATACAATTCAGACTATGGGTCCAGTGGGAGTTGCGAACTCAAGATGAGTAACAGATCAAGGCTCAGAATTTACCAAATAGCATCCACCCATCATTAATGGTGACAAATTTCCCCAATAATTTGAAGAGTTTATGGAGTGTATTGAGAGGATCTTCAATTTCTATAAAAACCCTAAAGAATCTAAGGTGGGTTTTTCCATGAACATGCTTAAGTGATTGGGAAGAATATGGTGGGAATCTATTGTGCAAGATAAGTTGCATGAGGAATTTACCCTAAATTATTTCATGAAAATATTTAATAATTATTTTTACCTTGATATGTTATGTGAGGTGATTACCCAAGAGATTATATCCTTGGAGAAAGGAGATTTTACTATTCTAGAGCATTCCATCGGCTTTACTGAGCTGGTGAATCTAGCACCGTATCTAGTTACTAATGAGTACCTAAAGGATGAGAGGTCCAATTTTGGACTATGGATGGATATTAATTTGATTTTGACTCTCATTTGTCTTCTGATATTTGTTGAGGTAGTTGAAAAAATATCTTAGGCTAAGCCATAAATAACTGGAAAGACATTTTTGGGTGGTACTTCAATTGGTGTAGTTTTTAGAGAGGGTGTGTCTTCTAGCAAGAAAAGGAAGTTCAAGGATGTTATATTTTCATTAGGACTTATTTCAAGGGGTTCATTAAGACAACAATATTTTTTCTTCTATCAATGTGGATGGTGTGGTCAGTCTTTTCCTAACTGTATGGAGGATCCTTGGACATGTCATCTTTGTGGATAGTCTAGTCACCCAAATAATTATTATAAAAGTATATCCTAGGGTTGTAAGGAAGGACACACTCTTAATTATGGATTTAGAGTTAATATCAATGATTCCAAGTGTAGTGGCTCTAATCCTTAGGATAAGGGGAATGATTATGCAGCTAAGACCAGAACCATTTCTATGACTAAGTATGAACTAGATGAATCTAAGGCAGTGTCGTCTACTATTAAAGGTACAATGTTTATTTCAACTTATATGGTGATTTTTTTTTTGATATAGGTGATACTCATTCTTTTATATCATCAAAGTTATTTTATGTATTTTTATTACATTCAAAACTTATTCCATACTTGTTAGATGTTTTTATTCCTTTGGGAAAGAGGTTTGAACAAGGTTTCAAGTGTGCCGCATGTGGGGTGATGATAGCCGACTTCATGGTGGCATTGGAATTTTTAGTTCTAGATATTTAAATATTAAAAATGATACTTAAATGGATTATATGATCAGAATTAAAGACTATATATATTGTTACCATTTTTAGGTTTAGTTTTTCATCATCTGATGGGGTCACTCATGTTTTTCAGGGTGAGTGGGACTCTGATTGGGAAGGGAAAGGCCAGTTGTTCATTATTCTAGGGTAATCTCATGCCAATTTATAGATATGTTCCTTAATTACATTGATTTTTTGGGTAGTTTTCTTTCTACATTGGTGTGTGCTTACCCTAAGGTTTTTCTATATGATTTTTCTAGTTTATCACCACAGAGGGAGGTCAATTTTACTATTGACCTACTCACGGGAATGATGCCCATTTCTATGATATCTTATCAAATGGGACTTAATTATTTGGTGGAACTTAAATTCCATCTTGAGGATATAGAGGATAATGGATTTATTCTTCCTAGAATGTCACCATGGGATTCACATGTTCTATTTGCTAAGAAATAAAATGGGACTCTCAGACTTTGTATGGATTATTGAGATTCGAATAATGTGACCGTTAAGAAAAAATATACTTTACCTAGAATTGATGATATTTTTGAACACCTTGGGGGGTGGGGGAAATGTTGGTTTTCAAGTATCAACCTTCATTTAGGGTACCCCCAGTTGAGAGTCATAGAAGAGGATATACCTAAGATAGAATTTAAGAGATGATATGGGAATTTTGAGTTTATGGTTATGACATTCAGTCTCACTAATGATCTTATGGTATTTATGGCTTTGATAAACTGAGTATTTCATCATTTCGTGAATTTAATTTGTGTTCATGGATGATATTTTGGTAGACTCTAAGTTAGAGGCGGAGTATACAGACCATTTGAATATCATTCCTCAAACCTTAAAGGAACATTTTATTTATGTTAATCTTTACAAATGTGATTTTTTTCATCTGGGAAGTGAAATTTCTAGAGAATGTGACATCAAAGAGGGGGTTATCAGTGTATCTAGAAAATATATAAGATTTTATGTCCTCAAAGTAGCCTATAAATGCAGTTGAGGTCTTGATCTTCTTGGGTTTGGCTAGTTATTATAGATGGTTTTTTTCCAGATTTATCCAAGATCACACCTTCGATGAAATCTTTAAACCATAAGGGTATAAAGTTTTAATGTAATGGAAAATTTAATGGATATTTTGAGGATCTCATGGTGAGGTTGACTTCAACCCCATTTTTTATTATTCGATAACTGGGTTCAGATTATGATGTTTTTTACGATGATTCTGGTTTTAGTTTGGGATGTGATTTGATGTTGGGTAAATAGGTTGTGGCTCATGGATCTCTCTAGTTAAACCCTCATGAGAAGAACTAACCTACCCAAAATATTGAGTCATAATCAGTTATGAATTCACTCAAAATTTGGTGTCACTATCTCTTTAGAGAGTGCTTTAAAGTTTATTTTGATCATAAGAGCATGAAATACATTTTTTACTTAGAGGGATCTTAACTTGTGACAAAAATTCTAGGTGGAGTATCTTAAAAAAAATATTTTGATATTGCATACACTCTTGAGAAATGGAATGTGGTTGTTAATGTGTTGAGCAGAAAATTAGCAATGCAAGCTATGAAGGAATAAGTTAAGGAATGGTCTCTAATGAGTTTGATTATTGAGATGAGCTTGGGAGTGTAAGAGATTGGTGTACATGTATTCTTAGCTTTGATAAAATATGACTCATATTTTGATGAGTGATTTAATATTGAGTAGGATATAAACACTGAATTATAACATTTTAGTAAAATCCTCTATGGTGGGGATACATGGGTGAGTGGTCTTTGTCTCCCAATGGAGTTTTGTGCTTCCATAGTAAGTTGGTTGTTCCATTTTCTCTGAGGCACGAGTTGATGGAAACTAGACCCAATTCATGTTGGTATATAAACCCTAGGTCTAAAAAATGTATCATGAATTTATACATTGGTATCAGCTTATAGGGATGAGGTGTTTTATTGATAATTTTGTTTCAAAGTGTCTCACTTGTTAGAAAATTAAGGTGGAACTACAAAAACCTTCTAGTTTGTTCTAACTTATACCCATTCAGTTATGGAATTGGGATGATATATCCATGTATATCATTATTTATTTTACATGGGATCCTATTGGGAAGGATGAAATTTATGTAAATATTTATTGAATGACAAAATCATCACATTTCATTACTATCAAGGAGATGAAGAAAGTGGAACATCTCAGAGACTTTTATGTTTGGGAGATTTTGAGACTTCACGGGGTTCCCTCTGTGGTTGTTTCTGATAGGGAAATAAGGATCACATAAAGGTTATGGAATGGTTTTCAAGAGAAAATGGGTTCTTAGATGAAATTGAGAATGATTTATCATCCGTAGATGGATTGGTAGATAGATAGAGATATCCGGGTTATTGAGGATATGCCTTGATCTTGTGTGTTTGATTTTGGAAGATCTTGGGAAAATAATTTTCCTATGTTCAGATTTTACATTAAAAATAGTTATCAATATTTTATAAATATGGTACCATTTTAAATTTTGTATGGGCTACCATGTAGATCTCCCTTGTGCTGGGAAGAGTTGGAAGAGCGGCCCATGTTTGGGTCGATTCTTCTTCAAGAGATGACGGAAAATGTGCACCAGATTTGGAATAGGTTTGTCACAGAAAAAATACATCATAAATATAGTTTTTTCCTTTTAAATCATGGAGAGACTAAAAAATGAATCATGTTTTTGGTCGAAGTATATTACTCAAGAGGTGGGTTAATTGAGTATCTATAAAAATTTCTTTTAAAATCGGTTCTTTGAAAAATTTCCCCCAATTAAAAATATAATCCAAGTTAGTTTGTAGTGAATTTATAAAAGTCTTGAATGTTCAATTAATTTCTCATAATATTTATTAGTTCTCAACTATACTAATCTAAATATTAATACAACTTTTGAAACTAACATACTGGTTCATAATAGTTATAAATACTTTCTAAACTAACTATAAAAGTTCAATTTAGTTTTATGTAAAATTTAACAAACATAGATTAAAACTAAAATGAAAAGGCACAATAGATATAAACAAGAGGTTCAATCTCAAGAAAAGACTTAGTTCTCTCCACTTTCTGATCACCTACCACCAAGCAGTTTAATTTAATAAATAGTTTGATCCACACCCTGGATCGGGGTTCATAATACCACACAAGGCTGTACAGGTCACACTTGACCTCTACCACAATTATTCGTGAAAAAAGACATGTCACACTTGACCTCTTAATCTATTATATGTGGGATAAAAATTACAAATGAGAGATATTTTGAGGATATCAAGTATCCTCCAGTTATGCATAGGAAATAGTGTGTGTGTTAGAAACAAATACACACACTGTTTATAAATTTTTGTAAATAAGAACAACAGAGCTAAAGATATAGAGAATGGTTTAGAAGTCTCTGTGTGTTATGCAGCAAGGATCTAGACTCGTCTGATGTAGTAGAGATGATGTCTAAGTCATCTTCTGGATGTTGTCTCCAAAACAGATTATTGCAGTGTCTATAGTCTGGCTTTGAGGCATGTGAAATTTATAGCTTCTTTGTTTGAAAGATGTTTAGTGTAGCTGAGTTGGTTTAACATGTCTTGTTGATCTCCCCATATGTTCTTCCTTTGAGTTCTTGGGATTTTTCAATAAGCTCGTGTAGAGAACCAAAGCTTGAAGTACATAGACATTACTTTATTTTTTCGGAATACTTAATACATAACAAAAACAAACACACAAGGACCGTAATAGTTTAGTTTCTTTGGAAACTCGAAACAAAATCTTCTAATCGTGGTGAAAGATCTTCAACATCTCCCATAAAGATCTCCCCCTTTTGTTTTCTTACCTAAAACATATCTTTATATCCTATGGAAAAGAAAACATAAAAATGGTGAGATCAAATGCTCAGTAAGGGTATGCATGAAAAAAAACATACACATTTGAACTTAAAAACTTGAACATAATGTTTAAACATCAAATTTTTGAGCAATGACATAAAACATGGCAGTACATAAGGCATAGATCATAAAGAAACATAAATCATGATAAAATAGCATGAGAATAAAACATGTAATTGTGGAAACCATTAATCACATGTTATGATTTTTATAGTAGCCAAGGCATTGCTGCCAAGACCATCTTAGTGGACAAAGTCCCTTTCTGAATCGAGTTCACTCCTCGTTCCAGTCCTGTATTACTGAACCGGTTTAACTTTCCATTCCAGCCATGTCTATCTCATGAGATATAAATCTTTACCCAATTCATTGGAGGGAGATATAGGTCCCACCCATCTCATAATGAAATCATTCTTACTTGTGCCCCAACATGAACATAAATCATTCGTCATTACCCAAAGTATAAAATGGGTTTCGTAAACATCATCCCATCATAACATAATCCATAAAAAAATTAAATCATTTCATCATAAGAAAAGTGAAACTTGTCAAATCATAGAGACATTATACTTGAAACATACACATAGGAAATAATTTCATCTTAGATGGAAAAATGGTTTTGATAAAACACTTGAAATGAATTATTGAGGAAAATATCCTTTCTTTTTCAAAATCATTTTCTTTTCACAAAATTCAATGCAATTTTAAAAGAAAAGGATTTTGTTGGAAATATTAATGAAATCTTGTAGATTAATCTTCATTAAAATAAGGCTTTATAAAAACTTAACAATCGGTTCATTCCATATAAGTTAAAAAAACATTCTTCTCATACTTTTTTTAGAAAAGTCAAAAAGTACCTGTATGGTAAACAAAAGAAAGATTCCTTCCATACGATGTGGTAAAAGTAGAAAAGGGTAAAAATTACTTAAAACATACATGTAAGAAAATTAATCATTTTATGAAAACATTTTGAGAACATATGGACATGGATAATAAACATAACCACAGTAAATACTTACGAATAAACAATCTCAGATAAGAATGAGATTGGAATAATTATCCCTTACCTTATGTCTGATATGCTTTGTATGTATCCTAACCTTATGTATAATGATTTAAATAATTTCATTGACTTATTAAATAATCATATTAATTTTTATGATATCATATATGGTTCACTTATGACTTTATATTACCCGTTCTTTTGTAATTTCCATGTTAAAGCAGCTTTTTGGGTAAAATTGTTTTATTTATCGTACTTGTTTGGACTTGATGTTCTTGATATTATTATTAATTATATCATTATTTAATTACTTATAGAATGTAAATCATGATTTATATATCTTATATATTCAGTATATATATATATATATATATAATAGATAGATAAATGAAGTGAAATACACCGTTCAGGGAGACGGTAGGCCGTATGTACGCATGAACGTTGTTTTCCTTTCCTTGTTGAATTGAATGAAAGTAAGTAGATGAAATATATATAAATATATATATACATAAATCCAGTAGCTTTATAATGTCATATGTTTCATTATTATTCATTATATATACTTTATAATCATTCATGAATGGTTAACATGAAGAATGAATCTTATCGCGTACGTGGAGACGGTAGTCCGTACGTACGCACGAGCGATGATATCGTTCCCATGAATGTGGAATTGTTATTGAAGTTTATGTATACTATTTCAGAATCAATATCACTTTACAATAATCACATATAGTTATTCTTTACACCATTATACCTATCCAAGTAATGTGGTGGTGGAAAACAGATTACAACATAGCGTGGAGACGGTATTCCGTACGCACGCACGCGCGGATAGATAGAAGGTGGAATAGGTTTGTCTCATATTTATAATAATATATCAGTATATTAGTGATACTGATGTTATTACCTCATAATGAAACTACTAAATAAGAAGAAGTAGAAGAAGAAATAAATTTGAAAGAATCGGTAACAGATATTATCTCTTCTTCGACATGCCTCTTTGAAACCTCCTATTAGGGCACTAAAATTGTTCTATAAAGAAGACCAGGAACTCTAGAATATTTCTAGGGAATTTGAGAATGGAAATGGGCAGGGTTTGGCCGATCTTGAAGGCTCAAGGTTGTGTAAAGATGAGAGGGAGGAGGTGCCCTTTTATAAGGGAGGAGAGGGGTACCTTTGGAATCCTCAAAAATATTAGTTTAATATAAATTCAAACCCCACATAAAAACATCAAAAAATGACTCAATTTGAAGATTAGATGATATAGGGTTTTACTATAATCAACCAATGAAATTTAGACATATTTTGATCTTATTGTAAACCTTATCATTTTGATTTATCCTTATTTAATCTATTTAATTTTATTTGTGGTAATAAAATTCTAAATTTTAAATGGTTATAAATAGTCACTTATGTGTTGTTAATTTTACATAATTGGATACTTTATGACATTTAAAATATATAAGTTTCAATTTATAATTTTTAAATATTTTTGGGATTTTTAAACAATTTAATAATATGTCATTTTTATAAAATAACAATAGTGTCAATTTTGACACTATTAATTTATTTGAATTAAAATAAAATCCACACAGAGGATATATTCGAAATAAAATATTTAATAGGTTCCTAACATGTCATATTAATCTAGAAAATTAGTGGAGCACACTAAATAGTTCATATAATATTTATTTTACTATTTGTAAAACCATTTATTTGATACTTCTCTTAATAAAATAATTTCAACAACATTTTTGTATAATTATTAAATATACTTATTTGTTGCATAAAAATTAAAAATAAAATACTAGGATGATTATAAATATTATAGATTTCATAATAATACTTTTAGTCTGATTTATATTCTAAAACACCCAACTCTTAAAATGTTATATTTATTAAATTATTAAGGTGACAACTTTTACATCATTTAAAGTAAAATAATATAAGTGTCATAATCACTTTTATGAGACTAAAAACGGTCATATATTCGGTAATTGGATTCTTTTGGTGTATATATACACTAAAAATAAGTTTTGGTCAGGTTTTTGAGCCTTTTAATGGGTATTATTATTCCAATAAAAACTATATTACTTTTTTTTCACTAAATAAATAATTTATGCCTCATTAATGTATAAGCTATTAAAGTAATTAAATATCTCTTAAAAATTATAAATAAATTACCATGATAAATAAAAACATTTTTTCTTTAAAATGAGTATTTATAACCGAATTTATATTCTGTATAAACTTATATTAAAAATACTTTAATTATTGAAGTTGAGTGAGACATATTTCACTTTCTTTTAAATAAAATAAACTAAAGGTCTTAATCACCTCCAAGTGGATTCAAATGGATTCCATTTCGACCAAAATATGCCTTAGGATGAAATATAAGCATCTAATTATATTAATACAAGTGTTAGGGTAATTTTATAATTTTATATTTACCCTTAATTACCCGATTTACCTTTTACTATGAAAAATAAAATTTACCATAGTTACTATTCATAATGCCCAAAAATAAAAAGTATCCTATTAACATAATTTGGACCCAATGATTCAAAATATGGAATCCATTTTTCTAAATTCAATACAAAAAATTTTCAATAATTAATTTAAAATTAATCCCGTTGTTAAGAAAACGAGTTTTAAAAGTTAAAACATTGCAAAAGATTGAAATGATTTTACCTATGAATTCAATCTAAAATCAATGATAATGACATAAATTATATTAAATGGTAAAAATATATTCTATTTATACTTTAAAACAATTAAATATTATAATTTAAACATATAAATTATTACGATGACAAAATTTTTTTTTAATTAAAATATAGTGTGTTTTACTATTCATTAAAATATGAAAGTTATCATAAAAATATCAAAACTTTATCCAATGTAAAATTTTATATCCTGATTCAAAATAAAAAGTTTATTTTGTAAAATTTAACTTATAAAATTTTCAAAGATTATATTTAAAATGGGTGCGCCATTAAAAGGCGGCAAAACTGCATTTTTTGAAAAATATTTATTTTACCCGAAAAATTTATTTTGTTCTCATACCATGTTCTATAAAATGTGTAAAATGAATTATAATTTCAAAAAATTCAAAATTTATTTACTACTATTCATAATGGCTAGTTTGTAATAATATTATAACCATATATCGTTGTTTAGTGAAACCCGGTATTGCGTACAACACACGCTAGCGAGGAAGGTTGTGATTGCGTGGAATGTAATCCAAGTCAGGGTTATGTATAGTGCAAGACTCCTTTGTTGTTGTATATAACAAAATCTAACCATATTTCATTTATACATTTAATATATATATATATATATACACTCAATGTTGCGTAGAATAACTACTATCAAACAAACTGGAAATTATGTGTAACACGATCCAAGATTAGTGTTGTGTATAATGCAAGCTAATATGGTGTTGTGTATAGCGCAAGATAATCTTGGTGTAGTGTACAACAGACGATATGAAAGAAATTAAAAATAATATATCTTATAAAATCTCGGGTTGTTAAATTCTACCACCCTTAAAATGAATTTCGCCCTCGAAATTCGTCGGGGTTATAAATTGTTTACTATTCATAGAAACCCACATCGTAAAAAGGAATACTAAAACTTAATTTTAAAAACTAAAGTATAAAATGTAACGATTACCCAAATTAACTCATCACTGGGTTTCCATATATGAAAACATAGGTGAAAATATGGATATGGAAGAAAAATCTAACCATCAAGTTCTGATGGAGAGTGGTAGAGAACATGGCTATGAAAAAGCCAACAATCAAAAAGCCATAAATTTGTGATGTTCTAAGGTACCATCTGATTCATTAGATATGAGGGCACTAGGACAACATTTTTGGTTTTCAAGATCATTTCCATAATGTTGAAGAATTTTCGAATCAAAAGAAATACTTACATGATTTTGGTACAATCTCACCGTTGTTCGTGCCTTGAACAATTTCCACTTCATCTCTTAAAAAAACTGAAGTTGAATTTGTCATTCGTGAAGTGTTAGCAGATCATGTGATAGAATGATGAGTCATTCCATCTGTTTCAAAAAAAGGATATAAAAAGTTATCAAATATACATAAGTCCACTTATGGTGAGGTTAATCGTATATGATTCCAAAATGGACATATACTTCATCTATCATACTGCTTAACAAAATAAAACTAGTTTATACTAACTAGGGACTTCCTGTAGGCCAGTGGTAGGCGATAAAGGCCTATCACACTTCTGTTGTGGGTTCGATTCTCACAACCTTGTCCGACGTGATGGGTTTTTTCCCGTCCTATGGGTTTTCCTTTTTCTAAAACTACATTATTATAACATTCCATAAATAATATCGAAAAAAGTTCTAAACATAAATAATAATATCTGATGTCTGACATAATCCATTCTAGTCTTTAGACTTATCCAAAATAAATCTGTCCAATCTCATAGTATAAAGAAAATGATTACTAGAAATATCATTAACCATGCATGTGAATTCCACAATTTATCCCCCATATATCATAAGATATATCTTATTGATCGTATTCCAAACATGTATTCTTTTGAAACATTAATTACCATAAGCCCTTAGTGAAAACATGAGTGCTGTCAAAAGTTAACTCTTTCCACATACAAAAATCCCAAAAATTTTATATACTCAAACCATGATATCAATTAGTCCTTATGTCAGTCATGAGCTCATTAATACTATCAAACATTTCATTATCTCCTTATCCCTTCTTTATGTGCATATTAGGTGCTTTCCAAAAATATATGAATACCCTTTCTTGGTTACCAGTACCATTCAACACATACTTTCAAAACTCAAGAAAAGGCAACAGTGTAACAATCCTTAGATTTTTCTTTATTCCATAGTACCATACATTATTCTTGATAAACATACAATCATTACACTACCTTCTTAAACCACTGACCGAGCTTCATCATTTATTCCATCTCATATATCATTTGTAGTCTCTTCATCATCATCCACATAAATACCACCCATATGATCATTCTGATTCTGGTTATGAGATTTTCCCTTAGGGCATTGGTTTTCATAATGCCTGTACATTCCACATATAAAACACTTAACCATTGTTTATGTCTTAGAAATACCATTATCCTTGTCCATGGTGTTAACTGAACCTTTTCCTTTACAATTACTAGCTTTGTGTCCATCTTTTCCACACCCAAAGCATCTTCTAGTTTCTTTGAAACATTCGCCCTGATTCCTCTTCCCACATGATTTACATGAGGGAAATCGAACTTTCTTTCCTCTATGATCATCATGAAACTCCATATTTCTCTTATTAGCTGAGTCGGGAAACTTACCAAAGTTGAGATTATTGATCATATTCTGATATTTCTGATTAGGAATAATAACGATATGTGGACTTCCATATCCAATTTCATTTGGTTGCTCATGAAGAATATCATTCCATTTTCCATCATATCCTCCATCATCGTGAATCTTCCTGTTTCCAGCCATTTTCTAAAACCAAAAAAGAATAGTTTAAGAGGCCAAAATCCTAATCAAGGGGGAGTAAATTCAATATCTAACATCTTAGGTTTAATTATAATATCGTTACCGTAATTCTAGGACTATAAACTATACTTATACTTAACCTTAGGGACATCCCTAGACATACCTTAGAAATATCTCTAAGGATCTCACTAAAGTTCTCACATCCTAGTTTCCAAAGGTTGACTAAACCATTCCTCTGATACCAACTGTAGAGACCCAAAGCTTGACATACATAGACATTACTTTACTTTTGTAGAATACTTAATGCATAACAAAAATAAACACACAAGGACCGTAATAGTTTATTGTCTTTGGAAACTCGGAACAAAATCTTCTAATCATGGTGAATGATCTTCAACATCTCCCATAAAGATCTTCCCCTTTTATTTTCTTACCTAAAACTTTTCTTTATATCCTAGGGAAAAGAAAACATAAAAATGGTGAGATCAAATGCTCAGTAAGGGTATGCATGAAAAAAAAACATACACATTTGAACTTAAAAACTTGAACATAATGTTTAAACATCAAATTTTTGAGCAATGACATAAAACATGGCAGTACATAAGGCATAGATCATAAAGAAACATTAATCATGATAAAATAGCATGGGAATAAAACATGTAATTATGGAAACCATTAATCACATGTTATGATTTCCATAGTAGCCAAGGCATTGCTGCCAAGACCATCTTAGTGGACAAAGTCCCTTTCTGAATCGAGTTCACTCCTCGTTCCAGTCTTGTATTACTGAACCGTTTTAACTTGCCGTTCCATCCATGTCTATATCATGAGTTATAAATCTTTACCCAATGCATTGGAGGGAGATATAAGTCCCACCCATCTCATAATGAAATCATTCTTACTTGTGCCACAACATGAACATAAATCATTCATGATTACCCAAAGTATAAAATGGGTTTCATAAACATCATCCCATCATAACATAATCCATACAAAAAAATGATATCATTTCATCATAAGAAAAGTGAAACCAGTCAAATCTTATAGACATTATACTTGAAACATACACATAAGAAATAATTTAATCTTATATGGAAAAATGGTTTTGATAAAACACTTGAAATGAATTCTTGAAGAAAATATCCTTTATTTTTCAAAATCATTTTCTTTTCACAAAATTCCATGAAATTTTAAAAGAAAAGAATTTTGTTGAAAATATTCATGAAATCGTGTAGAGTAATATTCCTGAAAATAAGGCATTATAAAATCGTAATAATCCATTCATGCTATACAATTTAAAAAAACATTCTTCTCATACTTTTGTTAGAAAAGTCAAAAAGTACCTCATATGGTAAACAAAAGAAAGATTCCTTCCATACGATGTGGTAAAAATAAAAAAGGGTAAAAATGAATTTAAAAATACATGGAAGAGAATTAAAAATTTTATGAAAACATTTTGAGAACATATGGACATGGATAATAAACATAACCATAGTAAATACTTACGAATAAACAATCTCGGATAAGAATGAGATTGGAATAATTATCCATTACCTTATGTCTGATATGCTTCGTATGTATCCGAACCTCCTGTATAATGATTAAAATAATGTCATTTACTTATTACAGAATCATATTCATTGTTATGATATCATATATGGTTCACTTATGACTTTATATTACTCATTCTTTTGTAAATTCCACGTTAAAGCAGTTTTTTGGGTAAAATCGTTTTATTTATCGTACTTGTTTGGACTTGATGTTCTTGATATTATTATTACTTATATCATAATTTACATACTTCCAAAATGTAAATCATGATTTATATATCATATATATTCAGTATATATATATATATAATATAGATAAATGAAGTGAAATACACCGTTCATGGAGACGGTAGGCCGTACGTACGCATGAACGTTGTTTTCCTTTCCTTGTTGACTTGAATGGAAGTAAGTAGATGACACACAAAAATATATATACATAAATCCAGTAGCTTTATCATGTCATATATTTCATTATTATTCATTATATATACTTTATAATCATTCATGAATGGTTAAAATGAAGAATAAATCTTATCACGTTTGTGGAGACGGTAGTCCGTACGTACGCACGAACAATGATTTCGTTCCCATGAACGTGGAATTGTTATTGAAGTGTATGTATACTATTTCAGAATCAATATCACTTTACAATAATAACATATAGTTATTATTTACACCATTATACCCATCCAAGTAAGGTGGTGGTGGAAAACAGATTACACCACGGCGTGGAGACAATATTCCGTATGTACGCACGCGTGGTGATTTCATTTTCCGTAGGATGGATAGAAGGTGGAATTGGTTTGTTTCATATTTATAATAACATATCATTATATTAGTGATACTTATGTTATTAATTCATAATGAAACAACTAAATAAGAGGAAGTAGAAGAAGAAATAAATTTTAAAGATTCGGTAACGGATATTACCTCTTCTTGGACACGCCTCTTTGAAACCTCCTCTTAGGGCACTAAAATTGGTCTTTTAAGAAGAATAGAAACTTTAGAATATTTATAGGTAAGTTGAGAAGGGAAATGGATAGGGTTTGGCCGAGGATGAAGGCTCAAAGTTGTGTAAAGATGAGAGGGAGGAGGTGCCCTTTTATAAGGGAGGAGAGGGGCACCTTTGGAATCCTCAAAAATATTAGTTTAATATAAATTCAAAACCCACATAAAACCCTCCAAAAATGACTCAATTCTAATATTAGATGATTAAGTGTTGTAATATCATCAAAAAATCAAATTTAGACATGTTTTTATCTTATTTTATACCTTATCATTTTGATTTATCCTTATTTAATCTATTTAATTTTATTTGTGGTCATAAAATTATAAATTTTAAATGGTTATATATAATCACTTATGTGTTGTTAATTTTCCATAATTGGATACTTTATGACATTTTAGACTATATAAATTTCAATTTATAATTTTTAAATATTTTTGTGATTTTTAAACAATTTAATAATATTTTATTTTTATAAAATAACAATAGTGTCAATTTTGACACAATTAATTTATTTGAATTAAAATAAAATCCACACAGAGGATATATTCGAAATAAAATATTTAATAGGTTTCTAACATGTCATAATAATCTATAAAATTAGTGGATCACATTAAATAGTTCATATAATATTTATTTTACTATTTGTAAAACCATTTATTTTATACTTCTCTTAATAAAATAATTTCTTTAACATTTTTCTATAATTTTTAAATATACTTATTTGTTGAATTAAAATTAAAAATAAAATACTAGGATTAAGATAAATATTATATATTTAATAAGAATACTTTTAGTCTGATTTATATTCTAAAACACCCAACTTTTAAAATGTTATATGTATTAAATTATTAAGGTGACAACGTTGACATCATTTAAAATAAAATAATATAAGTGTCATAATCACTTTTATAAGACTAAAAACGGTCATATATTCAGTCATTGGATTCTTATGGTGTATATATACACTACCAATACGTTTTGGTCAGGTTTGTGAGCCTTTTAATTGGTATTATTAATGAGATAAAAACTATATTACTTATTTTTCACTAAATAAATAATTTTTGCATCATTAATGTATAAGCTATTAAGGTAATTAAATATTTCTTAAAAATTATAAATGAATTACCATGATAAATAAAAACATTTTATATTTCAAATGAGTTTATATAACCTAATTTATATTCTGTATAAACTTATATTAAAAATACTTTAATTATTAATGTTGAGTGAGACATATTTCACTTTCCTTTAAATAAAATAAACTAAAGGTCTTAATCACCTCCAAGTGGGTTACAATGGATTCCATTTCGACCCAAATATTCCTTAGGAAAAAATATAAGCATCCAATTATATTAATACAAGTTTTATGGTAATTTTATAATATTATATTTACCCTTAATTACACGATTTACCTTTTACTATGGTAAACAAAATTTACCGTAGTTACTATTCATAATGCCCAAAAACAAAAAGTAGCCTATTAACATAATTTAGACCCACTGATTCCAAATAAAGAATCCATTTTTATAAATTCAATACACAAATGTTTCAGAAATTAATTTAAAATTAATCCCATTGTTAAGAAAACGAGTTTTAAAAGATAAAATATTACAAAGGATTGAAATGATTTTACCTATGAAATCAATGTAAAATCAATGCTAATGAAATAAATTATATTTAATGGTAAAAATATATTCTATTCATACTTTAAAACAATTAAATATTATAATTTAACCATATAAATTATTACGATGAAAAAAGTTGTTTTTAATTAAAATATAACGTGTTTTTACTATTCCTTAAAATATGAAAGTTATCAGAAAAATATCAAAACATTATCCAATGTAAATTTTTATATCCTGATTCAAAATAAGAAGTTTATTTTGTAAAATTTAACTTATAAAATTGTCAAAAATTATATTTAAAATGGGTGCGCCATCAAAAGGTGGCAAAACTGCATTTTTTGAAAAATACTTATTTTACCCGAAAAAATTATTTTGTTCTCATACCATGTTCTATAAAATGTGTAAGATGAATTGTAATGTCATAAAATTCAAAATTTATTTACTACTATTCATAACGGCTAGTTTATAATAATATTATAACCATATATCGTTGTTTAGTGAAACCCGGTATTGCGTACAACACACACTATCGAGGAAGGTTGCGATTGCGTGTAATGCAATCCAAGCCAGGGTTGCGTGTAGTGAAACACTCCTTTGTTTTTTCATATAACAAAATCCAACCATATTTCATTTATTCATTGAATATATATATATATATACTCAATGTTGCGTAGAATAACTACTATCAAACAAACTTGAAATTGTGTGTAACACGATCCAAGATTAGTGTTGCATATAATGAAAATATAGTGTTGCGTATAGCACAAGATAATCTTGGTGTACCGTACAATAGAAGATATGAAATAAATTAAAAGGAATATATCTTATAAAATATCGGGTTGTTACAGCTCGAAAGTTGAAGGAGTTTGTAGTTCTTATATTCTTTATACTTTTTGGCGTATATTGAGTGATCCAGCTTGTAATTATTTTATAATTTGAGGATCAGAAGACATGATGATCTACCCACATGCATGTACCTTGTACTACTTACTAAATGTCCTACAAAAAATATTAAATAATTCCAAAAACAATAATTTGTCAAAATACGATCTTTAGATATAAATTTGAATAAATAAATTAAAGTTATTTTTTATGACTATCGGCGAGTCATAAGTATTGATGTCTCATTGACACCGGTCTGTAATCATCGTTCTATTAGTATCAGTCTGTCGGCATCAGTGACTCTCTGTATCAGTGAGTCCTCTTCACCGATATCAGGGACTCTGGTTATCAGTGAGTTATTGGTGCTATCGGTCTTTCTGGGCATCAGTTCATTTAGAACTATCGATGTGTCACCCATCAGTGACTCGCCCATCGGTAAGTATCCCATCAACGACTCATTCATCATTGTGTCACTCATCGGTATGTCATCCAACAATGAGTTACTTGAACTATCGTTGTGACCGATTATCGGTGACTTGTCCATCGGTGTGTCATTTGTTCTATTGGTAAGTCCTTCATCGATGTCTTCTTCGATCGGTGAGTCCTTATCAGTTAGTCGACCAATGGTGAATCCCTTTAACTATTAGTGTCAGGGACTCTCAAAAAATTATAAAGTGTCTATCTTACATATAACACTACCATATTATGTGAAATTCATATATACATATAAATATACACTTGAAAACATATTTAAACATAACTATCCAAAATGTGTTGACTTATTGAAAAGAATTATAAAATGGGACATAATTGATTCACTTAAAAATATTCATTGAAAAGATTAAATTGAGTTATAACTCAGTATATGAATTAAAAGAATTTGTAAATTGGAATGATTTGTGATTACGAAAACCACTATTTCAAAAAGGGTACAAAAATATCCCCCTTTTTTATAATCACAAATTATGACATTAATGAGTTATACAAAGTGTTAAGGAATAAAAATTACTTGACTTAGCATACCAACAGGGAATGTGAATTCTCAATATGACTAAGGCTTTCGTTTTATTCTCCCCTTTAATTATTGTATTAGAGGAAATATATATAGAAGGTTACTTTATATTAGAGAATTTTCATTCTCTTCCTTTGTATTCAATAATTTTACGTAATTTGAATTAGATGTGAGATATATAAATATATTTTGTTGAGTATATTCCACTTTTCTTATGCCAGAGTTACTACCCCTTAGATTATGAATTTATTCCTATAACTTTATCCTACTTTTGGGTTTAGAAAAAAGTTAAAAGAAAAATAATAAATAAAAATAACACAAAGAAAATTGGAGACACAACAAAGGAAAAAAGTATATTCATTAAGGTTCAAAAAGTAAAATCATTAAAAGAAAAGTACAAAGTACAATGACCTATCAAATAAACAATCCACCATTAAGGATTTGGCTTTTGAAGTTCTTTACCTTTGTCTGAAGGGTCATGAAGATGTTCAGAAGGTCTGGGTGTGGCTATAGGTAGAGTTGGTCGAATACCAACACCATGCAAGGAAACACCTATAGGAACATTTACTACAAGGCTAGGTCTTCTCTCTAATTGAACAAAACTCTAAGGTTTCTCTGTAATCACTGGTCTGATCTAAGAAAAGGCCTGAGACACTTTCATCTAGATAGGAGGCAAATAACTAGATGATATGGATGTAGTTACTGGGACCACTATGGATTCATCATTCACATGTAGATATAGCTTTAAAAGCTTGATAAAATCATTAATGATTTCACCCCATATTGCATTGACTTTTCAAAATCATCTATGTTATCCATGAATTTATCAAAGAGTGAAGTAAACTCATTCAACTATCCCACTTGACTCTTGAAATATTCTTTCACTTGAGGGATATTGATATTTTCATCCAAATAATTGAAGTTATTGATCAAATCATGCTTGGTATAAATCATGAAAAACATACTTACCCACCTTCTCTCTAATATCCTTCTGAGTAGCAGAGGCTTCATTGGTGCACTAACTTACCATGTTGTAAATGATATTAGTGATTTTGTGTACCTTGGAAAGAGTTTCCTTAACAGAACCACTCTGAAGACTCTTGAGTTCTTCTCTTATTATAGATATGAGGGACTCAATATCAGTAGCAGCAGCCATGGTACCTTTAGAACTAGTTAGACTAGAGATCATCTTTCCAATTTAATCCTTTAATTTCTTCAAATATACATTCAATATATGTGTAAATATGTTTTTAAGTACCTCCATCACAAAACTAAAAGTGTTCTTGAAATCAGTGTTTAGAGATTTCAACTCATTACTCATCCTCTTCACTTCTTCTCTCAACATAGTATTATGTCTAATGATTGTCTCGACTATAGTAATGAGATTATGCTGAATATTAGGGATCCCTATCCTCTAAATTATACTAGAATCAGCTTCTAAAATTGTCATAGATGTAGAAGATTCACTTCTAGCTCCAACAGATGATATCACTGACTCACAAATATCATATTTGAATTTTTCTAAATCAACCTTAGTGACATAGTCTCTAGGCACTAGATATAAAACTAGATCATATATAGGATGTACTATTAGTGAAGTAGGTGCATTAGGTTCTACTTCAGCTAGTTCTTGTGGAACATGAGGAGTAGGAACTACCATCTCCTCATCAGAGTCATTGTCCAAAACAAACAGAACGTAACATGGATCTCTATTCCACTCAAGAGTACAGGTTCAGTCTCCTGGATCCACTATATCAATCTGAACTATTCCTCCCTGAGGATCTGGTACAATATCATATTTATATTTTTCTTATTCTTCTTGTCCTCTAGACAAAATATAATTTCTTAGAACTCGTACCACCTGAGCTTTAGGTTCTACTTTCACTCATGCCACTTTAGCTACTCCAGGATCTTCCTCAACCTGAGGCATAACTACAACCTAATCCTCATCCTATTCTTCTTATCCTCCAGATGTAATTTCATTTATCTCCTGAATGATGCCTTGATCTTCATCAGCTGGATGATCATTCATATCCCCATCACCTCCATCTCTATCACAAACTCTACCAACATCTTGTCCAAGAAGATCAGCATCACCTTGTTCATCAGCCTCATCATCATATCAGTGAACTGATTCCTCACCAGAGATGGATCCTTGTCTAGTTTTTAGTGAATCACTTACATGATAACCATTATCCTCCTCCTCCTCCTCCTCCCCCTTCTCATACATACTGGCATAACCTTCCACTCTAAATACTTCCGTCTCTTCCTCTTCTTCACCTCCTAATAAAGGATCTCAAGAGGGTAACTCCAAAGGTGGACTAGAAGGTCCATAAGACATATCATTTAGGCTCTCAGCAGTATTAGGGTCACTCCTATCATCTATTGGATACCCTTATTCCCTTGGTAGCTCAACCTCAATATGTTATTCATTAGAATAAACAGTTTCTTCACCCAGTTTAAATCCTGGATCAGCTTGATCCTTTGGTCTGGTAGGATGGTTAATAGTATTGTAATCCTCATATAATCATTCCTCATCTCCTACCAAAAATTTCTTCCATGGGTTCCATAATATCTTCACCCCTTGTAGATTTCCTTGTGTAGGCAGAAGCCACTACAAGCAGGTACTGCTTCATCTCTATCCTCTACACAACCCAACTTCCTCTACATTTATGAAATCATTCTAGGGTAGTACAAACATGTTCCCTTTTTAGAGGGTTTTATCATGTCAGAAATATATACCATCAGGTACCTATATATGTTCACCTTTACCCCATTTTTATTAGATAAATTAGAAAGATATCATGATAATTCATAGCTAAAAAATCTCTATTCCTTGGGAATATTTGATGTTTAATGAAATTAAAGAGTAATCTAGCCTCTCCATCCCACTCAGTAGTTGTAGCTCTTCTTGAATCTTCATTCCCAGTCAACTATTTCAAAGAATCATCATATGAAAATAATTCTGAGGTGGGAGGACTGTCACCCTAGTAATCAGCATAGATTCTCTAATGAGGCATTTCTAAAAATTCAGCCCATTCTTTTGAGGAAAATGAAATTTATTTTCCCTTCACTACTGACTTCATTCATACTTCCTCATCTCCTTCTAGAGATATATTCAAGTAATGATAGAATTCATGTACCAACTGAGGATAAAACAACCTCTCATTAATTAAAAACCAATTGATCCAACCTTGAGATTCCATCACTCTCAGTAAGAGTGACTTTCTTAAAAAAAGTCATTCAGTAGATGCTTCCTTCTCAACGTTAACAACACATCTCCCCAACCTTGGATTCATAGTGCCCAAAAAACAACTATATTCACCCATCTGACACTTAGTTGATGTTGATTCACTCGGTCCATTAATCATGCCCTTCATTCTCTTCATTTTGAAATTTGGGTTCAAAGGGAGTCGAAAGGTCATGGGTAGAGAGGTAGAGTGTCGAGAGGTAGAAGGTTCAAAGGTAATGAGGGAGGTGAAAGGTCAAATTGTGGATTGAGTTTATTTTATAATTTAGGGATTGTTATTCATAAAAACATAAAATTAAATAAAGGTATAGAGAAAAAAAACTATTTCATTTCAATTAAAACATATAGATTTACAAAATGGTTCTTATAGGAATTGATTTGACACGATTGGTATCACAAAATCGGCTTCAAGTGATCGGCTTCATCTAATCATTTTAAGATAGTCAGTTTTAATTGACCAGTTTCACTGAACATTTTCACCTGATTGGATTGACAGATCAGTTTCACCTGATCTGTTTGACAGACCAGTTTCACCTGATTGCTTTAATTGATCGGTTTCACCTGATCGGTTTGACAGATTAGTTTCACCTAAAAAATATATTTTTATAATGGATTAAGGTTGGATAGACTTTAGAGATTTATCATTCTTGGTTCATGTCTGATGTAATTTATTCTCTAAGAGTTTAAGGATTTGATGAATATGTCAGTAAGTTGATGCTCAATTCCAATAAACTCAAGAGTTATATCACCTTTTTGATAATGATCTCTCAAAAAGTGATGTCTTATATCAAAGTGTTTTTTTAGAATGAGAAATTGTTTTTTATAAATGTTATAGAACTTTTATTTTCTTAGTTTATGGGGATATGTTTGAATTGAAATCCATATTCTAATAAAGTGTGTTTCATCCACAAAATTTGTGTACAATAACTACCAATAACAATGTACTCATCTTCATCAGTTGATAATGCAACTGAATTTTGCTTTTTATTGCAACATGATATTAGAGACTTTCCCAAAAAGTGACATGTTATAGAGGTACTCTTTGTATCCAACATACATCCACCAAAGTCATAACCATAATAACTAACCAAATCAAAAGGTTTTCCTCTTATGTAGAATAATCCTAAATTAGTTGTATATTTGAGTTATTTTAAAATTATTTTAAAAATAATTAAATGAGACTATTTTGGGTTTTATTGAAATCGTGCACACATACACACAATAAAAATGATATCTATACTACTAGAAGTTAACTACAACAGACTCCCAATCATTCTTCTATAAGCAACTTAATCAATAGACTTCCCATTTTCATCAAGATCTAACTTACATGTAGAACTCATAGGGGTTTTACTACTCTTAATGGTACCAGATCCATATCTTTTCAAAAGATATTTAGTATACATACTTTGATTTATAATAATACCTTCTTTATTTTCAAATATTTTAAATTAAAGAAAATATTTAAGTTCAACCATTAAACTCATTTCAAATTCACTTTGCATCATTTTTGAAAAATCATTACTTAAATATTTTTTATAAGATCCAAAAAATAATATCGTCTACATATATTTGAGCTATTAAAACTTATTTATAAATTATTTTTGTAAATAAATTAGGATATACAACTCATTTTGTAAAACCTTTAGAAATAAGAAAATTACATTACCTTTCATACCAAGCTCTTGGAGCTTGTTTTAAACCATATAAATGTTTAGATAATTTGAAAACTTGATTTGGAAAATGTGGATTTGTAAAAATTGGGGGTTTTTCAACAAAAATATCCTCAACTATATAACCATTTATGAATTCACTTTTTACATCCATTTGATAAAGTTTTAAATCTATGTTTAAAGCATAAGAAAATAATATTCTACTGGCTTCTAGACTGGCTACTGGTGCAAAGGTATCTTCATAATCAATTCCTTCTTCTTGATTATAACCTTGTGAAAACAATCTAGATTTGTTTCTAATAATATTTCCAGATTCATCTCCTTTATTTCTAAACACCCATTTAGTTCCTATGGTCAAGGTATATTTTGGTCTATCAATAAACTTACAGACATTATTTCTCTCAAACTGGTTATGCTCTTCTTGCATATCCATCACCCAAAATTCATCATTGATTATATCATTGATGCTTTTATGTTCATGTTGTGATAAGAATGCTTGATGTTCAACTTGATTTCTCAATGAAGCTATAGTTTCTGTTCTTCTGTCTAAATATCCAACAACAACATCTAAGTGACGGTTTTAAGGGTCCTAGTTGGTCTAGTAAAAATAGGGATAGTTATTTCAGGTTCATCATTTTGTTCTGGTTCATTATGGCTAGATTCTAGAGAATTTCTAGAACTGGATGTTTTTACAGATTCCTTTACAGGATGTTTTGAGTGCTTTTCATTAATTTCTAGATTTGACATGTCCTCTTCAAGATTCCCTAGTGAGGTCTTAGGTTCAATTGGATCTATTTCATCAAACTTGACATTCATAGATTCTTCCACACATTTAGTTTTCTTATTAAAGACTCTATAAGCTTTAATTGATGTAGAATATCCAAGGAATATCCCTTCATCTATTTTGGAGGAATATTTATCTAGATTATCACTAGTTTTTATTATATAAACTTTACATCAAAACACTTTAAAATAATTTACCTTGGGTTAATTATTATTCTACAACTCATAAAGAGTTTTCTTAAGAATGTGTCTGATTAAGACTCTATTTATTATGTAACAGGCTATATATAACGAACCATACTTTACATACATTATTATTACTTCAAAATTGAAGCACAATTATTACAACATATAACAAAACCATGAAATGACCGTATATGTATAGTGTCTTTAGAAACTAGAAAGCATAAACAACTGGTTCATAAAGCATCTACTTTGCCTCCCATTTATTTCATCATATCTAGAGTTTATTTTTGGCATATTCTACTTAATAACATTTTTCCTGACCTGGGGTAATAAAACATACAAAAGGTTGATCTCAAATGCTCAGTAAGGGTAAACAAAAGAAATATCAATCACATCATATACATAAGCACAAAACTTTTGGAAATCTTAACCTGCAAAAGAGATCATAATTTCATAACATGGGATAAATCATAGTAGTGAAATGTAATCCCAATAATCATAACTTAAAACATGAAACTTTGTGTCATACACACATAATCATTGAGAATCATTTCTTGTTATTCAAGACTCATTTCCAAGACAATCTTAGTGGAAACAGTCCATTTCTGAACCGAGTTCACTCCTCGTTTCAGTCCTGTTTCACTGAACCAGTTTAACCTGCCATTCCAGCCATGTCTATCTCATGAGTAATAAAATCTTAACCCAATGCATTGGAGGGAGATATAGGTCCCACCCATCTCATAATGATACCATTCTTATGTGTGCCACAAAATCATAAACCATACATCATAGCATAACCCATATAATAAAAATGGGAATCTTTAAACATCGTGACATCATAAAACAATTCATATAAGATAAATGAATTCATAAAAATATTTCCATCCCAACATAATCAGATCCATGTAATAATAGGGATAGAAACAGAACCCTTTATTATCTTAGATGGAAAATAATTTTGATAAAACACTTGAACTCCATTCTTAAGGAAAATATCCTTTCTGCTTCAAAAACACTTTTCCTTTCTTAACATGTCGTACAATTCTAAACTAAAAGAAGTTGATTAAAAATAAACATGAAAAATTGTAAAGGAAGATTCGTGGAAATAATGTTTTAAAAATCCATTCATGTCGTATAAGTTAAAAAAAACATTTTTCGTACTTTTGTTGGAAAAGTCAAAAAGTACCTCATACGAAAAACGACAAAAGATTCCTTTCATATCCTTTACTAAAAACTCGCCAAAGGGTAAAATTGGATTTAAACAATGGTAGGTGGATTGAAATAATATTACATATTGAGGAAACATGGATGTGGATGATAAAATACACCCCAGTAAATATTAAAGTATAAACAATCTCGGATAAAAATGAGATTGTGATATTTCCCTTACCTTAGGTCTGATATGATTTGTACGTATCCGATCCTCCTGTATAATTATTTAAATGATGTTATTGACTTATTCCATAATCATACTAATTGTTATGATATCACATATGGTCATATTCTTAGCTTCTTATTAGTAATATTTCATTACAACTTGTTATTCGGGTGTTTATTACTTTTTGTTCTTATGCGTGTTTTGTCGAATAAATTCTTAGTCTTCCCTTTATGTTATAGATACCTCATTTCCAGAATGTTATTAGTGTAATATATATCATATTAATTTATTCAATTCATTTATATAATCATTATGCAATGAAGATCATGTAGAACGAGTCACATCACATCGTGGAGACGGTATTCCGTACGTACGCACGAGCGATGATATCATTCCCATGATCATGGAATTGTATTGGAGTGTACGTATACTATTTAAGAATCAATATCACTTTACAATAATCATATATAGTCATTATTTACACCATTATACCCATCCAAGTAAGGTGGTGGTGGAAAATAGATTACACCACGGCGTGGAGACGGTATTCCGTACGTACGCACGCGTGGTGATTTCATTTTCCGTAGGATGGATAGATGGTGAAACAGGGTTGTTTCATACTTATAATAACATATCAGTATATGAGTGATACTGATGTTATTACTTCCTAATGAAACAACTAAAGAAGAAGAAGTGGAAGAAGAAATAAAGATGAAAGAATCGGTAACGGACATTACCTCTTCTTTGAAGTGCTTCATTGAGACCTCCTTTTAGGGCACTAAAATTGGTCTTTGAAGAAGACCAGGACCTCTAGGATGTCTCTAGGGAAGTGGAGAGGATAAAGTGGCAGGGGTTGGCCAAGCTTTAAGGCTCAAAGTGGTGTGAGGAAGAGAGGGAGGAGGTGCCCTTTTATAAGGGAGGAGAGGGGCTCCTTTGGAAAAAACTAAAAATATTATTTTATTATAAAGTCAAGTTCTATTTTAAATAGATCCAAATTGATTTATTTAGAAGCTAAGGTGGGGATGGGTCAAAATAATCTCATCCAATAGAATTTAGAAAAGTTTAGGTTCCTATTTTAACCTTATCATTTAGATTTAACATTAAGTTAAATAATTTTACTTTTACTGTGTCTTCTTGTGTTCTTATACTATAAGGTTAATAAACATACTATAAGCAGCCAAACGAACCCCAAGTTGTTTATTATTAATATATATAACTTTATCTAAGTCATTTTTCTGAACCTTAGATTTTTAGGAATAAAATAACAATTAATAATATAATATTTGTTTTAAAAACTATTTTATGTCAATTTTGACACTATTTAGTAATTGATTTTTTTTGAAAATCATAACAGCATGATTAGTTCGAACAAAGTAAATTAATTCAATAATAACATGTCATAGTAACCTATAATATTAGTGGAATTCATAAAAAGTCTCAAATTACATTTATTTGGGTATTTATAACATAAATTATGTCAATATTTCATTAATAAGATAATTACTGCATCATCTTTGTGTCATAAATAAATTAAATTATTTAATGTCTAAAAATGACAAATAAAATAACATTATGTAGGAAATCTCTTTATATTTCTAATGAATATTTATAGTCGAATTTATCTTATATATAACCTTATATTAAAAATTATTTACTTATTAAACTTTGATTTTAACTATTTTAACCCTTCTTTAAATAAATTAATAATAAATGTCCTAATCTAATCCAAGTGGGCCTAAATGGTCATATTGTTTTTCCTAAGTTTGTTTTTGGTCGAATTACACTTATCCAATAGAATTAGGACATGTGTTATGGTAATAATAATATCATTTTTACCCTTAATTACCCTATTTACTTTTAACCGTGGTAAATAAAAGTAAAAAGTTACTATTCACCAAAAATTATTTTCATCTCATTGAACCACATTTTACTTACTGACATCAACCGTGTCTCTCGGATTTTTGAAATTCCACTCACAGAAGCGGTAAAATTAAGTTTTATGAAAAATTCATTTTTTTAACTACCACTTAGTGGTTTCACTATTCATCAAAAATTGAAAGTTTTCAGAAAAATACCAAAATTTCACCCTAGGATAATTTTGATATTCCGAATCCAAAAATAATATCCATTTTGAAAAATAAAATTTATAAAATTTCAAAAAGTGGTTATTACTATTCATAACGGCTAGTTTTAATAATATTTTATTAGCATATCATTGTTTAGTGAAACTCGGTATTGCGTACGACGCAAGCTATCGAGGAAGGTCGCGATTTCGTGTAAAGAAAGCCAAGCAAGTGTTGTGTATAGAAAAAGATTCCTTTGATGATTTATATTACATAAAATTCTCGGGTGTTACATTCTACCCCCCTTAAAATGAATTTCACCCTCAAAATTCGTCATTTTATAACAAATAGATGAGGATACCTCTCCCTCATCATATCCTCAAGCTCCCATGTAGCTTCTTATAATTGGTGGTTCCTCCATAAAACTTTCACCAATCGAGTGGTCTTGTTTTGTAAGAATTTTTCTCTACGATCCAGAATCTCTATCGGTTGTTCCTCATAAGAAAGATCCTGCTCCAGTGGTACAACTTCTGAGCTGAGTACATGTGAAGGATCATGTATGTACTTTCTCAGGAGAGATACATGGAACACATCGTGAACTTGAGAGATATTCGGTGGAAGCGCCAATCGGTAAGCTACCTTCCCAACACAATCCAGTATTTCGAAAGGACCGATATATCTAGGGCTCAACTTCCCCTTCTTTCCAAATCTCATGACCCTCTTCCAGGGAGATATTCGTAAGAACACTTTATCAACCACTTCAAACTCTAGGTCTTTTCTTCAGTTGTTGGAATAACTTTTCTGTTGACTCTGAGCTGCTCTTATGTGTTGTTGAATAGATCTGACCTTTTCTTCCATTTCATCAATGAGATCAGGTCCTAATAGATTTCTTTCCCCAACTTCATCCTAGAATGTTGGAGTCCTACATTTCTTTCCATAGAGAGCTTCATAAGGAGCCATCTGAATACTGGAGTGAAATCTATTACTATAAGAAAATTCCACCAAAGGTAGGTGTTGATCCCAACCACCTTTGAAATCCATAGAGAAAGCTCTCACCATATCTTCTAGAGTTTGAATTGTTCTCTCAGACTGACCATCTATCTGAGGATGATAAGTAGTGTTGAAACTTAACTCTATATCCAGAGTATGCTAAAGAATTCGCCAGAACTTTGAGGTAAACCTCAGATCCCGATCAGATATAATAGAAAGTGGTACTCCATGAAATCTTACCACTTCCTTCACATATATCCTGGCAAGATGATCCAGAGAGAAATCTTCTCTAATAGTGATGAAGTGTGCAGAATTTGTAAGACGATCAACTATGACCCAGATAGGATTATTGCCTTTGGATGTTTTAGGAAGTCCGGTGACAAAGTCCATAGTGATGTTTTCCCATTTCCATTCGGGTATGGGTAATGGTTGTAACATCCCCTTAGACTTCTGTATCTCAGCTTTAACTTGTTGTCAAACCAAGCATCGAGAGGCATATTCAGTAACATCTCTTTTCATTCCATACCACCAGAAGTACTCTTTCAGGTCCCTATACATCTTTGTGCTTCCAGGATGAATAGATAATGAAGAACTATGAACCTCATCCAGCAGCTCCTTCTTTAATTTGGGGATGGGAGGAACACAAACCTGATTCCTGAACTTCATTATCCCATCACAATCAAGGTTGAATTCAGGAACATTTCTCACCTTATTTTGTAACTCGACATCTTCTTTCTGTGCCTCTTTAATCTTCACATGTATATATGGTTGAAAATTCATTTGATAAAGATACAATTTTTCCCTTTTCATTATAATTCCAAGATCCATCCTTTGTAAATCCATAAATATTGGATCTTTTTTGATCCTCATCATGGATAAAATAGCATGCTCTTGTCGACTTAATGCATCTTCCACCTTGTTTGCTTTCCCAGAGTGGTAATGAATTGAGCAGTCGTAATCCTTAATCATCTCCAACCATCTTCTTTGGCGCATATTCAGCTCCTTTTGTGTGAAAATATACTTTAAACTTTTATGACCAGTATAAATATCACACCTTTCATCATAAAGGTAATGCCTCCAAATCTTTAATGCAAAGATTACCGCAGCTAACTCCAAATCATGAGTTGGGTAATTTTTCTCATGTATTTTCAACTGTCATGAGGCATAAGCTATCACCATATCATTTTGCATAAGAACACACCCCAATCCCTTCTTGGATGCATCACTATAGATCACAAACCTTTCTCCACTATAAGGAAGTGTGAGTACAGGTGAACTAGATAACCTTCTTTTCAACTCCTTGAAATTCTCTTCACATTCGTTTGTCCACACAAACTTAACTCCTTTTCGAGTCAACCTGGTGAGTGGATTAGATAATCCTGAAAAATCTTCCACAAAACGTCGATAATATCCAGCCAAACCAAGAAAACTTCGGATCTCAGTTACTGTTGTTGGTCTCGACCATATTTCGATAACCTTTTTTTTTGATGGATCCACAGATATCCCCTCTTTTGAGATTATGTGACCCAAAAATGAAACTTTTTGAAGCCAAAATTCACACTTGGTAAATTTGACATAAAGCTTCTCCTTTCTTAGGGACTTTAATATAATCCTCAAGTGATCTTCATGTTCTTCCTTGCTCTTTGGATAGACAAGAATATCGTCTATAAAGACTACCACAAACTGATCAAGATAGTCTCTAAAGACTCTATTCATTAGATCCATGAATATAGCAGAGGCATTAGTAAGACCAAATGGCATCACTATAAATTCATAGTGTCCATACCTTGTACAGAAAGCCGTCTTTGGTATATCCTACCTTTTGACCCTTAATTGATGATACCCTGAACGAAGATCAATATTGGAAAAGTATTGAGCTCTGCGTAGTTGTTCAAATAGGTCATCAATGCGTGGGAGAGGATATTTGTTCTTGATAGTGATCTTGTTAAGTTCTCGATAATCAATGAAGAGTCTCATTGATCAATCTTTCTTCATAACAAACAGAATAGGTGCTCCCCAAGGTGACACACTAGGGCGTATGAAACCCTTATCAAGATTCTCTTGGAGTTGCTTCTTCAATTCCTGTAACTCAATTGGGGCCATTCTATAAGGTGTCTTTGAAATAGGCAAAGCATCCGGTACGAGTTCTATTGAAAACTCAACTTCACGATTCGGTGGAAGACCCGGTAATTCCTCCAGAAAGACATCATCAAACTCCCGTACAATGGGCATATTCTTAATCGTGAGTTTCTCACCAACCATTTGAGATAAATAACCTTCATTTAGTGGAATCAATACCCATAAAATGGAAGAAATTTACACTAGAAGGTTATGTTCATCCTTGCATCGATAGACGATCATAGATTGATTTGGAATATGAAATGTGACTTCCCTTCTTTGGAAATTGATATGAGCTCCATGTAGAGAAAGCCAATCCATGCCAAGAATCACATCAAATTCCACTATAGGAAGGATCACAAGATTTTCAGGAAGCACTTTCCCAAAAACATCAATCGAAGAAGAATTATAAACTTTTGATGTGACTGTTGTTCCATTAGGGGTTGTCACAGCTAACTCAATGTCTAATTGTTGAGGTAATACGGTGATATCCTTAGAAAATTCTTCAGAAATAAAGGATTGGGTGGATCCAGAATCAAATAAAACATTTTCTACTTTAAAGTGGATGGTATGTGTACCTTTCACCACATAGTTATCATACTCCACATCGCTGATTGAAATTGCATGTGACTTTCCTTTGTCTTTAGCCTTAATAGTTTGTTGACATCGACCATCATCATCAACCCTTGGATTTGGGCATTGATTGGCATAATGCCCCATCTCCTTGCACTTGAAACATTGAAGTGTAGTAGAGTCATTCTGTGTATCCCTTCCTTTATTTTCATCATTAGACATCTTCTTCCCATCATTGTGGCATTCAAATGCCCGATGACCTTCCTTTCCACATTTGAAACATTTTCTTGTCCCTTTAAGACAACTCCCTCCATGTTTATTTCCACACTTTGAGCATACGGGAAAGCTCATCTTCTTTTCAGTGTGCTCTTTAGATTTTCCTTTGAATTCCATTTCCCTCTTCTCATCAAACACATATGACTGATGGGTTACTCCAATCTCCATCTCGACCTTGAGAGCACATAGAACGATTTCCTCGTAGCTATTGAAGTCCCTTATGGATAACGCCCTTCGAAGACTTGGTTTTAAGCCACTAAAGAATCAATCGATCTTACTCTCAGGTTGGATAATAATACCAGAATCATACCTTGCAAGTCTTGTAAAATTTGCTTCATAAGTACCAACAGATTCATCATCCTTTTTCTTCAGTTCAAGAAACTATTTCTTCATATTTTTTCGGAGAATATGAGGGAATTACTTATTGAAAAATAAGTTCTTGAACTCGTCCCATTCCATGGACTCAATTTCATCCCTTTTCCTCATATTCTTAATAATATTCCACCATTGATCAGCATATCCTTCCAAACGATACACTACTAGGATGACTTTATCATGTTCAGAACATTGAAGAACTGAAAATATATTTTTAGTAGTACTAATCCATTGTTCAGCAACTAATGGATCAGTAGACCCGCTGAAAGAAGGTGGACGCTGCCTCATGGAGGATTCAACAGAATGTTGCTCCTTCCTTTGCTCGTTTGGAAGTCCTGCATGATTCATAGCTTGAGAAAGTTGTGTGATCATGGATACAAGATTTTGCATTCCAGCTCGCATAACGTTTGGTTGCTTCGGGGGACAATAATTTCATTGCCTGTCGCATTCCGCATTAACACAGTTCCTTCGGGTTCCAGTCATTGACTAAAACCAGGAAGAATAGTGTGAGAAACACTAATTATAATAGGAAAACCACATAATCAAGAATAAAATTTTACACTTAAGGTCTTATCCTAAGTTATTCATGGTCATTTCTAAAACACTAATATTGTGTTCTATGCTTAGAATTATCCTTAGGGTTCTTACTAAGGCTTTCACATCCTAGTTTCCAAAGGTTGACTATGACCTCCCTCTGATACCAACTATAACGACCCATACTTTACATACATTTTTATTACTTCAAAATTTAAGCACACTTATTACAACATATAAAAAAACCATGAAAGGACCATATAGGTATAGTGTCTTTAGAAACTGGAAAGCATAAACAACTGGTTCATAAAGCATCTACTTTGCCTCCCATTTATTTCATCATATCTAGAGTCCCTTTTTGGCATATTCTACTTAATAACCTTCTTCCTGACCTGGGGAAATAAAACATACAAAAGGGTGAGCTCAAATGCTCAGTAAGGGTAAACAAAAGAAATATCAATCACATCATATACATAAGCACATAACTTTTGGAAATCTTAACCTATAAAAGAGATCATAATTTCATAACATGGGATAAATCATAGTAGTGAAATGTAATCCCAATAATCATAAATTAAAACATGAAACTTTGTGGCATACACACATAATCATTGAGAATAATTTCTTGTTAGTCAAGACTCATTTCCATGACTATCTTAGTGGACAAAGTCAATTTCTGAACCGAGTTCACTCCTCGTTTCAGTCCTGTTTCACTGAACCGGTTTAACCTGCCGTTCCAGCCATGTCTATATCATGAGATATAAAATCATTACCCAATGAATTGGAGGGAGATATAGGTCCCACCCATCTCATAATGATACCATTCTTATGTGTGCCACAAAATCATAAACCATATATCATAGCATAACCCATGTAATAAAAATGGGAATCTTTAAACATCGTGACATCATAAAAAAATTCATATAAGATAAAATAATTCATAAAAATATTTCCATCACAACATAATCAAATCAATGTAATAATAGGGATAGAAACATAACCCTTTATTATCTTAGATGCAAACTAATTTTGATAAAACACTTGAACTCCATTCTTGAGGAAAATATCCTTTCTGCTTCAAAAACACTTTTCCTTTCTTAAAATGTCGTACAATTCTAAACTAAAAAAAGTTGATTAAAAATAAAATTGAAAACTTGTAAAGTAAGCTTCTTGGAAATAATGTTTTAAAAATCCATTCATTCCGTATAAGTTAAGAAAACATTCTTCGTACTTTTTTCAGAAAAGTCAAAAAGTACCTCGTACGAAAAATGACAAAAGATTCCTTTCATATCCTTTACTAAAAACTCACCGAAGGGTAAAATTGGATTTAAAAAATTTTAGGTGGATGGAAATAATATTACATATTGAGGAAACATGGATGTGGATGATAAAATACACCCCAGAAAATACTAAAGTATAAACAATCTCGGATAAAAATGAGATTGTGATATTTCCCTTACCTTAGGTCCGATATGATTTGTACGTATCCAAACCTCCTGTATAATGATTTAAATAATGTTATTGACTTATTCCATAATCATAATAATTGTTATGATATCACATATGGTCATATTCTTAGCTTCTTATTAGTAATATTTCATTACAACTTGTTATTCGGGTGTTTATTATTTTTTGTTCTTATGCGTGTTTTGTCGAATAAATTCTTATTCTTCTCTTTAGGTTATAGATACCAGATTTCTAGAATGTTATTAGTGTAATATATATCATATTCATTTATTCAATTCATTTATATAATCATTATTCAATGAAGATCATGTAGAATGAGTCGCATCACATCGTGGAGACGGTATTCCGTACGTACGCACGAGCGATGATATCGTTCCCATGATCATGGAATTGTATAGAAGTGTATGTATACTATTTCAGAATCAATATAACTTTAAAATAATAATTTATAGTCATTATTTACACCATTATACCCATCCAAGTAAGGTGGTGGTGGAAAATAGATTACACCACGGCGTGGAGACGGTATTCCGTACGTACGCACGCGCGGTGATTTCATTTTCCGTAGGATGGATAGATGGTGAAACAGGGTTGTTTCATAATTATAATAACATATCAGTATATGAGTGATACTGATGTTATTACTTCATAATGAAACAACTAAATAAGAAGAATTAAAAGAAGAAATAAAGATGAAAGAATCGGTAACGGACATTACCTCTTCTTTGAAGTGCTTCTTTGAGACCTCCTTTTAGGGCACTAAAATTGGTCTTTGAAGAAGACCAGGACCTCTAGGATGTCTCTAGGGAAGTGGAGAGGAAAAATTGGCAGGGGTTTTCCGAGCTTGAAGGCTTAATGTGGTGTGAGGAAGAGTGGTAGGAGGTGCCTTTTTATAAGGGGGGAGAGGGGCTCCTTTGGAAAAACTAAAAATATTATTTTATTATAAAGTCAAGTTCGGTTTTAAATAGCTCCAAATTGATTTATTTCAAAGATAAGGTGGGGATGGGTCTAAATAATCTCATCCAATAGAATTTAGACAAGTGTAGGTTCCTATTTTAACCTTATCATTTAGTTTTAACATTAAGTTAAATAATTTTACTTTTACCGTGTCTTCTTGTGTTCTTATACTATAAGGTTAATAAACATACTATAAGTAGCCAAACGTACCCAAAGTTGTTTATTATTAATATATATAACCTTATTTAAGCCATTTGTCCGAACCTTAGATTTTTAGGAATAAAATAACAATTAATAATATAATATTTTTTTAAAAAACTATTTTATGTCAATTTTGACACTATTTAGTAATTGATTTTTGTGAAAATCATCACAGAATGATTAGTTCGAAAAAAGTAAATTAAATCAATAATAACATGTCATAGTAACCTATAAAATTAGTGGAATTCATAAAAAGTCTAAAATTACATTTATTTGGGTATTTATAACATAAATTATGTCAATATTTTATTAATAAGATAATTACTGCATCATCTTTGTGTCATAAATAAATTAAATTATTTAATGTATAAAAATTACAAATAAAATACCATTATGTAGGAAATCTTTTTAGATTTATAATGAATATTTATAGTCGAATTTATCTTATATATAACCTAATATTAAAAATTATTTACTTATTAAACTTTGATTTTTAACTATTTAACCCTTCTTTAAATAAATTAATAATAAATGTCCTAATCTAATCCAAGTGGGCCTAAATGGTCTTATTTTATTCCTAAGTTTGTTTTTGGTCGAATTACACTTATCCAATAGAATTAGGACATGTGTTAGGGTAATAATAATATCATTTTTACCCTTAATTACCCTATTTACTTTTAACCGTGGTAAATAAAAGGAAAAAGTTACTATTCACCAAAAATTATTTTCATCTCATTGAACCACATTTTACTTACTGAAATCAACCGTGTCTCTCGGATTTTTGAAATTCCACTCCCATAATTGGTAAAATTAAGTTTTATGAAAAATTCAGTTTCTAACTACCACTTAGTGGTTTCACTATTCATCAAAAATTGAAAGTTTTCAGAAAAATACCAAAATTTCACCCTAGGATAATTTCGATATTCCGAATCCAAAAATAAAGTCCATTTTGAAAAATAAAATTTATAAAATTTCAAAAAGTGGTTATTAATATTCATAACGACTAGTTTTAAAAATATTTTATTAGCATATCATTGTTTAGTGAAACTCGGTATTGCGTACGACGCAAGCTATCGAGGAAGGTAGCGATTTCGTGTAAAGCAAGCCAATAAAGTGTTGTGTGTAGAAAAAGATTCCTTTGATGATTTATATAACATAAAAGTCTCAGGTGTTACACTATATTAACAGCTTTGGCCTAGAAATAAATAGGTAGGTCATATTCATTGAGCATAGTTTGTGATATCTATTGCAAGGTTATATTTCTTCTTTCTACTACATCATTTTATTGAGGTGTCCTAGGGGAAGAGAAGTTATGACTATAGCCATTTTGTGAGAAAAATTATTCAAAGTACTGATTTTAAAACTCATGGATATGGTCACTTCTTAGAGATTTAATTTTAAGTCCACTAAGATTTTCTACAATCCTAGCATACTTAGTAAAATGATGGAAAGATTCACTTTTGTGAGCTAAGAAAAAGGTCCAAGTATACCTAGAGAAGTCATATATAAGAACATAAACATAGTTGTTTCCATTGAGACATAAAACTATAGATGGTCCAAACATGTCCATGTGAACCAACTCGAGAGGTTGATAAGTAGTTACTTATTTCTTTGGTTTGAAAGATATTTTATGTTTCTTTCTTTTTTGACAAGGATTGCACACTTTATTGTCTGGAAACTCTAATTTGGGAAATTATTTAACTAAACATTTTCTGGTCAACTTCTTAAGGGAGTGTATATTACAATTTCCTAGTCTTCTATGTTAGATCCAAGAATATTTGTGGAAGGCACTAAGAAAAGAAACATTTTGTTATGCTAGTGTGTCCATGTTTATAGCATATACATTATCATTTCTAAGAGTAGTTAACACTAAATTATTCCTAGAATCAAGAACCTGGAATGAATCATTTTTGAATTTAACATTAAATCCATCATCACATAGTTGGGATATTCTAAGCAAGTTATACTTTAATCCATCTATATAAAGTACTTTTTAAATTTAAATTGAGTTAGGGTTACCAATCTGTCCTAGGCTGATGTTTTTTCCTTTACCATTATCACCAAATGTGACATGTAATCCATCAATTTTGATGAGATTCTTGAATATTTAGTAGTCTTCTATCATGTGTCTTGAACACCCACTGTCCAAGTACCACATGTTTCTACAGGAACTCTTAAGGCAGTTTACCTACAAAACAATTTATCCAATAAATGATTTTGGTACCGATATTTTTCTGGGTCTAGAAACATTAGTAATCTATGCTTTAAGAAGCATCACATGTATTATGGGTTTCCTATATGCATAATATAGAGTATTTGAAGAATAATCTCTATTCGGTCTAGAATATATGGATGCAATAAAAAAATTTATAACTGGAACTTGTAGTAAAATTTTGATTTTTGGATAAAGAAGCAGATTTTATAGTTTTGGTTATAAAATGTGTTTTTGATAAATTATTTTATCTTGGTTGATATCTTATTATAGATTTGTACCTAGGAGCTATCTATATACCATGTAACTGAGTAAGTGTGTCTTTCCCATTGGTAAAAATTTCAGGATACCTTTTTAATTACTCATTATACATTGTTAATTCATTTTTTTCCTTGAGCAGTTGTGCATTCTTTTCTTTTTTAGTATTAAGTTCATATTTAAAGGTTCCAGTGAGAGAATGATATTTCATTAAGGATTTATATTTATATTTTAGCTCATTACATGTATCTTACAACATATTACAATATTCAAACAATTCATCACTTTTCATATTCTCAGACTCACTTATATTTTCAGAATAATAAAAATTGTAAATAGGAGAGTCTAAGGTTACCTTAGATTTTTTTTATAAAACACATATTTTCCATATCTTCTTTCTCATCATGAGAAGAAGAAGATTCACTGGAGCTATCCTAAGAGGCACTCCAGGTGCCCTTCATGGATTTCTTATACCTTTTGTCTTTGTTCTCATACTTCTTTCTGTATTTCAACTTTATAAAGTCAGCCTTTACATTTTCCTTTATCTTACATTCATAACATACTATCTCATCAGACTTGTCATTTCTTTTCAAATCCTTCTTCCAACATCCATTTTGATCATATCTTCTTTTATAGTTGGTATTTCTAAAAAACTTCTTCTTTCTACAAAATTTCTTGAATCTTCTAGACAGATGGGCCATTTCTTCATCACTGTCTGAAGCTGATTCATCAACACTTATGCTCTCAACAGAAGCTTGAAATTTCACTTTGTATTTACTCTTTGAAGTGGTAGTATTGAAGGCTACATATTGTCTTTTTGGTTCTTCCTTCTCTTTAATTACTTTGATTTCTTCTTCATACATCATTAATTTTCCAATAAATTCCTTCACTAGATTCTTATCAATGTCTCATGATTTTTTTATAGATATAGATGTACCTCTCTCTCTCTTCGGTAAGCATCACAAAATCCTCATGATCTCTTCCTTTGCTGGGACAACTCTTCCTAGAGAAATCATGGTATTCAAAATTTCATTGAACATGAGATACATATCAGAAATAGATTCATCAGTAATCATTATGAAATTATCATATATAATAATATAAGTATTTAGTATCATATATTTCACATTAGATGTTCCCTCATGGGAAACAGACAAAGTGTCACAAATCTCATTGGTAGTTTTAAAAGAATAAATACAATTGAACTATTTATCTCTTAGTTCACATAATAGAGCATTCATTGTTTTACTATTATTGTTATAGGCAGTCTTGGTAGGTGCATCCCAAGTGTTTCTTGTAGTTTCAAGAATGGAATATTTACTTTCAATAGAAGTAAATATTTCAAATCTCATACTTTCTAGAAGTATTTTTATCTTAAGCTTCCACTGATCATAGTTTTTTCCATTAAAAAAAGGTGGTCTTGTGGTAGAATCTCCTTCTAGTCTATTTTCCATGATATAAATTGTGAGTAGATTTCAAAGGGATAAAAAATTTAGAACTAAAATAAATTTTAAGATCATTGAAATACAACTACAATCACAGCTGAAGATTTGCTGAAAAATATTTGAAAACTGAAAATTTTATACATTCCTTTGATACCAAATGTTAGTCAGATTAGATTACTCAATAGGGGGGATGAATTGAGTATCTATAAAAATTTCTGTTAAAGTTGGTTCCTTAGAAAATTTCCCCCAATTAAAAATATAATCAATGCCAGTTTGTAGTGAATTTATAAAATTCTTTAATGTTTAATTAATTTCTTAGAAGATTTATTAGTTCTCACCTATACTAATCTAAAGATTAATACAACTTTTGAAACTGACCTACTAGTTCAAAATAGTTATAAACACTTTCTAAACTCCCTATCAAAGTTCAATTTTGTTTTATGTAACATGTAATAAACACAGATTAAAACAAAAAGGAAAAGGCACAACAGATATAAACAAGAGGTTCAGTCCCAAGATGAGACTTAGTCCTCTCCACTTGGTGATCACCTACCACCAAGCAGTTTAATTTAATAAACAGTTTGATCCACACCCTGGATCAGGGTTCACAATAACACACAAGGATGTCTAGGTCACACTTGACCTCTACCACATTTATTCATGAAAAAAAATAGTTCACACTTGACCTCTTCTACTATTCTACGTGGGATACAAATGATAAAATGAGATAGATTTTGAGGATATCAAGAATCTTCTAGTTATGAACATGATACCGTGTGTGTGTTAGAAACATATACACACACTACTAGAAAATTTATGTAAATAAACACAACAAAGATAAAGATGCAGAGAAAGGTTTATAAGTCTCTATGTGCTATACTGTAAGGCTCTAAACTCACTTGATGTAGTGAAGTTGATATCTGAGTCTTCTTCTGGAAGTTGTCTCCAAAATAGAGTATCGCAGTCTATATAGTCCTGCTTCCAGAAATGTGTAATGTTTAGCTACTTTGTTTGAAAGATGTTCAGTGTAGCTGAGCAGGTTTATCTTGTCTTGTTGATCTCCCTATATTTCATTTCTTTGAGTTATTTGGATTTTGATGTAAGCTCGAGTGTTGCATGAGTTTGCAGTTCTTCTGTTATTTCAACTTTTTATCATATATTTAACAATACAGCTTATAATTTTTTTATACTTTGAGGTCTAGAAGATATGAAGATCTCCCCATGTGCATGTACCACATACTGTCTACTGAATATCCTACAAACAACATTAAATAATGTCAGAAACTTTATTTTGTCAAAATATGACCATTAGATATAAATTTGAATAAATAAATTAAAGAAACTTTTATGGCTATCAGTGAGTCATAAGTATCAGTGTGTCATTGGCATAAGTCTGTAATCATCAGTCTATCAACATTAGTTTGTCAGCATCAGTGACTCCCTATATCAGTGAGTCCTCTTCATCGGTATTGGTGAATTTGGGCATCAGTGAGTCATTTGTGCTATTGTTTTGTCCGGCCATTGGTGAGTCGTCATCTGTGACTCGTTTAGAACTATAGGTGAGCCGCCCATCGATGAATCATCCATCAGTAAGTATCCCATTAGTGAATCATTCATTAGTGTGTCACTCATTGGTACGTCATCCAATGGTGAGTCTCTTGAACTATCGGTGCGACCGATCATCGGTGACTTATCCATCGGTGTGTCGTTTGTTTTATCAGAAAGTCCTGCATTAGTGTCTTCTCCGATCGATGAGTCCTTATCGGTGATTTGAACAATGGTGACTCCCTTTAACTAACAGTGTACGGGATGCTAAAAAACATATAATGTGTTTTTCTTAACCAAAACACTACCAGATTAAGTGAAATTCATTTATACATGTAAATATACAATTGTAAACATATTTAAACATAAATATCCATAATTTGTTGACTTATTTAAAATTATTATACAATATGACATAATTGACTCACTTATAAATATTCATTGACAATATTAACTTGAGTTATAAATTAATATACGAATTAAATGTAAATTGGCATGATTTGTGATTATGAAAACCACTATTTCACAAAGGGTCCAACACATATCAATTAGACTTACTATCTCACTTGACTTTGATACATGATGTGTTTCATGTTTTTTAGTTGAGGAGGTATCACCCAGATCCTTCCCATGTTGTTATATGGGAGGATGTTGATCTTGAACTTGATACCACCATTGTTGAGTAACCAATTCATATTATAGATCGCCAGGATAAACTACTATGTGGTAAAATTATCCCCCTTTTCTAGGTACTGTGGAAGTGAAGATGCGATAACCATGAGATGTGGGAGCGAGAATTGTAGATAAGGAAGCAGTGACCTTCTCTATTTTCTGGTCCAGGATCTTGAGGACTTTATAGAGACATAATGCTATTATGGTAGAAATAATTGTGACTCCATCTAGGTCATTGGTATTCCTTACTATATATGTGGTTTGGGATGAGAGGCTAAAAATAATGAAATTTGGGAAAAACTATAGTGGTGTATAGTTAATTTAACTGCGTGGTAACCGTGAAAAATGATTCTCTGAGGCTACAATGAAATTTTTCACATCTTGTTCTTAGTTATAGAAACCATGAAGCATGCCTAGGAATCATACAAGGTCTAGTGGTTTTCTAGGGGTGTCACAAGGTTTAAGCATGGTTTTCCCAAACCATGTGGCCCCCAGTGAAAATCGTGAGCCCTTTATAAAGGGTTTTTTCATGATTGGAACATGCTTCAACCAAACATGATAAATAAACATGAAACCATCCAATATCGATAGTATGGGTGCATGGTTAACGAGTATGGTTAATTTAACCATGTGACCTCCCTATAAACTCTTAAAAAGTGGGTTTTTCTATTTTCCCTCTTTATTTTAAATCATAATCTACCCCTAATCTTGTTTTAGATCATCTTTAACCTTCCCCAATTCTCTGGTGGTCTCTTCCCTCGGATTATAGTTTTAAACCCTTAATTCATGATAGATCGCATTGAGGTATGTTTCATTTTTATCCAATTTCTACTATTCTTTATATATCCTCACTAGATCTCTTCTCCTCTTGTCTCATTGAACCCGAAGAGACTATGTATATGACAACCCTGCTTTTTATTACAATTTAAACATGCTTTATTACATAAAACATCACTTGATACAACAAAGAAGATTTATAGGTTTAGTGTCTTTGGGACTTAGGATCATTACATAAAAACTTAAAACATGAAATACAACATCTTTATTGAAAACTTTCTTTACTTGACCACTACATTCCCTCGTACTTTGCATTGCATGGGATAACCTGAGGACATGCATAAGAAAAGGGTGAGCTATAAAACCCAGTAAGGGAGTACACATGGAATAACATGAGGAGTAAAATACATGTTAGACAATAGGCATATCAATATATCATAAAAGAAACATGAACATAAAGGCATGATAAAGCATGATAATCATAACATGGAAATGTGGCAACAACACTTAACATTGAATTAGCATGAGCCAAGTCTCATTGCACATGGAGAATGAGTAAACCCTCATTGCACATGAAGCACGAGTAAACCCTCATTGCACTTGAATTAGCATGAGTCAAAACTCATTTTACATGACGTATCATGATACTATACTTTACCCTATGCATTGGAGCGCTATAAGGGCACACCCTTCTTAAACATTTCATTTCATGCATAAGTGTGCCACATGGATCATAAAACATGGATTCATAAAACATAATCATTTACACCACGATAAAGGAATGTGTAATTAATAAATGAAACTTTATAATCAATAAGTAAATGTGCATAAAGGTGAATACCCTTGATGGAGAAATGGGCATGGTATTCACTACACAATGACATTGGCTTAGAAAATCGGTGTGATTTCGGCAGCGTAACGGCGTGACATAAGAATTCATAAAAATGGTTGATGAGAGAGAAAGGGTTTCCTCATCATATTTACATTTAATGTACAGTAAGGAGTTCATATAGATACATGTCCCAACAATTGAAAATGAATTTAGATTCATGATACAAAAGTATTGCTTGAATGTAAAAGAAGAGAGAGAAGTTCCTTTCGGAATTTCGGCATAGTAACGGGTGTACATGGGAGGCATTTAATGAGAGAGAAAGGGGTCTCCCATCATTCAAAAAATAAGAGGGAAGTATTAGGGAGGTCAGAAACCATACCCCAAAATTAATAATTGAAATTAAAATGGAAATACAACTTAAAGAAAATTGACAAAAATGAGAAAGGAAGAAAAAACCCTTACTTGGAAGTGTGCTTCCAAAGGCTAGAGAGAGGCTTGTGAGAGGATTCATGGGAGCTTGGGGCACCTTTGGAGGATTATAGAGAGAGTAGGGTAGAGGTTGGACTAACTACAAAGTATTTTAGTGAGGAGTAAGTGGGATCTTGGGTGGGTTTATATAGGAAAGGTGAGAGAATTCTTTATTATTTAGGTTTGGGACCCCTTTTATTAAACTAATCCAAACCACAAACTATCCCATGGTTTTTGCCCATGGTTTCTGGAAAAGGAAAGAGGAAAAAAATATTTTAAAAGGCCAAGGTCCGAACTTATTAAAATATTAGGGTTTATTATGTGGAGGTGAGTCACACTCCCATGGAAATTAATTTAAAAAGGCACAGTGTTGAATATGTCTTGAGGGGTTCATTAATGCTTTGAAAAGTAAGTCAAACAAACCCAAAATCACTTTATTTTAATGGTAAAACATATATTGGCCGATCATAAGGATTATAGTATTTTATTACATCACCATTTGGTCATTATGATGTCATAAAACACATTATATATTTAAACGGTATTTACTTTTTACCCAAAAATTTGAATGTCTCAGAAAATTATGAAAAATTTACCATTGGATAATTTTGACATCCTGATTCTAGAAATGAAATTTATTTTATCTTAAAAGATTTCTAAATATGTTAATTTTCACTTTTAAAATAAAAACCAACATTTATCGAAAATTCACGGGTTTTGACAGAAATGGCTTTCAAACCTTAATATAACATTTTAATTGCATTCATAAATTTATAAGATAATTTATATTTAATTAATTTAATAAAAATATTATTAATTTATTAAAATATTATTTATTTCGAAAATCCCTTAATTTAATAAAATGGATTTCTTAATTAAATAATAACTAAAAACACCATTTGTACTTTAAAAACTATTTACAATGTATCAAAAATGACTAGAAATTATATTCATTATTATATAAAAAAAAAATAATGTACATGAACATAGTACTACTTATTTGTTACATAACCCCTCAAAACATCCGCATAAGACCTAAGGGTAAGGTGTGCGATGGTGACAGACTCTTGGGGTGGCTCGGATAACATCGCTCGAGTGGTAATTTCAATCAACTTCCACTTTTCCCGTAGACGGTCACGTTCGAGCTTGAAATAATGAAGCTCAGATTGGGCTTGGTCAAAGGCGAAGCCCAAGGATGCCACCTATTTTCTGAGCTCCAACAAATGGGCTTCGTATGGGGCAATTCTACTAGACAAGGCCATCTCTTCCTTTGTCTGAGTAAAATTGGGTTCGTTAAAGCCTTATATTTATACTAATCAAGTGATCACTGTTCGACGACTATATTAACAACGGTCACAATTCATAACATAAAACCAAAGAAGTTGACATCTTATAAAAACATTTTTCATAAAGGGACATTTAATTGTATCAAGAGGGATTTTCCATTAAAGAAACTTTGGGTCGTTACAATATTCCCCCCTTAAGAAATTTCACCGTCGAAATTTTCCTTTTCCCACACTAAAACAAATGTGGGTAACTCAGCTTCATCATATCCTCAGACTCCCAAGTTGCTTCCTCAAACTTTTGGTTTCTCCACAACACCTTGACGAGGGGCATTGTCTTATTTCGTAGAACTTTTTCTCTATGATCTAAGATCTTCCCTGGTTGCTCCTCATAAGAAAGATCATCTTCCAATTGTACCACCTCGGAAGAGAGTACATGTGAAGGGTCTGATATGTACTTCCTTAAGAGGGATACATGAAAGACATCATGCACCTTGGCCATAGTAGGTGGAAGTGTTAGTCGATAGGCCACAGCCCCAACACGATCAAGAATCTCGATGGGGCCGATGTACCTTGGACTTAACTTCCCTTTATTTCCAAACCTCATGACCTTATTCCACGGAGATATGCGTAAAAACACCATGTCTCCTACTTTAAACTCAAGGTCTCGTCAACGATTATCTCCATAACTCTTCTGTCGAATCTAGGCTGCCTTGATACGGTTTTGAATGGTTTTCACCTTATCCACCATTTCTTCGACAATTTCTGGCCCAAGTAGCTTACGTTCACCAACCTCATCCCAACATGCTAGTGTTATTAACCTTTTCCCATACAGGGCTTCATATAGTGCCATTTGGATGCTCGAGTGGAAACTGTTATTATAAGAGAACTCAACCAGAGGAAGATGTTGATCCCATCCTCCTTTAAAGTCCATTGAGAAAGCTCTCAACATATCCTCAAGTGTTTGGATAGTCCGCTCGAATTGGCCATTAGTTTGAGGATGATAGGCCGTACTGAATTTTAGTTCAGTATTCAGAGCATGTTGAAGACTCTTCCAAAACTTAGAGGTGAATCTTGGATCTCGGTAAGAAACAATAGATAGTGGTACTCCATGCAACCTTACCACTTCTTTAATATATATCTCTTCCAGTTGATCCAATGAGAAATCCTCTCTAATAGCAATGAAGTGTGAAGTCTTTGTAAGAAGATCCACAACAACCCAGATTGCATTGTTGCCTTCAGATGTCCTTGGAAGTCCGGTGACAAAGTCCATGGTGATGTTCTCCCATTTCCATTCTGGTATGGGAAATGGTTTCATCATCCCCTTAGACTTCTGCCTCTCTGCCTTCACTTGCTGACACACCAGGAACTTTGATGTATACTCAGCAATCTCCTTCTTCATATTATCTCACCAAAAGTTTTCTCGGAGACCTCGATACATCTTTGTGCTCCCTGGGTGAATAGAGAAATTTTAACTATGTGAATCATCAAAAAGTTCCTTCTTCAGCTCCAGACTTGATGGAACACATAGTCTTTTCCCAAACCGCACAATTCCTTCTTTATTAACATTAATCTCCGAGGATTTTCCCTTTTTGATAGCTTCCACTTTTTCTTGAATTCCCACATCATCCTTTTGAGCATCCTTTAACCTTTCCAAAAGAGATGTTTGAGCAATTATTAGTGAAAGGATTGATGATGTTTCCTTCTTTATGATTCCCACATCCAACTTTATCAAGTCTAAGAAGATTGGATCCTTTTCAATTCTCATCATTGATAGAATCGTTGGATCCTTTCTACTTAGGGAATCCGCCACCTTGTTCACTTTCCTAGGGTGGTAATGTATTGAATAGTCATAATCCTTGATGAGCTCTATCCATCTTCTCTGGTGCATATTAAGCTCTTTCTGTGTGAATATATATTTTAGACTCTTATGGTCAGTATATATCTCACATTTCTCTCCATAGAGATAATGTCGCCAGATTTTCAAGGCAAAGATCACAGCTGCTAACTCTAAATCATGCGTTGGATAGTTTCGCTCATGGATTTTCAACTACCTTGAGGCATAGGATATCACTTTATCATTCTGCATCAGCATACATCCTAAGACCTTCTTTGAAGCATCACTGAATACCACAAAAAGCTCCCCACTTGTGGGTAAAGTGAGCATGGGTGCAGTGATAAGCCTCCTTTTCAACTCGTTGAAGCTTTCTTCGCATTCATCACTCCAAGAAAACTTTACTCCCTTTCGAGTTATCTTGGTAAGAGGTTTGGACAATCGTGAGAAATTTCTCACAAATCGTCGATAATATCCAACTAACCCCAAGAAGCTATGGATATCCGTTACCGATGTTGGCCTCGGCCATCCCTCAATTGCATCTGTTTTGGAGGGGTCCACAGATATCCCATTGCTTGTGATGATATGGTCCAAGAATGAGACCTCCTTTAACCAGAACTCACACTTGTTGTACTTTTCATAGAGCTTCTCCTTGCGCAAAGTCTCTAGTACAGTTCTTAAATGCTCCTCATGATCCTCCTTGGTTTTGGAGTATATTATAATATCATCTAAAAAGACTACCAAATATTTGTCAAGGTAATCTCTAAATACTCTATTCATCAAGTCCATGAATATTTCTGGAGCATTGGTGAGTCTGGAAGGCATTACTATGAATTCATAGTGCCCGTACCTTGTACGAAAAGTAGTCTTGGGGACATCTTCCTTCTTTACCCTTACTTGATAATATCCCGACCGCAAATCCACCTTGGACAAGTATTGTTCTCCATGAAACTGATCGCACAAGTCATCAATTCATGGGAGTGGATACTTGTTCTTTATCGTTATTTTGTTAAGTTCATGATAATCGATGCAAATCCCCATTGACCCATACTTCTTCTTGATGAAGAGGACTGGTGCACCCCATGGTGAAGCACTTGGGCGTATAAACCCTTTATCCAGATTCTCCTATAGTTGTTTCTTCAACTCTTCAATCTCAACAACAGCCATTCTATATAGAGTCCTGAATATTGGTAGTGCCCCAGGTATAAGTTCAATTGAGAACTCAACATCGCTTCTTGGAGGAAGACTAGACAGTTCCTCGGGAAACACTTCCGTGAATTCCCTCACAATAGGCATTTCTTCAAGGATGGTTTCTTCTTTGGACTTAATCATCTGAGCCAGATACGCGTGCTCATAGGGCAGTAATATCCATGCTTGAGATTATGGAGCTAAAGGAGATTTATCTTCCTCCTGACACTTGTAAGGAATCAGGGGTCAATTCTCCATATGGAGTGTGATTTCCCTCTCCCGACAATTTATGTTGGATCTATATAAGGAAATCCAATCCATGCCATGAATTGCATCAAATTCCACCAAATGGAGTATGATGAGGTTTTCCGGGAAATTCAATCCACAGATTATAACAGAGGAGGACTTATATTCATGGGATGCAATGATTACCCCATTTTCCATAATCACCGATATCTTTACTTCCATGATTTGTGGTGGTGCTGGGATTGTTCTACTAAACTTTTGAGATATAAAAGAATGCGTAGAACCTGAATCAAAAAGTACATTCGCTATTCTTGAATGAATAACTTGTGTACCTGTCACCACTTCATTGTCGGGGTTCACTTTGGCCGAAGTGATGGAAAAAGCTCTTCCTTGCTGTCTTAGAGGTTGTTGGTTGCCTCCGATAACCCTTGGATTAGGGAACTGATTAGCAAAATGACCCAGTTCTTTGCATTTGTAGAATTGAACAATGTGTTTAGGTTCGAACGGAGCATTCCTCTCCTCTATCGCAGCTGCGGGTCCTTCTTGCCGACAGTTAATAGCTAGGTTCCCTTCTCTTCCACACCTGAATCATTTTCTCGTCCCCTTAAGGCAATTTCTAGGGTGCTTCTTTCCGATATTTTGGAAAGTGGGGTGATGGAACTTCTTAGCACTGTTGGATTTATCCATCAGACCACCAGCATTGAAGTCTACCTTATGCTTCTTGTCCCCATGATACCCCTGTGATTCTCCGATCTCCATTTCGACCTTGAGGGAACATCAGACAATTTCCTCATAGTTTTTGAAGTCACGGATCACTAATGCTTTCCGCAAGCTAGGCTTCAGCCCACCAAAGAAGCGGTCAACCTTGCATTCGGGGGTAACGATGAAGCCAGAAGCGTATTGTGAAAGCCTTGTGAAGTTTTCCTCCTACACTCCCACAGATTCTTCATCTTTTTTCTTGAGGGAAAGGAAGTCCCTTTCCATCTTAATATGGAGGGTGCACGGAAAATATTTATCGAAAAACATCTTCAATAATTCCTTCCATTCCAAAGCCTCGATCTCCTCCTCAGGCTTCGAATTTTTGATCAACGTCCACCACTGATTAGCTTCACCCTCCATACGATAAGCCGACAGGAGAACCTTCTCTTGTTTAGAACATTGGAGGATGGAGAAGATCTTTTCAGTGGAGTTGATCCATTGTTCAGCGATCGTGGGATCAGATGATCCACTAAAAGTAGGAGGCCTTTGTCTCATGAAGCTCTCGATAGCAACTTGTTCTTTCTTGGGGGGGGGGGGGGGGGTTGAACGTTCCTCTTGACCTATGTGTCTATTCAAAACTTGAGTTAGCTGAGAGAGAAGCGTGACAAAGTTCGCGATTCCCGCTCTCATTGGATTGGGCGTCTCATTAGTACAATCATCACACTGATCTTCACAATGGTTGTTAGCCCGAGTCCTCCTATTACCGGCCATTGGGTGGAAAAAGTAAAGTCAGGGGTAAAACATTAAGGGTAATCCAAAGACAAAAGTTTATGACTTATAAATAAACTTTAATTTCTTCAACTCATGAGTCTGTAGGATTCAATCTAGGATTTTCATGATCTACTTTCTAACATATATTCTTAAGGGCATTTTTCCCTTAATAAGGGTTCATACCAAGATTGTGAATTTATCAAAACATATCCCCCGGGAGTGTTGTAACCAAGAGTGCAGGAAGGCCCATTGTTGTGCACCAGTTCCCATTCAAGTCTAGCTCAAAGCGGTGTTTTCGGGTTTTACCCCTAGGATACAACTGTGCCAGAGCCGCCTCTACCTGCTCGTATCCAGACAGGGATGTATTTGTTTGATAAACCACTTAATTAATATTTACCAAAACTTAGGGATGTTTTTATTATACTTAGTCTTGTATCTAAGGCTTTACTAGGGTTTCGTAATCCAAAAAATAACTAAACCTATCCTTTGATACCAACTATGAAAACCCTACTTTTTATTACAACTTAAACATGCTTTATTACATAAAAATTCACATGATACAACAAAGAAGATCGAGAGGTTTAGTGTCTTTGGGGCTTAGGATCATTAAATAAAAACTTAAAACATGAAATACAACATTTTTATTGAAAACTTCCTTTACATGACCACTACATTCCCTCGTACTTAGAATTGCATGGGATAAGCTGAGGACATGCATAAGAAAAGGGTGAGCTATAAAGCCCAGTAAGGGAGTACACATGGAATAAAATGAGGAGTACAATACATTTTATACAATATGCATATCAATAGATCATAAAAGAAACATGAACATAAAGGCATGATAAATCATGATAATCATAACATGGAGATGTGGCAACAATACTTAACATTGAATTAGCATGAGCCAAGGCTCATTGCACATGAAGCATGAGTAAACCTTCATTGCACATGAAGCACGAGTAAAACCTTATTTCACTTGAATTAGAATGAGTAAACACTCATTTCAAATGAATTATCATGATACTATACTTTACCCAATGCATTGGAGCGCTATAAGGGCGCACCCTTCTTAAACATTTCATTTCATGCATAAGTGTGCCACACGGATCATAAAACATGGATTCATAAAACATAATCATTTACTCCATGATAAAAAAATGTGGAATTAATACATGAAACTTTATAATCAATAAGTAAATGTGCATAATGGTGAATACCCTTGATGGAGAAATGGGCATGGTATTCACTACACAATGACATTGGCTTAGAAAATCGGTGCGATTTCGGCAGCATAACAGCGTGACATAAGAATTCATAAAAATGGTTGATGAGAGAAAAAGGGGTTCCCCATCATATTTAAATGTAATGTAAAGTAATGAGGTCATATAGATACATTTCCCAACAATTTAAAAGGAATTTAGATTCATGATACAAATGTATTGCTTGAATGTAAAAGAAGAGAGAGAAGTTCCATTCGGAATTTCAGCATAGTAACAGGTGTAAATGGGAGGAATATAATGAGAGAGAAAGGGGTCTCCCATAATTAAAAAAATAAGAGGGAATTATGGGGGAGGTGAGAAACCATACCCCAACATTCATAATTGAAATTAAAAGGGCAATAAAACTTAAAAAAATTTAACAAAAATGAGAAAGGATGAAAAAACCCTTACTTGGAAGTGTGCTTCCAAATGCTAGAGAGAGGATTGTGAGAGGCTTACTGGGAGCTTGGGGCACCTTGGGAGGATTATAGAGAGAGTAGGGAAGAGGTTGGACGAACTCCAAAGGATTTTAGTGAGGAGGAAGTGGGATCTTGGGTGAGTTTATATAGGAAAGGTGAGAGAATTCTTTATTATTTAGGTTTGGGACCCCTTTTATTAAACTAATCCAAACCACAAAACATCCCATGGTTTTTGCCCATGTTTTTTGGAAAATGACAGAGGAAAACAATATTTTACAAGGCCAAGGTCCGAACTTATTAAAATATTAGTTTTGCTTATGTGGAGGTGAGTCACACTCCCATGGAAATTAATTTAAAAAGGCAAAGTGTTGAATATGTCTTGAGGGGTTCATTAATGCTTTGAAAAGTAAGTCAAACAAACCCAAAAACACTTTATTTTAATAGTAAAACATATATTGGCCGAACATAAGGATTATAGTATTTTATTACATCACCATTGGGTAATTATGATGTCATAAAACACATTATATATTTAAACGGTATTTAATTTTTACCCAAATATTTGACTGTCTCAGAAAATTATGAAACATTCACCGTTGGATAATTTCGGCATCCTGATTACAGAAATGGCATTTATTTTATCTAAAAATATTTCTAAATATGTTAATTTTCACTTTTAAAATAAAAACCAACATTTATTGAAAATTCACGGGTTTTGACAGAAATGGCTTTCAAACCTTAATATAACATTTTAATTGTATTCATAAATTTATAAGATCATTTATATTTAATTAATTTAATAAAAATATTATTATTTTCTTAAAATATTATTTATTTCAAAAATCCCTAAATTTAATAAAATAGATTTCTTAATTAAATAATAACTAAAAACACTATTTTTACTTTAAAAACTATTTACAATGTATCAAAAATGACTAGAAATTATATTCATTATTACATACAAAAAAAATAATGCACATGAACATATTACTACATATTTTTTACATAACCCCTTAAAACAGATGCAAAATACCTAAGGGTAAGGTGTGCGATGGTGACAGACTCTTGGGGTGGCTCGGATAACATCGCTCGAGTGGTAATTTCAATCAACTTCCACTTTTCCCGTAGACGGTCACGTTCGAGCTTGACATAATGAAGCTCAGCTTGAGCTTGGTCAAGGGAGAAGCCCAAGGATGCCACCTATTTTCCGAGCTCCGACAAATGGGCTTCGTATGGGGCAATTCTACTAGACGAGGCCATCGCTCCCTTTGTCTGAGTAAAATTGGGTTCGTTAAAGCCTTATATTTATACTAATCAAGTGATCATTTCCCAACGGCTATATTAAAAATGATCACAATTCATAACATAAAACCAAAGAAGTTTACATCTTATAAAAACATTTTTCATAAAGGGAAATTTAACTGGATCAAGAGGGATTTTCCATTAAAAAAACATTGGGTCGTTACAATGTATTCTATATCTAAAGGATTTAACCAATGATTTAGTTTTTTTCTTATTGATATAGGATCATGATAACCTCATATAATCTTCCCTAGTAACCATTTTCAAAGGCGGTTTGTTATACCATCATTTTAAGGTTGGTGTTTCTATATAATGGGTTAATTATATGATTTTATTATCATTATTGTAAATTTACTTTGGATTTTTTATTTAATTGTATTAAATTGTGGTTTCAAGTGATTTCTTGCAAAAGATAAATGTTTTTAAAGTGATCTTTCTTTAAAAATGGGGGTTTCACACCAAGTGTTTTATTAAATGATTGAATGGTGGGTTTGAATAAAAAATGGGATTTTAAACAAAAAAGATGATTGAATTATCTTTGAAAAAGTTTTATAAATTGTGAAAATGGTTTTAAAATTTATTTTTGAAAAACATGGCACACTAGGAACCTTGGTTGCACCGGGAAAGGAACATAGGTGACCCTAGTGTGTGTGGCACAACTAGGGGTTAATTTCAATGAATCGATGGAATTTACAAGACTTTATATTGGTTAGTACCAATATATACCATTTTAGGATCTATTATGTATAGTACATATTCCCATAGGCTAGGAACCAATATGGTGTAATTTTTCATTTGTGAGTATTTACCCCACAAGGTATTTTGTCACATATTGTTGCTAACATGTTTTAACATGAGGTTGTATAAATGGTTTTCTATGATGGATTATGTCAGGGATGCATGCTTACTTTCTTACCTTTTGTGTATCGATATTATTTCCCTATTTTATTAATTATACTTGTTAAATTCCTAGTGTTGTATATATGAAAGGATTTTATAAAAAACCCAAAGAAAAATATTTACAAATGGATTTCTATTTATGAAAATGATTTGTAAAACAATTTTTTAAAAGCTATAACTATTTAATTCTTGATATTAGACCTTGTATAAACTCTGTGGGTTATCCTACAGGGATTTGTGTTCACACTCTACTAGGCTTTTTGTTAACACTTGATGGTTTCCCAAAAAAATTGGATCCTCATGGACTTGGAGGTATCCCAAGAATTTATCATACTACCTCTATCAATTTTATCCATCAGGTTAAACTCTGGGTTTACTCATGCCTATATTTCTTCATACCATCAAGGGATGTCAACAAAATGAATCCCTCAAGTCAATGCCATGATGAATGTTATATATGACAAGTACATTAGGAAGGGTCATCCTAGGAGTGATGGTGTTGAAGCTCCAAAGACTTCAAAATGATATCAAAAAACTTGTCATGGAGTAGGGTAGAGTTGAAAAAGACAACATCTTCTGGGCCGAGGTGGTCTAGTAATCATCATTAAGAGGATACCCAAGCTTTGGTTTCCTAGCCTCCTTCCAGATTAGAGAGTCTTGATAGGATCTTAATGTCAAATGATGTCAAGTCTTCCCTATATCTGACCACATCAACATCATATTCTTTTTATGCTATGGTAGTCCAAGCTAGGAAAGGATAACCCACAACATTAGATTTTTATGGGTATTTCTCCAAGAAGGCATACATATCCCACTGCTTGCGAATATTCAAGAACCCTATGATATTTACCAAGAATCAATGTTTTAAAATGTGGGGAAATATATTCAGATGATGGAGATATTGGTATATGAAATTAATTATTAGATACCAACTAGAAAGTAGGTAACTAATATGCTGGCTCAGTGTGCTGTTGAGGGAATAACTGAGAACTCTGAAGAAATGTGATGAATTCATTGATGCTGGTGATTTAAGATGTAAAGACCCGAAAAATTCAAGGAATTTTTTTTTCTTAATTTTCTTGGGAATTTTACAAGAACGCGGTTTCTGACGGCACCTGATTCTGAGGCCCAATGTCCCTGGAATCTTTTTCCGAAGTTTAGCTTGGGTACGTTCAGTGAACGAACGAGCGGGTTTTTCTAAATTTTGAACTGGTGCTCGGAATTGAATTCTGATGGCACCAATGGAATCACCGCGCCATTAATTTCTTAAAAACACCTTTTCCGGAGTTGCGTTTTCTCGGGTGTGGTTTTTAATTTTTGGGGTTAAGTTAAGGAATAAAATAAAGTGGTGTGAAAATTTATTTTATTTTACTTAAAGCGGCCTAACCTAAGTTAAGCGGATAAGGTGGGATCCAAAATATCCTACCCACTTGGTAGGATATTTGTGAGGTGGGTCTGCACGAGCCCCACTGTTTCTTTCCTTCTAAGTAACGTACCTGCACCCCCACTTTAAATGAAGTCAACTGTGCGTTTATTCTAGTTAAGAAATGCATCATTAAATTGAGCAGTTAAATTGTTACAATTAATTCATTGAATTAATTTTTCGTTTCTTTTATTTTGAATTTCAAAATCTTAGGTTATGATAATAAATTAAGTGTTGAACTTATTTTATTTCGTTGGTTTTCTGGTTGTGGAAGCCTTTGGGAGAAAAAGAGAGTCTTGAGGATTCTTCATTCTTCGATGAAGAACGCGAAGAACGCACCACCGCTGACGAAGAACGCCGACCTCTGACGGTGAGAGATGCCTTCCTCGGAGATCACCTAACGCCAACGGCGTTCCTTCTGTGATTCTTTCTTCCATGGCGATCCTCTTCTTCCGCTACGATCCTCTTCTTCTGCGTCGGTTAATTCCGCGACGAACTCTCGTTCGACGACAACGCTGAGGTAGGGGTTTATTTTGTGATTTCTTCCATCTCCATATTCCTTTCTTTTGAACCGCCTGTTATTGCAATAACGGGAGGAGGTCAGACCGCACAAACATGGCCGACACTCCTTCCCTTTTTGGTTGTTGATATTGATGGGCACTAGCAAGACAACGCAGTGCCGAAACACCGCGCGAAAATTGTTAAAAAAGGGGAAGAAGCATAGCGCCGTTGCGTCGCGCCGTTGAAAACGAACCAAAGATGCGGCACCGTCGCACTGCACCAGAGAACTAAGAAAGCACCGCGGCCGGAGCTGGGCCGCGGCAAAGGGGTGCGGCGCCGTCGCGTCACGCCGGACGAACGAAGGCCGCAACCAGTTCCGGGTCGCGGCGGAGCAGGGGAACCGGCGGCCGGTTCCGGGCCACCAACATCGGATCAGGGGGGACCGGCCTTGCCAGTCCCATGGCGGTAGAAGCCAGCTGGCCGGAGCGGGCCGGCGATACCATGGAAGAACCGGGGGTTCGAAACCCCCGGCTGGCCAGACGTGAGTGGCCCCATTAAGGGGCCGCGGTTGCTACACGTGGGGGCAGCACCCCCCGCATCCGAACGACTCGGTCGTTCGGCCGAGCCCCTGGATAGCGCGCCGCGCACCGGGCCGGGCTGAACCCAATCGGTCTGGACCCGGACCCGGTTAGGGTCGACCCGGTTTGGGCCGACCTTGGGGGTATCGGGCCGGGTCGGACCTGGCCCGAACCCCCTAATACCGAACCTCATCGGTCTATTTCCCATAACATAAGCTGTAGACCTCCGATCGACGCACCGTCAGCTGAGATGCGATCCTTGGATCGAGACGGTCTTTTTGGTATATTACACTCATGATTTTGGACAACTTTGGGTTTGGCCGGGTTGGTTCGTACACGAAACCAACCGGGCCCTCGGAGCGGAAACGCTTATAACTTGGGCTCCGGATGTCTGATTGACGTGTCGTCGACTTTGCTGGATTCCTATTAGTGAGATGGACCTTTTGGCTTACTCTGCTCGAGGTTTGGATGCAGTTGGAGTATGGTCGAGATTGTTTTGACTTAAAAACCAACCGGGCCCCTGGGACGAAAAAGCCAATAACTCTCAGAGCAGGCGTCCGATTGACGCGCCGTCTGTGCCGTTGAGTTCCTGTTGATGATATGGAACTTTTGGATACATCAACTCCGGACAATGTGTCAATTGATGTATCAGACCTCGGCTCATGGAGCGGACCCTCCCGAACGAGCTTGCTGTGTGCGGGAACCCTAGAGCTGGCTACGACTGCGACGACGACGAAGACTATACAGATATCCTCAGTGGATTCGACGGCGACGACCAGAACTCAGCGATCCAACGTGGATCAGTGCTACCGATCATGTGTGGGTCAGATACTATGTGGGTCAATGCTCAGCGGTCCTATGTGGGCCAGCGCCTACAGATCCTGTGTGGGTCTGATCCTGTGTGGGTCATTGTAGGGGTTAGTTACCTATCGATCCTATGTGGGTCAGATCCTTTGTGGGTCATTGCGGGGGTTAGTTACCTATCAATCCTGTGTGGGTCAGATCCTTTATGGGTCATTGCGGGGGTTAACACCTATCGATCCTTTGTGGGTTCGACGACTTAGATGAATCAGTGGCTATATCTGATCATCTCTATCATCATTCGATGAATTATACCTGTGTGAGATGAATCCTTCCTTGCATTCCTATGTGGATTACGTTTTTCTTTCCTATGTTGAATGGGTTGTGTTTTCCTATGTGGACTGGGTTGTATTTGAGCTCGGGTGTTGGAGCCGAACTGGAATTAATGACTTAGGTATATGTATGGGCATATACCTAAGCAATGTCTGATGTTAGTTCGTGATTGTATCTTTCCTTTGTGGATTATCCATTGTGGATCCAAGAGACCCTCGGGGGTTTCGGGGTCCCTACTAAGTATCTTATACTCACCCCTGCATGGGTTATGCCTGCACTACATTATGTTGGTTGCAGATGACGGACAGCGCTGATCGTGTTTGAGGCTTGCGGAGAAGGATGGTACCTGGAGGTGGACCACTGGGCGGGACGTACTCGAAGCGGACAGTTGGACCCAAGGAGCTATGGAGGCTATCTGTACTCACCCTTCAGGTGGGACTTCCAGTGGACGTCTTGACGTTGCGGCTTTACTTTCAGTTGTTATTTTCCCTTTCCAGTTGTACTTTACTTTTAGTTTGGGTTTATATTCTGGCCCACTTACTTTTCCGCACTTACTGTTGTACACAGTTTTACATAGTGTTTACTTCTACTTACTTTCTCTGTGGTGTTTGTTTACTTTACAAAGGCAATGCCTTCTCTTTTTACCGGGAATTATGCCTTGGTGCTAGTCTCCAGCCCCTGGCCTATAGAAGGCGGGCTTGGGGTAGTCACAGCACGTGCCCCGAGGACGGGTCGTGACAAATTGGTATCAGAGGAGTTCGGTTATACCGCAAAACTTTGGAATATGATCTTTCTTCTATGTGAAGTAATAGTGTTAAGGTTATTGAGTGTGGTTATCAGTCCAGGGAGTCCAGTGTTTGTGCGGCGGCCGACGTATCCGTACACCAGGACCCTGACTTCTGATTTCTGACTTAATGCATGAAAACATTGATTACATGTGTGTTTCAAGTTTTCTTTGTGATTACATTGTGTCAGCTCACCAGGTATACTATTTGACCGTGGAGCACATGTTTCTTTTCAGGATGGACCCACGACGGTAGCCAGCTAGGGTTCCAAGAGTTGTACATGACGACAACCCACCGTGCGACGAGGCCTCGGTACAGGTCCCTTTGACAGCTGAGGCACAGACGGTACCTCTACCCGCCGAGCCACCGATGCTACCAGCCCCAGCTGCTGACGATGCACGTCACCTTAGTGCACTACACGAGTTTCAGCACCAGCGACCACCCTGGTTCCACGGGGAGACAGACCCTCAGGTGGCCGAGGATTGGCTGGAGTCAGTGGTACGAGTTTTCAGGTTAGTGAGGACACCAGCAGACCTAATGGTGATCCTCGCAGTGAGCCTCCTACACGCGGCAGCAGGCAGATGGTGGAGCTTGATGCTCCAGGTAAATGACAAGGCATCTCTCCTCTGGATGGACTTTGAGAGCCTCTTTCGCTCAGAGTTCGTCCCATCCACCCTTCGTGCGGTGTGCATCCAGGAGATTCTACAGCTGCGGCAGGGCAGCTTGACGGTCACCCAGTACTTGGTGATATTTACTTATCTCTCGGGCTACTCGACATACATGGTACATGACCCATTCTTCCAGGCCTAGAAGTTTGAGCAAGGATTGAGGCATGAGATCATGGCATCGCTGATCTCCCTCAGCATTTTGACCCAGGAAGGAGTGATGGAAAGATCCCTTTTGATCGAGAGCTTCCTTACTGAGCCTACTTCAACAGAGAGACCTACCGCGGGGCGGCACGTAGCAGAGTCTTCTGCAGCATGCAGTCGACAGATGACTCATGGGTCCAAGAAGACCAGACCCTCAGGCAGATGACCTCAGGACACTGGCTCAGCAGTGCGGGGCACATAGCGTGGTTCTAGGCTTTCGAGAGGTAGACAGTGCTACACATGCGGCGGGCAGGGCCACATGGCTCGTGACTGCCCGACCTGCCATGCTGAGGAGTAGCAGACGGTTGAGGGGCCACCCAGGAAGAGGCAGAGGGTCGACTGTGGCGGTCCGCATGGAGTAGGTGGACGAGGCAGAGGAGTTGGCCGAGCAGCAGGTGGTTGGCGACGCTTTGAGGCTCTACCACCACCACCACCAGGAGGTCCGCCCCGACCATAGGGAGCTGGCGGGTAGAGATAGGCACAGCTCCAGGTAGCGTAGGCCTACGACAACGGTGCGCCCGAGATGATTCGAGGTACTATCTTTGTCTATTCTACCCTTGATGCAGTTCTTATAGACACATGAGCGAGTCATTCTTTCATATCTGCTTCCCTTGTTCGGAGCTCGGAGATTCCGACAGAGCCGTTGGATCGATCCTTACGGCCAGAGACTCCTACGGGAGCAGACTCGATGATTACGCACTGGTGTCGGCAGTGTGAGCTTACTCTAGGAGGCAAGAGCTTCAGCTGGGATCTTCTTGTAGTGGCGTCGAGGCCTTATGGCATCATCTTGGGCATGGATTGGTTATCTACAGTCCATACACAGATCGACTGTATGAGGCACAAGGTGCGGTGTGTACGCACCAACGGGAGCAGGTTCACCTTCACCGGCGAGAAGGGAGCCTTCGTAGCATAGGATGGACTCTCGCAGAGGAGAGGAAAACTCATCACTCGTCAGTTGGCTAGCCTCATCCTAGGAGCAGTTGACGTGCGGAGTCCTGGTTTTCCTGTAGTGGTGGATCAGTATGATGACATTTTTCCCGAAGACGTTCTAGGACTACCTCCTCGCAGAGAGGTAGACTTTTATATTGACCTATACCCCGGGACAGCCCCGATATCCACTCTAGCATATCGGATGGCCCTTGCTGAGCTTCGAGAGCTATGAGTATATATGGAGGACTTGCAGGGCAAGGGATTCATCCGACCCAGTGTTTCACCCTGGGCATCCCCGATATTGTTTGCCAAGAAGGCGGACGGGAGCTTGTGAATTTGTGTCGACTATCGTCACCTGAACCAGGTGACAGTGAGGAACAAGTATCTACTACCGAGGATTGATGACCTCTTAGATCAGCTCAAGGGAGCATGGGGGTTCTCAAAGATAGACCTCAGGTCAGGATATCATCAGCTCAGAGTTCGGGACGAGGACATGTAGAAGATGGCCTTCAGATGTCGGTATGCCCACTATGAGTTCTTGGTTATGCCCTTCGGCGTAACCAATTCTTCCACAGTGTTCACGGGCCTTATGAACAGGATATTTCAGCCATAACTTGATCGATTTTTCATAGTCTTCATCGATGACATTTTGATTTACTCGACGACTGAGGAGGAGCACGCCTACCACTTGCGGGTTGTACTTGACACACTCCGAGAGCACCAACTTTATAGAAAACTCTCAAAGTGTCAGTTCTGTATATGTGAGGTCCACTTCTTGGGAAACATCATCTTTGAGGCGGGATTTTCGGTTGATCTTGCGAAGATCGAGGTAGTGCTAGCTTGGGAGCCAACCAGGAGCGTGACGGAGGTGCAGAGTTTCTTGGGACTAGCTGGATACTATCGGAGATTTGTGCCAGACTTCTCCAGAGTTGCGACAACACTATCAGCTTTGACGAAGAAGGGGAAACCCTTTGTGTGGTCAGATAGATGTCAGCAGAGCTTCCAGGAGCTGAGACAGATATTGACTAGTGCGCCTATCTTGAGGCTTCTGGAGGAGGGATTTGGGTACATAGTTTACTGCGATGTATCAGGGACTAGAATCGGATGTGTACTGATGCAGGAACGAGCTTTGATCGCATATGGATCACGTCAGTTGAGGCAGCATGAGAATAACTACACTACCCATGACCTAGAGTTAGCAGCAGTGGTCTTCGCTTTGAAGATGTGGCGACACTATCTGATGGTTGAGCGCTTTACAGTCTATTCTGACCACCAGAGTATCAGGTACATATTCTCACAGAAGGACCTGAACCTAAGACAGTGGCGATGGCTCGAGTTCCTCCAGGACTATGACTTTGAGATAGTTTATACTCCTGGAAAGGGGAACGTAGTAGCTGATTCCCTCAGCAGGAGGACAGACATTCATCTACTTGGGGAGGTGACAGAGTAGCTAGCAACTTTGCAGATATCCTTCATGGATAGAGATGGAGCAGCCTTTCTTCAGTCACTCATAGTCACTCCTCCACTACTGCAGATGGTCAGATAGGCACAGCATGGGGACACCGATTGTGAGACGTGGCATGCACAGATATCCACAGGACATGCACCTGATGGATTCTCCATGGGAGGAGAGAACAACATCATTTTCATAGGACATACCATGGTACCAGTTGCTTTACGGGAGGAGGTGCTGAGAGAGTTTCACACTTCCCCTTTGGCGGTACATCCTGGCCTAGCGAAGATGTACTAGGATCTCAGAAGACAACACTGGTGACCATGCATGAAGAAGGATGTGGAAGAGTTCATTTCTCGATACCTCACCTGCCAGTAGGTGAAGGCAGAGCATTAGGTACCAGCAGGCTTGGTACAACCCTTGGAGGTCCCAGAGTGGAAGTGGGACGGGATATCTATGGACTTCGTGACTGGACTTCCACGCACTTCCAGAGGTCACGACTCCATTTGGGTGATTGTCGACCGACTCACCAAGTCAGATCACTTCTTACCCATTAGAGAGCAGGGCTCAGTGGAGAGCTTGGGACGTCTCTACGTTCAAGAGATTGTATGGATTCATGGTGTGCCATCATCTATCATCTCTGATCGAGATACTCAATTTAGTTACCGGCTTTGGAAGGGGATGCAGGAGGCGTTCGGGACACAACTACATCTGAGCACCGCCTTTCACCCTCAGACATATGGTCAGACGGAGAGGACCATTCAGAATCTCAAGGACATGTTCCACACATGTGTCCTCAACTTTGGTCACAGCTGGGAGGACCAGCTACCCTTGGTGGAGTTCACATACAACAACAGCTACCACTCCACCATCGGGATGGCACCATACGAGGTGTTGTATGGCCGACTTTGTAGATCTCCTTTGTGCTGGACAGACCCTGGGGAGTCAGCACATGTGGGACCGGAGATGGTCCAGGCCACGACAGAGAAGGTCCAGACCATCCAGGAGCAGATGAGGACAGCTCAGAGCCGATAGAAGTCTTATGCTGACAGGAGGCGGATGCCACTAGAGTTCGAGGATGGCGACCACATCTTCTTGCAGGTCTCACCTTGACGGGGATTACAGAGATTTGGCCGAGGTAGCAAGTTATCCCCAAGCATCATCGGACCATTCCTTGTCCTCAGCAGGATTGGTGAGGTGGTGTATCTCCTGGCTCTACCACCTCAGTTGCACCGGGTGCATGACGTCTTCCACGTATCTCAGCTGAGGAGATACGTGCATGACCCGATGCATATAATAGACCATGGGGATCTGGATGTTGATGATGGGTCGACTTTTTCGGAGGTCCCGGTGTAGAGTGAGGATCGATAGGAACATGTCCTACGTGGACGGTCGATTCCTCTAGTGCGCATTAGATGGCAGCACGTGAACCTCCAGGAGAGAACATAGGAGCGGGAGGCTCAGATGTGTGCTCAGTACCCACATTTGTATCCCTAGTTTATGATGTATCTTTACTGGGATGTAAAGCTCTGAGGTGGGAGTGATGTAAAGACCTGAAAAATTCAAGGAATTTTTTTTTCTCTTAATTTTCTTGGGAATTTTACAAGAACGTAGTTTCCGACGGCACCTGATTTCGAGGCCCGGTGTGCCTGGAATCTTTTTCCAAAGTTTAGCTCAGGTATGTTCAGTGAAAAAACGAGCGGGTTTTTCTAACTTTTGAACTGGTGCTCAAAATCAAATTCCGAGGGCACCAATGGAATCACTGCGCCGATAATTTCTTAGAAACACATTTTCCGGAGTTGCGTTTGCTCGGGTGTGGTTTTTAATTGTTGGGGTTAATTTATGGAATAAAATAAAGTGGTGTGACAATTTATTTTATTTTACATAATGTGGCTTAACCTAAGTTAAGCGGATAAGGTGGGATCCACAATATCCTACCCACTTGGTAGGATATTTGTGAGGTGGGGCCCGCACGAGCCCCACCATTTCTTTCCTTCTAAGTAACTCACCCAAACCCCCCTTTTAATGAAGTCAACCATGCATTTATTATGGTTAAGAAACGCCTCATTAAATTGGGCGGTTAAATCGTTACAATTAATTCATTGAATTAATTGTTCATTTCGTTTCTTTTGAATTTCAAAAGATTAGGTTATGATAATAAAATAAGTGTTGAACTTATTTTATTCTGTTGGTTTTCTGGTTGTGGAAGCCTTTGGGAGAAAAAGAGAGTCTTGAGGATTCTTCGTTCTTCGACGAAGAACATGACGAACGCACCACCGCCGACGAAGAACGCCGACCTCCGATGGTAAACGACGGCGAGAGATGCCTTCCTTAGAGATCACCTAACTCCATCGGCGTTCCTTCCATGATGCTTTCTTCCGTGGTGATCCTCTTCTTCCATGACAATTCTCTTCTTCCGTGAAGGTTAATCCCACGACAAACTCTCGTTCGACGAAAACTCTGAGGTAGGGGTTTATTTTTTGATTTCTTCCGTCGCCATCTTCCCTTCTTTTGAACTGCCTGTTATCGCAATAACGGGAGGAGGTCGGACCGCACGAACACGGCCGACACTCCTCCACTTTTTGGTTGTTGATATTGATGCGGCATGAGCAAGGCAACGCGGTGCCGAAGCTCCGCGCAGAAATTGTTAAAGAAGGGGAAGAAGCGCAGTGCCGTTGAAAACGAACCAAAGATGTGGTGTCGTCGCGCCGCACCAGAGAATTATGAAAGCACCGCGGCCGGAGCGGGGCCATGGCGAAGGGGCGCGGCACCGTCGTGCCGCACTAGATAGATGAAGTCCGCGACCGGTTCTGGGCCGCGGTGGAGTAGGGGAACCAGCGACCGGTTCCGGGCCGCCGGCATCGGAGCAAGGGGGACCGGCTTTGCCGGTCCCGTGGCGGCAGAAGCCGGCCGGCCGGAGCGGGCCGACCGGACCGTGGAAGGATCGGGGGTTCGAAACCCCCGGCTGGACGGACGTGAGTGGCCCCATTAAGGGGTCGTGGTTGCTACACGCGGGGGCAGCGCCCCCCGCATCCGAACGGCTCGACCGTTCGGCCGAGACCCTGGCCAGCGCGCCGCGCACCGGGCCGGCTGCCCTAGCCGGTCCGCCAGACCGGGCCGCGCCCAGGCCGGGCCGGGCCGCACCAGCCGGGCCGGGCCACACCAGCCTGGCTGGGCCGCACCCAAGTGGGCCAGACCCGGACCCGGTTCAGGTCAACCCTGGGGGTATCGGGCCGGGTCGGACCGGGCCCGAACCCCCTAATACCGAACCTCATCGGTCTGTTGCCCATAACTTGAGCTGCAGACCTCCGATCGACGCACCGTCAGCTACGATGTGATCCTTGGATCGAGAAGGTATTTTCGGTATATTACACTCAAGGTTTTGGAGAACTTTGGGTTCGTTCGGGTTGGTTCGTACACGAAACCAACTGGGCCCTCGGAGCGGAAACACTTATAACTTGAGCTCTGGACATTTGATTGACGTGTTGTTGACTTTTTTGGATTTCTCTTAGTGAGAAGGACCTTTTGGCTTACTCTGCTCAAGGTTTGGACACAGTTGGAGTACAGTCGGGTTCGTTTTGACTTAAAAACCAACCGGGCCCCTGGGACGAAAAATCCAATAACTCTTAGACCGGGCGTCCGATTGACGCGCTGTCTGTGCCGTTGAGTTCCTGTTGACGATACAGAACTTTTACATACATCAACTACAGACTATGTGTCAGTTGATGTATTAGCCCTCGGCTCGTGGAGTGGACCCTCCCGAACGAGCTTGCTGTGTGCGGGAACCCTAGAGCTGGCTACGACTGCGACGATGACGACGACTGTACAGAGATCCTCAGTGGATTCGACGACGAAAACCAGCACTCAGCGATCCTACGTGGATCAGTGCTACCGATCCTATGTGGGTCAGTGCTCAGCAGTCCTATGTGGGCCAACGCCTACAGATCCGGTGTGGGTCCGATCCTGTGTGGGTCATTGTGGGGGTTATTTACCTATCGATCCTGTGTGGTTTAGATCCTTTGTGGGTTATTGCGGGGGTAGTTACCTATCGATCCTGTGTGGGTCAGATCCTTTGTGGGACATTACGGGGGTTAGTACCTATCGATCCTTTGTGGGTCCGATGGCTTAGATGAATCCATGGCTATATCTGATCATCTCTATCGTCATACGAAGAAGTATACCTGTGTGAGATGAATCCTTCCTTGATTTCCTATGTGGATTACGTTTTGCTTTCCCATGTGGAATGGGTTGTGTTTTTCTGTGTGGAATAGGTTGTATTTGAGTTCGGGTGTTGGAGTCGAAATGGAATTAATGACTTAGGTATATGTATGGGCATATACCTAAGCAGTTTTTGATGTTACTTCGTCATTGTATCTTTCCTTTGTGGATTATCCTTTGTGGATTCAGGAGACCCTCATGGGTTTCGGGGTACCTACTAAATAGCTTATACTCACCCCTGCATGGGCTATGCCCGCACTACGTTGTGTTGGTTGCAGACGACTGACAGCGCTGATCGTGGTTGAGGCTTGCAGAGCAGGATGGTACCTGGAGGTGGACCACTGGGTAGGACGTACTCGGAGTAGACAGTTGGACCCGAGGAGCTGTGGAGGCTATCTGTACTCACCCTTCAGGTGGTACTTCCAGTGGACGGCTCGACGTTGCGGCTTTACTTTCAGTTGTTGTTTTCCCTTTCCAGTTGTACTTTACTTTCAGTTTGGGTTTGTATTCTGGCCCACTTACTTTTCCGCACATACTGTTGTACCCAGTTTTACTTAGTGTTTACTTCTGCTTACTTTCTCTGTGGTGTTTGTTTACTTTACAAAGGCAATGCCTTCCCTTTTTACTGGGAATTATGCCTTGGTGCTAGTCACCAGCCCCTGGCCTATGGAAGGCGGGCTTGGGGTAGTCACGGTACGGGCCCTGAGGACGGGTCGTGACATAAGATTATTTCATTTTCCTTAATTTTGGTAAGTAAAGTAACTGATAATAAGAAGAAACTTTAACTTATAGATGATAGTTCCATCAAAACCAGAATCCCTAAGATACACATCGATGGGCACCCAAATCGGGGTTGAGGGATATACCCATGAGCATGGGGAGTTATCTTAATGTTAAAGCTTAATGGAAAAGGATATGGGAAGGGTAACCTTTCCACCTCTAATTCTCGTATAGGATAAGAATTATAAGGTCCCTTAATTATCATAGGTGAAGAAAAAGAAAAGGGAAAAGACATTGGTCTGATATATATTTCATAATAAGTATTCATAATGTCATTCACCCCTTTAACTTGTTGGACATATCTATCTGATAATGCTTTAACTTTTTAGGATCTACTTTAATTTCCTACCTCAATAGGGCTCGACACTGATCCTTCAAGGTCTGAGGGGGACATTCTAGATGAGACATAGATTTTCATTGGTGACTCTATTCCTTTGATAGGATAAGTACCAAGATATGAAGTTGTGTCTTTCCCCGTTACTGTAAAGAGGTAGGAGGATCCTGGAAATTTCATATGTACATAACAAGCATGATTTCCCATGATACCCCATGGATGAGTCTACCATGGAGATTGGGTCAATAATTTATGTAATTAAGAATATAAAAAATTACAATTGAATATATTCTCTCACATATTAATATTTCTGAATCTTTAGAATAGTTTGAGGAATTTAGTAATGAATTAAATGAACATGAGTATTTATTTTCACACAACCAAAATTTATACCTGATGTTCTAATCATGGATACTTGATTTGTGTAGCTTTTTCCATGGAGATCATATCCAAGGTGTTCAATGACCAAGGCATTGAAGTCCCTCCTTCTCTCGTTGCTAAGGGAATAATAGCTGAGGGACCTGAAGTTGAAGATTCTCAAGATCCTTCCATCCCATTTTTTAAGAAAAATTACGAGGATATTTCTCATCATGAGATCTTTAATAAGAATACTAAGACTAGGTGTGTTAGGGAGGCATCAATCCCAATGGATGATCTATCAATGGGTGATAATTATTAACTAATTTCATTGTATCCATTCCCTTTCTATCTATTATCCCTCAATGTTAACGACGAGTCCCATTTATTATATTTTTCTATCAACTCTATAGGTTGACCTGAGGGAGAATACTTCATGGCTATTCAACTAAAAATTGAAGGTGAAGCTGATATAGATTTGGAGAGAGTGGAATAGGGTGAATCATTGAGTGAATTAATCCCATAGTATATATCCCCCTTAGAAAGAGGCTCCTATCCATACTTAAAGGAACAATATGCCTTTCACACATCACTCCATTTCGTTTAGCAAGGCATCTAAAATTTAATCCCAAAGGTTCCTATAAAAGATATATAATTGTGACATCATTAACTTCCAAATTTTTTTTTCCATTTCACGGTACAAATGGTTTGATTAACGCATGATCCAACAAGCTGTTAAGTTGATCACACATTGATGGGAAGAGGATAAAAGATAATAGAAGGATGAGGAAAAACTAGTGGTCCATTTTTAAGGTCTTAGAGCTATTTTATCCCAAGTTAAGCTTATCCATTCCAAGTAAGTGTCAGAGAATCATCTCCACTTTGATTATAAATCTCTCAATATGGTACCCCTTCATAAATAATTAGATTTCCTAAAGTAATATATTGTACAACTCCATCAATCCTTGAAGAGGGTCTTGGAACAAGGAATGGATTCAGTTGGTGTGGAGAAGGGAAAACGTCATCATGGTGATGAGGTCATCATAACTAGATGGAATTTTTGAAACAATAGATAAATATCAATAAATTATTCAACAAAACAAAGCCTATGTCAAGGAACACTTTTTAATATTTTGTAGAGAGACCTAGGTATGTGGATGATCCTTTAAATTTTAAAACATGAATGAAAATGATTTTATTCCTAATCATATATTTCTATGTTCCTATACACATTTTTACCTTAAAATAACATTTAAACTAACTCATTTGATTAAAATTCATCATGTAAATGTGTTGTAATTACAATGATAGGAATGGTAGGGTGATTTAATTTTTTCCCAGGTCTTTGGTCCTAGCGAGCACAGTTTTACTATATCTAGAATCTCATAACAGTTCTTACGAACTTCTGAGTATTTTGTGTGACTAACCTAATTTTTTTTTCATTAGCCAATTATGAATACTAATTAGCAATTGAGATTTTAATTTTTCTTATTCCACCATTTTGTGGGTTTTCAACCAAATAAGTTTTACGCCTATTTTTTTTTCTTAGTTTTTCATAAATCATGTAGAGCACATGTCTAGAGAGATGAGACTCGAATGTTACCAAGGTTTCCCTTTTTAGTTTTTTATCCTAGTGAGTAATAAATCTATTTTCGTGGGTATTTTAATTTTTTTTAAATATTGAATAATGAAACTGGTGTTATAGGTTGAAAAAATTTGATCATGTGTTATGGGATAATGACCCAAGATGGGATTTCTAGACGAGAATGTTTAGAAATTCTTCAGGTACACAAAGTAGGATTTCAAGTCATGCTTTTTTTATTTTCATATATGAAACATTAAATTAGATAATTATTAAGGGAATTAATGCAGATTATATTTGAGAAGAGGTTTCCATCATGATGTTGTTTTGTCTTATGGAGAGAGAAGATATTTCTCTTGAGGACAAAGGTGTATCTGATTGATAGGACTTTTGGGGGTGAATAATACTAATACAGACTAGGGTGTATCAATGCTTAGTCAAAAAAATGTGTCCTCTAGAATCATATATTATATTACTGGTGGATAGGGAATTTTTGAGGATATGGATTTTTCAATACCATTAAGGGTGGTTTGTGAAGGGAATGTCCCAGATAATGAAGGGAGAATCCAGTTTGGCAATATCCATGAATGAAAAACCACTCCAACACAAATTTGGTTTGAAATTGAAGGAGGGGGAATTCTAATTTGACTTTAATATTACAAAGGAGGGTTCCTAGGAGAAATCTATAACTTCCCACCTATATCATGGTTGTTTCCATGAATGGAGGAAACATGTTTTGGTTGTTATAGTGGATGGGCATAGAATGGAGGATATATGCATCACTATGTGTCTTTATGGGATGAGCATCAAATCATGTACAGTTCTTCAGGGTGTTGTGGTCGATTACCAAAACCTGGAGGAAAGGATCCCCCCTAACGAGGGTTGAATAGTCATGTAGTTTAATGCCACATGACCCGAATGTGGAATGTTCATTTTAACATCTTATGACAAAAACATTGAGGGCTATAATTTAAGTTCATTTATCTATCATCGAAAGGTTATAGATTTTAAATTTCATGGTGATATAGCCAAGAATATTCCATTATCATTCAGGTATGAACAAGGAAAGTTGTAAGTTGTAATATGGGGGATTTTGGATCCGAAAAGTTATATGGGATAGGTATGTAAGGAATGATCATGGAACATGTTTCAAAAATGGTTTCCAACATAATTTTTTTGGAGAATAAAGAGATATAATAGTTTTTTCCTAAGGAAGTATGTGCCTCTAATCGATATTCCTTTTGATAAAGAATTATGCAAAGACATACTTGGGTGTATCAACGTTTAGTCAACCAGAGGTGTCCTCAAGAATAAGTAATTCTACCAAAGATGGTCAGAGAAGGATTATGGATATCTGGATCTCCCTAGACATAGATATTGGTTTGTGTAATTAAGGTTACTGATAATGGAAGTAGCATTTGATGATGAAATCACCCAAGAATGGGGAAAAAATTACTATATAGGTTTGAACCATATATAGGGAGGGTATTTTTTTATTTCACATGGACTCAAGACATAGGATCTGGGAATCAATACATATCTCTTCAATGTGTGAATCAAGTCACACTTAGTTCTAGGGAATATTATGCACACTAATGATATTATTGTGTAGAGAGGGGTATCTTTCTTTGAATATAGTATCATGAGAAAGTTGAAAACCAAATTCGACCCTCCCATGAAGGTCTAGAATATACATAAGAGAACATGGGAATTTTTATATTACTATTGGAACCAGAAAAACACATCTAATGAATGCACCAAATTCATTCAAACTTGATATAGGAGCGTAAACCATTTCACAGTCTTTGATTTGACTAGTTTTGGAGCCTTAATGGAGTTAATGATCATAACTTATGTATGCTCGAAGTCTGAATACTAAAAATGTCCAGCCGAGATAATTTTGGGAAAATTATGGTTTTTCACGTAATAAAGAAGTGGTGTGCGTAAGAATGGAATATGGCAAACAAACCTGATGTACGAATAAGGCTACTACACACCAAATTCAACATCAAATGGACCCTTTGCATGCACGACCACCATTGACCAAGGATTAGTTCCGCGAAAGACCTCTTCTATGCCCAAAATTTCGGGATACTTTTCTAAAGGTCACATCTATATATTGATGTAACCCTCCCCCTCTTTAGGGTGATTCTCTAGCGGTTGGCATCTACTATTCTGTGCGTAAGACCTATCTTACACAACATCAAAAAATAATGGAACCAATGAGGTATAAGAACTTTCATGACAAGTTCCCTGTAGGTTTTCCTTCGAGTGGGCCCACAGTTGTGTAATCCTCGCCCAACCACTTTTCATCCCATGTTAGGTGTATGCAGGACCACCTGTTGTGTGAAACCTTGGACTTGCACACAAAACCAATATTGAAAACAGTATGGTTAGGCCTCAAATATTATGTGCGCCAGTGATGCATAGCCCAATATTATATGAAACAGTGTCCAAGAATGTACCTGATAGTCCATATTGTTGGGGATGTGCCCATGCACCCCTGCTCAGGATCAATGTCGAGCTCTGGTCCCAGACCTCCTGCTAGATCCCTTTACTACCATCACTGACCCCCATGAAAAATTAAGAGTTTCACCATAATAATTTTAGTTCAGGTCAAGGAAGTTTTTTCTTCCACCCTTTTGTAGACCCCCTTCCACCCCTGGAATACCATTATTCAATATAATCCCTTGCACTCCATGAAACACATTGACTCAACCTAATCTTCTTAGTACCTTTCCCATTTCATGAGTTGAGGTTCTCTTCTTGGATTCCCCAACCACCATGAGTCAAACAGTTCCTCAATAATCTATCAAATCCTTATCACGTGGCTTTAAGGCTGGGTTGATCAAGAAATGGCCACTCTTGTGTAAGTCCCACACCATCAATTTCTAGGCATCTTATGCCTAATAACCTATGCTACATTACTATAAAATGTAATATACCCTATATGAAAAACATAGAATACCTCTTGCTCTAAAAAATAGATACCTTATGCTCTAAGAATAAAATGACAACAATATCCTCTACATGAATTTAAACTGTATCATACCCTATCGTTCATTAATAGAATTATTCCTGTGACAAACACAAGATTACTTATATTACAATCATAAAATGCCTCATTCCATTATCATGAGACATCCACCATACAAAAAAATGGGACTCCATCTTATGTTTAATCCCCAATCATATACCTTGTCCCACCAATGAGTTAGGATACCCTCATGAATTGACACGGGGAAGCCTGAATGGGTAGCTTCCATTCATAATCCCCATGCACACCTTCCACTCACATTATGTTAAAGTGAATTCCTAACTCATGCAATGCACATGGGATTCCCTCAGGGCCAAAAATGTGGAATAAATTATGGGAAGATCCTATGAGTAATCCCTATACACACCATTGCTTCTCTATAGTGGTACCTAGGTAACTCGTACATGTATGCCCCACCACACCATTCCCACTCCATAGCATCACCCTTGCAGCTTCCATGCATAAGCCCCGTCAAAACCATTACCGCTCCATAGAGGCACCTAGGAAGCTCCTACATGTAAGCTCATACCCAACATTTCCACTCCATTGAGAAATATAAGCAGCTTCCATGTGTATTCCCCAACCACATCCTTTCTTCTCTTAGTAGTTCATGGGTAACTTATATGCGTAATCGCTAACCATATGCTTAAAATCTATTGGGATACCTTCTAAGGACTAATACCCAATGCCACCTATAGAGCTACATGGAGTTTGATTCCCAACCAACTAGGATATGTAGGAAACCTCCATAAGGTTCAATCCTCACACTCCCAACAATCTATCAAATCCATCCAATCCACCCATAATCTATTCTAATCTTTCCTGGGCCACCACATCCGAGTGAGATCATTCCATCCATATGGGATGTTCCCACACATAATACCCATTCATAATATTTCTAATCCCAATATCACTCGAGCATCTCCCACAAATAAGCCCCATCCAAACCATTGCCAATCAGTAGCGGCACTCAGGAAGCTTCCCTGCATAAGCCCCATTCACACCATTGCCTCTTCATAGCGGCACCCGGGTAGCTCTGACACATAAGAACCATCCACACCATTTCTCCTCCATTGTAGAGCCTGGGAATCTTCCTAGCGTAAGCCCTGACCACATCATTTCTACTCATAGTATCACACTGGTATCTCCCATGCTTACCCCCCAAACCATCTATCATTGGCACATCTTTTGTGACACGACAGTTAGGTCTACTGCTTCCTCTTATTTATTACACTGAAAATGTCTCATGTGGGATTAAAGGTTAGAAATGACCATGAAAACCTATCTCTATCTCTGGGATGCTACAATGCATAATCCCAAGCTTGTCCAATGAGCATCATATTTAGTTGTAAGTTCTAATCACACTCATATCCCCCAGGAATCTCCTAGGTGTACGCCCCAAACATATTCTACACTTCCCATTGGGAATCCTCTTTAGGTGTAAGACGCAAATTCTCCTCCAGAACTATGTGGACTTTGATTCCTAGATAATTGGGATATGTAGGAATCCACCTTCAAGTTTAAGCTCAATACCCTCAACAATTAATCCTCATATATCCATTCCATCCAATCCACCCATAATCCATACTGATTTTACCTGGGCCACCACGTCCTAGTAAAATCATTCCATCTATATGGGCCTTTAAAATATGTAAGCCTCATCCACATCATTGTTTCTCATAACAGCACCCAAGAATCTCCCATGCATAATCATTACACAATCCATACAATCTAACCAAGATAAATTCTCTTGTGAAGGGAATCTCCCACGCATAAGACCTACACCAACCATAGAATTATGTGGGTTTTGATCCTTATACTCTAAAAAAGGTATGTAGGATGCCTACATGAGGTTCAGTCCCAACCAATGATAATCCTTGGTGCCCCCCTCATACGGGTTCACCTCCCAGATCCACCTCCAGCAGTGTTTATATCAGACTTTACAACATGACATCTTCCATTTATGGGACACACCTCCCGGATCCACCTCCATTTGGAATTCTGATCCAAACAACTGTAAAACTTGGTACCCCCATCATAGAGGTGCACCTACCTAATCCACCTACAATGGTGTTCAATTCTTCCTTCACGATGTTAAATATTCCCTTTATGGGACACACATCCTCTATACACCTCCATGGGGCACTGTGATCCAACCAACTGTAAACCTTGGTACCCCCTCATAGGGGTTCACCTCCTTGATCCTCCAGTGACATTCAAATCATCCTTCACAGTGTGACATATTCCTTTTATTGGAGAAAACTCCCAGATCTGCCTCTGTGGGTAATTCTGACCCAACTAATGGTAAAACATGGTGCCCCCTTAAAGGGGTTAACCTCCCTAATCCACCTCTAGTCAGGTTCAGATTAGCCTTCACAGTGTGGAATCTTTCTCTTATGGGTCACACCTCCCAGATCTACCTCCATGGGGTGTTCTAACCCAACCAATGGTAAAACTTGGTTCCCACCACATAGGTTTGAACTTCCCTGATCCACCTCTAGTGGTGTTTAGATCATCCATTATGGTGTGACCTCTTCCATTTATGATACACACCTCCCAGATCCACCTCTATGAATCATTCTGGCCCAAAAAAAAGGAAAACCTTGGTGCCCTCCTCATACGGGTACACCCCCTGATCTACCTATAGTGGTGTTCAGATCAGCCTTTGCAGAATGAAATCTTCACTTTATAGGGAAGGCCTCTCAGATCCACCTCCATGTAGTTTATTGATCCAATCAATAGTAAACATTGGTTCCCCCTCATAGGGGTACACCTTCCTGATCCACCCCTAGTGGTGTTAAAATTATCCTTTATGGTGTGACATCTTCCCATTACGAAAAAAACCTCCCGAATCTTCCTCCATGGTGTGTTTTTATCCAACCAATGGTAATACTTGGTTTCCCCCTCATATAAGTGCACCTCCCTGATCCACCTCCAGCAGTGTCCAAATTAACCTTCATGGTTTGACATCTTCCATTTATGGGACACACCTACGGGATTTGGCTCCATGGGGCGTTTTCTTCCAACCAATAGTAAACCTTGCCCCCCCTCATAAGGGTGAACCTCCTTGATCCACCTCCAGTAGTGTTCAAATCAGCCATCATAGTGTGACATATTTACTCTATGGTACACACCTCCCATTTCTTCCTCCATTGGACATTCTAATCCATCCAATGGTAAAACTTGGTGCCCCCCTCATAGACGTGATCCTCTTTGATCCACCTTGAGTGGTTCCATATCAGATTTAAAAGTGTGACATTCTCCGTTTATGGGACACACCTCCCTGGGTCTATCTCCATAGGCATTATAATCCCCTCATTTGGTAAAATTTCTAGATGCTCCCTCCTATGGACATGTCTCCTTGATCCGCCTCTATGGGGTTTTCTGATCAGTTTCACTCTGTCTCTGAAAGATGATAAACTCATGACCTATCACACTACTACCTCATTTTAAACATGGGATGACTAAGGAAAACCTCAGAAGGCATTCCTTTCACATCAGATACCTCATGATTGAAATGATATGCCTTGGGTTCCACAACTAAGATGCCTTAATGAGATTATCTCTTATGAGGAATAATACAGGTTCCTAACACACCTAGAATCCACAGATTCCCATACATGCCTGACATTACCATTTACTCGGACCGAAGGTTACCACCCTTTCAAGTCCCCTTGGAATGTATACTCATAAGTAGTGTAATTAACTGTAATCCACAAATAGATGGCACCAATAATGAGTTCCATGAACATGTCTTAATCTATGAGGGTGATGCAGACTAGGAGATGAATTCTAAAGAGGAATCCATGGAAGGAAGATATGACATCCCATAATACTATTTTGATCAAGGATCCAACATCACATACCATGATGTTGGAGGAAACCCACATTTAGAAAGAGGGAATGCGGGAAACAAATGTGTGTCACGGTGACAATGCATGCCCTGACTACAAAAATGTCCAAAAAAATGGTGAACTCAATGTGAAACTCTTCTCCTTTAATTGTGAGAAGATGAAAAATGTCACGCATGACCAAATTGAGGTATCCCCCATGTGAATCCCCTCTCTATCATGTGTGTCAGGATGAGTAACATTGGGTGCATGAATATGATACTCCATCGACTCCTCACCGACACCTCTACCCTCACGGGACATGCATTAGTAAACCACCCCAAAATCCATTGGATCCTCACCAACAACTCCACCCTCATGTCCCACTCATAGAGAACCCCCCCGCCAACTTCATCGGATCCTCACAGACACCACTGATCTCCTAAGATACGTAGGGGGAACCCACCCCAAACTCCATCGACTCCTCACGAACATCGCCGCCTTCATGAGATGTGTAGGTGGAAGCCACCACCGACTCCATATTCTCCTCACTGACACTGCTACCCTTATGGGCTATGTAGGATGAACAACCTCTGAATCCATCATATCCTTGATGACACCACCCCCTCATAGGCCATATATGGTCCAACCACCCCTGACTCCATCAGCCCCTCCCTAACACCACTGCCAGCACATGCCTTGTAGGGGGAAACCAACCCCCAACTCCATAAACTCCAAACCGACACCGCTGCCCTCATGGGCTGCGTAGGGGATAACCACCCCCAACTCAATAAGCTCCTCACTGACACCACCACCCTTATGGGACGCATAGGGGGAAAACCCCCCATGACTCCATGAATTCCTCACGAAAACCGCTACCCTCATGGGATGCACAGGGGAAAGACACCCTTGACTCCATTGGCTCCTCGATGGCATCACTTCCCTCAAGGGCCGCATAGGGGGAATCCCTACCACCCTCATGGGACATGTAGGGGAAAACCACCCCAAAATCCATCATCTCTTCACTAACACCACCATCCTCATGGTTTGGGTATGGGGAAACCACACATAACTAAATTGACTCCTCCCCACCACTGCTACCCTCATGGGCCTACTAGGGGAAGCCACCCCTGACTCAATCAACTCCTCACTGACACTGCCACCCTCATGGGTTGCGCTAGGGGTATCCAACCCCCAACTCCACCAGATCCTCAACGACAATGTTTCCCTTATGGTCCATGCAGGGGGAACCCACCCTCAACTCCATCATCTTCCTTATGACTCTTCCTCCCTAATGGGATGTGTAGGGGGTGACCACCCCGACTCCAGTATATCCTCACCAACACTGCCTCCCTCATATGATAAATATAGGGAAACCACCCCCATCTACATCAGCTTTTCACCAACACCGCCTTTATCATGGTACGCACAGGGAGAACACACCCCAACTCCATCGGCTCCTCAACAACACCTCCACCCTCATGTACTGCAAAATGGGCAACCAACCCCCAATTCTATCAGCTACTCATGAATAATGCCACCCTCATGGGCCGAAGAGGGGTAATACAGCCTCCACTTCTTTAGCTCCTCACTGACATCGTGACCCTTATGGGAAATTTAGGGGGTAAACACCCTTGACTCCGTCGGTTCCTCACTGACACCGCGGCCCTCATGGGCCACACCAGGGGTAGCCACCCCCAAACTCCATCAGTTCGTCACTAACACCGCTTCCCTCATGGGTTGCACATGGGACACCCACCCTAACTCTATCAACCCATCACTAACATCACCTTCATAAAGGGATGCATAAGGGGATACCATGCTGAATCCATTATCTCCTCTGTAAAGAAAAATCGTTGAAACCAACAAAATCCATCGTGGGCCTTCCCATGACAAAGATCATTGGTATGAAAGTCCTCCCCATCACCATCATCATCCAATATGGAGGTTCTCCTAACATTAAGATCATCTAGAATGAAGGTTCTACCTATTTCCATCATCATCCAGGGTAGGGGTCCTCCCCACACTACCATCATCTGGCATAGAGGTCCTCCCTGTCACCATCATCAGTTAGTGTGGAGGTCCGCCCCACATTTCTATCATCCAAAACAGAGGTTCTCCCCATCACCATCATCAGTGAGTGCGGAGGAACTTCCTGCACCTCCATCATCTGACATGGAGGTCCTCCCCATCGCCACCAGCAGTAAGTGAAGAGGTCTTCCCCACACTGATATCATATGACATGAAGGTCCTCCTCATCGCCACCAGCTACCAATGTGGAGGTCATCCTCGCAATAACATAATTCCGTATAGAGGTCCTACCCATCGCTATCAGTATCAAGTGAGGTGGTTTTCCTCACACTGCCATCATCTGGCATGGAGGTCCTTGTTGTTTCTATCATCAGCTTGTGTGGAGGTCCTCCTCGCACCACCATTATCTAGTACAGAGGTCCTATCCATCTCCATCCACATCCAGTGACATGGTCCTCCCCGCACTGCCATCATCTAACATGGATGTCCTCCCCGTCTCCAAGATCAGCCAGTGCAGAGGTCTTCCCCACACCGCCATCATGCATCACAGAGGTCCTCCCCATCGCCACTAGTAGCTAGTGTGGAGGTCCTCCATGCCCCACTATCATCAGGAATTGAGTTTATCCCTATCGCCACAAACATCCAGTGTGAAGGTCCTCCTCACACTACTATCATCTGGCATTGAGTTCCTCATTATCGCCACCAGTAGATAGTGAGATGGTGCTTCACTCCTTATTATCATCTAGAATGATAAGCCTCCCTATTTCCAACATTATCTAATATGAAGGTCCTCCCCGCACCACTATCATCTGACACAGAGGTCCTCCCCATTTCCACTTGTAGCCAGTGCGGTGGTCCTCCCTGCATAGCTATCATGATGCACAAAGGTTCCCCCATCACCACCAGTAGCCAGTTCAAGGGTGCTCCCCACACTTCTGTCATCCAACATAGAGGTCCTCCCTATCACCACTAGAAACCATTGTGAAGTTCCTCTCTACATTGCCATCATCCATTACAGAGTTCCTCCCCATGCCACTACCAATCTATGTAGAGGCCCTCCCTGAACCAACTATCAACCAGTGTACAAGTCCTCCCTAAACTACCAAAATCATTCATGGAGGTCCTCCCTATGCTGAAGACATATCTTTCTCTAAATAACCAACAATATAGGTAGGTCGATCATATCCCTTATCTAGTTACTCAACATTGTGGGATATAATTCTAGGTATTCATGCCTCTAGGGTGTCATTTCTCCATAGATCTGCCATTCTAGGCTTCCATTCCTCCAGGGCACCATAACCCCATTGATCTGACATTCAAGGTTTCCATGAATCTAGGGATCCATCGTCTCGTCAAATCAATACTCTAGGCTTTCAAACCTCCATCGCCCTGTCATACCAATGCACCATGATTCCACACCTCCAGGGCTCTATCACCCCATTAATTTAATGTTATAGGATTCCATGCCTCCGAGGCACCATTTCTTTATTGATACAATGATCTATGCTTCCATGCCTCCATGGATTCATTTCCCTATCGTACTGACGTCCCAAGATTCCATGCCTTTCAGTCTCCAATGCCCCATTGTAGTAGCACTTCAAGATTACATGACTTACAGGCTCCATTTCCCCATCGTACTGATGCTCCATGTTTCCACACCTTCTAGGCTCTATCTCCCTATCATACCGATTCTCTAAGCTTCACATATTTCATTCTCCATCACCTAGTCTTACAAACACTACATGCTTCCATGCCTCGTCGGTGCCATCACCCCATCAATCCAAAATTCTAGGATTATAAGACTCTAGGGTGCCCTCAACTCGTCAATCCCACATTCCAAACTTCCATGCCACCAGGGCTCCATCACCCTGTTGTACTGACACTCTAGGATTATATGTCTTCTAGGATCCATCACCCCGATGTACTGATGCTCCAGGATTCCATGCCTCCAGGGCACCATCTCCCCATCGATATGACATTCTAGGATTCTATGGCTCTAGGGTGCCATCACCCCGTTGATCTCACATTCCTAGATTCCCTAACTCTAGGGATCCATCACCCCATCATACCGAAACTATAGGCTTCCCCGTATTCTAGGATCCATCGCCCCATCATAACGATGCGGTGGGATATTACACCTCCCATTCTCTATCACCTCGTCTTACCAACACTCTATATTTTCAAGCCTCTGTGGAACTATTTCCCTATCGATCTGACATTCTAGTGTTCCATGCCTCCAGGGTTCCATCTCCCCATTGATCCAACATTCCAAGCTGCCACGCCTCCTGAGATCCATCACCCTATCATACTGATGCTCCAAGATTCCACAATTTATAGAATCCATCATCCCTTCTTACCAATGCTTTCGGATTCCATGACTTCTGTGCTCCATCACCCCATTATACCAATGCTCTAGGATTCCATGACTTTCAAGATCTATCACCCAGTCTTGTCGATGACCCAGGATTCCTTGCCTTCAAGGATGCATCACCCAGTAATATTGATGCTCTAGGATTCCATTCCTTCTAGGATCTATCACCTCATCGATGAGATGTTCTGTGCTTCCACACCTTTCGAGATCCATCGCTTTGTTGTACCGACACTCCAGGCTTACATACCTTCCAGAATCCATCACTTTTCCAAATTGAGGGTATTCTATCACCCCTTCAACTATCGACCTCACTTAAACAGATTGTGTGGCCCCTAACACTCTAATGGATATCCATGTCACCCAAATTTCTACATGAAGAAGTGTGATCATTTGAACTTACTAGGATCGAGACCTAACTATTTGTTAAGTGTGTTATGTCGACTCTCCCCACTACTTATGCCAGAACCAACCATAAAGGTCTTCCCTATGACCCCAACACTAGATCATGGAAATTTCCCCCTTAACATAGACCAACTCATGGTTGGAGAACATACATGCATAGGCTAGGGTCAATTTAGGTTAATCCCATGTCTATATTTCCACATGATTCTAAAGGAACCCAAACCATTAGAATGGGGTGGAGATAACCATACCTCTTCCAACAAAATATTTGTGGTCATACTTCCAATTTTAATCATGTTAAACTTCACAACAAACATCGTCTTAGTTGGATGATGTTAAACTGTAGGATAATGTATTGGTCATATGAAGTTAAACTATATGAATTTTTGGTCAAAGCTATGTGACCTAAATCCAAAACACCAATGGTAAAAGCTATGTAACCTTAAATTATAGACACTTCTTATACTAATCATATGGTGTTAAACTATATGATGTAAATTCTTTATCATATGACATTAAACAACATATTAGAGGTAACTCTGCATTCGGCACTGGTCCACTACCGTGACACATTCAAGAACTACCTCAGGACCCTCGTCCTTGATAAGGGGTCTAAATCCCTCTTTTTGATACCCCCTTGATTTTCTCAAATTTGATGGTGTGTAGAACCTAGAGTATTTGATTCCACATGTACATTATCTCATTATTTATCCATGATTCATAACATCCCTTTATTTGAATCCCCATACTCATCCACATCTGAAGTGACCCCCTAAAAGAATGGTCTCATGCTACACTAGATCACCTACCATTCTCGACCAACACCCCTGAAGAATCTAGATGAAATTTTGAGATAAAAATCCTATTTTGAACATGGTTAGTAGTTGATCCTCATTTGTTTTTCCCCATCCCAGGTAACAAGATATGGATTATATGTTTCGAATAGGGTCATTAGTTATCCTTGATCATGATTCCAACCCCATTTTGATCCAAATATTGGAATTTGTTATTCAATATTTCCACATCCTTATGTTTTTGTGGAATCTCAATCCCTTGGTGTTACCCCTCTGCACATTTTCATGCGTTGAGTTAGTGGGTCAGTGTAATTGGGACATTTCTTACTCTAAATTTCATTTTCCTTGATGTGAACTTCCATATGATAGTGAAATCCTTAAGTCACTCCCTATTTCCCACACTGAGCATGGCTCATGTGGGATTGGGAGTATTAGTAGGGTTTGTACCCATTTTCAGTAGATGAAAAATATCATAGTTCCAAACACTATAACATTAAACTATGAGTTCACATCCCAAGAACACGATGATAAAATGGGAACCTGGTCCATGATTTATGACCTCAAACAAATATCCATAATAGGGTTTGAGATCCATGACCTTAAACTCGGAATAACAACCAGTGCATTATGAATTTAAACTATGTGTGATCCTTATTGGAAAAGTATGGTGTGGAACTGGGCCTCCTAGGACCTCATTAACATCAATTTTGTTACTCCACCATTCAACATATGCCTGCTTTAATAATCCTCCTTCCTTATATCTGAGATTCATGAACATAAATTGATATTCCAATTCCCAAAATCATGACATTAAACTATGTTCATGCCTACCAAAGAATGTGTTATGATGCATGGGACTCCTAGGTCTTCAATCACATCAGGTTATTCGTTCCATTCCCCATATATCTCTTTTAGTTGAGATTATTCCCTTTGAAGTCCAAATTATATGAACCAAAACTAAGAACCCTATGGTATGGGTTGTATGAATTTAAACAGTAAAACATTGATGGTCCTTTCTACATGAATTTAGATGGAAAAAAACCAATGTCCCAGGTAAATGATGTTAAACTGGTATCCTGGACTACACTCTATAACCATAAACTATTAGTTAATGGTTTAAATTATACGACCTTAAACTAAGAACCATATAGTTCGAGATGTAAAAATTTAAACTATAGTGCCTCATCATCCCAACACACAAAATTAATCTGGGTACTGGAGTCCAGACATCATGACTTCAAACTGTGTGTGAGTTTTTCCTAGAATTGTGTTGTGTAGTGTTGATCCTTCTCAACTTCATTCACGTCTAGATATTATTGATTCACTAAACATGTCCCCTTTTTTGGACCCCCTCCTATTATATTCTAACTTAATGAATTTAAGATATGTATGGGTTTTCCTTGGGAGTTTGCAGTGAGGCATGTGCCTCTATAGTTCTCATTCACACCAGGTTATAATTTCCATTCTATACACATCCCATTTGGAACACCTCTCCCCCAATGTCCTAGTTGCATGATGATAAACTGTGTTACAACTAGCTTCCTAACCCCATGACATTAAATTGCATGGAGTAGTTCTATCACACAACCTTAAACTACAACATCATCATACTAGATGGATAATGAAAAATGACATATCATTGTGGTGTTCATGCTTGAGAGAACATCACCCTTAGAACTGGTCATCTACCATGATCCATGTTAATATATATATATATATATATTGATTCATTCCTACATAGGATACTTAGTGAGAACCATATTTTCCATCCTGGTCCAGCCACTCAAAAAAAAGATGAAAAAACACATCTCCCTATGTATGGGTTAGACCTATGCAATGAAATCCTCTATCAATACCTATGTGTGGCTTTATTCCCTTTCTTATGGGATATATAGTGATTTCCATACACTTTTTCTTTTAGCCTAGACAAAATTCACCTCCTCTTTTATTTTTCACCCTCAAGTCCCATTTATGGAACATGAGACTCTTTGGCTCATTCACATCAGATATTCCTTCTGATTATGCTGTACATATGTCTACAGGGATAATATAAAAAGTCTCCTTGGGAAAATGTGGTATGTCATCAGGCCTCCTAGGTCCTCATTCACGTCGGATTCATTATTTCATCATGCCACATATACCCATTTTTGGGAGTATCCTCCCCTAGTTTTGAACTCCATAACCTTAAACTGCGATCATAGTCCAAGAATCATAACTTTAAACTATATGTAGGTCTCTTATAGGATGTGTTGTGTGGTGTTAGTCCTCCTTAGACATCATTCACATTGGGTATTTCATAACACCGCACTAAACATGTTCATTTGAGATGTTACCCATCATGGTGCCAGCTCTATGACCTTACAATAGACACTCAAGTCTAGGTACCATGACTTTAAACTGTGTACATGCCTCCTATGAGATTTTTCATGTGTTGTTGGGACAATTTGGCCTCATTAACATCAGGTTATTCATAACAATGAATTATACACATCCACATGGGATACATTTTTTTAAGAATTCTATGAATTTAAACTAAGATCCTTCATCCACAATTCAAGACGTTAAACTACAATCATACCCTGAGTGAGTTTAGGATGCCCCATGATAATCATGGGATGCATCAGTTCCCCATCTAGTTAGTATTTACTTAAACAATTTTTTTTCTATCATTATGTGTTCAAGAACTATGTATTGATTGATTCCCATACTTATGGGATATGTACCAAAACCCATACATTTATTCATTGTACCTAACCCCAAAATACTTCAAAACTTCATCCCCTTAGCATCGATTACGATCCATGCTCCATGTCTCCAAACTATATACAGTTCCTCTTAAGGTATCTATGTGGTATGTGGGATCTTTTGGCCCCCATTCATATTAAGTTTTATCTATTGTGTATCACACATACATATTTGGATTGAGTGTTTCCTTTATGTTCTGATCATCATGACCTTAAAATGAGAGCATATGGTCCATGCGATACAAACTAAAACTATATTCAATGTTTTAGTTTGATTCCCACTCCTTGGTACTCCCGTTTCACACTTCAAGTCTATCTAGGTTCAGATTTCCACCATCTATAACATCTAGATGGACCCCCTAACAGCGATGGTCTCATTCCATTTTTGGATCACCTCCCAACTTGGGCCAATGCCCTAATGGATTCACGATAAAAAATTTGGGATCCTTTGTTTCAAATTTTGTCAAAAAATTGATCATGCATTTGTTATCACCACTATTGAATGGTATGGTAATGGTTCATGTGTTTCAAACATGGTCAACAATTATCCCTTACCTACCGGTCACCTATTAATCCAGACCTTCAAATTCTAAACTTACCTCCTTTACAAGTTCTTGTATCATGGAAGGATTCCTCTCTTGGTGTCACCCCTAATGTGCACTCCCACACGTTAGGTAAACCAACTATAATTTTCTTTTTTAACATACTATTCATGGATCATGTTGGATTAGGAGTTCTGGTTGGGTGGATACCGATGTGGTTAAGCCACACAAGGGATTTGGGGTCTAGGAAGTATGACCATAAACCATGTGCAATTTCCCAATTATGTGATTTTAAACTTTAGGGCGCATACTAATCACATGAACTTAAACTTCAATATGCATTGTCCTTATCAGATGACTTTAATCTTCATGTCTATCATCCTCATTTGTGTGACGTAAAACTATATGGAATTCCATGCCCTCACCTGAGATGTCTTGTCCCTTAATGAAAGTTATCTACCTCATTGTTCACATCTTCTACCATTGCTTGATGTCTAAGATGACGATCCACTAGAAGATATGATTTATCTTTTCTCATACCAATAATATTACACCAGTGTGTTCTAAGATATGGTGGAATAATTTTAAGAGTGTTGGAATCCAACTGCACAATCCATCACTCCATTATCATGCATCAAATTCCCTTTATTCAGATCCTTGGCCTCTTTCATAATTGAAGGGACCCCCTGACGGACTGGTCCCTTCCCACTTTAGCTCACCTACCATCTTAGGCCAATATTCCAGAGGACCATGGCTGATATTTTGAGACAGCTTCCATGTTTTGAACATGTTCAAGGGTCAACCATTGTTTGATTGTCCTGATTTCTGGATAAGAATAAAATGATATGTTTTGAACATGGTCAGCATTTTTCTTGTGTCTTCCTAACTATGTACTTGTGTTTCCAATATTGGGTATCATGACTCACACCTATCGTTACCCTTTGTTTGGATAGATTCTAACACCCTCGGTGTTATCATTTTCATGCACTATAACAAATTGGAGACACAAGTCGATTGTGAATTGTTCCACTCACCATCCATGTCATTCATAGTTAGGTGATCGATATCCCAATGTGATCCCATCACGTTTTCCATTTTTAGCACTCTTTTATAGGTGAATGATCTTCTATTGTATCTTATTTACCACACTAATCTAGTCTCACTTAGGCTTAGATATTTTTATATGGGTTTTCTATTAAATATGATCTAGATATGATGGTACCCATGACAAGTGTTTGCCTCAACATTTTACTCCGAGCATGGTCTACCTCACCCTCCTCATCCTCGTTGGACCCTATTATGATGGGTACATTTTCTGTCACTAAAATAATGCATCCAAGGAATGCACTAAATTATTTAAAAATTGATCTAGGAGAAAAACACATTTCCCATGATATTATTTTATTTGTTGGGGAACCCATAAAAAGTTTAAGATCCAAATTTATGGATTCTTGAAGTCAGACTACTGGAAATGGCCAGCCACGGAATTTTTGGGGAAAAGTATGGATGCACGTGATAGAAAAAAGTGGTTCACATAATAATGTAATATTGTGTTCAAACTTAATCTGCATAAAAAAGATCTTATGAACCTAATGTGACCTCAAATTACCCCTTTGAAAATTCCCCCGGAGTAGCCCAAGGAGTAGTTGCACGGAATACATATTCCACACCCAAAATCTTTTATTTCATCGCTAAAGGTCTCTTCAATATATTGAAGTGGACCCCCTTCTTCAGAGTGATGCTCTGATGGTCTTCCACCACTCATCTATCCATAAGACCAATCTTACACAACATCATGAATGAATTGAACTCATGAGGAATAATATCTTGTGTGATAGGTTCCATGTGGGTTCTTTTTTGAGTGGGATCACAACTGTGTAATCCTTTCCCAACCACTTTTCATCACTATTTTGGTTCATTCAAGACCACATCTTTCATGAAACCTTGGCCTTGTGCAAAAACCCAATCTTTCATAAAACAGTTTTGAGCTTCCCATTCTTTCTCGCAGTAGGGACATACCTCAAATCTTACATTCACCAGTGCCACACAACCAAATATTACATGCAAAAATGTCCAGGAACATTCCCTCTAGTCCATAACATAAGGTCTAGGCACCCACAGCCCCACTCAATATCAATGTTGGGTTGTGGCCCTGGGCCTCTGGACCAATCCCTTCACTATTGTCACAGACCCCCATGACAAATCAAGAGTCCCTTGTGTAAGCCCCAACCATATCCTCGCTGCTTCTAGTAGCACATGGGAAGCTTCTATTCAAAATCCCCAACCATATTCTCCACTTCTATTGGGATAGCTTCTCATGTGTAATCCGTAATGACCCCTCTATAACTTTGTGGACATTGATTCCTAAATATCTTGGATATGTAGGAAACCTCCATCGGGGTCAACCCCAACACCCCCAAAAATCAATCCAATCCACCCAATCCACACATAATCCATCATGATCTTTCCTGGGACACCACATCCCAATGAGATAATTCCATCTATCTGGGATGTTCCTACATGTAATCCCCATCTATATCATCACTACTCCCAATACCACCTGGAATCTCCCATGCACAAGCCCCATCCAAACCATTGTTGCTTCATAGCATCCCCTGGGTAACTTCCTTATGTAATCCCCATTAACACTATTTAGACTCTATAACGACACCCAATAAGATCCCATGTATAAGACCCATATATAACATTACCTTTACATAGTGTCACCCATGGAGATTTCACGTGTAAGCACCAACCACATCCTCACTGCTCCCAGTAGCACACAGGTATCTCACATGCATAATCTTCACATCATCTATCATTGGTACATCTTTATTTATACAATAGTTAGGTCTAATTATTCCTTTTATTTCTCACACCGAGAATGAATCATGTGGGTTTAGAGGTTAGTAGTGGCCATGACACCCTATCACTATCTTTGGGCCACTTCCATTTATAAACCCCATCTTTCCTAATGAGCCTCCTATTTAGGTGTAAGACCCAATCATCCTCATATCCCTCAGGAAGTTCCTATGCATAAGCCCCAACCATATGCTCCACTTCCCATCGGTTATAATCCTTATGTGTAATCCCTAAATTCCCCTACACAACTATGTGTAATTTGATTCCTAGCTAATTGGGATATGTAGGAAGCCTCCTTCAGGTTCAAGATCAATACTCTCAAAAATTCATCCACATCCATTCAATCCATCCAATCCACCCATAATCCCTCTTGATTTAAATTGGGTCACCACATCCAGATGAAATCATTCAATCCATATGGGCCTTTCCAATACGTAACACCCATCCTTATCATCACTGATTCTAGAAGTACCCAGGTAGTTCCCATGCGTAAGCCCCACACAATCCACACAATCTAACCAAGATAAATTCTACTGCAATGGGAAACTCCCATGTTTAATCCCCACACCATCTGTCAAACTACATGGGTTTTGATCCCTTACCTCTAAAAATGGTACATAGGATGCTTCCATGAGGTTAAATCCCAACCATCGACAATCCTTGGTGCCCCCTCATAGGGGTGAACCTCCCTGATCCACCTTCAGTGGGGTTCAGATCATCCTTCATGGTGTAACATCTTCCCTCTATGCAATACACCTCCCAGATCCACCTCTAGGGGCGTTATGATCTAACCAATGGTTAACCACGTTTCCCCCCTCATAGGGGTGAACCTCCCTGATCCACCTCCAGTGGTGTTCAAATCATCCTTCATTGTGTAACATCTTCCCTTTATAGGATACACCTACCTGATCTGCCTCCATGAGGTGTTCTAGTCTAACCAACGGTAAACCTTGGTGCCCCCTTTATAGGGGTGAACTTCCCTAATCCACCTCTAGAGTTTTTCAGATTAGTCTTCACGGTGTGACATCTTCCCTTTACGGGACGGACCTCCTCGATCTACCTCCAAGGGAATTTTTTTCTAACCAATGGTAAACCTTGGTGCCCCCCTCATAGGGGTTCACTTCCCCAATCCTCCTCAAGTAGTGTTTAGATCATCCTTCATGGTGTGACATATTACCTTTATGGGAAAATTCTCCTTTATCTGCCTCCATGTGATGTTCCAATCCAAAAAATGGTAAACCTTGTTGCTCCCTTATAAGGGTGCGCCTTCCTGATCCACCTTTAGTGGTGTTTAGATCATTCTTCATGGTGTGTCATGTTTTCTTAATGGTACACTCATTTCAGATCTGCCACTATGGGGTGTTATCATCCAACCAACAACAAACCTTCTTCCCCCCCTCATATGGGTGCACCTCCTGGATCCACATCTAGTGGTGTTCAGACAGGCCTTCACGGTGTGACATCTTCCCTTTTTGGGACACACCTCACAGATCCACATCTATGATGTGTTCTAACCCAACCAACATTAGACCATGGTGCCCCATCATAGGGGCGAACCTCCCTGATCCACCTCAAGTAGTCTTCAGATTAGCCTTCATGGTGTGACATCTTCCCTTTGTGAGACACACCTCTCAGATCTTCCTTAATGAGACATTCGGATCCAACCAACATTAATCTTTGGTTCCACCCTCATAGGGGTGAACCTACATGATCCACTTCCAGTGGCGTTTAGATCAGCCTTCATGGTGTGACATCTCCCCTTTATGGGACAGACTTTTTGAATTCTCCTCCAGGGGCATTCTGATCCAACCAATGGTAAACCTTGGTGTCCCCTCAAAGGGGTGCACCTCTCTGATTCACCTCAAGTGATGTTCAGATCATGCTTCATGGTGTGACATCTTCCATTTAAGAGACACACCTCCCAGATCAACCTCCATGGGGAGTTCTGATCCAATCAATGGTAAACCTTGGTGCCTAATGTGGCCTTAAAATCACAGGATTTGCCAAAAATTTTTATTTTGTTTTTAATGATTTAATTAATTAAATTTTCAATTTTTGACACATTTTAAACTATTTTAATTTTATAATTAAATTTAATATCAATCATTTTTTTATAATTAATGTTCTATTTTTTTTATTTTAAATTTAATAGTTTTAAATTTCATGATTTTTTGTGCATTAATTCTCTAATTACATTTTAAGATTTTATTCTTCTTACTGTTTTAATGTAATGTTACGTTTGTTATTAATAATTAAAAAATTATTCAACATAGGACTTAAATCGAGCTATGATTTTTTGCACGAAGCTGAATGTCGCCGTTGCCCTGGGGGTACTGGACACCACTGTCAAGACGATGCCTTAGAAGGATAAAGTTTCCACCACATGGACCGCCTGTTGTCGCCGCAATGATATGGAGTAGGAGGAGCTAAGGCTTCTCTAAGAAGCCAAGACTTTCCCCTACATGGAGTCGATAAGGGGTAACAGAGTTGAAGATAAAAAATATAATAATTAAAAAAAAAATAAAAAATAGAAAAAATTAATTTAATTATTATAATAAAATAATAAATAAACTAATATTAATACAATTATAAATTAAAAAAATAATGTAATTGATTATTTAATAAAATAAATAATTATAAAACATAATAATTTAATACTAATATAATAATAATAAATATATCTTTCAATAACAAATATAAAATTATTAATTAAATTAAATAATTATAAATTAAATTAATAAATAAATAACATTAACAATAATAATATTAAAAAATAATTGTATATTTATAAAAAATATTAACCTTAATAATGTTAAATAAATAATTTAATTAATAATAATAATTAATAAATTTTTTAAATTAAATAAAATAATTAAAATAAAAAATGTTGTTAATTAAAATAATTATTAATAAAATAATGTTAATAAAAATAATAATTAATATAAAAAAAACAATAACAACTAAATATTTATGTTTATATAATTATTGTAATAATAATTAATTAAACTCATAAATATTTATAAAAGTAATATTTTAAACATCTTAACATTTAACAATTTTTTATATTTATATTTTTTAGATTCAAATAAGAGTTAGGATTTCATCCAGGTTCATTTAAACCTCTTGGATGGATTCAGTTAGAAGGGTTATGATAAATTTACAAGCAGGTCAACAAATGAACACACATGTTCAGTGCTTTTTGAGGAGGTCAAATGAAGTTGGCACGGACAGTGGGTGAAAAATTGGATTTCAACATAGGACTTAAATTTGAAGGTAGAAATCAAAAAGGGACATCAATCATTCACTCATCAGAATAAAATTGATTCCTTTAGGACTTTGTTGGAGTCAATAAGAGCAGGGGGCATACCCAAAGGCAGCTAGAGGATATGGAAAATCAGCACAAGAGAAAAAGGGAGGTATTTCTTTCCCTTTCAATTTCAATTTCATTAACTTGTAATTGAATGTTTTCAATTCAAGTTATCAATACGAATGTAGGATGGATTTTTTTATTGTATTCAGGGGGAGTTAAAATCTACTAGGTATTATTTTTTACTTCTTTATTTCATTCATTATAAAAAATAAAGAATTGATCGGTGAAATCAATTTTGAAATAATTAAATTTGATTCAGACCTTTATTTTTCAAAATAAACACCTTGAAAATGATTGGTGAGATTTCTTTCATTATATGTTTCTTCAAATTTATTTTAAAAAAATCAGAATCAATTGGTGACATTGTTTCTAGTTACTTTTTCATCAAATTGAATTACAGTTGATGTTTCTTAGAGTGGAGAACACCAAGAATCATTTTTATACATGATTACTATTTTGTAGAGGAAGAGTGATCCAACCCATTTCAAGGATGCATTTTCAATAAGACTTAAGTGATGTAGAAATAGAAAACAACCTAATATTATTAATTTTTCCCCAGGTATCTATTTTTTTGAATTTCAACGTTCCCTATTCTTTCTTCTTGTTCATCCTTGGTAATGTTTTCATCTATTTCACATATCACCATTTCACAGTTTATAAAAAATTCCCTATTTCATCATTTCTTATTAAAATAACAAACTAAAAGAATAATCTACCCATTGTTTTTTAAATAGTGGGAATGTTTTGAATATTTTGGTCACTCTACCTTCCCTGCAGGTTAGACCTTGCTTACAACTATATAGTAGTAGGTAGAAAAATATAAATTTTAAACATTGACTGGTCTTAAAGACAATCAATTCAATGTTTTGGAACTATTTCCATAGAGGAATTTGAGCGACTAATTTTTAAATATAATTTTTTTTAAAAAATCATATATAAAAAAAGATTCTAAAAAAATGAAAAATCTTAGATTTTTTTTAAAAAAATATGCATTTTTATCATAGTTGTTGTTGAAGTTTTTTTATTTTTCATTCATTCTATATTTTTGTTTGTTAATAATATCATCCTACTTATGTTTTCATGTTAAGTTTATTTCCTTCAATTTTTTTTACTACTTTTTACTAACTACTGGTGTTACAATTGTTTGAACATTTTTGTGGTGATTTTTTCCCTTTAATGACTACTGCATGATCACAAGGTCATCTGCTGATAGAATAGAGCCCCTAAATCCAGAAATTGAAAAAAATATTAGTGATCTAAAAAAGAAAAATAAATTTGAAATGGAAAATTTGAATGAGAGATTTCTTATTGTTAAAAATTAACCAAACTTTCAACCTGAATTCAATAATGAGATAAAGAGGCCTAAGATGGGGGATTTTCAACTCCCTCAAGTATAAAGAAAACCATTATCCATTAAATTTTCTTCTTAATCTAGGATCTAATATCTCCAATAGTCCAACCTTTCAATATTTCCATCATCTAATGAGACCTCTACCGAGGAATCTCTAGACTCATTAGAGACTTCGACAACACTTTACAACAACTTCCACTTATAGGACTTATAGAAAAAGAGCTATGAATGAGAGTATTTCCATTTTTACTTAAATGGAATTATCAAAACTAGTTTTTGAGTCTAGATGAAAACATATTTGAAAATTAGGATCAGGTTTATAGACCATTTATCATGGAATTTTATCCCCAAATACTTAAAGAAGAACTTAGAACCAAAATCAAATGTTTTTACCAAGAGTACGATGGAGCCTTTCATGAGGCTAGGGATAGATTTGGGGACTTGATTAGGTAGTTTCCCAGCATCAAATCTTATCCCATGTTCTCATGGACACCTTATATGAAGGGATACCCTCCTCTAATCAAAACCTTGTTGATCAATCAGCTAGGGGTAATTACAATGATAAAACTGATGAAGAGTTATGATTTTTTAACAACCGTTCCATGAAATCTCAATTAAGAAATTTAAGAAGGTAAAAAATTAATATAAATGAAAATCCTGGATTTAGAATATAAAAAAATTCTCATATGGCTAAAATCACAAACCAACTTCAAACATTATTGAAACAAAATTTATAACAAACTATAAATTCAGTGGGATTTCAAAACTCAAATCAATCACCTAGAGAATAGTGTTCCTAGTGTGGGAGTTTTAGGCATACTAATAATTTATTTCCTAATTTTGACATGCCTACCTAGTAATAAGAAAATGAAAACATTACAAACAATGTTCCCAGGATATCTAATAAGGATTACCCATTCTCAAAAAAATGAAAATAAGGCTATAGGAACCATCCTAATATCTCATGGAAAGAACAAGGCATGATAAAGAAACCAACTGACCCTAGTTACCAGAATCAACCAAGAAAACAATTTCAAAATCAACTGAAAGTCTTCTAATTTATAAGGAAATTTTGAGTGTCAAATATTTTAAAAATATATCAAATTTTAAATAAAATGGACTCTCAATGTGAAAAATTTAAGACTCAACTGAATAAAAATATCTCAATATGATTCTAATAAAATTAAAACTGATGCTAGAATGAAGAATATAGAAACCAAACTATGCCAACTTGATAGATATATAACATCTAGGTATAAAATAAGGATACCCAGAACAACTGAAATTATACCTTTGGATAATTTCATGATGCTGTAACAAGAAGTGGTATTAAAACTCAAACTAAAGCTGAAAAAGACTCTAAAAATACACAAACTAAAAAAACAATGAATCTAGGAACAAAAATCTGTTGAACACACAATATGGAAATCAACAAAAAAGTACTGATGATGAAGAAAATTTTAATCTATCACTTGATAATCAAGTTGAAAATTTTTATGAACTAAAGAAGAATAAGGATAAGAAGAAATATGATGACGAATTAAAGGAAATTAAATCATTTCTTAGGAAATTTTCCCCACCCATACCTTTCCAGGAAAAATTGAAAAAAAAGTAACAACAAGTCTAAACTTATTTAGTTCCTTGGAATCCTGACCAAGCTCCAATTGAATATCACTTTCATCCAAGCCTTAATCCAAATTCCATCATATTTTAAATCTCTTAAAAAAACTTATTCCAATAAAAAGACTCTAGAATAATTTTCCACTTACAACCCCAATGAAGAGTTTAGTGTCATAATATAAAAGAAAATCCCTCCCAAGTTCAAAGACCCAGGTAGGATTGTCATTTGTTGAACTCTAGGGAATAATGGGAAACACAATTGTTTGTGTGACTTATGTGATGGTATAAACTTGATCTCTTTCTCAATATTTCAATAATTTCTCTTAGGTGATCTTAAACCCACCAAAATCATACTATAGTTGGCTGATCACTCATTCATACATCTCATGGGAAGGGTAGATGGTCTTCTAGTTGGTATTGGTAAACTATTTCTGCATGTTGATTTCTTAGTCATAGAAATGGAGTGTGACCAGGAGGTTCTCATCATTCTGGGTAAACCCTTCTTGGACACTGGAGGAGTATTCATAGATGTCTCTAAGGGTCAAATGTTTTTTAAAATTTGGGAGAAACAAAAAGAACTTAATGTGCTCAAAAATTTCAAAGGACCAAAATTTTCAAAAAATTGTTCTAAAATAGAGACCTTGGAAGCTGAAAACTCATTTGAAAATTTGGAAGTTGAAAATGAATTTTCACATGTTTTAGAATTTTTTCAAACTTAAAATATGGAATATTTTCCATAATTGGACAATAGTCCACTTTCTGCATCCGCTGAAGATGTATCATCTACTTCTGAAAATAAAAAATTTCTGAGGGAACTTGAGGATGATTTTTCTTCTTGAAAAAAATCTAAATTTTTTGATGAAGTAGATGGAGACCTAATAAAAATACTTTAATATTTTCTGTGATTAATATATATGATTATGATCTATATAATTTTTGAGAGTGAGCTGCCTATTTTGGATAGTAGTGTGGCAAACATTAAATTTGGTCCTAAAATTGAAAATCATTCATCTTTTCAAACCCCTTATAAAATACATGTTTAAGAAGATCTAACTCATATGCCCAAGAGTCTTACCTCAAGTGAAAAAGCACTCACCTTGGAGCTAAAACTGCTCCCTGTAAATCTTAAATATTCTTTTCTAGGTGAGATTTACACACTTTCTATTATCATTTCTACTAAGCTCATAGAAAATCAAGATGAAAAATTATTAAATTTTTTAGAATAAATTTTAATTTTCTATAGGTTGGACCATAGATGATATTAAAGGGATATTCCATTCTTTCTATATACATAAAATCCTTAATGGAACCAAACCACAAACATATAGTAGGGTGCCAAAGAAGGCATAATCTTAATATGAAAGAAGTTTTGAAAGAAGAAGTTATCTAACTATTAGACAATAGTATCAACCATCCTATCTCTGATAGTACTTGGGTCAGTCCAGTCTAAGTAGTCCCCAAAAAGGGCGGTTTAACTATTTTCACTAATAAAAAAAATTAAGAAATTCAAGTTATCAAAGCAACCGAGTGGAGAGAATGTATCAATTATAGGTGTAACGATCCGAAATTTTGAATAAATTTTGTTTCCTAACTTTGTGTGTTATTTTATTTTATACTAAACAAAAATATTTCATTTAATAAAATGAGTATAATTAAAATAAGATCATTGTGTTTCAACTAATATATGACCATTGGTCAATATGATCGTTGGAAACTAAATTTTGTGATTATTGTCTATAAATACAAGTGATCTTGATTAATTAATATAGAAAGAAGATTTGATGGCCCCATCCAGTAGTCTCGGTCCGATCGAATCCCATCTGATGGAGCTCAGAAAAGAGGTAGTACCTATGGGCTTTGCTCTAGACCAAACCCAAGCCGAACTCCATCGTGTGAAGCTGGAATGGAATAGCCTTCGTGAGAAGTTCAAACTGATAGAAATCCCTACTCGAGCAATGTTGGCCAAGCCGCCCCAAGATTCTATCACCCTAGCACACCTTACTCTTTAGTCCTATGCTGATCTTATAAGGGGCTATTTAACGAGACCGTAACTGCATTGTGTAATCCTTTGATTTAAATAAAAATTGTGATTTCTTCTTATGGTGATGTTTTTGAATTTTCAAATGTCTAGATAAATATAGTGTGCATATTATTGATGAATTTTAGAAAAAGAATATTTTAAAAATAATTATGTAAACCTTAAATAATTAATAATGTGTAATGAATTTCAAAAAATGGTCTTCTACAATTACGTTCAGTAAGAAATTTAGAGTCTAATAAGATCAACTTAATTTTTGATGAATAGTGAATCATGAATAGTGATTTTATCCTTATGATTAGTAATGTGACCAAATGGATTAATTTACTTCACTTAAGAAAGTATTAATATAATTTAGGCACCTTGATTAAGTAATGTGATTCAATAAAATAGGTAAATAATTGTTTAAAACATTATTGGTTATGTATTAGTATTTTTTTGGTGAATAGTTTTTTTATTTAAAAATTAAATTTAAAATATTTAGAAAATTATTTTCATAAAATGGAGTTCATTTTTGAAATCAGGTCATCGATATTTGGTTAAGGTGAATTTTTGGGATTTTTCTGAAACGATTTAATTTTCAGTGAATAGTGTTTTTATATAAAAATTAATTTAAGAATATTTTAGAAATTAATTTTCATAAAATGGAGTTCATTTTTGAAATCAGAGCATCGATATTTGGTTAAGTTGAACTTTTAGGATTTTTCTGAAACGGTTGAATTTTCAGTGAATAGTGAAATTAAAGTTTTTGAGTTTCAGGTGTTTAATGACATCATTAAGGATGTAATAATTATGAAATAATTCTGGTCGACTTATGAATAGTAATATAAGTTATGAGGTATCCCAAGTGGCCAATACCATGGGAAAATACCATGGGAAAGCCCATGATTTTTCCAAAACCACCGATGAGGTGTCCCTTGGCAATTAATGCTTTGTCCCCACACTTCTCCCATAAATACCCAGACTTTCCCTCATTCATTTCATTTAAAAATCCTCCCCAATAAAGTTATGGTCTCTTTACATCCCAAGGAGTCCTCACAAGGTTCCCTCAAGCCTCTCAAGGTCTCGACCTTCAATCTTTCGAAGTTACTCTTCAAGGTAAGGGATTCCAACTCTTTCTTTCTTTTCAAGTACTCTCGTTTATGTAATTTCTTTTAAGCCCCATGTTATTATGTTGGGGGTGTTGTTATATATTCATATTAATTTCCTTTTCATGTTCATATGATGAGATACCCCCTCTTTCTCTCATAATTTCATTTTATGAATGTTTAAGTGGCGCCGTTAGGCTGCTGAATTTTTGTAAGGCATTCTTGCACCCTTCTAATTTTCAAAGTTCTATTTTAATGTCAAGTATTTCGAGTTCATTTTTCTTATGTTGGGGTACGATCTTTATATCCATCATACTTCCCTATTTATTTTCATATTAGGAGAGACACTATTTGACCTCATCAATTCATTTTTTGATGTTTTATGTGACGCCGTTAGGCTACCGAATTTTCATAAGAGAAATCGTATTTTTTCTTCCTTTCAAGTTATTAATTTCATATGGTATTTACTTCAAATTTAATTTCCATATTCTTATATCCTTTATATTCTTTGGCTATACTATTTTATGGATTATTTATGAGTGGTTGAACCATGTCCCTTCTCTTTTCAAAATTTTCTAAAACCCTACAACACAGCTGTTATGCTGCCGAATTTTCATCTCAAAATCTCCCTCTCTTTTTCTCAAATTCTTTTATTTTATTATTTGAATACTAAAAACTCTTTATTCTATAGGTATATTCACATATATACCAAAATTTTCTATTTTAAATTCTGGTAGTTACATACATGAAACCCGTTTTCCGTTTTCGTGGGTTTAAAGTGACATAAAGATCATGTCTTTAAAGCAGTTTATAAAATGTTATGATCATGAAATGAAACCCATTTCATTTATGCTATATGGGTTATTTATGAAATTTTTTATGATGATATATGTGGCTCACATGATAATAAATACATATTAAGTGTGTGCCCTGATAGCTCTCCAATGCACTGGGTAAAGACTTAATCTCTAGAGATGACCATTTTAACGATACCTTGGTGAATAACCTTGGTAATTTTTTTAATGACACCTTGGGGATGGATCTTGGTGATATGAAAATGATTTTTTAAGTTAAATGTTGTAGCCACATATTCAAGTTATGAAACACGTTATTTTTATTATGGTATTCCTCATCATCTCTTTCTCATGCCTTAATGTTATTTATCAAAACTTTATTGATGTATCTCAAGTTCACATGTAAAATGTTTCTCTTGTTTTCCTTACTGGGACTTCCGCTCACCCTTTCCTTTGATGTATGATCCTAGGTTATGAGATGCTGTAATGAAATTAGGATGAACAATGTACAAGCCTTTCAATTGGTTTAGAAGAATGTTTATGTTATTTTCATGTATTATTATCATGATTTCCAAGACACTAGAATTTAAAGATCCCCTATTTGTAAAATGTAATGAAAAGTTATGTATTAAAAAGGTGGGATGCTATAGTTGGTATCACAGGATAGTTTAGTTATTTATGGAAATTAGGATATGATAACTTTAGGAAGAACCCTAAAGAAAATTTTAAACATATGAAATATTCCTGGTATTTTGGTGAGTATTGAGTAAGTGGTTTACCAAGAAAAAACATCCCTGTCTGGATACGAGCAGGTAGAGGTGGCTCTGGCATAGATATACATAGGGGTAAAACCTGAAAACACTACTTTGATCTAGACTCGAATGGGAACTGGTACATGACAATGAGATTTGCTGCAATCTTGGTTACGACACTCCCGGGGGATATGTTTGGTTAATCACAAGCTTTTTATGAATCATTATGAAGGAATTATAGAAAATTGTAATTGTCTAAACATGATGTTTTAATACATAAAATACTTTTTAGTTAAAATAGTTGTAAATAAAATAATTTTCTCACGAAGGATTTATTCTTTTAGAAAATGTCCCCATTGTCTAGGAATACATTGACGTATTTCCTGAGAAGTTAACTGGACCTCCCCCAGAAAGAGAGGTAGAGTTATCCATTGAACTCGTACCTGGATCTCATCTGATGTCGAAGACCCCCTATAGGATGGAATATTTTGATCTAGAGGAATTAAAGAAACAACTCCGAGATATTTTGGAGAATGGGTTTATCCGACCAAGTGTGTCTCCTTGGGGAGCACCATTTCTCTTTGTGAAGAAGAATGATGGATCAATGCAGCTATGAATTGATTATAGAGAAATGAATGGGATCAAAGTAAAGAAAAAAATACTCTCTTCTAAGAATTTATGACTTATTTGACCAACTTTTTTGGACTCAATTCTTCTCTAAGATTGATCTTCGTTCTTTTTATCATCAATTGCGGTTGAAGAATGATGATATTCCAAAAACTGCCATCCAATCAAGATATGGGAATTATGAGATTTTTGTTATGAAATTCAGACTGACTAATGCACCTTCTATTTTTATGGATCAAGAATATGTTAATTTTGGAAACTTATGTTTTTCAAATGGATATCCTTTGTATAGGAAAATGATTTGGTGATTAAATGATAAAAGTTATTTTGGATGATGTTTTACCTTTTGGAGTACTATATGCCTAAGGGAAATAAAATAATACATGATCTAAATTGAGGAGGAATGGTTGATTTATTTCATGTATTTTTTATGAACATATGGTGATTTGGGTTATTTCGGGAAAATGATGAACCTAGCATAGAGAATATGTGAATAGGATAATTACACTTTAGTATGAGACTTTAATAGTAGTCGATGTTATTTGGAGATAAATGTTAAGATTTATTAGGGAAGACTATGTGATTAAATCCTTCCGAGTTTTGGGTTCCAATCTTAGTTAGGGTTATTCTGAAGAATTTTAAGGATGGTTGTGTATTGAATGGTCTTTCTGAAACTTTGGGTACTTATGTTGAATTTTTGAGATTAATAGTCGTATTTCTTTTTATAAAGGATTATCCTTTTTGAGGATTATATGATCTCGTACTAACATTTTTAGTTTTAGTTGATGATTAAAGACAAGGGAAAGATATAGTTATTCTTTTGTGGATTATGTGATTCTCTAGAAGATTATTCTTGTGCTTTTGACGAGACCAAGTCTTTTTGAATGCTCATTGTTTGGAGAAAAGATTAGTCTTGGTGTAAACATATTAAGGGATGAAACTCTACATGAAGGTAAGTATATTTCCTTATGTTTTTATTCTATGTAGTAAATGAATTCCTCAAAATTATGAAAAGTAACATAAAACAAAAACGTTGTTGGTTTACGTTTCCTACTGGGTAATCAAATACCGTTTAACGCATCTTATTTTTGTGATCTTCTTGTGGTTAATTTTCTCATAATCATGTTTTCTATCACTCTCCATCAGAACTTGACCCTTTTCTTACTCTCCCATATCCATGTTTTCCAACATGGAATCCTAATATGGGTTAACTCAGGTGACCTTTGAACTTCCCTTTCTTTCTTTTAAAGTCATAGTTTTACTGACTCTTTTTTCGATGTGGGACTTTCAACGAAATTTCCAAGACCAATTATAAAATTGTGGGGACACAATTTCTTAAGGGGGGATGATTGTAATGACCCGAAATTTTGAATAATTTCTGTTTCCTATCTTTTTGTGTTATTTTATTTTATACTCAACAAAACTATTTCATTTAATAAAATGAGTATAATTAAAATAAGACCATTGGGTTTCGACTATTATATGACTGTTGGTCAATATGACCATTGGAAACTAAATTTTGTGATTATTGTCTATAAATAAAAGTATTCTTGATTAATTAATATAGAATGAAGATTCGATGGACCCATCCAGTAGTCTCGGGCCGATCGAAGCCCATCTAATGGAGCTCAGGAAGGAGGTAACACTTTTGGGCTTTGCTTTGGACCAAACCCAAGCCGAACCCCATCGTGTGAAGTTGGAACAGAATCGCCTTCACAAGAAGTTCAAACTAATAGAAATCACTAATCGAGAAATGTTGGTCGAGCCGTCCCAAGATTCTATCACCCTAGAACACCGTACTCTTAGGTCATATGCTGGTGTTATAAGGGGCTATATAACGAGACCGTAACTGCCTTGTGTAATCTTTTGATTTAAATAAAAATTGTTATTTTTTTCTTATGGTGAATTTTGTAAATTTTCAAATGTCCAGATAAATATAGTATGCATATTATTGATGAATTTCAGAAAAATTATATTTTAAAAATAATTATGTAAACCTTAAATAATTAATAACGATTAATGATTTTCAAAAAATGGTCTTCTATAGTTATGTTCATTAAGAAATTTAGAGTCTAATAAGATCAACATAATTTTTCATGAATCGTAAATCATTAATAGAGATTTTATGCTTATTATTAGTAATGTGACCAAATGGATTAATTAACTTCACCTAAGAAAGTATTAATATAATTTAGGCACCTTGATTAAGTAATGTGATTCAATAAAATAGGTAAATAACTGTTTCAAAAATTATTTGTTAAGTATTAGTTTTTTTAGGTGAATAGTGTTTTTATTTAAAAATTAAATTAAAAATATTTATAAAATAATTTTCAGAAAATGGAGTTCATTTTTCAAATCAGATCATTGATATTTTATTAAGGTGAATTTTTGGGATTTTTCTAAAACGGTTGAATTTTTAGTGAATAGTGTTTTTATTTAATAATTAAATTAAAAATATTTAGAAAATTATTTTCATAAAATGGAGTTAATTTTTGAAATCAGAGCATCAATATTTGGTTAAGGTGAATTTTTGGGATTTTTCTGAGAAAGTTGAATTTTCAGTGAATAGTGAAATTACAGTTTTTGAGTTTCGGGTGTTTAATGACATCATTAAGGATTTAATAATTATGAAATAACTCTGGTAAACTTATGAATAGTAATATAACCTATGAGGTGTCCCAAGTGGACAATACCATGGGCAAGACCATGGTTTTTCCAAAACCACTGATGAGGTGTCCCTTGGCAATTAATATTTTGTCCCCTCACTTCTCCTATAAATACCAAGACTTTCCCTCGTTAATTTAATTTACAAATCCTCCCCAACGAAGTTATGGTCTCTTTTCATCCCAAGGAGTCCTCTCAAGGTTCCCTCAAGCCTCCCAAGGTCCTGACCTTCAAGCTTTCGAAGTTACTCTTCAAGGTAAGGGTTCCTACCGCTCTCTTTTTTTTCAAGTACTCTCATTTATGTCATTTCTTTTAAGCCCAATTTTCTTATGTTGTGGGTGTTATTTTATATTCATATTACTGTACTTTTCATGTTCATATGATGAGATACACCCACTTTCTCTTTTCATTTCATTTTATGAATGTTTAAGTGGCGTCGTTAGGCTGCCGAATTTTTGTAAGGGATTCTTTCACCCTTCTCATTTTCAAAGTTCTATTATAATGTCAAGTCTTTCGAGTTACATTTTCTTATGTGGGGGTATTATGTATATATCCATAATACTAACCTCTTTATTTTCAAATGAGTAGATACCCTATTTGATCTCATAAATTCATTTTTTATGTTTTAAGTGACGTCGTAAGACTGCCAAATTTTCATAAGAGAAATCTTATTTTTGTCTTTCTTTCATGTTTTTCATATCTTATGGTATGTCCTTAAAATTTAATTACCATATTCTTATATCATTTATATTATTTCCCTCTACTATTTTATGTATCATTCTATTATTGGGTGACCCATGTCATCTCTCTTTTCAATATTTTCTAAAACCGTGCAACACAGTCGTTATGCTGCCGAATTTTCATCCCAAATGTCTCTCTCTTTTTCTAAAATTCTTTTATTTTATTAAGTGAATACTCAAAACTCTTTATTATGTAGGGGTATTAACATATATACCAAAATTTTCTATTTTAGATTCTGGTAGTTACATATATGATACATGCTTTCCATTTCCGTGGGTTTAAAGTGACATAAAGATCATGTCTTTAAAGCAGTTTTTAAAATGTTATGATCATGAAATGAAACACATTTCTTTTATGCTATATGGGGTATTTATGAACTGTTTGATAATGATATACGTGTCTCACATGATAATAAAGAAAAATTAAGGGTGTTCCTTGATAGCGCTCTAATTCATTGGGTAAAGACTTAATCTCTAGAGATGACCATTTTAACGATACCTTGGTGAATAAACTTGGTAATTTTTTTTAATTACTCCTTGGGGATGGACTATGGTGATATGGAAATGATTTTCTAATTTACATGTTTTAGCCACATATTCAAATTATGAAACAAATTATTTTTATTATGATATGCCTCATGATCTTTTTATCATGCCTTAAAGTAATTTATCAAGTCTTTATCGATGTATCTCAAGTTCACATGTAAAATGTTTCTTTTGTTTTCCTTACTGGGCCTTCTGCTCAACCTTTCCTTTGATGTGTGCTCCTAGGTTATGAGATGTTATAATGAACTTAGGATGAACAATAAATAAGCCTTACAAGTGGTTTAGAATAATTTTTATGTTGTTTTCATGTATTATGGTCTAAATTTCCAAGACACTAGAATTTTAAGATCCTCTCTTTGTAAAATGTAATGAAAAGTTATGTATTAAAATTGTGGGATGCTATAGTTGATATTAAAGGATAGTTTAGTTATTTTTGGAAATTAGGATATGAAAAATTTAGGAAAAATCCTATAAAAAAGTTTAAATATAGGAAATTTTCCTGGTATTTTGGTGAGTATTGAGTTAGTGGTTTATCAAGAAAAAACATCCCTGTTTTGATAAGAGCATGTAGAGGTGGCTCTAGCACAGATGTACATAGGGGTAAAACCCGAAAACACTGCTTTAAGCTAGAATCGAATAGGAACTGGTACACGACAACGAGCCTTGCTGTACTCTTGGTTACGACACTCCCGAGGGATATTTTTGGTTAATCGCAAGCTTTTTATGAATCATTATGAAGTAATTATAGAAAAATGTAATTGTCTAAGAATGAAGTTTTAAGACATAAAATCCTTTTAGTTAAAAGTGTCATAAATTAAATAAGTTTATCACAAAATATTTATTCTTTTAGAAAATGTCCCCATCATATAGGAATATATTTAAGTATTTCCTTAGGAGTTACCCGGACCTCCCCCAGAAAGAGAGGTAGAGTTCTCCATTAAACTCATACCTGGATCTCATTCGACGTCAATGACCCCCTATAGGATGGAAGATGTGGAGCTAGAGGGATTAAAGAAACAACTCTGTGATCTTTTAGTGAATGGGTTTATCCTACCAAGTGTGTCTCCTTGGAGAGCACCATTTCTCTTTGTAAAGAAGAAGGATGGATCGATGCAGATATGCATTGATTATAGATAGATGAATGGGATCATAGTAAAGAAAAAATACTCCCTTATAAAGAAATGATGAATTATTGGACCAACTTTGTGGGACTCAATTCTTCTCTAAGATTGATCTTTATTCTGGTTATCATCAATTGAGGGTGAAGAATGATGGTATTTCAAAAACTACCTTCCAATCAGAATATGGGAATTATGACTTTGTTGTTATGCCCTTCGGACTAACTAATGCACCTGCTCTTTTTATGGATCACGAATAATTTGATTTTGGAAACTTATGTTTATCAAATGGATATCCTTTGTATAAAGAAATGATTTGGTGATTAAATGATACAGGTTATTTTGGACGATGTTTTCTCTTTTGGAGTACTATATGACTAAGGGAAATAAAATAACACAAGATCTAAATTGAGGAGGAATGTTTGATTTTTTTATGTATTTTTTTGGAAATATGGTGATTTGGGTTATTTCTGGAAATGATGAACCTAGCATAGAGAATATGTGAATAGTTTAATTACACTTTAGTATGAGACTTTAATAGTATTCTATGTTATTTGGAGATAAATGTTATGATTTATTGTGGAAGACTATGTGATTAAATCCTTCTGAGTTTTGGGTTCCAATCTTAGTTTGGATTATTCTGAAGAATTTTATGGATGGTTGTGTATTGAATGGTCTTTCTGAAACTTTGCATAATTTTGTTTAATTTTGTAGATTAATACTCATATTTATTTTTATAAAGGATTATACTTTTTGGGGATTATATGATCTCATACTAACCTTTTTAGTTTTAGTTGATGACTAAATACAAGGCAAAAATATAGTTATTCTTTTTTGGATTATGGGATTCTCTAGAAGATTATTCTTGTTCCTTTGATGAGACCAAGTCTTTTTGAATTCTCATTGTTTGGAGAAAATATTAGTCTTGGTGGAAACTTATTAAGGGATGAAACTCTACTTGAAGGTTTGTATATTTCCATATGTTTTTATTCTATGTAGTAAATGAATTCCCTAAAATTATGAAAAGGAGCGTAAAACAAAAATGTTGTTGGTTTACGTTTCCTACTGTGTAATCAAAGACCATTTATCCCATCTTAAGTTTGTGATCTTATTGTGGTTAATTTTCTCATAACCATGATTTATATCACTCTCCATCAGAACTTAACCCTTTTCTTTCTCTTCCATATCCATGTTTTCCTACATGGAATCCTATTATGGGTTAACTCGGGTGACCTTTGTAATTACCATTATTTCTTTTAAAGTAATAGTTTTACTGACTCTTTTTATGATGTGGGACTTTCAACGAAATTTCCTAGCCGAATTTTAAAATTGTGAGGATGCAATTTCATAAGGGGGGAGATTGTAACGACCCAAAATTTTGAATAAATTTTGTTTCCTAACTTTTTTTGTTGTTTTATTTTATACTCAACAAAACTATTTCATTTAATAAAATGAGTATAATTAAAATAAGACCGTTGGGTTTAGACTCTTATATGACCGTTGGTCAATATGACCATTGGAAACTAAATTTTGTGATTATTTTTTATAAACACAAGTGATCTTGATTAATTAATAGAGAAAGAAGATTCGATGGAACTATCCAGTAGTCTCGGGCCGATTGAATCCCTTATGACAGAGCTCAGGAAGGAGGTATCACCTTTGGGCTTTGCTCTGGACCAAACCCAAGCCGAATTCCATCGTGTGAAGCTGGAACAGAATCGCCTTCATGAGAAGTTCAAACTAATAAAAATCACTACTCGGGCAATGTTGGCCAATCCGCCCCAAGATTAAATCAACCTAGCACACCTTAGTCTTAGGTCCTATGCTGGTGTTAAAAGGGGCTATGTAACGAGACCATAACTGCCTTGTGTAATCCTTTGATTTAAATAAAAATTGTGATTTCTTCTTATGGTGAAGTTTTTGAATTTTCAAATATCCGGATAAATATATTATGCATGTTATTGATGAATTTTAGAAAAAGGATATTTTGAAAATAATTATGTAAACATTGAATAATTAATAATGTGTAATGATTTTCAAAAAATGGTCTTCTATAGTTATGTTCAGTAAGAAATTTAGAGTCTAATAAGATCAACTTAATTTTTGATGAATAGTAAATCATGAATTGTGATTTTATGCTTATGATTAGTAACGTGACCAAATGGATTAAGTAACTTCAGTTAAGAAAGTATTAATATAATTTAGGCACCTTGATTAAGTAATGTGATTCAATAAAATAGGTAAATAACTGCTTCCGAAATTATTGGTTAAGTATTAGTTTTTTCAGGTGAATAGTGTTTTTTATTTAAAAATTAAATTAAAAATATTTATATAATTATTTTCATAAAATGGAGTTCATTTTTGAAATCAGAGCATCGATATTTGGTTAAGCTGAATTTTTGGGATTTTTCTGAAACAGTTGAATTTTTAGTGAATATTATTTTTATTTAAAAATAAATTTAAAAATATTTAGAAAATTAATTTCATAAAATGGAGTTCATTTTTAAAATCAGATCATTTATATTTGGTTAAGGTGAATATTTGGGATTTTTTTGAGAAAGTTGAATTTTCGGTGAATAGTGAAATTACAGTTTTTGAGTTTCGGGTGTTTCATGACATCATTAAGGATGTAATAATTATGAAATAATTCTGGAAGACTTATTAATATTACGATAAGGTATTATGTGTCCCAAGTGGCCAATAGCATGGGAATATACCATGGGCAAGTCCATGGTTTTTCCAAAACCACCGATGAGGTGTCCCTTGGCAATTAATGCTTTGTCCCCTCACTTCTTCTATAAATACCAAGCCTTTACCTCATTAATTTCATTTAAAAATCCTCCAAAACTAAGTTCTGGTTGCTTTACCTCCCAATTAGTCCTCCCAAGGTTCCCTCATGCCTCCCAAGGTCCCGACCATCAAGCTTTTGAAGTTACTTTTCAAGGTAAGGGATCCTACCTCTCTCTTTGTTTTCAAGTACTCTCCTTTATGTCATTTCTTTTAATCCCCATTTTCATATGTTGGGGGGTGTTCTTTTATATTAATAATACTGTTATTTTCATGTTCATATGATTAGATACCCCCTATTTCTCTCATCATTTCATTTTATGAATTTTTAAGTGGCGCTGTTAGGATGCCAAATATTTGTTAGGATTTCTTTCACCCTTCTCATTTTCAAAGTTCTATTTTAATGTCCAGTCTTTAGAGTTCCTTTTTCTTATGTTGGGGTATGATATCTATATTCACCATACTGCCCTATTTATGTTCATATGAGGAGAGACCCTATTTTATCTCATCAATTCATTTTTTTATGTTTTAAGTGACGCCGTTTGGGTGCCGAATTTTCCTAAGAGAAATCTTATTTTTTTCTTCCTTTCAGGTTTTTCATTTCATATGGTATGTCCTTAAAATATCATTTACATGGTCTTATATCCTTTATATTATATACCTATACTTTTTTATGTATCATTTATGAGTGGGTGACCCCTGTCCCCTCTCTTTTCAATATTTTCTAAAACCCAGCAACACAGCCGTTATGCTGCTGAATTTTTGTCTCAAAATGTCTCTCTCTTTTTCAAAAATTATTTTATTTTATTAAGTGAATACTCAAAAATCTTTATTCTACAGGGGTATTCACATATATACCAAAATTTTTCTATTTTAAATTATGGTAGTTACATCCATGAAACCCACTTTCCATTTCTATGGGTTTAAAGTGACATGAAGATCATGTCTTTAAAGTAGTTTTTAAAATGTTATGAAATGAAACCCATTTATTTTATTCTATATGGGTTATTTAAGAAATATTTGATGGTGATATATGTGGATCACATGATAATAAAGACAAATTATGTGTGCGCCCTGATAGTGCTACAATTAATCGGGTAAATACTTAATCTCTAGAGATGACCATTTTAACGATACCTTAGTGAATAACCTTGGTAAATTTTTTAATGACACCTTGGGGATGGACCTTGGTGATACGGAAATGATTGTCTAAGTTAAATTTTCAAGCCACATCTTCATGTTATGAAACAAATTATTTTTATTTTGATATTCCACATGATCTCTTTCTCATGCCTTGTGGTTATTTATCATGACTTTATTGATGTATCTCAAGTTCACATGTAAAATGTTTCTCTGGTTTTCCTTACTGGGCCTTTTTCTCACCCTTTCCTTTGATGTATGATCCCAAGTTATGAGATGCTGTAATGAAATTATTATGAACATTTAAGAAGCTTTACAAGTGGTTTAGAAGAATGTTTATGTTGTTTTCATGTATTATGATCCTAATTTCCAAGAAACTAGAATTTAAAGATCCTCAGCTTGTAAAATGTAATGAACAGTTATGTATTAAAAAGGCGGGATGATATAGTTGATATCAAAGGATAGTTTAGTTATTTATGGAAATTAGGATATGAAAACTTTTGGAAGAACCATATAGAAAAGTTTAAGTATAGAAAATATTCCTTGTATTTTGGCGAGTATTGAGTAAGTGGTTTATCAAGAAAATACATCCCTGTCTGGATACGAGCAGATAGAGGTGGCTCTGACACAGATATACATAGGAGTAAAACCTGAAAACACCGATTTGTGCTAGACTCGAACATGAACTGGTACATGACAATGGGCTTTGCTACACTCTTGGTTACAATACTCCTGGGGGATATGTTTGGTTAATTGCATGATTTTTTTGAATCATTATGATGGAATTATAGAAAAATTTAATTTTCTAAGAATGAAGTTTTAAGACATAAAATTATTTTTAGTTAAAAGAGTCTTAAATGAAATAAGTTTCTCATGAAGTATTTATTCTTTTATAAAATGTCCCCATCATCTAGGAATACATTGACTTATTTCTTGAGGAGTTACTCAGACCTCCCCCAGAAAGAGAGGTAGAGTTATCCATTAAACTCGTACCTGGATCTCATCCGATGTCAAAGACCCCCTATAAGATGGAAAATGTGAAGCTAGTGGAATTAAAGAAACAACTCCGAGATCTTTTTGAGAATTGGTTTGTCTGACCAAGTGTGTCTCCTTGGGGAGAACCATTTCTCTTTGCGAAGAAGAAGGATGGATCGATGCAGCTATGCATAGATTATAGAGAACTGAATGGGATCACAGTAAAGAAAAAAATACTCTCTTCCAAGAATTGATGACTTATTTGACCAACTTTTTTGGACTCAGTTATTCTCTAAGATTGATCTTCCTTATGGATATCACCAATTGAGGGTGAAGAATGATGATATTCCAAAAACTACCTTCCAAACAAGATATGGTTATTATGTTTTTGTTGTTATGCCCTTCGGTCTGACTAATGCACCTGCTATTTTTATGAATCAAGATTATGTTGATTTTGGAAACTTATTTTTATCAAATGGATATCCTTTTTATAGGAAAATGATTTGGTTATTAAAGGATAAAGGTTATTTTGGGCGATGTTTTCACTTTTGGAGTACTATATACCTAAGGGAAATAAAATACAACATGATATAAATTGAGGAGGAATGGTTGATTTTTTTTAATGTATTTATTGTTGACATATGGTGATTTGGTTTATTTCTGGAAAATGATGAAGCTAGCATAGATAATATGTGAATAGGTTAATCACACTTTAGTATGAGACATTAATATTTGTCGATGTTATTTAGAGATAAATGTTAAGATATATTGGGGAAGACTATGTGATTAAATCCTTCTATGTTTTCGGTTCCAATCTTAGTTTGGATTATTCTGATGAATTTTATAGATGGTTGTGTATTGAATGGTCTTTCTGAAACTTTGGGTACTTTTGTTGAATTTTTGAGAGTAATAGTCATATTTATTTTTATAAAGTATTATACTTTTTTCGGGATTATATGATCTCGTACTAAACTTTTTAGTTTTAGTTGATGACTAAAGACAAGGGAAAATATAGTCATTATTTTGTAGATTATGTGATTCGTTAGAAGATTATTCTTGTGCTTTTGATGAGACCAAGTCTTTTTGAATGCTCATTGTTTGGAGAAAATATTAGTCTTGGTGGAAACTCATTAAGGGATAAAACTCTGCTTGAAGGTAAGTATATTTCCTTATGTTTTTATTCTATGTAGTAAATTAATTCCTCAAAATTATGAAATGGAACATAAAACAAAAACGTTGTGGGTTTATGTTTCATACTGGGTAATCAAAGACCATTTAACCCATCTTAAGTTTGTGATCTTCTTGTGGTTAAGTTTCTCCTAATCATTTTTTCTATCACTCTCCATCAGAACTTGAACCTTTGATTTATCTTCCATATCCATGTTTTTCTACATGGAATCCTAGTATGGGTTAACTCGGGTTACCTTTGTACTTCCCTTTCTTTCATTTAAAGTAATATTTTTACTGACTCTTTTTCCGATGTGGGACATAAATGAAATTTCCAAGTCCAATTTTAAAATTGTGAGGACAAAATTTCTTAAGGGGGGAAGATTGTAACGACCCGAAATTTTGAATAAATTTTGTTTCATAACTTTTTGTGTTATTTTATTTTGTACTCAACAAAACTATTTCATTTAATAAAATGATGATAATTAAAATAAGACCATTGGGTTTCGACTATTATATGACCTTTGGTCAATATGACCATTGGTCAATATGACCATTGGAAACTAAATTTTGTAATTATTGTCTATAAATACAATTGATCTTGATTAATTAATATAGAAAGAAGATTTGATGGCCCCATCTAGTAGTCTCGGGTTGATCGAAGCCCATCTGACAGAGATTGAGAAAGAGTTAGCACCTTTGGGCTTTACTCTGGACCAAACACAAGCCGAACTCCCTCGTATGAAGTTGGAATAGAATCGTCTTCGCGATAATTTCAAACTGATAGAAATCACTAATCGGGCAATGTTGGCCGATCCTCCCCAAGATTATATCACCCTAGCACACCTTACTCTTAGGTCCTATGCTGCTGTTATAAGGGGCTATGCAACGAGACCGTAACTGCCTTGTGTAATCCTTTGATTTAAATAAAAATTTTGATTACTTCTTATGGTGATGTTTTTGAATTTTCAAATTTCTGGATAAATATAGTATGCATATTATTGATGAATTTCAGAAAAATTACATTTTAAAAATAATTATGTAAACCTTAAATAATTAATAATGTGTAATGATTTTCAAAAAATCATCTTCTACAGTTATGTTCAGTAAGAAATTTAGAGTCTAATAATATCAACTTAATTTTTGATGAATAGTAAATCATGAATAGTGATTTTATGCTTATTATTAGTAATGTGACCAAATAGATTAAGTAACTTCAGTTAAGAAAGTATTGATATAATTTAGGCACCTTGATTAAGTAATGTGATTCAATAAAATAGGTAAATAACTGTTTCAAAAATTATTGGTTAAGTATTAGTTTTATCAGGGGAATAGTGTTTTTTATTTAAAAATTAAATTAAAAATATTTAGAAAATTATTTTCATAAAATGAAGTTCATTTTTGAAATCAGACCATCAATATTTGGTAAAGGTGATTTTTTGTGATTTTTCTGAAACTATTGAATTTTTAGTGAATAGTGTTTTTATTTAAAAATTAAATTAAAAATATTTAGAAAATTATTTTCATAAAATGGATTTTATTTTTGAAATCAGAGCATTGATATTTGGTTAAGGTTATTTTTTTGGATTTTTCTGAGAAAGTTGAATTTTCAATGAATAGTGAAATTACAGTTTTTGAGTTTCGGGTGTTTAATGACATCATTAAGGATGTAATAATTATGAAATAATTCTGGTCAACTTATTAATATTAAGATAATTTATTTGGTGTCCCAATTGTCCAATAACATGGGCAAACACCACGGGAAAGACCATGGTTTTGCCAAAACCACAGATGATGTGTCCCTTGGCAAGTAATGATTTGTCCCCTCACTTCTCTTATAAATACCAAGCCTTTCCCTCGTTAATTTCATTTAAAAATCCTCCCCAAAAAGGTTCTGGTCTCTTTATCTCCCCAAGAGTCCTCCCAAGGTGCCCTCAAGCCACCCAAGGTCCCAAACATTAAGCTTTCGATGTTACTCTTCAAGGTAAGTGATCCTACCTCTCTCTTTCTTTTCAAGTACTCTAGTTTATATCATTTATTTTAAGCCCCATGTTCTTATGTTGGGGGTGTTATTTTATATTCATATTACTGTCCTTTTCATGTTCATATGATGATAGACCTCCTATTTCTCTCATCATTTCATTTTATGAATGTTTAAGTAGCGCCGTTAGGCTGTCGAATTTTTGTAAGTGATTATTTCACCCTTCTCATTTTCAATGTTCTATTTTAAGGTCATGTATTTAGAGTTATTTTTTCTTATGTTGAGGTATTATATCTATATCCATAATACTTAAATATTTATTTTTATATTATTAGAGACCATATTTTATCTCATCAATTCATTTTTTGAAGTTTTAAGTGACGCCGTTAGGCTACCAAATTTTCATAAGAGAAATATTATTTTTTTCTTCCTTTCATGTTTTTCATTTCATATGGTATGTCCTTAAAATTTCATTACCATGTTCTTATATCCTTTATATTCTTTCCCTATACTGTTTTATGGATCATTTATGAGTGGGTTACCCATTTCCCCACTCTTTTCAATATTTTCTAAAACCCTACAACACAGTTGTTATGCTGCTGAATTTTCGTCTCCAAATGTCTCTATATTTTTCTCAAATTCTTTTATTTTATTAAGTGAATAGTCAAAAAAATTTATTATATAGGGGTATTCAAATATATACCAAAATGTTCTATTTTAAATTCTGGGAGTTACATACATGAAACCTGCTTTCCATTTACATGGGTTTAAATTGACATAAAGATCATATCTTTAAAGTAGTTTAAAAAATGTTATGATCATGAAATTAAACCCATTTATTTTATGCTATATGGGTTATTTATGAAATTTTTGATGATGATATATGTGGATCATGTGATAATAAAGACAAATTAATGGGTCTCTTTGATAGATCTCCAATTCATTGGTAAGGACATAATCTCTAGAGATGCCCATTTTAACGATACCTTGGTGAGTAACCTTGATAATTTTTTTAATGACACCTTGGGGATGGACCTTGGTGATTCAGAAATAATTGCTTAATTTAAATGTTATATCCACATATTCATGTTATGAAACAATTTATTTTTATTATGATATTACTCATGATCTCTTTGTCATTCTTTAAAGTTAGTTATCATGAATTTATTGATGTATCCCAAGTTCACATGTAATATGTTTCTCTTTTTTTCCTTACTGGGCCTTCTGCTCCCCCTTTCCTTTGATGTATGCTCCCAGGTTATGTGATGCTATAATGAACTTATGATGAACAATGAATAAGCCTTACAAGTGGTATAGAAGAATGTTTATGTTGTTTTCATGTATTATGATCCTGATTTCCAAGACACTAGACTTTAAAGATCCTATGTTTGTAAAATGTAATAAAAAGTTATATATTAAAAAGGCGGGATACTATAATAGTAATCTTAATTCAGCCATTAGGAAAGACCATTTTCCAATACCCTTCCATGATCAAATGATTGAGAGGCTTGCTAGTAATTAGTTATTCTATTTTCTCGATGGCTATTCTGGTTACAACTAGATTGCAGTAGCTCCATAGGATTAGGATAAAACTACCTTCACATGCCCCTTTGGGACATTTTTTTACTAGATAATATCCTATATTTTATTCGGTTCTCATGTAAACATCCAAAGGTTCATGATATCTATCTTCTATGACATGATTGATAGGATTATAGTATTTTTCGTGGATGAATTCTCTGTAGTTGGTAACATATTTGTTACCTGTCAAAAAATTTGGAATTGGTTTTAGAGAGGTATTTAGATAACAATCTAGTTCTTAACTGGAAAAAATGTCAGTTCATGGTCACTGAAGGTATATCTTTGGGATATAACGTGTCAAATATGGGTTTATAATTTGAAAACACCAAGATAGAAGTTATTCAAAAACTACTGCCTCTTTAAAATGTTAAGGGTGTTAGATGTTTCTTAGGGCAATCTAGTTTTTACCAGATGTTTATAAAATAATGTTGAAAATTTAAAAATCCATTTTGTTCTTTTCTTGTTAAGGATTATCCCTTAATTTTTGATCAATAATACCTTGAATCATTTAATATGTTAAAATAAGAACTCAGTTTATTACCAATTACAATTTCACTTGATTGGAAACTTCCCTTTAAATTAATGTTTTATACAAGTGACATGGATGTTAGAGCTGTGTTCATAAAGAGACGATATATGAAGACACATGTGGTATAAAATGCTAGTAGGCTGCTAGATGAGGCACAAAGGAACTATACCACTACTGAAAAGGAGTTGTTAACTATAGATAAATTTAGGAAGTATATTCTAGGTTCATAATTCATTACATCCACAATCCATTCTACATTAAAATACTTTCTGTCTAAAAAGGAATCCAAAACCAATCTTATTAGGTGGATTTTTTTTCAAGAGTTTGAAATGGATATTAGAGATAACCAGAGAGCTAAGAATTTTGTTTTAGATCATCTATATTACATTCCTAATACCCACTATGAAGATCCAAGGGAAGTAAATTCTTTCTTTCCTGATGATAATCTTATCACTATCTCCACTAGGAATTCAACTTGGATTCCATAATTCATTAATTTTCTTGTGGTAGATGTAATTCTGAAGGAAATATCTAATAACCAAAGGAAAATAAATTCATTTCAAAACTTAAGTACTATATTTGGGATGAACATTTTATTTTTAGGATATGTGATGATGGGATCCTAAGAAGGTGTGTTCCAGAAGAGGAAATGCTACCTATACTAGTGTGTTGTCACTCCTCACCTTGGGTAGGATATCATGGTGTATAAGGGATAGCTCAAAAGGTCCCCAAAGCAATATTTTATTGTCCCAACTTATTCAAGGAAGCTTAGAGTTAGGTTGTAGGTTGTGATAGATGTTAGAGGCTGGGAAATGTTGGGAGGAAGATGGAATTACATCAAAAAGTTATCTTGGAAGTTGTTATTTTTATGTTTGGGGATCAGACTTTATGAGACCATTTCCATCATCTCATGTGAATGAGTATATATTAGTAGTTTTTGATTATGTTTCTAAGTGGGTTGAGGTGGTATCACTACCCAATAATCAATGCAATATTATATTAACATTTTTTCAAAAAAAATATTTTTTCTATATTTGGGGTGCCAAGATAATTCATAACTAATAATGGAACACAATTTAAAAATTAAAAATTTAAGGCTTTAATGGAAAAATATGGATTCAACCTTAGGATTGGAACCGTCTACCATCCACAATATTGTTTATAGGTAGGAATCTATAATAGGGAGTGGAAACATATCTTAGAGAAAACTGCGTCAAATTCAAGGAACGACTAGTCTTTGAAATTAAATGAGGCTTTATGGACCTATAGAACAACTTTCATAACCCTAATTGGAAATGTTTTAATTTTTTTAAGTAGTTTCAATACAATCCTTATTGGGAAGTTAAGGCATTAAATTTTGATGTTAAGAGTTCAAGATAGAGGAGACTGTTTGAGTTGAGTGAGCTTGATTAGATAAGGAGAGAGTCTTATGATATCTTTAGGATATACAAAGAGGGGTCCAAATTTTTTCATTATTATATAATTGAAAATATGAAATTTAAATCTAGATAGAAGGAACTTATATTTAATTCAAGACTTAATCTCTTTCCTGGTATGTTGAAATCTAAGTGGTCTGGACCCTTTAGAGTTGTTAGAGTGCTGAATAATGGTGTTGTAGTGATTGTTGGAGAGGAAAAAAGCCCATTCTATTGAATAGTGAAAGAGTCAAAATATATTTTGAAGGGGATCCAAAGGTTTTGTCTTCCTTTATCATTCTTGAAAACTGATTATCAATAAATTCTAACTAAATAATTTAAATTTAGTGCTTCATGGGAGTCAACCCATGGGTTTTATTTTTTTTGTTTGTTTTGAATAATGTTATTCTCTACTTTGTTTGTTGTTCTTTATGTTCTAGATATGCGTTATTGGTCTTTCTAGTTCTTTTTCTCAAAGTAGGAAGGATGCTACTATTAGTTCCAATAGATGAGAAGAATTTTGATTACTATTCAAATCACTTGAATTTTTTTGATGAGCATGTTTGTATAAAATTTAATCAGGGAAGTTACTTATTTTAATTTATTCATTTATTTATTCTACTCCACTTTTACCTTAAAAAAAGACACTAATAAATCACTGTCACACTACTAGAAGTGAGTCACCATAACTTTATGGTAGTGGTGGTGAGTCATTAATGATTTTCTATTTTTTGGAAAAAATACATGTTCTTGTTTGATGACAATTGAATTTCAATGATATTAACATATCTTCATTGTATGAAATTAAGTGTGGGGGGATAATTTAAAGCTTATTGTTTGTTCTAAATTGTATTTTCATGGATTTTTCTGTCTTTCTTTGGTGTTTAAAAGACATATTTTTTCTCTATTATAAATCTGTTTGAATCAAAATTTTCAAATTTCTTACACCCTGTACTCTGTATATTCATGATTTACAAGTTTTATTCTTGAACATAATTGAAAAATTCTTTTCACTGACGTTAATGAAAATTCATTTGAATTTGTTAAAATATTATTATGTAAAACATATTTTTGAGTTTTACTATAACCCTTTAACATGTCATCAAAATGATTTAATGAATATTTGTTTTAAACTTTTAAAGTCTTATTTTTTTCTCCCACATTGGAATTCAAATTTAGGGAAAAAGTAGGGTTTTAAGTGTGGGAGAAGGGGTTAAAATTATTTTTAACTATTCTTTTCTTTAATGGAATCCCATTAAATCCCTCTAAGTCTGAGATTTTTGTTAAAAACTGGTCAATTTTTTTCAAAATTTTCATTTATTTTTAGTTTCGTTAGGATTTTTTTTCAATTACAATTATTATTTCCTAAGGATAATTACTTACTGGTAGTTAATAGTTGTTTTTAATTGGAAATTTTTTGAGTATGAATGATTTTTTAGTGAATGTGAATACTAATTTAGATATTTTTTGTTTATAAACTACGTTTGACGGTAATATTGGATACATTTTTTGTGGAGTTATGATCACAACCTTACGAAACTGGAAGTTTGAACTTCATTTTAGAGGAATCAATTTTTTATTATAAAAAAATGTAATCACCTTAGTGAGCAAATTTAAATGGTATTATTATAAATCTTTTGAAACTAGAGTAAAATGAGAATTTGGGAACTCAGAGTTAATCTCTGAGACAATAGGTATAGTGTGTTTGAGTAAGCCCTATATAAAATGCTAATAAGTGAATATGCACAATGCTAAGCATGTGTTACATGGTAGGATGCTTTTTAAAAAAAAAATCAAAAAAGTTCCTAGTTTTCAAAAATGAGTTCAATAAGGTGATGGTAATTTTCAACACCAAATAAAGAAGGTGGTAAATGATTTATATGAAAATCATTTAGTTGTATCAATAAAGTGATTCCAAAAAATTAATTTAATATTTTAAATTAAATAATTGTAAATTAACTTAATAAATGAATAACTTTAACAATTATAATATTATTAAATAATTGTAAATTTATAATTTTTTTTAATAATGTTAAATAAATAACTTAATTAATAATAATAATAAATAAAAGATTAAAATTAAATAAAATAAAATTATATTTGATTAAAATAATTATTAATAAATCAATATTAATATAAAATTATAATTAATATAAATTAAATCACATATGAAATTAATATTTACTTTAATCTAATTATTATAATAATAATTAAATAAATATTTAAAAAAGTAATATTTTATACATCATAACATCTAATAAGTTTTTGTTTTTAAATTTTTTAGATTCAAATTAGAGCCGAGATTTCATCCAGGTTCATTTAAACCAATAAGAGAAATTCAGTTACATGGGTTATGATAACTTTACAAGAATGTCAGCAAATCAACACCCATGTTTGGTGATTTTTGAGGAGATAAAATGAATTTGGCGCATGAAATGGGTGAAATATTGGAAGTCGACAAAGGACTTAAATTCAAAGGTAGATGGAAGGAAGAGACATAGATAATTCTCTCATCAGAACTAAAGAAACTTCTTTAGGATTTTCTCAGAGACAAGAGGAGAAAGGGAAGTACCCAAAGGCATCTAGAGGAAGCAGATCAGCAACACAAGAACAGATGGGGAGGTCATTCTTTCCATTTAATTCTCTTTAATTCTTGTTATAAAAATGATTGTAGAATGATTTTTTTTTTGTATTTTAGGGGGGAGTTAAAATCAATTGGGTATTATTTTTTACCCTTAATTTTATTCTTTATCAAAAATTCAGAATTGATCGGAGAGATCAATTATAAAATCATTAAAATTGATTCACACATTTCTTTTCTAAAATAAACACATTGTAAATGATCAGGGAGATTGCTTCCATTAATTGTTTCTTCATCTTAATTTACAAAAAATCATAAATAATTGGCGAGATTGTTTCTAGTTACTTTTTCATTAAATTCAATTATAGTTGTTGTTTCTTGGAGTGTCAAAATCCAATATCAATTTTTCTAAATCATTAATCTACTAGTGAGGGAGAGTGATCCAACACATTTCATGGTTGCGTTTTCATTAAGACTTATGTGATGTAGAAAAACTAAACAACCCAGTAGTATTAACCTTTCACTGAGCATCTATTTTGGTTAAATTACCTCATTCCCCATTCTTGCTTCTTGTTCATCCTTTCTAATGATTCTATATTTTCACTATATCACTATTTTAATGTTTTTAAAAATTCACTATTTTATCATTTCTCATAAAAATAAAAATATAGAAAAATACTCTAGCCACTTTTTTAAAATATAGTGTGAAAGTTTTGAGAATTTTGGACACTCTACCTTCCCTATGGGGTTGACCATGATTACCACTATATAGTAGTTGATAGGAAATTATTATTTTTTATACTTTGAAACAATTTAATGACAACTGGGTTAGTTCCCCCCTCATAGGGTGCACCTCTCTGATCCACCTACAGCGGTGTTCAGATCTGCCTTCACGGTGTGAAATCTACCCTTTATGGGGAACACCTCTAGGATCTACTTCCATGGGGTGTCTTGATCCAAAAAATGGTAAACCTTGGTGCCCCCGTAGGGATTCACCTACCTGATCTACCTCCCGTGATGTCTAGATCATCATTCGTAGTGTGACATTCTCCCTTTATGGGACGCACCTCCCTGAGTCCATCTCTATAGTCATTCTAATCCACTCATTTACTAAACCTTCTAGGTGATCCATCCTAGGGATTACCCTCCTTAATCCACCCCCATGGGGCATTCTGATCATTTTCAATCCATCTCCATAAGATGTGAAACTTCCAACCTATCACACTACTACCTCATGTTAAACATGGGATGCCTGAGGAACTTATCCAAAGACATTCCTTCGACATCAAATACCTTAGGATCAACATGGGATGCCTTGGGTTCCACACCCAAGATACCTCCATAATATGACCTCCAATGAGGAAGAATATAGGTGCCTAGAAGACCTAGCATCCATAGATTCTTGGACATTCCTAACAATACCATCTACTATGACAAAAGGTTGATGCCCTATCAAGACCCCTTGGAATATTCAGACATAAGAAGCATAATTAATCAGTGTGCACAAATAGATGAAACAGAGAATGGGTTTCACAAACATTTTTTAATATATGAGGGATAACGAGACTAGGTGAAAAATTATAAGGTGAAAAATTCTAAGGAAGAATCCATGGATGATTGAACCAACATCCCATCATCTTATTTCAACCAAGGAGCCAACATCATCAACCATGGTGGTGGTGGCCACCCACCTTTGGAAAGTTTGAATTTGGGGAAGCAAACATGTGTTACTGTCACAATGCATGCCTCAGTGGAGAAAGCATTGGAAACAATTGTGAATAGACTAGGATTTAGGATCTAGGAATCACTATGTATCTCATCAAAGAAATAATCAAGCCACACATTATTATTGGATGGATGGGTGGTGGGAGACTAATTCCCAGGATAGTGGTATTCTCAGGAAAGGTCCATAATACTACACAATTTTACATCATGGAAGAGATGCCATCCATGCAGTATAATATCATGTGATAAGGGAGTTTGGTGTTACTTTTATTGTCTTACATCCAAGACCATGTTAACCCAGACATGAACTGATATTCCTTGATTATGTAAGGAATCCATTTCCAGAAACTCATAAGCCCATGTGATATATGCTCTGTGTGTGAAATAAGAAGTGAAAATTTTTCTTTCACCACACAGAGGTGATTAAAATAAAGTAATGTGACATTTTTTTGTGTTGGATGGACTAGGATATATGATATAAGCATTTATACACATCTCAAAGGGGTAATAATCAAGAAATTTATACGATCCCTACTTTTATATGAGGTACAAAACCTTTTTTTCAGATGAATTCTTTAGTTTTATATCAATGGAAATGTCTAATGAGGTTACAGATGAAAAAATGGTGATTGGGGATGGTTCAAAGACCGAAGCCCCAGATTTTGGTGAAAAGAGCTGGGTCATATGGTTAGTAGAAACTACATGTCCTGGTCTACATGATTAAAGAAAAATGATTAGTGTATTTCAATGCTTAGTAGTGGGCTGAACTGTTTTACTTAATTACGAATCAAAAGATATAGGACCATGCGAGTGTTACAGGTCCTATTGTATAGTTTTTTATCATAGGCTATACATGGTTAGTCTAAATATACACTTTTCCCATGTGATGGGATTCTTGGGACAAATTTGGGCACATATTTGGTGCATGGTTTGGCGAACAGTGCATCAAAAGCATACAAATCTTTAATTATTATGAAAAATACTATTCACAATCATTATAAATCACCCCTCTTTCTTGTTCTTTCTCTACAGTGGAAAACATCCCATCTCCTTCACATTAGAAGCTCCCTTCTCCCCTCATGCTTGGATTTGAAGTCATTACTCCAGCAGAACTCTGTTTCTGATGTAATTTTTCAGGTTGGATTGGCATCAATGTGATATTCGAACCACATCATTCTTTTATTGATTTATCTCATTGGCTTCGACACTATTTTAATGTAAGATAATATTCCATATTTTCAAGGTGTTTGATTATTCTTATATTTTCGTCTGATTTAGGATAAACCAAAGGTTGATACTGGATGAGTGTTTGGCCAAAATCATAAGGTAGGTGGTCTATAACTTTTCCCAAAGGTTTTTTATTTTATTAAACTATCACTAATGTTCAAACTAGAATTCCTTATAGGTGTTTCTACTAAATTAATTAAATGTATTAATTAAACAGTTGTAACCTTTAATTTGTTTCCCTCTTAGCACTTAGACTTGGTTGGAGGTTCTCAATCTCAACTCGATCCACACATGAGGTGTGTTATTTCATCTTCTGTATGTTAAACCACCCATTTGGGTGTGTGATATTTCCATCCTTTTAGTGAGAAATTTTTTAAGGAAGATAATATAATTGGAGATGGACATGCCTCCTTTTCCATGATGTTAAATGTTATTAAAATGTTTAAATGGTTGAATAAATGAAAATATGGAATGAGATGGATTTTATCATTGCATGTTCCAATTTAATCGATAATTTTAACTTTGTATGGAAAATATCATATCCCTTTTCATTTTTTATTACCTACTTTATGTTGGACATCTCATTATGGAGACAAATTTTTATGAAGGTATGAAACTTGTTGCAAAATGGTATGACACTGACTAGGGGATCGAGGTATAGAACCTAAGACCCCTAGGTATGATTATTTATGGTATGGAACTGAGGAGGAAGATCTAGGTATGTCACCTATAACATTTTCATACAATCATATCTCCAAATAAAGGTTTCCCTAGTTATCACCTTGTGACCTAGACCATGTAGGTCTGATACTATTCTGATCTTACATTTGGATGAGATCCTTGGTCTTGATGAGGTCACCCTGGTTATGCTCCTTGGGACATAGAACATGTAGGTTGGATGCTCTTTACTCATGTGGTGTATTCCAAGCTAGTAGTTACCTGTTGTTGACACTTATATATATATATCAATGCTAATGTGTTAGAGCTCATTCTTATTACAACTTGTACTCATGGACTGTTATATCAGTTTTTATTTTTACATATTTACCTATTATACCTTCACATTATTATAGTTTATATGCATAGTCTATATTTTTTATATATGTCATTGGTGGTTTCCTACTAAGTATATATCACACCCTCTTCGGGCCACAGATTGGTACCCGAACATACTTTATCGATACTGATATCTCTTTTTTATATCTATATTTTCAGGTGTTTTTATATGTGTTTGAGTTGAATATTAATTGATTAATGTTTAATTTCATTGAAGATATTGTTGTTTTGTGTATTCTTATATAGGAATGGAAGTTGGAGCATTACCAAGGAAAAAATGGCCATTGATGAATATAAATACACTCCATGCCATGACGCTTTACGTCGCATCATGAAACTACAAAATTTAGTTGAATTAGAGATTGAAAAAGAGTCAAACAAATCAATGTTCTTATAGTGATAGAGAACTTTCCATGATATTGGATGATCACATGATCTTCTAGAGGCTCAAAATTGAATAACCATAGAAAAAATATCCTTCTAATGTTAGAGATTGACATTACACATCATGTAAATATTACATGATGTGGAAATATTATAAGGAATGTAAGTAGTACATGACATGAAGTGAAGAACGATGTTAAGATTTTTTCCCCACACTTTTCAAATCATGTAAATATTACATGATTTGAAAAAATTGGACAAAACCAAAATATAATAATTTTACATATATTTTGACAGGATATATGGCGTGTGACCCAAATCACCATTTCAATGCTAATATTGACCCAAAGAAACCCAAATATGACTTTCTAGATGGTATATATAGGTTTATTCCAAATGAATAGGGATCTATTCGAGGTTTAGAGAGGCTCAACTAAGCGAAGGCTGCCATATGGTTCCAATATGTAGTTATTCATAGATAGGTTTCTGTTTTTCTTTCCTTTCCTTTTCCATATTTGATGTAACATTGGTTTTTTCATTAGTTTAATTCTAGTTTAATTTATTTTCCTTATTTATCATTATTTATATTTTTTATCTTACATATGGAATATGTTTTATTAATCATTGATGATGACCCAACAATGATTGGATAAATATATAGGGAAGAGTAGAATCAGTCGAAATGGGCGTGTACTAAATTGTTATACTTCATTCTTCACTTGCTCGATGATTTTTTTCAATTATTATTGTGTTTTAATTTAGTTTTGTCATATTTGTAATTAAATCATGTACAATGTGTGTTAAATAGCATATGAAACCCAACCTAATTAATCCAATTACTTCACAACCATTTAATGTGATTATTCTTCTTCAATTATAATGTTAACTTAATTCACTATGGTAATTTTAATTCTCCAGACCACAATGAGTTGAGATGATACAGTAGGTTGATTGGGATTGAATTTCTCTCCTGTCTGTTTAATTTATTTATTGAGCATGCAATTGGTATTTTTTTCAAGTGCAACCATGGTTTTTTTAGAAAAACCACCCATGGAAACCAGTTCTCCTCTCTTATTCTTTTTTATGAAAGTAAATTATTTAGTTTGAATAAATTAATTAGTTAAATAAAAGAAAATCAATTGGAATTGGGATGATGAAACCTTTGATTGAGAGTTTCCATCCATGCGTTCCCCGCTCTCTATGGGACAGACCCTATACTTCCACTTTACTATTCCATTACAGTTATTGTGGTTCAGGTTTTATGAAAAATTATAATTTGATCCACATCTGTAGGATCTAACGACATCCTTCCACATGTATTAAATATAGATAGGGATAAAGGAAAGTACCTAGTTATTATTCCTTGATTGATTGCAGCATGATAGTAGGGAAGCACCAGAACGAGCTATAGATCGTGATGCTAATGGAGATAATCTCTTGGTCTTTTTTGTTCTTTTGATATATTTGTATGTATGAGTTCCCATTTCCATATTTATTCTTAAATATTTTTAGAGAGATGTCATTATATCATTTTTTATATGGTATTGGATGTTTCTGTTGATGGGTTTTTTATTATTATCATATGAATGTTTTACTTTTTCTATTCTAGTTGTAATTTAATATGATTTTTTTGTTTAATCAACCATTTATTATACAATTGTGCTAAATTGATAACGAGGGTATATTCTCTACAATGTACCATTATAAACCCTCACTACTATTCAGAAACCTCTGACATACGAGGAGACATGCTTGAATCCTTGTGGGCAACCAGGTTTGGTTACTTACGATTCAACTGAGTCCGAGATGCTAAAAATTTGTATGAGAGATTTCTTTTCTGATTCATCCTCTTTTGGGATGGTAGAAAGGATACTAGGACAAGTTATATTTTGGTAATGAGCCTATGTCTGGGAGTAGCTATCCCTTATATGGGGAAAATACAAGTCACCTGGGATGGGGATTTATGTTTTAGATTATGCCTACTATAGTTCTTTTTATTCCTCCATTGGGTGATGAACATGGTAAGTGATGTTATTATTAATAGGATTTCAGACTATATTTTTTCCTTAACCCAATAAGGTAAGTAATCATTAATCAAGCATATTTTTATTCACATTATAGGATTAATATGTCATTCATTATGTCATGACATGTAGTATTTGTTTCCTAACCACATGATACTTGTTATATGTTCCTTGGGTAATATATCGGTTATAAAACTATCATTTATAAAAGAAAAATAAGTTTAGATAATGCGTCATTAAATTGTCTACATCATCCTAAACATTATTTTCCCTTATAGTTTAATGATGCCGCCCCAACTAACCAATTATCTTATGTTTGGGTTATATAAATGATAGTTGATTTTGAATAAATTAATTTCATTTTTGATTTAAAGAGTTCTTGTACCTCCATAAATGGGGAATGATGATTCATCTAGTAAAATCATCTTATTTTACCTATTATGTTCTCATATCAAATGTAATGGTTTGGATGTAGTTAAATGAATGAACAATTGAAATTTATAAGTCATGTACTTGTATATAGTGGGAATGGTAATTCAGTTTACCAGACTATTATGTAAATTAAAGACTTATTAAAAATCTATTTTTAGACACAGTCACCATTAAATGAGGATTCCAATTGCAATTTAAAGATAGTTTTCCATTATAACATGCATTTCATAGTCCATATACCGGGACCCTTACAGTAAAATAGTGACATTTACCCAAACCCGACCTTAATAGTTGACAGTAGGCAGTATCTCTCATGTTCTTCATGGTCATTCCTAACACACAGACCTAACATTATGAGTAGAAATATAGGTTTTAATATTATATATAAACTCTTGTACCTATCCTCTTATTGTATATGTGATCCTATTTGTTATCAAATTTTATCTGAGGAATGCTCTTGGAATTTTTAGATCCATTCCACAATGATGTCATCGATTCGTGTGTTGGGAGGATGGTGACAACCGTACTCTATAGGTGGGAGTCCCTATTCCACCAGTGTTACCTCTAATAGTTCCATCTATAGAACCTCCTACCATCCCTGATATGGGAAAAGATTCACAATTTAAAAGGAACTTTCCATGGATTATACAGACTATACAGGGAGCACCGTGAATTTCCACTTCTATGGAAGAGTTGACACAAGAGTTCAAATAGGAACATACACGCAAATTTTTAAGGTATGGTAGTACTCAAGCTATAGAGTCATGGATAGGGGCCATGTTGACTATTTTTGAGCATATAAAAACACCTCTTAATAGTAGAGTGAATATTTATACATATATGAGTTGATATTTTTCTAAGAGATAGTGGGATGTTATCACCCAGGAAGATCATAATTAGATTATTGTCTAGGAAAGTTTTCAAATAGTATTTTATGACCATTTTTTCATTAAAAGAAAAGAGATGACCATTCAAGGGAGTTCAAGAACCTACACTAGGGTTCTATGTCAGTTATCGATTACCTAGATCATTTTATATAGGTTCACCACTTTACACCAATATATACTATTGAGGAGTCAGTGAGAGTGATATGTTTTGATAGTGGACTCATGAATCCTATTCAATATCAGATGAAAATTTTCTAGTTGACTACTACATCTGATATAGTAAACCTTGCTATAATTACTAAACATAACCTGATGGAAGATGGAGGTATAGAACATAGTGTTATAGCTTATTGACCTAATAGTTCAGTATTTGGTGGTACGAAGCATCTCTTCAAGAAATCTCATTAGGGAAATACCTTTCAGAGTGAACTTATTGGTATTTTTTTAGTCTGTCATCAGTGTGGGAAGTTGGGAATGTGAAACCTTAGTGTGATATGTCCCCAGTTGAGTAATGATCTTGTGGAAGGATAAGACATTTATAGTCGGTTTGTATAATATTTTTCTAGTGGATATTTAGAGAGGATCAACATTGACCCTAGATCTTGGAGCGAGATTAGTAACTATACATAAGGTGGGAAGATGGAGTGCTACAAAATAGTGAGGCCAAGGAGGTGGTCATAGTTGGGGAGGATGGACACCAATTACGCAGTGTCAGCAGAGTGGGCCTACTCAATGTTTCCATGTTATATCTCAGGGCCAGAGAATGGGCTAGTTTTATAAAGTGCAACATGTTCTAGGGGAGTAGAGTCTTGGACCTTCGAAAGTTTGAGTTATGTTTTTAGTATCATCTACCTTTATATCTATTTTGGTTTATACATGGGATTCAAAATATTTTATTTCTGTGGATATCTTGAAAAGCCTCACACTCAAAATTAAGTACTTTTTTAGTGTGATAACCTATAAAACCCCTTCGGGGTTATGTTATGAGAGTGTATTCCAATGTGGGGAGTACCCACTAGAGATAAAAGACTATCATTTTCTATGGAACTTCTTTTTCCTTGAGATGATTGGATTTCATGTCATCCATGGAATGAACTAGATGGTTCCTTATCATGACTATATCAAAAATTATCACTGAAGGGTGTCTTTCACATCTCCATTGGGAGTTACTTATATTCAAAATGGTAAATGGGATGTCTAGGAAGGTAGATGTGGACAAGAGCATCAAAGGTTGAGTGACATGAAATCTCAAATTAATAATCACTATATGGATGACCAGAGATTACATCGAGATATATTCCCTCCCATAGTAGACCATTTTTGGGATTTATTCCCTGACAACTTTATTGGTTTACCTCCATATAGATAGGTGTATTTCTCTATTTATTTGGTTCAGGTAGATATACCAGTGTCCATTCCGCCTTACAGGATGTCCACTACCGAGTGGTTGGATCACAAGAGATAGATGGAAGACTTAGTGGCTAAGCATTTTATATGGACCAGTACTTTACCCTAGGGTTAAATGGTACTTTTATCAATAAATGTTGAAGAAACCCTTAGTCTTTTTTTGGATTACTAAATACTGAATCAACTTACTATGAAGAACTGATATCCGTTTTCTTATATAGATGACCTCTTTGATTAGATCTGAGGAGACCAAGATTTCTAAAATATCTATTTGAGGTTAGGATATCCCCAGGTATGTGTTAGACCTTCAAAACTACCCCGTAGATCATTATGTAGTAGGTATGGTCTTTATGAGTATGCAATTGTACTGTTCGGACTCACTAACATGCCGACCATTTTAATGGATTTGATTTATCATGTTTTCCATCTGTATCTAGATTCATTTGCACTAGTCTTCTTGGATGATATCTTAGTGTATTCTCATACTAAAAATGATCATACCAAACATCTTTATATCATTTTAAATACACTAAGGGAGCATCAATTGTATGTTAGGATCACAAAATAGAACTTTTGGAATGATAAAGTTCACTTCATGGGTCAAGTTATCTTATAGGTGTGAGTATCAGTTGATCCAAATAAGGTGAGATCTATTTTTACCTAAGAGTCACACACGAACATTTTTGAAGTGCATAGTTTTTTTAAGGATATATGGTTATTACAAAAATTTTGTTTTATAAATTTTCATTCCGTGAGGTATATCTTACAGACTTAACTTAAAAGGGTGTAATGTTTATATGGTCAAAATACTATGATATATACTTTTAGGAGTAGAATGGGAGACTTAATTCCACACAGATCCTGGTTCTTTTAGAGCCTAAAAAAAGATATAAAGTCTATTTTCATGCATTGAGTATTAGGATAAGATAAGTATTAGTATTGGAAGTTTAATCCATGGTGTTTGGGTCTTTTAAGTTGAGACTACATGAGAGGAATTACCTGAAGAATGTTCTTGAATTAGAAATTGTGGTTCATGCCTTGCATTATTGGAGGCATTATTTTTTTGGAGAGCATTTTATGGTGTATCCAGAGAACAAAATCCTCAGGTATATTTTTACATAGTACATCTTGAACATAAAGAGTAGAGGGAGGGTAAAATACCCACAGTCCTTCAATTTTTACATTTTCTATACACCTAGGAAAGGAAATGTTATAGTAGATGGTTTAAATTGAAGGACTCAGACACATGCAATTTTGGAGGCCAGTAGCAAGTAGCAGCTTATGGCCCTATTTTTTGAGATGCACTTGGTGGTTCAAGACTATCATGGATAGTTTTTACTATCAATTTTATTTGTGACCTCTTCACTTATAAAGAGAGTGAATATGAGGCATTTATCAAATCTTTTGGGCCTAGTCCTAAGGGAGAGTATTTCAAGTGTGGATCTACTGCTAGGATGGATTGTTGATGAGGATGAGATATTTCACATCGGTGGATGCATATGGGTTCCTATAGACATCTAGGAGGATTTTATGAGAGGGTGTCATTATTATACTTCGGAAGTACATCCCAGTCTTAACAATATGTATCATGATTTACATCACCAATATTGGAGGCTTGATATAAAAGGGAGATATCTAGTTTTTTCACATGGGGTTCCACATATCAGTATTTGAAGGCAGAACACTAGTGAACAGTGGAGATTTTACAATCATTTACCATCCATGAGTTTAAATGGGATGATATCATGATAGATTTTGTCTATCATACCGAGATTCCCTTGAGGTAGTGATTTAGTATGGGTGATCATCAAAATGATCACAAAGGTCACTTACTTTTTGTATATCAGAGATAAATTCTTAGTAGCTAAGATTGGTAGAATGTATGTCTATGATATTATTCATCTACACAGGGTCTCTCTTAATATCAATTCTAATAGGGATTCTCATTTCATGTCAAGGTTTGGGCATGGGCTATTAGAAGAATTAGATATGCAAGTGATTTTGAGGACAACCGTTAACACTAAGATAGACGACCAGTCCGAATGAATGATACAGGTACTAGAGGACATTTTCTAAGCATGCGTCAGTGATTTTATAGGTTAATGGAAGAAACATATACCTCCCACTGAGTTCTCCTACAATAACTATTTTTATATGCTGATATAGATGGATCCTTTTGAGGCACTATATGGTAGGCTATGTTGTTCACACCTATGCTGGTTAGAGTCAAGATAGGTAGTGTTGTTGGGTCATTATCTCATTTAAGATACATAAGAGTTAGTTTAACTTATTAGGAAAATTATTTATACAACATAGTCTAGGTAGAAATCATGTGACAATCGTCGCTGTTGACCAGTAGAGTTTGAGGTGGAGAGTTGAGTCTTCATATGTTTTTCTTTTACAATGGGGCATCGATAGTTTAGATAGTAAGGGAAGCTTCTCCTAAATTCTTTATAACTGTTAAGATTTATGAAATAGTTAGTCTAGTAGACTATCAATTATAGTTACCTCAGAGTTATTGGTCCATGTATGATATCTTCCATGTATCTTAGCTTCACCGATATATTTTAGAACTGTCTCATATATTTCATCCTAATGAGGTTGAGTTAGTGGTAGATGAATCATTTGAGGAGAGTCATATCCATATCATAGACCAGATCATGATGTCACTTTTAGGAGGGTTAGTTCCTATAGTATCAGAACTATAGCAGTACGAATACAAACAGGAAGAGTTTGGGGAGTGAGAGGCTGATGTACATGATCAGTGGTGAGAGTTATTCTTAGACGATGTTTTATCACCCTTGGAAGGAAATCTTTAGGAAAATTTTCTTTAAGTGGGGAAGACTGTAAGATCCTGGATTTTCTATGACATACAAAACCTTTTATTTTTAGTTGAATCCATTAGATATATCTTAATGGAAATTCCTAATTAGGATATGGAGGAAATGAGGGTTTTTGTGGTTGTTTAATTTCCCAGAGCCCTGAATTTTGGAGAAAGAAACTAGGTTACAGAGTTAATAGAGAATATTCCACCCAATCCACATGGTTAGAGAAAATTTTGTGGGGTAATTCAATGTTCAGAAGGGGGCCGCATGGTTGGGCTTAGCCTGACAGCCCAGAACACAGAGTTGTGTGAGCGTTGTAGGTTTTTTTTGTAGAGGATTTTTGTATGGATTGTGTATGGTTAGTATAACCATGTGCTTAACCTATATGAGGGGTGTCTTGGGATAGATTTGGGTGCAAAATTGGTGCATAGTTTGGCCAATAATGTGGAAAAAACATGTGAATCTTTAATTTTTGGGCAAAAGACTATTTCAACTCTCCCTTTATAACTCACACTTATTTATTCCTCTTTATATATAGTAGAAAATAACTCTTCTCCTTCATGTTAGAATATCCCTCCTCCCTTAACAATATTCTTTGAATCCATTCCTCCATCTAACCTCTATTCACAACATCGTCTATCATGTTGGATCACCATTAGTAAGATCTTTGAACAAATTTCTTCTTTTTTTGGTTTATCTCACTAACTTTGGTGCAAGATAATATCCCCTATTTTCAAGGTATTAAACTATTCTTCAATTTCATTCTAATTTAGGCTGAACTAAAGATTGATACTAGATGAGGGTTCTACTACAGGCATAAGGTAGGTGGTCTATACCTTTTCCCTAATGTTTTTTATTAAACTATTTCTGATGTGTTGCATGTCGGTCCTTCTAGGAAATGTTCCTAAATTAATTAAACTTCTCAATTAAATTATTGGAACCTTTAATGTGTTTCTCTATTAGTACTTATACTTGGTCGAAGGTTTTCAACCTTGATCCAATCCACCCATGCGGTGTTTTCTTTCATTTTCATTTTGTTAAACCACCCCATTGGGTGTGCGATCTCATCATACATTTAGTGTGATACTTTTAAAATTAAATAATATAATGGGAGATGGGCGTGCATCATTTTACTTGATGTTAAATGTTATTAAAATGGTTAAATGGATGAATAAATGTATATGTGGAAGGAGATGAATATTTTCTTAGTGTGTAACTTTTTATATTGATAATTGTAACTGGGTATGGACACTAACATAGCCCTTTTAATTATTCATTACTTTCTTGATGTTAGATATCTTATTATAGAACATACTTCTTATGAAGGTTTGAAACCTATTTCATAACAGTATGGAACTGAATAGGGGATCAATGTATGGAACCTATGTCCCCTAGGTATGATTATTTATAGTATATCACAAAGGAGGATGATTGAGGTATTCCACTTGTGAATTTCATATACATTCATTTCTATAGATATAGGTTTCCTTGGTTATCACCTTGCATCCTTTCCCATATAGCCTGATACTATTCCGAGCATACCGTTGGATGAGATCCTTGGTCTCGATGAGGTCACCCAAGTTTGGGTCCTTGGGACTTGGCCCACATAGGTTTGATGCTATTTACTCATGTGGTGTATACCAAGCTAGAAATTTCCAACTATTGATGCTTTATATGTATATATATATATATATCAATTCCCATATGTTGGATCCTATTCTTATTATATCTTTTACTAATGGACTATTATATCTATCATTTTGACATCTTTACCTCTTATACCTACACACAATTATGGTTTATATACACATGATGGATTTGTTATATACACTGTTGGTGGTGTCCTATTGATTATATCTGACACCATTTTATAGCCACTGATTGGTACTAAGATAGACTTCATGGATGTAAGAAGGGACGAGAGAATGTGCATAGTTGTCTATGCTTGATCAATTGTATCATGGGAGTAGGGAAGTACTTGGATGAGATATGGATCGTAAGGCTAATGAAAATAGTATCTTAGTATTTTGGGTTATTTCAATAAATTTTTATATATGACTTCCTACTACAATGTTTCCTGTTCCTTTCTTTTAGAGACATGAAATGACATTATTTAGTACATGGTATTGGATATTTCTATTTATGGATTATTTAATAATATCATATAGATGTTTTACTTTGAATGTTATAGTTTTCAATTATTATTCTTCCATTATTTATTCACCGATTTATTATAAAACCATGGTACATTGATAATAAGGGTATAGTGTGATGTCCTAGACCCAGATTCCATTGAAGGTTCCATGATCCTGGTAAGCCACATGGCATCAAGCACGTCTCCCCGAATGCCAGAGGCCATTGAATAGAAGTGAGGTCATGGGGTGTGTCCATGGGGAGACTATGAACACATTAACATTATGTATCATAGAGGATGAATAATAAAAACATGTAAATAGAGGATGCAATATAAGTAAATAGGCAGATGGCTCAACAAAATCATACAGAAGTAATAAACAACTGATCAACTGGTAATCATATACAATACTCAAAAGCTGATGATGATTTATGTTAGGATTCAATAAAGCTATAAAATATGGATACAAGGCATAAAATTCTATTTGAAATTAAAAAAAGGAACCCAAAACTATCCCCACCATCCCAAGCTCCAGCGCAGTTATATGCTTCTAGCTCAATCCTAAAGCAAGAAATTAAGTGTCTGAAGTGATAAACTTCCCTTTATCAGCACTGGAATATATACAGTTTTCTTAGGTGCTAATGGTATCCCATATAGGGTTTAAGAAGAATCTCATTAGGCCACCACCAATGTATCTAAAACATCCAATCCATGTAATATAAACTAAAATAGTGTGCAAGCATGCATATATAAATGTAAAGTAGTACAGTAATGTAAATACCCAAGTACCTACTTCATCCCTCATTTGGTATTTGAACATGTAAGTAGTTAATTAATTAAATAAGTTCTAGTTTATATATGTATGTCATGTGAGGAATATCAATCACTTATATCACAACCTGATAATAGTAGTAGAGCTTTTGATATGTAACATGGAAACCATGATGATTATAATATTTAATAGGTTATAAGGTAATGACCTAAGAAACCTAGAACTCAAGGGTCACCAAATCAGTTGTAACTACATCCTGGACTAGGGGTAAGAGTGTAATCCAAGTACTATCATCAAGTCATTCCAAAATATTGTGATCTAACCAATTACACAGAATATATCCAAGGTAAAACGAGATAAGAAATGGCCAGACCCAAGGATGTAACTAAGGCATATCATGTTCATTGAATCCATATTGGATGCAAGGAGTTTATACAAGGAATCAAATAATAGTAAATTAGGGATCCTATAGTGTCATATCGGGTATCCAATGATATATGAGGATCGGCTTCCAAGGTGGGTATCAACAAAGGCAACTGGAATCCTGGAATCAGAATGGCATCCACGAACACTCAAGGCATTCCCTCAAGAACACAAAAGCTAACACAAATATTTCCACTCTTATAAATATTTCAAGGTATATAAAATATGTACCTTACAACTAATTCAGTTAATAATTAAGGCCATGTAATTAATCATACCTTTCATTTGGTTCAATCCTTACCTTTCATTAGTGTGATAATGCTAAGGGTCATGCAACCATTTAAATAATTTCATATTTAATTACTTGGTTATCTCCTTTACCTTTCATAACATTACAATTATGAGTTATGTATGAGAAATAAAATGAAATTAATTTAATATAAACTAGGCTATGTCATATATATACAATATACTTTCTATTTCAATTAAATAATGATTATTCAAGTGATTAACTTAACTTAGGTGGGTCAAGTGATTATAATACATGGTAAATTCCATTTAAAAATTCATAATACAATTAATTCAAGGGGACTACCACTAGTATGGTCAAGAAACACACCCAAACAATGGAGCTAACAGGTCATAACAGACCATTAAGGCATAATTAGCCACCAAAAAAGAATAAAAATAGAAATCACCTTACATGGGGTGGTTGACATTGTGGATGTAACCACAAAAATTGAATAACATATATCACATGGGTATTAGAACATGGTTTTAATGAATATATGTAATAAATATTAATTAAAAATGTGATGTTGGATGAAATTGTCTCGACTACATGGTAATTTATAAAATGAGAAAACTTGAGGGATGCGTTATAGGCCACCTACCTCATACTCGTATGAATATCCTCATTTAGTATCAAACTATAGTTTGGATTATATTATAAGATATTTGAATAATATATCAATGGATTGAAATTAGGGTATATGGGGCTACATATAAATATCATGTTTAATAGGAAGAATAATTTAAAAAGATTTAAAATTAATCAAGATCTTACCGTGCAGATATATTGAGACAAACTATGATCAAATCAGACTATAAATAGATTCTTGTGATAAAATCCAAGAATAAATGTCTTTTGGAGCTCCATAAAAGAGAAATGAAGTTCTATATTCACTTGAAATGAAAATGGAGTAAGATGATTGATTTAATTGGGGTTTTTATGGAAAAACTATAAAATATCAAAAAATTGACCTTCTTATTGTTTGGATACACATTTTTCCAAACTATGTGCCAACTGTGCACTATCAGATATAGGAAGGGGGTGACCACATTGTTATAACACATGGTTTGGAAAAATATGCTCCAACCATGTGAAATTCATCTGTGATTTGGTCTACAGTTTTTGCATGGTCATGAGCCCCAAATCACAAGGTTAGGTAAAACCATGAACCCTCATATTACTCTCTGTTTAGCCTCTCACATCTAAAACTTACTATGAAACCTACCCCACATGGTTTACTATAATGGTGTGATATGCCATTTTCACCCTTCAAACCAGGCTATGGGCTTCGAAAAATCCCCATAAACCCCTGATACCCTCATGAACTCAATAGGCATCCATATTAGGTCCATAAAAGAGAATTAGACCAAAATTTAAAGGATCCATACCTAAGTGAAAAACTGGGTTCTTAGAGTCTTCTCTCTTTAAAGGAACTTGTCTATGAGTTCACAATCTATGGGCAGCAAAACAATTCCTGAAAACAACTATAGCCACTGGGAATGTATTTCAGACACCTATTACCAAGTCTTATCCTCTACACAGCTATGATGCCATAACACCTATTCTAGAGGGGAAAACCAGTGTTAGAGAGCCATTGTTCTCATGTCAAAGATGCAGTTAGGATACTCCTTAGAAAAATCATCAACATCTAGATCAACTTTCTCAGGATCAAAATTATGATATGGGTCAGTGTGATACTAGTTAAATTGGGAAACATAGAAAACATCATGCATGGAATAGTACCTCCGAGGTAATAATAACCAATAGGCTATTGGCCAAACTAACTCCAAAATCTCAAATGGCCCTATATAACGAGGAATCAACTTCCCTTTCCTCTGTATCTGTCTATGCCCTAGCTTAGGTGATACCCATAAGAAAAAAATCCCCAACCTCAAACTCTATAGGTCATCAATGATGATCAACATAAGATTTCAATCTCAAATGAGTAGTATACATACACTTCCTAATTAGATGAACCTAATCCAAATTATCCTAAATGATATGAAGACCTAGTAGGGATACCTCTCCTTCCTCTAGATAGCACATGGTTGAATAGTATGGCCTACTATACAAGGCCTCAAAAGGATCTATCTAAAATATCACCGGAAATCTATTATTATAGGTTAACTCAATGAGAGGGATATTATTCTCCCAAGGAACTCTAAAATTAAGGAAAATTTCCTAGATCATGTCCTATAACACCTGTATCATCCATTCCAACTTTCCATCGGTTTGAAGGTTAAATTATGTGCTCAAAATCACACGTGTACCCATAGATTTCTGTAACCACCAAAAGAACTGTGACATAAAATTAGCATCCCTATCTGAAATGATATTATAAGGGACCATGTAGAAATATGATCTCACATACTTACAATCTTCCTAGATCATAAATTGAGAAATTCTCCCAGATAGAAAGGAAGTGGTATACTTTCGTCTACCTATCAATGAAAACACATACAGTGCCACTACCTCAAGGTGACCTATGTAAACTAAATATGATATCCATGAAAACATCTTCCCATTTCAATTCTAGGAAAATAAGTGGCTATAAAAAGACTTCTAATACACCTTCACCTTCTTTAAAGGGGAATTCCTAGTGATAAATCCTTCTAAACCATGTTTCATCCGAAGTCACCAATATTGGCGTCGTGTGTCTCGATACATTTTAGAGATTTTTAGATGAATTACCCACTGATAAGCATGGGTATCTCACATCAGTTATTCTCCCATATCTGTATAAACCCAAAAAAAATCCATGTATACATAGGATGTAATCCCTATCCATAAAAAAATCAAGAGGTGGGTCATCTCCTAAAACATTCTCATGGAGAACCAAGCCATTGAGATCTAAAAAGTACATTCTCATTACCATATCAAGGTTGGAAGAGGTAACTATGATGGCTGAGAGATAAGACTACACATGAATGCCATGGAAATCTAGATAAATCTCACTGAAGAGGGAAATTAATTTTCATTCATCATTGGCTTCTCGTACATCATGTGTTTGATTTTTCCAACTCATCACATCTACTACTAAATTTCACTTTCCATGCATACATGCAAGATCAAAATTGAAGGAATGAAGATATTAGAAACATATTTGCTATCTAAGATTGAATTAAAACTATTTATAGATATTTTCAGCCACTTTTGGTCCATATACACCACAAAGAGCTCACCCAACAGATAATGTCTCTTGCAACGTAAGCCATGTATAACTATTTCTAGCTCAAGGTTGTGCATCAGGTAACTTATGTCATGATGAATCAACTATAAAGATCCATACACAAGGAATATTTCTTATTTAATCAACACTTCTCCTAGGATGATTCTTGATAAATCATAGAACATGATATAGCCTATACTGGGCTTTGGTAGAATCAGAATATGTTCCAAGACAAACCTCTCATTCAGATCCTGAAAGGCTTTCTCACACTCTTCTAACCACTGGAACTTGAAACCCCACTTTGTAAGACTAGTAAGAGGTGGATAAAGTAATGAGAAGTGCTATATGAAATTATTGTAATATCCATCCATACTCAAGAAAATCTATATATCAAACATGTTGTTGGGATGCTCTTTAGAGAAAAAAACACTCACCTTCTCTGGGTCAATAGATACTTTTGATTCTGAGATAACATGACCCAATAAGTGAACTTTGTAAATAAAAAAGTAGAAATTAGAAATGTTGACATAAAAATAATTTTCTCTTAGTGTACTCAAAATGATATCAAGGCTCTTATAATGGTATATACAAGTGTGAGAATACACCAAGATATCATCCAAAAACACCCTAACAAATTAATCCAAATAGGGGCGGAACACCCTATTTATCAAATCCATAAAAAGGGTGGGCATATTTGTGAGACTGAATGACATAACAAGTTACTCATATATACCAAACCTGCTATAGAAAAATGTATGGGGTATTTATTATGGACTGACTCACACCTGATGATATTACGATCTTAGTTTGATATTTGAAAACACCCCAGCTCCTAGGATATGGTCAAATAGATTATCTTTTCAAGGTAGTGGATATCATGATTTTCTGTAAGTAGGTTCAATTGTCATTCTTCTAGGAATAGATAAAGGATCCTATCCTCTTTCTTGGCAGAAATAATGGGTGAACCCCAAGAGGAAGCGCTAGGCCATATAAAACCTTTGGCCTCCAAGTCCTCTAACTACTTCTTGAGCTCATGAATCTTATAATGTGCCATCCTTTTTAGAGGAATGGACACTAGAGATGCTCTTGGAACAAGATCAATCATAAACTCTCCCTATCTATCAGGAGGTAAGCTATATAATTCTTCTAGAAATCATCCCTGAAACAATATACTAATGAAGGGAATTTATCATGAAGTAAACCATGATCCTCTATGAATATACTAGAAATATGATTTTTTCACTCCACCTAACCCATGATACTTTTTTTAAACTCTACTATCCTATACATTCTACCCACCCTTGTGTAGATAACTACTACCCTCTCATGATGTATAAAATACCCTTTAGTGATACCAGTTTAAAAAGGTGTGATGAAAAACTAACCAATCTACCCAGATAATGACATTTAATCCTATCATCTTGAGAACAAAGAGGCCCCATAAGAAAGGGTAACTTCCTACCTCTAGGGGATATTCCCTATACATGCATATTCCCTCTGACCGTACTCCCAATGGTGTGTCTAGGGCCATTAGACCAGTATAATACTGTATTTCCATCCCAAGGATATCAATGATAGATAAAGAGATGAAGTATTGTGAATCACCTATATCAAATAAAGAAAATAATATAGTGGAGGATACTAGAATAGTACCTCATACTATAGATGGTCCTGTAGCCTGATCCTCGGGTATGAGCTATAGTGCATGAAACTGACCTGATCCACGACATAGTGAAACTGATGGACTATCATGATAAAAACTTCTATGATGACATTACTAGTGATCATAAGTTGGCTACCATGTCCATGAGCTCCCCCTAATTGAGTCCTACGAGTGATACTCCAACTCCCCTTCTAACATGGTGTAAAAGAACCTTCCCTAAAGGTAGAAATGGTGTCAAACCTCTTCTACTAGAAGCTAAAGGAAAGGTCCAATATAATCAAGGAATTTTCCTCATATGGTTAAAATCCCAACACTATAGATTTTATCTATCACATTTAGGTTTCAAGTACCCTTGTGGTCCACACTAGTGACACACCTTGGAGCTACTAACACATGCACTCTGTCTGCTACTGCCCTGATGAGAATCCTCGAGGGATCACTTTCTTGTACTAGAGGAACTACTAGCCAAACTCATCACTGGTCCTCTATTCCCAGTACTATCACAATCCCCCGGGATTTTCTTAGTGATAAGTTACTGATTGACTATTTTAGAGATGTGTTTTAGGTGAAATACATCCACCTAAGTATGAATGACATACTGAAGCCCATACTTAAAGCATATAGCACTCGAAATATTTTCTCTAGATAGAAGTTGTGTAAAGCACTGTAACTTAGTGAAATATTATAAATACTCTATAACTAACATAGAACCCTACTAAAGATGCATGAATTTTCTAGATCGATCAGCTCCCAGTGTCATAGGAAATAACTAATCATAGAAGGATTTCTGGAAATCAACCCATAACATTCCCTGATGGCTACCTGCCTGTTTAAGTACATCACACCGACTCTTGGAAAAATCACATAGAACATATGCATAAAACATGACCCTCTACTTTGGAGGTGTATCTGGATGATCAAAGATAGAGAAGGTGGCCTCTTTCCAATACTCAACAGCCTGTGGACCACCATCAGCTGAGAAGGTAGGAGGATATTTATTCTAGAACTCATGGATCAGGTCATCCATCCTTGGTGAAGGTACTAATTCGCCTTTCACGAACTACATCAGATGGAGAAGAATCTCATGAAGCTATGCATCAATTCCCAGATACTAATGAATAACAGCGAGGGCCTAGGGTGTGTCGATGGGTAGACTATTCCCTAATCACTAGAGTGTAGCATGACAGGTTAATAATAAACCTAGGTAAATAGCGGAAGTAATAAAAGTAAACATGCATATGGATCAAGAGAAGCATCATAAAGTTATTAACAACTAATCAAATGGAAATAATATATAATACTCAAAATTTGATGATGATGTACGCCATTTATCTATAAAGCTCGAAAACATGGATACAATTATATAGGCATAATATTCTATATGAAAGAAGCAAAAAAAGAAACCAAAACCAATACCCAGTTTCTCGAGATCCAACTCATTCATCTGCTACCATCTCTATTCAAAAATCGAGTAATCAAGTTTCTGAAGTGATACACTTCCATTTATAAGAACCTTCATACATATCGTCTTCCTAGGTTATAATGATATCCCAGATAGGGTGTGAAAAAATATCAGTATTGCACCACCAATGACATCTATAACATCTCGTTCATGTAATATAAAATGAATTAGTTTTCAAGCATGCATATATAATAGTAAAGTAGTATAGTAATGTAAATACCCAAAAACCCTCTTTTGCACAAGAATGGTGTTTGATCATGTAACGAGTTCCCTAATTAATTAAGTTCCATTATATATATATATATAAGTCAGTTGAGGCACAACCAACACTGACACCCTGACGTGATAATAGAAATAGAGGTTCCAAGATGTAACAAGCCAACCATGATGATTATAATATTGAAGAGGTTCCAAGGTAATAACCAAGGAAACCCAGACCTCAAGGGTTGAAAACATAATAGAAACTGTAGCCTGACTAAGGGGTAAGAGTGTAGTGCAAGCAGCGTCATCCAATGAATTCCATAATAGTGTGATCTAACCAAGTCCAAGGAATGCATCCAAGGTAAAACATGATAAGTAATGGCTAGAACCAAGGATTTAAACAACACATCTCATGTCTGTAGAAGCCATCCTAGATCCATGTAGATTATCTAATGAATCCTGTAATAGTAAATGAGGGATCCTATGGTGTCATACTAAGCATCCACTGATAAAAACAGATCAGGTTCCAAGGTGGGTATCAACCAAGGCCACTAGCATCCTTGAATCTAAACGTTTTCCATGAGTTCTCAAGGAATTCCCTCAAGAATCCAAAAGATAACCTAAGTCTAACCACACAAATAAATATGCCAATATCCATAAAAAAGACCACTTATAATTGATTTAGTTAATAATTAAGACCATTTAATTAATCATAAGTTTAATTAAGTTCGCTTGGTTCAAGCCTTTCCTTTTATTATTGTGATAGGGATAATGGGAATACAACCATTTAAATAATTTCATATTTAATTACATGGTTATCCCATTTACCCTTCATAACATGGAAAGGATGGGATAAGGATGATAAACCCCATGAAATTAATTTAATATAAACTTTTCCAAGTTATATATATAAAATATACATTCCATTTCAATTTATTAGTGATTAATCAAATGAAGAACTTACCTTATGTGGGTTAAGTGATTAGAATACATGAGAATTTCCATTTAATAGTTCACAATTAAATTATTTCAAGGGGATTACCATTAGAAAGGTTAAGAAAAACACCCTAATGTTGGAGCTAATGTGTCATAACATACCAATAAGGTATAACTTTCCACTAAAAGTATAAACATGAAGATCACCATATTTGGGGTGGTTGAAATGGTGGACGTAACCACCAATGTTGAATAACATATGTTTCATGGGTCTTAGAACATGATTCTAACAAAAAAATGAATTTATTAAATAAATAGGCAATTACTGATGAAATCAGATCGACCACATGAAAATTTATAAATTGGGGAATCTTGAGGGATGAGTTATAGAACACCTACCTTATACAGGTATAACTCTCATCACCTATTATCATCTTCTAGATTGGCATAGATTGGAAGAGATGTAAATAATGGACCAATTTCTTGAAATTGTGGAATATATGCCTATAGCTAAATAGCTCCATTAATAGGAATAATAATGATAAAAGATTAAAACAGAATCATGATCTTATTGGCGCAGATCCAATGATACAAACGACGATCAAATCAGATTCCAGACGGTAATTTTGGATCAAATCCTAGAATAGATGGATTCTAGAGCTCAAAAGAGGATAAATGAAGGCCTCTAACTGCTTGAAATAAAAAGGGAGGAAGATGATTGATTTAATTGGGGTTTTAAGGGAAAATAAATAAAATCACCCAATATTGGCCTTCACACGGTTTAGATACAATATTTTCTAAACCATGCACCAAATGTGCAAGGCCAGTTGTAGGAAGGAGGCACTTGCACAGTTAGGATGCATGGTCAAGGGAACCATGAACCAACCATGTAAAACTCCTTTGCAATTTGGCCTGCGTTTTTCACATGGTCGCACACCCCAAATCGCATGGTTAGGGAAAACCATGCATGCTACTACTGCTCTCTTTCCACCCTCACGTGGTTAAAACTAATTATGCGACCTACCCATCACAGTTTACTCTTACCAATTTAAATTACATTTTCACCCCTCAAACTGGGATCTGACCTCCAAACAATCCCCAGACAGCCCTCAGACCCTTACAAACTCATTATGAATCCATATTATGTCTATACAATACAATAAAACCAAAATTTAAATGATCCATACATGAGTGAAAAATCATATTCTTATAGTATAGTATCTCCATTGTACCACCTTAGACCCATTATTATAATAGAATGAATTTGGTATATGGGGAGGCATGGTAGAGGCCCTGTGGACAACTGAGTTTGGTAACTTATGAGTGAACCAGGACCATGATTTTACACCATATTCAGTTCTTATGGAATATTAATGTAAAATAAGGGGGATGTTGACCATATAGTTTAGTGTCATGTGGTAAGGATTAATGGTGTCTTGTAGTTTTAGGTTATAAAAATAGGACTAAATGTATGGAAATGATGAGAAACATAGGCCTTACTAGGACAAGGTTCTTCTAGAACACTTCAGACATGAATAAGGAAAATGTAATCCATGACCATAGGGGTTCTTAGACTCTGAGAAATGATATAGGACAAGTATACAAGGGTAGGCCACAAATCATGTTCAAATAGTGGTTTCCATCATGTTATTTTTATGGATGATGGATATATAAAATATTTATTTCAAGGGAGAAGGTGCCTTTGATTGAAAGGAATTTTGAGGGTGGCTAATGAGAATCCATGCTGGGCTACATTAATGCATAGTCAAAACAAAGGTGTCATTTGGAATTGGAATTTCTATTACTGATGGCTAAAGAAAGATTTTGGAGAACTAAATTTTCCTAGGACAAGTAGTATGATATGTGGAAGGAATATTTACGAGCACAAGAGAAGCATTTGGACTAACATCGGTTTTGGAGTGTTAAGTCCCTTGCATAGATCTTTGATCATATGTGAGAAAGGGGATAATTTTGTGTGTTATGGGATCCTAAATGAGGGAATCCAAATTAATATCTTATTCATGGATTAGGGGAATATGTATAAGGAAAGAGACATAATATATTTTTCTTATTACGGCTGAGCTTAGGTTAAGGAACCTGAGAATCACTACATATCCTGTGTGGGTAGGAATAAACCCACACATAGTTATCAATCTTTAAGATGGCCCTATAAGTGAGTGGACCTATGTTGGAGTCTAAAAAATAGTTCTTTTCTTATATGTAGAAGATGGGGAATTTTATTTACTTCTTGGAAAGGCCTAGTACATAATGTCTTGGAATAATTATGTATCCCATTGAGATGAGAATCAAGACACATGTAGTTTTGGAAAGATGGCATGGTGGGATAGCAGCCCTAAGGACTGTGAACTGGTCAATCATGTATTAAAATGTTATACAGATTTATGTCATGGAACAAGGACATGAACCATGAAGTTTTATATCATGAGGAAAGGAAATCATCATATAGTTTAATGACTTGTTACTAGGATTCTAGTCTATGTAGTTTATAGTCTTACTGTTACACCCCAAAAATTCTAAAATAGTAACTTTTATTCGATAACGTGCATGACATGAAACACCAAGCATAAAAATGAATATAACTTCTTGAGAATTTATGATATATTTACTATTTAAATTAATTTAATATAATATATTTATTTAAATGAATGAAAAACTTAATTAACTTTCCCAATACACAAGAATGAATTTGTTCGATATCTTGCATTACATGCAAGATCAATTTTTACCGAAGAACAATATATTATTACAATATTATAAATTAATATAACAAGATACAACATAGGTATTAAATTTGTGGTTATTTATATTTTTAACTAAACTATAAAAATATATGGTTTAATTCATTGGTTACCAATTAATTATACACGAATATATATACTAATTTAATATAAATAAAATGTTTTTATAAAAAACTATTTTTATACAACCAAAGGAATTTTGTCTTAATATATTAAATTAATTGATATTAGTGAATGATATTAATGAAATATATATATGTAAATATTATACATTCAATAAAATATTTTTTAAATTCAGTCAATATATTTTATAATTATAAGAAAATAACAAACCCAATATTACAAAAAAAGATTTATTTTTATAAAGGAAATTCTTCCACCTTTTAATGATGTACTAGTTTTAAAACAAAATGTTTTCACTTTTATAAAATAAAGTTTTCAGAATATACTTTATTTTTGAAATAATAATGTTAAAATTGCTTAGGGTAATTTTTTTTATATTTTCTGTGAAGTTTCTTCATTTGATAAATAGTTAAAAATACTAAATTTTAATTGAAAGATAACTTTTAATGCAAATAATTTAAAAGGATAAATTGTATTTTAAATTGGTTTTAAAGTTTAAGTAGATAAATTTGACATTAATTAATCCAATTTAGGTCATTGGGATCAATGTTATATTGAATTTGGATATAAAAGCATTTCAAACTTTTGAACATTGTTTTACTTTAAAAACTCTCTTTGTTATCCCGTCAACAGGATTAAATTTAAATTAATTTCCAAAAATTTTATCATTTAATTTTTTAAAAATGGATTCCATATTTTGGATAATCATAATTTATAATTTATAGTAATTTCAAATTATTTTTTACCAAAAATATTTGGTAATGCAAATTAAAATTAATTGTAGCGATTGAGGTAAAATTAATTTTAAAAAGAGACTAAATCTTAAGCTTAAGGGCCATAGTGACCTAAAAACATGTTCAAAACCAATTTTATGGCCATATTTAGACCATATAATACCTTTTCTTTAATTTTATTCATTATTAGAGTCACATGATAGAAGAGATATCTCTCAATAGTGTTTACCTTTTTATAATTACAAGAATACGACTCCTCCTCCACTATAAAAAAGGCACTCACCTCTACCACTTTTTCACACCTTTAAATCCCATTGAACCATCCAAACCATATCCAAACATCTATAAAAAATAACTAAAGTCATCTTATAAGACTAAATTTGGGATTAAATCAAACTAAGGATGAATTTTGGTATAAACCAACAAGTGTTACCCGAATAAGAGGTAACATTCTTCAACGATCACTTTTCTTTCATTTACTTCTACACCACTTAAATTATTTTCATACAATTACTATAAAATAAAATAATTATATTAAATATAATTATATTTTTATTTTAATATTTTTATCTGAACTTCTACACACATCCTAAAATAGGATACACAATCATCTTTCGTGTGTACGGCAGACTACCGCCTCGCAAACTGATGTCATTAGTTCTTCCATTTACCACATTTCGAGGTTATAATTCATGATGTAATTGTAGTTTATATAGAATATATATTATATTTATAATTTATTTATTCTTATTTAGTTATTATATAACTCATATCTCTATGCTTTCAATTTTTTGGAATATGATAACTTCGTTTGTGGATGTGTGGACTACCACCTCCTCAAAGTGATGTGATTCATTCACACTATACATGGAATATATAAAGGATGGTTTTAATAAAAACATGTGAAATATATGAAATAAATATGATAATATAATTATGATATACATATACATACATATATATATATCAATTAATTTTCATTCATTTAAATATGACAATGAAATGGAAGTAGTGTTTATATGTATGTATGGCCTGTCATGTTAATGAACGATGCATTTCATTTCCTATCTCCAAATATTATGGATTATTATAAATACCTATATAATAAAAATATATGATAATTAAGTCATTTATTAAATTATTTATATTATTAAATCACGATCTACTTAAGAAGAAAAAAAACAAGTCAAAACATACTAAAAAAACTAGGCAATTAACACCTGAAATAGTGAAAACAATGAAATATTGTTAAAAAATGGGTAATAATATATAATAATAAGATAATATATGATATTAAAAATATGTATATGTTTGTTTTATAAGTTAATAACCTTATGAAAACCATTATACATCAACTTAAATGATTTTCACCCAAAAGGAAAGGCATAGTAAGGGATTATTGTCCCACTTTTCATTCTGTGAGGTGTAGACCATTCTCACAACATAATTATTTTTTGTAGTGTATATACTTACCCAATTATATTTAATATAATTAATAAATTTATATTCATGGATTTTTAATTTTCATTTTAATTTATTTCTTTCATGGGGCATATAAATTCAAAAGTTACCAAGCGGTAAGGGACTTCATCTCAATTTCCATTATTTGAGGAAGAAATTATTTTTGTGCACCTAATTTCTTACATATTGTGTAAATAAATCCACTATGACATTTAATATCATGATTAATTCTTGATTCATGTTATTTTTACTTTCAATTTTAACTATTTCATTTCAGGGGATTTAAACATAAAGTTACGAAGTGGTAAAAAAATTTCATAAGTCAATTCCTTTTTATTGGGTTATATTACTTCATAATTATCATTAATATCATATGATCATGTTTATAATTCATTATAATATAAATTTATGTACTTATATTTATTATATTTTTATTCAAATTTGATGCACAAAATCAATTCATTGATCAATTCCCACTTCAGTGTTATGGTCATTTTAATGGTTTATTTCATAATCTCATTTTAATCGAGATTGATTATTATTGAAACTAAATTAAAGTAATTTATATGATATCTATTCAATAAAAAATTCCATTTTATTCTCATTTGGATATTAATGACGTTTTTCAAGTAATAGTACCATTTTTCAACTTTGTAGTACTCAAAATGCTTTAAAAAAGGTTTTTAAGAAAACACAGCTTAATTTTTCTCTTTAGTTGGAGAACCCATTTTCTTATAAGAACCAAATTTTATAAAAAGGTTTTCAATATTTTTAATATTTCAAAAATTATTAATTAAATAATTTTTTACCCTTTTTTATTTTATAATTTTTTTCAAAGCAATCTTATATACACTTTCTAAACAAGGAACTTTTCAAAACTTTATACATTATTAAAGGAATATGTAATCAAATAATGTTAGGTAATTCTGTACGTACTATAGAAGGTAAAAACAAATAATGACAGGTAATTCTATACATGTCATACAAGGTAAAAATAACATTCATTTAAATGTCTAAAAGGTTAATTTTTAAATAAAATGTTTTTTAAAAGTTATTTTCAATGAAAATAATATTCAAAATGTTTTTCAAAATCAAAAGAATATTTTCCTCAAGAATGTTTTTAAAATAACTTTTAATAGTATTTATATTAGTCAATGAAAAAAAACATTATTTTACTACATGAGAGATATTTTTTATTGATACCATCCTTATTCTTCCTCTAGAAGGTTTTTGATATAATTGGACAAGCATAGTATTGCAATTTGCTTTATTGATTAATCACTGTAGTCCCAATGAAATATTCACTTTTTTGTGATCATTGGAATTTAAATTTACCTTAATTATGCATATAATTTATCATGGATATTATCATTACATAAAACATATATCATTTTTACAGACAATAATTAATTAGATATTTATTTGATTATCTGGGGAAATATAGATAAATCTATATTCTTTACACAACATAGATATTTGATAAAGAACATGTTGAGAAAAAACCCCTCAAGTAATCCTATCGGTGTTTTTGGGTGTTCTTGTGTTTGTTTACAAAGATAGATGACCATGAATGAGTATGGTTGGTGTTTTTAGAAGTAAGTGTTTAAGATGGTGAAGTTTCCCAATCTTTGACAAATTTTTGGGCCTCAAAATGAGAAGTTTGTTTTTGGAAAAGGATGATTTTCCACATTGGGGTACATAGTTCGCAGACCATGAAGGAAAATTCACAAACTACATAGGAGGTACGTGGAACAAAGATGAAAATTCAAAAAGTGAAGGATTCCACATATCAAAACTATGCAGACTGTAAATCATGGTACACAGAATAGGTAAGGAAAATGTTTTGCAGGGAGACTTGCAGTTCACGGGAGGAAAATGGTTCCTTGAAGGCTTGCAGTATGTGGGATGGTTCATCATTTGAGGAAATGAGAGGGTGATTTGAGGAGGAAAAAAGGGTTTCATTTGAGGAAGTGATTGGCCACCATGAAGGAAAAGGTGTGGTATGTGGAGAGTAGAGAAAAAAATAGTTCATAGTAGAAGCAGTCCGTAGGGAAGGCTGTAATACATCTAATGTTTGGGTAAAATATATTAGTCGGATTTTCAAATCTATTTTCTTATATAAGGATCACTAATACCATCATTACACATAGAAATTTTCATTAGAAAACATCTTCACTCTGGAATGAAATTTTTCTATGTTCAAAAGTGGTTCGCAAGGAAAACATATGTGAAGGATAAGGGGTTCGCGAGGGGGATTCCGTGAAAGGAGGAGAGTTCTATGGAGATAGTGCACATAAGGGGTTTTGCGGGGCACTATTTCCCACAAATGAAAATGTTCCATGGAGCAGGAGACGGTCCATGGTGTATTTTGGACCATGGGAGAAAAATCAGTCCAGGGTAGGAGACAGTCAATGTTGGATGTTGGTCTGTGGGGGAACAAGAGGTCTGCAGAAGGAGACAGTCTGTGGAAGCAGACATAGTCCACAGAAGAAGGAAATCAACAGAAGGGGAGGTAGTATCCAGAGACGATTCTCAGAAGTAGAGACAATCCATGGAGAAGAGGAAATTCATAAAGAGGTGTTCCATAAATAACTCACACCATGTAGTGTCGAAAAGTTCATGAAAGAAGAAAGGTTGTTCATAGAAGATTAAAGTAATCTTGAAAAGTCATTAAAATAGTTCGGAAAAGTAATTTCTGCAAGCTAACAATATGTGTAAAATTGGATTTGATCTAGGGGTAAAGATGAAAAATAAATAGAGAATATATCTATAGTTGAGTATATATTATTTCATGCAAATTAAAATAGCTACAAGTCCATAAACATTGAGTGGAACCCTTCCAAGATAAGTGAGAAAAGGAAGAGAAATATGATTATCCTTTACACTGGCAGTGGGCCAAAGAAAGAGACATATGGAGTGACCCTTGGTAATTCAGTGAGATGTCCCTTATTCATGTAATGGTAGTGTTCATGGGCATAGAAGTGATATAACCTAAAAAAAATTATTTTCAGTGAGCCTTAGTGAATTTTTTACAATCAGCACATTACTGTTGTATGCTTCTTGGATGTAGCCCAGTGAGGGTGAACAAGTAAAAATCTCTATTTCCCTATGAATACATTATTTCATTACTTTTAGTGCATTATCATCAGATAAAATTAGAGAGGATACAATCAACATTAACATTAAAGATCATAATAAGTGAACCTTGTAATAAAGAGATCAAGATCTAGTGGGGCGGAAAGAATTTTGAGAAGAATATCCATACACTGATTCACCCCCTCTAAGGGAACTTAGGCCCCTTTTGGACCTAACATAATATTGTTCATTAATTAAATTGATTATTTGATATTGAGTAATTCTTTAGACATGAAATACATGGGTTGGGGACCATTATATTTAACTTCGTTGATGAATCTATAGTCTCATGAGATGAAATTAGTTGGCAAAAAACCCTTCAATATTGTTTCCATGAAGAATATATGTGTTTCTACACATAGACTTAAAATATATTGTAGATAGATCTAGATGATATAGTGGTTCATGTTCCAGATACATAACATCTGACAATTAAGCATTTCCTTCATTCATATTCATTTTTTATTATCCATGAGATTTTCACTATGAAAAATTCTATGTATGCATTTCATTCTCTGTTTAATAATTAAATAAATTATGTTTTCAGTTTCTTAACTATAAATACTTATTATTATATATAAATTTATTTAAATGGAATCTGTTTTCATTTATTTACCTTTCCATATTGTTTATACACTTCCTCTCAGTTTATTGATTATATGACATGTGTGTTCAGTTAATACCTTTTTATACTGATTATGTTCATTGATTCATTATTTCTGTACTTAGCCCTTGATAATAATTGGATCCCACCTTTGTTTTTTTTTCTTTCCACAGGAATCCAAGAAGTTTACAATGAATTATATAAAAGTATATTCTAGATGGGATAAAGTTGTTATCAGAAAACAATTAAGTGGTGATTAGTATATTCATTTGAAATACATGACTCATGTATATATCTAGTTTACCAAAAAAACAAAACTCTCAAGTCATATGGTCATTGATTCCTAATAATCATGAAAATTTGATGGTATTAGAAACTAGATCTAGGCTTCTAGGGTTGGGGTGCTATTTTTGGCCTTAAAGGAATATTATTAGAAACATTGGGAACTAGATTTAGGAAAACATAGATTATGGAATATAACCATAACATAGATTTTGAGGATTACCATATAAGAAAATATGTATCATTTAACTTAATATTTAAATAATTCTTAAAAATATTATGAGATTAAGTCTGATTATAAGTTCTATGTCGTAAACACCTCTTTTTTAGGTTTTATGTAATGAGAGTATACTAAGATTAGTTATATTTTTGAAGAAATTTATGGCAACAGAACCCATTAGTTTACTACATGTTTCGGAGGAAAAGTTATTTGAGGATTAATTACTTTACTTTTTATAGACATAAGTTTAAAGGTACTGATAAACTAAGGGTTGATATAAAAATAATATTATTATACATTGTAAAAAAAGTTGTATTGAAAACCCTAGTAAAAGGTAATTTAATGATTAATTTCATTTCAAGAATGATCATAATAATTTTGGAAAAATTATAAGAATTATATTAATATGGTTTTATAAAAGGACAAACTATATTCTAGGTGACAACCCATCAAGTCTGACAAGGCTGTGGGACTTGAACCCATGACTGAAGGATGATAAGGGTTTTATGCCTAACACTATCCTATGAGATGTCTTAGTTAATGTGTAATTATTTTTAAATAAAATTTTTTTTGAATAAATATTAATGATGTTATAGAAGTGTTAATTTTTAGGTTTAGAGATTAATGATTTAGCCATATTTTCTTTAGATAATAGTTAGAGACAAATGGAAATACTATTCACTCTTTTATGGGCCTTATGATATGTTAAAAGTGTATTTTAGTGATTTAGGAATAAAAAAGTTCATTTTAGGATATCCATTTCATGGAGTAAAAAATGAATTAGAATTCAATCGAAGAAAAACCAAAAGCTGAAATTTTTATTATAAAACTTAAACATATCAGCTAGGTAAATTTCCCTATATTCTTGGTCAATAAAATAATTACAAAAAAATTATGAAAATGATTTAGAAATGAAATATTGTCATAATACCTTAATTTTTTTCGTGTTGATGGTCTTTTAAATAGTCATAGATTTATATATTTTATGCTCTAAATTTTATACTGATCATTCACTTGTTTTTTATCAATAACCTCAATCACTCCCTATAATTATTTATTCTTGTCATCCAAGTCCATATGTTCACTTTATACAAATGTTCTTTTATATAAAAAACTGGTTATATGTAATTCCATGTGACCTTAGTACTACCCATTCTCTCTTTTCAAGAGGATGTTTTACCAATCCATCTCATGATGTGGGATTTCAATAAATAAATTTTCAAATATAAAACAAATTATTTCCATGATTCAATTTAAATTGTGAGGACACAATTTATTTAATGTGGGGAGAATGTAACTGTAACACCCCGCGATTTTATGAAAAATTTATTTTTAATTTTATTAAGGTCTTGTGTTGTATGCTAAACCAAAAGGAGCTTTCAAAACATGCATCCCTGACTTTCCTTGCATTACACACAATCACGACCTTCCTCTATAGCGTGTTTAGTACACAATACCGAGTTTCACTAAACGAGATATTATTATAATATTATTATGAACTAGCCGTTATGAATAGTAATACCCATTTTTAAAATTTTATAAATTTTAACTTTCAAAATGGAATTCATTTTTGGATTCGGAATATCGAAATTAGCTTAGGGTGAAATTTTGGTACTTTTCAGATAACTTTCATATTCTGATGAATAGTGAAAATAACTAAATTTTAATTAAAAACAACTTTTTTAATCGAAATAATTAATAGTGATAAATTACTAATTTGAGTGGTTTTAAAGTATATTTAGAATATATTTTTACAATTTAATACAATTTTGGTCATTGGTTGTAATTTCACATTTAAACCAGACATAAACAAGTGTCAATCTTTTGATAGTTATTATCTCTTAAAAACACGCTATTTGTTTTGACGATGGGAATTAATTTTTAAATTAGTTAATGTAACTTATATGTTTTGAATTTGGTAAAATAGACATCATTCTTGAATTCATAATATCAAATATAGCTTAGGCCAAATTTTTGGTATTTTTCTGGAAACTTTCATTTTTTGATGAATATTGAAACCAATAAGTGGTAGTAAAAAAAAACTGAATTTTTTTAATAAAACTTAATTTTACCGCATCTGTGAGTAAAATTTCGAAAATCCGAGAGACGCAGTTAATATCAAGGCTAAAATGTGGTTCAAGGAGATGAAAATAATTTTTGGTGAATAGTAACTTTTTACTTTTTTTACCACGGTTAAAAGTAAATAGGGTAATTAAGGGTAAAAGGGTTATTATTATTACCCTAACACATGTCCTAATCCTATTTTATAAGTTTAATTCGACCAAAAACAACCTTAGGAATAAAATATGACCATTTAGGCCCACTTGGATTAGATTAGGACATTTATTATCAATTTATTTAAAGAAGGGTTGAAATAGTTAAAATCAAAGTTTAATAACTAAAGAATTTTTAATATAAGGTTATACATAAGATAAATTAGACTATAAATATTAATTAGAAATATAAAAAGATTTCCAACATAATGGTATTTTATTTTTAATTTTTAGACTAAAAATAATTTAATTTATTTATGATACAATGATGATGCAGTAATTATCTTATTAATGAAATATTGACATAATTGATGTTATAAATACCCAAATAAATTTAATTTGAGACTTTTTATGAATTGAAATAATTTTATATGTTAATATTACATGTTAGTATTGATTTAATTAATTTTTTTCGAACTAATCATTCTTTTATGATTTTCAAAAAAATCAATTACCAAATAGTGTCAAAATTGACATAAAATAGTTTTTAAAACAAATATTGTATTATTAATTGTTATTATATTACTGAAAATCAAAGGTTCGGCCAAGATACTTATATCATAATAGGTGTATAATTAATGGACCACTTGGTGGGTCTCTTGTATGTATATGGTAAGTTTATTAACTATATAATATAAAAATACAAAGTGACATGGTAAATGTCAATCTAATTAACTAAGAGTTAAAACTAAAAGATAAGGTTAATATAATGACCTATACTTGTCTAAATTCTATTGGATTAGAGGATTTCAACCCATACCCACCCTAGCTTCTAAATATATCAATTTGGTGCTTTTAAAAACCGAATTTGACTTTATAATAAAATAATATTTTTAGTTATTCCCAAGGTGCCCCTCTCCTCCCTTATAAAAGGGAACCTCCTCCCTCTTTTCCTCACACCCCTTTGAGCCTTCAAGCTCGGCCAAACCCTGAAAAATTCTCTTCTCCACTTCCCTAGAAACATCCTAGAGGTCCTGGTCTTCTTCAAAGACCAATTTTAGTTCCCTAAGAGGAGGTCTCAAAGAGGTGCTTCAAAGAAGAGGTAATGTCCGTTACCGATTCTTTCACCATTATTTCTTCTTAAACTTCTTCTTATTATGTTGTTTCATTATGAAGTAATAACATCAGTATCAATCATATAATTATATGTTATTATAAGTATTAAACAACCCTATTTCTCCATCTATCCATCCTACGGAAAATGAAATCACCGCTCGTGCGTACGTACGGAATACCGTCTCCACGCCGTGGTGTAATCTATTTTCCACCACCACCTTACTTGGATGGGTATAATGGTGTAAATAATAACTATATATGATTATTTTAAAGTGATATTAATTCTGTAATAGTATACATACACTCCAATAAAATTCCAGGATCATGGGAACGATATCATCGCTCGTGCGTACGTACGGAATACCGTCTCCACGACGTAATGAGATTCATTCTCAATGATTAAACATTAATAAATGATTATAAAGTATATATAATAAGTAATCATTAAATATATGACATAATAATGATTCTGGATTTATTTAAATATATATTTATGTCATCCAATTAATTCCATTCAATTCAATGAGGAAACAAAAACAACATTCATGCGTACGTACGGCCTACCGTCTCCATGAATGGTGTATTTCTTTCCATTTATCGATATATTATATATATGTATATTCTAAATATATAATATATGTAAATCATGTTTTATATTTTGGAATTAAGTAATCATGATCTAAGTAATCATATGAATAATTACAAGTCAAAACACGGACGACAAATGAAACGATTTTACCCAAAACGCTCTTTAACATGGAATTTACAAAAGAACGGGTAATATAAAGTCATAAGTGAACCATATATGATATCATAACAATGAATATGATTCTGTAATAATTAAATGACATTATTTAAATCATTATACATGAGGTTCGGATACGTACAAAGCAGATTGGTCCTAAGGTAAGGGATAATTTTGCAAATCTCATTTTTATCCAGGATTACTTATTTGTAAGTATTTACTGAGGTTATTTATATCATCCATGTCCATGTTTTATAAAAGAGTTTTCATGTATGTTTAAATTCCTTTTTACCCATTTTTTACTTTTACTACATGGTATGTAAGGAATCTTTTTTTTACATTATGAGGTACTTTTTGACTTTTCTGGCAAAAGTACGATAAGAATGTTTTTTTAACGTATACGGCATGAAAGTATTTTTACGGTTTTATAAAGCCATATTTTCATGAAGCTTCATCCAAAATATTTCATGACTATTTTAAACAAAATCTTTTTCTTTTAAAATTTTATGACGTTTTGTGAAAAGAAATTGATTTTAAAAAATAAAGGATATTTTCCCCAAGAATTCATTTCAAGTGTTTTATCAAAACCATTTTCCATCTAAGATGACATTATTTCATATGTGTATGTTTCAAGTATAAAGTCTCTATAATTTACATGGTTTCACTTTTCTCATTATGAAATGATATCCATTTCTTTTATATGGATTATGTGATGATGGGATGATGTTTATGAAACCCATTTTATTTGTTCGGTTATTATGAATGATGTATGTTTATTTTGTGGAACATGTAAGAATGATTTCATTATGAGATGGGTGGGACCTATATATCCCTCCAATGCATTGGGTAAAGATTTATATCTCATGATATAGACATGGCTGGAACAGTAAGTTAATCTGGTTCAGTGTTATAGGACTGAAACGAGGAGTGAACTCGATTCAGAAAGGGACTTTGTCCACTAAGATGGTCTTGGCAGCAATACCTTGGCTACTATGGAAATCATTACATGTGATTAATGGATTCCACAAGTACATGTTTTATTACCATGCTATGTTATCATTATTTATGTTCCATTATGATCTATTCCATATGTACTTCCATGTTTTAAGTCGTTGCTCAAGATTTTGATGTTTAAATATTATCTTCATGTTTTTATGTTCAAATGTGTATGGTATGTTTTATTTTATCCATGCTTACCCTTATTGAGCATTTGAGCTCACCCTTTTTATGTTTTATTTTCCCCCAGGATTAAATGAAATGTTTTAGGTAAGGAAACAAAAAGTTGAAGATCTTTATGGGAGATGTTGAAGATCTTTCACCACGATTAGAGGATTACGTTCCAAGTTTCCAAAGACACTAAACTATTACGGTCCTTGTGTGTCTATTTTTGTTATGTATTATGTATTCCGAAAAATTAATGTAATATCTATGTACTTCAAGCTTCGGGTCTATACAGTTGGTATCGGAGGAAAGGTTTAGTCAACCTTTGGAAACTAGGATGCAAAAACATTAGTGAGATCCCTAGAGATATTTCTAAGGTATGTCTAGGGATGTCCTTAAGGATAAGTATACGTATAGGATATAGTCCTAGAACTACGGTAACGATCATATAATTTAACCTAAGATTTTAGATATTGAGGGAACTCCCCCTTTACTATGTTTTTTTCCCTAGCATGATTTTTTCCTCTCACACTATTCTTTTTGGGTTTTAGAAAATAGTTGGAAACAGGAAGATTCACGATAATGGAGGATATGACAGACAATGGAATGATATTCTTCATGAGAAACCAAATGAAACAGGATCTGGAAGTCCAAAAATCGTTATTATGCCTAATCAGCAATCTCATAATATGATCAATAATCTCACCTTTGGTATGTTTCCCGACTCAGATAATAAGAGAAAGAGGGAGTTTCATGATGATCATAGAGGAAAGAAAGCTCAATTTCCCTCATGTAAATCATGTGGGAAGAGGCATCAGGGAGATTGTTTCAAAGGAACTGGAAGATGCTTTGAGTGTGGAAAAGAAGGACACAAAGCCAGTAAGTGCAATGGGAAAGGTTCAGTTAACACCATGGACAAGGATAATGGTATTGCTACGACATGAACAATGATTAGATGTTTTAAATGTGGAATGTACGGATATTATGAAAACCAATTCCCTAATGGAAAATCTCATGAAGAGAATCAGCATGGTCATATGGGTAGTATTTATGTGGATGATGATGAGGAGACTACAAATGATATTTGAGCTGAAAGAAGTGTTGAAGCTCAGTCAGTTGTTTTAGAAGGTAGTGGAATGATTGTATTTTTATCGAGAGTTATGTTGTATAGTTAATGGTAATATGGAATAAAGAATCATCTAAGGATTGTTACACTATTGTTTTTCCTAAAAGTATTTGAAATTATATGTTGAATGGTACCAGTAACCATGGAAGTTTATTCAGATATTTTTGTAAAGTAGATGATATGCGCATAATGAAGGAATAAGAAGATAATGATATGTTTGATTGTATTCATGAGCTCATGATTGATATAAGGACTAAGTGATATCATGGTTTGAGTATATAGAATTTTGAGGATTTTGGTATGTGGAACGTGTTAACTTTTAACTGCATTCATGTTTTCACTAAGGTTTAATGGGTATTCATTTTTCAAGAGAATACATGATTAAGGCCTTCGAATGTTTGGAATGTGGCCAACAAGACATATCTTATGATATATGGGGATCAACGATGGTATTAAATCTCTGCTAATCGTTTTCACTATATTATGAGAGTGGACTGCAGTATTATGGATAAGCCTAAAGATTGGAATGGATTATGTTGGACATAAGTTAGTATTGTTTAAGGATAGAAGTTTTTTCGATATTATTGATGGGATGTTATAGTAATATAGTTTTAGAAAAAGGACAACCTACAGGACGGGCGACAGCCCATCGCGTCGGACAAGGCTGTGGGAATCGAACCTACAACCGAAGTGTGAATGACCTTTATTGCCTAGTACTAGCCTACAAAAAGTCCATGGTTAGTATAAACTAGTTTTATTTTATTAATTGGTATGGTATATGAAGTATAAGTTCATTTTTGGAACCATATACAATTAATCTAACCATAAGATGGACTTATAACTTTTGCTAACCTTTTGTTTGAAACAGATGGAATGACCCATCATTCTATCACATGATTTGCTAACACATCACGAATAACAAATTCAACTTCATTTATTTAAGCGATGAAGTGGAAATTGTTCAATTCACGAACAACAGTGAGATTGTACCAAAATGATGTAAGTATTTCTTTTAATTCATCAACTTTAAGGAAATGATCTTGAAAACCAAAAATGTTCTCTTATATCCGATGAATCAGATGGTACCTTAGATCATCACAAATCTATAGCTTTGTGATTGTTGGCTTTTTCATAGCCATGTTCTCTACCACTCTCCATCAGAACATGATGGTTAGATTTTTCTTCCATATCCATATTTTCACCTATGTTATCCTATGTGGAAACCCAGTGATGAGTTAATTTGGGTAATTGTTACGTTTCATACTTTAGTTTTTAAAGCCAAGTTTTGGTATTCCTTTTTACTATGTGGGTTTCTTTTAAAGAAACTTTCAAGTAGTAAACCATTTATAACCCCGACGAATTTCGAGGGCGAAATTCATTTTAAGGGGGGTAGAATGTAACACCCCGAGATTTTATGAAAAATATTCTTTTTAATTTCATTAAGGTCTTGTGTTGTACGCTACACCAAAAGGAGCTTGCACAACATGCATCCCTGACTTGCCTTGCATTACACACAATCACGACCTTCCTCTATAGCGTGTGTAGTACGCAATACCAAGTTTCACTAAACGAGATATTATTATAATATTATTATGAACTAGCTGTTATGAATAGTAATACCCATTTTTAAAATTTTATAAATTTTATATTTCAAAATGGAATTCATTTTTGGATTCGGAATATCTAAATTAGCTTAGGGTGAAATTTTGGTACGTTTCGGATAACTTTCATATTTTGATGAATAGTGAAAATTACTAAATTTTAATTAAAAACAACTTTTTTAATCGAAATAATTAATAGTGATAAATTATTAATTTGATTGGTTTTAAAGTATATTTTGAATATATTTTTACAATTTAATACAATGTTGGTCATTGGTTGTAATTTCACATTTAAACCAGACATAAACAAGTGTCAATCTTTTGATAGTTATTATCTCTAAAAAACACGCTATTTGTTTTGACGACGGAAATTAATTTTTAAATTATTTAATATAACTTATATGTCCTGAATTTGGTAAAATAGACATCATTTTTGATATCATAATATCAAATATATCTTAGGCCTAATTTTTGGTATTGTTTTTGGAAACTTTCATTTTTTGATGAATAGTGAAACCACTAAGTGGTAGTCAAAAAAACTGTTTTTTTTTCATAAAACTTAATTTTACCGCTTCTGTCAGTAGATTTTCAAAAATCCGAGAGACATGGTTAATATCAAGGACTAAAATGTGGTTCAAGGAGATGAAAATATTTTTTGGTGAATAGTAACTTTTTACTTTTTTTTACCACGGTTAAAAGTAAATAGGGTAATTAAGGGTAAAAGTGTTATTATTATTACCCTAAAAAATGTCCTAATTCTATTGGATAAGTGTAATTTGACCAAAAACAACCTTAGGAATATACTATGACCATTTAGGCCCACTTGGATTAGATTAGGACATTTATTATCAATTTATTTAAAGAAGGGTTAAAATAGTTAAAATCAAAGTTTAATAACTAAATCATTTTTGATATAGGGTTATACATAACATAAATTGACAATAAATATTCATTGAAAATCTAAAACTATTTCCAACATAATTGTATTTTATTTTTAATTTTAGACTTATAATGATTTAATTTATTTATGATACAATGATGATGCAGTAATTATCTTATTAATGAAATATTGACATATTGATGTTATAAATACCCAAATAAATGTAATTTGAGACTTTTTATGAATTAAAATTATTATATATGTTAATATGACATGTTAGTATTGATTTAATTAATTTTTTTCGAACTAATCATTCTGTTATGATTTTCACAAATATCAATTACCAAATAGTGTCAAAATTGACATAAAATAGTTTTTAAAACAAATATTATATTATTAATTGTTATTATATTCCTAAAAATATAAGGTTCGGCCAAGATACTTATATCATGATATTGTTATCATTAATGGACTACTTGGGGGTCTCTATGATGTATATGGTAAGTTTATTAACTATATAATATAAAAATACAAAGTGACATGGTAAATGTCAATCTAATTAACTAAGAGTTAAAACTAAAAGATAAGCTAAATATAATGACCTAAACTTGTCTAAATTCTTCTGGATGAGAGTATTTAGACCCATACCCACCTTATCTTCAAAATATATCAATTTGGAGCTATTAAAAACCGAATTTGACTTTATAATAAAATAATATTTTTTGTTATTCCAATGGTGCCCCTCTCCTCCCTTATAAAAGGGAACCTCCTCCCTCTTCTCCTCACACCCCTTTGAGCCTTCAAGTTTGGCCAACCCCTAAAACATTCTCTTCTACACTTCCCTAAGAACATCCTATAAGTCATTTTCTTCTTCAAAGACCAATTTTAGTGCCCTAAGAGGAGGTCTCAAAGAGGCGCTTCAAAGAAGAGGTAATGTCTATTACCGATTCTTTCACCTTTATTTCTTCTTACACTTCTTCTTCTTAGGTTGTTTCATTATGAAGTAATAACATCATTATCACTCATATACTGATATGTTATTATAAGTATGAAACAACCCTATTTCACCATCTATCCATCATACGGAAAACAAAATCACCGCGCGTGCGTACGTACGGAATACCGTCTCCACACCGTGGTGTAATCTATTTTCCACCACCACCTTACTTGGATGGGTATAATGGTGTAAATAATAAATATATATTATTATTGTAAAGTGATATTGATTCTGTAATAGAATACATACACTCCAATAAAATTCCACGATCATGGGAACGATATCATCGCTCATGCGTATGTACGGAATACCGTCTCCACGACGCAATGAGATTCATTCTCAATGATTAACCATTCATAAATGATTATAAAGTATATATAATAAGTAATAATGAAATATATGACATAATAATGATACTGGATTTATGTATATATATATATGTATGTCATCCAATTAATTCCATTCAACTCAATGAGGAAACGAAAACAACGTTCATGCGTACTACGGCCTACCGTCTCCATGAACGGTGTATTTCTTTCCATTTATAAATCTATTATATATATGTATATTCTGAACATATATTATATATAAATCATGTTTTATATTCTGTAATTATGTAATCATGATCTAAGTAATCCTATGAATAATTACAAGTCAAAACATGGATGACAAATGAAACGATTTTACCCAAAACGCTCTTCAACACGGAATTTACAAAAGAACGGGTAATATAAAGTCATAAGTGAACCATATATGATATCATAACAATGAATATGATTCTGTAATAAGTCAATGACATTATTTAAATCATTATACAAGAGGTTTAGATACGTATGAATCATATCGGACCTAAGGTAAGGGATAATTTTGCAAATCTCATTTTTATCCAGGATTGCTTATTCGTAAGTATTTACTGGGGTTATTTATATCATCCATGTCCATGTTTTATAAAATAGTTTTCATCTATGTTTAAATTCCTTTTTACCCATTTTTCACTTTTACTACATGGTATGTAAGGAATCTTTCTTTTTTTACGTTATAAGGTACTTTTTGACTTTTCCGGCAAAAGTACGAGAAGAATGTTTTTTTTAACGTATACGGAATGAAAGGATTTTTACGGTTTTATAAATATATATTTTCATGAAGCTTCTTCCAAAATATTTCATGACTATTTTAAACAAAATATTTTTCTTTTAAAATTTCATGATGTTTTGTGAAAAGAAATTGATTTTGAAAAAGAAAGGAAATTTTCTTCAAGAATTCATTTCAAGTGTTTTATCAAAACCATTTTCCATCTAAGATGACATTATTTCATATGTGTATGTTTCAAGTATAAAGTCTCTATGATTTAAATGGTTTCACTTTTATCATTATGAAATGATATCCATTTCTTTTATATGGATTATGTGATGATGGGATGATATTTATGAAACCCATTTTATTTGTTCGGTTATTATGAATGATGTATGTTTATTTTATGGCACAAGTAAGAATGATTTCATTATGAGATGGGTGGGACCTATATATTCCTCCAATGAATTGGGTAAATATTTATATCTCATGAGATAGACATGGCTGGAACAGTAAGTTAATCTGTTTCAGTGTTACAGGACTAAAATGAGGAGTGAACTCGATTCACAAAGGGACTTTGTCCACTAAGATGGTCTTGGGAACAATGCCTTGGATACTATGGAACTCATTACATGTGATTAATGGATTCCAAAATTACATGTTGTATTCCCATTCTATGTTATTGTTATTTATGTTCCATTATGATCTATGCCTTATGTACTTCCATGTTTTAAGTCGTTGCTCAAGATTTTGATGTTTAAACATTATGTTCATGTTTTTAGGTTCCAATGTGTATGGTATGTTTTATTTTATCCATGCTTACCCTTACTGAGCATTTGAGCTCACCCTTTTTATGTTTTATTTTCCCCCAGGATTAAAAGAAATGTTTTATGTAAGGAAACAAAAAGTGGAAGATCTTTATGGGAGATGTTGAAGATCTTTCACCACGATTAGAAGATTACGTTCCAAGTTTCCAAAGACACTAAACTATTACGGTCCTTGTGTGTCTATTTTTGTTATGTATTATGTATTCCGCAAAATTAATGTAATATCTATGTACGTTAAGCTTCGGGTCTCTACAGTAACACCCCAAAAATTCTAAAAGAGTAACCTTTATTTGATAGCAGGTATGACACCCAAAACAAAGAATAGAGGGGATATAACCTCTTGGTAATTTATGATAAATTTAATATTGTAAATAAAATCTATTATATATCTTGAAATTCATATTGAAATGTGTTATCATTCCTTAAACACAAGAACTACTTTGTTTGATAGCTTGTGTTAAACAGAAGATAGAGTTTTACTGAACAAAAATATATTATTACTATATAATTATTTAAGATAATAAGATATAATCTAGCCATTAAATTAGAGATTATATATAGGATTAACTGACTTATAAAAATATATGATTGAATTCATTGGATACCCATTAATTATAAATGAATATAAAAACTAATTGAATGTAAAGGAAATGTTTTTATAACAAACTATTTTAATATAAAAAAGTAATTTTATCTTAATTAATTAAATTAATTGATATTTGGGAATGATATTAAAAGAAATTATCTACTATATATTCATTAATTTTTTTACATTCATCCAATATATTTGATAATAATAAGTAAATAACAAAACCAATATTACATAAAAAAAATTTATTCTTCTCAAGGTAGTTTTTTCACCTTTTAATGGTGCACTATATTTAAAGACAATTTTTCAACTTTTATAAATTTTATAAATTTTATTTTTCAAAATAAACTTAATTTTTTGAAAGAGTAATTTTGAAATTATCTTAGGTTTATTTTTTTTATTTTTATGAGTAGTTTCATTTCATTATGAATAGTGAAAAAACAAAATTTTAATTAAAAGCTGACTTTTCATCTAAATAACTTTTAAGGTTAAATAACATTTTATATTTATTTTAATGTTTAATTAGATAAATTTTACATAAAATAATAAAATTTAATATATTTAGATCAATTTTATTTTGAATTTGGATATAAAAACATTTCAATATTTTGAACATTTTTTAATTCTAAAAACTTGTTTTGTCACCCCATATGCGAGATTAAATTTAAATTAATTTCTGCAACTTATGTGATTATAATTTTGAAAAATGGATTAAATATTTGGTATAAATATAATTTATAATTTATATTTATGTAAAATTAATTTTTTACCAAATAATTTAGTGAATGGAGTTAAAATTAATTACGGTGATTAAGGTAAAATTAAGCTTAACAAGGGGCTAATCGTTAAACTTAAGGGACAAAATGACCTAGAAACATGTACAAAACCTATATTATGGAAATATTTATACCATATAATAAATTTAATATATTTTTATCATTATTTGAGGAATATTATGAAATGGTGACTTCTCAATAGCATTTAACTTTTTATATATATAATAATGCCACTCCTCCACTATAAAAAGGTACTCACCCCTCCCACATATTCACATCTTTAAAACCATTTGTATCATAAAAAAATACCCAAATAGATCTAAAAAATACCTACCATAATCCTAGAAGACTCAATTTGGGAATAAATAAAACTATGTAAGTAGTTAGTTATAAACCAAATGGATTTACCCCAATAAGAGGCAACCTTCTTCAACGATCACTTTTTTTTCATTTACTTATCCACCCCTTAAATTAATTTTATATAATGATTATATAATAACATAAGTATATTAAATATACTAATATGTTTTTATGATAATATTTCAATATAAAATTTTAAACACATCCATCAAATGGGATACACAATCATTGTTTGTGTGTACGATGGACTACCACCACGTGAATCGATGTCGTTCATTATTACATTTACCAACTTTCAATGATGAAATATTGATGTATTTATAGTTTATATGCGATATATATGTTATTTATAATGTATTTATTCATATTTAATTATTATATAACTCATACCTTCATGCTTTCCTTTTTGTGGGAATACAATAACATCATTTGTGGACGTGTGGAGTATCGCCTCCTCAAAGCGATGTGATTCATTCACGTTATACATGGAATGTATAAATAATGGTTTTAATAAAAACATGTGACATATATAAAATAAATATGATACTAGTATTATAATACACACACACACACATATCAATTAATTTTCATTCTTTTAAATACGATAAAGAAATGGAAGTAGCCTTCATGCGTATGTACGACCTACCATCTTCCTGAATAGTGAATTTCATTTCCAATCTCCAAATATTATGGATTATTATAAATACATATATAATAATTATATATGAAAATTAAAACATGGTTTAAATTCTTTAAATGATGAAATCATGATCTATGAAATAAGAAAAATATAAGAAGTCAAAACATAATAAAAGTACTAGGTAATTAACACTTGGAATAGTGAAAATAATGAATGATTGTTAAGGAACAGATAATAAGATACTATAATAAGATAATAAATGATATTATAAATATAATTATAATTATTTTAAGAGTTAATAACATAATTAAAACCATTATACATGATATTAATGGATTTTTACCCAAAAAAATGCTGGCTAGGGGATTCTTGTCTCACTTTTCTTTCCATGAGGCATAAGAAATTTTCACCACATAATTATTTTGTTTGGAATATATAATTAACATATTTTATTTAATATCATGAATAAATTTATATTCATGATATTTAAAATTTCATTTGAAGTTATTTCTTTCATGTGGATTATAAATTCAAAAGTTACCAAGTGGTAAGGGATTTCATATCAATATCCATTCTTTGAGTAAAAAATTATTAATGTGCAACTAATTTCTTACATATGGTGTAAAAACAACCAATTTTACATGTAATATCATTATTATTTTATTATTCATGGTATTTTTAGTTTCAATTTTAATATTTTTATTTAAAGAGATTTAAATTTAAAGTTATCAATTGGTAAAGAAATTTCATAACTCAATTCTTTTTCATTGGGTTATATTAATTCCTTGTTGTTATTAATATTCAATTATTATGTGTATAATGAATTTGAATATGTATTTATTTATTTAAACTTATTATATGTTTATTTGATGTTTTTACACATAATCAAGTCATTGATCAATTCACACATCAACATTATGATCATTTATCACGACTGGTTATTATTGAAACTCCATTAAAGGAATTTATATGATAATTGTTCAATAAACCCTTATATTTTATTATCCTCTAGTCATTAATGACTTTTTTCAGGTAATAGTACCATTTCCCACTCTTTGGTACTCAAAATGTCTTAAAAATGTATTTAAGAAAACTAGACTTTATTTGTATCTTTAGCCAGAGAACCTATTTTCTTCTAAAAACCATATTTTATTAAAAGGTTTTCAAAAAAGTTTCTAACCATTACATAATTACTTATTAAAAAAATTATACCCTTTTTTTTACCAATTTTTTCAAAGGAATATTCTTATCTCTTTCTAAGCAAGGCACTTTTTTAACCCTTTTACCTTGAAAAAGTAATGTTATTTTTACCTTGTATGAAATGTAAGGAATTACTTATTTTCATTTCATTGAATACTACTTTTCAAGTTTTAAAGTTTAATTTTTATAGAAAATGAGTTTTTAAAAGTGATTTTCCTAGAAAATTATTTTCAAAATAAAAATGATATTTTCCTCAAGAATTTTTTTAAAAGATATTTTCACGGTATTTGTTTTCATTAATGAAAAAACCATTTATTTTACTCCACTTGGTGAATTTTGTATTGATACCATCCATATTCTTCCTCTATATGGTTTTTTATTTTTTTTCCAAGGGTAGTATTGAAATCCACTTCCTTGATTCATTTTTGTATTCTCACTTTCAAACAATCATTGAAAATTATATTTTCCCTAATTATCCATATCATTTATCATGGATATTTACATTTACTAAACTATATACCATTTATACATAAAGTAATTATTTGATATTTATTTTATTATCTGGGGAAATATTTATAAAGCCATATTCTTTATTCAACAAGGATATTTGATAAGGCACATTTTTCATTAAATAAATAAATTATTCAATATATGAGGAATGATTTGGACATGCACAACACATATTTTGTACTATTGTAAAGAATCCCCTAGATGTGTCTATAGTCTCATGAGATGAAATCAGTTTGAAAAAACCCTTCAATTCTGTTTCCAAGAAGAATTGTTGAGCTTATACCCACACACACAAACTGTCTTGAGGATTGATCTTGACTATATAATCGTTTATATTCCAGATACATGATGTCTGATAATTAATCATTACCTTCATTGATATTCAATATTTATTATTAGTGAGATATTTAGGATGACATAGTCTATGGATTCATTTCACTATCAGTTTATTAATTAAATAGAATGTTTTTTCTTTTTCTTACCTTGCCACACTGATTATTACTTATACAATTATTTAGATGGAATGTGTTTTCAATAATTTACCTTTCCATATTTTTTACAAACTCCCTCTTAGTTTATTTACTACATGTCATGTGTGTTCATTTATTAATTTTACATATTGATTATGCTCATTGATTCATTATTTCTTCAAATGTACTTAACCATTACTGAGCATTTGAGATCACCCTTATTTTGTTTCATTTCCCCATGAATCCAAGAAGTGTACTAAAAAGGATATACAAGGATATACTATATTGAAAAAAGTTTTTATCAAAAAAATTATGTTGTAAATAGTGTATTGATTTATAATACACGTCTCATGTATGTTTCTGGATTACCAATAATAATAAACTATTTGGTCCATTAGGATTTGATTCCTTGTAATCATACAAATATAATGGTAGTAGACACCAGATCTAGGATGTTGGGGTTGGGGTGCTAAAATTACATCCCATACTATGATGTCTTGTAGTTTTAGGCCATATGACTAGAAAAATATGTCATTACTTTTAAGATCAAGAGACAAAGACAATTTTTTTATTACAACAAGTATTTATTAAGAAACCTTGTGTTGGTATACCACAAGTTCTTCATCCATCGAGGTAAAGTTCATAAGGGCCAAACCCATATATCAAAAGCATATAGAATCAAATAACATCACATATATATCTCATTGGAACCACATTCTTGTGTGGGATGAGTAGAATACCATCAATGTAATGGTAGTAGACACAGTATCCAGGATTCTAGGTTCAAGGATCTACATTTAAAACTTAGACTATGGTGTCTTATAATTTTATGACATATAACTAGGACCATATGTAATGCCTTTTAAGATCATGAGACAAAAACTATTTTTTTATTATAAAAAGTATCAATTGAGAAACCCTGTGTTAGAAGGGACCGTAATAAGTTCTTCATCCATCAAGATCAATATTTTTTTAGTGCCTTGACCATATATCAAATGGATATAGAATCACATATCATCATGTATAGATCTCAAAGAAACCACATGCACGAGATGGAAGATTAGAATTCCACCAATATAGGATAAGTTGGAAAAAACTGTTTAACTTATTTTTTGACACTTTAAATAGACCAACCTCTCTTAGAGCATTATAGGTTCCAAATTAAATCCCAAAATAAACACACAATAAGTACCTAAGTGCCTATCATGATGCGTAATCAAACCTCCCTTTCAATATAGGGAAAAGGTTCAAAACCATATAATAGATAAATATTACACCCAAGTGTGCCACTTGATATAGAAATCAGAATCAGCTATAAGAACACAGAGTAGTCCATTAATTTTCTATCCTTTGCAACTAGGAATGCCCCCCATGCATGGGGTAGTGGAAAAACAAACACGAACATTACACTTAGTTATGAAAACATCTTAATCTATGGTCTACCATATCCCAAATAGTAAGAAGAAAAGAAAATAAAAGGTGATTTGATACAATTTGTAGCGCCCGAACTAGTTTTCTATCTAAATAGAGCTCCAAGCCGGTTGGTCTTTAGAACTAAATGTGACTCCCCATATTCCAAAGGATTATAAATATCAGTGAGGCTCTAATTACTTGATATAGTAGAGAATATAGCCTCATGTAGTGATAATAACAATGGTCCATACTTATATATATTTCATCGAAATAAGGACTAAAAATATTATAAGAAACAATATCAATATAGCAGAAGCATATACAATAACAGTAGAATAAATAATTCCAAAACATATTATTTAGGGATTTTAACATGCCATAACATGTCATACATAATAATAGATGATATGGGTCTCCCCCTACCGAACATCAGTACATACATATATATAGTACTCTCATACAAAAAGGAAACTCCAACTAATGAAAGAACCATCATATTCCCTTGCTATCCATCCAATAAAAAAGGTCTAACTCGATCATGAAGGTCTATCCCTTGAGACTAATACCTTACATGATCTCAGAGACATAAATTCTACACACATCCAGAGGGTCCCATGTCGGGTGTGAGAATAATCTTAGTAGGCCACCACTAATGTGTTCTTACATGACATCTATAATTATATATAATATTAATAAAAGGCAATAAACATACATTTAAATAAATACCTTCTTCCCTTATGCTCGAAAAACAAAAAGGATTCATTCTTCCCAAATCAACCATCACCAATATAAGTCTATAATTGTTCTTAAAATAATATAAATGGAATACAACACATATTTAAATATATATAATTTCAGTTTAGAGGATCCATGGATTTGATCCCAAGGAATCCTCTGATGAATAACATTCTATTTGAACCCTCAGGTTCCACCTATGAACATGTACCCAACACCTTGTGCCATTATCCAAATACTTATATTCCTAATGGAACACCCAAGAAATATATCCCAAATCCCTCATACCTCCATTAAAATATTCCTTGTCGGTTCAGTATCAAGATGTCTTAAGGCACAATGATATTTGTACTCCAATAAAGAATCACCATTGTCTCAACTGATGATGTCCGGAGGCATGATGATACTCAACCTCGCATAGTCCCGACCCAATGAAAACACATGTAACGACAAGCCTCATCCACAAACCGATGGTCTCAACACCATCAACTGATGGTCCAAAACCATCCATGTGAAGTTCTACAGTGATCACCCCAAATTAATCTGATGGTAAAAACCATCCCCTAAGTTGTAGAATCTATGGGGGACTCCACCCACAACGAGTGGTCAATGCCACCTAATTTGAGTCCTATCTTTTTTCACATGACTCCAACGACACATCGGCCAACAAAATCTAAGTTAAAATCACCAAACAACCTAAAACACATAATCTTCAACTCATGAATGTGGAGACCATGTCACTTAGTCTTGATGTCCAAAACCATCACAAGTCACATGGGATTTGTCCCAATATTAACTACCCTATCTCCTCAATTTTATGACCATGTCAAATCAACCCGGTGGTCATCGTCACCCCATATGTCTCAGGCCACACCCAACCTGAAAAACCAAATCACCTCAGTCCATGTGATAAAAATCACCTTAATCCTTAGGCTTAACCTATCACATTCCCATGTAACTCAAGCAATCAATATATATATATATATATATATATATATATATATAATTTAAATTAATTTAAAACACACACCTATCCTAACCTTCCCAGGTTGGTTCAATCACCTTACCCAACTTAACCATTTATAGTGAAGCATGATCATGCCCAAAGACATATCATATCATCACTTTAACAATTTAAGGACAATAATTTATTTCTTAGGGGTACCTCTTGGGCCACCCCAGGAATCATATAGAACGCACCCCCAAAGCATCCTCAAAATCAAGGAGAAATCTAGGCCACACCAACCTTATACTCGTAAGAGCCTGATCATATGATATTGGTCTCTAGAATTATCTAAAGAAATAGATATATGAATTTTGGATGAATACCTTGAAAATTAGAAAAAAGTGAATGCATAGATTTAGCACTCCCTATGGAGTGGTAACAGAAGAAGAGAACTAATAGGATTAAATCCCTTACCGATGCACTTCCAACAAGACCAACGAAGCTCATATCAGAGATCAGATGATGAAGATCCCTCAAATCTTAAGGAAGGAATAAAAATGGGATCTCCTACTTTATGTTCAATGGATTTTAGGAGAAATGAAAATAAAAATATTAATTGGATTGTGTGGATGTTAAATTTATTATTTTTAAATACACACATGTTCTGGCCACACGATTTGGCTAACTGTGCACCAACTGTGCGATGATCACTTTCTAAGCATCACACACAGACGGAGAGGCACACAGTTTTCTAAACTATTCATAGAACAAGAATAATACCTCAGTTAAAAACTATATAGGTCTCACCCATCTATGTTACCCCACCGGTATAGTTTGTCAAACCATGCCTAGTGAAATTGGAGGGCTGTACAGTTACTTTTGGGAGGCTGCATGGTTTTTTCAAGCTATGCACTCTATCTTCCCTTTATCAAAAAAAAAAATATCTGGGGCTCGACACACCTGAGACTATAGAACCTTGAGGCACATATTTTTCCTTAACATCCATCTAAAAATAATGACTTGGGTGAACCAAATTCTAGGAATTATTTTCCCAAGATCAGTAGAAGTGTTTGTATGCTCATCAAAATAAAAAATTCAAACATGTTGAGGATTTTAGACTTGATAAAAAAACCCATGAAATTATATATGATGTGTCTAACATTTCTATATTCATGTATCCAGTGGGGGGAACTCCATATATCTTTCTCATGTGGGGTCGAAATATTGTTGGTACCACATGTTGAGAAAATGTTATTGATCTATTTTAGTTATTGCGATGAACACTATTTATTTATGTGAGTTAGATATGAGCATTGGGTGAGGCTCTACTTGTAGAAAATATCTATTAGGGATGTTTTTAGAAGTATTTATGCATTGATTTTTCTAAAATCCATCATATCTTCCTCCCATTGAGAAAAAATTTCCTCAAGTGTGACGAGTTCAACCTATTTGGGTGGTGGGTGATACATGACCGCACATTTACCTTTTACTTTGATAGATTCTCACTAAAGGGGTGATAGTAGAGTATTTAATGGAATACTCAAACTCATAGGAAGAATCAAGTTTTGGGTATGCACAAATTCTTAATTTATTTTGGTGTGGACCATATTATGAATAGAAACCTCCTCATCCAATTCCTTCAAATCATTATTGTGTTCTATATCATTTTCAATGGTGGTACTAATGAAACTCATTAGTGAATAAAACATTTCATGAATTTTATCTACCTCTAAATGATTAGAGGATTAGTTTTACTGAGTATATATACCAAAAAAACGATGAGCTCCAAGAGAAATCATACCCTTGATTGATTTTTTTCCCATAATGGATCCACATCCCCTCTTTATCCAGTCTTGTTAGAGTCATCTAATGAAGGGTGATCCAAATTGAATATTCATATAATTTTTTCATTCATGGTACTAGTTGGGAAATTGGGTCATGGGGTAGGAAAATATGTGAAGATATATTTTGTGGTGCTCTTCCAAAATGAGAAAAGAATTACTTCCATTAAGGAGGAGTTTGAGTTAAAAAATCCCTCATCCCGATGTCTTGGGGCTACTCCTATTCTATTTTCACAAACTTTTGAGCTTGGTTTATCGGCTTCAATGGTTGTGTTAAAAAATCCCTCAGCTCTACGGGATGGGGTTTCCCTCGAATTTTGATGGCTCTTACTATCAGACCTTCTCTATTAATATTATTGAGCTTTTTTTGAATATGGTTTGGATTCATTATGTGATTTTCTCCTAAGACAATTACTTCCAAAGATATTAGTGTTTCTTGATGATTGGATTCCCTTCATAAGGAGACATGTTCAATATTTATGGATGCTTTATGTAAGAGTCTTTTGATGACTTTATCTCTTCTGGCATGACTTATTCAAGAGTTGTTCAGGTCTAGTTTATGATGACAATACCACCTATTGAGAGAAACTTTAGTTTCATGATGCTATATTGAAGATATGACATTAAATGATGTCACATTTGGAAGGATTTTATGATCATATGGGGAGGATAAATAGAATTCCTCATGTTCACCCCATTATCTAATATGAACACTAAATGTGGAATCAGTTATTAGCTAACATAAATATTTTAAAGCATCGATACATGTATGCTAAAGGGATCCTAACTATTTTTCCAATTTTGGCGGACATGTAGTTAGGAGGGACACCAAGTTAATTTGATAGTGTATCTCTTATATTACCTTAACATGGATTGGATATTCATCAAAAGGTAGTAATTTTATTATTAGGTGTTGAAGGGTTTTCCTTAAATTAAAGAGGACATCATATGCATATTCTTCTAGAAACACCTCTGGAATACTGTATTGGAGAGTAAATAAAGGCCAAGACATGATTGGTATATTTTATTTAGCTAACTATCACCTCATGAGAGATATGTCTTCTTCATATTTGGAAAGCGAATCATCAACCAGATTCGACCAAAGTGAACATTTCCCTTTTACTTTCTTTTAGAAAACAAGACTAGTAGGGATTTCCTCTTTCATATTGGGGGGGGGGGGGTAGTCATCTGAGGTTGGTTTGGATAATTAACAATTCCTTGAGATATATTCTTATTAAGAAAGGATGTCCCAGATCAATGATGATGAATTAGGCATTACTCGACACATTTTCCATGTTACTCAAGATAGGATGGATTTCTCATAGTTGATTCGACAATGGGATGAAGACCTTGATTAAATTAAGTGTATTTGTGGTGAGGAACTTCAAAGTGAAATACATCATGGGGAGGGATAACATCATGGATAGATGTCTAACTTCATGTATCACTCCTGTAGTGTATACCCTAGGCAAAAAATTTAGGGATTATGATAGAATAGGGAGCACCTTATTCTTGTTTAATATTCTATCCATGAGGACTGTTTTCACAAAACTCATCATAAGATGGGATCTAATGATCGATCAGATTGTGGGAATGATGTAAGAATTCATGTTAATATTTCTAGGGAGTACCTTTTGAATTTATGGTAGTAATTTTTTAGGGAGGGACATTACAATTGTCAATACTATATTCACAATTTGATAACTGATTAGTAGGATCCTAAGCTTCTATAGATAGACATATGAGGGATTCAAGAACACCAACATTGAATATAACAAGATAATATATTGACTATTAATTTTATAATTTAATTTGGTAGGTCTTATTTTTTGATTATCTATTGTGGGTGACAAGGGATACATGATATGGATAGCTTCTTTCAAATATGGAGACCTGTTTGACGAGATCCCATGTTTTTGCTAGAGTTTTCTAATAGATTTATAGAATTTTGACTAGGATATATTCCTACCCTAGAGTGGAAACTAGGATGAACCAATGAAATATATTTTGAACAAGGGTCTGGTCCTGATCCAATTGTCCATTTGTTATGGGATTTTCCCACAACCCTCCAGGATAGAAGAATAGATATACATCTACACTAGAGTGACCCTTGTATTATGTTGAGGAATCACTCCCATTGAGTGGATGAAGTTTTGTGTCCACCCCTTAACCAATGACACAACCTTTATTATATTAGGTCACATTTGTAAAATGTGGGTAATAATTTTCATATAACCTTTCATCATTTTTAGGTTATTCTGACTAACTTCAGCAGCTTGAATGAGGATATATGCTTATTCTGTGGTTGGATAAAGGGTGTAATTATACACATGTCCTCCATTTCAAGTCGATATATACTAAAAGTCTTTTTGTTTATGGGTGAAGATATAGGTCATCCCACTATTTGTTTTGGTATTTTTGGAATGGTATCTTTGAATATTTCCAAACTAAGCTGGTAGACTTGTTAGATGCAGGTGGCTGTGTGATCCTGGTAGTAATTTTCTAATGTATTTGACTGGAGGACTAACCTTGAGGCTACATGGGCATGATCCTATTCTCTATTTCCTGGTTAGTTATTTTATGGTTTTTTATTTTATCGGTGTTCTTGAGTGATTAGGTTTGATTGACCTAGGTCGGACTCCTAGTTTAACACCCCAAGCTTCTACGGTACGCTTCTCTTTGAATAATACAGTAGCGTGTTTTGTACACAACTTCGAGTTATAACACACACCACAACCAATCAAACTAGCCATTATGAATTGTAATACCCACTTTTTGAAATTTTATAAATTTTATCTTTCAAAATGAACTTCATTTTTGGATTCGGAATATCAAAATTAACCTAGGGTGAATTTTAGGTATTTTTCTGAAAACTTTCAATTTTTGATGAATAGTGAAAAACACTTAGTTATAGTTTAAAACAAAATTTTTATTTAAATAATTATTTATTTTATTTAAATTTATTTTAGGTATAAAAATATACATAATACCTATATAAGTTCAATTTAATTCATTAGAGTTGATTTATAATAATTTTAGATATATAAAAATTTTATAGAACTTTTCACTGTCTTTTACCCAGATCCTAGGGGAATTTGAAAATTCACATAAAACATAATTTTACCACTTCTATGAGTGGAATTTCAAAAATCCAAGAGACACGGTTAATATCAAGGAGTAAAATATGGTTCAACAGGATAAAAATAATTTTTGGTGAATAGTATCTTTTTACTTTTATTACCACGGTTAAAAGTAAATAGGGTAATTAAGGGTAAAAATGATATTAATATTACCCTAAAACATATCCTAATTCCATTGGACAAGTTTATATCGACCAAAAACAACATTAGTAGTAATATAATATCATTTAGGACCACTTGGATATGATTATGACATTTATTGTTATTTAATTCAAACAAGAGTTAAAAGAGTTAAAATCAAAGATTAATTAATAAAACATTTTTAATATAAGGATATAAAAAAGATAAATTAGATTATAAATATTAATTATAAAGATAAAAAAATTTCCTACATAATGGTATTTTATTTATAATTTTTAGACATTAAATAAGTTAATTTATTTATGACACAATGGTGATGCAGTAATTACCTAATTAATGAAATATTATTATAATTGATATTATAAATATCAAAATAAATGTAATTTTAAACTTTTTATGAATTAAACTAATTTAATAGGTTAATAAGACATATTAGGACTAGTTATATCAACTTTTTTCGAAGTAATAATGCTATTATGAATTTATGAAAAACAAAATACCCAATTGTATCAAAATTGACATAAAAGAGTTTTTAAAACAAATATTATATTATTAATTGATATTCTATTCCTAAAAATCTAAGGTTCGGAAAAATGACTTATATAATGATAGGTGTATAATTAGGGGAACTATTGGGGGTCTCTTGGAATTATATAGTAAGTTCATTAACTATATAATATAAAAATACAACTAGACATGTTAAATGTCAAACTAATTAACTAAGAGTTAAAACTAAAAGATAAGGTTAATAAAGTGACCAAACCTATCTAAAACCTATTGGTTGAGTTGTTTTCGACCAATACCCACATTTAACTCGAAATAAATCAGTTTGGAGCCATTATAAACCTAATATTAATTTATTATAAAATAATATTTCTAGCTTTTCCAAAGGTGCCTCTCACCCCTCTTATAAAAGGGAACTTCCCCATCTCTCAAATTTACACCTCCAAGGCCTTTTGGCTCGGCCAAAATCTTCCCATATATCCTTACAACTTCCCTAAATTCAACCTAGAGGCCTTATTTTGATCAGAAATCCAACCTATGTATCCCTTTTGATCAAATCAAAAGGAAGAACCCGAAGAAGAGGTAATGAATTCACCACCCTCTTTCAAGTTCCTGTCTTCTTCAACTTCTTATTTCCTTGTTACTTACATTATAAAATAATAACTCCAGTATATTCTATATACTGTGATATTATTATAAATATGGTAAAACCATATTCAGTATTCTATCCATCCTCTGAATGACATGTCACCATACATGCGTACGTACGGCTTACCGTCTCCACGTCGTGGTGTAATTGTTATTCAAAACATTATTTGGATGGGTATGATAATAATGTGTAATTGATGTAAATAATAAATATAACATGATAATGATTCTGTATATATGATATACCATCAAATTATATATTATTTTAATATCAAAGATATGATATTGTTGCTCGTGCATACGTACGGACAACCCTCTCCATGAACGCGATGAGATTCATTCCCCATCATATCCATTATTGAATAATTTTCATTTGATGATAAATAATAATGTTTAAGGACTTGATATCACTATGTATATAAATAATATTCAACCTATCCATAACAAACATGACTTATGTAACAAAACATATATAAGAAAACGAGTATGTTAACACCCAAAACGTTGATAATAATAAGATATTATTAAAAAAGCAATGTTAAAAGATCATATATGATATCATATTAATATATATGATTCTTGTATAATTTAATAACAATTATTTCACCATTATATATGAGGTTAACCTACCCTCAACCCAGAAAAATTACAAGGTAAGGGTTTATTTCATAATCTCTTCATTATCCTAGGTTGTTTATATGTAATTATCTACAGGGACCTCTTTATCATCCACATCCATGTTTCTTGAAAATACATTTCAAAAAATTCTTAATTTTTTACAGAATATGGGTTAAATTTATTTATACCCTTGTTTTAATTTTTATAAGACGTTTACAAAGGAATCTTTCCGTCGTTTTCAAAACAAGGTCCTTTTTAACCTTTTCGACAGAATTAAGGTAAGAATGTCTTTTTTTAACTTATACGGTGGGTGCGGTTATTTTATGCCATTATAAAATCAACGAATCTTCCCATACAAGCATATAAGAATATTTTGAATGTAAATGTTTTATTTTATAATTATGTTACTTTTAAATGATTTCAAAAAAAGAGATATTTATCTCAAATAGTTTTTATTTCATCTATGTCAACATCCTTTGATGGGTTTTAAGCTTATTTGAAGTTGATTTATTATGATACAAAACATCCATATAATATTAAAGGTTTTGTGATATGTTTGAATGTGGATGTGTTACCTTTATACCATTCCTGGTTTATGGAGAAAGTATTAACATTCCATATGCTAGTTTTAATACGAATGTTTATGTTATGTTTATGCCTGTTCATATGAGGAATTCATTGGACTTATTAAGTAATGGGTGGATCCCGCTATAACTCTTCGATGCATCGGTAGGTCTCAAGAGAAAAACTAGTGTCTTGGCATAAGTCCTTGAAAAAATCTTATTTGTAGTCTTGGCATGAGGCCTTGACTATGCGGTTATGATAGTCTGACATTATGCATTCCATCATTATGAAAGTTTTTATTGTTATTGCATGTGATTATTAGACTAGTAGAATATCCATGTGAATAATTAAATGGAATTATTTCATTTTATTTTTTCCATATTATGCTGAAGTTCAAGTTTAAAAGGCTTATATTTTAGTTATACATTGCCTTAAATGTTTGTGATTATTTATAAATGTTTCCGCTATATTGTTATACTTACTAGGCATTTGAGTTCACATCTTTCTATGTTTTATTTTTCCCATGATGTGAAGAAGTATTTTATGAATGAGCTACATGGATTGTATAAGGGGATATGAGTGTAGAGACAAGATGTTGTTGTTGTTTTGACTTTATAATTTAACGTAAACTTTATGAATGCATCCAGTTATTCCAAGGCTACTAAACTAATCGGTCTTTCAAGACATGATCTTTTGTGATCATGCCAATGTTATGTAATAATGCACTGACTCTAGGTAACTGGGGTGAGGGCATTACAATTGGTATCCAAGGAATTTTAGTACAAACCGTGGGAGCTAGATTTAGATAAACTCTGATTTGGGCACATATACCTAAGATGGACTTTGAGGATGAATAACTTCCTAGAATTTTGGTATTGTAGAGATTTTGTGAGTTTTCTAAGAAATACATCCCTATATGGATATGAGCAGGTATAGGTGGCTCTGGCACAGATGTACCATGGGGTAAAACCCGAAAACACCGCTTTGAGATAGACTCGAACGGGAACCGGTGCATGACAACAGGCATTGATACACTCTTGGTTACGACACTCCTAGGGGATATGCTTAAGATAATTCTAATTTTCTTTACAAACCATTATGAAGGGTTTATGAGTATATACTTTCTCAAAGAAAACATTTTTATGATTATGGATTATATCCATAAACTGTTCAATTCATGTTAAGTGTTTTACAAGTTTGGATTTATGTATTGCAATTCATAAACTAATCTAGTGTATGCCATTGTTTAGAAATGGTGCCTTGTAGAAGAAATGGAAACCTTATCAATGCACTCACTTCATGTAGGGATTTCCCTCCTGCTCAAGATAATTATAGTGGAGCTGGTGATACAACCGGTGCGGATCAACTTATCACCATACTAGGACAACTCACTCAGGTTATGAATAATAACCTTACCCATATGGAGCACCCCGATCCACAACGTAGAGTATCAATGTTAGATCGCTTCATGAGGAAACAACCACTGACATTAAATGGGAGTAAAAATCCCTTAGTAGCTGAGCAATGGATAAATTCCTTAGAGAAAATATTCCCATGCCATGGGGAGTAGTGAAAGGGAAAAAGTTTTCATGACAGTTTACCACCTCACGGAAGATGCTGATCAATGGTTTTCATTGATTGAAAACACGAAGGAAGATGATGAAGTATCAAATATGGAATGGAGGGAGTTCAAAGAGATTTTATTAGAAAAATACATTCCTCGTAACCATCGAGCAGATATAGAAAGGCAATTTCTGAGTCTGAGGAAAGAGGATGATGAGAATGCTATAAAGTATGAGGCTAACTTTAAAAGGTTAGCGAGGTATGCTGCAGATTATATACATAACCCAAGAAGTAAGATTGATCATTTCTTTGATGGGTTAAAATAGTTTCTCCATTGAGAATTATTCTCACAAACCTTCTTGTTGTACGAAGATATTGTCTCATGTGCTCTAAAGAATGAAAAGGAATTCTCTAAGTCATATGAATTTAAAGCAAAGCAAGAGAAGAAGAGATCTGCTGATCACTCTGGAAATGGAAATAAGGGTAAGAAGGGAAAAGTTGAATATCAATCCTACAGTAAATGTGGGAATAAACACCTCGGTACTTTCTTAAAGGGAATGGGTGTCTGTTACAAGTGTGGTGAAAATGACCACCAAGCTCGTGATTGTAAAGGGAAGAAAGAAGATACCGATTTTCAGTGCTATAATTGCAGGGAGATGGGAAATTATGCAAATGAATGTCCTAAGCGTCAGGGAAATGTACCTCAGAAAAGGCCAAGGGATCAGGGCCAAGCTTATGCTATCACTACTGCTAAGGTAGAAGCTCCGAAAGGCGTGGTGGCAGGTAATTTAATGGTTTCCTCAAGTTTAGAAAATGCATAATTTGATTTAGGATCTTCACATTATTCTATATCTTCCTAGTTTTCTAAGAAAATTAGACATTTCCAATTTGATTTAACAAGGGAGTTGTCAGTTAAAAATCCTAAGGGAAGTATCATTACTACAATGTTCTGGGAATCAGTTCCCATTATAGCAGATAAATGTTCTTTATCTGCGGATCTCATCATCATACCCATGATTGAGTTTGATATAATCCTCAGTATGGATTGGCTTTCATACCATGATGCGAAGATTTATTGTAATAAGAAGGAGGCTACGATTTTTGATGATGATAATAAGAAACACCTTATCTTTAGAGCAGAATCAACACCACCTAATTTTTATCTAGATCCACCCTGAGTAGGTCAATTAAATTCAATTATTGGGGAGGAATATAATGAAATGGTTGTGGGTGAGGAAAGGAATGTTCAAATAGAGTATGTAACTATTTTGAGAGAATATGTTGATGTGTTTATAAAAGATTTACCTGGACATCCTCTAGAATGAGAAATTAAGTTTTCCATTGATTTAATTCCCGGATCAAGGCCCAAATCAAATACCCCTTATAGAATGGCCACAGTGGAATTAGTGGAACGAATGAAACAACTATAAAAATTGAGTAATAAGGGATTTATTCACCCTAGTGTTTCTCCATGGAGAGCCCCTTTCATTTTTGTTATGAAGAAATATGGATCTATGAGGTTATGTATCGACTACAGGGAGATCAATGCTATAATAAAAAAGAAAAAGTATCCCATACCTTGAATTGATGATTTATTTGAACAACTGCATGGAGATCAATACTTTTCAAAGATTGACCTTCGATCTGGATACCATCAGTTGTGTGTGAAGAAGGAATACATTCCGAAGACAGAATTTCAAACCAGGTACAGGAATTACGAGTTTACAGTAATGCCTATTGTATTGACTAATGAACCCTCTGTATTCATGGATCTAATGAATCAAGTTTTCAAGGAATATCTCGATGATTTTGTGGTGGTATTTATCGATTATATCTTGGCATATTCCAAAAGCTACGAAGATCATGAAAATAACATGTTCATTATCCTGAAGACTCTGAGAAGACATGAATTATATGGGAAGTTTAGCAAGTGTGAATTCTGGCATCAGGAGATTTCTTTTCTGGGCCATATTGTCTCTAAAGATGGAATCTTTGTTGATACTTCTAAGACAAGAGCAATCCATGAATGGCCAGCACCAACGAGTATAACATAGGTACGCTGTTTTATTGGTTTAGCATGTTATTATCGACGTTTCATATAGAATTTCACCTGATTGGCTAACCCATTAACAAATCTCACACGTAATGGAGTTAAATTTGTTTGGACAAAAGAGTGTGAAAAATGTTTTGAAGAACTGAAGAGAAGATTAGTCAATGATCCTATTTTGACTCTACAATCATGAAATGATGGGTTTGTTATTTATAGTGATGCATTTAAGAAATGACTTGGTTGTGTCCTTATGCAGAATGATAGAGTTATTTCCTATGCATCACGACAGCTAAAACTTCATGAGAAAAACTATCATACTCATGATCTTTAGTTAGCTGTTGTAATATTTTCTTTGAAGATATGGAGACATTATCTCTATGGTGAGAAATGTGAGATTTGTACTGATCACAAGAGTTTGAAGTATATTTTCTCACAGAAATAACTCAACATGAGGCAAAGGAGAAGGCTTGAATTACTCAAGGTTTATGATTTCATGATAGACTACCACCTGGGGAATGAAAATAAGGTGGAAGATGATTTGAGCAGAAAGGATCATGGTGTTTTGACCAAGATTAGAGTAGAGAGGGATCCTATTTTCATAGATCTATTAATGTTGGATATGGGAATAACCATGGAAGGTGAAACATCAATAATTTTTAAAATGTTTTCCAAACCATATTTACTAGAAAGGATAAAGAGTTCTCAGACCGATGATGAAGAATTTCAAAAGAATATTATTACTCTGAACGATGGGAGATTGAATAACTTTGTGTATGAAGATGGAATTTTGAAATTTGGGAAGAGACTTTGTGTTCCCGATATAGCTGATCTAAAAAGGGAATTATTGGATGATTCTCATAGTTCTAATTTCTCTATACACTCTAGGAGAACCAAAATGTATAGAGATTTGAAGGAACATTTTTGGTGGGAGAACATGAAGAGGGAGATTGTTGAATTTGTGTCAAGATGTATGGTTTGTCAACAAGTGCAAGCTGGAAGGCAACAACCTGGTGGAGTCATGAAACCTCTTCCCATACCTGAGTGGAAATGGGATAATATCATGATGGACTTTGTCATGGGACTACCAAAGACTCCTAGAAGGAACGATGCAATATGGGTCATTATTGATCATCTTACCAAGTCAATACATTTTCTTCCTATAAGGGAAGATTTTCCACTTGAACGTCTAGAAATACTATATATTAATTAAATTGTGAGACTTCAGGGAGTACCCCTATCAATTGTTTCAAACCATGATCCCCGTTATACATCAAGATTCTGGAGAAGTCTTCAGAAGGCCTTGCATACTGAACTTCGTTTGAGCACTACTTACCACCCTCAAACAGATGGACAATCAGAACAGACTATTCCAACCTTAGAAGACATGTTGAGATCTTGCTCACTTGACTTTAAAGGTGCGTGGGATCAATATTTAACTCTGGTAGAATTTTCCTATAACAATAACATCCATTCGAGTATTCAGAAGGCAACATATGAAGCGTTATACGGAAAGAGATGTCGCACACCAACCTGTAGGGATGACGTTGGTGAAAGAAAACTCATAGGCCCAAAACTGGTGTAGGAAACAATGGAAAAGGTGAAGGTAATCCAAAACCAAATCAAAGCATCTCAAATTAGAAAGAAGAGCTATGCTGATAACCGAAGGAAGGATTTGGAATTTCAGGTAGGAGATTATGTTTTCTTGAAGGTATCTCCATGGAAAGGAGTTATACGTTTCGGTAAGAAGGGAAAATTGAGTCCCAGTTACATCAGACCATTCAAATTTCTAGAATGAATTGGGGCTGTAGCTTACCGTTTGGCAATGCCAGAAAGTCTCTCCATAGTTCACGATGTGTTCCACGCATCATTGTTGAGAAAATACATGCCTGCCCCAACGCATGTACTCACCTATGAGGAATTAGAACTGGAACCCAATCTGTATTATTGCGAAGATCTTGTCAAAATTATTTATATGAGAGAACAAGTGCTGAGAAACCAGATGACTCGTCTGGTAAAAGTTCTATGGAGAAACTATAAGATGGAAGAGGCAACGTGGGAACCCAAGGAACTTATGTTGAAGAACCACCCGAGTCTTTTTATGCAGCAGTATTCTAGAAATTTCTAGGATGAAATTATTTTAAGGAGGGTAGAATGTAACACCTCAAGCTTCCACTGTACGCTTCACTTTGAATAATACAGTAGCGTGTGTTGTGCGCAACTTCGAGTTCTAACACATACCACAACCAATCAAACTAGCTGTTATGAATAGTAATACCCACTTTTTGAAATTTTATAAATTTTAAAATTCAAAATGAACTTCATTTTTGGATTCTTAATATCCTAATTAGCCTAGGGTGAGTTTTTGGTATTTTTCTGAAAACATTCAATTTTTGATGAATAGTGAAAAAACACTGAGTTATAATTTAAAACCAAATTTTTATTTAAATAATTATTTATTATATTTAAATTTATTTTAGGTCAAAATAGATACATAATAAAAATATAAGTTCAATGTAATTCATTATAGTTGATTTATAAAAATTTTAGATATATAAAAATTTTATAGAACTTTTCACCGTCTTTTACCCACATCCAATGAGAATTTTCAAATTCACATAAAAGATAATTTTACCACTTCTGTGAGTGGAATTTCAAAAATCCGAGAGACATGGTTAATATCAAGAAGTAAAATTTGGTTCAATAGGATAAAAATAATTATTGGTGAATAGTAACTTTTTACTTTTATTTACCACCGTTAAAAGTAAATAGGGTAATTAAGGGTAAAAATGATATTAATATTACCCTAAAACATGACCTAATTCTATTGGACAAGTTTATATCGACCAAAAAAAACCTTAGGAATAAATGTTTATAATTTAGGTTCACTTAGATTAGATTATGACATTTATTATTTTTTAATTCAAAGAAGAGTTAAAAGAGTTAAAATCAATGTTTAATTACTAAAGTATTTTTAATATAGGGATATACATAAGATAAATTATATTATAAATATTAATTAGAACAATAAAACTATTTCCTATATAATTGTATTTTATTTATAATTTTTAGACATTAAATAAGTTAATTTATTTATGAAACAATGGTGATGCACTAATTACCTAATTAATGAAATATTAAAATAATTAATATTATAAATATCCCAATAAATTAAATTTGAAACTTTTTATGAATTACACTAATTTTCTAGGTTAATATGACATATTATGACTAGTTATATGAATTTTTTTCGAAGTAATAATGCTGTTATGAATTTATCAATAACAAAATACCCAATAGTGTCAAAATTGACAGAAAAGAGTTTTTAAAACAAATATTATATTATTAATTTATATTCTATTCCTAAAAATCTATGGTTTGGCCAAATGAATTATATAATTATAGGTGTATCATTAATGGACCACTTGGGGGTCTTTTGAAAGTATATAGTTTGTTCATTAACTATATAATATAAAAATACAAAGAGACATGATAAATGTCAAACTAATTAACTAAGAGTTAAAACTAAAAGATAAGGTTAATAAAAAGACCCAAACCTATCTAAAACCTATTGGATGAGTTTTTTTATACCCATACCCACCTTATCCTCGAAATAAACCAGTTTTGAGCCATTAGAAACCAAATATTAATTTATTATAAAATAATATTTCTAGCTTTTCCAAAGGTACCCCTCACCCCTCTTATAAAAGGGTACTACCCCTTATCTCAAATTTACACCTCAAAAGCCTTTTTTCTTGGCCAAACTCTGCCCAAATATCCTTCTAACTTCCCTCACTTCTAGATAGAGGCCTTATTTTGATCATAAATCCAACCTATGGAGCCCTTTTGATCAAATCAAAAGGAAGAACCCGAAGAAGAGGTAATGACCTCACCACCCTCTTTCAAGTTCCTTTCTTCTTCAACTTCTTCTTTCATTGTTACTTCCATTATAAAATAATAACTCTAGTATATTCTATATACTGTGATGTTATTATAAATATGGTATGAACATATTCATTATTCTATCCATCCTTTTAATGACATGTCACCATACGTGCATACGTACGGCTTACCGTCTCCACATCGTGGTGTAATTATTATTCAAAACATTATTTGTATGGGTATGATACTGATGTTTAATTTATGTAAATAATAAATATAACATGATAATTATTATATATATATATATATTATATACCATCCAATTATATATTATTTTAATATCAAAGGAATGATATTGTCTCTCGTGCGTACGTACGGACAACCGTCTCCACGAACGCGATGAGATTCATTCCCCATCATATCTATTCAAGAATAATTTTCATTTGATGGTTAAAAATGATTCTTAAGTACTTGATATCATTATTTATATGAATAATATACAACCTATCCATAATAAACACAACTTATGTAACAAAACATATAAAAGAAAATGAGTAAGTTAACTCTCGAAATGATGATAATAATAAGATATTATTAAAAAGAAATGTTAAAAGATCACATATGAAATCATATTAATATATGTGATTCTTGTATAATTTAATAACAATTATTTCACCATTATAAAAGAGGTTAACCTACCCTCAACCAAGGAAAAGTACAAGGTAAGGGTTTATTTCACAATCTCTTCATTATCCGAGGTTGTTTATACGTAATTATCTACTGAGACCTCTTTATCATCCACATCCATGTTTCTTAAAAATGTATTTCAAAACAATATTAATATTTTACAGAATATGGCCTAAAGTCATTTATATCCTTGTTTGAATTTTTATAAGAAGTTTACAAAGGAATCTTTCTGTTGTTTTTAAAACAAGGTCCTTTTTAACCTTTTCGATAGAATTAAGGTAAGAATGTCTTTTTTTAACTTTTACGGCGGGTGCGGCTATTTTTTGCATTTATAAAATCATCGAATCTTCCCTTAAAAACATATAAGAATATTTGTAAAGTAACTGTTTTATTTTATTATTTTGTGACTTTTAAATGATTTCAAAAAAGAGATATTTATCTCAAATAATTTTGATTTCATCTATGTCAACAACCTTTGATGGATTTTAAGCTTATTTGAAGTTGATTTATTATGATACAAAACTTCCATATCGTGTTGAAGGTTTTGTGATATGTTTGACTATGGATGTGTTATCTTTATATCATTCATGTTTTATGGAGAAAGTATTGTCATTTCATATGCTAGTTTTAATACGAATGTTTTTGTTTTTTTTAAACCTATTCATATAAGGAATGAATTGGACTTAATAAGTGACGGGTGAAGACCGATATAGATCCTTGATGCATTGGTAGGTCTCTTGAGACAAACTAGTGTCTTGGTACAAGGCCTGGAAAAAATATTATTTTTATTCTTGACACAAGGCCTTGACTATGTGGTTATGATAGTTTGGCATTATGCATTCCATCCTTATGAAAGTGGTTATTGTTATTTCATGTGATTATTCGACTAGTAGAATATCCATGTGAATAAGTAAATTGAATTATTTCATTTTATTTATTCCATATTATGATGAAGTTCATGTTTAAAAGGATTTTGTTTTAGTTATATATTTCCTTAAATGTTTATGCTTATTTATGAAAGTTTACGCTATATTGTTATCCTTACTGGGCATTTGAGATCACCCCTTTCTATGTTTTATTTTTCCCAAGATGTGAAGAGGTATTTTATGAATGACCTACAGGGATATTATAAGGGGATATGAGTGTGGAGACAAGATGTTGTTGTAGTTTTCACTTTATGATGTAATGTAAACTTTATGAATGTATCTAGTTATTCCAAGGCTACTTAATTAATCGGTCTTTCCAGACTTGATCTTTTGTGATCATGCCAATGTTATGTAATAATGCACCAACTCCAGGTAACTGGGATCAGGGTGTTACACCTAGGGGAAGCACATTTCTCATGATGAAGATTCATTACCATATGAAATTGGTGGTCGTGGAAGCTATAAGGATCCCCTTGGAGGTACTGTTGTTTTTTTGGTATTATTTTGGATGGTGAATTTTTGACCTGTCTCCCTAAGATTAGAGAGGAATCTATTTCCACCTTTTGGGGATAGACTCCCAAAACAGTCTAAAATAGAAACGGGTTCCATTAAATTCTAGGCCACCAGCCATTGTTTAGTGGATGGTTAGTGTGGATTTGTGAGCTGTAGGGCTTGTTGTATAGCCTCTAGAGTTGGGATAGTACCATTGAGTTTGTACTACCAAATCAGTTTGATTTATTCTCAGTGTATAAGGTGTTGTGTTGGAGACAACATCCTATAATTAGAGGAGGGTATTTCCTATAAAATGGATAAAGAATATGTCTTCTTAAAATGATATGATGCCACTTGGATTGAAGGGAGTTTTGGTTGAAAGCTCTTGGAAAATTTATGAAAACCAAAAAAAACCCCCCTTTCAAAGTAACAACTTAATAAATAATCACACGCATAATTGATTTTTTCAAATCCATTTTTGGTCTAATTTCACTTTGTGTGAGCACAAACATGACCTGACATGTTGGGGAAAATCATTTTTTATGGATTAACATCAGGTTTACCATTTTGTTTCATCCTAAAAAATGATGTGGGGCTAGAATAGAATTTTGTGATGGTAGTGGCATGAACCTTATATTAGACACATATTCCCACATATTCTTTGGGCGGCTTATAGTAGGTTTTATATATGGATCTAGAAACACACAATGGTTTGCATATTTGAGATGTTTCATGAAAATTATTTCCAAAGGTGGTCATTGGGAAATGACTCCACCAATGTTTAGGAAATCACATTATTCAAGACGATAGTTGGTCGGACTCATCACACCTTTGTGAGGGAAATTATTTCCTACTTTGGAGGTCTCATATAGATTTTATATGTATTCATGAATCCGTTATAAAATCCATACTATAAAATGGGTCTCCATTAAGTTAACAATCAATTATAAGCATGTATTGGATTTATAATCATATATATATATAGATATGATTTTCTTAATTGATAGAGACATTTGTATGTATCTGAGGTTCTCCATCAAAGGTACCATCTTGTATGTGGATTTGGGATTCTTATATCATTTATTATCATGATTCTATTTTTAAGACACACTGTGGGGTGATGTAGAATTTATCATCATCCAGAAAAATCATTGTTGTTTTGATGTCCTGATATAACTAATGTGATATGAATCTTATATATCTTTGTGAAAGGAATCAGAACCCACACAGTTTAGTTCTTCTTAAAAGGACACACCATACATTTTAAGTTTGTGTGATGAGGACTAAACCTTGTATTTTAACATCATTTTGTAAGGATATCTAGGTGAAAGGTTCCTAGTCAAGGGATTTTATGGGACTTACAAAGAATCATCCAAATATGCCTAGTAAGGATGTATACTTCTAGTTTATATGTGACACTATTGGAAATATGGACCAAATATGGAAAAGGTGTATTTAAAGTGTTGGGTTTGAACCTCATGGAGGCTTCATACATATCCCTTTTAGATAAGAATAAAATCCCACATAGTTCAATATTTTGGGGATTACACTGAATACGAGGCCTAGTCCAAGGTGAGAAGAGGATCTGGAATTGGATTCCCTTCCCAAGATTGGTATCTAGTCATTTGGATTTCATGATCATCACTAACCTCTAAGACCATGTGATTCATGATTAGTATGATAAATAAGAGGAAGTGGAAGATCTGACAAACCACACAATCTCCTTCGTCTTCTGGTGGATGAAGGTAGGGATATGTCCCATAAGAAATACTAGGTGATTACTCTCGGAGGGGCTTCTAGGAGTGAAATTTACTCCTAGTATGGTGGTTGATGAGGTTAAAGACTTATTAAGGGTGTTAGGGATAGAGAAAGGGATTTTATGTTCTGGTCCACTCTCTTTTTTTTCACCCAGGGTCCTATTATGATCTCTAAGGTTGAGATACACATCTCCTTGGGAATTTATAATTGTGAACACTCTAAGGATCCCACTTATTAGGTTAGATAAATTCATCACCCCATTACTATGGGAATGTATAATCAATAGGGTTTGTTGATGTTATTTATTCTTTTATCATATATATGTGGGGTTTTTAGGGGTGTGGGGATTGGATTTTTCCATCTCATATGATTTAAAAAATGAAATAATTTCCCTTATATTGGTGGTATGAAAGAGGGCTCAAAGGACGGATCATGGAGGTGAGGCCAAGGAAGACTAGAGGTGGACCACATAGGTGAGGTTTGGGTGAGAAAAGATTCTCTTTAGGTAGGTGAGGCTTGTATGAGATAAAGTGGTATTCTAGAAGTTAGAACTGGTTGAGATTAAGAGGACTTTGATCAATGGACATATTAGGGAACAACACTTAGTTGAGGCCCTTCTCTAGGCTCCAAGGGTATCCTTAGGTGTCCTTGGAAAGCTACCGATCAAGTTATGAGCTATAGAGGGGTCCTTCACCCTATAAGTTTTAATTAGGGGCATTTCCTATCATAATTCATAGTATTGTAGAACTTGATGAACCTAAATTCATTCATCGCTACTAATTTACCCTTATTTATTAGAATTAGAGAACTACCTGAGGGTTTGGAGGTATTGGGAGAAAGAACTGTATGAGTAGAGAATCAAGTGGTCTCCTTGTAATTTCATCATGTCAAATGAGGATCCCAAGGGTCCCATTTATATGTAAACCCAAGATATTTGGTGAAGGAGGAAATCCCCATAGGTCCATCACACATGTGTCACTTATAGGGACCTCACACGGGTGTGACTGCTCCTACTAGGCTGCATAAGTAGGGCCTATGTGAGCCTCTTAATGTGCTGGTGGGGTGTGCGCAAGTTGTCTTGGGAGAGTTTCTTAACTCCCCATCTCCCATTTACCACATTGAGGTATTTTTTTCTAAATACTGTGACCACTATTTGAAAATGGGAGTCTTAGTAGGTACAAATATTTCCCAGAATGAACAAGAAGATTGGTTAATGTTCCAGTGTCAACATTTCCAACAAGAAAAGGGGATTTTTTTATAGTGATGACTATTTGAAGGGACTCAGTTGTGTCTTGATGAAAAATTATTAGGTTATAATATATGAATCTGACCAATTGAAACCCCAATATTATACATGACCTTGATCTTTCTCCATAGTTTTTATTTTAAAAAATAGGTTTACAATCTATATGGGGAAAATCTGAAATATATACTGATTATAATAGTTTAAAGTATATATCAACTCCAAAATAGTTGACATAGGGTATAAAAGATGGATAATACTGATTAAGGATTAATATTTTACAATTCAATATCATATTAGTAAAGAAAACAAGGTAGATGATGGCTTTAGTAAAAAAAGATAATGCATCGTTAACTATGATACATTTGGAATATGATTCATTAGTTAATTATTTAATAAATATTGGACTAAAAATTTCATATATGGACTCTCATTATATTTTGACTCTGGTATCATTGTAGTCATATTTTCATAAAAAATAAAGTAATCTCATAAGGATGATGAAGGTTTTCAAGACAAAGTAGAATTAGTCAAAAGGGTATGTTCCCTAAGTTAAATGTGGATAAAAATGGTGTTATAAAATTTGGAAAGGGGTTACGTGTTTTGAGTGATTCATAGTTGATGAGGGAATTGTAAAGTGAATCTCACAACTCTCTATTTTATATTCATCCCAGAAGAATTAATATGTATATAGACCATTAGGAATATTTTTGGTATTATAGTATGAAGAAGGATATAACTGATTTTACCATGATATGTTGGTATTTTTAGTAGTTTAATAATGAATATATATTAAAAATGGGGATTCTTAAGTCTTTTTTCATGCAAGAATGTAAATGATAGAACTTATCAATCGATTTAAAGGTGGTATTACCAAATAAATATCATGTTAATAATATCATTTGGGTTATTATTGACCAATTGACTAAATTTGTGCATTTTCTTCCCATTTTAGATACTATATATTTGGATAAATTTTCTATAGTTTATCTTAATTAGATAATCAGATCACATGGTGTATCTATCTCCATTGTATCTGATCATGATCCTTGCTTTACAATAATTTTTTGTAATGTACTTTGGAATTCAATTGGTACTGTATTAAATTCTAGTACAACATTTTATCCTTAATATAATGGATAACTAGAGTGTAAATTTTAAAATTTAGAGGATAAGATTTTATTTTTCCCATTATATTGTTGGGAATGTTGGAATTAGCATATTTGTTAGTTTAATTTTCTTATAATTAGAAATTTCTTTCCAGAATATGGATGACACCTTTTGAGACATTATATTGAAAATGGTTTCAGATTCTAGCATGTTAGGATGAAGTTAGTGAGAGGAAATTAATGGGATAAATATTGGTATAAGATCTGATTGAGAAAGTAAATATGAAATAGCACCACATGAGGGTATAACAGATCATGTAAAATAGTTATACAAATAACTAGATGAAAGACCATTCATTTGAGGTAGGTGATCATGCCTTTCTTAAAATATCTTCTTGGAAAGGTGTATTGAATTTTGGTAAAAAAGGAAAGTTGATCCCAAAATTCATTAGACCCTATGAAATTATGTAGAAAGTGAGATCATTTTTATATTAGTTACCCTTTCCTCAAACTTTATCTCAGTTATATGACGTGTTTCATGTTTATTTTCTACGTAACTATGTACTTGATGCATCTCATGTTTTAAGCCATGAAGTAGTGTAGTTAGAGGAAAATATATATTATAAAGAAAGGAAGGTTTATATTTTGGATCATAGAGAGAAGGTACTGTTAAATAATGTGATTCAACAGGTTATGGTTTTATAGAAGAATCACATGATTTAGGAAACAATATTTGAATTAAAATATCCTAGGAGGGAAAAATGTACTCACTTGTATATGTAAAAAATTTAATTGTGAGGATGTAAATTATTAAAGGGGGGTGAAATATGATAAACTAAGAAATAATATAAATAAATAAATATTATGATTTATATTAATTAATTTTATGGATTCATATTTATCATAGTTTTATAAATTACTTTATATAATTTTTCAATCAATAAGTAAATAGTTTTATTTAACTAAACTATTTTTTAATTTATTACATGGTTTTATTTCAAAAGTTAAATTTATTTTTTAAATTTAATTTCATAATATGGAATTAATTTTTTATTTAATATATTTAATATATATTAGAGTTATTTTCTGATAATTTTTCAGTGAAGATTTATTTTTGAGTGAATAGTGTAAAATTCAGATTTTTTCAGGTTTCATTTATTCTCTTTAAATAAAGTAATTTAAAGTCCCATTATGTTATTGATTTGGTTTTAAAATAATATAATATCCATTTTCTTAAATATAATCTAAATAATTCCATTGTAATCAAAATTATATTTTATTTTTGTATAAGTTTATTTTTTGCTTAAAATGAAATTTTCCAAAGTAGTTTTTAATTCGGTTTTGTACACTTATATTAAAATTAATATTAGATACTTATAAAAATTAAATATTAGAAATTTAATTACATCTTTGAAATAATTAGTTTCAAATTTAGTAATGTGGTAATTTCCATTTTTGGTCATTATGAATAGTAATCGTGGTAAAATTGTGTCATTACAAAAAAGTGTAAATTAGGTTAGTTAAGGTAAAAACTAAGCAACAAGGCCAAAACATATTATCTCAATTCTTATTGTATGATGGTATTTAAACCATTATCACCTAATATATTAAATTTACTATTTATTTAGACACTTGATCAATAATTATACTTTTATAATAATTAATATTTTATAAAAATTACAAGGGTACCAGTATCATCACTTATAAAAGTGTACATTCTCTCCTACCATACATGAACCTTTTAAGAACTATAGTTACTCCAATCCCTACCCAAATATTTTATAAAATCAAAAAAAATGTCTAGGGGTCTATTATTCTAAAAATACCAATCCTATAAGTCTTAAGGTGAAATGTAAATAGAGATATCTGAGGAGGAGGTATTTTTCCTAAAATGATGTTTTCAACACTTATGACTATGATTTTTCATTTATTATTTCTCATGATATGTTTCATGAATGATATTAAGAAGTTAATTTTTTATGGAAATTTAAACAACTATTTTAGGTCAAATTTATATTGTAAAAAAGGAAATCATTTTTATGAATTTTATAGGACATCAAATGGATTAACATATTTCTTTTATTGTATGCTATTTATTGAGATTTTGTTATCATCCAATTTTTTAAAATGATTTAAAAAGGTATTAAGTATGAGTAAAAAAATTAGTAATGTTAGAGGTACATATATTTTAGTTACATTGAAGAAATAAATTATATCATTATAATGAATTTTTTTCGGAGAAAAAATTGATAGTGTGTGTAAATTTCCACTTTGTTAGGTAGTGTTTTACGTAATTCTATAAAAATATAAACCATGAAGATGTTGGAAATGTATTATAGTGAAAAACCAGTTAGAAATCATTTATTTATGGGTTGAATAAGGTATAGGTCATTATATCGATACAATAGATATAGGAAACTATTTTGAAAAGACACCAAATGAACTTGAGAGTAATTAAAATATGCTTGATACCAACTCTCAACAAGAAAAAATAGATGTTAAAGAGTAAATTATAATTAATTGATAGTAAGGGATTATATTAATGGTCAAATGGATGGTTTGAAAATATGGATAAATGTTCTTATATCAAAGAACCAGTGACAAATAAAAAAAATGTAATTACTATGTAATGTATTGACAAAATATTGTTCACTTAATAAATTTTGACATGCTAGATCAAGAATAATCACTTAATAAAGTGGATAAAGTGATTTATATGGGACAATATACGACTCATACAATAAGGAATGATTAGTTTTAAATAATTAAAATATATGATGTAATAATCACCTCAATTTATGTTGGTAGGAGCAAGAACAATTTATGCAGGGAGATCATGGTGAATTTCAAGGAAACTATCAATATGGTTATAAAACATGTAACACCTAAGAAGGTTATGGAAATAAATATTATATATCTATGTAAGTACATTATATTATAGGAAAGCTCATGGAAGATATTATAGAGATTAAACGACATCACTTGAAGATGAATGAATTTGTCTTAAATAAATATTCAAATCTCTCAAGAATTAATATGCTAATGCAAGGGAACCAATATAGTATTCAGAACTTGGAGATGTGTGTTCTTTAAATTTAAATGAAAAATATAGTAATACTGAAATTAAAATTATATATAACAAATGAGATAAATCCAATACAAGGATGCATGTCTATTATTACCAGAGGTGAAAAAACTCTCAAAGGGAGAGATAAAGAGAAAATTTCACAGCCGTAAATAGAAGTTAAACCAAGTAATGAATAATAATTTAAATAGGGAAAAAATATTAGTGTGAATTATAAATAGAAATTAGAAGCCAAATTAGATTATAAAAATACGGAATGAAGGGAAAGAGACTATGATATAGTTGTGATTAAGCTTCTGAAAGTGATGTTAAGGATTATGGTCCACCTGTTCTATTAATTAAAATATATAGAGAGTTAGATAAGAACGTATACAAGTATTTTAATAGGTTTATTTTTATTTTACAAAATATTATAGTAGATATTTTGTCTTTAAGAAAACATAAAAAGTTCATTTTATACAAAATTATTGACTAATAACGTATAATCCAAATTAAGGATGGATGAGTTTTCCATAGTTCTTCTCACAGAATAATGTAGTGTTATTATGGAAAATAAAATATCCCAAAATAATAACATCCATGGAAGTAAGGATCCAACTTTGGCCACCCATCCATCGAACACCTGTGCCATCTCATTGAAAGTCCCGAATGGCATTCCTGATCCCCACATGTTCAAACCTTGTTCCAGGGAATCAAACATACAAAAAGTGGAATTTATTTTAAATGATGAAGTAAATTAAATAAGATGTATAAAAATGGTCATGAACACTCTATATGTCATAGATACACATACCCACAGAAACAAAACAATACGATATAAAATATGTAAAGAAAGTTAAATATAGAAGCAAATGTAAAATCTCATCTCAACCTCTAATAATAGATAGAAAAACAGATCCTTGATCCACTATATCCTACATAGATATAATGCTCTACCAATTATGATAAATTGAAGTTGTAAACGCCTATTCAGACAGAATTACTAAAGAAACTAAAAATAAATACTACCATACCGGGTAAAACTATCCCATGTGACCCATGGTTACTCTACGAAAAAAAAATATCTCACTACAAGAGTGGAATGGAATGGGAGTCATTAAGGTAATCTCTATAATCATAACCTAAACCTATAAAATCCAATATATATATATATACATTAAGTGTTTTAAGTAGGTTTTGATCATAAATAACCCAGTAAGTAAGCACCATAGAGTCCACAGATCACCTTCAACTAAGAATCCTAGTTTGCAATACATTAATTTAAAATATCATCTTACATTTTAAATAAAAATAAATTCATTATCATTAGTTAATAAAAATAGTGGAGATTTTAATTAAATAACCAAAATATAGAACGTAGGGTGATTGTAACACCCTGAGATTTTGTGAAAAAATAATTTAAAAGTAATTTAATCATTTAAATATTTTTTATTTCACACAACACTAAAAGTGGTTTATTTTATATTAAATAAATATGTTAGGATTTTTTTAGGTAAAACCTAATTAATAATACACTACAAACATCATAAATTTTAGCTTTCTCTATATAGAACACTGAGGTTAGCTTGCATTACAAGGAACATTGACTATCCTCAATGGCTTGTGTAACACGAAAGACCAAGATTTATCAAATAACGATATATGATTTAATATAACATAGCCATTAAATTATTAGTTATGAAAAGGGTTAACTAGATTAATAAAATATATGTTTTACACAAATTTTAAATTAATTCATTGGTTAAAAATTAATTAGAAATGAATATGAAAACTGAATGAATATAATGGAAAATATTATTACACGCACAAAGCGATTTTACCCTAATAAACTAAATTAATTATAATTGTTGAGTGATATTAATTTGATATATATATATATATTATGTTAAATCAAATATTTTTTATATTCATCCGTTATATTTTATAGGATTAATATAAAATCAAGCCCAATTTTACGCATAAAATACTATATTTCTTATTAAGGCATTATTACTACCTTTTAACGAAGAACCTATTTTAAATCAACATTTTAGTACTTTTATGGGTTATATATGTAAAAATAAAATTCATGTTTTTGATAAAAACAAAAAAATTAGTTTAGGGTAATATTTTTTTTATAAGTTTTCATTTCTAAAAAGTAGTTCAAAAAATATTGAATTCTAATTCAAAACTAATTTTCCATTTATTTTATTTATGAGGATAAAGTATATTTTAACTTAGTTTCAAATTTTAATTAGAAAATATTTTTATCAATTAATATAATTTAGTTCAATTTAACCAATTTCACATTGAAATTGGATATAAAAACTTAACAAACTTTTGATCATTTTTACTTTAAAACCCACAATGTTGTCCCATCATCAGGATTAAATTTAAATTAATTTATACCACTTATGTGATTAGAATTTGGAAAAATGGATTCCTTTTTTGTAATAACAATAATTTATAATGTTTAATAATTTCAACTTATCTTTTTTCCAAAATTATTAGTGAAATTTATTAAAATTAATAATAATGATTAAGGTAAAATTAAGCATAATAAGTGAATAAACCGTAAACTTAAGGGCCCAAATGACCTAGACACTTGTCCAATGCTGATTATATGGAAATTATTCGTCCATTAACATTAAATTGTTGAGTTTTTTGGAATAATTTTTTTTAGGAAAAAACGTGGGTACACCAAAGTTGTTTTCAAAAATACCAAGTGAGTTTTTTCCCTCCCCTATAGAAGGTCACTACCTGTCCCCATTTGTCACACCTCTCGAACCACATAGGTTATGAAATATCTACTTAATGCACTTCCAAAAATACCTCCCTTAACCCATGAATCCTCTCTTTTTGAGGAAAATAATCTAAGGATTCCCTTTGGTGAAAACCAAAAGAAGTTACCCGAATAAGAGGTAACCTTATTCCTTAATTTATATTATGTTATTTACATTATCCACCTATTAAAATCTAATTATTTCATGATTTTATAACAAAAATAGTATCCTTAATATATTATAATGTTTTTCTCTAACGTTTTTACCTACAATTACTATAAGGACCCAGCCATAAAACATTACATAATCTTGAATTAAATGAATAATTCACATTGAGTATCTTTCTAGGTTTATAGTTTTATAGAATTAGGCCATAACTATTACATTCCAAAAATTAAAAAGTAGACACTTCTACTCAGTTTCAATTTTTTTCATAAAATAAAAACTCTTGAAAAAAAAGAGTCATGCCTCATTCTATGTTTTAGGCCGCATAACTTTTCCTTGATCCCATCCTTGACCCTATTCATCTTTAAGTCCCGTGAAAAACATTTCAAAACTTGGGATGAGCATAAAAAGCTTAGTAAGGGTTATAAAATAAAGAAAAAAACATTATTCCATCAAAACGGAATATTTTTATCATACCTCGTGAAATCATATGATTTATGAACAACACATAGAAAACATAAATCTTAAAGGTAAATTGTGGCATCCATAATATACTTACATTGTAGCTTTCACAGCTACGTAGGGAGTTACATTTGGAATACCCTTCATAGTATATTCCCTAAATATCTTAGGAGAAAAATTATAATTTACCTTCATCACATTACCCAACACATTATAGAGCTATCTTGGGCTCACCCTCCCTAGGTTTATCATGGAACCACTCGTATATTTAAACAGTTCCCAAGAACCATAACATATTCACAACACACTAAACAAACATAAATGAAAGATAAAATTTCCACATTGCAATCAAAATATTTCATTTAAATATATTTACATAATAAATCCATTATCTAAACCATTTTCAATACCAAAATATGTAAAAATAGTATACTATATTCATTTTTTTAAAAAATTATGGCTTGTTACGGAAGCCAAATATCAAATAAAGCTCGCAGTGGCGGAAAGGTCATTGTCACCGCATACGTTAAAAAAGAAACATTCCATTTGTCTTTTAGTAAAAATATATGTAGAAAAATATTCCCTTTGAATGAAATAAAAAGTCAAAGGTCTTTATAAACTATATAAATCAAAATATGCCTAAATGAAAGGAGATTGAGACGAGGTCCCTTACCTTGTGTCCGACTTGACCTGTTTGTTATTTAATCCGTTGAATAATAAACTAAGGTTTATTTATACATTATTTAGAACATTATTAAGGTTTATTATTCCTTTTTATCAGTTATTACTATGTTATAAACTTTATATAATCATTTAAGTTAATTATGGTCGTTTTGTCGATATTTGGTTCTTGAGTCAAAAATGAACTTCTTATAATTATAAGCTTTCCATGTTGTCAAAATTACATTTTCTAAAGAATTATATTCATTGTTTAGATATCATATATATCATATATGTCCATTATATATATGTTTTTATAACCGTACATAATATTTGGAGATAAGAAATGAAATGCACCGTTCATGGAGACGATAAGACGTACGTACGCATGAACACTACATTCATTTCAATTTCATATTTTAATTGAATTAAAACTTAACGATACATAGTTATATTATAATTCAAGTATAATATAATATATAATTTCAGTAACTTCATCCTTTATACATTCCACGTATGGCATGAACGAGTCATAACACTTTGAGGGGGCGGTAGTCCGCACTTCCTCAAATGAAATTATCGAATTTACCCATTATGGAAACCACAAAGGTATGATATAAATAAAAAATACAGAAGTATAGAGACAATATAAATAAAATATATATCACATGTAAATGAAGTTACATATTAATGGCCACCAAAATAGGTTGTAGGATAATATTGAACAATCATCGTTTCATGAGGTATTAGTTCGCTGTGCAGAGAAACACTATGTTTTTTTACCCATTATACGGAGGTGTGTGTAAGTTTAGTTCAAATAAATCTCATATAAAAAACCTATTATATTTAGGATACTTGTTTTTTTATAAAATAATGTAATAAAAATAGTTTATGGGGTTGTAGAAGTAAAAAAAAAGAAAAGAATTTAAGAGAAGACATTACCTTTATGTTGGGTAACTCCCTTTGGTTTGAACCAAAGGGATATCTCGAAGTGCCTTCTACCTAAGGTAAGGCTTCTTGGTGGATGATAGGGATCTTGAGAGCTTATTTGTTCAGAGTTTGGACAAGCCAAGAAGCTTGAGAGGTGTGAGTAATGGGTTAGAGGTGAGGTATTTTTATAAGGAGGAGGAGGGGCTCTTTAAGAAAGTTTGAAAATATTATTTTATTATATAATAATATTTGGTTTATAAAGGTAAAAAACTTATTAAGGTAGAATATAAGATAACTATTGTTCGAAATAAAATCATCCAATAATAATTCGATTGGTTTTTGATATGGTTTTAATTTTATAATCTTATTTATTTAAATCATTCATTAATGAGGTAAAACAACATTATAATTATGTCATAAATAATTTTACTTATTTGATGTGTAAAAATTATAAATAAAATACCATTATGTAGGAAATATTTTTGTATTTCTAATTAATATTTATAGTCTAAGATATAACTTATATAACCCCATGTAAAAATTTATTTACTAAAAGATATATGTTTATGTCATTTTTGTCATTACCTTAAATTAATTAATAAAATGTGTCATTATCACACTTAAGTGGCTCTATGGGGTCCAAAAATATACCCAAGGATTCTCGTGGTTGGAATTGTATAAAAAAAATATGATTAGAACACATGTTAGGGTAATTTAGTATTATTATAATATTATTATTTACACTTATTTACCAGATTTACCCTTTTACAATGGTAAATAAAATATTTACTGAAACAAATATTCATAATGTCTAAAAATAAAAGTTACCTATTTACACAATTTAGGCCTCCTGATTCCAAATATGGAATCCATTTTTTTAAATTCAAAACACAGAAGTTCCATAAATTATTTTAAAATTAAAACCCGTTGTCAAAATAAAAAGAGTGTTTTTAAGAAATAATAACTATCCAAATATTGACACTTGTTTATATACAATTTAAAAGTGAAATTACTTGAAATGGAAAAAATTGTATTAAATGGTAAAAATATAATCTCATTATACTTTAAAATCAATTAAAAAGATAATCTAACCATATAAATAATGTATATGAAAAGACAATTTTGAATTAAAATACAGTATTTTCATTATTCATTAAAAAGTGAACATTATCAGAAAAAACTAAAATTTCATCCAAATTAAATTCTAATGTCCCTATTCTAAATAATAATATTATTTTTTTCAAATAAAACATATAAAAGTGATAAAACTAGATTTCAAAAGGGTTCACCATCAAAAGGTGGTAAAAGACCATTCAAAGAATATGAGAGTATTTATGCTTAAAATATGATTCTTTCTTATTTTATGCCTCTAAAATTTCTTTGATAAATGTGAAAAAAATTTAACAAACATGTATAATCATTTTTTAGTTAGTTTTGTTCATTCCCGCCAAAATAATTCCTAGGCATTAACTACCGTTTAAATAATTTTATATTATTATTTTTCAGTATAACTCAATGTTGTATGCAGCGTAAGTTTTCAAAGAAACCCGTTATTGTGTATCAGGTATACCATCAAACAAATAATTCACTTAAAGTAAAATTAATATTTAATTCACAAATATTAATAAATATGAAAACTTCATATTCTTTATTTACCACAGATTTTACATGCTTCCCACTTTTTTAAATTGCTTCCTTCAAATTTTATTCACTTATCAAATAAATGGGGGTATTTATCCCTCATAGAATTTTCAGATTCCCACATTTCCTCTTCAACCATATGGGTTTTCCACAAAAACATTACCTGATGAATTACCTTTTTCTGCCATACTTTCTCTCTTCAGTCAAGAATCTAGACTGGTTGTTCCTTATAAGAGAGATTCTCTTCCAACTGAACATCCTCGGGGCTCAAAACATGATATTGATCCGGCATATACTTTCTCAACATAGAAACATGGAAAAAAATTTATACCTGGGATAAAATTAGAGGTCAAGCCACTCTGTATGCAACTGATCCAACTTTCTACAAGATTTTATAAGGTCCAAAGAACCTCAGACTCAACTTTCCTTTCTTACCAAAATGCATCACACTTTTCCATGGAGGAAATTTGAGAAAGAAATGATCACCTACCTCAAAAGAAAGATACTTTCTCCGGTTATCCTCACAACTTTTCTTCTTGCTCTGAGCTATTCTCATGTTCTTCTGAATCAGCTGAAATTTTTCTGCTATCTCTTCTACCAATTCGGGTCCCATCAACTTCCTTTTTTCTACTTCATCCCAAAAATCCAGAGTTTGAAACCTCTTACCATATAATTCCTCAAATGGATCCATCTCTATACTGGAATGAAAACTGTTATTATAAGAAAATTCAAACAAATAAAGATGTTGGTCCCAACTTTTTTGGTAATATATTATGGAAGCATGTAACATATCCTCCAAGGTCTGAGTTGTTCATTCTAAATTCTCATCTAACTGAGGATGAAATGTTATTCTAATATTTAATTTAACACCAAATGACTTATGAAGGAATTTACAAAAGTTAGAAGTAAACCAAGGATCACGATAAGATAAAACAGAAATGGAAACTCTATGCAACCTGACTATCGATTTAACATACAACTGGTAAAGTTGATCTAGAGACAAAGTATCTTTAATTGGAAGAAAATGAGAAGATTTAGTCAATTGATCAACAATAAGCCAGATTGAATTGTTACCTTGAGATGTCTTTGGTAATCCCACAATGAATTCCATGGATATATTTTCCTATTTCCACTTTGGCACCGGTACAGTCTAAAGTATACCTTTTGGTAACTACCTCTCTTATTTAACCTACTAACAAGACAAACACTTCACAGTAAAATCAACCATATCTCTTTTCATTCCATCCCACCAGTAATACTCTTGAAGGCCTCTGTACATCTTAGTACTATAAGGATGAACTGAAAACAGAGAACTATGAGCTTCACATAATAACTCTTTCTTCAACTGCGAATCACAAGCCACACATAATCTCTTCCCAAACCTCAGAACACAATTATTATCAATGTTAAAATCTGGAAACTTACCCTTCTGAACCAACTCTGACTTTTTCTACAATTCATTGTATTCCTTCTGCGCTTGCTTAATTCTATCTGATATAGATTATTTCACTGACCCCAGAAACAAAACAGGGGAAATTACTACACCAAAAAATTCTATGCCAAAGTTCATAAAGTCTTTAATCAATGTATCTTGTTCCAAATGTAACAAGGTTAATGTAGAATTACTTTTTCTACTCAAAGCATCAATCACATTATTTTCCTTTCTTGGATGGAAATTAATTGTGCAATCATAATCCTTGATTAATTCTAGCCATCTCCTCTGTATCATGTTTAATTATTTCTGAGTGAATATATAATTTAAATTTTTTTGGTCAGTATAAATTTTACATTTTACTCCATAAAAATTATTCCTTCAAATTTTTAAATAAAAAACAACAGTAGCTAATTCTAAATCATGTGTAGGGTAATTTAACTCAAGAGGCTTCAACCGACGTGAAGAATAATCAATTTCCTAATCATTATGTATAAGGACACAACCAAGTACTTTCAATGAAGAATCACTATAGATAACAAAATCCCCATTTTGGGAAGGCAGCGTAAAAATTGTAGTATTCACCAATCTTCTTTTAAATTCCAAAAAACAATCATTACATTCTTTTTTTGAGATAAAATTAACACCTTTTCAAGTTAACTTACTCATTGGACTAGATAACCATGAAAAACTCTCAACAAACCTCTGGTAAAAACCAGCTAAACGAAGATAACTACTGATCTCTGTGATATTGGTATGTCTTGGAAATTATTTAACAACTTTTGTTTTTGTAGGATCAATAGTTATGCCATTTTATTAAACAATGTGACCAAGGAAAGAAATTTTCTGTATCAAATACTCACACTTTCTGAATTTTCCAAACAATTTATTTTCCTTTAAGGTTTTCAAGAAAAAACTTAAATGGCTTTCATTCTCCTCTTTACTTTTAGAATAAACCAAAATATCATCAATGAACACAAACACCAACTGTCACCTGAGTCAACTGAGCCACCACTACAACAAACTGCTCAATTATAATTCCAACTATCTTAGGATGCTGATTTGGAAGGTCAATTACTTCTGTATTCCTTCCCAGAAAAGCGGCTCTGTTTTCTCTATGAAAAACCATTCTTAATACATAAATATATTAGGGGGAAAAATGGTAATATGTAAATGCTATACCATTTCAATCGTACCATAAATTAATTCATGGACAATAATTTAACAATATCCTAACTCCTAAAGTTATCTAAACTGACCTCTAACACCAACTATAATGACTCAACCTTAAACACTACTTAATCTTGATTTAAATCAAGAGTTCACATTGAGGATATTTTCAAGTTTAGAGTTTTAGGGAATTATTCCATAACTATTATATCTCAAAAATTTCAAAGTAAAAACTTCTACTCAGCTTGATTTTTTTTTTCATAAAATAAGAACTCTTGAAAATAATAGTCATGACTAGTTCCATGTTTTAGGCAGCATGACTTTTCCTTGATCCCATCCTTGACCCTATTCATCTTTAAGTCCTGTGAAAAACATTTCAAAACTTGGGATGAGCATAAAAAGATCAGTAAGATTTATAAAATAAAGAAAGAAAACATTAGTCCATCAAAACATAAGACTTTTAACATACCTCATGAAATCATATGATTTATGTATAACACATAGAAAATATAAATCTTAAAGGTAACATGTGGAATCCATAATATACTTATGTTGTAGCATTCAGAGCTGTGTAGGGAGTCACATTTGGAATACCCATCACAGAATATTCCCTAAATCTCTTAGGATAAACATTATCATTTACCTCCGTCACAGCTCCCAATGCATTGGAGATATATCATGGGCTCACCTTCCCTAGTTTTATCATAGAACCACCCGTATACATAAACAGTTCCCGAGAACCGTAACATATTAACAATACATAAAATAAACATAAAAAAGATAAAATTTCCACATTGAAATAAAATATATCACTAAAATTTATTGACATAATCAATCCATTATCAAAACCATTTTTAATACCAAAATATGTAAAAATATTATATGGTATTTATTTTTATGTAAAAAACATTACATCTTGTTAAGGAAGCCAAATATCAAATAAAGCTTATGGGGGCAGAACGGTTGTTGTCACTATGTACGTTAAAAAGAAACATTACCTTTGTCTTTTAGTAAAGCACTATGTAGGAAAAGATTTCATTTGAATGAAATGAAAATTAAAAGGGGTTTATACATCGTATAAAACAAATTTGTGTATAAATCAAAATATGCCTCAATGAAAGGAGATTGAGACGAAGTCCCTTAATTCGTTCCCGACTTGACCCGTTCGTTCTTCAATCTATGAATAATAAGATAAAGTTAATTTCTACTTACATTGGAACCTTATTCAGGTTTATTATTCCTTTTATATAAGTTGTTACCATGTTATAAACATTATATAATAATTTAAGACAATAACGGTCATTTTGTCGATATTTGGTACTTGAGTAAAAAATGAACTTCTTATAATTACAAGTTGTCCATGGGGTAAAAATTACCTTATCAACATAATGATATTCATGATTTAGATATCATATATATCATATATATCTAGTATATATGTGTATTTATAACATTACATAACATTTGGAGATAAGAAATGAAATGCACTATTCATGGAGAGGGTAAGCCGTACGAACTCATGAAAGCTAATTTAATTTCTATTTAGTATTTATTGGAATGAAAACGTAATGATAAATAGTTATATTATAATGTTAGTATAATATCATAAATAATTTCAGTAACTCCATCCTTCATACATTCCACGCATGGAATAAACGAGTCATATCACTTTGAGGGGGCGATAGTCTACACTTCATGAAATTAAATTATCGTATTTACCCATTATGGAAACCATAATGGCATGATATAAATGAAAAATATAGAAGTATAGATACAATATAAATATAATATATATCACATGTAAATATAGTTCCATCTTAATGTCCACCATAAGAGGTGGTAGGAGAATATTGAACAATCATCGTTTCTTGAGGAAGTAGTTCACCGTCCACAGAAATAATATGTTCTTTACCCATTAGACGAAGGTGTGTGTAACTGTAGTTAGAATCCTTATCATATGAATAACCTAAAATATTGAGGAAACTGGTGTTGTTATAAAATAAAAAAAGAAAAAGGTTTTAGGGGGGTGGAGAAGTAAAATAAATGAAAATAATTTAATAGAAGGCGTTACTCTAAATCGGGTAACTCCCTTTGGTTTGAACCAAAAGGATTTCTTGAAGTACCCTATGTAGAAGGTAAGGCTTCTAGGTGGAATAGAGGGATCTTGAGAGATTATTTGGGTAGAGGTAGGTTGATCCAAGGGGCTTTAGAGGTTTGAGTAATGGGTTATAGGTGAGGGCTTTTTATAAGGGGGAGGAGGGGATCTTTAGGAAAGTTTAAAAATATTATTTTATTATATAATGATTTTGTGTTTCTAAAGGTAAAAAACTTATTAAAGTCTATGATAAGATGAATATTATTCTAAATAAAATCATCCAATAAGAATTGACCATGTTTTGGATATTTTTTAATTTTTATAATCTTATTTATTTAAATCATTCATTAATGAGGTAAACACTCCATCATTATTGTGTCATAAATAATTTTATTTATTTGATGTCTAATGTCATGACCCGTTCCTAGGGCCCGTGCTATGACTACCCCAAGCCCACCTTCCATAGGCCAGGGGTTGGTGACTAGCACCAAAGGTGTATTCTCTAAAACTGGGAAGGCATTGCCTTTATAACTTGTAACACACACAACCAAGAAGACAACAAGATACAAACTCAAGTAAACAGAATAGTAAAAAGAGTGAGTGCAGTAAGTAAAAGGGCCAGAATACAAGCCCAAAAATAAAGGTACAAGTACAACTGAAATAAAATAAAACTGAAGAAAGAGAAAGACAGCCACTGGGTCGTCCTACGAGGTTCCCGCCTGAAGGGTAGGTATAGATCACCTCCTCAGTAATCCACATTCGCCCATATCCTCAACATACCGACTCTCCGTATGGTCCACCTCTGGGCACCTTCTAGTCGAGTTACTCCCATTCTCAGTCAGTGTTGTTCGTAGTCTGCACCAAACAAAACGAGGTGCGGGAATGACCCGTTTATGTGTTAGTAAAATGATACTAAGTAGGGACCCCGAGACCCTCAAGGTCTCACAAAATCCACAAAGGATAAACCAAAAAGAGTGAAAATAGGTGATATCCCTTGTTAGGTATATGCCCATACATATACCTAAGTTATCAAGAAAAACCATCTCAATTATGAAGAAAACAAAGAGTCCAACTCCAAAGCCCCAAGCCCAACTGTTCCACAAAGGAAGCAATACTACGAAGGCAAGTACCACACAGGTACACCACATTGAAGAATACCACCAAGGTATTATCAAGAAAGAAAGTACCACACAGGTACGAACTCAGCTCACACAAGGTATAACTTAGGTACGGTAGAAAAGATGATTAGTTATAACTACTGAATCATCTTACTTTGTTAAGCGGCATATCCACACATGATCGCTCGGTGTTGACCCACACATGACTGCTCGGTGCTGACCCACATAGGATCACAAGATGCTGACCCACACAGGATCGCTAGGAGATGACCCATACAGGATCACTGGGTGCAGAACCACACATGATCGCTGGGTGCTGACCCACATAGGATCGATCGGTGCTGACCCACACAAGAGCGCTTGTTATTCTTCACGTCACAGCCAGCTACTAGGTTCCGGAACTACGCTCGCTTGTCTCCGGGAGGATATTCTCTACAAGCCTTTGGTTGATACTCCAACTATCACGAAGTACAATGAAGAAGTATCTCTAAGTACCAAAACATCATAGTGGTCTCAAAACAACAGATGATGTGTCAAACGGATGACCGGTCTGTGAGTTATTAGCCTTTTAGTCCTGGGGGCCTGGTTGGATTCGTGCTCGATCCAATCCGACTGTACCCCTTCTCATCCCAAAACTCAAGTGGGGTATTTTCACAGGGAAAAATTATCTCCAAGGTTTCTAGTGCCACTGACGGTTTTTCAAACAGACGTCTGGTGCCAAAGTTATGGCCAAAAGAGTGTAAATGGTTCATAGTGGGTCTGGGTCCGGTCCGACCCGGCCTGGACTGTAGAGACTCGGGTTTTTGGTCCTGTCAGACTTTGGAATATTTCTACGAATAATTATAGAGCTAGGTGCGAAGACGGCGTGCGATTCTGAGGCCCGGTGTGCCCGGAATTAATTTTATAAAAATATAAGTATTTTTATACTATACACGTGGAGGGGGTCTAATATCTTCTAAAAGGCAGCTCAAAACGGGAATCTGAGGGCACGGTTGCGTCCGGAACGTGCTGTTTACCCTAAGAGAGGTATAAACTTTGCGGGCGCGGGCCTGCGGTGAGAAACGCCACCAGAGGCGTTTTCGTAAATAAATGGAGAAGTTAGTGTGCGAGCGTCGGCTTGAATAACTTCTGAACGGAGCCTCGAATCGCGAATCTGAGTCCGTCGTTGCGTCCAGAACGGCGCGTTTACCCTAGGGGTGACCTTAACTTTATTCGAATCGGGCGTGGAGTCGGGGCCTGCTTTAACTGGAGGATTTAAATAAAAAAAAGAGAAAAAAAAACCATCTCTCTCCCCTCCCACCTCCTACATGCGGCGCCGGACGAACCCCACCCACCTCCTCCGTTTCTTCGCCAGATCGAGCCAGAATCGTCCGTTTTTTTTGTCGTTCATCAGCGGATCTAGCTTCCGGGCGTCGCCGGCGTCGATCTGCACCCGAAGCTTCGGCGTTTCACCCGCGAGGTAGGCGGTTTGAGTTTTAAAATCCCGGACCCCGTTTATGTATTGTTTTTCTGAAAATCTTCATAAGAGTTGTATAGTTTGGGTCCCGAGGTTTCCGAAACATGTTTCGGATCTGTTTTTGGAGCACCGGGGTGCTCCCCGGGGTTTCTGGATGTTTTCCAGCGGAAACCCCGGATTCCGATGGTGTCCATGGTGGAATCCGGCGAGGCGCGGTGGCGGCGGAATGGCGGAATCCGGTGGCGGCGGCGGCGGCGCGGCGGAATCCGGCAGCGGCGCGGAGGTTTCCGGCAAGGCTGGCGGTGGCCCGACCAGGATTTTCCGGGGGTTCTTTAAACCCCCATAACTCACAAACCGTAAATCTGATTTGCGAGCCGTTTGAGGCGATGAGATCCTTGCGTCAAGTCAGACATTTTTAATTCACTTTGAGGGTTTAAGGGTTCGGGATCGTGGCCCGGGAGTTAGAAACGTCGTATAAAATAATATTATTTTATTATTTTACGACTTCGGGCAGTTGTAACTTCTACCAGGAGATTCCGATTGACGTGGCGTCAGTGGTGTTGAGACCCTTATGGTACAAAAGACTTTTTGAGATGGTTTCTGGGTGTTGGGACTGAGAATGGGGTGCGGGCCCCATGAGGCCGGGTTTTGGCGTTTGCGGAGAAACGCAGCTTTTGCACCAGGAGTCCGTTTTTGGCGGATGAATAGTCGATCCTGTGTGTTTTTCCGAGAGGGTCGCAATGGTGCAATCCGTTCAATGAGTTTAGGAATTCAGGCATGGGCCCCACCCAATCTGGGCTTCGGTGAATAGTGCCTTTTTCACCGGGTGTCCGTTTCGGACGAGCAAGTAGTCGATTCCGCTTGTTTTTCCGAGGGGATCGCCGTGGTGTAATCCGCTCGATGGGTTTCGGGATCCTTGTGTGGGACCTGCATGATTTAGCTACGGTGAATAGTTCCTTTTTCACCGGTGCTCCGTTTCGGGCGAGTAAACAGCCTATCCTACGTTTTTCCGCGTGGAACGCGATGGTGGCCTCAGTTTTGCCTAGGAGGTGCGAAGTGTGGCGTTGGGCGGGTCGCTCGGGTTAGCGACGTTTGGACCAACAGTGGTTGAGGGTTCTCCCTTGGTTTGTTCCTACAAGGGTTTGCGCGGCATCACAACCTTCGTAGGGGTTTGTGATCCTATTGATGGGATGTTTTAACTGTTAGAGTTGTGGCATCTCTCCAGTGGGCCCGGAGCGGATCCTCTAGCATCTTTACCCTGTATCGGGTTCTTGGTATCGCTGTGACCGCTTATTCACGGGAGGTGATCCCCTATCTAGAAGGTTAACCCCGTAGGGTTTGTGGAATCATCGGGAATATGATCTCCTACGCGGTGGGTCTTGCCCAGTAGGGTTGTGGCATCGTCGTGTATATGATCCCCTACTCAGCATGAAGTTTATAGTAGGGTTGCGGTATCGTTTCTTATACGATCCCCTAATCAGCGCTTGGTGTCGGTAGGGTTGCGATATCGTTGGTTATGTGATCCCCTACTCAGCGCGTGGTTTCGGTAGGGTTGCGGTATCGTTGGTTATGTGATCCCCTACTCAGCGCGTGGTTTCGGTAGGGTTGCGGCATCATCGGTTCGACCCCCTACATCGCGAGTTGTACTAGATAGGGTTCCGGTATCGTTGTGACCATCTTTATATGGACTATGATCCTCTATCTGAGTGTGGAGCTTCTGTCGAGCACCAGTTTGGGTTGTGGTATCCCCCAGTGGATCCTGGGTGTGATCCCCTATATGTGAGAACTACGTATGCCAGATCGGGTCGTTGTATCCCCCAGCGGACCCTGGGAGTGATCCCCTATCTGTGAGCTACGTATATCAGAGTGGGTCTTGGTATCCCCTAGCGGACCCTAGTGGCGATCCTCTATCCGAGGAGTTTGGTGGTTATGTTGTTTCAGTGATGTTTTCTCGGTGATGTTATCCGAAGAGCGTGGTCTCTCGGGTGAGCGTCTGAGATGTTTGTTTGGGACCCGATGGAGTGTATCTCTCAGATGAGTGTCATCTGGTATGACAGTGTTCGTGTGGTGTACTCTCCTGGTTGGGACAGTTGCTGGTGATGAGGTTGGTACCTCTTCTGGCTTGTGGCGTGAGCTGAGTATATCTGGATTGTTCAAGGTGTATGTATGGGCATACACCTGAGCTGAGCTGAGCTGACTAGTTGTGTTTAGCCGTGGATGGTCACGAGATAGAGTTTCTATCTCATCTAGGTTCCCTCTGGCTGGGTTGATCGGACCGTTGCCTTTCAGTTGGTCCCTTGGGTTTTTGGTTTTTGGGGTGCCTACTGAGTATGTTTATACTCACCCTTTCACGGGCTTTTCCCGCACATGTTTGTGTCTTGTGTAGACAACATGCCTTTTGACGGAGTCCCAGGAGGACCCGGAGCAGGCGGAGCTTAGTGAGCGAGTTGACCGGGGTGTCTACCGGAGCTGTGCCGAGGGAGATTTCCGGCGGGTGTTTGTGGCAGCGTTCCCCTTCTTCAGAGCAGGTTGGACACACTTTTGTATTTTTCTTTTGGTGGGCCCTGTTTTTCCCTTTTGTATTTGTTCTGTTGCACTCTGGTTGTGGGATAGTGTATGTATGCATTTACTTTTCAGTTTTATATATCTCTGCACTGTTTCATGGAGGTGTATATGGGTGCATGTGTACAAGTACCTTAGGCTAATGCCTCCCATGTGTGTGATAGCATACTCGGTGCTAGTCGCCAGCCCCTGGCCTATTGGAGGCGGGCTTGGGGAGTCACAGCTTGAGCCCCGTTGGGTTGGGTCGTGACAGAGTGGTATCAGAGGAGGTTCCACCTTTGGGATCTCAGAGCGTAGCTGGTCTAGCTGTGAGTTTGGTTTGGGTTGCATAACGGCAGTGTTAGGATGTTTCGAGTTCGGCTTTCAGGCCAGAGACTCCAATGTTGGTGCGGCGACCGACGTATCCATACACCAGGACTCTGATAACTTTCCTTTTGACTCCGGACATTCGTACACTGGTCGCGGGGACATAACGGTACATGTATCATATAAGACTGGGTTTTTGGGTTTTCCTTGTCCTTCTTGAGTCAGCTCTCCGGATACACTCTTTGACTGTGGTGTGTCTTGAATGTATTTCAGGATGCCTCCACGACGACAACCAGTGAGGGTTCCGCTACAGGATTGTGCTGATGACCCACCCCATGTAGAGGTTGTGGAGCAGGGCACAGGTTCTGAGGTTGCACCTCCAGGTGAACTGCCAGTTGAGCCACCACCTGTCGAGCAGTTGGTTGTGCCGGAAGTGCAGGATGAGGTTGCGCGTAGGCTGAGTGCGCTACACAAGTTCTAGAGGCAGCGACCTCTGAGGTTTCGGGGTGATCCAGACCCCCAGGTAGCTGATGACTGGCTTGAGGCAGTCACCTGAGTTTTCCGCCTAGTGAGGACACCTCCAGATCAGATGGTGGTCCTAGCGGCGAGCCTTCTGCATGGTTCTGCCGGGCGATGGTGGAGTTTGGTGACGCAGTCTGATGACGAGGAGACGCTCACGTGGGTAGAGTTTGAGCAGCTCTTCAGGGAGGAGTTCTATCCGGTGACGCTGAGGTCAGTGCGGATCCAGGAGCTTCTGCAGCTTCGACAGGAGAGCATGACTGTGTCGGAGTACTCAACGAGGTTTACAGACCTGTCGCGCTACTCCCTGGATATGGTTCGAGACCCGTTCTTTAGGGCTCGGACCTTCGAGCAGGGCTTACACAGGGACATCCGAGCAGGTGTGGTTTCCTTGTGCCTGCCCACCTATGCTGGATTACTGGAGCGAGCGTTGTTGGTGGAGAGTTTTCTGGATGAGAAGATTCCCCCTGTTAGTACTGGGCACTCGAGGGCTGAGACTTTTTCAGTCGGATCGGCATCTGGTAGCCGATGACAAAATCAGGGGTCAGGATGTGGTCGACGTTTCAGGAGGCGACCCCAGGATGGAGGATCTGAGGCTCAGGGCTCGCATGCCAGTTTTGGTTAGCCGCAGGAGAGGTGGTGTTATGCTTGCGACGGTCGATGGACCGCCTTGACAGAGACAACGTCTTGAGCAAAGAGGTCCGCAGGGCGGCGGACGTGGCAGCGGAGCTGGTGCAGTGGGAGGCGGTGGTAGGCAGTGCCAGTTTCCACCACCCCCACCCCCAGGTGGTCCACGCCATGCTCAGGGAGCTGGTGACCGAGGGCAAGGACAGCTGCATGCCCTAGAGGCAGTCGACGCAGAGGCACCGCAGATGGATAGAGGTACGGCTTGTGTCTTTTCTACTTACTGTAGTAGTTTGTCAGACACTGTATAGCGGTACTCTTTCCTTTTGTTGCTTGCTCGAGTTTTGTTCAGGGCTTTGGTAAGACCATGTGTGGGAGTTGTTCTGCATGCTTCGAATGTGCGAGGTATATGGATCCTTCCCCCATCGAGATGGGTTTTGTGACGCGATTAAAAATCGTGCGGGCGAGTCAGTGCCACCCAAAGTGGATAGTATTGAGGTGTGGAGGATGAGTCCATCTGACTTATACGTTCGGGCATGGGTGTTTGTTGGTGAGCTCGCTGGTGTGTGAGACCCAGTTGAGAGTCCAGTCGCTTTCCTTGTGCTTAGGGCTTTTCGAGGACGAAAAGTTCTAAGGGGGGAAGGATGTAGTGACTCGGGTTTTTGGTCCTGTCAGACTTTGGAATATTTCTACGAATAATTCTAGAGCTAGGCGCGAAGACGGCGTGTGATTCCGAGACCCGGTGTGCCTGGAATTAATTTTATAAAAATATTAAGTATTTTTATACTATGCAAGTGGCGGGGGTGTGATATCTTCTAAATGGTAGCTCAGAACGAGAATCTGAGGGCATGGTTGCGTCCGGAACGTGCTGTTTACCCTAAGCGAGGTATAAACTTTGCGGGCGTGGGCCTGCGGTGAGAAACGCCACCAGAGGCGTTTTCGTAAATAAATGGAGAAGTTAGTGTGCGAGCGTCGGCTCGAATAACTTCTGAACGGAGCCTCGAATCGCGAATCTGAGTCCACCGTTGCGTCCAGAACGGCGCGTTTACCCTAGGGGTGACCTTAACTTTGTTCGCATCGGGCGTGGAGTCGGGGGCCTGCTTTAACTGGAGGTTTTAAATAAAAAAAAGAGAAAAAAAACCATCTCTCTCCCCTCCCACCTCCTACGTGCGGCGCCGGACGAACCCCACCCAACTCCTCTGTTTCTTCACCAGATCGAGGCAGAATCGTCCGTTTTTTGTGCCGTTCATCAGCAGATCTAGCTTCAGGGTGTCGCCGGCGTCGATCTGCACCCGAAGCTTCGGCGTTTCGCCCGCGAGGTAGGCGATTTGAGTTTTAAAATCCCGGACCCCATTTATGTATTGTTTTTCTTCAAATCTTCATAAGGGTTGTATAGTTTGGGTCCCAAGGTTTCCGAAACATGTTTCAGATCTGTTTTTGGAGCACCGGGGTGCTCCCGGGGGTTCCCGGAAGTTTTCCGGCGGAAAGCCCGGATTCCGGCGGCGGCCATGGCGGAATCCGGCGAGGCACGGTGGCGGAACGGCGGAATCCGGTGGCGGTGGCGGCGGCACGGCGGAATCTGGCGGCGGCGCGGAGGTTTCCAGCGAGGCTGGCGGTGGCCCGGCCAGGATTTTCCGGTGGTTCTTTAAACCCCCATAACTCACAAACCGTAACTCCGATATGAGATCCGTTTCCGGCGACACGCTCCTTGTGTCGAGACAAACATTTTGAACTCACTTTGAGGGTTTAAGGGTTCGGGATCGTGGCACGAGAGTTAGAAACTTCGTATAAAATAATATTATTTTATTATTTTACGACTTCGGGCCGTTGTAACTTCTACCCGGAGCGTCCGATTGACGTGCCGTCAGTGGCATTGAGACCCTGATGGTACGACGGACTTTTTGAAATGGTTTCCGGGTGTTGGGACTGAGAATGGGGTGCAGTCCCCATGAGGCTGGGTTTTGGCGTTTGCGGAGAAACACAGCTTTTACACCAGGAGTCCGTTTTTGGCGGATGAATAGTCGATCCTGTGTGTTTTTCCGAGAGGGTCGCAATGGTGCGATCCGTTCGATGAGTTTAGGAATTCAGGCATGGGCCCCACCCAATCTGGGCTTCGGTGAATAGTTCCTTTTTCACCGGGTGTCCGTTTCGGACGAGCGAGTAGTCGATTCCGCTTTTTTTTCGAGGGGATCGCCGTGGTGTGATCCGCTCGATGGGTTTTGGGATCGTTGTGTGGGCCCCACACGAGCTAGCTATTGTGAATAGTGCCTTTTTCACCGGTACTCCGTTTCAGGCGAGTAAACAGCCTATCCTGCGTGTTTTTCTGCATGGAACGCGATGGTGGCCTCAGTTTTAGCCTAGGAGGTGCGAAGTGTGGTGTTGGGCGGGTCGGTCGGGTTAACGACGTTTAGACCAACAGTGGTTGAGGGTTCTCCCTTGGTTCGTTCCTACGAGGGTTTGCGCAGCATCACAACCTTCGTAGGGGTTTGTGATCCTCTTTATGGGATGTTTTAACTGTTAGAGTTGTGACATCCCTCTGGTGGGCCCCGGAGCGGATCCTCTAAAATCATTACCCTGGATCGAGTTCTTGGTATCGTTGTGACCGCTTATTCATGGGAGGCGATCCCCTATCTAGCAGGTTAACCCCATAGGGTTTGTGGCATCATCAGGAATATGATCTCCTACGCCGTGGGTCATGCCCAGTAGGGTTGTGGCATCGTCGTGTATACGATCCCCTACTCAGCATGAAGTTTATAGTAGGGTTGTGGTATTGTTGGTTATATGATCCCCTACTCAGCGCTTGGTGTCGGTAGGGTTGCGATATCGTTGGTTATACGATCCCCTACTCAACGCGTGGTTTTGGTAGGGTTGCAGTATCGTTGGTTATGCGATCCCCTACTCAGCGCGTGGTTTCGGTAGGGTTGCGACATCGTTCGTTCGATCCCCTACATCGCGAGTTGTACCAGATAGGGTTCCGGTATCGTCGTGACTATCATTATATGGATGGTGATCCTCTATCTGAGTGTGGAGCTTCTATCGAGCGCCAGTTTGGGTTGTGGTATCCCCCAGCGGATCCTGGGTGTGATCCCCTATCTATGAGAACTACGTATGCCAGATCGGGTCGTGGTATCCCCCAGCGGACCCTGGGAGTGATCCCCTATCTGTGAGCTACGTATATCAGAGTGGGTCTTGGTATCCCCTAGCGGACCCTAGTGGTGATCCCCTATCCGAGGAGTTTGGTGGTTATGTTGTTTCAGCGATGTTTCCTCGGTGATGTTATCCGACGAGCGTGGTCTCTCGGGTGAGCGTCTGAGATGTTTGTTTGGGACCCGATGGAGTGTATCTCTCGGATGAGTGTCATCTGGTATGTCAGTGTTCATGTGGTGTACTCTCCTGGTTGGGACAGTTGCTGGTGATGAAGTTGGTACCTCTTGTGGCTTGTGGCGTGAGCTGAGTATATCTGGATTGTTCAAGGTGTATGTATGGGCATACACCTGAGCTGAGCTGAGTTGACTAGTTGTGTTTAGCTGAGGATGGTCACGAGATAGAGTTTCTCTCTCGTCTGGGTTCCCTCTGGCTGGGTTGAGCGGACTGTTTCTTTTTAGTTGATCCCTTGGATTTTTAGTTTTTGGGGTGCCTACTGGGTATTTTTATACTCACCCCTACACGGGATTTTCCTGTACATGTTTGTGTCTTGTGCAGACCACTGACCTTTTGACGGAGTCCCAGGAGGATCCGGAGCAGGTGGAGCTTAGTGAGCGAGTTGACCGGGGTGTCTACCAGAGCTGTGCCGAGGGATCTTTCCAGCGGGTGTTTGTGGTAGCGTTCCCCTTCTTCAGAGCATGTTGGATGCGCTTTTGTAGTTTTCTTTTGGTGGGCCCTTTTTTTCCCTTTTGTATATTTGTTGTTGCACTCTGGTTGTGGGATAGTGTATGTATGCATTTACTTTTCAGTTTTATATATCTTTGCACTGTTGCATGGAGGTGTATATGGGTGCGTGTGTACAGGTACCTTAGGCTAATGCCTCCCATGTGTGTGATAGCATACTCGGCGCTAGTCGCCAGCCCCTGGCCTATTGGAGGCGGGCTTGGGGAGTCGCTGCTCGAGCCTCGGAGGGTCGGGTGGTGACATGGACAGCCCCTGCACGGGTCGACCCGGCCAGAACTGCTGGGTCCAGCCCGGCCCAGCCCGTGAGGGCCGCGAGTGGCCACGGAGGCCACGAGGTGGCTCATCCGTGAGATGAATCAACCAAGGATGACGCGAGGGCGCGAGGGGAGGGTCAGTCGTGGAGCAGCTCGGCCACGGATGGTGGCTCGGCCGTGAGGTGCCAGCCCGACCGCAGGGTGGTTCGGCTGTGGATGAGGGCTCAGCCACATGGCTGTGGTCCGGCCACAGGGTGATGTTCCAGCTGCGGGGCGGCATTCAGGCCGCGGGGCGGCGTTCCAGACCGGGGTGGTGCAGAACTGTGAACGGCGGCAGTGGTCACAAATGGCATAGGGGCCACAAGCGGTTGTGCCGCCTGGAATGAAGGCCGCTGGGCGACACCATTGCGCCATCACCTTCGTCGCGGCCAGCGGGGAGCCGATCGCTGTTCTTGTGACCCTCCGTGGATGTTTTCCATCCTCCTCCCTCGCAAAAAACACCACAAGATATGCGGAGGGGTCAGACCATGTTTGTTTGGCCCATATCCTCCATGTAAGGGTGGTAGCATATGGCTCGATAAGAACATGAAAGAAGAACATCACGATTTACAACCTTCCACATGGATTTATTCCCAATCCCGAAAAATAATTCAAGGGAAGAACATGTGAAAAATATTCATACAAAAATAGACCCCTACCTCATTCTTTTGATTGGTTGAGGATTGCCCGCAAGGAAGGAGATGACGTTGTTGGGGATAGACGGACGTCGATGACGTCGGTGTTTCCTCATTTTTTGGTTCGTTGATATTGAAGACATTCTTCTTCAATGAATGTCCTGTGGAAGAAGTCGAAGTCAAAGTTATCATTCTTCATTGTCATTATTCATTAGAGAGCTTTTTTCCCAAGGCTCCTTCCTCTCAGTTCCACCCAAAATGAAGAGGTCACCCAAATAGTAGATTGTAATATCTATTAAGTCGTTGGAATAATATTCAAATTCGTTTAATTAATTAAAGGAGAGTTGTCATAATAAATTTTGGAGGAGTTTAAGAGGCTCCCGTACATTTAATAGGAAGTTTTAGGGTTTCTCCCACTTAAGAGGGGAGTCCAAGAGGTTTAAGTGGGTTTTAAACCTCAAGTGGTCCCCACCACCATAACCCCTCATGGGAGGTTAGGCTCAGTAGTCCCCACCTCCCAACATCCACATGGAGTTCAAAATAAAATAAAATGTTTAAAATTTTATTTTTTTCAAATTCCATTAAAACCACAAAAATTAACTTTCATGCTCGACCAACTACGGTTGAGGTGAAGGTCTTCTTAAGGGAATACTATCACTATGAGTTCAACTGTGCCATCAGATTTCAATTTCAAGCACCAGTTCAAAAGTTAAAAAATCCAGCTCACACGTTTACTGAACCTACCCGAAATAAAGTTTAGAAATTCATTCCAGGGTCTCCAGGCATCAGAATCACACGCTGCCAATTTTCACAGATTCTTAAAATTATTATATATTTTAAAAAATTTCCATGTAAATTCCGGGTCTTTACATTCTCCCCAAATCGGGGCTCTATGTCCCCGTAAGCCACAACTCAAAACTAGGTAAACAAGTGGGGGTACTGAGCACACATCTGATCCTCCCAATCCAATGTGTTCTTTTGGAGGTTCTCATGCTTCCAACGAATGCGCACCAGAGGTATCGATGGCCCACATAGGACCCGCTCCTTTCGATCCTCAATCTCTACTGAAACCTCTGTAAAAGTCTCCCCATCATCAATTTCCAGCTCTCCGTGGTCGATGACATGGGAAGGGTCATGCACTTATCTCCTCAGCTGGGATACATGGAAGAAATTGTGCACCCAGTGCAACTGAGGTGGAAGAGCTAAGTAGTAAGCCACCTCGCCAACTTTGTTGAGGACTTAAAAGGGTATGATGAATCTTGGAGATAACTTGCCACCTTGGACAAATCTCCACAAACCACGTTGAGGTGACACCCATAGAAATACGTGGTCACCATCCTCGAAATTTAGAGGTCTCTATCTCCTGTCAGCGTAAGACTTATGTCTGCTCTATGCATTCTTCATCTTCTCTTGGATGGTCTGCACTTTCTCTGTGGTAGCCCATACCATCTCTGGTCCCCCTTGTGCTGACTCCCCTGGGTCAGTCCAACACAATGGTGATCTACAAGGACACCCATACAATTCCTCAAAAGGATCCATTCCAATGGCGGAGTGATAACTATTGTTCTATGGAAACTCCACAAAAGGCAAGTGATCCTCCCGAATTTTACCTAAGTCAAGGATGCATGCACGTAGCATGTCCTAGAGGTTCTGAATGGTCCAGTCAGTCTGGCCATCCATCTAAGGATGGAAGGTTATGCTTAGATGAAGCTATGTCCCAAAAGCCTCCTACAACACCTTCCATTACTGGGAAGTAAAATATGCATCACAATCGGAGACAATCGTCAATGGTACTCCATGTAATTGCACAATATCATGCACATAGAGATGCCCCAAGCTCTCTACTCAACCCTGCTCTCTAATCAGTAGGAAGTGGGCTGACTTGGTGAGTCGGTTGACAATCACCCAAATTGAGTCATGAACTCTTGATGTACATGGATGACCTATCAAGAATTCCATGGATATCCCATCCCACTTCCACTCTGGGATATCTAAAGGCTAAATCAAGCCTGCTGGTACTTGATGCTCCGCCTTCACTTGCTGAAAAGTGAGGTAATGAGAGACAAACTACACTACTGCATTCTTTATTACCAACCACCAGTGCTATCTCTGGAGATCCTAGTACATTTTCACCACTTCTGGATGTACCACTAGAGGTGAAGTGTGAAACTACCTCAATACTTCATCCTAAAGTGACACTGGTACCATGTTACGTCCTCTGAAGAGGATGAAATGCTCCCCACATTTAGAAAATCCAACAGGAGCCTGCCCTGTGGATATCTGAGCACATTGAGCCTCGCAGTCAGTGTCCCCATACTACGCCTCCCTGACTCATTGAAGAAGTGGGGGGAGTGACTATAAGAGACTGAAGAAAAAATGCTCCATCCTGATCCACAATATATCTCTTCAAAGCGGCCAATTTCTCCATCACATCACCTAGAAGCTGTATTCTAGATCTCCCACTGAGTGAATCTATTACATCTTTCCCCTTCTCAGGAGTATATACTATCTCGAAGTCATAGTCTTGGAGGAACTCAAGTCAACGTCGTTATCTCAGGTTCAGGTCCTTCTGAGAGAAGATATAACTGAGACTCTTGTGATCAGAGTACACTATAATGTTATTGCCCATCAGGTAATGTCACCACATCTTCAAGGTGAAGACCACTGCTTCTAACTCCAAGTCATGCGTAGCATAGTTCTTCTCGTGCTGTCTCAGCTGTTGAGAACCATATGCGATCACTTCTCACTCCTGCATCAGGTCACATCTGAGTACGGTCCCTGAAGCATCACAGTAAACTATGTACCCTATGCCCTCCTCTAGAAGCCCCAAGATGGGGGAACTAGTCAGACTCTGCCTCAGCTCCTGAAAACTCTACTGGAATCTCTCCGACCACACGAAGGGTTGCCCATTATTCTTCAACGCTGATGGTGGTGCTGCAACTCTGGAGAAATATGGTACAAACCTTCGGTAGTATCCATCCAATCCCAGGAAACTATGTAACTCTGTCACACTCTTGGGTGGATCCCAAGCATGTACTGCCTCAATATTCACCGGATCCACTGCAACTCCAGCTTCGGATATGACATGTCCTAGAAAGTGAACCTCTCAGACCCAAAACTAGCACTTCAAGAGCTTTCCATAAATCTGGTTCTCTCGGAGTGTGTCCAGTACTACCTGCAAATGATAGGCATGATCCTCCTTAGTATTCTAGTAGATCAGAATGTCATCGATGAAGACAACTATAAAGCGATCAAGGTATGGCTGAAATATCCTGTTCATGGGTCCCATGAACACTTCCGGAGCGTTGGTCACACCAAACGAAATGACCAAAAACTCATAATGGCTATAACAACATCTAAAATCCGTCTTTTCCACATCCTCATCTCGTACTCTATGCTAGTGATAGCCTGATCTAAGGTATATCTTCAAGAACCACCGTGCTCCCTTCAGCTGATCAAAAAGGTCGTCAATCCTTGGGAGTGGGTACTTGTTCTTCACGGTCACCTGGTTCAGGCATCGATAATCAACACAAAGACTCAAGCTCTCATCCGCCTTCTTTGCGAACAATATCGGGGATGACAAAGGAGAAACACTGGGTCAAATGAATCCCTTTCCCTATAAGTCTTCTAGCTGTTCCAGCAGTTAACGAAGCTCAGTAGGAGCCATCCGATATGCTAGGGTAGATATCGGTGTCGTCCTAGGGAATAGGTCAATGTAAAATTCTATCTCTCTGCAAGGAGGTAGATCTGGAACATCATCATGGAATACATCTGTGTACTGGTCCACCACTACAGGATAACTCAGACTCTCCACATCAACTGATCTAAGGGTAAGGCTAGCCAACTGATGTGTAATCGGCATCACCCTCCTCCGGGTAAGTCCATCCTATGCTGAAAAGGCTCCCTTCTCTCCGGTGAAGGTAAAACTAGTCCCATCCATGCGGACACACCGCACTTTGTGCCTAATATAGTCTATCTGAGCATGGACTATTGATAACCAGTCCATACCAAGATGACATTGAAAGGCCTCGACACCGCTACTAGGAGATCCCAGCCGATGCTCTCACCTCCTAGAGTAAGCTCTCACTACCGGAACCAGTGTATAATCGTTGAATCTACTCCCATAAGAGTCTCTAGCTATAAGGATCAAGCCAAGGGCTCCATCGGAATCTCCGATCTCCGAATGAAGGAAGTGGAAATAAAAGAATGATTGGATCCTATGTCTATAAGTACTACAACTATGGTGGAATAGACACCGATTGTACATCGCATCATCTCTGGAGCATCGTGATCATTGGCCTCAGCTGCCTGGAGCTAAGCTCGCACCTATCCACATGCTCTATGCGGTCAAGGTGGACCACCTGGTGGTGGTGATGGTAACATTATCCCACTGCCAGCTGCACGAACATCTCCTCTGCCACATCTGCCTACTCCCTGTGGGCCACCTCGATCGAATCTTTGTCTCTACCTAGGTATTCCTTCGACCGTATGTTGATCATCTGCATGGTGGGTCAGACAGTCACGAGACATATGACCCTACTCGCCGCATTCATAACACTACCCTCTCATGGCATAACTGGCTCTGCCTCGGGTGCCCCGCACAACCGACATTGAATCCTGAGGTCGTACAACTGTAGGTCTGGTCCTCTTGGACCACTCTGACATCTGTCTACCTCAATCTTTAGAAGACTCCACTACGTGATGCCCTGTGGTGGGTCTCAATGCTGGTGACCGCTCAACGAGAAAACTCTCCACTAAGAGGGCTCACTCTAACACCCCTTCCTGCATCGGGATGCTGAATGAGATCATCGATGCCCTGATCTGACACCTAAGCCCCTACTCAATGGTCTGTTCCCTGAAGAATGGGTCCCACACCATATCTGTGAAGTAGAATGGGAGGTCGGTGAACCTTGATGATTACTGAGCCACAATCATGCTACCCTGATGTAGATGAAGCAACTCCTATATGCGTACTACGCGAAGAGTCACTATAACAAACTCTACCCAAAACAGGATCCCGAAGTCTATACAGAGAAGGGTCACCTCATCATGATCTTAGAGAAGCAAGCTCCACCATCTTCCTACTGCTACCTGTAGCATCCTAGCTGCAAGGATCACCATGAGGTCAGATGGTGTCCCTACCATTCAGAAAACTCTCACTACGACCCCCAGCCAATCCTCAGCTGCCTGTGGGTCCATCACTCCCCTGAACCTGGGTGGCCTATGGCACTAGAACTCATGCAACACGCTCAAGAGGATTTCACCCTCTGCTGCTGGGGCCGGTGGAATCGGTGGCTCAGTGGGTAATGGTACCACTAGTGCCTCCACTAGTGCTTCTACTAGAAAAGGGACCTGCACCGAGGCCCCATCACTTGGTGGGCTGTCAGTGCGTATGACTCTCGGAACCCTAAATGGATGTCTTCATGGAGGCATCCTGAAAATAAACAGGTGCGCCACAATAAATAAGTTATACCTAGTGAGCCGACTCAAGAGATCACAGATAAAAATCATGGAAACACACACGCAATCTGTGTTTTCCTGCACTGGGTTAGAAATCAGAAGTTAGGGTCCTGGTGTATTGACACATCGGCCTCCGTACCAACACTGGATTCCCTAAACTGATAACCATGCTCACTACACTTAACACAGTTTCCGTTAAATTAAAAGATCAGAGTCCTCTGTTCTATGGTAGAACTGACTCATATGATACCAATTTGTCACGACCCATCCCCCAACGCCCATGTCGTGACTACCCCAAGCCTGCCTTCTATAGGACAAGGGCCGGCGACTAGCACTGAAGGCGTATCCCCCAAAACAGGGAAGGAATTTCCTTTATAACCTGTAACACACACAACCAAGCACACAAAAATATACAAACTCAAGTAACTAAATAGTTAACAGAGTGAGTGCAGTAATTAAAAGGGCCAGAATACAAGCTCAACAGTAAAGGTACAAGTACAACAGAAATACAATACAATTGAAGAAAGAGAAAGGCAGCCACCAGGTCATCCTCCGAGGTTCCTACCTGAAGGGTAGGTACAGATTGACTCCTCAATACTCCACGTCTACCTGTCTTTTCTGCGTAACGACTCGTTGTATGGTCCACCTCCATAAACCATCTAGTCCAGGTACTCTCGTTCTCCGTCAGTGCTATCTGTCGTCAGCACCAAACACAATGGGGTGCGGGCATAGCCTGTGTAGGGTTGAGTATAATGATACGCAGTAGGGACCCAGAGACCCACAAGGTCTCACAAAATTCACAAAATATAAACCACAAATAGCGAAAACAAATGATATCCCTACTTAGGTATATGCACATACATATACCTAAGTTATCAAGTAAACCCATCTCAATCATGAGGAAAACACAGAGTCCAACTCTAAAGCCCCAAGCTCAACTGTTCCATAAACGAAGCAATACTACGAATGCAAGTACCACATAGGTATGCCACACAGAAAAATACCACCAAGGTATTATCATGAAGGAAAGTACCAGACAGGTACAAACATAGCTCACACAAGGTATAACTTAGGTATGGTATTAAAGATGATTAGTTATAACTACTGAATCATCTTACTCCGTTAAGAGGCAGACCCACACATGATCCCTTGGTGCTGACCCACACAAGATCACTCAGTGCTGACTAACACAGGATCACTAGATGTTGACCCACATAGGATCGCTAGGTGCTGACCCACAAAGGATTGCTAGGTGTTGACCCACAAGGGATATCTCGGGGATGACCCACACAGGATCACTTGGTGCTAACCCACACAGGATCACTCGTCATTCTTCACGTCACATCCAGCTAATAGGTTCCCGCACTATGCTCGCTTTTCTTCAAGAGGATCTGCTCCAAAATCCTCTGGTTGATACTCCAACTGTCACGAAGTCCCATGAAGAAGTATCCCTAAGGACAACCATGTCATAGAGGTATCAATTCAATATATGGTGCATCAAACGGACACCCGGTCTGTGAGTTATTAGCCTTTTAGTCCCGGGGGCCCAGTTGGATTTGTGCTCGATCCAACCCAACCGTACTACATATCATCCCAAAACTCCAGTGGGGTATACACCAAAGGACTGTCTCGCTCCATGGTTTACATCACCACTGATGGTTCATCAAACGGACATCCGATGCCAAATTTATGGCCAAAAGAGCGTAAATGGTTCATAGTGGGTCCGGGCCCGGTCCGACCCGGTCGGGCCGACCTGGCCCTACCCGGTTTGGACCGACCCAGCCCGGGTTGACCGGGCCTGACCCGCTGGGCCTGGCCCACTATGTCCAGCTCAGCCCGCAAGGGATGCGAGGGGCCGCGAAGGCCACGAGGCGGCGCAACCGCGGGACGGCTCGACCACAGACAACACGAGGGCGTGTGGGGCGGCTCGGCCATAGATCAGTTGGGGCACAAGGGTTTGTCCACAGAATAAGGCTCGATCATGGGGTGGTGGTGTGGCCGCGGGGTGGCGGTTTGGCCGTGGGATGGTGGTGCGGCCGCAGGGCGGAGCTCCGGTCATGGGGCGCGGTCCGGCTGCGGGGCAGCGGTCCAGCCATAGGGTGGCGGTCAGGCTGCGGGGCTACGCAGAACCATAGACAGCGGCAGTGGCCGCGGCCGGCATAGAGGCCATGGACAACGAGTCCACGAGACAGCGTCGTTGCGCCTTCGCCTTCATCACGGCCAGCGGGGTCGCGACCTCCATTCTTGTGCCCCTCCATGGATGGCTGTCGTCCTCCTCTATCACGAAGAACACCACAATATTTGCGGAGGGTCGGGCCATGTTTGTTTGGCTCATGCCCTTCACGTTAGGGAGGTAGCATATGGCTCCAAAATAACTTGAAAGAAGAACGTCAAGCTTTATAACCTTCCACAACAATTTATTCTCAAACCCAAAAAAAGTTCAATGGAAGAACATTGGAAAAATATTCATACAAAAATAAACCCCTACCTTGTTCGTTTGATTCATTGAAGATTACCCACGGGGAAGGAGACGACGTTGTTGGGGGAAGACGAATGTCGATGACGTCGGCATTTCCTCGTTTGTCAGTTCGTTAATGTTGAAGACGTTTTTCGTCAACGAATGTCACATGGAAAAATTTGAATTCGATGTCAGCATTCTTCGTTGGTGTTCTTGGTCGGAGAGATTTTCCCCCAAGGCTCCTTCCTCTCAATTCCACCCAAAATGAAGAGGTAACACAAATAGTAGATTATAATATCTATTAAGTCATTGTCATAATATTAAAATTGGTTTAATTAATTAAAGGATATTTTTCATAATAAATGTTGGAGGAGTTAAAGAGGCTCCCCCACATTTAATAGGATGTTTGAGGGTTTCTCTCACTTAAGAAGGGCATTCATGAGGTTTAAGGGGGTTTTAAACCTCGAGAGTTCCCCACCACCATAACCTCTCATGGAAGGTTAGGCTCGGTGGTCCCCACCCACCAACATTTACATGGAGTTCCAAATAAAATAAAACGTTTAACATTTTTTTTCTAATTCCCTGAAAACCACAAAAATTAACTTTCACACTCGACCAACTACGGTCGAGGTGAAAGTATCCTTAAGCAAATAGTGGCTCCGCGAGTTCAACAGTGCCCTCATATTTCAATTATGAGCACCGGTTCAAAAGTTAGAAAATTTATGTTGCACGTTTATGGAACGTACTTGAAATAATGTTTAGAAATTTAGTCCAGGCACTCTGGGTCTCAGAATCACACACCGTCAATTTTCATGAACTCATAAAATTACCTTATATTTAAAAACATATTACATGGAAATTACTGGTATTTTCATATAAAAATTATAAATAAAATACAATGATGTAGGAAATATTTTTATATTTCTAATGAATATTTATAGTCTAAGAGATAACTTATATAAACCCATGTAAAAATTTATTTACTAAATCATATATGTTTATGTCATTTTTTTCATTGCTTTAAATTAATTAATATAAAGTTTCATTATCACTCTTAAGTGGTTTCATGGGGTCCCGAAATTTTCCCATGGATTTCCATGGTCAAAAATGTATCAACCAATAGGGTTATGACACATGTTAGGGTAATTTATTATCAATATAATATTAATTTTTACCCTTATTTACTATATTTACCCTTTTACAATGGTAAATAAAATATTTACTGAAATAAATATTCATGATGTCTAAAAATAAAAGTTACTTATTTACACAATTTAGATCTCCTAATTCCAAATATGGAATCCATTTTTCAAAATTCAAAAGATATAAGTATAAGAAATTAATTTAAAATTAATTCATGTTGTCAAAACATAAAATGTGTTTTTAAGAAATAATAACTATCAAAAGATTGAAACTTGTTTATGTCCAATTTCAAAGTAAAATTACATCCAATGGACAATATTGGATGAAATTGTAAAAATATAATATCATTACACTTTAAAACTAATTAAAAATATAATCTATCCATATAAATAAAGCAGATGAATGGGCGGTTTTGAATTAAAATACAATATTTTCACTATTCGTTAAAAAATGAACATTATCAGAAAAATACCAAAACTTCATCCAAAGTAAATTTTGATATCCCGATTCTAAAGAAGAATATTATTTGTCAAATGAAACATATAAAATTGAAAAAAAGTTGATTTCAAAAGGGTTCTCCATCAAAAGGTGGTAAAACATCATTTTAAAGAATAATAGAGTATTTATGCTTAAAGTTAAATTCTTTCTTATTTTAAGCCTCTAAAATTTATTGGATAAGTGTAAAAACATTTAACAAAAATTTATAATAATGTTGTTGTTAGTTATATTCATTCCCACCAATACATCATCTAGGAATTTACTACCATTTAAAATAATATTATATTATTATTTTTTAGTATAACTCAATGTTGTGTGCAACATAATTTTTCAAAGAAACCCATTGTTGTGTATCGAGTATGCCATCTAACATACTATCCCATTTAAAGTAAAATTAATATTTATTTCAAAAATCTTAATAAATATGAAAATGTTGTATTCTTTATATACCTGGTATGTTACACTTACACACACTTCCATCTAATGGGTAACAGACATACCGTTTACATGTGCGGTGAACTACCGTCTCATGAAACAATAATTGTTCATTTTTCCTTTACCATCTCCCATGGTGGATATTATGATGGTCACTCTATTTATATATGTAATATATTATATTTATTATGTCTTTAATCTTTTTTAATTATTTTAAAATACATATCTTAATACTTTCAATTTTTTTATAAATATGATAATTTCGTTTGAGGAAGTGTGGACTGCCGCCCCCTCAAAGCGATTTGATTCGCTCAAACACTACATGGTATGTATTATGGATGGGATTATTAAAATTATATAAAATATATGATACAATAATCCTACAGTAATAATGATACACACACACACACAAATATATATATATATATATATTTATATATATATTTATATGTTACTTACTATCTTTCTTTCAATATGACAATAAAAACAGAAACAACGTCCATGCGTACATACACCTGACCATCTCAATGAAAAATGTATTCTATTTCATACTTATATAGTATATAGATTATTATAATACAAATATACTGAATATAAATTATATTTAAATCATGTTTTACATTACAGAAATATTGATATAAGTTTAAGGACCAAAGATATAACAAATTAAGACACATGTGAAGAACAATGCAGATGTTACCTAAAGTGAAACCTTAACATAGAATTGATAACAAGAAGGTAATATAACGTAATAATAAAACCATATATGGTATTAGATATAAGAATAGGATTCTATAAAATATTTATATTAAACATAAATTTATTTTATAGGAAGCTTATTTGAGTAGGAAGAGAGTCAAGACACAAGGTAAAGGGATTTCTAGACTCCCATTTTATTTCTATGAGATTTACACCTTATTCACCACTCATCTCTTTTTTGTGGTGATTATACATACCCTTAATATATTATATGGTTTTTATACTTATGTTTATGTGTATATACATATCTATTTTATGATCTCTCTTTCATGGGGTTTATGTTTCAAGAGTTACCAAATCGATAAAGTAGTTTTGTCTCGATTTTCCTTCTATGAGATACATGCCATGAAAATCAAGAACAATTTTTTCGAAAATGTTTTCAAAGATGATATTTTAATCTCATTTTAAATGGAAACAATTTTAAAAAAGTGGTTTTATTTTTTCAATATTCCTTTATATGTTTTCGAATTATTTTAAAGAAATGGGTTTCAAAATGTTTTCAATATCCCTTTATATGTTATTAAGGAAAATGATTGAAAAATGTTTTCAAGATCTCTTATATGTATTCAATGAAAAAGTTTTCCAATTTTTTTTAAAATATTTATTTATATGATTCCCATTTTATTTTAAAGAAAATGGTTTTCAAAATGTTTTATGTTTTGAAGAGCCTTTTTCATAGAAGAAATGATACTTACCTCAAGAAATGTTTTCAAAAATACCCTTCCAAGTTATTTTCCATCTAAGATAAAATCCATTGATGTTACACATTACATTATAGGAAATTATCAAAAGGTTTGACTTATATTATTTATTGAATGGTGTATGTTTTGATAGAATGATGCTTAAGACAACCATTTCTCTTCCATGGGTTATATACTTTTAAAAACCGCATATTTTGACAGGTTAAGATTTGATGAAATGATTTGGAAACCTATATATTTTAGATATGTTATGATGTGATGAAATATTAATGATGCCCATTTAATTTCATGGGTTATGATTTTATGTTTATAGAACCCATATCTTTTTATTGTTCATGATATGATGAATGTTTTGTTATGTTGTGGCACATGTACGAATGATTTTTATTATAATATGGGTTATACTTATATATACCTTAAATTCATTTGGTAATTATGTAACACCTAAAGATTACATGGTACATTTATCTTTGAATAATACTATAACTTGTGTTGTATGCAACATCAAGTTCTAGCACACCATGACCAATCAAACTAGCGTTTTAAAAAGAAGTTATGAATAGTAATACCCCCTTTTTCAAATACTATAAATTTTATTTTTCAAAATGGAATTAATTTTTGGATTTTTAATATCAAAATTTTCTTAGGGTGAACTTTTGGTATTTTTCTAAAAACTTTCAATTTTTGATGAATAGTGAAAAACATTGCGTTGTTGTTTAAAATCGACTTTTATTTAAATATTTATTATTTTTATTTAAATTTATTTTAAAGTCAAAATAGACACTTAACACCTATATTATTCCAATGTAATTAATTGGAGTCATTTTATAATAATATTAGATATATAAAATTTTATTGAACTTTTTAAGGTCATTTACCCACCTTCTAGGCACATTTTCAAATTTGCATAAAACGTAATTTTACCGCTTATATAAATTGGATTTAAAAATCTGAGAGACACAGTTGACATAGATATGTAAAATTTGGTTCAATAGTATGGAAATATTTTTTTCGTGAATAGTAACTTTTGAATTTTATTTACCACAGTTAAAAGTAAATAGAGTAATTAAAGGTAAAAATAATATTATAATTATCCTAACACATGTCCTAATTCTATTGGATAAGTTTATTTCGACCAAAATAAACCTTATGAAAAAAACATGATCATTTTCGATCCACTTGGATTAGATAAGGACATTTATTATAATTTATTTAAAGGAGAGTTAAAATTGTTAAATTATAATTTTCATAAATAAACCATTTTTAATATAGGGTTATACATAAGACAAATTAGACTATAAATATTCATTAGAAATATAAAAATATTTTATAAATCATGGTATTTTATTTATAATTTTATACATTAAATAATTAAATTTAATAATGACACAATGATGATGTAGCAATTACCCTATTAATGAAAGACTAAAATAATTGATGTAATAAATATTAAAATAAATGTAAATTGAGACTTTTGATGAATTAAAAGAATTTTATAGGTTAATATGACATGATAGGGTTTATTAAATTTATTTCTTTATAATAAATCATATTTTTATGAATTTCACAAAAACCATATACTAAATAGTGTCAAAATTGGTATAAATGAGTTTTTAAAACAAATACTATTTTATTAAATGATATAATATTCCGAAAAATCTAAGGTTTTGACAAAGTACTTATATAATTATTTATATATTATTAATGAACCACTTTATGTTCTGTTGGAATTTTATAGTAAGTTTATTAACCATGTAATATAGAAATACCAAAAGATATTGTAAAAGTTAAACTATTTAACTAAGAGTTAGATCTAAAATATAAGGTTAATATGGTGACATAAACTTGTCTAAAACCTATTGGTTGATAATAATTAAACCCATAACCACCCTATCCTCAATATAAATCTATTTTTAGCCATTAGAAACCGGAAATGATTTTATAACAATATAATATTGCATGCTTTTACTAAAGTGACCCTCACCTCTCATATAAAAGGGTACTTCCCCTTATATTAATTAAACACATCCAAATCCATTTTTCTTGGAAAAAACCTACTCAAATATCCTCCAAAATACCCTCAAGTCAACTTATAGGCCTTAATTTGATTATAAAAAAATCCCTAGGAGATTTTTTGATCAAATCAAAAGGAAGCACCCGAAGAAGAGGTAATTATATCATCACCTCTTTAAAAGTTATTTTCGTATTCCACTTCCTCTTTCTTTATTGTTTCCATACCAAAATAATAAATCTAGTACATTATACATAATGTGATGTTATTTTAAATATGGTATAACCATATTCATTATTCTATCCATCATATGAATGACAATGTCACCATACGTGCGTATGTACAACTTACCGTCTCCACGTTGTGATGTAGTTTTTTATTCAACACTTAATTATTTGAATGGGTATAATAATGATTATAGTTGATATAAATGATAAATATAAAATTTTAATGATTATTTATATTTAATACTCCATCCAATTACATAATCTTTCACTATCAATAGAATGATATTGTCACTCGTGTGTACGTATGGCTTACTATCTCCACGATGCGATGAGATTGTGTTCCCCATAGTAACCATTCAAAAATAATTTTCATTTGATGATTAAAAATAATGTTTAAAGAACTTAGTAAAATTTGGATATGAATCAAATATATCCTATCCATAATAAACTTGACTTATGTTACAAAACATATAAAGGAAAATGAATCAGTAACAGCCGAAACAATAATACTAAAGTAATATTATTAACAAAGTAATATTAAAGGTTCAAATATGATATCATAGTTATGTATGTGGTACTTGTATAATTTAATAACAATTATTTCACCATTATACAAGAGGTTAACGAAACCTTGACTAAGGAAAAGTACAAGGTAAGGGTTAATTCTACAATCTCTTAATTATCTGAGGTTGTTTATACGTAAGTATCTACTGGGACCTCTTTATCATCCACATCTATGTTTCCTAAAAATGTATTTCAAAACATTTTTAATATTTCCTAGACTATGGTTAAAGTCAATTATTCCCTTGTTTTACTTTTTATAATTTTTTTAAAGTAATATTTCCATCATTTTCCAAACAAGGAACTTTATGAACTTTTTGACAAAATTAAAGAAAGAATGTTTTTTTAACATATATGATACGTGATTCTATTTTCCTCCATTATAACACATTTGAAGCCTCCATTATAATCTTATAATAATATCTTCAAAAAAATGATTTATTTTATAATTACATGAATTTTAAATGAATACAAAGTAGAAAGAGATATTTCACTCAAATAGTTATTGGATTGATTTTATCTATGTCAGTATACTTCATTGGATTTTACGTTTGTTTGAAGTTGATTTATTATGATAAAATCTTCCATATTGTATTGAAGGTTTTGTGATATGTTTGACTGTGAATGTGCTATTTTTATACCATTCATGGCTTATGGTTAAAGTATTTAAATTTCATATTCTATTTTTAATACAAATTTTTATATAATGTTTCAAAATTTTCATATGTGGAATCCGTTGGACTTAATAATTGACGGACGGAGCCCTCTATAGCCCCTCGATGCATCAGTAGGTCTCATGAGACAAACTATTGTCTTGGTACAAGGCCATGAAAAAAATCATTATTTGTAGTCTTGGCATGAGGCCTTGACTATGTGATTATGATGTCCGACTTTAGGCATTCTATCATTATGAAATTAGCTATTGATATTACTTGTGATTATTTGACTAGTAGAATATCCATGTAAATAAGTAAATGGAATTATTTGATTTATCTTTGACATATTATGCTAATATTTATGTTTAAAAGGCTTGTGTTTTAGTCTTATACATTTTCTTAAATGTTTATGCTTATTGATGATATTTTCCACTATATTGTTATCCTTACTGAGTATTTGAGTTCACCCCTTTCTTATGATTTATTTTTCTCAAGACGTGAAGAAGTATATTATGATTGACCTGCAGGGATAGGCTATGGGATATGAGTGTGTTCAAAGGGGAAAAAATGTTGTTGGTTTTCCATTTCATAATGTAATGTAAAACTTATGTATATATCTAGTACTTCGAAGGCTACTAAACTAATCGGTCTTTCGGGACTTGATCTCTTGTGATCAGGACAATGTTACATAATAATGCATCGAATCTAGGTAACTAGGGTCATGAAATTAAAAATGATTTATATCTTACGAGATAATGATGGGAATCAATCCAACGGTATTAATCCATTATGGGAATATAGGGACACCCGATCCCTTATAAGGAAATGACTGAAATTGAGGATGATGGTGTGTCCCACCCAGCTGGTGTAGTCACCATAAAGATGGAAGATGGGGAAACCTGATCCAATATGGGAAGATGAAAAAACATAATCCCTTTCATGGAAATGACTATGATTGATTATGGTGGTGTGTCATGCCCATTAGGTTTAGTTCCCATGAAGTTCCATGATAAGTTTTATCAATGCATATTGACTTATAGGGAATGATATCACATGCTTATGTATGCCACAATTCCATGTCTTATTCCAAAGTTATGATTTCATATCAAATTTTCATTATTTCAATATGATTCATTTCTTATGAATTTAAAACCATTATGCCACGATTCTTATTTTGGATCCTTGATATATATATATGATCTTATAATATTATGATCACATTTTCACACCCCTACAATCGTGTTTGTGATTACATGTCTCCCTTGTTTACCATTACTGAACATCTAAGATCACCCATTTTTATGTTCACATATTTATGTTTTGAAGATATGTATTCTATATGATGTGTATAAGAAGGGTGATAGCCATGAGTAACCTAGTGTGAGATAATGTAGTTCACACATGTACAAGTGTTTACGTTTTCATATTTCCAAAGGCACTAAACTAATACAGAATTTAGGCATCCATTTGTATAATGTTTCATGTATTCTGTAGAAGTTATGTAATTTCTATTTATGTTAAGATTGGGTTGTTATAGTTGGTAGTAGATAAAATGATTAGTTAACCTTTGGATACTAGGATGAGATAACTTTATTGATATCACTAGGAATATTTCTAAGGACATGTCTAGGGATGTCTCTAAGGATAATTATAAGGATGAGTTAACATTTAGGAAAATATTCTGGATTTTTTTTAAAGGATAGAGTGAATGGTTTTATAAAAATACATACTGTAAAGACCCAAAGCTTGACGTACATGGACATTACATTACTTTTTCGGAATAATTAATACATATATAAAATAGACACATAAGGACTGTAATAGTTTAGTGTCTTTGGAAACATGGAACATAATCTTCTAATCTTGGTGAAAGATCTTCAACATATCCTATAAAGGTCATCCTTTTTTTTCTTACCTAAAATCTTTCTTTATATCCTGGGGAAAATAAAACATACAAAGGGTGATCTCAAATGCTCAGTAAGGGTAAGCATGGAGAAAATAAATAAAACCCTATATATTTGAACTTCAAAACATGAACATAATATTTAAACATCAAATTTTTGAGCAATGACATAATACATGGCAGTACATAAGGCATAGATCATAATGGAATATAAATCATGATAAAATGGCATGATAATAGAACATGTAATTGTGGATACCATTAATCACATGTTATGATTTCCATAGTAGCCAATGCATTTCTGCCAAGACCATCTTAGTGGACAAAGTCCCTTTCTGAATCAAGTTCACTCCTCATTCCAATCCTGTATCACTGAACCAGATTAACTTACCATTACATCCATGTCTATCTAATGAGATATAAATCTTTACCCAATGCATTTTAGGGAGATATAGGTCGCACCCATCTCATAATGAAATCATTCTTACTTGTGCCACAACATAAACATAAACCATTCATCATAACCCAAAGAATAAAAATGGGTTTCATAAACATCATCCAATCAATACATAATCCATATAAAACAAATGAATATAATTTCATCATATGAAAATTTAAACCATAAAAATCATAGAGACATTATACTTGAAACATATACATATGAAATAATGTCATCTTAGATGGAAAATGGTTTTGATAAAGCACTTGAAATGAATTCTTGAGAAAATATCCTTTATTTTCAAAAAATTACATTCAATTTTAAATGAAAAGGATATTGTTTAAAATAGTAATGAAATATTGTAGAGTAAGCTTCATTAAAAAAAAGGCTTTATGAAACCGTAAAAATCCGTTCATGCCGTATAAGTTAAAAAAAACATTCTCCTCATACTTTTTCCGGAAAAGTCAAAAAGTACCTCATATGGTAAACCAAAAAAAGATTCCTTACATACCATGTAGTAAAATTCAAAAATGGGTAAAAAGGACTTTAAACATACATTAAAACATTTTTATAAAACATGGACATGGATGATAAATATAACCCTAGTAAATTCTTACGTATAAGAAATCTTGGATAAAAATGATATTTTTAAAATTATCCCTTACCTTAGGTCCGATATGCTTCGTACGAATCCGAACCTCTTGTATAATGATATAAATAATGTAATTGAGTTATTACAGAATCATATTAATTTTTATTATATCATATATGTTTCACTTAGGTATTTATATTACCCGTTCATTTGTCAATTCCATGTTAAAGTAGCGTTTTGGGTAAAATCGTTTCATTCATCGTACGTGTTTGGACTTAATGTTCTTGATATTATTATTACTTATATCATAATTTACTTACTTAAAAAATATCTAAAATGATTTATATATCATATATATTCAGTATATATGTATATATATAATAGATAGATAAATGAAATGAAACACACCGTTTATGGAGATGGTAGGCTGTACGTACGCATGAACGCTATTTTCCTTTCCTTATTGACTTGAATGGAAGTAAGTAGATGGAATATATATATATATATATACATAAATCCAGTAGCTTCATAATTTCATATATTTCATTATTATTTCTTATATATACTTTATAATCATTCTTGAATGGTTAGCATGGATTATGAATCTCATCGCGTCGTGGAGACGGTAGTCCGTACGTACGCACAAGCGATGATATCATTCCCATAATTATTGAATTGAATTGGAGTGGATGATAAAATATATCAAAATCAGTATGATGTTATAATAACTATGTATAGCTATTATTTACACCATTATACCCATCCATGTATGGTGGTGTTGGAAAAACAGATTACACCACGACGTGGAGACGGTATTCCGTACGTACGTACGCGCGGTGATTTCGTTTTCCATAGGATGGATAGAAGGTAAAATGGGGTTGTTTAATATTTATAATAAATATCAGTATATTAGTGATACTTATTTTATTACTTTATAATGAAAAAACTAAATAAGAAGAAGTTGAAGAAGAAAGAATCTTGAAAGAATCGGTAGAAGAGATTACCTCTTCTTCGACGCACCACCTTTAAACTTCTTCTTAGGAAACTAGGGTTGGTCTTTTGAGAAGACCATAAACTATATGATATAACTATATCGGTTTATAATAGTAATTTTCAGGTTTTTTCCAAGATTCAAGGCTCAAAAGGGTGTGAAGAGAAGTGGGAAGGGGTTCCCTTTTTAAAAGGGAGGAGAGGGGCACCTTTGGAAATCTTAAAAATATTAATTTATAATAAATCATACCCCAATTAAAAACCTCAAAAAATGACTCATATTATAATATTAGATGATATAGGGTTTTAATCGCATCAAAAAATAATATTTAGACTTGTAGGTAATTTATTTTAAACATTATCAACTTGATTTATCCTTATTTAATCTATTAAATTTTATTTGTAGTAATTAGATTCTAAATTTTAAATTTTTATAAATAATTACTTATGTGCTATAAATTATCCATAATTAGATAATTTATGAAATTTAATACTATATACATTTCAATTTATAATTTTTAAATATTTTTTTGATTTTTAAACAATTTAATAATATGTTATTTTTATAAAATAACAATAGTGTCAATTTTGACACTATTCATTTATTTGAATTTAAATAATATCGAAACATAGGATATATTCAAACTAACATATTTAATAGGTTTCTAACATATCATAGTAATTTATAAAATTAGTGGATCACATTAAATAGTTCATATAATATTTATTTTACTATTTGTAAAACCATTTATTTGATATTTCTCTTAATAAAATAATTACTACAACATTTTTGTATAACTATTAAATATACTTATTTGTTGAATAAAAATTAAAAATGAAATACTGGGATTAATATAAATCTTATATATTTCATAATAATATATTTAGTTGGATTTATCTTCTAAAACACCTAAATTTTAAAATGTTATATTTATAAAATTATGAAGGTGACAACTTTGACATCATATACAATAAAATATTATAAGTGTCATAATCACTATTATAAGACTCCAAACGGTCATATATACAGTCATTGGATGATTATGGTATATATATACACTACCAATATGTTTGGGTCAGGTTTTTGAGCCCTTTAATATATATTACTATTTCAATAAAAACAATATTATTTATTTTTTTACTAAATAAATAATTTCTGCATCATTAATGTATAAGCTAATAAGGTAATTAAATAACTCTTAAAAATTACAAATAAATTACCATGATAAATAAAAAAAATTTATATTTCAAATGAGTATTTATAACCGAATTTATATTCTTTATAACCTTATATTAAAAATACATTAATTATTAAATCTTGAGTGAGACATATTTCACTTTCCTTTAAATAAAATAAACTAAAGGTCTTAATAACCTCCAAGTGGGTTCTAATGGATTCCATTTCGACCCAAATATTACTTAAGACGAAATATAATCATCTAATTTTATTAAGACAAGTGTTAGGGTAATTTTATAATATTATATTTACCCTTAATTACCCGATTTACCTTTTACTATGGTAAATAAAATTTACCGTAGTTACTATTCATAATGCCCAAAAATAAAAAGAAGTCTATTAATATAATTTGGACCCAATGATTCCAAATATGTAATCCATTTTTCCAAATTCAATACACAGAAGTTTCAGAAATTAAATTAAAATTATTCTCGTTGTCGAAAGAAAATGGGTTTTTGTTTAAAACATTGTAAAAATTGAATTGATTTAACCTACAAATTCAATGTAAAATCATTTCTTATGAAAAAAAAATATTAAATGGTAAAAATATATTCTATTTATACTTTAAAACCATTAAATATTATAATTTAACCACATAAATTATTACGGTGAAAAAAGTTGTTTTTAATTAAAATATAGCGTGTTTTTACTATTCATTAAAATATGAAAGTTATCAGAATAATATGAAAAATTTATCCAAGGTAAAATTTTATATCCTGATTCCAAAGAATAATTTTATTTTTTAAAATTGAACTTATAAAAATGTAAAAAACTAGATTTAATGTGGGTGCGCCATCAAAAGTGTAACAGCCCAAGATTTTATAAAAAAAATTTCTTTTTAATTTTATTAATGTCTTGTGTTGTACGCTACACCAAAAGGAGCTTGCACAACACGCATCCTTGTCTTGCCTTGCATTACACGCAATCACGACCTTCCTCGATAGCGTGTGTAATACGCAATACCAAGTTTCACTAAACAATGATGTGCTATTAAAATATTATTAAAACTAGCCGTTATGAATAGTAATAACCACTTTTTAAAATTCTGTAAATCTTATTTTTCAAAATGAACTTCATTTTTGGATTCGGAGTATCGAATTTAGCCTAAGTTGAAATTTTGGTACATTTCGGATAACTTTCATATTCTGATGAATAGTGAAAATTACTAAATTATAATTAAAAAACAACTTTTTTAATCGAAATAATTAATAGTGATAAATTATTAATTTGAGTAGTTTTAAAGTATATTTAGAATATATTTTTACAATTTAATACAATGTTGGTCATTGGATGTAATTTCACATTTAAACTAGACATAAACAAGTGTCAATCTTTTGATAGATATTGTTTCTTAAAAACACGCTATTTGTTTTAACAGCGGGATTTAATTATAAAATTAATTAATGAAACTTTTATGTTATGAATTTGGTAAAATGGACTTCATTTTTGAATTCGGAATATGAAATATATCTTGGGATGAAATTTTGGCATTGTTCTGAAAAACATCAATTTTTGATGAATAGTGAAACTACTAAGTGGTAGGTTAAAAACTGAATTTTGCATAAAACTTAATTTTACCGCTTCTGTGAATGGAATTTTGAAAATCCGAGAGACACGGTTAATATCAAGGACTAAAATGTGGTTCAATGAGATGAAAATAATTTTTTGGTGAATAGTAACTTTTTACTTTTTTACCATGGTTAATAGTAAATAAGGTAACTAAGGGTAAATATGATATTAATATTACCCTAACACATGTCCTAATTCTATTGGACAAGTGTAATTCGACCAAAAACAAACTTAGGAATAAAATATGACCATTTAGGCCCACTTGGATTAGATTAGGACATTTATTATTAATTTATTTAAAGAAGGGTTAAAATAGTTAAAATCAAAGTTTAATAAGTAAATCATTTTTAATATGAGGTTATACATAATATAAATTCGACTATAAATATTCATTAGAAAGCTAAAAAGATTTCCTACATGATGGTATTTTATTTGTAATTTTTAGACATCAAATAATATAATTTATTTATGACACAAAAATGATGCAGTAATTATCTTATTAATGAAATATTGACATAATTGATAATATAAATACCAAAATAAATGTAATTTAAGACTTTTTATGAATTCCAATAATTTTCTAGGTTACTATGATATATTAGTGTTGATTTAATCAACTTGGTTCGAACATATAATTCTGTTATGACTTTCACAAAAATCATATATCAAATAGTGTCAAAATTGACACAAAATAGTTTTTAAATCAAATATTATATTATTAATTGTTATTTTATTCCTAAAAATCTAAGGTTCGGCCAAATGACTTAGATAAGGATATATGTATTAATAATATACAATTTGGGGTTCGTTTGGCATTTATAGTAAGTTTATTAACCTTATAGTGAAAGAAAACAAAAAGACACGGTAAAAGTTAAATTATTTAACTTAGAGTTAAATCTAATTGATAAGGTTAAAATAATACCCTAAACTTGTCTAAATCCTATTGGTTGATAGGATTTCGACCCATCCCCACTTTATCTTAGAAATAAGACCCTTTGGAACCATTATAAACCGATTTTGACTTTAATATAAAATAATATTTTGAGATATTCCTAAGGTGCCCCTCTCCTCCCCTATAAAAGGACACCTCCTCCCCCTCCTCCTCACACCAATTTGAGCACTCAAGCTCGGCCAACCCCTGCCAAAATCTCTTCTCCACTTCCCTAGAAACATCCTAGAGGTTCTGGTCTTCCTAAAAGACCAATTCTAGTGCCCTAAGAGGAGGTCTCAAAGAGGCACTTCAAAGAAGAGGTAATTACCGTTACCAATTCTTTCATCCTTATTTCTTCTTCCACTTCTTCTTCTTAGGTTGTTTCATTATGAAGTAATAACATCAGTATCACTCATATACTGATATGTTATTATAAGTATCAAACAACCCTATTTCACCATCTATCCATCCTACGGAAAAAGAAATCACCGCGCGTGCGTACGTACGGAATACCGTCTCCACGCCGTGGTGTAATCTATTTTCCACCACCACCTTACATGGATGGGTATAATGGTGTAAATAATAACTATACATAGTTATTACAACATCATATTGATTCTGATATATTGTATAATCCACTCCAATTCAATTCAATATTTATAGAAATGATATAATCGCTCGTGCGTACGTACGGACTACCGTCTCCACGACGCGATGAGATTCATTCTCCATGTTAACCATTTAAGAATGATTATAATGTATATATAAGAAATAATAATGAAATATATGACATTATAAAGCTACTGGATTTATGTATATATATACATATGTATGTCATCTACTTACTTCCATTTCAAGACAATAAGGAAAGAAAAACAGCGTTCATGCGTACGTACGGACTACCGTCTCCATGAACGGTGTTTTTCATTTTATTTATCTATCTATTATATATATATATATATACTGAATATATATGATATATAAATCATATTTTATATTCTGGAAGTAAGTAAATCATGATATAAGTAATAATAATGTCAAGAACAACAAGTCAAAACACCTACGATAAATGAAACGATTTTACCCAAAACGCTTCTTTAACATGGAATTTACAAAAGAACGGGTAATATAATGTCATAAGTGAACCATATATGATATCATAACAATAAATTTGATTCTGTAATAAGTCAATGACATTATTTAAATCATTATACAGGAGGTTCGGACACATACAAAGCAAGTCGGACCTAAGGTAAGGGAAATATCACAATCTCATTTTTATCCGAGATTGTTTATACTTTAGTATTTACTGGGGTGTATTTTATCATCCACATCCATGTTTCATCAATATGTAATATTATTTCCATCCACCTACAATTGTTTAAATCCATTTTTACCCTTCGGTGAGTTTTTAGTAATATCTATGAAAGGAATCTTTTGTCATACGAGGTACTTTTTGACTTTTCTGACAAAAGTACGAAGAATGTTTTTTTTAACTTATACGGCATGAATGGATTTTTAAAACATTGTTTCCAAGAAGCTTCCTTTAAAAGTTTTCAAGTTTATTTTTAATCAACTTCTTTTATTTTAAAGTTGTATGACATGTTATGAAAGGAAAAATGTTTTTGAAGAAGAAAGGATATTTTCCTCAAAAATGGAGTTCAAGTGTTTTATCAAAATTATTTTCCATCTAAGATAATAAAGGGTTCTGTTTTTATCCCTATTATTAAATTGATTTGTTCATGTTGTGATGGAATTATTTTTATGAATTCCTTTATCTTATATGAATTGATTTATGATGTCATGATGTTTCAAGAATCCCATTTTTGTTACATGTGTTATGCGATGATGTATGTTTTATGATTATGTGGCACACATAAGAAAGGATTCATTATAAGATGGGTGGGACCTATATCTCCCTCCAATGCATTGGGTAAAGATTTTATATCTCATGAGATAGACAGGGCTGGAACGGTAGGTTATACCGGTTCAGTGAAACAAGACTGAAACGAGGGTTACTCGATTCAGAAAGGGACTTTGTCCACTAAGATAGTCTTGGCAATTAGTCTTGACTAACAAGAAATGATTCTCTATGATTATGTGTGTATGCCACAAAGTTTCATGTTTTAAGTTATGATTATTGGGATTACTTTTTCACTGCCATGATTTATCCCATGATTATGAAATTATGCTCTCTTTTGCAGGTTATGATTTCCAAAATGTTATGTTCTTAATATGATGTGATTGATATTTATTTTGTTTACCCTTACTGAGCATTTGAGCTCACCCTTTTATGTTTTCTTTTCCCCAGGATATAATGAAAGGTTTTAGGTAAAAAAAAAGGAATATCTTTATAGGAGATGTTGAAGATCTCTCACCACGATTAGAAGATTACGTTCCGAGTTTCCAAAGACACTAAACTATTACGATCCTTGTGTGTGTGTTTTGGTTATGTACTAAGTATTCCGCAAAAGTAATGTAATGTCCATGTACGATAAGCTTCGGGTCTCTACAGTTGGTATCAGAGGAAATGTTTAGTCAACCTTTGGAAACTAGGATGCGAAAACGTTAGTGAGATCCCTAGAGATATTTCTAAGGTATGTCTAGGGATGTCCCTAGGGATAAGTATACGTATAGGTTATAGTAATAGAATTACACTAACGATCATAGAATTAAACCTAAGATGTTGGATATTGAAGGTACTCCCCCTTTATTATGTTGTTTTCCCAAGCATGATTTTTGCCTCTCACACTATTCTTTTTGGGTTTTAGACGATGGCTGGAACCCGAAGGAACCGTGTTGATCAATGCAATGGACAATGCAATGATTGCCCTCCTGAACAAACAAATGTTATGGGAGATGGAGTGCAAAATCTTCTTGCTATACTTACACAAGCTATGAATCATTCTGGACTTCCAAATGAGCAGAGAAGGGAACAATATTCTATTGAGTCCTTCATGAGGCAACGTCCACCTTCTTTCAGTGGGTCTTCTGATCCACTTGTGGCTGAACAATGGATCAGTACTACTGAAAAGATATTTTCAGTTCTTCAATGTTCTGAACATGATAAAGTCATCTTAGCAGTATATCGTTTGGAAGGTGAAGCTGATCAATGGTGGAATCTTATCAAGAATACGAGGCCAAGAGATGAAATTGAGTCCATGGAATGGGACGAGTTCAAGAACTTGTTTTTCAGTAAGTACTTCCCTCGTATTCTTCGAACAAAGATGGAGAAAGAGTTTCTTGAACTGAAGCAAAGGGACGATGAATCTGTTGGTACCTATGAAGCAAATTTTACAAGACTTGCAAGGTATGCTTCTGGAATTATCATCCAACCTGAAAGTAAAGTTGATCGATTTTTCAGTGGCTTAAAACCAAGTCTTCGAAGGGCATTAGCTATAAGAGACTTCAGTAGCTATGAAGAAATTGTGCGTTGTGCTATCAAGGTAGAAATGGAAGTTGGTGTTACATATCCATCTCATGGTTTTGACAAGAAACGAAAGATGGAGTTCAAGGAGAAATCTCAGAATAATGGTGAAAAGAAGATGAATGTTTCCTTATGCACAAAGTGTGGAAAGAAGCATGGTGGAGATTGTCTTAAAGGGACTAGAAAATGTTTTAAGTGTGGAAAAGAAGGTCATCGAGCAGCTGAGTGTCTAAGTAATGGAAAAAGGGTTTCTAATGATGTGAATAAAGCAAACACTGCAGAGAACGCACCACCAACACTTCAATGCTTCAAGTGCAAGGAAATGGGGCATTATGCTAATAATTTCCCTAATCCAAGGTTTAGTGATGATCAACATGAGCAACCACTAAAGGAAAAGGACAAAGGGAAGTCACATGCGATCACTATTGGCGATGTTGAATATGATAACGATGTGGTGGAATGATTAAGCATTTATGTAATGGGATTCCAAAATAATGTTGTATCATTGAGTATTGCAATATTTATTGATGTGGTATTCAAAGTGATTGAGAGATTTTTTTTGTGGAAATAAGATGATATGCGCATAATGAAGACGAGAGAATGAAATGTTTAATAGTATTCATGAGCTCATGATTGATATAAGGACTAAGTGATATCATGGTTTGAGTATAAATAATTTTGAGGATTTTGGTATGTGTAAAGTGTTAACTTTTAACTGCATTCAAGTTTTCACTAAGGTTAAATGGGTATTCAAGAGTATACATGATTAAGGACTTTGAATGTTTGGAATGTGACCAACAAAACATATCTTATGATATATGGGGATCAACGATGATATTAAATCTCTGGTAGTTGTTTTCACTATGTTATGAGAGTGGACTGCAGTATTATGGATAAGCCTAAAGATTGGAATGGATTGTGTTGGACGTAAGTTAGTATTGTTTAAGGATAGAAATTTTTTTCGATATTATTGATGGGATGTTATAGTAATATAGTTTTGGAAAAAGGACAACCTGCAGGACGGGCGACAGCCCATCGCTTCAGACAAGGCTGTGGGAATCGAACCCACAACCGAAGTGCGACTGGCCTTTATCGCCTACCACTGGCCTACAGAAAGTCCCTGTTTAGTAGAAACTAGTTTTATTATATTAAGCAGTATGATATATGAAGTATAAGTCCATTTTAGGAAACATATATGATTAATCTCACTATAGATCGGTTTATGCATATAATTTTTTCTAACCTTTTGTTTGAGACAGATTGAATGACCCGTCATTCTATCACATGATCTGCTAACACTTCACGAATAACAAATTCAACTTCATTTATTTAAGAGATGAAGTGGAAATTATTCAAGGCACGAACAACAGTGAGATTGTACCAAAATAAAGTAAGTATTTATTAAAATTCAAATTTTCAACTTTTCGGGAAATGATCTTGAAAACCAAAAATGTTGTCCTAGTGATCTTATACCTGATGAATCAGATGGTACCTTATATCATCACAAATCTATGGATTTGTGATTACTGGCTTTTCCATAGCCATGTTCTCTACCACTCTCCATCAGAACATGATGGTTAGATTTCTCTTCCATATCCATATTTTCACCTATGTGGAAACCCAATGATTAGTTTATTTGGGTAACCGTTACGTTTCATACATTTGTTTTTAAAGATTGGTTTTGATATTCCTTTTTACGATGTGGTTTTCTATTAAAGAAACTTTCGAATAGTAAACCATTTATAACCCCGACGAATTTCGAGGGCGAAATTCATTTTAAGGGGGGTAGAATGTAACAGCCCAAGATTTTATAAAAAAATTTTCTTTTTAATTTTATTAATGTCTTGTGTTGTACGCTACACCAAAAGGAGCTTGCACAACACACATCCTTGTCTTGCCTTGCATTACACGCAATCGCGACCTTCCTCGATAGCGTGTGTAATACGCAATACCAAGTTTCACTAAACAATGATGTGCTATTAAAATATTATTAAAACTAGCCGTTATGAATAGTAATAACCACTTTTTAAAATTCTGTAAATCTTATTTTTCAAAATGAACTTCATTTTTGGAATCGGAGTATCGAATTTAGCCTAAGGTGAAATTTTGGTACATTTCGGATAACTTTCATATTCTGATGAATAGTGAAAATTACTAAATTATAATTAAAAAACAACTTTTTTAATCGAAATAATTAATAGTGATAAGTTATTAATTTGAGTAGTTTTAAAGTATATTTAGAATATATTTTTACAATTTAATACAATGTTGGTCATTGGATGTAATTTCACATTTAAACTAGACATAAACAAGTGTCAATCTTTTGATAGATATTGTTTCTTAAAAACACGCTATTTGTTTTAACAGCGGGATTTAATTATAAAATTAATTAATGCAACTTTTATGTTATGAATTTGGTAAAATGGACTTCATTTTTGAATTCGGAATATGAAATATAGCTTGGGATGAAATTTTGGCATTATTCTGAAAAACATCAATTTTTGATGAATAGTGAAACTACTAAGTGGTAGGTTAAAAACTGAATTTTGCATAAAACTTAATTTTACCGCTTCTGTGAATGGAATTTCGAAAATCCGAGAGACACGGTTAATATCAAGGACTAAAATGTGGTTCAATGAGATGAAAATAATTTTTTGGTGAATAGTAACTTTTTACTTTTTTACCATGGTTAATAGTAAATAAGGTAACTAAGGGTAAATATGATATTAATATTACCCTAACACATGTCCTAATTCTATTGGACAAGTGTAATTCGACCAAAAACAAACTTAGGAATAAAATATGACCATTTAGGCCCACTTGGATTAGATTAGGACATTTATTATTAATTTATTTAAAGAAGGGTTAAAATAGTTAAAATCAAAGTTTAATAAGTAAATCATTTTTAATATGGGGTTATACATAATATAAATTCGACTATAAATATTCATTAGAAATCTAAAAAGATTTCCTACATGATGGTATTTTATTTGTAATTTTTAGACATCAAATAATATAATTTATTTATGACACAAAAATGATGCAGTAATTATCTTATTAATGAAATATTGACATAATTGATAATATAAATACCAAAATAAATGTAATTTAAGACTTTTTATGAATTCCAATAATTTTATAGGTTACTATGATATATTAGTGTTGATTTAATCAACTTGGTTCGAACATATAATTCTGTTATGTCTTTCACAAAAATCATATATCAAATAGTGTCAAAATTGACACAAAATAGTTTTTAAATCAAATATTATATTATTAATTGTTATTTTATTCCTAAAAATCTAAGGTTCGGCCAAATGACTTAGATAAGGATATATGTATTAATAATATACAATTTGGGGTTCGTTTGGCATTTATAGTAAGTTTATTAACCTTATAGTGAAAGAAAACAAAAAGACACGGTAAAAGTTAAATTATTTAACTTAGAGTTAAATCTAATTGATAAGGTTAAAATAATACCCTAAACTTGTCTAAATCCTATTGGTTGATAGGATTTCGACCCATCCCCACTTTATCTTAGAAATAAGACCCTTTGGAACCATTATAAACCGATTTTGACTTTAATATAAAATAATATTTTGAGATATTCCTAAGGTGCCCCTCTCCTCCCCTATAAAAGGACACCTCCTCCCCCTCCTCCTCACACCAATTTGAGCACTCAAGCTCGGCCAACCCCTGCCAAAATCTCTTCTCCACTTCCCTAGAAACATCCTAGAGGTTCTGGTCTTCCTCAAAGACCAATTCTAGTGCCCTAAGAGGAGGTCTTAAAGAGGCACTTCAAAGAAGAGGTAATTACCGTTACCAATTCTTTCATCTTTATTTCTTCTTCCAATTCTTCTTCTTAGGTTGTTTCATTATGAAGTAATAACATCAGTATCACTCATATACTGATATGTTATTATAAGTATGAAACAACCCTATTTCACCATCTATCCATCCTACGGAAAAAGAAATCACCGCGCGTGCGTACGTACGGAATACCGTCTCCACGCCGTGGTGTAATCTATTTTCCACCACCACCTTACATGGATGGGTATAATGGTGTAAAGAATAACTATACATAGTTATTAAAAAATCATATTGATTCTGATATATTGTATAATCCACTCCAATTCAATTCAATATTTATAGAAATGATATCATCGCTCGTGCGTACGTACGGACTACCGTCTCCACGACGCGATGAGATTCATTCTCCATGTTAACCATTTAAGAATGATTATAATGTATATATAAGAAATAATAATTAAATATATGACATTATAAAGATACTGGATTTATGTATATATATACATATGTATGTCATCTACTTACTTCCATTTCAAGACAATAAGGAAAGAAAAACAGCGTTCATGCGTACGTACGGACTACCGTCTCCATGAACGGTGTTTTTCATTTTATTTATCTATCTATTATATATATATATATATACTGAATATATATGATATATAAATCATATTTTATATTCTGGAAGTAAGTAAATCATGATATAAGTAATAATAATGTCAAGAACAACAAGTCAAAACACCTACGATAAATGAAACGATTTTACCCAAAACGCTTCTTTAACATGGAATTTACAAAAGAACGGGTAATATAATGTCATAAGTGAACCATATATGATATCATAACAATAAATATGATTCTGTAATAAGTCAATGACATTATTTAAATCATTATACAGGAGGTTCGGACACATACAAAGCAAGTCGGACCTAAGGTAAGGGAAATATCACAATCTCATTTTTATCCGAGATTGTTTATACTTTAGTATTTACTGGGGTGTATTTTATCATCCACATCCATGTTTCATCAATATGTAATATTATTTCCATCTACCTACAATTGTTTAAATCCATTTTTACCCTTCGGTGAGTTTTTAGTAATATCTATGAAAGGAATCTTTTGTCATACGAGGTACTTTTTGACTTTTCCGACAAAAGTACGAAGAATGTTTTTTTTAACTTATACGGCATGAATGGATTTTTAAAACATTGTTTCCAAGAAGCTTCCTTTAAAAGTTTTCAAGTTTATTTTTAATCAACTTCTTTTATTTTAAAGTTGTATGACATGTTATGAAAGGAAAAATGTTTTTGAAGAAGAAAGGATATTTTCCTCAAGAATGGAGTTCAAGTGTTTTATCAAAATTATTTTCCATCTAAGATAATAAAGGGTTCTGTTTTTATCCCTATTATTAAATTGATTTGTTCATGTTGTGATGGAATTATTTTTATGAATTCCTTTATCTTATATGAATTGATTTATGATGTCATGATGTTTCAAGAATCCCATTTTTGTTACATGTGTTATGCGATGATGTATGTTTTATGATTATGTGGCACACATAAGAAAGGATTCATTATAAGATGGGTGGGACCTATATCTCCCTCCAATGCATTGGGTAAAGATTTTATATCTCATGAGATAGACAGGGCTGGAACGGTAGGTTATACCGGTTCAGTGAAACAGGACTGAAACGAGGGTTACTCGATTCAGAAAGGGACTTTGTCCACTAAGATAGTCTTGGAAATTAGTCTTGACTAACAAGAAATGATTCTCTATGATTATGTGTGTATGCCACAAAGTTTCATGTTTTAAGTTATGATTATTGGGATTACTTTTTCACTGCCATGATTTATCCCATGATTATGAAATTATGCTCTCTTTTGCAGGTTATGATTTCCAAAATGTTATGTTCTTAATATGATGTGATTGATATTTATTTTGTTTACCCTTACTGAGCATTTGAGGTCACCCTTTTATGTTTTCTTTTCCCCAGGATATAATGAAAGGTTTTAGGTAAAAAAAAAGGAATATCTTTATAGGAGATGTTGAAGATCTCTCACCACGATTAGAAGATTACGTTCCGAGTTTCCAAAGACACCAAACTATTACGATCCTTGTGTGTGTGTTTTGGTTATGTACTAAGTATTCCTCAAAAGTAATGTAATGTCCATGTACGATAAGCTTCGGGTCTCTACAAAAAGGCAGCAAAAATGCATTTTTTGAAAAATACTTATTTTACCCGAAAAATTTATTTTATTCTCATACCATGTTGTCTAAAATGATTAACATGAATAATAATGTTATAAAAATAAAAATATAGTTAATACTATTCATAACAGCTAGTTCGCGATAATATTATAACCATATATCATTGTTTAGTGAAACCCGATATTGCGTACAACACACACTATTGAGGAAGGTCGCGATTGCGTGTAATGCAAGCCAGGTCAGGGTTGCGTAGAGTGAAAAACTCCTTTTGGGGTTGCATATAACATAATTCAAAACTTATTTCCTTTATAAATTAAAAAAATCTATACTTAATGATGCGTAGAATAATTTCTACAAAACAAACTTGAAATTCTGTGTAACACAAGCAAAGAATAGTGTTGCGTATACTGCAAGCTAATACGATGTCGCGTATATCACAAGCTAATTTTGGTGTAGCGTACAACACAAGACATCAAAAAATTAAAATAATATTCTTCATAAAATCTCTGGGTGTTACACATACCTATCTAGATAGTAAATGTGGATTTAGCTCTAGATTAAAAGTACCTATGGGTAAAAACTCTGATAAGATATCCCAGGCCTAACTCAGGGTAATATGGTACATGAAAAGATCTTTTTTGCATGTCGGGTTTGACACTCCCGGGGATATGCATTTGAAATTCACAGACTCTTCAAAAACCACCATGAATGATGTAAATTGATGTTGTCTATGAATAACCTAGGATACACCTGAGGGATCATATTTTAATAAAGGTGTCATATTTTAGACATCACATAAGTTGTTTTCATGATTATGTGATTCCTCACTCTGATAATCGTTACTTACCCAATGATTTATGGTTTTAATCAACCAAGGGAACTTGAAGGAACTGGATTAATGTTGAATGTGATGAAAAATCTTTTGATGAGCATTCAAATGGGATGATCACTGGAGTGAAGGATGTTGTTATCATGCCAAATTAGTTTTCAAGGAACATGATCAACATTGTGTACCTTAACCAACTATTAGACTCACCAAGGAAGAGAAGAAATGATTTCACTAAGATTTTAGGTAATGAAGACCATGGAGGAATGAATATATGATTTTCCTTATGTCAAGAATGTGGAATTAATCACCCAAATGAATGTCTTAGAGGAACAAGAAGGTGGATTGAATATTGAAATGAAGGACTTAAAGCGAGTAACTACAAAGTAAAAATTAAGGGTTTGACTAATGAAATGGATGGTAATATTGGACTCCCTAGGACATCATTAAAGGTAAAATTATTTAAGTGTGGAATGAATGGTCATTATGTGAATCAATGTCCTAAGGGGAAATCTCTGAATAGAATCAACAAGGTGGTATGAGTAATGGTTTATTTCTAATGATTATGAGACTAAAGATGAAATGTGAAAGGAAAGATGTATTATATAAAAGGATGAGATAGCCTTATTACGTCGTATAGATGATGTTGAATAATCAAAGTTTTTATCTGTTTGGATTCAAAAATTGTGGTGAAATTCACAAGGATTGTTCATTTTATGTTTTTCTCTAAGGATTTACATGTTTCTGTTTAATGTTTCTAATGGATTGAAAAAGTGATTTAATAATGATTTTATAGTTTCATTAAGGTAAGGTAACCCTTAATATGTTCATTATGTTAATATAATTTTGTATGTATAAAGATATGTTGGATATGAACAAGTCAATTGGACAATATTGATTACATCATAACTTGTAATGCCCCGACCCCAGTTACACAGAGTCGGTACATTATTTTAATACATTGGCATGATAACAAGGAATCAAGTCCCGAAGGACCGATCAGTTTAACAGTCTTGGAAAATAGATTACGTCCATGAATGTTACATTACACTTCATAAGATACAAAAAACATAAATAATCTTTTATGAACTCCATTATTCCCATCTCTTAACCCTGCATATCAATGACAATACACTTCTTGGAATCTTGGGAAAAATAAAACATAGAAAGGGATGAGCTCAGATGCTCAGTAAGGATAATAATACAGCAGAAACTTTCATAAATAATCATAGACATTTAAGGCAATGTATAACTAAAACAAAAGCATTTTAAACATGAACTTCAGCATAATATGGCTGAAATAAAATGGAATAATTCCATTTACTTATTCACATGGACATTCTACTAGTTGAATAATCACATGTAATATCACTAACCAATTTAATAATGATGGAATGCATAATGATGAACTTTAATTTCTTTGTCAAGGCCTCGTGCCAAGACCTTGGGGCTAACTGTAATCGAAACCCAATCCGGAGTGCCTCTAATAACCGGACACCAACCCAGAGTGCCTCTAATAACCGGACACCAACTCAGAGTGCCTCTAATAACCTGACACTAACGCTGAGTGCCTCTAATAACCGAACACCAACCCGGAGTGCCTCTAATAACCAGACACCAACCCAGATGGTCTTCTGTAACCGGACCCCAACCCAGAACATACTAGTCCAACAAATTCTTCTTAAGAAGAGGATGAAATATAACACAAACATTCATATTAAAACAAGCATATGAAATGTCAATACTTTACCCATAAAACATGAATGGCATAAGAATAATACGTCTACAGTCAAATATATCACAAAACCTTCAACACAGTATGGAAGATTTGTATCATGATAAATCAACTTCAAAACAAGTTTAAAATCTATTAAAGAATCTTGTCATGGATGAAAATGATTTGTAAAACTCTTTGAGATAAATACACCTTTTTCATGAAAACATTTAAAAGTAACATAATTTAGAAAATAATTCATTTAAATACATTTTTGAATCAAAGTGTCCCATACCACATTGAAACTTTTGAAAGGAATTATAATTTTAAAAACATTCAATTCCATATAAATAAATCCTTAAAAACTATTTTGAATACATGGAAATTAATGAGGAATATTTAGAAGAATAAATATTTAAAAAATTTAAAATGATGTTTTAGTTAAAAAATTCCCTTAAAATAATCCCTTTTAAAACTCTTTCATAAAACATGGACATGGATAATAAATATGTACCAGTAGATACTTCGTAAAAATAACCTCGGATAATAAAGAGATTGTGAAATTAACCCTTACCAATTTTGTAACTTACGAAACATACAACCCATGAAAGAGGTATCATACAATGAATATGTAAATATACATAAATTAATGTGTATTACACAAATAATAAAATTATGGGCACTACATACATCACAAAAAGGTAATAGTGACAATATGACATGAATCTCATGGGAATAAAGAGTGAGATGAAAACCCCTTACCTTGTGTCTGACCTGACCCGTTCGTTCTTTAACATCTTGAATAATAAACTAAAGTTAATTTCTACTTGATTAAGATCCTTTTTCGAGTTTATTATTACTTTTATATCACTTATTACCATGTTATAAACATTATGTAATCGTTTAAGTTAATAACGTTCATTTTGTCAATATTTGGCACTTGGGTCAAAAATGAACACCTTATAGTTACAAGTTGTTCACATGGTCAAAATATCTGTATATCCAGAATGATATTGATGATTTATATATCATATATATCATATATTTCATAAATATACATGTATTTATAATAGTACATATCATTTTGGGGTAAGAATGATATGTACCATTCATGGAGACGGTAAGCCGTACGTACGGATGAACGCTACATTCATCTATATTTCTTATTTTAATGGAATTAAAACATATTGATACATAGGTATATTATAATTAAAGTATAATATCATATATAATATCATTAACTCCATCCTTTACATGTCCCACATATGGTATTAACGAGTCATATCACTTTGAGGTGGCGGTAGTCCGCACTTCCTCAAATGAAATTATCACATTTAATCATTATGGAAACCATTAAGGTATTCTATAAAAAAACACAGATGCATGAAAAAACCAAAAACATAATATATATCATATATAAATACAGTTCCATCATAATGGCCACCATGAGAGGCGTTATGAGGTAATTGAACAATTATCGTTTCGTGAGGTGTTAGTTTTCAATCCACAGAAACATTATGTTCTTCACCCATTAGATGGAGGTGTGTGTAAGTGTAATAAAAATATATCTCATAAAAAAATCCTAGTATATTTAGTATACTATTGTTATTATAAAATAATGTAATAAATATTGTTTAGGGTTGGAGAAGTCAAATTAAAGAAATGAAATTAAGATAAATTGTTATCTTTAATTTGGGTAACTTCCTTTGGTTTGAACCAAAAGGACTCCTAGAAGCTCCTTCTGCCTAAAGTAAGGCTTCTAGGAGGAGGAGAGGGATGTAGGGAGATTAATTTGGTAGAGTTTGGACGATCCTAATGGCTTGAGATGTTTAAGGAATTTGTTAGAAGTGGTCTTCTTTTATAAGGGGGAGGAGAGGCTCTTTAGGAAAGTGTGAAAATATTATTTTATTATATAATGATATTCGGTTTCTAAAGGTCCAAAAATCATTAGAGTCAAAGATAATATGACTCATGGTCGAAATAAAATCATCCAATAAGAATTGGACATGTTTTTGATATTATTTTAATATTTATAATCTAATTTATTTAAATCATTTATTAATGAGGTAAATACTGCATCATTATATTGTCCTTGATAATTTAATTTATTTGATGTATAAAAATTATAAAAAATAAAATTATGTAGGAAATCATTTCAGATTTCCACTGAATATTTATAGTCAAAAATATTACTTACATAACACCATATAAAAATTAATTTCTAAAAGGTTTTTGTTTATGTCAATTTTGCATTTACATTAAATTAATTAATCTAAAGTGTCATTATCATTCATAAGTGGCTCCATGGGGTCCCAAAATCTATCCAAAGATGCCCATGGTCGGCCATTACTCATCCAATAAGGTTAGGAAATGTGTTAAGGTAATTGTGAATTATTACAATATTCTTTTCACCTTGAATTACCCTATTTACCTTTAACCGCGGTAAATAAAAGTAAAAAAGTTACTATTCACCAAAAAATTATTTTTATCTTATTGAACCACATTTTACTCCTTGATATTAACTATGTCTCTCTAATTTTCAAAATTCAACTCACAGAAGCGGTAATATTAAGTTTTATGTGAATTTTCAAATTATCCTAGGAGGTGGGTAAAAGAAAGTGAAAAGTTCAATAAAATTTTTATATATCTAAAATTTTTATAAACTGAATCCAATGAATTAAAATGAACTTATATTAGTATTATGTATCTATTTTTACATAAATTAATTTAAATAAAATAAATAATTATTTAAATAAAAAATAGGTTTTAACCAATAACTCAGTGTTTTTCACTATTCATGAAAATTGATGTTTCTCAGAAAAATACCAAAAATTTGGCCTAAGATATATTTCATATTATGAATTCAAAAATGATGTCTATTTTACCAAATTAAAAACATATAAGTTTCATTAATTAATTTAAAAATTAATTCTAGTTGTCAAAACAAATAGCGTGTTTTTAAGAAATAATAACAGTCAAAAGATTGACACTTGGTTATGTCTGGTTTAAATGTGAAATTATGTCCAATGACCAGCACTGTATTAAATGGTAAAAATATATTCTATATATACCTTAAAACCACTAAAATTCATAATTTATCACTATTAATTATTTCAATTAAAATAGTTGTTTTTAATTAAAAATTAGTAATTCTCACTATTCATCAAAATATGAAAGTTATCCGAAAAGCAGAAAAATTTCACCCTAAGCTAATTTCGATATTCTGAATCCAAAAATTAAGTCCATTTTACAAGATAAAATTTATAAAATTTCAAAAAGTGGGTATTACTATTCATAACAGTTAGTTTGATTGGTTGTGGTGTGTTATAACTCGAAGTTGCGTACAACACACGCTACTGTATTATTCAAAGTGAAGCGTACCATGGAAGCTTGGGGTGTTACATTCTCCCATCCTTCAATAAATTGCGTCCTCTCAATTTGAAATTGTTCATCGAAAATAAAAGTTTGAAAATAGAAAATATCTTTTTGGGAAAACCCACATCGGAAAATTGGGATAATAAAATTTAGTCTTAATAAGAGGAAAAGATAAATGAAAGGGTCACCACCAAATTATGATTTTGATTAAGAGAACATTGGTGGAAATTAAAGACACGTAATTGGAGGAAAACATTAATATTTATAGGGATTTATTGAGGTCATCAATCACAAACAATTGTAGAATTATGGGCCTTAAAGCCACCAATCTATGATGATTTAAAATACCACCTGTTCAACAAAAAGTAAGGTATTAGGATAACAAATTTTTGGTTTTAAGATCTCTTCCCTAAAGTTTAATAATTAATTTATCGATAAAATGAGAGGAATATATATATATATATATATGTATATATACTTGAAAAGTAGAGTTTCATCCTTCAACTAATTCCTACTACAAACTCGTCTTTCACTCTAAAAGATTTAATATATATATATATACATATATATATATATATATATATATGTTCTATTTATCCTAATCGTATAGGGTTAAAAAAATAATGAATTTATAATTCACATATCAGACCCTTTATAAAAAACTACATTATTCAATCAAGGACATCACGTGGGCTAGTGGTAGGTGATACACCCTTGTCGCCATTCAGTTGTGAGTTTAAATATTCCAGCCTTGTCGGACGCGATGAGTTTCCACCCAACATATGGGTTGTCCTTTTTATGGAAATCCAAAAATAATATCAAAATAGAATTATCCAAAATAATTCTGCCCAAACTCATAGTCCAAAATTTATAAGGTAGGTAAACACAACTAAGATCCCTTTTTTCCATGTAATAACAATTGAACACCTTCACAATGTATTATTTTAAAAAATGGTAACATCCTGAATTACCATAAAAACTCATTGATTACATTCATGCTCCCTTATTCTTTATATAATACTGGATATACTCCTATCGAAAATGTTGTAGACTCCAACGATGAAAAATCATTAATCAGTTTCAAAGTATTCAAGAATATCCAATATAATTTACCCAAATCAACCATATCTTATTCCAAAATTAGTACCTCAATATTATGAGAATATTAAGGTTTATCTTTCCTTCAACCATGTAATTTCCAAAAAGTTTGACTCACTGTAGAGTCACTTTTCTTAGTACCATAAAATCTCAAATCCTCAGTGAAACAGTTCTGCAGTACAATCCTTATTTATTTCCAGTACATCATTGATACAACACTTCAATGAAATAATTCCAAAAAAACATAATATTACTAGTCATTCCTCTTCATCTTTGGTAGTATCATAATTTGATTATTATGCAATAACATCATTTGCAGCATAGTCTGAGGACTGGTACATTGGTTCGCGTTGTGTCCAAGCTCTTTACAGATGAAGTATTGTACATTTGAAACCTTTTTCTCACACTTGCCGTCACATACTTAGTGTTATAACATACTCTCATTCCCTTCAAGAATTTTCCAAGGTTATTCTTCCCACAGTTATCACATATGGAAAAAATCCTTCTTTACCTTATTCCCTTTATCTGTCCTTCTCTCTACCATCCTTTTCTTCTCTGGCTTCCCTTCAAAACCATAGGACTCTGAAAATTCTTTACTTATCTTATCAACACATGATACTATTTTTCATATGATTATAATACGTGGGAGACTATTTCCCTTCTAAATTTTGGCTTAGGACCATGAATGATATGATCCTTATTACTCTTTGGATCATGTGTATTTCTAGATTTCTCATTCTTTATACTGGGCACCATTTCTAAACAATGGAATACACTAGATTAATTTATGAATAGAAATACCTAATCCCGAACTTGTAAAACACTTAACAAAAATTAATCAGTTTATGGATATAATCCATAATCATAAAAAATGTTTTCTTTGAGTAATTATATACTCATAATCCCTTCATAATGATTTGTAAAGAAAATGAGAAATATCCTAAGCATATCCCCTGGGAGTGTCGTAACAAAAGTGCAGCAAGGCCCATTGTCGTTCACCAATTCCTGTTTGAGTCTAGCTCAAAGCGGTGTTTTCGGGTTTTACCCAGAGGTACATCTGTTCCAGAGCCACCTCTACCTGCTCGTATCCAGACAGGGATTTATTGCTCGGAAAACTCACAAATTCTATACAATACCAATATTCTAGGAAGTTCTTCTATAATAATCCTCAAAGTCTATCTTAGGGTAATGTTCTCTAATCAAAGTTTATCTAAATCTAGTGTCCAAGATTATTGCTAAACTTACTCTGATAAAAACTGTAACACCCCGACCCTAGTTACCCAGAGTCGGTGCATTATTTTAATAAATTGGCATGATAACAAGGAATCATGTCTTGAAGGACCGATCAGTTTAGCAATCTTGTAAAATAGATTACGTATATGAATGTTACATTACACTTCATAACATACAAAACAACATAAATAATCCTTTATGAATGCCATTATTCTATTATCTTAACCCTACATATCAATCACAATACACTTCTTGGAATTTGGGGAAGAATAAAACATAGAAAGGGGTGAGATCAGATGCTCAGTAAGGATAATAATACAACGAAAAATTTCATAAATAAGCATAATCATTTAAGGCAATGTATAACTATAAAACGCCTTTTAAACATGAAATTTAGCATAATATGGAAGAAATAAAATGAAATAATGCCATTTATTTATTTCTATGGAAATTATACTAGTAGAATAATCACATGAAACATCACTAACCACTTTCATAATGATGTAATGCCTAATGATGAACTTTAATTTCATTGTGAAGGCCTCGTGCCAAGACCTAGGGGCTAACTATAACCGGAACCCAAACCGGAGTGCCTCTAATAACCGGACTCCAACCCGGAGTGCCTCTAATAGCTGGACACCAACCTAGAGTGCCTCTAATAACCGGACACCAACCCGGAGTACCTCTAATAACCGGAAACCAACCCAGAGGGTCTATTGTAACCGGACCCCAACCCGAAACATACTAGTCCAACACATTTTTCTTAATAAGAGGATGAAATATAACATAAACATTCGTATTAAAACTAACATATGAAATGTCAATACCTTACCCATAAACAATGAATGGTATAAGAATAATACATCCACAGTCAAACATATCACAAAACCTTCAACACAATATGGAAGATTTGTATCATGATAAATCAACATCAAAACAAGGTAAAAATCTATTAAAGGATCTTGTCATGGATGAAAATGATTTGTAAAACTCTTTGAGAGAAATACAACTTTTTCATGAAAACATTTAAAAGTCACCCAATTTAGAAAAAAATTCATTTAAATATATTTTTGAATCAAAGTGTCCCATACCACTTTGAAACTTTTGAAAGGAATTATCATTTTAAAAACATTCAATTGCATATAAATAAATCCTTAAAAACCATTTTGAATACATGGAAATTAATGAGGAAGATTTAGAAGAATAAACATTTAAAACATTGGAAATGATGTTTTAGTAAAACAATTCCCTTAAAAGAATACCTTTGAAAACTATTTCATAAAACATGGACATGGATAATAAAAATGTACCAGTAGATTGTTATGTAAAAACAACCTCGGATAATAAAGAGATTGTGAAATTAACCCTTACCAATTTGGTAACTTATGAAACATACAACCCATGAAAGAGGTATCATACAATGAATATGTAAATACAAATAAATTAAAGTGTATTACACAAAGAATACATTTATGGTCAATACATACACCACAGAAAAGGTAATAGTGGCAATATGGCATGAATCTCACGGGAATAAGGAGTAAGATGAAAACCTGTTACCTTGTGTCCGACTTGACCTATTCGTTATTTAACATCCTGAATAATAAACAAAATCTAATTTTTAATTTCTTAATAAACTTTTTAAGTTTTATTATTCCTTTTATATCACTTATTAATTTGTTATAAACATTATGTAATCATTTAAGTTAATGACGTTCGTTTTGTCAATATTTGGAACTTGAGTCAAAAATGAACACCTTATAGTTACAAGTTGTTCACATGGTCAAAGGATCATTATATCCAGAATGATATTCATGATTTAGATATCATATATATCATATACATCACATATATACATGTATTTATGATAGTACATATCATTTTGGGTTATGAATGAAATGTACCATTCATGGAGACGGTAAGCCGTACGTACGCATGAACGCTATATTCATCTCTATTTCTTATTTTAATGGACATAAAACATAATGATACATAGGTATATTATAATTAAAATATAATATCATATATAATATCATTAACTCCATCCTTTACACGTCCCACATATGGTATTAACGAGTCATATCACTTTGAGGGGGCGGTAGTCCGCACTTCCTCAAATGAAATTATCGCATTTACTCATTATGGAAACCATTAAGGTATGATATAAATGAAAAATACAGAATCATGAAGAAAAGAAAACATAATATATATCATATATAAATAAAGTTCCATCATAATGGCCACCATGAGAGGTGGTGTGAGGTAATTGAACAATCATCCTTTCGTGAGGCGTTAGTTTGTCATCCACAAAAACATTATGTTCTTCCCCCATTAGATGGAGGTTTGGGTAAGTGTAATTCAAATATATCTCCTAAAAACATCCTAGTATATTTATTATACATGTGTTGTTATAAAATAAAGTAATAAAAAAAGTTTAGGGGTTGGAGAAGTAAAATAAAAGAAAAGAAATTAAGAGAAATTGTTTCCTTTAATTTGGGTAACTTCCTTTGGTTTGAACCAAAAGGACTCCTTGAAGTGACTTATGCCTACGTTAAGGCTTCTAGGATGAGGAGAGAGATGTATGGAGATTAATTTGGTAGATTTTGGACGAGCCTAAAGGATTGATATGTGTGAGGAATTGGTTATAAGTGGTCTCCTTTTATAAGGGGGAGGAGTGGCTCTTTAGGAAAGTGTGAAAATATTATTTTATTACATAATGATATCAGGTTTATAAAGGTCCAAAAATCATTAGAGTCTAAGATAAGATGACTCATGGTCGAAATAAAATCATCCAATAGGAATTGGACATGTTTTGGATTTTATTTTAATATTTATAATCTAATATATTTAAATCATTTATTAATGAGGTAAATACTGCATCATTATATTGTCCTTAATAATTTAATTTATTCAATGTATAAAAATTATAAAAAAATACCATGATGTAGGAAATATTTTTATATTTATAATGAATATTTATTGTCAAAAATATTTCTTATATAACACCATATAAAAATTAATTACTAAAAGGTTTTTGTTTATGTCAATTTTGCCTTTACATTAAACTAATTAATCTAAAGTGTCGTTATCATTCATAAGTAGCTCCATGGGGTCAAAATATCAACCCAAATATGCCCATGGTCTTACATTACTCATAAAATAATGTTAGGACATATGTTAAGGTAATTTTGAATTATTTAAATATTCTTTTTCCTTGAATTACCCCATTTACCTTTAACTCGATAAATAAAAGTAAAAAAGTTACTATTCACCAAAAAATTATTTTTATCTTATTGAACCACATTTTAATCCTTGATATTAACCATGTCTCTTGGATTCTCAAAATTCAACTCACAGAAGCGCTAGAATTATGTTTTATGTGAATTTTCAAATTCTCCTAGGTGGTGGGTAAAAGATAGTGAAAAGTTCAATAAATTTTTTATATATCCTAACTTATTATAAAATCACTCCAATGAATTAAAATGAACTTATATAAGTATTATGTATCTATTTTTACTTAAATTAATTTAAATAAAATAAATAATTATTTAAATAAAACAATCGGTTTTAACCAATAACTCATTGTTTTTCACTATTCATGAAAAATTGATGTTTCTCAGAAAAATACAAAAAATTATGCCTAAGATATGTTTCGTATTATGAATTCAAAAATGATGTCTGTTTTACCAAATTCAAAACATATAAGTTTCATTAATTAATTTAAAAATTAATTCCTATTTTCAAAACAAATCGCGTGTTATTAAGAAATAGTAACTATCAAAAGATTGACTCTTGTTTATGTCTGGTTTAAATGTGAAATTATGTCCAATGACTAGCATTGTATTAAATGGTAAAAATATATTCTAAATATAACATAAAACCAATCAAATTTATAATTTATTACTATTAATTATTTCAATTAAAAATGTTGTTTTTAATTTAAATTTAGTAATTTTCACTATTCATCAAAATATGAAAGTTATCCGAAAAGCACCAAAATTTCACCCTAAGCTAATTTCAATATTCCGAATCAAAAAATGAAGTCCATTTTGCAAGATAAAATTTATAAAATTTCAAAAAGTGGGTATTACTATTCATGACGGCTAGTTTGATTGGTTGTGGTGTGTTATAACTTGAAGTTGCGTACAACACATGCTACTGTATTATTCAAAGTGAAGCGTACCGTGGAATCTTGGGGTGTTACATAACTGATAAAGGATATGTTGACAAAGTAGTCTATGTTATCATGGATGAAGTTTATAATATCTATGATTTTAGGAATATATCCAGTAACCTTTGTAATAATGAAGTATGTATTTTTTGCAAAAGTATTTATGGTAATTTGGGTTATTACCATGCTTTAAGAGAATATACGATGAGGGTATTCACATGTTTGGAATGTGAAAATAAAGAACTATTTTTTGTTATAGAGTAGATCAATGTTAAGATGATTTTGTGAAATTATTTATATGGTTTTGGATTTTCATATTTTAAAAGGATTATAAATTTTACCATTCATGAATAGTTTAAGTAAAACATCGAAGGAAGTATTTGGGTATTGAGATTGTATTGAAAACATAGGTAAAATAGATATTTAGTGATTAACCTTATTTCAAGGATTTCCATCATATTTTGGAAATGATATTTATGTGGATTATGTTTGGTGACAATTAATCAAGTCCAACAAGGCCATGGGTCTTGAAACCATGACTAGAGGATAGTAAGGGTTTCACGCCTACCACAGGCCTACATGATGTCATGGTTAATGTGTAATTATTGTTTATGAATAAATATTAATGATGAACCACTAGTGTTACTTTTTATGTTAAGAGATTAATGTACTAACCATATGGATTTTTAATAATAGTGAGAGACAAATAGTTATAATTTTTATTCTTTTATGGTCTTTATGATCTACTAAACTGTATTTTAGTACTTCGGGTAGCGAATTTAATTTTTAGAAATGAATTTATTGAAGTAATGGATTAATTAGAAATATGTAAAAGCCTAATAAATGATTTTTTATATTAATATATAAATTAATTATATTTCTGTATATTCTTGGTCAATAATTTTTTTCTCAATGATAGGATAATGGTAAATAAAATGTGTTGTCTGAATACCTTGATTTTTTTGAACTGATGTCCTTATAAATCATCAAACATTTATGACTTTGAGGAACTCAACCGTTCCTTTATAATTAATTTTTTTTGTGATTGATGACCTCAATCAATCCTTATTAATATATAATCTTTTCCTCCATGTACAATCTTCACTCCCATTCTTTGTTCTCTTATGAGGAAACCTAGTTATACATTACTCTGGGTAACCATTATGGTTCAAATGTTCCCTTTTAAGAGAAATTTTAATATTCATTTTTATGATGTGGGTTTCTATGAATGAAACATTCAAGTATTAATCCTTTGATAACCCAGATAAATTTCAAGGTATAAATTTATTTCAAGGGGGGTTTAATCTAACACCCTAATATTTTGGGATTTTTTTGAATTAATTTAATCTTTTAGATATTTTTCATTACACGAAACACTAAAAACAGTTTATTTTAAATTAAATAACTATGTTCTTCGTGTGTAATTTGTAAAACCAATGTAATCGTACACTACAAACACTATAAATTTTAGATTTCTCCACACGTAACACCAATGTTAGCTTGTATTTCCCACAATAATGACTTTCCTCGATGGCTTGCGTAACATGGAAGATTGAGTTTTATCAAATAAATATATATTATTTAATATAACCTATCCATTAAATTAGTAGTTATAAAAAGGGATAAATAAATTATGAAAATATTTGGTTTCCCCAATTATAAAATTAATTTATTGGTTACAAATTAATTAGAAATGAATGTGAAAACCGATTGAATATAAAGGAAAATATTATTATACCCAAAAAGATGTTTTACCCTAATAAACTAAATTAATTAAAACTAGTGAGTGATATTAATGTGAATGAAATATTATATTTCAAATAATATTTTTTTATATTTATCCAATAGATTTTATAGTCTTAAGATAAAAACAGACCCAATTTTATACCTAAAATACAATATTTCTTATTAAGGAATTTTTACCACCTTTTAATGGAGATCCGATTTTAAATATTTTTTTGAAACTTTTATAGATTATATATGTAAAAATAAACTTTAACTTTGAAATAAAAACATGAAAATTAGGTTAGGTTAAATTTTTGGTATTTTTATGTATGGTATCATTTTTAATAAATTGTTAAAAAATACGGAATTTTAATTCAAAACTACGTTTTCATTTAATTTATTTATAAACATAAAATATATTTTAAATAGGTTTCAAAGATTAATTAGATCAAAATTTTATTAATTAATTCTATTTTGGTCATTGGAACCAATTTAACATTTAAATTGGATATAAAAACATAGCAAACGTTGGTCATTTTATCTTAAAAAAACCGCAAAGTCGTCCCATCAATAGGATTAAATTAAATTAAATTTATGCCAATTATGTGATTAGAATTAAGAAAAATTGATTCCATATTTGTAATCACTATAATTTATAATGTCTAATGAGGTGTACATATTTTTTTATAGAAAATATTAGTGAATGTAATTAAAATTAATTATAATGATTAAGGTAAAATTAAACTTTATAAGGGAATAAACCTTGAACTTAAGTGCCCAAATGACTTAGCCACTTGTCCGAAACCCATTTTATAGTTTTTAGTTGAATAGTAAACTTCCATTATTGATGTTGGATGTTTTTTTATTACTTTTTTAGGTAAAATGATGGTTTAACCAACTTGTTTTCAAAAATTCCAAGTGAGTCCTTTCCCTCCCCTATAAAAGGTCACCACCAATCCCCATATCCCACACATCTCAAACCACATATTTTAAGAAAATAACAGCAGAATAAAATTTCCAAAAATCCCTAAAACACTTCTTGAAACATCCCTTTGGGAATAAAGTAATCCATGTAAGCCCTTTGTTTCAAACCAAAAGGAGTTACCCGTATAAGAGATAACATTCTTCCTCAAGTTATTTTTTGTTAATTAAACTCTCTAACACATAAACTGTTCATAATCAATAATTTTATAATAAAAAATAATCTTAAATATACTTCTATGTTTTTAGGAAACGTTTTTGACCTACACAAACACACACTTCTATCTAATGGGTAACGAAGTAACTATTTACGTGTACGGTGAACTACAACCTCCCGAAATGATGATTGTTCATTTTTTTAATTGCCTCCCATGGTAGAGATTATGATGGAAAATATTTTTATATTTGTTATATATTATATATAATATTTATTTAAGATTATTTAATTATTTTACAACACATATCTTAATACATTCAATCTTGTGTAAATACGATAGTTTCTTTTGAGGGAGTGTGGGCTACTGCCCCTCAAAGCGATGTGATTCATTCAAAAACTACATGGAATGTATTAAGGATGGATTTATTAAACTAAAATGATATATATGATATAATCATGATACTATAATAATTACACACACATACACATATACTTATATACAACTTACTCTCTTTCCTTACAAAAATAAAAATGGAAACAACCTTCATGTGTACGTACGACTTACCGTCTCCATGAATGGTGTATTACATTTCATACTTATATATTCTATAGATTATTATAACAAAAATATAATTAATATAAATTAAATTAATTTCATGGTATACATTATGGGAATCATGATATAATTATAAGGACCAAAGATATAACAAATTAATTCACACGTGAAAAACAAAGTGGATATAACCCAAAGTGAAACCTTATCAAATAATTGTTAACAAATGGGGAATATAATGTCATAATAAAACCATATATGGTATTAGTTTTAAGAATATAATTCTATAAAATATATATAATAAACATTAATTTATTATACATGAAGCTTGTATGAGTATGAAGAGAGTCAAGACACAAGGTAAGGGGATTTCTAGTCTCGCATTTAGTGAGATTTACACCTTATTCACCACTTATCTCTTTTGTTCAGTGATTATAATTACCATTAATATATTATAAATATTTCATCCTTAGCTTTCCAGTTATTTACATATCATTTTTTACGATCTCTCTTTCCTAGGGTGTATGTTTCAAGAGTTACAAATTAGTAAAGTAGGTTTGTCTCAATTTTCCTTATTTAAGACACATGCCAAGAATTTCAAGAACCATGCTTTAAAAAATGCTTTAAAAGATGGTATTTTAAGCAAATTTTTAAGGAAAAATTATTTTTAAAATGGGTTTTATGTTTTTTAATTTTCCATTCTATGTTTTGAAAGTATTTTTATAAAAAACATTTTCAAAATGTTTTCAAGAATCTTTTATATGTTTTTAAGAAAAATTATTTTTGAATTTTTTTCAAGCTATCATTATATGTGTTCAAAGAAAATGTTTTCTAAACAATTTGAAAAGAATTATTAATATGTTTGAATATTTATTTTCATGAAAAAGGTTTTCAAAAGGTTTTATGTTTTAAGGATCCCTTTTGAAAGAAGAATGGAAACATACCTTGAGAAACGTGTTCGAAATATTCATCCAAGTTATTTTACATATAATATAACATAAATTGGTGTTACAAATTAAATTTTATGAAATTATCCAAATGTCACATTCATATTAATTTTTAATGATTTATGTTTTGACAGAATGATACTTATGACACCTGTTTATCTTCCAATGGTTATATGACTTTAAAACCGACATCTTTTCATGGGTTAGGATTTGATGAAATGACTATGAAACCAATATATTTTACATAGATTATGATGTGATGAGATGTTAATTATTCCAATTTCATTTCCTGGGTTATGATTTGATGTTTATTGAACACATCTCTTTTTATGGGTCATGATAAGATGAATTTTTTATTATCTTATGTCACATGTATGAATGATCTTATTATAAGATGGGTGGGATGAATATATACCTACAATTAATTGGGCAAAGATTTATATATCATGATATAATAACGAGAATCAAGTATATGGGCTTGAAATACTATGGGAATATGGGGAAACCCAATTCATTACAAGGAAATAACTATGACTGGGGATGGTTGTGGGTCCCCTTGAATAGGTGTAGTCACCATGAAGATGGAAGATGGGGAAACCAGACCCTATATGGGAATATTGGGAGACTCAATACCTTACAAGGAAATAACTAGTATTGGGGATGGTGGTATGTCCCTCCATGTTGGTACAGTTCTGATGAAGTTCCTTGATAAGTTTTAGAAATGCATCTTGACTTATAGGAAATGATATCACATGTTTATGTTCGACACAATTCAATATCGTATTACTATGTTATGATTTCATGGCTTATATTCTTTATTTCCCTATGATTCGTGTCTTATGAACATCAAATATTTATTCCATGATTTCTATTTATGATCTTTGACTTATAGGTTATTATATTCTAATGTTATGATCACATTATCACACCTCTATGCTCATGTTTATGCTTACATGTCTCCCTTATTTACCCTTAATGAGAATTTGAGCTCAACCATTTTTATGTTTCTATCCCCATGTTAGGAATATATGTATTTTGTATGATGTGTATAAGAAGGTTTCTAGTCATAAAGATCCTAGTGGGAGATAATGTATCACACACATGTACAAGTGTTTATGTTTCCAAGATTCCAAAGAAACTAAACTAATATTGTATTTAGGCATCTTTTTGTATAATGTTTTAGGTATTCTAAAAAGTTATGTAATGTCTACATGAATTAAGACTAGGATGTTATAGTAGTAAAGTAAAATAACAAGACATAATATTACACATAAAAAGGCATGTAATAAACCCAACTACCTAGAATCAACAATGGTATAAATCTAAATGAAAGTAAAAATATCATTTAAAAAGGTAAGGGAGAACACTTTTTAATAGTTAAAATATGAAATGAAAATTATATAAAATAATATATCCATAATACAAAATGGGTTGACGCTAAAGTATATTTTTCAAGGGCTATCTAGTATCCTTAAACCTTAGTGATCATATAGATACAACCAAGTTCACACACATCCCTAGAACTTGGGCCTATTGAAAGGAGGTCATACAAAATATGAATCCTTTACATAAAAATGTTTAGTTATTATTGTAGTGTATTTCTATATCTAGGAAGACTAACAATTTCTATTCATTCTTGTCCTAGGATTTCTACCAAAGTACTTGGATTATAGTGATGCGATACAAAGGGAGGTGAGGTATCATCAATCAATTGTTCATAAAAAACAACACATTACAATCACAGAATATCACCCCACCTATTTACACTACCAATGTGATGCTCCATTTTTATAATCAACCATGCATCATTCACATGAACTATATCTATACCTACAGAAATTACACTTGGGCTTCCATTAAGGTGAATTACAGTTTAGAATAAACCATTGAATGTTCCAAACAGACCTTATCATTTGAAAATAGAATATACCATTTGAAATACCACTTGAAAGATATATTCAAAAACCTTATTATTTAATAATACATTCCAAGGTTTCCAAATATTCCTTGTAGATGAATTTTAGAAATCCCTTATAAACACATTTAAATACAATGTTGAAGCATAATGTTTAAAGTAAGGAATATAAGGAAAGAATAATGGGGTTGATAAAATCAATTTAAGAAGGAAATAAAAAAAAGGCCCCACAAAATTATATTTTTCAATCATGTATTTACATAAATAATTTAAATCCCTATTAAATGTTGGATTCAAATTTTTAAACCACTTTTAATATTTTATTATTTATAAATGTGACCATTATTCCGGAGAAATGATAAAAGTGGGTAAATTTTATGTAAAATCCACTTGAAACAAAATCCTTTCCCATTGAAAATCATAATAAATTCATTAAAAATACATTTTAGTTAATTCAATATGACAAACATTGATGGAAAACCAAATTGGAAACCCCAAAAACTCATTGTAAATCAAAAAAACTTGAAAGGCATGGAAACACCTACCTATACTAAATTTAGATAATGAAACTTTCAATTAGAGAATAAGAGAGACAAAAATAACTCATCACATACCCTATAAACCAAAGCCTCAAAAAATTAGAATATGAAAACCACATAGGGTTTGGCCTAATTGCATGCACAACGATGGGAAAGGGGAGATGGCGAGAGGGAAGAGAAGAGGGAAATGAGGGAGAGCTAAATTGGATGATCTAGAATAGAATTGGAATATGATGTAGATAAAATTCAAGGGATGATAGGGGTAGAGGATGCCTAATTTGAAGGAGCCCTCCCTGGGAGATGGGTGCACAATGAAAAAGAGGAATTGAGGGGGAGGAGAAACCCATGTTGGGTATTATCCTCCTCCTCAGTATTATTAATGTAATTTTCATCTTTATTTTTATCATTATAATTATTATCATTATAATTTATTCATTTATTTTCTATTAATAAGTTATTTTAAACTAGAAACATGGTGGTTCAAGTGTTGAAGCATGATTCAAGGCATGAATTATTTTTCCCTAAGAATTTCATTTTGTGAACTTCCCTTCATGGAATGAAAATCTTGTAGTTAGAAAATCTAGATTCTCAATGAGGATAGTTGGGACATGAATTCCACCTTCATGGAATAGCCTACTGTAGTTTTTCATCTACAACCCTTCTGAACCCCCAAAACTCTGAAAAAACAAAATAAAATAGACCACAAGACTAAAACCCATTAAATAAATAAAATAAAGGGGGTGGTAGAGCCACTGTATGAAAATTATTACCACCATCAAAATTTATTTCCTTAGAAACACGTGGTCGGCCATGGTGATCAATGTAATGGATGAAATATAACTTTATCAAGCATAAATCAATTACAAATACAAAGGAACACAACAAAAAACACCAAGACAGGTCCAATAACACTAATATATGCCATCAAACCACTAAAATAAATTGTCCTCCCAAGTAACCTAAATACTACCACTAACTCCCCATTACACCAACTATAAATAGGCACCCATTAAGGATAATCGGCTTTCTTACTGAGGGAATCAAGCCCACCTCAAACATGGTGGGACTAATCAAAGTGGTGTCCCCACCATTTTAGGATTTTACAAAGACATGAATTCTTCTAAAATTTATATTCTCTACCAAATAACTGATGAGGGAACATAAACTATGCAATGATGGAAAAGATATCTAGAGATTTCTACTAAATTGTTTCCATATATTTGAATGAAATTTCTCCAATTACCCAATCAATGATAAACACAACTATCAGTAACATGAAGACAACTCAAAACCAACACACTTGATAAAACTCAAGATAAACACGAGTACTAATACAAAATAGTCCTTTAATAGTGATGGCCTTTATCAGTGCTAGCAAAAAGCGCTGATAAAGGTACCTTTTATCAGGACTATATTTTTAGCACTAATAAATGGTACAATTTATCAGAGATTTCTTAGTGCTAATAAAGGCCCCACATAAAATTAAAAAATTAAACAAAAAGAATTGAAAAATGAAACAATAAAAAAATATTAGCAACTTTATTAATTAAATAATTATTGATAAAAATGAAAAAAATATAATATACATATATATTATAAATATTAATTAATAGTGTATTCTAAATGTAAATATTTATAAAATAAATAAAATTATATAATTTAAAATTTTAAAATTTAAAATGAGTAAATTAAGAAAAATATTAAAAATTTTATTTATTAAATACTTATTGATAAAAATGAATAAATTTAATGTAAATATATATAGATTACAAAAATTAATAAATAGTATATATTTATATAAAAAGAATAAATTTTAATAATTAAAAAATAAAAAAATAAATAAATTATAATAATTATAGAAAAAAAATAATGAAAAAATTTAAATATTGTTAAAAAATTTATTAATGAAAATATTATTAAATAAAATGAATAAGTTTAATATATATATATATATATTAATTAAAAATAGTAATAAATAATATATATTAAATTTAAATATAAAAAATGAATAAAATGTAATAATTAAAAAAATATCAACTTTTTATTCTTTTTAATGGTTTTATACATAATTAGTCATTAATACATTTAATATAGAAATATATTCATATATATATATATGTAAATTTATAATATTTCCTAAAATATGATTTAATATAATACAAAATATTTATCCTTACATGTTAAATATTTAATATATTTAGTGGTGAATGATTTTTAATAAAAAAGTGATATTAATTTAAAATATTGAATAATAACATTTAGCAATGTACATAATTGAATGCAGTTTTATTATAAAATTAAACATATTTCAAATGTGTGTTTCATTTATTTCACATACATATATGTAATGCATTTTTATATTCAACGCAAGCACATAAATATTTACGTGATTAATGAATTCTTAAATATATATATAAATTCATACACCTAATATTTTTGTAATTTATTCAAATTTTTGTATTCACTTATGACATGCTTTAATTTAAAATTTTATATTCATAAATAATGTTAATTTTTTTTTGTAAATAAATATTTATGAATAAAAAGAATTATAAATTTATATTTAATATATTTATAAATTAAAATATTTATTCTTATAATGAAATAGATATTATTTTTTGAAAATTTATTTATATACTTATGAGTAAATAAATTAATATATATGTAAATAATTATAAAATTATAATAAATTTATTAAAATAATTAAAATATTTACTATATATAGAGATTTAAAATTATATATATTTATTAAAAATATATATAATTATATAAATATATTTGTCATTATATAAATATATAAATTTTATTTATTTAAAAGTATATATATATTTATAAATAAATATAATTAAATTATTATAAAATTATAATAATTATATTTAAATAATGAATATATTTTCTATATTAATATTTATATATATTTATTATTTATATATGTAATTATATAAATAAATTTACAATTATGAATATATTTATAAATGGTATTTACTATATTTAAAAAAATATATATTTATAATCATAAACAAAAATATAAATTTTTTAAAATTATTTATATAATTATAAATAAATATTTATATATTTAAATAATTATAAAAGAATAAAAAATAAATATAAAATTTTATAGATATTTTTACTAATTTTTTATTTATAATTATAATTATAAATTTTTTAACAATGCTAAAGTTTTAGCACTGATAAATATCACTTTTATCAGTACTTTTTTAGTGCTGATAATTATAGAGCTTTATTAGACCTAAAAAATAATTCATAAATATATATTTTATCAGTACTTATTAATTTAGCACTGATAAAAGATATCTTTGTGGGCTCTTTTTTATACGCACTAATTGAGGTATCTTGATTTATTTAAAGAATCATAATCATGACTATTTCAGTCACGAAATTTAATGCTTTTTGTGGAATCCACTTGCTGTTGGTGCTCCTCTTTCTCAAATCGAGGCTCAAATCAAGGCTCGAATGATGTCTTAAATGCATCCAAGGTTCGAATGAACCAAGTCTTGAATGGACCCAAGGCTCTAAAAAATCCAATATTTCATGGAAGATATCACTACATTCTCTTGGAAGAATCAAAAGTTGAATCCAAGGTATTTTATTTTCTACTCCTCCTCACCCATTGATTGCTTGTTTGGGTTCCTCGTATGGTGATTTTGACTTAGGTGGTGGTCTTTTTGATGACTGAGCCTAGGTGTTTTGGTCGTAAGGTTAGGGACTTCCTTGGTGAGGTGTTGGTAATTAGGAACACATCCCGCCTGCATTCATTATAGTTAATATTACACCCCCATATTCTTGGGGAATGAATTAAAAAATTATATAATGGTTTTAGTAATACTTTGGGACCTATAAGGAATGGTTCCCTTATATAACTAATATAGAAATCAAGTCTCAAAAAATAATTATGTGGGTCTTATCTCCATGGAATTATGTACACACATGTCTGATATCATTGACTCAACAAGGTACTAGTCCTCTATGGGGTAAGTTATACCATTAAACAATATAAATACTATGATAAAAAACATGTCTAACACTACAAATTTTTGGTTGTCTTTGGTTTTTCATAAATGTGTATTTTAGGAATGTTCATGTTAGTAATCCCTTATTATACAACTAAAAATGGTAAAGTGTGGGTTCGATGACATGTTTCTAGAATGATGATATGATATTTTTTCACATTAGTGTTTAGTAATCCTATTTGAAACATGTACTTCATCAAGGGGTAGGGTTTCCCCACTAAGGCTTAGGTTGGTAATGTTTATATGCTATGGAAATTAATTATAATTATTTTATAATTATGAATTTTATTATCTGATTGATAATATATGGGCTCATGTGATTGAGGATTTGTGTAGAAATCATGCATGGAATGAGAAAAGTGATGCCCATATGGTTAACATTATAAAAGAGGTGGGTGGTACCAAAATTATCAAGAAATGTTTCATAAGTTTTTTTTGTGAGAAATATGATATGTAGGAATATCTAATAAGGGAATGTAGACCATAGTGAGTTCTAATATGGGTTTATTATCTTATTATATAATAGGTGATAATGATTTGGAATAAAACATCCATTACATATTCCATGGGATAATTATAGTCTCACTCAGCAGTTTCATCACCTTAATATCCTCAGGTTGGTTAGTTGGAAAATGCTAAGGGATTTTAAAATATAAAAATAAGGGGGTGAACCTTGGATATTCATGTATGATTGTGTGAGAGGGAACTTTGAGAGTGGATTGTGTGATTGATGGTGGTAGATGGTTTCCTTGTGGGACATGGTTAACGAAGAAAGTGAGACATGGAAATAGGACATAGGATATCACCATGGATGTTAATTTCTATAAGTATATAGGTTATATTTTTAAAGGCACGGTGGGGACAATCATGGATAATATAAGTATCCCATAAGGGCAAAACAATGTATGAATTTACCTATGAATGTTATTCTTATGGTAGTGACGTGATTAGAGGGATTATATGATCAACTTAATATAGATTAGATATGTGGTAGAATATTGAGTACAAACCCTTGAAACCTAGTGGGATAACTTATAATGTTTAGGATGGATTAGTTGACATATAGATTACTTTGTCTTGAGATTTTATGTGTGCGAGTGACCAATTATGGCATACAAACTACGTGATTATCTAAAAATTTATCATTGATCTTTGAGTATCGTATATTAGAATATTATGTTCATTATGTGAGGTATAGGTATGGTATGTTAGAGTGTGAGTTACTATGGACATGTTGGTGATTCATATAGGTATAGAGTGATGGTGATGTGGAATTAGTGTTGTTGTTTTCTCTTATTTATGGTTTTTCAGAAGTTAGGTTTAACTAATTTATTGTGGCGCCCACTGTGTAGTTCTTTTCTAAGGGAACTAGCAATGTTAAGACTTTCCCATATTTTGAATTCACTTTCAAAAAACTAGTTATGTTATACACATTCCATGACTTGGATGAAATAAGTACATGTTATGGTTATCCCTGAGGTATAGTCTTGGATGCTATGGGTCTAAGATCATATATCATGGTACCTATGATGTGGTTATTTCAAGAGGGAGATAAATAATTTTTGCTCCTCCTATGATTCAAATTCTATCCTCTTATTAGTGAAATGATTTTATTTTCAAGGAACAAACATGGTATAAAATTATTGTATAATTAGTATAATTCACTTTTATGAAATGAATTAGGTACTTTTGATTATCACGGTTCCCTCGTTAGTACACAATGACTTGGATTACACGTTTATTTTTAGTGTTAGTAATTTGAATATATACTCAAATATATGATTTTTTTATTTTAGGATGGTTGTTAATATTTATTTGTTTATTTTTATACTCACACACTACAAATAAATCTCAATGAACATAGAGATCTTATATTTGGGATGCATGTGATGGAAAAGGACTAGTAACATATATTAGAGTCACTGTAACTCAGTGGGGATGGGTTTATGTTTTCATAATAGTATTATGGACTATTTATAATTTTGAGGTAATATTTAAAAATTTACATTATGATGTGCTAATTTAAAAAGTTTTAAGGGGAAAACTATCATCCTCATAATCTTCATCTCTTGAGCAGTTATTATTGCATTTTTTTCTTGAGACTCATCCCCATTCTCTTCTATGTTTATTTAACTACATAATAAGTAGTCATCCAAAATGATCACTGGTACATGGTATGGGATGACTACTACATATATTAGTTCATGGAACATATGTGCATGTTCAAAAAAGATGTAGAGTGAGCCTCAAGGAACAAAATTCAATAATAACTATTTAGGTTACAAAGCTAATGAGGACGATAATTGTTTATACCTTTCACCTTTGGATGAATTCAAAGGAAAACACCTACCATAGTGGAGTAACTATTTCCTTAAATTCAATTTCCCATTTGATTATAAATGGCTGAATGATAATAGTTTGAAAAAAGAGTATAAAGGTAGAGTTAAAGTGTTCACCATGTTTGCAATAGATCATGAATATGGATCTTTTAAAAAAAATTCCCACGTTTACATTGTTGTAATTCAGGACAAATTAAATGTATTACTACTGATTCATAAAATGTATTTTATAAAGGATGATGTTACCAATACCAAGGGAGAAAGAAATATTGATTCTAAAACCTTATAATTATTATGGGATCAAAAAAAATTTATGAAAAAAAAGAATGATGCATCATCATAGAGTTGAATAAAATTAAAATGGCCATAAGTAAGGGTAAACAATTTGAGGTTGGTTGGAATCAACATGGACAACCTGTTGACCCCAATAAGTTAATCATAATTATTTATGTTGGGTTGACAATGAGAATAAATGTTCCAATTGATATTGATTAATGGTTCACATCCATTGTATAAAGATGTAAACCCTTTAGAAAGATATAAAAGTAATGCTACGATATACTTTTTTTATTTTACTGAAAAATTACATATTGAAAAGTTGATTTAATTTTCATTTTTCCTTATAGTGTTTTTTTATTTTATAATATTTTCATAATAAAATTTTCTTAATGGCCCTTATAAAATCTCATAGAGGCTTCTAGACTCTTGTTACCAAGTTATATCTTAGGTATTCTAATGGGAAAGTAAATCCCTAACCACCAGTTAGTTATGAACATATTATAAAGATGAAAAAATGGAATGATTTCATTATTCATCATGATGAGAAATAACATTTGGTTCATTAGAGTCAATAATATATTACTTGAAATTATTTATTTTATCGAATTTGGTTCAAAATTGTTAATTTATGAAATAGTAAAGGAGTGATGAAAATAAAGAACATTCATCAAAACCAATGTACCCATATCGCAAATGAAGGATGAGGTACACTTCACAAAAGAAGAAATTGTTATGTATTTAAAATAAAAAATAAATGTTTTATGTGATATGAAACAACATATTTTCCTTTGATTATATAAATATTGATGAATCAAAATATTAAGCCACTTCTACCCACATCATATGCTAATTAAGGAGCCTTACATAAATAATGAGGGTAAACTAGTGGATGAAAATGAAAAAGAATTATGGGAAACATATATATGTGTGACATAATAGTAATTATTTATGATTTATAATAGTATCACATAAAAATATATATATATATATATTTCCATATTTTTTATATAGTTTAGACATGAAAATAAATAGTGACCATACCCGAAGAAAAACTACTTTTTGTATCTTTGAAGTGAAAGAACAATATGGTTGTGTTAGACGATTGGGTTCTGGAATGTCTTCTCAAACATATTTTGAGAAGATAAATTCAGATGAAGATACATATAATATGGTGAAAGGATTGGATGAACCGATAAATTCTTTTTAATATATTATCCCCCATTCTGTTAAGGAAGACCAATATATGAGAAAGGGTTAAAGAGAACCAACAATGGAACAAATATTGACACCTGAAAAACAAAATGACCCCAATATCATTGAGGATAGTCATTCCCATCAACCACATACCTGGCATGAGGTAATCAATTTTTTCATTACTCCTTCTCCTAAATGTGAATAAAACAATCTTTCAATAATTTTATATTACTACAATTTTTCAGGGTACAATTGTATGTGATTTCTATCTATAAACACCCACAAAAAACCTTTTTATAAGGGGATTGGAGTATAATATTATATGAGAAAGTATAAACCTAAAATAACTCCCAAAAGATCACATGATAGTGGATTTTGAGGTTGCTCATGAGATGAATACTTTGTTTCCTATTCCACTTGGTGATTCGGATATTACAAGGGTTAATGATGCTATTGGATCATTCATAGCATGGTAATTTAATCTTATAAATATAAATGAGGAATGTATTTAAAATATAATTACATATGAAAAACTTGTAATGGTTTTTAAAAAAATTTATGAAGTGAGGTATGATATTACAAATGGATAAAGTGATGTGTAAACAGATGGTCGAATCAAGACAATCTATTGAATCAACCAAGTAATCAAAGGGACCTTTTTGAGATTACCTTCTCCTTTCCAGTTCTAGAGAAACTTTGATTATAATTACAAATTCAGGTAGATACCACATGTAAAGATGATAATATGTCGTACATTCCATATGAATAAGATATATATGGAACTTCCATGACTGACATAGTTGGTCTCGAGAGTATAAATGTGATTCTCAATCATGAACAACCTATAGCCTTAGTTGTGAATACAAATATAAGGTACATTTTCATAATACGTCTGTCCAAATAGTGAGCTAATATGTTCATTAATGATAATAACAATTCATGTTTTCTAAATGTGTTTATATTACTACTATTTTAAGGAAAAACATGGGAATCATGATTTGGATTCATTAATCCACATATAATTTCTATGAAAAGAATAACTTTGAATAAGGAAGAAAATCAGAAGAAAGGATATGATCTACTAGATGAATTTGAGAAATGAAAAATATACAAAAGAGCATTTTTATGCCTATAATTAATAGGTAAAACTTTATAATCTAATAATATAAAATATATTTTAATTTTTTTTCATTTCTTATTTATTTATTTAGGAAGCACTAGATGCCGATCACAGTCAATCTGGATATCCCAATGATTTTTTTGGATCCAATGCATGGATATAACACAAACCAAACACACATTTTTTTTGTTGTTAACTTTTAATAAATCTAAATAAACATTTTATAGAAAAAATTTGAATTATATGTTTCAGTCTGTGTTTTAAAAAGAATTTTGTTATGATAAAGAAGTCTATAAATATATGCTAAATCATAGCAAGAAGATAGTGACTGAGGATAAAAAGTTTGTGGATTACTAAAAATTTAAATATATTCAGTTATATCTAAAAATATTTGACAATCAAAATATTTTTCAAAACAATTTAATTATTTTAATAAATCTTTCTACAGTGTTTAAAGAATGATAACTACATTGATTGTGGATATTATGTTTTCGAATTTATGTAAGAGATAATAAACCCTCAAAAGACCAGAATCCATGAATAGGTAATTTCTAATGTTAATTAAAATTTCACAAATAATATTTCTTAATAATTTATTTTTCTATATTTTCTTAGTACTACAAATATTTCCAAAAAACATCATACATAAAAGAAGAATTATTTTTTTTATAGATGAGTGAGCATCAAACATGCAATCAAAATGTCTACCAACAACACATTTTGGTGATTAACTACAATATTTGTGATCTATTATGGGCTATTAATAGATAAATATATTTGGGGTGTGAACAATTAGTATAAGAAATCTTATATATTATTTTTGATTTGTTTCTCAAAGATAAGTATAATGGAGTAAATAATTTTTCTAGAAGTGATTTCCTGCAAAAAATAAAATTATTGGGCAATGGATGATGTATATGTGGAGGTGGAGGTATATTTGGAGGTGGAGATAGAGGCATAAGTGAAGATAGTGTTGGAGACCAAGGTGAAGGAGGAGGTAGAGGTGGAAATTGAGGAGTAGAAGTAGATGGAGCATTGGAATACAAAAAAACAATTTTTGGGTAATGAAGTAGAATGGGGATCACACCAAGGTTGATTTTGAGAAAAATTGATGAAAAGTGAGAACAAAACCTGTCACTTACGATAATATCCATGCTGAAAGTGTTTCAGGTTTCTTGTTGAAAAAAAATTTCCACTTATTTAAGTGATTTTGTACAGGTTTTTATGTGGAGTATTTTTTTAATAAATAAAATAAACACCATTTATTTTTTCAAACTAATTATCATAGGATATAATTTCTATTATCACATTCCGAGTACTATCAAATATTACTAATGTGTGAAACCAGACCTCACTAAGAAAAAATTTAACAAAAAATAGATGAATTTTCTTCCCCATTACGTCTGTACATTGTAATGAAAGGGTATTAGTAGTGAATACAATTGTCATATGATAGTAATAAAACACCAATCCAATCATGAAATAGGTATATAATCTAACTTAAGTGTTTGAATAAATATTTTTTTAATCAACCACTAAATCTAGTAGGTGTATGAGAGAACTATTGGAGGGAAACTAGAATTGAGATATCGTGGTCATCGAGGAGGGATAATGTCAAAAAAAAATGACATATAATGAAAATAAACCTCTTTATGATGAAATCCTTAAAAATTAAAAACTACTTAAAATGAAATTTTGAAGCACCAAAATTCCAAATGAAGACCCCTTTGAAAAAAAGATAGTAGATTGATCCAAAACATCTAAAAAGTTAAATAAATAAAAAACTTCATCAATAGAATCAGGAATTTTCAGAAAAAAACAATACAATGGTTTCAATTTGGTGGGTGGTGGAATGATTTGAGTTATTTGATCATCCATTATATGCATGATATTAAGGAGAATGATTGTGAAATACATACAAGTAACATTTATTATTCATGTGAACATTCATTATGTAAAATGATCCACGCTCACAAGCTCATTAAAAAAAACTCATCATCATTATAAAAAAAAGATATGAAAATGGATAGTTTCATTTTGATGAAAAAATAATGATGATGTTATGTTACAGTTTATCATCACTCAGAATATTGAAAAGGGTATAATAGTATATAGAACAATCCGAGAATAATGAATGGATGTTTTAGATTTTAGTGTCACTTAGATTCTATAAAGGGCTATATTAATGTTTAATACTATCAAAAGGGGTAAAAAAATTACAATGGAATTTAGTTTCTTATAAAAAAAAGCATAATGGATCACACTAAAGTTTCTTCCATCAAAGAAGGTAAATGGTTTATCATGGAGTTTTTACTCTCCATGATGGTGAAATGGAAAATATATTTTATTATGATCCTTAAAAACTCATAATTAAATATTTATTTTAGTTTAATAAATGTACTATTATGGGTTTACACTGATGGTTATTGTTTTTTAGGAATAAATGACTTCGTCAACTAAGGCGATTCGGTCTTGTACTAGGATCATGAAATCATTGAGGATGATTCACTCTTGATTATGCAATTTTATTTTTATTCTATAATGAATTTAATATTATGGGTTATCAAAGTAAAATATTGTTTGATAACACAGAGTGTTTAATGAAATTTAGGATAAAAACATATGGTGGAATCAACCATACCTCAATGTAATACATGATGTACTTGGTATGACTCAAATTGTGTGGCTTTCGTTTAAAATTGACATTTTATTAATCTATTATTTCAAATTTATGTTTAATTTGTTTATTTATATTATTACTAACATAAGAATTGTTTTCTTATATAGATGGATTATTTTTCTCATGTTGGGGTGGTTTATAGGAATCTACTCGTGGTCGTGAGAGAATGGACTTCGAGGCTGCAACTAAGATAAAAACAACAAATAAAAGGGCCATGAATGTATGCAACCACCATAGAAAGTTGAATTCGTATTATATATTTTTAATTAATTTTTTCACCATTTTATCTAATATATTTATATTAATTTCTTTATAAATATTTTTCTTTCATAGATATTTTGGGATGTCATATTTTTCCATGAATCATCTACAACAAGCTAGAAAAGTGAGAACGTGTTTCTTTTGGATGAGGCATTTTAGGAAGCACAAAGTTTCTTCTTCCATCCAAATAAATCATTTACTTATTTTTTGGCTTGGTGAAGATGGTTGAATGAAACACACACATGAAATAGTCAATCAATGACACCATAATCCAATTCACTGTGTGACTGGTATGATTTGAATTTCTTGTTTTTGGTTTATAATTTACATTTTACTTCAAAAAATATATCAAATTATTAAAAATAATCAAACACATTCATATTGTTTTGATACTTTATAGAAATTATTGATAATTCATTTGTGATATGTAAAAATCTACCTCACAACTATTTGATACCCGAAGTGACCGACGTGACTCAAAGTGTTCGTTATCAGTTGAAAATTGATATTTTAGTTCAAAATGTTCCACTCACTAATAAAATATCAAACACAATCAAATTATCTTAATAATTTTTTTTAAAAAAATTATTCAAAATTCATTTTTTATGTGTAGGAATCAGTCTCACATCAAACTGATACACGATGTGATCAATATTAATGAAAGTGTGCATTTCAAGTTTAACACGACATTTTAGAAAAAAATAGCGGTGATGTAATCAAAACAAGAAAAACACATTCATATTGTTTGTGTATTTCATAAAAAAATCCATAAAACATTTGAGACGTGTAGAAATTATCCACACCTCAACCTAATGCATGGTGTGACTGATATGACCCCAAAGCATCTTTTTTGTTAAAACTAAGATTAATTTTCATAAAAAAGGAAAATTACATGCTTAAAAATGATAAAAAAAACATCCTCATTGTTTTGATACATAATGAAATCAATCCATAAGTAATTTTTGATATTTAGGAATCAGTTGTACCTCAATTTGATACACAATGTGACGACATGACTCTAAGTGTCTTTTATCAGTTTGAAATTGACATTTTAGTTCAGAAAGTGTCACTCATAGAAAACTAAAAAAACGTACCCATATTCTCAAGATAATTTGTTAAGATGATTCCAAATTCATTTTTGACATGTATGAATCAGTCTCACATAAAACAAACACATGATGTGACCGATATGGCTCAAAGTACATGTTTCCAGTTTAAAATGAAATTTTACTAAAAAACACAAGTGACATACTCAAAACAGATAAAATACAGTCATATTTTTTATACTTTAGTAAAATGATCATTAAGTCATTTATAATGTGCAGAAAATATCCTCCTCTCAATATAACACATTATGTGACCAGTACGAATCCATGTTAATTTTTTTTAAAATTGACAATAATTTTCGTAAAAAGGAAACGGACATAATAAAAAAAGATCAAAGGCATTTAGATTATTTTGATAAATTAGTAAAATGATCCAAAATTCATTTCTAGCATGTAGGAATCAACCTCACCTTAATCTGATACATTATTTTCCAGGAATAACTCAAAGTTTCTATTATCAGTTTGAAATTGACATTTTAGTTCATAAAAGTGTCACTCACTAAAAACCATGAAAACATGCTCGGATTGTCTCTATAATTTAGGTAAAAAATTCCTATAACATTATTGATGTGTAGGAATCAGTCTCACATCAAACAGACAGATTATGTCATCAGTATGTTTTATAGTGCATGTTTCTAGTTTAAAATGACTTTTTAATATAAAACACAAGTGTTGTACACAAAACTAATTCCTATTATTTTTATAATTTAATAAAATGATCAATAATTAATTTTGTTTGTTTATGAATTATCATCACCTCAATCTGACACATGGTTTGACTATAATGACTCAATGTGAATATTTTAATTTAAAATTGACATTAATTTTAGTAAAAAAACTAAAATACTCAAAAAAATGCATTTTGATTGTTTTTATACTTTTGTAAAATGATCCATAAGTCATTTTTGATGTTTAGTAATCTTTTTCACCTCAACCTGATAAACGATGTGCTCATCACGACTCAAATTGTCCATTATAAGATTAAAATTTGCATTTTGGTTCAAAAAATTTCACTCACTAAAAACCCAGGAAACATACTCGGATTGTTTTGATAATTTTGGAAAATGCTTCATAAGTCATTTTTGACATTTAGGAATCAGTCTCACGTCAAATTGACACACTATGTACTAGTATGACTCAAAGTTCACGTTTTCTATTTAAAATGAGAATTTAGTAAAAAACAAAACTGATGTACTCAAAAATGAGAAAACAAATTCATATTATTTTGATACTTTAGAAAAAAATACATAAGTCATTCGGGTAATGTAATATACTTAAATAGTGTGTTAACTAGACCCAACTTAAAAATACTTTTCATTACCACATAATGTATATAGTGAGAAATACATTATGATTACTTACCATTATACTGTAGATATTTTTTCATCCACTATTTAATGGTAATTTTTATAGATTAATTGTCATATAAAATGGTTATATAATATATTATGCTATATTCAGAACATTGAGATACTATGACATTAATCTTAAACAATGGTCTTATAGTTCAAATACATCATACTGACTAGACATAGTTGATATTTGACTATCAAGTGTTGGGGGATTATAATCATTGAGACTTATTCTCATTAAGTTTTCCCTTGGTGTTCTATCATAGTGGGATCATGAGGACATAACAGCCAATAGGAACACCACATGTTTTGGGTTTCATTGGTTGTTCTTATCTATGGAGATGTGTATTGGTCTCCTGACTTGAGATCATTACCAATGTGTTCCATTGGGTTTTGTACTTTGATGTAATAAACAAACAATGATAATGAAATTTTGTGGAGTTAGCTTGCGTTGGGGGTGTCATTAGTGGTATGAAATTGGTTGAGCGGTTGAGAAAGGATTTTTCACTTCTAGGATGAGAAGGTAATATATCTTGGCTCTTTTTGATTAACATGGTAGTACCTTCATAAGTCCTTGGCCAAGGTACTTGAGGGTAAGTCCATCTAGTTAGTTCAAAAACTAACAAGGAAAGAAAAGGGCAATGAGAAAAGTGTGTGTCTCGCTTTATAAGATATTTAATGACAAAGAGATTATAGTACATGGTACGTGTTCATAGGTTGGTTTTCATTGCTATGAATATCTCTATATCTTTATGGGATTTGATGGGTTTCTAGAATCCAGTATTGGTTTGTGGATTAAATTCACTTCTATTGAGATAAGGGCCAAAAGTGTCACACAAAATAGTGTATTCAAGAATCCTCCCTATTTAGTTGAATAGGTAAATTGAACATGGTGGGACTCACCACTGATACTGATTTTTGTGCAAGTTATCGATCAACGATTATTTAATAAATTCATTATTATTCACATAAATAATAATTGGGTTGAATTTATTTGTTAAATTTTTTACAAGTTAAGTAAATATGGTAAATAATATTAATCAAATGATTTTTTTAATTTTCTAGGTTTGTTTAATATTATCTGGAATTACAAGCCAAGTTAAATGACTTAGTTTTATCATCTAATAAATTTAATATATATTATAGGAATGTGATAAAATAAAAAATATTTTTTACGTAGTTTAGTTCATCATAATTATTTATTTAGTTGAAATTTAATTAATGGGGGTTGGGTATCCCTACCAGTTATTTTGAACATCCACTATACATTGAGTGAGAGGCTCATACATAATGTACTATTCATTGTGAGATTTCTAGAGCCTCTTTATCCTTTCCCGCATTCCAAGGAGAGGAACTATGGATCTAGAAATTGGATCGTGATCTACCTCATGCATCACAGACATGACAATTTAGTGATCATCGCGGTGTTGAAGGTGTCGTTAGATCTCTGCACCAACACACAAAATCCGATGTTCAACACCACAATAGATTTTTTAAGTCCATGTGAATGATCAAGAGGGATTATGCTTTGGATCCTTCAAGAATAAATCCCCTATGATAATAATGTGTTGAGCACATATTTAGATCAAAAAAGTTATTTGTTCAGTTTACGTTTTTGTGTTGTGTTTAATTTAAATGAGATCCTAGGACCATATCGGGGCACTGATAATCGAAAATGATTAGTTTCATCATCATAATGGTGAAAATGATTAAAATACCCTGCTCGTTGGATTCAGTTGAGCACCTCAATACCTTTAATTTCTATTATATCATTGATGAAAATTATCTAAGACAATTATAAATATATTGGATTTAAATTTAAGTAGTGGATATGATTTCAATCCAAATGAAAAATGCCACACAAAAATCTGATTTTGGATGGCCAAGTTATGGCCATCTAAATTTTTTAAAGAGATCATGATTGCAGTAATGGGTATTAAAATTCAATGATTAATTCTGATCATCTTGTATACATATGTCCAAAATTTGGCTGGAGTCAGGTGAACGAGAATTATTTATGGTCAGTAGGGCTTCTTCTTACCGGTTTTGTGGATTTTTGATAATAATAATGATTATTATCATATTTTTATTTTATTATAAGAATTATAATTTGTTTTATTACTATAATTTTTTAAAGCATAATTTCATAGAGTTTGAAAAATTGTATTAAATACAATTTTGTGACTAAAAAATTTGGTGGAGTTGTTGGTCAGTGTTTGTGGTTTTCTAAAAAAACAAGTTTCTGAGTTAAAAAACTGAATTTCAATTGGGAGGTGGAGTGAGTGTGGAAAATCCACATAATAAAAAATGGTGGCAAGTTTGTTCGATGGGTCAAAAAAGAAAAATAAATAAAATAAGGTAAATAAAAATGGAGGGGCCATCCTATCAGCCGCCTCCTATCAAATAGCCTTATAGATCAAAACGACCCTAGTCCACCACCCTACTCATGCCAAGAACCCCATTAGGTGACCTTCCTCATCCCTCGTCTAGGGACTAGAACCCACGAAGAAGCACCTTGTTAGCCTTCGACTTGTAGGACAACCCTAGCATGGTCAATACTTTGAAAACCTCCCCTCTATGAGATCCTACCATTTCCAACTGAATCCCATCTCCTCGTGCAGTCATGATCGCCACCTGAGGTGACCCAGTTGAGCGGTTAGATAGACACTATCATGCTTCCCCTCCCACTGTCTCTATCCCATGACTACCCCACCTATCTCTCGCTTTGGCCACTGAATAGGCTAACCCCTCCGATAGACGGTCCTATCTATAAGCCCTGTCTCTTTCCCCCGACCACCCACCATCAACCCTGTGGCACTGCTTGTAGCGCCCTCCTTCACTATTTTTTGGATCGAGTGTCGTCTGCTGGCTGGTCCCACCACATGTAAAGTCAAGGTCACTATACATGGATGTGTGTTTATATAGAAATTCATCGATGGGATTGTACTTCTATGATCCATGAGCAACAGACCACATGAGTTCCTCCTTACCGCAAATCTGGATGGATGCTCAAGAGATCTCGAACAGGAATGAATCTCGGCTATCCAGAATAGGTGTGAAGTACCATAATGGACTCAAATCACCCCAAAAGTGTCCCATTCAAATCTACCAAACCTAGAACAGGTCTAGGTGAACCTAGCTTTCCTAGAATATCTTAGCATGGGATTTTATGGGCTCAAAATGCATTTTTACAGGTACGATGTGACCCGCATTGGGCCTTTGTGGGTTTCAGGGCACGAGTTAATTGAAATTAAATTAATTAACTAACTTAATTTTTGAATTTAAATTATATTAATTAAAATATTATTTTTTTCATAAAAATTATAATTTTAATACCCAAGTAGAAAATTAATCAACTTTATGTATTAAATTTAATTAATCAATTAATTTAATATTTGGTATTCAAATTAAATTAGTTAAGGGACTAAATATAAATAAATTATTTGAATTTAATTAATCCATTTAATTTAATTAAATACCCTCATAATTTGATTTATATTAATTTAATTTTATCAAACTTAATTTTACTCACTTACTGATCTTGAGCATCGAACTATGTATGACTCTATTTATTTATTTATTTAATTGTTTAATTGTGTAAAATGTTTGTAATTAATTAATATCGTCTATACATCATCATTTATTTTTAGAACAATATGTATAAGGGAATGTGTGTCCAATTTTATCTTTTGTACATATCACCCCTAGTCCCCCTCACCTACATACAAGTAGATTTTTACTTTGACGGAGAAGATGTATGCTATGGACCCCACCAAGATGAGGTGGTTTTCCATGATGATGAGGGTGTAAGATGCATATGACACCAAGTCGAGGTAGTACCCTAGATAAGAAGCAAACATAATAGATGATGGAAGAGTTGTATCATGATTCAAGCGATGAATTAGGTATGACACACTTTGGTCGTTTCAGATGCTCACGACCAGTTTGGTAGGTTCTTTCCTTTATTCATTTATTTATTATTATATGTATTTTATAATATTGGGAAAATACATAAGATAATAAATAGTAAAATTCATAAATAAGCGATGATTTTTTTCTATTAATGTTTAGTAATGAGCACAAAAACATAGAATGAACAAGATTAATAGAAATAGATTATATCCATCAGAAAAAACAAAAACCATCCCAGAATTATTAAGTCATTAATTTCCTTCCATCATTAAAATTTTAATGGAACTATGTGTTCGCGATGCTCATAAGCCAAAATTTAGGGTTCCTCTTACTACCAATGTGTTATTATGAGAGTGATGGATTGTCTTAACTAAAATCGCATCAATTAAGTATCCAAAAAATATATTTTTTTCATTTTAGAGGAAAGTGTTTATAAAATCAAATTTTTGATTTTTGAAGTTGGGACTACAATTAACATATAATGGAATTGTGAGTTAATGTGGTTGGATAGTCAAACACCAACCTTGAACCATCCGAGTATTATTGTAGCCAAATCTTATAGAATATGAGGGTAGGTTCATGGTTTTTTTCCACTAGAATATGCAAGCGATAGAATATTCAGATTCTGGTACATAGGAATCCTAGAAGTTGATAAAATAGTGGGAGAAATGTAATGATATAATTAATCAATAATATATAATCCAGTAATCATTATAAATGTATAATCTTCTAGATTTTATATTTTTGTAGAAAATATAAATTAATAACACAAGATACAATGTGATAAATATTAGAAAAAGTAAATGTCCAAAACAACATAAAGTTCAAAGTATATTACATGCGCTTGTTCAAATTACTATGATATTAGAAATTTAAGGTGTTGGTGTCCCTATACCTATTAATCCACCTTAGGAAATGAGGGAGTAAAATTGATTATAGGAAAAACATGTTTTAGACATATGATGGTTATGTAATTATTATAACATCAATTTCTGATGACAGTTTTGGTCACTATATCATGAAATGGATGATATATCAACTAGACTCATATATGAGAATATTTTGATGAGAAATTGAAGAAATATATGAATGTGATTTTTACAATATCTACATGTAAATTTAAATGCAAATAACTATATTTCAATGGATCCATTTCTCATATCATTTAACCCATTTACTTCTATTTTAATTTCCAAATGAACATTATGGAGTAAAAGGATTCGATGCCTTTTGATTAAGGTTCTCTATGTAAATATGAATTTTAAATAAATAATAATATTTAGTTCATATGGAGAACAAATTAAAATACAAGGAGATAATTCCAATGGAAAGGGTGACGCCAAAGGCACAATTGCAATGTATTTCAATGAAAACATCTTGGTTATTAAAAAGAAGGTTATTTTCATCTCATAACATGAAATACTATATGGAATATATATACATTAAATTGAATTTAACAAGCAAGTACCTGATTCTTCTTCTTCAGTGTATATTAATAAAATTTAAGTCTTGTTTCTGAAATACTTCTAGGGTATTAGATAAAATATGCATATAACATATTTTTATTTAAATACAGTAACTATTTAAGTATATAAACATTAATGGAAGTAAGGTGTATTCTCCAAGAAGCTAAAAAGGTGTGAATCATAAGTCAGCAGTGAGAAACCAACAACATCTAATAGAAATGGAAGGATTCAAATCATACAATTACTGAGTATAACTAAAAAATTTATCTCATGTGTCCTCTGGAAATAAGGTTTAATTTTTCTAGTTTTAGGAATGAATGTTGTTTTTGGGATTTCATAGACAACCAATAGTTTAGTGATATATTAATCATATTCAATACATGATGAATTTAAATTGTATGAATTGTTTACCAAGTTGTGGCAAGATAATTTTTTGTAAAGAAAAACTAAAAGTAGAAATCAAGGATATACATATTTTGGTATTTTCACTCAATAGATATAAACACCTTAGGTATTATCAATGCATATACTTATTTAGTTTGGAAGACAAAACCATTAGAAATACAGGCATGATAAAAACATTTCAGAATAAGTTCAATAAGATATTGTGAACTATTCCAAGAGTAAGACAGTGGTGAATATAATTCATAAGATTCATTTAAATAATTAAGGAATTGTAAGATTATGTATGATATATTCATAGTTAGAAGATATGGGATTATTTGGACTGAAATTCTAAATAATATATTGACCAAACATTCATCGATCATGATAATGTAGCATGGAGTCAATCCGAAATTCACATTACCTTATCTATATCATGACATTGATGTTAATAAGGAGGATCAATGATAAGTTTTAGATGTTGAAATTGATTAATAAAATGTAGCTTGTATTAATTCATAAATGCACATTTTACACATCAAAGTAATTATTTAAGTAGTATCAATGTTGCATCATATAGAAATATACATATATTTAAATACATTTTTTCAAATAACAGTGGAATACCATAACCATATACTAACTATCATGAAAGAATGGATATCATATAAGTTATAATATATTGTAAATCCACTGTTACATAAGAACATGTGTTATGATGTAAAGAGTTTGTTAGGATATAAACAAACTTTCATTAACATAAAGACATTGTGCATTTAATTAATTATACTAACTATTTCTTAAGATACTATAGAAATATTTATGATAGAAAAGTTGTAGTCAAGTGATAGAATAAATTTTTGTAACTTGGTGCACATTTCTATTTGAGATAGTGGGAATAAGAATGGCTTGGTTTTAGTCAATTCTTGATATGCACAATTAGTGGGAACATGAATTAATACTATAATAGGTGTGGAAGATGAATGTTTTAGAGACACATACTACATATGAAGGTCAAAACCATAGTAATGGTTGTATATTCACCGTGACCAGTGTTAAATTATTCATTGAGAATAATATTTCCTATTAGTAGGAAGTATATGGATATAATTTAATATTTAAAGGTTCATTTAAAATTCAATAATGGATTCCATGTATCAAAGTGGAATGGGGATTATTATTTTGAATATTGTGGTGGGTATTCAAGTGAGATGATACATGGGTGGTACAAGTGTGGTACCAATAAGGCTTAATTGGTAATACCAATTCATTCTTCCTAAATCCATTAGAATTTTACTTATCATATCTAATTTCTAATATCATTTAATCGAACATTGTATGTGAAGAACTTTCATGGAATGTGTCTATACGACACAACTAGAAAGGGATGAAAGAACGATTGAATTCCAATAGGGTTTCAAGTTACTGAAATCTAGTTTAGGATTAAAGTAAGATACAATATCATATAATATTAATTTGGAATAAATCTTATCTATGTTTCTAGAAGGGGTTAGTTGGAGAACCATTGTTTTCCAAGTGAAAATGTATCGAAAATAGATATTGGTATTATAGTAAGTTAAGACATGGATGAATGAAATTCTCAAGTGATTGACTTAAAGTAGCTACCTAAGTTCTATGGAAAGAGATCAACAGAGGTAAATCTAATAGTTTATTGGGCATTGTCAGATGTATATATAGTGACACGTATTAAAAAATTACAATTTGGGATAATTCAAGAGAATAATTGTATTTGGTGTCACATAACATAAATATCTCCAAGTAGACATGAAATAGAATAGGAGGAGATTAAGTGAAAAGTTGAGTTCTATACACTTAAACAATGGATCAATCACTTATGCCATGATATGTACAAGAAATGATATTTCCAACATATAATTTATGGTAGGAAAATATCAGTTATATCAAGGAGAACTACATGTAAAGCAGTTAGAACTATCTGATTATACTTGGGAAAGTACAAATGATCTTTACCTAGTATGTGGAGAAGAAGGGATTCTAGTTTTTATGGGAAAAAAATAGTCATACTTAGATCAATGTGATCTAATATCATAGTAATGCTAAGTTGACGAGTGAGGCAAGATCATAAAATCCAGTTGTATCCATACCTAAAAGATGGAATACGTTGCAGATTATAAGGTAAATAAGAATCCATTAATAAATGAAATGATTTTTTCTAGTTCTTAGAGTCACACCTACTAAGTAAAGTATTTTCATAATGATAATTTAGTTAGTGTTACTAGCCAAGATGTCATGTTTTGGTAGTGAAAAAAGGGTATAATCGGGGATACCATATCTTGAGAAGTTTTACTCCTAGAGATGATGTTGCCTATAGAAGAATAGACACACAGTGTAAATGTGGAAGACCCAACAACTAAAGCTATTTCTTAGTAGAAACATGACATTTATCATGTGATAGATAATGTGGTTTGTTAACAAGTTAGATCTAGTGTAAGTGGGAGTATTGTAATAGTGGGTTCCCTAGACCCAACTTAACAATACCCTTGATTACCATATCTTGTATATAGTAAGATATGCATGTTGTTTACTTACCATTATTGCGTAGATATTTCTACATCAACTTTTTAATGGTAATGTGCATAGATTAATTATTATATCAAAAGGTTATAGAAGATCCTACGCTATAATGATAACCTAGAGTTACTATGACATTAATATTAAACATAGGTCATATGGTCTAGATACATCATACTACCTAGAAAAAGTTGATGTTTGACTGTGAATTGATGGGGGATCATAATATTTGAGACTTATTCTCATGAATTTCACACTTGGTGATCTCTAGTAGTGACATCATGAGGACAGACCCACCAATAGGAACACCACATTTTTTTGGGTGTCGTTGGTTGTTCCTATCTATGAACATGTGTATTGGTCTCCTAAATTGAGACCATTACAAGTGTGTGCCATTTGATCGTGTAATTTGATGTAAGGAAACAACAACGATAATGAAATCATGTTGAGGTAGATTGTCTTTGGTGTATCATTGGTGGTATGACATTGGTTGAATGATTAAGAATGGATTTGTCACTTCAGGATTGAAGAAGTAATATATCACATGCCTTGTTGATCAAGATGGTAGTGTCTTTATAAGTCCTTGGATAAGGTAATTTATGGTAAATATGTCCAGTTGGTTCAAAAAATAAAAAAACAAGGAAAGGATGATGACACAAGTGTGTATCCCGCTTTATGTTTTTTTAAAGATAAATAGATTATAGTACACAATACATGTTCGTAGGTTGGGTTTCATTCCTATGACTATCCTTATGTCTTTAGGGGCCTTGATGGGTTACTAGACTCTGAGATTGGTCTATATATTCTAGTCACTACTATCGAGATAAGGTCCTATAGGGTTACACAAAATACAATATTCAAGAATCCACCATGTTCAGTTGAATAGGTATATAGGATATGGTGGGACCCACCACAGGGTCTGAGTGTTGTTTAAGTTATCGAACACCACTAAATAAAAAAAATAAATTATTATTCAATTAAATAATAATTGGGTTGAATTTATTTATTAAAATTGTTAATAAGTTATGTAAATACTTGAAATTATATTAATCAAATTTATGTTATTTTAATATTCCAGGTTTGTTTTATATTAGCAGGAATTTCGAGTCAAGTTAAATGAATCTGTTTTATCACCTAATATATTTGATATATATTATTGGTATGTGATAAAATAAAAAATATATATGATTCATTTTAGTTTGTTATAATTATTTATTTAGTGGCTGTTTAATTAATGGGCGCCGAGGATCCCTACCAGGCATTTTTAATATCCACTAGAAATATAGAGAGAGACTCATGCACAACATACTATTCATTGTAATATTTTTAGAGACTCTATAACCTATACTTAATTATAGAGATAGGAACTCTATATCTAGGAGATCATTTCGAGTTCTTCCTCACACATCCAAATCATGATAATGCAATGATCTTCGGGGCATCGAAGGCCTTGTCAGATCTCCACGCTAGCACCTGAAATTAAACGATCGATGCTCCAATGGATTTTTGAAGCCCACATGGATGATATATAGGGATAATAGTTTGGATAAATCAAGAAACAATCACCATGATATGAATATTTTGTGTGAGGATTCAGATCAAAACGGTATGTTTGTAGTTTACATTTTTGTGCTCTGTTTGATTTATGCAAGGTTTTCAGACCATACTGGGGCTCAGATCTTCAGAAAATACTAGTATCATCATAATAATGGTGATTATTTTTTAAAAATACTATCCCATTGTATTCTTAAGAGAACCTCAAAACCTTTATAATAATCATATGCACCTAATTCTGATGCACGGTGTGACCAGTATGGCTCCAAGTATGTTTTTATTTAAAATTGACATTAAATTTAGAAAAAAAGACAAATTAAATAATCAAAAAAGGATAAAACTAATTTATATTATTTTGGTACTATAGGAAAATAATCCATATTTCATTTTTTTATGTGTATAAATTTAAATAAACACATTTAGATACATGATGATCTCGGTATGACTAAAAGTGTATGTTATTAGTTTAAAGTCGACATTTTAGTTTAAAAAGTGCCACTAATTGAAAAACAAAAAACCATTCTTGGATTATCTTGATATGTTTAGAAAAGATTCATGTGGAAATTTGGAAGTGTAGGAATCAGTCTCTCAAAAAAATGACACATGATGTGGCTACTATGACTCAAAGTGCTTGTTTTCAGTTTAAAATGACATTTTAGTAAAAAAACATAAGTGACATACTCAAAACTGATAAAACAAATTAAAATTATATTTATAAGTTACTAAAATGATCCATATGTCATTTGGGGATTATAGGTATCATCTCACGTTAATCTGACACACAATGTGACTTGTATGACTCAAAGTGCACCTTTTTAATTAAAATCAACATTAGTTTTAGTAAAAAAGACAACCGACATAATCAAAACATGGAATACTGATTTTTATTGTTTTTATACATTAAGAAAATTATAAATAAGTCATTTTTATGTATAGGGTTCATCCAAACCTCAATATGATACATTATTTTCCTGATATGACTCAAGGTGTCTGTTATTTATTTAAAATTGAAATTTTAGTTCAAAAGGTGTCACTGAGACTCCACAGGATTTATGAACTTGTCTAAGTGAACAATGCTATGTTTTATAATGATGTTTCTTGTTTTTAAAGGGATTGATACTAAATAGATGAAAAAAGCGGAATAAAGAGAACTAGTATACATTAAAATGTTTCATTCCTACAAAGACCCAAATTAACCAAGAACACCATGTGCAAAACTTAACATGGCCACAACAAGGCTACTAAGAACCACAACTTGTGTAATTGGATAGTATTTGTATTATGGGTCCATAAGTGTGAAAAATATAATAGCTATAACTACAGAACACGTACTCAGCACCAATGGAATGAGGAGAGCCATCCACCTAGGGTCAAGTGTTTTGAATTTGTGAAAAACCCTACATCCCTATTTTTATAATGGTCCTTTAAGAAATTATGACCGTTATATATATAACCATTGGGCTTTTCAAGATAACCTTTGGGTTTCCATTGATAAAGTTTATATTTATATAAAAGATTATGGTTTTTGTAATTCTCTTATAACCTTATGATATTTCAAATATTATAATATGTCTAAGATGTTTATCAAAAAAAAGCACAGTTTTAGAATAAAAAGAATATTATTGAAAATAAATCCATTTGTTTTTACAAAATCCTGATAGATACCTATATGGTTCAAAACTTAGTATTTTAAAATGTTATGAAATTTATGTTTAAAGGGTATCCGTGATAATATATCTTATGACTCTCTAAAACTATGTATTTTAAATTGGGGAAAACTATTGGTCTTTTAAAACGAATTTTAGGAATCAAATAGTAGAGTATATTATAAATTGGATATTTTTTAGGGTTATTTACAAAGGATTGGCATGTTAATTATGAAATATATATATATCCAGTAAAAAGGTTATATGAAAATGTAAACTATTCTACATAGCCTAGAATGGGATCTTAGATTTGAAAATTACAAAACTGTTTATTTCAATGTATAAAAATTCAATTTTTACCAATATTCATATTTCACACTATATTGAAACTAAGTATACTTATGCTATTTATATTGTATATCTAATTAATTTTTTAATAAAAATTTTAGGTCGGGACTCGTCCAAGAAGAGGGAATTCCTTAGGGACAAGCCCTCAAGGCCGAGACCGAGCCCCTAGGGACCCGAGGTACCGACCATCAGATTCTGAGCAGTGTAGAGGTGTCAACCAGGCCTGACCCGAGCATAGCTTCGTCCAATCGCACGAGGGCCCATGTATAAGCCCTACGGTGCGCATTGCGTAGGGTTGGGAAAATTCCCGCATAGGGCCCATGTATAAGGCCCCGGTGTGTGTGTGTGTTTGTGTTATTGCTCTAAAGGCTACGCTTTCTGAGTTATAAACCACACCTCCCCTTCGGTTCATTTCGATGTGGGACACGTTCCACGTGTTCTGAGCCATTCGATCGACTTATACTTCAATTTCGTCCGTCCATTTTCTGTGACTGCACGATATCTTTCGAGATCTAATCACAGCCCTCGATTTCTTTTAAACCGATCAACCCAATTCATGTGCTTCATCCAACCATCCGATCTCTCCAATTTTGATTTGGTCCATCTGTTTCTTTTCCACGTCTCACCCCTCCAATGTCTTCTTCCTCGTGTCGGGGTCCTGCACCAGTAGTCCTGCACCCGAGGATGCCTCGAATTCTCCTTTTCCACTGCTACTCTTGACCCCCACACATCCCTCTTCTAGGCCACTGTTTCTTCATCTTCCTCACACCGGCCTACCCTTTGGCCGAGTCAGCTAGTTGCCCCGAAGACCTACTTAAACCCCTCTCGCCTTATGATACCCGGTGGCTTCTCCTCCTCCTTCCCTCCCTCGAACTCCCAGTAAGCCAGTGACATACCTTCGGTCTGCGCTTGCTCCTCATGCAAAGTAAGGGTGCTTTCATGCTTTATTTTTGTTTGGAGAAACCTGCATATTATACTCCTGGTATATATATATAAATAAAAATTATATATATGTATATATATATATTATACCACCCTCTCGGGTTGTAACGTTTTCAAGGGGCTTTCCAGTGTATTATCAGAAGAGATACATATGTAATAACCCCTTTTTGTGTTTTTTAAGATTCAGTTTTGAAAAATAAAACCTGAAACTTATATTTATATTGTGTATATAAAGTTTTTCATATATAAATATACATGTTCTTAACTCAAACCTAATCGGTTTAGGGTATCAAATATTTTTTTTCCGATCGGTTATAGTAGGTCATATATGTTTATAGAGGTTACATTCTTACCGACTCTTAACATATATTATTTATGTAAACCCTATATATATAAATAAATATTTATACATGTTTATGTATTTTTTTAAAAACAATACAATTATGATTTTAGGGGATGAATATCTATCCTTGAATGATATTTTGGATGTAAACTTGGCCATCGGCTTAGGTGCAATTATGTTTTAGTTTAAAACCAATGATGTTATATATTTATGTATTTATTGTTTCATGGAAATTAAACCCTCTTAAAGTTTTGATTTTTTAACTCAATATAATATAAGTAATTATTGTTTTTTTCAGAACTCAAGAAATTTTAATGTCCTTGTTTATTTAGTGTAAAAACCCATATATACATTCTTGGTGTATATATGGAGATGTTTATATATATTTATAAGTATAATTTCGAAAACCCTATTTTTTAGAAATGATTACCAAGACTGACTTTATGATTTGATACAGGTGTGATTTTAATAAAAGAAAATTTTTGGTGTATACTAAACCAACATGTATTTGGTATATAAGTACACACAAATGAGCATGTTTTATTAAAGGAGTTTTTTTGTTATTACCTAGGATGCGTATTATGATAATGTTTTTATTTTGGATTGATTAAAATATACTATAGAATTTAGGATATATGGGATCATGTTATCATGTTATTTTCATTTATTGACCTATTATACAAATGATTATACTTTGGTGAATGTTACTAGTTAATCAAGTTATTGTTTTATTTATTTACAAGTTCACCGACCTGTTTATCACCATGACTGATGGAAATCATTTTCATTAAGTATTTCATTTCCATGAAATAGATAATTCTAAGAAATCATCATTTATTCTCTCATGTGACAAACTCTATTCACCTATCATATTCTATGCTTTAGTATTTATCTTGTGTGGAAATAATGTTTACTAAATTATGTATGCCTTTGATTTGTTGTGGACATATTTTGGAATGTTAACTGTCATCATGTATTAGCAACATGTCTAATGATTCATTATTTATTTTATATATTATTGTAAATAATGGATGCCTTTGATATGTCATGATAATGAACTAAGAAATTAGATTACCCAAAGTGGTATGGGACACCATGGGTAATATGAAAATGAATGAGTTATTCAAGGTTGTATGGGACATCTTGAATATACAAACCTTTTAAGTAAAGTATGAACAATGTGGCTCACATGATAATAAAGGAAAATTTAGGGGTGCACTCTAAGAGCACTCCAATGCATTGGGTAAAGAATTAATCTCTTGAGATGACCAGTTTAATGACGCCTTGGGGATGGACCTTGGTAATGTTTTTAAATGACACCTTGGGGATGGACCTTGGTGATACAGAAAAGATTGTCTAAGTTAAATGTTGATGCCACATAATTGAAGTTATGTTACAAGTTCTTTTCAAAGATAATATGCCCATTATTTCATGACCATTGCCTTTATGTTTTCATAAATGTTTTTATTTCACTAGAATAACTTTGGAGCATGATTTGTGATTATCAATTAGTAAAATAGTAACCAATATATGAAAGTTTAAGTTGTTTCCTTTATGCACAACTCTGATTATACATTACTCTTTACTGTTTAATTTTATGCTTAATCACATGTCATACTTTATTATGATGACCATTACTACTCCTTTGAGAAATTTCATAATTATTTCATATGTTTCCTAAAAATATTGATTGAGAATTTTGATGATATGTGTTACAGGTTTCCTTAAGAGAATGTTATATGGATAATTTTAAATGAATGTTTTCAAAAGTTAAATTTTTTTATTATTTATATTAAAAACCCCTTAATGAGTATCTAAATGCTCACCCTACGTTTTGATTTAAAATTTTCAGGTAATAGGTTTTTAAATGATGAACCGTTTCATAAGTATTCGGTTTCCTAGAACCCTAAAAGCACACGATACTCTGTATGGGACATGATGTGTGTTTTTTCAATGCATTTTTTTATTTCAAGACACACATCATGTTCCGAAGGCACCGTCTCGTGGGTTTCTGGAGTCGGGTCTTCACAGTTGGTATTAGAGGTTTGGTTTGGATAACTTTGGAAAACCAGAATTGAAACAAAATAATAATAATAACATATATATATATATATACTTCATTATTACTAAACAAATGATTTTTCTTAATATTCAGATGGAAAACAAAGGTACTAATCTTTTGTCTCTCCCCACTGAGGCCTTAGAGAACATTGTGTCTTCAGCTAGCCGTGAGGATTTTCTAAACTATGCCCATATCTGCATGACATGAAAACACTGTTACGATGTGTCCAACTCACCACGGGTGCTTCAGTTACCCTAGGGGGTAGGAATGGATTACCTCCTTATGATGATGACCTAGTTTCCCTCTTATGTACGTCGGGGAGGGTACCATGAGGGAATTTTATGGATGTTCACGGTAGGGGAGGAATTTGTTTTTATGACCCTCGATGCTTTTCAAGAGGCTGCTGCTGCCGGTGACCTCCGAGCATACTACCTCTGTAAAATCCTGAACTTTGGCTTCTAGGGTGAGTTGTTGAACTTCAGAATGCTAGAAGATGAATCCACCCGACTATCTTGTAGAAAACAAGTGTATTAGGACATCTCCCAACATCATACCCCTCATTCTAGACTTAGGAGACGTCATTGGTGCCCCCATGAGTTTGACCATGAATTCTTAGCCTGTGTTTGGTTTGAGGATATAGGGAGTCTGGCCTCTTTTTGCGGAGTTCATGTAGTAAGTCATTAGGGGAAATTCAAGTACTAACGTGTAATAATACACTTATGTTTATTGATATTTTCCCTTTCCCATTCCGTTTTAGCATTGTTTATACCTTTGAATGGTTTTCAAGTGATTGAACTCCCATCTTAAACATTCATATGGAAGGACAAACTCATATGATATCTCTTCCTACAGAGATATTGGAAATCATTGAGAGCAAAACATGTGAAGATGAGTATTTTACCTTCACAAACCTATGAGTAACGTGAAAAAAGTTTTTTAATGTGACAAATGGTCCGAAGATTCTCTGCACCTATCAAGGGAACACTTCCATATTCTACCGCATAGGCTCAGCACAAATAGCCAAGCGTGAGTGAAGGGGGAAGTACCGCGAAGGACTCTTCCTGTGTTGCACCCTAGTCCGGAACTACACGGCCAGAGTAAAATTTAAAGAGGGTGTCTTAGAGGGAAGTTTTTGTGCAAACTATATGTACTAACTCCTCAGCGTTAGCCTGTACGACAATTTCTATGATTTAGATATTCTCGAAAATGACATAATTCAGCGAGTTCTCTGTACGTTGGTTTATAGGGACATTTACGAACTCTGTACTGTTTGAACCTCCCTCTGGAAGCCCAAGTGTTCGGTGCATGAGTTCAACCCCTTCTGCACCAATTATATCTGGATCAGAGAACTTCAGGAGCTAAGAATCAACGTGGGTCTTCCACTGAGCACACCTGATGATTACCCGCGATGGGGAATATGGTAGAATAAACTAGAAACTTCTTCTTAGTTAGTTTTATGAAAGGAATTACAAGGACACAATTCTTTTAAGGGGGGGATAATGTGATGCCCTGGGATTTATGAACTTGCCTGAGTGAACAATGCTATGTTTTATAATGGTGTTTCTTTTTTTTAAAGGGATTGAAACTAAATAGATGAAAAACATAGGGAATAAAGAGAACTAGTATACATTAAAATGTTACATTCATACAAAGACCCAAATTAACCAAGAACACCATGTACAAGAATTAACATGGCCACAACAAGGCTACTAAGAACCAAAACTTGTGTAATTGGACAGTATTCGTCTTCTGGGTCCATCAGTGTGAAAAATATAATAGATAGAACTAGGACACACGTACTCAGCACCAATGGAATGAGGAGAGCCATCCACCTAGGGTCAAGTGTTTTGAATTTATGAAAAACCCTACACCCCTATTTTTATAATGGTCCTTTAAGAAATTATGACCGTTATATATATAACCATTGGGCTTTTCAAAATAACCTTTGGGTTTCCATTGATAAAGTTTATCTTTATATAAAAGCTTGTTTTTTTGTAATGCTCTTATAACCTTATGATATTTCAAATATTTTAATATGTCTAAGATGTTTTTAAAAAAAAATCATAGTTTTAGAATAAAAAGAATATTCTTGAAAATAAATCTATTTTTTTTACAAAATCCCGATGGATACCTATATGGTTGAAAACTTATAATTTTAAAATGTTATGAAAGTTATGTTTAAAGGGTATCTGTGATAATATATCTTATTGAATCTCTAAAACTATGTATTTTAAATTGGAGAAAACTGTTAATCTTTTAAACATAATTTTAGGAATCGAATAGTAGAGTATATTATAAATTAGATATTTTTTAGGGTTATTTAAAAAGTTTTGGAATGTTAATTAAGATATATATATATATATATATATATATATATATATATATCCTTTAAAAGGGTTATATGAAAATGTAAAGTATTCTATATAGCCTAAAATGGGATTTTAGATTTGAAAATTGTAAAACTCTTTATTTCATTGTATAAAAATTTAATTTTTACCAATATACATATTTCACACTATATTGAAACTAAGTATACTTATGTTATTTATTTTGTATATCTAAATAATTTTTTAAGAAAAAATACAGGTTGGGACCTGGCCAAGCTGAGGGTATCCCTTGGGGACAAGCCCTCAAGGCTGAGACCGAGCCCCTAGGGACCCGAGGTACCATCCATCGGAACCCGAGCAGTGTAGAGGTGTCAACTAGGTCTGAGCCGAGCATAGATTCGTCCAGTCGCACGTGGGCCCGTGTATAAGTCCCGCAGCATGTGTTGCGTAGGGTTATTCCAAGGCCCGCATGGGGCCCGTGTATAAGGCCCTGGTGTGTGTGTGTGTTTGTGTTATTGCTCCGAAGGCTGAAAATTCTGAGTCATAAACCACTCCTCCCCTTCAGCTTGTTTCGTTGTGAGATGCGTTACGCGCGTTCTGAGCCGTTCGATCGACTTCTGCTTCAATCACGTCCATCCATTTTCCGTGACCTCCCGATCTCTTCCGAGATCTAATCACGACCCTTGATTCCTTTTAAACCGATCAGCCCAATTCATGCGCTTCCTCCAACCGTCCGATCTCTCCGATTTTGATCTGGGCTGTCTGTTTCTTTTCCACATCGCACCCTTCCAGCATCTTCTTCGTCACATCGGGGTCCCGTGTAAGGACCCAGAAATTTCAAGGAAATATTTTTCTTAATTTCTTTGGGATTTTACAAGAACGTAGTTTCTTATGGGACCTGATTCTGAGGCCCGGTGTGCCTGGAATCAATTTCCGAAGTTTGGCTCAGGTACGTTCAGTGAACGAACGAGCGGGTTTTTCTAACTTTTGAACCGTTGCTCGGAATCGAAATCTGAGGGCATCGATGGAATCGCAGTGCCGGTAATTGCTTAGTATCACCTTTTCTGTAGGTGCGTTTGCTCAGGAAGAGTTGTTAAATTTGTGGTTTTAGTGTGGAATAAATAAAATTATATTACAAATTTTATTTATTTTCCACTAGGTAGTTTTATCCTAAGTAAGGGAGTTGTGGGTGGGACCCGCATGTTGTTAAACAACCATGAGTGGATACTTGAATGGTGGGGCCCACATGATCCCCAACCTTTCACATTCCTATAACTCTCCTTTAACCCCCATTTAATCTCCCCTTATTTAACTCTTGAACAAATCCCCCTTTTTAATGAAAACTCTTCTCCTTCCAATCCCCCTCTTAAGTGCATGCCAACACTTTTTAATTAATGAGTTCAACCTCTTCAATTAATTAAGTTATTTGAATTTCGAATGGCATGGGTGATTAAAAAATAATGGCTTTGCTATTATTTTTGGTGGCATCCGTTGTGTTGAGGGGTTTGGGGTGAGAGAGCTTGGGGGAAATAGTGTAGGGTGTTATTCTCACAATGAAGAATGCCAACCTTACGACGAAGAACGCCTCTTCAACAAAGAACACCTCTGATGGAGAACGTGAAGACACCGACGACATGCCTCTTATTCTTCTTCCTCCACATCATGGGAGGAGACACCACCCCTGGGAACGTCTCCATCAACAACGGCTCTTCCTCCGATGACAACGGAAATTGACACCTATCTTCCGCGACGACCGATCATCGCGACGCTTGCTTCTTTCCGCGGCACAACGACCTGATACGTCTTTTCGAGGTAGGGGTTTTTATATATGTTTGAATTCGTTTTATTGATTCTTCCAATCCTAAATTCACGACGATCATGACAAAATGAACATGATCATCTTCCTTCACATAAACCATGCTCCTTTTTCATTTTATTCTTCACGTGTTCTTCGTGCGTTCTTCAATTCCAAATATTTATTGACACTAGAAACACGGAGTTTTGTTGAGTGCAATATATGGATGCGAAGCCCTTGACGCAAGGATCACAAATATGCAATCGTTTAATTTTTCGGGCTTGGAACGAAGCCACAATGGCTCGCGAAAGAAGGCATCCAAATACTTATTCATGCTGAAAACACAGAGTTTTGTTGGGCGCAATATATGGATGTGAAGCCCTCAACGCAAGGATCAAAGATATGCGATCGTTTAATTTTTCGGGCTTGGAACGAAGCCACAATGGCTCGTGGAAGGAGGTGGAAAAATATTTATCGACGTTGGAAACACAATATTCTATTGAGCGCGACATATGGACATGGAGCTCTCGACCCGAGTATCACGAATTTGCGATCATTTTAATTTTCAGGCTTTGAATGAAGATACAACGACACACGGAAGGGGGAGACACGGCGGCGCCGACGACCAGAGGCGGCGGCCAGAGCCATCAGGCCGCCTAGAGGTGGTGGCGCCCCAGCGTGCCGCTGGAAGGAAACCCACCGCCGCACAGCCGCAACGGTGAGGAGCCGGACCCCGCAGCCGTGCGGGATCCAGGAGGCAGGGCGGCGCCAGCTAGCACCACCGGTTACAACAAGGGGTTGCACCCCTTGTGTTCCGCTCGTCCATCGTTGTGTCGCGGCTGGCCTGCTGGGCCGGGCTGCGCCAGCCACGGGTCGGGGCATGCCAGCCGGGCTATACCACACCCAACTGGGCCGGACCTGGGTCAGGTCGACCTGGTTCGGGCTGACCCAGGGGGTATTGGGCCGGGTTGGACCGGGCCCAAACCCCCAAATTTCAGTCAGAATCATTCAAAAGCCGATAACTTGTGATGCTGACCTCTGATCGACGCACCGTTAGTTGAAATATGATCTTTGGATTGAGGCGGTCGTTTTGGTATATTACACGCAAGGTTTTGGAAAAAATTGGGTATGTCCGGGTTGGTTCGAACCTGAAACCAACCGGGCCCTCAGAGCGGAAATGCTTATAACTTGAGCTCCAGACGTCCGATTGACGTGCCATCAACTTTGTTGGATTCCTCTTGATGAGATGGAACATTTGGCATACTTCTCCTGGGCTTTGGACGCAGTTGGATAGTGTCTGGGTTGGATTGTACCCGAAATCCAACCGGGCCCTTGGAACGGAAAAGCTGATAACTTTCAGACCAGGCGTCCATTTGGCGAACTGTCAGCGGCGTTGGTGATCATGTTGAGAAAAGGTCCCTATGATCATACCCTATGAGAGTTAGGGGTACAGCCGAGAAACGTCCGGGTTGGTTTGCAAACGAAACCAACCGGGCCCTGGGACGAAAAGGCTAGAAAACTCACAGACCGGGCGTCCGACTGACGGACCGTCTATTGCGTTGAGACCCCTTTGACGAGGCGGATCTTTGAGATACTTATTCATGGGACTTTGTGTTACTTGGATTATCGACCAGTAGCTCATGGAGCGGACCCTCCCAATGACGAGCTAGCAGAGTGCAGAGACCTAGTAGCTGGATGAGACTTGACGACTGCTAATATATCGCCTCGGTGTGTTTCAGATAGCCCAGTGGGAAGCGCTTGGTTGTAGCGGCAGACCCATGGCAGATGAGTGCTTGGTTGTAGCGGCAGACCTGTGGTACACAACAGAAGGAGTACCTCTGGAGGCTATGAGGGGGAGCGCTTGGTTGTAGTGGCAGACCCACAACAGAAGAGCGCTTGGTTGTAGCGGCAGACCCGCGGTACTCAACAAAAGGAGTACCTCTGGAGCCTATGAGGGGGAGTGCTTGGTTGTAGTGGCAGACCCATGGTTGGACGCACTTGGTTGTAGCAGCAGGCCCGTAGTACTCGACTGGTGGAGTACTACAGGTGTCCAAGGTTAGTGGGGCGCACTTGGTTGTAGCGGCATGCCCACTATACTTAACAGAGGAGGAGTTCTCCAGCAACCGTGGTTTCGACTTCATGATTAAATACTGGTTTGATCTGAGTCTATAATCTTTGTGTTTCCTCATGATTGAGATGAGTCACTTGATAACTTAGGTATATGTATGGGCATATACCTTGGTAGTGGTTATCCATTGATTTCATAATCTTTGTGTTTCCTCATTATTGAGATGGGTTACTTGATAACTTGGGTATATGTATATGCATATACCTAAGTAGAGGTTATCTGTTGAGATCTTCCTTGTGGTTATCCTTGTTGTATTTAGTGAGACCTTGAGGATCTCGGGGTCCCTACTGAGTATCGTTATACTCACCCCTGCACGGGCTATGCCCGCACCTCGTTGTGTTGGTTGCAGACGATGGGAAGCACAGACAGAGGCCGAGTGTTCAAGGACTGGACGGTACCCGGAGGTGGACCTCATGACGAGACAACATCTGGTGGTGGAATTCACGATGAGGAGACACTCGGAGGAGGTTGACGGGCGAGAGCGTTATGGAGGCTATCTGTACCTACACTTCAGGTAGGATCCGTGGTGGACGATCGAGGAGATGCGCTATCTGTAGCTACACTTCAGGTAGGATCCTTGGTGGATGTTCCAGGAGCTGCACTATCTATACCTACCCTTTAGGTAGGATCATTGGTGGATAATCCAGGAGCTTCTTGTCACCTTCTGGCTGTTTTATATTTTTCCTTGTACTTTACAGTTGGGCTTGTATTTCCGGCCCCTTTACTTTCAGCACAGCTTGTTTCAGTTTTACTTAGTTTTTTACTTCTGCTTGTACTCTGTGGTGTTTTGTTTACTTTTATAAAGGAAATGACTTCCTAGTTATCGGGATTTACGCCTTTGGTGCTAGTCGCCAGCCCCTAGCCTATGGAAGGCGGGATTGTGGTAGTCACAGCACGGGCCCCGAGGACAGGGCGTGACATCCCGCACCAGTAGGCCTGCACTCATGGACGCCACAGATTCTCCTTTTGCACTGCTCCTCTTGACCCCTGCACACCCATCTCCTAGGCCATTATTTCTTCGTCTTCCCCATACTGGCCTACCCTTTGGTCGAGTCACCAAGTTGCACCGAAGCCCTACTTAAACCCTTCCTACCTCATGAAACCCGACGACTTCTCCTCCTCCTTCCCTCCCTCGAACTCCAAACAAGCCAGCAATGTACCTTCGATCTGACCTTCCTCCTCAAGCAAAGTAAGGTCGCTTTCATGCTTTCTTTTAGTTTGGAGAAACCTGCATGTTATACACCCGGTATATATATAAATTATATATATGTATATATATATATTATACCACCCTCTTGTGTTGTAACGTTTGTAAGGGTCTTTCCAGTGTATTATCAGAAGAGATACATATGTAATACCCCCCTTTTGTGTTTTTAATGATTAATTTATGCAAAAAAAACCGGAAACATATATTTATATTTTGTATATACAGAATTTCACATATAAATATACATGTTCTTAACTCAAACCCAATCGGTTTAGGGTATCCAAGATTTTTTTTCGGTAGGTTATACTTTGTCATATATGTTTATAAAGGATACATTCTAACCGACTCTTAACATATTATTATTTATGTAAACCCTATATATATAACTAAATGTTTATGAATGTTTATGTATTTTTTTAAGAATAAGACAGTTATGATTTTAGGGGATGAATATCTATCCTTGAATGATATTTTGGATGAAAACTAGGCCATCGACTTAGGTGCAATTATGTTCTAGTTTAAAACCAAAGTTGTTATATATTTATTTATTTATAGTTTCATGGAAACTAAACCCTCTTAAAGTTTTTATTTTTAACTAAATATAATATTAGTAATTAGACTGTTCTTTCAGAACACAAGAAATTTTAATGGCCTTGTTTATTTAGTTTAAAAACCCATATATACATTCTTGGTGTATATATGGAGATGTGTATATATATTTATAATTATAATTTCTAAAACCGTATTTTTTAGTAATGATTACCAAGACTGACTTTATACTTTAATACATGTGTGATTTTAATAAAAGATAATTTTTGGTGTTTACTAAACCAACATGTATTTTGTATATAAGTACACACAAATGAGCATGTTTTATTAAAGGAGTTTATTTTTCATTACCTAGGATGTGTTTTATGATAATGTGTGTATTTTATCTTGATTAAAAGGTACTATAGGATTTAGGATATATGAGATCATGTTATCATGTTTTGTTCATTTATTGACCTATTATACAAATGATTCTAATTTTGAGAATGTTACTAGTTAATCAAGTTATGGTTTAATTTATTTACAAGTTCACCGACCTGTTTATCACTAGGACTGATGACTAGCATTTTCTTTAAGTATTTCATTTCCATGAAATAGATAATTCTAAGAAATCATCATTTATTCTCTCATGTGACAAACTCTATTCACCTATAATATTATGTTCTTTAGTAGTTAGCTTGTGTGCAAAGAATTTTTACTAAACTATGTATGCCTTTGATTAGTTGTTGACATATTTTTCAATGTTAACTGTCGTCATGTATTAACAACATGTTTAATGATTCATTATTTATTTTGTTTATTATTGTACATAATGCATGCCTTTGATATGTCACGATAATGAACAAAGAAATTATATTACCCAAAGTGGTATGTGACACCTTGGGAAATATGAAAATGAATGAGTTATTAAAGGTGATATGGGACATCTTGAATATAAAAACCATTTAAGTAAAGTATGAACGATGTGTCTCACATGATAATAAAGGCAAATTTAAGGGTGCACCCTGATAGCGCTCCAATGCATTGGGTAAAGAATTAATCTCTAGAGATGACCAATTTAATGACGCCTTATGGATGGACCTTGGTAATGTTTTTAAATGAAACCTTGGGGATGGACCATGGTGATATGAAAATAATTGCCTATGTTAAATGTTGATGCCACATAATTCAAGGTATGTTACATGTTCTTCTCAAAGATAATATGCCTATTCTTTCATGACCATTGCCTTTATGTTTTCATAAAAGTTCTTATTTCACTATCATAAGTGTGGACCATGATTTGTGTTTATCACTTAGTAAAATAGTAACCAATATATGAAAGTTTAATTTGATTCCTTTATGTGCAACTCTGATTATGAATTACTCTTAACTGTTTAATTTTATGCTTAATCACATGTCTTACTTGATTATTATGACCATTACTACTCCTTTGAGAAATGTCATAATTGTTTCATATATTTCCTAAAAATATTGATTGAGAATTTTGATGATATGTGTTAGAGTTTTCCTTAATAGAATGTTCTATGAATAATTTTAAATGAATATTTTAAAAAGTTACACTTTTTTATTATTTATTTTAAAAACCCCTTACTGAGTATCTCAATGCTCACCCTACATTTTGATTTTAAATTTTCAGGTAACAGATTTTTAAAAGATGAACCGTTTCAGAAGTATCCGGTTTCCTAGAACCCGAAACGCACACGATCCTCTGTATGGGATATGATGTGTGTTTTTCAATGCATGTTTTTATTTCAAGACACACATCATGTTCAGAAGGCACCGGCTCCTGGGTTTCTAGAGTCAGGTCCTCACAGTCACCCACTGAAAACTGAGAAAAAATAATAAGATTGTTATGATAATTTTGCAAAATGATTAAAAATTCATTTGTGACATTTATCAATCAGTCTCACATAAACCCAAAATATGATGTGACTGATATGATTTAAAGTGTGAATTTATATTTTAAAATGTAATTTTAATAAAAAATACAAGTGACATACTAAAATACAAGAAAACAATACTTTAGGAATATAATCCATAAGTAATTTGGTAAGAGTAGGAATCCTCAACACCTCAATATGATGCATATTGTGACCAGTATGATTCCATGTGCATCTTTACAATATATAAGTGTCATTTTAGTTTAAAATGCACATCACATTGCTAAAAAAAATGATACTGGATTATTTTATCATCATTCTATATAATATTAATTAATTAATTTCCTTAACATTTTAATCTTATACTTATTTAGTTAATTTTAATAGATATATTGTCTGAATAAGAACAAGAAATGGTGTGATATGAAAAAATAAACCACACCTCAATCTGATACATAATGTTCCAAGTATGACTCAATTTCTTGTTTACAATTAACACTTACGTTTTAATTAATTTATTTATATTATTAATAACATAAAAAAAATTCTTATAGATTTTCACTCTTTTTCTTAAGCAGGGGTGGTTTATTATTTTGTATAGGTACATTCTTTTGATATATAATATTGTATTTTTTCTTTTATGCATGTTGTGAATTTTATTTCATTTAAATTCTGTATTTTTATATGTTTTTTCTAATTTATGGCGCTATAACATGTTGTTATAGCACATTGTCTTATTTATGGTGCTCTAATGTGATGTTAAAACACAATATAGTATGACCCTTTATTATATCTTTTAGAAGAACTGATAAAGGCATCATTTTTCATTTCTTTTAGTGACGCAGATAAAGGGTCACTTTACTAGTGCTAAATAAAAGAGCCCATAAATGGGTATTTTATTAGTGCTATTGAAAAAGCTAATAAAATACTAGGGATTTTATTTGTGCTCCACTAGTCAACACTTTTTTAGTATTAATAAAGGCCAATTCTAATGTGGTTGATGTAATATTTTGTAGTAGTATAGAATAAAATTCTTAAAATGTTTTCCACCTCAAGAAAAAACATCTAGATAAATAAGTAAACATAAAATTAAAAGCTAAAAGGAAATAGCTCCAATTGAACCACACATTAACAATAACTAATTATTCTATCCTTTTATAAACCCAGACTTCTCATGCATTGACATTACATATTTTTAGATTAATATTCAATAAATTACACAACCACATGCCCGAGGACCATAATAATTTAGTGTCTTTGGAGACTAGTTAAAAAATATTATAATTTGGTGAATGATCTTCAATGTATTTGACAAAGATATTTCCATTTAGCACTCTTCATATTCATACCCTATTTAAAACCTTTCACCATAACCTGAGGAGAGGAAATATAAGAAAGGGTGGGATAAGATTCTCAGTAAGGGTGAACTTGGGATATATCCATATAACAAGAGAATATGGGTATGAGAAAATTATAATTACATTTGAAAACCATAACCTTATTATCATAGAACATTATAATGATTCGTGGAACAAATAATGGAAATTCATAAGGCCTTAATCTCAATGGAATCAAATAACATGAGCCATGAGAACACAACATTAGAATAATATGTATTTTTTTTTCATACACATAAGATTATAAAATTTTGGACATGTATAAATAGAGATAAGATCACTCAATAAGTTAAGTACATGAAATCAGTCCCTTGAATAAACATATTAACATGAAACTAGTTCTATACATAACATTATGAACATGAAATATAGGTCCACACATAATACTGTGAACATATAATCAAGTTCACACATAACACTGTTAATAGGTAATTAGGTTCTTGCATAAGATTGTGAACATGTAATGAGGTTCATATATAACATTTTGAACATGTAATCAGGTTCATTCATAATATATTTACTCATTAGTTATCCTACTTTATACAATTAACTGATGAGAGATATAGGTCCCACCTAACACATAACAAAAATCATATTTATGTGTGATGAAAGATCATAAAATATTCATTATATTGTAATCCATAAAATGAAATTGGTTTTATAAACATTTCATCATATCATAACCTGTGGAAGAGAGATAGGTTTTATAATCATTTCATCATTTGGTCAAATATAACCTGTGGAAAAATGTTGTTTTCATAATAATTTTATAATATTATAACCTGTGGAAGAGAAATGAGTTTCATAAACATATTTTTCTCATAAACCATTCATAAAATGAATAATAAGGACATCATTTGTTCATATCCCAATAAAACTATAAGTTACACCAAAAGATGTCATCTTAGATAGATAATTATTATGAAAGATCACTTGGATCACTTCTTGAGGGAAACAACCTTTCCACTTTGAAAAAAACTTTTCAAAAGATAATGCATTTTGAAAATCATTTTATTGAAAATATCCTTGAAAAAATGTATAGGAATATTCAAATAAAATAATTTTCATGTTGATGATAAATTCAATTCATGATATATTTGTTAAAATAAGGATTCCTTTAATATTTTTGGTAAAATCCAAGAAAACAGTATTTTGAAGATGATATAGAGATTCATGTAAAAAAAAATTCTAAAAATTGAAACATGGGTAAAAATTTATTTAATAAATTATATTATGAATGTTAAAAACATTTTTGAAAACATTTTTAGATAATATGTTTTTTGGAAGAAATATGGATTTTTGATTGGAGAGTGAAATAAAGAAATTTTTTCATAAAAACACGATTTTTAACTCTTGAGTGCATAATGAGAGGAAAATGAAGGAAAAAATGTATTCTCATTACATAACTAGAGTTTAACAAGGTTCAATATTTTATTGTAAGTTTTATCAGAATATTTCATCATTTTAATCATAAGCATAATCAATCCCAGTAAACAATTAGATTGTATCCTAAAACTCTTCCCAGTTTGGTAACATTAAATCATAAACCCCATGAAATAATAATTTTAAATGAAACATATAATATAATTAAAATTAGTTGATTCATGATATAACATTTCAAATTGGCTATATATACACTTGATAAATTAATATATTTTCATAACATGACATATTTCTCAAGGAAGAAAAATTGCGACAAAAATCTCTTACCACTCTAGTATCTTTTAAATAATAAACCCCATGAAATAGAGATACATAGGTGGATATGTAAATCCAAATAATTTTTATGATAATAACAATTAAATAAGTTCAGGGTAATTATATAAGCCACATTAAATAAATAGGTGGTGAATATGACATGTGTGTCATAGAAGTAAAACTTTTGAAGGAAACCCCTTACCGCTTTTGGTAATATTTTGAATCCGAAGCCCAAATAAAGAATTAAATAAAATTCCAAAATTAAATTTAATTAAAAGGAAGATATTAAAAATATAAAATTTCAAAATTTCTATATAAACACCATATAAAATAAACTATTGGTGAATTTTCATATGGCTCCCAGAAATAAATGAGAGACTAGAAATCCCTCACCTTAAGTCTTGACTTACTTCATACATGTTAGAAACTTCTATATAATAAAGATAATATTAATATAAATATATTATAATACCATTATTTTATATATTATAACTAATAAATTATACTTATGAAAATTTATTACCTATTTATTAACAATTCATTGTTAATGTCTCATTTCGGGTAATAACTGCTTTTTTTTTCTTATATTTTTTGATTTATTGTTTTTGGACCTGTTACATTGATCATGGTTCTGTAATATATAATATAATAATTAATTAATTAATTATAATATTTATATATAAATTTTAATCTTAATACCAATCATGAAAAATGGTTTTGAGAAATTAAGTACCTTACGATCATGGAGAGGGTAGGTCATACATACACATGAGTAATGATTCCACTTTTCGACGATCATTATGGAAAGAAGATAAGTAATATTTTATAACTCCATAATTATAATAATATCATAAATGAAATATTATTTCATTAAATATAAATATACATATAATCCATGTTGTGTGGTGGTGAAAAGCGAGAGTCGCATCACTTCGTAAAGGTAGTAGTCCACATGTACACAAACATCATTATCATCTTTCAGTGTACAAAAAGGTAAGAAAGAAAATGATATATCATATTTGAATAGTAAAATATATGTCATTAATATCATAATTATTTGATTTATAATAGATATATTAATTAAAATTATCCTTATTATCTTCTATGTAAAGCATTAGTGAAAAAAAGTACATCACTTCGCGATGTGGTAGTCCACCGTACACATGAGCGATGCAATCGAATCCAGTATAGAATAAAAGGTAAATATATATATATATATATATGATATAATGAATATATAGGTATAATTATGTTATATATATTATATATATATATATATATTTATATCAATCATAATTCCCAACCACGATAGGTGTTAATGGAAAAACGAATGACATCGGTTCACGAGGCTGTAGTCTGCCGTACATATGAATGCTGATTTCGTAACACATTTGATAGAATCGAAGAAGGAATTAATTAATTAAATTAAAAATAAAACATATATGTATATGTAATATAATATATTATTTATATAATCATGTTTTAATAATAATTGATGGAGGTGGAGGAAGAAATAAATTAAAAATTCCCATTGAAGAAAGTTACCTCATTTCGGGAAACCTACTTAAATTTGCAGCAAAATCATTCCTAGGTTGGATTTATGAAAAAATTAGGATTCTATGATAATGTTATGTAATTTTTAAAGTTATTTTGGTAGGTATTATATGAAACAATAGGTTTTTAATGTGTTAAGTAGAGATGATAAGGGGTGCCACTTATAAGTGAGGTGAGTGGCACACTTGTAATTTTAGAAAAGAAAAAATTGTAACTAGGATATTAACTAGAAGAAATGGCCAGAAATATATTATTATAAATAATTATACATTATGGGGTAATAAAATTGATTTAAAATATATTTTAGAAAAGTTTTTAGGTCATTTTAACCCTTATCGTTTTAATTTAATTCACCGCTAAACCTATTTTTACCTTAACCACAGTAAATAATTTTTACAGTTTTCACTCTTATTTATGTTAAACAATTATGTTGAAATTATTATATAATATAAATTATTATTATTAAAATTATTGAATCCATTTTAAAAAATTCCATTCACATAACTAGAAAATTGTAATTTAAAACTAATCTCACAGACGGAACGAGAAAATAGGGTTTTAAAGAGAAAATGTTCAAAAGTTTACATGTTTTTTAATTCAAAATTAAATATGAAAATGATTATAATGAAAAAATTTGATTAATATATGTATAATATAAAAAATGAAATTTAAAACCAATTTAAAATTTAATTTTACTTTATAAATAATTTAAAATAAAAGTTAGTCTTCAATTGAAATTCAATATTTTACACTATTCATCAAAACATTAATATTTCCCAAAAATTATAAAAACATCACCCTAAGATAATTCTGAAATTATTATTAAAAAATGATGTTTATTTTTTCCAATAAATTTTATAAAATTGTTAAAAATAGTTTTAAAATGAATGTATAAAAAGCCGACAAAACCACTTATTAGAAAAATTCAGTTTTATGCATAAAATTGGACTTATTATAATATCTTGTCTATGAAACACATAAGATGTATTTTAAACAATTTATTGAATATATAATATAAAAATTTTATTAAAATAATTCCATAAAATTTATTTTTTAATTTATTTATGTAAATTCATTTTTTTCATAAAAATAGTTTTTTATAGAAATATTTCCTTTATTTTGAAATAGCTTTTAATTTTCATTTTTAATTAATTGGTTACCAATGAATTATTTTTATATAAATTTATAAACCATATATTTTCATACTTTTGTTAATTCTATTCATACCCATCATTCCAATGTCTATGAGATAACTATAATTTTAAATAATAATATTTTAATATAGGTCACATTTTGTTTAAAATTAGTATTTTGTGTAACAAATGATAAACTTAGTGTTCATGTAACGTAAGGCATCAAAAAGATTAAATTTATTTAGAATTTTTTTTTACAAAATATCTGAGTATTTCACATTAGGTTATGTGAGCGTAACATGGGATCATGCCTTAGGAACATCATCCCCTGATGAATCCAACAAAACAGTAGAGCTTAAGAACTAAAAATTACTGCTTGCCTCAACAATTATCGAAGTCTTCCCCTGTAAAAACATTTAAAATAAATATCCCGTCACAATGCCTACATCATACCAAATGGGAAACATTACTAATATCTAATGTATGATCATTTCTAATGAAACCAACATTTATTGGGGATAGTTAAGAGGAAACACTGGATAATAAATAAAATATCGATCGCCTCAAAGGTTTTAATGACTCTAAATTCCATTAAGCCAACTCGTATAGAATCTACAAAACAACTCATAAAAGATTATCATGGATTCATGATTGAGCCAAAAAACTCACAGTTGGGATCACACCTTGGGATAGAATTATATAGACCATCTCCTTTCACACATTATCTTTACGCTATATTTACTGAATACTTATTACATTATACAAATAGATTCTCAAAGACCATATCAGTATAGTGCCTTTGAAGAAATAGGAATATAAAAACTGTTACATAAGTGAGATATATTGTCTCCCATAGGGTTCTTCAGAACTATAACCCCTCTTATTCACATCATACATATTACATATCTTTATAGCCTAGGAAATGGAAATATAAAAATGGGTGAGCTTAGATGCTTGGTAAAGGTAAAAAGGGAGACATATATTCATAAATATGAGCATAAGGGTATAATAACAAGATCATGACATTAGAATATCAAACCCTCTATAACAAAGATCATAAAAATTAATCATGGAATAAATATTGATAGTTAATAAGACATGAATCATATGGGAATCAAGAGCATAATCCATGAAAGAAAAACATAGGAATAAGACATGAAATTCTAGCATACACGTCTACATGTATTATTATTCCCTATAATTCCAGATACATTGTTAAAACTTATCAGGGAACGTCATGGGAACTATACCCACTGGAATGGACACCACACCATCTCAAGTCATAGTTCATTCCAGTTAAGGGATTAGATTTCCCCATATTCCAATGGTGGATCAAGGTTCCCCATCATCCCATATTCATGGGGACTACACCTACTGGGCAGGATACACCACCATCCCCAGTCACAGTCCTTTCCTTATAAGGGACCTGGTTTCCCCATATTCCCATAGTGAATCGATTTTACTAATATTTCATATTAGATCAAGCCCATCTACTTGAATTCCATCATTATGTCATGAGATATAAATCTTTACCCAATGCATTAGAGGGATATATAGGTCTCAACCATTTTATAATGAAATCATAAATACATGATCCAAAAATTCATAAAAAAATAATATCATAACCAATAAAATGTAATGGGAATCATAAACATGTAATCATATCATAAAATATGAAAAAAGATACAGGTTTCATAATCATTTAATCAAAATAATAACTAGTGAAAAAACTGTGTTTCATATACATATAACCTGCGAAGAACAAAATAATTTCATGAATATGTGACCCCTCAAAGAGACACAAGTTTTATAAACACCATTCCATAAAAACATAAACCATTCATATAAATAATATAAATGGAACCTTTTGATCATTTCCCTAGAAAGGTGTAAAGACCCGTAAAAGTCAAGGGAAATTTTTTCTTAATTATCTTTGATATTTTACAAGAACACAGTTTCTGACGGAACCTGATTCCGAGGCCTGGTGTGCCCGAAATCAATTTCCAAAGATTAGCTCGGGTACGATCAGTTAACGAACGAGCAAGTTTTCCTAACTTTTGAACTGGTGCTCGGAATTGAGATCCGAGGACACCGATGAAACCACATCACCAGTAATTGCTTAGGAATACCTTTTCCGGAGTTGTGTTTGCTCCGGTGAAGTTATTAATTAATTGGGTTAACTAAAGAATAAAAAATAAAAGTTGTTCAACCAATTTTACTTTTATTGAAGGTAGTTTAAACCTATGCTTTGTGGATGGAGTGGGACCCACTAATATCCTAACTCCACTAGGTTGGATATTAGTGAGGGGGGGTCCACACGATCCCCACCCCCTTTATTTCCTTTTACCTCCCACGTGCAATTAATTTGGTAACTCACCCGCATCCCCCTCTTAAATGCCAAGTCAACTCTCACGTTTAATTGGATTATTAAATGCCTCATTAATTGGTCAACGCTCAATAATTAAATCGTGATTTAATTTTTGAATTTCAAAAATAGATGGCATGAGTAATAAAATAAGGCAAAGCCTTATTTTATTATTGTTGTTCATTGTGCGAGAAGGATTGGAGAGGATTTGCTCAAGCCTTGGAATCCTCATCTTCCTCCTTGAAAAAAACGAAGAACGCACCTTCGCCGACGAAGAACGCCAGCCTTCGACAAAGGATGACGAAGAACGCTGAATCCTCGAAGATCGATGACGCGACGCTGTGTACCACGATGCCAATGATTCTCTTCTCTAAGACGTCGACGGTGCTTACAGAACCTTGTTCTGTGACGCCTTCTTCCGAGACGTTATTTTTCTGCGACGAACCTTCGTGCAACAACACCTTGAGGTAAGGGTTTGGTTTAATTTATTTTTATGTGGATTAAATCCTCAAAATGTGTTTGAATTGTTGAAAGTCGTTTGAACCACTGACGCAGTGGGTGCGGACCAATGAACAAGTCCGAACCCATCGATTCTCTATTCTTGGTGTGCAGATCGACGGGTGATGACGAAGCGGGCCGTAAAGGCGCTTTGAACCCTTCGTAGTAATCTACGGGTCCGGAGAGAGCCGCAGGCACAGACGGCGGAAAAAACGGACCACCGGAGCGCGTCCGGTGGTCCGTAGAAGGCGATGCCGGTGCGTCGGCAGCCGAAGGCGACGATCGGCACTGGCCGACTGCCCGGAGATGAAGGCGCCCCAGCGCACCGCCAGTAGGATCCACCGTGGCGGATGAAGCCGCAATAGCAGTGGGATGTCCGGATCCCGCTTCCGCGCGGGATCCTGGGTGACGCGGCGGCCAGAGCCGCGTCCGCTAGCAAGGGGCGGGGGCAGCGCACCCCCCATGTCCACTCAGCACGCGACACCGCTGAGCCGGACCGGCCGCACAAGGCCACGACGGATGGGCCGGGACGTGGCTTGATGGGCCGGACTCGGACCCGGGTCGGGTAAACCCGGTTCGGGCCGACCCAGGGGGGTTGGGCCGGGCCGAGCCATGCCCAGAACCCCCATTTCGGACTGTTTTCATTCATTTGCCCATATCTTGGGCTTCAGACCTCCGATCAACGCACCGTTAGTTGCGTTCAGATCCTTGGGTCTAGGCGTTGTTTCAGAATACTACACTCAAGGTTTCGGAGAACTTGGGGTACGTCCGGGTTGGTTCGGACACGAACCAACCGGGCCCTCGGAGCGAAAATGCTTATAACTTGAGTTCAGGACGTCCGATTGACGTGTCATCGACATTGTTGGATTCCTCTTAGTGAGATAGACCTTTTGGATAACTCCGCTTGAGGTTTGGACGCAGTTGGAGTGCGATTAGGTTGGTTTTGACTTAAAAACCAACCGGGCCCCTGGGACGAAAAGGGCAATAACTCTCAGACCGGGCGTCCGATTGACGCACTGTCTGTCACATTGAGTTCCTCTTGTAGAGACGGAACTTTGAGATACATTAACTCCGGACTACCTGTCATTTGATGTATCGACCCCTTGGCTCATGGAGTGGACCATCCTGGAATTGAGCATTCTGTGTGCGGGAACCCTAGAGCTGGCTGCGACGACGATGAAGACTTTCGTACTAGAATCCTCCGTGGGTTCGACGATGAAGACTTTCATACTGGAATCCTCCGTGGGTTCGACGATGAAGACGTTCGTACTGGAATCCTCCGTGGGTTCGACGATGAAGACGTTCGTACTAGAATCCTCCATGGGTTCGATGATGAAGACTTTCATACTCGAATCCTCCATGGGTTCGACGATAAAATCCTTCGTACTGAACCTTGTTCCGCGACGCCTTCTTCCGCGACGTTCTTTTTCCTTGACGAACCTTCGTGCAACAACACCTTGAGGTAGAGGTTTGGTTTAATTTATTTTTTATGTGGATTAAATCCGCGTCCTGTGTTTAAGTTGTTGAAAGTCGTTTGAACCACTAACGCGGTGGGTGCGGACCAACGAACAAGTCTGAACCCAACGATTCTCTGTTCTTGGCATGCGGATCGACGGGCGATGATGAAGCGGGCTGCAAAGGCATTTTGAACCCTTCACAGTAATATATGGGTCTCGGGAGAGCCGTAGGCGTAGAAAGCAGTCAAAACGGACCACCAGAGCGCGTCCGGTGGTCCGCGGAAGTCGCGGCCGGCGCGGTGGCGCCGGCGGCCAAAAGCGGCCGGCCGCCTGGAGGCGGGGGCACCCCGAAACGCCGCTGGAAGGAGCCTCCATGGCTGAAGCTGCGGAGGCAGCAGGATGACCAGATCCCATGGCCGCGCGGGATCCGGGGTGACGCGGCGGCCAGAGGCGCGTCCGCTAGCAAGGGGCGGGGGCAGCGCACCCCCCGCGTCCGCTCAGCGCGCGACACCCGCTGAGCTGGACCAGCCGCACCGAGCCGGGCAGCCAGCACAGAGCCAGGCCGTGCCCCGATGGGACGGACCCGTAAACGGGTCGGGTCGACCCGGTTCGGGCCGACCCCGGGGGGGTTGGGCCGGGCCGGGCCGGGCCCAGACCCCCCATTTCGGACTGTTTTCAGTCATTTCCCATATCTTGGGCTTCAGACCTCCGATCGATGCACCGTCAGTTGAGTTGGGATCCTTGTATCGAGTCGGTATTTTTGGTATACTACAATAAAGGTCTTGGAGAACTTTGTGCATGGATGGGTTGGTTCGAACACGAAACCAACCGGGCCTCAGAGCGGAAACGATTATAACTTGAGATCCAGACGTCCGATTGACATGTCGTCGACTTTGTTGGATTCCTCATAGTGAGACAGACCTTTTGGGTTACTCCTCTTGAGGTTTGGACACAGTTGGAGTGCGTTCGGGTTGGTTTTGACATAAAAACCAACCGGGCCCCTGGGACGAAAAAGCCAATAACTCTCAGACCGGGCGTCCGATTGACGCATCGTCTGTCACGTAGAGTTCCTCTTGTCGAGACAGAACGTTGAGATACATCAACTCTGGACTATGTGTTAGTTGATGTATCGACCCCTTGGCTCGTGGAGTGGACCCTCCTCGAATCGAGCTTGCTGTGTGCAGGAACCCTAGAGCTGGCTGCGACGATGATGAAGACTTCTGTACTAGAATCCTCCGTGGGTTCGACGATGATGAATTTCGTACTGGAATCCTCCGTGGGTTCGGCGATGAAGACGTTCGTACTGGAATCCTATGTGGGTTTGATGATGTAGACCTTCGTACTGGAATCCTCCGTGGGTTTGACGATGAAAACCTTCGTACTGGAATCCTTAGTGGGTTTGACGACGAAGACTGCACTGAAATCCTCAGTGGGTTCGGTAATGAAGACAACCGTACTGTAATACTCTATGGGTTCGACGGTGAAGACCTTCGTACTGGAATCCTCTGTGGGTTAGATGACGACAACTGCACTAAAATCCTCCGTGGGTTCGGCAGCGATGAAGACTGCACTGGAATCCTATGTGGGTTCGGCAATGATGAAGACTGCACTTAAATCCTCCGTGGGTTCGGCAGCGATGCAGACTGCACTGAAATCAAATGTTAGTTCGACAGCGATGAATAACATACTAAAATCCTTTTTGGGTTCGACGACAATGACTACTGTTCTAGTATCCTACGTGGGTCCTAGCTTAGATGAATCAGTGGCTATATCTGATCATCTCTATCACCTTACGAAGAAGTATACCTGTGTGAGCTAAGTCTTGACTTTAAATCATTATATTCGATATGATTGACTTGCTTTCCTATGTGGATTGGGTTGTGTTATCCTATGTGGATTGGGTTGTACTATCCTATGTGGATGTGATTGAACTTGGGCTCGGATGTTGGAGCCGAACTGGAATTGGTGAATTAGGTATATGTATGGGCATATACCTAAGTAATGTTTATTGTTACTTCGTAATTGTATCTTTCCTTTGTGGATTATCCTTTGTGGATTCTGGGAGACCTTCGGGGGTCTTAGTTTCCCTACTGAGTTGCGTATACTCACCCTTGCATGGGTTATGCCCGCACTTCGTTGTGTTGAATGCAGACGACGGACATCGCTGATCGAGGTTGAGGCTTGTAGAGCTAGACGGTACCCAGAGGTGAAAATGACGACGAGACGGTACCCGGAGGTGGAATTCATGACGAGATGGTACCCGGAGGTGGACTTAACGATGAGAGAGTACCCAGAGGTGGACTCCACGACGAGACGGTACCCAGAGCTGACAGACGAACGTAGAGAGCTGAGGTGGCCATTTGTACCTACCCTTCAGGTAGGGACTCCGGAGGATGATCCAGGAGCAGCTTGACACCTTCCTGTTGTTTTGTCTTTTTCTTATACTTTACTGTTGGGCTTCTATTTCTGGCCCCCTTTGTACTTTCATCACTCTTGTTATATTGCTTTACTTAGTGTTTTCTTCCACTTTTCTATTGTTGTGTGTGTGGTTATGTTTCTTAAAGGCATTGCCTTTCCTCTTTGAAAATTATTTTTAAAACATAAAATATTATGGAAACAATTTTATTTTAAAATAATATTGAAACTTATAAATAAATATGGATTTTTTTAAAACCATTTTTTTGATAACACTTTGGAAAATTATATTGAAATATGGAAAATGTTTTGAATACCCTTTCTTTAAAAATGCATTTCAAAACTTATAAAGGATTATTTTTAAACCAAAAAACTATTTTAAAATAATATTTATTTGAAAATGATCTTAAAAGATAATCTTTAAAAATATTTTCGAAAATATTTTTGATTTATTTTGAAAACACGGTTTTTTAAATTCATGGCACGTGTCTCAAAGTAGGAAAATTGAGACAAAAGTAGTTTACCAATTTATTAACTTTTGAGACATAATCCTCATGAAAGAGAGATCGTAAAATGGATATGTAAATACCCATATATTTAAGGATAATAATCATATAAATTTTTTATGGGAAGTATAATCACCAGAAAAAAGAATCCATTTGTGAATAAGCTATAAATCTCATTGAAATAGAAGTGAGACTAAAAATCTCCTTACCCTAATTATTGACTTTCTATGTACACATAAAAACATACTATATAATACATATAATTTTATTATAAATCTATAAAATAAAAATATTTTTTTATCTAACACCATATATGATTTGGTTATGAATTTATATTACCCTTTTATTGACAACTTCATGTTAATGTTACATTTCTCATAATATCAACTTTAAATTTCATTTATATGTTGACTTGTGATTCTTGATATTCTTACTTATATCAAGATTTACTTATTTATAGAATTTAAAAAATGGTATAAATATCATAAATATTCAGTATATATGTATTTATAATAATCTCTATAATACATAAGTATGAAATGGAATACACCGTTCATGGAGACAGTAGACCGTACAGATGCATGAATGTTGTTTCCATTTTATTATCATATATAAAGAAGGAAAGTAAATGACATATATTTTAATATATTTATATATTTATTATAATTAAAGTATAATTATTATTTCATATATTTCATATAAATTCACTAAATTATTCTTTAATACATTCCATGTAAGGTGTGAACAAATCACATCGCTTTGAGGAGGTGGTAGTCCACACTTCCCCAAACGAAATTATTATTCTTACACAAAATGAAAATAACAAAGGTATGTGTCATATAGAAATTATATAAGAATAATATATCATAAATATCATATGTTAAATATAAAAATATAATGGCCATGACAATTCCTAACTATGAGAGGTGGTAAATGAAAAACAAACTAAATTGTTTCGTGAGGCAGCAGTGCTTCGTACATAAGAATAGTAAGTTCATTAAACAATATATGGAAGTGTGTGTAAGTGAAGGTCAAAAAATTAGAATAATAACATATTAGTATATTTAGGATATTGTTTTTACTATATAATCATAGAATAAAAAAATTGAGGTGGTGGAGAAAGAAAATAAAATAAAGGATCTTCAAGAAGGGTGTTACCTCTTCTTTAGGTAACTCATTTTTATTTACACAAAAGGCTTCCTTGGTTGGATTAATGAAAAATGAGGATTCAAGGAGGAATGGAGGGATGTTGGGTGAATATTTGAGTAGATTTCAGGTGAAGAAATGGGCTTTATAGGTGTGAATAATTAGGATGGCTGAGTGTCTTTTTATAGTGGAGGAGAAGTGTTGTTGGAAATTTTTTAAAAAGGAATTCGACCCAAGTTTTTCCTATGAAAAGTTGATAAACTAAATGAAAAAGTTATATATAAGCGATTATATTTCTGTAAGAAGGCCATAAAATGGATTTTGGACATGTTTATAGGTCATTTTGGTCCATAAGTGTAAGGATTAGTCCCTATTTAAGATAATTTTTCTCTTAATTGTTGTAATTAATTTTAATAACATTCAATAATATAATTTTAAAAAAAACATAGATGAAATTATTTAAAATTATATATTATTATTAAAAACATGGAATCAATTTTCCCAAATTATAATCATATGAGTTGTAAAAATTAATTCAAATTTAATCCTGTAGATGGGATGACAAAGAGGGGTTTTAAATTAAATATGATCAAAAGTTTAGTAAGTTTTTATTTATAATTTCAAATTGAAATTGACTAAAATGACCTAAATTGTATTAATTTATTTCAAATAGATATAAATTAACTTTAAAACAAATTAATAATACAATTTATCCATATATATAAATTAGATGAAAAATAATTTTTAAATTAAAATCCATTTTTTCACTATTCATCAAAAATGAAACATAGCAAAAAATACCAAAAATTCACCCTAATATAATATTTTTGTTTTGAATTAAAATATGAAGTTTATTTTGACATTTATAGTAAATAATATTTAAGAAATGTTATTTAAAATGGGATCTCCCTTAGATGGCAGTAAAATTACTTCTTCGAAGAATATATCATTTTTATTCATAAAATTGGATTTTTATTATCTTTTACCTATCAAATATGTTGGATGAGTATAAAAAATATTGATTAAATATATTATATATAAATTTTATTGAAATCTTTAATGAAAAGTGATTTTTTAATTTATTGACATAAAATTGCATTTTTACAAAGAAAAATAGTTTTCATAGAAAAGTAATTTCTTTATTTTCAAATAGTTAATAAATTTACTTATACTAATTGATAACCAAAGGATTTATTTAATATAAACATATTAATCATATTTTAATAATTTAGTAAATCATATTCATTAATTTCATTCCAATGGCTCAGTGATAGCTATAATAACAATTTAATAATAATATTAATAGTATATTGTAGTTTGGTAAAAACTCAACCTTACCTATTATGAAAGTTATCAATGGAAATAAAAATTGAATGTAAAAAAATAAAATAATAGGGTTTCATCTACTAAAATAAAATATAAGTATTTCATGAAGTGCATAAAATCCCAACATAGTGCTTTAATATATAAAAAAACTATATTCAGTATTGCATAAAATGAAACATATCAAAAAGATTAAATAAATTTGAAAAAAAACCACCAAATCTAGGGGTATTACGTTATACCTCTATTAAAATTAATTTCACCCTTAGAATTCAGATAGGTTATAAAAATTTGAATACATGAATGTTATTTTCCTAGAAATCCACTTCGTAAAAATGAATAATCACTACTAGAAAAATAGTTTTTATCATCCCCATTTTAACAATAGTTCATCATGATCGACATTAAAATAATTCTAAGAGTGATTTTAATGTTGTTTATCTAGTATAATACATTAAAATTCCTCATGAAAGAATTTTTAAGCTGACTATTTAATAACCATCATGAAAAGATTTTAAAAATATCATTTTTCATGTCAGTTTTCTGATAAGCAATGTAAAAAGTCCCCATGAAATGATTTTTTGGATATTTAATAACCTTCAAGAAAATATATTTCAAATACCATTTTTATTGTTGTTTTTATGATATCCATCATGATTATTTTTTTTAAAATTTGATTTTTCATGTCAGTTTTATAATAACCGATGTGAAAAACTTAATTTTAACATTCGATTTTGAAAATCCAATATTGAAATCAAACTTTAATGTTTTTTTCAAATAAAAAATGTGAAAAATGTTTAATAACTTGTATTTAATTTCCTAATATTATATTTTACTTACTATGGAGCTCAAACTGAGTTATGGATCAAAAGTTATGTCCATCGGAAGTTGGACTTCTCTAAGACTTTGTTTAGAGTTGAACAACATTCGACTCCCATAACTTTTATCCATAAGTTCGTTTTATCTCAATGAACACTAAAATAAAATCTTATGAAATAAAATAAAACTATTTAAATATTAATAAAATCTCCTTTTGAAAAACTAATGTGAAAAATTACTTTTAACGTTAGTTCTTGAAAAAGAACCAACGTTAAAAGTATTCATTGAGGAATTTTAATGTCGGGTTTTCAAAAACCGATGTTAAAAGTCATTTTTCATGCCAACTTTTTTTTAAAAAATCAATAAGATTGAAAAAAGTATTATTTTATTTCATATGATTTTTTTAGTGGTCATGGAGTTAAAATTGACTTACGGACAAATGTTATGGATGTCGGAGGTTTATCATCTCTAAAAAAGTCTTAGAGAAGTCAACTTTTCACAACCATATATTTTTCTCCTAAACTCTATTTGAGCTCCATGATAATTTAAATAAAACATTTAGAAATTAAATACATGTTTAAAAAAAATTTAACATCATTTATTTGAGAAACTGATGTGAAAATATCTTTTAATGTCAGTTTTTGAAAAAACGAAATTAAAAGCTAGTTTTTCATGTCGGTTATCATAAAACAGATGTGAAATTTGAAATTTTTAATATTTTTTCATAAAGTTTACCATAAAAATGATGTGAAAAATAAATTTAATATCCCTCCAATAAGGAATTATAATTTTTTTATACTGTGACATCGAAATGTTTAATTTCCACATGAAAATATATAATTCAATGGTTTCTGTTACCGTTCCACTTATATGTTTTCATGCTCCACATATATTAATTTCATAGTCAATTATTTCTACCATAATCATCCCACAAACTTAAGTTATTTTATATTCTTCATCAATCCATGCTTTGTTATTTCGGTAATCTTATCATGGTATTTGTTATTATTTTTCCATGATTTATATTTTTATGATTAGTTTTCTTAATTGATATACTAGTTAATGATTCAATTTTCTAAAAATAAAGAATAATTATTAGTATCATGGTAATAATAAAAAAATTCATTGATGTTATAAAATTCAATTTAATATAAGGGTTTGGTTTTTTATTAGATCATTCCTCATAAGAGAATTATGTCTACTAAAACATCATCAACAATGAAAATTATGTAAAAGATTTATGTTTTTTCCAGATTTTCTATTGTTTCTTTGATTTGTTTTTTATCAATCTTATAATTTCTAGGGATGGAGTAAATATATGTTAAAGACCTATTTTTCAAGTCATTTTCGATAAAAATAATGTTAAAACATATTTTCTTAGGATAGTTTTCAAAAAACCAAACTGACATGAAAAATAATGTTTTGGCATCGCTTTGTTTTAAAACAACTGATGTTAAGAAGGTCCATCAGGTTGGTTTTTAAAAAACCTGTTTTGAAAACATAAAAATTACAATTTTAAGGTCGGTTTTATTAAAGGAAGTTAAAAAACATATTTACAACCTCACCACAATAACTTTTGTTAAACATACAAAAAACTGATATAAACCACCTATATTTGTAATAGTGACTATTTAAAAAAAAGAAAGTTAGAAACATACAATTACTCAAAGTAACACGTAACTAGGTTCTTACAAAGAAGAACATAGGTTGGAAGTGACGACATAGAATTTCATGAAAAGAGTAAATATTTTTTAGGAGTGACTTAGGTTATCAATAAAAAACATGTGAGTGATCATTGGAAACATGAGGGCCTCAACATCATAAATATGTGATGATTTAAAAGGTCATCAGTTAAAAAAAATTAATGTAATATGACAATTTTATATTTCTATACTGTTTTACTAATGTTGTTGAATTTTCATGAATAGATATATTTACACAATATCAGGACAACATTACCCTTGGTTATTCCTTGATCAACTTCCACATTATCTCTCATTCCAATAAATAAAGGTGAATTTTTCATTTCTAAAGAATTAACAGGTCATGAGATCTATGAATTGAATGATAGGTCATTCCATCTTTTTTTATTATAAAAAAATATCAGCACAAGTTATCCAATATTCATAAATCCTTATATAGTAAGATAATAATTTAATCTCTAAAACATTATCCAAAGTTTGAAATAAACCATTCCATAAATGATTAACCTTATAACCCTTTAGGAATATTGAATTCTAACACTCTAGAAATAATGTCACTAAATTTATCAAAAATAGCTTAAATTTGATCCCCCATATATCAAAAAGTAGATCATGGTTCCTTCATGGAAAACATGTGAATAACTTTATCATGTATTACCTTGAAACATTTTAATATCCCGAATTACCAAAATTAATTAATGAAAACATGCATTTTTACTTATTCCAAAGTATATTGGATATATTCCTTAAATCCAAAAAATGTACTAAACTTCATTAATATATTGCATTTCCACTTGTAAACAAGTCCTTAATTAGTTCCATAGTTATTATTACCATCCAATTTAATTATTCATATCAAACATATCTTTATCCATAAAACATTATCTTAACATAAGAAACATATTAAGGGTTATCTTCCCTTATTCAAAATTTCATCTTACCATTAAATCCCTTTTGCAGTCCATCCGAAACATTCAACATAAAATTCTAAATCCTGAGAAAAAAACATAAACTGAAAAATCCTTGTATATTTCACCATTCATAACATAATTGTTGAATACAAATACATAAAAACTTCAGTTATTCCACTTAATCCATAAGGCATAATATGGTTACCTGATCCTATTATAGAATACCTCTTCCCATCAAATTTTATTTATAGTCTCATCATCACTAGCAATATAACCACCACTTATACCGCCTTTTTAATTCTTTTCTTGAGATTTCAACTTGGGACATCAATTTTCATGATGAACCTTAATTACACACATAAAACATTTACCTTTTATTATGTCATAGGGAGTAAAATATCTCCATCCATTTCATTAATCAAACCCCAAATTTTTTATTTTTAGTTACTTGATTTGTGTCCTTATTTTCCACAGTAAAAACAAATTCATGTACCTTTAAAACATTAATTTAGGTGATTATTTCCACATTCATGACACCAAAGAAAACTGAATATTATTTCTACTATGGTCTCCATCACCTGAACACTCAGTAAGGTCCTTCATTCTCTACCATAGTGAGTTTGAGAATTGGTTAAGGTATATGTTGGTAATCATGTTACATGAAGACTTACTAGGTATGATCACAACATCCTTCACTATAGTGACCATGCCATTTGAATGATCCTAAGAAACTTTTATATCATATTCAAAATTTCCCCACTATCTTTTGGTTGCCTCCATTGACTAAAATAATAAAGCACTGAGTAGGAAACAATTAGTATAGTGAGGAACCCCATAATCATGAAAAACTAATTATAAGATGTCTAAATTCTAACACCTTCCTTAATATATGAAACCTTTGGAATATTCCTAGTTATTCATACCCAAATTAAATTTAAATCCTTCATGATGGTTCATAAAGAGTTTGCAAATTTACAATTCTTATCACTCAGGTGTTTTAAACCAGTTGTGTAGTAAGTCCAGTTGTTATATACCAGGTTATGCTCGAGTCTGGCCCGACACACCTTGTCAAAGTTATTACCACTAGGTACATCTGTTCCAGGGCCACATACACTTGTATTATGAAGACATGGATATAATTATAGGACACCACTCACTATATACTTTACCAAAATTCTAGGAAATTTTCCTAAATATTAACACATCGTTAGACTTATCCCTAGAGACACCCCTAGACAGATCCTTATAAATTTCTCTAGGGATATCACTAAAGTTTTATCATCCTAGTTTCTAAAGGTTAACTAAAATCTCTCACCGATACCAATTTTAGTGAAACTATCATTTCATACATTAAAAATACATCATTTATTTTTGGAATACTTATTACATTACACAAGTAGGCGCCCAAAGACCGCGTTAGTCTAGTGTCTTTGGAAACATTGAAACATAAACACTAGTATATAAGTGAACTATATTATCTCCCACTAGGTTATTCTTGGATATCAACCTTCTTAGAAACATCATACATAGTATGTATCTTCACAACCTGAGAATAGAAATATAAAAAGGGGTGATATGAGATGATTATTGAGGGTAAACTAGAGATATATGTATGTATAAACATGATCATAAGGGTTTGAGAAAATGATCATGACATTATAATATCATACCCTACATATAAAAGATCATAAATATGAATCATGGAATAAATATTAGTAGTTCATAAAACATTAATAATAAGGGAATTAATAAAATAATCCATGAAAGCACAACATTGGAATAAGACATAAAATTATGGAATATACATAAACCTATAATATAATTCTATAAAAGTCAACACACATTGCTAAAAATATCATGGAACTTAATGAGGACTACAGCTACTGGTGGGAAAAAACCAATCCCTAGTCACAATCCTTTCCTTGTAAGGGATAGAGCTCCCCCATCTTCCTAAAGTGGATCAGGTTTCCCCATATTCCCATATTCACGGGAACTACACTTACTGGTCAGGACACACCATAATATCTAGATGAAATCCTTTCCTTGTAATGGACTGGGTTACCCCATATTTCTATAGTGGATTGTTTTTCCCCATATTCTATAGTGGATCAAGCCCATCTAATTGAATCCCATCATTATCTCATGATATATAAATCTTTACATAATGCCTTAGAGGGAGATATTGGTCCCACTCATCTCATTATGAAAGCATATATACATGTGCGACAAATTGATAAAAAATATTATCATAACCCATGAAATGAAATGTATATAATAAACATGTAATCAAATCCTAAACTGTGGAAAAGGTGATAGGTTTCATAATAATTTCATTAAAAGAATTACATGTCAAAAGAAGCAGGTTTGATAGATATATATCCCGTGAATAAGAAAAGAGTTTCATAAACATGTAACCCCCAAAATACAAATGGGTTTCATAAAAACCATTCCATAAAAACATAACACATTTAAAAAAATAATATGAATGGAACCTTTATATCATTTCCCCATAAAAGCATTCATAACAATAATGGATTCCATCTAATATGGAAAATAATTTTGAAATATATTTTAAAAAATATTATTAAGAAATATATCACTTATACATTAAAAATTATATTTAAAACATATTTTTTTTTGAAACTATTATCATTGAAAATAATCTTTAAAAACTATAAATAAATCGTTAAAATGTTTTGAAAAACATTTCATAGAAAACACTATGAAAATATATAATGATATCTTGAAAACAAATTGAAAAACATTTCATTAAAAAAACTTTTGAAAACATATAAAGGATTACTTGAAAACCATAAAAAAATTTTAAAATAAGTTTTACCTGAAAATGAGCTTAAAAACAAATCTCAACAATTTTTTTTGATTTTTTTGCAAACATGGTTTTTAAATTTATGGTATATTTCTCAAAGAGAGAAAATTCAGACAAAACTACTTCAACAATTTGATAAATTTTGAAAAATAAAACCCATGAATGATATATTATAAAATGGATATGTAAATATTCATATATTTAAGGATAAAAATTATAGAATATTTTTAGGGGTTGTATATACACCGTACAAAAGAAACATGTGGTGAATAAATGTCACGAACCGAATCTGATCGCCACAAAAAATGGAACCAAACCAAGCCCATGACAGGGACCTAAGGGCGTTCCTGATCCCCACGGGATGGCACAAGTGCCTGGGTATCAAAAACTGAAAATTGGGAACGATTTCCCGATTTTGTATACCTAAAACAACAAATGAATCCAGGAAATCGAATCTGGATTTTTCAAACCAAAACATCTTTTACTAAAATTCAGAACTGAATTACACAATTTTAAACAATGTTTAAATACCATTACAAAGGTACAAACCCCTGAAAACACAGCCCAAGAACCTCCACATGGAAAGAGGCACCGCCCTCAATCCATCTCCACAAAACTGCATCACGATGGACCGCTAAAAACCAGAATCAATGGCATAAAACATGTACCGAAACCTGTGACATAAAATAAGCAAGTCTACTTACACACAAAGGTGTAAGTAGGGTGTGAGAGAAAGCCCATTAGGATACCACCACTATGAGATTCCATGTGATAAACATTTCATGACAAAAAGCATTGCAAGTTTTGTAAATAAGAAATGCCTGTTACATTTTTCTAAAGGATGGAATAATAAATGAAAACAGTTTTCATGTGGGCTAATTTTAAAGGACCGAGAATTTTAAAATAACTAACAAAGATACTTAATTTTCAAGCCAACAATACCGTATACCGACGGTAAGTACAAAGGATCTAATGATCACAAGTAATAGGAAATAACCCCTAGGCACTAGCTAGCTGTGGGTCCCAGGTACCTCGTATCTCGATGAGAGTAACCACAAAAAAATATATGTTCTCGTTCACGAGCTACTAGTAGGGATCATACCCATAACCTAGTGGTCCCCAATCATCATCATCATAGTTTAGTTAGAGTTGTAAGCGTCAATCATGCAAAGTGAAACTGAGGCCAAACCCCACAGATTCACTAGCATACTAGTACACGTCCACCCACCTAGATACCCGGGTTTTCCCATTGTGCTCAAACAAGTTCACAATCCAAGAAATATAGTTTTCACATTAAAATATCACTTCCACATCACACATTAACCAAAAAGCCCCATGTACATCACTAAATTCACTAATTCCACTTTTCATTCAAATGCATTTTGAAATCAAACTCACTCCAAATTGCCTACAACACTTTTCACATTTCATTAACACTTCCACAAATCCATTAAATTTTTTTATAAAACCATTACAAGATATTCAACTCACATAACAGACCACACACATGTCACACAATACCCTTTTCATCTTCACAATTCATTTTATAAAAAAACACACACGAAATATCCCACACCCGTGTTTCACACACAAAACACAATTTAGTAAAAAATTTCTGAAATTTATAAAAAATTATAAAAATGTTTAACATTTCGAATCACCACTTTAACATTCAAAAAACCACATTAGTTGAACACACTCACCCAAACAGTACATATACACCCTTTCCCAACTTTGTTTAACCAAATAAAACATTTGAAATTTTTATAAAACAAACCCAAGAGGTATAACCATTGTTTTCACACTAAACCCATTTCAAAACCCTCATTCAAAACCAAAATCATACCAATACCAATCCAAAACATAATTTTTCAGCCCTAAAACAATTATTAAACCTCCACCAAATGTTATAAAAATACATCAAATTATACCACAAAGATACACATTAAAAACACACGTTTTCATAAATCACCTTCAAAAAGTACAACACGGTTTTACAACTTAAACTCATTCAAAAACCTTTTTTCAAGGCCCACATGACAATAAGGAATTAAAAAAACAGAATTGGCATCCCCTTTCAAGACTAATAAATCACTTTCATATCTTATAAACTAAACCCAAACATTACCCTAAGAGTCACACATGAAAAGTACCCAATTTCAAGCTGAAATACAACTAAAAATTAAATTTTTAACCAAATTCATCAAAAACAGTTTTCAAACCACACAAAACAGATTATAAACATACTAAATTAATAAACCAAGCAAGCTAACTCATCATAAAATGGTTACACATGGAATCACCTACCTTTTGAGTCGAAACCCTCAAAACATGATGCGAAACATTAATCGTACCACCGCCGCACCACAAGGAAAATAAATCCAGACCTAGACCACCAAAAATTGACCTAAAAGATAAAAAATCAGACCTTAGGATCTAACCCCAACTTCTGGAAATGAGGAAATTCAATAAATAGGAATAAAAACTAAAAAAGGATGGAAAGAACCAAGAAGGAATTCCCTTACTTGAAATATCTTGAAGAAATCAGCCCCAATGCACCAATATATGAATCTCCAAGTACCCAAAACTGATATGGAGATCCTAAGGAGTCATATTAAGTCATGTGGGGATTGAAATGGGGCGAAAAAGATGAAAATTGAAGGAGTTATGAATGATTCATTTTACCTCGTCAAATCTGTTCGATTTGAGAAATATTGAGAAAGATCGTCCACCTCTACGGGGTATATGAGCTCCAAAGAGGTAAACGAGATACATGGGGTGAGGCTGAGGTTTTTGGATTCGATTGGGTGGTTGAATCAACGAAAAAAAGTAAAAACCTAATGAGATATTGAAATTTTAAAAAAATAATTTAAAGTAGGAAATGGGCTTACGGGCAGGCCCATTACCTTAATTAAAAACCCAAATCCATCATGATTTGGGATTTCTATGTGTTTCAAAGGGATATGGTGATTTTAATATATTAGGTAATGCCAATTGGGAAGTGGAATGAGTATAAAATATTAAAAATTGAAGGAGTTATAGAAGAATCAAAATTTGTTTTTAAATCTGGATTTGGGGTCACGGTTTCGCCCAAATTTTCAAAACCCACCATTTTCACCAAAATGAGTGGGAAACCCCCAAAACAAATCAGGAATGGAAATTAAATGAATAATGAATTTAAAAAAAATTCATGGGTGTGACAATTCTCCCCACCACAAAACTTTCCTCCCTCGTAAAGCCAAATCACGGACAAAGCAAAAACCAATCTCAACCGAAATACAGAAATGGACTCCTTTGCTAAGCTTCGCCCCGAAAGGCCAAAACACCTCCAGTGATCAATTATGAAAGGAATACTTCATAACCAAAAAATACACCTCATTACTGAAATTATCAAGCACATTCAGGATTTATTCTAAAATTAAACTTCTCAAACACTACATGTACAAGGCTCAAGCAATTTACCCAAACAAACAAGAACATCGAACAAGGTTACACTTATCTTGATATAACTAAACCATTGGGAACTCTCCAATCCCAACATTTACCCAAGGAAGATGTATGTAGTTATATATCTCTGAATGAGACTACCCACATCCAAGCCAAAACCAAGTAAAAAAGTGAGTTACTGGTACAAGGATACACAAATGGGCTCCACAACCATAAAAGACAACTTAAATTGTTTTCCGAGACAGAATCAAGACATTAACAGGGGATCCTCGAACAAACTCCCTGGTACAAGGGGTAGAATACCATTATGAATTTTCAAAATAATATACATGAGGCTCATAGTTTGTCTCCCCACCATAAGAACCATCCATCTTAACTGACCAATATGGGTCGGCATTGAAAAACCCAAAAACATAAAGAGTTGGGATGACAACACGGTTAGCCCGCACAGTTTGGGAAACTGTGCATTAACCATGTGGATCCTTATTCCTACATGGTTTTCTAGGGAATGGTTACTAATAAATGTTCACTCAACATGTCTATAAATATCTAAAACCTTTCCCCTGAACCCAAATGAAACCAAAGGGGAAAAGAAAGTCATTGGGAGATAACATGGGGATGAGGCCTGCAACCTCTTTCCACTGAACATGAACAAATGAAGCAAAATGACAACAAAAAATGTTTAAACTATTCCCATCTCTCATAATAAGAATAGTTATTTGTAAAAGGTTAAAAACTACCCTGGGATTTCCTCTGACTACGTGCCAGCTTCTCTTCGGGACCTATGGCTGGAGCTGGAATGAATGAAGCATCTTCGGCCTCACAGTTAGGATTTGGAAACCCCCGAATAGAATTTCTTCTTCTGATTCTACAAACAACTACACGCAATACCAGATGGGTTCACCGAGACATAAAACACTCCAGAAATCACTTTACCCTAATTTTTAAATTCATTGAAATAAGGGTTTAGAGGATACACTCACATCACACCTTGCTTCTTCGGGTGAGAAACAACAGAAATAAAGGACACATATAAACACCTTCCTCTAAAATAGAGGATGTCGAGATATCCCAAAATAAAAAACACTTCTGAAAAAATAGACTCACATAATATTGTACAACATCACCTTTACAATCAAACAAGCATGCGTCATCACATCGCGTCACCAAACATGACTAAAGCAACCGATAGAAATAATACAAGGAGGGGGACTTATACAACATCCCCAAATATCACAGCATTCCAGAAAGTGTCTATAACATCCTCTCATGGCCAGATTTATGACACTGGTGGTTTAAAATAATCCCCTTCTACGAATATACTATGAAGGACTTAGAGGCCCTCTTAGACACTATCAATAATGAAAACCCCAGACAACTTTCACCTTTGACGAATCAGGTAGCTTAAGAAACTAAGGTCTCTTTCAACCATCCACGAGCACTCTTACACAACAAGAGGATCCGAAAAAAACCATGAAAGTAAATGATGTAGACTCATTTTACAAATCTCAAGAAAATATTCTTTACATTGATCAACTGGAGGATTTTACAATGGCGAAACAATCCACATTGCACTTTAGTTGTGCACTAAATCTTAATGGGGGCGCACCTTATCCAATGAGAGAACCCAAGGACCCAACCAAGCTGGTCTATTGGTAAAAACATGCAACAAAACAGATCCAAACTCATTAATGGAAACATCTTAAAGGTGTCCCAAAACATATATCATAGGATACTACTAACTGGACCTTCTGTGCAGCTTTCTGACCAAACACAAACAAAAAAAACAGTTCGAATAGGAGGGGTTCTTGGACTCAAAACATCCCACAACATCAATATTTTAAAAAACCCATAATAAAAAACATCCCAAACTATTAATCAAGACAACATGTTTTTCTTTAAAACCATTTCTTGGAAAAAAACGGTTCAGCGGTAAGCATATCCACCAATGATACCCCATGGGCCTCACACATGCATGTTTTTGTGCCACACCGGGCACCCTCCTCATATCCATCCTGACACTCATCCAGTCATGCCATCAACCATCCATCATCCCATATAACCCCATGCATGAGGTCACTCATGGAAATACCAAAGGATAATGAAAATATTATTTCCACTTTTCATAACCAAAACGGCCAACCAACACATCAGTCTTATCCAAACCACTAACCAGGAGGTCGAACCCAAATTACCGCATTAAAAAAAAACTTTCCAGAAATGCATAATCGTTCCAATTAAAACTCACATTCAAGTTATTTAAATCAATTTCAAAACATATCATCCCATTAAAACACCTTTTAATGGTTTAGAAAACTCTAATGGGAACAATTTTTTTCAAAACCAACTTCAATATAGTTTCTGCTTTCAAAAGAGGTATACGAACACAATTTTACATTTCAAAATAATTCTTAATATTCAGTGCCACCATTTCATAAATCTAAAGATTCCTTATTTATTTGAAAGTAATTTCACAAAAACATTACTCTTCTTAAAACCAAGTAACTTTAAAACCAAAGTTCCAAGATTTCAAAACTAAAGAACACCATACAATGCGAGAGGAAACTAGTTTCAGTGGGTGACTTGGACATATGGTTGGCGGCCATATTCCAATCACTTCACTGTAAAAGAGAGTGTTATAGGGAATATCCCCAACTCCACATGGATTTCCAGGCCCTGCGAGCTAACTGGGAACATTAATTCAACTCTCTTTTCATTTCCCCAACTCAACATTAAATCAAGAAAACCAAAGGGCTTCGAAAGGTCCCGAATTCCCCTGGAGACTTGAATCCCATAATGAGGTGTGGTGATCATTCACACTACTAATAACTAAAATTCTATGTCCCGTCAATCCTAACTCTATACTATCCTGACTGTTCCCCAAATAACATGACCCAAAGAGCGTGAACTTCCTCTGATACCATTTTGTCACAAATCGAATCAGATCGCCACCAAAACTGGTACCAAACCCAGCCTGTGACAAGGCCCGAAGGGCGTTCCCGATCCCCATGGGATGGAACAAGTTCTTGGGTATCAAAAACTGAAAATTGGGAATGATTTACTCGAGTTTGTACACTTAAAACGACAAATGAATCCAGGAAATCGAATCTGGATTTTTCAAACCAAAACATCTTTTACTAAAATTCAGAACTTAATTACACAATTTTAAACAATTTTTAAATACCATTACAAAGGTACAAACCCATGAAAACATATCCCAAGAACCTCCACATGGAAAGAGGCACCGCCCTCAAGCCATCTCCATGAAACTGCATCACGATGGACCGCTAAAAACCAGAACCAATGGCATAAAACATGTACCCAAACCTGTGACATAAAATAAGCAAGTCTACTTACAACCAAAGGTGTAAGTACGGTGTGAGAGAAAGCCCAGTAGGATACCACCACTATGAGATTCCATGTGATAAACATTTCATGACAAAAAGCATTGCAAGTTTTGTAAATAAGAAATGCTTGTTACAATTTTCTAAAGGATGCAATAATCAATGAAAACAGTTTTCATGTGGGCTAATTTTAAAGGACCGACAATTTTAAAATAACTAACAAAGCTACTGAATTTTTAAGCCAAAAATTCCGTATACCGACGGTAAGTACAAAGGATCTAATGAGCACATGTAATAGGAAATAACCCCTAGGCACTGGCTAGCTATGGGTCCCAGGTACCTCGTATCTCGGTGAGAGTAACCACAAAAAAATATATGTTCTCGTGCACGAGCCACTAGTAGGGATCATACACATAACCTAGTGGTCCCCAATCATCATCATCATAGTTTAGTTAGAGTTGTAAGCGTCAATCTTGATAATTGAAACTGAGGCCAAACCCTACGGATTCACTAGCATACTAGTACACGTCCACCCACCTAGATACCCGGGTTTTCCCATTGTGCTCAAACAAGTTCACAATCCAAGAAATATAGTTTTCACATTCAAATATCACTTCCACATGACACATTAACCAAACAGCCCCATGTACATCACTAAAGTCACTAATTCCACTTTTCATTCAAATGCATTTTGAAATCAAACTCACTCCAAATTGCCTACAACACTTTTCACATTTCATTAACACTTCCAAAAATCCATTAAATTTTTTTATAAAACCATTAAAAGATATTCAACTCACATAACAGCCCACACACATGTCACACAATACCCTTCTCACCTTCACAATTTATTTTATAAATAAACACACACAAAATATCCCACACCCGTGTTAAAACACAATTTAGTAAAACATTTTGGAAATTTATAAAAAATTCTAAAAATGTTTAACTTCTCAAATCACCACTTTACCATTCAAAAACCCACATTAGGTGAACACACTCACCCAAACAGTACATATACACCCTTTCCCAACATTGTTTAACCAAATAAAACATTTGCAATTTTTATAAAACAAACCCAAGAGGTATAACCATTGTTTGCACACTAAACCCATTTCAAAACCCTCATTCAAAACCAAAATCATACCAATACCAATCTAAAACAGAATTTTTCATCACTAAAACAATTATGAAACCACCCCCAAATGTTATAAAAATACATCAAATAATACCATAAAGATACACATGAAAAACACACGTTTTCATAAATCACCTTCAAAAAGTACAACACGGTTTTACACCTTAAACTCATTCAAAAACCTCTTTTCAAAGCCCACATGACAATAAGGAATTAACAAAACAGAATTGGCAGCCCCTTTCAAGACTAATAAATCACTTTCATATGTTATAAACTAAACCCAAACATTACCCTAAGAGTCACACATGAAATGTACCCAATTTCAAGCTAAAATACAACTAAAAATTAAATGTTTAACCAAATTCATCAAAAACAGTTTTCAAACCACAAAAAACAGATTATAAACATACTAAATTAATAAACCAAGCAAGCTAACTCATCATAAAATGGTTACACATGGAAACACCTACCTTTTGAGTCGAAACCCTCAAAAGATGGTGCGAAACATTAAGCGTACCACCGCCGCACCACAAGGAAAATAAATCCAGAACTATACCACCAAAAATTGACCCCAAATATACCAAATATGACCTTAGTATCTAACCCCAACTTCGGGACATGAGGAAATTCAATAAAGAGGAATAAAAACTAAAAGAGGATGGAAAGAACCAAGAAGGAATTCCCTTACTTGAAATATCTTGAAGAAATCATCCCCAATGCACCAATATATGAATCTACAAGTACCCAAAACTGATATAGAGGTCCTAAGGAGTCATATTAGGTCATGTGGGGACTTAAATGGGGCAAAAGGATGAAAATTGAAGGATTTATGAAAGATTAATTTTACCTCATCAGATCTGGTCGATTTGAGAACAATTGAGAAATATCGTCCAACCCCGCGGGGTATATGAGCTCCAAAGAGGAAAACGAGATACAGGGGGTGAGGATGAGGTTTTTGGCTTAGAGTGGGAGGTTGAATCACCAAAAAAAGTAAAAAAAGAATGAGATATTAAAATTTTAAGAAAATAATTTAAAGAAGGAAATGGGCTTACGGGCATGCCCATTACCTTAATTAAAAACCCAAATCCATCATGATTTGGGATTTCTATGTGGTTAAAAGGGATATGGTGATTTTAATATATTAGGTAATGACAATTGGGAAGTGGAATGAGTATAAAATAATTAAAATTGAAGGAGTTATAGAAGAATCAAAATTTGTTTTTAAATCTGGATTTGGGCTCACGGTTTGGCCCAAATTTTCAAAATCCACCATTTTCACCAAAATGAGTGGTAAACCCCCAAAAAAAATCAGGAATGGAAATTAAATGAATAATTAATTTAAAAAAAGTCATGGGTGTGACAATAAATCATAAATTTCATAGAAATAAAAGTGATACTAGAAATCCCATTACCTTATTTATTGAATTTCTTCATACACGTTCAAAACTCATCTATAATAAATATGAGTTTATTATAAATCTACTAAAGAATAATAATATTATATCTAACTCAATATATGATTTTTATGACATTATACCCATTTATTAACAACTTCATGTTAATGTTACGTTTCAGTTAATACCCACTTTATTTTTTGTATATTGTTTTTACTTGTTTCCCTTGGCCCTCTTACATAGATCATGATTTATAAATTTAAATAATGCAAAATGGTATAATTATCTTATATATTAATTATATGTTTATTTTTAATAATCTATATATGATATAATTATGAAATGGAGTACATCATTTATTAAGACGGTAGGTCGTACGTATGCATAAATGATGTTTCCATTTTATAATCATATATAACAAAAGAAATTAAATGAAATATATGTATTTATATATTATAATTATTGTGTAAATATTATTTTATATATTTCATATACTTATTCTAAACACATCCTTAATTCATTCCATGTAATGTGTGAACAAATCAAATCTCTTTGAGGAGACGGTAGTCCACACTTCCTCAAACAAAGTTATCGTACTCACACAGAATGTAAAGGAAGAAGGTATATGTTATATAATAATTAAACAAAGCATAATAAATCCTAAATACCATATATAACATATAAAAATATAGTGTCCATTATAATTTCTAACCATGATAGGTTTTAGTGGAAAAAAAACAACATCATTTTTCTGAGGTGGTAGTTCGCTTTACACAAGAACAGTAAGATCATTACCCATTAAATAGATGTGTGTGTAATTGTAGGTCTAAAAATTATCCAAAAATAAAATTATTATATTTAGGATAATGTTTTTATCAATTAATCATGGAATAAGAATAATTGAGGTGGTGTATAAAGAAAACAACATATATGAGCTTGAGGAACAATGTTACCTCTTCTTTGGGTAAATCCTTTTTCATTGTAAAAAGGGTTCTTTGGTTAGATTTTTTTTCCAAAGAGAGGATTCAAGGTGTAATGGAGGGATTTTGGGAGATTTTTTGAGAAGATTTTGTGTGAGGAAAAAGGATTTATATTTGTGAATAAGTGGGAGGGTTGAGTGCCTTTTTGGAGTGGAGGAGGAGTTACATTCTTATAAATTTTTGAAAAGGGAAATCCACCCACATTTCTCCTATGAAAAGTGGTCACAATAACAGAAAAATTTTATAAATTGGAGTGTAGGGTCAAAATATGTCCATAAATTGGATTTTGGATAAGATTCTATATCATTTTATCCTTAAGTGTTTGATTTAGTCTTTTGTTAAGCTATTTTTTCTTCATAATCATTGTAATTAGTTTTAATTACTTTCACTCAAATGTTTTTAAAATATAAGTTGAAATTATTTTAAATTATATATTATGGTGATTAAAAATTTGGAATCAATTTTTATAAATTCCAATCACTTCAGTGGTAGAAGTTAATTAAAATATAATCCATTAGATGGGATGAAAAAGTGGGTTTTATTTGAGTAAAATTGTTCGAAAGATTGGTTTTATGTAATTTCAAAGTGAAAATGATTAAAATGGCCTAAATTGTATTAATTTTTGTAAAAATAATCCAATTAAACTTTAAAAACAATTATAAATATAATTTAAATTAATAAATAAATTAGATGAAAAATAATTTTTGAATTAAAATCCAATATTTTTTACTTTTTATTAAAAAATAAAAATTCACAAAAAATACCAAAAATTAACTCTAAACAAATTTTTATGTTATGATTTAAAATATTTTGTTTATTATAACCTTTGAAATCAATAAATATTCCAAAAATTTTATTTAAAATATGTTCACCCTTAATCGGTGGTAATATTTCTTTTTAAAAGAATAAATTGTTTTATTCATCAAATTTTATTTATTCTTATATTTTACCTTTAAAATATATTGGATAAGTATCAAAAATATTTATTGAATATATTATTTACAAATTTTATTGAAAAAATTAATCAAATAATTTTTTTGTTTAACTTATTGAGATAATTTTTTTTACATAGAAAAACATTTTTCAAAGAAAAATATTTTTTATAGAAAAATAATTTATTTATTTTCGAATAGTTCTTACATTAAAATAAACTAATTAAAAACCAAAGGATTAATTTTATATACTTCTGTAAAATGTTTTTTACAATTAATTAATCATATTTGTAACTTCCATTCCAATGACTAGGTGATAGATATAATAATATTTTAACAACAACAACAATAATATTATATTGTAATTTGCTAAAAACTAGACCTTTCATGTTAGACAAGATAACGAAGGAACAAAAAATTATGTCTAATGAAATCCAAACATAGTGCTTCATATAAAAAATTGATAATCTAATTCATTCATTTAGTGCAAGTAATACAAATATAGAGAATTAATATATATAAAACACTTTATTTAGTGTTGCGTGAAATGAAAAATATGAAATAGATTAAATTAATTTTGAAACATTATGTCACAAAATCTCGAGGTGTTATAATAATTACATCCTCACATAGAGAAATGTCTTGGGGAATAATTTAAATAACATTGCATAAAATCTCAAAGGACTCCAATTTTCTAAACATAAGATGAATAAAAAAAATAAACCATATACAACTCAAAATACCTACACACCTCAAAATAAAGGTATTTAAAAAATTACCTTTTCTATAAAACCAGTAATCCTAAATTAAATATTTTGAAATTAAATAGTACACTTTGAAAAAAATTCATCCCTTCTGGAAACACTGCTACTCATTTAGTAAACTAAACAATAAACCCCCAATTTTAATGAAAAATTACTAGAATCAACTAAAAACATTGTAACTACTTTCATGAAAAAACACAGACTATGAAAAAACATTATTCTGTATGAATAAATTTACCAATTCCATTGAAAAGGTATTTATACACCTTTACATATCAAGACCCTTATTTAAAATTTTTCTGAAATTAAAAATTGAAATCAAATGGTTTTTAAAATGATTCACAAGAGATCAGTACATATTTAATTACCACATATTTATATTTCAAATCCCATGGATTGTTTCAAAATAAATTCAAAAATTTAAAAGGTCTCTTTAAAAATACTATTTTAAAACTATATTAAAAATCCATAAATTCCTTTATAAATTTTAAGACTAAAATCCTTTTAAAACTCTATAATTCTGTTTAAATCCCTCGAATATCCACCTGAAATTATTTTAAAACGTCGCGTGTTCCTCTTAAAATCAATTCATATGTTGAAAACACCCCTTTAATTTTAATTAATTTATATATAATCCCCATTATACATTTTAAAAATGGATTTTTTTCATTTTGAACCAAATTAATTTTTAGATCTCAAATATGAATTTAAAATTTACATTTTTCATAAAATCAATTTACATATTTTAAAACCCAAAACCATTTCTATTTTCCAAACCTAAATTTTTATTATTAAAAAACAAAAAACTTAAATAAATAACAAAAAATTACAAAAAATACCCTAAGGGGCCAATGACAAAGATATACTTGTCCATATGGTTTAACATGTCATGTTTTAATTAAGAAACTGCCACTGGAAGCCATACTGAATCGTGCACTGAGGCTCCACATGGTGAGCTTGTCCATGCAACCACACTGCATGGAATATATTCAGATCCCACTGTTATATCCCAAAAAAACCCATAAATCCCACATATAAATCAAAATAAAATCATTTTAAACCAAAACCCATCAAAAGAAATAAATGAAGAGATAAAATTCAAAATTTAAAACCAAAGGTTTCCATAAAAGTTGTAGTGATTAAGAACCATTTCATAACCCACCTCTCGGGCCTTGATTATCCTATTTCCATTCAGTTAGACTCCCTAAATATCATTATGTCTTTTATAATAATTTTTTATGAACCAACTGGGTCAATAATCTATCAGAAACCCGATTTAGTGCGTGTAAAGTATCTAAGGGTGTTCCCGATCACCGTGGTATAAAAACTAGTGTTAGGGAATAAAAAATGTTTATGTTTTTTCCTTAGAACCAACTTTTATGTTATTTATATATAGTTCTATTAATATATTTAGATATTTATAAAATATCTTATCAAATCAATATTATTCTTCTTTGTGAAAAAATATGTGATAATGACATGAATGTACATGTCGCACCACAAGGTTATGACAGTTCTCCGCTATGATGAAAACCTATAAGTGCCATAATACTCTTATTAAATATACTTTATATAGTCAAATGATATAATTTTATGGGGGAAATGATATAGGATATCATGGTTGGAGACTCATAGGACTTTGAGACACTTTCTTATAGTGTACGCCCTTGGTAATCTCAAGTGTAGGATATTATGAGAACATAACCCGCCAATAGAAAATCTAAATTTACATGTGTCATTGGATATTACTATTTATAGACATGTGTAATAATCCATATACATTAATAATATTATCAGTATGTGTAAAAATTCATGTAATTTGATGTATTAATGAAAACTATGATTTCATATTCTCATGGTGAAGTAGGATATGTTCAGTGCTTCATGAGTGATGTGGTATTAAAGGATAATGCGAGAAATGATTTATTAATTCATTTATTTAATTAAATTAGATATATCAATCCCATTGATGAGTATTTAACGACCTAATTATGTCCATGTTCATAGAGGATTTTTTTAATTTGTTTCTAGAATGTTAAAGAAAGAGACATCCATCATATTGGTTAATGACACTAACATGCAATGTAATTGGTTACAGATATAAAGTTAAATAGATTATATTACATAATATACATTTCTAGGAGGTTAAATTTCATTATAAGATTAATTTATCTCTCTATTTGATCCTTGATTTGGTTCTAGATTCTAAACATGTTGTAACATCCTGAGTTAAAAAAAAGAAATACTATATTCAATAAAATACATGATACACCGCATCGAGCTCAAACGAAGAACCAAATATTATTATTTAAATATTACGGTTAAAACCTAGACATTAGAATGATGGGTATGAAAAAGGTTAACTAAATTATGAAAATATGGTTTAAAAATATATATATATATATAATTTTTTGATCAATTAATTATAAATGAATGCAAAACCATTTTTAAAAATAAAAGGAAAAGTTTTTCTAAAAAACTATTTAAATATGAACAAGTGTGTTTTATACCAATAAATAAAAAATAACACATATTGGATTATATTAAAAATATATATAATATTTTAAATCTAATTTTTAACATTCATCATATGTATTTTCTAGAAATGATATAAAAATAAACCCATTTTATGCATAAAATATGTATTTTTCCAAAATGTAGTTTTGATGCATTTTGAGGGAGCACCTATTTTAAATATAGTTTTTAATAAATTTATATAATATATTTGAAGAAAAATATTTTTTTTATCTGAAATATTAATATCGAATTATACTTTGTTTTAATTTTTGGGTTTTTCTAATAAGTTTAATTCTCTAGCGAATAGTGAAAATTATTGCATTTTAATTTAAAACAATGTTTTCTTCAAAATAATTTGTAGTGTTAAGTTATATTATTGATTTCTTTTGAAATATAATTATATAAATTTTATATCATTTAATTCAATTTAAGTAATTTGAATCAATTTCTAATTGAATTTGGATATAAAATAATTCTAATCTTTTTAACGTATTCACTTTAAAAACTCATTTTTGCATTCCTCCAGCGAGACTAGTTCTAATTTTTTTTCCAATTCTATATTTTGAATTTTTATATATGAATTAAAAAATTTTAATTATAAGGTACAAATTTAGTAAATAGTTTCATTTTATTTTTGGAAAATATGAATAGTAAATTTAGTAATTTTTATTATAATGATTAAGGGTAAATCAAACAATTAAGGGTAAAAAATAATTGTATAAATATTATAAAATTACTCTAAAACTTGTAATAATTTTACATAATGTGTCATTTTCGACCAAAATCATCATTGTTTTTATTTTTTGAGCTCTTGGAACCACTTGGATGAATTTAAGCCATCTATAAGATTATATTTAATAAAAATTCATTGTTTTCATACTTTTATTTTTAACAAGTAGAATAATTTAATATGGGGTAATATTAAGTATCTATTCATAAATAAATATTATTTTTAAATATAAAATATTTATCTTCATCATGGTCATTTATTTGTAATTTCATTGAGATAAATAATTACCATAAAGGCTTACTCAATGATGATGCAGTAATTGTTTAATTAAAACAATTATAAAATAAATGATATAAAGAATATTAAAATAAATATAATTTGAGATATATAATGTCATATACGAATTTTTTATATGACTTTTATATTTTAGTGATGTTTTAAAAGAGTTTTTTTCAATATATCATGTTTTTATGACATTTCTAAAAAGTCATGTAATGAATAGTGTCAAAATTTGACAGTAATGTTATTTTAAGATATAAAATATTTTATTAAATGATAAAAAATTTATAAAAATATAAGATTCATCCAAATTATTTTAATAAATCTTTCAATTTCCTCAATGACTCATTTATTGGTCGTTTGGATTTTTTATTTAATTATATTAACCCTTAATGTGTAAATTACATGATATCACGATAAGAGTTAAAAGGGTTAAATAAGGGTAAAAAAAGATAAGGATTTATAAAATAATAAATATAGTTTAATTTTAATTTAATGAATGTATCTATATAAATAATCATCCTATATTCTAAATAAGTCATTTTTGGGCCATTTTTAATATAAGAATAATTTATATTGAGTGAAAAATATTTTTTTTATTAAGAAAGACACTTTTGAAGTAAAAGTGAGAAACCATAAGTTCAACAAGCATCAAACAGCGACAACCATAAGATGAGAAACAACCTCATCCAAGCATAAGCAGCAACCGCTAACTCCAAAGAAGGACCACTCGGCGATCCCATGCAAGCAGGGTCCCTCCCGATGGCAAGCCATCCCTCTGTATCAACCACATCCCAAATGGCTTGCAGAGGAAGAAGAAGCATTATCTAGCCCATCTAAGACAATCTTACCCTACAACTTTACTCACACAACAAGTACGGTAACTCAATAAAGCATAAGTTATGAAATAAGTAAAATAGAGTCATTGAAAATCAGTTGAAGTCTACTCGAGTCAGTGTCTCTAAACATCCTCCAGGATAAATTAGATACCTACAGAAGTGTATCCCCCCCTTATCAGGTCTTCAAAAGAAGAAGTCATTTTATTCCAGACCTGCATATACTCCTCAAGTATGATCAACCGCTTATTGAAACCTCCAACCAGGATCGTGTCCTGTTTTCAACCCAAATGTACTACTCCTCATTAAGATCCACTTCAAGATTCCTACCCATCATCTTGGCTAAATCCTCTTCTGAAGCATTGAGAAATAACACCTGCTCTGATACCACATCATACAAACTTAAAACCAAGTCCAAGGAAAGATCATGCTATCCAGGAAACTTTATGATCTCCTTGTCCAGCTTCTCCACCAAAAGTTTCTTTGATGACATGGTCTTGATGGGAGGAGGTATGGAGGAGTAATCCTTCCTACCCCTCATTCTTATCTTCCTCCTGATACTCCTCGAACCAGATTCTACTTCTGAGAAACTTCTACAGACCACGTCGCATTCAGATTCCCCTCCACCATCATCACACTCTGGATGAACATTCCCCATAATCCAACCTTCCAAAAATAAACCATCAGAGCTCCCCATATTGTCCTGACCTTCCTCAACCAGTACAGCCTCCTCATCCAGCCTTTCATACCTATTGCTCAAGACGACTGGAGTCCGGACTGGAGAGATAGCCCCTGGCCGAAAGGCAGAGCCCGACCCCCCATACATCTCCAAGGTTGGTCGGGGTCTACACCTCCAGTAAATTCCTTATCGGATGGCTAGGGATGCTACCCAGAGCAGGACCTACCCCACATACCCCTTCCTTATCCATGAAACCAGCTTCCCCATCTCCTGATCCCTCTAGAAGAACAGATTGATCAAAGCCCCTGCCCATATATTGAGGCTGAGGATTTTGATCCTCCCAGCCCCGGATCGGAACATAGGTGGCCTCAAATCTGGAAGGCTCACCTGTAGGCAGGGAGGTCTTCTCAAAATCCCCAACCGCAAGACCTCGAACCTCATTCCCTATGCTTATAGATGCCTGGAAACCACCCAAATCCTTCTTGGGACCTTCAACAACTGCCTCCACCTGAGGTTCCAAAACCGTTGATGCCACCTTAAAAACTGGACCTGCAGACCTCGCCCTCCCTGAGCCAGTATAATCCATCGCCGAGCCATTAGAAGGGCTGGGGAACCCCACCCCAGGTTGTCAAGGAGACCCCTGCTCCTTGTCACCCCGAAGTGCCTCAAGATGTTCACTGGTATCCACAGGCACCTCCTGTAATCTCAGTTCATGCGCAATAGGCTCAGAGCCATTTCCAGAACCTTCTCCATCACCCTCGACCTGACCTGAGTCACCATTACTCACCGAAGAAGTACCAAACACAACCGACAAATCTCTTTTGCGGCACTCATCAACGCGGTGGCCCTGTATATTGAATAAGAAACAGAACAAGGACCAGGACTCATAAAAGATACTTTGCACGTACTTGTATTGCCCTTCAATCACGATCCATACCTTGTCGGGTGGAGGATGGGAGAGCTCGATTTCAACACAAATGCGCACAACTATTGGATGCACCATGGAATCAGTCTTCCAATCCACACAGAGGAAACAACCCAAATAATTAACTATTGAACGAAGGAGAGTAGGATTCTGAAAGGGTAGCGGTAACCCCAGAAGTTGAATCCAGATTGCCGATGAGGAAGAGTCACGATTCATGTTCAAATCAAACAACCAGCGATGTAAATGGAATGTAAACCCTCCAATAGATCTGCTTGAACGAGACCATGCCAGTGCCAGGTTGTCTTCATTCGCAAGACAGCCAAGAATTTGACGCGGCCCAAGGAGTCTGACAACCGCACGATGACCTAAACCCCATTCCTGATTCACGTACCTCTCGAACACCTCAACCGGAGGTCTACGACGAGTGAACTTTGCAACCAGTGCCGTGGAAAGAAGCGACTAAGCTTCAGAGAATTCCTTGTATGAAACCGGGACAACTGGATGGCCGTTGCAGATTCCAGGTACCCTTGGAGAGATGTCGATGCTGTGAAGGAAAGGGCACCTCTTGGGTACTCTATCCCGAAGAGGAAGGTCTGGCCCCTCCCCCAGCAGGGGAGGGGCCAACGCCGCCACCAGGAATCTAGGGCATCACCGCGAAGGGTTGGGGCCAACAGTATCCCATACATTGGTTATTTAAAATGGGATAATTTATATTAATTTAATATTTTGATGAATTTCAAGAGTGACCCTCCCTTTTCTTAGAAAAGGGAAAAACATAATCTATACTAATCACATTTAAAAACATATTTTGTTTGCAAAATATCTAACCAAATCCATTCATATAATACCTCCCCACATTATATAGCTCTTATTTTAGGAAGAAAACTCAACTTAGAGTAGATAATGTGTTGCTAAAAAGGAATTGTCCGATGAAAAGGTATCATTTTTAATTATGTTTTTTTGTTTCTTCTTTCACTTACTTAAAATATTATTCAAAAATGATGAAATAATTACTAAAATATCATATATAAACTAATATTTTATTATTTTAATATCAAAACCTAAATCCATATCTACTTCTATCAAATTGATAAAGCATTAATCGTTCGTGTATACAGTGAACTATCGCCTCACGAACCCATTAAATTCATTTTCTATCACCATATCTCAAGACCGGTTACAACTATAAAATTAATCATTATATATGATATTAATGAAATAATTATCATTATTAATGAATAATATATATATATATATATTATTTAAAATCTTACCTTTCCATGCACATAAAAATGATAACATTGTTTGTGCATACGTGTGAACAATTACCACCACAAAGAGATGTGATTAATTTTTCATCATCACATAACATGGTTGATATATATAAGTATATTCAAATTATTAATCTGATATTAATGATATTAAAATCATTATTCAATGATAAAATAATACTTACCTTCTTTTTATAATGATCATTGAAAAATGGAAATGTTTCTTATTCATACGTACATCTTACCATCTCCATGATTGGAACATAGTTCATTTATTTATAAAAAAACAAATTGTTTTATTTAGAATAATAATTGATGTAAATTTCTTTTAATAATTTAATGAATATTATTTTGGAGATGATGAACTAATTACCACTCTAACTATTGACATCATACCAAATTCATTTTGGAATCAAGTATTGAATATCGACAAAACATCCAAGATGAACTTAAATAATTAAGTAATTTTCATAACATGAAAATAATTTATATAAAAGGAATAATAAAATTTAAAAAGTTTATAAATAAATTAAATAAGTAATCTAATTTTTTTATCCATAAATATAAATATTTAACTTGATGAGTCCGCGTCATGGTATGGGACTTCGCCTCAATCCTTTTTCATTGAGATATATTTTGATGTTATGAACCAACCATATTTTAGGATGTGTATATACATCCACATTGAAATTTCATATAATAAATTTATATATTGTATTATTATTTAATTTTTTATTAGATTTTATAGGGCTTATGATTAAAATATTTCAATGTGGTTTGAGGAACACTGATTTAAAAATATCATTTTAAATGTTAGAAGATATAGTTGCTAAATTATTTCCACCATGTAAGCATTATTGATATGATTTTACATATTTATTTAATAAAAGAATTGTAAAGAACATTTTATTTCTATTCTTTAATGTCATTCAATGTTTTTCAAAAAAGATTCTTTTTATGTTTTCTCTATGGAACATTTTCTTTCCTTACAAATAACAAAAGGAATGTTATTTTTAATGTATATGGTGACAAAAAATTCTATTACACCATGAATATTATTTGATATTAGGATTACTCTATAAGTTAAAAGGTTTTTCAAAGAAATTGAAACACATTTTTCCCATTATTGGTCATTTTTTTGTAAATTGGTTTAGGAAATGGATTGATTATTTCAATAACATACTAGTGGAAAATAAATTTTAATAGAGACATGTTAAACATTACAATATGTTATGTTTTGTGATTATATAATGGTACTTGGAGATTTGTTGGGTGGTTACATGATAAACCATTGATCAGTAGTTCCATGATAAATTAATGATGGATGGGTCTGTGATATCTCTCCAGTGCATTGGGAATGAAATTTGACTGTATAGTTATTCCATTTGTAAGAGTGACATTTATGGAAGTCAACCACAACATTATTCCATTTGATTCTTGTTATCTCCCAATATATATAATAATATTTTTTATGATTTATTAGTAGTTTTAAAAAAAATAGTATGAATTTCAAAAGGTAAGATAATGATCTTTTTTGAAATAATGATTCATTTTTTATAGGTAAAAGGTATGTTTTTAATTAAATGTTTTATGAGATTTAACCAAACTAATGGTTTCTTTTCTTTTAAGTGTCTTACTAAGATTAAATGTTCATCCAAAGTATTAAAATGTTTTTCACATGTTTTAATTAAGAGTTGGGATAATGATGAGATCAAAGGGAAATTATGAAGATATATCTATATAATAAATCATGTTTTATTTTATATTTTTTTGTTTTATGAAAAAAATTGATACTAATTATATGTTTCCACTAGTAATGTATGAGTTTAATATATACGTGCTTGTACTGATGGTATAAATATCTAAACCTAAAATATATTTTCGGAAAATATTGGATTTATAGTTTTAGAATAACTAGAACATGTAATGTTTAAGGTCATGTCCTTACAGTTGGTATCAGAGAAGGGTGTAAAAAACTTTAGATATTAGGATGTTTTCTTATTAGTTATGGATATGATAACGAGTTTATTATTTTTACGTTGATAATAAGTATAATGTCTTAGAAACCAGTTTTTAGATATATGTTATGAAATTTTTAGGTGACTAATGATATTTTTTAGACATTCATTGTTGAGATAATTATGAGTTATTACATTTTGGGATGTAAAATGAAAGGAATGAGATACCATTTGAAGTTAAAACATTATATGGTTTTTTTGTAATTTATCATATTTTTTGTAACATTATGATAATTATATAGTTTTAAAAAATGATATCCTACAGGATGATTGACATCCCGTCACGTTTTGCAATGATGTGATAATTGAAACCATAACCAATGGGTGATAGGGGTGCATCGCCTACCACAGGCTCACATAAATTACCAGTTAGTGTATTTTATTTTCATTTAAATAAGTTGGTGGATTAATAATAAGTTTATTTTTGGAATATACGTATTATCGAATAGATATACTTGTAATTAGGGAATGATTTGGTGATTAAGTGATAAATGTTGTCTCGAAAGATGTTTTCTATTATGGGAATCATATACAATTAATGTAAATAAAATAATATGGGATTTTATTTGAGGAGTAATGTATTAGTAATATTTTGGAAGAATCTATGAATTAATTGTGGAATTATAGTGATTAGGAATATGTTTATGGAAACAATTAACCTATATGGGAGAATATGTGATTAGGGTAATCACTTTTTGGTATAATACTTCAAGAGTAATTGATTTTATTTGGATATAATTCTTAAAATTTATCTTAGAATATTATTTGATCAAATACTTATGATATTTTGGGTTAATAATATTATATAATAATATTTTAATTATTTTTATGGATAGTTATTTTGTAAATGGTATATATTGAACATTTGATATTACCATTGAATTTTTCAAATTGAAGTAGTTTTTCACATAAGGTTAATTATTTTTGGGGAATTACCTTATCTTGTTCTAAAAATTTTGGTTTTTTTTTAATTTCTAAATATAGGATAAATACATAGTTAATCTTTTTGGATTACACGATTCTTTAAGAGTTGATTATAAATTTTCTGGAGTGAAAATTTCATCTTGAATACTCCTAATTTGGAGAAAAATATGTGACTATTTTGGAAATTTATTAAATGATGAAATTATAATTGTCATGAAAGTATATTTTCTTATGTTCTTATTCTGGGTATTAATATAATTTCACAACCCTATGAAAATTATCATAAAAGAAAAACTTTATTCATTTACTTTTCTTACTATGAAATCAATAACCTTTTTCCCATTATAGATTGATGGTTTTATGATTGTTAACATTCTCAAAACCATGTTCTATATCAATCTCCATTAGAACATGATAGTTAGTTTTCTCTTCCATGTCCATGTATTCCTACACAGAACCCTAGTAAGTGTTATCTCCGGGGACCTTCCCATTTTCTTTTCTCTCTTATTAACTTTAAGTTTTATTAACCCTTTTTATGATGTGGAATTTCAATAACTGTATTTTAAAAAGTAAAACCATAGTTACCAATCACAAATTCAAAATTTTGAGGACACAATTTCCAAAAGGGTGAGAGAATGTAACATTTTGGGGTTTTTTAGAAATAAATACTATGTTCGATTTCATACATGATACACCACATCGAGTTAAACAAAAAAATAAGTATTATTATTTAATTGTTACCATTATAATCTAGCTGTAAGAATTAATTTTACGAACATGATTAAATAAATTATGAAATTATGGTTCAAAAATGTATATATAATTATTTTACAAATTAAATATAAATGGATGTAAAAAACATTTTTTTAATTAAAATGAAATTCTTTTTTTCTGGAAAAATATTTAAATATGCACAAGTTCATTTTACAAAAATAAATTAAAAAATCAATCTTGTTGTATTATATTAATAATATGCACATATATAATGTTATATATAATTTTTAACGTTCATATTATGTTTTTTATATACATGATATAAGAAAAAATCAAATTTTACACATAAAAGAAGTATTTTTGGAAAAAGATAGTTTTGAAGCCTTTGGATGGAAAACATGTTTTAAATCTACTTTTTGAAACTTTTATAAATTATATTTTAAAATAAACTTATAATTTTAAATATTAATATCAAAATTTTCTTTGGTTTAATTTTGAATTTTTTTGATAAATTTTAGGTTTTGATGAATAATGAAAAATAATGCATTTTAATTTAAAATAATTTTTTTCTAAATAATTTATTGTGATAAATTGTATAATTGATTGTTTTTATAGTATAAATAGATAAATTTCATATAATTTAATCCAATTTAGGTCATTGGAATCAATTTTATATTGAATTTCGATTAAAAAATATCCCAATCTTTTGAATGTTATCACTTAAGAAAACCTGTTTTATCGTTCTGTCAATGACATTAGTTTTGAAATAATTATATCCAATTATATGTTTTGAATTTTGAAAAATAGATTTAATATTTTGAATAATAAGGTCAAAATTTAGTAAATAGTCCCCTTTTATTTTTGGATAATATGAATATAAACTTTAGTAATTTTTATTACCACAGTTAATAGTAAATCAGGTAATTAAGAGTAAAAAATAATATTTTAAATATTAAAAAAAATTACACTAAAACTTATCCTAATTTTATTGGATGAGTTATTTTTGACCAAAATCATAACTGGGCCAATTTTATGATCTCTTGGAACCACTTTTATGACTTTAATCCATTTATAATATTTTATTCAATGAAAAGAAAATTTTGTTAGTCTTTTATTTTTAACAAGTGAAATATTTTAATATGGGGTTATTTAGAGGGGTTTTTTTGACTATAAATACTATTTTTAAATATAAAATATTTATATTCACCGTTAATTTTTATTTAATTTTTAGTATAGAAAAAAATTTCTTTATGGTCTTACACAATGATGATGCAATAATTATTTAATTAATGAAAAAAACAATTAAATTATATTAAAAATATTAAAATTAATATAATTTGAGATAAGAAATTTTATAAAATAATTTTATATATTAATTTTATCGGTTAGTGATGTGTTAGGATGTTTTTTTTTGAATATATCATGTTTTTATGATATTTTTAGAAAGTCATGTAATGAATAGTGTCAAAATTGACATTAACGATATTTTAAAATAAAAAATATTTTATTAAATGATATAAAATTTATAGAAATATAATATTTTTAAAAATTACTATGATAAGGCTTTAAATTTAATTTATGACTCATTTATTGGTATTTTTTATTTTATAGATATTATATTAACCGTAAAATTGTAAATTATATGATGTGACGACAAGAGTTAAAAGGGATAAATAAGGGTTAAAACAAAATGATAAGGGAAAAAAATAATCAGAAATTCTATAATTTTCACTATATGAATGGATTTAGGCCCATAATCATCCTATATTATAGATAAATCATTTTTTATCCATTTTGAATATAAAATTAATATATATTAATTTAATATTTTGATGAAATCGTAGAGTTCCTCTTTGATATCTTATAGAAGGGTACATCTTCTTTCTCTATTATTAACTCTTCAAAACCTATTTGGTTCATAAAAAATCTACCCAAATACCTTCCTATAATCCCTCTGCATAGTATAAATCAATTATTTTAGAAATAAAACCCACCTTATAGGTGTTAGGGTGATAATCAATGAAGATTTCTTGAAGAAAATGTATCATTTTTAATTAAGTGTTTTTATTTTGATTCTTATTCAACTTACTTAAAAATTTGTTAAACCATGATGAAATAATAACTTTGGTATCATACATATAGAAATATGTTATTAAATTAATATCAACACCTAAATCAATCTTCCCTTCCATCAAATGGGAAAATAATTAATTGTTCATGTCTATGGAAGACTACCGGCTCACGAACCGATGAAATTTTTTTTCCATCACTATCTATAAAGACTAGTTATAGTGATGTAATTAATGGTTATATATGGTATTAATGAAATATAAATCATTACTAAACAATAATATATTTAATATTCTTTTTTACTTTTCCATGCACATAAAAATGATAACGTTGTTCGTGCATTCAAGTGAACTATCACCTCCACGAAGCAGTGTAATTTATTTTACATCATCACATAACATTGATAATATATATAACTATATATAATTATATCAATGCTATTAATTCCATTAATATCATTATGTGAATATAAAATAATTGTAACATCCCACCTTCTCCTCATTGGCTTGAGAAGGTGGGGGGATTTCTACATCGCCTTAAGCAACATCCCCAAGATTCGAAAGGATGGAAATAAATGGCGAAGGGTTTCAAAACATTTGGGGGATTATTAACCCTTTATGAATAAAAAACTAACCAATAATACATAACCAAACATACCACTATATGATTCATGATAACCATGAAAGACAACTCAACATTTCATATATCAAAATCATACTCAAATCAAGTGCCACAATAGAAGACAATAAAATCAATGTAAACCGTAGATAGAAAACTAATAAAACTCCAAGATGACCAAGAATCCATGATCCACAACCTCTATGATCCTACATCACCAAACATAACATGTATCAAAAATTGATGCTAAATTCTTGTGATACTTTACCTTTTCCCATGTTCCAAAATATAGAATCTGCAAAAGCACCAAAGTTCGAATGTAGGGGTGAGTATAAAAATCAGTAGGCTTTCCCCAATTACTTCCCTACTCACACCACTAGGATATAAGAGTTAAAAATATTTAGATAAAGTATTTTATATAAAAATATTTCCAAAACAATTTATAAGTAAACACAAAAAACTTCAAAATAGTTTATAACTCAATATAAACAAATTCTATATTAACAATTTACCAGCCAAACCCTTTTTCAAAGAAAGAACCCAAACCTCGCTTTATCCCATTTCCCAGGTTCCCTTTGGCATAACCAGTCCATTCAAAAAATCCATACCAACATGCCAAAACCATTTATATAAAATCATCTCTTTATTCAAATCCTTTTTCTAACAAACCATTTCAAAAAGCTAGAAAACCCATACATTAAAATTACAATTTTAAAATTAGGCAACCAAAACACTTTTCATAATAATTAACCAAGATCTCAAAAATACACAAAAAACTATAAATCAACACTAACGAATATTTATATCAGTTCAAAACCATATTTTTAAATCAATATAATTGAAGAAATCAATTTAAAACTAATACAAACAATTCTCGAAGGAGGAGTCGAGAGTGAAGTCACTTACCTCCACTATTTTGACAAAAACTTAAAATGGTTGAAGAAAGCTCACAAAACTAGGAAAGAATTCCAATAAACCACCATAGATCAATACCCCTACCAATAGCAAGGCCAAATATCATCATATTTGGAATCCAAAATCCTATATCTACCCTTAAAAGTCATATATCTGAGAAACCGAGAGAAGTGGAGAAGTATATCTAAATAGATATAAGAAAACGTGACAAGAACAGTGAATAACAAGCACATAACCCAAGATCGGAGCTTCTAAATGCCAAGGGAAGGCTCCAGATCGATCCTAATTCACTTGGGAGAAGTTCTCCAGCCTTCCAGAGAGAATAATATGGAATTAGGACCTCATAGGAGGATAAAATGAGGTAGTTAAAGTCACAAAAAAGTGACATCCGCTTTTTAGGATCTCACATTGATCGCTCCCATGGTTAGTCTGCACGGTTAAACAAACCATGTTCTAACCATGCATTAGCTACTTCCTAAGATAACACTTACAAAACCACCTCACATGGTATCCTTAACCATATTCCCACTGTGCCAAAGATAATGTCCAACATCTTCCAAAGTAAATGGTTTCTCCTAGGATTTCTACATGGTTTAGACAAACCATGTGTAGCCCGTGCGCTTCTCCATTAGCCCTAAAAATCCTTGAATGATCCACTAACACTCATAACCTTAACCTTTATACTTTATATACACAAAAATAACAAATTAATGGTCACAAACCAAAAACCTGGGGTACTACACTCTCTCTAAAAATGGTCTTTCTATCCATGGAAAGTAGAAAACCATTAGTGTATTGAACGAGTTCTAGCCATTTCACTTCAATTTCCTTACCATGTTCCCATGTATCTTCTTGAATTTGACCATGTTTCCAAAAAAACCACACTATATCTATGCTCATCCCTTTCAATAATTTATCCTTCTTATCAACAATCCACACTGGGATATGTACCAATGAAGCATCCAGATCTAGGTCAATGTGATCCCATTTGATGACATGGTTAGGATAATGATGATAATGTTACAACTGAGATATGAGAAACACATTAGGCACAAAATTGAATCATGGTGGAAATTCCAACTGATATTCCACCTCTCCAACCCATTCCAGTAACTCAAAATGGCCTATTTATCGAGGATATAACTATCCCTTATTCCCAAAGCAACGATGTCCAATCCCTAGATAAATCCGTAAGAACACATGATCAAACACCATTAATGACAACGATCTTCGGTGATGATCCACATAAGATTTCTAATGACTCTAAGACATCTACATTCTCTTTATAATCAACTAAATATTCTTCATTGTTTCTTATACAAGGCTACACCCAAAAAAATAATTCTCACATGTTTCCACCCATCAAAGTGGAGAATGACAAGGAAACCCATACAACGCTTCAAACATAGCCATGTGTATTGAGTCCTGATAGATATTGTTATTATTGAACTCCAATAAGTGTATATTATCCTCACATGAGCCACCAAAATCCATTATGCAATCCCGCAACATTTCCTCCAACATTTTTATCATACTTTCAGATTTTCCATCTATTTGATGATGATATATCGTACTCATGTTCAGCTGAATCCCAAGAGATTTCAATATGGATTTCTAGAAAAGAGACGTGAACATCATATCTCTATCTAAAACAATTAATTTTTTTTACCATGTCTCTCTACATTTTCTTGGATATAAATTTTGGAAATATCCTCCACTGCATGAGTTTCACTAATGGGGATGAAATGGGACAACTTTGTGGGCCAATCCACTATCCCTTATATGAAATCGTGTTTCCAAACTATTTGTGGGAGACCATTAATAAAATCCATGACTATCAGCTCCAATTTCCACACGAGAATAGGTAAAGACTACAACATACCAACTAGTCTCTATTTCTCTTTCTTAACCTATTGAAAAATTTAAGCACCACAAAAGGATCTCTGCCACCTTCCTTTTCATGCTGCTCCACAAAAACTATGCCTTCATCACCTTATACATTTTACATATTACCAGTTGAAAAACCCATCTCAAATGAGGGTAAGGATGAAGAAGTTTCTATTGTAAATTCAAAGTTACTACCATCTGATTTCTAAACCACATATCCAAACTCCCATCAAGTTTCATGCCCTCAATAGTCTCCCCACTATTGATTTTTGAACTCATAACCCAAAATTATGCATCAGATGTTTGTTCCTCTTTGACTATCTTTACCAAATCCGGAACAAGAATGGATGAAAATAAAACTACAAAATCACACCAGTATTTACATTTGACATGCACATCAGATAATAAAAGTATCAAATACACTTTATTGGTAGCTTCTTTTACCAACAAATCATTTGAATTTCTGCTTAATGCATCATCAAATGATTTTTGTTTTCCTGGTGTATAAATCAAGTAAATGTAAAACATCTAGAGATACTCCATCCATATTCATTTCATCAGATTGAAATACCATTTTGAGAAAAAAATGTTTCAAGCTCTTTTGATATGTGAACATTGTGAATTTTTCACCAAAAAGTCAATGACACCATGTATTCCAAAAATGGAAAACTGATGATAAATCCAAATCATGTGTTGGGTAGTTCTTATCATCCACCCTCAACCATATTGATCTATAGGACACATCATGATATCCTTTCATGATAATGCATCCCAACCTAGATCCCGAAGCCTCATAGTATATCATGTAACCTTTTCAAGATTCTAGGAAAATAAATATAGGTGCTGATGTAAGGAATATTTTTATCTCTAGAAAATATTTATGGCATTCCAAAGTCTATTGGAATTGATCACTCTTTTTTGTCAAAGATGTCATAGGAAAATATAGTTGTGATAAGTAATGCATAAATCATTGGTAATAACCAGATAGACCAAGAAATATATGTATCTCAAAGATGTTATTTGACGGTTTCCAAGAGATAATGACTTATATATTTTCTGGATCTACTTAAACACCTTTTTCTGAAATTACATGGCCAAAAAAATTTACCTCTTATACCCAAAAATCAAACATGGAAAGTTTGGTATAAAAATGAAGATATCTTAGGATTTCTAACACTATCTCCAAGTGTTTACCATGCTTATATTTGGTACTTAAATATACAAATATGTATCCCACAAACACTACAATAAAATAATCCTGATATCACTGAAATATCTAATTCATCAAATCTATAAAAGATAATGGTGAATTTATAAGAATGAATAAAATTACCTCATATTTTCAATGTCCATATCTTCTTCAGAAAGATATTTTCAGAATATCATACTTATAGAATCCCAATTGGTGATATTTAGATCATAAGTCAATTTTAGAGAACAGCTAAACTCCCCTAAATTGATCGATAAGATCATCAATGTGTGGTAGGGGATAATGATTCTTTATCATAACTTGGTTAAGATTATGATAATTAATGCACATACTTATAGTTCTATCTTCTTTATTCACATACAAGAATGGTGCTTCACACATAGATGATATCGGCTGAATGAAACATTTGATTTCTTTATCTTCTAAATACACTTTTATCTCCCTTAACTCTGATGGTTTCAACCTATAATATGGAATGGAAATAGGACTTGTCCCTAGGAGGAGATCAATCGTAAACTCCACCTCCCTTACAGGTGGTAAACTTGAGAAGTTATTCTAAATTGATCCATAACTACTGTAAAACTATTTTCCTCGATCTCTTCCATAAATTCCAAAGTCAAGTAATCCAACTAGTGATAGATTGTTCCCACTAATGGTTCCAACAAGCCCATTGAACCTAACTTTATAAACCTTTATCCTTTAAAGAGATTCTTGATGACGTCCTTACTCAAAGAAATAAATGTCCTTCTATAATAGTCGATGTGACCCTTGGACGTTTCTAACCAATCCATACTCAGGATTACATCATAGACATCCATCTCCAACACCGATAAGTCCCATTTTTTCTCATCTCCATCAATTATTATATAACATGCTCTACAAAGGAAGGCTCTACATTCTCTTTCCCCAAGATGAGTTTGATGATTTTTCACAAAGGGTGTCATCTCAAGTTTTAAACTTAAAAAATCAACAACACAAGAATAAATGAAGTAATGCGGTGAACCCATTTCAAAAAACACTTCGTAAGGGTATAATTCAAAAGAATAATACCTCTCACCATAAATGGTCTAATATGATCATCCACAATCATCTGCTCAATTCCATATAATTGATTCGTCACATCACTCTGGTCCTTGTTTCCTTACTGATATTTCCATTTTTGAGGAGGGATGGTATTCATATAATATCAATTTACATCTCTATTTTGTTGATGATATTGATTTTTCTATCCTTTCACCATCGAATCAAATGATTTCTAGGATACCTGAGAAGTGTTCCTAATGCCCAACATTGGATAAAAGCGGAAATAATGCACGAGAGTCCCCATTTTGTTGCAATTATGGAATGATCTAATTTGTGTTGTACACTGTCACTTAATTTGACTTAGTGAACCACATTGAAAACCTCCAAGCATGCTCTTGGGTCTTAGAGGAAAGTTAACAACTCATGTGGTTCGATTCTGATGTATTACCCCTCCTTGATAATAGGTTTCCCTCTTCCTCTTTCTCTTAGTGTTAGAGTTCAAAACACCTCTTCTGAAGATAATCGTATGTTCTCCACTTGAATTTTCAACAGTGAAAGATATTGTAAATAGAGTATCTGGGTTTTTTCCCGAATTAATAGTTTGGAAAGCTTAAGAAATGATTTATAACAATAGTGGTTTCACCTATGGATCAGGTGAAACCACATTATCACTGGCCTCTTCCAACTGAAATCTATGATTTCTATCATGTTCCATTTTCTATACTAAAAACAAACACCATAAGTATCCCTCTCTATAAACTGACGAATTAGAATTTCAAATTCTATCACATTAACTATCAAAAAATTACATTCTAAAATCCACCTTTTCAATGTTTAAATATTTTTGAAAAATCCATTATTTCATTTGAAAATCAACTCATTTTTAAAATTTACCAACCATTCCCATTTCAAAATATTTCATTTGAAAAAAAATTAGAAATTTTTCAAAAAACAACACAATGCATCACATCATAGATCATTTTTTCAAAATGAAATATACACTCCTCATGGGAATTCATTCTTCTAATGCATGAAATGCTCATCTCATTGGATAAACCCATGACAATGATATTTCCATAATCCTATATTTGTCTCCAAAACACATATGTACCAAAATCTATGGAAACATAATTTTCAGAATAAGAGGCTAGATACATATTTTAATGGTCTACATTTCATGTCTTGAAAATCCTAATCCTTTCTAAGATTCCATCCCAAGGAATAGAAATGAATAAATTCAACTCAAAGGCTATGAAACTAAAGGCCACATGCTAGGTAAGAACCAAACAATCTAACACCATTTGTGACATCCCTCATTCTCCTCATTTTCTTGATAAGGTGGGAGGAATTATACTTATACTTAAGCGACATCCCAAAGACTCCAAATGCTAGAAATAAATATAGAAGGGTTTCAAAAAATTTGGGGGATGATTTACCCTTTAAGAATAACTCAACTAACCAAAAATACATAACCAAACATACCACTATATGATGCATGATAACCATGAAAGAGAACTCAATGTTTCATTTATCAAAATCATACTCAAATTAAGAACCATAGTGGAAGACTACAAAATCAAAGTAAACATCGGATAAAAAACTTATAAAACTCCAAGACAACCAAGTATCCATGCTCCAAAACTTCCATTCTCCAACATCACCAAACATCCCAAGTATCACAAGGTGGTGCTAAATACATGTGATAATTTACCTTTTCCCATATCCCGTGAAAGATCTTGGGTTTTTTCTTGAGTTAAAAATCTTTCTATTTGGGTTAATGTCATTAATTTCCTTTTTAGATTAGACACTAAGCCGGGCCATGGGCTGGTTGGGTTGGTTTTGGGAGGAGAAAAAGGGAAAATAGGTTGAAATGTTACTATAGGCCAGGTACACACCGTGTACGTGGCCTACACACCGTTAACTTCGAGTAAATTCCATGTATTGGATCATCATGACATTTAAGAAGTCTAGCTCTAAAAAAATTATAGGTTAGTACATGGTGTGAACTTGGCCATCACACCTTATACTTGGCCAATGATTTTTTTATAAAAGAGGCTGTAGCTTCATATTTTGATGGAAAGATTAGTTTCATCCCATTTTTGAGACCCAAAACCACCATATACTAGTTTTTCATATATAGATGCTATCCAGACTCTGATTCAAGCACCATTTGTCACGTTGGAACAATATTAGTACATAATAGATTCATTTTTAGACGTTATTGATTATTCAGAACAATGACTATGGTATTTGGATTTAGGTTCATATGAACTAATATCCCGTTCTTCATCAGTTCTTCAGATTTATTCCCAACTAGGATGAATCAAGACTTGATACTAGAGAAGTTGTCTACTATCAAGGAATGGTAGGTGTTCTATACTTTCTTTCAGGGTTTTGGGTCCTTTTCAATAATTTCTCCTTTTCTCCACCCATTGGAATTTCAAGTGAGTCCTCAATTTTTGAGAGAGTTTCTTGTTGTAGCTATAGTTAGACCAAGTGACGATCCCTGTAGGGTCCATTTTGGTTCATTGACTCATATTTCTCATTTCAAGGTCACCCAAGGGGTGAGACTTTTGAAAATAACTTGTTTATGCAATTTTAAACCATCCAAGCGGTGTTTTTTATGATTTCTTAGTTAGAGGATGCCCTTAGATGCCTTGATAACTTTATTATCTTATTTAATATATGTACAACCTCCTTTCTCTATGAATATCATGTTATTACTTATCTGTTTTGATAGTCTGGCATGTTAAAAGGATGATATGGGTGGGTATAATTGTATGAAATGACTAATGGAATGTTAAATGGTCTATATGGGATGGTAGGACATTATTCTTGTTTTGAAAAATGGTTTGCATAAGTGGGTATAATCATGGATTGTTATGGTTCATGTGAGTGGGTATACCCACATAAAATGTTTGTTTAAATTGAAAGTTTAAATTGAATGATTTGAATGAATTGATTTGGAATGCGGTAGTGGAAACCTTGGGATTACTCTACCCCTTGGGTATTCATTATGTTTGATGCCTCAACCCTTGCTACCCTGTGGATCTGGAATTCCTGGGCTTGTGTAAGAATATCTATTTTAATGGTCTTTAGACCCAAACTTGGGTCTAACCGGGTTTCCACCAGGGACGCCCTTGAGACTCGATGGTATTCCTTGGACAAGCTCCTTGGATCCAACCCTCCATGGTCTAGATAATTATTATATGGATTGCTTGGTACATGAAACATTGGATCCGTCCCTAGAGGTCTATACATCACTATACAACATGGCCGTTGGATACTTGACTTCTTTATACAACATGGTTGTGGTTGCATGATACAGATAAATATACGGCATGGCTATGGGACTTTCTTGTGTACCTAGTTATAGATTCCTTGTTAGGATATGACTCTCTTTTATAGGTAGGCTTGAGGGCTGTTTGGTTCTTCATACTATAATAGACTTATGTTGTGGGCATACACACACCTTTGTAGAATCATTCTTAAAATAATATAGAACTGGGTGGTTCCGTACTAGGTTATTTATCTCACATCTTTTTTGGACCTCCTCAGGGACCCAAACTGATTCTATGGTTGTAGGTGATTATAGGGGAAAGTTCCCTAGTATAGTTTCTTGACTATGGCTTTGGATTAGGGGAGCATAAGACCAAGCTGAGTCTTGCGATGCTGGGATAGCTTTTTGGTCTTTTATTCATTTTAGGACTTGTACTGTATTACATTGACATGTGTTATACTCGCTGATTTCTAGATACTTGTACCATCTGCATCATTTTTTATATATGAGACACTTTTTGTTATTAATATGCATTCCTATATTGTCTTAATTTTAGTTGTCTTACATTTATTTCACTTCCTCTATTATATGTATTTGACTTCCTCTATGGTACTCTAGAAATTAGCGCATAGTCTCCCCATTGACTCACCAAGGCCCTCACTGATAGTCAAAAGCCTCTTTCATTGGGGGAGATGCACTTAAGGCCTTATGGCCAACTGTGCTTGGGGCACCATTTCAGGTGGCATTCAGGATCAGGATGTTACGAAGTGGTATCATAGCCATTTTTTTTCTAGTTTGACTTAATATTTAGTGAAACTAGAGAGGAATAGGAAGGAAATGAAATTTTGTAATAAACTATGTTCGGGAGTAGCAATCCCATGTACAGGGAAAATCCAAATTGCCTCGAATGGAATTATGATTTTTTGGATTTCGGACTATTACAGATGATTCAATTTAACCATTGTGTGAAATAATTGATTTCTACAATTCCAATTGATGAAATTGTGGGTTCTATTTCATTTGAAACTTGATTATATGAGGTTATCTCACCTCATGAATCATATAAACACTTATTAGATTTACATTCCATGCATTATGCCATTCCATCTAGAATTCATTAAACATTGCATGCTACTGTGATAGTTGATGTAAAAGCTGTTCCTACTGTTGTGTCATTTGGTTATAGTAGATAAAGGTGTGACATCTTCTTTCAATCCATAATGAGTATGGGCCCTTATGAATTGGGAAATGATGCACCAGTGAAATGTAAATATTGAATGAACTTGTTATATGTGTTTTTTGAATGGGAGCCATGTCTCAGTTTCATGAGGTGTTATGTCCCCTCATCGATTCGGAAATTGGAAAGCCTTGGTAGAATTTCCTAAATAATTGAATGTGAAATGGAAATGGAAACTTGAATGGTGGATAGAAACTTGACCTAGACCTGAATTTTGAGTGATCAAGAAGCATAACTTCTAGTGGTTCATTGGCTATTCCTTATATAGTCATGTCTTTAACAGCAGGTTGTGGGGTTTACTTGGTTTCTAGGAGGGTTTTGTCCTGTCATATGATTTTGAGCTTTTTTATTTGATGTTGTTCCTTCATGAGGCATGAATTTGGAATTGTAGAGACATGTCACCGTAATGAACTCCAGTGGTATGCCGCGATGGAGGTGATGACTATAATTAGGAGACAGTGGTCCATGGGCTACCAGTTGATCCTCCTACAATGCCAGCTGTGACACCTGAGTTTATTCTAGACACAGGTACTGAGGTACAGTTCTGCAAGGGTTTTGTTTTCGATATGTCGATGATTCAGGGCGCACCACAACCATCCTTAACTATGATTGAGATGACATTCATGTTCCAACAACATAACCCTCCTATGTTTTTAGGGTATGGAATTCCAAAAGCTATATAGATTTAGCTAGAGACCTCATTAGATATTTTTGAGCATCTGGAGACACCTCCAGAGTGGAGGGTCAAGATAGTGACTTACATGCTATGTGGAGCGATAGAGTGCTGGTGAGACATTTTGAACTAGGCTGATGGGGTGTGGAATATGGGCTGGGATGGATTCAAAACTTCTTTATATGAATACATTTACCCTGTAACTCTATGATCAGAGCATGCTACTGAGTTTATGTGGCTGGATTAGGGTGCGATGAATTTTATGGAATACTTTTCATTCTTGACAGAGCTGTAGTGTTTTACGATGATGTATCTTAATGATGAGTTTTTGATGGTGAGGTGCTTCGAGGAAGGTCTCAGACATGCTATCAAGTATCAGGTCAACATGTTCAGGTTTTCTTCTATCATGGAGATTGTGAATTATTTTCTGATTACAGAGAGGAGACTAAGGGAATATGGGGGTATAAAAATAGGGAGTGATGTTTCTCACCCTAGTGGATCTACGTCTTCAGGCAGGAAGTTCTGTTTTGAGGCTTCCGATGAAGTGAGTGTTAGTCTGGCTGTGGGTATAGAAATCTTGTTATATTTCCATTAGTATGGTAGGAGAGGACACATTGAAAATAAATGTGGTCGCGACCCAGTCGAGTGCTGAGCTTGTGGTAGGATGAAGAACAAGCAATGGTTTTGTAAGACCTTCCCTCTAACTACGAGTTGTAGGGGGTCAGCTCCGATGTCAGGTTCAAAAGAAGGTTCTTTAGCTTTACATTAGGCTAGGAGTTGGAGCAGTACAAGACTGTTAGTCTAGGATAGTGGTGGTCATGGCTGTGGTAGTCGAACACTGTGTTCTCAGAGGCATCATTTCAGATCAGCTCTGGGTAGCTAGGCAGGATCACAAGGTTGTGGTGAAGACTAGACTTATATAGTGCAACAAACCCAATAAGAGTAGGATCCCAGACCATCTATAATGAGATGTCAGATCTTATTAGCTTCTTCTATTGAATCATCTATTTTCAATATAGGTGTCTCTCACAGTTTTAACTCTACACGAGTGGTGAAAATCCTTGGGCTTGTCATTCTTCTTTATGAGGGATTCTTGACAGTAGAAAAACTGTTCAGAGTTAGAACGGGTAATTTTCGCCAGTGTATGGAGTGTTCCATTGAGTTCCAATGGTGTCACTTCATTTGGGATCTTTATATCCTCAAGATGATAGGGTTTTACATCATTCTTGGAATGGACTCGCTCATGGATTATCGAGCATACATTGACTGCTATCACCACCGAGTGAATTTCACATCCCCAGAGGGTGGAGTGTATATTCACAAGGGTGAATGGGATGTTTTGGAGAGCATATTTAGACCCGAGCATCGTGGGATGGGCGGGATGCCAACCCATATTTCTAGTTTGTATCTAGATGATCAAGGAGTGTGTTAGGAGTACTTCCCTCCAGTAGTTGAGTGTTTCATGGACATCTTTACCAACATGTTTTATGGTTTACCTCCTTAGAGTGAGGTGGAGTTATCCATCGACCTAGTGCCTGGAGATGCTCCGATATCCATTCCTTATTACAGGATGAATATGACGGAGTTATAGGTGCTCAAGAGGCAACTAGAGGATTTGGAGGTGAAGGGGTTTATCAGACCTAGTACTTCTCCATGGGGTTTTCCAGTTCTTTTTGTGAAAAAGGTAGATGGAACTCTCAGGATATGCATGGATTATCTAAAACTAAAACAGACTATAGTAAAAAACGAATATCCCTTTCCAAGGATATATGACATGTATTTTCATATTCGAGTAGCTCGAGTGTTCTAAAAATTTTATTTGAGGTCATGATATCACCAGATTCATGTTTAACCAGCAGACATACCTTGTACAACCTTTTATAGAAGGTATAAGTTATATGATTGTCTGGTTATGCCATTTGGTCTCATGAATGCGCTAGTGGTTTTCATGGATTTGATGAAATTAGTGTCCAATCCTTACCTGGATTATTTTGTGGTGGTTTTCATGGATGATATCTTGGTGTATTCTCAAAATCGACATGACCATGATAACCATCTTGAGATCATTCTGAATACATTGAGAGAGAATATGTTATATGCTATGCTCATAAAGTTCCACTTTTGTATGGATCATATTCACATCTTGGGTCCTATAATCTTGGGGGCAGAAGTTTAAGTGGACCTAGAGAAGGTGATAGCCATTGTTTCCTAGGAGAAACCCAATAATGTTTCTGATATACAGTGTTTCTTAGGGATAGATGGTTACTACAAGCATTTTATATATTAATTATCACGCCTAGCAGTGTTGTTGATAGGATTGACTAAAATGGGTGTGAAGTTTTTGTGGTTAGAATCTTATGAGACATCCTTTCAGGATCTGAAAGGGAGGTTGACATCAACACCAGTCCAGATACTGCAAGAGGAGGGGAAAAGATACATGGGGTACTATCACATTTTAGGTATTGGTATGGGGGTAGTGATTATGCTGAGAGGTCAAGTATTGGCGTATGAGTCTCATCACTTGATGCCTCATGAGAGAAATTACCCTATAAACAATCTTGAGTTAGCTATAGTTGTTCACGTGTTGCAATGTTGGAGGCACTATTGACTAGGAGAGCATTTTGTGATGTACACGGTCCACAAATCCCTCAATTATATCTTTACAAAGCATGATCTGAATTTGAGGTAGTGAATGTTGGTGGAATACCTAAAATCCTTTGACTTTGAGGTTGCCTACAGACCTGGTAAGGGAAATGTAGTAGCCGATGCACTGAGTACGAGGACTCAGATACATGCAGTGCAGTAGGCCCATACTGAGTGAAAACTTGTGGAATTGTTTTCTAAGATATATCTAGATGTGCCTGATAGACAGAGGAATACTTTTCATTCATCATTATTTGTTACCTCTACCCTACTAGAAAGAGTTAGGATAAAGTATCTATTATATTTATAAGGCCTAGTTCTATGAGAAGGTGTGGTAGGTGAAGACCCTCCACCAAGTTGGATGGTAGGAGATGATGAGATCCTATCTACCCATGGAAGTGTTTGGGTTCTAGAGGACATATGTGTGGTGCTGATGTAGGATTTTCATGATTTATCTTGGGTAGTGCATCCAGGGGTCACCATGATGTAACATGACTTTCGATGACAGTAATGGTGGCTGAAAATGAAGTGTGAGGTAGGTGGTTTTGTTATGCGGTGTTCCACCTATTAGTAAGTGAAGGCAGAATATCAATGACTAACTATTATTTTACAGTAGTTATGTATCCTGAAGTAGAAATGGGATGATGTCATGATGGATTTAGTGACTAGTTTGCTGAGGTCGCCTTGAGGTAACGATGTTCTGTGGGTTGTTGTTGATGGGTTTATAAAGGTCTCACTTTTCTTTCAAATCAAGGAGACCTTCATTGTTGATGATCTTGGAATTTTTTTACATCTGAGAGGTGGTATGAATTTATGGGGTCATGAGAACTATAATTTTAGATAGGGAATTCCAATTTATGTTTCATTTATGGAAGAGGTTTTAGAGGGAGTTGGCTACACAGGTGATTCTGAGCACAACATTCCAACCTCAGACTAATGGCCAGTCAGTGTGTACGATATAATTTGTAGAGGACATGCTACGATAATGAGTCCTAGATTTTGGGGCCTCTTAGGAGAGGCACATTCACCTGGTTGAGTTCACCTATAACAATAGTTATCAAGAGATGATACAAATTTCACCTTACGAGGCTTTATACGGTAGGATACGTCGTTCTCCCATATACTGGTTAAAGGCCGGAGAGGTAGCATAATTGGGAATCTGTCTCATGATAGAGACTTCTAAGTAGGTCTATAAGAATCTGAAGTGGATGGATACGACACTGTCTTGTTAGAAATCATACGCCGATTGCCATAAAAGACCTCTTGTGTTTGAGGTTGGGGATCGAGTTTTCTTGCATGTTTCCCCAAGGTAGGGTCAAAGTTAGATCATGAGACATGGTAATATTTCACCAAGATATGTCAGGCCATTTCAGATTCTGGAGAGAGTCATGTCAGTTTCCTATTAGTTTTAGTTTCCTCAAAGGTACTGTTCCATGCACAACATCATCCACATATCTCAGCTACGTCGCTATCACTCATACTCATCTCATGTTTTGAAGTCGGAGGAGGTTGAGCTTTTGGTTGATGCATCCACTGATGAGAATCTTATTCATATAGTTGATAAGATAATGAATATTCTCTGAGTCCGGTCAGTTCCTCTAGTATGATTTTTTTTGCACCACATGCGTTTACATGACGATACATGGGAGAGGGAGGTCGACGTACGTGCTGAGTGGCCAGAGTTGTTTTCAAATAAATCTGTACCTCCCATTAGAGAGTAATTTGGGGAAGAATTTTTATAATTGTGTAAGATTGTAAGATCCCTTGTTTTTCTTGAGGTATAGATCTTTATTTCTAGGTTAATATTGTTACTTTCATTTTCGGAATAGACCCTAAGTTGGGATGTGGGCCAGTAGGGTTGGTTTTGTGAGAAAAAGGAAAAAATAGACTAAAATTTGGTTGTAGAATAGGTACACGCCATGTACTGGGTCTACAAATTGTAAAATTACAGTACATGCCATGTACTAGACCATCACTCCATGTATCCAATTTGACGTAGAAAAAAATTATAGGGTAGTACCTGTTGTGAAGTTGGCCATCACATCATGTACAATCCCAGTGGGTTTTTTTATAAAAGATGCAGTGACCTCAAATTTTTACGGAAAGATTAGTTTCCTCCTATTTTTAAGACCCAAATCCACCATAAACACGTTTTTCATACATAGAACCTATCTGGACTCCGATTAATGCTCCATGGGTCACTTTGGAAATGCATCGGTAGGTACTGGATTCCATTTTAGTCATTCTGGATTATTTGGAACAGTGATTGTGCTATTTCGATTTAGGATCATATGCTCTAATATCTCATTTGTAGTGTATTATTCATATTTCATTTCAACTAGGATGAATCAGGACATGATAGTGGATGAGTTTTCTACTTCTGAGGTGAGGTAGGTGGTCTATACTTTGTTTAAGATTTTCGAGTGATTTTCAAGCATTCGAACTTTTATTTTCATGTCAAATTTTCCAGTGAGGCCTTATTTTTGAGTGAGTTTATTTCTATAGCTGTAGTAAAACCTAATGAGGATTCTATTAGGTTCTATTTAGGTCCATTGACATCCGTTTTTCAATTCAAGGTCACCCAAGGGGTGCTCCATAAGGAAATAACTTGTTTATTCCAGTTTAAACCACCGAAGGGGTGTGTTCCTATGATTTCCTTATTAGAGGAAGCTCTTAGATTCCTTGATAGCTTGATTAGCTTGTTTAAGAGATATAATACCTCCTTGGTCTATGAAAATTACGTTATTACCTATCTATTTTGAGAGACTAACATGTTAAATGGATGATATGGGATGGTATAACTATATGAAATTAATAATGATATGTTAAATGGTTTATATGGGAGGGTAGAACCATATTATTGTTTTGATAAATGGTTTGAATGAGTGAGAGTGCTCATGGATTTTGTAGGTTGATGTGAGTGGGTATACTCACATGGAATGTTTGTTTAAATTGAATGTTTAAATTTAATTCTTTGAATGAATGGATTTTGAACGTGGTAGTGGAAGCATTGGGTTGACTCTACCCCTTGGGTCTTGATACCGTGGGATGCCTTCGACCTTGCTACTATGTGGATCCATATTTCTTGGGATTGCGTAGGAAATCCTATTTCCATTCTCCTAGGTCCCCAAATATTTCCTTACCATGGTTATACTAGGGATTCCCATAGGAATCAATGGGATTCCTTGAAAAATTTCATTAGATCCGATCCTAAGTGGTCTAGATAATTATTATATGGATGACTTGGTACATGAAACCTTGTATTCTTCCCTTGTGGGATACAGTTCACTATATAGTGTGGTTGTGGGACATTTGACTCTACTATATGGCATGGTTGTGGGATACTTGATTTATTTATACAGTGTGTCTGTGGTTTTATGATACAAATGAATGTATGGCATGGTCACATGACTTACTTGTTTACTTGGTTATTAATGCCTTGTTAGGAACTGACTCCCTTTTGCAGGTATCCTTGAGGGATGTTTTGTTTTAATTACTGTAGTAGAATTATGCCATGTTAATACACACTTAATTATTGGTTGTTTACACTTTCTATCACTTTGGTAGAATTACTTTTAGAGATGTATAGACCTGGGTGGTTTCCTATTGGGATGTTTATCTCACACCATATTTGGGCCACCTCAGGGACCCAAACAGATTATATGGTTACATGTGATGATAGGGGAAAGCTCCCTAGTACAGGTTTTTAACTGTGGCTTTGGGGAAGGGGAGCATAGGACCAAGTTGAGGCTTGCGATGCTGGGATAGATTTTTTGTCTTTTTTTCTTTTTGGGACTTTTACTGTATTACATTTCCATGTGCTATTCTGGATTCTTTCTAGATACCTATACCATTTGCCTCATTTTCTGTATATGAGACACTTCTGGTTATTGATATTCATTTCTATCTTGTCTTAATTTTAGTTGTCTATTATTTATTTTCATTTTTATATTGTTTTTATTTGACTTCCATTATGGTATTCTAGTAATGAGGGAATTGGCTCCCCACTGACTCATCTGGCCCCTCATTTCTAGTTGGAAGCCTCTAGCGTTTCATGAGATGCGGTTGAGGTGATGTGGCCAATCGGGTTTGGGGCACCGTTTCGGGTGGCATTCATGTTCATGACATTACATCCCAAAATATAGCATCTTCAAAAGTACCAATGTTCCAATGTAGGGGTGAGTATAAAACTGAGTAGAGTTTTCGCATTGACTTCTCTACTCATGCCACTTGGAGATATGATTTAGCTACATTTATATTAAACATTTTATATGAAAATTTTACAAAATAGTTATTAAATAAATATAAAAACATCAAAAAAATTATAATTCAATATAAAAAAATATATATCAACAATTACTCAGAAAAATCCTTTTTCAAAGAAAGCAACAAAACCCAGCATTAACCCTTTTCACATGTTCCCTTTGTCATTACTCATCCCTTCCAAAAATACACATTTCCAACCATGCATGAATTGTTATGATAGTTCCATAATCATTAGAGGTTTCTTGTTGATCTACCATGTAAGGTAATTATATACAATGTTCCATTACACATTTTTCACTAAAGAAAAGGACATATTTAAACCAATCCATGAAAATGTAATATGAACACACACACACCAAGTTTTCCAAAAACCATGCCACTATCTACATGCAAAGAACAATTCAATAAAACAATCTCTTTATTGAAAAACTTTTCCAAATAAACCATTTCAAAAATCCAGAAAACCATTATTTTGAAATTACCATTTTAAAATCAAGGAACCTAATCACTTTACACAATACTTCAACAAGATTTCACAATTTCACCAAAAAATATAAATAATCACTAACGAGGATTTATATCATGTTTACACCCAATTTTTGAAATAAATTTCATTCGAATAAATCAATTTGAAAATAAGGAAAAAAATTATAGCAAGATGAGTTGAGAGTGAAGCCAAATACTTCAACTGTTTTGAAAAAAAATAAAATAGACGAAGAATGCTAAAAAACATTAGTAAGAATTCCATGAAACCACCTTAGATCACTTCCCCTGTCATCAAAGAGACCATATATCATCATATATGTCATCCAAAATCTCATATCTTCCCATAATGGTCATATATCCCCAAATATGAGAGAATAAGATAAGTAGATCTAAGTAGATATAAGAAAACCTGATATGAAAAGTGAAGAACAACCACTTACCACAATAATCGGGCTTCTAAAAGCCATGAGAAGGCTCCAGATCAATCCCAATTCAATTGGGAGAGGTTCTATAACCTTAAGAAGAGAATAATATCATATTAGGGTTGTGTAGGTGGAAAAAATGTGGTAGTGAAAGTCAAAAACATGTGAGATCCACTTTTTTAAGATCTCACTTTCACACCACACACGATTAGTCCGGAGTGTTAGATGAATCGTACAATAACTATGTATTAGATATTGCACTAGATAAAACCTATAAAACCTCCTCACACATTCTCCCTAACTATGTGACCACTGTGATGATGCTACTATCAAGATCTGCCAATGTGCATGGTTTCCCCTAGGATTTCCACATGGTTTAGACAAACCGTGTGTAGCCTCTGCACTTCTCCTTTATCCCAAAAAACATATTTAAATATCCCAAAACTCTCCCTACATTAACCTTTATACTTAATATACATAAAAAGTACTATATAAGTGTCACATACCTGGTACTAGGGGTACTACAATAATACTTTCCTTCTTTCTGTAATGATCGTTGAAAAATTGAAACGTTACTCAAGCGCATGTACAACTTACCATCTCCATGATTGCAATATAATAATTTTTTCATAATTATAATTAATGGTTACATTTAAAATTTTAATTTATGTAAGGAAATTATAATCATTTCTTGCATATGATTTTGGATATGATGGGATAATGACCACTTTGACTATTGACATCATACCAAATTCATTTTGGAATCAAGTACCGAATATCGACAAAACTTCCGACATGAACTTAAATAAATAAGTGATTCATATAAAATTATAATAAGTGATATAGAAGGAATAATAAAATTTAGAAATGTTATCAAGAAATTAAATAATTAACCTAATATTATTATTCAAGAATATAAATATTTTATGTGACGAGTTAGACTCTAGGTAAGGGTCCTTATCTCAATCCCCTTCCATTGAGACATATTTTGATGTTATTCACCCACATTAATTTATGATGTGTATATACATATTTTTTTAAATTTCAAATAATTAGTTAATTTATTATCTTATTATTTAATTTTCTGTTAGATTTTATTCTTTAATGGCGATTATGATTCTAAAATTTCAAAGTGGTATAAGACACTATATTTTAAAAATATTCTTTTAAATGTGAAAATATTTAATTTCATAACATTTTCCTCCATGTAAATATACCTGATATTATTTTATATGATTATTTAATAAATTAATTATAAATTAAATTTTATGTATACTCTTTAATTTCATTCAATATTTTTTATAAATGAATCTTTTTATTCTTTTTGTACGGAACATTTTCTTTCTTTACAAAAGACAAAAGGAATGTTATTTTTAATTTATATAGACGAAACAAATTATATATCGCCATGACCATTTTTTAAAATTTAGATTCCTATAGAGGTCTACATGTTTTAAAAGAAAAAGAAACGAATTTTTCCCACTTTTCAATGTATTTTGTTTTTGAAAATGGGTTTTGGAAATGGATTGATTATTTCAATAACATACGAGTTGAAATGAAATTTTAATAGTGAATTGTTAAAAATTAAAAGATTTTAGTTTTTTGATTATATAATGGTACTTGGACATTTGATGTGTGGTTATGTGATAAACAAATTATGGGTAGTTCCATGATAAACTAAATTTTGGTGGGTCCATGATATCCCTCCAATGCATTGGGAATTGAAGTCAACTGTATGATAATTCCATTTTGAAGAGTGACATGTATGTAAGTCAACTGCATAGTTATTCCATTTGAGTATAATTATTCCCCAAGTTACTTACTTATCTTTAATATTCTTTCTGATGAGTTTTTTTTATAAAAATCATTGGATTTTCAAAAGTTAATATAATGATATTTTTGAAATGATGATCCTTTTTTTTCTAGGTAAAAAGTAATGTTTTAATAAAGTATTCTATGGGTTTTCACTTTACTAATGGTTTATATTATTTTAAGTCCCTTACTAAACTTTTATGCTCATACCATGTTTTAAAATGTTTTTTCATAGGGTTTATGGAAGAGTTTTTGCAAGGATGAGATCAAGAGAAAATTTTTAAGATATATCAACATGATAAATCATGTTTTATTTTAATGATTTTTATGAAAAAATGGATATTGTGTATAAGATTCCACCTGTAATGTATGAGTTTACTATGTAAGATTTTTTCATAATTATCTACAACTCTAAACCTAAAAGATCTTTGGGAAATGAATTTTATTTCTAGTTTTAAAATAACTATAATATGTAACATATAAGGCCATGTCCTTACACTTGGAATTTAGGTAGTGTATCCTAATGCCTCTAAGAAATGTTCATAGAAAGTCACATGCTATGTGTATTTTAACCCTCACTTAAATTCAATATTAATTTCACATGTTGGATAAATATTAAACCACTTTTTATATTAATAATTATTCTTGTTGGTTTGATTGTAAATACTCAATCACCCAATATTCAAGAGAGAATATATATACATGTGTGTGAGAGAGAGAGAGAGAGAGTTAAATATTTAATCCCCCTATGATTTTATATTTAATTATGTGAATATAAAAATATTTATTTATTCAATCTTATTTCAGTGGAAATTTTATTATTTAATTAGTTATGTTAAAATTTAATAAATATTTATTTACTAGTTTCAGTGAATATAATACTTATATATTTATTAGAGAATAATGAAGTGGTATTTATTTAATTATATATAAATTAATTATTCAATGACCAATAAATACTGAGGAGGATTTCGAGACTGAGTTTAATGGTCTTTAGGTAATTTTAATATTAAATAGTGTTTGAATAAATTTTATTTAATTTATTTTATAAAAAAATATTTATTTCATTTGTGTGTTTAGTGGATGTTAAGAAAATAATAATAATATTGTTATTATTTTTTTAGACTTGGGGTTTATTGGGAATGAGGAAAATATTAAGGTCCCTTGAATAATTATTTATTTTCTAAACATAGCACTATATAAAACTGATTATGAAATTTTGTACAAGTTATAGAGCCGCATTCTTTCATTTTCCACAAAGAGTTCTAGAGAGAATCATGTCAAGCCCCTGAGATATTGATACATATAATTATATAAAAAATATAGAGAAATTATACTCCTCCACAAGAGTGAATTATTTATCCCCTGAAAGATTTAGTTGTAATCAACAATGATCATCACAAGTGATAGATTCATCTATGATAGCACCCAAGTAATTCTAAAGTGACGATCAGAGGTTCAAAGAGCATAAGTGGATCACCACTAGATGGAATCTACATTTGATTCCTTTGACATAATGATGATACAACAAGATCGTTCTACTTATTCATCTATGAAGAAAGAATTCAACATAAATTTATTTATTAATAAAATAAATTTATGATAAATTATATGTGAAAAGATCTTATCTTTGTGGATTTTGGGAACACATTTTTATTTAGCTACAAGGATATATTCGAAGCATTTGATTGGAAGTTTTCTTGGGATTGGTCCTAGATACTTCTGCTGTATGCCAGAAAATTCAAGTGGTATTAGAGTGGTAACATAATAAATTATAATTTTTTATTATTCATTGATTGATTATACATAATTGTTGCAGTTCTTTGCTTCTAATTTATTCAATATTTAATTTAGAGTTTAATAAACATGTTTTTTGAAATAATTGTTATCTCATTGGAAGTTTAATATCGTCTAAAATAGATTAATAATAGATGAATTATGATTAGTGATTCCATTGGGAGGTGTTTATGATTCTAGACGGTAGTCACAGGTACACAATGTGTGAATAAAAGTAAAAACCTTGTACCAAAGTTTTCAAATTCGGAATGTTTTGTGTGATACATGATTCCCCAAAACGTAATGACACATTGAGTATTTAAGATACACCATGTGTTTCCCAAACTATATTGGAACCCAATTTTTATGACCACATGTCATGTAGTTATCATATTTGCCCTATCGTCTACATGGTTTTTCAAGGAAATTCATGCTAACTATGTTGTCAAATACCAGGTATAATATATCATGAGGCTGAAATACTTTATGATTAATGATATACATGACATTTAGATATTGTATACACTATGTGACTAATCAATTCCCAAATTCAAAGAACCCATCAAGTCAACCTAAGGGTTATGCATACAAATGGAAAGTGAAACACACGGCATGTAGCTTATTAGTACATGCTGTGTAATCCAACTGAGATACACACTTAGTCCCTAAGAGTTTATCCTAGATACATGAATCATGGGGAACATGATGCATAACTCATTAGTACATTGAGTTTAGTCTCCCAAAAAATAATATAATTAAATTACATCAAAGATAATTAATTTTAGCATTAAAAACATAGTTACACTATTTTCATTAGATGTTTTGACTATATAAAAAGGTTTTTACAATCAATAAAATCTCAATTATTTCAAAGTAATTATTTTTTATTACTATTCAATCTGTTTATTTTCCAAATTTCAATAATGATGATTATCTCAAAAATACTTCATAAGATCATTAAGATAAAGGGAATTAATTAATTATTTAATTAATTGAATTAAACCAAGAAAATTTATCATAATAATAAAGAATGAATTGAAGTTAATGTTGGATAGTATACTTTTTCAAATTAGTTTCATGTATGTGTATGACTATGATTTTATACCATCTAATACATGTGATCAATTAATTTAGTTTATTATTTCAAAATTGTTATAATAATTTATAAAATTAAATAACTACTTCCACATCAGTCACGTCTATCATTATATCAGGGACTACTTTCCCATATTTTATTCTATGTAAAAACCCATTATTAAATCCATTAGTTCCCTCACATGTCTATGAGTATGATTATGTATTTGATGGAGTTCCAATGCAAGTAGAGGATATTCAAGTATAGAATCAAGGAAAAACCAATCCTAGAGGTACATAGTGGAATGGGTGGAATATTGCAACTCCAACCAAGATTTCCTCAAAGAGTTAATTCCCTGGGATCTTGAGTTGGTTTATCATCCACTAGATAAACTAACCATTATAGAATCTCATGGTCATTCCACTTTATTTATTTTATTTATGTTATTTTCATGCTAAATTATTTATAGATATTTAAATCGTTAAATAATCAAATTAAAAATCATGCAAGGTGGAAGTAAAATAAATATTATAATATATGTAAACCATATCTAGACATGGTTAATCATTTATGTACAATAAAAATAATATTAAAAATTATGTGATAAGATAAAATGTATAGTTTATACAGAATGATAAAAAACTGTAAAATGAAATATTAAGTCGGTATAACCTTCTACAACTTAGGTTGAAATCACACTATAGTTCAAAGTGCTTGGCCAAACTTTATTGGGATTATTTCAATTAATGAGGAATCTATATCTTGATTTTTGGGTTGACTTGTCCTATCTTTCATTAAGGGGTTATTTCCTTAATGTGTCTTAGTTCAAATAGTAGGAAAAGTGTTGAGAAAATATTAATCTTGGATTAGATGATTTTAGAGTCCACTCAATAGATTAAGGAGCTACGAGTTAATATAGTTTAAAAGTTGGAACTACCTAGATAACATTGAGTATCTTGTTAGACCTCTATTTAGGTTATGAGAAAGAAAATACGAATCCTTTCCACAAGGATATCCCAGTGATGGGATATTTTGAAACTAATGGTGAGAGATATTATGTTTGGATAATACAGTGGGTGAAAAGACATGTGGTATCCACTCAAATGATCGAGGATCTTTTCATTACCCCTGTTTTTATAAAATGTAGAGACCAAGTTTATTTTGAAATATTTCTAGAGGAGAGATGGATTTATGGGCTTCTAATAGTTCTAGGATGGTTTCACTATCCATTGGATTCGACCACATTCTATTTTTAATTGGGATGGTCTTAGTTTTAAATGATTTTTAATATTTACTAACTATTACCAAAAACATAATTTTTATATCTTTCCTAGATACATATGGTTTTATTTTCAATTTCAAAAATAAAGTTTTTTTATTTTATAAAGACAATATGTGTTATTGTATAGTTAATTTAAAAAATGGTCTTTATGTATTGAATTAAAAAAACCAAGTATTAGATAATTGATAATGAATCAAGTTTGCATGAATCATTTCACACACAGCTGTAGCATCATCATCTTAGTCATGTAAGTGAGAATCATATGACAAATCTCTATCATGATGGTTTTATAGAATTTTTGAGCTAAGACCACTTGACAAATGTCATTCTTATGTATATTTAAAATGAATAAACAACATTTTGGTGGGAAAGGTGAATTAACTAAAAAGATTCTATAATAGGTAAACACTACCGTGTATTTACCTTTTCCTATAGAATCTACAGGTGGGTATTCAAACTTCATTACACTTACTAATTTGTAGAGTAGATATGTATATATATACTTAATTATGTATAAATTGGAATATTTTGATAAATTCAAAGAACTCAAGATGATGCATAATATGAACTTGTTGAGAATATAAATAAAATTTGATTTGAACAGGGTAGTTAATATATTAACCAATAGTTGACTTAATTTATATTGGATTTTAGGATCGAATCCTAACTCCCTCCTCCCTATACATCAGAATGAAATGGTTTTAGTGAAAAGGAATTACTATTCCTTTGTTGACATGGTAAGGTCGATGATGGGCCATGAAATTCTTCTACTATCCTTTAAGTGATACGATTTAAATGTTATAACATATATTATAAATGGAGTTACAACTATGGTGGAGGATAGGATACCATATGAGTTAATGTGTTGAAATAAATACATGATGTCACATTTTTATTCATGGTGTTTCAAGGAAATTGTTAATCCAAAATCCACAAACAAAATATCACTCGAGGTGAAAAGTGTATCTTTATAGGGATTACTAAGGAAATAAGTATATAATATCTATAAAAACCATCAGATAAGAAGGTGGTTGTCACAAGGGAAGATATTTTTTTGGGAGGGAGAACATCCTCAATAATGATAGTCGGGTAAAAACTGATTACGATGAATCTGATGCTCAAGAAACACAATAGTTGGCACAAAAACATATTCCAATGGCCTCCATGGGAAATATTATTTCTAAAATAAAAGTACTACATAAGAGAAATCGATAGGTTATAGAACTAAAAAGATATGGTTTTCTATTCACCAAAGATAGTGACTCATTATTGGTCGAAATTAATGATCCAATTTACTATAAAGATGATATTGAGAGATTAGAATCTATAAGATGGAAAGATTCCATGAAAACTAAGATGGATTCCATGTGTCAAAACCATGTCTAGGTATTGGAAGATACGCTAGTTGATGTAAAAACTATTAGGTGAAAACGGGTTTTCAAGATTAAACTATACATTAAAGGTAATGTAAGTACCTATAAAGAAATGATAGTGGACAAAGGGATTAAATATTGTCATGGCATTGACTAGGGTGAAATTTTTTATAAAGTTCACATTTTTAATCCATTGGAATTCTGATAACCATGGAATATTTACATGACTTTGAGATTTGGAAGATGGATGTCAAAACGACTTTTCTTAATGGAAAAATTTAGGAAGTCATATAAATGAAACAACTTGAAGGGTTTGTTACTCCAAAAATTGCAGTAAGATAAGAATGTTACAGATATCCATTAATGGTTTAATATAGGCATCTTGGTCATAAAATAATCCATTTGATGAATCTATAAGATAATTTGGCTTTATAAAGAATAAATGTAATACTTGTGCATACAAGTGGTTTAGTTGGATTACAGTAATATTCTTAGTAGTTTTTTTTGATGAAATATTACTGATTGGAAATCACATTCCAGTCTTACTATTAGTTAATTACTAGTTAAACAAGTGCTTATCCATCAATGACTTAGTTGAAATAACATATATAATTAGAGTCACAGTCATTTGTATTAGATCCAAATTTCTATTTGGAATAAGTCAATGTACATACATTTACTAAACAGTGAATAGATTTATTATCGAAAAATATAAGAGGTGATTAGTTCCAATGTAATATGGTACACATCCATCCTAGAAAATGTGTCCCCATAAACAAAACTAGAGAGAGAGAATGAGTAGGATCCCATACTCATTTGTGATAGGATATATCATATATAACATGCTATATAATAGGATTAATGTTTTCTACAATGTAATCATCGTAGACAGATATCATTTTGATTGAGGAGAACAACATTGGTCTACTTTTAGGGCTATACATAAGTATCTGAGGCATACTAAAGATAATTTATTAGTATAGAAGCAACGAGGAACTAGTTATTAAAGAGTAACTTGATTATACTCTCCAAATATATTATAATGATTTAAATTATTATTCAATATATGTCAATGGTCTAAAAATAGAATCTATGAGCTTGAAGAGTTTAAAGTACCCATCTATCACTGATTTTAAAGTGGAGTTAGATTATATAGAAACTTCTAATACAACCAAAGAATCTATTTGGATTAAATTTTTTTACAAGATCTTTATTTGGTTCCTATAAATAGAGATACTATAATATAGTATTGTGATAATACTACCGTGGTGGATCTCATAAATGATCTATGGTCACAAAAATGAATGAGGAACTTACTCCTCAAATATAACTTCTTGAGGGATTTTTATCAAAGGGGTGAAGTCACTATGAAAAGATTTTACAAGGAAGAAAACAATTTAGACCCTTTTAATAAATCCTTATCTAAGAAGAATCATTAACATCAAGTGATAGATAGTAGACTAAAGAATTTTAGCTGTTTTCTATTGTGAAAGTGGGATTCAGCTAGATTTGGTTCCCTAGAACCAACTTCTGGTTACTTTATGGTTACTTTTATTCATGTATTTGAACATTTAAGAAATATTTTATCAAATAATGATTATTATTCTATGTGATATAATGTGTGATTATGTCCTAAAAATATTTGTCGGACTGAAAGGTCATAGTAGTTCTCTATTTTGATTAGAATCTAGAAGCGTTGAGATAATATTATTAAATATAAGTTAGATAAATGGATGGTATCGTTTTTTAGGGAAAAACGGATTCATACAACCATGGTGGAGGGTTATAAGACTTTGAGAAACATTCCCATGGTTTACACCCTTGAAAATAATAAGTGTAGAAGATTATGAGAACATGTACCACCAATAGAAAATCTATATTCACGTGTGTTGTTAGATAATGATATCTACAAACATGTGTAATGATCCTTAGACTTTAATATTATTAGTAATATAAGTTATAAGTTATTTATATTTATGTATTAATGAAAAAAACGATGACATATTCTTTTAGATAATTAGGACACATTGAGTGTGTCATGAGTTAAATTGTATTAATAAACAATCAAAGAAAGGAATTATCCCTTTTTTTCTTTAACAAAAGTAGATATCACAGGGCCTTTGATTGGAATTGAACTACATGATGAAGTCCCTCACCAAGAAAGTTTTTTTTTGGAAATATCATTTCTATAATGTAAAGGAAAGATATATCAAGCACATATGTTGATGAAACTAACATACAATATGCACTAGTGAAAAATAAGTTTCTAAAATTGGTGTTTTTAGGTTTTTAAGGTCAGGTTTATAAGTGATGTTAAAAAATATTTTTCAACTTTTATTATTATAACTGATGTTAATATTATTCTTTTAAATATTTTTTTACACCGATTATTCCATAACTAATGTAGAAAAAGACATTAAACATTAATTATTTTATAACTGATATAAAAAGTGTTATTCAACGACAGTTATAAAAACAATTGAATATATATTTTTTACATTGGGTATATAATAATCAACAATAATAAATATCTATTTTTTAATGTTTCAATGCAGATTACTCGATTCAATAAAAATTTATGATCTATAAAAGAAAAAAAATCACAAAATCCTGATGAAATCTTGAAAAACTAACTTAAATATTTGATTTAATTTTCATTATTTTCATAGTCTTCACCAATATAATTTTATTTGGAGTAAATATATAATGTGAAAATTGAATCTAAAACTTAGAAAAATATATAATCTATTGGAACCTTTATAGTTTTAACATAATCTGAAGAAGCATTATTTATTATTAGAAAAAATTAATCATTAAACAATGTATAAATTAAGAAAAATAATCATAAAGAAATTAAATAATGGAAAAATAATTATAAATAAAACAATTATTTCACTATAAGAATAATTGATGGAACCATTATGAAGATATAAAGAGTTGAATCAATTTAATGATGATAACGATGATTGAAAGAGTTTATCACAAAATGAGTATGTGTAGAGTGTGAAAAAGAATTAATAACACTTGAAAAGTGAACCACAAAGTAATAAATTTTAGGAGAAAATTAGAAATTCCAAATTAATGATATAAATAAATGAAACTACATGTTTTCATGATCAAAGAGTTTAAATTTCATGTCGGTTATATTTTAATTGATGTTAGAAATGAGTTTTTAACATGGGTTTTTAACTACCCGACATTAAAATTTTAGTATTTAACGAATGTTTCAAAATAACTTAAGTGAAAAGGGAATTTTTAACATCTATTAATTTATAAATGATGGGAAAAACTAATTATCATGTTTTTAATGTTGTTTATATAAATAAATGATGTGAAATATATTTCTATTCCATTTTTTAAATAATAAACGTTAACAATCTGATGTAAAATAAATTTTTTATACTATTACTTATTTATTAATGATATCTAGATTGTAACAGCCACAAACTCGGAATCCTAAAGTCGGTTCTTGGAACATGTTTTGTAATTCTTTTATAGAAAAAATCATAACAAATTACCCATTTCATTCCATTACGAAGGATTGTTTTGGTTTAGATTCTGGAAAACCAGATGATGCTGATACACTTTTCCCAAAATGTGAAAGAAATAGAATTGATATTTTGGAAATCACTTAAGGGTAATAAAATATTGATAAATCTACTGATCCATGTAAAATAAATTGAAAACATAGGGTGATAATAAGAATTCCCAATAAAGGGTTTTAAAACAATTTGAAGAAATTACTTTTGAAAACAACAACCTTGAAATAAGCACAAACATTTTTTAAGAGGAAAAAAATACATCTTCAGTCACATCATAATCATTTTTCAAAAGTTAATTGATATTATTTTGCAAAAAAACATCTTACAAAATAAAAATATGTTTTTATTAAAAAATTGAAGGTAAAACAAAAATTAGAGTGTACATACAGGTACAAGAATGCATGAATGATGCATAATTCATAAATTTATCAAAAAAAACTCTAAAAGTGACATGCAAGGATGTAAAATAGAATTTCATAAGTAAATATTTCATGATTAACCTAGTAATAAATATGAAATTCATGGATTGATAGATGTAACATTAACTTTAGATACCCTTTCCTTGTATAACATTCCATTTTCATACTTAATCATGCCATATGCATTCATCACCATTATCATAGAACATTTTTAACAAAAAATCCCTTGTATGGTCATATACTAATACATAATGAGGGAATGTATAATTATAGACTTTATCAAGGACTTTTTCCAATATCATACATCATCATTCTGTCAAGGCCTCGTGCCAAGATTATACGGGTAAAACACAACATAATTGTTGTGAACTACCACACCTAGCTGTGGAAAAATATAGAATAATGTTTATGCATACATTAACCTTAACTCATGAGATTCATCACTTTACCATTTCATTGGAGTACGGTATAATTTTGGGCACCCCTGACACATCATTTATGTCCAATACATTCCTTATATGTCTTAGTATGGTCTTATTTTTATAGTGTCCCATGCTGTAATGAAAAATAAATTCTTAATGCATAATATTTTTAATACATACTCATAACCAAAATAGATCAGGAAATAAATGTAAAAATGGTAAGATTGTTTGTTTAAGGTTATGGCTGCATCAGATTTAATAGTAACATGCATAGACTAAAATGACATACCTTTTCACATATGGTAATTACTAGTGCACATAAAATAATGGGTTGTCTCATAAAATAATAACTCTTGCATTAGACCCTTTCACATGAATGTGATAATTTTTCATCTTACCACTCATATATTTTTAACTTTGATGCTTATTATTCTTCTTTGAATCATGTAATGTTATTGGGAATCAAATGAAATAATAAAAGGAATTCCTTATGGGAAATTGAAATACAAATCATGGATGTGATACCATTATTGGATGTTAAGTATACATAATTACACACGCGAGATTATGAATTTATCTATAATTAAACATAAAAACAATTACCAATATAGCTAATTCCATTAAATCTTTAAAATTCAAGATCGAAATAAATATTTGTATATATTTGGGTTTGACAATTAAATAAAACCATATATAGAATAAAAGTGTACGCTTGGAATTTGCACAAACCAAAACATGATTCAATAAATCCTTATAAATGGTGTATACTTCAAAAAAATAGTTAATTATTAAACTATATTTTAAGAAAATCCTATTCAGATTATAAATAAACCTCATATGTGTATCTACACATAACATTATATACACATATATGTTCTCATGGTACAATTAAACAAAACCATGTTGATTCCTTACATGATGTACAAAAAAATATTATCATCGTATGAAAACCATAAGAATATATTAGGTTTGTTTTAAAAATATTCATAGGGTTTAATTTAATATAACACAAACCCTTGTATGTATAACATGTATTAGAAATAAATTATCTTTATTCTAAAATCATAAAAATATTAATTGATTTGTCATATAATGAAATCATATATACATATGTCAATATATTTATATACATAGTTTAAGAAAACCCTATACAAGATTAACCCTTATAAGGGTTATACATCTTAAAACATTAGTTTAACCCTGATAATCATATATAATAAACGTAAAATTATTTAGGATCAGAAGTTATATAGAATTTTTAATACATAAATATATAGAAATATAAATGGATCAAGAGATTTTGAAAATTGAAATTTAACCAAAATAATCCCTTACATGTGTTATACACTTTAAAGATCTGATACAAACATTTAGAAATCCTAAAGAATGTTAGGATTTATAATTGTTATAAAACTATATTTATATATATTCCTAAATACACAAAGGTATAAGAGTTTTATAAAATTAAAACGTTTCAAATAAATACCTTAATTGGCTTCAAGAGAGAGACAGGGCCATGCAGGGTCTTGGGAGAGGTTGAGAAAGAAGAAACCCATAGGGTTTCAGTGAAAAATTAGGGTTTATATAATATGTATTTAATTATATTTTAAAAAACATAGTTTTGACATAAATTATAAAAAAATACATAAGTAAAAATGAAAACAAACTAAAATAAAATAGGAAAAAATTTCCTATCAAATATAATTAACCAAGTTGTTTTTTGTAATAAATATATATTATTTGTGTAAAACATTCATGGAAGAGATCGGGGATGTAATAAAATAAAATACCTACGTAGACTTGTGGAAAGAGGATCATAGACAACTGGGCCATGGATGAATAATGTTTCATGACAGAGGAAGAAATAATAGAGAGGAGGAGGTTGAAATGGACTGGTGTATAGGTGTAATGACATGAGGAAGAAGAAAAAATATGAAAAAGACATGGAAACGAAAAAATGTTCCATATCACAGAAGGTCTGATCGGATCGCTAAAGGAAAATCATGAGTTTTAAAATGGATAAACGGTGGATATTAAACAATAGATATAATCGAATGGATGTGGAAACACATGATATTTAAAAACAGATGAGGGGTCAAGATAAAAAGCATCTGAGATTGGAAGGTCCAGATAAAATGTGGTGTTAATCCATGGTGGTACATATTCAAAGGCTGAACTGATCGAATAGTCCAGATCCCACATGGGGAGATCGGACATGTGATATTCATTTACCACTGAAAAATCTCATTCCACATAGAAATGGGAAGGTATCTGGGGTGGCTTTACAATCCTCTACGATCCAACTCCCACCAAAATTCCCTACCCCCTCATTGGTACCACCCTGTACTGGTTCTCTATGGGAGCGCTTCTACGCCCACTCCTACTATCATGCCGCCCCACATGGTGGCATTGCCTTACTACTCCCATGCATTCTTATGGGTGCATTATCCCTTATGGCTAGCCCGAGCTGTGGTTGAGGGGTCTAGGCTCGGCTACCTACTCTTGAAGGAGTAGTGTGAGCCGCCTCCCTTGGCTCAGCTAGAGGGATGGACTTTAATTGTAGAAATTTTTTTATAAAACCCTTCATAAAAACATTAAAATTCAAAATAAAATGTATATCATTTTAAACCAAATAAAGTAAAAACAGAATTTTTCATTTTTAATTTCATTAAACAAGGAATATTTGTACTTTTATTAGTATAAAACATGTTTTTAACTTTCTTTTAAACTTAGCCACCTTAAAGTACACCTACTAACACATGAATTATATTGTGTCATCACATAACCAAAATAATAACATCTAATTAATAAGAGTATAAAAAATGTTTTGAAATTCAAATACATAGATTTTGAATCAAAACAATATGTATACTTCTTTTTGAACATAGGTACTTCTCTTAGTATTTTCATTAATATAAAAAATTCATTTTATGATTTAAAACACCATACATTCAAATTCTACACATGTAAAAAGATACAAATTTAAAGTAATTTAAAATATAAAAAAAATAAAATGATTATACTCTTAAAAAACATAAATTATTTGAAATACCTAAGACAAAAATAGTAATTGAAATTATTAAAAATAACCCAACAGTTATAAGATTTTATGACCATTTCAAAAACCAACAGTCACCTAAGGACCGAAATGGATACCAATAGTCACAAAAGGCCTTATAAAAAGAAGTTTATGATATCAAAAACATTATAAACAACTCAGTGAAGATGGAACTGTGTATACCCTTGATACTCAACATAGTGGCCTTTTTTCTTTCAATTCTATTTTTCATCGTGACAGCTCCAAAGGACTTCCATTATTTTCTTGGCATGTTTGTGGTGTTTGGGGGTCTCCTTGAAATTTTTATTGGTCTACTTGTTGGCATTATAGGCAAGTTAGGTTCTTTTATCCTTGTTTAAATGTAATGTTTCAATGTTTTATGGAATTAAAATATGTCTTGTGTTTATTTTACAAACATTGTTTTGGCTAATATGAAAATTAAGAAAAGTAAAACAATTAAAACTATTATAAAATTATTATTACACATAAAACATGTTCGGTGTATCACATTATCCCCCCTTTAATGGAATTTATCCCCCAAAATTATATTAAACTCCAATCCCTTAAGACATCAACCCTGATGTCCCCTTCACCAGTACCATAAGAACTAGTGTTTATCTGATGCCCTGGTGTCCATGACAACTCTAAATTCTTCAGTTTCTTTGGTCCAAACAAATCTCAAATAGTCATAGTAATACTTTTATATGCAGTGATCAGATCTCATGTAAAAGTAAAGGGAGATGAAAATCTCAGAGACGTCATAAAGGACATGATTCTTATAAACTATCCAAACAACCTAATTTTCTATAATTTCGAAATCATAAAGCCTTCTATAGCCACTAATGTTTAGGAGTTGAAAAAGATTAGAAGCGTGAAGTTCACCTGCATTGGTGGCTTCCCGAAAATTCTCTATAGCTAGATATCTTTCTAACATGGTAAATTTTTTGAAGACTCCCTCCAAAAAATTCCCTCGTTTTGCATAGAATTTGAGTTTTGCATGTATCAAGAAGAAATAAACAAAACATGATCCTCGAAAGAATCAAATCATATTAGGAGTGTTGGATAATTGATAAAGATACTTTCATGAAAACCGTAGATTTATAAGGGGTTCAAACAAATCCAAAAATGACTTTATCATTTTTGTTTTCAGTATCTCAATTTGTAGAGGTAAAAGGTTAGTTGGAAACTTCCCATATTCCATCTAAAAATTTTAAGAAAAAATTTCTACTTAGTAAAGTATAACCATATTAAAACAGATATGCTATTTTTCAAATACATATTAATGTACAAAATAATAAGAATATAATATCATTCATTTAATACAAGGTTCATGATTCTCGGGGTGCTATATATTAATTGGTTCCCTAACAAAAACTCACTGTCATGAACTTCCTGACATCCATCATGATGTCCCATTACAAGTACCACCAGAATTAAAGATTTCCCCAATTCTTGGTTAAATGGATTCCTAAAACGGTTCCAAACTCTTCTATCTCTCTAGTCAATCTGCAACATGGGCAACTCGGATCAATCGCATGTGGACATCTAAAGTACCATGAAAGAAATGCATGAAGTGTATGAATATTGGAGAAATGAACATGAACTTAGTGTCTATTAAACAAATGGGAAGACTTGTTCTAAAAAATTTTTAAGTCCTTAACTTGACCATAGATACCATACATTAAGAGTTGACAAATATATGCTACTAGGAGGTTACCCTCTTGTGAGGCCTCTTGGAAGCCCTCCATGGATTGAAAATTCTCAACTAGGTTAAAGAATTTATATAGGCCCTAAACATACTTTCCCTTATGTGAATAGAATGGGTGTTGAGAATGCATCATAAGGAAATAGTCAAAGCCTGATCCTCGGTGGAGTTGAAGTACACGAGGATAGTTTGATACAAAGTAGAGATGTTTACATGACAGATGAAGGTTTTCAAATGTATCATAGTCTTCTAAACATGACTTGGAAACTACAGTCGCTAGTATTTCGGTTGGAAGAGACCAAAGACTAGTTTCTTTTCCAATATGAAATTTGAATAAAAAATCCTACTCAGTAAGGAATAATAAAATTTTTAGTGTTGTTCTAATTTTCCAAAGTTATCCAAAATGATCCTCTGATACCAAATATAACCACCCCAAACCCAGAATCCTACAGTCGGTGCCTAAAACATGGTTTGTAAGTTTTTTCATAGAAACATGCATACAAGAATTAAACATTTTATTCCATTACAGAGGATCGTTTCAGTTTATGTTCAAAAAAACTAGATACTGCTGACACACTTCTCCTAAAAATTGAAAAATATAGACTTCAAATTTTTTCCATCACTTAAGGGTACTCGAAGCATGATAAATCTACTGATATTTGTAAAATAAATCAAAAATTTAGAGTGATCATAAGAATGCTCAGGAAGGGGTTTGAAAACAATTTAAAGAAATTCATTTTTTAAACAAAAACCTTAGAAAAATCAAAAACATTTTATTAAGATGAAAACAATACTTCTTATGGAACTTCATCATAATTTTTCAAATGTTACTTAATAATATTTTCTAAAAAACTTCTTACAAAAGAAACATGTGTGTTTATTTTAAAACTTCTGGTAATACATAAATCAGAGTGCGCATACAGGTACAAGAATACATGAATGATGCATAATTCATAAATTGATGAAACCAACTCTAAAAGTTACATGAAAGGTTGTAAAATATAATTTCATAATTTAAAATATCATGATTCACCTAGCACATAATATGTAATTCATGGATTTATAGATGTGACATAAACTTTAGATACCTTTTCCTTGTATTAATTTCCATTTGAATACTTAATCATTCCATATTCATTCATCACCATTATCATAGAAGATTATTACCAAATAATCACTTAAATAGTCATATACTAATACATAATGATGGTATGTATAATGCTGGAGTTTGTCAAGGACTTTATACAATAACGTAGATCATCATTCTGTTAAGGCCTCATGCCAAGACCATACGAGTAAAAACCCAACATAATTGTGGTCAACTACCACACATAGTTGTGAACAAATAAAGAATCATGTCCACACATCACTTCACCTTAACTCATGAGATTCAATAAATTACACAATGCATTGGAGTGATTTATAATTCTGGGAACACACGTCACATCATTTATGTTCAATACATTCCTCATATGTCTTAGTATGGTCTTATTTTCATAGTGTCACATACTACAATAAAACTTACATTATTAATCAGTACTACAATTACCCCTTTTATCAGTGCTAAAAATGGACTTTAACAGTTCTATAAAAGCTCTATTAATGCCGGCGAAGATAAGGGGGGGGGGGGGTCCCCTTTATCAGTGCTCCAAAAAGTGCTGATAAAGACCCAATTTATCAGTGCTAAAATAAAGCACTGATAAAAGGGGTCTTTTATCAGTGCTAAGAAGAAGCGACAATAAAAGGGTCCTTTATCATTGATTTATTTTTAGCGTTGATAAGAGACCCCTTTTATCAGCGCTTTTTTAGAGCCAATAAAAGTAAAAAAAATTAAAAAAGTTTAAAAAGTTTACAAATATTCTTCCAATAAGGGGGGATTTTATAGTGATTGAGCCCCCATTTTAACAATGCTTTCCTGCCCCTCCAGTGGCCGCACGCACCCCCCTTCACCCTATATCAGTGCTACACCTACCCCCTTTATCAGCACTAGCCCCCCAAATTCACCCCCATATGCACGCCCTTGCCTCCACCAAGATTTGATCTCGAGACCTCCCCCTTATGCGCCTAAAGCCTTTACCACTCTGCTATATTGATTTGTTCTCCAGTTAATGACATATATATTTATTTATATATATATTTTTAGATATATTTATTCATATAGTAATATATAGTAATATTAATATATATATATAGTTTTATTAATATATATATTTATAGTGATATTAATATATATATATATTTATTGTTATGTCAATATATACATGTAGTTATACTAATATATATATAGTTAGATTAATATATAGGTATATAAATATTTATATATTGTTATTTTTAATTAAATGGATATCAGTTATTATTTAGATAATGCTATTATATTTTATATGTAAATATATTTTATTATTTAAATTTATAATTAAATTTTTATGTGTGAATATATAAAAAATATGTATATATTGCTATATATTTGACTATAAATAGCAGTGCATTATAAAAAATTATAAAATTTCAAGTTAATAATATAAATATGAATTTAATACCTAGGAATAAATTCAGTCCCCACCAAAAAATCCAATAATACCCCCTTAAACGAGGCTGAAAATCCACAAAATGTTAAACAATCGGGGTATCCCGACTAAAACCTTAGTTTTGGATGCCTTCTGGGCCATCTTTGGAATCAAAAAAAACTTTACTGGGGTTTACCACGGTCATATGGGTGCAGATCTCATCGTAGTCTTCGATTTGATATGTGGTAGAGCTCAAACGGACACCCGAATCAAAAGTTATAGCCGTTTGAAGTTCGAGTTGCGTTTTAAACATATTTTGGATCTTTTTTTAATTTAATTTATTTTTATATTTTTAGTCTTGAAATTGTTATTAAATGACTATTACTCCATAATAATAAGCAAATTATCAAATAAAAATATTTTTTTAATTATTTGATAAGCCATTTTTACTAAATATCGTATATATTAAGTGTAACTGTATATTTATACTTATCTAAAATATATTTAAAATTATATTTAAAAAATATATATTATATTTATGTTAATATAACTATATCTATATATTTAAAAATTAATATATATTTTTAATGATTTTTTTGGAAGTAGACCCTTTATTAACTCTTAAAAAAACACTGATAAATACCCCCCATTATCCGCGCTGCTAAAAAAAGTTCTAACAAAGGGGTACCCTTTGACAGCGCTAAAAAAAGTGCTGTTAAAGGGATTACCTTTATCAGCATTAAAAAAGCACTGATAAAGGGGTACGTTTATCAACATTTTTTAGCGCTGGTAAACGTACCCCCATTTATCAGTGCTTTTTCGTTAGCACTGATAAAGGGTGGCGCTGGCCCTGCCCCATTTTGTGGTAGGGAATCCATAATATTTTTCATACATACTCATAACTAAAATGGATTATGAAATGAATGTATAAATGGATATATTTTTTGTTTAAGGTTATGGTTGCATCAAATTTAATAGTAACATGCATGGACTAAAATAAAATACCTTTGCACTTACGGTAAGAATAAGTGCACATAAAATAATGGGTTTTCAAAGAAAATAATAACTCTTCCATTAGACCCTTTCACATGAATGTGACCCTTTTTCATCTTAAAACTTATATGTATTTGAATTTGATTCTTATTATTTGTGTTTGAAACATGTAATGTTATTTGAAATCAACATAAATAACTAATGGCATTCCTTATGGAAAATTGAAATACAAAGCATGGATGTGATACAATTATTTTATGTGAAGTATACATAATTAAAAATGTGTGTTATGCATGTATATATGCTTAAACATGAAAACAATTACAAATATAGCAAATAACATTAAAACATAATAAGTCAAGATCAAAATACATATTTGTTTATATGTGGGTTTTAAAATTATATAAAACCATATATAGATTAAGGCGTATGCTTGGAATTTTCACAAACCAAAACATGGTTTAATAAATCATTATAAATATTGTATACTTCAAAAACATATTTAATTATTAAAATAGGTTTTATGAAAACCCTAGTCCTATTATAATAATACCCCATATGTGTTTCACACTTAATCATATATATTCATATATATTCTCATGGTCCAATTAAATAAAACCAAGTTGATTCCTTACATGATGTCTAAAAGAACATATTATCATTGTATGAAACACATAAGAATAAATTAGGTTTATTTTACAAAGATACATAGGTTTTAATTTAACATAAAAAACCCTTCTATGTATAACATTTATTAGAAATAAACGATCAAAATTCAAAAATCATATAAATACGAATTTATTTGTTATATAAAGAAATTGTATATACATATATAAATAAATATACATATATACTTAGTTTAAACAAAACCTAAACACGATTAACCCTTAGAAGGGTTATACATCTGAAAACATTTGTTTAGCCGTGATAATAATATATAGAAAACATAAAATGAGTTAGGATCGGAAGTTATATAGAATTGTGTATACATAATTATAAATAAATAGAAATGGATTAAAGGATTTTGCGTATTAAAATTGACACAAAACAATTCCTTACACGTGTTATGTACTTTAAAAAACTGATAAACACATTTAGAAATCCTAGCGTGAGTTAGGATTTATAAGTGGTATAAAGATATATATATATATATATATATCCATAAATACACAAAGTTATTAGAGTTTTACACAATGAAAACGTAGAAAATAAATCCCTTACATGGCTTCAAGAGAGAGACAGGGCCGTGTAGAGTCTTGGGAGAGGTTGAGAAGGAGGAAACCCATACGGTTTCGGTGAAAACAAGGGTTTATATAATATATATTTAAGAATATTTCAAAAAACATGGTTTTGGAATAAATTATAAACAAATAATTAAGGAAAAATAAAAACAGATTAAAATTTAACAGGAAAAAATTTCCAATCAACAAAAATTAATTGGGTTGATTGTTGTAATAAATATTTATAATTTGTGGAAAACATTAATGGAATAGATCAGGTTTTGATTTAAAAAAATACCTATGTAGACTTGTGGAAAGAGGAGCACAGGAAACTGGGATGTGGATGGAGAATGTTTCTCAAGTGAGGAAGAAATAACAGAGAGGAGGAGGTTGATGCCAACTGGTGCACATGATCGATGACACGAGGAATAAGAAGAAATAAGAAGAAGATGCAGAAAAAAAAGAATGGTCCAGATCACATGAGGTCTGATCAGGCAACTAAGGGAAATACACAAGTATCAAAATGGATGAATGGTGGATACTCGACCATGGATATGATCGAACGACTATGGAGAGACATGAGATTTAAAAACAGATTTTGGATTGAGATCAACCGTGTCCATGATTGGATGGTCTATAGAAAACACGACGTTAATCCGCAACGGTGGAGATTTAAAGTCTTAACTAATCGAACATTCCAGATCCTGCATGGTGAGATCAGATGGTTGAGATTCATTCCCCCCATGAGAAACCTCATCCCACTTATAAATGGGAAGGTTTCCTGGCCGGCTTTATAAGCCTCAGTGATCTAGCACCCACCAGAATTCCCTCTCCCCATCCCCTGTACCGCCCCGCACCTGTTCTCTACGGGAACACTTATGCACCCACTCGTGCCACTGTGCCACCCTGCACGGTGGTGCTGCCTTGATACTCCCATGCGTCTTTTTGGGTGTTCACTCCCTTATGGTTGGCCTGTCATGTAGATGAGGGGTCCAAGCTCGGCCGCCTACTCTTGAAGGAGTATTGCGAGCCACCTCCCATGGATCAACTAGAAGGCTGACCTTTAAGGCTATAATTTTTTTTATAAAAACCTTCCTTAAAACTTTATAATACAAAATAAACCATATAACTTTTTAAACCAAATAAAGTAAAAAAATAAATTTTCATATTTATGTTCATTAAATAAGGAATATTTTTTATTTTATTAGTATAAAACATGTTTTTAAATTTCTTTTAAACTGTAGAACATTAATGTACACCAATCAACACATGAATTATACTATGTTATCACTTAACAAAAAGTATAACTTTTAATTAATAAGATTATTCAAAAATGTTTTCAAATTCAAATACATAGATTTTGTATCAAAACAATATGTATAATTCTCTTCAAACATAGGAACATCTCTTTGTATTTTCATTAAAATACAAAATTAATTTTATGATTTAAAACATCATACCTTCAAATTTTTAAAATATAAAAAGATAAAACCATAAATAACTTTAAAATATACTCAAATACATAAAACATTTAAAATGATCATATAGTTAAAATACTTACAATATTAAAAATTCCTAAGATAAACAGAATAATCAAAATTATTAAAAAGAACCCAATAGTTATAAAATTTTATGACCATTGAAAAATCCAATGGTCACCTAAGGACCGAAATTTCTTCCAACAGTCACAAAAGGGCTTATAAAAAGATGTTTAGGGTAGTCAAAACTTTATAAATGACTCGGTGAAGATGGTTCTCTATATACCCTTGATGCTCATCATGGTGGTCGTTATTTTTTCCATTCTATTTTTCATCGTGATAGATCGAAAGAGTTCAATTATATTTTTGGAATGTTTATGGTTTTTGGGGGTCTCCTGGTAATTTTGATTGGTCTACTTGTAGGCATTCAATGTTTTTGAGATTCTTTTGGCCTTGTTGAAATGTAATGTTTTAGTGTTTTATTGAATAATGTATGTCTTGTGTTTATTTTTCAGACATTGTTTTGGATAATACGAAAATTAACTCCACTAGAAATTGAGGTTATACAAATGATTTTAAACTATTGATATAGAGTAGAAAACTTTTGGTATATCTTATACCAATGGTTTGAATAACCGTTTGGTGATAAGTCATGGGGATAACCCTTTACCAAAGGTTATTCCTTAACCATTGGCATAGACCACTACAAAATCATCTATAGCAATGGTTTATTGATAACCGTTGGGATAAACATACACCAATAGTTTGCAACCATCATTGTAGAGACTAAGCCTCTAAACTATAACAATTGTTCTTAAATAGATGGTATAGAATTCTTCCATGGGTTTTCCCAATGGTTTACTAAAAATCATTGGTATAAATGGACCTTAAAACTATACCAACTATTTTAGAACCATTGGTATAGAGTTATTGTAAAATTCAACACAGTAGACCCCTGCTATTTTATCCCAAGTAGGTCCAAATTCAATGTAGCAGACAATACCAGCTCAAACATTCCATACAACAAACAATACCCAAAAACACCACACAAAAAATAGTTAAATACCATATAAATAATTTATTGAAATATTAAAATACCTTACACAAAGAACAGACACATAATACATAGAATTACCTCACTATAGAATACATAAAATTATACTATTTTCCATACACAAATAATAGAATACAAATAATTCACACAGAAGTCCACTATTTTCCACTATCTTCTGTTTCCCAAAGAATACACATAATTCCACTATTTTCTTTAGAATGCATAGAATTCAGCCATATTTTCTCTCTTCCTTTTCAAAAAGGATGGAAATATCCAAAAAATATCACAATAGGATACAAATAATTTAAAAAAACTAATTAAACACCTAAAAAAGACAAAACATTCCATGATTTCTCTAAGGTTGAGTTTCAGTGGGATATCATAATGGAAAGTACCTCAAATATTTCCAGATTTTTTGATTTTGGATAACATATAATTATGATGATATCATTGATTTTTTTTAATTCATATCTCTAATGTGACATGGACACCACCATAGTTGTAGAGGGACTTTTTAGAAATAGATTTCTAATGTTCCCTATAAATCTCACAATATGTTGATAGAGTTTCAACAATTTTATAGGATGAATACTTGATTACGATTTTCTTTGGTGGATTTACATGGATGTAGTCAGATGAGTTTCATAGATGAAAAAGTATGTCACATCATTCTTCTTAATAATGGAGAGGGAATTCATTTAGAGTGAGCTTGAATGATTGGATTGAAACATGGAATAGAAAAATATGTGGATACTATGGATGGGTTTTGGTCACATGTTTAGTAGTGGGAATTTAGTGTGATCATGAGAATATAAATTGAGTGGGGTATTATTAGACTCACATTCAATTAAAATAATTAAGTGGTATAATTTTTGGTTCTGATTTAGTGTGATTTCAAAGGCAAATGTCAGATCATCGTATTTTTATTCAACATATGAAACACTTGGGAGGTCCTAGAAGATGATAACACACAAAAAACATGGAGTTCTCATTTTAGGATGATTATTCCATTTCAATAGATATAGAATCATCATTTTAATGTATATTAAATTTTACGAATCATGTGTTATGTTTGGGGAAGTATGATAAATTTTGTTATCAACAGGTGGTGTATTCAGTGGAAATAGATGGACAAGTTCAATCTAAATTATAAAAATAGGAAGGATTAATTTGGCGGGTGGATAAAAGTGGAGTCTAAGTGTTTGAATTATGAAGAGGTACTTTTTATACATATAATGGTGGATTTAGTAATGATCTAGATAATTCATTGAGGGTTTTGGAAAAGGAAGCTTCCACTATCAATACCAATGTCCAGAGTAGATAAAGGAATTTATGAGGTTCATAAAATTCATAATTTCACTAATGGAAACACATGTAATCCTTCAAAAAAAATACTATCTCACCACATGATATCATGTTTAGATTTGATGACACCCAATATAAATCATAAAGACATGTAAGAGTAATAAAAAAAGATGTTATATAGAGGTAATCTAGTCATTTTGAGGTGTCCTTTTTGAGATACTCAAGGTCCAACATGAGGATATTTCACGGTTACCTTTTTTATTCTATGGAGATTTCATTGGCTAAACCGGTTAGAAGACATCACTATCTAAAATATACTGAAATCCAAGGGTGAGACATATTTAATTTGAAATCATAATATATTTATATATTGAATCATATTTTTTTCACTATTCTTTTATTTGTTTTTTTATAAATTCTGGCTATGTTGTTATTGTATCATATTTTTTAAAGTAGTTGGGATATTTTTTTACTAAAACAAAACTTGTGTGAGTTATGATTTTTTTTCTATGGTTTTATTGTTATTATAGACATATTGGTGTAGCTATTAGGTTTAAAAAATAACAAATATTTATTTATTTTTTTGCTGGAAAATTATTTAGTCTGTGTTGGTTTGTGTACAAGTGAACTGAATATGTGCATATATTTATATAAATAGTGAATTTGTGATAGCCGAATATGATTTTTTGGAAGTGGTCAAAATAGTGTATCATCAACATCTACTTTTTATAGCCGCACAACAGTCTCAAAATTGAATAGAACTTAGTTCATATAGGTGAATCATCTCCTCATCCCAATAATCATTTCCACCTTATCTTATTGAATCATCCTACTCCATGTGTAAAGCAAAAATCTCTATTGTTACTATGAATATTCAATGTATGGTCTAGTGTTTCTTTCCCAGAGTGTGAGGTGTCATCTGCTGCAGTTTGGGAAGTCATCTGTTTGATATGAAAACATGTACTTATTTTTGAAAATTGATACATGATTGGTACTAAAAATTAGTAGATATTTCTCAATGAAGTTACCTTTTTACAAGATCTACAATAATTAAGTTAGTAATAGGTAATCTAGTTCTTCATTTTTTCTCCCATGTTAATTCATATTGTTTTCATAATACACAATCTTTAGGTGTCTATTTCAGGTATTTTTTCTCCCTTATTAATTCTGATTGTTTGCTAAATTATTGGAATACACTTGATTTCTTATTATGAATGCATGAGTAGGAACATTTTGGGCCAAAAAATGGTGTCTGTCTAAATTAAAATAAGAATAATTTATACCATTAATTAAAATGTGGGTATATTGTGATATGTAGGCTACAAAGAATGTTGGTTAGGGGATTAGGCCCTGCGACCAGTGCCCCACACCCCAACCCTGTGACTGATATCCCATAAACCAACTCCTATATTTTACCGGACTAAAAATATAGTAGGAGGATGTGTTATTTATTAAAATCAAATTTGTTCATTAAATTATTTTTTCAAAAAAATATCACCAGGATACCATATAGGTAATACACCTATATTGGGAACCTAATGGTATACATGGGAGAAATCCTCCATTAGACCATTCATTTTATTCCCAGTTACTCAATACCTATTTTATTTTTCCTCCACACACGACATGGCTCTCATATTTTCATATACTTTTAAATAACTTATGGGATAACTATGATATTATAAACACAAATCCAAAAAAATTATCAAGAACCAAAATTATTTATCAAAACAAAAAATAAAAAAAAACCTTTCTCTAAATCAATACAAATGAAAAATAGTAAATTTATATCTAGGAAGAACATATAAAACAGTTAGAACATACCAATTTGAAGTGGAAGAACAAACAATGATCTGAAAAAGGATGGATCGCAGGTTGGGATAAAGAGTTCACAAAGAAGAGGGGACATGTCATTTAGGGAATATCAAAACAGAAAAAACATTCTCTTTAAATAAATCTGAATTAAAAAAGGAAAAAATGGAGGGAGACCATAAAAATCACTTATAACTTACAAATTTGAAGTATAAGAACAAAAACTCATTTCATGGCATGAAGGGTTTGCACACTGGGAACAATGGGATCTCTTATTTGGGGAACAATGAGGGAAGATAAAGATCTCACACTGGTTTTAAAATAATGTTGGGAACCTTGGTTAATTAATATACCAACAGTTTTATAAAACTATTGGGTAAAGATTCCCTATCCCAATGGATTTTTGAAACTGTTGCGAAAGTGGGGACAAGCATGCTATATCCCAACGGTTATAGAAAACCTGTTTGGAAAAGTGTGGGTAGTAATTACATATTCCAAAGGTTTCAAAAACTATTGGGAATATACACTCTAAAAACATATATACCAATGGTTTTTAGTAAACCGTTGGTATATGTACCCTATCCCAACAGTTTATCTAAATCATTACGATATGTGCATTGGTATAGGAGGTATTTACAATAGTGTAATCAATGTGAAAAAGTTGAAACTATTAAAAGTTTATTATTACACATAAAACATGTTTGGGGTATTATAAAGATAACTATAATCTATTACACAGTGTGCATTTGTAGGTGGTTATATGGTATTCTGACATTAAATTCATTCTTTATGGGATCCTTGACATGTTTCAAGATTATAACCTTGGACATTAGCTAGTGTAGCATAATTCCACTAAGAAAAGGTTCATGAGGGTCACACACTAAGTTTATTCATAACTTTGGTTAAAAATAATATAAATTTAACATGTAAGATCAAAAATATTCTCATACATGATATTATAATTATTCATGTTGGTTTGATCATAAATATTCAACCACTGATTATTTTAGATAATATTAAAAAATATTCATTCACTTGGTATTTATTTACTTAATTACGTGAATATAAAAAAATTTATTTATTTTTGTTTATCACATGGTAAAAATATATTTATTTATTTAGTTATGTAAATATTTAATAAAAATTTATCCATTGGTTTATTGAATATAATCTTTATATATTTATTGGGGAATAATGAAGTGGTAATTATTTAATTAAATAAATAGTCATTATTCAAGGACCAATAAAAAATGAGTATGATTTGAAGACCATGTTTAATGGTCTCGTGAAAAATTTCTTATTAAATGTAATTTGAGTAAATTTTAATTTATTTATTAATGAAAAATAATATTTATTTCATCCATGGGTTTAGTTCATGTTAAGTAAATAATAATAATAACATTATAAGTTTGATATGAAATTTTATGATAATTAAAAAAATAATAAGGGCCCTTGCACAATTACTTATTTTCTAACACTATCACTATATGAACCCATTTAGGACATTTTGTGAAAGAACTAGAGATACATTCTTTCATTGTGCAAAATTAGTTCTAGAGATAATATTCTCATTCCCTAGATAGATGCATCCCTATAATAATATAACGATAATTGGGAAATTATCATCCCCCACTAGAGGTAATTATTTCTCTATTTACGTATTCAGTTGTTGTCAAAATCGATCATCACAATCAATGGATTCATCTGTGATAGTTCCTAATGAATTATATTAAAATTGATAATGGTTAAAAAACATATGTAGATCACCACTAGAGGGAATATTCACTTGATTCCTCTAAAAAAATAATTGTATGACAAGAGTGGTCTACTAATTTCTTTATGATGAAATAATTAAATGAATGGTAATTCATTAATTGAATAAATTAATTATATACTCTATGTAAAAAGATAATATCTTTATGGATTATGATAATACACCTTCATCTAGTTCTGAGGATAAATAAGAAGAAGTTAGTGGAAACATTTTTTTGGGCATGGGTTATACCACTTATGTTGTGCCCTAGAACTTTCAGAACATTTAAAAAGTGGTAAAGATCTCACACATCAATGAAAATTAAATAATAAATGGAAAAATGGTAAGATCACTCAATAATATGGAGGTACACACACCAACAAATAAAATAGAAAATTTAATATAAATGGAAAAAAGTTGTAGCACCCTGACCCCTCTAACCAGAGTCAGTGCATTACTGTTTATATTGGCATGTTTATAAGGAATAAAAATCCTAAAGGAATGATCAGTTTAGTAGTATTGAAGAAACTAGATACATTGATGTAACTAAAATTACACTGTAAAATATTACAAAATACAATACATAACAAAAACTAAAAAATGCCACGACAGAAACTCAATAAATGATCTCTTCTTCATCACCTGTTAAAGGTAAAAAAATTAAAGGGGTGAGATCAAATGCTCAGTAAGGGATAAAAATAGTGTAAGCATAAATTAATAATAACTGAATCATAAACAACATGGCATAGTCAATATGGCATGGTGAAAAAAATGAAAAACTCACGCCATTAATAAATGAGAATGAAACTACATCTATAGATTTGGTCACAGTGAAAACCTCATGGATAGTAATAACTAATAATGAATAAATAGAATCCTTACAAATTGTATATCATGTATATAGAACATGATACCATAATACCATTAAAACGGTTTAGTTCTGTAGGTAGAAACCTGTCTGATTTTTGGAAACAAACTCAAAGGGGTTGTTGCCAACTGATTGTTCTCATGAGACCCATCAATGCATCGAGGGGCCATAGAGGGCCCCACCCACCACTTTAAATCCAATTTTTTCTTTATAAATTAATTTAATGCAAGATAAATATGCCTTTTCAATATCCGTATAGAGTAGAGAATACAAATTCTTCAATATTCCCATAGTTAAAATACCTTAAAAATATACATCGTATGTAAAATGGTTTACGGTTTAGAAAATAAACATATACATGATATGATATTATGGATATTTAATAGAAATATAATTTCAAATGAAAAGTGATCTCAAATGGTATGTAGGTACACCACATAAGGATTATTAGGTTCACAATACAAAGTTAGTCACAACAAAATGGTAGTTAAGACAAAGTCTCATAGCACAATGTAATCGGTCGAATAATATAACCAGAACATAATATCCATCAAATAAATAATTGAATTAAATGATAATAAATAGAATTTTGTTATTAAATATCAAATGGCAGTACATATATACCACATACCGGAAATAAGTGGCAAACAACGGAAATGTCACGAAATTAAAAGTGAGATAAGAAACCCCTTACCTTATGCTCGAGTGTTCTCTTTGTTTGTTTTAATGACCTGGATAATAAAATTTAGCTTCATTAATTAATAATTCTAGAACATCCTATACATTTAATTGATTTATTATAACCTTATTAGGTTCATTCATGACCCTTTTTATGGGTTTAAGAGGATCATTTTTTTTTGTTTTGGAGGCATTTTCTTCCTTGGTTTTCAAGATTCGTTTACTTGTATTCATGAATGGAAGTTCGTTTGAAATGTGGTTAAACATAAAGAATTGTTAATATATTATTAGTGAAATTAAAGTGGTATAAATGATCTTATAATGATTTTGGGTTATATACTTGAGAATGAATCATTAATTAAAAGTTATTGATAAACACATGTATTAAGCTTGGCGGTTTTGTGCACAATGAACCAATTTTGCATTATTATTCTCTATTATGAGTGTGTATGGATTATAGATCATTAATGAGATGAAATATAAATTTATTATTATTATATGGTAAAACAATAAAAATTGTTTCAAGATCATAATTGAACATGGGAACATAAATTGAGAACCCATCGTCCTCGAATGTGATAAATTAACATATCTGAGATGGTGTTTTCATTTTTAGTATAAGACGAGGAGGAAAGAGAGATGATGATGAAATATTACATTAGAATAATATAATTCCAATTTATGTGAGGTACTATAATTATCATAGCATTTGGATTATGGGATATTAGAAAATAATTATGAAAGAAATGAACTCAAAATGGAAGAAAAATTAAAAAATCTCTTATGAAAATTCGGCAGCCTAACAACGTCACTTAAAAATTTAATAAAATAGATTGATGAGAGAAAGGGGGTATCTCATCACTCTTACATAATATGGGCCGTATCTGATATATAGAATGAAATATACAAACATAATCCAATTGAAAATAAAAGATAAAACATAAAATGAATTCTTTATGAAAATATTAGGGTGGTTGATTCTCTTACCTTGTAGAGTAACTCCCAAAACATGAAGGTTGGGACCTTGGATGTTTGAGAACACCTTGGGAGGACTCCTAGGGAGGTAATACAAATAGATATTCAAGGATAATGTGTTTTGAATTAATGAGAATGAGGGGGGGGGGGGGTGAGTGGGTATTTATAGTAATTAAGTGGGTGTTTTATATTAATTAAAAGGGACACCCCATTAGTAGATTTTGAAAAACCATGGGCTTGCACATGGTATTTGACCATGGTTTCAGCCACTTAGGACACCTCATGTAATATGTTACTGTACACATGTCTACCAGATTTTTAAATTTAATTATTACATCATTATGATGTCCTTAAACTGGTGAAACACAAAACTGTATTTTTACTATTCACAAAAAATTCAAGTATTTTTGAAAAATACAAAAAATACACACTAACCATTTTTCGACGTTAAGAATTCAAAAATAATCTCCAATTTTTTGAAAATAATTTTCTAATTATTTTTAGTTTAATTTTTAAGTAAAATAATAGTTAATTGTAGAAATAACAAATTTAAAGATATAATTAGTTCTATATCACATTGAAAAATTAATTAAGATCTCCTAATCTTATTACCTTAAGAAAATAAAAAATTATCGATATTTAAAATTTTTAAGGGTCATATTACTATTAATAGGGATAGATTACTATTCATCATAAAATCAAGTTTATTCTATCAGAATCCAAATGACTTACTGGTCATAACTTTAGATGTAACTCCCCGACCCCAGCTACCCAGAGTCGGTGCATTACTTCGTAACATTGGCATGATCACAAAAGATCAAGTCTCGAAAGACCGATTAGTTTAGTAGCTTTGGAAACACTAGATACATTCATAAGTCTTACATTACATCATAAAGAAAAACAAAACTACAACATCTTCTCTTCAAATCCCCTTATATTATCCCTACAGGTCATTCATAATATACTTCTTCACATCTTGGAAAAATTAAAACATTGAAAGGGGTGAGCTCAGATGCTCAGTAAGGATAACAACATAGCGGAAGCTTTCATAAATAAACATTAGAATTTAAGGAAATGTATAACTAAAACAAATTCCTTTTAAACATGAACTTTAGCATAATATGGCAAAAGTAAAATGAAATAATGCCATTTACTTACTCACATGGATATTCTACTAGTCTAATAATCACATGAAATATCATTAACCACTTTCATAATGATGGAATGCATAATGCCAGACTATCATAACCACGTAGCCAAGGCCTCGTGCCAAGACCACAAATAAGATTTTGTCAAGGCCTCGTGCCAAGACACTAGTTTGTCTCATGAGACCTGCCGATGCATCGAGGAGCTATAGCGGGATCCACCTGTCACTTATTAAGTCCAATTCATTTCTCATATGAATAGGTTTAAACATATCATAAACCATAACATAATCATATCACATAAAACATGCATAAAGGAAACATAACATTTCCACATTTCAATCACAAGATATCAATACAACACATTGATATAATAAAAACTCTTTCAAAACCATTTTCAATGCCAAAATAAAAGAAAGTTAAAACTTTGTATTTATTTTTCATTAATAAAAAAGTGATGGCTTGTAGAGGAAGCCGAAACTCAAATAATGGTCACAGCGGCAGAGAAGTCGTTGTCGCCGCATATGTATGGAAATAAAATCATTTCTTTTTTTTCGTTTAGTAAAACTCTTCATATAAAAAAGATTCCTTTTGAATAAACGTAAAAGTCAAAGGGGTTTATACACCGTATAAAAGAAAGTTGTGTATAAAACCAAATATGCCTCAATGAACGGAGATTGAGACGAAGTCCTTAAAAGAAAATTTTTAAAATAAAATAGATCTATTATGTTTATTCACTATAGGAACACATAAAGAAAGTAAAAATACAAAATAGTACATAATAATATCATGACATAATTTGAAAGTAGGAGATTAACCCAAAGAATGAAAATTGGGTTAAGAAGATCCCTTACCTCGTGTCTGACTTGACTCAACCGTTCTTTAACCTCCTGAATAATAAATTAGAGTTAATATCTACCTTATTGAGAACCATTTTCAATTTTATTATCCTTTTATATCACTTATTATAATGTTATGAACATTATGTAATTATTTAAGTTAATAACGGTCGTTTTGTCGATCTTCGGTACTTGAGTCAACAATAAACTTCTTATAATTACAAGTTGTTCTTGTGGTGAAATATCCACTATATCCAGAATTATAATCATGATATAGATATCATATATCTCATATATATCCAGTATATACATGCATTTATAATATTCCATAACGTTTAGAGGTAAGAAATGAAATGCACCGTTCATGGAGACGGTAAGCCGTACGTACGCATGAATGCTACTTTCATTTCTATTTCATATTTAATGAAATCATAATTATATAAAGGTATAATATAGTTCCAGTATAATATCATATATAATATCATTTACACCATCCTTTATACATCCCACATATGGCATTAACGATTCACATCACTTTGAGGGGGCGGTAGTCCGCACTTCCTAAAATGAAATTATCGCGTTTACCCATAATGGAAATCATAAGGTATGCCATAAATGAGAAATACAGAAGCATAAGTAAAACATAAACATATTATATATCCTATATAAATATAGTGAAATCTTAATGGCCACCTTTGAAGGTGTTATATGAGTATTCAACAATCATCGTTTCGTGAGGCAGAAATTCGCCATCCACAGAAACCGTATGTTCTTTAACCATTAGATGTAGGTGTGTGTAAGTGTAGCTCGAATACTTCTTATAACAACATACTAGTATATCGAGGATACTGGTTTTGTTACAAAAGAAAATAATAAAAAGAGTTTATGGGGTTGGAGAATAAAAATAAAACAAAATAACATAAGAGAAGACATTACCTTAAAATCGGGTAACTCTTTTTGATTTGAGCTAAAGGCTTTATTGGGAGGAGTTATGCCCAAAGTTAGGTTTCTAGGAGTAATATGGGGAAGTTGGGAGAGTATTTGGGAAGAGTTTGGCCGAGCCAAATGGCTTGAAAGTGTGAATGAGGTGGTAGAGGTGGGGGCCTTTTATAAGTGGAGAGGAGGGGCACTTTTGGAAGGTAATAAAATGTTACTTTATTATACAATTATTTTCGGATTCTAAAGGTCCCAAACTTATATAATTCAAGGATAAGGTGATATGGGTTCGAAATATACTCATACAATAGTCTTTTTACAAGTGTATGCCTTGGATTGAACATTATCTTTTCATTTTATTAAAATCGTTAAATAATGAGGTCATCGCTGCATCATATAATGATTTCATATATAATTTAATTTATTTAATGTATAAAAATTATAAAAAAAATACTATGATGTTGGAAATCTTTTTATATTTCCAATTACTATTTATAGTCAAAAATATGACTTGTATAACCCCATGTAAAAATTGTTTTAGTAAAACATTTCATGTTTGTGTCATTTTTTACTTTAACATTAAATAAAAGGTATTTATGTCATTTTCCAACTAAAGTGTCTCCATGGGGTCCCCAAGTTGACCCATGGATTGTATTGGCCGGCCATGGCACATCCAATGAGGGAAGGACATGTGTCAAGCTCATCTCATATTATAAAAACATTATTTTTACATTAAACTACACTAATTACCTCTAATCGCGATTAAGAACTTAAAAGCTACTATTCACCAAAAAATTATTTTAATCTCATTGAACCACATTTTACTTATTAATGTAAACCATGTATGTCGGATTTTTGAAAATCAAATCACATAAGTGGTAATATTTCATTTAAACGAAAAATCAGTTATTTAACTACCACTTAGTGGTTTCACTATTCATCAAAAATTGAAGTTTTTCAGAACAATGCCAAAATTTCACCCTAAGCTATAATTGATATTCCGAATTCAAAAATGATGTCTATTTTACAAAATTACAAACATATAAGTTTCATTAATTAATTTTATAATTAATTCCCACTGTCACAACAAATAGCGTGTTTTTAAGAAACAATTTATATCAAATGATTGGCAATTGTTTATGTCCAATTTCAATGTTAAATTAATTCTTATGGCCACCATTGGATAAAATGGTAAAAATATATTCTAATTATACTTTAAAACCACTAAATAGTATAATTTATCAATATAAATTATTTTGATTAAAAAATTTGTTTCTAAGTATTTTTCACTATTCCTAAAAAATTAGAAGTTCTCAGAAAAATACCAAAAATTCAAAATAGGATAATTTCGATATTCCGAATCCAAAAATGAAGTCCATTTTGTAATATAAAATTTATATAATTTTAAAAAGTGGTTATTACTATTCATAACGGCTACTTTGATTAATCGCGGTGTTTTAGAACTCGAAGTTAAGTACAATGCAAGCTATTGCATTATTGAATGAGAAGCGTATCATGGAAGCTCGGGGTGTTACATTCTCCCCTCCTTCAATAAATTGTGTCCTCGCAATTTGAAATTTTTTTATATGAAAATAAAAGGTTGAAAAGAGAAAATACCTTTGTGGAAAACCCACATCGGAAATAAGATTAATAAAATTTAGCCTTAATAAGAGGGAAAGGGAAATGAAAAAGTCACCACCCAATTATGATCTCAATTAGGAGAACATTGGTGTCAATTAGAGACATATAATTGGAGGAAAAACGTAAATATTTGTAGGGAGTGATTGAAGTCAACAATCACAATCAACTGTCAAATTGAGGGCTTCAAAGCCTTCAATCTATGTTGATTTAAAATATCATCAGTTCAACAACACATATGGTATTAGGATAACACATTTTTTTGTTTTAATATCCCTTTACTAATGTTTAAGAATTAATTTATTAATTGAATAAGAGATAAGTATATATATATTTATGCTTGACAATTAGAGTTTCAACCTTCAACTCATCTTTCACTCAAAAAGATAATATAACTCAAAAATATTATACTTATCCTAATTTTATAAGGTTCCAAATGTTAACACATACCATTTAGATTAGTAAAATTATTTTGTAAGAACCAGGGACTTCCTGTAGGCTAGTGGTAGGAAATAAAGGCCTGTCGCACTATGGTTGTGGGTTCAATTCCTGCAGCTTTGTCCGACGTGACCGGTTATGCCCCACCCTGTAGGTTGTCCTTTTCCTAAAACTATAGTAGTATAATATTCCAAAAATAATCTTCATAAATTTTTTAACCTTAAACAATACTATCCAAAGATCATCTTAATCCACTCCAACCTTTATAGTTATCCAAAATACCTCTGTCTAGACTTTCTCTGAAAGGTCTCTTAATTCCAAAATCAATTTATCAGATTCCCCAAACAAAGTAAAGTTTCTCTTATTGTCACATACTAAAAATATAATTACCTTCATCATATTAAAACCTTACTGAAATCAACAAGTACTGAAGTACAATCCTTTTATATATATCACTTTATTCTAATAACCAGAATATAATCCATGAGTCCAAAAGCACCAATACATTAATTATTCCGCTTCAACTGTAGTAACAACATAAGATTGTCCTTGATCCCTTGTCCTTTTTAGAGGTAAGTTTCCCTGACGCTTAGGACATTCATTTGTATAATGCCCTATTTTCCTACAATTGTAGCATTCAACATTGATAGCCTATTTCTTTCCCTTGCAATCACGTTCCTGGTGACCTTTTTCTCCACATTTATAACAAACTCCCATTCCTTTTAGGCATGTACTAGGGTGATTCTTCCCATAATTATCACATAATGGGAAATCCTTCTTTCCCTTTTTCCCTTTATCTGTCTCTTGTTCCACCGTTCTCTTCTTCTATTGCTTTACTTTGTTTTCATAAGACTTAGAGAATTCCTTTTCTGTCTTGATAGCACATGAGACTATATCCTCGTATGTTGAGAAAGATTGTGATACTAAAGCTCGACGGAGAAAAGGTTTTAACCCATCAAAGAAACGATCAATCTTACTTCTTGGGTTACATATATAATCGGCAACATACCTCGCTAACCTTGTAATGTTAGCCTCATACTTTGCGACATTCTCATCCTCCTTCTGCCTCAGACTCAGAAATTGCCTTTCCATATCTTCTCGATGGACATGAGGAAAGTATTTTTCTAGGAAAAGCTCTTTGAACTCCCTCCATTCCATATTTGATACGTCATCATCTTCCTTTGTGTTTTGAATCTGCGACCACCACTAATCGACATCTCTAGTGAGGCGGTAAACTGCCATGACAACCTTCTCCCTTTCGCTACTCCCCAAGGCATGGAATATTTTCTCTAAGGAGTTTATCCATTGCTCAGCTATTAATGGATTTGTACCCCCATTAAATGTTAACGGTTGTTTCCTCATGAAGCGGTCTAACATTGATCCTCCACGTTGTGGATCAGGGTGATCCATACGAGTAAGGTTATTATTCATAACTTGAGTGAGTTGTCCCAGTCTGGTAATAAGTTTATTAGCACCAGTTGTATCTCTAGATCCACAATAATTATCTTGAGCAGGAGGGAAATCCATACACGGAGTGCGTGCATTGATATGGTTTCCATTCCTTCCACTAGGCTCCATTTCTAAACAATGGCATAAACTAGATTAGTTTATGAATCAAAATACATAATTCTGTACTTGTAAAACACTAAACACTAATTGAACTATTTTATGGATATAATCCATAATCATAAAAAAAAGTTTTCTTTGAGGAAGTATATACTCATAACCCTTCATAGTGGTTTGTAAAGAAATGAGAATTATCCTAAGCATATCTCCCAGGAGTGTCGTAACCAAGAGTACAGCAAGGCCCGTTTTCGTGCACCAGTTCCCATTCGAGTCTAGCTCAAAGCGGTGTTTTCGGGTTTTACCCCTAGGTACATCTGTGCCAGAGCCACCTCTACCTGCTCGTATCCAGACAAGGGTGTATTTCTCGAAAAACTCACAAAATCTCTATAATACCAAAATTCTAGGAAGTTCTTCTATACTAATCCTCAAAGTCTATCTTCGGGCTATGTGATCTAATCAGAGTTTATCTAAATCTAGCTTCCAAGGTTAGTACTAAACTGCCTCTGATACCAACTGTAACGCCCCGACCCCAGCTACCCAGAGTCGGTGCATTACTTCGTAACATTGGCATGATCACAAAAGATCAAGTCTCGAAAGGCCGATTAGTTTAGTAGCCTTGGAAACACTAGATACATTCATAAGTCTTACATTACATCATAAAGTAAAACAAAACTACAACATCTCCTCTTCAAATCCCCTTATATTATCCCTGCAGGTCATTCATAATATACTTCTTCACATCCTGGAAAAATTAAAAAATTGAAAGGGGTGAGCTCAGATGCTCAATAAGGATAACAACATAGCGGAAGCTATCATAAATAAACATTAACATTTAAGGCAATGTATAACTAAACCAAAAGCCTTTTAAACTTGAACTTTAGCATAATATGGAAAAAGTAAAATGAAATAATGCCATTTACTTACTCACATGGATATTCTTCTAGTCGAAGAATCACATGAAATATCATTAACCACTTTCATAATGATGGAATGCATAATGCCAGACTATCATAACCACGTAGCCAAGGCCTCGTGCCAAGACCACAAATAAGATTTTTTCAAGGCCTCGTGCCAAGACACTAGTTTTTCTCATGAGACTTGCTGATGCATCGAGGATCTATAGCGGGCTCCACCCGTCACTTATTAAGTCCAATGCATTCCTCATATGAATAGGTTTAAACATATCATAAACCATAACATAATCATATCACATAAAACATGCATAAAGGAAACATAACATTTCCACATTTCAAACACAAGATATCAATACAACACATTGATATAATAAAAACGCTTTCAAAACCATTTTCAATTCCAAAAGAAAAGAAAGTTAACACTTTGTATTTATTTTTCCTTAATAAAAAAGTGATGGCTTGTAGAGGAAGCCGAAACTCAAATAATGGTCACGGCGGCAGAGAAGTCGTTGTCGCCGCATATGTATGGAAAGAAAAACATTCCCTTTTTTTCTTTTAGTAAAACGCTTCGTATAAAAAAGATTCTTTTTGAATAAACGTAAAAGTCAAAGGGGTTTATACACCGTATAAAAGAAAGTTGTGTATAAAACCAAATATGCCTCAATGAAAGGAGATTGAGACGAAGTCCTTAAAAGATAATTTTTAAAATAAAATAGATCTATTATGTGTATTCACTATAGGTACCCATAAAGAAAGTAAAAATACAAAATAGGACATAATAATATCATGACATATTTTGAAAGTAGGAGATTAACCCAAAGAATGGAAATTGGGTTATGATGTTCCCTTACCTCGTGTCCGACTTGACTCAACCGTTCTTTAACCTCCTGAATAATAAACTAGAGTTAATATCTACCTTATCAAGAACCATTTTCAATTTCATTATCCTTTTATATCACTTATTACAATGTTATGAACAATATGTAATTATTTAAGTTAATAACGGTCGTTTTGTCGATCTTTGGTACTTGAGTCAACAATAAACTTCTTATAATTACAAGTTCTTCATGTGGTGAAATATCCATTATATCCAGAATTATAATCATGATATAGATATCATATATCTCATATATATCCAGTATATACATGCATTTATAATATTCCATAACGTTTAGAGGTAAGAAATGAAATGCACCGTTCATGGAGACGATAAGCCGTACGTACGCATGAACGCTACTTTCATTTATATTTCATATATAATGAAATCATAATTATATAAAGGTATAATATAGTTCTAGTATAATATCATATATAATATCATTTACTCCATCCTTTATACATCCCACATATGTCATTAACGATTCACATCACTTTGAGTGGGCGGTAGTCCGCACTTCCTAAAATGAAATTATCGCGTTTACCCATAATGGAAATCATAAGGTATGCCATAAATGAGAAATACAGAAGCATAAGTAAAACATAAACATATTATATATCCTATAAAAATATAGTGACATCTTAATGGACACCTTTTAAGGTGTTATATGAGTGTTGAACAATCATCGTTTCGTGAGGTAGAAATTCGCCATCCACAGAAACTGTATGTTCTTTAACCATTAGATGTAGGTGTGTGTAAGTGTAGCTCGAATACATATTATAAAAACATCCTAATATATTGAGTATAAAGGTGTTGTTACAAAAGAAAATAATAAAAATAGTATATGGGGTTGGAGAAGCAAAATAAAACAAAATAACATAAGAGAAGACATTACCTTAAAATCGGGTAACTCTTTTTGATTTGAGCCAAAGGCTTCATTGGGAAGAGTTCTGCCCAAAGTGTGGCTTCTAGGAGTAAGAGGGGGAAGTTGGGAGAGTATTTGGGCAGGGGTTAGCCGATCCAAATGGCTTGAAAGTGTGAATGGGGTGGTAGAGGTGGGGGCCTTTTATAAGTGGAGAGGAGGGGCACTTTTGGAAAGTAATAAAATGTTACTTTATTATACAATGCTTTTCGGATTCTAAAGGTCCCACACATATATAATTCGAGGATATGGTGATAAGGGTTCGAAAGATACTCATCCAATAGTCTCTGGACAAGTGTAAGCCTTGTATTTTACATTATCTTTTAATTTTATTATAATCTTTAAATAATGAGGTCATCGCTGCATCATAATGATTTCATATATAATTTAATTTATTTAATGTCTAAAAATTATAAAAAATTACTATGATGTAGTAAATATTTTTATCTTTCCAATGAATATTTATAGTCAAAAATATGACTTGTATAACCCTATGTAAAAATTGTTTTAGTAAAACATTTCATGTTTGTGTCATTTTTTACTTTAACATTAAATAAAAGGTATTTATGTCATTTTCCAACTAAAGTGGCTCCATGGGGTCCCCAAGTTGACCCATGGATTGTCTTGGTCCGCCATGTCACATCAAATGAGGGTAGGACATGTGTCAAGTTCATCTCATATTATTAAAACATTATTTTTACCTTAAACTACACTAATTACCTCTAATCGCGATTAAGAACTTAAAAGTTACTATTCACCAAAAAATTATTTTAATCTCATTGAACCACATTTTACTCATTAATGAAAACCATGTATGTCGGATTTTTTAAAATCAAATCACAGAAGTGGTAATATTTCATTTAAACGAAAAATCAGTTATTTAACTACCACTTAGTGGTTCCACTATTCATCAAAAATTGAAGTTTTTCAGAAAAATGCCAAAATTTCACCCTAAGCTATAATTGATATTCCGAATTCAAAAATGATGTCTATTTTAAAAAATTCCAAACATATAAGTTGCATTAATTAATTTTATAATTAATTCCCGTTGTCACAACAAATAGCGTGTTTTTAAGAAACAATTTATATCAAAAGATTGGCAATTGTTTATGTCCAATTTCAATGTTAAATTAATTCTAATGACCACCATTGGATAAAATGGTAAAAATATATTCTAATTATAATTTAAAACCACTAAATAGTATAATTTATCACTATAAATTATTTTTATTAAAAAATTTGTTTCTAAGTATTTTTCACTATTCATAAAAAATTAAAAGTTCTCAGAACAATACCAAAAATTAAACATAGGCTAATTTCGATATTCCGAATCAAAAAATGAAGTCCATTTTGAAATATAAAATTTCTATAATTCTAAAAAGTGGTTATTACTATTCATAACGGCTACTTTGATTAGTCTCGGTGTTTTAGAACTCGAAGTTGCGTACAATGCAAGCTATTGCATTATTGAATGAGAAGCGTATCGTGGAAGCTCGGGGTGTTACATTAGATGACCATTTTTCTAAATAAAAAACATAGAAGTGTAAAATATAATTTTAATGTCTAGGTTTTGACTACCTCTTAAATAACCAAGTGTTGTTTCAAAAGAACACATTGTTTAGGAAATATATGCTATGAATATAATTTATTTAAAAGAATCATACCATAAAATGTTTGGGGTGTTATAAAAGTAACTTAAATAAAGAATGAAAAGTAGATTCTCATATCACCATCCAACACCCACCACAAACCAACCTCTTTATCCACTTCATCCTCTATATATATAGTACAAAACAATAATGACTATTGAAATTAGGAAAGGAAAATTTAAAAAAAAAACTACTAAAGAACTGAAAATAAACAATGAAATATGAGATAAAACCATCCCATGTGACCCATGGTAACTCTCCAACCAAAACTCAAGACCCCATTCTAACAGTTTCCTTGAATTAGAGTCCCAGAGGTACTCTTAAGAATCAAAACCTAAGTCTACAAAATAAATTGAGTCTACCAATACCATGAAATGTTATAAGGTAATGGGAATAAACATCATATTAGTTATTAAAAAAGATTATATATATTACATTAATCTAAACAATCCAAAAAATTTAGTTTTTTATATATTCATTTAAATTAATGTTTTAACAATTTTTAGGAAAAAATTTAAACCCTTTCATTTACATTTGTTTCTAAAAATAGTGGATATTTTAACTAAGAAACAAAAGAAAGAACCAAAGGGTGACCAAATATGATAAGAATACATAAAGTGTACATTAGAAGGAAAGTAATTATCCAAACTACCTAGAAGAAGAAATGGTATATATACACTTTCATGTGAAAACATCATATAAATATGTGACATGGACATATTTTTAATTGTTAAAATATAAAATGAAAACTATATAAAATAATATCTCAACAAGACATAATGGGGAGGCACTAATGTATGGTAGGATCAGGCTATCTAGGATCCTCTCACTTTAGTGATCATGTCAATACATCTATTTGAACACACATCCCTATAACTCAAACCTTGGGAAAGGGGTCACTCAATTTTATCTCCCTAGAATACCAATGTTTAGTCAGTGTTGTAGCATAGGTCCATTAATAGGGAGGATAACCATGCCAAGATGTGATTATCCTAGGATACCTTCAAATGTACCCATGTTATCATGATTCAATTCAAATGGTTCTGGGGTAGTATTAACCAAGTTTCAATAACCAAATAACACATAACAATCACACTATATTAGCTAAAACTCTACACGACTAATGTAAAGCCACATTTAATGAACCAACCATTCATATATCACATGAATCATAACCATACATGTATAAATTATGAATTATATTCTTCTGGGATGAATCAAATTTTTGAATAAACCATATAATGTTCAAACAAGGCCTTATCATTTGAAAATAGCATATACCTTTTGAGATACCACTTGGAAAATCTGATTGACAACATTATTAATTTATAATACCTTTCAAAGATGATAAAAAAGACTTATAGAAACATTTTATAAATTCCTTATAAAAAAATTAAGGACTATGTTCATGCATGATGTTTAAAGCGATGAGAATAAGAAAATAACAATGGGGTTGAGAAATTCACTTGAACATGGAAATCCAAACAAAAAGACCCCAAAAACTTATATTTATCAATCAATAATGTATATAAATAATTTCAATTATTAATAAAATATTGTATTCAGATTTCTAATCCCATATCAATATGGTATTATTCATTAATGTGAACATTCTTGGGATGAAATGATAAAAGAGGTTAAATTCCCCAAAAACACAATTAGAAACCAATTATTTTATTTATTTGAACCCTTATTTAACTCACTAAAGATTAAATTGAAATAATTAAATATGTTGAAAATATATCATTAATCCAATTATAAACCCTAATATTCGATGCTATGTTCTGAAAATGATAATGGAATGGAAACACCAACATGGACTATGTGTAGATAATGAAAATTTTGAATACAGAAGAAGTGACACCCAAAGAATCCATCACACACCCTAAAAACAAAATTCACATGAAATATGAATCTGAAAACCACCTAGGGTTTGGATATATATCTTGTTCACGTAAAATAAATAGAATAATATGGGATGGAAGAGAAGAGGACTATGAGGGTGGAGAAACCCAAATAAATCTTCTTGGAATTAGAGGAGTCGGTGACCGAAACCCAAGGGTTTAGAGGGGATGATGTAACACACCAAGAATTTAATATATTTTTCATTTTTTAAAATGTTCTATATATATTAAATCATGTAACACTGAGTTAACTTGTGTTACATGCAAGATATACATTCTTCGATAGTTTGCGTTATATGCAAGACTGAGTTTTACCGAACAAGAGTATATTATTAAAATATAATTATTTAATATAATATAAACTAGAAGTTAAAATAGTGGTAATTAATAGTAATTTATATATAATCCATATAATTGTAAAATTCATCATATATGTTTTATATATATGACATGAGAATAAATCCAAATTTTCACATAAAAGAGGCATTTTTCAAAAAAGGTAAATTTACCCCCTTTTAATGGAAAACCAATTTTAAATATAATTTTTGAATCTTTAAGAATTTTTATATGAAAAAATAATATTATTCTTTGAATTTATAATTTAAAATTTAGATAAGGGTGATTTTTTGGTATTTTTCTGAGAAGTTTAATTTTTAATGAATAGTTAAAAATACTGCATTGTAGTTAAAAACTGACATTACGTTTAAATACTTATAATAAATTAAATTTATTTTTAAATTAAAAATATATTAATAATACATATGTTAATTCAATTTAGTTTATTAGAATAATTTTTATATTGAAATCTGATATAAAAACATATTGAACTTTTGAACGTTTTCTTTTACCTTCCTTCTCACCACATTTGCGAGATTAGTGTTAAACTTAATTTGGCCACATTTGTGAATTGAATTTGGAAAAATATACCTGAAAGGTTTTAATAAGTGTGATATTTAGTGTCTAATAAGATCAAATTAATTTTTTGTGAATATTAACTTTAGTATTTTATTTACCATTGTTAAGGGTAAATCAGATAATTAATGGTAAAAATAATATTTTAATATTTTAAAATTACCCTAACACTTATCCTAATTTAATGGTATAAGTATTTATAGGCCAAAATCAACCCTAGAAAAAAATTCTTACATTTTTACTATAATTGGGTGTGAATATGACATTTATTATTTTTTATTGAAAGATATGTTAAAATTTTCATACTCTTATTATTATTAAACAAATCATTTTTAATATAGGGTTATATAAGAGATGAATTATACTATAAATAAAAATTTGAAATTTATTAAATTTATATCCATCATGATTTTTTTTTATTTTTTAGATAAGAAATATTTTAATTAAAGGGCTACATAATAATGATGTAGTATTTGTTCTATTAATGGAAATATCAAATAAATAATATAAAAGTTTTTAAAATAAATATATTTTGAAATAATTAATGAAATAAAAAAAAATTATAGATAAATTAGACATGTTATTGACATATTTGAAGTGTTTTTTTAGGTTACCATATTGTTATGGTATATTTATAAAGACAAATAATGAATAGTATCAAAATTAACACAAATGATACTTTAAATGAAATAATATTTTATTAAATGATATAAAATTTATAAAAGTATATAATTAGTCCAAATAACTATAATAAGGTTAAATATTCCATAAATGATAAATTTTGGGGTTTTTTGTAAATTTATAGTAACTATATTAACCCTTATTAAATAAAAAGACATGTTGCCACTATAAGAGTTAAATGAATTAATTCAGGTTTAAATCTAAAAGATATTTGTAAAAAAATATACAAAACATGTATAAAAACTATTAGTTGATAGGATTTATACCCATAATCTTATTATATTATAAATAACTGAATTTGGATCTATTTTAAATCTAAAATTAATTTATATTAATTAGTATTTTATTGGATTCCAAGAGTGCCCCTCTCCTCTCTTATAAAAAGGCACCTCTAACCTCACTTCCTCATACAAATTTAAACATTATTCATCAACCAAAAATTGAAAATTTACCTTAAAAACATCCCTAAATACATAATATATGTTCTTTTATTCTCAAAATACCATCTGTAGTGTCCCTAATATGATATCCAAAGGAGGTTTTTTAAAGAATAGATAATCTTCTTTACCGACTCCTTCAAAATTATTTCATTTTCTACATCATCTTCAAGTGTTTTTTATATTATAAAATAATAACTAAAGTATAATATATATTATGAAATGTTATTATGGTTATGGAACAACCATATTATTCCATATATCCATCTTATGGAAAAAAATATCTCCATTCATGTGTATGTACAGCTTACAGTCACCACGCTATGCTGTAATTTGTTTTTTAGCCCCAATTTATTCAAATGTTTATAATGATGAATATGATGAATATAAATAATAAATACGAAATTAAATTTATTATTTATAATTATTATACCATCTAATTTCTTTCCACTTTATCATTAATGTAATGATATCGTTTCTCGTGCGCACGTACGACCTACCGTCTCCATGACATGATGAGATTTATTCTCCACATTAACCATTCAATAATGATTATAAAAATTTATATGATTATTGAATATAATATTTATGAACATAATATCATTCTATATATGAATAAAATATATCTTATTCATAATAAACAATACTTACATGATAAAACAAACATAATAAAATGAAGTAGTTTACACCCGAAACAAAGGTAATAATGAAATATTATTACAAAAATTATGTAAGAGGATCATATATGATATCATAAATATGAATATATTAATGTTATAATTCAATAACATATTTTTACTATTATTAAGGAGTTTAATGCACCCACAACTATTTTAAACTAGTATGTAAAGGTTAATTTCGCAATCTCATTTTTATTCGGGATTGTTTATACATCAGTATTTACTAGGACATATTTATCATCTATATCCATATTTCATAAAAATTTATTTTAAATTATTCTTTGTATTTATCTACAAATTTTTAAATTTATTTTTACCAACATTTTTGTTTTTAAAATTTTTTTTGATAGGAATATTTTTTCATTTTCCAAATGAGGTAATTTATGACTTTTTTCGATGGTAATAATATTTTTCAGCTTATATGACAAGATCAGATTTTCCACCACCATGACGCCATTAATTATTTGTGATTCCCTTAAAGTCTTACACCTGTATTTTCAAAATATATGTTTTCTTTTATAATTATGTATATTTTAATTGATTTTAAAGAAAAAAAAGGGGTTCTTCTTTTATGAAACTTTTAATGATTTTATTAGATTAATGTCATCAATGTTAACATCCATTTTTAGATTTTATGATTAATTTAGGTTGATATAATATGATAAGATCTAAATTATTTTATTGAATGGATTATGATATATTTTTCAGGGGATATTCCATTTTGATACCATTAATGGTTTATAGTTAATGTATTAATATATGATATGATAGATTCAATACAAATATTCATGTTGGTTTGGTTTCACCCATTTCATATGAAGACTGGATTGAACATAGTAAGTCTTAGGTGGGACCCGCTATAACCCCTCGATGAATCAGTAGGTATCATGAGAAAAACTATGTTGGGTTTTGGCTAATGTCTTACCCAATTATGTATGGTATCTTGGATGAATCCTTAACAATATGTTTATGTTGTCCTGCATTATGCATCCCCTCATTATGAGATTAGTTATTGATATTCCATGTGATTATTTGAAAAGTATAATATCCATGGTTATGTATGATTATTAATTAATTATTCAGATGGATTTATTTGATCAGATTATATTCCTACCATATTATGATCAAGATTATGTTTTAATGAAATGAATTTTTTAGTTATTCACATTGTCTTTTTGTATATGTTTATTTATAATAGCTTACGCTTTATTGTTTACCCTTACTAATCATTTGAGATTACCCCTTTATTATATTTTTTCCTAGGATTCAATGATATATTTTATGAATGACTTGTAGGGATAACCTAAGAGAATAATGGAGTTATCAAAGGATTATCTATGTTGTATTTTCTATTTTAAATTATAATGCATGGTTTATGTATCTAATTTGGCTTTCAAGACTGCTAAAATGATGGGGCCTTTAGGATTTGAGTATTTTATTTCTGCTAATGTAATAAATTAAGGTACCGACTCTAGGATAATGGGGTAAATTTTATTATAATTAATATCAAAGTAATGTTAGTAGTAACCTTTAAAACTATTTTTAGTAAAAATTGATTAGAGAAAATAACCCTAGGATATAATTTGAGGATACGAAAATAAGAACATACTAGAATTTTTTTATGGTAGATATTATGTGTGTATTCCTGAAAATACATCATTTTATATGTTCTACAAGTAGACGTGTATTTAGATCCTATAATCCTCAGGGTAACAACTCCGACATGGTTTCTCAGTCCGGACCCTGGGTAACCTAGTATGTGACAACGGGCCCTACTAAGCACCTGGTTTAGCACTCCCGGTGGATATTATTAGAATAATTCACATTTTCCTTACAAAATACTATTATGGATTTAAAAGTAGATATATCCCCAAAGAAACCTTGTTTATGATTATATTATTGGCCTTTCATAAATTAAAAAATTTATGATAAGTATTGCTCATTAAAAATTATGAATTATGATTCATAACCTAATTTAGTGTATGAAATTGTTTTGAAATGGAGCCTATTGGGTGGAATGTAAACCATATCTACACATGTAGTCCATGTAGTGATTTTAATCCTTTTCAAGATAATTATGTTAGAGATGGGGCTACAATAAGTGCAGAACATCACATAAGTAAACTATAAAAACTGACTTGGGTTGTGAACAACAACCTTACCCATATGGATCACCCTAATCCAAAACATGGATGAACAATGTTATATCTATTCGTTAGACAAAAACCACCAATAGTAAATGGTACTAAAAAAATATTTATAGATGAACAATGGATAAGTCCTTTAGATAATATATTTCTTGATTTTAGGAGAAACAAAAGGGAAAAGATCAACATGGTAATTTATCTTCTCTCAAAAGATGTGGATCAATGGTGGTAATTTATTGAATACAATGAGGTGGAAAAATAAATAGAGAACATACAATGGATGGATTTCAAGGAACTTTTCATAGAAAAATATTTCTCCTCACAAACAAAGAGCGGATATAGAGAGGCACATTTTGAGTCTGAGGAGAAAGGAGTATGAGACTATTTCTCAATTTGAATCCAACTTTACATGTAAATAAAGGAATTTTATATACTACATAAATAACCCAACGAGTAAGATTGATTGTTTCTTTGATGGGTTAAATCTATTCCTCTGAAATGCATTAATTTCCCAAAATTTATCATTGTGCAAAGATATTGTCTCATGTGCTATCAAGACAGAGAATTAATTATCTATGTCTTATGATTTTAAGGGAATGTAACAGAAGAAGATAATTATGGAGAGATAGATGAATAAAGGAAAAAATGGAAATATGGATTTTGGAACATGGGATAATTGTTGGAACGAACACCTTGGTACTTTCCGGAAGGGAATGATAGTTTTTTACAAGTGTGGAGAGAATGGTCCCTGGGCTCATGATTTCAAGGGAATGAAAGAATCTAGTAATGTGCAGTGTTATAGTTATAAGGAGATAAGAAACTATGCACATGAATGTCCTAAGAATGAAGGAAATATAGCCCAAAAAAAGAAAAGGGATCAAGTATACTGTTACTATAGTTGAAGTGAATTAATGTATTTTTGTTTATGGATTCAATAATTATGTTATGATATCCTGAGATATATAAGGATTATACTAAATTAAATTTTTAAGGAATTTTAAGAATGAATTTTATCATTAATTTTTTAAAGGTGATAATGGTATTCATATATTTGATATGTGACAAAAAATATATGTTATGTTTCTTGGGGAGATTTGGTGTTAAGTTGATTTTATAAATTTAGTGTCCTTCCTTGTAATTTTGGAAAGGTGTATTTTTCATGAATCTTATGGATGGAATAGATTAAGTTGAATGTTGGATATTATTTTTTGAGGTTAATTTTTTATATAATGTATACATTTTGCTAATTATTTTGGTTTCAGTAAATATTTATAGGTTGAAGGAAATACTTACAAACCATATGATTCATCAAAAGTGCTCCAGGTTTTCAAATTCATCTTTAATATTCATCATCATGTGTACAAAATAAAGTAAAAATAGATCAAGGAATAACCAAAGGATAAGTTTATGTTTACTGAAACAAATCATGTTATTATATATTTTTTGCCTTCTTAGAGAGTGAAAAAAATCCTAAACTCTAGGAAAAGGATCTAAAATGTGTTATTTTGTTTTGTACCGATGGTATTTTAAATCATCAGATATTTATGGATTTAAGGCCCTAAATTTTCCAATTATAATTAACTTTTTTGTGATTGATGGCCTCAATCACTTCCTACAAATATTTAAACTTTTCTTACCTATACATATATTCACTTTCCACTAATGTTATCTTATTCAAAATCCTAGTTCAATGGTGATCTTCACATTTTCCTTTCCAAAATCTTTTGAAAATGTTTTATTAACCCTATTTACGACATGGGTTCTTCGACAATAGTATTTTTAAATATCAATATCTTGATTAATGGGATCAAGTTTAAATTGTGGGGATGAAATTTAATTAATGCGGTGAAAATGTAATACCCCATGAATTTAAAATATTTTCTTAATATATTCTAGAGCTTCTAAATGAACATAACAATTAGTTATCTTGTGTTACACGTAAGAGATACTTTCTTCGAATGTTTTCATTTTACAGAAGATTGAGTTTTACCAAAAAAGAGTATAGTTTAAAAATATTATTATTTAATATAATATTACCTATATGTTAAATTAGAAGGAATGAATAGTGATTTATATTTAATTAAGATAATTTTAACATTCATATTATATGTTTTCTAGACACGATATAAGAACAATTCCATATTTTCACACAAAAAATTTATTTTAAAAAAATAGAAATTTTACCATATTTTAATGGGGAACCAATTTTAAATATATTTTTTTAAACTTTTAGAATTTTTATATAAATAAATAATACACTTCTTTGAATTCTTTATTAAATAATTATCTTTATGTAAGAACCCGAATCTTTTTTTTCAAGTATGTTTTCCACTTTCTGGTGTTATTTAGGAAAATTAGAGTTTCTGGAAATTTCTCGAGCACACGCCGTGTACTCAGTTGCCGCACATAGCCTTGTACTGGCTGTGTAATGGCTGAGAACCCAGCCGTGTGTGGTAACCGGGAGGCCGCCTAAAGCGGTTCATGATAAGGGAAAGTACACACCATGTGCTAATAATATACACGCTGTGTACTTTCTTTTTTTCATTAAACGGACTATGGTCACGTCTAATCAGCAAAGGTGTCTTCTTCTCAACTTGTTTCATCCAGGGGCATCGTACGACTGCAGATCTTCTCTGAGCCCCCAACACAGCTTTCGTTCTCTAAATTGAACACCATCGATTTTGTTGGAATCACATCAGTTATTTCTCTCTTCACCTAGAATACCATCCCTTGATTTCCACTCTCTCGCGAGATATCTCTAGTTGAATGTATTAGAATATTTATAGATCTACCACATTCTAGGTTGATCCAAGGGCCAACATCAGAGTATATCGATCATACAATGCCAAGGTTGGTGGTTTGTGCCTTTATGTATTTAGTCTTTGATTTATATGTGAAAAAGTGCCCAATACCCTTGTTCGCGGTATTGCGTGTTTATGGTTTTAGCCATTTTTTGGCATGATATGCCCAGTTTGATTCGATAGAGGTTAATTGTTGAGAATAGGGTTATCTTTTCTAATCTATGGATGTATTGTCCATGTATTTTTGTTCTGGCCATTTGGCCTAGTTTTTCCTGTTAGGCTATTTCTTACTTCCATGCCTAGTATTGTAGGATGTATGATTTTATCTGACATGCTGATATGGTTTGGATTGTTTAGAAAATTAGTTTTTGAGGTTTACTCTGGATGTGGTACATCGTTGCACTTGATTGACTTACACAGGGCTATGGGAACCTGGTGTAGTAGACCATAGGGAGCATGGATGTTGAGGGCTTCTCCAGAGTGTCTTTTTAATTCTTTACAATGCCTAAGTATAGGGGGAATGTACTTAAGTTTTTTCTCAGAGCTTCTGTAGTTCCTTGATGTGAGACACATGGGGAATTAGACTTTGAGTGCTTCCCTAGAGTGCCTTTTTGTTACCGATACGATACTATATGGGAAATTGATGTTGAGTGCTTCCTTATATAGTTTGTAATAATGATGAATTATGAAGCTCACATTTTAATATATTTTCTACTATAAATCATTGTTTATTGTCCCACCATAGTGTTATTTTATTGGTAATTGTCAAATTTCTATGATATTAGTATTATTTTGATCTTATTAGTAAAAATGGACCATTTTTAATTTTTTACTGTTTTAACTTATTTCTGTAGATTGGCCATAAACGTTTCTTCACTAATCCAAATGGTCAAATTATTTATTTTCCAGATTCTAAACATCTAGGTATTTATTTACTATTTTTTGAATATAAGCTTAATCGGCCATATGGAAGCTCCAAAGAAGCTCACAATTGGGAGCATGAAAACTGTTCACAGATCTTCCAATTTTTGGTTTGGGGTCCTTAAATAATTCTTAGTGGGCCCAAATGTTGTGAAATTCGGTGGGGGGATGTGGAAGGAGTTTCAGAGAATCTTTAATTAAGGAAAAACCGCATTTATTGGTCGTCTAAGGGGTAATTAAGGCATCATAGTCTAGAGTTTTGCGATTTGGAGAGTCTGACTGGACAAAATAAATGGTCAGAGTAAAATGGGCACAAATCTCAGAATACTTGTCCAAATCCGCTGAGATTTTGAGGGGAAACGCCCAAGACAATTTTGAACAACATTCCTGAGGTGTGGAACGCGTGAGAAGGTAACTAATGGGGTTTACAACGCATCAACTCTCTAGGGACGAATTATGCCTATAAAAGGAGGCCCTCACCTCCTACCCAAATCATCTGATTCTCCATCAGTTCCTTCAAGGAAACAAGGAGGAGTTCTCCAATGAGGGATTCCGGCCACAAATCTACCCCATTTCATTTTTTATTTATTTATTTTCTTTATTTTTGTTTTATTTTTCAATTGTAATTTATATTTCTAATAAAATTCATTCATTGTTTTTATTTTTGTGTCCACCGATTCACCCCTTTTCTTCCTCTCATCTTACAATCATGAACTATAGTACTCCTGATTATGAGTAACTAATAAGAGGAATATCCCAAGGGAGTTATCAGGTTCTTGAACCATAGACAATATTTTTAATATTCTTTGAGTAAATTCTAAGGTTAATTTAATGTGAGTGTAATCCTCACTGTGGTTGTCTAAAAATTAACTTCTTAATCTACAACCATTTCCCCTCGATTGAGGAGGTGGATGGAGGGTGTTCTTGGCGATCTCTACGTAGACTTTTCATTCATAACCAGTGTAGAATAAGGTGTGCACACAAACTATGAATTTTGTACACTAAGAATATTTGAAGCTGGGCAATGAAGGTGCTCCCTGAAAGTTCTTTTGGGATAAATTCCTTTCTTCCATAGTTCCATTCTGTTTAGTATTTAATATTCATTTGAATTAAATTTTTGTGTTTCATTTATTTTCATAAATTCAATTATATTCCTTTATTAAATAATAAAAACCAAAAATAATTATTTTAGTTAAATTATATTAATTATGTGAACGATTGAGAGAGATCCTCAAGTGAGACGACCCTGGTCAGCCTCTATGCTGCCTTAGGAAAAATTAAATTGCTTTTTCCACACCCTACGACAGGCGTGTGTCACTAAACCAGAGGGGTTAGGATCTATGTATATCCCAGAGGGTTTCTTGTCTAGTTTTGTTGAACCAGAGGGGTTAGGTTATGAGTAATTCCCAGAGGGATACCCGGTTTGATTAGCTTCTTACTTGATATATGAAATTGAATGTATTTGAAACTGAAGGATTGTTTATTTTTGAGTACTTCCTTGTTTACTACTTCACTTTTCTTATTGCCTTTCATATATATTCACTGACCATTAGGCACATATCTTTGGGTGGTTTCTTACTAGGATTTAGTCTCACACTCTGTTTGGGTCATGATTTTGTGCCCAAACAGATTATATTGTTGCAGATATAGATAAGGGAAATCACCTTTCAACATTAGGTACTTGACAATAGAGGAGTTGGAGAGAATGAGACCAAGATGAGGCTTGTGATGATATTGAAGTTTATCTGTTTTATTTTTTACTTTGGTTATTTCTATATTCCACCATAGTGACTTGTTTGGATTATTTCATAGACATATGTATCATGCATCATTTATATATATTCTCCAGTTATTTATTTCAACAGTCTTCCACTGTTTTCTATTGTATGGTATTATACGGTTTTCATTTTTGTTCTCTTTTTTACTTCTGATGTGTTACTATGCCAATGAGGGCATTGTTTCCCCACTATCACACCTTGGGCCATCACTACTAGTCGACAACCTCTGGAATTTTGGGAAATGTGCTTGATGCCATGTGACCAACTGGGCACGGGGTGCCTCTGTACGTCTTCTGGATTCAGGACGTTACAAAGTTCTATCATAGGAAGTCTTTTCATTTTGACATACTATTTGGATCCTATAGTCAGGGATATGATGGAATAGGTACTTGGTAATAAGATGTACCCAAGATTAGTTATCCCATGTATAGGGAAAATCCAATCTACCTCGTATATTGTGATTCTTCTGGTTTTTCAATTTTGCAGTTTATTTGATTTCACTATTGGGTGATTCACATGCTTTGTGATATTGTCATTTATGTTATTGTGGTTCTATTTCTATTTCATCCCAAAGAGATGAGGGTATTACATCTCATTCATCATATAGGAACTTGCTAGAAATCACTTGTCATGCATTCTTACCATGCCATTTAGAGTGAATTAACGATTGAATGTTGTTGTGATAGAGGTTGTGTTAGATATGCATGCTTTTATGATAGATTCCTTGATAGAATATCTTCTTTTTATAGGGGTATTGGATTGTGTATGTTTTTTGTTTGAATGGATGCCAAAGTATGGTTCTTGAGGTTTTATGGGCCCTCATGGACCGGAATTTGGTGGATCATCGCACTATTCTCCTTGCATGTGACATGTATGAGATGCCAAGCTTTGATTCACGGGGAGTATGGGCCCTCACGAATCGGAATTTGGCACTTTAATGTTCGTTTCTGTGTTTTTATGGGTTCCAGAGTAGTTTATGAGGTTTACTATATGAAAAAACCGAGAATACATAGTGTGTAATGATGAATGCACGTCATGTGTCCTTCTATTCAGGAAGGAACTATTTTTCTTAAGTACACATTGTGTACTTATGTACATGCCTTGTAGTCTCTAACCGTGTCACTGACTATGTGGGAAGAGACACAGGTCTATGAAAATCATGGAGGCACACGCCATGTACCGGTTGTACATGTCGTGTTGTGTAGACCATGTGTCCACCCATGTGACTAACGACATAGATATATGGAAATTATGTTATACACATCGTGTCAAGATTGAACACACTGAGTAGTGTAACCCATGTATCCATCCGTGTGACGAACAAAATGGGTCGGTGAAATATCCCTAGTACACGTCGTGTCTAGCACAAATATGCTATGTAGAGTCATCCATGTAACCGGTCGTGTCCCTAACAACACGGGTCAGTGAAGTTCATATAGTACACACCGTGCTTAGAACTAACACGCCGTGTAGTCTTGTTCTAGGAGAATAGTGTGGCTAAAATATGTAAGGGGACTCAGGTAGGGGAAGATGATTTAAGTACATGCCATGTGATAGGACAGCATGCCATGTGTTTGAGGTGTTACAGGACCGGGGTTGGCAGGAGTACACACTAATGTGATGGATTAAAGGAACACACCATATAGTGATAATACAAGTCAAGTAGTAATGTTTTGAAAAACTTGAATTCTTTATTTCTCCTATTCCCTTATTACAATTCTAGTTTCTAGCCCTTAATAATCTTGATCTATGGTGTGCACTTAACCTTGTAGAGTCATGCCATTGAGATGTCCTCTGGTTGTCTGCCAGTTATAGGCCAGTGATTAGACACTGGACATGGATGATCAAGGAATACGGCAGATCCTCCAGTTGTGCCAGTCTTGGCACTAGCCATCATTCTAGACACAGGTGTTCACACACAGTTCAAAGAGGGATTTGTGAGGTTTATGCAGACCTTCCAGGGAGCACCATATCCTTCCCATTCTGTGGCAGAGTTGACACAGGTTCTCCACCAGCATAATCATCCCACCTTCTGAGGGGAAGGGGTACCTCAGGCTACAAAGTGATGGTTAGAATCCATGATGTCTATCTTTAATCATCTAGAGATGCCTCTATAGAGGAGGGTGAATATTGTAATGTATATGCTTTGGGATTCATCCATGAGATGGTGGGACATGATCTCACAGGCGGGATGCCAGTAGGTCATGTCTTGGGACGAGTTCCAGCATGCCTTCTATGACTACTTATATCCAGATACTTTGAGGGACAATCAAGAACGAGAGTTCATGAGTCTGGAGCAGGGTACTCTTTCTATTATGGAGTATTCTTCTCGCTTTACAGAGCTGCAGTGCTTTACACCCATCCCATGAGTTGATGATTCCTAGAAAGGAAGTTTTAATATGGTCTTAGGCATGACATTTGATCTCAGGTGAACATATTCATGTTGAATTAAATTACATCTATAGTCAAACAAGCGCTGATCATAGAGCGAAATTTGAGGAATTCTTGAGTTGTGAGCCAGGGCGGTTCAACATCTGGGGTTGGTATCCCTCATACTGACAGTAGGAAGCACTGCATAGAGACTACATGTGGAGATCCTAGTAGACAGGATGCACCTTCAGGTAGCCAGGTGGTATGCCACCAGTGTGGAATGGCCGGGCATACAATGCCAGATTTCTTGAGTGATCCAATGGAGTGTCAATCTTCTGACAATATGGGTCATATTTAGTGTTTCTGTCAGTTTTTCTCACCAGAAGCTGGTGACAAGGGTTCTTATAGGACTCCTCAATCGGGAGATGCACCACCAGTTTCTCACCAGTCTGGGAACTGATGTTCTTTCGGCCGTCCATGTTGAGGTGGAGGTCGTAGTCAGTTTCCAGGATTTCAGTGACAATAGGGTGGATCAAATCATAGTGGTCAGGTAGGGGCACAAGGCTGCGGTACAAGCCAGACTTTTATAGTGGATCATACCTAGTAGGAGTAGGATCCCATACCCTCTACAGTTCGAGGTACAATTCTAGTTTCCTCAGTTCTATCTTCTTCACTTATTGATAAAGGGGGCTTACCATAGCTTTTTATATATTGCTATTGTGAAGAGCCTTGGTATCAAAACCTATAATTCTGCTGATATCTTGACACTAGACACTCCATTGGGGACAAGAATAGAAAGTGTGCATTAGTGCAAGGAGTGCCCTCTTGAGATTACTGGGTGTAACTTTTTATGGGACCTCTATGTCTTAGAGATGATAGGATATTACGTCATTCATGGAATGGACTGGTTGGATCCCTTCCAGGCTATTGTCAATTTCTATCTCTGTAGGGTGAGTTTCATATCACTAGAGGGTGGGACGTTTCTTCATAAGGGAGAATGGTATGTCCATGCGAGCAGAGAGGGACACGAGTATCATGGGTTAGGAGGCATTACATCCCAAAGTTCTAGTCTATATCTAGATGACGAGGGTACTTCACAGATGGACTTTCCTCTAGTGGTGGATCATTTTAGGGACATCTTTCAGGAGGACTTTTTAGGTTTGCAACCAGAGGGAGAGGTGGAATTTTCTATTGAGCTTGTTCCAGGAGCAGCATGGGTGTCTATTCCTCCGTATAGGATGGCCACACTAGAGTTATAGGAGCTCAAGAAGCAGTTGGAGGAGTTTCAGGAAAATGGTTTCATCTGACCCAATACTTCTAATTGGGGTTCACCTGTCTTTTTTGCGAAGAAGGTGGATGATACCCTCAGACTTTGTGTGGATTATCGGAAGTTGAACCAGTTTATGGTCATGAACCGATATCCCTTGCTGAGGATTGACGATCACTTTGATCAACTTTAAGGAGCCCGAGAGTTCTCAATGATTTACATGAATTTTGGTTACCATCATTTGCATGTAAGGCCATATAATATACCACTTATAGCCTTTTGGAATATGTATGGTCTATATGAGTATGTGGTTATGACATTTGGTCTCACAAACGCACTTGCAGTTTTCATGGCACTAATGAACCAAGTGTTCCATCCATACTTGGATTATTTCGTGGTAGTCTTCATGGAAGATATGTTGGTGTACTTTCACACTCGACACGACCATTTCAAACATCTTGAGATCAGTCTGTGTACACTAAGAGAGCATCAAATATAGTCTAATCACTCAAAATTCCACTTTTGTATGGACCATATTCACTTCTTAGGTCATGTTATCTCAGAGACCAGAGTATCAATAGATCTAGAGAAAGCGAGAGTAGTAGTTTTCTAGGACAATCCAAAGAACTTAATTGAGGTACAATGTTTTATAGGGATATTTGGATACTACAGACGTTTCATACAAGACTTTTCATGCTTAGCAGTGCCACTGATGGGCCTGACTAAGAAGGGTATGAAGTACTTGTGGTGAGATTCTTGTGACTCATCCTTTCAGAAGCTAAAAGAGAGGTGGAATTCAGCACTGATACTAGTATTTCCAGAGCCGAGCAGGAGCTATACTTTGTACTATGATGCATCAGGTATGAGGCTAGGAGCTGTGCTTATGCAGGGAGATGGAGTAACTATGTACAAGTCTCAGCAGTTGAGGTTACATGAGAGAAATTACCCGACACATGATGTCAAGTTAGAAGAAGTTGTTCATGCCTTACGCTATTTGAGACACTACCTTCTGGGAGAGAATTTTGTGGTTTTCACTGACCAAAAAATTTTGAAGTATATCTTCACTCAGCATGGCCTGAATTTGAGACAATGAATATGGGTTGAGTACCTTCAGTCCTTCTACATTGAGCTTACCTAGAAGCTTAGTAAAGGCAAGGCTGTGGCCGATGCGCTGAGTAGGAGGAGTAAAAAATAGATATTTCAGGAGGCCAGCAGTGAGTGGTAGCTTATAGCTATGTTCTCTGAGATGCATTTGGAGGTTCATGATAGACAGGGGTAGAAATTTATTTCTTTTGTAGTTGTTACATCTACTCTTCTTGAACGAGTGAAAATGAGGAAGCTATTAGATTCTAAAGGCCTAGTCTTACATGAAAGAATGTCAGGAGAGGAACCTATTCATTGGTTGACCATAGGATAGGATGAGATCTTTCATTTTCATGGGTGCGTATTGGTGTCAACAGATATACATGAGGAGCTGTTTCTAGACTTTCATTCTTCAGTTTGGGCGGTTCATCTTGGTGTCACCAAGAAGTATCTTGATCTAAACTATCAATATTGGTGGAAAAGTATGAAGAGAGATGTTTTTGGTTTCATCATGAGGTGTTCCACCTGTCATCAGGTGAAGGCGGAGCATCAATGACCAGCATAGCTTTTTCAGTAGTTACCCATTCCTGAGTGGAAGTGGAATTATGTTGTGATGGATTTCATGACCGGTTTTACTAGGTTGCCTCAAGGTAATTATGAAGTATGGTTTATCATTGACAAACTCACGAAGGTTTCTCACTTCTTGTCAATCAAAGAGCCCTTCAGGGTTGATGAGTTAGGAAGGTTGTACATATGAGAGACTGTACGTCTGCATGGTGTTCCGAACTCCATTGTTTCATACAGGGAAACATATTTTACTTCTTGGGTCTGGAAAGGACTTCAAAGGGATTTGGGTACACAGTTACTTTTGAGTATAGCTTACCACCCCCAGACAGATGGCCAATCCGAGCCTAAAAATCAGGTGCTTGAGGACATGCTTCGAGCTTGTATCCTAGATTTTAGTGGTTCTCGGGAGAAGCAAATACCACTTGTGGAGTTTTCCTAAAATAATAGATTTCAAGAAACTATTCAGATGGTACCTTATGAGGATTTCTATGGTAGGCCATGCTGACCAACCCTATATTGGATGGAGATAGGAGAGGAAGCTATGCTGGGACCCCGTCTTTTCCAGGAGACCACAGAGTAGATAAAGTTTATTCAGAAGAGGATGGCTACTGCACAGTCTCGACAGAAATATTATGCAGATCGATGGAGATGAACTTTCAATTTCAAGGTTGGAGATCAGGTTTTCCTGTGTGTCACACCAATGTTGGGGAATAGGAGGAATATGAGACAAGGTAGGATTTCACCGAGGTACATCGGGCCATTTGAGTTGCTGGAGAGAGTTAGGCTAGTAACCTATCAGTTTCATTTAAATTACAGGTTCCAGGACATTCATGATGTCTTCCATGTTTCTCAGCTTCAATGTTACTTCTCACAACCATCTCATGTTTTTAAACCTGCAGTGGTTGAGTTAGAGGTAGACGCCTCGTTTGAGGAACTTCCTATCCATATTATTGATAGCAATGTGAAGGTTCTTCGTGGCTGGTCTGCTCCTCTGGTATGAGTGCTATGGAATCATGGGAGGGTACAGGACGAGACTTGGGAGAGGGAGACTGATGTACGATCGTAGTGGCATGAGCTATTTGAGGATTTTTCTTCTAGGCCTTTCTAGGGAAATTAGGGTCGAAAATTATTTAAGGGGGGAAGATTGTAAGAACCCAGATCTTATTTTTAGGTATGTTTTACCTTTTCTGGTGTTTTGGGGAAAAGATGAGTTTATGGAAATTTCTTCAGTACACACCGTATACTTATAAGTACACGCCGTGTACTCAGTTGCTGCATGTAGCTGTGTGTTGGCCATGTAACAGCCAATCACACATCCTTGTGTGGTGATCAGGAGGTTGCCTAAATAGGGGCCCAGTAATGGAAAGTACACACTGTGTACTTTTTTTTCATTAAATGGGATGGGGTCACATCTAATAGGCAGATGCGTCTTCTTCGTGACCTGTTTCATCCAGGAGCATCGTACGACTGATAATCTTATCCGAGCCCACGACACACCATCTATTCTCTGAATCGAAAACCCTCTATTGCGTTGCAATCACATTTGTGAGTTCTCTCTTCTCCTAGGACACCATACCTTGATTTCTCCTCTCTCTTTAGATGTATTTGGTTGAATGTTTTAGACATCTTGTAGATATACCTTGTTCTAGGTCGATCCAAGGGCCGATGCCAGAGTATATCAATCATACAACATCCTGGTATGTAGTTTGTGCCTTTCCATAGTTTGTATTTGAGTTATATTTGAAAAAGTTCCTAATACCCTTGTTTGGGGTATTACGTGTTTGTGGTTTTAGCCATTTTTTTCCTGCCATGCCTAGTTTGATTGGATAGACGTTAATTCATGAGAATAGGGTTATGTTTTCTAATCTATGGATGTATTTCCCATGTATTCTTGTTTTCCCATTTGGCCTAGTTTTTCATGTTAGGATATTGTTTACTTATATGGATAGTATTATAGGATGGGTGAGTTTATCAAGCATGATGATATGATATAGATTGTTTAGCCAAGTAGTTCTTCAAGTTTACTTTGGCTGTCATATATTGATATGATTGATTGACTTACACAAGGATGTGGGAACCCGGTTTAGTAGACCATATAAAGAATGGATGTTGAGGGCTTCTCTAGAGTTTCTATTTAATTCTCTACAATGCGAGACCATAGGGGTAATGAATGTAATTACTTCCTCAGAGTGTCTGTAGTTCCTCGATGCGGGCCACAGGGGAAATTTGACATTGATTTCTTCCCTAGAGCACCTTTTAGTTGCCGAGATTAGACTATAGGGTGAATTAATGGTGAGTGATTCCTCAGAGAGTCTGTAATAAAGATAAACCATAGGGGTTAGACTGTGTGTACATCCTAGAGGGTTTGTTGTCTTGTTTGGTTAAACAAGAGGGGTTAAGCTGTGAGTACTTCCCATAGGGTTACCTACTTTGATTAACTGCTTACTTGATATATGAAATTGAATGAATTTGAAACTAAAGGATTGTGTACTTTTGAGTATATCTTTGTTTACTTCTTCTCTTTTCTTATTTCCTTCCATATATATTCACTGACTATTAGGCACATATCTTTGGGTGGTTGCCTACAGGGATTTAGTCTCACACCCTATCTAGGTCATGATTTTGGGCCCAAAAATATTATATTGTTTCAGGTATAGATAAGGGTAAGTTCCCTTCTACATCATGTACTTGACTGTTGAGGAGCTGGAAAGCATGGGACCAAGCTGAGGCTTACGATGATGTTGCAGTTTATCTGTTTTTTTTGTACTTTAGTTATTTATGTATTCCATCATTGTGACTTGTTTGGAAGCTTTCCTATACATATGTATCATGCATCATTTATATATGTTCTCCCATTATTTATTTATTCAGTCATCCACTATTTACTGTTTTATGGTATTATACTATTTCTGCTGTTGTTCTCTATTTTACTTTTGTTGTGTTACTATACCAATGAGGGCATAGTTTCCCCACTATCACACCTAAGGCCATCGCTGATAGTCTAAAGCCTCTGGCATTCAGGGAAATGTGCTGGAGGCCATGTGACAAACTAGGTATGGGGAGCCTCTAGGAAGCTTCCAAAACCGAGACGTTACCCTTAGGGTGAATTTTTTGTATTTTTCTGAGAAATTTAATTTGTTGATGATTATTGAAAAATAATGCATTATAGTTAAAAAATAAATTTATGTTTAAATAATTATTATAATTTAAATTTATTCTTAAAGTACTAGAAGAACAATAATACATATATTAATCTAAGTTTGGTTATTTTAACCTTTTTATATTTAAATTAGATATAAAAACTTATTGAACTTTTGAACAATTTCTTTTACCCGCCTTCACGCCACATCCGCAGGACTAGTGTTAAAATTAATTTACCCACTTATATAAATTGAATTTGAAAAAAAGAAAAATTAATCAGTATTATATTTAGAGTCTAATTGGATAAAATTATTTTTTTGAATATTAACTTTAGTATTTTATTTACCACAGTTAAGGGTAAATCGGGTAATTAAAGGTAATAATTATATTATAATATTATAAAATTTCCCCAACACTTGTTCTAATTTTACTAGATAAGTGGTTTTAGACCAAAATAAACCATATTATAAAAAATAAAATCTTTTTAAGCCACTTAGGTAAGAATATGACATTTATTATATTTTATTTAAAGATAAGATAAAAATGTCATACTCATATTTTTAGAAATTAAACATTTTTAACATAGGGTTATATAGAAGATAAAATCAACTATAAATAGTAATTTTAAAAATAATAAATTTAACTTTATCATGAAAATTTATTAATAAGGTTTAGTGATTAAATAATTTAATTAAAGGTTTTCGTAATGATGATGCAATAATTTTTTAATTAATGGGTATAGAAAATAAATGACATTAAAAATAATAAGCTAAAAATAATTTGACATAATTAATTAAAGAAAAATAATAATAAATAAATTAAAAAATTTAGGTATATTTTTTATGTTTTTTCCCAAGTTATCATGTTGTTATGAAATTTTTTAAAATTCAAATAATGAATAGTCTCAAAATTGACATAAATGATACTTTAAAATAAATAACAATTTAACAAAAGATATTAAATTCATAATAATATAAAATTAGTTCAAAATAACTATAATAAGGATAAATATTTCATAAATTATCCATTTAGGGTTCTTATTACATTTTATAGTATCTTTATATACCCCTATGTAATAAAAACACATGTTGCCTCAATAAGAGTTAAAGTAATTGATTTAGGGTTAAATCCAAAATATAATGGTAAAAATATATACTAAACCTATCAAAAAATTATTGGTTAATGGTATTTCTACCCAGAATCATATTATATTAGAAATATCTCAGTTTGGAGCTAAATTAAATCAAAATCAATATATATTAAATTATTATTTTAATGAATCCCAATAGTGTCCCTCCCCTCTCTAAAAAAAGGAACCTCTTCCCACAATTCCTAACACCAGTTTGAGTATTATTTCATAAATAAAACCTTCCCAGTTCCCTTATGATGTTCCATGTACACATTCTAGAGGTTTTGGTCTTCTCAAAATACCATCCCTAGTGTCCTTAAGAGGAGATCCAAATGATGTTTGTTAATGAAAAGGTAATCATCTTCACCAACTCCTTCACAATTATTTCTTATTATAATTCTTATTCCTGCATTTTTTACATTATAAAATAATAACTCTAGTATCATATATATTCTGATATGTTATTGTGATTATTTTATAACCATATTCCACATTTTATCCATCCTACAAAAATTAATATCACCATGCTTGAGTATGTATGACTTACTGTCTCCACGCTGTGGTGTAATTTATTTTTAATCACAAATTTATTTTGCTGGGTATAATGATGAATATAAAGGATATAAATAAAAAATATGACATGATACTGATTCTTTATAATTAATATACCATCCAATTCCTTACCACATTACCATTAATGAAATGATATTATCACCCATGCATACGCACAATCTACCGTCTCCATGACACGATGAGATTCATTCTCTACATTAACCATTAAATAATGATTATAAATATGTAAATGATGAGTGAATATAATATTTATGAACTTAATATCATTATTTATATGAATGAAATATATCATATGTATATAAACTGAGATTTAGATGGGAAAGCAATCATAATAAAAAGAAGCAGTCTACACCCAAAATAAAGGTAATAATAAAATATTATTAACGAAATGATATTAGAGGATCATATATGATATCATAAATATGGATATAGTTTTGGAAAAATCTAATAAAATTGTTTATCCATTATAAATGAGGTTACTACACCCTCAACTAACGGAAAGTAATAGGTAAGGGTTATTTCACAATCTCATTTTTATTTAGGATTGTTTAGACATAATAATTTGTTGGTAAATACTGATCATTCATATCCATGTTTCTTAAAAATGGGTTTCAAAATATTCTTACCATTCTTATAAAATTATATAAATTCAATTTTACCCATGTTTTACTTTTTATAAAACTTTTTCAAAGGAATATTTTTTCATTTTTCAAATGAGTTACTTTAAGACTTTTTTCGATAGTAAAAATGTTTTTTTAACTTATACGATGTGGGAAGCTTCCCCTCATCATGAAACCTTGAAGTTTTGAAGCATAAAATATATTATTATAAGGTAATTTTCAAAATAAATATTTTATTTTATAATTTTAGGGATTTTATATGATTTCAAAGTAAAAGGGCGTATTTATCTCAATAAATTCATAATGATTTTGTTAGATTATTTTTATCTATTTCAACATCCTTTGTTGGACATTATGCTTAATTGAGGTTGATCTCTAATGATAAAATATTTATTATTTTATAGAATGTTTTATGATATTATAGAGTTTAAATGTGCTATTTTAATACCATTCATTATTAATGGTTAATTTATTAACATTTCCAATGCCAGATTTAATAGGAATGGTTATGTTGATTATGTTTAACCATTTTCATATGAGGAATGAATTGGATTTAGTAAGTTTCAAGAGGGGACACTATATCTCCTCGATGCATCAGTAGGTCCCATGAGGCAAATTAGTATGTGTTTTGGCTAATGTCTTACCCAATTATGTATAGTGTCTTGGTTGAATCCTTGACAGTATGTTTATGATGTCCCACATTATGCATTCCCTCACTGTGAGATTAGTTACTGATATTCATGTGATTACTCTACTAGTATAATATCCATGGATAAGTGTAGATACCTGAAGCTTGACGTACATAGATATTAAATTACTTTTTTGGAATACATAATACATAACAAAAACAGACACACAAGGACCGTGATAGTTTAGTGTCTTTGGAAACTTGGAACATAATCTTCTAATCGTGGTGAAAGATCTTCAACATCTCCCATAAAGATCTTCCACTTTTTTTTCCTTACCTAAAACTGTTCTTTTAATCCTGGGGGAAAATAAAACATAAAAAGGGTGATCTCAAATGCTCAGTAAGGGTAAGCATGGATAAAATAAAACATACCATACACATTTGAACCTAAAAACATGAACATAATGTTTAAACATCAAAATCTTGAGCAACGAATTAAAACATGGAAGTACATAAGGCATATATCATAATGGAACATACATAATGATAACATAGAATGCGAATAAAACATGTAATTGTGGCATCCATTAAGCACATGTAATGATTTCCATAGTAGCCAATGCATTTCTTCCAAGACCATCTTAGTGGACAAAGTCCCTTTCTGAATCGAGTTCACTCCTTGATTCAATCCTGCAACACTGAAGAGGATTAACTTACCATTCCAGCCATGTCTGTCCAATGAGATATAAATCTTTACCCAATGCATTAGAGTTAGATATAGGTCCCACGCATCTAATAATGAAATCATTCTTACTTGTGCCACAAAATAAACATACATCATTCATAATAACCCAACGAATAAAATGGGTTTCATAAACATCATCCCAACATCACATAATCCATATAAAAGAAATGGATATCATTTCATAATAAGAAAAGTGAAACCATGTAAATCATAGCGACATGATACGTGAAACATACACATATGAACTAATGTCATCTTATATGGAAAATGGTTTTGATAAAGCACTTGAAATGAATTCTTGGGGAAAATATCCTTTCATCTTGAAAATCATTTTCTTTTCACAAAATGCCATTTAATTTTAAAAGAAAAGTATTTTGTTGAAAATAGTCATGAAATATTTTGGAGGAAGCTCCATGAAAATAAGGCTTTATAAAATCGTAAAAATCCTTTCATGCCGTATAAGTTAAAAAAACATTCTTCTCGTACTTTTGTCGGAAAAGTCAAAAAGTATCTTGTAGGGTAAATAAAAGAAAGATTCCTTCATTACCATGGGTTAAAAGTCAAAATGGGTAAAAAGGACATTAAACATACATGAATACACTTTTATAAAACGTGGACATGGATGATAGAAATAACCCTAGTAAATACTTACAAATAAGCAATCTTGGATAAAAATGAGATTTGCACAATTATTCGTTACCTTAGGTATGATATGCTTCGTACGTATCCGAACCTCCTGTATAATGATTTAAATAATGACATTTAATTATTATAGAATCATATTCATTGTTATGATATCATATATGGTTCGCTTATGACTTTATATTACCTGTTCTTTTGTAAATTCCATGTTAAAGAGCGTTTTGGGTAAAATCATTTCATTTGTCGTCCGTGTTTTGACTTTTAATTATTCATATGATTACTTAGATCATGATTACTTAATTCCATAATATAAAAAATTATTTATATATAATATATATTCATAATATACATATATATAATAGATTGATAAATGGAAAGAAATTCACCGTTCATGGAGACGGTAGGCCGTACGTACGCATGAACGTTGTTTTCATTTCGTCCTTGAATTGAATGGAATTAATTGGATGACATAAATAAATATATACATAAATACATTATCATTATTATTTCATATATTTCATGATTAATTATTATATATACTTTATAATCATTTATGAACGGTTAATCATTGAGAATGAATCTCATCGCGTCATGGAGACGGTATTCCGTACGTACGCACAAGCGCTGATATCATTCCCATGATCGTGGAATTTTATTGGGTGTATGTATACTATTACAGAATCAATATAACTTTAAAATAATCATATATAGTTATTATTTACACCATTATACCCATCCAAGTAAGGTGGTGGTGGAAAATAGATTAAACCACGGCGTGGAGACGGTATTCCGTACGTACGCACGTGCGGTGATTTCATTTTCCGTAGGATAGATAGATGGTGAAATAGGGTTGTTTCATACTTATAATAACATATCAGTATTTGAGAGATACTGATGTTATTACTTCATAATGAAACAACCTAATAAGAAGAAGTGGAAGAAGAAATAAAGGTGAAAGAATCGGTAATGGACATTACCTCTTCTTTGAAGCGCCTCTTTGAGACCTCCTCTTAGGGCACTAAAATTGGTCTTTGAAGAAGACCAGGACCTTTATTATGTTTCTAGGGAAGTGGAGAAGAGAATTTGGCAGGGGTTGTCCGAGATTGAAGGCTCAATGTGGTGTTAGGAAGGGAGAGAGGAGGTGCCCTTTTATAAGGGAGGAGAGGGGAACCTTTGGAATAACTAAAAATATTATTTTATTATAAAGTCATATTCGGTTTTTAATAGCTCCAAATTGATTTATTTCAAAGATAAGGTGTGTATAGGTCGAAATAATCTCATCAAATATAATTTAGAAAATTTTAGGTCATTATATTAACCTTAACTTTTAGTTTTAACTCTTAGTTAATTAAATTGACATTTACCATGTCACTTTGTATTTTTATATTATATAGTTAATAAACACACCATATACATCCAAGCGACCCCCAAGGGGACCATTAATGATAAACCTATCATTATATAAGTATATTGGCCGAACATTAGATTTTTATGAATATAATAACAATTTTTAATATAATATTTTTTTTAAGAACTATTTTATGTCAATTTTGACACTATTTGGTAATTGATTTTTGTGAAAATCATAACAGAATGATTAGTTCGAAAAAAGTTAATTAAATCAATAATAAAATGTCATATTAACATATAAAGTTATTTTAATTCATAAAAAGTATTAAATTACATTTATTTGGGTATTTGTAACATCAATTATGTGAATATTTCATTAATAAGATAATTACTGCATCATAATTGTTTCATAAAAAAATTAACTTATTTTAAGTCTAAAAATTATAAATAAAATACCATTATGTAGGAAAGCTTTCTATATTTATAATTAATATTTATAGTCGAATTTATCTTATGTATAACCCTATATTAAAAATGATTTAGTTATTAAACATTGATTTTAACTATTTTAACCCTTCTTTAAATAAATTAATAATAAATGTCCTAATCTAATCCAAGTGGGCCTAAATAGTCATATTTTATTCTTGAGGTTTTTTTGGCCGAATAAAACTTATCCAATAGAATTATGACATGTGTTATGGTAATAATAATATCATTTTTACCCTTAATTACCCTATTTACTTTTAACCGTGGTAAAAATAGTAAAAAGTTACTATTCACCAAAAATTATTTTCATCTCATTGAACCACATTTTAGTCCTTGATATTAACCGTGTCTCTCGGATTATCGAAATTCCACTCACAGAAGTGGTAAAATTAGGTTTTATGAAAAAATCTATTTTTTTTAACGACCACTTAGTGGTTTCACTATTCATCAAAAAGGGAATGTTTCCAGAAAAATACCAAATATTAGGCCTAAGCTATATTTGATATTATGAATTCAAAAATGATGTCTATTTTAACAAATTCAAAACATATCATTTTCATTAATTAATTTAAAAATTAGTCCCCATCATCAAAACAAATAGCATGTTCTTAAGAGATAAAAACAATCAAAAGATTGGCACTTGTTTATGTCTGGTTTAAATGTGAAATTACATCCAATGAAAAACATTGTATTAAATTGTAAAAATATATTTTAAATATAATTTAAAAGCACTCAAATTAATAATTTATCACTATTAATTATTTAGATTAAAAATGTTGTTTTTAATTATAATTTAGTAATTTCCACTATTCATCAGAATATGAAATTTATCCGAAAAGTACCAAAATTTCACCCTAACCAAATTTGGATATTCCGAATCCAAAAATGAAGTCTATTTTGAAAGATAAAATTTATAAAATTTCAAAAAGTGCATATTACTATTCATAACGGCTAGTTCATAATAATATTATAATAATATCTCGTTTAGTGAAAATCGGTATTGCGTACTACACACGCTATCGAGGAAGGTCACGATTGCATGTAATGCAGCCAAGTTAGGGTTGCGTGTTGTGCAAGACTCCTTTGTTGTAATGTACAACATAAGGCATCAATAAAATTAAAAATAATATTTCTCATAAAATCTCTGGGTGTTACATTCTACCCCCCTTAAAATGAATTTCGCCCTTGAAATTCGCCGGGGTTATAAATGGTTTACTACTCAAAAGTTTTTTTAGTAGAAACCCACATCACAAAAAGAAATACCAAAACAAATCTTTAAAAACTAATGTATGAAACATAACTGTTACCCAAACTAACTAATCACTGGGTTTACACATAGGAGAACATAGGTGAAAATATGGATATGGAAGAGAAACCTAACCATCATGTTCTGATGGAGAGTGGTAGAGAACAGGGCTATCAAAAATCCAACAATCACAAAGCTATAGATTTTTTATGATCTAAGGTACCATCTGATTCATCAGATATAAGGGAACTAGGACAACATTTTTGGTTTTCAAGATCATTTCCCTAAAGTTGATGAATTAAAAGAAATACTTACATGATTTTGGTACAATCTCACTGTTGTTAGTGAATTGAACAATTTCCACTTCATCCCTTAATGAAATGAAGTTGAATTTGTTATTCATGACATGTTAGCAGATTATGTGATAGAATTATGAGTCATTCCATCTGTTTCAAACAAAAGGTTAGCAAAAGTTATAAGTCCATCTTATGGTTAGATTAATCGTATATGGTTCCAAAAATGAACTTATACTTCATATATCATAATGCTTAATAAAATAAAACTAGTTTCTAATAATAAGGGACTTCCTGTAGGCCATTGGTAGGAGATAAAGGCCAGTCGCACTTCGGTTGTGGGTTCGATTCCCACAGCCTTGTCCGACGCGATGGGTTGTCTCCCGTCCTCCAGGTTTTCCTTTTTCTAAAACTATATTACTATAACATCCCATCAATAATATCGAAAAAACTTCTATACTTAAACAATACTAACTTATGTCCAACATAATCCATTCCAATCATTAGGATTATCCATAATACCGCAGTCCACTCTCATAATATAGTGAAAATGATTACCAGAGATTTAATACCATCGTTGATCCCCATATATCATAAGATATGTCTTGTTGGTCACATTCCAAACATTCGAAGGCCTTAATCATGTATTCTCTTGAAAAATGAATACCCATTGAACCTTATTGAAAACATAAATGCAGTTAAAAGAAAACACTTTCCACATACCAAAATCCTCAAAATTCTATATACTCAAAACATGATATCACTTAGTCCTTATATCAATCATGAGCTCATGAATACAATCAAACATCTCATTATCTTCTTATTCCTTCATTACACACATATCATCTACTTTACAAAAATATCTGAATAACCTTCCATGGTTACTAGTACCATTCAACATATACTTTCAAATTATTTTAGGAAAAACAATAGTGTAACAATCCTTAGAAGATTCTTTATTCCATAGTACCATTACCTATACAACATAACTCTCGATAAAAATACAATCATTCCACTACCTTCTAAAACAACTGACTGAGCTTCAACACTTCTTTCAGATCATATATCATTTATAGTCTCCTCCTCCTCATCCACATAAATACTACCCATATGACCATGCTGATTCTCTTCATGAGATTTTCCATTAGGGCATTGGTTTGCATAATGCCCGTATATTCCACATTTAAAACATCTAATCATTGTTGACGTCGTAGCAATAATATTATCCTTGTCCATGGTGTTAACTGAACCTTTTTTTGCACTTACTGGATTTGTGTCCTTCTTTTCCACACCCAATGAATCTTCCAGTTCCTTCGAAAGAATCTCCCTGATGCCTCTTCCCACATGATTTACATGAGGGAAATTGAACTTTCTTTCCTTTATGATCATCATGAAACACCATATTACTCTTATTATCTGATTCGGGAAACTTACCAAAGTTGAGATTATTGATCATATTATGAGATTGATGATTAGGAATAATAATGATGTTTGGACTTCCAGATCCCGTTTCATTTGGTTTCTCATGAAGAATATCATTCCATTGTCTGTTATATCCTCCATTATCGTGAATCTCCCCTTTTCCAGCCATTTTCTATAACCCAAAAAGAATAGTGTGAGATGAAAAAATCATGCTAGGGAAAACAACATAGTAAAGGGGAGTTCCCTCAATATCAAACATCTTAGGTTAAATTCTAAGATCGTTACCATAGTTCTAGGACTATATCCTATACGTATACTTATCCTTAGGGACATCCCTAGACATACCTTAGAAATATCTCTAGGGATCTCACTAACGTTTTCGCATCCTAGTTTCCAAAGGTTGACAAAACCTTTCCTCTGATACCAACTGTAGAGTCTCGAAGCTTGACATACATAGATATTACATTACTTTTGCGGAATACATAATACATAAAAAAAACATACACACAAGGACCGTAATAGTTTAGTGTCTTTGGAAACTTGGAACGTAATCTTCTAATAGTTGTGAAAGATCTTCAACATCTCCCATAAAGATCTTCCATTTTTTGTTTCCTTACCTAAAACCTTTTTTTTAATCCTGGGGGAAAATAAACCATAAAATGGGTGATCTCAAATGCTCAGTAAGGGTAAGCATGGATAAAATAAAACATACCATACACATTTGAACCTAAAAACATGAACATAATGTATAAACATCAAAATCTGAAGTAACAAATTAAAACATGGAAGTACATAAGGCATAGATCATAATGGAACATAAATAATGATAACATAGCATGGGAATTAAACATGTAATTGTGTAATCCATTAATCACATGTAATGATTTCCATAGTATCCAAGGCATTGCTGCCAAGACCATCTTAGTGGACAAAGTCCCTTTCTGAATCGAGTTCACTCCCCGTTTCAGTCCTGTAACACTGAACCAGATTAACATACCCTTCCAGCCATTTTTATCCCATTAGATAAAAATCTTTACCCAATGAATTGGAGGGAGATATTGGTCCCACCCATCTCATAATGAAATCATTCTTACTTGTGCCAAAAAATAAACATACATCATTCATAATAACCCAATGAATAAAATGGGTTTCATAAACATCATCCCATAATCACATAATCCATATAAAAAAATGGATATCATTTCATAATAAAAAAAGTGAAACCATTTAAATCATAGAGACATGATACTTGAAGCATACACATATGAAATAATGTCGTCTTAGATGGAAAATGGTTTTGATACAGCACTTGAAATAAAATCTTGAGGAAAATATCCTTTCATCTTGAAAATAATTTTCTTTTCACAAAATTCCATTTAATTTTAAAAGAAAATGATTTTGTTGAAAATAGTCATGAAATATTTTGGAGGAAGATTCATGAAAATAAGTCTTTATAAAACCGTAAAAATCCTTTCATTCCATATAAGTTAAAAAATCATTCCTCTCGTACTTTTGTCGGAAAAGTCAAAAAGTACATTGTAGAGAAAATAAAAGAAGATTCCTTCTATACCATGGGCTGAAAGTCAAAATGGGTACAAAGGACATTAAACATAAATGAATAAACTTTTATAAAACATGGACATGGATGATAGCAATAACCCTAGGAAATACTTACGAATAAGAAATCTCGGATAAAAACGAGATTTGCACATTTATCCCTTACCTTAGGTCCGATATGCTTCGTATGTATCCTAAACTCATGTATAATGATTTAAATAATGTCATTTACTTATTAAATAATCATATTCATTGTTATTATATCATATATGGTTCACTTATGACTTTATATTACCCGTTCTTTTGTAAATTCCATGTTAAAGAGTGTTTTGGGTAAAATCGTTTCATTTGTCGTCAGTGTTTTGACTTTTTATTATTCATATGATTACTTAGATCATGATTACTTAATTCCAAAATATAAAACATGATTTATATATAATATATATTCATAATATACATATATATAATAGATCGATAAATGGAAATAAATACACCGTTCATGGAGACGGGAGGCCGTACGTACACATGAACGTTGTTTTCATTTCCTCATTGAATTGAATGGAATTAATTGGATGACATACATATATATATACATAAATCCAGTATCATTATTATGTCATATATTTCATGATTACTTATTATATATACTTTATAATCATTTATGAATGGTTAATCAATGAGAATGAATCTCATCACGTCGTGGAGATGGTATTCCGTACGTAGACATGAGCGATGATATCATTCCCATGATCGTGGACTTTTATTGGAGTGTATGTATACTTTTACAGAGTCAATATAACTTTACAATAATCATATATAGTTATTATTTAGACCATTATACCCATCCAAGTAAGGTGGTGGTGGAAAATAGATTACACCACGGCGTGGAGGCGGTATTCCGTACGTACGCACGCGCGGTGATTTCCTTTTCCGTAGGATGGATAGATGGTGAAATTGGGTTGTTTCATACATATAATAACATATCAGTATATGAGTGATACTGATGTTATTACTTCATAATGAAACAACCTAAGAAGAATAAGTGGAAGAATAAATAAATGTGAAAGAATCGGTAACAGACATTACCTCTTCTTTGAAGCGCCTCTTTGAGACCTCCTCTTAGGGCACTAATATTGGTCTTTGAAGAAGACCAGGACCTCTAGGATGTTTCTAGGGAAGTGGAGAAGATAATTTGGTAGGGGTTGTCCGAGCTTGAAGGCTCAAAGTAGTGTGAGGAAGAGAGGGAGGAGGTGCCCTTTTATAAGGGAGGAGAGGGGCACCTTTGGAATAACTAAAAATATTATTTTATTATAAAGTCATATTCGATTTTTAATAGCTAAAAATTGATTTATTTCGAAGATAAGGTGGGGATAGGTCTCAATCCTCTCATATAATATAATTTAGACAAGTTTAGGTCATTATATTAACCTTAACATTTAGTTTTAACTCTTAGTTAATTAGATTGACATTTACCATGTCACTTTGTATATTTATATTATATAGTTAAAAAACATATCATATACATCCAGGCGACCCCCAAGTGGTCCATTAATGATACTAATATCATGATATAAGTATATTGGCCGAAAATTATATTTTTATGAATATAATAATTTTTTTTAATATAATATTTGTTTTAAAAACTATTTTATGTCAATTTTGACACTATTTGGTAATTGATTTTTGTGAAACTCATAACAGAATGATTAGTTCAAAAATAGTTAATTAAATCAATACTAACATGTCATAGTAACATATAAAATTATTTTAATTCATAACAATTCTCAAATTACATTTATTTGGGTATTTATAACATCACTTATGTCAATATTTCATTAATAAGATAATTACTGCATCATAATTATTTCATAAATAAAATAAATTATTTTAACTGTAAAATGTATAAATAAAATACTATTATGTAGGAAATATTTTTATATTTCTAATGAATATTTATAGTTGAATTTATCTTATGAATAACCCTATATTAAAAATGAATTTTTTATTAAACATTGATTTTAACTATGTTAACCCTTCTTTAAATAAATTAATAATAAATGTCCTAATCCAATCCAAGTGGGCCTAAATGGTCATATTTTATTCCTAAGGTTGTTTCTTGCCGAATTAAACTTATCCAATAGAATTAGGACATGTGTTAGGGTAATAACAATATCATTTTTACCTTTAATTACCCTATTTACTTTTAACCGGGGTTAAAAAAGTAAAAAGTTACTATTCACCAAAAATTATTTTAATCTCATTGAACCACATTTTAGTCCTTGATATTAACTATGTCTCTCATATTTTCGAAATTCCACTAAAAGAAGTGGTAAAATTATGTTTTATGAAAAATTCAGTTTTTTTAACTACCACTTAGTGGTTTCTCTATTCATCCAAAAATGAAAGTTTCCAGAAAAATACCAAAAATTAGGCCTAAGATATATTTGATATTATGAATTCAAAAAATGATGTCTATTTTACCAAATTAAAAACATTTCAGTTTCATTAATTAATTTAAAAATTATTTCCCGTTGTCAAAACAAATAGCGTGTTCTTAAGAGATAATAACTATCAAAAGATTGACACTTGTTTATGTCTGGTTTAAATGTGAAATTACATCCAATGACGAACATTGAATTAAATTGTAAAAATATATTCTAAATATACTTTAAAACCACTCAAATTAATAATTTATCACTATTAATTATTTCGATTAAAAAAGTTATTTTAATTAAAATTTAGTAATTTCCACTATTCATTAGGATATGAAAGTTATCTGAAAAGTACCAAAATTTCACCCTAAGATAATTTCGATATTCAGTATCCAAAAATGAAGTCTATGTTGAAATACTAAATTTATAAAATTTTAAAAATTTGGTATTAATATTCATAACGACTAGTTCATAATAATATTATAATAATATCTCGTTTAGTGAAACTCGGTATTGTGTACTCCACACCCTATCGAGGAAGGTTGTGATTGTGTGTAATGCAGCCAAGTTAGGGTTGCGTGTTGTGCAAGACTCCTTTTTTGTAACGTACAATACAAGACATCAATAAAATTAAAAATACTATTTCTCAGAAAATCTTGAGGTGTTACAATAAGTATATTTATTAAGTTATTATTTATATAGAGTTATTTGATCAGATTATATTCCTACCATATTATTCTCATGATAATGTTTTAATGGAATTTTTTTTAGTTATTCATGCGACGTTATTGTTTATGTTTATTTATAATAGATTTCAATATATTATTTACCCTTACTAAGCATCTATGGTCACCCATTTCTTATGTTTAATTTTTCCCTATGATGAAAAGGTGTATATTATCACTGACATGTATGGATAATCTTGGAGAACAATGGAATTCTAAAATGATTTTCTATGTTTTATTTTCTGTTTCAAATTATACTGTAAGGTTCATTTATGTAATCTAGTTTCCTAGACTGCTAAACTGATCAATCATTTGGGATTTAGGTATTGTATCTATTAAAATTTAATAACATATGGCACCAAATCTAGGCTACTAGGGTCAGGGTCATTATATACGAGGAGACTATAGATGAAGGATCCCTCATTGGGTGCTAGGATCACAATGTTCATGAGGAATAGAGGGTGCAGGATCAACCCATGTATGTATTCTTCTCATTATAATTATTATTATCATCATCATCATCATCATCATTATTTTTTATAAATATTATAATTATTATCATGTATTCATTTATAATCAGTTATTAAATCATTTTAAACTAGGATTATGGTGGTTCATGGCATGAAGCATGGTTCATAGTGTGAAATATTTTCCCTCATACATTAGTGATGTGTACACCCTTCATGGTATGAATGGATTCATGCTCGAAAATTCAGATTATCAGTGAGGATGTTCATAGTGTGAATGACCCTTTCATGGAATGACGTACTATAGGTTATCAACTAAATCCAATTTTATCCCCCAAAACTCCCTAAAATAAAAAATAAAATAGACCACAATAATAAGACAAATTAAATAAAGAAAATAAATCAGATGGCGGGGTCGGGGAGAGACAATGAAGCTTCAATATTCTCTAATATGTTGAACACAAGGGAGAATTCATATTTAATATGGATTTATTATCCAGTATGACCTTTATTCCTCTATAATTTTATAAGAATATTGTGATTTGAGAGCCTAATCCCACAACTGTGACAATATAACTAGTGGAATATCATTGGTATACAAATCATGAGTTGTTGAAGATTTATTAGTGAGTGTTGTAAAACATAAACTTCAATCTAAGCTATTAATTTTAGACATGTAATGTGAAAAATAGGTTCTATTCATATTGGAAAAACCATTTGTATCTAATGAGGATTACTTGATTGATGTGACCTAAAGAAAAATCACCTTACAAGTAAGTGAATATAAGGATATTATGAATTTATATCAACATGTGAAGAATATATATTTCTTTTATGATAGCTTTTTAGTAAAAATCATTAATCAGTAGATGACATATGAGTCACAAGATCAACTTGAGAAATAATTGGTTGAGAAAGAGGTATTCACTTAAAAAAGACATAGATTTGGTTGTTGAGGAATCTGTATAAATAGTGAAGAGAAATTTTATTTTGATATAGTTGAAGGATTATAATAGGATATGGGTAATTACATATTTAATTTTCAACCTTCTTTAAATAATCCAATTTATCTATAATTAAAGGTATTGTTTTCCAGAACTAAATATTTCTATTAATTACCTAGAATGATACCAAACTATATCTATTATTATCTATGGGATCATGTTCATTTGTTCTTATCATGTGTACAATATGAATAGTTTATAATATATCCAATGAGATGATATTGGGACCCATATCCTTAGTCACAAAAAACCCTTTTATTGAAGTTACAGTACAAGAAAAAGAGTATTTTTAATAGATGAGATTATAATGTAGTAAATAAAAACATCAAAATAATATATTCCACAATGTAGACATTATTTTTTAATAATAATGGTTCAATACATAATATAACATCAAATTATAAAACTATGTTTATAATAATGGCCACAACTAGTAAGATAGAACGCATATCAATATAAGGCATCAACACAATCTTGAACTCCAGAGGATCATACTCTAAAAATAATGATAAATATATAAGATATATTTTTAGTATAATAAAAATAATAATAAATTGAATAGAAATGGTATAATAATTAAGAGAATAATATTATTGATTTTAGGAAGTTAGAATCAAGCGTATTTGTAAGGGTTAATATGAAAGTTGGAATCTGACTATTAGGAATCTGATCGTTGTAATATTAATAAAATAGTTATTTATACAAGTTTTGAATATAATGAATAAAATTATTTGATAATAATATAATTTTAAGATATAAAAAATTTATATTAATCATTGAATAGTAAAACAAGTACACAGTTAGGACTTATACAAAATAAGATTTAATAAATGAAAGATTTTCTAAATTTTATATACTAAACACAATATTTATAAATATAATAAGTGTTTTATTTAAAATTCACAATTCTCAAATTTAGGGAATTATTTTCATTAAAATGACATTAAATTTATAATTATAACCTTAATATTATCTAATAGTAATTCTTTAAAAACATTTTGAGATGGTGAAGTTCTTCGATATGTAGTAAAACATGGTAAGTAAAAATGGTAAGTATTATGACAATATTATAATCTAAAAATTATTTAATGATTAATATATGTGAATCCATGAAAAAATAATTTATCTTATAGATATAATATATTTTAATGAATTAAAATTTCTTTCCTAACCTATAAATAACATTATAGTATAAAATTGAAATTAGGAATATAAAAATAGTATTTTGAGAAATAATTATATTTCCTTGGAAAAATTATCATAAAATAATTGACTTCCATTCTAAAAAGTTATATTTTCAAAACAAATGTCATAATTTTTAGAAACCATGATCTAAAACTATTCCTAAGTCAATGGTTTTTTAAATACCTAGATTTTAAAGTCCTATGTTTAGAAATTAAGAGAAAATTATCCCTCATATTCTATAATTACTTACTCATCCACTCATTACTCTTCACTCCAAAATTAGTGATCATATTTCACTTTATATTTACCCCACTAAAGTCCCTACAAGTAGTTCATATATTTTTAAAATGCACTTCTCAATCATTAAGACGCTACCTTTCAAGGTAAGGATTCCTAATCCCTCTCTTCCCTTTCCAATGAAATCATTTTATTATTACGTCATTAAAAAGTATTTTTATATACTTACATGATTTAAAATACATGTTATTAACATCAATTTTACATATTTTTAATGTGATATTACTTATTCCCTCTCATTATTACCTTTTCCAAAATGATTATTATGTTGATTTAAGGGTCCATAATGCCTTATTATTATTTATTTGTGTAATCCTACCCAATTCATTGTCATTTAAATGTGAAATTTTATTATGATAAATTGTTATAAATTCCTTATCATATTATCAAGGATAGTTGACCTTTAACTTTAATTATAGTACCTTTATAAGCTGTTATAATACTCGAACATTTGTGAAATCATAAGGTATAATGATAAATGTAGGAAAACATCATAAAAGTTTTGTAAAGTATTGGGCATGTGGCTTCCTACAAATTAAATCCCTATTAGGATACTATAAGTCAACTTAGGCTTTGGGTAAAATTAATCTAGATGCAATCACCCTAAAAAAGTTGGTATAATATTAACTCAATATTTACTCAGTGCATAAAACGTTACCAGAACTGAACACCTAGTTTGACTCTCTCCAGGGATATGATTTTGACGATTCAAAATATCTATAGAAAACACAACTAAGGGTTTTAATACGTTCTTATAGTGATGAAATAAAATTTAAATTTATGTATCTAAATTATGTAAGTGTCGCACGAGATTTGAAAGTGTGGTTCTGGGGGAAAATTTCCATAATTTATTTAGACTCATTCACTGAATACAATTGAACTCAATGAATATACCCTTCACTAATAATTGGTAATCATTCTGGGAATAAAAGTAATTTCCATTAAATTTTCAATATCTTATAGTTTTAAAGTTAGTTGTGGGATATTCAACTATATAACATTATTGTTCCATTAAATTGGGAAATATTCATATTTCATATATCCATTATTTATATATAGATATCTATTTATTACTTATCCTTGATTATGTATGAGGTTTTTTATGTAACATTATGATATGTATTTTGTTTATCAATTATCTTTATATGATGGATGCATTGGACTTATTATGTGATAGATGGAGAAAAACTTATATATCTTCCCAATGTGTTGATAAGTCTCAAGTGACAAACTAGTTGAGTATTTAGGGAATTCAATACCCATATTTGTATGATATCTTGGAAAAATTTCCTTGATATCTTATTTGTATTTTCATACATTATAGATTCTATCACAATGAGATCAATTATCAATATTCATGTGGATTATTTTTCATTTTAATGTAATCAATGTATATATTATTCTCATGTTAAAATTTATATATATTTTATTTAATTATTTATTATTTCAATATTATTTATTCCATGCTTATGTGATGTCAGCTTATCTAGTACACTACTCCATACAATGAATCTGAGTTCACACAATTAATATTTCCCCACTTCACCAGGAAACCTTAATGATTACTATGTTTGATATATTTATTAGTTATGAGAAATAATGATGCAATCCTATTTTCAAATAATGTGTATTTAGAATTTAATTTAATTCAATATTAATTAATGTATGTAGTTTATTTATTCTAGTAATCCAATGGATCTAATGAACTATATAATATGTTACAATTTGAAAAACTAACCATTGGATATGGGGTTCCATAATTTGGGTTATTATAGTTAGTTTGAAAGCATGTAAATTATAATTCTTAGGATCCAGATTTAAAATAACATGTTCTGAGAAAATAACCATATGGAAAACCATTTGGATATTCTATAAATATTTCTACATTACATGACATTAATTATAAATAAATTATTATAAAATATATTCTAATAACTATATTTCATATTTATATTCATTGATTAATTAAATATATCTATTTTCATGAAATAAAGTCTAATTGAAGTAATGAAAATTTTATTAACACCTATAATCAGTGTATGGATTTTCCCTCTAATCAAATCACTAATGCCAGTTTTGTAGCTAACTAGATTATGAATATATTTGGGAAGTTAACTTAGGTTATGGAAAATAACTTTTCCCATATATTAATACATATCAGAACACATCATGGTGTAAAAATGTTGGGATACATCAAGCGACAGGAACCTCTTGTTTTGAATGGAACCACCAATCCATTAGCGATAGAGAAAAAAATCAAGTATTTAGAAAAGATATTTCTTGACATGGAATATAGTGAATGTGATAATTTTATCATTGTTTGATATCATCTAAGCAATGATTATGGTTAATGGTGGTCATTGATTCAAAACACAAAAAAGGAAGAAGAGATATATTGTATTGAGTGGAATTATTTTAAAGTGATATTATTAAATAAATATTCCCCCTTGAGAAAAGACCGTACATATAAAGGAAATTATTGAATTTATGAAAAAAGTAGAAGGGATTAGTGGCTATGTTATAAGACAACTCTAAATAGTTACCAAAACATGCTATAGATTAGGTACGTAATCCTTAAATAAATATGAATAACATTTTTATGGATTAAATACATCTATTAGAAAAGAATTATTGTCTAAAATATTTTTATATTATGAGGAGCATGTGAAAAGTTCCATTAATATTGAGAATAAATTCACCAATTGTTTAAATTTAAATGTGAATTAATAGAAGTGGAGGGAAGTTGAGAACCATATTGAAAGGAATTTGGGAAATGAAAAGGTTGGAAAGGTATAATTTAAAACATGTAATAATTGTTGAAGGAAACAGATTGGAGAATAATTTAAGGGATTGAGGTTATGTTTCATGTATAGAGAAAATGGTTATCAAGATCATGAATGAAAAAGCATGAAAGAATCTAATAATGTCTAATGATTCAATTTCAATGACTTGAGACACTATTCAATTCAATTCCCAAAAAACCAAGATAATATACTCTAGATGATGATAGGGTATAAATCTCAGGATAATAAAATCACAACAACATAATCTGTGGTCTTAAATTATGTCATAACGGGAACTTTGATCATATACTCAAATTTGACTAATGCATTATTTTATTCTAGATATATGCACTCATTCATATAGTAGAAGTTTTAAAAGGGCATTAGATCATCCCTATATGCATTAAAGAATTAGTTGTTAGTAAAATAACGTAGTGGAATTCAAATAGAAATGAAAGTATATCGGTCCACATCTATTGAAATTCATGGAGATTCCTTAAATAAAAATTTGATTGTAATAGTAATGCTTGACTTTGATATAATCCTTGGGATGGATTGACTCTGAAATTTTAATAAAGGAATTTATTATTTTGAGAAGTATATTATAGTCTATAAGGAAAAAATATAATCCTTTATCTTTAGAGGAGACACTTCAATACCCAAGTCTTGTATGGAACCACCTCCAATGGATTATCTTAATGTAATTATTCGATAATATGAATCAACAAATGATAATTATAGACTCATAATAAAGGAAGTATCTATTTTAATAGATTATATTGATGTATTTTATGAGGAATTACAAATATATCAACTAGATCATAAATATTAATTCTTTGATTGTCTAATACCATATGAAAAGTCCATATATAAGACCCCCTATTGAATGGTTCTGGTGGAATTTGTGTAATTAATGAAAAAAATAAATGTTTTGTTTCATAAGGGATTCATATTCCCTAGTGTTTCACCTTGGGAATTAAAATTATTATATAAGGAGATCATGGATGATTCTATGAGTTTATGCATTGACAAAAGATAAATCAATGCCAAAAATATTATGAACACATATCCTTTACCTTATATTTATGATCTATTTGATAAAATTAATGGGGTTCAATAGTTATCCAAAATTGATCTCTATTCAGATAATCATTAATTAAAATTCAATAAGGATGATATACTAGTGATGGGTTTTCATAAAATTTATAGACATTACAATTTCATATTAATTCCATTGGGGTTACCAAATGCACCCTCAATGTTTATAGATGTGATGAATAGAGTATTAAAGTGGTATCTTGTTGTATTTTTACAGGTTTTACTGATGAGATATTGATATTATCTAAGAAAAATTGATATCATGAAAAATATTTATGGATTTTATTTGAGATTTTAAGGGAGAAGGATCTGTACGGGAAAAATTTAGTAAGTTTGAAATTTGGATTTAAAAAATTTATTTTCTTGGGCACATTGTCTCTAAGTATGGAATAAAAATTTACAATAAAAAGAAAAAGGTTATTAAAGAATGACCCACACCAATAAATATAACTATGATACACATGTTCCTTGTCTTAGACTATTACTATTTGTGATTTTCTGAATTTTGTTTCCCAATTTTCTAATTTATTGACTAATTTCACATGTAACAGGGTCAAATACAAATGGTAATAGGAGTGTGAAGAAAGATTTGAGGAACTAATGAAAATATTGATCAATGACCAAGTATTGAAACTACCATATATAAATGTTAGATGATATATATATATATATATATTGAATAAAAGACTTAGGCATTCCCTCTTGCAAAATGATAGAGTTGTTTCTCATGAATCAATGTAATAAAATACCGATAAGAATAACTATCCAACACATGATCTTGAGAGGGAGGCTGTAAAAGTTTGTTTAAAAATATGGATGCACAATATTTATAGTTAAATATGTGATGTATATAATGATCAAAAAATTTAAAAGTATATATTCACTTAAAAATATCTTTACTTGAGATAAAGGAGATGGCTAAAACTACTAAAAGACTATGATTTCTCGATACACTACCACATTGGGAAGGAAAACAAGGTTAAACTGAGAGGAACAGAATGAATCATGTTATTCTATCCATGAAGGGGATATAAAAGGATCCAATATTCATTGATTTAGAAAAATTGGATATTTAAATAATCATGGAATGGGAAACATCATTTATTTTCAATGTAATTTCCCATTAATATTTACTAGAAAAGATAAATAAGTATGAATAGGATGACAAGAGTTTATAAAAGATAATTAAATACCTATAGGGGGAGGGTGTGGGGAACATATAAACCGCAACAATAAATATGGTGTGATAATGTTTGGAATCATTTTATGTGTACCATCAATACCATATCTAAAAATGGAATTACTAGAAAAAACTTATTGGTCAAAATTCTTTATACACCATGGTAGTACAATGATGTATTGGTATCTAGAAAAGAACTTATGGATGGAAAAAATGAAGTGTAAAATTATAGACTATATATCAAGATGATGGGTATGCTTATAAGTAAATCCTAAGAGAAAAATTCCAAAGGGTTGAATGAAAATTCACCCTATACCAATGTAGAAGTTGTAAAATATCATAATGTAAATTTTTGTTGTAAGACTTAAGATATCTAAGAGGAATGATTCAATATGGTTTATTATAGAGAACCTTACAAAGTCTATACATTTCTCGAAAATATGGTAAGATCTATCCTTTAATAATCTTTCATGACTCTATATAAATGAAGTTGTGATACTTAACGGTGTAGTTTTGTCAATTAAATATGGACATGACCCTTGATTTACATAATTTATTTTGGTAAAGTCTTAAAAAGTATTTTAACACTTAGATGAATCTGAGAACTGATTATAACAAAAACTATTTTAATAAAATTTTCCTCCTTAAATATGTATTATTTTAGATTGCTTACTCTAGACACAACACCATTCTCTAACAAACCTCAACTATTTTTATATTAAAATATATATTGAGAAATGATTGGTAGCTGTTGAATAAGTGTTTATAAATAGTTATAACAAAAATATGAAATAAATTCTATCTTAATAAAATTATAATAAGTGCAGCTAATCATCTAGTAACATATATTTTTATGCTAAAAATTAATTTTATAAAATTTATATTTCCTTATTTTTATATTTTTATGATTAGAACTAATTTTATAAGAATAGTTAATGTACCAAAAAGGATTTATGATAAAAAAATGTTTCCACAATATTTTATGATTTTATTTTAATGTTATATTTAAAACTTTAATAATGTTAATGTATAAAAACAAAGTTAATTTTGGAAATTATCCCAATAATATTAACATCATATTATTTTTTGTGATTTTTCTAAAATGATTCATTTTATTTGAATAAAGAAAAAATATAATTTTTACAAATAACCAGACTTTTATGACATTATTTGTATATAGGTTTGAATTGAAAATCAATGAAACCTCTTTATAAAAAAATGAGTTTTTTATAAGTGAATTTATAATATTAATAATTCTGGTTTTAACATACAAAACCATATTTGATATTTTAGAAATATTTTCATATTATTCAAAAAATTATTTTTAATACATTATACACTTAGTATTTCAAAAATAATTTCTATTAGTAATTGAATGTTAAAAAAATAAAATATATTTAAAATTTAAAATCATTAGGTCTAAATTATGAAATAAGGGCCAGTTTATTTTGAATCATAAATTATAAATTACATTGGAAAAAACTAGTTACCTCGATAAAAATCAAAACGGGTAAAAAATGTTTAACTAAGAGGAAAAGAATACAAACATGTCTAAAAAATAAATGTGAATGGATGGTTGAGGCATTTTTTGAACTTATCCATTACCTTATGTATTATTTATCAAATTTTTACATACTTTAATTAAGAGTGGCTTCCCATTAATATTTTTATTATTTACAAAAATACCATCACATTTTGACTTATAAAAGGTGAGCTCTTCTCCTCACTCACCTCACACCACGACCCAATTAGTTCATCCAAAACTCTACTCAACGCTCTACTTAACATTCCAAAACAACTCAAAGAGGTTCTAGTTGGAGTGATACCTAACCCAGTAGCCCAAATTTTGTGTCTACATTATTAAAATATAATAATATACAAAGAATCAAATATGAAAGGATGAAATATTTTTAGAGTCATGGTAAACTAGTTACATTTTAGAAATTCACATTACATTTTAAAACATACAATACACAATGAATATTCATTGATAATTCCATTATTTCCCTTAGAATATTCCAACATATCAATCAAAAAACACTTCCTCATATCCTGTAGACTTTAAAACATACCAAATATGTGGTCTCAAATGATTAGTATGGCCAAACATACAACAAAATATATAAATAAATAAGGCATAATAAATATGGAAAGGTAAGTAAATGAAGCACATGATATTTAATAAATAACTTGAGCATAATATGGTAGGGACATATGATTATCATATATCTATATATAAATAATCACATGATCTTGAACCTTAACCATGGATATTATAACTAATCAAATAATCACATTGGATATAAATAATTGAATTCATAATAGTGAAATGCATAATGATGTACATCTAAAACAGATTGTCAAGGCCATGTTCTATGACATCTAAATTCCATTGAGGCCTTGTGCCAAGAAATATATATAAATGGTTATGGCCTTGACAAAAAAAAATATATTTGGTCTCATTAGGCCTACCAATTCATCAAGGGGCTATTTCGGGCCCTTCCTGCCACTTACTATGTTCAATGCATTTCTCAAATAAATGGGGTGAAAAAAAATTCACCTAATCATTCATATTTCAACTTTTTTATGAAATTTAAATAATTTCCCAATCAATAAACTTAACCATAATCCTTCCTAAGTAAAATAAATTGTATCAAAATAGCACAACCCCTGTCAAACTGTTCTTAAACTACCTTGTGAAATAATAAGTATGATATTTGTAACATCCCAAAATTTTATCAATGTAATTTTTTCTTTCTTGTAATTATGTTATATGGTATAAAACACATAAATATAATAGTGATCACAATAAAAATATTATTTTCAATAATTATGTATGAAATTAGTGGTATTCCTAGAAATTACGAAACCTATACAAATGGAATAGTAACTTGACATTTTGAATAATAATGTAACAATTAGGAATAGTAATCCATCCAATAGAATAGAAATTTCACCTATGAAAATATAAAAAATTAACCATGTTATAAATGAAAATATGATATAATCATATCATAGTATTAGTAAATAAATGTTTAAAAAATGATAAATTAAGTGTTGGTATTTTAATATAATGTAAATGTTTATTTATAATTTTATAGTTAATATAATGATTTAAAAAAAAATATTTTCATAAAATATAATCATAAATTTACATTTTTCTTCTTCTTATTAATAAATATTTTTATGAGTACTTAACTAAATTTTCAAAGTGTCATAAATCAGATATAATTTTAAAATCGGTATTTTTCGAATAAATGATGATTTTAGTTAAAAATTAAATATAAAATATCTAGAAAATTAGTTTCATAAAATGGAGTTAATTTTATAACTATAAACATCAAAGAATTGTTAGGGTTAATTTTTTGTATTTTTCTAAAATAGTTGAATTTTTGGGTGAATAGTGAAATATGATAATTTATAGTATTTAATGAATACATGATTTATTTATTTATAGATAATTTATGGCTGATGTCATCCCATAATATTTAAATATTCTTAATTATTTAATATATTTTTTGATAAGGTTAAAAATATTCATATTCATGACCCAATATAATAAACTGATGAATAAAATAATCTAAAAACACCCTTCTCCTCCCCTATAAATACCACCACTCACCACGTCTTCTCCTCAGACCTACAAAGCATTGATTTTTTTCCATATTCTTTCCAATAATCTTCCAAATAATCTCTCCCATGTCCATGAGATTTTGGGCTCAAAAAATACCAAACCCAATTTCCAAAAGGAGGTCATCAAGGAGTAGAATTCAACACGTAAAATCCTCTTTCATTTTATTTTATTTTATTTTAAATTTAAATTTTTTTTCTTATTCTATCCTAACCTACCATTATACAAGTGTAATGATAAATCCAGTATCTTATATATATTGTAATGTTATTATGTTAATGCAATAATCTATCATCAAACCTCTTACGCTCTCCTTTTTATTCTAAAAATGAAAAAAAATCATCCATGAGGTGTTGATTTATCATTTTCGAGTGCGAAAAGTTTTCATTTTCCTATAAAAACATTAAGGCTGGTCATAAAACCATTATAATGATTGAAAAGGGTTTTAAAATTAAGTTTCGAAATTTTTTATGTTCGGTAACTAACATATATACATAATACTAAATAATAAAACAAAACTAGTTCATGATGATCGAAAACAGCCAAATTAATATGAAAGATTATCATTAACATTTTATCTAATGAATCATTCTAATTTATGGAAACAAAATAATATATAATACCATTTATTTTTTTTAAATTCAATTAATAACATATAATTTCAACAATGTATAATCATTATCATTTTACATGATCTACCAAACATATATATAAGTGAACCGATGATGAAAACAGAGAAAACGAACACTCATAAACGATGAAAGTGAACATTATAATTCATTATAATTTCCATAAATGAACATATAAAAATTATAAATAATAAAATAAATGTAAAATAGGTAATATATTTAGTAATTAATGAATCTAATTTTATTATCCAGGATATTCAAGTGATGAAATAATAAAAACATATGGTAAGGGGACTCTTAAACCCAATTACCCTTTATTGGGTTATTCCTCTTTCATGAAAAATTTAACTTGAAATTGAATCAATTTTATTGGTACAATTCAAAACATACTTTCAAATAATAAATGAAATACTACATTAGTAGAGTCTTTACACATTTCATAATTATTAAAAACAAAATATAACTGATTAAAATACTCTTATAAAATAATTATTGAATCCAATTACAAGAACATTAATCATTACACCTCATTTTTGGTAATATAATAAGATTAAAAATGATCCCATAACATATTTTGAGGTATATTTCCTTGATTCATGGGGAATTAATTTTTAGTGTCCCATATTCTTAATGTAAAGAAATAAAAAATAAAAAATTCTTTCATTAACTTATAATTACTAGCATAGGGGAAATTTTCTCCATACATCAACAAAACTCATTTTCCTTTTATTCATGTGTCATGGTGTTTCATCCAAAAAGTATCACATTTTAGAAAATAATTATTTCCCTTCTTCTATTTAACCATTTTTCATTCTATCACCCCTTCTTCTATTTCTTCTCATCAAATCCATCATATTTTGAGAATTATTTATCTATCTTTTTAGCACATGATATTATATACTCATATGATGAGAATTATAGAAAGACTAGTTCCCATCAAAAGGTTGGACAAATCCCATATAAAATGATCATATTTAATATTTGGATTATGTGCATTGATGTTATTCCCATTACTTCTTCTAGGATCTATTTGTAAATTATGGAATAGACTATATTAGATCATATCATTATGAAACATAATTTATAATACCAAAAATAGTGAAATACATAACATAAATTGAAAAATTTATACATATATTATATCATCATTGTAAAAAGGTTTCTTTGAGGATAACATTATTTTTAAATCCTTCATATTGGTTTATAAAGAAAATGTGAATGATCTTAAAAATATCCCTTAGGAGTTTCAACCAAAATGCATAATAAGACCAATTCAAATTCTACCAATACTCATCCTTATCGTAGAGATGGGTCTGTTCATATCATGGGTGAATGTTTTAAATCTTTCGGTAGTTCTTATTGGGATAGTAATACCCTGATGGATTAGGGTGCGGGTTCCCTATATCATTCGTATAGTTGGACATCGCTCCCCTACCAAGCCAGGGTGTGGTCCCTCTATACTAATGGGATAGATAGAGTAGTTATTGCATAGTTGGACTAGGGAGTGGGTCCTCTATCTGTGAATTTGGTACTCCCCTTACATTTCAGGGGACCAATCCTCCAGATGTGACATATATATAGAGTGGGTACTCCTCTATCATGTTAGGGTGAGGGTTTCCTATCTGTGGACTCATAAATTCCCTTTAATTCCAGGTTGTGGGTCCTCCATATGTACTGTAATGGAAGATTTGGTACTCCTTTAACGTACAAGGGAACGAGTCCTATGGCCTAGTGTCAGTACTACCCTATCATGTTTGGGTGTGGGTCCCCCATAGTAGTCATAATGACAGAGTGGTACTCCCCTATCATACCAGGGCACAAGTCCACTATCAATGGATTGGTACTGTCCTGTTGGAACAGGGCATGGGTCCTCTCCTATGGAGTAGTTCTCTCATATCTCTTAGTAGCAGCGGGGAGCGGGCCATCCATTGGAGTTAATTCTCCCTCATTTGTTGAGTATAGATACAAGGAAAAAAACATTCCATTATTTGTTTTTGATACATGGTTTAGAGTTAGTACTCCCTAGATGGATTGACTCCCACACTACTCTATACAGAAGTGATAGAAGTTTTGTGATTTAGTAAGGAGCTAGTACTCCCTCGGCTATAGGGTAGTGGCGAGGTATTGGACCCTCCATTCTCCCCTGATAGAGAGGATGAAAATGGTTCACAGTTTGTAGTATTTAACTTCCAAATATGTGTTGTGGTAGTAGAAGGGACTCTCTAATTTTTTTCTTATGACATTTAACTAAGAACAGGTTAGCAAAGGAAGGACCAATGATGCTGGGCAATAGAGCTCTACCTTGTAAGTACTTTTCGTTGGATTTCATCTCTTGGACGATTTCTATCTAGGATGGTTGAGCTCATGGAGTGTGTTCCACTATGTTTGTGTTACCATTTCAGCATAAACTAGATTCCTATCGCTGGCTATGAGGTCGTAACCTCATGAGACTTGGAGTCTAAGATGAGTATATCTAGGAGATTCAGAGTTTCCTTGTGGTGTTTTCATGTGTCAGGGTTGGCACCCCTTCTAGACTAAAATTAATAGTTTTGTATACTCTAGGATGGTTCTATATGGAGTTTCTCACTAGATATGGGTTCCCTCTAGATATTTTGAGTGTAATTTTTTCTTCTAGTTTCTCCATTTTTTGGGGCACCTACTAAGTATTTTATTACAAACACCAACACAAGAGTTTCACACACCTGTTGTGTCTTGTGTAGACCACAATCATTTTGGTTGATTCCCTAGAGGACCTGAGGCAAGTGGATCTTAGTGTTCTATACTGACCTAGGTGTTTATTGAAATTGAACCGAAGAACTATCTAGTATATGCATTTGACAATGATCCCATCATTTAGAGCAGGTTGGTTGCTTTTGTAGTTTATTGTGGGTGTGTGTACTTCCCTTTTCACTGTTTGAAAACTTATTTACTACTCTGGTTTGGGATAGTTTTATTCATGAATATTACTTTCCATATTGATATATCTCTTCACTTTTTCATTGAGGTGCCTGTGGGTGCATGCATACAATTACATTAAGAAAAGTACTCACATCTATGTGATATGCCTACTCAGTGCTATTCCTCAACCCTTGGACTATTGTAGGTGGGTTTGGGGAGTTTTGGAATGGGTTCTATCGTGTCATATTGTGATAGAGTTTTATCAAATAAGGTTCCACTTTGGGATCGCAGTGTCATGATTTTTATTTGGGTTGCATAGGGAAAATATAAGGATGATTCGATTTTGCCTCTCATGCTAGAGGTTCTAGTTTTTTTTGCAGTAGCCAATGTAACCATTCAATAGGAATCTGATAACCTACATTTATAATTGGTAAATTAGGAGACTAATTGAAGGGATATAATGGTACATGCATCATATATGACTGTGTTATGGGTTTATTGTCCTTCATGAGCCATATTCATAGATATACTCTTAATCATGGTATATCTTGATTCTATTCTAGGATCCCTATTTGATGAAAACCTGACAGGGTTCCACAACATGATTTTGATGTCGATCCTCCCCATGAAGAGTATTTATTATAGGGAAATAGTTATGAGGTGGTACCTCTAGGTGGTCCACCAGTTGATCCACCCACCCGTTGAGAAGCTTGTTGTGCCAGTAGCTCAGACCAAGGATGCTCACAGGCTGAGTGTATTGCATGAGTTCAAAAGATAGTGACCACTAAGGTTCCAGAATGATCCAAAACCCCAAGAAACTAATTTCTGGATCAAGGTAGTCACACATGTTTTCCAAAATGTGGGGAAACCTCTTGATCAGATGGTGGTCCTAGCAGTGAGCCTTCTACAATGTTTGTCTTGGAAATGGTGGATTTTAGTAAAATAATCCCATGACGAGGAAATTCTCACTTGGGTAGATTTTGAGATACTATTAATGGAATAATTTTACACATATATGTTGAGGTTGATGTATATCTATGATCCTTGGTAGATTTTACGTAATAGCATGATTGTGGAAGATTACTCGTCTAGGTTCCCAAACCAATCATGATACTCCCTGGATATGGTTTGAGACCCATTATTTAGGGATCAGACCATTGAGAAGGCCCTCTTTAGAGACGTCAGCGTAGGTGTGGTCTCCTTGTTCCTTCCTTTATCTACAGTGGTATTAGTCAAATATCTAGTGGAAGAGAGCTTCTTGGTGGAGGGACATAAAGTTGTTTCCTGCGGTTATTGTCTCAAGGATGTGACATCTACAATAGCTAGAAAATAGAAGATGACTAGATCATGGTGTATGAGGCACACCCTTGCCTATACTCATGCACATTGGAACATAGTACATGATCTATGATGTGGATTAGTTTATCTATAAGAGAGGTCGTGTTATGCTTACGATGACTGATGAAATATTTCTAGAGATTTTCCATCCATCCATGCTACTAAGAGAGATCTAGTCGATGGAACGCCTTGTCAAAGGTAGAATTTGGATTAGGCAGCTCCAAAATACAGAAGTCATGGTATAGGGGTTAGGATATCAGTAGTTAGTGGTTGGTGGTTTGAGGTGTTTCCAGCACCACCCTAGGTGGTCCACACCAGGTTCAGGGAGATATAGGATGCAGGCGGGGACATATGCAAGCTATAGAGTCTTTTGACTAAAAATCGATAAGGATGAGTATTGGTATGCTTTGTTTCATTTCTACTTTAAGCATTAGTAATTTTTATTCAATCTGTGAGGTACTCTTTTCATTCCACTTCATTATCATGGTCTAAACCGGGGTGACGTAGGGCATTGGTAGAGCAATGTGTTGGTGTTGTAATATGTATAATTGAATTCATGAGGATGAGTGGTCCTTCCCCCACCGAGAATTTTTTTCATGCTAGTAAAACCGTGCAGGTGAGTTGTTTCTTACCAAAGAGGATATTATAGAGGGTTGGTGGTTGAGTTACTCTGACTTGTGTGTTCAAGGATTCATGTTGTGTTGGTAGTTTTCAAACATAGGGCTCAATAAGACCCAATTTTAGTGTTTGAGAAGCCATTTTTTGTTCATTAACAACCTCATGTGCATGGTTTTGGCTTTGGACATGAGATGTATGAGGAGTATGTGGCACAATTTGGCATACATATGAACTCATGAGAAAAAGGTACAGTTTCCCCACCAAGATGGGTTTTTGTGATGCGATCAAAACAATGCATGCGAGTCAGTGCCTACCAAATTGTATAGTGTCAAGGTATGGTAAATGAGTTACAAAGAATTATTTGTTTAGGGAGAGGTTGTGAGAGGGAGTGTTAGAGAAGGCCCTTGTACTACTAGTGGAGCTTTTCCAGTTGACATTTTTCGCATGGCGGACCTTGTGGAGGGAGTGGCTTGTTTAGAATCGTTCTGTAGTGGTATAGTTATACCCTAAAATGTTTCTAGTGTTTGGAATGGTTAACTACAATCCATGCTTAGATGGGATGACACTAGTTGATGTGACAATGTTTCCATTTTGTGGAGCTGTGTTACAGATGGGGGTTCAAAAATGAAGGGCCCAGTAAGACCGAGTGTTTACACATGGGAAGCCCTATTTGTTTATTGTTACACTTCTGTTCTCATCATCAATGTTGAATTCAAGAAGATTGATGAGGTCAAAGTACAATTCATCTTGGGGTGGATTTTAACTATGTAGTTACATTGGTATCTACATCAGGTCAGGGAGGTGGTGTACCACTAGACCCTATAACAAAATATGAACCATGGTTCTTGGTGTTTTCCACCTATCACAGTTGAGGATAAAAGTTCACATTTGTTACATGATATTGACATAGTTGAAGCTAGACATGAGAGTTATTTGGCCTTGGTCCCCCACTGAGTGCATTCTTGTAAGCTACATGAGAACCCCTAGTGATCTCACTGGAATAAGAGTTACAATGGATAACTCAGATTCTATCCCTTGTTCCATGTATATTGCTTTTTTGGAATGTGAATAATTAAGCTGGTGAGGATGTAGTGACTCTTGTTTTAACTATAATACATGGTAATATTTTTAGATACTACCAAATAAAGAAACTAAGTTCGAATGGTATTTTAGGGAAATGAGATCCTCAATACTGTTATTTTAAAAAAATTAAATATATTTTGTCAAGTACACATAGTTTCTCTTGAAACATAAAATAACCATTGAGAGGAGTATCAGATCAGAAATCTGAGTCTGTGGTTGAGTTTGGAACATTGTGTTTACCCTAGGAGGGATATAATGTTTTTCTCAAAAGGTTCATGAGTGATGACGTGTTCTAGGGCTTTGGGTGGAAACAATATTAATTAATGAAAAATTAAATTAATATTATAAACCAATCTCCCTCCCTTCACTTTTGGTGGACAAAAACCATAAAATAATCATGGATCCTCCTATCCCCTTTGAAGGTAGATGTAAACTGTTCCTAAAACAAAGTGATGAAGTACTGTCGATCTCTGTTCTTAGTACCGATCATTATCAGATCAAGGAGTAGCATGATCTAGGCATTGTTCAACACCTTAATCATCGACATTTTTTCCACCTGGGAGGAAATTTTTAATTTTGGTGTCGATACCCCTCATTTTGTGTTTTTTTTACTTTTTTAGATACCTATTTCAGTCTATGACAATCACTTCTAGGTTGATCTATTGGTTTTGGAGTAAAATGGGGTGAATCGGGAGAACCTAAAGGTAATTCCTATATGGAATAACAATTTCCATGGTGTGTAGTCCTCTGAGACATGCCGCATGTCTCTTTATATTTATGGAAGATGACCTTTGGGGACTATACGTCATGTACTGGGGTTACACACCATGTGATGACCCAATATCATGCAGCTAGAGGACATGTCCTAGGGAATCCATGTTATCATACTTGGTAGTGTAAATGTACATAGGTAAATTACAAGAGAATGGGATTCAATACATGGGAAAGGGAAACCACATGGCTAGGTGGCCGTTTATCTTGAACATGTCATGTAGTGTGGGATGGATGATGTGTGAGGGACACGACTGGCTGAGCCATGTGGTATAGGATACACTACTAGGGGTGGGTGAGATAGGACACTCCATATAGGGGTTATACACATCATGTTCACCTACATGTACAAGTCAGGCTATGTGAAAATGAGAAAATTATTGGTTAATGAGTGATTCCACACGTTGTGTGGTCTTCAGAACTTACTGTGTACCATTTCAGGATATTCTTGAGAACTTGTCCCTTGCCTATCTACTTCTCTAGAACTTCTATTAAGGCTTTTGAGTAGCCTATCTTGGTCATTTTTTTACATATAATTCAATGGTGGATTCCATTTTATCCTACAAGATATGGAGTTTCATGTTTTGAGTAAGATTCTTGTGAAGTGGGGATTAACCATGGTAGTGATAAGGGTGGATCACTGGGTAGATGTCAGGGTCGGTAACCATATCTTTTTCTATAGGATGTGAGTCCCCTAGAATCTTCAAGTAGGTTGAGTGTTTCTACCATATCGGGTTTGGGTGCATGTCCCCTACTCATGGAAGTCTTGCGACATAAGGTGTGATATGTGTCACGCTCCATTCAGTGGCTCTTGACTGCTGTTATAGATCTATGTGCTTCATAAATAGATGTACTAGGACTGGTACTCCTCTTTGGTATTAGGGAATGGGTTTACCTTACCTCTATTCTTTGTTAAAGATGAGACTCCCCCCACCATGGGTGTGAGTTTTATATATTTGGGTAGCTATTTTGGGGTTGGTACTCCCCTAATTGATTAGGGAACAAGTTCAATGTATCATTGGTATAGTTAGAAAGTGTTGTTTTGCTGAGCCAAGGTTTGGGACCACCATATTCATTGGCCAGATAGAGAAGTTACTCCCCTATTAGACCAGGGAGAGTTTCCTCTATCTTTGTAGTTAGTAGTCCCCTACCGTTTCAGGGAGAGGGTCTTCCGAAAATGACGTATAGAGAGAGTCAGTACTCCCCTATCATATAAGGGCGTGGTTTATCAATACGTGGAGTTGGAAATACTATATCATTGTAGGGTGATGGTCCTCCAAAGATGTTGTTCTAAGAGAGATGGTACTCCCCTGTCGTACCATAGAGCAGGTCCTTGGCCTAGATTGGTACTCCCTGATCGTGTCAGAATGCTGGTCCCCATAGTAATCAGGTTGGTAGAGTGGAAATACCCTTTAGTACTAGGGTCCAGGTCCTCTAACCATAGATTAATACTCCCCTTTCATATGAGTGTGTGGATCCTTTATCCAGATAGAGGTACTCCCATGTGCGACCAAGGTGTGTGTCCTCACATATAGAGTAGTACTCCTCTGTCTTCAAGTAGCAGCGGGGAGAGGGTCATCGATTAGAGTCAATACTCTCTCATCTATTGAGTATAATTATGAGTAATGTAAAAATTCACTAGTTATGTGCAATACCTAGTTAGGAGTTAGTTCTCCCCCAAAATATTGAGGCAAAAACCACTCCATATAAGAGCGATAGAGGTTTTGAGAGTTATTTATGAGCAAGTACTCCCTCAACTACAAGGAAGTGATGAATTGTGGGTCCCTCCATTCTCTCTAGATAGATAGGATGCATGAGGTGAATATTTTCAATATGTTCTCACTCATTTTGTGTGCATTGGTGAGGGTTGGGTGTCTCTACTTGAGTTCATATGAAATTTCTCTTGGTTCAGGTTAGTGATGGAATGACCTTTAGTGCTGGGCACTAGAGTCGGACCTAGTATGTTGTTTTCGATAGAGTGCATGTCTTGTATGAGTTGCATATAAGATGACTAAGATCATGGAGTGTGTTATCCTGGTTTTTTGTTACCGTTAGATCTTCGAGTGGAGTCCCATCATTGGCTATGAGGTCGGAACCTCATGATACTTGGAGTCTGTGATGAAAATATCTAGATGATTATGAGATTCCTTGTGGTGTTTTCATGTGTATTGGGTGACTCACCTTGTGGACTGAGCTGACTAGTCATGCATATCCAAGAATGGTTTGAGATGGAGTTTCTCTCTAGGTTTGGGTTCCTTCTGGATAGGTATAACAGACTGTTTCCTTTCAAATTCACCCTTTTCTTTTAGGTTTTTGGGGCACCATTTGTGTATTTTTTTACTCACCCATGTATTGTCTTTTCCTTCACATGATGTGTCTTGTCCAGACAAGAGGCCTTTATATAGACTCCTCATAGAACCTAAGGAAAGTAGAGTTTAGAGATATAGACCAACTAAGTTGTTTACTAGAGCTAGAGTGAGGATCCTTCCAGCAGTTTCATTTAACATTGATCCCCTTTTTCTAAGCAGATTGGAAGCTTTTTCAGTTTTTGGTCAGTGTGCGTTTTTTCCCTTTTTATGAATTTTTTAATTATACTATAATATGTTTTGGGATCGTTGTAGTAATTCATTTTTTCCATATTTTTATATCTCTACACTGTTATATTAAAGTGTTTGTGGGTTCCTGCATACATTTACTTTAGGAGAAGGACTCTCATATGTGTGATATGCCTACTCAGTGCTAGTTTCTAGCTGTTGGCCTATTGGAGGCGGGTTTGGGGAGTTGCATCCTGGGCCCCATTAGATCGATTCATCATATAGAAATACATTATTACTCTTAGTGTATCTCTTCATATCACTCACAAAATGACTTCCTCATATCCTAAGGAAAATAAAACATAAGAAATGGGTGAGATCAAATTCAAAGTAAGGGTAAGGGTACTACAAAAGCTATGGATAAATAAGTCATAATCGATATTGAATGGAAAAAAATAATCACATTCTATTTAATAAATAAATTGAGGATAATATGTAAGGAATAAATGATGATCAAATAATTCAATATAAATAATCACATGTTATTGAAACATAACCATTAATATTCTTGTTAATCAAAAAATCAAATGAGATATATATATATGAATTTATAATGACAGAATACATAATTCTGGGCATCTAAAAAAATACTATCCAGGCCTTGTTCCATGGCATATAAATACCATCAAGTCCCTATGCTATAAAATATATATAAATGGGTAATACCTCAATAAAAACCCAATACAGTCTGTCTCATGAGACCTACCGATAAATCAAGGGGCAATAACGAACCCCTCTTGTCATTTAATATGTTCAATGAATTCCTCATATGAAAGGGGTTAAATGTAATGTACATAAAAATTCATATTTAAACTAGAATAAGAGATGTAACTACTTTACCCAATAAATAATCCTAATAATAAACCATACATGGTAAAATGAATGGTATCAACATATTACACCCATAACCAAACTAATCATAAACCATATTAATAAATAATAAGGATGATATAATTTGATTATATACCCATTAAATCATAATTAAAATAAAAGAATAATTTCATATATGTAAAATTATTTTGAAATATCAGTTGGACCATTTGTTGAGGAAAATAACATGTATTTTAAAATCACCATTTTTATTCTAAAATAATAAAATTCATAGAATATTGGGAAAATAATTTTCATTGAAAAAAAATTCGAAAAAAAATAATTTACAGAATATTTTAAAAAAAATATATTTAAAATTAAACTTGTAAAAGTGAAAGGTAAGCCTAAATGAAATGATTTTCTTTATGGGGGTAATTTTCTGTATCCCTTATAAGTTAAAAAACGTTCCTTTTGCACTATGAAAAGCATAGAAAAGTGCCTTGTTCCGAAAACTACAAGAAGATTACTTTAAAATAAATTTTTAAGATATAAAACATGGGTAAAAATGTATTTAATAAATCAATTGGAAAATGATAAAACAGTATTGAAAACATTTTTAGAAAACATGTTTTGGATGAAAATGATTTTTGACCTAAGAGATAAATAATGTCGGATTTTATTAAAAAAATTCTTATTCATTTTTAGTACTAAAGAGAGGGAAAATGAACTATTACGTGAATAATTTCATACTGAACATAGGATAATAGCATAGATTTATTTTAATATATAAATTTATAATAATTCCACCAAGGTAGACATAAACAAAATCAATCTCAAATAATGATTATATTGTGAAATAAACCCTTACCAATTTGGTAACTGTCGAAACATAACCCCATGAAATAAATAAAATTAAATGAAACTTTAAATAAAATTAAGATAAATTATTTCATGATAAAACATACAAAAAGGGAAGTATATAATCCACCAAAAATAAATAAGTGGTGAATATGGAATATCTCTCGTGGAAGTAAAAGTGTGATGAGAAACCCTCTCCTTGAGTCCAACTAATCACATAAATTATTTATATTCCTTAATAATATTATTATTTTAATGATTTAATTTATTAATTTAACATCAAAGTTTATTATTCCTTTTAATTGACTTATTATCCAGTTATATATGATTACTTAATCAATTAATTTTTTCTTAGAAGTTTCGATGATATCTGGCTAAATTGTCAAATATGAATTTGGTAGGTTGACTATGATAAATGAGGAAATTATTTAAACATAATAATAATAATAATAATAATGAAATAATGATCATATTTATACATAAATTATACTTTTAAAACAAATAATTAATTATGGTTCTGAAAAACTAAGTATGTTACAATTATGGAGATAGTTAGTTGTATGTACGCATGAGTACCATATTTATTTTCTATTGACCATTATAAGAAAAAAGTTAAATAATAATTTATCTTTAAAAAAGTATAATAATATCATATTTACTATATTTTTTTAATTGTTTCTTATATATCATCCATGTGGTGTGGTGATGAATAAATATTCACATCGCTTTGTGAAGGAAATGGTCTACACATATATGAATGTTGTTATCAATTTTCAATGTAAGAAAGGAAATTATATATTATATTTTTAGAATGGTAAATATTTAATTAATATAATTATTATTTCATATATATTATATAAATTAATTAAAATTATATTTATTACCTTCCATGTAAAGTGTTTGTGAAAAATTTATCACATCGCTTCAAGAGGCGATCGTCCACCGTACACATGAGAGACACTATCATATCCCCTATGGAATAGAAATTAAAAAGGTATATATATGATATAATAAATAAATTGGTTTAATTATGTTATAAATATCATATATATATATATTTATACTTTATATCCATCATTATACCCATCCATGAGATATATTGATTGAAGACATGTTAAACCTGTTCGTGAGGTGGTAGTCCGCTGTACACATGAGCGACATTATCATTTCAGATTTGAGAGATGATGAGATAGACATAGTTAATTACCTTAACATAATAAAATATTAGTATATGGGAGATACTAGTGTTATTATATAATCATAAATGAATAATATTTTAAAGAGGTGAATGAGTAAATAAAACAAAAACACATCACCTCTAAAGGATTATACAAAAAGTATTCCTAAAATGGATTTATAGCCAAAAAAGGATTCTAGTATGATGGTATGGATGTTTAGAAGTTATTTTTATTGGAATTTTCGGATCCAATTGTGTTTTACTGTGTGAATAAGATAGTATAGGGGGTGGCCTTTTACAAGTGCGGGGAGTGGCACACTTGTAACTGTTGAAAAGAAAAAGATGCACCCATGGTTTTGACATGAAAAAGGGTAAAATATTGATTATTACAGAGACTTATACATGATAAGGTATATAAATTTCCATAAAATACAATTTAGAAAAGTTTTTATGTCTTTTTAACCCTTATATGATTAGTCTAACCACCGACAAATCAATTTTTACCTTAACATCGCTAACTAATTTTTACTATTTTCACTATTCATTCTTGTAAAAAATTAAGTTGACCTTATTAAGTAATATAAATTAAGGTGATTCCAAATATACAATCAGAATTTTCAAATTAAATTTATAAAAATGGATAATTTTAATTTAAAATTAATCCCGTAGATGGGATGGGAAAGTGGCTTTTCAAAGAAAAAATGTTCAAAATTCTACAAAGATTTTATATCAAAATTCAATATGAATTTTATTAAAACGGACTAAATTGGATAAATAGATATATAATTTAACTAATTTTAATTTAAATCTAATTAAAAATCTAATTTAACTAAATAAATAATTTAAACAGAAAGGCTATTTTCAATTAAAATGCAGTATTTTTCACTATTCATTGAAAAATGAAACATTTCAGAAAAATAAAAAAAATTTACCCTAAGTTAATTTTGATATTATGAATTTAAAAATTAATTTTATTTCATTAAATATTTTTTCTAAATTTTAAAAAAATTAATATTCAATTATGTATGTAAAGCATGACTAAACCATATTTTAGAAAAACATACCATTTTTTTTAATATTTTCTTTTAAATAATTTTTATTTTAATTATAATAAATTGATAAAAATGGTTTTGATATTTATTTAATAATATTAATAACCATGAAATTGAATAATAGTTTATGACTATCTTGTTTAGATAATAATATTTTAATAGAGTATCGTGTTTCATTCAAACCCTGTGTTGTGTGCATTAAAAGCTATCAAAAAGATTGAATCTATAAAAAAATATATCATTGAGTTCTGGGATGTTATATTATCTTCTAAGCTTGGTGATTCATGTCATACATGCTATAATATTTTCTTTTATATTTTATAATCATTTGGTGTTACACTAGTCATCTCAAAAGACTATTTTCAAAGGCATACCCCCTTTGCAAAGGAGTTAGTCTATGAAGTGAGGTATAAATATGTAACCTCACCTTTCACATTTCTATTTATTTATATGAACTGTTTAAACATAAAGTTCCATTACAACATATTAAAATGAAAAAGCTAGTATCATTATTCTGTTGATTCTGTTATAATAACGATGTTACAATAATTAAACACTATTCTCACTTTAAAAAAGGAAAAACAAAAACGTGAATTGTGCATAAGTGTGACCTTCCACTTATATGAATAAAAAAAGATTCATTTTACTTCACTGCAAGACCTAGCTGGTATAAAAGAGTAATTAACATAAAATTATTATATATGTACACACACGTGCACACATATATGTATATCATTTTAGGTTCCTAAAATGATAGACCATGTTACTTATTTCCTCATTTCTTCAAGAAATGAAATAATCAACCATACGTATGTGGGGACTACCACCTCAATGGAATAATTCATTACATTTTTCACTAAAAACATCATAGATGATTTCAGTTTTTATTGTATGATTATATATGATATATATATATAAGTAATATATATCATAAATATGGTTATTTATGGTCAACCCAAAAAGTAATGATAGTTACAAGGTAAGCCATCAATATCAGTAAATAAAATGAAGCTAGCTCATCACTTTTTCATATTCATGAAACCTGATTAAAAATACCACATGATATAATAATAACATTATAGGTATTTATAAAACATAAAATAAAGAATAATTATAATGAAATTATGATATTATGAACTTTTTTAGAATGATAAGATCAAAACCACTTTTATGAACCTAGTTCAAAAGGGTTAATATGATTAACCCCCAATGTCAAAATAAGATTAAAAAAAATGTAATAAATTTGTGGAATTTAAATTTATTAAGACTATTAATATAAATTTAACTGAATAAGGTTATTAAATTTTAGATTAAGTTGTGTATCATTATTATAAATGAGTTTAAATGAATTTTGTGGAAATTATGGGAAAAGGTAAGGGACTTGTTAAATCGAACTTGTTTCATTGAGTTACACAATTTCTTATTGAACTTCATTATTTAAAGAATTTCAAATTTGAATTATGTTTTCTTTATTATTTCTTTGTAATTTTTTTTATCTTAATCCATTTCCATGAATGAATTTATTTTCACTTATTTTAAAAAGAAAAGAAGAATTTTTGAAAATGGACTCGTAACTATGGTTTTTTACATTGATGAATACAAATTGTTTTCAACAGAGTTATATTCATGATTCAATTATTATTTTCATGTCTATATTCAAAACTATTTACCTCTAATGGATTTATGTTTCAGGTTTCACCCAATATTTTTCTTTTTGAATTTGATTATTCTGGGTGATCATTTTTTTGGTATAAAATGATTTTTTTCGTGATTTTATCTTTAGAAACCCATTTATTTTCATGCTTTTTTATGAGAAGTTAATGATTTACTTTTTGGTGTTTTCTAAATACCATTTTATTTACCTGTATTATTTATTAAAAGTTTATTATTTCCATTTATTTTTTATGGAACCCATTTTAATATCATGGGTTCTTTAATAAAAGTGAATGATTTATATATTGAAGTTTTATGAAACCCATTTTATTTCCCTGAGTTCTTTATATAGTGAGAATTGAATGATTTTCAAGTGGAACACATAAGTATGGATGAATCATGGTTGGGGTACTATACCTCCATCTAATTCATTGGTTAGGAGTTTCTATCTCATGATATAGGTATTCACATGTACATTTTAGTTTCTCTTAAGAATGAGAACTATTAGTATGGATCATGAATGTAATGTCTACCCATGATAATGTTTTTTCCATAGTTAAAGTGTGTTATTAATTATGATATAATGATCTCATGATTTATGTTTTATGTTAAATGTTTCTAATCTATTATATATCTATTATTAATCCATGTTGATCTTTTGCGATTTTAAGTTATTATGCCTCTCACTTGAAAGATCACTTATTTATGATGGTTATATCTCATGATGTTATGATATTTATATTATAATCATGTTTTTTCTTATTCATATGAACTCATCCTTGATGAAATGTAGATTCATACCTTAAAGAGCATTTTAGATCACCCATTTCTTGTCTTTTCATTCCGAATATTTTAAGGATGACTCTTACTAATGAGATATATAGAAGACAACATATCATGATGATTTTAAAGAGAAATTATAAAATATTTTTTAAAATAATCTTTTTATGTAGGTATTATCCAAATAAACTAACCTATTCTTTCATTGGATTTAATTTTTTATGAACATTCGTTCATTAAATCATGAAAGCAGATATAAAATTAAATCTTGTTTAGATTGGGCCTTTATAGTTGTTATTGGAGGAAAATTTATGTTATTTTTTGTTATAATTTAGATAACTTTAAATTAAATCCATGGAATAAGTCCAAGTATAGGATAACATACTATTGTTTTGTTAAGGTAGATATTGTATAGTTCTCCTAGAAATTAAACCCATGTATATATACTAAAAAGGATATAGGCTTTAACACAAATGTACCTAGTGGTAATAACACTAAAAATGGAGGAGTGTGTGTTGACTTTATTTTCACTTAGTTCATGACATAGAGGCCAAATTGTACAATTAGTTTAACACTTATAGGAGATATACATTGGTTGATCACATTCTTATTACAAAAAATTATTAATTATAAATTTCCTTGATAAATTGAGGGATTAAGGTAATAATTATGAGAAAACCCAACCTAATGTTGAACCAAGAATTTTGTAGGACGATCTAAAATAATTGTAAACTAACAGGATAGTGTTAAATAGAAATAATTTTTAAGGTTTAATTATTTTCTTGATATCATTCCCTTATTATGATAAATTTTTATCACTCATGGTAACTCATTTTTAGTTGAAGTAATATTTGGAAGAATAAGGACCCAATTTAACAATGGGTGAAATGGATAATTCGATGGTTTCCCATTAGAGTAACCTAATGGATTGGTATATAGAGTAAGATTCCTCATAAAAATAATAACTTAATAAATTCTATAAATAATACCACCAACCATTTTGCGATTTTGAACACACTAAGGAGGGAGAATATTTCCATTGAGTATTTCTTGTAGAAACATCCACCAGTTTTTGGTGGATCTTCAAATACACTTATCATGAAGTAAAGAATAAATGTTATGAAATATATATTTTCCATTCTATAGTGCTCATAACATGATTTTTTTTAAATTTTTACTATTTTGAAATATAGTTCTACCAATGGTGGGATCATATTAAGAATTTAAAAAATAAAAGAGAATGTTGACTAAATAGAATGATAATATCTTAACAAAGTGTTAATTACCATGTATATTCCTTGAATATTCACATGAATATAGAGGGGGGATTCATGGAGTTGAAAAAAAGGAATATGAATCCATTAAAACAATTTAATAAGATTTCATGAGGCTAAAAACATGTACCTATGGTTTTATATCTGGTCCAGAATGTAAAATCAATCATTTATTCTATGGATTAAAATATAGTATAGAAAAGGATTTGGATATAAGAGACCTTGGAAACTATGAATAATTTTTTGAAGTGTTATAAAGTTAGAGATATAATACGAGGTCTCTAAATACTCTAGATAGGGAAAAAGTAAGATATAATACCATAGGAACATAGATGGTAAGTCACATAATGGGAATAAATTTTAACCCCACACTTTCCAAAAGTGTGGAAGTGAGCACTCAACTAAATCCATTTAAGTATCAAGGAAGTTATTTATGTGTGGTAAGGTATTCCACCAAGCCTAAATTTTTTATGTAAGTACGAGTGGCCTATTAATAAAATGGAGGATAATAAATATCCATCTAATTATATACCAAATACAATGATTTATGTGAAAGGAGTTAGGAAAATATTTGAATAAACTCCCCAACCCTCAATCTAATAATGAAAATAGGCCCTAAAACCACTCAAATTGATTCAAAAATAAAGGGAAATTGTGATAACTATCACCGAGGTAGATAAAAATAATTAATTGATCCAAGGTAAACATAGTCATTATTCAAGATATTAATGAACCTTATTTTATTCTGGTTCGCCACATTCTTATATATCAAAAACGAGTACTATGATTTTGGAATCCTTGCCTAAAGAGATAGATTTTGAACTATCCATAAAATCACCTAGTGGAACAATGATAATGTATAAAATAAATAAATCTTCTCAAATTGAGATTTATGGGAGGATACATCCTACAAATGTAATTATTGAACCTTTATTTAGTATGATATTTTTTTGGAAAGGATTGGATATCCATATATAGATTCCATATCAATTGTTAGGATAAGGAGATAAATATTTTTACCCCATATAATTGTTTTCTAAAGTATCCCTATATGGATGATCTCAACTTGGATTTTTTTAGTATGTTTTATATGACCCCATAATGAAGGATTTATGACTCAAATGATCATAAAAGAAGTTATTATTGATGACATACCTATTGTACAAGAATATACTATTGTATTACTAGATCAAATGTCTAGTTTTCCATTAGAGATTGATGTTTAGTTTTAGATAGAACTTATACCTGGATCTATTAGTATCTCAAGTATGATATATAGAATAACTCCACTTGATTTGGAGGAATTAATGATGAAACTATAAGAAAACATGGACAAGGGTTTTAACTGGCCCAGTGCTTCACCATAGGGTGAACTATTCCATTTTATTAAAAACATGGATGAGCCAATTTAACTTTTCATTTATTATCATGGTCTTAACAAGATCATTATTAATAACATTTATCCTCTAACCTATATTAAGGAATTGTTTAATCAAATAAAAGGAGGTCATTGCTTATAAAATATTGACCTGCAATCTAGATATCATCAGTTAATGGTCAAAAGGAGGATATTTCAAAGAAAATTTTTCAAATGAGGTATAGAAACTATATGTTTATTGTGATTCAATTTAGATTGACTAGTTCCCCCACCATCTTCCTTGATCTAATGAATATATTATTTATACACTACTAGGATCCTATTTTGGTTTTCTCCATATATGATATTCTTATTTATTATAAGAGAAAGGAAGAGCATAATGATCATTTTTCAATTGTGTTAGTGAACTTAATAATAGATAATATGTATGAAAAATTTATAAAATTTGAAATTATAGCTACAAAAGGTGTCATTCATAGGTTACATAATCACTTGTGAGAGAAAATATATAAATGTTTTAAATAAAATTATTATTGAAAATGGATTAGATCAACTATATTAACCAACATCCATAGTATTATCATTTTACCTAGATAATATCAATTATTGGTGAGAAATGTCCCGAAACTATCAAATAATTTTAATATGTTAACATTAAAGGGAGTAAAGTTTCTTTATATAGAGGAATTTTAATATTATTTTAAGTAACTAACATAGATATATTCACAATACCTATACTTACAGTACCCTATAGTGGGGAAGGGTTCATAATATACAATGATGACTTGAAGAAGGGATTGGAACGCATAATCATGAAAAATTAAAAGGTAGTTTCTTATTCAACATGAAAATTAATAAAACATGAGAAAAATTACCTTACACATGACTTGGAGATTGTGACAGTGACATTTCAATTAAAATTTTTCAGTATTATATCTATAGTGATAAGTGTGATATTTATAACTACCAAAATAGTTTTAAATATATTTTCACATAATACGAGTTAATATACACCAATAAAAATTGTTGAAACTGATAAAATACTATGACTGGTCAATATATTAACACCCTATGAAGGAAAAAAGGTGTTTTATGCTTTGAGACTAAAATACAATGCTAATTTATTTATAATGAGGGTTTAAAGTTAACCAATATTCGTGTATGTTAATAGGATGAATCATAAATACATAAGGTAATGTGAGAAATCATATCTTACCCATGTGACCAATGAACCATCAATTCAAATGATGATTGAAGAGGCCTAGAACAATGATGTAGATCTATAAAAATAGTAGACAATATTTGAGAGGTCAACATTGAAAAATTTAGAGTTATATGCTTTCGAACATAGCTATGTGTCCCATAAAAACAAGAACCAAATAGGAAAAGTTAATATGATAAATATATATCATCCTTCTCTATTCATCTAGGAAGTATGAAGTTGTATATAGACATAAAACAAAACATTTTGTGGGATAACATAGATAAAGAAATTGTATAATATGTATCTCAATGGTTGGTATGTTATAAAGTTAAGGATGAAAGGAAAAAAGTATAAGGGTATGAAAAAACCATTACTCATAGTAGTATTAAAATGGGAAAATAATACCATTTATTTTTTCACAGGGCTCCCTAGGATATCTAAAAGACCTGATTCAATCTTGGTTGTATTTTATTGTATTTTAATGTTAGTTAATTTTATTGCTATAAAGAATATTGAACTCTAGACCAAATCACTAGGATATATAAAAGCAAAGTGGTATGGTTTCAAGGAGTATTAAAATATATATTAAATGATCACAATAAAAGGTTTACCTTAGGGTTATAGAGAATTCTTTAGGATGTGTTGGAAAAAAATATAAGTTTCATTACCTATTATTATCCTTAGACTAATGGTTAGTCTAATATGACTATAAAAATAATTTAGGACATACTAATATATTATTAAATGGAGTTTCAAGTATGTTCAAATATACACTTACCCCTAGTAGAGTTATCATATAATAATATTTTCCATTCTAGAATTCATATGGCACCATATAAGACTCTATATGGGATGAGATGAATGAATAAGACATATTAGGATGATGTTGGAGAAAAGAAGCTAATGGGACATAAAATTGTTAAATAAGTATAATATAAGGCCTAAAAAATAAGTTTCATAATCTCAATATAATATTTATACATATAACCATTGACAAGATCTAGATTTTGAAGTAGGTGAATGGCGTTCCTCCAAATATCTCCTTGGAAGTGCGTCATGTGAGTTGAGAAAAAGGTGAAGCTAAGACCTAGCTATATAATATTCTTAAATATCCTTGATCATGTCAAGGATATGAAATATTTTTTAGAACTACTTCTAGATAGCTCCCATGTACATAATGTGTACCATGTATTGGTTTTGAGAAAGTAAAAATTAGACCCTTCATATGTATTGTGTTCAGAAGTAATGAAATTGGAGCATGTTCTCTCATATAAGAAACAACCAGTACAAATACTAGATTATGCATACAAGGTGCTATGAAAAAAGACCACTCATCTGGTTGAATTCCTTACAGGAATAAAAAATTTGAGGAAGCCACATGGTAACCTGAGGATGGAATGAGGAAAAATTACTTGAAATGTTTTCAACCTAGAAAAAAAAAAATTGGTGATTTTTTTACGGCAGGGGGGGTGGATGTAGAAATAATAGTTTTAAAAAAATGGTCATCTTAAATAAGTATTATTTTCAATAGCTTACTATACAAATTTCACTAAACCATAATGAACCACCATTTTTTATTAAAATATATATTGACTAATGTATTGTAGGCATTGAATAATCATGTACAAACTGTTATAACCAACTTAATAAATGAATGAACCTATAAATAATTTCCTAAATAGTTTAGATAATTAGATTAAAAATAATTTTTATTCTTAAAATTTATTTTATAAAATAGATATTTTCCAAGTTTTATATATTTATGATTATCACTATTTTTAATGACATGTTACTATATCAAAAATGAGTTCACATAAAAAATAGTTTTCCAAACATTTTATGATTTTATTTTCAAATTAATGTTACAAATTATAAAATGAGAATATGGAAAAACTAAATTAATTTTTTAACTTACCATAACAATATTAACTAAAGATTAATTTTATTTATTTTACTAAGAATATTTTTTTGTGAATAGTGAAAAATTCCATTTTTATAAATAACAGGGCATTTATGACATTAATAGTATATAAGTTTAAAATATAAATCCATTAATAAATTTTATAATTAAAATTTTTATTTTATAAACTAATTAATTCGATTAAAAATCTAGGTTTTAATTTAAAAACCCATATTATACTTTTTATAACTTAATTTATATTTTTTGAAAAAAATGATTTAAATATATTATACATTTTAAGTTTTAAAATTAATATTTTGGAAGAGGGAAATGATAATAAATTTTTAAAACAAGTGTGGGAATGAGTTTTTTTATAAATTTATATTCATTATCCCTTACCCTATCCATTATTTCCCATTTTTTGTGCTAAAATACTTATGGGTGACTTCCCATTAATAATTTTTAATGTATCTTAAAAAATCTATCCCTTTTCACTTGTAAAAGGGGAACACCTCTACTCAATTACCATCATAAAAAAATCCACTTCATTCCATCCAAAATTTTACAAAACCTATCTACAATATTACTACACACCTACAAGAGGTTATGTTCTTCTCAAAATATCATCCATCAAACGATTAACCCCCTTTGCAAAGCAGATAATCCAAGAAGTGAGGTATAAATTTATAACTCATCCTTCCTCATTTCTATTTATTTATGTGAATTTAATCGAGCGTAAATTCCATAAAAACATAAATAAATGATAAAATAATTATCATTATTATACTGTTATGTTATTATTATTATTATGGTATAATAATTAATCACCATTTCATATTCCTTTAAGAAAAACAAAAATGTTAATCGTGCGTACTTATAGACGACTTCCTGCATGAAGAAACATGTTTTGTTTTCCATTAAATCAATACCTGGATGTAAGAAGAGATTAATTAAGTAAATATTTATGATATATATATATATATATATTATATTTATGTTCCTTAAATGGTAAAACATGTTACTTATTTTTTATTCCCTTCAAAAAATGAAATCATTGTCCATGTGTATGTGCAGACTACCCCCTATATGGAATGAAACATTACCATTTTCCCTACCTCCATCATTGATTATGTTAGTTTATATTATATTATAATATAAGATACATATATATAAGTAATATATATCATTAATATTTTATTATGGATAATCCAAAAATTTAATGATCATAATAAGAGAATCTATCGATATCGGTAAATAACAAGAAACTAGTTCATCGCCATTTTCATCTCCATGAAACACGACTAAAAATCCAATGTGATGGAATTATAAATTATATTTCTATATAAAAACTAAATTTTAGTAACATTAATGGGTTTTAAATAATTAAAATTTTGAGAATAAGGTAGATCAACACCAATTTTATGAACCCAGTTAAAAACAAACAATATTTTTATAACCCGAAGTTGAAAAGTGATTATAACAATAAAAAAACATGGAGAGAATTTTTACTAATTAAGTATATAAATGGAGATATATAATAATAAGGTTCTAGAATATATTATCAATCTATTTATATTTATTATACAATAATTTAAATAACTTCCATGTAAATCAAGGGTAAGGGTATGAGACTTGGTAAATCAAACTCCTTTCTTTGAGTTATACAATTTCTTATTGAACTTAATTATTCAAAGAATTTCTATTTTGGATGATTTTTTTTCTATTTCATTGGAAAATATATTTTGATCCAAATCACTTTCTATGAAATTTTTTCTTTTAACATATTTTTTAAAAAAAGGATACATTTGTAAAATTGTTTACTAACTATGGATTTTACATCGATGAATACAAAATGTTTTCAAGAAAGTTGTTTTCATGAGTTAGTTATAAATTTACTATATAACATAAAAATGATTACATCCATTAGAGTTATGTTTAATATTTCACACTATTTTTTTATATTATGTGATTATTTTGTGTGATATTTTTTATGTATCACATAATTTAGTTAATGATGTTATTTTAATTTTTTTTATTTTATAAAACCCATTTTCTTTCAATAGGGGTTTCATGAAAGGTGAATGATTTAAATGATTATTTTATTTGAAAACCATTTTATTCCAATAGTTTATTTCTGAATTTAAAATGATTCCCTTTTGATTTTTTATAGAACCTATTTTTTCAAGGGTTATTTATTGTGAGTGAATGATTTTTATTTGTTGTTTTATTAATCCAATTTTATTTCATTGTTATTTTTATGATGTGAAAGGTGAAATATTTTTAGTGGCACAAGTTAGTATGGATGAATGATTGGTGGGATACTATATATCTAAAAAATACATTAACTATGAGTTTATATCTCATGAGATATGTATTATTAAGTTAAATCTAGTTTTTTATAAGCATGGAGACTGTTGATGTGGCTCATGAGAGTAATGTTTTCTTATAAAATGTTTTGTACCATTATAAAAGGATGTTATTCATTATGATATTATAATCTCATGGTACAAGGTTTATGTTAAATTATTATAATAAATGTTATAGCTATTATGATTTTATATTAATCTTTTGTGGATTTATGTTTTTATGCCATGTACTTTGAATCTCACTAATGTCTTACGATTATCACTCATGATGTTATTATATTTCTATTATACTCATGTTTTCAATTATTTTTAAGAACTCATACTTTATTAAATTATTATTCATTACTTAGTAACCATTTGAGATCACCCATTATGTTTTCAATCCCCAAATTTTATGGATGATACTTTCAAATGAATTTTCTAGAAGATGGTCTAGTAAGATTCCTTTAAGGATAAATGATCACGAATTTTGTAAATTAAGCTTATTATGTATCAAGTATATAAATTAAATGAACCTATCAGTAATTAGGATAATATTATTTATAAAATAAAAGGTTTTAAATAATAAAAAATATTTAAAATAAATGTGTAACATTCCAACCCTCCCCATTGGATTTTGAAGAGGTGGAAGTGTTACTTGTCCTTAGGTGACATCCCCATGACACCAATTTCTAGCAATAAATAAAAAATGCTTCAAAAAAATGGGGACAATTTTCCCATTGAAAATAAAATAACCCAAAACACACAACCAAACCGAATAACCACTATATTTTTCATGAGTATATTATAATAAAACTCAAAAGTAACAAAAACAATAACAAACCATACCATAGTAAAATGCGAAAAACAAAACCAAATATTAGAGTATAAATTAGAAGACAGAACCTAGAAAACTCAAAAAATTCCGACTACATAAACTACACTACTCCTAACATGATCTAGGATCCCACTCCATAGAAAATTCCCAAAGTATCACAAAGAATAAATAAATAAAGGGGATTATTTTCCATTATCTATGTATTGATAAAAAATATCTACAAATGCAACAAAGTGCTCGAGAAGGGGGTGAGTATAAAACTCAGTAGGATTTCCCTGAATGGCTTAGCTATGCATTCTAATAGGATATAACATGTTAACACATTAATATAATAAAATTATATAATTTTTTTAAAACAACTTATATCAAAGACAAACAAATATCTAAGCCAAAATAGTTTTCTGATCTAAAATAGTTTTCCATGGAAAGAAACCAAACAACTCATTAAACCATTTTCTCAAATCCATTTGTTATAACCCATTCCACTCCACACATCCACACATCCACAAATGGATGCCTGGGTGTAAATTACATACTCAAGAGTGGTATGTTGACCACACACCAAGTCGTCACAAGGTAACTGTATACCAAGTCCCTAAAAGGCACACACCCCTTCAATAGGGCCATGTCAATGAAAATGAACACACGCCAAATGTTAATGAAAAATCCTATTCCAAACTAAAATTTCCAAGTCACTTAAATAAAAAATTTCTTTTACTAAAAAAATTTACATCAAACCATTTCCATGAATCAATAAAAATTCATATTTTTAAGATCATCATTTTAAAATTAGGAAACAAAGTACTTTTCACAACAACCAATTTCCACAATATCACAAAACACCACCAAAGTGGGTTTATACCAAGATTTTCAAAAAAATGTCACAATTAGATTCCTAAAAATAGTTAAATTTTAAATAAATTATTAAATTTATTATAGTAAGAGTTGATATTGAATCCTCCTTCCTCTCAAAAATTGGTGAAAAGAAAGAAAAACACAAAATCTTTAATAAAGATGGTTGAAACACCAAAAAACTGCCTTATATCTTGTTCCATATCACCCAGAAAATCATATATCAATATGATTGAAATAAAAGAACATATATCAATCCCATAAAATTATATCTATGAATTAAATAGGGAATAAGAAGATGAAATATTAGGAAAACAACCTAGAACGGACACTTACCAAGGAATGTGGGCCTCCAACTCACAAAGAATCAGAAATGAATTTCTCTTAGGTCAATAGTAATGGTCTCTAGAGACATTAGGAGGAGAATAAAATGTGTTAGGGTTGGATTAGGGAAAAAAATCCATTGAAAATAAAATATGAATTAGGTCTATAATTTTCAGATCTGGTTTTTAATAGTTCAAGGCTAGGGTGCACAATTTGGAAAAATGAACAAAAACAATGTACCATCCATTACTGTAAGAACCCGGTTATTATTCTTGAGGTACGTGTTTATTATATTCCTTTTTCCTTACGTGTTTTTGAAGAAAATAAGGAAAATGTGGGAAACTACCATGTTTTGTGACTACTCGCCCTTTACTTTTCCATACACCGTGTACTTTGGCCATGTGGTATGGGTACACAGGGCGTGTAGGCCTGTCGGCAATGAATGGTGTAAAAACTAACTACACACCATGTATTGTGTATTTAAACATTGTGTATTCAGTCAGTGGGTGAACATTAATGTGGTGGAGGCAGACGCCAGCAGAGCAACAATACATGCAGTGTAATCAAGACTACATGCCATGTACTCATGTCGACAGATGAACAATGCCGCAGTGGAAAGTAGACGTCAGAGTAACATTTAAATGATGGAAATTACAAGCCATGTACTTGAGAGTACATTCCATGTAGTTTGTTTTTTCGCTTAAAATGGGAATTATCCTCCTCATTTTGAAGAGGAGGCAGTGGGTTCGTTTGGGGAATGGTAGAGACGACCAGATCATGGAAGAGCTCCCGACCGCACACCGGGAACCCGATTCCTATGTCGTCAATCTCCTTTAAACCGCATGGGTTAGCTCTACCTTCTCCTACAGAGTTTCATTCCAAATATTTCTTGAGGTAATGTTATTTGTGATTGAAAAAGAATATGTTCACCTCAGATCTGCGCCGTTCTCGTTTGTTTCGGGAGGCATCGTTCAGACATACCGATCAGAGATGATCGAGGTAGGTGGTCTGGTGTTTAAATTCTAACTGCTATATGACTTTGTGTACTGTTGTGTTATTAGATCATGTTTGGGGTGTCGTATGGCTGTGTCCATTGATGAAATTTATCTATAATTGTATAGATAAACTTTTGATAAGTTAAAACTGCTGTTTGGGATCACTACTTGGATCCAGGACCACCCTGGGGGTGCGTTCCTCTGTTTAGCCATTTGGCCAGGATACCCAAGGGTATACCATGATTATATTGTGCATTTCATTCTCCATGAGAGGAATTGTATATAAATTTCTTTCTTATGTGTTGTGATCGGCCCGGTCACCTGCTTAGCCCGAGGGCAGTGTTTCATTATTACTGAGGGCAGTGGTTCTTTTAGCCTGAGGGAAATATTCATTATGCATCTGGGAAGTAGATTCAGTACATATGGGTGAAACCTCATATTCCATAGGGAAATATTCATGTTTCCTGTGGGCAATCACCTGTGGGTTTCGATTCTGGTTACCTGAGAGTAAGGATTGTATGTCTGAGGACAGTGTTATCATGCATATTCACCGTGATGATTTTCATATGTGGTACCTTCCAAGTTATAGCACATTCTTGTAATAGATAAATGAATATTTAAAATGTTAAGATAAATGTTAGAGTTAGTTACTTTTAAGTACAGCCTAGTTTATTGCATTTACTACTACACACTACTACTGCACATTTTCTGAAATAGTTGGGCACGGGCCTTTGGTGGGTGCCTACTGGGATTTATTTCTCACACCCTGTTTGGGTATTGTGTTCAGCCCAAACAGACTATATTGCTGTAGTTGTGGATAAGGGCAAGGGTCCCTATACAGGTACTTGATTTTAGCAGAGGAGTGGGAGAGCATGGGATCGATCATAGGCTTGCGATGCTGCGGCGTTCTGTTTACTCTACTTTGTCTTTGTTGGTTGTACCTTGTATTTTGAGTTGTGTTGTATTATTTTGCAGTGTATCCTGTTCTGACTACTTTCATAGAATTAGTGACATGCTGCATTCTTATAAACATGACTACTGATTCTCTTTTACTTCATTTGTCCATTTTTGTTTTATATTGTTTACTGCTTCTGCTGTTGTATGTTATTTATCTTTTCCACTGTGCTACACTTTGAAAAATATGGGCATAGTGTCCCCACTCTCAGACTTGGGCCTTCACTGCTAGTCGATTGCCACTGGCGTTTGGGGAAATGCGCTTGAGGTCATGTGACCAACCGGGTCCGGGGCACCCGTTGAGTGGCTTCCGGATCTGGGACATTACAAAGTGGTATCATAGGGTTTTTTCTTTGACTTACTGTTTGGAGCTTTTTTCAGGGATAGGACAGAAATAGTAGTTGGTAATACGCTATGCCCGGGAGTAGCTAACCTGTGTACAGGGAAAATCCTTTCTACCTCGGTTATTGAAATTATTATTGGTTTTTCAATATAATAGTTGATTTGATTTTCACCGTTTGGTGACACACTTGTGGTGTGATGTTTATATGTTATACTTGGGTTCTATTTAGTTGAAACCCAGTTAGATGAGGTTATAACTTCTCATGCATCATTTAGGCACATGTGGGAAATCATATTTCATGCATTCTTCCATGACATGTAGGTGTATTAAGAATTTCATATTGTTTTGATAGTTTTTGTGCTAGAAAAGCATGATCTTGTGATAGTTTCTTTGATAAATACCTGCTATGTGATAGGGTATTTCTGTTTGAGGTTTCGATAGAATGAATGCCAAACTTTGGTTTTTGGGGAGTATGGGCCCTCAATGACCGGAATTTGGTGGATCATTAATGTGTTTACTTGTTATAAAATGTATAAGATTCCAAGATTTTATTCATGGGGAGTATGGGCCCTTACGGATCGGAATTTGGCACTTAGATGTTTTTTTAGTGTTTTCTGGGTTCTAGAGTAGTTTTTGAGGCATACTGTTTTGAAAACATAGCATACATGCCATGTAGTTCCTTGGACACACACCGTGTGTTCTTCTGATCGAGAAGAAAGGTCAAAACTTTCAGTACACACAGTGTACCCTCAGTACATGCCTTGTAGTATCTTACCATTTCATAGACCGTGTGGGTAGGGACACGGGGTAGGGAATGACTTGGAAAAAACACGTTGCATAATAGTTGTACACGCCATGTAGTGTTGACCCAGTGTCCACCCATGTAACTAGTAACATGTATGGAGGAAACCTAAAGACATACATGCCTTGTCTATATTGAACACACCGTGTAGTCTGACCCAGGTACCCGGCAGTGTCACTAACAACCCGGGTTGGTGTAATCCTTCCTAGTACACGCTGTGTCTGCCTGGAACATGCCATGTAGTGTCATCCGTGTAGCCGGCTATGTAGAAAGCAACACTGGTCGGTCTGGGGCTTCCTTGAACATGCCATGTCTCTTTGGAACACGTCGTGTAGTGTGACCTGGGTACACAGGTCGTGCCATGTACAACACGGTCCGGTGAAAGCTTGTAGAGTACATGTCGTGTACCTATGAGAACTGCCATGTAGTTTTGTTTTAGAAGAGCCGTGTGGCCTAGCCATGTAGAAGGACTCAGGCAGGGAAGGAGGATTCAAGTACACACCATGTATTTAGAATACACGATGTGTGTTTGGGGTGTTACATGAACAGTTTTAGCTGGAGTACATTCCCTTGTGGATGGCTTGTGAGAACATGTCATGTAGTATTTATACATGTCGTGTAGTCATGTTTTTTAAACCATGAAGAATTTATTTCTCATGTCTCCTTGTTTTTGGTCTTTGACAATCTTGATCTAAGGTGTGCGTTTGACCTTGTAGAGTCATGTCACCAAGATGACCACCAGTTGTTCTCCAAGAGAGTGGTGATGATTATACTCCAGAGATGGTGGGCCATGGGCTACCAGTGGAACCTCCAATAGTGCCAGATGTGGCACCATGCATTATACTAGACATAGGCATAGAGGCACGGTTCTTTGAAGGCTTCATGCTGTTCATGAAGACCTTCCAGGGAGCACCGCATGCCACCACATCTATGGCAGAGCTCACTTATATCTTCCAGCGGAAACATCCACCTATGTTTTACGGAGATGGCAGACCACAAGCTGCGAAGTCTTGGATGGGTTTTATGTAGACAATATTCGAGCATTTGGAGATGCCTCTAGGGAGGAGGGTCAAGATCGCTACATATATGTTGCGTGATTCTACCAAGAGGGGGTGGGATATTACCACCCAATCTGAGCATCACTAAGACATGGTGTGGGAATATTTTCAGGAATCTTTCTATGACTTCTTCTTCCTGGAGACTTTGAGGGTAGATCGAGCTTGAGAGTTCTTGAATTTGCAGCAGGGCACCATGTTAGTGATAGATTATTCTACTCACTTCATCGAGATTCAGTGTTTTTCACCCATTTTGGTAGGTGATTAGGAATTGAGGGATCGATGATTTGAGGATGGTCTTCGGTATGACATCCGAGCGCTGGTGAACGTTTTTAGGTTGCCTACCATGCATGATATTGTGAACCAGGAACTGATTACTGAGTGGAACCTGCGGGAAGCTAGTGGTGTGGGCCAGGGTGGTTCAACACCAGTTTCTGGTTCTATTTCTACTGGTAAGAGGAAGAGACAGATGGACGTCTCTCACGGTGGTAGTGCTAGTCATGAAAATACTTTTGGTGGCCAGTTCATGTGGTACGAGTGTGGTAGAGAGGGGAACAAGAGACCTCAGTTTCCCTGTGACCCAATGGAGTGCCGAGCTTTCAGCAAGATGGGTCATCTACAACATTTCTGCATGGCGTTTCTACTGGTGGCTAGTGAGAGGAGTTCTGTGCAGACTCCACGTGCGGGAGTAGGACCAACAGCTTCTTACCAGTCAGGAAACTGGAATTCGTCAGGGCGTGCAAGTAGAGATGGGGGTTGTGGATGTGGTATCCTGACAGCAGGATCTCAGAGATAGCAGGGCGGGTCAGCTCAGGGTAGCCACGAAAGAAACAGCCCAATTAAATGGTCTGTTAAGAATTAAAGAAAACGCGTCGGTTGACTTTTCAGTTACTTTGACGGGTTTTCGCGGGTGCGTTACTTAGCGAAAGAAACGGCGGGGCTCGTGCGGGCCCCACCTCACAAATATCCTACCAAGGGGGTAGGATATTTCCGGATAGCATCCTATCCAGTTCAACTCAGTTCAATCCGTCTTTAAGTGACTTCAAGTGGCTTCCAAGCAGCTTAAGTGAAATAAAATAAAGTTGTCGCACAAACTTTATTTTATTTCTGACTTAAAGCCGCAAAATTTAAAAACCACGGTTGAGCAAACGCAACTCCGGAAGAAGCGTTTCTAAGCAAATACCGGCGCTTCGATTTCATCGGTGCCCTCAGAATTCGATTCCGGGCACCGGTTCAAAAGATAGAAAAACCCGCTCGTCCGTTCACTGAACGTACCCGAGCCAATCTTCGGAAATTGATTCCGGGCACACCGGGCCTCGGAATCAGGTGCCGTCTAAAGCTGCGCTCTTCTAATATTCCAAAGAAAATTAAGAAAAAAGTTTCCTCGAAATTTTCGGGTCTTTACACCGTGTACCAGAAGAACACACTGTGTTGTAGAGACTATGTGTCCAGCTATGTGACCAAGGAAACAGGTGGATGATGGGAAGCGAGTACACACCGTGTCTATAAAAAACATTCCATCTAGAGTGAGACGTGAAACCGTCAGTGTGACTAACAACACGGGTCGGTGAGGTTTCTCTAGTACACGTTGTCTCTGGCACAAACATGCCATGTAGTCTTGTTATAGGGGAATCATATGGGTTGGTCATGAAGAATAAATCAATCAATGTAACATGATTCAAATACACATCATGTCTAGGAGAAACACGCCATGTGTATGGGGTGTTACATGACCCGCGATAACCGGAGTACACTCCCATGTGAAGGCCTAAAGGAACATGCAGTGTAGGGGTCATAAACGCCGTGTATCCTTGAATTGAAAAACATGAATGATTTATTTATCCGGTTCCTTTCTGGTACCACTAATTCCAGTCCTTGATAATCTTGAACTAGGTGTGTGCTTGACCTTTCAAAGTCATGCCACCGAGACATCCTATGATTTTACACCAGTTACATGGTAGTGATCAGACACTGGACATGGCTAATCAGGGACTACTATCTGATCCTCCTATACTTACAGTTTTGGAACATTATGTTTTTCTAGATACAGGTGTCGATGCACAGTTTTGAGAGGGATTCATGAGGTTTATGCATACCATTAGGTGACCATCACATCCTACCCCGTCTATCGAAGAGTTGACGAGGGTCTTTCAGCGGTGGTATCCTTCCAATTTTTTAGGGGATGGAGGACCATAGGCTATTGAGTCATGGTTAGAAGCCACAATTTCTATCTTTGTGAATCTAGAGATTCCTCTAGAGAGGAGGGTGAAGCTCACTACGTATATCATTTGGGACTCCGCCAAGAGATGGTGGGATGTAATATCGTAGGCGAGACACCAGTAAGTTATGGATTGGGATGAGTTCCAGTGTGCCTTCTATTATTATTTATACTCAGAGATATTGAGGGCCGATTGAGCCTGAGAGTTCATGAGTTTGGAGAAGGGTAATCTCTCAGTGCTGCAGTACACTTCTCGTTTCACAGAGCTACAGTGATTCACACCCTTCCCTGGTGGTGAGGAGTTATTTCTGTTGAGGAAGTTTTAGGAGGGTCTTAGGCATGCCACTTGATCTCAAGTGAACATCTTATGGCTGACTTCCATCACCTCTATAGTTATCTAGGCACTGATCATGGAGTGAAATCTGATGGATTCTGAAGCTGTGATCCAAGGTGGCTTGACATAAAAAGTTGGTACCCTATATACTGATAGCAGGAAGCACCGCGGGGAGTCCAAACCTGGAGATCATAGTAGGCAGGATACTTCTTCTGGAATCCATGTGGTGTGCTACCAGTGTGGGAATAGTGGGGATACGAGACCACATTTCCTGAGAGACTCTGTGGAGTGCCGATCTTGCGGCAAGATGGGTCATCTTCAGTGTTTTTGTCAGTTCTTCTCACAGGAAGATAGTGATAGGAGTTTTTCTATGACTCCACATACAGAAGCAGGACCACCAACTTCTCCTCGGTCAATAAACTAGAGTTCTTCTGGCCATTCAAGTCGAGGTGGAGGTCATGGCCATGGTTTTCAGGCACATTGTTTTTGGAAGCCACATGGTGGAACAACCCAGGGATCTTAGTCAGCTTCACAGGGCTGTATTGCAGGTCAGGATTTTGAGATAGACCCAATCCAGCTAGAGCATGATCCCAAACCCTCTATATTTCTATGTATGATCCTTGTTGCATAAATTTTATTTTCTACACATTTTAATACAAGGTCTTCCTATAGTTTCATATCTATTGTGGTTGTGGAGATCCTTGGGCTCTGTATCTTTTCTTTTGTAGATATCTTGTTGCTAGATAGTCATTTGGGGACCAGAACAACTAGTGTATGTCAGTACAAGGAGTTCCCCCTTAAGGTTTTTGGGTGTCACTTCTTGTGGGATCTCTATGTCTTAGAGATGATTGATTATGATTTCATTATTGGCATGGACTGTTTTGTTCCCTTCATGGATTTTGTTTATTGTTATTGCCACAGAGTGAGTTTTACATCACTAGAGGCAGTTTGTTTCTGCATAAGTGATAATGGGATGTCCATGTGAGCAGAGCGGGACCCAAACATCATGGTTTGGGAGGAGTTACAACTCATATCGCTAGTTTGTGTCTAGATGACCAGGTGACTTCATATATAGACTTTCCTCTAGTGGTTGATCATTTTAGAAAATTCTTTCCAGAGGACTTTTTATGTTTTCCTCCAGAGCGAGAGGTGGAATTTTATATTGAGCTTGTTCCAGGGGGCGGCACTGGTGTCCATTCTTCCCTATTGGATGGCTACAATAGAGTTACAAGAGCTCAAGAAGAATTTAGAGGTGTTGCAGGAAAATGGTTTCATCTGACCCAATACTTCGCCTTGGGGTTCGCCTGTCCTGTTTGCGAAGAAGCTGGATGGTACCCTCTAACTTTCTGCGGACAATCGGAAGCTGAACCAGTTGACAGTCAAGAACCGATATCCATTTCCAAGGATTGATGATCTCTTTGATCAACTTTGAGGATCCTGGTTGTTCTTGAAGATTGACTTGAGATACGGTTACCATAAGTTGTCTGTTAGACCATCTAATTTACCTTTTACAGCCATTCGGAGCAAGTATGGTCTATATGATTATATGGGTATGCTATTCAGTCTCACGAATGAGTGTACAGTTTTTATGGTACTGTTGAACCAAGTGTTCTATCAATACTTGGATTCATTCATGGTAGTCTCCGTGGACGATATCTTGGTGTACTCTCGAAATTGACACCACCATGCCACACATCTTGAAATTGTTTTGAGTACACTAAGAGACTATCAGTTATATGATAAGTTCTCAAAATTACACTCTTTGATGGACCAGATTCCCTTCTTGGGTCATGTATTCTCAGAGACAGGTGTATCAGTAGACCTAGAGAATGTGAGAGCAGTAGTTTCTTGGGATCATACGAAGAATGTATTTGAGGTACAATGTTTTATAGGGAAGGCTTGTTACTATAGTTATTTCATAAAGGAATTTTCATGCTTAGTAATGCCAGTGATGATCTTGAATAAGTAGGCTGTGAAATACTTGTGAATAGACCCCTGAAAGTCAGCCCTTTAGGAGATGAAAGGGAGGTTAACTTTAGCATCAATACATTTTTTCCATAATGGGATGGAGCTTTACTATATAATGTGATGCATCAGGTATCGGGCTGGGTGTTTTTCTTAGGTTTGGGGATGGAGTTTTTTCATACATGTCTTGGTAGTTGAGGCCACATGAGAGGAATTACTCGACGCAAAATCTCATGTTGGCTGCAGTTCTTCATGATTTACGCTATTGGAGAAAATTCCTTCTAGGAGAGAATTTTGTAGTTTTCAATGACCACAAATGTCTCAAGTATATCTTCATTGTGTGTAACCTGAATCCGAGACAATGATGGTGGGTTGAGTAACATCAATCTTTTGATATTATGATTGCATATATATCTGGGAATAGCAACACAATGGCTGATGTGCTGAGAAGGAGGACTCAGATACAGGTAGTTCAGAAGTCCAGTAGTGAGTGGAAGGTTATGGTTCTATTATCTTATATGCATTTGGAGGTGCATGACAGATAGGGGAAGGCATTTATTTCTTATGTAGCTATTACATCTACTCTTAATGAATGAGTTGGAATAAGGCAGCTATTCGATTCGAAATTCCTAGTCTTATGATAGAGTGTGTTAGTGGAGAACCCTATTACTGGATGGATTGTAGGCGAGGATGAGATTTTGGGTTTTTATGGGCGCGTATGGGTGTAATCAAACATACGTGAGGAGATGATATGGGACTTTCATTCTTCAGTTTGGGCAGTTCATCCTATTGTCACCAAGATTTATCGTGATCTACACCAGCAGTATTGGTGTCCAGGTATGAAAATAGATGCCATTGGTTTTGTGATGAGGTGTTACACCTATCAATAGGTGAAGGAAGAGAATCAGTGACTAGTAGGGCTTTGACAATAGTTACCCATTACTGAGTGGAAGTGGAATGATGTTGCGATGGACTTCATGAAAAGTTTACCGAGCTCGCCTCAAGCGAATGATGCAGTTTGGGTTGTCATTGACAGACTCACAAAGGTTTCACACTTCTTACCGATCATGGAGAATTTCAATGTGGATGAGCTGGGATGGTTTTACATAAAAGAGATTGTACGTTTACATGGGGTTCCATACTCCACTGTTTTGGTCAGGGACTCTCATTTTACTTCTTGGGTCTGGCAAGGACAACAAAGTGATTTGTGTACACATGTACTTTTGAGTACATCTTAACATCCCTAGACAGATGGCCAGTCCAAGCAAACAATACAGGTTCTAGAAGACATGCTTCAAGCATGCATCCTTGATTTTGGAGGTTCTTAAGAGAATCACATGCCTTTGGTGGAGTTGGCCTATAATAATAGTTTTCAAGATACTATTCAGATGGAACCTTATGAGGCTTTGTACGGTAGGCCATGCCGATCAGCCCTATGTTGGGTGGAAGTAGGAGAAGTAGCTATGCTCAGACCTCATCTTGTCCAAGACACCATATAGCAGATAAAGATTATTCTGAAGAGGATGGCTACTGTGCAGTCACGACAGACATCTTGCGTTGATCGATAGAGATGACCTCTAGAGTTTGAGGTCAGATAGTAGGTTTTTCTATGTGTCACACTAAGGTTGGGATACCGGAGGATTAGGAGACTGTGAAAGATTTCACCACGATATATTGGATCATTTGAGGTTTTGGAGAGAGTCGGTCTGGTTGAAGAGTAGTAGCAGTTACCTCAGAGGGACCAAGCTATGCATGAAATCTTCCACGTTTCTCAGTTACATCATTACTTCTCAGACCCATCTCACGTCTTTAAAACCAAAGTGTTGAGTTAGATGTGGACGCATAGTTCGAGGAGCATCCTATACAGATTGTTGATCATAGTGAAAGGGTTCTCTGTGTCCAGTCTATTCCTCTGGTATGAGTGCTATGGAAACATAGGCAAGTACAGGATGCGACCTCAGAGAGGGAGGCTGATGCACAATCGCAGTGGCTGGATATGTTTGAGGATTCTTCTTCTACACCACCTTGCTAGGGAAATTCGAGGACAAATTTATTCAAGGGGGAATATTATAAAAACCTAGACCTTCATTTCAGGAATGGGTTTTTCTTTTTTAGTGTATTTGAGAAAAAGGGGAGAATCAGGAATGTTAAGGATTGAACGCTATGTATTTTGGAGTACACACCGTGTATCTGGTTGTCACAGGTGACCATGTACTGGCCGTGTAATGCCCCAGTACATTCCATGTGGGTTGACCTAGAGACTGCCTAAAGAAAAGGCCGGTTAAGGCAAGTACAGATCATGTACTTTTAAAGAAAACACCATGTACGTTTCTTTGTAATTGATATATCAGACTGGGGTCACATCTAATTTGCAGAACACCCTTCTTCTTGGTCTGTGTCGTCTAGGAGCAATGAATACCGATGAATCTTCTCTGGGATTCCGACACACCATATGTTCTCCGAATCAAACTCTTCTAGTCACATTGGAGTTACATCGGGGAGTTCTTCCTTCTTCCAGAGCGTAATCTCTTGATTTCTTATCTTTCGTGAGATATCCTTGGTTGAACATTTTAGATATTTTTGTTGATTGACGACATTATTGGGCGACTCAATGACTGAGTTTCACATATATCATTCATACAATGCCGAGGTAGGTGGTTTGTGCCTTTCCGTAGTTATTCATTGAATGTTATATGAAAATGTTCCTAATACCATAGAACATGGTATTGTGTGTCTATGAATTTTACCCTTGTTAATTCATGTTATGTAGTTTTTTCTTGAGTAGTGGTATTTGGTTGTGAATAGGGTTATTCTTTCTATGTTGAGGATGTGTTTTCCCATGCTTGTTGTTATGGACCATTCGGTCTAGCTTTTCCTGTTAGGACGCTTTGTTTTCCTAGCCTAGTGTTGTTAGGATGGAGTGATTTATTTTATATACCATGCTGTGATATGCTGTAGAATATTTATCAAAGTAGTTATTTAGGTTTACTTTGGCTTCCATATATATTTTTGGCATGTTTGACTTACCCAGGGCTGTGGGAACCTGGTTTAGTAGACCATATGTGGAATGGAAGTTGAGGGCTTCCATAGAGTGTCTGTTTACTTTTACATTGTTAGACCATAGGGGGGATGGACTTTGTGCTCCCTCAGAGTGTCTATAGTTTCCTTGTTACGAGGCCATAGGGGGAATTTGACATTGAGTTCTTCCCACGAGTGTCTATATTTACCGATACGAGACCACTTGGGTAATTGATAATGATTACATCCTTACAGGGTCTATTTTAAAGCTGAACCAGAGCGTTTGGACTATGAGAACTTCCCAGAGGCTTGTTTTTACTAGTTGGTTGACTAAATTAATAAATGTAATGGCTGTATATGAAGATGTAGGATTGGTTACTTTTTATTACAATTTTTTATTACTTCATTTTGCATATTTCCTAACATATATATTGACTTACTATTAAGAACAGATCTTTGGGTGGTTGCCTTCTGGGATTCATCTCACACCCTATTTGGTTCGTGATTTTGGGCCCAAATAGATTATATCTCTACAGGTATATATAAGTGAAAGCACCCTTATACTTCAAGTAATTGATTTTTGTGGAGCTGGGGAACATGGGAAGATGCTGAGGCTTGCGATGCCATAGAGATTTTAACTTGATTTTCTTTTGTAATTTGGTTGAGTACTTTATTCCTTAATTGTGACTTGTTTGGTGCTTTCCTAGACATATGTATCATGCATCATTTATTTATGTTCTCGAGTTGTTTAATTGGTTTCTTTATTTTACTTTATACTTATTTCATGTCTTTACTACTTCTAATATTGTTATATATTTATTTCTGCTTCTTTACTATGCCAATGAGGGCATAGGTTCCCCACTATAACACCCAAGGCCCTCACTGCTAGTCAGTAGCCTCTGGTGCATGGGGAAATGTTCTTGAGGCCATGTGACCAACTGGGTACGGGGCACCTTTGGGCGGCACATAAATTCGGGACATTACACCAAGTGCACTGATGGAACACACCCCATCAATAGGTTCTTGAAAAGGAAAATGAACATAAGAAATCCATTTATTCCAAATACCATGTCAAACCAAATATTATAATTCATTTCAATGAAACATTTATTTTACTGAAAAAATATATGTCAAACCATTTCCCAGAATAAAAAAAAACACATATTTTAAAATCATGAAACAAAGCACTTTCCACAAAACCCAATTTCCACAATTTAACAAACCATAACTAAAGGGGATTTCTACCAATTTTTCACATCAATTTTACAAATATATTAAATAAAATCAATAAATTTTAAATCAATCCTTCATGTTCTAATAATAGGAGTCGAGGGTAAAGCCACCTACCTCACAAAATTAAGAAAAAATTGAAGAACAACACAAATTCTTTAACAAACTGAGTTGAAACTCAAAAAAAAACCATAGGTATTGTTCCCTATCACCCAAAAAATAATAACTCAACCTGATTGGAATCAACTAACATAGATCAATCCCTATCAAATTAGATCTATGAATCCAATATAAGGAATAATCTAAAATCCATTGAAAACAACCATGAATAGACACTTACTAAATAATTTGGGCCTCAAATGCACAAATAACCTCCAATATATTGCACTCAAATGAAGAGGAAGGGTCTTTAGAGCCATTGGGAGGATCAAAACATGTGTTCAGTGCATATTAGGGAAAAATGATACATTAAGGGGAAAACCTGAATTAGATCCATAATTTTCAGATATTGTTTTTAACAGTGCATGGTTAGTGTGAAATGTTAGGAAATTTTTTCTCAAACCATATAGAATACACTTCCTCTAAACACCACTCAAATTGTTGGATCACAATGTTAGAAAAGTCATGAACAAACCATGAAAACCCCTTATGTTCCACTATGCAAGGTTACTCATGGAAGGCCACATAATTTAGAGAATCTGTGTACCTAACTGCACACCTAACTAGAGCACACTATCTTATCTTGAATGGTTTGCTAGAGTTATTGAATGGTTTTCACTAACCATGATAAAATAATTCACATGTTTAAAAGACCAAAAAAATTACAAAACACTTCCAAACAATCCCAAATATAGACCAAATACATTATATACATAAAATATAGAAATATAGAGTTAATTACCTAAAATTTATGGTGATTCAATTGGAATGTTTAACTTGGGCCACTAGACAACATATCATCCATATAATAATGGGTATTATAAAAGGAAAATAAAACCTTATTATACATTTTAATGTTATGGTTAGTTCACTTCCATGGAATATGAGACTACTAACCAATGATACATCCAATTCATGAATGGTTTTTATTATTAAAATCCATTAATTTAATTAATTAAGTGATAAATTATTTCCCAAATATTTAGTGTATTTTTATATAATTGGACCGATACAAAAAATTTTAAAAAATAAGAAAAAGGAGAAAAAGAAGATATATTATTCCACAAAATAAAGTCATCTCACAAGGAAGGATTACAACGGGATAATTCCATGGGTCAAAACTGAATAAATGAGCTGAAATAGTGGTTCATGTGCTAGAAAATAGAGATTCCCATCATGAATAATGATCAGGACTTAAAAAAATGTAAAGCGTAATGTAAAATCAAAGCATGAAGTGAAGAAATCACAAATGAGGGGGGTTAATACTTTTAGAGTGTGACAACATAAGGTAAACTATGACTTATGTTAGAAAGTCAAAGTTTTAAAATCTTTTAATGCTAATTTCTAGGGAAGACTCCAAATAATGACTTGGATAGCCTTGGACTACCTCTGATGACCCAAGACACATTTTCAGTACATTTATTGGAATCTTTAATGAATCCCACGTACCTAAAAGATCTATAAATAGAGATTTGTTTCACAACTATCGAGGATCGGTTAGAGACAAGGGATTAAGGAATGAAAACACATTTTATAGGGTCCTCCACTAGTTTTAATACTCCATTTATATAGGTTTTAATTATTTATATTTTACTCACCCTTTAATGAATAGAAAGAGGGGGTGATTTCTTTTTGGAAAAATATCTAATAAAAAGTGGTTATACTAAAGAAATTTTAGGTTTTATTGTTAATTTAAATTGGGGTTTTTTCATTCCAAATATATATTTTCTTTATCACTTTTATTTAACATCCATCATATTAGAATTTCTATTAAATGAGAATTCAAAAATGAAAAACTAGAATTCAACCCTCACTGTGACCATTGGTAGGAAATTAGTTCTATGTTTAGAAATGGGTTTAGGTTACCTATTTCTCTAACTAACTAAATTATTTTACTTTATAAAAGGGGTTTTAGTGGGAGGGAGAGTGATTTTATGGACCTAGGACACCACTTCAAACTAATTATGACAACAATAATGATAAACTGTTAATCTAAAATCCATAGTTCCTGAATAAAAAAATTTCATGTTTTGTAAGTCGTATTTTATTATCATATTCCTCTAAATTATTCATCAATCACATGCTGAATAAATTACATTTAATTTATGAAAATATTAAACAGTTTATTTATTTATTATTAAATTACTTATTTTCTCCAACATGTCTCTATGGTTTCGATCTTCGCTTATCATTTCAGATAAAACCCTATAATGTATCACTTTTTTCATTTTGTGCTATAAATTTATAAATTCGGTAACACTATAAAATTATTGATGCCCAAGGTTCTATCAAATTTTGGGAATCATTTTCTCAGATAAAAAAAAGATTATATTAGTTTAATAATTTACAAAAACTATTTTATCAAATTTTTTTCTTTATTTTAGTATAGGATTTTCATATATTTATTTTTTTTCACTTTTTTCCACATAAGTGTATTTTCAGTTATGATGGTACAGATACAGAGCATGATTACTACCAAGGATAGGAAAAAATTTATACTATGGAATTTGGCATAATAAATTGATGAAATTATAATGATGGAGAATTAATTAAAAGAGTGTCCATAAACATGCCAATGATTTTAAGATACAACCTTGAATAGACAAAACAAATTTTGAATAGGCACTTCATGACTGAGAAAAAAGGGAAAATGAAGAGATGTTAATACCACTTTCAAATTCGATTTTTATCCTTATCATGATGCCCTTAATATTTAATGTTTTGAGTACAAAGAAGAAGAAGGAAATATTGCAACATAACTTTATTGGTAAAAAACACATTTCAAAAAACTATGGTAAGAAGATGAAAAAGAAATAGAAAAATATACCTAGTTTAGGGATCCTTTTCATTGATTCCATGAAAAAATGGGATCATAGAAAAATGTTGAAAAAAATAATGCGAGGAAAATGCGGATTCAATGATTATAATTGAAATTTATGATGAATTAAGTGTTCCACCAAAAGATGAAGAAAACCTACAACCATCTGCACTGGCCATGTTGATGTTGTAAAATAAGAAGTCGAGGAGATGGATAATGAACATGAAGGGACCAACATAGGAATAAAATAAATGAAAATTTTAGTTGAAAAAAATAATTTTAGCAATTATGAATATATTAGAATATTTTTTTAATTGTATTCATACTATCCATACATTGGTCACATCCACCACACATCATGTTGATTTCATTTAGGATCAGACATGATGATCTAAATTCATACCAAATTTAAAATTGTGTTAACATGAGACATTTAGAATTATACTATAATAGAATAAGCTAAAACAAGTATGATCAAGCTAAACAACCATTAATAAAGCATATCATCTAGGGGACAACCTGATATATTATCAGTTTCTATGTTTTTATATTTAATATTTTTTTGGATTTTATTTTATATTAGGATTTAGTTTCAATTCCCGTTATATTTTTAGAATAATTTAAGGGATCTATTATTAAACTTGCTTATTTATATTTTTTAGTTCCAAGAAATTAGTGGGAATGTAATATGCCGCATAACATGAAGCGTCGAGAAAAATTCATATTGTGAAACCAATTCATGCCCTGAAATCCTGATAACTCATGCCATGAGATCCACTCATATCATGAATATGATGTAGGTATAACCTATTCATCCATGTTTGAGTGTCATTTAAAGGGGATTAATCATTTAAATTATTTATTTTTCAAGTGTATTCTCTACATATAGTTGTTTTAGATTTTGAACTGTTAATTTGATCCTTTCCTTTATTCTTGCTTTAATCAAATTGAACTAAGAGATATAAAATTCATAGGATAATTTCCATTCCATTATTTTAAATTTATCTATCAATAATTTTGAAAGATAAAAATGGGTGAATGAGTTAGTATATTGGAACTTTTGGTTTTGAATTTGAAAATTCTGGATTTAAGGGAACTTGTTGATGTTGGTAAATATCTACATCAGATTTCGCATATTTTCATTAATTGATTTTATTATTTTTTAGGAATTGAAATGAATTATTTTCCCAACCATTTTTATCATTCATGAGAAATCCTTCAAGGTAAATATTTTCCATTTATTTCTCTAGTATATTTATGGTGTGACTTGGGAATGTTCTCTTATATATGTTGCTTATCATCTTGTCAATACAATGACAGAATAAAATAGTTTTTACTATGATTAAGGAATATTTTTATAAAACCATTTATCATTAAACCCACCTAAAATTAATCATTTTTAGGACTATAAAATCATTGAATGTCCTTGTTATGAAACAATCCCCCTTAATATAATGTTATATCAATTCCTTACCTAGCCACTGTATATTTCAGGATTTATAAAATTATAAGTGTGGGGGAGAGGCTATCAATGGTGGATGGGTATGTACTAAATTGAGAAGATCTTGAGGGGGGGGGGGGGTTTCTTATGATTTGGGTGATTCCATGTTATCATTCATTATAATTTACTATTCGCTTCTATTGATAAAAAAATGAATAAATTAGGTTGTGTCATAGGAGGATAAAAAATAACCGTCACCAGAACAATGAAATTTTTATAATATGTGTTTAGGTGACATATATTATATTTTTTATTAACTGAAAATTTTAAAAAAAAGTAGAAGAAAAGAACAAGAAATGATGAATTATTCATTTTGTTTACCTGAATCATGAGACCACTTTGAGCTATTTGGGGGCGGGGAGAGTAAAAATTTTTAATGTCAGATTTTTATTGATTTTATCATTTGGATATCAATAATTACTCTTTAGATTAAAATTTTATTTTAATATTTATTTATTTTCACACCATTACCCACGTAACCGAAAGTCTCAGAGACATTTGAACCTTACTGAAATCCCTCATGACTGACTATGATCTCTATCTTTACATGGTCGAGAAGTTAGATTCCTTTTTATATTATCGAAAGCAACATATTTTCAAGGTATGTGAATAAATAAATTTTAATTTTTCCCTTAATGATTAGTAGATAAATTTAATATTATGTAAATTAAAAATGGAACGCATATTAATAATGAATTGAAAAACAAAAATGGATAAATTAAAATGCATGGATATTTCCATAGATGAATATTAAAATACATGGTTGATTGTTTATTTTGAAAAAATAAGGCATTGAAGAATTTTCTTATGTGATACATGAAAACTAAATTTCCTATTTAATCAAATATTTTATTTAAATTGAGTTTAAATCATGGTAAGGTGAGTACCCATCGAATTATATTGAGATTTAATTCTTGAGGATAAGCCTGAATTCAAGTGTGGGGATTTGTTACGTCCAATTAATATATTATTTTTAATATTAATATAAATTATTTTTATAATTTAAATGATTAATTATTCCCTAGATATTTAATGTATTTTTTTGTATTTGATAATATATTTTTTTTAAAACAAATAAAGGATAAAAATAGATAAATTTAACCACTAAATGATGGAAACCCATGATGAAGGGTGTCATTTGGATTATTTTAGTGGTCAAAAACGATAAACCGAGCTAAAATAGAGGTTTTGATGCTAAAAATTATCGTTAACATCATAAATCATGTTTACGATATAAAAACAATGCAAGGGAGGAAGTAAATTCAGATCATGAACTTAAGAAAAAACTAAATGATGGGGTCAATAATTTCATAGTGTGACACCATAAGTTACATGATGAATTATGATGGACATACCTAGTTTTGAAAAAACATGATTCTAATTTCCAATTAAGACTCTAAATAATGACCCATATGACCTGAAACTGCCTTTTTCGACCCAATACATTTTTTGACTACATTTATAAGCAACACTAAAGAAAAATGATCTCCTAGAATATATATAAATTTATTTTTAATTTTCTACTTTTAGGGATTAATTAGAGACTAGGGCTGAGGATGAGTAGTTGCATTATGAAGGGTCCTACACCAGTTATACACTTCTATTGGTGTAGGGTTTTGATTTATTTATTTTTTTACTCACATTATCATAACTATTATGAGGGTTGATTTAATTTATTTCAATTATGTAATTTAAGGGGTATTTTTATACGATAATTTTTAGTTTTAAGGTAAATTAAAACGGATTTTTTTCATTCCAAATATCATATTACATTATCTATTTTATTTTACATGAATGATCACTAAATGTAAATTAAAGAATAATTCTACACTGAAAAACAAGAATTCAACCCTCACAATGATCACTAATAGGAAATTTGTTTATGTCTAAAAATGTGTTCGGTTTACCTGTTTTTCTAACTAAAGAAATTATTTGACCAATAGAAAAGGGTTATTAGGGAGTGGAATATTGATCTTATAGACCAAGGAGATCACATTGACCATATTCTGACAACAAAAAATGAAAATCTGTTATCCAAAAATCCATAATTCTTGAACCTAAAAATCACATGTTTGGTATGTTTTGTTTTATTGTTTTCTTCCTCCACCTTATTCATCAATAAAATGATATTTAGTGTGGATTTAATTTATAAATATCATAAATAATTTTGTTATTTATTAATTGATTAATTATTCTCCCCAACCTATATATGTGAGTTTGACCTCACACCTGAATTTCTTATACTACCATTTAGTTTAGTTATTTTCTTTGTTTTGTGTTATAATATTTAAAATTTGGTAACCCTTTAGAATTAATTATTCTTATAGGTATATCACCAACATAGTGCTGAATTTTAATACAAAACCAAAATCAATTCAATCATACAAATAGAACCATACAAGTCCATGTATTGCAAAAGATATCTAAATACGATGTTCTGGGATGAAATTCGGTAAATGAAGCTAATAGATGTAGAACTCATAGAGGAAATAAATAATAAGGTTTGAGATATCTTGAATTGGATCAGGGTATATCAAAGTAGAACAAAAATCTATACTTATAATTAGGGAAAATAATTTTAATTTAAAGTAAAATATCATTTATTCATTCATCTATCAACATGGAATGGTGTTATAAGTTATATTAAGAAGCGTATTATAATTACAATTTAAAATAGAATTTTATTAGATTTTAGTGAGATTTGGATCTATGAATTATCATTTTTATTTTCCACATGAATTCTATACAGAGAATGAGATAATCAATGTTTTAAAGCTAGTGATGTATAGGTTGGACCCTACTCATGTACTAACCATTGATGAAATATATATTGAACATGATTTATCCTATAATAGAGATTCGTTCAAGATTCTTGGAATTAAAGAGTTTGTGTTATAGAATTGAACAATTGAATTGGTGATTGTCATTTTGAGGAATCAAAAGTTGGAAAAAGAAACATAGAAAGTTGAGTATACATTGATGAATAATTACCCATATTTTTCATGTATTTTTTCACACCCTAAATTTAGAGGATGAGATTAATTATGGTGGGTTGCACTATTGTAAATAATTTATTAATCACAAAAACAATTCCACAATTAAAATTATATCATTTCATCAAAATGGTAAAACACCTAGTAAGACACAAAACTAGAAAATTAAATTAACAATATTGACCAAAAGCAGTTCTAAAAAAACATATATAAATATCAGTCACCAGTATAATCATGATCTCTAGAGGATCATATTCTAAAATGAATAAAAAATATACAAGATACATTAATATTATAAAGAAAACAATTATAAGTGAATTATTCATTGTATAATAACTAAGAGAAGGATATGAATAGTCTTAGAATGTTAGAATGAAGTGTATATATAATGGGTAATATGGCCATTAGAATCCGACCATTATAATAATAATGCAAAAATTATTCATTCAAGAGTCTAATAAAACGATAAAAATAATAGGTAATGATAAAATTAATAAGTATTAAAAAATTATATAAATTAACCAGTTTTAATATAATGAAACACATTTAACATAGAAAAAATTGTATTTACTAGAAGAAAGTGTTAATAATTTTTTGGTTCTGAACATATGATTTTGAAATTCAACATGTGTTTTCATTAAAAATTTAAATGCTCATATATGTAATATTATTTAAATTAAAAGGAATTAAAATTTGAAATCTATATATTGAAATTATATAATTATAAAGATTCAATAATTTTATGAGAATGTGAAATACTTCAGTAAATAGTAAAATTCGGTAAGCATATATGATAAGTATTGTGACGTAATAATGATGTAAAAATGATTTAATAATTAATATAAGTTAATCCTTGAATTATTTTTATTTTAAATGTAATTTATTTTTAGGAATTAAAATGATTTTAAAAACCTATAAATAACATTACAATGTCTTAATAGAAATTAGGAATTTACAAAAGATTATGGAAAAAAATAATTCCATGGAAAATGTAGTATAAAAATGAAATTCGGTTCTAAAATATTAAAATTTTAAAAACCATGTCCTAAATGGAAAAACCGTGAGCTAATACCATGGGTAAGCTAATGATTTTTCATTTTCTACAATGTATATTTCAATGGCATATGTTTAGAAATTAATAAAAAAATTTATCCCTCATTTGCTATAAATACCCACCCATACACCCATTCTTCTTCACTGCAAAATTTTTAGGAAAAATTACCCTACTAATATCCCACCCTATTGTCCCTAAAAGAAGTTTCTATGATTTTATGGTTCTATTCTCTATCTTTAAGAATCCACCATTCATTTTTTGGGTTCTAAATCATCCTCTTTAATTTTATAATAATTTTATTGTAATATCATTTAAATAACGTTTTCATATCCTACAATGCCTCCAATTCCATTTTATTATCGTCTATTAGATATATTTTTTATTGATATATTACTTTTTCCCTCTCATTATAAATTTTTTCCTAAGTTGTTATTATGATTATGTAAGGGTTATTAATCCTTTCTTATCCTTTATTTGTATATTCCTACTTAATTAATGTTCATTTTAATTTGAATTATTATAATTCATCGTTGTTATAAATTACATATTATATTATAAAGATAAATCACCATTCCATATCATTATACTACCTTTATAACTCATTACAATGCTCAAACATTAGTGGAAACACAAAGGAAAAATATAAATATGGGAAAACATCCTAAAAATTATGTAAATTAGAGAATAATTGGTTTCCTAACAATGAGATCCATATTTGGATAATATATGTGGTTATAGGAACTAGATCAAGCACTCCTAGGCGTAATAATCCAGGAAAGGTTTCGTTGGGTATTAAATCAATCTTCACTCAGTGCACAACAAGTGATCTTAGATTTACACCTTTTTTGACACTCTCAGGGGATATAATTTTCGTGATTCACTAGCTCTATATGAACTATAATGAAGGATTTGGATATATTGTTATAGTGATGAAATATATTACAAATTTATGTATGTAGAGTATGTATGTGTCACACCAAATTTGGAAGTGTAGGTCTGGGGGAAATATTTATTATCATTTTTTGGCCTCCTACCATTGGAAACTATTTAAATTAGAGACTATTTCTTATTGATATCCCTATAATATGAAAATACCATTAAATATTACCTTGTTATCATTCCTTGGATAAGGGTACCTTCCATTACTGTGTGAGTATCCTAGAGTTTCTATGTTGATTGTGGGATATTCAGCCAAATATTTATAATGTTCCGTTGAACATGGAAGTATTGATATATTTTATATGCATTATTTCTATAAAGATATAAATTTGTTACTTAACCACGATTATGTGTGAGGTTTCCTATGTAACATTATGATATGCATTCTTTAACTATTCTCTTCATCTGATGGATGTATTAGAGTTATTATGTGATGAGTTAGAGTTATAATTTTATATTACCTTGATGAATCATTAGGTCTCATGAGATAAACTTTTTTGTTATTTCATGTATTCCGTACCCATTTATGTATGATAAATTGTAATAATCCCTTTATAGTATGTTTATAATGTTAAACAATTTTTATTCAATCATTATGAGACTAGGTATTATTATTTACGTGACTTTGTTTCCAGTGTTCAGTTATCAATCGATATGTTATTATCATGTGACCATTCATATGTATTTTATTTGATTCTTTATTCCCCTTATATTATGTATTCCATGATTATGTTGTGTTAGATTATATTGTACAATTCTCCTTACTTAGTGTTCAAGAAAAACCCCATTTAAATTGTTTCACATTTCCCTAGAAAACCATAAAAATTACTACATGTAACAAATAAAATATCAAGGAGAAATTATATAGTAATTATGTTTTCAAAAGACAGAGCTTCAATTTTCAATTTTCTGTAATATTAAATTATGTATCTAGTTTCCTGAGACTACTAAATTATTGGATCATAAGATCTATTTTTCTGTACCAAAGCAATAATAGCTCCTGGCTCTCGGGTACTAGATTTGGTGTTGTTATGACATTTAGAAATAGTTTCTGAAACCACTACTAAAAGGTATATTTTTTTAGTAGAGGTAAGGACCATCAATAAATCAAAAAATTAGTTTTTTTAGGTATTTAATTTTAGCATTCGTTTTTAAATAACACTAGAAAATTAATCATATTTAAAAGAAATTAATAAAAATTAATAAAAATTAATTGAAAATTTTAATTTATTGTTAATACTTATTCATTAATAATTATTTAATAGTAATTATTTATAATACCTTATTATTTATATTTCTAATTTATTATTAATTACTTAATAATAATCAATAATTATTAATTATTAATATATTTATATATTTACATATAAAGAAAAACACATACATGAATAAATGAATTCATTCACACACACTCACACGGATATATATATATATATATATATATTTATATATATATATTAAAATCAAGGCTGAAACCTAATCACTTTACTAAAGTTATAAGGGAAGTTAAAAACCATACTTTAGAAATAAATGACCATAAATTTTGATTCATGTGTTTGTTTGTGCTCCAAAATATGCCAAATTGAATCCTATTAAAAGAACTACTATAATATTGGATCATGATTTAGTAATAATTAATTATAAAAATCTTATAATGTTCTAATAGAAGTTGAAAATAAGACTTCAACTTTGAGTGACTAAAACTTTAAATCCAGGTGTCCATTTGTGCTTCATGACCTATCAAATCAAATCTTACAACATACTTAGTGAATTTGGATTTTGTTCTTATATATATATATATATTATGATTCATAACATTTAATATATGTCTTTAATTTGAATAGAATTCATGGTTAAACCATAATGGTCATGAACATTATTGATGGTGGAATGATCATGGTTATGAATTGTGCATGTGTGCATGTGTATATATAGATACCAATATGAATTAGTGTTTATATAAATATAAATATTTTTATATATCAATTTATGTATATTAATTTATATATTTAGATGTATTTATATACATTTATGTGTGACTATGTACATATATACATATTTATATTTACATATAAATTTAGTTACAATCACATATAAATATGCATATATATATATACATATATTCATGTAAATTTATTTATATTTTTCTATATTTATGTATATTTATATTTATTTATGTATATATATTTATATATATTATGAGAGTAAAAATATATAATGATATTTATATGAGATCATATATATATAATGTGTGTGTTTATGAATATATATATACACACACATATTTACGTACTTATATTCAAATGTATATAAGTATGTATTTATATATATTTATGTATGTTAATATTTAGTAATATATATTTATAGATATTTATAAAAATTTATATATATTTATTTGTACTTATAAGTAAATATATATATATATATATATATTGTGTGAGTGTGTGTACACATATAAATATATGTATATAAATATAAAAGATGGATGAGGAGGGGAGCAGAGCTCCTGGTAATTGCGGACCTATGAGGGTTTTAAACCAGAATGAGTTCCCCGCGCTTCGTTCGTAGAATCAATTATGCATCGATTGTCTTGGAAACTACATATCTCTAGTTTTTAATGGTGTCTTGGCCATTCATGATGCAGTGGATTTGAAAGATTCTCCAAGAATTTGTGGATCTCTAGTTCTGAACGACACCTCTGCTCATGGCGTTGTAGATCTGAATGCCACTCTTGGTGATCATGGATCTTCAGATCTGAATGGTGTCTATGATAATCATGGATTTATAGATCCTACCTCTCCTCCTAAAGATCATGGCACTGTGAATTCTATGAGGGATAATCTAGCTTAGGGGGTAGGACTAGTCTAGATCCCTCATTGCATTATTTGAAACCCTCATGCATCAGTATCTCATTTTTTGATGTCCTTAATCGATGAAATGTTAAAATGGTTGTAGATTATCATAAGGTTGATGAAATCCCTCTTGAGGTTTCCAAATATGATAATGGGTCCTTCGAATTTTTTACAAACCCTGAATCCCTTAAGGGCAGGTTAGAAGTTTGTTAGTTTTCTTTAATTGGGAGACCCATTCTTGTTAAGGGTGACAAACCAATAAACACTGAAGAGTTTAAATTAAGGCTCTCCTGGATTTTCAGCATATCCAATCAGAAAATTGTCCCCATTTATAGAGGATATTTTCATTTTATTTTTTCTAATACGAATTATTGATCATGTGCTTATAGTTATAGATTTTATGCGTTTAATCTAGGGGTTTTCCACAACTCCACCTGGGATCTGAGTTTCAATCCCCATTCTAAAAAACATAAAACTACAAAAATAAGGACCAGAATTCATGTTATTAGTTGGTTGTTTTGGGATAAAATAATTCTTAATGACCTTGTATCCTATATTCATGTTCCCATTAAGATATATGAGGACACTATCGAAGGGAAATTTTAACACTATTCCAGAGCCCTTGTGGATGTTGACAGACTCAATCCTCTATTTGATTCTGAAACTCTAGTGGAAAATGGTGACAAAATTGATGTTCATTTTGAACATGAATTCATACCATCCTTCTATAAGTCTAGCAAGGGTGTAGGGAATGATGTCTCTAACTGTAGGAATGTTTGAAATATTCATGTTAAACTTGAAACTACCTTACATTATAGTATGTAATTTATGACGAAAGAGGAAAAAATTTATCACACCACTATTGATATTGGACCTAGGGGAAAAAAATCAAATGTTGACTAGAAGGGTATTGAAACACCTATGTTAGATAAATTTTTTAATTCCCTTCAGTGGATGAGGGATCTAAGGATGTTGATGAAAAAGAGATAAATGCAGTCAAGAAAATGATGGTGGTAGTGTTTATTTCAAAGAAATCCTTACTAGTTCTAATGTAGAACCCAAGTTAACTATGGATGAGATAGTACATGATATTTATGACCTTGTTCACAATAAATTTGAAAGGGATGTGAAAAAAGAAGTAGATGTGGAAATGGCACTAGAGTGTTCTCAATCCAGTAAAGTAAGGAATTAGATTTATGTCTCCCCTTTTATGATGCACATTTCAGATATAGAATCTCCTCACATGATAGAATATAAGGGAATCCGCTCATGGAGAATTACCCTCAGCAGAGGGATGAACTAGAAGTGGTTTGAAAAAAAATAAGACACATAAATGGGGTTGTCATCTGAAAAATCATGGACAAGGATGAGGATGAGATTTTTGGGCTGCTGCACGTGGGAGTGGCTAGTTGTCTTCCTCCAAAGAGCTCACTATGGAGCATGTTAAACATAGGGAAAAGTATTATATGTCTTTCAATCATAATAATTCATAGACAGGATGAGAATCAACTGATTACATCTCTAATGAATATGGAGCTAGTATTGATTTCACTAAATTGTAGTTTTCTTTTATATGTGGGATTATCAATTATTTTAACCCATCCTTTCTATTTTCCAAGTCTTTTATATTTCAATAAATTATTGTAGGAGAATGTGTGCTCGACTCCTGGACCTTTTTTAGTATATATATATATGTGCGTGTGTTTATATATGTTTGTGGGTGTATATATATATATATATATTTATATGTGTATTTATGTGTATTTATTTATAATTTACATATATTCACGTATATTATATTATATTTATATTTATATATATTATATATTTATCTATAATTTACATATATTCACATATTTATATGAATTAATATGCATTTATTTATGTATATTTATATATATATATTATATATTTGTATATTGTATATTATATATTTGTATATTATATATATATATTTATCTATATTGTGTATTTCGATGTGTATTTATATATATTTATATGTATTTATATGTTTTTATACATTTTTATATATATTTATTTGTAATTATATGTATTTATTTATATTTATATGTAATTATATTTTTAAGTGTTTGTATTTACAAATTATGAATAAATATATGTATGCATATTAATATATATATGGTGTGTCAGTGTGTGTGTGTGTGTGTGAGTGTATTTATATGTATATATATTAGCATATTGAAATATGATTCACCACCACATGAAAGGTTTGATGGAGTTGTAAAGGCTTTATAGAATAACAAAGCGGTATGATTTTAAGACTGTTGTTAAATATATTTTTAAATTTTTTTTATTAAAAAAAAATTAGAATACCACCACTAAACACTTGAAACCACCTCTAAAAAACTATCATGAAATGATTTTTAGTGGTTTTGTAAAAGTATCACGAAATGATTCCTAACACAGAAATACATGAAAGTTTTGAAGAACAAGCATATATCCATTTACGAAAGTTTAAACCGTCTTGAAATTCCCAAAAATCACTACTAAATGATGTTATTGGTGTATTTTGACATGGAAACCCTATAATATTCACATTATAATGTTTTAATATTCACCAGTTTCTCTAATTTCAGGCATGTACTTTGCAATCTCAATCACATGATCAAATAACATGTTAACAAATTTAGTTGGGTACATCCTCAAGTCCTTATAATTCTTCCACAATACATGTATTTTAGCTTCTCTAATTTTTAAGTTGCATTCATGAATTTTCAAAAACTTTTCCTTTGTAGTGTTCAGGATATAAATTACATTTTCTTCATTAATATGATGTTATAAAAGCATTCCCTTATAAAACTAAGTCATTTTGAGTCAACATACAATTTCTTGTGACCCCTTCCTTTGAGTAATCCACTTTCCATGTTTATAGAAATTCCATGTATGATAACTGTAGACATATCCATTTTGAGTGATTGGAAATGGTGCTTCATCCAATTATTCCATAGTTAAAAATTGTATCCTTTAATTTCTTGAGTCACTATATTATTAATGATCACTACAATATCTATCTAAATGATAACAACACCTTTGAAATTATATCATTACCAATGAAATAATTTTCAATCTCAAATATTCTTCTCTGATACCGATTGATGGTTAAAAAAATGTATTATACCTTGGGGGTGACTCATGGTAGGTAAAATTTAAATTCTACCATTTAATTAACACATTCTGTGGTTTGTGGGAGCACACCTCTATTATTCACTAAATATGAAAGCAGTAAAATAAAAGACAATTTTTTTACTTGTTTTACCATAACTGGGAAATGTCTAATGAGAATATTCCAGTGATGTTTTGGTGTACTGAAATATACTAAAATAACTTATTATATAAGGTTTATAGTTCAATACCTATCCCTCTTTATTAAAAATGCTCACAAAGAATGACATTACACTACATTGAAACACAAAGAAGACTAAATACCACTAAAGTGTACAAATTTGTCACAAAAATTAAAAAAAGAGTTAATCCTCCATTTATATATAAATAAAATACTTGTTCACCGTAATTCATAATTTTATAATCCTTTGACTTTATATTCTAATATATTTTAAATCAACTCTAGGTTTTTAGAATGTTTCCCTCTAGAATTCTTCATCTATTCTCTCTAAATTCTCATATCTCCCTTTTTCATTCAGACTATCTCTTATGTGTTTTCTACAATTCCTAATATTTAATAAATGGATAATATCTCTCGATTTCATTCATATCCCCTATGATTATTTAATCTATACTAATCCATATTGTATTGATAATGTCGTCTAATAAGGTCAAAATTTAACTATTTTTATCACATAAAAACCTTTAAATTAGATAGATTTTGAATAATTAAAAAGTATTAGACTACAAAAAACCATTATGATGTAATATATTCAAACTATATATCCTATAAAGGTCATATCTTAACCCATATATAAAGATTAATTATTGTGTGATGATAAATTCTAAAAAATTATATCTAGAAAATTCATTATAATATAATGAAAATTATTAAGGAAGAATATTTACTTCACGGTCTTCCTTTATGGAAAGAACCACATGTTACAATGGATATCCATTTACACCCTAGTAAAGAAAAAGATTTTTTAAGAAACTATGGGGTCCTATTTTGGTATAAATATCGACCTAGAATCCATAGAGTTATATCTATTCATTAAGATTCAATCACACTATAACAAATTATTGTGAAATATTTTCCCATGGTGGCATAATATTTTCACTCCTTCAATAAAAATTTAGTTACAAATTAATTACATATTTATAATAAATAACCACAACACAATCAACAATTGGAAATAGACCACCACACACTAAATAAATTATATTACACTTTATAGTGTTTTTTATTCTTCGATAAAATATTCATTAACATACTCCAACTTAATTAAATTAGAAAAAATGAATTTATTATGAAACTTTGAGTAATTTTAAAATATTTTTACGATTATTTATCATTAGGAACAATCCAAAAACCATCAAATTTATTTTTTTCTAACAATACCATTCTTGTAGAAACCATATCAATAGCCCTGATAAATGATATTTTATAAATATATGAAACCTTTAATGGTGTTCCATCCATAAAATAATTCAATTAAATTTTTCTTATATAATAAAATGTTTCAAAATAATTTTTACTCAGGATGACAAAAAAATGTTCAATAATTATCAAACATATCCTTCACAAGATAAAACATACAAATCACATGAAATTGTGTATAAATATACATGTAGGGATACAAGTTATGGTGACCTGGAAATTTGACTTATAAATTTAGAGGGTGGGGGTGGAGGGTAAATTAGTTATTACAAATTTTAATAATAATTTTTTATCAACCTCTCTCCCTTTTAGAGTTTAAGATCAATAAAACTTTTCATTTTTTTCTTCTTTTATGTTTAATTTTTCTCTTATTCTTATTCGTTAGAAAAATAAATTGAACACAAAATGTTCATGTTTTTAATATCGATCACCTATGATTTAGTTGAAAATTTCTATAGCATGATTGATATTATCTAATTCACATAAAATACACCAATATAATAAAATAGATTTGTAATAATGGTGGTATTATCATTTACCTATAATTCTACGACATGGATTAGAAACTGGAGACTTAAATCGGGGTGTCCACATGGCCTTAGGTGTGTCCACCAATCATCTAAAGCTAATAGGATACACTGAAGGTTTCAATTAAAATCCATGAAGGAATATTTTTCCTTAAAAGAACTCAATTCCTTTTCTTAATTATTTTTTGAAAAACTTAACATGAGGTGTCTATATATCATACCAAACCAAACATTGTGTCCAAATAAATAATAATTCTCTAAAATATTTTTAGTGGACATAATATATTGTCTTATCTAATATTCTAAGTGATAATTGATTTGTATGTACCTAATATAAATATATTACATGTAAAAAAATTTAAAATAGATAAAAAATATGGACAAGTATTATGAAAATAACAAAAAATCATATTACATGACTACACGACCAACATTAAAATTATATTACCACATGGTCATTACATAAATACATAGATTATATCATTTCCATCTATCCATTCAATGTACACAACTACCAAATAGATCAATGAGTGGAAAAGATACCGTAGACCACCACCGTAGTACCGATAAAGTGACTGTGAACCACCACTAGTAAATAATGATTTATTTACATTACCTATATCACAATGTACAATTCATACATGAAAAATAGATTATTCATCAGGGGGTGAGTATATAACTCATTAGGTTTTACCTAATTGTCATAAAATAATCTACATGCAAGGGTAAACAAAGTAATCCAATTATTTTTTATGAAATGCATCCCAAACCAATGAAATTTTATTAAAAACTTAAAGAAAATATGTAAAATAATAATCACCCAAATAATAAATATGGTAATTCAATTTTATTTTTTAAAATTCCTTCCAAACATATAATTTATAAATATTTACCGATGTTAATTTTTTAGAAAACTCTAGACCTTTTCAATTGAGGAAACCCTTATGAGTGATAATAAAATTACACAATATTGTATTGAGTTATCAATTAATGATAACATTTATATCCTAGTCCATCAATATCAATAGTGGATCCATAATACATGAAAATACATTACCTTAGATGTAATGATTAATTTTTACCCTAATTAAATCATTAAAAACACTTAAACTGCATAAAAATAAATACTTAAAGTTAATAATTTAACACACTGATTATTGAATATACATTTCCCTTAAAACACCCACCACCATACATTGATCAACTATAAAAATAATGATTTTTTTTCAAAAATTTATTACATATTTTTTTTCTCAACATAAATCACCCAATCCAAATAATAATTTCTTCAAGATTTAATAAATATTGACTCCACATACAATAAAAAATATAAATAAACATTCTTTCTTAATTGAGATCTAATATACCTTAACGAACCTCTAAAATTAAATTGCAAAACAAAATAATCATCAAATTAAAAAATAATATTTTTTTGAAATTAAAAGTGATATAATTTCTCCAATGGAAAATAAGTGTAATAGGAAAAATATTAGATCAAGAGTATATTACATTCAATGAGAGACTTGATCTTTTAATAAACGATGAAATTAGAATTGAAGGTGAAGTTAAAGACCAAAATAGCCCATAGAATCACCCAAATATCTACTATATATGGAGGGATTAAAAATGAAGAAGGGAAAAATCGTATTAAGATAAAAATAGAATTTTATATACATGTTTTAAAGTGATATATATTTATTTTGCATGATATATTAACATTGAACCTTAACCCTGAAATATCATCAATTTTAAAGATGACTGACATGACCAGGTTTCATGGACTACATGCTGTGCACCTTAACTATTCATGATCCAAATACCATTAATTTTTTTTAATTTTATTCAAAAATTAATTAAAATATAATTATTTGATCACTTACGATGAATAGAGGTGTGAAAAATCTCCCTAAAAATATGAATTTTACCATTAGAAATTAGTCAGGCTATTTTATTTGTAAAAAAAGTTTAGATAAATCCAAAATATGTGACTATCTATCTCATGAGTCTTGTTGAATCTGATCATGCTTTCATAACACTCAAATTTAAAAATTACCCTTCCTCATATTGCCCTCCCCCCATCTATAAATGATATTGACTAGTTCATCTAAAAAAGTCACATTTGACTCAAGTTCCACTTGATCCTAATGGATAATATATAAATGATATAGTTTTTCACATTCTCAATTAAGAAACATAAAATTAATTATATATATAAATATATCATGTCTGTAATGATAAATGAAAAACCACCACTATAATTTGTTTTATAATCTCAAAAATCCCAATATAGCCTGAAATACACATAAATTTTCTTCCAATTCAATGGTTTCTTAATTGATTCAACACCCAAAAGAATACCTAATCACTAATAATAAACATTAAGTGATGTATTTGATAATCTATATAGGATTTCGAATGAATATGTGATATATCTATTCTCCTTCTTATGATGATGATATTCTCTATAGTCTGTCGTAAAAATACAGTATCCTAAAAGATATTTATACCCTACCTCTATCCATTATAATATAAATGAAAAATTTATTTCCAAAATAAATTTTAATTGTACCATAAGAATCATCACCTAATAGATATTAAAAAAATAATATTTTATTAAAGGCATATAATCCATCAATGATTTAATAAATTCTAACACATAAGACAAGAAAAGTCTTCCATGACCTATATGGTTTCTTTATTTTTCTTTTTTGCCTAAGGATAGTAAGTGGTAGTTGAAAATATACAGTTTCTTACGTAATGGAAAAAACTCTTGAAAAACTATATGGTAAATTAATGATACTAGTAAAATATAATTTAATTAAAAACAACATTATTGGATGTAAAGGTGTGTTTAGTGTTGTATATTTTATCAATCAATAGAATCATGTCATCAATGGTTTTTTTGTTGAAATAATTTGTTATATTCAATGATAAGTTAATGAAGAGTGGAATTGTGAGACATTGAGTCTTGGATAATGAAATAAAGAATAATTTTGTCACCATAAACACAGAAACCATATTTAGAATATAGGGAGGATTCATGACACTATAAAATAAGGTGTTCCATGTAAAGGATAATCATGTCATATTCAAATAGGTCATTTGTGTGATTCATGAAGAAAAGCTAAAGAAGGCAGTGAGCCAAAATTTATTTAGGATAATACAAAGGCAACTGTTTTTTCAGATATATTTTTGATTGAAAATAAGAATTTATCAAATATTAAAAAACTTGAATGTTAGATAATCAGAAGAAGAAGGTACTAATGTGGCCTGAAAGTGAACAGGGTTATTAAGAGATCCAAAACAAAATTAAGAGTCTATATGTTATTTTTAATGTCAATATGTAATTCATGAGTTTTTGAATTTTGTTTGGAAAATGAATAATTATGATTCCAAGAAAGGTTGAATAATATGGAGATAATTGAAAGTAAAATGTGGCTTTGAATATCGTAATGCCCCATGACATGTAATATTTCCAATATTATGTATGTTTTTAAAATTTATGAAGATCCAATTAGAATTAAGAAATTATATAAAAATGTAACATTTTATTGACCATCCTAAGAAATAATTTTGGATAAGTCCTGATGTTTTATATATGTATCATATTTATGGAGTTACATAATATATTTGGGGCAATTTGAATAACTGAAAAAATCCAAGATCATTACATTTTATATATATTTTTATGATTATGCGTAACATTTTTAGTTGGGACTGAAATGTGGATAAGGTAATGTGGGATCCTAAATACTTAATATTTTTTGGGATTTTTATAATGATGAAAATGAAAAGTCTCACCTTTATTTCATATGGTTTTTCAAAAACCATCTTAATTTTTAAATGTTTTTAATATGTATATGTTTTTACACATTCCTTTGAGTGAAAGAGAAGACCTTCCATTCCATGACCAGAAGATTTCCACCTTGAATAATATTATATGAATTTAAATTCTTCTATCCATTTAAAGGTGACCATTACCTAAATTTGAGTTTCTTACTACATTGTCCACATTCATAGAATAAGATTTTGGGAATGTTTTTATTATCATATATATTATCAATTATATCTATAATTTATAATAAATTTAATTGAGATTATTGAAGTTTATATATATATTTTGAGATGTGAAGGCTATAATATTTTTTGTAGATCATAAATAGTATGAATAATTAAAAAGGAGGACCCCATGATGTTAACTTTATAAATTTTTTATATTCAAAATATAGAAATTATAATTCACAATAATTTGTGAAGGAATAAATAATTAAAAAAGGAGAATTCAACACAATGGTTTTTATAGAAATTTATATATTCAAAATATGTAAAATATTTAATATGTTTTTTATTAATATATAAGAAGAATATGAATAAAAAGATAAGAAAGGACCGAGGTTTCTTCTAATTAAAAATTCAACGAGTTGAGGAAAATGAAAGAGGAGATTCTATGTAATAATGAATATATAGTTTACATAAAAAATATGAACTGAAGAACAAACTAATAGATTTGAGTAAAAAATAATAAGAGTTCAAGGTAGGAATAAAGGATTATTATTGATCGTATCCAGTTCTTTAAGGTAGAATGGTGTAAGAGTATATGTGTAACATTGACATATTTGGATGTTGAAAGAATAAAGAGTTGAGATAATTCTATTGTGGAATTCTCTTTATGTAGAGAATAAGTGTCACTACTATGATCATTAAAAATCCATAGATTAGTTCCTCATAGAAATAGAATATTAATATCATTATTTAGGATAAAAATTTAGAATTATAAACTCACTATAAATAATTATCTCATCTTGTTGGAAATAAAATTGTGAAATTATCATGGAAGACAATGGAATATATATTTGTATTTGAAGTTTTATAACAGTTAGAGATTTCTATGTTGATCAAGGATAGACCATTAAGTAGATAAACTGATCAATAAATCATTAAATAAATTCATGGAGCCAAATAATAGGGACTTACACTTTGATGAGAAGTAATCAAATCCTAAAACATGTAATGGAATTTACATTTATTGCAGAGTGACCATACACAAACATGTATCTAGAAAACTAGTGCAGTAGCAGATTTTTTTAAATCAACATATCATTGTGGTGTTTTACATGGATCTATCACTTTTTTGTAAATCAAGTAAAATATGTGTGTCTAGTTCATGTGTTATTTTATATAATATTTGTGTATTATTTAGTGAGAATACCATTAATAGTGACAGGTTGAACAATAGATCTTGTTAAAATGGGAATAATATCCTAATTGAAAAATATTTGAGTGAAAGAATATTTTTAAATGGGAAAAACCTATTTCACTCTCAATTTTAGGTTATCTCAAATTGGAACATGTGATTTCAAAGAAAAAAGTAAATAACTTGGTGTTTAATCTCTAAATATATTGTAATTTTGTTGTGAACATGTATTCAATGATTAAGACACCATTTTTAATAGTACTAATTTTGAATGTTTTTAATAGTTGATTCATAGATTCCTATAATATTGTAGAAATAAGGCCATTGAATATATTGAAATAGATTTTATTCTTGAATAATCTAAAGGAATGAATTTGAAATGATAAGATAAAAAAGTTCATGAAAAGATCATTTTCTAATTAGTTTTATCTGAAAATATCACATTTTTCTAGTACATTAGAGATGTCAAAAACCTTGAAAATAGTTTATAGAAACTTTGTGGGAAGAATGAAGGTTGAAGGGACTATCCAAATAGAATATTGAAATCTATTGAGGATTAGAAACCATTTAAAAGACTTGGTAATAGATATCTTATACAAAAATGATTCAATAAGAAGAAGAATAGGAAGCAGACTTCTAGGAATATAGATTCTCTAATTTTGATGAACAATTCTAATTTTATCATCTTATATGAGTCTAATGTTGATTCATAAGACACATAAATACTTGTAATTTTATATTATATCATCACATATAGAGTGGATGATGATCCTATGAACTTAAAAGGGATGAAAAAATGATGTTTATCCAAGAGAATTAACTTATAGTAATAAATAAAAGATCCTATTTATAATGTCCTCCACTAGTCCTCAAATATTGAACAATGTTCTAATTGAAGGAGACAAAATGAGGACCTTAGGTGTGTCTCCCCATATGCTAGGGTATTTCAACTAGTATTGGGGTTCTTGGGTAGTACTATGGGGAGACAATACCCCCATTAATGAGTACATAATAAAAATAAAAATAAACCAAGAATCATCCACAAAATAAACCAGAGTAAATAGAATCAATCAATATATCCGTCAACACAAAATGTAATGAAGAATAATATATTCATGCATAATTTGATCTCTTATCAGGATGAGGACCTATAAAAATTAATTATATGAAAAATATAAATGTATACAAGGATCTACTACCACTCTAAATCTGTACCTCAAACAACAGTCTCCAAAACCTTGTTGAGATACTCAATCCTGAAAATAAATCAATACAATACTAGGCCTCTTCCCAATCCATTATAGGCCCCATTCCCTTCCTGAAATCATACATATAGTCTACACACACAACATGGTTCTAGTGTAGAAGGAAAAATTAAATCTTGTGTAGGGCATAATAAATGGTGTACCTATCCTCTTCTATCATAACATGTGTATAGACATGAGATATGCCCAACATAGTGAAAGAATAACTGATATATAATAAATAAAAAAATAACTATCGATACATGTGTTCTACGGAACACCTGATATTGATGTAACCCTACTTCATCTATTATCAGGGTGTCTACAAGCATGTCACATAACTGTGCCAACTTGTGTTATACCCAAAAACCAAGATGAACCATTTTAGGAAAACACACTGTCCTAGTCAAGGGATGTGACACTCCATTCCATACATCACCACATCCTAATTCGGGGAGTTTCTCCAAGAAATTAAAAACTTTATCACAACAAGATCCATGGATTATGTCCAAGGCATCCCAAAATCTGTAGGGTGACCTATGTTAGCCCCAAGACTAGTATATCCATCCCATATCCAAGTACCGTCATCAAGGTACCCCAAAACCTATGGGGTGACCTACATCCATCCCAATAACCATTGCATCCATCCAAGATCCAATTATTATCTCCAAGACATCCAAAATGATTTCATACAATTGTTTCCTAGGAGCATTGTCTATGAATTAAAATCTCATAAATAAACTCAATGGATCTCCCTATCAAGAAAATTATATCATCAGATTCTAGGTTGTGAAACTCCCTTCAATACATCTCATCGTGGTGGACTATAAATTCCACCACTTAGATATAAGGAGCATGTTCATGGAATCCAAAAATAATACGTAAACAGAGGGTATTTACCTATGAATAAAACATTTCCTAGATCTATGAATGTTTTTTTCTAGATAAACACATCATCTAATTCAAGGGGTGTGACTCTCCTTGCTGAAAATCACATATCAGTGGACTATGCATCCAACCATATTTATGTAAGGAATATATTCAACGCATACAAAACTATATAATCTACATCTTGATAAATCTCAGTGTCCAGTAAATCTAACCCAAATAATCTCATACAATGTATCTCAATGGGTTATCCACTTTCCTGAACCCATCCCCCAAATCTGATTTCAACCACTCATGTGCTTAACCTATCATCATCAGATCTATAACAGGATCAAACTATTGATTTGGATTTTATAGTGACACCCTAAATATTTACTTTCCATTTTACACACACAAATACTCTTGGGTAATAATCACACAAGGGAAGAAACCAAGGTCCCCTAGGCCTGTCATATCCAAGAAACCCCACAGGGTTCCATTATGATGTTCTTATCTCTCGGTATATCACCCATTTCTCATAGTGAATAACATCACTCACGGCCACCCTAGGCCTGTCCACTCACCCAACCTATCTACCTACTTGGGTCATCATTCAATCTCACTAATCAGGTAAATCACCATGATAACAAAAATAAAGGATTGTCATCCTATGTCAAGTACTACTATTATTTCCACAACCCTCACCAAGAAGATTATGAGTCCATTTATCAGATATAGAGCATCCCAAAGGAGAATTATGAGTCAATTCATAAGATTTAGAGACTCTATATGATATCATTATTTCCCATGAATAATCCAATAAATTACATTGAATCACCAAATGGATTCCACATTTTGGGAAATTAAACTTATACCAATGGTTTCATGAACCTCTATAATAAAAGTTGTGAGAAATGATCTATACCAACAATTTCATTGAAATCATTTATATAGAACCCATAGATATCCATTTTTATAAAGGTTTTATTAAAAAATGGGTATATATTCTATAAAAATTATTTTCCAAACCATTTTCAATGGTTTTATCCTCCAAATAATCAATAAACACCTCCAAAATTGTACGATAACCAACAGAAACCCCAAAAACATACACCAACACCCCAAACCACTAGAATACAATATAGAAAAGTCATGTAGGAATTTAATTCATTAAACCAGTCAAAATACATATTTATGATATAACATATATTGTATGTTTAAAATTTGATATGTTAAAAATTGGAAAAAAATCATAACCCGTGTATGACATCACATTTATTCACCCAATATAATGTGTCATAAATATTAGTTAGAAATATAGATAATCAATCTCTCAATCAATACCAACAATATCATCACCGACGTCACCATCCTCATCATCATCAAAATCACCATCACCATAACCATAATCATCTCCAACACCATTGTTTTCATCACCATCACCATCACCATCACCATCACCTTCACCATCACTATCATTATCACTATCACCACCACCATCAACATCACTAAGAAATTCAACATCCGAGAAGCACTATGAAAATCATCACCATCACACAACACGTTATATAATGAACACATCATTGATATTCGTGTATCAAAAAATACAATAGTATCTAGTGTAAGTGATGGAAATAATTCTCTCATAACATTAATAATTTTCTAATTGGCCTTTTGATTTTATTCAGACTCATTCATGGATATTTTTTGACCTCTACTACCTGTAAATGTGACATTAAATCCTTTGTATGATTCATTTATAACTTAGTTATATCATAATAGTTCAAGTATCCTAAAATTTTCAAAACTCTATTTGGTACGATATTCTTCCCTGGTCAATAGTATACCCTCCCATGGTGATTATCTTATAATATCTAGTGCTAATAATATTTTTCCATAAGGTTTTTATTTTATTTCTCGTAAATGTCCTCCAAAGAAAATTGTTTCAAATATAAATGAAAGTATCTAGTTACAAAATAGATTTTAATATTTGAAATCAATAACGTAAAATATACAATCTGTTATTGAGTATGTTCATTTACAACACATTAATATTTCCACATTATGCTTGAGAAAAAAATCTTATTGATGCACCAATCCTTCAATTTTCAATATCACTACCAGTAATGAAATTTAATTTAGAGATCCATTATTTAATAATACTATATTTTTTTAACAAAATTAACTCATTGTAACCAATATTTAATTGAAAATAACCGAAAAATATTGATTTAAATTTCACAAAAATATACTATATTATCCCCAACTATGTGGAAATATGATCAATCATTCCAAAGTTAAAATATTTAGATTATTTTAGTGAAGCTATGTTCATTTTAGTATTGTTATTATATTGGGTCAAATTCATTATTTTTTGGTTCCACTATGTTTGGATAATTTTTTTTTAGTATGAATTATTTTGGTTAATACAACACTTTTAGATCCAATTCATCTTTTTTTGGATAAGTTATGAATATAAATTATTAATAAGGATTATTATAGGTAAATATGGTTTAGTTTATCTTGAGAAATTTATGTTCAGCTTATTTTTACTGGATTATTATAATTTGGTTCCGTTTAATTTTATTCATTTTGGTTTCATTTAATTCATGCTTTGGTTGTAGTTATATTCAATACATAATATGATTTAGATTTCTTCTATAAAAGTTTTTATAATATAGTTCATTTCATAATTTATTATACTTAGATTGTTTATATTTTATATTATTTCTATTCATTTGGTCCAAGTCTGTTAGGGTATGATTATTCCAATTTATATATTTCTATTATTATAATTTATTTGGAATGGGAAGGCATATATTGTAATGTTTATTTTTATTTGGTTTCATTATATTATCACCATATTAATTATAGTGTCTATTTTATAAGTATTTATGTTTATATTAAATTAATCCATTTAAAAATTAATATGTTAGTATTATTTGAATATTTACAAATGTTACTAGATTTTATAGTTTTCATGTTAATATCATTTAGTGTTATAATTATTTATATATTAATATTTTATGAAAATATTTTAGATTACCCTTATTTAACTTTATCTTACCCTTACTAATGAATATTTTACCCATACATAACTTTTTTACCTTTAATTAACTTTAGATTACCCATATATAACTTTGTTTTACCCTTCATTAAATTCAGTTTACCCTTATGTAACGTATAAAAGTTTATTTTTACCCTTAAAAAATTTTGTATTGTCCTTAATTAAATTAAGATTACATAAATTAACTTAATTTTAACCTTACATAAATATTTTTACCCTAAATTAATTAATTTCTACCATTACATAAAATTAGTTTACCCTAACTTATTTTTTTACCCTTAACGTTTTTTAACCTTAAGTAACTTTAGTTTACCCATACATAACTTTTTTTACCCATAATTAACATTATTTTAGCCTTACATAACCTAAAAAAGTTTCTATGTAACCTTACATACCTTTTTTTACCCTTACCTAACATTATTTTACCCTTACATAACTCTTTATATGTTTAATTAACTATAATTTACCCTTTATTTAATTCGTTTTATCATAAATTAACTTTATCTTACCCTTAACCTTTTAACACTTTTTTAAAATATTGTTTACCATAACTTAAATTTGCATTCCCCTTAACTTTACACTTACATAACCTATACAAGTTTATATTTAATATTACGTAAATTTTTTTAACCATACCTAACATAAGTTTTTCCTTACATAAAATTAGTTTGTGCCTTATTAACTTTGTTTTACCCTTAATATTCTATATGTTAAATTTATATAACATAATTTTACCTTTAATTAAAATATATTACCCTTACCTAACCTTATTTTTACCCATACATGTCCTATATAAGTTTTTTCTTACCCATACATAACAAGTAGAAACATCTTCATACCTTTACTTAACTTATATAAAAATCAAATTACCTTTCCATAACCAAATCTATCCACCTTTACTTAGACAGTTTAAATTTTGAGTTACCATTATACAATTCTAATTCATAATAGAGTTCAGATTTACAGAATATGTTTTATACCATATTATTATCATAACATGAATCATAAGTTTAGGAATTGAGGTATGATCTTCTTTACATTTATATTACAATCAACTTAAACACATTTCCTGATGAAAAATACTTGATTCCTCTCATGTTCTAGAATCATGATCTACCTCAATGTGTGGGGATACTTTATAGAATCCTTTTAATTTTCTATTTTATTTAAAAATTTCCAAAAATGAATATTCAACAATACAAAGTAGAGTATTAATGATAATCATCATTGTTTTCAATCAGAAACCTCAAATTTGAATAACAACTTAAACTCATAAATCGTTCATTGAGTAATCATATCTCAATACTTTCTTTGCTATAAAAACATTTACGATAGGTATAGCCTTTAAATATGATCCAAATAAAGTCAAAAATCTATTATAAAATTCTTATTTATATTCTCTACACATCTCTCCTAATTTCATTAAACAAATAGTCCTCACAACTTCACCATATGGAAATTTATACTAAATATCCTACCAAAATATTAAATCTTATAAATCCAATAATAATATAAAATTAAATCTAATTAATTGTCTTACCCATATAGGAGACCAACCATTATACTTTATTTCATTTTCAAGGAGTCTCTAGGATAGTGTCATGATGATAATTATGTCACAATATTTGTAAAGAATCTCCATTAAACACTTTCATTATCTCATTATTTTAACAATCATTTTATTATCCTCATCATACTCAATCATCACCTATGTGTGGTGGTTCATCACTTCACACATGCATTTATGCCGATGCCTCTTTATAGTGATATATATAACCATTAATGAATAGATGGAAAATATAAAATTATTACATATTATAATGAAATGAAATTCTGGTCATATATACATGGGCCAGGTTGACTAGTGGATACTGTTGGATCAATAAGGGTTGAATGATATTTGACCTATGTATTACTAGTGGGGTCCAATGAATGCTTTTGATGGTAAGTATGCTTAAGAGTATTAGAATACGCCAGTGCAGAAGTCGGAGGACCATGAATTTAGAGACCTGAAGCATAACGTACATGGACATTACATTACTTTTGTGGAATACTTAGTATATAACAAAAACACACACACAAGGACCGTAATAGTTTAGTGTCTTTGGAAACTCAGTATATAATCTTCTAATTGTGGTGAAAGATCTTCAACATCTCCCAAAAAGATCTTCTTTTTTTAACCTAAAACCATTATTTATATCCTGGGCAAAAGAAAACATAAACGGGTGAGCTCAAATGCTCAGTAAGGGTAAAAAAAAAAGAAATATCAATCACATCATATTCATAAGAACATAACATTTTGGAAATCTTAACCTGAAAAAAAAGATCATAATATCATAACATGGGATAAATCATAGTAGTGAAATGTAATCACAATAATCATAACTTAAAAACATGAATATTTGTGTCATACACACATAATCATATAGAATCATTTCTTATTAGTCAAGACTCATTTCCATGACTATCTTATTGGACAAAGTCCATTTCTGAACCGAGTTCATTCCTCATTTAAGTCCTGTTTCACTGAATCGGTTTAACCTTCTGTTCTAGCCATGTCTATCTCATGAGATATAAAATCTTTACCCAATACATTGGAGGTAGATATAGGTCCCACCCATCTCATAATGATACCATTCTTATGTGTGCCACAAAATCATAAATCATACATCATTGCATAACCCATGTAAAAAAATGGGAATCTAAAAAATCATGACATCATAAAACAATTTATATAAGATAAATGAAATAATAAAAATATTACCATCACAAAATAATCAAATAAATGTAATAATAGGGATATATACATAACCCTTTATTATCTTAGATGTAAAATAATTTTGATAAAACTCTTGAACTCCATTGTTGCGGAAAATATCCTTTTTAATTCAATTTTTTTTTCCTTTCATAACATGTCATACAATTTTAAACTAAAAGAAGTTGATTAAAAATAAACTTGAAAACTTTTAAAGGAAGATTCTGGGAAATATTGTTTTAAAAATCCATTCATGCCGTATGAGTTAAAAAACATTCTTCTCGTACTTTTGTCGGAAAAGTCAAAAAGTACCTCGTACGAAAAATGATAAAATATTCCTTTCATATCTTTTACAATAAACTCAAAAAAGGGTAAAAATGGATTTAAAAAATTTTAGGTGGATGGAAATAATATTACATATTGAGGAAACATGGATGTGGATGACAAAATACACCCCAGTAAATACTGAAGTATAAAAAATCTCAGATAAAAATGAGATTGTGATATTTCCCTTACCTTAGGTCCGATTTGCTTTGTAAGTGTCCGAAACTCTTGTATAATGATTTAAATAATGTCATTGAATTATTACAGAATCATACTCATTGTTATGATATCATATATGGCTCACTTATGACTTTATATTACCCGTTTATTTGTAAATTCCATGTTAACACTAGTGCAGAAAACGTTTTTTACGTCGGTTATTTTTTATTATTTACGTCGGTTTTTAGGCGACGTTAATACGGACGACGTTATAAATAACGTTTTTTACGTCGGTTATTTAAAACCGACGTAATATCCCTAACATCACGGTGGTTATCACGTCGGTTCATATAATAACCGACGTGATAAATATGCGCGTGGGGCTTTATCACGTCGGTTATTCCCTAAACCGACGTGATAAAACTCCTGGGATATCGTTTATCACGTCGGTTATGTCATAACCGACGTGATAAACCCTTCCCCTGGCCTTTTATCACGTCGGTTATTTAGGAAACCGACGTGATAAAAAGGCCTGGGAAACGTTTTAGCACGTCGGTTATCCAATAACCGACGTGGTAAATTGATTCCCAGGACTTTTAGCAGGTCGGTTATATTAAGAACCGACGTGATAAAAATCCCCGGGAACGGTTTATCACGTCGGTTCTAGAAAAACCCGACGTGATAAACCCCTCCCGATTTATTTACCACGTCGGTTATAAAATAACCGACGTGAAAGAAATATTTTTTTTAAATAATTGCACTGCTCTCACCAAAAAGCAACCAGAAACCAAACAAAAATAACCATGCCAGCCCTCCCCCAAGCCCCAACTGAACCCCACCCTCATCTATACCCACCTAACAACCTGGCCAGCCCTCCCCCACCACATTGGAGCCCCACCACAACCCTTGGACACCCCCCACCCCTTGGACAGCCCCCCACCCTCATTTACACCCCCACGACCCCTAGTACAGCCGCAAACACCCATTGGACACCCCCCTCATTTACACCCAACCGGCCCCTTGGACAGAACTCCCAGACACCTTGGACACCCCCCCACCCCTTGGACACCCCCCCCCCACCCCTTCGACAGCCCCCCACCCTCATTTACACCCCCCGAACACTAGGACAGCCCCAAACACCCCTTGGACACCCCTCCCATATCCCTTGGTCACCCCCCACCCCTTGGACACCCCCCACCCCTTGGACAGCCCCCCACCCCCTGGACACCCCCCCGACCCCTTGGAAACCCCCCTACCCCTTGGAAACCCCCCCATCCCCTTGGACAGCCCCAAACACCCCTTGGACACCCCTCCTATATCCCTTGGACACCCCCCCACCACTTGGACACCCCCCCACCCCTTGGACAGCCCCCCCCCACCCTCATTTACACCCAACCGACTCCTTGGACAGCCCCAAACACACCTTGGACACCCCCCCATATCCCTTGGACACCCCCACCCCTTGGACACCCCCCCACCCTCATTTACACCCCCCCGACCCCTAGGACAGCCCCAAACACACCTTGGACACCCCTCCCATATCCCATGGACACCCCCCAAACACCCACCCACCCCCTTATAACCTCTCCCCCCATACCAAAATCCAGACCAGAAAAACCATCAACAGTAGACCAAAACAAGAAGTAGAGAAAAATTAAACATTCACTTATATAACATTCAAAACTTACACTGTCAACTTCAAAAAAAACTAAATCCAACCTAAACGACTACGAAATACACAATTACATTGACAATATTCAAAATTACATTTTACATTACAAACAACTAAAAGTCAATCAAACCTGTAAAATAATTTGACCACTCCACTTGTAAGTGTTTGATATCTTCAGCAGTAAAGGGTTGAGGGTCATCAAAAAGCTACAAAGGAAAAGGATAGTAGTCAACGTGTATAATGAATAAATCAAATTGAAATATTATGAGAAAGAGGAAATCTTACCAGGTCAAAACTCAGAACTGTCCCAGTTGTTATTATTTCATACATAAATCTTAACATGTAATATCCGCATTCGATGATGCCTTGTTGCTCATGACATTTCTGTATGAATGAGTGTAAATTCAATATATTATTTTTATGTAATAAATCAAAATGTACAAATTATAAATGGATATTTACCTTCGCATGTACATATTTGATCTTGTAATTCCTTTTCTTTGCGCTTTTTCAAAAGTGGACCCATGCCCTGTTAGAAAATAATACGAATGGGGTAAATTTAAAATTCATTATAATATATAAAACTATTGTGAAATTGAAACTTACGTTTCCAATATATTCTTAAAACTTTCTCGCACATCATCATGGAGAGAGCATATCCAATAAAGTGTTTTCTCCCTAGGGAAAAAAACCGCTAACATCCAATGATCCCTGAGAAAAGGAAATTTAAGAAAAGGAAATTTAACGTTAGTGGTTTTTTATGTTAAAAGATAATTAACTCTTTGAGAGGGATGTGTTTCATACCTCTCACAAAAAGGCATCATCCAACACTGTGTGATTACATTCTTTTCAAATCTATCAGCAATATAAAGCATTCTTTGTTCCTCATCCAATGCACATGCTTCAGGGGAAATCAATTGTGGGTCCACGAATCCATATACATCTGTCAGCTCATTCCTCTCACAAATTTTATACATATACCTAATACAAAGCAGACATAAGTATACATTTTTAATAAATATAACGCAAGGAAAAGGTGTTAAGACTTACATGATAAAAATTTGCACCACGTTGATGCCCAACTTATCTCCAGTGACAAACTCCATGATATTAGTTTTCATAATCCCCACACATAGTTCACGTCCACAGACATGAGCTTCCATTGTAAAGTCATAATGATCCACCAACAAATTTGAATATCTTGACAATTTGTCAAGACTGCTAGTATCTGCATCTGATGTCATAGCTATCTGTCTTTGTTGTTGTCTATACAGTATTTCTTTACCTTTGAAGTATTCCTGTAAAAATAAATTGAAAAATATATTAGTTTTCAAATGATAAAACATTAATAAAAATATAAAATAAAAGATATAACATCCATACCTCTATGGTAATGAGTCGAAGAAGTCTGGATGGCCAAAGTAAAAAATGGCCGATACTATGTCCAACTGTCGTCACCTCATCTGTAGGTAATGGTATCCGAGCTGATCTATCTATAATATCCTGTACAGTGACCCTCTGATTCTCTACCTCTAACTGTTGATGATGAACTGTATCTCCTATACAATATACCATCCCATATGCAACTATATGATGTTGAGGATCATCAACATACAACTCACAATAAGTAGGTAGCTGCGGCGGAGGAGGAGGATCAAAAATGGGGTCCGCAGGCTGAGGTGGGGGAGTGGGAGCTACTGGGAGAGGTGGAGTGGGAGCTGCACCCTGAAATTGTCTTTGCAAGTCTTCAAACATTAACTGCACCGATGCTCTAATCTTGTCCTCCATTGTCGCATTAATATTATGGACTTCAGCCTCCAAGGGTTCATATTTTTTTTATAAACTCCCTCAACGTTAGAAGTTGAGGAACGTGGCAACACTTTTCTTACCGATACACCTGCCGGATATCCTCTTACACGGCCAGGATGTTCGTGCTTTCCCAATGCCACAGATAAAATATCTTCCCTCCCAGATGGTGTAAATGTCCCCTGTGAACTCTTCTCCTCCAGAGAGTCCTGTAATAATTAATTGAACATTTCTATAATGATTGGAAATATATGACGAAAATAGTAAACTTAAATAAATAAAATAGATATCTTACAATCCTCTCAACTACGAGTCTCGATTCTTCCGAAAGATATTGTCCTTTTTTGCCCTTCCGAGCTCTTTTCCATTTCTCATGTCTAGATGGAGGGGATGGAGGGGCCACCTCTCCAGAGCTTGAAGACTCAGCTCTTAGTTGTTGAAATTTTTCTGCCATCATTTGTTCTTCCAATAATGCATACCCTCCCCGAGATAAACTATGAGGGTATACATTTTTAGATTGGATCTCTTGATGAGCTTTCCTTGTTTGCTGTAAATTAAGAATAAGTAATCATTAACAAAACAATAATAAGATCATTTATATAAGAAAGCTTATAAAAGTTTACATTGCCCTTACCAAAAATGAATCTTTTCTTCTACTTTCAAAAAATTCTCTCCATGTGTCTTCATCTATAAAAGGATATATACGACATGGATTCTCACGACTCCTATGACCATAAATGAAATCAGATGAGAGGGTTGATTTGAAATCCCTCCATCTCCTAGCATCCAACGATAAGAATTTCTTCCTGACTCTTCCAGTGTCAGGAATATCAAATGTCATCTGATAAAAAAGAGGTTAAAAATATTATATATACTAGAAACATTTAAAGAACAGTCAAACAATAGAAAAAGATCTTACCAAAATGGTCTCCCACAGCTGAGAAATTATCGCCTTATCCACACTTCTCCAATCATCATAGAGAATGCTTACTTTGCTCTTAGCCTGAGTTGCTACAAAACCCTTAAAATCTTTAGCATTTGGACCTCTAGGAAGATCATCATCATCAAACTCCACGACTATCCTCTCCTACTTCGTACGGGCAAGTGATAATTTTGGTAAACGTGTGCACCCACACTTACCAACCTTTGAACTCTTTTTCGTAATAGGAGCATGTGAATGTTCCTCCCCATATGTATGACCAATATGCTCATCTCCAGAATCATGTGGCTGATCAACTGATTGATCTGTCATTTTCCTTCAAATCAAAAAAACAAACATTAGTTCACAAATAGAAAAGTGTACTAAATTACATAATAGTAAACATTGGTAATATGGTAAGCATGTTAAACAATGATAAACATGGTAAACACAGGCAAAAGGTTGCCAAGGAGTTGGCCCAAGAAAGCTGAAAAGTGGACTCACTGATGCCACCGGCCGGCGGCTGGCTCACCACCGGCCGACCGGTGGACGAGACAGCCTTCCTCTGTCTGGACCACCGGCCGGCCGCTGGATCACCACCGGCCGGCCGGTGGACCAGACAGAGAGCCTTCCTCTCTGTCTAAACCACCGGCCGGCCGCTGGCTCCTCACCGGCCGGCCGCTGATGATCCAGACAGAGAGGAAGGCTCTCTGTCTGGTCCACCGGGCGGCCGGTGGTGATCCAGCGGCCGGCCGGTGGACCAGACAGAGAGCCTTCCTCTCTATCTGAACCACCAGCCGGCCGCTGGCTCAACACCGGCCGGCCACTGGTGATCCAGACAGAGAGGAAGGCTCTGTCTGGTCCACCGGCCGGCCGGTGGTGAGCCAGCGGCCGGCCGGTGGTTCAGACAGAGAGGAAAGCTGTCTGGACCACCGGCCGGCCGCTGGCTCAGCACCGGCCGGCCGGTGGACGAGACAGCTTTGTTCTGGACCACCGGCCAACCAGTGATCCACCACCGGCCAGCCGGTGCGCCCAGGACTTCTCCTCTTTACGGTTTTTATTGTTTTATCGTTTTGGTTTGATACATATTTTAATAAGTAAAAAATTTATAGTATCTAACATTATATGAAAAAACTAAATGTAAACAAGAAATAAACTTCTGTTACCTGTAATTTTAGGAATGTACAGTTGGATTGTTTTCCCAAATTCCTTCGTCGTGATCGTTCCTTATGGCACAAACCATGTCTTCAACATACTCATCATTATGTTCTGTTAATCTTTCCATGGAAGTAGGGATCTCACATAAATCAGCATCTTCATCAAATTCATCCTCACCAACATATTGGTTTTCCCTTGTAAAACAACAGCCCACTTCATATCTGATTGATCTACTACATAGAAATTTTTTTTGGCATGTGTTGCCATTATAAAAGAATCAGTTGTGTCTTCCAATCTATTCAGATTAACAAGTGTCATTCCAAATTCATCGTGTCTGACACTGTTGTTACCGATAAAACATTTACAGTTAAAAATGGGAACTTTAATTTTAAAGTAATCAGCCTCCCATATGTCTTCAATCACTCCATAATATGCACTTGATGCCGAAATTGGGTTTCTGTCCTTAGCACTCGAAAAATGCATTGCTTCTGCAAACACCATTACACCACTATTCTGAACTGCACTTCTGTTGTCCTGAGCTTTCGTATGAAATGTATAGCCATTAATGTCATAAGCGGACCATGTTATCACATTTAAAGATGGACCACCCACTATCCATTTTAATGTCTCTGATACATCTGATCTACCAAGCAAGGTCTTTTTAAACCATGGCAAAAAAGTTTTGTTGTGCTCATTCAAAATCCACATTTCTTTCTTCTTTGGATGACATTGTTTCAACTCATTAATATGCAATGTGATATACGGTTGAACATCAGCTATGTTATTCAAGATGTATGATTCTAACTTCTTCATATGTTCAGCTGACAGTGATTTGACTTTCAAGCCATGAATCCCCTTTCCCTCATTATTAACCCGTTCATGGCGAGATGGAGGCAAACCTATGTGTTGCGCCGTAGCCAAGTAGCTCGTACAAAACTCTGCTACCTCCTCAGAAATATACTTTTCAATAATGGAGGCTTCAGGTCGATATGGATTTTTAACATATCCCTTTAATATTTTCATATACCTTTCAAAAGGATACATCCAACGAAGATATACAGGTCCACAAAGCCTTATTTCTCGAACCAGATGAATCAGTAAATGCACCATCATATCAAAAAAAGTTGGAGGAAAATACATTTCCAAATGACAAAGTATAAAAATTACATCCTTTTCCAAAATGTTCAAAGCATTCACATCAATCGCCTTGTTGCAAATTGAATTGAAAAAATAACACAACCTCATTATAGTCTTTCTGACACGGATGGGTAATATTCCACGCAGTGCAACTGGTAGAATTTTTTGCATCATGACATGACAATCATGTGATTTCATACCTATCAACTTCAAGTCTTTCAATGAGACAAAATTTTTTGCATTTGAAGAATAACCTTGAGGCACTTTGATATCATGAAGACACTGACAGAAGCTACTTTTCTCCCTCTTCGATAATGTATGACAAGCCGGGGGAAGAAATGTTCGTCTTCCTTTAGGAGTGGGAGCTAACTCCAAACGTATTCCCATTGACAGTAGGTCTAACCTTGCATTCAACCCATCTTTTGTCTTTCCTTTAATATCTAGCAATGTTCCGATCAAAGAATCACATATATTCTTCTCCACGTGCATGACATCAATATTATGTTTGACTTCATGATACCTCCAATATGTTAGCTCAAAAAATATTGACCTTTTCTTCCAAATATGTCTATCATTACCAGATTTCTGTGTCTTTCCCAATGTCACATCATGGTTTTTCACCCTCTCAAAATACAATTCTAGGGATAAAGGTTGAGGAGCAGTATCAAATTCTTGTGAGCCATTGAATGCCTTTTTTAGTCTTCTATAAGGGTGATCCATAGGCAAAAACTTTCGATGACCCATGTACACTGTTTTCCTCCCATGATGCAATTGACAATATGACGTCTGTTGTTCGCAAATTGGACATGCTTTATGCCTTTTAAAACTGTATCCAGACAAATTTCCATATGCTGGGAAGTCATTTATAGTGAATAGAAGCACTGCATGCAGTTGAAAATATTCCATTTTATAAGAATCATACACCCTAATACCATCAGCCCATAACAGTTTCAAATCATCAATCAACGGTGACAAGTATACATCAATATCATTGCCGGGTTGCTTTGGACCAGAGATCATGATACTCAACATGACATATTTGCGCTTCATACAAACTTCAGGAGAGAGGTTGTAAATTACCAATAAAACAGGCCATGAACTATGTGTGCTACTGAGGGTTCGGTATGGATTCATTCCATCTGTGCACAAGCCTAGTCTCAGATTTCTAATTTCATTTCCAAATGTAGGGTACTGGGCATCAATTTTCTTCCATTGTGGACAATCAGCTGGATGACGTATTTTTCCATCACATACCCGCTCATCAGCATGCCATCTTAACCTTTTTTCATCATGTGAATTAGCAAATAAACGTTTGAAACGAGGAATTATAGAAAGATACCAAAATACCTTTGAAGGGAGCTTTGTAATCTCTACATCAGCTTGTGATTTTTCTTTCACCTTATACCGTGATGTCCCACATTTAGGACACTCTTTCAGAAATTCATATTCCTTCCTATATATAATGCAGTCATTCGGACAGGCATGTATTTTCCTGTATCCCAATCCCATCGGGCATAATATTTTTTTGGCCTTATAATGTGAATCTGGAAGATCGTTATCTTTTGGAAGAATGTCTTTCATCAATTGTAGCAGCTCTGTAAAACTTCTGTCACTCCATCCATGTTTCACCTTCAGGTTAATCAATCTTAACACCGCCGAAAAAACCGTAAAATCTGTACAACCAGGATATAATGGTTTTTCGGCATCACCATATAGACGTGCAACTCTCGGTTCTATCTCAATTTGTTCTGCTACAATATCGCAAATCATTTCTTCAATTCCATCGGAGTTACCATCTTGCGATTCATTATCATCAGGGACATTCTGTCCAGTTTCGCCATGCCAAATCCAAGGGTTGTAACTCAGATTGAAACCATGACAAATCAGATGATCTTTTATCTCTCTACTTTTCAACTTCTTCATATTCAGACATTTCAGGCATGGACAGAAAAAAATGTCACTACTTGGAACATTTCGTTTAGCAAATTCCAAAAAGGCATCAACACCTTCCTCATATTCATTGCTCATTCGATGTGCCGTAATCCAACTTCGACTCATTATTACCTATAACAAATAGCAAAAATATATATATTTTTTAGATAAGACAAATATATGTTTATATGAAAAAAATCATAATTTGAATATAACAATTTTGAAATATAAAACAAATCGATGTGTAAACCCCCCTGGACACCCCCCGACCCCTCTGGACAGCCCCCCACCCCTCCTGGACACAACCCCCCACCCCCGACCTGCTTGGACACCCCCCTGGACACCCCCCAACCCTCTGGACAGCCCCCCACCCCTCCTAAACACCACCCCCACCCCCTACCCCCTTGGACACCCCCCTGGACACCCCCCGACCCTCCTGGACACCACCCCCCACCCCCTACCCCCTTGGACACCCCCTGGACATCCCCCAACCCTCTGGACAGCCCCCCCACCCACCCGGACAACCCCAAATACCCTCTGGAGAGGCCGCCACCCACCCGGACAGCCCCCCACACCCATCCACCCCCTTGGACACCCCGTGGACACCCCACCGACCCCTCTGGACAGGCCGCCACCCCCTTGGACAGCCCCCCACACCCACCCATCCCCTTGGACACCACCCTGGACACCCCCCGACCGCTCTGGACAGCCCCCGACCCCTCTAGAAAGCACCCCCACCCCTCTTGGACACAACCCCCCACCCCCGACCTGCTTGGACACCCCCCTGGACACCCCCCAACCCTCTGGACAGCCCCCCACCCCTCCTAAACACCACCACCCACCCCCTACCCCCTTGGAAACCCCCCTGGACACCCCCCAACACCCACCCACACCCTTGGACAGCCCCCCACACCCACCCACCCCCTTGTAAACCCCCCTGGAAACCCCGACCCCTCTGGACAGCCCCCCGCCCCTCCTGGACACCACCCCTCACCCCCTACCCCCTTGGACACCCCCCTGGACATCCCCCAACCCTCTGGACAGCCCCCCCACCCACCCGGACAACCCCAAATACCCTCTGCAGAGGCCGCCACCCACTTGGACAGCCCCCCACACCCATCCACCCCCTTGGACACCCCCCTGGACACCCCACCGACCCCTCTGGACTGGCCGCCACCCCCTTGGACAGCCCCCCACACCCACCCATCCCCTTGGACACCACCCTGGACACCCCCCGACCCCTCTGGACAGCCCCCGACCCCTCTAAAAAGCACCCCCACCCCTCCTGGACACAACCCCCCACCCCCGACCTGCTTGGACACCCCCCTGGACACCCCCCAACCCTCTGGACAGCCCCCCCACCCCTTCTAAACACCACCCCCACCCCCTACCCCCTTGGACACCCCCCTGGACACCCCCCAACACCCACCCACACCCTTGGACAGCCCCCCACACCCACCCACCCCCTTGTAAACCCCCCTGGACACCCCCCGACCCCAAATCCATGCACTTATGCCATGGTTGTGTGTGAATAAAGTAGTAACAACTGTAAAAGGGCAACCCATCCAAATGGACACGCCCCAACCCTCTCGGGGATTTATAGAAAACGATGAAAAATTAGTGAAATCATAAAATTACTCAATATTGCAAGTCGAACAAATAGATCTAGGGATGATAATTTAGATTATGGTTCCAAAACGAGTTAAAAGGGTTCGCAATCGAAGAATCTTAGCTAGTTTCAACAAAAAAATCACAACACATATATATTTACTATCCGCGAAAAAAAACGAACGAGTGGGAGGATTACCTGAGTGCTGCGAGTTTAGATGATTGATCCGAGGAGATTAAATATGAGAAACGATGATCGCGAAACAAATCTAAACCAACGAAATGGACGAGCCGATTCGGGTTTACGCGCGAGAGAGATGAGTCGCGACTGTCGAAGGTAAACTCGCGAATGACAATCCACGGGTCTGGGTAAATTTTTAAATGAGTTATCACGTCGGTTATTCAATAACCGACGTGATAATTGTTTTAAAAACATTTATAACGTCGGTTATTTCAATAACCGACGTAAAAACCTTCCTCCGATTCATTTTTGACGTCGGTTATTTTATAACCGACGTTATAAAGGGCTCAAAATCCGCGTTTTTTTACGTCGGTTATTCCATAACCGACGTCAAAAACATCTGCGGATTCTTTTTTTACGTCGGTTATTTCAGAACCGACGTAAAAAAAGCCTTCAAAAACCGCGTTTGTTACGTCGGTTATTCAATAACCGACATCAAAGGGCTTTCGAAAACCGCGTTTTGTACGTCGGTTATAAAAATAACCGACGTAAAAAACAAAGCCGCGCGATTAATAACGTCGGTTATAAAAATAACCGACGTTAAATGTGTACCGAACACAGGTTTTTACGTCGGTTAAGAAATAACCGACGTAAAAAACCTCGTTTTACATATTTTGACGTCAGTTTTATATAACCGACGTAAAAAATGGTGACGTAAAAAACGTTTTCTGCACTAGTGTAAAGAGCATTTTGGGTAAAATCGTTTCATTTGTCATCCGTGTTTTGACTTGTAATTATTAATATGATTACTTAGATAATGATTACATAATTCCAAAATATAAAACATGATTTATATATAATATATATTCAGAATATACATATATATAATAGATCAGTAAATGAAAGAAATACACCGTTCATGGAGACGGTAGATCGTACGTACGCATGAACTCTGTTTTCCTTTCCTTATTGAGTTGAATGGAAATAAGTAGATGAAATACATAAATATACACACAAATCCAGTATCATTATTATGCCATATATTTCATGATTACTTATTATATATACTTTATAATCATGCATGAATGGTTAACGTGGATAATGAATCTCATCGCGTTGTGGAGACGGTAGTCCGTACGTACGCACGAGCGATGATATCGTTCTCATGATCATGGAATTGTATTGGACTGTACGTATACTATTTAAAAATCAATATCACTTTAAAATAATCATATATAGTAATTATTTACACCATTATACGCATCCATGTAAGGTGGTGGTGGAAAATAGGTTACACCACGGTGTGGAGACGGTATTCCGTACGTATGCACGATCGGTGATTTCATTTTCCGTAGGATGGATAGATGGTGAAATAGGGTTGTTTCATACTTATAAAAACATATAATTATATGAGTGATACTGATGTTATTACTTCATAATTAAACAACCTAAGAAGAAGAAGTGGCAGAAGAAATAAAGTTGAAAGAATCGGTAACGCACATTACCTCTTCTTTGAAGCACCTATTTGAGACCTCCTTTTAGGGCACTAAAATTGGTCTTTCAAGAATAACAGGACCCCTATTATGTTTCTAGGGAAGTGTAAAAGATAATTTATCAGGGGTTTTACAAGTTTGAAGGCTCAAAGTGGTGTGAGGAAGAGAGGGAGGAGGTGCCCTTCTATAAGGGAGGAGAGGGGCACCTTTGGAATAAAAGACAATATTATTTTATTATAAAGCCAAACTCGGTTTTAAATAGCTCCAAATTGATTTATTTATAAGATAAGGTGAGGACGGGTCGAAATCCTCTCATAAAAAATAATTTATACAAGTTTAGGTTCCTATTTTAAACTTATCATTTAGATTTAACATTAAGTCAGATAATTTTTCTTTTACCGTGTCTTTTTGTGTTCTTACACTATAAGGTTAATAAACTTACTATAACAAGCCAATAGAACCCCAAGTTTTTTATTATTAATATATATTACTTTATCTAAGTCATTTTTCTGAACCATAGATTTTTAGGAATAAAATAATAATTAATAATATAATATTTGTATTAAAAACAATTTTTTGTCAATTTTGACACTATTCAGTAATTGATTTTTGTGAAAATCATAACAGAATTTTTATTTCGAACCAAGTTTATTAAATCAATAATAACATGTCATATTAACCTGGAAAATTAGTGTAATTCATAAAAAGTCTAAAATTACATTTATTTGGGTATTTATAACATCAATTATGTCAATATTTCATTAATAATATAATTACTGCATCATCGTTGTGTCATTAAAAAAATTAAATTATATAATGTCTAAAAATTACAAATAAAATACCATTATGTAGGAAATTTGTTTATATTTCTAATGAATATTTATAGTTGAATTTATCTTATGTATAACCCCATATTAAAAATTATTTACTTATTAAACTTTGATTTTATCTATTTTAACCATTTTTTTAATAAATTAATAATATATGTCTTAATGTAATCCAAGTGGGCCTAAATGGTCATATATTATTCCTAAGGTTGTTTTTTGTCGAATTACACTTATACAATATAAATAGGACATGTTTGAGGGTAATAATAATATCATTTTTACCCTAAATTACCCTATTTACACTTAACCGTGGTAAATAAAAGTAAAAAGTTACTATTCACCAAAAATTATTTTCATCTCATTGAACCACATTTTAGTACTTAATATTAACTGTGTCTCTCGGGATATCACCCATTTATCATAGTTAATAACATCACTCACGGCCACCCTAGGCCTGTCCACTCCCCCAACCTATCTACCTACTTGGGTCATCATTCAATCTCACTAATCAGGTAAATCACCATGATAACAAAAATAAAGGATTGTGATCCTATGTCAAGTACTACTATTATTTCCAAAACCCTCACCAAGAATATTATGAGTCCATTTATCAGATATAGAGCATCCCAAAGGAGAATTATGAGTCAATTCATAAGATTTAGAGACTCTATATGATATCATTATTTCCCATGAATAATCCAATAAATTACATTGAATCACCAAATGGATTCCACATTTTGGGAAATTAAAATTATACCAATGGTTTCATGAACCTCTATAATAAAAGTTGTGAGAAAAGATCTATACCAACAATTTCATTGAAATCATTTATATAGAACCCATAGATATCCATTTTTTAAAGGTTTTATTAAAAAATGGGTATATATTCTATAAAAATTATTTTCCAAACCATTTTCAATGGTTTTATCCTCCAAATAAAAAATAGACACCTCCAAAATTGTACGATAACCAACAGAAACACCAAAAACATACACCAACACCCCAAACCACTAGAATACAATATAGAAAAGTCATGTAGGAATTTAATTCATTAAACCAGTCAAAATACATATTTATGAAATAACATATATTGTATGTTTAAAATTTGATATGTCAAAAATTGGAAAAAATCATAACTCGTGTATGACATCACATTTATTCACCCAACATAATGTGTCATAAATATTAGTTAGAAATATAGATAATCAATCTCTCACTCAATACCAACAATATCATCACCGACGTCACCATCCTCATAATCATCAAAATCACCATCACCATAACCATAATCATCTCCAACACCATTGTTTTCATCACCATCACCATCACCATCACCATCACCTTCACCATCACTATCATCATCACTATCACCACCACCATCAACATCACTAAGAAATTCAACATCCGAGAAGCACTATGAAAATCATCACCATCACACAACACATTATATAATGAACACATCATTGATATTCGCGTATCAAAAAATACAATAGTATCAAGTGTAAGTGATGGAAATAATTCTCTCATAACATTAATAATTTTCTAATTGGCCTTTTGATTTTATTCAGACTCATTCATGGATATTTTTTTGACCTCTACTACCTGTAAACGAGACATTAAATCCTTTGTATGATTTATTTATAACTTAGTTATATCATAATAGTTCAAGTATCCTAAAATTTTCAAAACTCTATTTGGTACGATATTCTTCCCTGGTCAATAGTATACCCTCCCATGGTGATTATCTTATAATATCTAGTGCTAATAATATTTTTCCATAAGGTTTTTATTTTATTTCTCGTAAATGTCCTCCAAAGAAAATTGTTTTAAATATAAAGGAAAGTATCTAGTTACAAAATAGATTTTAATATTTGAAATCAATAACGTAAAATATACAATCTGTTATTGAGTATGTTCATTTACAACACATTAATATTTCCACTTTATGCTTGAGAAAAAATCTTATTGAGGCACCAATCCTTCAATTTTCAATATCACTCCCAGAAATGAAATTTAATTTAGAGAACCATTATTTAATAATACTATATTTTTTTACAAAATTAACTCATTGTAACCAATATTTAATTGAAAATAACCGATAAATATTGATTTAAATTTAACAAAAATATACTATATTATCCCCAACTATGTGGAAATATGATCAATCATTCCAAATTGAAAATATTTAGATTATTTTAGTGAAGCTATGTTCATTTTAGTATTGTTATTATATTGGGTCAAATTCATTATTTTTTTGGTTCCACTATGTTTGGATAAATATTTTTTTAGTATGAATTATTTTGGTTAATACAACACTTTTAGATCCAATTCATCTTTTTCTGGATAAGTTATGAATATAAATTATTAATAAGGATTATTATAGGTAAATATGGTTTAGTTTATCTTGAGAAATTTATGTTCAGCTTAATTTTTACTGGATTATTATAATTTGGTTCCGTTTAATTTTATTCATTTTGGTTTCATTTAATTCATGTTTTGGTTGTAGTTATATTCAATACATAATATGATTTAGATTTCTTCTATAAAATTTTTTATAATATAGTTCATTTCATAATTTATTATATTTAGATTGTTTATATTTTATATTATTTATATTCATTTGGTCCAAGTCTGTTAGGGTATGATTATTCCAATTTATATATTTTTATTATTATAATTTATTTGGAATGGGAAGGCATATATTGTAATGTTTATTTTTATTTGGTTTCATTATATTATCACCATATTAATTATAGTGTCTATTTTATAAGTATTTATGTTTATATTAAATTAATCCATTTGAAAATTTATATGTTAGTATTATTTGAATATTTACAAATGTTACTAAAGTTTATAGTTTTCATGTTAATATCATTTAGTGTTATAATTATTTATATATTAATATTTTATGAAAATATTTTAGCTTACCCTTATTTAACTTTATCTTACCCTTACTAATGAATATTTTACCCATACATAACTTTTTTACCTTTAATTAACTTTAGATTACCCATATATAACTTTGTTTTACCCTTCATTAAATTCAGTTTACCCTTATGTAACGTATAAAAGTTTATTTTTAACCTTAAAAAATTTTGTATTGTCCTTAATTAAATTCAGATTACATAAATTAACTTAAGATTAACCTTACATAAATATTTTTACCCTAAATTAATTAATTTCTACCATTACATAAAATTAGTTTACCCTAACTTATTTTTTTACCCTTAACGTTTTTTAACCATAAGTAACTTTAGTTTACCCATAAATAACTTTTTTTTACCCATAATTAACATTATTTTAGCCTTACATAACCTAAAAAAGTTTCTATGTAACCTTACATACCTTTTTTTACCCTTACCTAACATTATTTTACCCTTACATAACTCTTTATATGTTTAATTAACTATAATTTACCCTTTATTTAATTCCTTTTATCATAAATTATCTTTATCTTACCCTTAACCTTTTAACACTTCCTTAAAATATTGTTTACCATAACTTAAATTTGCATTCCCCTTAACATTACACTTACATAACCTATACAAGTTTATATTTACTATTACGTAATTTTTTTTAACCATACCTAACATAAGTTTTTCCTTACATAAAATTAGTTTGTGCCTTATTAACTTTGTTTTACCCTTAATATTCTATATGTTAAATTTATATAACATAATTTTACCTTTAATTAAAATTTATTACCCTTACCTAACCTTATTTTTACCCATACATGTCCTATATAAGTTTTTTCTTACCCATACATAACAAGTAGAAACATCTTCATACCTTTACTTAACTTATATAAAAATCAAATTACCTTTCCATAACCAAATCTATCCACCTTTACTTAGACAGTTTAAATTTTGAGTTACCATTATACAATTCCAATTCATAATGGAGTTCAGATTTACAGAATATGTTTTATACCATATTATTATCATAACATGAATCATAAGTTTCAGAATTGAGGTATGATCTTCTTTACATTTATATTATAATCAACTTAAACACATTTCCTGATGAAAAATACTAGATTCCTCTCATGTTCTAGAATCATGATCTACCTCAATGTGTGGGGATACTTTATAGAATCCTTTTAATTTTCTATTTTATTTAAAAATTTCCAAAAATGAATATTCAACAATACAAAGTAGAGTATTAATTAAAATCATCATTGTTTTCAATCAGAAACCTCAAATTTGAATAACAACTTAAACTCATAAATCGTTCATTGAGTAATCATATCTCAATACTTTGTTTTATATAAAAACATTTACGATAGGTATAGCCTTTAAATATGATCCAAATAAAGTAGACAATCTATTATAAAATTCTTCTTTATATTCCCTACACATCTCTCCTAATTTCATTAGACAAATAGTCCTCACAACTTCACCATATGTAAATTTATACTAAATATCCTACCAAAATATTAAATCTTATAAATCCAATAATAATATAAAATTAAATCTAATTAATTGTCTTACCCATATATGAGACCAACCATTATACTTTTTTTCATTTTCAAGGAGTCTCTAGGATAGTGTCATGATGATAATTATGTCACAATATTTGTAAAGAATCTCCATTAAACTCTTTCATTATCTCATTATTTTACCAATCATTTTATTATCCTCATCATACTCAATCATCACCTATGTGTGGTGGTTCATCACTTCACACATGCATTTATGCCGATGCCTCTTTATAGTGATATATCTGACCATTAATGAATAGATGGAAAATATAAAATTATTACATATTATAATGAAATGAAATTCTAGTCATATATACATGGGCCAGGTAGACTAGTGGATACTGTTGGATCAATAAGGGTTGAATGATATTTGACCTATGTATTAGTAGTGGGGTTCAATGAATGCTTTTGATGGTAAGTATGCTTAAGAGTATTAGAATACACCAGTGCAGAAGTCGGAGGACCATGAATTTAGAGACCCGAAGCTTAACGTACATGGACATTACATTACTTTTGTGGAATACTTAGTATATAACAAAAACACACACACAAGGACCGTAATAGTTTAGTGTCTTTGGAAACTCAAAATATAATCTTCTAATCGTGGTGAAAGATCTTCAACATCTCCCATAAAGATCTTCTTTTTTTAACCTAAAACCATTATTTATATCATGGGGAAAAGAAAACATAAACGGGTGAGCTCAAATGCTCAGTAAGGGTAAAAAAAAGAAATATCAATCACATCATATTCATAAGAACATAACATTTTGGAAATCTTAACCTGAAAAAAAGATCATAATATCATAACATGGGATAAATCATAGTAGTGAAATGTAATCACAATAATCTTAACTTAAAACATGAATATTTGTGGCATACACACATAATCATATAGAATCATTTCTTATTAGTCAAGACTCATTTCCAAGACTATCTTATTAGACAAAGTCCATTTCTGAACCGAGTTCATTCCTCATTTCAGTCCTGTTTCACTGAATCGGTTTAACCTTCCGTTCTATCCATGTCTATCTCATGAGATATAAAATCTTTACCCATTGCATTGGAGGTAGATATAGGTCCCACCCATCTCATAATGATACCATTCTTATGTGTGCCACAAAATCATAAATCATACATCATTGCATAACCCATGTAAAAAAATGGGAATCTTAAAAATCATGACATCATAAAAAAATTTATATAAGATAAATGAATTAATAAAAATATTTCCATCACAAACTAATCAAATCAATGTAATAATAGGGATATATACAGAACCCTTTATTATCTTAGATGGAAAATAATTTTGATAAAACTCTTGAACTCCATTCTTGAGGAAAATATCCTTTTTAATTCAATTTTTTTTTCCTTTCATAACATGTCATACAATTTTAAACTAAAATAAGTTGATTAAAATTAAAATTGAAAACTTTTAAAGGAAGATTCTGGGAAATATTGTTTTAAAAATCCATTCATGCCGTATGAGTTAAAAAACATTCTTCTCGTACTTTTTTCGGAAAAGTCAAAAAGTACCTCGTATGAAAAACGATAAAATATTCCTTTCATATCTTTTACAATAAACTCAACAAAGGGTAAAAATGGATTTAAAAAATTTTAGGTGGATGGAAATAATATTACATATTGAGGAAACATGGATGTGGATGACAAAATACACCTCAGTAAATACCGAAGTATAAAAAATCTCAGATAAAAATGAGATTGTGATATTTCCCTTACCTTAGGTCCGATTTGCTTTGTAAGTGTCCGAAACTCTTGTATAATGATTTAAATAATGTCATTTAATTATTACAGAATCATACTAATTGTTATGATATCATATATGGCTCACTTATGACTTTATATTACCCGTTTTTTTTTTGTAAATTCCATGTTAAAGAGCATTTTGGGTAAAATCGTTTCATTTGTCATCTGTGTTTTGACTTGTAATTATTCATATGATTACTTAGATAATGATTACATAATTACAAAATATAAAACATGATTTATATATAATATATATTCAGAATATACATATATATAATATATCAGTAAATGAAAGAAATACACCGTTCATGGAGACGGTAGGTCGTACGTACGCATGAACTCGGTTTTCGTTTCCTTATTGAGTTGAATGGAAATAAGTAGATGAAATACATAAATATACACATAAATCCAGTATCATTATTATGTCATATATTTCATGATTACTTATTATATATACTTTATAATCATGCATGAATGGTTAACGTGGAGAATGAATCTCATCGCATTGTGGAGACGGTAGTCCGTACGTACGCACGAGCGATGATATCGTTCTCATGATCATGGAATTGTATTGAAGTGTATGTATACTATTTAAAAATCAATATAACTTTAAAATAATCATATATAGTAATTATTTACACCATTATACGCATCCATGTAAGGTGGTGGTGGAAAATAGATTACACCACGGTGTGGAGACGGTATTCCGTACGTATGCATGCTCGGTGATTTCGTTTTCCGTAGGATGGATAGATGGTGAAATAGGGTTGTTTAATACTTATAAAAACATATAATTATATGAGTGATACTGATGTTATTACTTCATAATGAAACAACCTAAGAAGAAGAAGTGGCAGAAGAAATAAAGTTGAAAGAATCAGTAACGCACATTACCTCTTCTTTGAAGCACCTATTTGAGACCTCCTTTTAGGGCACTAAAATTGGTCTTTCAAGAATACCAATACCTCTATGATGTTTCTAGGGAAGTGGAGAAGAGAATTTTTTAGGGGTTTTACAAGTTTTAAGGCGCAAAGTGGTGTGAGGAAGAGAGGGAGGAGGTGCCCTTTTATAAGGGAGGAGAGGGGCACCTTTGGAATAATAAACAATATTATTTTATTATAAAGCCAAACTCGGTTTTAAATAGCTCCAAATTGATTTATTTATAAGATAAGGTGAGGATGGGTCTAAATCCTCTCATACAAAAGAATTTAGACAAGTTTAGGTTCCTATTTTAACCTTATCATTTAGATTTAACATTAAGTTAGATAATTTTTCTTTTACCGTGTCTTTTTGTGTTCTTAAACTATAAGGTTAATAAACTTACTATAACAAGCCAATAGAACCCCAAGTTTTTTATTATTAATATATATAACCTTATCTAAGTCAGTTTTCTAAACCATAGATTTTTAGGAATAAAATAATAATTAATAATATAATATTTGTATTAAAAACAATTTTATGTCAATTTTGACACTATTCAGTAATTGATTTTTGTGAAAATCGTAACAGAATTATTAGTTCGAACCAAGTTTATTAAATCAATAATAACATGTCATATTAGCTTGGAAAATTAGTGTAATTAATAAAAAGTCTGAAATTACATTTATTTGGGTATTTATAACATCAATTATGTCAATATTTCATTAATAAGATAATTACTGCATCATCGTAGTGTCATTAAAAAAATTAAATTATATAATGTCTAAAAATTACAAATAAAATACCATTATGTAGGAAATTTGTTTATATTTCTAATGAATATTTATAGTTGAATTTATCTTATGTATAACCCCATATTAAAAATGATTTACTTATTAAACTTTGATTTTATCTATTTTAACCATTTTTTTAATAAATTAATAATATATGTCCTAATGTAATCCAAGTGGGCCTAAATGGTCATATATTATTCCTAAGGTTGTTTTTTGTCGAATTACACTTATCAAATATAAATAGGACATGTTTTAGGGTAATAATAATATCATTTTTACCCTAAATTACCCTATTTACATTTAACCGTGGTAAATAAAAGTAAAAAGTTACTATTCACCAAAAATTATTTTCATCTCATTGAACCAAATTTTAGTACATAATATTAACTGTGTCTCTCGGATTTTGGAAATTCTACCCACACAAGTGGTAAAATTATTTTTTATGAAAAATTCAGTTTTTTTAACTACCACATAGTGGTTTCACTATTCATCAAAAAATGAAAGTTTCCAGAAAAATACCCAAAATTAGGCCTAAGATATATTTTATATTATGAATTCAAAAATGATGTTTATTTTACAAAATTCAATACATATCAGTTAAATTAACTAATTTAAAAATTAATTCCCGTCGTCAAAACAAATAGCGTGTTTTTAAAAGATAATAACTATCAAAAGATTGACACTTTTTTATGTCTGGTTTAAATGTGAAATTACATCCAATGAACAAAATTGTATTAAATTGTAAAAATATATTCTAAATATACCATAAAACCACTCAAATTATTAATTTATCACTATTAATTATTTCGATTAAAAAAAGTTCTTTTTAATTAAAATTTAATAATTTTCACTATTCATCAGAATATGAATGTTATCCAAAAAGTACCAAAATTTCACCCAAAAATAATTCCGATATTCTGAATCCAAAAATTTAGTCCATTTTGAAAAACAAAATTTACAAAATTTCAAAAAAGTGGTTATTACTATTCATAACGGCTAGTTTTAATAATATTTCAATAGCATATCATTGTTTAGTGAAACTCGTTATTGCGTACTACACACGCTATCGAGGAAGGTTGCGATTGTGTGTAATGTAAGGCAAGTCAAGGATGCTTGTTGTGAAAGCTCCTTTTGGTTTAGCGTACAACACATGACATTATTGAAATTAAAAAAAATCATAAAATCTCATGGTGTTACATTCTACCCCCCTTAAAATGAATTTCTCCCTAGAAATTCATCGGGGATATAAATGGTTTACTACTCGAAAGTTTCTTTAATAGAAACCCACATCATAAAACTAAATACCAGAAATTGGCTTAAAATACTAAAGTATGAAAGATAACACTTACCCAAATTAACTAATCACTAGGTTTCCACATAGAAGAACATAGGTGAAAATATGGATATGGAAGAAAAATATAACCATCAAGTTCAGATGGAGGGTGGTAGAGAACATGGCTATGGAAAAGCCAGAAATCACAATGCCATAAATTTGTGACAATCTAAGGTACCATCTGATTCATCAGATATAAGAGCACTAGGACAACATTTTTGGTTTTCAAGATCATTTCCCAAAAGATGATGGAATTAAAAATAGAAGAAATACTATCGTGATATTGGTATAGTCTCACCGTTTGTCATTCTTTGGACAATTTCCACTTCATCTCTGAAATAAATGAAGTTGAATTTGTCATTCGTGATGTGTTAACAGATCATGTGATAGAATGATGGGTCATTCCATCTGTCTCAAACAAAATCTTAGAAAAGTTATCAAAAAATACATAAGTCCATCTATAGTGAGATTAATCATACATGGTTCCTAACATTGACTTATACTTCATATATCATACTAATTAATATAATAAAACTAGTTTTTACTAAACAGGGACTTCCTGTAGGTCAGTGGTAGGTGATAAAGGCTAGTCACACTTCAGTTGTGGGTTCGATTCTCACAGCCGTGTCCAACGCAATGGGATGTCGCCCGTCCTGCAGGTTATCCTTTTTCTAAAGCTATATTACTATAAAATCCCGTCAATAATATCGAAAAAAGTTATATCCTTAAACAATACTAACTTATGTCCATCATAATCCATTCCAATATTTATTCTTATCTAAAATACTTCGGTCCAAGATCATAGTATAAAGAAAACAATTAATTGAAATTTCATCAACCAAGCATGTGAATACCATCATTTATCCCCCATATATCTTGTTGGTCACATTCCAATCCTGTGAATACCTTAATCATGTATTCTCTTGAAAAATTAATACCCATTAAACCTTAGTGAAAACATGAATGCTGTCAAAAGTTAACTATTTCCTCATACCAAAAACCAAAAATTCAATATATTCAAACCATGATATAACCTTCTCCTTATATCAGTCATGAGCTCATGAATACTATCAAACATTTAATTTTCTCCTTATCCATTCATTATGCGCATATCATCTTCTTGCCAAAAATATCTCAATCACTTACCATAGTTACCAGTACCATAAAATTATTGAAAACCACAATAGACCCATAAATATTCCAATATTCCACGATACTATATACAACATTCTTTCGGAATCCCATTACATAAACACTTAATCATTCCACCACATCGTTGTCATATTCAACATCGCCAACAGTGATCACATGTGACTTCCCTTTTTTCCTTAGCCTTAAGTGGTTTCTCATGTCGATCATCATTAACCCTTGGATTAGGGCATTGATTAGCATAATGCCTTATTTCATTGCACTTGAAGCATTGAAGTGTTGTTGGTGCATTTTCTATAGTCTTTTCTTTATAAACACCATTATCAACCCTTTTTCCATTACTTCGACACTCAGCTGCTCGATGACCTTCTTTTCCAAACATAAAACATTTTCTAGTCCCTTTAAGACAATCTCCACCATGCTTCTTCCCACACTTTGGTCATAAGGAAACATTCATCTTCTTTTCACCATTATTCTGAGATTTCTTCTTGAACTCCATCTTTTGTTTCTTGTCAAAACCATGAGATGGATTTGTAACACCAACTTCCATTTCTACCTTAATAGCACATCGCACAATTTCTTCATAGCTACTGAAGTCTCTTATAGCTAATGCCCTTCGATGATTTGGTTTTAAGCCACTGAAGAATCGATCAACTTTACTTTCAGGTTGGATGATAAATCCAGATGCATACCTTGCAAGCCTTTTAAAATTTTCTTCGTATATACCAATAGATTCATCATCCTTTTTCTTTTGTTCAAGAAAATCCTTCTCCATATTTTTTTAAGAATACGAGAGAAGTACTTATTGAAAAATAAGTTCTTGAACTCGCCCCATTCCATGGACTCAATTTCATATCTTGGCCTCGTATTCTTGTTAAGATTCCACCATTGATCAGCATCACCTTTCGAACGATATACTGTTAAGATGACTTTATCATGTTCAGAACATTAAAGAACTGAAAATATCTTTTCAGTGGTACTGACCCATTGTTCAGCAACAAGTGGATCAGAAGACCCACGGAAAGAAGGTGGGTGTTGCCTCATGAAGGACTCAAAAGAATATTGTTCCCTTCTCTGCTCATTAGGAAGTCCAGAATGATTCATAGCTTGTGTAAGTATAGCAATAATATTTTTCACTCCATCTCTCATAACATTTGTTTGTTCAGGAGTACAATCCTTACATTGTCCATTGCGTTGATCAACACGGTTCCTTCGGGTTCCATCCATCGTCTAAAACCCAAAAAAAATATTATGAGAGGTAAAAATCATGCTAGGGGAAACAACATAATAAAGGGGCAGTACCTTCAATATCTAACATCTTAGGTTTAATTCTAAGATCATTAGCGTAATTCTAGGACTATAACCTATACGTATACTTAACCTTAGGGACATCCCTAGACATACCTTAGAAATATCTCTAGGGATCTCACTAAAGTTCTCGCATCCTAGTTTCCAAAGGTTGACTAAACCATTCCTCTGATACCAACTATAGAGACCCGAAGCTTAACGTACATGGACATTACATTACTTTTGCGGAATACTTAGTACATAACAAAAACACACACATAAGGACCGTAATAGTTTAGTGTCTTTGGAAACTCAGAATATAATCTTCGAATCATGGTGAAAGATCTTCAACATCTCCCATAAAGAACATTTTTTTTAACATAAAACCTTTCTTTATATCTTGGAGAAAAGAAAACATAAACGGGTGAGATAAAATGCTCTTTAAGGGTAAACAAAAGAAATATCAATCACATCATATTCATAAGAACATAACATTTTGGAAATATTAACCTGTAAAAGAGATCACAATATCATAACATGGGATAAATAATAGTAGTGAAATATAATCACAATAATCATAACATAAAACATGAAGCTTTGTGGCATACACACATAATCATAGATAATCATTTCTTATTAGTCAAGACTCATTTCCAAGACTATCTTAGTAGACAAAGTCCATTTCTGAACCGAGTTCATTCCTTGTTTCAGTCCTGTTTCACTGAACCGGTTTAACCTACCGTTCCAACCATGTCTACCTCATGAGATATAAAATCTTTACCCAATTCATTGGAGGCAGATATAGGTCCCACCCATCTCATAATGATACCATTCTTATGTGTGCCACAAAATCATAAATCATACATCATTGCATAACCCATGTAATAAAAATGGGAATCTTAAACATCGTGACATCATAAAACAATTCATATAAGATTAATGAATTCATAAAAATATTTCCATCAAATCATAATCAAATCAATGTAATAATAGTGATAGATACAGAACCCTTTATTATCTTATATGTAAAATAATTTTGATAAAACACTTGAACTCCATTCTTGAGGAAAATATCCTTTTTACTTCAAAAACATTTTTCCTTTCTTAACATGTCATTCAATTTTAAACTAAATTTTTTTTATTAAAAATAAACTTGAATACTTGTAAAGGGAGATTCTTGGAAATATTGTTTTAAACATCCATTCATGCCGTATAAGTTAAAAAAACATTCTTCTCGTACTTTTGTCAGAAAAGTCAAAAAGTACCTCGTACGAAAAATGACAAAAGATTCCTTTCATATCTTTTACTATAAACTCACCAAAGGGTAAAAATGTATTTAAACAATTGTATGTGGATGAAAATAATATTAAATATTGAGGAAACATGGATGTGGATGATAAAATACACCCCATTAAATACCAATTTATAAACAATCTCGGATAAAAATGAGATTGTGATATTTCCCATACCTTAGGTCCGATTTGCTTCGTAAGGGTCCAAAACTCCTGTATAATGATTTAAATAATTTTATTGACTGATTAAAGAATCATAATCATTGTTATGATATCATATATGGTTCACTTATGTCTTTATATAACCCATTATTTTGTAAATTCCATGGTAAAGAGTGTTTTGGGTAAAATCGTTTCATTTGTCATCAGTGTTTTGACTTGTAATTATTCATATGATTACTTAGATCATGATTAGGTAATTCCAAAATATAAAACATGATTTATATATAATATATATTCAGAATATACATATATATAATATATCATTAAATGGAAAGAAATACACCGTTCATGGAGACGGTAGGCCGTACGTACACATGAACGTTGTTTTCATTTCCTTATTGATTTGAATGAAATTAAGTAGATGACATACATATATATACACATAAATATAGTATCATTATTATGTCATATATTTAATGATTACTTATTATATATACTTTATAATCATTCATGAATGGTTAACGTGGAGAATGAATCTCATCGCGTCGTGGAGACGGTAGTCCGTACGTACGCACGAGCGATGATATCGTTATCATGATCGTGGAATTGTATTGGAGTGTATGTATACTATTTCAGAATCAATATCAATTTACAATAATCATATATATTTATTATTTACACCATTATACCTATCCAAGTAAGGTGGTGGTGGAAAATAGATTACACCACGGCGTAGAGACGGTATTACGTACGTACGCACGCGCGATGATTTCGTTTTCCGTAGGATGGATAGATGGTGAAATAGGTATGTTTCATAATTATAATAAAATATCAGTATATGAGTGATACTGAGGTTATTACATCATAATGAAACAACCTATGAAGAAGAATTGGCAGAAGAAATAAAGTTGAAAGAATCGGTAACGGACATTACCTCTTCTTTGAAGCAGCTCTTTGAGACCTCCTTTTAAGCACTAAAATTGGTCTTTGAAGAAGACCAGGACCTCTAGGATGTTTCTAGGGAAGTGGATAATAGAATTTTTCAGGGGTTTTCCGAGCATGAAGGCTCAAGGTGGTGTGAGGAAGAGAGGGAGGAGGTGCCCTTTTATAAGGGAGGAGAGGGTCACCTTTGGAATAACTAAAAATATTATTTTATTATAAAGCCAAATTCGGTTTTAAATAGCTCCAAATTGATTTATTTTGAATCTAAGGTGGGGATGGGTCGAAATAATTTCATCCAATTGAATTTAGACAAGTTTAGGTTCCTATTGTAACCTTATAATTTAGATTTAACATTAAGTTAGATAATTTAACTTTTACCATGTCTTTGGTGTTCTTACACTATAAGTTTAATAAACTTAATATAACAAGCCAAAAAAACCCCAAGTTGTTTATTATTAATATATATAACCTTATCTAAGTCATTTGGCCAAACCATAGATTTTTAGGAATAAAATAACAATTAATAATATAATATTTGTTTTAAAAACTATTTTATGTCAATTTTGACACTATTTAGTAATTGATTTTTGTGAAAATCATAAGAGAATTATTAGTTCGAAATTTTTTTATTAAATCAATACTAACATATCATATTAACCTGGAAAATTAGTGGAATTCATAAAAAGTCTCAAATTAAATTTATTTGGGTATTTATAACATCAATTATGTCAATATTTCATTAATAAGATAATTACTACATCATCGTTGTGTCATAAATAAATTAATTTATATAATGTCTAAAAATTAAAAATTAAATACCATTATGTAGGAAATTATTTATCTTTCTAATGAATATTTATAGTCGAATTTAACTTATGTATAACCCAATATTAAAAATGATTTACTTATTAAACATTGATTTTAACTATTTAAACCTTTTATAAATAAATTTATAATAAATGTCCTAATCTAATCCAAGTAGGCCTAAATGGTCATACTTTATTCCTAAGGTTGTTTTCGGTCGAATTACACTTATCCAATAGAATTAGGACATGTTTTATGGTAATAATAATATCATTTTTACCCTAAATTACCCTATTTACTTTTAACTGTGGTAAATAAAAGTAAAAAGATAATATTCACCTAAAATTATTTTCATCTCATTGAACCATATTTTAGTCCTTGAAATTAACCGTGTCTCTCGAATTTTCGAAATTCAACTCACAGAAGTGGAAATATTATGTTTTATGAAAAATTCTGTTTTTTTAACTACCACTTAGTGGTTTCACTATTCATCAAAAAATGAAAGTTTCCAGAAAAATACCAAAAATTTGGCCTAAGATATATTTTATATTATGAATTCAAAAATGATGTTTATTTTACCAAATTCAATACATATCATTTACATTAACAAATTTAAATATTAATTCTCGTCGTCCAAACAAATAGTGTGTTTTTAAAAGATAATAACTATCAAAAGATTGACACTTGTTTATGTCTGGTTTAAATGTGAAATTACATTCAATGAACAACATTGTATTAAATTGTAAAAATATATTCTAAATATACTTTAAAACCACTCAAATTAATAATTTATCCCTATTAATTATTTCGATTAAAAAATGTTGTTTTTAATTAAAATTTATTAATTTTCACTATTCATCAGAATATGAAAGTTATCCGAAAAGTACCAAAATTTCACCCTAAGCTAATTTTGATATTCTGAATCCAAAAATGAAGTCCATTTTGAAAAATATAATTTAAAAAATTTCAAAACGTGGTTCTTACTATTCATAACGGATAGTTTTAATAATATTTTAATAGCATATCATTGTTTACTGAAACTCGGTATTGCGTACTTCAAACGCTATCAAGGAAGGTCGCGATTGCGTGTAATTAAAGGAAATTCAAGGATGCGTGTTGTGCAAGATCCTTTTGGTGTAATGTACAACACATTACATTAATGAAATTAAAAAGAATATTTTTCATAAAATCTCGGGGTGTTACATTCTACCCCCCTTAAAATGAATTTCGCCCTCGAAATTATTCGGGGTTATAAATGGTTTACTACTCGAAAGTTTCATTAATAGAAACCCACGTCGTAAAAAGGAATACCAAAACATGGCTTAAAAAACTAATGTATGAAACGTAACAGTTACACAAATTAACTAATCACTAGGTTTCCACATAGGAGAACATAGGTGAAAATATGTATATGGAAGAAAAATCTAAACATCATGTTCTGATGGAGAGTGGTAGAGAACATGGCTATGGAAAAGCCAGAAATCAAAAAGCCATAAATTTGTGACAATCTAAGGTACCATCTGATTCATCAGATATAAGAGCACTAGGACAACATTTTTGGTTTTCAAGATAATTTCCCTAAAGTTGATAAAATTGGAATTAGAAGAAATACTTTTGTGATTTTGGTATAGTCTCACCGTTGGTCGTTATTTGGACAATTTACACTTCATCTTTTAATGAAATGAAGTTGAATTTGTCATTCATGATGTGTTAGCAGATGATGTGATAGAATGATGGGTCATTCCATCTGTCTCAAACAAAAGGTTAAAAAAGTTATCAAAAAATACATAAGTCCATCTATAGTGAGATTAATCATATATGGTTCCTAAAATGGACTTATACTTCATATATCATACTTCTTAATATAATAAAACTAGTTTCTACTAAACAAGGACTTCCTGTAGGTCAGTGGTAGGTGATAAACGCCAGTCGCACTTCGGTTGTGGGTTTGATTCCCACAACCTTGTCAGACGCGATGGGATGTCGCCCGTCCAGCAGGTTGTCCTTTTTCTAATGCTATATTACTATAACATCCCATTAATAATATCAAAAAAATGATCTATCCTTAAAAAATACTAACTTAGGTCTAACATAATCCATTCCAATATTTAGGCTTATCTAATATACTTCGGTCCAAGCTCATAATATAAAGAAAACGATTACTTGAAATGTCATCAAGCAAGCATGTAAATACCATCATTTATCCCCCATATATCTTGTTGGTCACATTACAATCCCGTGAATACCTTAATCATGTATTCTCTTGAAAAATGAATACCCATTAAACCTTAGTGAAAACATGAATGCTTTCAAAAGTTAACTCTTTCCTCATACCAAAATCCAAAAATTTTATATATTCAAACCATGATATAACCTTCTCCTTATATCAGTCATGAGCTCATGAATACTATCAAACATTTGATTTTCTCCTTATCCATTCATTATGCGCATATCATCTGCTTACCAAAAATATCTCAATCACTTCTCATGGTTACTGGTACCATAAAATTATTGAAAACCACAATAGACCCATAAATATTCCAATATTCCACGATAATATATACAACATTATTTTGGAATCCCATTACATAACACTTAATCATTCCACCACATCGTTGTGATATTTAACATCTCCAATAGTGATCGCATGTGACTTCCCTTTCTCCTTTGCCTTAAGTGGTTTCTCATGTCGATCATCATTAACCCTTGGATTAGGGCATTGATTAACATAATGCCCCATTTCATTGCACTTGAAGCATTGAAGTGTTGTTGGTGCATTTTCTGTAGTCTTTTCTTTATTCACACCATTATAAACCCTTTTTCCCTTACTTCGACACTCAGCTGCTCGATGACCTTCTTTTCCACACTTAAAACATTTTCTAGTCCCTTTAATACCATCTCCACCATGCTTCTTTCCACACCTTGAGAATAAGGAAAATTCATCTTATTTTCACCATTATTCGGGTATTTCTCCTTGAACTCCATCTTTCGTTTCTTGTCCAAACCATGAGATGGATCTGTAACACCAACTTCCATTTCTACCTTAATAGCACATCGCACAATTTCTTCATAGCTACTGAAGTCTCTTATAGCTAATTCCCTTCGGAGATTTGGTTTTAAGCCACTGAAGAATCGATCAACTTTACTTTTAGGTTGGATGATAAAGCCAGACGCATACCTTTCAAGCCTTGTAATATTCACTTTGTATATACCAACAGATTCATCATCCTTTTGATTTAGTTTGAGAAACTCCTTCTCCATATTTTTTCGAAGAATACGAGGGAAGTACTTATTGAAAAATAAGTTCTTGAACTCGTCCCATTCCATGGACTCAATTTCATCTCTTGGCCTCGTATTCTTGATAAGATTCCACCATTGATCAGCATCACCTTCCGAACGATATACTGATAAGATGACTTTATCATGTTCAGAATATTGAAGAACTAAAAATATCTTTTCAGTGGTACTGATCCATTGTTCAGCAACAAGTGGATCGGAAGACCCACTGAAAGAAGGTGGGCCTTTCCTCATGAAGGACTCAATAGAATATTGTTCCCTTCTCTGCTCATTTGGAAGTCCAGAATGATTCATAGCTTGTGTAAGTATAGCAATAATATTTTTTCACTCCATCTCCCATAACATTTGTTTGTTCAGGAGGACAATCATCGCATTGTCCATTGCATTGATCAACATGGTTCCTTCGGGTTCCAGCCATCGTCTAAAACCCAAAAAGAATATTGTGAGAGGTAAAAATCATGCTAGGGGAAACAACATAATAATGGGGGAGTACCTTCAATATCTAACATCTGAGGTTTAATTCTGAGATCATTAACGTAATTCTAGGACTATAACCTACACGTATACTTAACCTTAGGGACATCCATAGACATACCTTATAAATATCTTTAGGGATCTCAATAAAGTTCTTGCATCCCAGTTTCCAAAGGTTGACTAATCCTTTCCTCTGATACAAACTGTAGAGACCCGAAGCTTGATGTACATGGACATTACATTACTTTTGCGGAATACTTAGTATATAACAAAAACACACACACAAGGACCATAATAGTTTAGTGCCTTTGGAAACTCGGAATATAATCTTCCAATCATGGTGAAAGATCTTCAACATCTCCTATAAAGATCCTCATTTTTTTAACCTAAAACCTTTCCTTATATCCTGGAGAAAATAAAACAAAAACGGGTGAGCTCAAATGCTCAATAAGGGTAAAGAAAATAAATATCAATCACATCATATTCATAAGAACATAACATTTTGGAAATATTAACCTGTAAAAGAGATCATAATATCATAACATGGGATAAATCATAGTAGTGAAATGTAATCATAATAATCATAAATTAAAACATGAATATTTGTGGCATAAACACATAATCATAGAGAATAATTTCTTATTAGTCAAGACTCATTACCAAGACTATCTTAGTGGACAATGTCCATTTCTGAAACGAGTTCATTCCTCGTTTCAGTCCGGTTTCAATGAACCGGTTTAACCTGCATTTCCAGCCATGTCTATCTCATGAGATATAAAATCTTTACCCAATGCATTGGAGGGAGATATAGGTCCCACACATCTCATAATGATACGATTCTTATGTGTGCCACAAAATCATAAATCATACATCATTTAATAACCCATGTAATAAAAATGGAAATCTTAGACATCATGACATCATAAAAGAATTCATATAAGATAAATGAATTCATAAAAATATTTCCATCACAACATAATCAAATCAATGTAATAATAGGGATAGAGATAGAACCCGTTATTATCTTAGATGGAAAATAATTTTGATCAAACTCTTGAAGTCCATTCTTGAGGAAAATATCCTTTTTACTTCAAAAACATTTTTCCATTCTTAACATGTCATACAATTTTAAACAAAAAGAAGATGATTAAAAATAAAATTAAAAACTTGTAAAGGGAGATTCTTGGACATATTGTTTTAAAATTCCATTCATGCCGTATAAGTTAAAAAATCATTCTTCTCGTACTTTTGTTAGAAAAGTCCAAAAGTACCTCGTACGAAAAACGACAAAAGATTCCTTTCATATCTTTTACAATATACTCACCCAAGGGTAAAAATGGATTTAAACAATTGTAGGTGGATGGAAATAATATTACATATTGAGGAAACATGGATTTGGATGAGAAAATACAACCCAGTAAATACCAAAGTATAAACAATCTCGAATAAAAATGAGATTGTGAAATTTCCCTTACCTTAGGTCCGATTTGCTTCGTAAGTGTACGAACCTCCTGTATAATGATTTAAATAATGTCATTTACAAATTCCAGAATCATACTCATTGTTATGATATCATATATAGTTCACTTATGACTTTATAGTACCCGTTCTTTTGTAAATTCCATGTTAAAGAGCGTTTTGGGTAAAATCGTTTCATTTGTCGTCCGTGTTTTGACTTGTAATTATTCATATGATTACATAGATCATGATTACTTAATTCCAGAATATAAAACATGATTTATATATAATATATATTCAGAATATACATATATATAATAGACCAGCAAATGGAAAGAAATACACCGTTCATGGAGACGGTATGCCGTACGTACGCATGAACGCTGTTTTCGTTTCCTTATTGAGATGAATGGAATTAAGTAGATGACATACATATATATACACATAAATCCAGTATCATTATTGTTTCATATATTTCATGATTACTTATTATATATACTTTATAATCATTCATGAATGGTTAACATGGAGAATGAATCTCATCGGGTCGTGGAGACGGTAGTCCGTACGTACGCACGAGCGATGATATCATTCTCATGATCGTGGAATTGTATTGGAGTGTATGTATACTATTTAAGAATAAAAATCAATTTACCATAATCATATATAGTTATTATTTACACCATTATACCCATCCAAGTAAGGTGGTGGTGGAAAATAGATTACACCACAGCGTGGAGACGGTATTCCGTACGTACACACGCGTGGTGATTTCGTTTTCCGTAGGATTGATAGATGGTGAAATAGGGTTGTTTCATACTTATAATAAAATATAAGTATATTAGTGATATTGATGTTATTACTTCATAATGAAACAACCTAAGAAGAAGAAGTGGCAGAAGAAATAATGTTGAAAGAATCGGTAACAGACATTACCTCTTCTTTGAAGCACCTCTTTGAGACCTCCTTTTAGGGCACTAAAATTGGTCTTTGAAGAAGACCAGGACCTCTAGAATGTTTCTAAAGAAGTGGATAAGATAATTTTTCTGGGTTTTACCGAGCTTGAAGGCTCAAAGTGGTGTGAGGAATAGAGGGAGGAGGTTCCCTTTTATAAGGGAGGAGAGGGGCACCTTTGGAATAACTAAAAATATTATTTTATTATAAAGTCAAATTCGGTTTTAAATAGCTCCAAATTGATTTATTTAGAAGCTAAGGTAGGGATGGGTCGAAATAATCTCATCCAATATAATTTAGACAAGTTTAGGTTCCTATTTTAACCTTATCATTTAGATTTTACATTAAGTTAGATAATTTTACTTTTATCGCGTATTTTTGTGTTCTTACACTATAAGGTTAATAAACTTACTATAACAAGACAAACGAACCCCAAGTTGTTTATTATTAATATATATAACCTTATATAAGTCATTTGGCCGATAAATAAATTTTTTGGAATAAAATAACAATTAATAATATAATATTTGTTTTAAAAACTATTTTATGTCAATTTTGACACTATTTAGTAATTGATTTTTGTGAAAATCATAACAGAATTATTAGTTCTAAAAATGTTTATTAAATCAATAATAACATGTCATGTTAACCTGGAAAATTAGTGTAATTCATAAAAAGTCTCAAATTACATTTATTAGGGTATTTATAACATCAATTATGTAAATATTTAATTAATAAGATAATTAATGCATCATCGTTGTGTCATAAATAAATTAAATTATATAATGTCTAAAAATTACAAATAAAATACCATTATGTAGGAAATTTGTTTATATTTCTAATTAATATTTATAGTCGAATTTATCTTATGTATAACCCCATAATAAAAATTATTTACTTATTAAACTTTGATTTTAACTATTTTAAACCTTCTTTAAATAAATTAATAATAAATGTCCTAATCTAATCCAAGTAAGCTTAAATGGTCATATTTTATTCCTAAGTTTGTTTTTGGTCGAATTAAACTTATCCAATAGAATTAGGACAAGTGTTAGGGTAATAATAATATCATTTTTACCCTAAATTACTCTATTTACTTTTAACCGTGGTAAATAAAAGTAAAAAGTTACTATTCACCAAAAATTATTTTCATCTCATTGAACCACATTTTAGTCCTTGATATTAACCATGTCTCTCAGATTTTCGAAATTCTACTCACATAAGCGGTAAAATTATGTTTTATAAAAATTTCAGTTTTTTTAACAACAACTTATTGGTTTCAGTATTCATCAAAAAATGAAAGTTTCCAGAAAAATACCAAAAATTAGGCCTAAGATATATTTGATATTATGAATTCAAAAATTATGTTTATTTTACCAAATTAAATACATATCATTTACATTAAATAATTTAAAATTTAATTCCCTTCATCCAAACAAATAGCGTGTTTTTAAAAGATAATAACTATCAAAAGATTGAAACTTGTTTATGTCTGGTTTAAATGTGAAATTACATCCAATGAACAAAATTGTATTAAATTGTAAAAATATATTCTAAATATAATTTAAAACCACTCAAATTAATAATTTATCACTATTAATTATTTTGATTAAAAAAAGATGTTTTTAATTAAAATTTAATAACTTTCACTATTCATCAGAATATGAAAGTTATCCGAAAAGTACCAAAATTTCACCCTACGCTAATTTCGATATTCTAAATCCAAAAATGAAGTCCATTTTGAAAAATAAAATTTAAAAAATTTAAAAAATTGGTTATTACTATTCATAACGTCTAATTTTAATAATATTTTAATAGCATATCATTGTTTGGTGAAACTCGGTATTGCGTACTATACACGCTATCGAGGAAGGATGAAATTGCGTGTAATGCAAGGCAAGTCAAGGATGCATGTTGTGCATGATGATTTTGGTGTAGCGTACAACACATGACATTAATGAAATTAAAAAGAATATTTTTCATTAATTCTAGGGGTGTTACAATGAACATAAAAGACCAGAGAGAATAATGTGGTATGAAATGGAGTTTTCATATATGTCTATAGAGAATGATAATATCTATGGGTGTGAGATCTATCATTTTATATGGAAAATATATATTAGTATCATATTTAAACGATTGGGATAATATAGGAGTTCTAAGTATCTTGGGTGCATCTCACACAACCGTAGGACATGAAATTATGCTACATGGTGTATCTGATGTAGGGTCTAGGTACTCCTGAGTATGATGAGTGGTTTAAGTAGATCTAGTAACACAATCTAAAAATAGTCTTACTGATCACTACTATAACTAGGCTATTTAAAAAATAGATGTTTCCTGTGTGATGGTTCCAAATGATAATTAAAAAATAGATGAAATACATGAAGTTATATATTATTGATATATATTAGAAATAGTATACTCATAGTAGTAACTAGAAGAGGAAATCCAATCTTTCTTGGGTGGTGATTATTATCAAACATTCTCTTTCATTATATCTATTTAATTTTTCTTCATTTCATTTTTTTGAATAGAAATATGAATTTAATTATAAATTCATAACTTATGTCCAATCCAATCATGAAATAATACCTATCATGGATTAATAAAGGGATACCAATTTTCAATCCAAATAAATGATAGGTAGTGACATGTAATATTCATTTAATAATATTTTTAACTGTAATAGCATGATGATTCCATAATTATGAATATGAACATTTTACATTAATTCAAATAGGAACTCCTTCATATTAATCATTATATGGAATTTTCATTTAAAATATATGATATTTTATGAAATATAAACAATTTATGATTCAATTTCTATTTTTAATGATTTTACATAATCAAATATCACATATTGTATCATCATTAAAATCATGAAAATATCAATAATCAAAACAATTTTTGATGTTTTTAAAATAATATCCTTGTAAGGACCCATTAATTTGAACAATCCAAATTAATTAAATTATGAATAATTCATAGTTTGAATGTATTTTTTTAATATATTGGCCTTATTTTATAATTTATAAATCTCCAAAAATTATCACAAGTTATTTATAAACAAACACTATTATTTTTAGATCATAAGTTGTGACATATAATTTTGTAAAAGGTATTTTATATGTTAACATTATAAATTTGGGAATAATGTTTTTCATAATCATATAATTAATTATGAAAATTAAAATTAATGAAGTTATTAAACATAAATAAATTAAAATATCACAAAATACATTACATAATGAATAATATACATTTTATAAACCATATAAATCAATTTAATGTTAATTTTTTAATATCTTTTAAATAATTCTGATTACTCTTATGAAAAGTGGTATTCCAAGGCGAGGGTAAAGCCTACTACTCTAACACATGCAAATATAAAAGACCTCATGTAAAGGTATTTCACTACTTACCTTTTAACATCTATAGATAACCCTTACGCTGACCACTCTGTAGATGGGCAATGCCTTGGTTACCCTTACACATGACCCTTATACAAACCACTCTACATAAGGGAAATGGATTTTCTACCCTTACACATCTTAGTTGTATAAATTTTATTCCATCATTACTTTTACATAGCCCCAGTACACAAGGGTAACGAGAACCTCACCCTTAAGTAGATGTCATGCATAAGGGTAAAAAAGGTATTACCCTTACACAGAGTGGTATTAATAAGGGCCATGAATATGGGTAACTAAGGAATTAACCTTAAACAACCAACTCTACTTAAGGGTAACTACCTTGGTACCCATACACATATCAATTTCATAATGAAAAAGAAATTTTTACCCTTATATAGACCCCTATTCATAAAGCTAATACCTTGGTTACCCTTATACATCACCCTAACATATTCAACAATACATAAGAGAAATTAATTGTTTTCCCTTATGTGTATTAGCTATATAAGGAAATGTCCAATGTTACCTTTACATCACCTCACTACGTAATGGTAAGCCCTTTTTCCAAATTTTTTAAAAAACCTATAAAACACCAATCTTTTTATTATTATTCTAATATATCTCAAGTTAATATTATAAAATACAGATCAAAGAAAAAGGAAACCACTTTATATTGAAAAAAACATGAAGGTAATGTTGGATGCAATATATTTGAAACCAAAATTAAGAAATATTATAGTACTAACTTCAAAAACCAACATCGAGCTAAAATAAAAGATCTAAGAACACATATGGATGATTCCATATATTACCCACTATAACATTAGGTTCAAAATAAACTCTGAAAATTGGACTATTTTAGTCATGATATGAAGTATATTTATTGAGGCCAATAGGGGAATGATGGTGTTAATTTCATTCCAACCATCAGAAAAAATATAGCTTGTGTTTACATAAATAATTTCACTAAATTCAGGTATTGAATGATCTTTAAAATAAAAAACATTAATTCACCAATGATGCTAAAAATATATGGCTCATCAGTAGTAAGACTATGTGTCATTTCATTAACTCTAATCCCAATGTCCTCAATAAATGTGCCATGTCTCCTCGTTGAATCAAACCACATTCATTACTTCATATAAACGTGATCATGAGAGCAATAATCTAATATTATTACTTTATCAATAACTTTATAATAAGATAAATTTTCATATCGAGTCTAATTTTTTGATGTACAAGGAAAAAAAATTTCTTTCAAAGTCACCATAACACCATCATGTTCTATTCTCATGATCACTAGTCAATCAATGATAGTAAGTTTATACTCAATAATAAAAATTAATTTGAATTCTTGAACCATGAAATTAGGAAAAAAATCGGAAGCTCTTATTTATTTAGAGATAATGAATTCTGGTAAACTCAATACCAGAAAATTAAAATGAACATCATTATTTTTTATTTTATTACTGTAATAATTATACCTTCGATTTATACCATCCAAGATAATCCCTTCTATGAAAATTCCCTCTCATTCTGAAAGGTAAATAATGTTGATTTCTATTTATACATAGTTTTTTTAATCATATAAAAAGACACAAATAGTTTAGAATATATATATAATTATATGGGATGAGATAACATATACATATTCAATTTACTTACTTGATATAGTAAAACAATTATAGTTAAAAAAGACTATGTGATGTGTCATCCCTGATCATTATGGGTTAATGAAGTCAATGTATATGATCTATGAAACCTCCCTATTTGGGGAAATTATAGAAAACATGACACAATTTTCTCATAATACTATTCTTCTTTTCTTATATTCCGGTTATGTCTCATGGTCACATCATTAAAATACATTGAACAAAAATATATAAATTCTTTATCCATTTAATATTTCACAATGGAACTTTTAGGATGATTCCTATTGTAGAAATAATACATTGATGTTTACATATTTCTTTTAGTTATATACATCCAATGAAAATAAAACATTCCTCCAAGAAGTATTTTTTATCATATGGATAGTTATATATATAATGTATGTGAAAAATGATGGTGGAAAAGTTTTCTACAACTCAGACAAAATTAATGGAGCCACATCATAATTTTTTTGAATAAAATAATTGTAACAATTATTGTAAAAAATAAATTTATAAAAATGAAATAATATAATCACTTCCATTCATACATTATTATCATACAGATGACATATTACTATTAGAGTCAACTATGAAGAAGGATGTCATAATCATGATTATTCTGATATTTCAACTTCAACTCTCTTCTATTGTCCCATTTTGATATGTTTCTTGAATATCCATCAAGAACCCTAATAGTCTCTAGACCTCTTAGAAATTTATTTTTTTATGGTTTCATCACAAAAAATATAGAGAACATTCCATTTATTTTCATGGATACACTCATGATGAAATTCAATCCTAATACACCAATCGACATAGTCCCCCGAAAAACATAAATAATTTTTTCCTTCCCCTTAGAATTTATAAGAATTCAATGAAACATTTAACATATTTTATTTCAATGTGAATTATGAATAAAAAATGACATAAATATTTGGTTGGCCTACAAGGAAACTCAATGAAGATACTTTTATTCTTCCAATTTAATTGTATTCAGTGAAAAATCCTTCCTTTTTAATTATTTTATATGCCCTTTCCTAAATGAAAAAAATGAATTCTTTAAATTCATCAAGAATAATAGTTCCAAATATATGCTAAGGTGGATTTTTAGTATCAATGGTATTTTCAATCAATTGATGATTATTCTTATTTGAATTATCCATTGGAAAAAATCATCAATGTCACATAAAACTAAAACTGTGATGATATTGAATTCTTATAGATTATTTATTCTTCTTGTAAATAGGATATGATAGTTTCCCCTTTGTGATGTATCCATACAATAATAGATAACCAGAAAAATCATTTATCATCCTCATAAGTGTAGCACACATCAAAAATATATGTTTCAAGAAAGAATCATATGTGTGCACGCCCACTTTATAAAGATGATTCACCTATTTTATTATGTTTTGAATGTATATATCAATGTAATTTTCATGATCATAAGGTAAATATATGAGTATACTGAGGAAACTAAATGAGTTTTCTCATAATTATTTATGGAGGAAGGTTATTAATATGTTTGAAAAGTATCCATGTGCTATGCGATGGAAGAATATGACCAAATAGATTAAAACCACCATATTATAGAATCAACCTCACAGTACACACCACAACAAAAAAAGGATATTGATCATCAAATTTGCGCAATGTTAATCCATATTTAGGATGAATGAAATCATCATTATCCTTATTTCTCTCAACATCATTCCATCACATATTTGTGTATATTTTATTATACTTGAAAATATATTATAGTATATAAATCGATAGGTAGTGGAAAATTAGTTTTTATGGAACATAATTTGGTGTTATATTAGCATTCAGATTCAATTTATATATTATAAATACAATACAATTATATATTCTTGTGTTTTCCTCCTTGAGTAAGCTGCAATCCTTCATGCAATAATGGATTTTTTTAGAAATTCCATTTTAGGTCAATTAAACTCTATTATTTATAAGGTTCCAAGGTAATATCTGCATAATATGGAAGTTATTACTTCAAAAATTTAATAATATAATTAATGAAATTATTAAAAAATTCCATACATGGTTTTCCCATGAAACCATCATATTAAAAATTATATCATTTTCATTTTAAACATTGATGATATACTAAAATCATGGAAACAACCATCATTTTTTTCACCCTATCAATTTAATAATTTTCATTAGCTTTATCATGTTTAATTGTATTTTAAGATGATGAATAAATATATATTGGTCATATAATGATTTCTCTAATTCAACCCTCTCATTCAGATCGTGAACAATTTGAGATATTATTGTCCCCCCATTGTGAAACCAATCATACTAACTGGGTTTGAAAGAATTTTTATATGGTAGATATCTTCTTGAAGACTTAACCAAGGTCTTACAACACAATTATAACATTAGTAGTGTATAAGAACACTATCTAAATCATTGTTCAAGGAGAAATTAAAAAAACATAAAATTGTTTTGAAAAAAAATTGAGATCTAATTATTACCATACATGAAAATTCTATACATTTTATTAAAAAACAATGTTTTGTGTCGTATCAATAAATCATTGAAATAACATCGAAGTCAAATACAAAATATATTTAAGGAAATGAGACTTGTTAACCTTATTTCAATCACTATTGGAAACATTAAAATAAAATTGAAATCAAATCCATTTTAAATCACTCTCTATATTATTCCTAAATAAAAAATTTATCATACATGAATACATAATAAAAAAAACTTATTTTATCATGAAAACGTAAATTTGAGATGGGAAAATTCTATATAGAAATAATTCTAACTCTATATTTATCACCCATAACCTTAACTCAATAACGCAACCTCATGAGATTACATAATTCTTTATATATAAAACCATAATATTGAAAACCATTATATCAATGATTAATAAATATATATAAAACCACAAATATATATATATATATATATATGTATGGAATTACTAACAAACTAGCCCATATGAAAATTATAATATAAAATATGAAAATAAATATCAAACATGACTCTTGGTATATATAGTGGTATAAAGATCATAAGTTACAAACCAAACATGTAATTAGTTGATTTTTGTTAGTAACTAGATTATATGATTAGTAAAATAAGTAAGTATTTAGTATGGAATTGATCATAAAAAACACTTACTAAAAATACCACAAAAGGCATACGACATAAAAAAACATCTCTTTATACATATCAAAATAAAGGAAGTGTTACTTTATATAAATACATTTTCCACATATTTAACTTAATTTAAGTAAGATGGTCATGTTACAAGAAAAATTCAATCCATATTCAACCTTTTATTAATGAAAGACCAATCTATATATTCAAAACATAGTTTACATTTCAAATCCAAACATGTTTATAAATTGAATGTAATATTTTCATTTAACAAAATTAAACATTAAAATGAATAACTTCATAATCCCATAATACCTTAAAAAACAAACAAAGTAATAAAATAACTAATTACAAATTCAACTCATATATCACACAAAGTATTATGTTTATATTACATTTATGAAGATGTTTAATGTAAATTTTTTTTAAAACAATAAACCTATGCAATCAGATTTATTATGCAATAAATTATCAAATATAATAAAAAATAACACTTTTTAAATGAATTGGAATAAATCATGATAGAAATAATATGTTTAGTGTTTTATACCATGTAAAAAAATGAAAATAATGATCAGTAGAAGAGATGATTGATTTGGAACTTTCCCATAGGATGTTCATAAAGAACAGAATCAAAATACCACCCGAGAAGAGATCATCGGGGATAGGTAATAGAAGTTAAACACTTTTCATGGGAAGAATTTGGATGGAATTTAAATGGGAAGATGAAATATCATGCATCTCAGATGTATTTCGAAGCATATACCAACAATTTATAAAAAAAAGATCAGTATAACCTTATCATAAATTGGATAAAACAGCAGTTTTCTACAATCATTGGTTTATGGGATCCTACACTAATGGTTTTATAAATCCATTATTATAGTTTCATTTGTTTATTTAACATTTAAAGTAGTCACACCATGTTGTTCTTCATGGAAATAAATACTCAAAATGGAATTCTCTCGATTCCATTTTCAACTTTAGGGTGAAAAATCTATGAGAACCACTCAAGGGAAATATTACATGGTTTGTAACCCTAGGTATACAATGTGTACCATTAATTCCCTAATCTGGGAATGTACCTTAGCCCCAACTAGCACATATTTTTTTCCAAGCACATGGTGTGTACTACCCTCACACACTATGTAACCTAAATGGGGTTCCTAACCATTTTCCTCACATGAACTCTTGCTAAGCCCCCCACATAACCTTTGGTTGTGAACCTCACATGTGGTCTACATATGTACCCTATAAGGTCAAGTTCCACCATACGAGGTTCCTTTCTAGGCAATCGACCATACCCCATGTCAACCTACATGGCATGTCCATAATAACTACATATAATATATTGCAATATTCCATCACTAAAAAAAATGAACAACAAATTACATGTGTTATTGGAAGACCCACACTATGTAGTTGAATTTTTTATATGGAAACTTCCTGTGATCTCTATAAAATATTGTTTCTTCCAAAATCATAAAATGGTGACCTATTGGGATTTCCCATCAGTCCAAAAATCAAAACATCAAATAAAAATGATAAATTTAATTGGGAAAAAATAAAAATCACACCAATATGTACATCAACAGATTCAGTATCATGTGGTAGATCAAATAATATCGACAGATAAAGCTCTTCCTTGAGAGGAACCAACTCTATCACAACTCTATGGAAATATGCTTGTCCAATTGTGCCTCCCTCTACTGGATTAGAGATGTGAAGGATACGGGTGATACGAGCAGCCTTTGAAAACAAATTCTACTATTAAGTAATGTTAACAAAAAAATTGTTCAATAGTGGATGGAAGAATGATTACCAAGTCATAAAATCCTCATCCGGGTCTTGTAAGAAATCATACATGGGACCTGCAGTACTAGGATGCATACTATAGGTGATCAAATAAATGAATATGTACTATCCTCATCCCACATAACTAGGACTCATGTCATATGCCCCATAGATCAATATATTACTCATGATACCTCCTCCAATAAAAGTCTCTCTTCAATGACTTCTTCAGTGAATTAAGTTAAGGTAACTGACTGGGCAGTGTAGAAATAGTCTGAAGAAATTTTAATTTCCTCATAATTTGTCATTTTGATTCCACTCGACAATATGAAAATGAATCAAAGGAACCATTTAAGATTTGATAACAAGTATCATCATACAATATTTTGTAAGACATAGATGATATAATCAGTATATTGAATCCATGTAACCTAAAAAAAATTAAAAAATAATTAATATATGAAAACTTGAATAGTAAAAAATAATTATTTAACTATATAAATAATAACCAATTACATCTTCTAGATGATGAATTTCCAACATAAGTCTATAGGCATAGAAGTCATGTCTAGTAATATTTGAATGTACATGTGTATGATTCCACTTGTAGATAACATTGTTTTAGTTATATTTCCTAATATAAAGTAATACAATTTATTTTGATATTAGAAGGAAGGAATAACATACCCTCATCAGTGCAGATAATTTTCATCAATATCTGCAAACAATGACACATGATCATGTGGATCTAAGAGAAGGATGTGATCCCATTTCCACATATGAATATGAAAGACACATCTTGTGATATGAATCTTATTGATTTGACATGCAATGCCTAGTGAATTGTATGTATATACGAGACATGAAGACCCCCAACTATACTGGCCTAACTAGTCAAAGTCCTCTAGTAAAGGTAAATAAATAAGTTGTTCAAATGTAGTCGAATGATCCAAAAAAATTATTCCACCAATTTTCCTCAATATGTATGCATGTGAAAATCGTAGTACAAAGATATATTATACATCCTCTACTATATGTTCGATGTTATAGTCTATCCATGGAATGCATAATCTACTAACAATGATAGACCTTCCATCATCAGGGTACTCAATTTATAGTAATCTAAGAACAATCCCAAACAAATCTACTCCGACTAAGCCTATCACAACTGCACCATTAATGGGGGGACCTAATATAATGGACACATCATGCAGTGTAATAGTCATATCCTCCTTTGTAAAATGGAATATATCTTACTCTGGCCTCCATATTTCTACGACCGTAGCAATGAGATGATGGTCGATAATGGTGAATTTGTACATTTTTTCCATAGAACCCAGCAAATCGAAGATGAGGGATGATAATGGAAGGTGGTGCAACATGATAGAAATGATGAGATATTCATACACTATAAGGAGGCAATGAATTTCCCTCTTAAACCAACCATGACACACGAGTATCCTAGGATGTGATCAATGGAGGACCTTCCATCAACCCAAGTGATATTATTTTTATCTTGTTATAGTGAATTTGATAAAAAGTATATTTAAAAAAAACCACAACAAGGAAAATAAAATTGGAAATTAGCATCAATAATTCTGTATTATGATGAAAAAGAGGAAACAATATATGTTTCAGGAGTTTTTGGTTTAGTTTATAAATTTATATTTTTATTGATCTCTAATGAAGTTTAATTTATTCTAATTTTTTGATATAAATCATCATTGATGAAAAAACCTCATAGAATAGGTGGATTCATGATATATTCATTTTCATTGATTGATTATTTTTTAATAGTTATAGTATCATGAATTTATTTATGATAGAATTTAGAAATGAAAAAAACCATAGTTAAAATAGGTTATAAATAGAGAAAGTCATAAATAAAAGGATTCATTAATGAAATGTCCACAAATGAAACCAAATAAACACATTCATGAAAAAATAAAATGACTCAATCATGGATGAAAGGAAGTGGAGATCGGTCCTGCCACATGGGGAAATATATTATGAGTGTGTCCCCTTACGTGAAAAATGTTGCATCATAGTCCCCCCATTGTCAAGGCTAGTCCACCTCATTTTTGATTCTATTAGTCATTGGTCTTCCTCTGCGTGCAAACTGGTAATTACAAGGAAATAATTTTAAAAACAACATAAATTGAAAAAAAACAAAAATGAAAACAAAACCAAATTATGAAACATGGAAATGCAAGGGAAGATAGTCTGCTGATCAGTTGGAAATTGGATAAAATGAATTTCCCCAATAGGCATCCAAGATGAACTATAAAAGTTAACCAAAGTGCCCATATGATACATTATGTCAACATAGGGATCCCATGCTATGTTTACTGGTGCACAAGATACAAAAACATGTGAAAAAGGATATCTAAATTTCTATAAGTTTGAGAAATTGGGGAACCTATTATCAATCATGACCACAAGCACTCGAACAATGTTACATGTAGCCCAGTTATAGAACACTCTTACCATAAAGTGGATCTTTACCCTTTCAAAGGTTAGAATATTCCATCTTGATGAATCATATAGTATGTAGTCAATGTCACTTTAGAAATCTTGAGTAAAACACATTCCATTTTCCATCCTATGATAGGACTTTTGTGTCCATTCATCAAAGTAGTGAACACATATACAAAATGTATGTAGCACTAACCTTGTGATCAGTAAATGCTGCACACCCTTGGGGACCCCATTTATGAACTCCATTGTATTAGTGGTTATATGTTCATATCTCATGCCACCATCATATGATAATGAAACTTTTTCCATTTAAATATTCATAATATATTCATACAAATCATCATTATACTTTCATATCATTTCAAGATGTCGATAAAAACATTCTTGTTGGTGTTCAAATTCTGAAAAATTAATAGAATAATTTATTAAAAAGGATACTAAATTTACTTTAGAAAACAAAAGTTTAAGAAAAAAATACACAACTTGGGGATCACTTTATTTATTGCCTCATCCCAGAAATGATTATTCACATTACATGAAATATTTCTACTGAAATATTGATTATAAGTATTCAAGATCTCTCCATGAAACCCCATCACTATTTACAACATCTATAATCACTCGATGACAATCAAGCATCAGACACACTCCCTAGTTTTCTGTGACATGAATGCATATTAATATAAAAAACCAACTAAAATATTCATAATTATCCTTTTCTAAAATATCAAATGTAAGTGGTATATGAGACTGATTACTATCCTGTGTGGAACCAATAAGTATCACATCAATATACTTTCCATAAAAGAAAGTCCCATTGACCTGAATTTTTTTTACAATAGTGAAAAGAAGTGATCATGGATTGAATGCCAAAAAATTCATATTGAACTTCACCTTTCATTGATCAACTCAGTGACTGGGGGAGACATACTTAACAATTTCCAAATGATAAAAAATTTTATTTTTTAGAGACAATAATTCCATATGTTATGGAAACATTTTATATGATTCATCCCAAACACCATACACTTCTATAATTGTCTTCTATTTTTCATTACAATCTTTTCCATAGGATGCCCTATAGTTAAAGAACCATTGTATTCATTCATAAATAAGGACCCTGAAAACATCAAACCATGTTCATATCATATCTTCAATAATAGTTTACATAAACACTATATTAAGTGAATAATGATCATATGAAACTATTGAATGTACATAAGTGTGGGGGCCTTCTAATTTAGTTATATTATAACATGAAAAAAATTTATCACATAATTCCCTCAATTAGAATTTAAATTCTAGTTCATATTTTTCGGATCAAATGATATTTTTTTCTTTTTTTTTTTGATGCATCAACCTCAAATGTGAAATGCCGCTCTATGTGGTATTGTTTTATCACATTTTTCAAAAAGGGACTTTAATTTCAAACTCCTTCCTCACAAAGATGTTGTTATCAATTGACACCGATCTATTCCATATAATACTAGAAAATTTTGATGCCAATGTAATAAAATTCCAATCAAAATGCTATCCATGCGACTTTCCTTCAACTATGTAAGTCAAAAATGAAGGATGACTACCACTAACTAGTGGATTCTTGTTTATTATAGTAACCTAGAAAGGTTAATTATCCAAATAACCCTCAATCAAATCATTTCTTGATGTATTAATTGAGAGTTCATACTTAGATAAATTGTTATTTAGTATATCAATAGAACACAAAGGGATGTCCCCTACATTTCCATCCAAATTTTGATCATCTTCTTCATAATCCGGATAAATTATTGGAGTTATATGAGGATGATATGAATGTAAATGTTTTGAAGGACATAATTCTATAGATCTCATAAGGCATGATTCAATAGTAGTAGTATATTTCACCACATGAATATCAGAAATAACAACAAATAATCCCATTTAACCATTACTACATTATTTCCTGAATAAAAAAGATGAATCCATCCAATCCAAATTATCAAATAAAGGGTACTAAGTGTTCCAAAAAATGTTCAGTATATTGAAGAATTCGATATGTTATTTAAGTAATTGATTGATCAACCCTTAGTTTTGATCAACTATAAATATTATTGTGAACTCTATCTGATGTCAAATAATCACGATGATTTTCAACACATGCAGTTGGAAAACTATAGCTAAAACCATGATCCATATAAATTACATAGCATTTTTAATGTAATTGTATAGAGATGAATACCTAGAAAAAAATTAATAAAATATTATATACTAAATGAAAATTTGAAATTATATAAATTGGTTTTGACTGAATAATTTTCTTGATCTTGAGAATTTATCTATGAATTGGTTTATCATTATATGATAAACCAACCAAAACCTAAGGGGGGTTATTTTTCATATATTAACTTAGATTTCAGCTACCATCAGTCTCTTCTTTGACATGGTGTAAAAATCCATCCTCAAAAAACAAAAATTCTTGACAAAAAATATTTTATTACAATGATAAAAATATGAAATTGAAGTGGTCTAGGGGTTTTAGATACATAATATTTTTTAGGCGAACACATAGGTCCTTACATAATTAGAGATAGGGATGGCACACATTTCATCAATGATGAAAAAATGGAATTTATTAAAAATCATATTACTAAGAAAACATTACATGCATTTCAATCATACATTGGCCAGTCATCTCTAGATCATCGAATTATTATTAATTAAATAATCATATAAGAAATCATGTGACACCTCATCATCTGTCACAGTGCCTAAAAATTTGAAGGCATCTTGAGATCAACCGAACATCCTTACCAATGTTTTAACCTAACATGCAATGTAATTATACAATTATATCCTCAACCAACCAAATCATTTTCCACACTCTCACTCAAGCACTACCATCAATCCGACACATGATTAGATCCCATAAAAATCACCCTAATCCTTGTTCTAAAGAACAAAATACATCCAAAATTACACTAGAACCTCAAAACTAGTATTTATAATGGGAGTAAATAAATTGGATTCAAAGATCAGAGGTGTCCCTCTGCCACCACAACCATTAATGACCATCAATGGGGCTATTCATTGAGAGATCTTTCTCTATCCATTAATGCAGATATTGAATCTACGTTTTCATCACTCCCATAGCTAAGCACAAACCTGAAACATCAACCACTACCCATTCCTGGATCATGTGAACATCACACTAGATATCTGCAGAAATTACATTTACAATGAGGATCACACCCTCAACTGATCAATGGTGCACTCTCCACTCTTTCTCTTTCCTTATACTGCTCCCCAAGAATAAATTATTTGGATTCCATCATCACATGTGTGTCACTCCTTTCATTCCACCCTTATCCCTATCAACTCTTAAAACTATTCCATTCAAAAAAATAAGTGTCAAGGTAAAACCATGGGTAAAATATAACATAGAACCCCAATCCTTCCCACCATCACCTCTCCCATGAAGGGGAATTTCCTATTTTTATAAAAAAATAGGAAACCATACACGTTGGCAATAACAATTCCTATCATGTCATGATACCACAAGGCTTCTCACCATTCCAACTCAATTGTATCTATAACTAGTGGGATTATACACCATTATGACCCAAAAATAATTTTCCTCACAATATCACGAGTCATGAAACATAAAAACTAGTCTTGTATACCAAAACCACTAACCATGATCTATGACATGTCAGAATCATCTAACTAGAATAACCCTTATGCACTTTTCCATCAAGCCCGACATCCCTCACATGTCATGGAAAATGACATGGAGACCCAATATCCGACATTTTCACAAAACTAGAAGATTATAAAATTAAATATCAATACTATATATGACCATCTAGGATATAATATAGCTATATAATTAGAAAACACTGTAAAAATCATTGGTGTTAAGAATCCTAATAATCCTTCGATATGAAACTAGCCTTGATTCCAACACACCTTACATGTACTGGTCTCATAACATTAGGAATCTAACCTTGGATCACACCTATAAGAACTCATATCCTTAACTAAACCCTCACTTGGGTTACCCACAGATATCACAATCCATCTCATCCATAATACCATGCTCAATTATATCCCAATCCCTATCCGAAACACTTGTATCTCCCATATTGAACTATAGGTCTTATTTCATATAAATTGGAACTCATGGAGAAAAATATACTACCATACCAAATATCACAAAAATATTTAAATGTCTACATAACCACTCTAGGGTCCCCATATACATATGCATATTAAGAATCTGATTTTAAGTGTGCCACCCTGGAATCCACTAAGAGGTGCCCCGAGATGGTTATCCACATGACCTCAAGCATGCCTCCCCGAGCATCCAAGGATTCACACTAGTAGCGAGCGACTAGTTTGCGTCTATGGGAGACTATTCCCTCTTAATTTAGAGTGTATCATAGGGGAAATATATATATTATAAGAAAAAAAATAAAAGAAGTAGTGGAAAAATAAAAGTAAATCAACTAATATAATTGAATAGGTAGATGACAGATAAATAATAGATAAAAAATGATGATGATCACGTCTTGTATCTATACAAAAATGAGGTACAAAAGATATAAGTGAGAGGTAATATGCCACATTATATATAAAATAAAAAACAAAAGCTACCAGTACAAGAATCACAATCATAGGATTGGTCTCTTTCCCCTGTAATTCATTCGAGTATAGAGAATAAAAATTTCAGAGCTGGAAGCTTACGTTTATCTACCCCTACAAACATGAAGTCTACATGGGTACCAAGGGAGGCCTGAGCAGGGTGTGAGATATATTCAGTAGGACACCACCAATGAAATCAATAACAATATAGTATGCACATATTAGATGAGAAGCATGCTGGTACAAAGTAAATTAATATAAATAAATAAATGCATACATACTGTTCTGACTTCCTCATGGATACACGATCCAAACTACCTGCTTAGGCCTAAGATGAATGTCCTTGCACCATGTTGAATTTGTACAAGTATCTTATGGGTGTAAGAATGGATCCTAGTAACACAATCGCCAAGAGTGGACCAAACCCAATCATGTTATTTGTCTTGGTGGCCATGTCACTAGTATAATAACTATGAAATGTTATAATTTAATAAAAAGGGAACACTTATAATTTAGAAATGGAATATTGAGCCCGTCCTAGGTTAACCAGGAAAGGAATCATGTACATAACTCTAGGATCCCTATAAATACCCACCACTATAGCATTTTTCAAAGGAGATCCATAAAATGAATCCCATTTATCACTCTCAACATGATGTAAGTATTACCCCCAGAGCCCATCCAAAATATCTCACATAGGGGACAAAGTATTGGTTGTGAAATGGTATAACCATATTTCCATCGAGCCTATCCACACCAAATCCACTAGGGAAAAAATTATCACTCATGTTTAGGTATGTAATCATCCGAATGATTCCATATAAGGTATCCCTCAAGGATCCAAATATTGATTCTTGAATGTTTATAATCCATAACAAGTCTCAATTATAAATCACAATGATTTTGTAGAAGGTTTCCTCAAACTGATACCCTTATATCATCTTTATCTTGGAACAAAGAACGGTTTTATGATCAATAACTCATATCTTTTAACAAGCATGGAAAACATAAAACCTTATACAAGTTGGACGATTCATTTAATTCATATAATTCATGCTATGGAAAAATTAAAAGGTCTTAACACATGGACACTCAACTTAATTTGATAAATTTAAATTTGGAATGTATTAATTATTTCAAGGCAAGACACACCTGAAAAGGTGGTTCAAAAATTTAATGCAAAGGGACATTAAGTCCCTTAAGGAATGGCACACCCCAAGGGGTGGCCCATGATGAGGTGAATGCCTGATGATGTTGATTCGTGGGTAGTTAAGGATCTATTACACATGAGAAAAACCTATAATTTAATTAATTAAAAATTATAGAGGTGATGATGAGATGTCCAACACGTGGCACATGAATTATAATACAAATACAATGAGGAATTATGGAAAATAGATAGACCACCTACATTAAGTCCATAGCACTCTCTGTATCAAGTGTTGGACCTTGGATCAAGCTATAATAGGAGAAATTGGAAGAACATGACAATATCATGAAAATAGACCATATGAACTCACACCAAAATAGTGAAGGAGGTGGGAAGATAAATGAATAATATAAGTTACAAGATTTTATATGTTACTATTATGCATCCAATGCACTTGAAAAAAAATAAAATAGATATTGGATGAAGGATAAATGAAAAATCCTATCATGGATTGAGGAGGATATCTTCACATGAGGGAAGAGAATAATGTGTTATTGAAATGAGTTAGAAAGTAGAAATAAGGGACATACCAATTTTAATGGAAAAATTTTCATTTACCCCTTCATTAAGGAGTCACATAGTTTGGTTACTTGGTTTTCCAAACTGTGTGCTAACCATGTTCCCAACAATTCGCAAGGAACACCCTCGCATGAGCTCAGTTCATAGTTCAAATAATTGTCTGTAGCCCCGGGAAAATATATCTATTAAAAAGCCTATAGTTCCAAAATTATCATGAAACCTGGGTTTCATGGTTAAGGAAAAATGTGTGGCCCCATGTTGTGCATTGAGTTCCCCACATGGTTGGGTCTCATGGATAAAAATAACCATTAGGTAACCATTTAGCTCCATATTTCTACCCAGTTTTGAGTGCTCTGGGCTCTGAATCCCTGGACTATCCCAAACCACTCCATACCCTCTTAATCACATTTTAAACATAGAATGATAGGTTTTAAAAATATAATAAGTTTATATACCTCATTAGAAATATATTATTTTAAAATATCCCCTCCATAAAATAACTCATCCTTGATTTACCCTTTTAAGGGAGGTAAAGCATCATCTAAGAAAATTTTCAGCCACTGAGCATGTACATCTACCTCTCAATGTTGAATATTTTCCTATACATGGCCATGATTTCAATGAAGAAGAACATGAGGGACATTTCTACCTTATAGATCCTTCCTACTCTGATTAATGATACTTATCAGATGCTCCTAAAATGGCCAATCATCTTCCATCCCAATATCCTCAAGATCAAAGAAATTAGACAAGTATGAATGATAATGGGGGATTTATGATACTTGGAAGACATTGTACATGACCTGGTACATCTTATGTAAATCTAACCAATATGCTACTAGCCTGAATCTTTCCACAATCTCAAAAGGCCCAATGTAATGAGTTGATAACTTACCCTATCTCAGAATCAATCTATAACCGAATCTAGGTGAGATTCACAGAAAGTCTCGATGTACGACCTACACCTATAGAGGTTGGATGTGAAGATTGGTATATGAATTTTTTATGGACTGAGATGCTTCCTTACAATTCAGAATAAAATTTACATACTATGAAGTCTCCTGAAAGAGATAAGGACCCAGTAGTGCTTCCTCTCTTTCCTTTAACCTACAAAGAGGTGAATATCACAACCTAACTTTATGGTACTTATATGGAGTTATCTGAATAATTGATTTAAAATTTTTCTTCTATGAAAAATAAATATGATGTAAAGATTCTACCAAGAACCTACATATTCCAAGAAACATGCCTAGATCATGTCCTCTAACACCCATATCATGTTCTTGGAATTTCCATCAGTCTGAGGGTGATAGGTTTTACTCAGAAACAGCTACGAACCCAGTTCCTTCTGCAACCCCTTCTAGAAATATTATTTAAAACTATTATCTATATTTAATATGATGAAATGGGGACACCATAAATTCATATAATCTCTTGAATATTAATCATCCCAAGATCATCGACTAAGAAGGTCTCTCAGATAGGTAGAAAGTGTGACACCTTGGTCAACTTATTTATGATCATCCATACTACATCACTTACTTGAGAGGATCTTGGTATTCCTTTCATATGTTCCTTAGTGAATTCATTCCATTTCTACTCATGAAGGGATATAGGCTGTAGAGGTCCTATGGGTTGATAGTGCTCAGCCTTCACCGATTAATAGGTGGAGCACTAAGTGATTAAACCCACAATCTACCACTTCAAACCTAACCACCAATACTGATGATGCATGTCTTGGTACATCATGGAAAGGCTAGTGAGTATTTAAAAAACAGTGGCATGAGACTCCTATATCAACTCTTCATTTATATAAAATGTAAACTAGAAATTCCCATGGAAGTACGTAATCTCATCCTCATCGATAACCAAACCATGAGGTGGATACTCTCCTAAGACACTTCCCCTTAGGACTAAACCATTGGAAATAGAACGTTTTGTCATCATTATCCACTATGTAATGGAGGATTCTACTTCCAAAGATGTAAAAATAGGCTACCCATTATATTCCTAAACCACCAGGTGCATCTCAAAAAATAGGATCATAAACATCCACTCACTACTGGCCTCCTAAACTACTTATTTCTTAGTATTCCAGCTCAGTGTGTCATCTACTGCATTTCCTATCCCAAGGTTATTAGAGAGATCAAAGTGAAACGACTGAAGATAATCTAGCCACATGCATTGATTTAGATTCAAGACATTCTACATAGAAATATATTTTAGAATTTTCTGATCCATGTTAATGATGATCCGATCACCCAATAGATAATTCCTCTAACTGTGTAAAGCATGAACCATAGCTGCTAGCTTGAGGTCATGTGTAGGGTAATTTTTCTCATGGGGTCTTTAATGGTGGGACCCATAATCCACAAATCAATCTACCAACAACATAACTACTCCAACACTGATTCCTAAAGTCTCACAGTAAAGAGTATAACTTCATGCTAGTTTTGGAAGAATTAGGATTGATATTGATGTCAATATCTATTTTAAATCCTGAAAGGATATTTCATAAGATTAGGATCATAAGAACATTACACACATTTATCAAGACCATAAGCAGAAATTATAAGCATGTGATTTGTTGAATGAAACCCCTTTACTAGATATACATCCCCATGAAAATGTGTATGTCAAAAAAATTCTTGAGATGATCATAGGAAACTACGAAAATCCCCTTATTAGGGTCAACAAAAACTTAACCTATGAGAAAATATGACCCATGAAGCGAACCATACTGAACCAAAAGTAGAAATTAGGTACCATATGATACAATTGGCGATCTATCATTGTATTTATAATGATTTAAAGATGTTTTTCATGGTCTTTCTGGGTATGAGAAAACACCATGATGTCATCCACAAATACTACAACAAATGAATATTGATATGAGTTGAAAACTCTATTCATAAAATTCAGGAAAATTGTGGGTGTATTTGTAAGTCCTAACAACATAACCATGTACTCATTCAAGCTATATCTACCCATAAATTTTGTACATTATATGTCTAATGGTATCATTATCACTTGATAATAGATCTTCTATAAATCAATCTCGAGAAAAACATTCCCCTCAAATATATTCAAAGAGGTCATCTATACGAGGTAGTGCGTACTGGTTCATAAGTATAAGATGTTTAAAAAGTTATAAATCCATGAAAAAAATGAGCTTAACATCCGAATTCATAGATAAAATAATAGGTGAACCCAATGGTGAGGTATTGGTTCATCTAAAACCCTTTACCTCTAAGGCTTATAACTACTTATAGAGTTTATGGGGCTCAGTTGGTGTCATTATATAGGGAGAAATGGGAACTAGATCCACTCTTTGAACTAGCTCATTTGTGAACTCCAAGTTCCTCAGTAGAGGTAATATAAAGACGTTTTTATGGAATTAGAGATTCCATAATCCACATCCTCTGATCCCTCATAAAGAGGCTAGTAATTTGGGTTTTCACCTTACCCATCCAACTATTCTTGGGTCCATATCAACTCATCTAGACATCATATTACCCATTATGAACATGTGTGTTTCCCTTCATTGATGTAAAATACAGCCTTTGATGATAGTATTCAACGTGGGAATGGTATGGGACTTACTTGTCCATTCCTAGTATGATTGAAAAACATGAAATCTCTAAGAAAAAGAAATACCACTAGAATAGACCCACCGATCTCAAGGAGGAAATCCTTACACTTGTATATACTCTCTAATCTGAACTCTAATTGTGTGTTGAAATTCATCCGACCGAATAAGTACACCACTTACAGTCCAAGAAAACCCATAATTTTTAATGATAAAAAAGTGTGTGATGCACCTTTATCAAATAGGTTGGAAACTAATGTAGAGGCTTCCAAAATAGTACCATGCACTATATAGGGCCTGGATATTTCTTTTTAAGTGTAAGATGCTCTATATAGAAATGGAATGATCAATAGACCTAAGATACAACCAGAAAAACCTGGGAAGGTTCTCTCTACTGGTGGTGATCCTCTAAACTCTGGCTACCTCATCCATGACTCTCTCTTCAGCCTGATCAGTAAGTAGTAGACCAACTCTAAGAATGATGTGGAGCTACTGATCATGTACTGGATTGTTGTGTTAGTATAGATCACTTCTCATAAGATATTGGAAGGAATATATAGTCGAAATTCTGAAGGTAACCCATCCGATCATAAACACGGCACTCGATTTGGTTACTCATACACTGGGGACACTATTACAAATATGGATTTTAACAACGCTAAAAAGGCCTTTAATAGCGCTAAAAAGCGCTTTTAATGCCGGTGAATATAAAGGGTGGCCCCCTTTATCAGCGCTCAAATGAAGTGCTGATAAAAGGGTCATTTATCTGCGCTTTCATTTTAGTGATCTTAAAATACACCTTTTATGTGCACTGATAAAATAAAAAAAATAAAAAAAATAGAAAAATACTGCCAATCTCGGTGGGGATTTTTTACATCGCTTGGACCGCCTTTATCAGCACTTTCCCACACCTACAGCACCCGCATGCACCGCCTACACCCTTTATCAGCACTAGCCCCTCTAAATAACCCTTGTGCGCGTGCCCCTGCCTCCACCTAGATTTGATCTCGAGACCTCCCCCCTGCGCACCAAAAGCCTTTACCACTCCCTTATATTGATTTGTTCTCTTTTTTATGATATATCTATTTATTTATATATATATATATTTAGTTAAATTTATTCATATATTAATATATATTGTTATATTAATATATATATTTATAGTTATATTAATATATATATATAGTTATATTAATATATATATAGTAATATTAATATATAGTTATATAAATATTCATATATTGGTATTTTAAATAAAATGGATATTTCTTATTATTTAGATAAAGCTAATATATTTTATATGTCAATATGTTTAATTATTTAATTAAAAAATTTAATTTTGAGGTGTGAATATATAAAAAATATGTACATAGATTTATATATTTGATTATAAATAGAAGTGCATTATAAAAAACAATAAAATTTCAAATAAATAATATAAATATGAATGTAATACCTTGGAATAAATTCAGTCCCCACAAAAAAATCCAATAATACCCTCTTAAATGAGGCTGAAAATCCACAAAATGTTAAAAAATCGGGGTACCCCGACTAAAAACTCAGTTTTAGAGGCCTTCTGGGCCTTTTTTGGCCTCGAAAAAACATTGACCTAGGCCCCCCTAGATCATAGAGAGGTAGTGCTTGTCCCAGGATTCAATTTGATATGTGGTAGAGCTCAAACAGACACCCGGATCAAAAGTTATGGCCGTTTGAAATTTGAGTTGCGTGTTCAACATATTTTGGAGTTTTTTTAATTTGTTTAATTTTTTAGTCTTCAAATTGTCATTAAATTACTATTACTCCATATTAATTCAGAAATTATTAATTAAAAATATTTTTTTAATTTTTTCATAAGCCATTTTCACTAAATATCTTATATATTAAGTATAATAAGTGTAAATGTATATTTATACTTATCTAAAATATATTTAAAAATTATATGATATATTTATATAAATATAAATATATTGATATATTAATATATTAATATATTATTTGTAAATATTTTTTTTTGAAGTCGAACCCATTATCAACTCTTTTAAAAAAAAGCGCTTATAAAGGGGGGGCCTGTATCAGCACTAAAAAAGCGCAGATAAAGGGGGTACTTTTAACAGCGCTTTTTTTTAGAGCTGATAAAGGCACCCCCCATTATCAGCCCTTTTTTGTTAGCGCTGATAAAGGGGTGGCACTGGCCTTGCCCATTTTTGTGGTAGTGGGATTTTTATGCACATCCCTACCACAATTGTGACACACCACAGAACTATCACTATGTGTCATCTGGATGGTTCTTCAAGCACAAAAATACTCAAATTGACATTTCCTACAACTAGAAAACCTTTCTCCCTATCATAAATCTAAATTTTCCAAGTTCACATTGTTATATTACCTCATTTTCTACTCTATGACGAGGGTATAATTCCCTATATCATAAATGGTGGTGAAGTCGAAGATGTTGACCTATGATCAGACGGTCTACACAAGCCCATCCAAAAATTGTCTTCCAGTCTTCAAATCGTCAATGGTAAATGTTTTTGGAAAAAATAATGATCGTTGAAATGGGATGATTTCTTCATAATGGACATGGTACCCGACATATGGTGTATAAAATCTCAACCGTAGTCCACTATCAAAATATGAAAAGTTAAGTAGTCATAGAATGATTTTTTGTATTTCCACCCAGACCATACCATGACAATGACCAATCTGAGAGATAACATCCCACCTACTCTAGCTAGAGTTGAAGAGCATATAGTTACAAATCAATATTCTCCACTATACATGAATCTCCATATTCTATAAGATTCATAACAAGGCCTTTATCAATGAATCAAGCACCCGAGGACAACCATCCCTCAAGAAGGTGGGAGGATGATGCTCCTAGAATTCATGAATCAACTATTCCATAGTAAGGGGGTCATGAAGCTCCTAGTATAGACTGTATGAATCATAAAGATCTTTCTTCAAACTGAGCACCAGTGCCTAGTGGAAGATCAAAACGAGGTGCCTCAGGTGACACTATAGGAGGTAATAATGGTTGATCAGGTCCCACATCTTATATATCATGGTCATCACCATCCTCATGGTGTACAAATTTAAGACATCATGGTGTTATAATATAATAATTTTAAAATTAATACCTTTGAAAAAAACAGAAGACAATAATTTCAGCCAAAAAAAAGGACTGGTACAAAACCTTCCTACAAACAAGTCACACCTATATGCCTACTCCTTTAGTCGTGTCTATTTAATAAGAAATATTACATTTGTATCGGTATAAATTTTCTACTTCCCACTACTAAGTTCAGGTCATGGTTATGGTCTCATACAACATGGAAGGGGTTCTGGTATATGGAGTGTCAATTTTAAGCTATAGAAGAAAACACTATTAAATTTAAAATTAGCATTACCATTTTGAGGTTACCATTTCATTTAAAAGTTAGATTTAATTTTTTTTATTTTTTATTAAAATATATATATATATATATAAATCTAGTTTTACGGGACACCATTATCTGTTTATAAATAACCATAATCTTTATAAATTGAAAGTGGTATGTCAAGTAACTATTACCAAACCTCCACATCTAGTATCGGGATGTCACATTTCATGTATATTTATTTTATTGAATGGAAATAAATTCCCAATTTGTATAAGTACATGCTTTTTAATTTAATATTTTCATTCATAAATCAAATCAATTGAAATTCCTTCCCATATAACCATTAGTTCATTGCTCAAATGTGTAATAATAAGTTAATTGAGGTTTAAATGTCAATCTATATGGTGAAACACATTTTTTATTTGTTTATAAACATTAATTTCTCCAATTATGTCATCCCTATAAGAAACATCATCGAATTTATATATATAATAATCCATGCACAAACTGTATGTAACAAGAAATACTGGAAAAAGTAAATGTGGCATGGAAAAAATCATGGAATATAAGTCTTAAAATTCCAATAATGATGCATGAAATGATACCACCTTCTATAATACGCTAAGGTAAGTAAAATCCATAATAATAACATCAACAATAATAATAACATCATAAGACATGTGTGTTACCCTATGGCGAAATAATTACCACAGTAACAGACAAAAAATAATTACAATAATAACACACCCTAGGTTATTTAGTTTTCTCTGGTACATAGGATAGAAAATCCCAGGAATATGATCATTAAATTTTTTTGATACAACCTAGTTTCCTTTTAAATACCCAAATATTAAGATAAAATGGAAGAAAGTGCTTTGATACCACTTTATAGTGTCATGAACTGGAATCCACTATGTGGAACCACAAGATAGTTGGCTACAAGACCTCAAGAACACCTCCCTGAACACCAAAGGCTTCCAACTACCAATGAGGGCCTAGGGTATGTCTTTTGGAAGACTACACCCTCATGATTCAGAGTGTAACACAATGATAATATAAATATGAAAAAAAGTGAAATAAAAAAATACAATTAGTAGGGGAATAAGAAAATAAAACAACAAATACAAATGAACTCTAAGAACATAATTGAACAATATATTCAAAATGATGATGATCATTTCATGCAGCTATAATAAATGAGGTACACAAGATACATAAGAGAAGGTATATACAAAAATTATTTACAAAAAAATTATCCACTACTAAAATCAAGAGTATATTCTTGGACCTATACTTCCATACCCCACCTAGTACTGAAAATCAAACACTAGAAGTAGGATTATTCCCTTTATCTACACCAACTATAATGAATTATTCTCTTGTATGGAGAGAGGTTTGAGTAAGGAGTGAGATATACTCAGTTGGACACCACAAAATTTGTTTAGGAAAAGCAATTTCTTGAATATAAAATTTAAAGTTTGTGGGTACATAATAAATTAAAATATGTAAATAAATAAATAAATATAAGTTCGGGTTTTTCATGGACACCCAACCAACACTACCAACTTTTACCTAAGATGGATGTATCTTAACCAAGGTGAATCTGTAAAATTAGGAAGTGGGTGTAACAATGGATCATCATAAAACACCTATCAATAGTGGATTGAACCAAATCATGTGATTTTTCTTGGTCTAGGTGTCCATGGTATAACAATTATAATATAATAGAATTTAATAAAAAAGAAATCCTTTTAATTTACAAATGGTATCATGAGCCCATCCAAGATGATCCATGAAAGGAATACCACATATCAACCCCAAAGCCTTATAAATACCCATCACCACTGAGTCTTTCCATGGTGATCTACAAAAGGAATCTCATCTATCACTACTATCATGGTGTATGTATAACCCTCTGAGCCCATCTCAAATATCTCACATAGAAGAATAAGGATAACTCATGGAATGGTAAAACCATATTTCCACTGATCTTGTTCATGAAGAATCACCCTTGGAACCAATACCACTTAGGATTAGGTAATTAATCCAACCAGTGATCCCATCTTAGGAATCCCATGAGGTTACAAGTACATATTTTTTCATAATGCATAATAGGTATCAATTATAAATCATGATGAGTTTGTATAAGGTGTCCTTAAATATAGACCCTTATACCACCCTCATCTTTGTATAATTAAGGGATTAGCTATCAACAACTCATAACATTTAACAAGAATCAAAAAATAACACTTTATCTATGTTTTCCAATTCAATTTATTCATATAATTCAATCTATTGATTAAATAACAATTTCCAAAAAATGTGTCCACTCTGTTTCCTTAGTTTAATTTAAATTTTTAAATGTATTATTTTTTTCAAGGAAACACACACCACAAAAGGAGGTTTGAAAATTTAAGGAAAAGTGGTATTTAGGCCATTATGGAATAAAATACACCAAGCAGTGGCTAATGTTGTGGTAAAAATCTCATGAAATGTTTTCTCACGTAGCTATGTTATTGTTAAAAGTGATAAACATGTTAATATAATTAATTAAACATGATGGAGTTACCACCAGAAAGTCTAGTGTCCAGCACACAACACACGATGGATGATAAAAATGAAATGATACTTTAAGGCAAAGATCTATACTACATAACTTAATCTCATAACACATTTCTCATCTAGTTTTGGACCATGAATTGATCTAAAATGAGAGAAATCAAAATAATATAACAATTACTAAAAAACAAGGCATATGATTTCAGGACAAAATAGAATAAGATATTGGAAGATAAATAAATAAAAGAAGAAGGAGGATTAGAGAGATTACCATTGAGAATCAAATGCACCTAACAATGAAGAAAATTGAGATCAAATGAGTAGAAATAGAAAAGCCTATCTTGTATTGAGGAGGATATCTTCACATAAGGAAAGAGGATGTTGTATGAGAGAAATAAGGGACGAATGAGAAGTAAGGGTCAAAACAATTTTGAGGGAAAATTGTCATTTACCTTTTCATTAAGGGGTCACATGGTCTGGCTATATAGTTAGTCAAACAATATGCCAGCCATGCAACAAACACTTCCCAATAAAACCCCTCACAAGGGCCAGGCACACAAGTTAAAAAAATATGTGTGGACGATTTGAAATGGAAATATTAAAAATCCTATATCACAAACAAATGAATGTAGCATGGGTATCCTGGTTAGGGAAAACCATGTGACCCTTCTATGAACTGAATGCCTCACACAATTGAGTCACAATGTTTTCACTAACCATACACTAATTATTTGGCTCAGTCTATCTCCCCAATTTCTGTAGCTCTAGGAATTGAATGAGGTATGGACTCAAATGAACCACTATTTATCCTCTTAAGAGAATTATGACCATAAAACAACATGTTTTAAATTGTATCATAAGGGTATATACCTCTTCAAAGTGCCGATATGTCAAACTTTACTAAAATAATTATCCTCATAAGGTATTGATTCTTTCTAGGAATCTATAAATGGAAATTCCCCCTCAATAATCAAAATCTTAGGTTGATCCTCATCGGGCCTCTACATACAAGATCCACCCCATCAAGGATTTCATTCTCATTTATTATCAAATATGTATATTATGGAATCAACCTACAATGAACATTGTCTAAGAAACCTTATTTAAATGATCTAGTTAATTAGAATCGAACCACCAAGAAAAATGAGAAAAAACCATATAGGTTATTTCTGACACTTTAAATAACAAATCTTATGTTTTCAATCACCCTAAGGGGATTATAAAAAGGTACTAAATACCTATATAGACCTCTCAAGGGTATCTATGCCTCTCGTACACTAAGGGAGTACATAGACATCATCATCAAGAATACTTATATAGATCCACTTGATTTATCACCAAATGAAAAATATCATGGTTCATATGATTATAATTCCACTACTATGCTATATGTGAAAACACGATATCTTCTATTTATCACACTTAAAAAATCCAAACCCTACCATCAGTGATATCAATCAAACAGTGGAATGAGAATTTAATTTGTATCCTAGATGAATTTATTATGCATGAACACTAGCCTCTTGCTACCAGGATAACTGAAAAAATAAATAAATAAAAGTTCAAAAATCAAAAACCCAAAAACTCATTTGTATCATGATAGGTGAAATTATCTAACTATTACATTGAAATATAAAATCATTAATACCAAACCCCAAGTGAGATGTAATTATCAATGAGAATGGGTGTCTTCAATGCATTGACCCAATATCCATCATAATTTTTGACAAATTCTTGTCACTTATCAATCATCTCTCTAAAAAGTAAGAAAAATTAAAGACACTGATATATTTTGTGATATTAGTCACATAATATCTCATACTACATTGTAATGTTTTTTGTAACCACCCATGTTTTCCTCTACAAATACATATTGTGGTTGATGGTTTTCTCCATATGAAATAATGAATCTATACACATATAGATTGTTGTAAGGTAAGTGTAGAATATTTATGTATATATATTAATAACTCAAATATACATATATATATACATATATAAAGTACTACTAAACAGAAAAAATCATTCGAAATATCAACTCAATTTGAATAACTAAGAAACAATTAAAACATTTTTCTAAAATCTAATTCTATACGAATATAATAAATTTTATTTTTAATAAAGTATTAACACTATATTAATTAATAATTTTTTGTAAAAATAATAGTCAATATACCAAAATATATTTTCTTATAAAAGTAGTTTCCATTATATGTTATTTTTTTTAATTTAAAATATAACATATAAATTTCATCTTTTTAATTTTTTTAAAACATAATTTTTGGATTTACCATGTGCATATTATCCTAAAATGAATTTTAGAATTTTTTCTAAAAAATATTTATTTTTTGGTGAATAGTGAGAAATACCATTTTTATAAATAAATATATTATTACTTTATATGTATGAATATTTCATTCATTAAACCATTTTCTAAGAAAAAATATGTCTTTTGGATGTGAATTTATTATTTTATAATATGATATTTTTAATTTATTAAACCATATTTTATATTAAATAACATAGGTTATATTTATATAATTGTTTTTAATACATTATACAATTAGTTTTTCAAAATTAATATTATCACATTTAAAAATTGAATAAAAAAATTAAATAAAAATATTTAGTCATTATTTAAAAATTATATAATAAGTACGATCTCCTTTTTCAATTTAATGGATAAATTAACTAGGTAAAAACTAGTTACCATAGTGAAAACCAAAATGGTGAAAATGAGTAACCTAAGTGGTGAAAGTTAAAATTTGTTAAAAACTATCATTAATTGATTTTTAGGTATATATTTACCTTATATATTATCCTCTATTGTAATTTTCAATTTAAGAGCCACTTTAGTTGGGAGTGACTTCCCATTTTTGATAAGTTGTGGCTATTTTCAAAAATTCCACCCCTTTTCAAAAATAAAATGGGAAATTCTATCTTCACCTTCCCTCACACCAAACCCCTTAATTCCAATAAAAAATCAACCCATAAATATCCTACACACACCTAGACTTCTTAATTATGTTATATATTATCAAAAATCCATCTCTCAAAGATTTAATCCCCTTATCAATGGAGGTAATCCAAGAAGAGGGGTATAAGTTCCGAACATCAATTTATTTATGTTATTTTCTTGATCATCCAATTTAATTTCACAATATTAAAATTATAACATAAATATAATTATTATATTGGTACTGTATTATAACTATGTTACAATCATTAATGACCGCACCCTTTTTCCATTAAGAAAAATGAAAATGTGAATCATGAATTATGCGTTGTTCAAACATTCACTTCCACGAATAAACATGATTCATTTTCCTTCACTAAAAAACATGTATGGTTTTATTTTATATTGGATGAGTATATATTATATTTATAGTTAATATATATCATTAATATGATTCCTTTTCTGGGACACTAATGTAATGATCATTATAAGGTAATCCATCGGTAACAATAAATAACTCAAAACTACTTCATCTCTATTTTCATCTTCATGAAACACGACTAAAAGAACCATGTCATGGAATTATAACAATATATTTCTCTATGAAATATCAATTCTAGTATCATTAATGGTTTTAATTTTTTTTATTTGAGATATAAAGTAACACTGACACCGCTTTAATGAACCTAGTTCATTACGCTCATGATTATTAACACCTGATGTTGAAAATAGATTATAATAGACTATCACATGATGATAATTTTTATTAATTAAGAGTAAAAATATACATGTATATGAATAAGGGTTTTAAATAGGTAATTAATTTTTTTATCTTTATGATAGAAGAAGTTAAATTACTTTCTTTAAAATGAAGGTTAAAGGTATGAGACTTGGTTACTCAAATTTCTTCCGTTCTATTATATAATTTCTTATTGATTTTATTTCCCTAGGTTACCTATATTTTTTATTTAAAATTATTTTCAATCTATATATATGGGTAAAATAGTTTTTTTAAATCCATTCCCATGAAAGGTTTTATTTCCACATTTTTTAAAAATAATTAGAGTATAATTTTTGAAAGGAGACTCGTTACTACGACTTTTACAATGATGAATACAATTTTTAATTCAAAAAATATCTTTTATTTATTTTCATTATTTTTTTTAAAATTATCTATAGAAAATGAATTTTATTTCATGTTTTCCCATATATGTTCTATTTTATTATGTAATTGTTTTGGTGATTATGTTTTCAGTATATAATAATTTAATTCATGATGTTATTTTATACCATATGGTTGTTTTATAAAACCAATTTTAGTTAAATAGGTTATTTATGAAAATTGAATAATTTATATTTTTCTAATTTATGAAACCCATTTTATTTCCATGTGTTATTTGTGAAAAGTGAATTATTTCCATTTGGATGTTTAAGAAACACATTCTTTTCAATTAGTTCATTAAGATATGATGATGATTATTTGTAAGTGGAACTAATATAAATGGATGATGATATATGGGGTCCTATATCTCCCCCAATTCATTATTTTAATGTTATATTTCATGAGATATTCATGAATAAACATAATGAGTTTGTTGAAAAAGTAGTAGGAATGATGGGTTTTATCACATTTTCAGGTGTGGAAATAATAAGTTTGTTCACATGGACATTGGAATAATGGGGTTTATCAAAAATATTTTCCTATAAATAAGGATTTTACACATTTACTAGTTTTCTATCAAGTTATGGAAAATATTAAAGATGAATCTAATTTCAATAAAATTCCATATTTTCTTGATTAAACCTTATTTTTAAAATATTTTAATATTTTATGTCATGCTTATTAGGTTTCATACAAATATAATAACACTCATCAGACACAATTAATGCAATTAGAAACAAAAGACGAGGATCTCTAAGAAATAAAATATGAAATATAAAATAAAATTGAAATGAAGAACATAATTTAATACATGCACCTTAAACCGAAGATCCACTACAAACATTTTTATCTTCATCTAATGTGTTTTATAAAATTATCTAAATTGGAAAAAAAAATAATTCACCTTTAATGGTATCCACAAGATAATCTGAATCAAATTTCATATATATAAAAAACTCTATTTTCCCATGATGTTCCTACATTTCTGTATACAAAGCACAAAGCATAAGAGAGGTATGGTTATCTGAGAGTTTAAAACAAGAATCATACACACAAACACATAAAAAATATTATGAAATTAGAATTTATAAATCCCTAAATGACTCTCTTTGACAGTGAAAGCATTAATTCACGACTTAATAATGCATGTATTAATGACCCGATGAATTCATACATCATATTAATGATTTAATTTTACTATCATTCATTTAGAATTATGAAAAAATTTCTATTAATGATGTAAAAGGTGGAGGATTAATCATATGTATAGCCTATACATCCAACATATATTGAATAATATATATCTATATATCCCATTATATGTGAAAAAATTACATGCAATCCATAACATTTATAAGGTTTTATGAGATATATCTCCTTCAATATCCCACTTGCACTAAAAAATACCAGACTTTCTGCCATTTCACTATATATTGTATCATATATTATAACTTTTGAAACCATATTGAAATATAATTTTGGATATATTCCAAAACCCTTTTGTAAATCTATCATTAACAAGAACATGTATCACATCGAATGAAATACCTTGTGAAAATCCATCCAAAATAATTTTGGATTAACTCTAAAACACTTTTAATAGCTCTCTAATGATAAATCAATCCCCATTTAGTGAACCACAATGTGTGACAATATGAGAATTTATAGCATTAAAAAGAAATATGAATATACAGATCCATATATGTAAGAAATGAAAATAATTTAACAAAGTGTCAATTTAGATCAAATATAAAGGGATCTCATATGATCTTCATCAGAAACACATATCTCTATACATTTGTCCAGTTTTACACATCATATTAAAGTGAGAATTCTCAGTTTTTCCATTTGTGTAAGACATCCAGTGACCATGGTACCCCAAGCATGTCAATATAATATAGAAAAATGATCCATTCCTAATTCTCTGTGTGTAGACTGAGCAGATCAATAAATACATAACATTTTATTAATAATTTTGGATAATCACATAATATATTCTTTATCCAGAGAGATATATAATATTAAGGTGTGGCGACACATTCCCATAGTCTATCTCAAGTTAGGACCCTGATCTCATACTCATCATATGAGCGTAAAAACCCCATCTAGTATATCCATTATCCAATGACATGATCATCAATAGACCTAAACACCCCCGTATTATCCAATTAAATAAATAAATAAATAAATATATATATATATATATATATTTGAGTTGGGTATCAATATATAATGGTTATCATTCTAGTTATCCCACCAACAGTAGGTAATGAGGACTCAAATATGATCCATGGAACCATAGTATGCCAAATAAATTTTTAAGAAACTCATTGAGGTATACTTAATTGTTCATCCAGTACACAAAAAGAATATTATTATTTATCTTGTGCCCCATGGGAATATTTTTTATATCTATTAATGAATCATACTAATGCTAACCATAATATTTCATCATAACAAATAATTGTCCATGATGAACACCAGTTAGGCATATACTCAATGTAATACTTTAAGAGGTGAATTATCATTTCACGTCATGAAATGTAAATATATAAATAAATTTATTTATGAAACATGAAATAATGATAAAATATATGTCTCCTTTCAATTTGATAAATTTTAATATTATTAAACTGTTTAAGTACAAGTTTATCATATCATATATGATAAAATTCCAGACCAACCTTATGTTTTGTACACATTTTCAATTTTGTTAACACATTACACCACATGTATTCCCTATCATGTCTCTATATGACCATATGATTAAACACTATGACAAAATATTTAGTGGTAAATATCTATAATGAAATACTGTTTAAATAATGGTGATGTTTTGGAATCATATTCTTAACAATTAAACTTCTTGAACATATCTAAATTTCTAAACAATATCAAATGGTATGTTGTTATCATATGTTGTATGAATAAAATTATTTCTATGTTCATTATAATCATTATTTGAAATATCTTCTATCAAAAATTTCCTTGAAATAAAGTATGTACTTACATTATTGTTAAATATTCCTCCCGAACTATTTTAGGATAAATCAAAAACAAATTTGATAGGGTAACTCATATAATTATGACATTTCTATTTAACTCTATACCCTAAAATAATTTAGGATATAAATTTTAATTTAATTTTCATTTTGAATAGAATAATCCTTCATGAAATATTTTCCTTCATTTTTGATTAAAACTAAATGTAACTCTTTATATTTTTCTTTATCTTCAGATATCCTCAATTAATTTTTGATATTAAGTGAAAAAACATAATCATAAACTCGAATAATAATGATATCCACTTTTTAAATGGAAACTCAATTTGAATCCTTTAATTTTTCATTACCATCACATATCATAAACATTTTAGGATATTAAGTGGGAAACACTTAACCATAATAAATTTTTGACTTTTGTAAATAAATTTTGAACCTCTCTAAGTCCAAACATACTCCCACTAGACTCTTATACACTATATTATATTCATAATACAATTATAAGAAGAAAAAACCACACCGTGTTAGGAAATAAAAATTATTTCTTTTTAGTATTAATATTAAAAAAATAAACTCTTTTTTCTATATCATATATGGTATTCTATGTCTTTGTAATATTTACTTTCTAAAAAAGGATTTAACTAAAGTATCCCTTCATATTATATAATGTTATTACCATTTATATGCAACACCTGAAGATTTCATAGTACGTTTTCTATTTAATGTAATTTAATAGCTTATATTGCACGCAACACCGACTTGGCTTGCCTTATACACCAGATTTAGTTTATGCGAAAAAACACATTTGTATTATAATTATTTAAACGATATATTTATTTATCAATAAAATATTGTAATATGAATAGAAAAAAATAAAAATAACTTTTTTATAATGTTTTTACACAAATAAATCATATTTATAAAGACATATATAAGTTTTGTAAAAATAGATATGTATTTAAAAAATTACTTTCTTAAAAGAACAATGTTTTATGTCCTTTTGTGAACAATAATTAAATTAAATTTAGAAACATATAAATATTGAATTTGGTAAAATAAAATTCATTTTTGAATTCATAATATTGAAATTAGGTTCTGGTGAATGTTTTGTATTTTTCTAAAAACATTCAATTTTTGATGCATAGTGAAAAATACTACATAGTACATAAAAACTGAATTTTTCATTTAAATAATATTTTTTAATTAAAATTTAACTTGAAGTCTAAATAGAAAAATAATACAAATATTATTCTAATTTAATTGACTGAAGTAATTTTATAATAATATTAGTTATATAAAATTTTATAGAACTTTTTAACGTCTTTTACCCACCTTTTAAGCACATTTGCAAATTTGTATAAAACAGAATTTTAACTGTTCTGTAAATTTAATTTAAAAAATACTATTGAGTTGGTTGTCATATGTAAGTAAAATGTGGTTTAATAGGATGATAATAACCTTTTTTGAATAGTATATTTTGAATTATATTAACCACGGTTAAAAGTAAATAGGGTAAATAATGGTGAAAATAAAATTATTATAATATAAAATTATCCCAAAACAGTCCTAATTCTATTGGATAAGTTTTTTTCGACAAATATCAACCATATACCAAAAATATGGTTGTTTTGGATTAAATTGGGTAAGATTAGGAGATTAATTATATTATATTTAAAGAAGAGTTATAACTGTTAAATACAGATTTCAATAACTAAACCATTTTTAATATAGGGATATACTTATGATAAATTCTCCTATAAAAATTAATTAGAAATATAAAAATATTTCCTACATAATTTTATTACATTTATAATATTTAGAAATTAAATAATTTAATTTATTTATGACACAATGATGATGCAGTAACTACCTTATTAATGAAAGATTAAAACAAATGTTTTTATAAATATTAAAATAAAAATAATTTGAATGTTTTGATTCCATACATGAATTTTATGGATATAATTGACATATTAGGTATTATTTAATGAATTTTTATCAATGGAATCAAATTTTTATGACTTTATCAAAAAATCAATTACTAAATAATGTCAAAATTGACATAAATGTGTTTTTAAAACAAATACTATTTTATTAAATAGTATAAAAATCATAAAAATATATAGTTTGTCTAAATAACCTGGAAAGTGATTCGAATTTCATAAATGATACACTTTAGATTTTTTTGTAATTTTATTGTACAAATATTAACCACGTAGTATAAAAATACAAGAGGACGTGGTAAGAGTTAACTTGTTTTACAAAGGGTTAAGTCTTAAAGATAAGGTTATATATTTGACATAAAATATCTAAAACCTATTGGTTGAGAATATTTCGATCCATAATCATATTATACTCTATATAAATAAATTTGGATCTATTATAATCTGAAAATAATATTATAATAAATTAATATTTCAATATTTTCTTAAAGTGCCCCCACATCTCTTATAAAAGGGATCATTCCTTTCTCTTTAATTCACACCTACAAAGCCCTTTTTCTCACCGAAACCCTGCCAAAATCTCCTCCCAACTACCCCAACTTCAACCTAGAGGGCTTACTTTGAGTATTAATCCTTACTAAGGATCCCTTTTGTTCAAATCAAAAGGGAACACCCGAAGTAGAGGTAATTATTTTTTCACCTCTCTCAGTGTTCTTTTCTTCTTCTACTTCCTCTTTCTCTATTGTTTCCATACTAAAATAAAAAATATAGTTCCTTATACATGATAAGATTTTATTATAATTATGGTATAACCATATTCCTTATTATATCTATCCTATGAATAACAACATCACCATGCGTGCGTATGTACGACTTACTGTCACCACGCTGTGGTGTAATTTGTTATTCAACATTATGTTATTTAGATGGATACAGTGATGAGTATTATGTATATAAATAATGATAATAACATGATAATTATTCATTATAATTAATATACCGTCCAATTACATATCATTTTATCATTAAATAAATGATATCATCGCTCGTACGTACGTACGACTTACCCTCTCCACAACGCGATGAGATTCATTTACACGTTCACCATTAAACGATGATTATAAAAATATATAATATTTTAAGGTATATAATATATGACATAATAATTCTACTCGATATATATATGTATGTATTTACATATATCTCATTCCCTTACTTCCGTTCAATACGTTATGAAAACGAAAACCACCTTTATGCATACGTACGAGCTATCATCCTCATAAACAGGGTATTTCATTTCATATATCTATCTATTATACATATTTATATTCTGAATATATATGATTTATAAATAATTATTAATATTATGGATGTAATTAAATCATGATATATGTTATATGATTAACAATAACATGTTAAAACACGGACGATAAAGAAAGCGATTGTTTCCGGAAATGTTACATTAACATGAAAAATTTAATTAAATGGGTAGTATAAAGTCAAAAATGAATCATGTATGAAATAATAAATATGAATATGGTTCTGGTATAATTTAATAACATACTATAGTCATTAAAAAAATGATAAATGTACCCTCGACCAAAGAAAATTTCAAGATAAGTGTTAGTTTCTCAATCTCATTATTATATGAGATTGTTTATGTGTATGTATTTACTAGTACATACTTATCACCCATGTCCATGTTTCATAATTTTTTTTGATAAATAATATTTTAAGGTTTTTTGTAAGGTAATATTAACACAGATCATAATTTTAATATTTTAGTCATTTATTTTTCTAAATCTTTTTAATTAATGTCCATATTTTCAAAAAGATTACAAGGATTTATTAGTATGGACATGATTGTTTTAAAATATCAATTCCATTCAAATGCTTCAAAGTGGTATAGGATACTTTAATTCAAATATTTATTTTAAATTACATCCTTTATCAATTTCGTGACTTTTAAATGATTTCACGAAAAAAGGGATATTTCTCTCAAAGACTTTTATTGATCATTTTCATCTTTGTCAACATCCCTTACAGGATATTATATCTTATTAAGGTTGATTTATTATAATACATTCTTCCATATTATATTGAATGAGTTATGATATGTTTTACTTTGAATTTTCTATTTTTATACCATTCATGGTTTATGGTCAAAATATTTACATTTCTTGAGCAAGATTTAATAAGAATGTTTATGTTATGTTTCAACATTTTCATTTGAGGAATGAATTGGACTTAGTAAGTGATAGGTGAGGCTCATTATAGCTCCTCAATGCATCTGTAGGAATCATGAGACAAACTAGTGTATTGGAACAAGACCTCTAAATAATATTTGTGAATGGTCTTGGCACAAGGCCTTGATGTAGTAGTTATTATGTCTGGCATTATGTATTCCCTCGTTATGAAATTAGTTATTACAAGTGATTATTCAACTAGTAGAATATTCATGTACATGTTTATATTCTAATTTTTGATTTTTTCCATATTATGTCCATGTTTATGTTTAAAAGGCTATTGTTTTTATTATACGTCATGAGATACAATTTTATGGCTTCTGCTAAATTATTTAATCTTACTAAACATCTGAGATCACCCCTTTCTTTTGTTTTATTTTACCAGGATGACAAGAAATGTATTATGATTGATATTTAGGGTTAATCTAGGGTAATAATGGTGTTATCAAAGTACTATCTATGACATATTATATGTCATAAATTGTAACATAAAGTTCATGTATGAAATATATTTTCCAAGACTGCTAAACTGATCGGTCCTTCCTGACTTGATTCCTTGTAATCATGCCAATGTATTAAAATAATGCACTAGCTCTAGCCTTCTAGGGTCTGGGAATTATAGTTGGTATTAGAGGAATTTTAGAAATCACCATGGAAACAAGATTTAGATAAACTCTGATTAGGGAGTATTACCCTATGATATACCTCAAGGATTAGTATAGAATAACTTTATAGAATGTTGGTAATGTGGATATTTTGTGAGATTTCCTATAAATACATCCCTGTATAGATACTAAAAGTGGATGTGGTTAGGGAACAGATGTACCTTGGAGTAAAAACTCTAGCAAGGTGTTTTGAGCCTGGCTCGGGGTAACCTGTTACATGACAACGAGCCTTACTGCGCATATCATTTGACACTACTAGGGGTATACTTAGGATAATTCACTTTTTTTACAAACCATTATGAAGGATTTATAAGTATATATGTCAGCAAATGAACCATTTTTATGATTATGAGGATAGATGTGTGAAAATATTCACCAAATGTTGAAAATTTTTCTAGTTTTTTGGATTATATATTTCGATATGATATAACCTAGGGTTTATCGTCATTTAGAAATGGCACCCAGTAAAAGGAATGAGAACTCCAACAATACACATGATCAAAATAGTAAGAAAGATTATATCATTCATGGCCTTAGTCAAACATTTACAAGGTAAATAGTCTCCCATGTATTCTCATCATATGGAAAAATAGTATCATGTGTTAATAAGATAAGTAATGAATTTCCTGAGTCATATGGATTTGAAGGGAAGAAAGAGAAAAAGAGGATAAAAGATGAAAATATGAATAAAGGGATTAATGGATGAAAGGATTTTTCCACATGTGATAACTATGGAAAGAATCACCTTGGTAAAATCCTAAAGGGAATGTGAGTTTGTTATAAGTGTGGAAAAAAATGACACCATGTTCGTGATTGTAAGGGTAAGAAATAAGATTAAAATTTTAAATGCTTCATCAGTAAGGAGTTGGGACACTACGTGAATCAATTTCCCAATCATCAATGTATTCCCCAAATGTTTCAATTGGATAAAAATCAAGTTTTGATACTAGAAGATATAAAGAGGAATGATTAGTGTTATTATGTTGTTGTTAATTATTTGTGTCATTTGAGTATCCTATTAATGATTTAAAAATTATAAGAAGTATATAGTATATAAGGATTGTACTTGTAGAGACCCAAAGCCTGACGTAAATAGACATAACATTACTTTTGCAGAAAACATAATACACGACAAAATAAGATTCCCTACGATCATAATAGTTTAGTGTCCTTGGAAACTTGGAACATAATATTCTAATCATGGTGAAATATCTTCATCATATCCCATAATGATATTCCCCTTTTTTCTACCCAAAACCTTACTTTATATCATGGGGAAAAGAAAACATAAAAAGGGTGAGCTCAAATGCTCAGTAAGGGCATGCATGGTGAAAATAAAACAAACCATATAAATTTGTACATAAAAATAATAACATAAACTTTAAACATCAAAATTTCATGTCATGAAATAAATATTGGAAGTACATAAGGAATAGATCTATAAGGAACACTAATCATGATAAAATAACATTGGAATAAAACATGTTATTGTGGAAAAACATTAAGCACAATATATGATTTCCATAGTAGCCAATACATTACTTCCAAGACCATCATTGTGGATAAAGTCCATTACTGAACCAGGTTAACTTGTCGTTCCTGCCCTGTATTACTGAAATGGATTTATATGTCATTCCACCAATGTCTATATCATGAGATATAAATCATTACCCAATTCATTGGTGGGAGATATAGGTACCAACCATCTAATAATTAAATCATTCATACATATTCCACAAAATAAACATAAATCATTCATAATAACCCAAATAATAAAATGGGTTTCATAAACATCATCCAATCATAACATAATCCATATAAAACAAATGGATATCATTTCATCATAATAAAAATAAAAACATGTAAATAATAGAGACATTATAATTGAAACATAACCATATTAAATAATCTCATCTTAGATGGAAATTAGTTCTGATAAAACACTTGAAATGAATTCTTGAGGAAAATATCCTTTATTCTTCAAAATCATTTTCTTTTCAAAAAATTCAATGAAAATTTAAAAGAAAATTATTTCATTGGAAATAATCATGAAATATTATAGATGAATATTCATGAAAATAAGGTGTTATGAAACCATAAAATCCATTCATGTCGTATAAGTTAAAAAAACATTCTTCTCGTACTTTGGTCGGAAAAGTCAAAAAAGTATCTCATACTAAAAACAACAAATGATTCCTTCCATAACATGTGGTAAAAGTCAGAAAAGGGTAAAATGAATTTAAACATACATGTATGAATAGTAAATATTTTATGAAAACATTTTTAAAATACATGGATGTGGATGATAAATATAACCTCATTAAATAATTACAAATAAACAATCCAGGATGAGAATGAGAATGGAATACTTATCCCTTGCCTTAGGTCAGATATGCTTTGTACATATCTAAACCTCATGTATAATGATTTAAATAATGTAATTGACTTATTCTAGAATCATATTCATTCTTATGATATCATATATGGTCATATTATTATATGCTTATTAGTATTATTTCATTGCAACTCGTTATTCGAGTGTTCATTGCATTATGTTATATTGTGAGTTTTGTTGAATAAATTCACATTCCTCTTTTTAGGTTATATATATATCATTTAAAGAAAGGTATTATTATATTAGATATCATATTTATTCATTAAATTCATTTATATAATAATTATTCAATGAAGATCATGTAGAACGAGTCGCATCACATCGTGGAGACGGTATGCCATACGTACGCACGAGCGATGATATCATTCCCATAATTATTTAATGGAATTAGAGTGGATGATATAATATCTAAAAATTAGAATTATGTTATAATAATAATATATAGTTATTATTTCCACCATTATACCCATCCCTGTATGGTGGTTTTCGAAAAACAGATCACACCACGGCGTGGAGACAGTAAGCCATCCGTACGCACCCGCTGTGATTTCATTTTTCGTAGGATGGATAGAAGGTGAAATAGGGTTGTTTCATATTTGAAATAACATATAAGTATATTAATTATACTTATTTTATTAATTTATTATGAAACAACTAAATAAGAGGAAGTAGAAGAAGAGTGAAACTTGAAAGAATCGGTAGAAGAGATAACCTCTTCCTCGACGTGCATCTTTTAAACTTCTTCTTAGGGGAATAGAGTTGGTCTTTTGCGAAGAACAGAACCTATATAATATAACTAGATTTGTTGAGAATATGAATTTTCAGGGTTTTTCATAGAATGATGGCTTATAATGGTGTGAAGTGGAGAGGGAGTAGGTTCCCTTTTATAAGGGAGGAGAGGGGCACTTTTGGAAACCTCAAAAATATTAATTTATAATAAATTCAATCCCCACATAAAAACCTCCAAAAATGACTCAATTATAATCTTAAATGAGATAAGGTTGTAAATTCCTCATCAAATAATATTTAGGCATGTTTTATGTTTATTTTAAACCTTATCATTTTGATTTATGCTTATTTAATCTAATGAATTTTTTTTGCGGTAAAAATATTCTTAATATTAAATTGTTATCAAGACATACTTATTTTTTGTTAATTTTCCATAATTAGATAAATTATTACTATTTAGACCATATAATTTTCAATTTCTAAATTTTAATTTTTTGGTATTTTTAAACAATTTAATAATATGTTATTTTTATAACATATCAATAGTGTAAATTTTGACACTATTAAATTATTTGAATTTAAATAAAATCCAAATAAAATATATATTTGAACCAAAATATTTAATAGATTCAAAATATGTCATATTAATCTAATTTTTTTAGCACATTAATTTGTTCATATGATATATATTTTAATATTTTTGAAACCATTTATTTGGTATTTCTCTTAATTAAATATTACTACAACATTTTTTTATAATTATTTAATATACTTATTTATTTCATAAGAATTAAAAATAAAATACTATAATACAAAGAAATCTAATATATTCCATAATAAAACTTTTATAAAAATTTATATTCTAAAAAACCAATAGTTTGAAATGTTATGTTTATTAAATTATAAACGTGACAACTTTGACATCATTTAAAATAAAATAATATAAAGGTCATAATCTATTTTTTAAGCCTCAGAATGGTCCAAAAGTCTCCACTTGGATTATTATGGTGTATATATACTCGACCAATATGTTGTGGTCATGTTTTTGGGCCTTTTATGGGTATTAGTATTTGAATAAAAAACTTATTACTGATTTTTCACTAAATATATAATTTCTCCATCATTAATGTATAAGCTATTAAGATAATTATATATCTCAAAAAAATAAAAAATGAATGACCATGATACAGAAAAAACATTCTAGCTTTCAAATTATGATTTATAATCTAATTTATATTCTCTATAACCTTGTATTAAAAATAATTTATTTATTAATGTTTTTGTGAGACATATTTCACTTTCCTTTAATCAAAATAAATTAAAGGTCATAATCATTTCCAAGTGGGTTCCAATAGATACCATTTTGACCCAAGTATATTTTAGGACGAAATTTAATCACATAATTTTATTATGAAAAGATTTAGGGTAATTTTATAATGTAATTGTGTCCCTTAATTACCTGATTTACCTTTAACTATGGTGAATACAATTTTCCGTAGTTACTATTCATAATGCCCAAAAATAAAAAGTAGCATATTAACATAATTTGGACCTAATGGTTCCAAATATTTAATCCATATTTCAAAATTCAAATGAAATAAGATTCAGTAAATAATTTAAAATTAATACTGTTGTTGAAAAAAAAGGGTTTTTGTTTAAAAGATTGCAAAAGATTGAAATGTTTTTACCTATGAATTCATTGTAAAATTAATGATAATGACAAAAATTATATTAAATGGTAAAAATATATTCTATTTATAGTTTTAAACCATTAAATATTATAATTTAATCATATAAATTATCTCGATGAAAAAATTTGTTTTTAAATAAAATTTAGCATGTTTTTACTATTCATTTAAATATCAAAGTTATCAGAAAAATATCAAAAATTTGTCCAAAGTAAATTTTTATATCCCAATTAAAAATAATTAGTTTATTTTGTAAAATTAAAATTATAAACTGGTCAAAAATTATATTTAAAATTTGTGCACCATCAAAAGGTGGAAAAACTGCATTTTTTGAAAAATAATTATTTTACCTGAAAAATTTATTTCTTTCTCATTCCAAGTTGTATAAAAAGTGTAATATGAATGATAATTTTAAAAATTTAAAAACATATTTACTACTATTAACAATGGCTAGTTCATAATAATATTATAACAATATATCGTTGTTTAGTGAAACTCAATATTGCGTACAACATACGCTATCAAGGAAGGTCTCTCTTGCGTGTAACGCAAGCCAAGTCAGGGTTTCATGTAGTTAAATCTTCATTTGGTGTTGCGTATAACATAATAAAAACAAATTTCATTTATACTTTGAAACAAATATATACTCAGTGTTGCGTAGAATAATTTCTACAAAATGAACTTGTAATTATGTGTAACACGAGCTAAGAATAGTGTTGCATATACTGCAAGCTATTAAGGTGTTGTGTATAATGAAATATAGTCTTGGTGTAGTGCAAAATAAGAATATATCAATGAAATTAAAAATAATATATCTCATAAAATCTCTAGGTGTTACATTATACCCCCTTAAAACGAGTTTTGCCCTCGAAATTCGTCGGGTTTATAAATTGTTTACTACTTGAAAGTTTCTTTCATAGAAACCCACATCATAAAAAGTAATACTAGATCTTAATTTCAAAAAGTAAAGTAAGAAACATAACGATTAACCAAATTAACTCATCACTGGGTTTTTACATGGGAGAACATATGTGAAAACATGGATATGGAAGAGAAATCTAACCATCATGTTCTGATGGAGAGTGGTAGAGAATATGGCTATGAAAAATCCAAAAATCACAAAGTCATAAATTTGTGATGGTTCAAGGTACTATATGATTAATCGGATATGAGGGTACAAGGACATCATTTTTGGGTTTTAAGATAATTTCCCTAAAGTTGATGAATTTTTCCATAAGGAGAACTACTTACTTGATTTTAGTGTAATATAATCGTCGATCATTTTAGGAACAATTTCCACTTCATATCTTATTTAAAGAAATAAAGATGAATTTGTTATTCTTGAAGTATTAAGAGATCATGCGATAGAATGATAGGTCACTCCAACTGTCTCTATCACAAAAATGGTTAGATCTAGATATTAAATATACATAAGTCTATATATGGTGAGGTTAATTGTATATGGTCTCAAAAATGGTCTTATACTTCATCTATCATACCTCTTAATAAAATAAAACTAATTTCTATAAACCAGAGACTTCCCGTAGGCCAGTGGTAGGAAATAGAGGCTTTTCGCACTTCAATTGTGGGTTCAATTCCCACAACCTTGTCTAACACGACTGGTTATCTCCCGTCCTACAGGTTTTCCTTTTTCTAAACCTACATTATTATAACATTCCAGCAATAATATCAAAAAAAAGTTCTAGCCTTAAAGAATACTATATTATGTCCAACATAATCCATTCCAATATTTAGGCTTATCCAAAATACTTTTGTCCAAGCTCATAGTATAATGAAAATGATTACTAGAAAGGTCATCTACCAAGAATGTGAATAAAAGAATTTGTCCCACATATATCATAAGATATAACTTGTTGGTTACATTCCAAACACATGAATACCTTAATCATGTATTCTCTTGAAACATGAATTACCATAGAACCTTAGTGAAAACATGAATGCAATAAAATGTTAACTCTTTCCACATACCAAAATCCTGAAAATTCTATATACTCAAACCATGATATCATTTTTTTCCTTTTATTAGTCATGAGATCATTAATATTATCAGTCATATTATTTTATCCTTATCCCTTCTATATGCACATATCATCTTCTTTCCAAAAATATTTTAATCACTTTTCATTGTTACCGGTACCATATAATTATTGAAAACCAGAATAAACCGATACATAGATATTCCAATATTCCATAATACTATAAATGAGATTCCATGATACTATTTTAAAATCCCATTAAATAAACACTTAATCTTTCCACCAAATCATTTTCATACTCAACATCACAAATATTGATCGCATGTGACTTCCCTTTTCTTCTTTTCCTTAAGAGGTTTCTCACGTCGATCATCATTAACCCTTAGATTAGTGCATTGATTAGCATAATTCCGCATTTCCCTGCACTTGTAGCTTTTAAGTGTTAGTGGTATGTTCTTTGTAGTATTTTATCTATTCACATCATTAGAAACCTTTTCCCATTACTTCAGCACTCATCTCCTCGATGTCCATCTTTTCAACACTTGAAAAATTTTCTAGTACCTTTTAGACAATATCCACCATGCTTCCTTCCACACTTTGAGTATAAAGAAACATTCATATTCTTTTGAACATTGTTATGATATTTTCCCTCGAACTCCATCTTTCATTTCTAGTCAAAACCATGAGATGGATATCTAACTCCAACTTCCAGTTCTACCTTGATAGCACAATGCACAATTTCTTCATAGCTACTGAATTCTCTTATAGATAATTCCTTTCAAAGACATGGTTTTAATCCACTAAAGAATCAATCAACTTTACTTTCAGGTTAGGTGATAAAGCCATATGCATACCTTGAAAGCCTTGTAAAATTCACTTCATATATACTAACAGATTCATCATCCTTTTTCTTAAGCTCAAGAAACTCCTTTTCCATATTCATTCGAAGAATAGGAGGAATGTACTTATTGAAATATATGTTCTTGAACTCATCCCATTCCATGGATTCAATTTTCATCATGGGGCCTAGTATTCTTAATTAGAGTCCACCACTGGTATCCTTCACCTTCTAAATGGTAAATAGCTAGAATAATGTTTTCATGTTCGAATAGAAAATTACAGAAAATTTCATTTCAATGGTACTGATCAATTGTTCAGCAACAAGTTGATCAGAAGACCCACTGAAAAAAGTTGGACGTTGCCTCGTGAGGGACTCAATAGAATATTGTTCCCTTCTCTGCTCATTTGGGAGTCCATAATGATTCATAGCTTGTGTAAGTATAACAACAAGATTTTTCACTCCATTTCACATAACATTTGGTTGTTCAAGAGGACAATCATTGCATTTCACAGTGCATTGATCATTAACACAGTTCCTTCAGGTTCATTCCATTATCGAAAACCCAAAAATAATAGTGTGAGAGGAAAAAATAATACTAGGAAAACAACATAATCAATGGGAGTACATTCAATCTCTAACATCTTAGGTTTAATCATAGGTTATTCATGATCTTTATCATAATTCTAGGATTGTAACCCATACTTTATACATAACCTACTGTAAATATTTAGACATAGCTTAGAAATACAACTAGGGATCTCACTAATGTTTTCGCATCCTAGTGTCCAAAGATTAACTAAACCTTCGCTCTGATACCAACTGTAGAGACTTGAATCTTGATGTATATAGAAATAAAATTACTTTTTCAGAAAACTTAATACATAACAAAAACAGACGCCCAATTATCGTATTATTTTAGTATTTTTGAAACATGGAACTTAATCTTCTAATCATGGTGAAAGATCTTCAACATCTCCCATAAATATTTTCCCATTTTTATTCTACCTAAAATCTTCCTTTACATCCTTGGGTAAAGTAAGCATAAAAAGGGTAAGATAAAATGCTCATTAAGGGTAAGCATGGTTAAAATAAAATAAAACATATTCATTTGGACTTAAAAACATGAACATAAACTTTAAACATCAAAATCTCGAGACGTGAAATAAATCTTGGAAATACATAAAGAATAGATCTATAAGGAATATATATCATTATAAAATAGCATAGGAATAAAATATGTAACTATGGAAAACCATAAAACACATGATAGGACTTCCATAGAAGCCAATTCATTACTGTCAGGACCATCATAGTGGACAAAGTCCATTATTGAACCGAGTTTACTTGCCATTTCAGCCCTATATTACTGAACAAGATTTACTTGTCGTTCTATCCATATCTATCTCATGATATATAAATTTTACCCAATGCATTGGAGGTAGATATAGGCCCCACTGATCTCATAATGAAATCATTCTTACATGTGCCAAAAAATAAACATAAATCATTCATCATAACCCAAATAATAAAATGGGTTTCATAAACATGATCCCATCATAACATAATCTATATAAAAAATGGATATTATTTCATCATAAAAAAAATAAAACCATATAAATAATGGAGACATTATAATTAAAAAAATAACTATATTAAAGAATGTCATCTTAGATGGAAAATAGTTTTGATGAAACACTTGAGATGAATTCATGGGGAACATATCATTTCTTCTTCCAAATCATTTTGTTTTCACAAAATTCCATGAAACTTTAAAAGAAATATATATATTTGAAAATTATCATGAAATCATGTAAAGGAATCTTCATGAAAATAAGGTGTAATGAAACTGTAAAATCTAATCATGCTGTACAAGTTAAGAAAACATTCTTCTCGTACTTTGGCCGGAAAAGTCAAAAAGTATCTCGCACTCAAAATGAAAAAAGATTCCTTCTATACCATGTGGTAAATGTAAAGAAAGGTTAAAATGAATTTAAATATACATGAAATAATAGTAAACATTTTATGAAAACATTTTTATAAGACATGGATGTGTATGATAAATATAACCCCAGTAAATACTTATGAATTAACAATCTTGGATGAGAATGAGATTGGAATAATTATCCCTAAACTTAGGTCCGATATGCTGTGTACATATAAGTACTTCCTATATAATGATTTAAATAATTTCATTGACTTATTCCAAAATCATAGTCATTCTTTTGATATCATATATGGCCATATTCTTATATGATTATTAGTAATATTTCATTGCTACTCATTATTCGGGTGTTCATTGCTTTATGTTCTGACGCGTGTTTTGTCGAATAAATTCTTATTAATCTTTTTAGGTTATAGATATATCATTTAAAAAATGATATTATTATAATATATTTTATATTTTTTCATTAAATTCATTTATATAATAATTATTCAATAAAGATCATGTAGAACGAGTCACATCACATCGTGAAGATGGTAGGCCGTACGTATGCACGAGCAATGATGTCGTTCCCATAATTATCGAATGGAATTGGATTAGATGATATAATAACTCAGAATTATTATGATGTTATAATAATAATATCTAGTTATTATTTCTTACATTATACCCATCCCAGTATGGTGGTTTTCAAAAAATAGATCACACCACGGCGTGAAGACTGTAAGTCGTACGTACACACGCGTAGTGATTTTCTTTTTCGTAGGATGGATAAAAGGTGAAATAACGTTGTTTAATATTTATAATAAAATATAAGTATATTAATGATACTGATGTTATTACTTTATAATGAAACAACTAAAGAAGAGGAAGTATAAGAAGAATGAAATTTGAAAGAATTGGTAGAAGAGGTTACCTCTTCCTCGACGTGCCTCTTTTAAACATCTTCTTAGGGAACTAGAGTTGGTATTTTGAGAATACCAGAACCTCTATGATATAAATAGATGTTTCAAGATGAGTAATTAGTAGTGGTTTTCTGAGCTTGATGGCTTAAAAATGGTGTGAAGTGGAGAGGGAGGAGGTTCCCTTTTATAAGGGAGGAGATGGGCACGTTTGGAAACCTAAAAAATATTAATTTATAATAAATTTAAACCCCACTTACAAATATCAAAAAAATAACTCAATTCGAAGATGATATGATATAGGGTTGTAATATCATCAACCAATAAAATTTAGACATGTTTTATGTCTCTTTTAAACCTTATCATTTTGATTTATCTTTATTTAATCTATTTAATTTTATTTGTGGTAATAATATTCTAATTATTAAATTGTTATAAATACTTACTTATTTGTTTTGAATTTTCCATAATTTGATAAATTATTACATTTTAGACCATATAATTTTAAATTTATAATACTTAAATATTTTTGTGATTTTTAAAAAATTTAATAATATGTTATTTTTATAAAATATAAATAGTGTAAATTTTGACACTATTGATTTATTTGAATTTAAATAAAATCTACACAGAAGATATTTTCAAAAAAATATTTAATAGATTTAGAACATGTAATATTCATCTAAATATTTCTTGGAGAACATTAATTTGTTCATATGATATCTATTTTAATATTCTTAAAACCATTTATTTGATATTTCTCTTAATAAAATAATTACTAAAACATTTTTGTATAATTATTTAATATAATTATTTTTTGCATAAAAATTAAAAATAAAATACTATGATTCAGATAAATCTAATATCATCCATAAGAATACTTTTAGTCTAATTTAACTTCTAAAACACCCAACGTTTAAAATGTTATGTTTATTAAATTATGAATTTGACAACTTTGACATCATTTAAAATAAAATAATATAAATGTCATAATATTTTTATAAGGATCTGAATGGTCCAAAAGTCATCAAATGGATTCTTATGGTGTATATATACTCGACCAATAAGTTTTGGTCAAGTGTTTGGGCCTTTTATGGGTATTATTATTTGAATAAAAACTATATTATTGATTTTTCAATAAATAAATAATTTCTGCATCATTAATGTATATGTTATTAAGGTAATTATATATTTATTAAAAATTACTAATAAATTACCATGATAAAGAAAAAAAATTTATATATCAAATTATAATTTATAATCTAATTTATATTTATTATATCTTTATGTTAAAAATAATTTAATTATTAATGTTTGAGTGAGACATATTTAAATTTCCATTAAATAAAATAAATTAAAGGTCATAATCACTTCTAAGTGAGTTACAATAGATACCATTTCTACCAAAGTATATTTTATGATGAAATATAATCATAAAATGATATTTATAAAAGTTTTAGGGTAATTTTATAATATTATTTTAACCCTTAATTACCAGATTTACCTTTAACTTTGGTAAATAAAATCTAAGGTAGTTACTATTCATAATGCCCAAAAATAAAATGTAGACTATTAATATAATCTGGACCTAATTATTATAAATATGGAATCCATTTCTCCAAATTCAAAACACAGAAGTTGTATTAATTAATTTAAAAGTAATCTCGCTGTTGAAAAAAACTGGTTTTTTTAAAACATTGCAAAAGATTGAAATTTTTTTCACTATGAATTCAATGTAAAATTAATGATAATGAAATAAATTATATTAAATGGTAAAAATATATTATATTTATACATTAAAACCATTAAATATTATAATTTTATCATATAAATTATATCAATGAAAAAGTTTTTTTTAATTAAAATTTAGCGTGTTTTTACTATTCATTAAAATACAAATGTTATCAGAAAAATATCAAAAATTTATCCAAAGTAAATTTTTATATCTTTATTCAAAATAATTAGTTTATTTTGTCAAATTTAACTTTTAAACTTTTCAAAAAATATATTTAAAATGGGTGCCCCATCAAAAGGTGGCAAAACTGCATTTTTTGAAAAATAATTATTTTACCCGAAACATTTATTTTGGTCTCATTCCATGTTCTATAAAATTTGTTAGATGAATGATTATTCTATAAAATTAAAAATATAGTTACTACTATTCATAACATCTAGTTCATAAAAATATTATAACAATATATCATTGTTTAGTGAAACTCAGTATTGCGTACAACACCTGCTATCGAGGAAGGTCGCTCTAGCATATAATGCAAGCCAAGTCTGGGTTGCATGTAGTGAAAGATTCCTTTGGTGTTGTATATAACATAATACAAACAAATTTCATTTATAATTTGAACAAAATATTTACTCAATGTTGCATAGAATAATTTCTACCAAATGAACATGAAATTGTGTGTTACACGAGCCAAGAATAGTGTTTCATATTCTGCAAGCTAAGACGATGTTGCGTATAATGCAAGATAATCTTGGTGTAGCATAAAATAGAAGATATCAATGAAATTAAAAAAAATATCTCATAAAATCTCAAGGAGTTACAGTACTGTTGAACTATTTCATTAAGGATTTGATATTGTTTTGTACCAAGTAAAGTGACATAGTTTTAATTTAAATTGTTTGGAAAAATATGGTTTGGGGAAATATAACCCTTAATATGTTTATGAAAATGAGCTAATTAATTCAAAATAAGAGACAATTGTTTTGGATAATGTATATTGGATATTATTTACATCCATTTAACTGATTAATGATTTGTTTAAAAAGCTTTTTACACCACCATTATTGGGAGATTTCAAAATTTATTTATTTAAGGAGTATATCCAGTATTCTATGTTTTACAGAAGGGATAAGTAATTACATACATATTCAAATAGGGTTTTATGGCAATTCGGGTTGTTACCATGTTTTAATAGAATTCATGATGAATGTATTCACATGTTGATATGTGAAAAAATATATCTTCCTTATGTTATGTTGACCTTCATTATAAATTTTTGGACTGTGAGTTTGGACATATGTATTTTTGATAATTCTAAAGGTTGTAATTGAGTAAGTTGAACACTTGATATTTTTGTTGAAGTTTAATTATGATTTATGGGATACTTTGACCTATCCTTTTGGTTTTAAGTAAACATTTTGAGGATTAAGGGAATAATTTTGGACCATATGATTTATCAAATGTGCTTCAGGTATAAAAAAGTAAATTTTGAACATTCATTTCCAAGTGTTAGGGATGGAGTGAAAATTGATCTATGAACAACCAAATGACGAAAATATGATTATTATAGGTAATGAAATCAAGTATGTTTTCTTGAGATCTTATATTGATAGTAAATTAATCCATCCTATTCAAAAAAATAAAGTATCTAAAAAAGTGTTTTATCCTAATACCATATTTTTTGTGGAACTGATGATATTTTAAATCATCATAGCTTTATGACATTGAGTCACTCAATTTTCCATTTATTGTTCACTTATTTGTGATTGATGAACTCAATCAATCCCTATAGAAATTTATGTTTTTCCTCTAATTTCGTGTCCTTAATTTCAACCAATGTTCTCTTTTTTGAAATCCTAATTTGGTGGTGTCAATTTCATTTCCCTTTCCATATTATTAAGAATAAAATTTATTAACCCTATTTCTGATGCGGGGTTTCCACAAAGGTATTTTCTATTTTCAACATTTGTTTTTATGAACAATTTTAAATTGAGATAATGCAATTTATTGAAGGAGGGGAGAATATAACACACCAAGAGTTCATAGTAAGTTATCTCTTTAAAGTAATTTAATAGCTTATATTCCATGAAACACTGACTTTTCTTGCGTTATACACAAGATTATTTTTTTTCAAAACAACACATTAGTATTATAATTATTTAAAAGATATATTTATTTATCAATTAAATATTGTAATATGAATAGTAAAAAATAAGATTTAAATATTATTTATAATGGTTTCTCATAAATAAAACATATTTTTAATGAAATGTATAATTTTTGTTTAAATAGTTATATATTTAGAAAAACTAGTTTCTTAAAATAAAAAATATTTATGTCCTTTTGAGAACAATATTAAAATTAATTTTAGACAGTCCTAAAAATTATATTTGGTAAAAAAGACTTCTTTTTGGAATTAAAAATATCAAAAATAGGTTAGGGTTAATTTTTTGTATTATTTTAAAAAATCCAATTTTGGACGAATAGTGAAAATTACTACGTAGTACATAAAAACCCATTTTTTCATTTAAATTATTATTTTTAATTAAAATTTATCTTGATGAAAAAATATATACATAATACATATATTAGTCCAATGTAATTAATTGAATTCATTTTCTAATAATATTAGATATATAAAATTTTAATGAACTTTTTAACGTCTTTTACCCACCTTCTAGGTACATTTTCAAATTTGAATAAAACATAATTTTACTGATTTAATAAATTTAATTTTAAAAATCTAATAGACACAGTTCTCATCTATAAGTAAAATGTGGTCTAATTGGATGAAAATAATTTGTGGTGAATAACAACTGTTGAATTTTATTTACCACGATTAAAATTAAATAGGGTAATTACTGGTGAAAATAATATTATATTAATAAAAAATTACACCAACACATGTCCTAACTCTATTGGATAGGTTTTTTTCGAGAAAAATAAAATGTAGGAAGAATATGATCCTTTTTTATTCACATGGGTAAGATTATGAAATTTATTATATTATATTTATAGAAGAGTTAAAAGTGTTAAATTTAAATTTAAATAACTAAACCATTTTTAATATAGGGTTATACATAAGATAAATTCTACTATAAATATAAATTATGATGATAAAAAGATTTCATACATCATGGAATTTTATTTATTATTTTAAGACATAAAATAATTAATTTTTTTTATGACACAATGTTGATGTAGTAATTACAATATTAATGAAATATTTAAACAAATTATATTATAAATATTAAAATAAATATAATTTGAATGTTTTGAAGACCTAAAATAATTTTATATATGACAATGAAATATTAAGTATTATTTAATGCCTTAGGATTGAAGGAATTGTTTTTTATGACCTTAACAAAAAATAAATTACTAAATTGTGTCAAAATTGATATAAATGAGTTTTTAAAACAAATACTATTTTATTTTTTGATATACAAGTCCTAAAAATATATACATCTAAAAAATAACATGTATATTGATCCAATGTTTATATATTATAAACTTTAGGTTCTCTTGGTATTTAATTATAATAATATTAACCATGTAGTATAATAATACAAGAGGACATGGTAAGAGTTAACTTATTTTACAACGGTTTAAATCTAAAAGATAAGATTATTTTTATGACATAAAACTGTATAAAACCTATTGGCTGATAGTATTTCGACCTATAATCATCTTATCCTATAAATTAATCAATTTAGAGATATTATAATCTGAAAATCATTTTATAATAAATTAATATTTTAAGCATTTCCAAAAGTTCCCCTCACCTATCTTCTAAAAGGGAACCTCCTTTTCTCTTTAATCCACACATAAAAAACCCCTTATATCGGAAAAACCCTAATAATATCTCTTCATAACTAATCTATCTTCAACCTAGAGGCCTTAATATGAGTAGAAATCCAACCTAAGGATCTATTTTGTGAAAATCAAAAGGGAACACCTGAGGAAGAGGTAATTATTTTATCACCTCTTTCAATGTCCTTTTATTTTTCTACATTCTATTTATCTATTGTTTTCATACTAAAATAATAAATCCATTAAATTCAACATTATAATATTTTATTATAATTATGTGACAACCAGAATAATTATTCTCTATATCCTTTGAATAAAAATGTCACCATGTTTGCGTACGTACGGCTTACCGTCTCTACACCGTGTTGTAATTTGTTATTCAACATTATGTCATTTGGTTGTATATAATAATGATTATTATGTATATAAATAATTATCATAACATGAGAATGTTTCTGTATAATTAATATACCATCCAATTCTATGCCATTTTATCATTAAAGAAATGATATTGTCGCTTGTGTGTACGTACGACTTACCATCTACACGACGCAATGGGTTCATTTCAATGGTAACCATTCAACAATGATTATAAAAATATATATTATTAGTAAGTATTTAATATAGTAAATAATAATGATATTGTATATATATATATACATATATCTCATTCACTTACTTCCGTTCAATATGATATGATAATAGAAACATCATTTATGCATACGTACGACCTACTCTCTCCATAAACGGTGTATTCCATTTCATATATATACATATTATACATAGTTTTATTAAGAAAATATATGATATATAAATAATGTTTTATTTTTTGGAAGTAATAAAATAATGATATAAGTGATTCGATCAAGAATAACAAGTTAAAACACAAACAATAAAGAAAGTGATTATTACCCAAAATTTTATTTAACTTGGAAATTATTATTAAATGGGTAGTATAAAGTCATAAATGAATAATGTATGATATCATAAATATGAATATGGTTCTGGTATAATTTTATAAAATACTATTCTCATTATAAAATATGTTTAACATACCCTCTACTAAAGGAAATTACACGGTAAGGAGTAATTCCTCAATCTCATTATTATCCGAGATTGTTTATGTGTAAGTATTTACTAGGACATATTTTTCATCCTTGTCCATGTTTCCAAATTTTTTTTCAAAAGGAATATTGTAAGGTTTTGTGTAATGGACTCTTAAAAAATATCATAATTTTAAAAGATTTAATTTTTTTAAAATCTTTTTAATTAATGTCCATATTTTCAAAATGATTTTAATGTTTTATTTATATAGACATGTTTCTTCTAAAATGATAATTAAGTTCAAAAGTTGTAAAGTATAATGGGACAATTTGATTCAAAAATCCCTTTTAAGTAACTTCCTTTATAAATTGTGTGACTTTTAAATGATTCCACAAAAAGGGATATTTCTCTCAAAGAGTTTTATTGAGTATTTTCAACTATGTCAACATCCTTTACTGGATATTATTCTTGATTTAGGTAGATTTATTATAATAAAATCATCCATATTTTATTGAATGAGTTATGATATATTTGACTATGAATGTGCTATTTTTATACCATTCATGGTTTATGGTTAACATATTGACATTTTTATTCTAGTTTTAATAAGAATTTTTATGTCATGTTTCAAACATTTTCATATGAAGAATGAATTGGACTTAGTAAGTGATGGGTATGTCCTACTATAGACCCTTGATGCACGGTAGGTCCTATGAGTTAAACTAGTGTCTTGGAACAAGGCCTCTAAAAAAATATTTGTGAATGGTCTTTGAACAAGGCCTTTATATAGTAGTTATTATGTACAACATTATGCATTCCCTCATTATGAAATCAGTTATTACATGTAATTATTATACTATTATAATATCCATTTTCAGGTTTATATGGTAATGTTTGATTTGTTTTTTCCATATCATGTTCATAGTTTATATTTAAAAGGGTGATGTTTTTATTATACATCATGCCTTAAAACATTAATTTTTTCTGCTAAATTATTTACCCTTACTAAGAATCTAATATCACCCCTTTCTTATGTTTTATTTTCCTAGGATGCCAAGAAGCGTATTATGATTGATATGTAGGGTTATTGTAGGAGAATAATGGAATTATCTAAGGATTATATTTACTTTAATTTATGTTAGAAATTGTAATGTACAATTAATTTATGTTATATATTTCCCAAGGTTCCTAAACTAATAGATCCTCCGGGACTTGATCACTTATAATCATTCCAATGTATTAAAATAATGCACCAGATCTGGGCTTCTAGGATCATGGTGTTACATTATACAAGCATGATTTTAGTAATTTAGTTTGGAATCCCATTGCTTATGCCTAATCAATATGTTTGAATTTTATTGATGTGTAACTCATTGCACAACCCACTATATTGTGTTACTTACCAAAAAATAGAAGTCAAAAATACTCATAAATATTTAGATACATCATATTCATAAAGAATATGAACACCTGTTTTAAAGGTTTAGAATTATACAAGCTTTACAATATCCACATGATTAAGCCCAATGGGAAAGATAGTAAACCCCGTTCACATTCCATGATAAGGAGTATGCCTCCAGGTAAGTAGGTAGTCTAGTCCCAAGTCCCTAAATCTGATGATACATTACTAAAGAGAGAATCAAATTTTGAAAATATATAAAAACTAATATGAAAAAACTATATTCAACCACTAATTTCATGTCAGTAACATCAATTACAAACCAATATAAAGGTATATTAAAAACTATATTCCCCTTAGAGGCACTCATAGAATGTAATGAAAATATATATCCTAAAAACAGTTTAATATATAATTTAAATCATAAACTACATTTAAAATTATCATTTTTGTACTAAACATAAATATTTTAGGCAATAACCTTTAAATAAATGAACTATTCAAATATTTACACATTAGAAAATTAGTTATGAACAATTCGTAGATAAAATCTAATTAAAACCAATTTTTTAATTTTCTTCATAAACCTTATAAAAATTCCATAATTTTGAATATAAAAATTTTATATTCTTTTCAATATGAACTCTTTCATATTTATCATCATGTGGCGTTTTGGTTTTAAATATATTCAATTATATGAATTATAAACTACATATATTCCAGTTTCATTTGTTTAAAAATTATACATAATCTAAATATCATATAGTAAATAATTATTTAATCTTTTATCATATAAATAACTAGAAGTATTTTGATATGGAGTAAATAATATCTAAATAAGGCCCCCTTTTATTTTAAACAAATAAAAATAATTAAATATGAACAATTAATTATTTAAATATAAAAATTTTATATTATGAGCTTATTTCATTTATTAAAACCCTTTATAATTTTTTTGTTTTATAAATAAACACTTTTATTTTTATATCATAACAATTTCCATATGATTTGAAAAAAGGTAGTATAAATATTAAAATTTAATATTTGGAAATAAATTGTTTCATAAACATCAAATTAATTATAAAAAATTTATAATTAATTTATTTATAAACCATTTATAAATTAGAATATACTGAAATTCATTTTATAACAATTTATAATCATTTTATAAATCATTTAAATCATTTAATAATTTAATTATTTAAAAATAATTTTAATTTACCCTTACACATAATCCATATTTGGCCTAAGGGAAAACTCCTTCCACTCTAATGAAGATAATTTAATGACAAATAGTCTTGATCCTTATGTAAGGAATACTGTGTTAGGGTAATGGGCTCTTACCCTTGTGTGAACCCTTCGTGAAAAGGTAACACTATAACTAGCCACTTCAAGTAAGTGTGAGAAGGTGATTAACATTATGGAATCCCATCCATATAGATAACAGATTGGTTACCTTTACATTGAGACATTTCATGTTAGGGTAAACGGTTGGTTCCCTTTATGTAATCCTTTTAAAACCAAAAATAACTTAACACAACAACCAACATGTAGATCTTATGCTTATGTGATCAATGGTATTACTCTTACATGGACCACTCCACGTATGGATAAGTTCAAATAAGCCTTAAAAAACATGTGTATAGGGGTAATCCATATTGACCATTACATGAATCCCTTCACATAAAGGTATATCATGAGTTACCTTTATATGACAACTAACATATTGGTATCACCTTGGTTACCCTTTGCAATTGATCTGCATAAGGTTAATGAATCAGTTACCTTTATAAAACACCCATGTGTAACGGTAAAACATCAGTTATATTTACATATCTGATCTACATAAGGGTAAACCATTTTCAAAACTGAATTCCTTGAATATGAAAACATGACTATGTTTTTGGTTTTCTTCTACATTTACATGTATGATTTTAGAAATCTAGAAAATGTTTACCTCTGATACCACAATTAAGTTTCATATGAATATAATAACACTAATTAGACATAACGAGATCAATTAGAAATCAAAACAAAGGATCTCTAATGAAGATAATATGAATAATGTAGTAAAATTGAAATAATGAATATGTTATAAATATGTGTACCTTTCATCAATGATCTGATGTAACTTTTTGATATTTATCAGATGAGTTTGATAAAGATCTCCAAAGTTAAAAAAAGGATCCCACCTCTATAGTTATCCACATGAAATTATGAATAAAATGTCATACATGCAAGATTATTATTTCTCATATAATTTTCTAGTATGTTATCATGGAATGGAAGAAGAATAAGAGAGATATAGATATCTAAGAGTTTTTTCCAAGCATCATGTGTAAACACACATCCATCATCATGTAATAAGATTTATAAAACCCTTAGGGAATATCATTTATAGTGAAAGGAATAATTAATGAATTTATAATTCATATATTAATTCCTCAGATAATTCATGCATCATATGCATGAATGAATTTTACTCTTGTTCATTTCAACATATGAAACAATTTCCTTTTATGATAGCCAAGGTGGAGGATTGATCAATTGCCTAGAAAATACAACCAACATAGGTAGTAAAATATATATATATATGTATATATCCCACTATGCATTAAAATCACCAAATTCATGATATATATATATATATATCATATATATATATATCATTTATATAAGGATTTATAGAATATATCCATTTCAATGCTCATGTAGTATATGATTATTGAGATTTTTTTGATCCAGGTCATATATATTTTTCTTCCTTAAGGATATTTTTATGATCTTATGTTACTCTAACATGATTTATGGTTATTATCTATGGTATTTTGATATTTTATTATGGAATTTATGTCTCTCTCATGTTATCTTTCATGTTATGATATGTTTTCCCTTACATAGTTTCTGATCTCACCCTTATATTATATTTCCATTTATGAGGATATGAATATGATTATATCATGTAATATTTCAAGGGAGGGGTCTAGAATAATATTATTATGAATAAATATTTGAAATTGTTGTAATTATTTTATTTATATATATAATCATCAAGACACTAAACCTTTAGTTTATTGGTCTGTGAAATTATTTGTGAGATGTGACATTTAAATCATGATATTAACATATTTTTAAGGGAATTTATATCTTGGGTTACTTTATCCTCCCCAACCCATATTCACTGAATGGTACCGAATCTAGAGGAATTCTTATTGAGTCCCTAGGTCCACCTACCCATATAAAATAGTTACTGATTATCACTGAGGGTCTCAGGTATACCATGGGCATACTATACCCCCATGTCACAATGGATAATAACAACTTAAAAAAAACCAATAATCATCCATAAAATAAACTAGATTAATTGAAAGAAATTAGCATATCCATAATTACCAAATGCATCATGAAAAATGAAGTTATATAGAATCTTATCGCTCTTTGTGCTGACCACATACAAAAAATAAATTCAAGAATGAAATAAATGTAAAAAAGGATCCACTTCCATCCTCAAGTCATATCTCAGAAAATATTTTCCAAAACCAAGTCGAGATTCACCCACCTAATTATACAATATTACAACACTAGGCCTCTGTTTTATCCACTTTACATCCAGTTGTTATTCATAATGATGACATAAGGCCTGTATTCCCACCAATGTTCCAATATTGGGGATGAGAAATAAATTCTTAGAAGGTCATACCAATGGTGTACCAATCCTTTTCTATAATAATAGGTGTACACACACAAGATATACCCAAACATATTGAGTATTAATTGAACTAAAATAAATAAATAAATCATTGTTGATCCTTGGGTCCCATGTAACACCCATTATTGACCTAAACATGATTCAGCTAGTTCTTGGGCATCTATGATAATGTTGTACAACCATTCCAACAAAATACCATTGGATAGAGATATGGATAACCCTATTGTAAAACACTACATCTGAGTTCATGGGTGTGACCCTCGCTACTAGACATCACCTCATTTGAATCCATGAAGCATGTACAAGGCGTCCTAGGTGTATCACAATTAGATCCAAGGATAATTTTCATGGTGTAAAAAAAATTTAGGGAGACATATGTCTATCCCCAAAACTAGTATGACCATATTGGATACAAGGTGTTTCTCCAAGGGATACCCAATTATAAAGGGTGTCTATGTATACCATATAACTAGTATATCTATCCCATATAAAAGGATCATCTATATGGAATCTCAAAACATGTGTGTGACCTACATATTTTGCCCAAGATAGTATATCCATACCAACATAAAGGATAATCTCTAAGGAATCCTAAACCAAGCCTAATTTATGATTCCTACGAGCTTGTCCAAGGAAATCCAATCTCATCATGAAACTCGACGAATAATCCTATGAGGAATCTTTTATCATATGAGCCCAAAGTGTGACTCTCCTAGATGGATATCAAAACTCTACACAATATGTATCCCAGTACATTTTTTTAAGGAAAATGTTTAAGGAATCATAAATACATTCATAATCCCAGGACATTGACTTGCTTGGAAACCATTTCTTAGAGTCTAATGAATACCCTCTAAGGTAAATACATCATCAAAATCTTAGAATATTACTCAACCTATGGGACATAACATCTTTGGGGTTTATTAATCCCATAAAAATATCGATATAGTATGTAAAAGTCATCCTAAACCATATAATTTTTGTCTCAATAAATATCTATGGGTAGTACGTCCCACTTAAATCATCCCATTAAATTTATCTTAATAGGTTATCTATACACCTGAACCTATCAAACCAATCCATGGTTGAAATATCAAGTGGATAACCTATCACCATCATAGTCATAACAAGCTCAAAGCATCGATTTAGGTTTTAAGTTGACACCTGCAATAATTATTAACCATTAATCACATGCACCCTCTCTTGAGTCAGCATCTCACTAGGGAACCAATAGATGTCCCGTAGGTCTCATCATATCCAGGAAACCCCTATAAGGTTCCTCTACCAAATTCTCATATTTCAAGAAAACAATCCTTTCTCAAAGGGCATAACATCCCTCAATTTGATCCTAGGTTAGTCCACTAACCCAAAATCACCATCTTCACAAGTTATAACTCTATACTGTTAATAAGGGGAAACCATATGATATCAAAATTTAATGACCTAGGTGATAAAATTCCATGTCCTCCCATTATTTCCATAACCCTAACATGGGTATCCTATAATGTCTCCCCTAGAAGACTTCTATATACATTCATCATAGGTAGAACCTCTCCATTATATCCCACCCATCCTGAATAATCTCTTGAATGCCCTTGAATCACGAAAAAGATCCCATAAATACATATTATGTGAAAAAATACTCAAAATGGAATCGTATTAATTCCATATCCAACTCAAGCGAACATAAACACTAAAAACCAATCAAGGGGAATGATACAAAACATCTACCCCTGAGTACATGTTGTGTACCCTCAAAACTGTACTCTAGGAATGTTCCTCACCACACATGGACTCTATTTTTTATAGAAATACACAATGTATACTATTCCAAAACATCATGTAACCCACATCATTTACATTAACATGTGCCTCATAGGACCCATGGATTTGTCCTCTATATAGACTTTTCCTGTGAAACTCATAGTGGTCTATCTATGTACCCTAAATGACCATGAACCTTCATAAATGGTGTTTAGACGAGCACTCAACCACACCCCATGTTGACCGGCAAGACAAGTACACAATGACTAAACTCCACATAGTACAATCTTCCACATATATTAAAAACTAATAAAACACACTATGTTTTCTTGAAAACAGAACACCATGTAGTTAGGATTCCCAAATGGAAACCCCTTTTTATGTCCTTGAAACCCCAGTCTCTCACCAAATCATCACACAATTGACTATAAGGCCTTCCAAGTAGTCCATTGATAAATTAAAAATTAAAAAAATCATGGTAAAATGGAAAAAACTAAAATCCATCCTACCTCATAGAGAACTAATCATATCTTTGGGTCCAACACCACAACCCATAGTTATTTAATTATGATCCATCCTCAATCACCACCATAGATGAAGTCTAATTGTACCTCTCCCACTTCAACTCTGAGTCAAGTCATCATGTGGGGGAGAGAAACTCCCTCTTATATCCAGCATAGTAATGAAATGGGAGGGGGGGAAATTAAATTAATATACCAATTTAAAAACTCTCTCAGTGTGCCAGAACCTGAAATTAGTTTGCACCATGGCAAGGAAAACCCCAAATTCCAAACTAAATTGTAGAGTAAGAATTTCAATTCCAAAATCTGTTCATAATATTTCAATGTTCCCATCTATTTCATAATTGGAATTTATTTAATAAATATTGATTTATTAAAAAAATAAACCTTCATGGAACCTCATCAAAATCCATCCATATTGTAAAAACCATGTTTTGGAACCAACGACAAAGTAAAAAAATATTTTTCAGATCCATGGGTATGGGAAAATGAAAATATTGTCCTCATACACATCTGAAACAAAAAAAAATAGAATTATTTCTGAATTTTAAAAACTATAAAATGTGAGGGACTCTAAAAAATCCTTCAGTGGGAAGAAGGATTTTCTAGAGATCATCCATCATGGGAACTATTCATTTTTAAAAGATATCACTATATTTAAAAAAGATTAAAAAGAGTTGATTTGGAAAGGAAGATGGTTAATGGTTGAAGGATATAATTTCCCAGTTGATGGAGAATGATTAAAAACTAAATATATTCAATCAAGTATTGGATTCTCAAGGGGAAAAGAGAAGGTAAGAACTACCATCATGGAACTCTCAAAAATTAATGTATATAATAATAAAAATCTAGAATCAGTGAATTTAAGTGATGTACTTTATATAATTGGTATTGAATGTTATCAAAGAGTAGTATCAATGAAATCTTATTTCATTAAAAAATTAGGAAACACCGTGAGTGTGGGTCTGGATACCCATAGGATCAAAGGGTGTAAGAAATATAGTGCATCAATATCCCCACCATGGAATAACTATATAAGGTATAATTTTAAATAGAGTCATTTTATTTTTTCTGACCATGGACATATGATTAGAAATTATAGAAAGATAAGTGAAGATGATTTCAATTTGGAAACTCACATTACCAATATAAGGGGAGGGTTTAAAGGAATAATTAGAAATCAATTCTACTTAAAATTGATTCATGGAGTTGGGTGACTGTGAAGTGAAGGTGGAATACAAATATATCATTGATAGATTATTCATAGAAGCCACCATGAATAGTAAAATATTGATTGCATCATGATCAAAATGATATTCACTCACACTAATATTCATAAAAAGAAAAGAAGTTATAATGAAGGGAAAAGAATAAAGAAGATGTATTTGTAATGGTTTTCAAGGTGGTTGTGAAAGAAATACCACCATATTTAATTAAAAAGGATGTCATTTTGATAAAAAATTGAATGTATTTTTAAAGAGAAATTATTCAAAAAATAGAAATATAACTTGGCTATGATGTCTTTTGTACAAGAGAAAAAATGTGGCATGTTCAAGTGGGTTCAACCATACTACTTCAAAGTATAATTTTAGTACTAGTAGAGTTGCAATTTTATGGGGAATGAAGAATAAAAAAGAAAGAGGACAACATAAATAATTAGGGTAAAATTTTATAAGGGGTATTTGTCTCATAATCGATATGGAACCCAAGCAAAACAAATATGGATCCTAAGGTTAACATCTGAGAAAAATATTTCATGAATTGTATCACTAAAATGAGGACCTCTACTAAGGATTAGAAGTGATTTGTAAACAAAGTGTCAATCCACCATGATCAACCATAGTCCTCAACTTTCGGATTTCCAAGGCACCCATATACCGTTGTATTTAAATATTTTTAATTACTGTTTGGAGTGATATATATTTAAGTGGGTGAAATGATTCAAAGGGTGATTTTTTTGAAAAATAAATGTATTATATTTAAAAAAGATTAGTGAAATGAGAGGATTAAATAGAATTTTTATTCCTAATAGATATCTAGTTTGGATAAAAACAAAAATGGTTTCAAGTGTAATAATTTGAACTGGAAGACACTAAGCTAGTGCTTTGGTTTGATACACTAAATGACCTCAATAGTGCCTCCCCATATTCTACTGGTTGATAAGTAGTGGGGATGGCCTTTGAGGTTATAATGGGGAGACTATTATATCATTATCAGAGTAGCTATAATTGTTCAAATAATGAAAAATATAAATTAGTCAAAATAAACATCACATATGGGATGGGGAAGTTCTAATAAAAAAAGAGTTGTAATAAATTCCATTACAATGGGTATTCTATACCTGTCATGTATCTCCACGGGTGGATCATATATAGGATTAATAAAATTGTAAAATAAAAATAAACTCGAACCCATCCCAATCTAGTAAAGAGTCCAACCCACTCATATTATCTATATTCTATACTAGAATTCCAAGAAACAAATCATGTAAAGATCCATTACCCTAAACCTATAACTTCAATCCATAATACGGTCTGCTTAGGTACCCAAGTGTCATATAGGCCTAAACAAGGTGTGATTAAAACATAGTAGGCCACCACTAATGACGTCTCTAAAATAACCAGTCCGATAAAAGTGAATATGATGTGATGAAAAACGTTACAAGAGATACAAAATAAATATGAAACACCATTGATGTTCGACCTCTATGGTGATGCTTGGGTTTGGGCTTACCATCTTTGACCCATTCCCAAGTATCTCTTAGCATGTCACATTGATCATTTCTTTATATGTTACCAGATAGAATTTATCCACTCATGATAACATTTACCAGTATCCTAAAGGATCATATAAAATCAAAGAGATATTCCAAACACTACCAATTATCAAATATCATATAAAATTTGGACTTTCATGTCCATTCCATGCAAATCTTCTCTGTATCGTTCCAATTTTATCGGATGTCTCCGAAGAGACAAAATTCAAATTTGGACTTTCATGTCAGTATTCTTAAATCACCAAGTATCAAATAGAATCTAGGAACTCATCCGAGTATTCCCATGGAATATGAGTTCTCATACAAACATTCCTTGTATCCCCAATATTTGGTATCATAGGTAATAGAGACACCCATCCTAGAATTATAATAGAATCATAGTCCCCATCCTAGAATTCCCATGTGTCATGTATTATATGGATTCAGGAGATCATCCTAACATTCCCCAATCATTAAAAAAATTATTCTTTTTTATAGAACTATTTATTCTATTTAATTCTCACCAGGACCAAGTCAAAGTCAATTAATTAAAAATTTAATACCATTTTGGGCAACTTATTAACTTTTACAATAAGAAGGGATCTCAAGAATCTCATTCATTACAATCTATCACATACCCTTTTCAACAGTCAATCCATTTAAAACGTAAATTTCACTGAATCACATTACAATTTCATTTTAAATTATGAAGAATCACATTAGATTTAAATTCTATTACATAAAGGCTTCACCAAGAATTTTCATCATGATGGAAACTATTAAAATCCACTTAATACCATTTTCTATTTGGAAAAGTTCAAATCAATTTATAATTTAGAAATTCAATTTTACATAACTAGCTTCAAGATAAAATATCAAACATATATTTGAAATCTACAAGATACCGTTTTATTAGAATCAATTACAATGTTAATACATTTTTAAAAATTAAATTATTGTGAAAATATATTTCAAACCCACAAATAAAAAAAATTCCCTCATAAAATATTTAAAACATTATTATGTATTTAATGTTATGAAGCCACTCAAATGTTAAATACATCGAAAAATAATTCCACTTAGAATTTCCTTTTCTTATGTTTTAAGGCATGTACAAAGGTTAATTTATCAAATAAGACCCCAATTTAAATCATTAATTTAAATCAAGTGCAAATAATGAAGGGATTGGATTGACTGCACCATGAATATACTCAAAAAATTATGAGACTATGGGTTAGGTTTAAGGAACACCTACATAATTCATAGAGAAGGTCACTCATTGATTATTGGCCATCAATTTGACCTGAATCAAGGGAAATTGGGAAACCATAATAACAACTTGGAAGGACAAGTTATTATATAAAACTAAGAGTAAAACTACTCAACATAAAATTAAAACTGAAATAGAGGGAAGAGGAGTGGTAGAATCACCTTAGTCTCTCTAATGAAAGTTAAAATAGTCAATTAGGACAAAAATTGATAGATATCCACCCATGGGAAGAGGATAAGAGAGGGAGTGTCAAAAGAAAAGGTTTCTGGATGAATGGGATGGGAAATAGGGTTAAAAACATAAAATCTATGATGGGTATTTGTGTATGTTTTTCACATTTAAAGACACACATGATTTTTTTTATAGTTTAACAAATTGTGTGTCAGTCATTTTGATCCGACATATTAAGGGATTCTATTTAATGTCGTTACAATGACAAGTTTAAAAACCACATTTGAAGAATAAAAAATGTGTCATAAACATTCTAAATACAATCATCATGTTTCTGTAGGACCCCATGATTTTATGGTATGCCTCTTTTAAAATTTTACTTCTTCGATAGTTTATGCTCCAAACAACATCATATTTAAAACCATAATATACTATTAAATATGACCATTGAAATAGTAATGTGACCATTAGGAATGGTAATATGACTAATAGAATAAGAAATTCACTTATGAAAGTAAAAAAAAATTAGGTATCTTATAAATGAAAATTTGATATATTTATATCCTATAAAAAGTAAATAAATAATTTAAAAATGATAAATTAATAGTTTGTATTTTTTTAAGTCATAAATATTTTTTGAAAATTTTATAGTCAATATAATTTTTTAATGAAAATAAAATTTCATAAAATTTACTCATAATTAGTATTTTTATTTCTTATAATTTTAATATAATTCTACAAGACCTTAATTATTTTTTCAATGTTTTATAAAATCAATTATATTCATAAAAACAATATTTTTTGAATAAATTATGATTTAATTTAAAATTTTAATTTATCATATTTAAAAACTTATTTTCATAAAATAGAGTTTAATTTTGAAATATACAGATTGTGAAAAGTTTATGCCTAATTTTTTAGATTTTTCTAAATTAGTTGACTTTTTTGGTGAATAGTGAAATATGGCAATTTACTGTATTTCATAAATACATGAATTATTGAGTCATATATGATGTATAGATGATGTACAACCATAATATAAAAATAAAATTCAATATATTAACATAATTATTAATAGTTCTAAAGAAATTCATAGTCTTGAACTAATATAACAAACAAATGATTAAAATATTTCAAAAAACACCGATCTTCCACTATAAATATCATGCCTCACCACCTCTTAAGCTCACACCTTACAAGAATTGATCATTTTTACAATTTATGTAAAATACTCTTCCTAATCTACTCCCCATTGTCCAAGAGCCTTTGGAATCAAGAAAATACCAATACCAATCCCATTAATGAGGTTCTCAAGAAGATGAATTTAAGAGGTAAAAATCCTCTTTACTTTCTTTTATTTTCTTCTCAATTTATTTTCATTTCTTATCCTTAAATACCCCCCTATTCGATGTGACATTATAACTACACTATCAATTATATACTATAATTTTATTATTTTAATGAAAAATAAAGCATTAATCCTCTTATCCTTTTCCTTTTATTTTAATGATGAAGACATTTTTCGTGAGGTGCCGATTTACCACCTTCATGGATGAAATGTTTTTATTTATCAACTACACCTTAATGGATGGTCATAAAACCATTTTTATTGTTAAAAATATATTATAATATATCTATTACATCTCATAAATTTTTTTGGAACTATTATATATACATAATATTAATTAATTACAAAAACTAGTTTGTGATGATCGAAAAACCGGCAAAATAATGTTAAGGAATATCATGAACATATTATATGATGATTCATCCTCAAAATAAAAAAAAAAATTGACATATATAACTCTTTATTATCTTTTTAAGATCACTAGTAACATGTAATTTAAATTCTCTAAAAATGTTTTCATTTTTCATGATATTTTATATTCGTATAAAACTAAACCGATCATGAAAACAAAAGAAAAAAATTCTCGAATGGTGAAATATAATCTTATAAATCCTAAAAAAGGATAAAAAAATAAAATTAAAATAAATTAATAAAATTTTGAATAGGTTCAAAATAAAATTATTAATGAATCTAATTTCATTATCCAAGATGTTAAGTGCAAATGCAAAACACATTCAGACATATGGCATGAGTTTATTTCTAAAGCCCCATTTTTCATTTTTGTTATTCTATATCTCTCATTACCGTAATTGAATTTTTCATTAATTTTCTAAAATTTTCATAAATTATGTTTATATGTTCCAAACTCATATATCTAGATCAATTCATCTTTGTTTTATTTGAAAATACATGTTTTCAATGTTCCCTTCTCAATTCTTCCTGATAAGGAGGACCAATTTAAGGGAACTTCCTAGTTTATTATCCATATTCATGTTCCATCCATAATCTATTTTAAGACACCATTATTTTTTAAAAATCAATTATTTTTTCATGAAAAATTATTTTAGTCTATGTTTTGTTTTATACAAACAATTATGATAAATAAAAATTATTTTTCCAAAATAACTCTTCTTTACCATGTAAAAAAATGGTATTTCTCTCATGAATTTTTCTATGATTTTTCAAGAGTATTTTCATCTATTTAATCACCTTTGTTGAATATTTATATCTATGTAGATTAATCTCTTATGATTATCATCAACCAAATTTTATTAAATGGGTTATCATCAGTTTTACTGTGTATGTTCTATCATTATACCATTCACCATAATACTCAGAATGGTTAATGATAATGTGTACTGACTAGAGAAATGTTTTACGTTTTGCACGTATATGTTGTTTGTGATTAACCCTATTCATATGAGGAATGCATTGGACTTAGTATAATATGGGGGATCTATATCACCTAAATCCATTCACATGTTTCATAGGACAAAATAGATAAGCACTTCACTGAGGCCTTTCCCATTTATTTTCATATATGATTTTGGAAAGTCCTTAAACATTTATTTTTAGATGTGTTGGTCGAGAATTTGATGGTATGTTTCAGATGTCCGATATTATTCATTCCCTCATTATGATATTAGTAATTGATAATTAATTTGATTGTTTGACTTGTAAAATATCCATGGTTATGTTTCTTTCTCATTTAATTACATATTGAATTATTTAATTTTTTTGAACTCATTCTATGTTATGCTCAAAATTGTACATTAACAACATGTGCTTTTTTTGTTATTCACCGTGCCTTATTGATTATGATAGGTTTATGTATATTTTATACACTTATATAGAATCTTAGATCACCCCTTTCTTATGTTTTATTTTCCCCCAGGATGTGAAGATGTTTATTATGAATGAAAAATAGGGATAATATAGCAGTTTATAGTTGTTTCCAATGTAGTTTCTATGTTTTTTTATTTCATGATGTAATGATAAAATTATGTATGTAAATTTTCTTCTATATCTACTAAACTATTCTATAATTTGGGTATTGATATCTTGTTCATAGTTCTAATTTAATTAATTTAGACATCAGATCTGGGCCACTTAGGTTAGGGGTTTTATAGTTGGTATTAGAGGATGTTTAGTATACAAATTGGAAACTATATTTTGGAAACATAGTTTACAGAATATAACTATAATATATAATTTGGCTATTAACATAAAATAACATCCTATAATTTTGGTAATTTAGATATTATGTGGGTCTTTCTATCAATACATCCCTTTCCAGATACTACAAGTGGGTGTGGTTCTGAAACAGATGTACCTTAGGGTAACAACTATGACTTGGTGCAGAAGGCCTAACTTGGTATAACCTGGTACATAATAATGGAACTTATTGCGCACATGGTTTTACACTCTTTGGGGATATTCTTAGAATAATTGAAATTTGTTTTGGAAACCATTATAAATGATTTAAAAGTAAATATATCCCAAAATAAACCGTTATTTTGATTACATGATTAGTTATATATAAATTTCAAATTTATGTAATGTTCTTTTCAAGTAAAAAATTATGAATTTTGATTAATAAAATAATTTTGTATATTCCATTATTTATAAATATCTACTAGTGTAATGAATGGAAACCCTGTCAATGCATGTATTCTATGTAGGGATTTCCCTCCTATACAAGATAATGAAGTTGGACATGGAGCTACAACTGGAGATGGACAACTTATAACTATACTGGGAAAATAGACTCAAGTTAGATATAATAACCTTACCCATATGGAGAATTTTTATCCACAATGGGGAGGAACAATGTTATAACACTTCATGATACAATACCCTCCACCATTCAATAGGACTATAAGCCTATTTTTAGTTTAGTAGTGGATATTTTCCTTAGAGAATATATTTCTCACTTTGGAAAGTAATGAAATAGAGAAGGTTGTCTTGGAAATTTGTCATCCATTGGGATATACGCATAAATGATGATCATTGATTCAAAACATGAAGGGGGAGGAAGAAATAGAAAACATGGAAAGGAAGGATTCCAATGATATTTTCTTAGAAAAATATTTCCCTAGTGAACAAAGAGCGGATATGGAGAGGAAATTCATGAATATAAGGAAAAAGAAGGATGATAATGTTGTTATGTATGAATCCAACTTTACAAGGTTTTCAAGGCCAGCTATGGATTATGTACATAATCTAAAGATCAAGACTGGTCGATTCATTGATAGGTTAAAATTATTTCTCTTTAGGGAACGTATTTCCAAAAACTTATCATCATATAATGATATAGTATCATGTTCTATCAAAATAAAAAATTAATTCTATAAGTCTTATTAAAATAAGGTAAATCAATAGACGAAGAGGTTGGAAGAGTAATGAATGAATAAAGGGAAGAATAAATAAGGTAATTTTATAATGTTCAATACCTGTGGAAGGAAACACCCTAGGGAATTCATAAAAGGAAAATGATTTTCCTTCAAGCATGGTGGGAAAGTACATCATTCTCACAATTTCAAGGGAAATAAAGAAGATAACAATGTTCAATGATAAAATTTTAGGGACATGGGACACTATGTAAATGAGTGTCTGAAGGTCAATAAAAATTTCCACATAAAATTACAATAGAGTTGGGCCATTATTATTTAATTACAATTGACGAGGTTGAAGATACTAAGGATGTGGTGGTATGATGTTTAATCATCTCATCATATTTAGATAAATGTTTATTTGATTCTTGATCATCATATTCCTGTAAATGTTCCTAGTTTTCATTAAAAATTAGTTATTTCTGATTCACATTAACATGGGTGTTTACAGTAAAGGCACCAAGTGGAAACATTATTTCAAAATATATGTGTCATGAAGTTCATATTAAAACACATAAATGTTCTCTAATTTCTTATTTTGTCATCATAGTTATGGTCTATTTTGATATAATATTTATTATGGACTGAATTTAAAAAATATAATGTAAAAATTTATTAAAAGAGATGGAAGATATAATTTTTTATGAAGGTTTGTAATTTGTCATATTTATATGGAGGAATTCATCATATGAGTAATATATAGATCCACATATAGTAGATTTTCTAAATTAAATTCTTGGGGAAGAAGAGAAAATATCATTTATGGGTGAAGAAAATAATATTAAAGATGATTATGTACCTATTGTGTAAGAATTAATTCATGTTTTTATAGAGGATTTTACTGCACCTTCTATAGAGTGGGATGTTGAGTTATCTATTAATTTAATCACTTATGCAGGACTAATATCAAAGACTCCTCGTAGAATGTATACTTTGGAGTTAGTGGAGTTGAAGAAACCACTTGTGGAAGTGAGTGATAAAGGATTTTTCCACCCTAGTGTTTCACCATAGAGGACCCATTTTCTATTTTTCACAAAGAATGAGGGATCCATGAGGCTAAGAATTGACTATAGAGAAATCAATACTATTATAATAAAGAATTGTTATCCTCTACCTCTCATTGATAATTTATTTGATCAAATTCATAGAGCTCATTATTTTTCAATAATTTAACATCGATATGGACATCATAAATTGAATGTAAGGAAGGAATATATTCCAAATGGAACTTTTAAAACCAGGTATGGACATTATGAGTTTATAGTAATACCATATGTATTAAATAATGCACCCTCAGTTTTTATAGATCTAATGAACAGAGTGTTCACACAATATCTTGATTATTTTTATGGTATTTAGTGATGATGTCGTGATATATTAGAAAATATATGAGGGCCTTGAGAACCACTAGTGGGCTGTTCTGGAGACTCTGGGAAGAAAAGAGTCATATGGGAAATTTTGGAAGTGTGAATTATAGATTTTATAAATTTCTATTATTGTATATATTTTCTATATGGATGGGATGTTAGTTGATCTTTTAAAGAGAATGTAAGAACATGAATGGCCTACACCAATGAACATAACCTAGGAACATAGTTTAATTGGTTTAGTATGTTACTATAAGAATTTATTTTAGAATTTTCCCCGATTAGCTGGTTCGTTAACCAAGTTTACTCATAAAGGGGTTAAGATTGTATAGATAAAAATGTGAAGAATGTTTTGAAGAAGTTAATAGGATATTAATGAATTATTTTATCTTGAATCTACCAAATGGAATGGGGGATTTTTTTTTTAATGATGGATAAAATAATGGACATGATTGTGTTCGTATCCAGAATGATAGAGTTATTACCTATGAATAAAGTCTGATAAAAACTCTTTAGAAGACTTATACAACTTATGATATTGAGTTAGCAGCCATAATATTTTCATTGAAGATAATGATACAATACATATATGGTGAAAGATGGGAGATATATACATATCAAAAGTGCTTGAAATATTTCTTCTCATAGAAAGAAACGAACGTATAGAAACAGTGATGGATCGAGTTACTGAATGATCATAATTTTTCGATACACTACCACACATGGAAAGTGAATAAGGTAAATGATGCATTAAGGAGTAATGATCATGGAGTTCTGAACAAAATGAGGATTAACAAGGATCCTATGTACATGGATATAAAAAAATATGGATATGGGAATTATTTAGGGAGGTGAATCATTATTACTTTTTCAATTGGGTTCCCAATGATATTTAATGGAAATGATTAAAAGTTTTCAGTCAGATGATGAGAATTTTCAAAGGAAAATTAAAGCTGTAAATAAGGGGCAGTTGAAAGACTTCGCGAGGAATTATGAAATTTGGTAAGGTGATTTTTATTACCTACTCAAATGAGTTAGAATAGGTTTTATTGGATGATTCCCATAGCTCACATTTCTCTATACACCCTAATAGCAATAAGATGTATATAGAATTAAATGAACATTTCTGGTGGGATAAAATGATGGAATAAATTGTTGATTATGTGTAAAGATGTTTTTTCTTTCAACATGTGAATATAAAATTATTGACACCTAGAGTACTAATACAACACCATAATATTCCTACATGGATATGGGATGATATTACTTGGGATTTTTTCACAGTATTTTCCAAAAAACTCAAAGAAATAGTTATGAAATATGGGTAAATTTTGATTGAATTTCCAATTTTGCTCAATTCCTCCTTATAAGAGAATATTTTACATTGGATAATCTTGAATGAATTTATATTATTGATTTTGTAAGAATCCATGGATCACATAATTCATTTGTTTCTGATCGTGATGCATGAGTTAAATCAAAATTATAGAAAAGTATTCAGAAATTGTTTGATACTAATCTTCATTTGAGTACTACTTATAACCCTCAAACTGATGGGTAGTTATAAAGGTTGATCCCAACATTAGAATATATGTTGAGATCATGCTCAATTGATATTTAAGGTATGTGGGATCTGTATTTACCATTGGTAGTGTTTTCAAAGAACAATAGACTCCATCCATGTATTCAAATGACACCATATGAAGCATTGTATAGAAAGAGATGGTGTACAGCAACTTGTTGGGTTGAAGTCGGTGAAACGAAGATTTTAAGCCCAGATCTTGTGGAGGAAACAATGAAAAAGGAAAATTATGTTTAAGCACGTATCAAATTAGCACAATGTAGGAAACCGAGCTATACCGATAACTAGAAAAAACATTTGGTGTTTCAGGTGGAAGATCATGCTTTCTTGAAGGTATCTCTATGGAATGGTGTTATAATATTTGGAATGAAATGGAAATTGAGCCACATGAACATTGTAACTTTTTAAATCCTGAAGATAATTTGAGCTGTGGCTTATCATTTTTATATTCCACCAAGCCTTTCTAAAGAACAGAATGAGTTCCACATCTCTTTGTTAGGGATGTACATGTCAAACCGAACACATGTCCTCACTTTTGAAGGAATAGAATTGAAACCTGATTTATCATACTATGAAGAGCCGATTTGGATTCTAGACGCTAGGGAGAAGGTATTGAAGAATCATATGACTCATTTAGATACGTACTTTTAAAGAATCATAATATTAAAGAGGTGACATGAGAACATGAGGAATTAATAATTAAGAACTACAATAATCATTTTATGAGGTTACATTCTTGAAATTATTTGGATAAAAATTTAAAATTTAGGGGAGGGTGTAAAAAACCAAAATTTCCGAGTATTAAACTTTTATAAATTAACTTTTTCAATAATTTAGTCTTCATGCAACGGCAAATATTAAACTGTAATATACCATTAAACCTAACCATTGGAATAGTAATGTCACTACTAGGAATAGCAATATGACCAAGATAATATTAAAATAATCTATGAAAGTAAAAATAAAATTTATAAATCATATAAATAAAAATTTGGTATATTAATATCATGGAATAAGTAAATAAATGTTTTAAAAATGAATATATAAGTGTTTGTATTTTTATAAGTAATAAATATTTAATTACAATTTATAATTAATATAATAATTTCAAAGAAAATATAATATTATAAAATATACACAAAAATTAATATATTGATTTATTATGATTTAGAGATAATTTTTTTAGGCCTTAATTAATTTTTCAATGTGCAGTAAAATCTGTTATAATCTAAAAAACATTAATTTTCGAATAAATGGTGGTTTTATTTAATAAATAAAATTATCATATTTAGAAAAATATTTTCATCAAATGGAATTCCTTTTTTAATTTTACACATCAAAAAATGATTATGCTGAATCTTTGGTATTTTTCTCAAATTGTTTAATTTTTTCTGAATAGTGAACTATAATAATTTACCATATTTAATAAATAAATGAACTATTGAGTCATAGAAGATGTACGTATAACATAAAAACATAATCTCAAACTGTAATTAATTATTTTAATATATTTAATGATAATTCTAAAACTATTCATATTCATGAGATGAAATTGCAAACAAATGAATAAAATATTAAAAAAACACCCCTTTTCCACTATAATTACCTCTCCTCACCACCTATTCTCCTCAAAACAAACAAGATATGATCCATTTTACAATTTCTACCCAAGTATCTTCCTAAGAACCTTCCCCATATCTAGGATCCATTGGTTTTAATACAATTTCATAACTAATCCTCTTAAATAGGTTCTCTAGGAGAATAATTCAAGAGGTTAAAATCATATTTTTTTGCTTTTATTTTCTTTTAAATTTCCATTATTTTATTATCCTTACCTCAAATACCCTATAAAAATTGACATGATAACTCCATTATATTTTATATAATATAATTTTATTATTTCAATCTAAAATCATATATGCATTCCCTTCTTCTTTTCCATTTATTTTAATGATGAAAACATCATCCGTGAGGTGACAATTTACTGCCTACGTGGACGATGTGTTTTTGTTTTTCAATTTAACCTTCAAGGATGGTAATAATATAATTTTTAATGTTAAAATAATTTAAAATATATTAATTTCATCTTATTTAATGTTTTTAAAAAATTATTATACATAATATTAATTAATGAAACAAAACCAGTTTTGTGCTCATTCAGAATCCACCAAAATAATCTAAACTATTATCACTGATGTATTTTCAAGTGATTCATCCAAGACCCAAAGAAAAAAATGAATTTTATAAACATTTAATATTTTATAATACCATTAATAACATATATTTTCAATTCAGCAAATTTTTTTATTTTACATGATCTTCAATATGCTTATGAATGTAAACTGATCATGAAAAGGAAGGAAAATAACACTCCCAAAAAATAAAATTTAATCTTATAAATCATCAATAATGTCATAAATGAACTTAATTAAATTATAATAAATAAATTTAATGTTAAATAGATTCTAAAATAAATTATTAATGAATCTAATTTCATTATCTAGGATATTTAGCTTAAGTTCATAACACTTTTGTACATAAGGTAAGGGTTTCTCCCTGAACATCCGTTTTTCATTTGGGCTATTCTTTCTATCTCATTATCACAATTTAATTCATCTTTATTTTTATATAATTCTTATAAATTATATTAATATGTTCCTAAATCATATATAAAATTCATTTCATCTTTATTTTATAGGTATATACATGTTTTACATGGTTCCCTTCTCAATTATTCTCGATAAGAAAGCCCGGTTTAAGGGAACTTCTTAGTTTCCTACCCATTTTCAAGTACCATCCATATCCTATTTTAAGAAAAAAATAATTTTATTAAATAAATAGTTTTTTTCATGCATGACTATATATTTTAATTTCTGGTTTTATAAAAAAATTATAACGAATATAAATTATTTATCCTTTATAACTCTTCTTTGCAAAGTGAAAAGGGTATTTCTGTGAATAATTCCTCAATGATTTTACGATGAGTATTTTCATCTATTTAAACCCCTCTATTTAAAATTATGATTTATTGAGATTTATATATCATGATTATCATCAAAAATATTTTATTAAATGGTTTATTATGAGTTTGACTAGTGATGTTTTTTCTTGATACAATTAACCATATTACTAAGAATGGTTAGTGATTGTGTAGGCTGATTGGGGAAAGTTATTTACATTTATATTGTATCTATTGTTTATGTTTCACCCCATTTATATGAAGAATTCATTTGACTTAGTAATTAATCGACAAGGCCTTCTATAGACCATCAATGCATTGGTTGGTCTCATGATACAAAATAGATATGGATTTTTCTGAGGCCTTGCCCGTTTATTTTTAGTTATGGATTTGGATGAGGCCTAAAAACATTGTTATCATATGTCTTGGTATATTCTTTGATGGAATGTTTTAGATGTATGGAATTTTTAATTACCTAATTAATTATATTATTAATTGAAAATTCATGTGATTATAATACTATTAGAATATCCATGGTTATGTGTCTTTATCATGTAATTATTTATGGAATTATCTAATCAGTTTTCACTCCTTTCATGTTAAGCTCAAGACTATGATTTAATGAATTTTTTTTGTTATTAACCTTGAATTATTATTTATGATATCTTTTGGTGTATTTTGTACCCTTACTAAGCATATCTGCCGACTCATTTCTTATGTTATAATTTTCTACACTATGTGAAGATATTTATTATGAATGATATGTAGAGATAATCTATGAGTTTATGTATGATTCAAATGTAGTTTATATGATATTTTTTTTCATTCATGTTGTAATGTAAAACTTATATATGTATATGGTATTCAAATATAATAAACTATTTGGTCATTTTGGATGAAACCTTTTATTCATATTACCAATGTAGTAAATTAAGTCACCAACTTCAGGATACTCAGGCTGGGGTCTTTGTAGTTCCATAGATATCCATGAATGATTAAACAAAATATGATTCTATACATAGCAGGCCACATGGATGGGGTTCATGGTTAACATAAACTATGTGCTAATTGTGTTTACTAGGTTTTTGTCCCAAAAATTTAAATTTAAAACACCTAGGATGTTGAGACCTATACCGGAATATAAGGCATGTATTAGGCTAGAATAAACATAAAAAAACTTATTTTAGACATTACATATATCATATTCTCAATACAAAACTTTGTATTTAAAAATATCCCATCCACAGAACTAAAAAAATAAAATATCCCTTAAAATTAAAATAACCATATTGATTATGGAATTAAATCAAAGGAATAATATAAATCAAGAAGTGGTTATAAGAAACTAATTTATTTTTTAAGTAGAATTTTGAAAATGCACACTATAATAAAAAAGATTAAACAATATAGAAATTGATTGGTAATTAATGAAGATTTAAAGCTTTATTTGAATGTTCCCATGGTATAATTCCATATGTAAAGATAAATAAATGTTAATTGGATATTTTTTAAGTGGAATATGTCTGTTATTTGGAGAATAATACAATTCAAGAGAATATACTGTTATCTTTTTGATGAAATTTGTAACACCCCGAGATTTTATGAGATTTATTATTTTTAATTTATTTGATGTCTTCTATTATACACGACACCAAGATTGGGTTGTACTCTATGTAACACCGTATTAGCCTGCAGTATATGCAACACTATTCATGGCTCGTGTTACACACAAATTCATGTTCGTTTTTTGGAAATTATTCTACACAACATTAATTATAGATTTTGTTTAATGTATAAATGAAATAAGTTTTTATTACGTTATACACAACAACAAATAGAGCTTTCACTACACACAACCCTGACTTGGCTTTCATTATACTCAATGAAGTCCTTTTTCGATAGCATGTGTAGTACGCAAATTCCATGGTTCACTACATGAGATATTATTATAATATTTTTATGAACCAGCCGTTATGAATAGTAATACCCACTTTTTGAAATTTTATTTTTCAAAATGGACTTCATTTTTGGATTCGGAATATCAAAATTATCCTAGGGTGATTTTTTGTTATTTTTCTGAAAACTTTCAATTTTTGATGAATAGTGAAAACACTATGTTACTATCTAAAAACCGAATTTTTTAACTAAAATAATTATTTATTTTATTTAAATTTATTTTAGGTCATAATTGAAACATAATACTCATATAAGTTCAATGTAATTCATTGGAGTCATTTTATAATAATTGAAGAAATATAAAAAAATTTATTGAACTTTTCACAGTCATTTACCCACCTCTTAGGAGAATTTAAAAATTTACATAAAACTTAATTTTACCGCTTCTGTGAGTGTAATTTCGAAAATCTGAGAGACACAGTTAATATAAAGGAGTAAAATGAGGTTCAATAATATAAAAATAATTTTTGGTGAATAGTAACTTTTTACTTTTATTTACCACGGTTAAAAGTAAATAGAGTAATAAATGGTAAAAATGATATTACTATTACCTTAACACATGTCCTAATTATATTGGATAAGTTCAATTCGACCAAAAACAACCTTATGAATAAAATATGACCATTTAGGTCCACTTGGATTAGATTAGGACAGTTATTATTATTTTATTTAAAGAAGAGTTAAAATAGAAAAATCAATGATTAATAACTAAAAAATTTTTATATAGCGTTATAAATGATATAAATTCGACTATATATATTCATTATAAATATAAAAAGATTTACTACATAATGGTATTTTATTTATAATTTTTAGACATTAAATAAGTTAATTCAGTTATGACACAATGATGATACAGTAATTACCTTATTAAGAGAATATTAACATAATTGATATAATAAATACCAAAATAAATGTAATTTGAGACTTTTTATGAATTAAAATTAATTTATTGGTTAATATGACATATTATTATTGATTAAATTAACTTTTTTCGAACTAATCATGTTGCTATGATTTTCACAAAAATCAATTACCAAATAGTGTCAAAATTGACATAAAATAGTTTTTAAAACAAATATTATATTATTAATTGTTATTTTATTCATTAAAATATAATGTTCAGAAAAAGGACTTAGATAAGGTTATATATATTAATAATGAACAACTTTGGGTTTTTTGGCTTGTTATATTAAGTTTATTAACCATATAGTGTAAGAAAACAAGAAGACACGGTAAAAGTAAAATTATTTTACTTAAAGTTAAATCTAAATGATAAGGATACAATAGTAACCTATACTTGTATAAATTATATTTTTTGAGAGTATTTCGACCCATACCCACATTAGCTTCTAAATAAATCAATTTGGAGCTATTATAAACCGAGTATGACTTTATTATAAAATAATATTTTATGTTTTTCCAATGGTGCCCCTCTCCTCCCTTATAAAAAGGGCACCCCTTCCCTCTTCTATTTACACCCTTTTGAGCCTTGAAGATCAGACAACCCCTGACAATTACTCCTCTAAACCTCTCTAGTAACATAATAGAGGTTTTGGTCTTCTCAAAAGACCAACTGTAGTGCCCTAAGAAGAAGTTTAAAGGAGGTGCGTCGAGGAAGAGGTAATCTCTTCTACTGACTCTTTCAAGTTGCTTTCTTCTTCTACATCCTCTTCTTTAGTTGTTTCATTATAAAGTAATAACATCCGTATTAATTATATAATGATATTTTATTATAAATATGAAACAACCCTATTTCACCTTCTATCCATCCTACTGAAAACGAAATCACCGCGCGTGCGTACGTACTGAATATCGTCTCCACGTCGTGGTATAATCAGTTTTTTCCCCCACCACCTTACTTGGATGGGTATAATGGTGTAAATAATAACTATATATGATTATTATAACACCATAATGATTCTAAGATATTATATCATCCACTCCAATTCCATTCAAAAAATTTGGGAATGATATCATCGCTCGTGCATACTTACGGATTTCCGTCTCCCCGACCCGATGAGATTCATTTTCCATGTTAGCAATTCAAAAATGATTATAATGTATATATAATAAGTAATCATGAAATATATGTCATAATAATGATAATGGATATATATATATATATATTTATATATATATATTTATTTCATATACTTAATTCCATTCAATTCAATAAGGAATCGAAAAATAGGGTTCATGCGTACGTACGACCCACCATCTCCATGAATGGTGTATTTATTTCCATTTATAGATCTATTATATATATGTATATTATGAATATATATTATATATAATTTTTTTTAAATTATATAATTAATTAATCATGATCTAAGTAATCATATTAATAATTACAAGTCAAAACACAGACGATAAATGAAACGATTTTACCCAAAATGCTGCTTTAACATGGAATTGACAAATGAACTGATAATATAAAGTCATAAGTGAATCATATATGATATCATAAATATTATTATGGTTCTCTTACAAGTTAATAATATGTCTAAACCCACTATAAAATAGTCTCAGACACATATAGAAGAAATTGGACATAAGGTAAGGAAAAATTATTCCAATCTCATTCTTATCCGAGATTGTTTATTTGTAAGTATTTACTGGGGTTATGTTAATTATACATGTCCATTTGTTCTCAAAATGTTTTCATTAAATGTTTAATTTTATCGATGTATGTTTAAATTCATTTTCCCCATTTTTGACTTTTACTACATGGTATGTAAGGAATCATTATTTTGTTTACCATATGAGTTACTTTTTAACTTTTCCGGCAAAAGTATGAGAATTTTTTTTAACTTATACGTAATGAATAGATTTTTATGGTTTCATAACACCTTATTTTCATGAAGCTTAATATACAATATTTCATGACTATTTTCAACAAAATACTCTTCTTTTAAAATTACATGGCATTTTGTGAAAAGAAAATGATTTTGTATAAGAAAGGATATTTTCCTCAAGAATTTATTTCAAGTGTTTTATCAAAACCATTTCTATATAAGATGACACTATTTCATATGTGTATGTTTCTAGTATAATTAATATATGATTTACATGGTTTCACTTTTCTTATGATGAAATTATATCCATTTGTCTTATATGGATTATGTTATGATGGGATGTTGTTTATAAAAACCATGTTATTCTTTGGGTTATGCTGAATGATTTATGTTTATGTTGTGGCACAGGTAAGAATGATTTAATTATGAGATGGGTGGGACCTATATCTCCCTACAATTAATTGGGTAAATATTTGTATTTAATGAGATAGATATGGCTGGAATGGTATGTTAATCCGGTTCAGTGTTTCAGGACTGAAATGAAGAGTGAACTCGATTCAGAAAGGGACTTTGTCCACTAAGATGGTCTTGTCAGCAATGCCTTGGATACTATGGTAATCATATCACATGCTTAATGGTTTTCCACAATTAAATGTTTTATTCCCATGCTATTTTCTCATGATTAATGTTCATTTATGACCGATGATTTTCGTACTTCCATGATTTATTTCACAACTCACGATTTTGATGTGTAAACTTTATGTCCATGTTTTGAAATTCAAATGTATGTGGTTTGTTTTATTTTCTCCATGATTTAAATTACTGAGCATTTGAGCTCACCCTTTATATGTTCTCTTTTACCCAGGATACAAAGAAAGGTTTTAGGTAAGAAAACAAAAGGGGAAGATCTTTATGGGAGATGTTGAAGATCTTTTACCACGATTAGAAGATTTTGTTCCGAGTTTCCAAGGAATCTAAACTATTACGGTCCTTGTGTGTCTATTTTTGTTATGTATTAAGTATTCTGAAAAAATAATGTAATGTCCATGTATGTCAAGCTTTGGGTCTCTATAATTGGTATTAGAGGAAATGTTTAGTTACCCTTTGGAAACTAGGATGCGAAATCATTAGTGAGATCCCTAGAGATATTTCGAAGGCATGTCTAGGGATGTCCCTATGATTAAATATATGTATAGGTTATAGTCCTATAACTACGGTATCGATCTTATAATTAAACCTAAGATGTTAGATATTAAAGGTACTCCACCTTTATTATGTTGTTTTCCCTAGCATGATTTTTTCTTCTCACACAATTCTTTTTGGGTTTTAGATGATGTCTGAAACCCGAAGAAACCGTGTTGATCAATGTAATGGACAATGAAATGATTGTCATCATGAAAAAACCAATGTTATGGGAGATGGAGTGAAAAATATTATTGCTATACTTACACAATATATGAACCATTCGAGACTTAAAAAATGAGCAGAGAAGGGAACAATATTCTATTAAGTCCTTCATGAGGCAACATCCACCTTCTTTCAGTGGGTCTTCTGACCCACTTATTGCTGAACAATGGATAAGTACCATAGAAAATACAGTTTCCATACTTCGCTGTTCAGAAAATGAAAAAGTCATTTTAGCTATTTACTATTTAGAAGGTGAAGCAGATCAATGGTGGACTGTAATTAAGAATACAAGGCCCCAAAATGAAATTGAATCCAGGGAATAAGATGAGTTCAAGAACTTTTTTTCAGTAAGTACTTCACTCATATTCTTTGAACAATGATGGAAAAGTATTTACTTGAGCTTAAGAAAAAGGATGATGAATCTGTTGGTATATACGAAGCGAATTTTACAAGGCTTGCAAGGTATTCATCTGGCTTTATCATCCAACCTGAAAGTAAGGTTTATCTATTCTTTAGTTTCTTAAAACCAAGTATTCGAAGGGAATTACCTATAAGAGACTTCAGTAGCTATGAAGAAATTGTGCATTGTGCTATCAAGGTAGAAATGAAAGTTGTTGTTATATTTCCATCTCAAGGTTTTGACAAGAAACAAAAGATGGAGTTCAAGGAGAAATCTCAGAATAATGGTGAAAAGAAGATGAATGATTATTTATGTTCAAAGTGTAGAAAGAAGCATGGTATAGATTCTATTAAAGGGACTAGAAAATGTTTTAATTGTGAAAAAGAAGGTCATCGAGCAGCTAAGTGTCGATGTAATTGATAAATGGTTACTAATGATGTGAATAAAGAAAAGATTGCAGAGAATGCACCACCAACACTTCAATGCTTCAAGTGAAAGGAAATTGGGAATTATGCTAATCAATGCCCTAATCCAAGGGTCAATGATGATCAATGTGAGCAACCTCTTATGGAAAACAATAAAGGGAAGTCACATGCGATCACTATTTGTGATGTTGAGTATCAAAACGATGTTTTGTAATGATTTAGTGTTTATGTAATGGGATTTCAAAACAGTATCATGGAATCTCACTTATGACATCGTGGAATTTTGGAATATCTATGTATTGGTTTTCAATAATTATATAGTACTGGTAACCATGAAAAGTGATTGAAATATTTTGGAAAGAAGATGATATGTGCATAATGAAGCAATAAAGAAAAAATGAAATGATCTCATGACTGATATAAGAAAAAAGTTATATCATGGTTTGAATATATAAAATTTTTGGGATTTTGCTATGTGGAAAGTGTTAAATTTTTACAGCATTCATGTTTTCAATAAGGTTCAATGGGTATTCATTTTTCAAGGGAATAAATGATTAAGGTATTCACATGTTTGGAATGTGACCAACAAGATATATCTTATGATATATGGGCGATAAATGATTGTATTCAATGCTTGGTATATGACCTTTCGAAAAATAATTTTATTTATGAGATTGGAAAGAAGTATTTTGGATAAAAGTAAAGATTGTAATAGATTTTGTTAGACATCAAATAATATTTTTTAAGCCTAGAAAATTTTGTTATGTTATAATAAGTATTGTTTTAGAAAAAGGACAACCTGCAGAATGGGCGACAAACCGTCACGTTGGACAAGGTTGCTGGAATCGAACCCACAACCGATGTGCGACAAGCATTTATCACCTACCACTGCCCTACAAGAAGTCCTTGGTTAGTAGAAAATAGTTTTATATTAAGAAGTATGATATATGAAGTATATGTCCATTTTAGGAACTATATATGATTAATCTCAATATAGATAGACTTATGTATTTTTGATAACTTTTTCTAACCTTTTGTTTGAGACAGTTGGAATGACCCATCGTTCTATCACATGATCTGCTAACACTTCATGAATAGTAAATTCAACTTCATTTCTTTAAGAGATGAAGTGAAAATTGTCCAAGGAACGACCAATGGTGATATTGTACCAAAATCAAGAAAGTATTTCTTCTAATTCCAATTTCATCAACTTTAGGGAAATGATCTTGAAAACAGAAAATGATGTCCTAGTTCCCTTATATCTGATGACTTAGATGGTACCTTAGATCATCAACAATTTATGGCTTTGTGATTCTTGGATTTTTCATAGCCTTGTCCTCTACCACTCTTAATCAGAAGTTCATGGTTATATTTCTCTTCCATATCCATATTTTTAACTATGTTGTCCTATGTGGATACCCTGTGCTGACTTAATTCTAGTGACTGTTATGATTCTAACATCCCTTTTTTAAAATGACGTTTTAGTATTCCTTTTTACGAAGTGGGTTTCTATGAAAGAAACTTTCAAGTAGTAAACCATTTATAACCCCAACGAATTTCAAGGGTGAAATTTATTTTAAGGTGGTATAATGTAACACCCCGATATTTTATGAGATATATAATTTTTAATTTATTTTATGTCTTCTATTATACACTACACCATGATTGGATTGTACTATATGCAACAACATATTAGCTTCTAGTATACGCAACACTATTTTGGCTCCTATTACACACAAATTCATGTTCGTTTTGTGGAAAATCTTCTACGCAACATTAAGTATATATTTTGTTTAATGTATAAATGAAATAAGTTTTTATTATGTTATACGCAACACCAAACATAGATTTCACTACACACACCCCTGACTTGGCTTGCATTACACGCAATCAAGACTTTCTTCGATAGCATGTGTAGTACACAATACCATGTTTCACTAAACGAGATATTATTATACTATTATTATGAACTAGCCATTATGAATAGTAAAAACCACGTTTTGAAATTATATTTTTCAAAATGGAATTCATTTTTGGATTAGGAATATGGATATTATCCTCAGGTGAATTTTTGGTATTTTTCTGAAAACATTCAAATTTTTATGAATAGTGAAAACACTAGGTTACTATTTAAAATCCGAATTCTTATTTAAATAATTCATTATTTTATATAAATGTATTTTAGGTCAAAATTTTTACATAATACTGATATAAGTTCAATTTAATTCATTGGAGTCATTTTATAAAAATATTAGATATATGAAAAATTTTATTGCACTTTTCACCGTCTTTTACCCACCTCCTACTAGAAATTAAAAATTTACATAAAACATAATTTTACCGCTTCTGTGAGTGGAATTTCAAAAATTCTAGAGACACGGTTAATATGAAGGAGTAAAATGTGGTTCAATAAGATAAAAATAATTTTTGGTGAATAGTAACTTTTTACTTTTATTTACCACGGTTAAAAGTAACTTGGGTAATTAAGGGTAAAAATGATATTACTATTACCCTAACACATGTCCTAATTCTATTGGGTAAGTTTAATTCGACCAAAAACAACCTTAGAAATAAAATATGACCGTTTATGTCTACTTGGATTAGATTAGGACATTTATTATTATTTTACTTAAAGAAGAGTTAACATAGTTATAATCAAAGTTTAATAACTAAAATTTTTTTAATATAGGGTTATAAATAAGATAAATTCGACTATAAATATTAATTAGAAAGATAAAGATATATCCTATATAATTGTATTTTATTTATAATTTTTAGACATTATATAATTTTATTTATTTATGACACAATGATGATGCAGTAATTAACTTATTAATCAAATATTAACATAATTGATATTATAAATACACAAATAAATGTAATTTGAGACTTTTTATGAATTAAAATAATTTTATAGCTTAATATGACATGTTATTATTGATTAAATTATCTTTTTTTGAACTAATCATGCTGTTATGATTTTCACAAAAATCAAGTACCAAATAGTGTAAAAATTGACATTAAATAGTTTTTAAAACAAATATTATATTATTAATTGTAATATTATTCCTTAAAATATAAGGTTCTTCCAAATGACTCAGATAAGGTTATATATATTATTAATTAACAACTTGGGGTTCTTTTGTCTTGTTATAGTGTGTTTATTAACAATATAGTTTAAGAAAACAAGAAGACACTGTAAAAGTAAAATTATTTTAATTAAAGTAAAATCAAAATGATCAGGTTAAAATAGTATCCTAAACTTGTATAAATACTATTGGATGAATGGATTTCGATCCATCCCCACTTTAGCTTCGAAATAAATTTATTTGGAGCTATTATAAACCGAATATGGCTTTATTATAAAATAATATTTTATGTTTTTCCAAAGGTGCCCCTCTCCTCCTTTATAAAAAGGGCACCCCTTCCCTCTTCTCATCACACCCTTTTGAGCATTTAATATCCAAAACCCCCTGCCAATTCCTCTTCTAAACATCTCTATTTACATCATATAGGTTTTGGTATTCTCATAAGACCAACTCTAGTTCCCTAAGAATAATTTTAAAGGAGGTGCGTCGAGGAATAAGTAATCTCTTCTACCGACTCTTTCATGCTTCATTATTCTTATGCTTCCTCTTCATTAGTTGTTTCATTATAAAGTAATAACATTAGTATTAATTATGTACTGATATTTTATTATAAATATGAAACAACCCTATTTTACCTTCTATCCGTCCTATGGAAAATGAAATCACCGCACGTGCGTACGTACGAAATACAGTCTCCATGCCGTGGTGTAATCAGTTTTTCCACCACAACCTTACTTGGATGGGTATAATGGAGTAAAGAATAACTATATATGATTATTATAACATCATAATTATTCTAAGATATTATATAATCCACTCCAATTCCATTGAATAAATATGGGAATGATATCATCACTCGTGCGTACGTACGGATTATCGTCTCCATGACGTGATGAGATTCATTTCCATGTTAACAATTCAAGAATGATTATAAAGTATATATAATAAGTAATAATGAAATATATGAAATAATAATTCTACTATATTTATGTATATATATATATATTTATGTCAACAACTTAATTCCATTCAATTCAAAAAGGAACAAAAAACAACGTTCATGCGTACGTACGACCTACCGTCTCCATGAATGGTGTATTTCTTTCCATTTATTGATCTAATATATATATGTATATTCGGAATATATATTATATATAAATAATTTTTTATATTATGGAATTATGTACTCATGATCTAAGTAATAATGTTAATAATTACAAGTCAAAACATGGACGATAAATGAAACTATTTTACCCAAAACGCTACTTTAACATGGAATTGACAAATGAACAGATAATATAAAGTCCTATGTGAATCATATATGATATCATAAATATTATTATGGTTCTGTTACAAGTTAATAATATGTTTAAACCCACTATACACTATTTTCAGACACATACGGAAGAAATTGGACATACGGTAAGGGATAATTATTCCAATCTCATTCTTATTCAAGATTGTTTATTCATAAGTATTTATTGGGGTTATGTTTATTATCCATGTCCATATGTTTTCAAAATGTTTTCATAAAATGTATACTTTTCTTCCATGTATGTTTAAAGTCCTTTTTCCCCATTTTTGACTTTTACTACATGATATTTAAGGAATCTTTCTTTTGTTTACCATATGATCCACTTTTTGACTTTTCTAGAAAAAGTACGAGAGGAATGTTTTTTTAACTTATATGACATGAACGTATTTTTACAGTTTCATAACACCTTATTTTCAGGAATATTACTCTAAATGATTTCATGACTATTTTCAACAAAATCCTCTTCTTCTAAAATTTAATGGAATTTTGTGAAAAGAAAATTATTTTGAATAAGAAAGGATATTTTCCCCAAGAATTTATTTCAATTCTTTTATCAAAACCATTTTCTATATTAGATGACATTATTTCATATGTGTATGTTTCAAGTATAATGCTTCTATGATTTAAATGGTTTCACTTTTATTATGATGAAATGATATCCATTTGTATTATATGGATTATTTTATGATGGGATGTTGTTTATGAAACCCATTTTATTCTTTGGGTTATGATGAATAATTTATGTTTATGTTGTGGCACACGTAAGAATTTTATCATTATGAGATGGTGTGGACCTATATCTCCCAAAAATGCATTGAGAAAAGATTTATATCTCATGAGATAGACATGGCTGGAATGGTATGTTAATTTGGTTCAGTGTTACAGGACAAAAACAAGAAGCGAACTCGATTCAGAAAGAGACTTTTCCCACTAAGATAGTCTTGGAAGAAAGCCTTGGATACTATAGAAATCATATCATATCCTTAATAGTTTTAGACAATTAATTGTTTTATTCCCATTCTATTTTATCATGATTAATGTTCCTTTATGACCTATTCCATACGTACTGCCAAGATTTATTTCACAACTCATGATTTTGATGTATAAACTTTATGTTCATGTTTTGAAGTTCAAATGTATATGGTTTGTTTTAATTTCTCCACGCTTACCCTTACTAAGAATTTGAGCTCACCTTTTATATGTTTTCTTTTCCCCAGGATATAAAGAATGTTTTTAGGTAAGAAAAAAGGGAAGATCATTATGGGAGATGTTGAAGATGTTTCACCTCTATTAGAAGATTATGTTCCAAGTTTCCAAAGAAAATAAACTATTACGATCCTTGTGTTTTTGTTTTTGTTATGTATTAAGTATTCCGCCAATGTAATGTAATGTCCATGTACATCAAGCTTTGGGTCTCTAAAAAATTAATTTTTATTTTTACTATACTAATATTATTTTGTGAACAGATTTTTCTTAAGATACTAAAAAGCATCTATAAGAAATTTCAGAACCAAAAAATGGTTTTATCATACTGAATACTATATCAATAATTTTTTTTCGATCTAAAATAATTTAGGTGAAGTTTGGGATAAATAATCAATGGCTGTTTAGCCTCATCCAAAAAGAATAATACTTTTGAATATTTAAGGATAATAGATATCATGTGATATCATTTGTTTATTACAAAAAATCATTATTGTTTGGTTTATCATGTGGTACGTCTTACAAACAGGTTAATTTATTTTATATTTTCAAATTGTTTGGTGAAAGTGTGGTTGAGAAAATAGATGAATGTGTTGATGAAAGTTTGATCTAAAGATATATGTTCTCATCAATGTATGTGAGTGAAATGGATAACTTTGATGTTACTGAATTAAACACTTATTACCCAAACCATATTATGACTCATTAGGCATAGACGATTCATCACATGCTTTCTTCCATGTTTTATGTTAACTTAGAAAAAATTATATGGAGGATGTAGTTTTTCAGGTGAAATGGTTCAGATCATGGAAAAATTGAAAATTTTCAATTGTGATTATTTAGCAAGTGGGATCAATAAATGAAATAAATGTTGAAGTTTAAATTTATATTTTCTCTCAAACTGATGGTACTAATAGGCGATGAAAGATCCAAAAGATCGATAAAAAAGTGGTTCAACCTAATGGTGTGAAGGAAATAATTATAGACAAAAGATCAAGAAAAAATGTATATTTATAAGTGGTTAGAAACTGAATGACTATTTAGAGTCAAGCATTCAAATGATTGATAGAACAAGAATTATGGATGTAAACTAGTTGTTTCAAGTTGAACAAAAAGTAGTTGAAGTTTATTGAAAAAAATATAAATATCCCAATATCAAATAATCTAATAAGATGATTTCATGGAAAAGGGGGAGAAAAAATTATCTAAATTTGGATTTTATTTGAGCAGAATCTAGTTGAATATGTGATATATTTTAAGAGGTTATTGAAAATCTAGATAAAGGGAATGTATAGTTGAAAACATAGACCTATGGTGTTCAGATATGTTGGGGAGAGAACATAATGTCTAGTTTAGAGAAACTAAGTGTCACTAACCAACCTGAGTTGACCCTGAACCGGTCACCCGAGTCAGCCTGCGACATGACCTGGGGGGTCTTCCTGATCCCCATGTGCTGGAAACGAGTGTCAGACACCAACACATAACAGTTAGAAACTATTTGGCCCATGAAAAAAAGATAAACTCAATAGTAAAAAAAACATCCCAAGATAAATATTCATTTGGAAAAGTAATCGACGAACAACAACATGACTCACCTGCCAACGTCTAAAACCACACGTAACCCTATCGGTTACTCTCTGATATCGAAACCAAACATATAACTAGGTGATCCAACCCAGAGCTGGAACCCACAAGGGAAACTAAAAACAAGAAAACACTATAGGTATGAGTATTAAAACTCAGTAGGTAGACCTGACTAATCTATTCCCAATGCACAACCTTTAAATAAATAAATCATTGATTAACAGGATTGAAATTCAGATATAAAAGTAAGTTTTTCAAAATATTTTACATAAAAACAATGTACTAAACATTTCCCTTAACCATTTTCAAATCTAGATTGATTTGATTAGTTCCAATGGAACTTTTATAAAGGGAAAGTGATATTCATATTATTAGATTTTGAACAAAGTGGATTATACACTTTCATTTAAAAAACCCATTCTTAGAAACCTAATTAAAACTATTTTACCACTTTCTAATGAAAAAATGAGCAAAAATGCACAAGAGTAAGTAAAAAACAAGGGAAATGTAGATATGCATGAAGATACTATATTTATCACTACATTTAACTAAAGTCAATAGGCATGGGTGAACCTAGGAGATAAAGAATAATCTAGAAGACACCAATAAATGAGATACCATCCTCATTGACATGTCACACAAAATGAAATAAAAATGATCAATACGCTCCACCATCTTTTCCCAAGAAGGATGAGGGAAAATCCCATAGTAATAAACCCAATATATCGACCTACTATGTACCAGTGGTCAGTACCATAACCTACCAGTGCAACATTCATTCGTAGAATATTATCTCAATATGTTAGATTCCCATGTCTCAAGTATTTTGAAAGGGGGTGAGACAACCAATGCCAGCCGATCACCCAATCACACACACACACACACACATATATAATAGCAATAATTCACAACATGCATCACCCCGAGCCACTCCAAGGACTGATCTCATACCATTTATCAAAGAACATAAAGAGTCCAACATTAGACACCCTCATAATTGATAATGAGGATTCCTTAGTAAGGAAATCCCTTCAATTATACACATATAAGTATGGCTTGAGAAACATCCACAAGAGGTTCTAATAATAAAAAATTTCACTAATGTTTTTCCCAAAGTGATGAATCGTGCCCTGAAACATTCCACAAAAACATTATTTATCAAAGATGCATACCGACTTTTAAATAGGTGGAAGACACGTCATTTATCATATAAAATCACTTATAAAACCCATTAAAAAAATTTCGAACACACTTTCAAACAAAAAAACTGATTAGAAAAAACCAACTTCACACTTCACATAGATTAAAACATTTCAAACCTTTTCAAGATCCCTAAATTCTATTATTTCACAAGCAAAAAATTTACTATCAAATCCAAACTACTTTTTAAATCCATAAAAATACCCCAAAAAATAACTCCGCAAACTGCCAATACTTTAACAAAAAACACAAAATATTTTATATCATTTTTAACACATAATATCCAACCGGGAATTTAATAAACACTTGGTATGAACGACTTGAAAAAAACTCACCACCTATTAAAATTTACATTAGAAATTATAAACACTTAAAAAAATTTCCAAAACATGATTCAAAACAGTCAAATTATTTAAATAAACAATTAAAATCTTATAAATATTTTTCTAATGAATCAACATAGCTTTATATAAACCAAAACTCATTCCAAGAACCACATTAAAACAAAATAATTAATCACAATGTATGTCAAAACAACCGAGAAAGTAAAATAACTAGACAAACAATGGCTATCTACAAATCAAAATAATTTTTCTCCCAAAACAATTATTCGAATAATAACAATATTAACAACTAATTAATATTCAACTGATGTAAAAAAAAATACAAGAAATCAAAGTATTTCTAAATTTAAAGGCATGGTGAAGGGATCCTACCTCAAAGGAGAAACCAAGCCAAATACTCGGTGCTTGAAACTTATCAGAGAATACCCAAAAAAACGTGCAGCAGGGTTCTACGCACTAAATAAAAATAGACAGAAGACTTAAAACACCCATCGAACACCACTAAACAAGTTTGAAACCAAACAACGGGTATAAAACTATATCATGGATATCAGTAATGAACTATAATGGTGTAAATATGCTTCCCTATCGGTGAAGGATATCACAAAATGCCAGAATAAGGTCCAAGGTTGTATTCTCATACTCGGAGAGGGGTTCATGCCAATGAAGTGGTGGTTTTGTGCATCATGCCTAGTCGCAAGCGAACAAGGGGGCTGTAGCGCAAAGGGATGGGGAGTATGGTTGTCGGGCAGCGCCAATGTGAGGTGAGGGAAAAGAAGACTTTCTAGGTGCGCAAGGCCAATTGGAGGGGAGGACCTAGGAACAGGAGCTGGACAGGGAGGTAGTGTCAGGAAGGACCAGCAGGCCGTTGTCGGGTGATTGGTGAAGGCGATTGTCGTTTGGGATCCGAATGGGGTGAAGGACGGGTGTGCAGGGGGACGAGTGCTACCAGAGCATGGTGCAGGAGGAGGCATGCTGCAAGAGGATGGCATAGGGTCCTGGGCGAGGGATGTAGTGAGGAGGCGGGAGCCGGATGGCAGAGGGGAGACTAGGAAGGTGGCCCGCATAGGGAGGTAGGATGAGGGGGTTTCCAGTGCCGCGCGATGAGAAATGGGGGTGGGGGGGGGGTGTGATGGGATATCCAAGGGTTTAAAAAAAGGAAAAAAATAATAAACTAAAATAATAATACTACTAATAATAAAACTAATAAATATTAGTATAAAAATAAAGATTATTATAATCGCTTATCCCTTTTATTTTGAGCAATAATAATAATAATATCATTGTTACAATAATAATATTAGTAATAAGATTTATAGAAAAATGATAATAAAAATATTAATAACAACAAAGGAAATTAATAAAAAAACATAATGATAATTAAAGTGATAATTTTATTACTCTTCATTAATAATTTTTTATATAATAATTGAATAATAATTGTATTATTACCAGATTAATTAATAATAAACTTACCATTTGCGTGAACAGATTCTCATTATAATAATATAAACATTAAAACTATTAAGTTGATATAAAATTTTTTATTTGGCATCCTCTTTAAATTTAATTAATTTGTTTATTTAATTTATTATTTATTTGAAATGGTTCAGCACCTCGAATTCACTAGGAAAAAATGCACGGTCTCTGATAATAGTGTGGCAGTCATACACCGGCCCAAGGCCCACCAAAACATCCAACATCAAAAATTTCAAACTGGGTCCCTACTAAACCTTGTCAAAATTAGGCGGGACTGAGTAAAAAGTAAAACTAAAATAAAATAAACAGGCGTCTGAGGTCAGGGTGTGAAAATTATATCCACCACAGATTCTTTTTCCCCAAAAAATTCATCAATCCAACAATTGACACGACTAAAGTCCATGCCTAGAAAAAAACAAAGGAAAACGAGAGCCTCATAGTAACTATTCTCAACAAACGTGACACCCCAAAAGTGCAAGGAGGAAACTAATCTGATTTTTAGGAGAGAGCACATGAGGGTTATCCCCACCTCAAGATTTCACTAATTCAGAAGCCCTTGAAACTCGAAAAAACCACCCCCAATGGAGGTTCCAATACAAGAACTCCCAAACCGAACTCATTCAATCTATCTAGGTGGACCCACCGACACTCCGAAAACTTAGGCGAATGATCGATATGAAAAAACCAAGAAACTTGAGGATGAGGAATGGACTCAAAAATTTCCCTCAATTTCACAATACCAAACATTCCCCTAACTGGTACAGGTGTGACCAACTCAAAATCCGACTGGGGCAGTTTATTCACGAGCCTAACACTCTTCAAGGACAATGAATGATTAGAAACCAGGCTAAGATGAGAAAAGACCGCTTGGATTTTGGTTGAACGGACTCATCATGACACCACAGCAAGGATGAGCTTATGACATCTACGAGAATAGAACAAGGAAATTTTGGATATTTCCATCCCAAGGCTGAAAACCATATCTAGACCGAGGTTCCACACACCCTCAGAAACTCTTCAATGTGTGCAAGCTTCACCCCAAGAACTTTGGCTGTGACACTGATGGATGATGAATCTCCTACCACACAGTCACGCATTTGCATCCTTCGGTTTCCAACTCCTTCCTCCAGTACAACGCTTATTTCATAACTCTTTTTGGTGGCCTGAACAGTCTCACAGTAGAAAGTCTTCGGAGGGATGCCACAAGGAAGCTTAGAATGCGTGAACCGGCCACACAAATGGCATCCGAGGGAGTAGTCCAACAAACTAGGAATCGGTACATAAAATATCCTTGCAAGATGGGGAACCTTCACAAGAGCTGACCCCCACCAACTACAATGGAGACTCTAACGACGATGAGATATCCCACCTTTAATAGTCCAGAACTGAACCCTCTAGTAACATTGTGACGTTACGAACCCTAAATACCTTCGTATTTCCCAACAATCTGAAGACACGATATCTTTTCTAACTATAAAACCGCCGCTAAAAAACATTGATTACCTCGATAAGCAGGAAACACATGAAAAGAACTAGGGACTGGGCATAACTAATAAACAAATTTTGGAGGCTTTATGGGTGACATACACATAACAACATGAAAAAATCATCGAAACAGTCATCAAGCCAAAACTAAATCAAAGAAACAAAAAAATCCATGTGAAACCGGTCCATATGCCAAACATATACAAACATAAGAAAAAATCACTTTTCCAAAACCGTTATTTCATTAAAAATTTTAAACTCACATATGGAAACATATGAACTGTCACATGTGCATTCATTAAATCTCACTCACATCATCTATGAAAAAGTTCCCCCACACACTTTCCGTACATACCCACACACGTGTGAACCTCCATAAGGAGTGCCAAGGTTCAAACACATCTTTTTCCATACAAAATCCAAACACATACCTTGTTTTTCCAAACCGATACACTTTCTCGTTAAAAATCCACTTTACTAATTTCAAAAACAGTTTGGAAGAAACAACTTTTTTCATTTCGAAATCACTTTCATTTTTAACACACACTCACATCAACTGAGTTCAAAATAAAACACAACCAACTATAAGCCATCAGAATAAGGAACGAGTGAATGTTCCTAACTCAGCGACATGGTGGTGAGCCATGCCCTAAGTAAGGCGTAACACTAAGAGGACCTTAAATCGGGCACTTGGACTGCACAAGGGTCACCGCCCCATGTGAGGCTGCAACATGAACCAATTCATCCCTATTGTCACCCCTCAAACCAAAACAACCAAATACAAAAGACTCAAATCTCGGAATGCCCCTGGTAACTCAGGTCTCGTTGCGAGAGGTGGTGATCAAGAACAGACCCGTAACATACCTCTTGTGCCCCGACTATCCCAGTATCCTTCTACTAGGCTCAGAAAATAACAACAACCTCTCTTTGATACCATTTTGTCACAAACGAACCCCGGTCGACCCTAAACCAGTCACTCGATTTGGCCTACGACACTGCCCGAGGGGCATTCCCAATCCCCACAGGCTGAAAACTAGTGTCAGAAATCAACACATAACCATTGGGAACGATTTGGGCCATGAAAAAAAGATAAAATCAAATGTAGAAACAAAGAAAACATCGCAAGATAAATAAATGACAAGAAAAGTAAAGGACAGAAAATAACATGACTCACCTGACAATGTCTAAAACCCCACGTAACCCCACGGGTTACTCTATGATACCAAAACAAAACATCTTTCTAGGTAATCCGACATAGATCTAGAACCTGAAAGGGAAACTAAAAACAAGAAAATACTATAGGCATGAGTATTAAAACTCAGTCAGTAGGGCCGACTAATCTATTTACAATGCACAACCTTTAAATAAAGAAGGCACTGATTAACAGGTCTGAACTATAGATATAAAAGTAAGTTTTTCTAAAAATATTACTTAAAAATAATGTACGAAACATTTCCCTTAGCCATTTTCAAATCGAGATTCATTTCATTAGTTCCAATGGAATTTTTATAAAGTAAAAGTGATGTTTGTATTTTTAGATTTGAACAAAGAGGATTAGACACTATCATTTTAAAAAAAACCAATGTTAGAATCCTAATTAAAACCATTTTACCAATTTCCAAAGAAAAAAATGCGCAAAAATGAAAAAGAGTAAGTACACAACATGGGAAATGTTGTGATGCATACAAGTACTATTTTTATCACTGCCAGTAAATGAATTTCATTAGAAATGGGTGAACCTAGGAGATCAAGTATAATCCATAAGACACCAACACATGAGATATCATCCTCGTTGACATATCACAGATGATGAAATCAAAACGCTCAATACACTCGACCATCCTTTGTCAGGAAGGCCAAGGGAAAATCCCATAGTTATATACCCAATATATCCACCTACTATGGGCCACTGGTTAGTACCATATCCTACTAGTGTAGTCATCATTCATAGAATACTCTCTCAATATGCCACATTCCCATGTCTCAAGTATTGGGAAAGGGGGTGAGCCATCTGATGCCAGCTGAGCATCCAATCACACACACACACACACACATATATATATATATACACATTATAAAGCACAACATGCATCACCTCGAGCCACTCTAAGGACTGATCTCATACCATTTATCAACGGACATAAATATTCAAACATTAGACACTCTCATAATAGTTCATAAGGATTCTTTAGTAAGGAAATCCCATCCATTATACACACACATGTATGGCATGAGAAACATCCACATGAGGTCTTTATAATAAACAATTTTCACTAAGTTTTTTTTCACAAAGTGTCCAAATAGGCCCTTAAACATTTTATAAAAATATTATTGATGAAAGATGAAACCCAACTTCTAAATAGTTTAAAGAAACATCATTTATCATAAAAAAGTACTTGTAAAACCACTTAAAAAAATTTCTAACACTCTTTCAAACAAAAAAAACTGATTTAAAAAAAAGATCTTCCCACTTCACTTATATTAAAACATTTGAAACCATTTCTAGAACCCTAAATCCCATTATTTCACAAGCAACACATTTATTTTCATAGCCAAACAACTTTGTAAATCCATAAAAAGAACCCAAAACATAACTCTACACACTTCCAGTACATTAACATGACAAAAAAAATATTTTTTATATCATTTTTAACACACAAGAGCCAACTGGTCATTTATTAAACACTTGGTATGCATGAATTAAAAAAAATAAACCACATGTTAAAATCTACATTCAAAATTCTACACACTTCCCAATGTTTCCAAAACATGATTCACAACACTAAAATTATTTAAATAACCAAAAAAATTATATAAACTATTTTTAAATGATTGTCCACAACTTTATGTAAACCCAAAATCATTCAAAGAAGCACTTCGCAATAAACTAATTAATCACAAATCATGTCAAAATAACCAAGAATGTAAAATAAATAGACAAAAAATTACTATCTACAGAGCCAAATAATTTTTCTCCCAAAACAATTATTCTCAAAATAATAATAATAATAACTATTTAACATCCATTAGAAGTAATAAAATACAAGCAATCAATGTATTTCTAAATTTAAAGGAAAAGAGAAGGGATCCTACCTCAAAGGCCAAACCAAGAAAAATACTCGGCGCTTGACACATATCGGAAACAACCCAAAAAATGTGCCACAGGGTTCAAATCAAAACATAAAAATAGAGAGAAGCCTTAAAACACCCATAGAACACCACTTAACAAGTTAGAATCCAAACAACAGGTATAAAAGTATATGCTATATGTTGGAAATAAACTGTAATGGAGTCAATCCGCTTCTCCATCAGCGATAGATATCAGAACATGCCAGAATAAGGTCCAAGGTGGTCTTAGCATACACAGAGAGGGGTTTGTGCCAAAGAAGCGGGGGTTTCGTGCGTCACGACTAGTCGCGTGTGAACAAGGGGGAAATTGCGCAAAGGGATGGGGAGTAGGGGCGTCAGGAAATGGCAGTGTGAGTAGAGGGAAATGGGGACTTCCTGGGTGCGTGAGGCTGATTGGAGAGGAGTACCTGGGCACAGGAGCGAGACAAGTTGTCGGGGTCGACAAGGACTAGCAGGCCGCTGTCGGGCGAGTGGTGATGGCGGCTGTCGGCAGAGATCCGAATGGGTCGAAGGCGAGGTGTGCAGTGGGGACAAGCGTTGTCAGAGTGCAGAGAGATGAGAGGCATGCTGCAATAGGGTGGCGAAGGGTCCTCAGCGAGGGACATAGTGAGGAGGCAGGAGCCAGGAGGCAGAGGGGAGACCAGAATGGTGGCCCGCGTAGGGAGTTAGGACCCAAGGGAGACCCAGTGCGGTGCGACGGAAAATGGGGGGGGGGGGTGAAAGGGGATAGCCTAGGGTTTAAAAATGGAATAACAATAATGAAATAAATTAATAATACTACTAATAATAAAAATAATAAATATTAATAAAATAAATAATGTTTATTATCATTTCTTATCCCTTTTATTTTCACCAATAATAATAATAATAATATCAATGTTACATTAATTATATTTGTAATAATATCAATACCAAAATGATAATAAAAATATTAATAAAAATAAAGGAAATTAATAACAAACCTAATTATAAATAAAGTGACATTTTTATTACGATTCATTAATAATTATTTATGTATCAATTGAATATTAATAGTATTATTAAAAGATTAAATAATAATAAACTAACCATTTGTTCTAACATATTCTCATTATTATAATCTAAACATTAACCTTGTTTTATTGATATATTTTTTTATTTAGCTTCCTCTTTGAATTTAATTAATTTGTTTATTTAATTTATTATTTATTTGAAGTGTCGCGCCACCGCACATTCAGTAGGACCAAACGCACGGTCTCTGCTATTAGTGCAGTGGCCGTACACCTGCCCAAGGCCCACCAAAACATCAAACATGAAAAATTTCAAACACGTCCGAACTAAACCTCATCCGAATGATGTAGGACTGATTAAATAGTGAAAATAAAATAAAATAAACATGCAACCAAGGCCGGGGTATGACACATATGGGTTTTGAAAAGAAATATATGGATTTGAAAACCATTATCATTTATATTTCAAAGGGGGTTTAATCAATTGTTCAGAAACCAGTTTAAAGGGAGGTGTTTGATAGAGGATTAATTTATGATTGTATTAAAAAAATTAAAATGGGGGAATTTTTTTGAACCAAATAAATATTTGATGTTGGATTTATTGTAAATAAAAAGACTCACGACACCGTTGGTGAAGATAATAAAATCCTTGATTGAATTTTTTAATAAATTTATAAAGAGTGGAATGTCGAAACATAGTGTCTTGGATGAAGGAATAATTTATATGATGGAAACCATAGATATAGATGACACATTAGGTAATTCTAGAGGATTCATTGAACTATAATTATTTTTGTCCCAATTTGAGGATAATTATATCATATTTGAACATGAACATAATGTTATTTCACATGAAAAAATAAAGCATACGGAGCTAAAAAATTATCTCGGTGTATCTGAAAGATGGAGTTATTATTATTTAAGTGAGATTGACAATGGTAATTTATTCAATATTTGGATGCATGGAATTTAGAGACTCAAAATATGGAGGCTATGATGTGGTCTAGAAGTTAATATGGTTTTAAAGTGTTCCAAAAGTAAATTTAGAATATGAAACTTATTCCAGAAGGGTATAATTATTTCAATAATTTTTGAATTTATTATAGAACATGAGGTGTTTTGTGTATGGACATGGTTGTATAAAATAGATAGAATAAAAATTTATACATGTCTCTAAATTTGGTAAGGTTTTATGAAAGGTAATATTTTAATTCATATATAAGGTTTTAGATCAATGTTGATATGATGAGAATTGATATTTTCCTAAAAACATATGTTTTTATTAAGTATTATGACACTCAATTTTGAATAATTAATATATATATATATATATATATATCATATTTTAGGAGTTTCATAATATATTTTGGTGAAGTTGCAATAATGAAAATTTCCCAGATCATTACATTTTATAAGTAATATTTTTGTGTATATGCATAACATATTTGGTTTAGTCTATAATGTGGAAAAGGTAGGGAAAGATCCTCAATACATAATATATTTTCAAAATTGTAAAATATGGAAATGGAATGGAGCCCCATATATAGAAAAGTCTTTTCATAAACATCATTGAATTGTGTAATATTGTTATAAAACATATGGTTTTATATTTTTATTTGGAGAGAAGGAGTGGATATGTCCTATCAAGACCTGGATCTTCACACTATGATGAATTTTAGTTAATTTTTTCTAATTATATCCATTTTTAGTTGACCATGTTGTGAAAAAAGGTTCACACTATGAATTATAAGTGTATGGACAATATCTTTTTCTAGATGTTCATTATTTTATAAATTATCAATTGTATTCAATAGTTGATAATAAAGTCATAAATGATTGGGGAATCCGAAATATATTTTTTGGATAAGTAATGAATATGATAATTTATGGAGGACACAATGATTATTATGATTAAATAATGATTCTGTTCTATAGTCACATTATTTCAATATTCAAAATATGTAAATTATCATGCGTGGTGGTTTGAGAAAAAGGATATAAGTAAATGAATAGAATATCATGATTTTCTTTTCTAGAAGTGTTCATATTCAATAAATGTAATATATTTCTTGTGTTATATATATATATTAGAATAATTATTAGAAGAATACATGTGAGGTTGAAGATGCTTATAATTTAAAAATATATGAGTTGTGGGAAGATAGAAAATAAATTTGTTGAAATATTGAATATAAGGTTTGCATAAGGAAGAAGGTTCAATGAGTACATGTTCCATATTTCAATGTCAAGAGGCTGATGATAGAAGGTGAAAAGATAATTCCACATTGTAAATATATTAGTATGGAAAATAAGTTTCATTACGAAAGACATTTATAATTAATAGAGGAAATTTTCATATAAATAGGACACTCATATCATTATTTGGGAGAATAAGGAAAACACAAAACTCAATTTATTGATTTTATATCATCCATCTAGTTGGAAATGAGTGTAGTGATAGTGAATGGAAATAGAGAATACATTTATATTTGAAGGCACATAGAAGTTGATTATTTCTGTAATGATCATTTATAGAACCTAAATTAAATAAACTAATTAATACATCATCAAAGTAGTGTATATTGGGGAAGAATATAGAGTTCCCTATGAGTTAAGAGTGACCAGACCATAATTTGTTTTTAAAGAAATGCTCTTTTGTGTGGAGTGACCATGATTGAAATTGTATCCACCAATCTAGTGCAGTATTGGGTTTGGGAATAGTGAAATGTCATTTTTGTGTGATTTGTGGATATATCCCTTTGTGATGAACCAATTAATATCATTTTCCTTGTGTGCATTTAATTTTCCTACAAATATATATCTATTTCAGTGAGAACACCATCTAGAGTGATAGGATAAACAGTAGTTCCTATTAACATGGTAACAAGATCCTAAAAAAATAATAGTTGAGTAAAAGAGTAATTTTCAATTGGGAAACACTTTTATTCAACTATCATGTCAATATTTGTTGGGTTTCAATAAGTCTTATCAGTTCCAAAGTATTTTAACTTGTTATTCAACCTATGAAAGACTGTTTGAATAGTTATGCACATTGATTTAATGAGGAAACAAATATTTTTCAGTGGTAATAATTTTTATTCTTGAAAAAAAAATATTCATACATGATTATGGGAAGAATATTATCATATAAATTCAACGAAATAATTAATTTACTAAGAAAAATAATGGAATTAGAGATGATTTAATCGAAATGATCTTGACAAGATCTTTGTCCAGTGAGGTGTACAAGAAAACATCTCACTATGTTAATACCTTTGAAATGTGGAAAATAATGTATGTATATTATAAAAAATCAAATGGTGAGGCATCCTCTGAATAATATGCCTAAATATTACATCATTTTAGATAAATATTCAATATCATTCATTGTAATAAATGCTTGAGGACTATAACGATTTAGGATATTGGAAGACTAAATATAGAATAAACTAATTTCATAAATTCTCTTCAACATCTGCCATAAGATTCTTCTCTCATAGTACCCTTCATATAAATTTATTACATAATAATTTTCTTCACAACCCAAGGAATAAGGATTCATAATAAAAGGTGAGATCAGATGTCGAATAAGGGAAACCAAAGGAGATACCAACCAATGATCAAAAGTGAGAATAAACATCAGGTCATGAGGAAATGGCCATAACTTAAGAAAGTCACAAAAATTCTGTCAAATAACATTAACCATGAATCAAAGATTAATATGTTTTCAAACAAAATACATAATAAATAAGAGTTAATTGTCATCAATAATCAATAATGATATATTAGAACATATAATAATCATATGGAATAATTATTTTTCATACACATAATCATTGAAAATAATTTTATTTTTCATATCCCACCACTATGACTATCATAGTGGATTGGGTTCAATATTAATTAAATAATATCCTTAGTCAATATTCACTCCCCATAATATCATACTAGATAGAGTGCCTTAATAAATTAGGTATACACCCCATTATAGTCCATATTTTCTAATTACATATCATTATTTACCAAATACATTTGTGGGATATATAAATTTAGGCCCATACTTCACTTAATTAAAACCATACATATGTTTTCCATAAGTTAAATAAACATTCATCATATAATAATAGAATAACCTATTGTAAATAAAATGGTATTTTAAACATCTCATCTTCTAATAATCGTAATCCATCAAGATAAAGAAAGTGGATGGTATAATAATTGAATTCGTTATCTCATTATTTCTTAATTAACCCATTAAAAAAATGGGTTTTATATAACCATCCTGAGAACACTATCATTAAAAGTTATCTAGAAAATTGGATATAATCATAACACCATATCCTTAGTGAAACACAAAAATAATTTAAAGATTATTACATAGATAAAATTTACCTTTAAAATAACATTCTAACATTTCTTTGAAAACATGAAAAAATCATTGTTTTCTTTTGACAAAATTTTAACTAAAAATTACCATAATATTGAGAAAATGTTTTTTTATTTAAAATAAAAATTCAATGTTTTAGATTATTATTCATGTAAAATAATGATTATTATGGAGGGAAAAAACATCTTACAATATACGTCAAAAGAGATCATTTTTTCACACTTTTTCAAAAATTAAAAAATGAGTTATTTAGAAAAAAAATTCTTTCAAAAGATTACATTTAATTTTTTTAAGTGATGTAAAAAATATTGTTAAAAAATTTCAATTTTTTCCAAAAAATAATGTTAAAAATTTCTAAATAACATATACATGGATGAAAATGTTTGTTGACTACGGAGAAAATAAGATCTTGTGTTTTAAAAAAAACGTTCTCAACCATGTTATGTGCCAAAGAAAGGAACAAGGTACATGTAATTGATTATTTATAGGAATAATCATTGTAGAATAAAATATATGTTTTTTTAAATTATAATATCTATATAAATTTCCGCAATGAAAATTTTTCATATACAATCCTGAAAAGAAAAGTTATTGTAACATAAACTCAAACTACTTTGGTAATTTTTAAGTTATAAATCCAATGAAATTAATAAATTCAAATGAAACATTAAATAATATGAAAATAATTATATACATGATACAACATATAATAGTGGTATTATATTCACCTCATAAAATAATATTTTTGTATAACATAACATATGTCCTAATGAAGACAATTTTAGATGATAAACCATTACCGCCTTAGAAACATTCCAATAAAAAACCCTTGGTTGAAATCATTTTTAATATAAAATTAAATAACATGAATTATGAAGGATAAATAATATAAAAATTAAAATTGGTTGCATATAAACCACATAAACATACATTTGTGTATAACATCAATCTTTTCTAAAAAACAATATTTAGACAAAGAACCCTTACCTCAAGTATAATATTTCTTCGTAAGTGTTCAAATATCATTTGTAATATATATATATATATATTATTACATAACCATATTAAAATATAACATAGTATATATTATTACTTTATAATTACCACTTTTTATTTTATTAATAATTACTTCATTAAAATGAACATTCAGGTGAAAAATGGTTCATTTTCCATTCAGGTGTTGATTTGATGATTCCTATGGATACACACTGATCATGGTTTCATTATATTTAGAATATAAATAATGAAATAATTATCAAAATATTATTTCATATACAATTTTACAACCATTCATATGAAACTATAATGAAAAATCAGTTACATCACTTTGTGTAGACAGTAGTCTATATGGACACATGAGTGATGTTTCCAATTTTTGATGGATGTGATGAAAGAAATGAAAATAATAGTTAAAATTTATAGAATAAGTATTATATAATATATATAATATATATTCATTAAATATATTATTATTTCCATCCATTTTTATAGGAAATTAAAGATGAATCATGTTTCTTCATGAAGATGTAGTCCACATGTACACACGAGAAAAATTATCATTTTCCAACAGATGGAAATGTAAGAGGGTCGATAATATATTATAATTAGTTAATAATAATTATTTAATGAATACATTATATATACATTAAATCTATCATAATAACCGTCCATAAAATACAGTGATGGGAAATTAATCATATCACCACACGGTGGCGGTAGTCCACTCGTTCACACAAACGATATTTTCATTTCCCATATGATATAAAAGACGTAGGAATTGATTTTAACAAAATAATAATAACAAAATATTATATTAATGATATTTTATTCATAATTTTTTGATTTATACAATATATTAATAGGATGTATATGAATTGATAGACTTTGAATAAATTGTGTAAGACACTTACTGTAACATCCCTGACCCGAGAGCCACTAAAGTAGTTCTCCAAGCTAGGTGGTTACATGACCTTAAGTGGGCCTCCCTGTATGCTAAAATTTATCGACTAGTAGCGGGGGTCCAAATAGTCAATTGGGGATACTATACCGCCTTTTTATCAGAGTAATCCACAACAAAAGTAAAAAAAATTGTTGAATAACAGCCAATAATGCCAGAGCATGCGTAAACATCCATTCCCCAAATGGGTTACAATCAAATCCAATAGTAAATATGCCACGTTTTTCTGCAAGTGAAAAAGTGAACAAAACCCAATATAATGTCAAAATGAAGAATCCCCAAATAGTCCCGACACTAAGTCTGGTTCATCCTCCACGCACACACGTGTCCACCCAACTGTCTAGCATGCGACTTTTCCCTTCTCCTGACCTGCAAACATGATGTCTGCTCAGGTACCCAATGGCGGCCTAAGCAGGGTGTGAGTACAACTCAGTAATCCACCACAAACGATGTCTAAAAAGTATCAGGTATAAACAAATGTGCAAGAAAAATGGAGATGAATAATAAATGACAATGAAAATATTTTGTGCCATTACCCAATTTTTTTCCATTACAATGATTTATTACCATATCCATATCTTACCATTTCACCCTCTTTTCCATTACATACCATTTCTAACACATCTAACATAGTTCATCAAACACAATAAGTAACAAAGGATTAAAGTACAAAATCACATGCATGAGGGAAACCACATAGTTATCCTATATAACTAGGTCCAACTTCCTAATGTCATCTATATCCTTAACTTGAAGCCTGATTCTTAGAAGATGAAACCGTTAGAGGAATAAAGCCTCAGTCCTCACCCCTAACCTGTGCAATAGGGGGGATTTTAGATCCTCAGTCTAACTCAACCCATGGGTGTAGAACCTCATTAAATACACCACTCTATAAACCCATGTTCACATGCTATACATATATGTATCCATAAACCATTTATAGAACATCACAACCATTTCCCAAGGAAATCATAAATCATAACAGCAATATATGAGTTCACACCATACCTTAACCCATTAATACATTTACCAAATTCACATCATTAGCCATTTATTTCAATTTTATTTTATTATACTTATCTCACTAAGAATTGTTAATTGTGCCTACCTCACTAGGAATAATTACTAGACTCATAATCCATTATATTATGGTCTTTAATCATTTCCATATATTAACCTATTTCACGTTCCAAGAGTATTCAAAATTAATTTAACATAGACATTTTCAACCATATAAACCACCCTCATGTTATCCAAACATCCCTTAGTTTATTATTATTATGCATAGGGGAATCAACTAGCATCTACCCCAACACCATAAATCACATCAACATGTTTTTCAAGGACTTACCATAAACACACAACAATCTCACTTGTTCTTCACAATCCCTAGGTCTGGAAGAGTCGACTCAAACCATGGGTGGATCTAGCATAGTCTCATCACCCTCGACGCATCCCATGGGGATCGCGAGGGTTCTAATTTACCTTTTTAATAACAATTTTACCAAAACATGCCATGGGTAATCAAAACATACCAAGAGATACCAAATAACAAAACCACAAAAGCACAATTCCAAAAATAAAATAGGGGATATAACATGTAAACCAACTAACTTGATTCAATGGGTAAAAAAACTATTAATGAAGCCGTTGGATCCAAATTTAAACAAAATTTGATGCTTTATCCTAAAATCACCCAATGATTAAGGTTTTAGAGCTACACATATAGAGGACAAGAAGATTTAAACCCTATACTCAGAAGAGAAACAAGGATGTGATTACCTTACCTAGATATTCGATCGGCAACCAATGACACAAAGAATGCCTTAGAAACGAAGGATATTGATCTCTTGGGGCCCGTGGGAGGTTTGGTTCATTCTTAGGGTGAAGAGGGGTGAAATGGGAGGAAATCCCGAGTTGGGGTTAAAAATCCTGGGGGTGGAAAAATTGTAAATTTTAAAAGGTTTTTTGGCAGCATGGTTTACCCACATGGTTTGCCAAACCATACCCAAACCACACAGAAGACACTATACAAAAACTCACTTATTACACGGTTTCCTGAGCTATCTGCATGGTTAGAAATAACCTTGTGCAGACCATGCGACCTACCAAGAAAACCCCTTTTTCTTCACTTTGTTAGTCTCGAACACCCGAAACACCCATTATCCTACTCTAGGACATGTGTAAGAACTTAATTAAACAAAACATGGGATTAAAACAAAAAATTAAATGATATCATACCTTAACATGATCCGAGATCTTACAATTACCTCTTCATTGAGAGACCTCATTTAGATTTTAATTTATTCCATCATAGGAATGTATTAGGGTATGAAAAAAAATCATAATATATAGGGAATGGAATCTATAAGTACTTTTTTGGATCTCTAATGAGATATTGTTCAAAATATTTATTAAAAAGGGATAATAATATCTTCCAATTTATATGTGAGGGGAGGGACACATATGAAATTATTTAAAAGATTTAAATAATATAAAGTTGATTTCATGTGAAAGTGTATCCAAATGAAAAATATTATAATGTTAGTATAATATAAGGTCAAAATATCCCCAAAATTTTCTTTAATTTTTAAGTGGCATTTTTACCCATATCTCATTGTTTAACCCACAATAAACACTTTATAACCCATATAATGATAACAAAAATTTAATTTTTTTACTATTAATTAAGAATAAAATTATATTTTAACTATTAATTTTTATTAATTGTTTTGAATAAAAATTTTGAATTCTTTTTAAATTAATAAATCCTATAACTTGTATAAATTAACTTTCAAATTAGTTTGTAAAATGAAACAAAAATTGTTTTATAGAAAAATGTATTTTTTAAGAATAAAATCAAGTTTTTCATCATATCTCTTTAGGTTAAAACTATCATATGAAAGTCAAAATTCTAATTAAATATATGTTCTGGAAATATATTAGAATAATTAAAATATATTTATTTATATAATATATTAATATAAAAACACATTGCACACGGATAAAAAATATTTCTTAAAACTAACTCATTTTACCTTCACACGCTTTTATTTTCCATTTCTAACCAATTAATAACAATGAAATTAATTTTATAAATCTTTTATTAATAATTATTAAAAATTCATCTAATCCTATGTATATAATCCACTCCCATGTGGATGAAATAACTATCATGAAATAATAATTATATTATACATAATAGTTCATTTAAACTCAGTTTTTCATCCAAAGTGATCTATCAAAGAAATTAAATTAATTTAAAGTCTAATATACCATTAAATCATGGGGCGTTACATTATAACCCACTATAAAAAAATTTCCCACTAAATTGCACTACATTAAAACATAAATTGAGGATAATTATACACCATCACATTTTTATATTCCCACATAGCTTCCTTTTTTTATTATAAAAAATGTATGACTACATGAGTGGTGTTGTTTCACAAAACATTCTCTGTTCAATCAAGAATCTCGATTGGTCAGTCCACACAAGTGATATCATTATCCAAGGGTATAAAATCTGAGTTCATTACATAAAAAGGATAATGTATTTACTACTTCAATATAGATACATGGAACACATCGTGAACTTGAGAGAAATTTAGTGGAAGTGGCGAACGATAAAAAACTATTCTTATATGATCATGAAATTTAAAGAGAATAATATTTTTACGGCTTAACATTACCTTATTTACAAATCTCAAAACCTTATTCCAAGTATATATTTAATGTAATACCGTTTCACCAACTTCAAATAGTATATTTCACTAATGATTTTTTGTATATCATTTTTATGAACTAAGATCAACCATGATGTGTTTCTGAATTGATCTATCCCTATATGATATTTCCTATTCTATCTTATTTACTAATATATTTAATTCTACAACATCATCACAACACGTTGAATTTTTCACCTCCTTCCATAGATATATTCAAAAAGAGACATATGAATGCTCAAGTCAAAGTTATTATTATAAAAATCATGGTAAATGGAATGAGTTGATCCCCACCACCTTTGAAATACATAGAACATGATCTAAACATATCTTTTAGTGTTTCAGTGGTCTTATAATGATATCCATCTAACTATGGATGATATGAATTGAAAAATTTAAACTCAATAATCATTTTTTTCTAAATAATTCACTAGAACATCATGTTAAACCATATATCCCTATCAAATAAAGTAGAATGCGGAACTCCTTGAATCATTCAAACTCACTTAATTTATACACTGGAACGATAATCAAGAGAGAAATATTATCTCATGGAAATATAATGTGTTTATTTCATAATGTGGCTGACCACAACCCATATATCATTATACCCTAAAAATGTTTTGGGGTGTTTGGTAATGAAATACATGGTAATTTTATTCCATTTACATTTTGGTATGGTTAATGGTTGTAAAAAACCCTACAGGCTTCATTCTACTAGAATTAACGTATTGACATACTCAACATCAAGATATAAACTCTCAAATATCAATTTTATATTGTTCCATTATAAAAAAAATTAGATCTCGATACATCTTAATACATCCAGTATGAATAGAGAATGATAAACCACAAGCTTTATCTAGTAGCTCATTTATCAAGTCTAGTATTGAAGAGACACACACTCGATTCATAACCCTTATTATTCCATAAATATCATGGTTGAACATAGGATCATTTCCCACTTTATTTTACAATTCCACATCCAGAGTATAATTCTATTTAATCCTCGTATGGTTGGATGGTTAAACATTAATTAAATAATGATATGATATATCCCCATTACATATAATTTAACGATCCATCTTATGTAAATCTATAAATATTATATCAGTTTCAATACTCATCATGGATAAACTACCATGGTATTTCTGAATCATTGTTGTAACCACCTTGTTCACCTTCATATTTAGTAATTTATTAGGCCTTTATAATATTTAATAAACTCCAAACATTAAAATTATGATATTTTTATGTCTTTCATTATTAATATATATTTTTATTCTTTTATGATCAGTATATATATCACATCATTCACCATTAAAATAATGACTCTATATTTTAAATGCATAGATTATTAATTCACACTAAAAATCATGATTCATATATTTTTTCTCATGAACATTGAATTGTAATATGGTATAACATATCATCATATAATTTTAAATGTGGAAACATCACAGTCCCTTATTTGATGAATTATTATAACTCACAAATCCATCTCTACTATAGGGTAGTGTTAGAACCTAGACAATAACCAACCATCATTTAATGTACTTGAAATTTTCCTCATGTTCACCTATCCAAGGTACCTTGGCTTGGTTATAAGAAAACATGGATATGGGATAGATATCCATGATAAATCCCCCCAAAAGAATCAATAATATCCATTAATATGAAGGGAACTGTGGAATTCTATCATCGTGGTTGGTTTGGGAAATTTCTTAATAACTTAAATCATTGAAGGATCCATTTTTATACATATTATTGAGATTATACAACCCATGAATGAAACTTTTAGATCTATAATTCACAGTAGTTTAATTTTCAATACAACTTCTCCTTCCTCTAGGTCTTCAATAAAATACTTAAATAATAATTATGCATCTCATTTCTCTTATAATAAATAATTATATCATCTATAAAGATAATAAAGAATGATATAGGTAATATCTAAAGACTATATTAATTAAATACATGAATATAATAAGACCATTGGATTGTCTAAATGATATAACTATAAATTCATAGTGACAAAAAATTGTATGGAATGCTGTATTGGGAATATCCCCATTTATGAACAACAATTGAGGATACCCAGAACAAAGTAAAATATTAGAAAATTGTTGAGATATATATTGTTTATAAAACAAGTAATTAATATGAGTTAGAGGATTCTAGTTATTTATAGTGGTCTTGAAAAGTTCTTGATAATCAATGAAAAGACACATTGACCTATATTTATTCTTACCAAGAAAATAGGTTCCCCCGTGGTGACCTATTAGGGAATATAAATCCCATATCAAGATAATACTAGAGTTTCTTCTCCAATTAGTATAAATAAATCCAAACTATTCTATATGAAGGCTTTTAAATAGGCGCATCACTAGTCTTGAGTTTTATTTAAAACTCAAGTTCATGATTCTAGGGAAGACTAGGAATGTAATCAGAATATACATTAGCATAAACCATAATTGTTGGAATATATTTGATTTTGAGTTTATAAAAAACCATTTGAGGTAAATATTACATATTAATAGGTAATAATACCCTTTAAATAGATTTAACTTCCTTTTGAAGATTATATTCATCCTTGAACCAAAAAGTCAATCATAAGTTGATTTAGAATATCAAACAAGACATCCCTTCTGTGGAAATTGATATGGGATCTATTTATAGAGAGAGAATATATTCCAAAAATCTCATCTAACTAAATTATATAGAGAACCACAAGATTTAGTAGAAATAAATTCCCACAAACATCTATTAGATAGGAGCTATAGACTTGAGATGTGATCATCACAACATTATGATTTTAATTACAAAAAAAAAATTAATCACTAAGGTGGAGACACGATACCCTTAAAAAATTATTTATATATAAATGAGTGGATATATATATATTAAAATAAAACATTTTTTATTATTGGATGGATGGTATATGTACATTTAACCACCTCATTCTCATGACCCACTTTAGTAGTAGTGATTTCATGAGATTTCCCTTTATCTATTTGATTAAGAAGATTCTGATGGATATTATCTTCATTAATCCTCATTTTTGTGAACTAATTGACATAATGTCCATACTCCATTAAATTATATAATTTTAGTGGGGGAGGAACATTTAGTTTAGCCCTTCCCCCATTCTTTCAATGATTGGAATTTTCACAGAACTACAACATTCTATTTCTTTATATCCTTATTTTACACACTTAGAACATTTACTAGAACCCATAGAGAAAATTGTTCCATTATTCCTTCCAAAATTTTAAAATAAAAGATGTTAAATTTTCTTTCCTATATGGGTTTTATAAGTATGATTACCTTAACAATCCATTTTTCTCTTTTTGACCCAAAAAACCATATAACATACAGAGTTTACTATTTTGATTTATAGCTTTAATGAATTAAAAATGATTTCTTCATATCTAGAAAAGTATATTATAGTAAATATCTTTTGTAAAATAGGTCTCAAGGAACTAAATAATTGGTCAACATTACTTTTAGAACTGATGATAAAATCAGAATCATGCTTTTTTAGGTTTGGTGACATTTTACACATAAGTAATAATGGATTTATCATACTGATATTTTATTTCTAATAATTACCTTTCCTTTTGAATGTGAAAGGTTTAAGAAAATTTATTACTGAAAAAAATATTCTTAAAATATTTTTATATCATGGAGCCAATTTTATCCTCTTTCCACATATTCCAGATAAGATTCCACTTTTTATTATCCTCACATTCCAAATGATACATTTCTAAAATAAAATTCCCATGGTCCATGAATTAGAGAAGAGAGAATAAATTTTATGTAGTATTGACCAATTTATAAGTAATATATGAATAAAAGGAACCACAAAAATAAGGTGTATTTTTCCACATAAAGGACTCAATTGTGAGTTGTTCCTTCCTTTGTCTATTTGGAACAACAATAAAATTAATGTTAATATTCATATATTGAATGTGTTGGGTGAGAATAGGTTTATGATTTCACATCCTAGATCTCATTTCATTTGGTTTCTCATGAGGTTGGTCATTGAATTTCCTATAATATTTATATTTAAAATGATTCTTCTCGGTTTTAGACATTGACTAAAAAATCATAGTGTGAGAAAAAATAATCATAGTGAGTAATCCTAAAAAATCATTCATATGATATCTATGTAAGGGAAAATTCTTTCAATATATGACACTTTATGTTTAAAATAGTCCATTTATGGTCACGATATAATCAAATCCTTCATCATGGTCTGTAAATAAAATGTGAATTAACCCAAGAATATCCCCTAAGAGTGTCTGGTCAGGTGTGTAGTATTAGTCTCCCTCAGTATTACTCAACAATAACCGAGATAATAACCAATCTGCCCTTTCATAATTGTCACTGTAAGATTAATTTTTCAGACATACTAATAAATATTATAGTATCTATAAATTTATGTATTTTTTAGTAAAACTATGGAATTACTAAACTATAAAACGGGTTATAGTACATATTAATTCCATAGTAATCCTAAAAATATGTTGACATAGATGAGAAATACCATTAAAATAACATTTGAACATTTCATTTCAGAAATGAGAAAAATATCAGTTTATTTTTATAAAATTTCAGCTAAAAAATATATGAATATAGAGGAAATGGGGTTTTAAATAAATATTGTAACTTTTAAATTGTTCATAAAAAACCAATTTTTATGAAAAAATAAAATCCTTGTATATAATAAATGTTAAAATAGAACTTCATTTTCACACTTTTTCAAAAGTCAACAATGACTTATTTTGAAAATATTTCATTAAAACTTTTCTGCCTAATTTTTTTTAAATAAATTAAAAGGTAATGAAAATGAAATTTTTATAATATTTCAAGTATAGGTAAAACCTTCTACACAACAATTTTTAAGTGAATGAACATTGAAGAAAATTTTTATCGACTAAAGTGAAAATAAGGATAGATTTTCTTTTAAAACAGTATCCATCATTTTATTTACTAAAGAGTTTAAAATGGTATTATTAATTTGAATTTTATATGAATAAAAATAAGAGATGAAAATATCTTAGTTTTAAATGATAATACTATTATAATTTCCCTCAATTAAACTATATCTTATATAATATCGAAAATAATATTGATAGTAAGGTAAACCATTAATTATTTGGTAACATTTTAGTTGAATGTCCCATAAGAGAAATAAATTCAAATGAAGCATTAAATACCATAAACATGAATATATTAATTATACAACATATTATAATGGAATTTTATACACCTCATAAATCAAGACATGTGTTTGACATAACATATGACCGAAAAAGACAATATGAGATAACAAACCTTTACTACTTTAGTAACTTTCGAATCAGAACCCATTTAAGGAAATAATTTTAATTGTAAATTAAAATACTATGATGTAAAAATTTTATTTGATATAAGTCGTGAATTGGTATTATAAACACCTCATAACCAATTAATAGGCACATTACATTAAATATGTCTCAATGAAACATTATTGAGACAAAGAAATGATACATCAAGTCCCATATTGTTTTATTAGTATTAAAATATCATATATAGTAAATATATATCTATTATAAACATATTATAAAACAATATTCATCCATAAATTACTATTTATAAATTCTATTATAATTTCAAATTATCCTTTTATTAAAAATTTAATTTTTAAAATTAACATTCAGGTTAAAACTATTATATTTTCCATGAATGTTTCAGTTTGATGGTTTTGGTACATTAATATTGGTCATGGATTAATAATCTCCAAAATATTAATAATGATATAATTTTAATATTTATTCATCATATAAACATTCATTATCAGTCATATAAAGAAATGTTGAAAAATGAATTACATCACAACATTGATATGATAGTCCGTACATACACATGAGTGATATTTCCTCCTTTTGATGGATAGAACAAAAGAAAGAAAAATAATAATTAAAATTCATAGAAAAATAATTTTATAATAAACTTAATATATATTCATAAAATATTTCCTTATAACCATACATGTAATGTATAAATGAAAAACAAATCACATAACTTTGTGGAGGTGGTAGTCCACACGCACGTATGAGCGGAATTATCAATTTTCGAAGGGACGGAAAGGAAAAATGTATATAATATATTGTAATTATAGAGGTATAATTTTTTTTAGAAATCACATATAAAAAATAGATCAATCCTAACAAAAAACCATTAATGATGGTGACGAAAAATTAATCGTATCACTACATAAAAGAGGTAGTCCACTCACGATCAAAGGTCATACATTCATTTCCCATTTGATGGAAAGGATTTGGGAAATCGTTGTTAAATAATCATAATAACATATATTCATATTTATGATAATATATTATTAATTTTAATATAGAAAAACTAGATTTATATGTACTATAAGAATTGATAAGCATTGAATTAATAATTTAAGACCCTTATACATTATTTAAGATACCTCATTTTCATTACACCTTAATCCTTCATAGGAAGGTGCTAGGGTAAAACAAAGAGATCAAGAACTAATGGACGGAATAAATGAAGGTTTTTAGGTAAGTATTTGCAGTTATATAGTGCTCCATATTTACAAACAATATTGTATAATAAGTTTCCTTTTATAAGTATGGGGAGGGCACACATTTAATTACTTAAAAGATTCAAATAATATTTGGTCACTTTCTGGTGAAAGTGGATCACAATTTCCAAAAATTCAAAGGCATGATAATAAAATATCCAAATAACTAAAAAAAAAAATTTTATAAATTTTTGAGTGTAAATGTTAACCTTTAAACTTATTTTACCCATAATAAACTCTTTTTAACCATTTTAGTAGTATCATAATATTTCTTGTTTTAAATATTTATTATTGGAAAAAATTATTTTTACCTTTTAAATTTAATAATTATAATTATTAAAAATATTAAATTTCAAATTTATTTTATGATATTAATTTCATATAAGTGGTAGGAATTCATTTTAAAATAATTTCACAGAAACACAATGAAAATAATTTTTTAAAAAAATGAATTTTAAGCCTAAATATGAGTTTACCTTCATTCCGTTACTTTAAAAAACTATTAGATTACTGTTAATTTTTTTATTAAATATATAGTATATAGATTTCATTAACAACATTAATCAATAGTGATTTATAAAATTTATTAGGATACAAATTGATTGTGTGAAAAAAGGTTTCTAAAAAATATCCCATTTTACAAATAAATGATTTTATTTTCATTTCTAACCAATTTAAAACTAAAAAAAATTCAAGATAGTAAAAAAGTATTTTTAATAATTTAGTATGTTATATTCATAGCCACTATTTCCATATGTAGGCAATCACTATCAGTTAATAATAATTTAATAGTATATTGTGGGTTGTTTAAATACAATGTTGCATATTAAAAAGATAACAAAGAAATAAAATTTATTTAAAGGAATATATAAACTAAAATTTTAGGGTCTCATTGTTAGATAAATGAATTATTTAGAGCCTATCTCGTGACAATATTTCAAATTTTGTCATGATGAAAAACACGTTACCAAACTTAATGAAAAATTATTTATGGGAAAATGAAATAACTAGAAGAAGAAGAAGAGAATTTCAAGGTTTTTTTTTCAAATTTTGGTGAGAAATTATAATTTATCATTATATATAATTCTAAAATGTTTTGGAAGACACATGAAAAGGAATAATTTCAGATTTTTTTAGGAAATTTAACGTTGATTATGGTTCCCTAAAATAAAAAGGGGATCAAGATAATATATAAATCTAATGAATTTTTTTATAGTAAGTAGTAGAAAATATAATTCGTATATGAGAGGATAGATAAAATATAGATCATTCATCAAGTGAACTGTGATTTTATATAATATTTTTCAATGGATTTAAAAATATTTACAGCATTATAGGTATCCATAAATATAACCATAGCATGGATTGATGAAAGGATGAAGAGAAAAAGTAACATACATGAATAAATTGAAGAAGTCATATAAAAATAGTTGTCCATAGAGAAGAAGTTGAAAGTGAGTACAATCCCTCTCAAGAAAAAACAAGAATAGATGAGAAAATATGGAATGAAATATGGTTCAAGGTTAAAAGATATGGAAACCAAATTGAAGGAGAAATATATTTATATCAAGGTGCTTGATTTAAATATTGGATCCTCAAGTGGGATGAAGTATGAAATAACTCTCATCAAGGTATCATTGATAAGTAAATAATATAGAACTACAAATATTATTGTTGAATATAAGGGATGTAATTTTTCAACCTGGAAGTGAAGGTTTCCAAATAAGTGTAGCTAAAAAGTTCTATTTCTATGGAAAAATTGGGAATAATATGATTGTGTTTATTGAATAACATAGGCTAAAAGGAAGTAAAAAATACACTATATAAGCATATCAACCATGTAATATCTACATATGTTATAATTTTATTAGGAGGTGTTTTATTTTTTCTAAAAATGGATATATGGATTAATATTGTAGGTGGAGAGATAAAAATTATTTCATGAGGGCAACTCACATTACCATGACATGGGGGATTATTGAAAGAGATAAAGATAAATTTGTTCCACTTAAATACATATTATTGGAGATGGATTCCACATAGATAATTAATTCTACATGGGGTTGTTGATATCAATGCCGATGAGTCTATAATACATCCCATGACCCTATTTTCTATTTATAATACTTAACGAATTATATTTTAATATAAAAATTATACATTTGGATATATATTTACTTATTAACGATATTTGAAATATATAGACTTCTCATCATATTTGTTGGCTCACTACTATTCTAGCTGAAAAACTAATGTTCATATTTTCATTCAAGCTGGGAAAAAATACATCATTTTCTACTCTATTGATATTCTGAATCAACTAATGGAGATTAATCATTTTGAATAAAGGCTTAAAATTTCATGTCACCTATTGTTAAGGGTTTTTGTAGAATGTTTTATTATAATAAAAAGTAAACACTATCCCTATTATGTTTTATTTTTTAAATGAACTAAAATCTCTACTATTGGAAGCATATTGAACCTCATATAAAAAATTTATTATAGATTTTTATTTAATAAAATTTATTGAGTGTGAGTTGGTTTTCTAACTTACACTTCAAGATGTTTTTGATATTCATGGAGATGGATGATAGTTAAGAGAATTTGTAATTGAAGAATACTTATCATTAAAGGATTATTTAAAGTAGATATAATAGAATAAAAAGAATAGAGTCCATAAAGAATTAATTATTTCTTACTCACATCCAAATTCATGTATGGAGAATGTAATATTGGATAGAAAATAAGAAATAATTTATTTCCCTCATGGATACAAGAGAGGTTGTGAAATAGATACCACCAATTTCCAATATAATGTAGGTTATTCTCACAAAAAACGTGAATATTCATTCAAAAATAAATTATTAAATGAAATAAAAATATAAAGTGCGTTTATTGGAATTCGGAGAAGAAGATATGTGAGGTATTATTAATTGGGTTTATCTATAATAATACACAACATGAGTATAAAACCATTAGTGTTGTCTTTTTATAGAGAAATAAGAACGACAAAGAAGGATATTATGATTCCTAAAAGGAGAAACCATGAATAATTGGGATTAATCTCACAATTATGATGGCACACTAACTAAATAAATTAAATAAACCCAAATTAAATATTGAATATTACGTTTTAATTAGTGTCAAGACCCCCCAAATTCAAAGTTATTAACATTTTATTCTATAGAGTATGAGAGACACAATGTCGAGCATAAATGAAATGTGAAATATTATTAAAATATTATTATTTAATATAATAATTATCACATAGAAATTATAATAGTTAGTTTGAATATTTATAACTAAAATATTAAAATTGTGGTTATCTATTTATTTGAAATAATATAAAACTAATTTAAAATTATAGCAAAAGTTATTTGAATTTTTTTCTTCAAATAGGTGGAATAGTCATGCTTTTTGCTCATAATTTAAAATTATAATTTAGCATTTTTAGAAAAATATTTGATAAAATAAAAATTATTTTTCAAATTAATATATCAAAATTACTTGAGGGTTAATATTTGTTACTTTGTTTTTTAAAAAGATTCATTTTTAACGAATAGTGAAAAATAAAAATATTTAATTGAAAATTATATTTTAATTTAAAAAATTTATAAGGATAAGATATATTTTGAATTGGTTTTAAATTAAAATTAGTTAAATTACATATATATGATAAAAAATTAGATAATTGTAATTATTTTCATATTGAATTTTGATATGAAAAATTTTAAACGGTTTAAATATTTTCTCTTAAAAACCATTCTTTCTCATTGCATCTGTGGGATTAATTTTAAATTAAAATTCTACTCTTATATGGATTGATTTTGGAAAAATGGATTCTATATTTTAAATCACAATTATTAATAGTTTATAATAAGTTGGAGTTAATTTTGTACCAAAAATGAATAGTAAAAATAATAAAAAATTAATTGCTGTTGTTAAGGTAAAAATGAATTTTCCGAGGGTTAAACGAAGAAGATAATGTTACAAAATGACCTAAAAACTTGTAAATAAACCATTTATTCACAAATATATAAATTATATCTTATATTCCTAATAATTTCATTTTATGAGGGTCTTTAATGAGATTAACATGGGTATTATTTAATGATTAAAAAAAATTACAAGCGTATGACTCACCACACATAATAAAGGTCACACCTATCCTCTATTAATCATACCATTAAACCTTTTTGGATAGTAAATTACCTAACCAAATAAGTTCACAAAATCTATCCTCTAATCCTATCAGCCATATTTTGTACAGAAATCGAACATAACAATGCTTTTGGTGCAATCCTAAGGAGGATACCCGAAGAAGATGCAACATTCTTCAATAACAATTTTAGCTAAATTTATTAATCAATCTCATTAAATTAATTCTAAACCATGTTGATATAGTAACATAGTTATCTAACATATACATAAATTTTTCTTTGTAAGGTAATTCACTACAACCACCTGAACATCTATCGAATGGGTTACACAATCATTATTCATGTGTACATCAGATGACCGCCTCACAAACCGATGTCATTCATTTTTCCATTAGAAACGTTCACGGTAGGGTATAATTATGGATATAATGTTTATATAAGAAATTTATAACATAATTACACCTATTTAGTAATTATATAATATATATCATTTCTATTCTTATTTTTTAGGTGATACAATAATGTCACTCGTGTGTACGGTGAACTACCACCTCAAAAAATAATGTGATTCATCAATCCGTAATTATTTGTGGAAGGTGATAATGATATATTTAATGGTCATATGTGATATAAATGATATAATTGTTTCATTAATGATATATTTATCATTCTTAAAATATGATATATCATTTTTACACTGAAAAATGATAACAACATTAGTGTAAGTGTGGACAACCACCTACATAAAGCGATGTGATTATCTTTTCATAACCACACCACATGGATAACATATATAAGTAAAATTAAATAAGTAATTATTTATTTATGATATGATAATAAATTTTTTAAGATAAAAAATTACTTCCATTATTTTCATAATGATCATTGAAAAATGAAAACGTTAGTCATGCCTATGTATAGCCTACCATCTCCATGATCACAATGTAATTAATTTCATCGAAATATCATTCATGACTGGTCTTAAAAGTATAATTGATGTATAAATATGATACATATTTTATCGTTATTATTATATAGATTATATAATATATATTACGTGCATGATCCATACCAATTATTAAAAGAGACGCATGAGAGAACAAGGTAACTAACACCCAAAAGAATAAAAATAATTAATGATCATAAATGAAGATGTGATAATAATTTTTAAAAGGGTAATAGATGATATTATAAATATCAATATGGTTACATAATATGTTAATAAATTATTTGAAACCACTATATATGAGGTTAAATCATGTTCAATGAAAAGGAATCATGGTGTAAGTTATTTCTTCTAAATTTCATTTCATTAAGGAAGATTTTAATTTTATACAAGTAATTTATTTTATATGGTACATATAATGTTGTTCTAAAAATTAATATATTTAATAATTTATTATTAAGGGTATTTTATGTTTTAATTTGAATCATTTCATCAAATTTAATTTGAATCAAAATTTTTTAATTGGTAAATATTTTCATAACTCGATTTCTTTTAATTGGGTTGTATTACTTATTCATCATCATTAATATTATAAGATTATGTGTGATCAATTTTGATTATATTATGTTTAATTTCCAATATTTTTATGTAGATTTAAAATTGGTAAATATAATCTTTCATTGATTAATTATCACTTTATTATAATGATCATTATAAGGTTTTGTTTCAATATCTGAATCTAATTGCGATTGTTAATTTTTGAATTACAATTATAGAAAATTATTTTTTCATTTCCTAAAAATGACCTTTAATTTTATTATCATATAATTATTCATGACATTTTCAACCAATATTACCATTTTACACTCTTTGGTGCTTAAAAAAATATGAAAATGTTTTTTTTTATGAAAATCCAATTTCATTTACATCTTCAGTTGGAAATTGGTTTTCTACAAAAACTGTAATTTCTAAAAATGTTTTCAAATTTTTTTGTAAGCCTTTTAAAAAATATTTATTAAATTAATTTTTACCCATTTTTTGATTCTATTTTTTTTTCAAGGAATATACTAGATGGTCTATAAAGAAGGAAATTTTCAATCCTTCTTATAATGAAAAGGGAATTTTCTTTTAACTTGAACATAATTTAAGAAATTACCCACCATCATGACCATAACTTCCCAAAATCATACATTTAAAGATTATAATGCTTATTTTAAATATTTTTTATCTAATATTCATAAAATTATTAGTTATTAAATGTTACTATCCAAGAAAAGGACTTTCAAAAAAAGTTATTTTTTAAAAAGTTATTTCCTTAGTGAAAAGGCAATTTTCCTTTAGAATGTTCTTAATGATATTTTTATTGAATTTCTATTCATTAATGAGAAAATTCCATTATTTTACATATACTAAACTGGTGGTATGATTTATTGATACCATCATTAATCTTCCTCTAGATGGTTTTTGATTATTTTGACCAAGGATAGTATTATAATTGACATACTCAATTCATTTTTGAAATAATTAACTTCCCCTAGAAATATTAACTTTCCTACGATCATTAGAAATTAAATATCCCCTAAATATACAGATTATTTACCATGGATATGATTATTTCATAAACTATATCTCATTTGAACATATGGTGTTTTTATTTAATGGTATTAGATTTAATGGAGAAATATTAATAAATATATATCATTTACTCAATAGGGATAGTTGAGTTTAAGGTATATTGAATCAAGAATTAAATAGATTATTCAATATATGAGGAATGATTTGAACCTTTAGTGGCGGGTGTGGAAGGTATTATATATCCCTACATTTCATCGATGTGTCTCATGGGATAAATCAGTTGTCACAAACCATCCCCCAGGGCCTATGTCGTGACAACCCCAAGCCCACCTTACATAGGCCAGGGGCTGGCAACTAGCACCAATATGGAAAATCCCAAAAGGGACGACATTGAATTTAAGCCTATATACATGTACACAATAGAAACCATTGAGAGGTAAACACTATATAAACCACAACCTTCACTAAGACAACTAATGAAAGAACAGTACAAACTGAAAGGTAAAAATGGGCCAGAATACAATCACAAAACCAAAAAGAATATTACAGATACCATGGACTATCTGCTCAAACCCTACATGAATAGTAGGTGGAAGGTAGCTTTCTGTAGCTGTAGAAGTACATCCCATCTATCCCATCTCACTGGGAACCATCAGATCCTAGACAACCATTGTCTCCATCGAAGCTTCAATCACCTGCACGAGACACAAGATGTGCTATTTAATCCCGTGAAGGGGTGAGTAAAGAAATACTCAGTAGAGACCCTAAAACACAATAGAAATACCACAATGAGATACCCCACAAAAAGATCCCAGAAGAAGACCATAACGAAAAGAAAAATCACACCAAGTATAACTCAAAGTATAGAAAGTAGGATTTTCACTTGTAAAGTTGATCCATCTGTTACTTCTGAGGGAATCATCCCTAATGAACCATTGTCATATGCTATAATAATGGACTAATGAGGGCTGCTCATCTACTGGGCCACTGAGGTCTACTCAGCTAGTGAACCTATGAGGTCCTCTCGGCTGCTGGACCACTGATGTTCGCTCAGCTGCTAGACCACTGAGCTTTACTCATCTACTGGACCCCTGACGACCACTCCTATCATAGACAAATGAGGTCCAATTTTCTACTAGGCCATAGAGGTCCACTCATTTTCCGGATTACTGAGATCTAAGCATCTGCTGGACCACTTAGGTCCACCCGTCTACGGGACCACTATGGTCCACCGGATTGCTGGGCCACAAAAATCTTCTCTTCCCCTGGACCACTAAGGTCCTCTCATCTGTTGGACCACTGATATCTTCTCATCTTTTAGATCACCGAGGACCTATCATCTACTAGACCATAGAGCTCCGCTCATCATATCCTTTATGTCACAAATAGCCATATGATTCCCACTTTCTGTGTGCTTGATTTCAAAATAATATACACTTAAATCCATCAGTCGTATCTCAACTAGAACAAAAACTCACTTTCATTATTCCCAAAAAAACAACTTATCGCAAGGGTCCAAATGTCATAGGCAGCGCGTCAACTAGACCCCCGCTGTGAATGATATTTGTGTTTTAGTAAATAGTGGTTGGTTTCATCTGCACCCAGTTCGACTTAGTCGGACTGACCTGACCAAACCATCCTGGGGGACCAAAATGACTCGATCCGATTTGGTCAACCTGAACTGACCTAGTTGGGTCTGGGCCAACCCAGTTGGGTATGGGATAACCCAACTAGGTATGGGAGGACCCGGTTGGGTATGGGATGACGCGGTCCCATTGGGCTGTGGGTCTAGTCTGTCGGGCCCCTCAGCGGCACGACCCAAACTGCCAGCCTCGACTATTGTTGGGTTTGACATATCACTCTAGTCTATCCCACTGGGTGGGAAAGTCCACTCGCTCTCACTCTAATTCTTGAGCAGCCAACTTTTCTCTAGAAGAGACAAAGTGGTCGGTGATCACGTCACCTACTCTCCATTAATAGGGTATAATACTGCATTGACCCAGACCATGCGGCCAGCTACCACAGTGTTTTCCTGCCGAAAAGACATAACCGACCACCTCATGTTCCACTCACAGCTGGTGTCATGGGTCCTCCTCAACCACCGTATCCTAGGTGCGACGACAATCCATTGCTACCGAAGACTAGTACGCCACCGCGGCTGGGTGTCATGACCTCTCACTGATGTCGTGGTCTGCCTGTCCATGACCATTGTCACCTAGCATCACAGGCCGATGCACTACTGATATTTGCGACACGAAGAAGTGGAAGAACCCAAGAAAAAAATTGGGCAAGGAGTTGCAAGACAAAAACACCCAAATAATTATCCATTTCTTTGTTCATGTTGACCCAAATTAATTCTTGTTATTAGGATTATGAAGAACAAATAACAAGGAGGAATAATCCCTATCATAGATATCCCTTTTTCATATCCCGCATCATTAACCATCCCATATAAATGATCGATCTACAGGTTAACTTGTTCCTGAGTTAACCAACGTTTACCATTTAAAAAAAATGAAGAGGAAAAAAAATTAACAAATGAAAAGCATCCAACCCCTACTGGGGAATGTTGATTTCAAGAGTATGACCATTCGTCATCATCGGTCAATCTCTGGTCATGAATCTAATATCCAATGGTGTCGTCTCTATCATCTGATTTGCCAACATTTGTCTTTGGAGTGGTTTCCTTAATCATTCCTCAGTGGAATTCCAGGGTTTTTTTTCAACCCAAAATTCCCTGTTTAATTAAAGAAGAAGACACATACATGTTGTAGCATAGCCACCCTCCTTTATTAATGAGGTTCATTAATGATATTCAGTGTCTCCTCCTCATTTCACCCTAGTCATTATGATTGGATGAGTAATTAAGAATAAAATCAAATGAAATAATTTTTTTATGTTATTTTCTTTTTCTTCCAAGAGGTCATGAAATTTACATTCACCCTCGACCAGTGCTAGTTGAGGTTTGGATCCATCGAAGGGAAGCACGTACTGATGAGCTCAATGGTACTCTCAGATTTCAAATATGAGTAACCCTTTATGAGTTATATGGATTTGAAATTAAAATAATCATTACTCAATTATTTTATTTATGAAAAAAAAACTACTTTCCACTATTGGCCAATGCCGGCCAATTTTAGGCCCTTTTAAGTTTAATTATAATGCTTTGAGTTCAGCAGTTCCATCAAATTTTTTATCCTGGAAATAGTTTAAAAATTAGAAAAACTCAATCACATAATCATTTAACGAACACTAAAAATACTTCAAAAATACATTTTGACCACTTAGGGTCTTGTAATTAATTGACATCTCATAACCTGGTATTGAAATATTCCCATTGATTTTTTTTAAAAATGGGTAATTCTAGTGTATTACATTACTCCCCCTTCAGAGCATTATGTACTCATAAGCTAAAAAAGTTCTAATCAAACAAGCATCAGGGGGGTACTAAGCACGAATCTTAGCCTCGTGATCCCACATTATCTACTAGATATTCCAATTATTACAAAAAACACACACTATAGGAATCAAACATCCATAGAGGATCCTCTCTAGTTAATCCTCTATATCCACCGGGTAATCCGTGAATGTCACCCTATTGTCAATCTCCAGATTTCTATGGTCGATGATGTTAGAAGGGTTGTGCATGTATCACCTTAGCTGGGATACCTTGAAGACGTCGTTAAACCTCTCTAACTTTAGTGTTAGATCTAATAAGTAATCAACCATTCCCACTCGATGTAGTATCAGGAACGGTCTGATGAACCTTGGAGATAACTTGTGGCCACTTCCAAATATATATATCCTTTGTCTTGGAGAGGACCATAATAATATGTGGTCCCCCTCTTCGAACTCCAAGGGTCTCAGTTTCCTATCATCATAGGACTTCTGTTAGCTCTGTGCATTCTTCAACCTCCCTTGGATGACATACACCTTCTTAGTGGTATCCTATACCATCTCTGTGCTCATGAGTGCTAACTACCTTGAGTTTGTCCTATATAACTATGACCTGCATGGTCATCCATACAGTGCCATGAATGGTTCCATTATGATGGTGGAGTGGTAGATGTTGTTGTATGAAAAATCCTCTCATGATAGGTGGTCCTCCCAACTATAATCAAAATCATGAATAAAAACCCAAAGCATGTCCTCCAAGGGCAGTATGGTTCACTTAGCCTGACCATACATCATTAGGTTAAAGATTGTGCTCAAGCGCAGCTGAGTCTGAAACACCTCCCATAATCCCTTCCAAAACTAGGATGTGAAGAGTGAATCACGATTTGAGACTATCATATAAGGGACTCCATGGAGTTTAACTATCTCCTCTTCATATAGGCGCCCCACACTCTCTTCTGAATCGTGTTCTCAAATTGGTTGTAAGTGGGCCGACTTGGTGAGTCCGTCTATGATCACCCAGATGGTATTCTTCTCCTTGGAGGTATGTGGTGATATCTTCACAAAGTCAATCTATATCCCCTCAAACACCCACTATGGTACCTCTAGGGGTTGTGAAAAACCTGTTGGAACCTGGTTCTCAGTCTTTAATTGCTGACAATAGAGGCATCTTGGGACAAACTCTTCAACTTCGTTCTTCATCCCTGGCCGTCAGTACTAACATCGGAGGTCTTGATACATATTCTCCACACATGTATGTACTACCAAAGGGGATTTATGGAACTCCCTCAACTCCTCCCTCCAAAAACTCCATCGGTACTATGGGGCGTCCTCTAAAAATGATGGCATGCTCCCCACCTTTCAAATATATATTAGTGGCATGCCCCATGGACATCTAGGCACATGTGGTCTCATAGCTGAAATCTTTGATTTGTGCCTCCCTGAATGTCTATAAGAGTAAAGAGAAACTACCATTTAATTATGATAAGATGCCTCATCTATATCCAAAATGGATATCTAATGTGAGGATATCTACTCTGAGGCCTCGTTTAGTAGCTCTGAACTCGATATCATGTAGAGAGCATCTACCACCACATTCCCCTTCCATGCAGTATAGACTTGAAAAATGTCATAGTCATGGAGGATCTCAAGACAAAATCAGTTATGTAGATTCATATCCTTCCGAGAAAAGATATACTTGAGGCTCTTCTGGTCATAGTATACGATGAATCATTCATCTATAAAGTAGTGTCGCCACATCTTCAGTGAGAAGACTACCACTGCCATCTCAAGGTCATGAGTCATATTGTTTTACTGATCATGTCTCAAAAATTGAAAGTCATAATAAATCATTTCTATACCCTACATTAGGACACAACCAAGCCCGATTCCTGATGTGTCATAGAACACCACATAGTGGGTGCCCTCCTCTAGAAGCCTCAATATAGGAGCACTCGTCAATCTCTGCCTCAGCTGCTGAATGCTCTCCTGGAATCCTGCTACCCACACAAAGGGTTTTCCCTTCTTTTTGAATACTTTCATGGGTACTTCCTCTCTAGATATGTTGGGTACAAACCTCCAATAGTACCCAGCCAACACAATGAGTCTCTTCACCTCGGTAATGCTCTTGGGTGGTTCCCATGAGAGAACCAACTAGATCTTCATTGGATCCACCGCAACTCTAGCCTCTGAGATGACATGTCCCAGAAGTTGAACCATTCTTATTCAAAACTCACAGTTTAAAATATTTTTGTAAATATGGTGCTCTGGGAGTGTTTCCAAAACCATCCTTAGGTGTATCTAGTGCTCCTCCTCGAATGCTGAAAACACTGAGATTCCATCATTTAAGACCACTACAAACTAGTCTAGATACGGCTATAAGATCATTTTCATGAGTCCCCAGAACACTACTAGGGTGTTCATCATGAAAAAAGATATGACTATGTACTCATAGTGGTAGTATTTACATCTGAAATACATTCCTGAGATGTCCTCATCTCATACTCGAAGCTGGTGATTGCATGATCTGGGATCTATCTTCGAGAACCATCTTTCTCCCTTTAGCTGATTAAAGAGGTCATAAATCCTCAGTAGAGGATACATGTACTTTCACGTTCACCTAGTTTAGGCACCAGAAGTCCACACACAACCTCAATATTTCGTCTGCCTTCTTGGAAAACAACACCGGGGCTTTCCATAGTGAATCGCTGGGCCTTATGAACCCCTTCGTCTACAAATCCTCCAACTATACCCTCTTCTCTCCGATCTTTGTGGGAGCCATCTGATATGAAGGTGTATATATCACTGTCGTCCAGGGGTACTGATCAATGCGTAAGTCTACCTCTCTTCGAGGAGGTAGTGCTGAAAAATACTATGGAATGAGGTCCATGTACTCATCCACCGCTGTAGGAAACTATAGACTTGTTTCATCCACTACACTGAGGTTCATCCTTACCAACTAATGAGTGATCTGCTACACACTCCTATGTGTGAGTCCATCCCATGATACAAGAGCTTCCTTCTCACTGGTGAATGTAAAACTAGGCCCATATCCATGGAAACACCACACTCTTCACCTAAAATAGTCAATCTCAACATGGACTGTGGATAACCAGTCAATACTAATAATTACGTCATAAGGCTTTGACTCTACTACTTGGATATCCCAACCGAATCTCTCACCTCAAGGAGTAATCTCGCATTTTCTTCACTGGTGTTTGATAATTGAATCCCTTCCATTTGGAGTCTCTAATTGTAAGGATTGATCCAATTCCACGATCAGAGTCTTCATGCTCCAAACAAGGTTCGCGGTAAAGAAAGAGTGAATAAATCCTATATTTATAAGAACTTATCATAAAGTAGAAAAGACATAGATCATATGTCGTATTATCTCTGGGACATCAAAACCATTGGCGTTATTCCCCTGAAGCTGGGCCTACCTAGGTACACCTACTCCTGGAGCTCATGGTGGACCTTCTAGGGGTGGTGGTTGTAGTATCTTATACATACGCCTGCCTCCTACCGCTCATCCCACTCCATTGCCACATTTTCTGCCTAGCATACTACCATGTTCCTATCTCTAACTCTTCCTCGGTAGTCCCTCGACCATCTGTTAGTCCTCTACATGGAGAGTCAGAAAATCCCAAGCCATGTGCCCTTGTCCATCGCATGCATAGCATAATCTACTCCCCTGATGAATCCCTCTTCCCCAGGAGCCTCATACCACAAAACCTATGTCCTGGGGTCGTTCTCTAAATGGTCTGGCCTATTTAGACCTCTGTGTCATTTGTTGGCTACCTGCCATAGTTGACTCGGCCACCCATCGCCTGGTAGTATATCCCACTATCAGTGCCTGCTTACCGAGGAATATCTCTTCTAGTAGAGATCACTCCATCACCCAATACTGTTTAGGTATGCTGAAGGAAATCATCGATGAAATGATATACCATCTGAGTCCCTACTCAATGTTTCAGGCTCTGATGACAGGGTCCTGCATTATATCTACAGAGTAACTAGAGAGGTCTTTGAACAACCCATAGTACTTAGCCACCGTCAAGATATCCTGCTATAGGTGAAGCAACTCCTGTATACGCATATAGCACAATTTTGTGGTGGGGGGGGGATCCTCCCAAAATAGTCGCTCGATGTCATTCTAGGTTATGGTCACCTCCTTGTGATTCTAGATGGTCAAAAACCACCTTATCCCAACTGATCCATAAAGAAGGCTCGCTTCTAGAACCACCATCAAGTCACATGGCATCCGCACTAAGCGAAAGACTCACATAACTTCCTCCAACCAATCCTAAATGACCTGATGTTCTATCTCTCACCTAAACTTAAGAGGTCTCTATTGTAGGAACTCATGTAAGGAATTGAGACTACGTGCGTCCTCTACTGATAGGGCTGATAGTAACTATCGACCAAGTTGTGGTGGTATCATTGGGACACCAACCAAAGGTACAATCTAATGAAATGGTCACTGTATCAAATCCTCATCTATATGTAGACCATAATCATGGTCATGCTATAGAATCTCGGATGGTTGTCTATGTTGAGGCCTCCAAAAAGATATCAGGATAAACCATAGTCAATAGATTATACCAGGTGATCTGACTCTAACTCAAAAACCGATCATGGGAAAACACTCAAAGACACATGAAACCAGTGTTTTTCATGTACAGGGTCGAAAAAATGAATGTAGGGTCCTGGTGTATGGATACGTCAGACACCACACCAACTGTGGAATCCCTATATTGAAGTCCAAATTCGAGACAATTAATACTTTCCCCCCATAATTTTGATTAGACTCTTACTTATTCTGGTAGAACCCTACTCTAATACTAAAATTTCACGAACTATCCCTCGGGGCCTATGCCATGACTATCCCAAGACCACTTTCAATAATCCAGGGGCTAGAGACTAGCACTGAGAAGGCATATCCCAAAAAGGGAAGGCATTACCTTTATACCTGTACACACACAGACAACAAAAACTGAGTAAAGGTAAACACTAAGTAAACTAGAACTGTCACTATGAAAACTACTGAAAATATAGTAGAAATTGAAATGTAAAAATAGTCTAGAATACAAACCCATTACCATGAAGGAATTTATATCTAGAAGTTCTGACATCTCAAACCCTACCTGAAGGGTAGGTTGAAGGTGGATATCTATATCCATAGACGTATGTTCCGTCCATCACGTCTCACTCAGAAACACCTAGTCATGGACAACCAAGATCTCCGTCAAAGCATCGATTACCTACACGAGACATGACACATGCAGTCGAAGCTCGTGTTGAGGTGAGTAACATAATACTCATTAGGGAACTAAAACCACAAAGGAAAGACCACAAAGAAAGACCACACTAAAAGATCACACAATATTATAACAATGTAAAGATCGCTCACAACAGTGATAACTCAAAGTATAGAAAGTAGTATTTTCAGTCGTAAAGAGGAATCATCTTGTACTACTGAGGGACTCATCCCTAATGAGCCACTGAGGTTTTCTTGGCAATTGGATCACTGAGGTCCACTTGGATGCTGGACCACTCATGTCTGCCTGGCGGCTAGACCACTGAGGTCCCCTCATCTGGTGGACCATTGAGGTACACTCGTCTACTGGACCACTCATCTCCTCTCTTCTGCTCAAACACTAAGGTCACCTCATCTTCTAGACCACTCAGGTCAACTCGTCTGTTTGACCACTAAGGTCCCCTCATCTGTTTGACCACTTAGGTCTTCTTGTCTGCTGGACAACAGTGGTCTACTCGTCTGTTAGACCACTAAGGTCCGCTCTTCATATCTTTCATTTCACAACTAGCCATATGATTACCTCTCTCTAGCATGTTTGATTCCGAGATAATCTACACATGAATCCATCAGTTGTATCTACACTACCACAAAAATTGACATAGTGTATACCCAAAGTATCATCTCATTGCAAGGGTCCCTACGCTGTAGGCGATGCCTCAATCGGATTCCTGATCTTAATGATATTGGGGATTTAGTAAATAGGAGCTCTTTGCATCCGAGCCCAGTCCGACATGGTGGGACTAACCTGACCAACCCGGACCAGGGGTCCCACATGGCACAATCCATTTGGGTTGACCCAACCCAACCCAGTTGTGTTTGAGCTGACTGGGCCCGACCTAGCCCATTAAACCTTGCTAGACCTAGTCCTGTGCGGCTATGTTTCGAGCCAACCAGGCCGCTCAGTAGACTGGTTTGATCTACCGGCCAATCCTGAGGTCGGTTCCGGCCTACCACACTATCCGGGCCAGCTAGGTGGACCGGTTCTCTTGTTATGACCTAGCCTCTTGACCGAATAGATTTTCCCCAGTCAGGAGGATACAGTTGGAGCCCGCATCTCCTACTCCTAGTTGACGCATTTTAATGTCTCATTTGACCCACATCTTGTGGCCATCTATAGCAGGGTTCACTCGACAGACAGATGTGGTTGGACACTGTGTGCAATGTGGCTGGATGCCTTGAGTTTCTCTGACGACTGATGTCATGGGTCCTCTATAGCAGCCATGACATAGGTGTCATTGTCCTCTACCACAACTGTGTCCTGGGGGCCGCGACCTGGTTCCACCACCATGGATGGGCGCTACGACCTTGTGCCATGACCTCTCATCAATGTCATGATCCAACTGGCCATAACACTTCTTTCCTGGTGATGTTGTCCAATGATACATTGACCATTGCGCCAAGACGAATGGGAAGAACGCAAGAATAAAATCCGGGAAGGAGTCGCAACACAAGAACACTCAAAGAACGTTCTAGGTATTTGTTCGTGTTGAACTGGATGTGTTCTTGTTAGCAAGTTTACAAAAAACCAAAAATAAGGTGGAATAATAACTAATATTGATATCCACCATTTTTTCCTCGCATCATTAACCCTCCCATATGAATGATCGATCAGTGGGTTAACTTGCTCATGAATTAACCCGCGTACATCATTTTAAATAAGGAACATGGAAAATGAATTTGCACAAAAAAGAATTGAACCCCTAAATGGGAAAAAATATTGCTCATCGATGATCTTTAGTCTACTTCTTTTGATCAGTGGTCATAAATCTGCACCCCATTTGTGTCGTCACCATCATCCGATTCACCAGCGTTCGTCGTTGGAGAGGTTTCCTTTGTCGTTCATTAGAGGAATTCCAGGGTTTCTCATTAACACTGTATTCCCTGTTTAATTAATGAAGTAATATGCATCTACGTTGCATCCTCACCACCACACTCCATTAATTATTTTCATCAATGGGATTCAACATAGAATTGTCGTTGCACCACAACACTGATCAGTCACTGCGTAAAAAGAATAAAATCTAATAAAATATTTTTTTATGTTATTTTATTTTTCTTCCTAAATGTCTAAAAATTAACTTCCACCCTCGACCATCGCTAGTTGAGGATAGGCTCCACCAAAGGGAATAATTCCTTTATGAGATCAACTGTAGTCTAAGATTTCCAATCTGAGTTACCAATTATGAGTTATAAGGATTTTAAAATAAAATAATCATTACTTAATTATTTAATTTATGACCAAAAACTACCTTCCACTATTATCCCATGACAGCCAATGTTAGGTTTTTTCTAGGAGAATCTCAAAACTCTATGTTAAATAGTGCCCTCAAATTTTTGATACGATTAGTGCTCTATAATTTAGAAAATACTATTGACATGATTATTTAATGAAATTTAGAAATTTTTCAAAAATATGTTCTGATCACTTAGGGCCTCAGAATTATGTGTTGTCTCAAATCATGGCCTCGAAATTATCCCATTTAATCTATTTTTTGGAATTCCATGATATTATTTTGTTAATCTAAAATTAAGAGTGTTTTTAAATTTAATTTAAACCCTCTTGTGAATGGTCTTGACAATAGAGGTATCATGTGCCTATGTCATAACATCCTACCATTAATCATTTTATTCATTGAGAATTCAATTAATATTTTCATTGATCTTTCCAAAATGATATTATTAATGTATTCATTTATTTATCAGTTTATCGATCACATGACATGTGCATTTGGTTACTCGCTATTCAATATTTATTAATCCATATCATGTTATGATAGCCATGTTTTTCTATTAAATGACATATGCTTTCAGTTATTCACATTTCCACGTTGATTATGATTGGTAATATTCTTGCATTGATATTATATATGGATGCACTTACTTCTCAGTTTAACGATTACATGATATTTGTTTTTAGTTATTCTTCTTTAAAATTTGATTAATATTTATTCAATCTTAATAGCATCTTCTATACATAACCCTTCTCGATCATTTGATATCACCCTTATTTTTTTCATTTTCCCATGATTCCATGATGTTTTCTATGAATGATATATAGGGATATTCTAGGTGGAATAATGTTATTCTAAATATATGTTGTAATATTTGGATTCAAATTTAATATGGGAATCATGAATTTATCTAGTTCGGAAAGGCTATTAAACTATTTTGTCCTTTAGGAAGTGATTCCTTGTATCTTATTCCAATATAAAAAAGCAGTAACTAACTCCGGGCTGCTAGGGTTGGATTCGCTATTGTAGGAATCAGATGAAATATTATAGAAATCTTGGGAACTGTAATTAGGAAAATAATTTGGGAATATAGACCTATGATGAAATTTTTGGATAAGTGTAGAAGAACAACCTACTGTTTTGGTAAGGTGGAGATTATGTGGGTGTTCTTTACAATAAACCCTTATCAAGATACTATAAGTGGATTTGGTTCTAGCACATTTGTACCTATAGGTAATAACTCTAAAAAATGAAAATTGTTATTTCCCCGATCATAAAATGGTGCAAAACGATTGGCCTTACCGTGCACCTGGATTGACACTCTCAGGGCATGTTCCTAGGATAATTCACATTTTCTATATAAACCATTATGAAGGATCTGAATTGATGATTGCAATGAATGAATTTGGTTAAGCATAAGTTCTAATAGATTTAAAAAATATGTCTAGAAGGATTGAGAAACTTTTTTATGTGTAAAAAATAATGTCATAATGAAATGAATATAAGAGAAAAAAATTAAGAGTGCGATGGAAGGAAATATGTAACACCATGATATTTTCTAAATTATTTTTGAATTAATTTAATCTTTTTGATATTACTAATTTCAATCAACACTAATAATAGTTTATTTTCTATTTATGTCCAGCATTATATGAAAAACTAATTTAATCTTTTGCAACAAAAAAAAATATTTTTTATTTTTCACTATATTGAACATTGAGGATAGCTTAAATTACATGCAACAATGACTTTCCTCGATGGCTTGTGTAACATGTAAATACCAAATAATGATAATGACATATTATTAAATTATGTTCTAATATATCATAGTTGTTAAATTAATAGTTATGAAAAGGGTTAAATAACACATTAAAATATATGGTTTACACAAATATAAAATTAATTCATTGGCTACAAATTAAAAAGAAATGAATACGAAAACTCATTAAATATACTGTAAAATATTATTATTTTTATTCCCACAACGATATTTTACAATAATAAATAATATTTATTACAAAAAAATACTGATATCAATGTTATATATATATATATAATATTCAATAAAAATATTTTTTATATTTATCCAATATATTTTATAGGTTTAAGATAAAAACAAGCGTAATTTTATACACAAGCACTATAATTCTATTATGGCATTTTTACGGCCTTTTAATTGAAAAACTATTTGAAATCCAATTTTTTTAATGTATATGGATTATATATGTTGAAATAAACTTTATATTTTAAATATAAACATAAAATTTAGGTTAGGATAAATTTTTGGTATTATTTTGTGATGATTTATTTATTAATGAATAATAAAAAATAATAAAATTTAATTCAAAACTAACATTTTCTCTAAAATATTTATAAAGATAAATTATATTTTAAATTTTTTAATGTTTAATTATACCATATTTTTATCAATTAATCTATTTTATTTCATTGGATTCAGTTTAACTTTTAAATTTACTATAAAAACATAGCATACTTTTGGAGGGTTTTACATTAAAAACCCATATTGTCATCCTATTTACATAATTAAATTATAATCAATTTCAGCCAGTTATGTAATTGGAATCTAGAAAGTGGATTATATATTTATAAACATCATAATTTATAATTTATAATATGTTAAAGTTATTTTTTTACCAGAAATATTAGTGAAAGTAATTAAAATTAATTAAATTGATTGAGGAAAAATTAAGCTAGCAATGGACTGCACCATAATATTAATGACCTGAATGACATAGAAAAATGTCTAAAACCCATTAACTATCCATATTTAGTACATAAAAATTCCTTTATTGTGTTTTTTTGGGATGACTTTTTTAGGTAACAACATGGGTACACCTTACATGTTTTCAAAAAATGCCATGTGTGTCCACTTCCTTACCTAAAAAAGGCCTCCAACTCTCCCTATTCTTTGTACCTCATAAAAAACTTATGTTCATCCAATCATACCAATACACTTCAAAAAATACATTCTTACACATTGATTCTTACATTTTGGAATAATTCCATCCAAGGAATCCCTTTGATGAAAACCTAAAGAAGCTACCTAAAGAAGATATTACATCCCTCCTCAATCTCATTTCTTTTATTTTCCATTCTCCAAACTATAAAATATTCTTATTACATGATTATATAAAAAAGTATCATAAATATACTAGTATTTTTTATACTAAGGGTATGAACTAAAATAATACACACTTTTATTTAATGGGCAATGAACACATTCTTTACGTGGATGATGAACAACCACCTCACAAAATAATGAGTGCTCATTTTTCCTTTACCACCACTCATGGTGGAAATTAAGATGGAAAATATACTTATATATGATATATATGAATTTTATTATGTCTTTCTACATACATAAATTTTTTAGAATATACATTTATACTTTCCATCTTTTGTAAATAAAATAATCTCATTTGAGGAAGTGTGGACTATCGCCCCCTCAATGTGTTGTGATTTTTTCATAGACAACATGGAATGTTTTAGGGATCTTATTAGTGAAATTATATGATATATACATGACATAGTAATTATAATGAAATTTTAATATATAAATATATTCATATATTTTATTTCATTCAATTCTTTCAATACAACAACAAAATGGAAACAACGTTTATGTGTACGTGCGACCTACCTTCTCCATGAACTGTGTATTCCATTTTCATACTTTTATATTATATATATTATTATAATAAAAATATAAATAATATGAAAGTTATTTAAATCATATTTTACATTCAATAAAACATGATATATCCATAAGGATCAAAGATACCACAAAATAAGATACATGCGAATATTAAAGTGTATATTACCTAAAGTGAAACTTTGAAAAATAAATGTTAATAAACAGGAAATATAATGTCATAATATAAAATATATGGTATTAGATATAATTATATTTTTCAGTGATGTATTTATAATATTATACATTTATTAAAATGGCGGTTTGAGTGAGTATGACGAGAGGCAAGACACAATGTAAGTGGATTTCATCTCACTTTTTATTTCTATGAGATACAAGCCTTAATCACCAATAATATTGTTTTTGTGGTGTATATAATGAACATGGATATATTATATGAATATTAATATTTAATTTTTTAGCACAAAAAAATATATTCTATGATATTTATTTCATGGATTTTATGTTTCAAAAGTTACCAAATAGGAAAGACATCTTTGTCTCAGTTTTCATTCTTTTGAAAACATGTTCTGTTATAAAACTACATAATTTTTTGGTGTATTTTAAATGTTCTATAATTAACATACTTAAAATAATGTTATTTTAAGCTTCTTTAAATTTAATATTCTTACATGAGGATTATGATTCAATGTTACCAAGTGATAATATGTTTTTTGATGCAATGTAATAGTTTTTCATGATTGTTTTTTATTATGATTCCATTAATGAAATAATATAAACAATATATAATAAATTATCATGAATATTATTAACCTCTAGATATTTATGTCATATCCAGGTAATGTTAAATTTTTATAATCTTTTTTACTTAAGATTATTAATCATTTTTTTAAAAAAATGTGGCTATATCATTCCTTTCTGTCAGAAATCTATGTTCTTTTAAAACCATTATTTCTAAAAATATTTTTAAAAATATTTTAATTTTATCCTATGAAACTAAAAAAAATTACCCATATTTTATCATTTATAAAATGAATTTTTAGGCATATTATTATTTTTTTGATCGAGACACTTTTATTAATTTTTAATTTAAAAATGGAATGATCGGCATGTAAAAACATACCAATCAGCATGACCATATTTCCTTAAGGATTCCATTTTAATTTTCCATGTTTATTTTTAATGAAAAAATGATATTATAAATATTAGGGAAATGAATTTTCATGAAATTGGTTTCTAATTAATAAGGTCTCTAAACAAATATTTTATTGTTATCAATTAATCCTTTAAAATTATTCAAAGCTATTTTTTAATGAAAAATGGTTTTAAAAAATATTTTATGTTTTAAAAAGTATTTTAAATTTTTTAAATCATTCATCATGTCATTTAAAATTATTTTAAACGATAGGATTTTCAAAAACTTTTCAAGAAACTTTTATAAGTTTTCAAGTAAAGTTGTTTTCAAAAATATTTCAGGATCTCTTTTTATGGTTTAAAATAAATAGGTTTCCAAATTTTTTTGAATGCACAATTTATAGGTTTTAAATTTTATTTTCAATAAAATAGGTCTGAAATGTTTTTATGTTTTAAAGATCCCTTTTCAATTAATAAAGGATATTTTCATCACAATTTTTTAAAATATATTTCAAAATTATTTTATATCTAATATGACACTTATTGATGTTACTCGTGTCCCTATAGGAAATGATTCAATGTTTCCATTCATATTCTATCTCTAAATAGTTTTTTTATGACATAATGTTAATGAAAAACGTTCCTCTTCAATGAGTTTTATGCTTGTGAAACCCGCTTCTTTTCACGGGTTAGGATTTGATGAAATGATTATAAAACCTATCTTTTCCCTCAGGTTAAGTTATAATTACATTGGAATGACAACCATTTTATTTCATGTTGTTATTATAGGATGTTTTTAGAACCCATATATTTTAATGGGTCATGATATGATGAATGTTTTATATCATATGGCACATGTATGAATGATTTCATTATGAAATAGATGGGACATACTTTTTCCTCTAATGCATTGGTCACCAATTTATATATCAGGAGATAATGGTGTGAATCATATTGACAAGCTTGATACACTCTTGGATGATGGAGAAACTCAATCCCTTACAAGGAAAGGACTGCGACCGGGGATGGTGGGGAGTCCCTCTATGTAAGTTTATTCACCATGATGCTGGAAGAGGAGGGAACATGATTTACTTTGGGAATATGGGGAAACCTGATCCCTTAAATTGAAGGGATTGTGACTTAGGATGGTGTTATATCACACCTAGTAGGTGCGGATCTGATGAAGTTCTTGATAAGTTCTAGAAATGATTCTCGAATTATAAGGAATCATATCACATGTCAATGTATTCCACAATTCCAGGTCTTATTCCTATTATATGATTTCATTGATTATATCCATTATTTACTTATGATTTTTTCCTTATGGACTACTATGGTTTACTAAATTATTCATTTTTTTGTTCTTTAGTATGAAAGGTATGATCTTATAATGTTATGATCACATTATCATACCCCTATGCTTATGTTCAGTCTTACATGTCTCCCTTTATTACCCTTACTGAGCATATAAGATCACCAATTTTCTATGTTTCCTTCCCCAGGTTATGAAGATATGTATTACGTATGATGTCCCTAATAATGGTGATAGTCATGAATAAGCTAGTGGCAGAAAATGTTTCTCGCTTATGCACTAGTGATTTTGTTTCTATGTTTCCAAATACACTAGACAAATATAGTCTTTTGGTGTATGTTTGTTTAATGATTTAGGTATTGTAAAAAAGAAATGTAATGAATATGTATTCTAATATAGGATTTTTGCAAAATAAATCACATCCTATTAATCTATTTATATATTGTTGTCTTAAATATGGAGAACCAAGGAATGATACAAGTCAATTCCATCTTCTTACAGCTAAACTCTAGACCATGGAATGACCTATATGTAAATAATACAAATGAATTATTTATGTATTTGTATACAATAATAAAATTTAAATGTTTTTTACTAATGGTATTTTGGTTATATGAATCATGAAACATCTAATTATTTTTTAAAATTCTATAATTATATATGTCTTCATTATCATAAGATCTATGGATACCATCATGTGTTTATAAGTTTAAGATTTATTATAATATGTAAGTCTTAAAATAATAAATTTGGGTTTTATGTTATGGAGTTATACCAAGACTAAGAAAGTTTTTGAGAAATTTATGGAAAGTATATATTTTTGGAAAAAGTTATTTTTTGAATAATGCATTTACATTTTATAGACATATGTTTAGACTTGTTGATAATCATTAGGGTTAAAATGACCATTAATTACATTGTAATAATAGTCAAATAAGATTATTAGACTTTGAAAATAATGTATTGAATTGAAAACCTTATTAAAATAGTTATTTAATGATTTATTTTATTTTTATGGATGACCATCAAAAGTTTTTGAGATCATTATAGGAATTTGATGAATATAGTTTAGAAAAAGGAAAAACTGCACACTGGTGGACAACCCATCTTATCCAAGTAGGAAATGAAACTCGATCCCATGAATGATGGACTATTAGTGTTTAGAGAATACTGTTGGCCTATGTGATTACATAGTAAATATTACATTATTTTATTTAAACTATTTGATGGATTAATATTCATGATGAACCAATGTTGTTAGTATTATGGTTTAGATATTCATTTATTATAATAGAAAAAATTTTCTAACCATATTGGCTTTGAATTTTTCTGAGATATATAGAAATAATTTACACACTTTAATATCCCATATGATCCATTAGAATTGAATTTTAGTTCATCATTAATAAAAAAAATCTTTTGTGGATATTTATTTTTGAGAGCAAAGGGATAAATTGGATATTTATTGAAGAAAAACCAAAGGTTGAAATTATGAATTAGGAAATAGAAATGTATCAAGAAATTATGTATTCTTATATTATGAGAAAGTAAAATAATTATTCATATATTTGATAAATAACTTTACATAAAAATGTTTTTCTATTACATTTATATATGATAAATCAGATGGTCTTTTAAATCATTAATGATTTATGGTTTTGAGAACCTTAAATTTCCATTTACCATTCAATTTCTTATAAAAAAGGAAAAAATAACTCTATATAATTATTTAAGAATTTATTCCATGTCTATATATTCAATTTCCACCAATGTTCTCCTTCTTAGAAACCTAGTTTTGTGTTATTCCACAAGAACATGGTACTTCCCATTCTCACTCATTAAGAGGATATTTTATTAACTATATTACTTTATTGTATTTAAAAATAATAATATTGAAATATAAAACCCTTTATTACCAAGATCAATATTAAATTAAAAGTATGTAATTTATTTAATGTGGGGAGAATGTAATACCCAAAAATTATAGAAGAATATCATTTTTTGATAGCATAAGCAACTCACAAAAAAAAGTATAAATGAAATGTGAAATATTATTAAAATGTTTTTGATTAATATAATAGTTATAACCTAGTATTTTTATTGTAGTTTAGTAATATTACTAACTACTATATTTAATTTATGGTACTATATTGATTATAAATAAAATGAGAACCACTTAAAAGAAAATGAAATGTTTGCTAAAATATTTTATTTTTTCAAAATGCTGGACTACTTGTGATTTGTACACATAACTTAAAATTAATTGTTACCAATTTTAGAAAATATATTTTATAAAATTAATATTTTTGATATAATAATATCAAAATTATCTTAGGGTTATATTTTTTTATTTTTATAAAAGGTTTCATTTTCTGAATAATTGTGAAAAATAATGATATTTAATTTAGAAATGAATTTACATTTGAATGATTTATGAGGTTAAATTATATTTTTAATGGGTTTTAATGTAAAATTAGAAAAATTATACATCAATTAATATAATTTAGATCACGGTAATCATATTTTTATTGAAATTTTATATAAAAACATTTTAAAATATTGAACATTTTCTCTTTAAAAATCCACTTCCTCATCTCTTCTGTGAGATTAATTTCAAATTAAAATTTCCCACTTATATGAGTTAAATTTATAAATATGTATTTAATATTTTTAACAAAAAAAAATTATAATTTATAATAATACAATTTCTTTTACTAAATTGAATTGTGAAAATACTAAAAATTTAGTTACCGTGACGTAAAAATGGATTTACCAGTTGGATAAACTATAAAGATAAGGGTTACAAATGACCTTAAAACTTTTAAAACACCCATTTTATGATCATATTCTTAAATTGTATCTAATATGGTCAATAATAGACTATTTAGGGGGATTTTTTCATGATAAGAATGTGGAATTGATTGAATATTTTCAAAAAATTACAACTGTGCCACTAACATCACTTATAAAAGGCCATCCCTAATCCTCTAGTATTAACAGATTCATACCCTTTTGGTTCAGTAACTTCCCACCAAAATAACATACCAACTTCTATATGATAATCCTATAATCATTAATTTTGGAAAAACTACAACATAAAAAATCTTGTGGTGTAAACCTAAAGAGGATACCCGAATAAGAGGTAACATTATTCAATGAGAATTTTTTTTTATTTCTTCCTTCGCCTCCATAAATTATTTAAAAAAAATTATATAATAAAATATATATTTCACATATACATCTATTTTTTATGTTATGTTCATGAACTACAACCACCTCCACTTACATCAAATGGTTTATGAAATCATTGGTTGTGTGTACGGTAGAATACCACATCACAAACTAATGTCATCCGTCATTCCATTAACTCCACTCACAATTCAGTTTGATGATTTATATAAAGTATTTATATTGTATTTATAAAATAATTATACCTATTTATTTTTTATATCATATGCATCTTTTTAATATTTCATTATGTAGGGGATATGGTAACGTCGCTCGTGTGTACAGTGAACTACCGCCTTGTGAAGTGATGTTATTCGTCTTTCACTAATGCTTTACTTGGAAGGTATAAGGATATATTTAATTATTATATGTGATATAGATAAAATAATTATTATATTACTGAATAATTTATCCCTATTAAAGGATAATATATAATTTTCTTTTCTTTTCACTGAAAAATGATAACATCATTCGTGTACATGTAAACCACTGCCTTCACAAAGCAATGTGACTCTCCTATCTTCACTAAACCACATAGATGATATATATAAATATATTTAAAGATATAATTATTTATTAATAATAATATTATCATTATTTAAATATAAAATATTACTCATCTCCTTTACATAGTGATCATTGAAAAATGAAAATTTTAATCTTCCATACATACAACATACGGTCTCAATGATTGTAACAAAATTCATTTATCAATACTATAATTAATGATTGGTATTAAAATTAAAATTTGTGTATAAATATTATAATTATATCATGATTATTATTATTTATATAAAATAATGATATAATATTTCTTAGAACCATATCTTTTATTATTAAACATGTATTTGAAAACAAGATAATTAACAACCGAAACAATGAAAATAAAGAAATATTATTAAATAATGGTAGACAAAATGTAATAAAAAGATTATATATAATACTATATATCTTAATATGGTTCTTTAATAAGTTAATAAAACGTTAAAAAGTACTATATAGGATGTTAAACCACATTCAACCAAAAGGCAGTGTGAGGTAAGCGATTTCATCTCAATTTCATTTCATTGAGGCATATTGTAATGTTATGTACCTAATTTCACTAATATGGTTTAAATGCTACCCATTTGACATGTAATATCATGAGTTACTCGTTATTAATTTTACTATATGTATAAATATTAATTATTTAATCTAATTGAATAAGAATTAAATGTTTCATTATTGTAAATAATTTCATAACAATTTTGTTTCATTGTGTTAAATTACTTTTTCAACATATTTGGTGCTCTAGGATTATTTTTATAATTGAATTTTTATTATATTATGTTTTATTTTCAATTCTTAGGTGTATTTATATTTCATAAACATAATAGATTCAATTAATAATTATCACATCAATGATATGATCATTGTAATGGTTGATTTCACAATCTTTTTTTAATTGGGATTGTTTATTCTTGAATTTCATTTCAAGTAAATTATTTCACAATTTTCTAATAAAACCATTTTTTTTCTACTCTAAATATTAATGATATTTTAATGTAATATTACCATTTACCCACTCTCTAGTATATAATATAATTAATAAAATACTATTGACGAAATCTGAAATCATCTCTCTCTTCAATCAGAAATATGTTTTCTACCAAAACCCTATTTTATAAAAAAGTTTTCTAACATGTTTTAACCAATTTAGAAATGATTTATTAAAGTAATGTTTAAAAATTTATTACTTATTAATTTTTTAATGGAACCTTATTTTTATTTTCCACATAAGTAAATATTATATACGTTCACAGCGAAAAAGGGAATGTTCTTGTAACTTGTACAAAATGAACATAATTACCCACTATCATGAATATAATTTCATTGAATTTTAATTTTTTTTAAAGATTTATTTTTTATGAAATCTATTTTTCTAATAATCTAAAAATTATTTCTTTTTAGAAGTGATTTTTAATGAAAAGGATTTTCAAAATAAAAATTATATTTCCCTAAAGAATGTTTTAATGATATTTCTATGTAATTTCTATTAATAAATGAGAAAACCCATTTATTTTATATATACTACCCTGGGGATATGTTATATTGATACTATAATTATTCTTCCCCTAGATGGTTTATGATTATATTGACCAAGAATATTTTTTACAGTAACTTCCTAGATTCTTTTTTTGTGATCTAAAACATCCCCTTGTAATATTTACTTTCCTATGACAATTAGATAGTAACATGACCCTAAATATATATATTATTTATTATTGATATGGTTATTTCTAAAATAGATTCTCATTTATACATATGGTGCTTTACTCTAAATGTTATTTGATTGGCTGGGGAAATATTGATATATTTGTATCCTAAAATAAATACAAAACTTTTATGATAAGGAATATTTATTCATGAACTAAATCAATTATTTGATAAATTATGAAAATTTTTACCTATAATGAGGGGTGGGGCTCAGTATTATATCTACCCTCAATTCATTTTTAGGTGTCATAATCCAAATCATTAAGTTAGAACTACACATTTTTTACCTATAGTTTAACCCATCTCGTAGAAGGTAATTATGGTTGAGGTATCTTGTGCTTGAGACCTAACTTCCAATAATTAAGAATTGACTTTATTACCAATTTAGATGTTATTATCGATGATATTTTCACCATGATATTATCCCTATATGCATTTTATTCATAGTTCATTGAATAAATGGAAATTATTTTTAGTTATTTATATGTACAAGTTTATTATGACCTATCAAATTATTATAGCCATGTTGTTAATTAAATGGAATGAATTTTCATTTATTTACGTTTCCATATTTATTACAATTCATGATATTTTTTCATTTACATTATCTCTGGATGCACTTCCTTCTCATTTCATTGATTACATGGAATGTGTATTTAGTTATTCACATTACCATTTTGGTTATTTTCTGTTGATTCATGATATATTATACTGTACTTAACCATTACAAATTATTTGTGCTCAACCATATTTTTTATTTCCCAAATTATCCTTGATGTTTACTATGATTTATATATAGGGATATGATAGATGGAATAATTTTATTCTAAAAAAATTATTTAATATTTTTAGTACTCAAATATAATATTGGAATCTTGTATTTATCTAGTATACCAATAAAAATTAACTATTCAGTACTTTAGGATGGAATTCCTATTATCTTACTCCAATTTAATATAGTAGTCATTGGCTCGAGGCTACTAGGGATGGGTTTATTACAATCACTACAAAGGCTTCGATGAAAGTTAGAAAAAAATGGTTATTACCTCATAGACAACAAAATAAATTAATTTTAGGATGTAAAAGGTACCATATCCCCAAATCTAACTATTGTTTGGGGTGATACAGATTTGAAGAGGGATATGATCCGTGGGATGATCATTATTAAAAGGAAATATGTTACACTAAAAAAGATTAATGATGCAAGAGGAGTGTGATGTATTATATATCCTAATTTATATTAGGTATAAATGAAAATACCAAATGGATGAAAGGACTTGAACTAACAAAGAATTTGTGTTCAGAATCCAATTTGCGTTTCTAAGTCAAGTTTTGAAGTTAAATTTCATAATAAATAAGGTAAATTGATTTAGAGTTTGATAAATAATTAAAGTGGTTTCAAATATAGATTTGAATGTTCCAGTGGTATCAAGTCACCTTTATAGATCAAAAAATGATATCATACCATTACTCATGCGGTATCTTACCACTATAATTAGAATAATACAACTCAATATAAGAATAAACTATGTTCATGGTACAATTAAAGTTTATTTTATATTTTACTAACGTTGGGATATTAGTTGATTGTATTTCAGAATACGAATAAGCTACGTTAAGGAAATGTAAAATCATATAAATGGTCATACCGTGATTAATATTTCCTCAATACTTGTTATTAAAAGTATAATGAATTCAATAAGAGATGGTGATGAACACATGAATGTTGTTTAGCCTCAACCAAAAAGAATAATCCTAATAGAGATGGAACAATAATGGATATCAAGTGATATCAGCAGTTTTTTATGAACATGTGGTATCATTTAGTATAACATGTGATATATATATATAATTTTGTTAATATTTTTTATTTAATAATGGATTGATGATGGTGTGATTCATTTCACAAGAATATGTGCTGAACAAATTAAGATATCAGACTACATGTGTTCATTAATGTAAGTGAGTGACATTGAAAAAATTGATATTGTTGAAAACAATCTTATTTACTACAACAATTTTAGACTTAGTAGACTTATAATTATTTTTTATAACTCATTTCTATGAGGTAAGTTCACATACTAAAAAACACTAATTATAATTTAGTTGGAATCAAGGAATGGTTCAGAGCATGCAAAAATTAAAATATGGAACTGTGTTTATTAAAAAAGTGGTTTCAACAAATAGAATATCGAATAAAAGATAAATGTGGATTTTAATTCCAAATACTGGTACCGATAAATTACAATAGGTCTAAAGGATCAAAAATTAATTCATTGATCCTAAAGGTGTGAAGGTGGTTAGTGATGTCAAAAGATGAAGAGAAAATTTAAATTTGAAAGTAATTTAAAAAATCTCAATTCATTAGACGTGATCCATTAAAAGATAGATATATCTAATAAATTTTGAATCCTTCCAGTGGTTTCTAGTGAAATGTAAATATGTTTTGGTTTCATGGAGAAATTAAAAGATCCAAATATAAAATAGCACACGAATAATACTTCATGAAAAAAGGGAGAAAAGATTTCTATACCTGGATTTAATTAAATAAGAATAATATTTCCCTAAAAATAGTTTTAGAGAGCTTATTGAAAATCTCAATCAATGAGGAGTAGAGAGAAGAAGGTATCCCTATGGTGTTCAGTGATGTAGGGGGAGATCACATGATGTCTAATTTAGATAAATCCAAAAGTGGGGAAAATATGAAAATCATATATGGACCTGGAGACTCTTTTAATTTTGATGAAAAAAGGGATAGAAATAAATGTTTCATAAAAATATCACATTAAAGACATTTAATGTATGATGAATTTATGATAGTGTTGATAAAAAAAATTTAATTTTGGTGAATGTTGGAACTAAAGGTGTGTTTGGTGTCAGATTTTTTTTCAATCAGTAAAATCATTAAATTAGTGGTTCTATTATTGAAAGAATTATTCTATTTTTTGACATGTTCTTGAAGAGTGGAATAGGAATGCATGGTTTCTAGCATTATTTAATGAAGAAGAATATGATAACTATGCTTCTGGAAACCATAATTGGATGTTATATTGGATGAATGAAATTAGAATGCATGGGTTTCTAATTTTTGTATAATCATGTAATATTTGAAACTGATTTTGGAGTGATTCAATAGGAGAAAAATGAAAAAGTCAGATCTATGAATGTAATTTATGAGAATCCTGATGATGGATTTGTTACAATGGAATTGGACTTTAAAATATAAGTTTATTAAATATTTGAATACCGAGAAATTATAGGATCGAAATATGGAGATTGTAATGTGGTATTTAGTAAATATGGTTGTGAAGTGTTCTAGATGTAAACTATGAGTTTGAACGTTATTTTAGAATCCTGAAATTAATTCAAGATATTTGTAATTTAGTCTGGAAGATTATTACTTGGGTGACCTAACAATGATAAATAATGTAGAGAGAATAAAAAGATATATGTGGTTATGAATTTTTTAATGTTATATGGAATAAAATATTTTTATTCTTACATAAGGTTTTTATATCCTAGTTGATCTTGTGAGAATTTGAAATCCCTCCGAAAAAATTAATTTTTTAGCATATTGGTAGTCAATTTTGGTTATGTCCTGAATTTCCTAGTATAGTTAATATATTTGAGGAGTTGCAGAAGATATTTCATTGAATTTGAGAAAATGAAGAAGTCACAATGCTTTAAGGTGCGGATGTATGATATTTGTGTAGATGGGTAACATTTTTTTGGGAATGAATTTTGGAAAAGGGATGGTAGTATCCTGAATACCTAATATATATTTCGAATTATTTATCGTGACAATGGAATGAAGTCATCTTGTATATGTATCATTTTTCAGAAACGTTCCCGAGTTGTGTATGATTTTTTATAGAATAAGGTTTTAACTTTTCAATCACGAAAAGGAGAGTATCTTCTAGAGAAGGATATGATCCCCATATTACGACTTGGAACAACATTCCATGATTAATATTAGATAAATTTATGTGATTTTCCCCTTTCAAATTGACCATTCTAGGAATAGTTGTTTTATTCCATGGTGACTACATGCATGGAAGATGATATTATTTAGTTATGGATTTTGATTTATATTATCAATCGTATTATATGATTGATAATATAATTAAGTGAGATTGATGAATCCAATGGATTTTTTGGTAAATTAATTATATAGATATTAAAGGGTGATTATAATGGATATAAATAATTAATAAATATGATTATGTAATGTTGAATCCTTATAATTTCTATATTAAAAATATGGAAATTATTACACATGATTATTTGAGATGAAGGAAACTATGAACTAATGAGAATATCATGTTATGAATTTTATAAACGTTTCTATATTCAAAATATATAAAATATTTCACTCATTTTTTCTATAAATATATAAGAATAATCTGAAGAATATTATAAGGGAGTATCGAGGTTGATTCTAAATGAGAAATATGTGATTTGATGAAAGAAAAATAGGGGATTCTATGAAATACAAAATATTTGGTTTCTATACCAAAGAAGAAGTGCAGAGAACATTTATAGATTCATGTATAAACATAAGAATAGATAAGGGACCCATAGAGTATTACCATTGATTATATACAGTTCTAGAAGGAATAATGGTCAGAGAGTGTAAGTGTCATATTACAAAATTTTGATGCCCCAGAAGGAAAGAGATGAGATAATTCTAGTGTGGAATTATCATCATTTATAAAATAACTTTCTGTAGTACATTACATTATATGTCAAAGATTAAATACACATGGAAATAAGATAATCACATCTAGATTTGAGAGAATAAGTTTTGAAACTCAACTCACTATATATACATGGTCTCATATAGATAGAAGAAAAAGTGTGAAAAAATAATGGAGGACAAAGGATCATCTACATAGGATTGAAGTCGAATAAATGTTGAAGATTTATATATTCATCATATACAAACCCTAAAATCTATAGACTAATCAATAATTCATTGAACTAGTCATCCAAGGGGAAGAAGAGGGAGTACTTTTTGGATGATAAGTGATTGAACCCTGAAGCAAGTAAAGGATGTGATCTTTGGAAATGTGTGACCACAACTAAACTTATATACACTTACCTAATGAAATATTGGATTTTAGAGCATTAACAAATCATTATTTTATGTTCCTTGTATGTATCCCTTTACTATGAAATAATTCAAACCCTCATGTCATTAACATGTTTCATTTTTGTAAACATATTTATATACTTTAGTGATAATTCAATCAATGGTGGCAGGTTGAACAATAGATCTTATTAGAATGGAAATAAGGTCCTAATGAAAAAATAGTAGAGTAAAATTATAAGTTTAAATTTTGAAAAACCTAGAATAAACCCATCTTAGAATGTAATGGATTTTAAAAATATTTAATCTTAACCAACTCCAACATATAAATTCCTCATAATCATCAATTTCACAGGTCTCTTAATTTGATAAGAAATGAAAATAATTTTTGGTATAATTAGTGATCAACTAGATTTCTGAAATCTTTTTAGAGGTTCTCAGAAAAAAAAATTATAGCATCCATATAAATTTATTTACATTTAAAAAATTGAATTTGTCTACAAAATGATGTACATATGGTCTACTGATGTTCAAATAGTACCCATTAATATGCAGGGAATTGTGAGAAAAATCCATCTATGTACTTTTTTATATGTAGAAAAAAAATTCATTTGATATTTGGATAATTTTTTGTTATAATAAGATAAAATATCAAATTATAATGCATAAATTCTCTTATAATATCATATATTAAAGGATTATAATTTGGTGAATCGTTTCAAAATTATATAATCAATTACATCAATCTATACATTAAATATCTCACCACCATTATAGAATTAATCATTCTCAAATAATTTTGGTTTCATGACTTAAACTACATTAATTAATAAAATTTTATTAAAATTTTGATTACTATAAATAACCTTAGATAATAATTTATTTCTAAAAATCTAGATCAAAATAATTTATTTAGAACATTACTACACTTCCTACTTTACATCCCAATCAAAATTTATATGATATTTGTGGCTTAAAGAACTATATACCTGGTACCCCATCTGGTGTATAATCATGTTCAAAGGAAAAGAATTGGAGATATTTTTTCCACCCGTATTGCCTTAATTTTAAATCCCATTAAGAGAAGAAACAATTCAATCTATTCTGATCATTAATATTATAAAAGTTTCATTTTTTTTATACCAATATTCATGGCATGATTTTTTTTGAAACTAGATGAAGATTGTATAAAGGGTAATTTGTTTCATGAGGTACTATATTCTGTGAGCTATAGGTAATCATTTCATTGACTCATATATTTTAATATCCAATTGATACAAAAAAAGAATCACAATACACCACATACCTTTATCATGACCTATGAAATATAAAGATCACAGTATTTATTCATTAAAATATTTCCATATTATTCATCAAAAAAACTTCCATCACCTCTTGGGTAAAATTATCCACTAATTAGGGTTAGGATAATATGTATCAAATAATGTGTTAGTAATAACTGAACATCCAAGAAAGTATTTAGACCTAAAAAAACAATATTTGATGATTACCATGATATTACAACCTCTATTTTCACAAAATAAATAGATATTGACCTTTTTATAATAATTTTATCCATAGTTATTAAATATGAAATCTTTAAAGTTCACATTTACATTTTGATATAAAGCTGATGTTTCCTTAGATAATTTAAAATTGTATCTAAATAATTTTTACGTAATAACTTTGATTGGTTATATACCAATATTTCAAAAATGAATACCATGAAAAAAGAGTCATGGTATCTTAAAAAAATATAGGACAATAGTGCCATAAAAATATCTAGAGTGTTTATGAGATCAAATGAAATGATAAATATTTGAAATTTCTATGTAAAAATTGTAATTTTTTATGAATATATTTTATACTCACTTAATGTAGGAAATACTCCAATAAGAAATGGATCTTATAACCACTATTTACCCTTCTATTTTATAACAAAATTATAAATTATGTGAAAATGGTTTATTTTTTTGATCATAAATTGGTTAAATATTTAATATTCAAGGAATACAAATTGATAAAAGACCACCTTCATAGAAAAGAGAATCATATTATCCAAAAGTGATGTATTTATCCTATTAAATACCTCATTTTTTTATTTCAACTATTGTATTTTCAACTCTTCTCGTTCAAGTTATATTATAAAATACCAAAAATGGGACATTATATTCATTTATCAGATTAAATTAGTCGTGATCTCTACCTATCTTTTATAAGGTATCCATGATATATTTTCAAAAAATATTTTAGGAAACATGTTTACTACTATAGAAAATTAGAATTTACTATTTATATCTGTAACATCCTTGATAGGAAATAATAACATATAAGTTATGGATTTTCTATACATTGATATAAGCAAAAATACCCTTGTATTTATTTCCAATTCAGCATTAAAATTATGGATATTTTCTTTTTAAAAAGTAAAAATATTACACCTTTATTGTGATAACATAAGAGTTTTATTTGACGAGTCATTCAATCATGATGATGAGGTCAAACAAGTTCATCTCGTGAACAATGTGGCTGTATAAGAACTCTATGTTTCTTATTACAATACTATAAGATAGATAATTGAATCCATAATTATTTCTTGATCCCTGATGAATTTTATTTTCATTATATATGATATCATTTCCACTTAAAACTCCAACTGATCAAATATCTATGAAACAAATTATTGTATTAGATGAAAATTTTTCAAAAAATATAGAAGTTATATTATTGTTATTCAAAAAGTTACCTTGTATTTTTGAATTAACTACACCTATCTTGGTTAGTGTAGAGTTAGTGGTGAATAAATAGACTTGGGAATTCTATGTTTTAGGTTTGACCACTCCTAGAGAGACTACCTTTTATACATTATGGGTAGTTACTTCCTGATTCCTCCCAAAGAGTATTTATAATCATCATCAACTCTATTAAGGGATTATTACCTATATATATGATTCCTGAGACTAATTTGGTCTGATAACATGAACATAAAGAGTTTAATAGTTACTATATTTGATTAAATGGCATGATCTTTTGGACTCATAAAACGGTTGAATTATTTGTGATATTTTTTCTCTATATATTTGAAGGATATATATTGGAAAAAACCCTTGAGTCTCTATCTAATATGAAAAATAATTTATTCCCTTTTATTTATTATAGGACCTAGTAATTCCCTATAAAAATTTATCAGACCTTATTTTCTATGAACTCTTAATTATACCCCTCAAATATGTTAGTAAAATACATTACCTCAACAACAACATCCCTCTAGATAATTCTCAACCACCACAACATTATTAACTAATTTGACATAATAATCCATATAGGAAATCACTACTGTTTATTTGTTCACATTCTAAATCCTTGATATAAATATTTTACAGTTCATAAATTCTCTTTTTTCAACATTGGGTGTAAATCAAGAAAGATTACTAAAACAAGAAGTATACTCTTATAAAAAGCTGGTTTATTTATACTAGTTCAAGAATAAACTTTTATTTTTCAAACAATGTTCCTTGAGATATAAATTTTAATTAAAAAATATATTAAACATATGAAATTTAATCCCATAATTAAACATATCATATATCACTAACTCCCAACCTTGGATAAGGATTCCCAATATGTGTCCAACATTATCCTAAAAACATTAGGGGTATCTAAAAATTAAATAATGTGACTTATTTGATATATTAATTTATATTTTGTGAATTGACTAATGTAAAAATTTAACATTAGAGGGTTATTCAATTAAAATTATAGATATCTATTAGAATTATAATTATTTATCCATACTTACGTAACATATATATAAAAATACTGAATCAGGTTTCCAAAAAACTATTGATTCATGGGAAATGTTTTTCATGATATATGGATGATATAGAAACTAAATGGGGTGAATTGTACTTAAAAACATGATATAAAATTTTCCACCCACATGAATATTTAGTTTGAAAATAACATTTCCTGAATAAATCAAAGTATACAATGCCAATTAAGTAAAAAAATAAACCTTTGGATATAAGATTAAATAGAAAAAATATAACAAGCAATTTAATATTAAATTAAAACATATTAATTAAATAATAAATATAGTTATGGGTAAAAATACTCAATCTCTTAAAGGATATTATTTCTAAAAAAATAAAATTAGGGATGTATTCACTTTTAAACTAATATGGGGGATGTTTTAGTGGAAAAAACCATTATGTACAATCATTGCACTAGAATTTCATTTAATATATACCTTTCAAAATGTATCATGTTTCAAACCCAGTGAATCATTGACGAAACACCAAAATAGGGATTCTATATCCCATAGATCCTCTTCAATCTCCTAAATCAGCAATAAGTCATATCCTCAAGACTTCATCGACTGTAAACAAATCAAAACGTACAACTTCCTATCCTCAATAGATCAATGATAAACCATAATAGAAGCTCCAAATTACTCACTAGAATCTCCTTGATCAAAAAGATCATATATTGAGAAATTATTATGGGAGATAGGATATTTTAAAATATATCTTACAAAATGGTACCTATTAATTAAAAATAACTAAAATAAAAGCTATAATCCGAAGCACTCAATGAAAAAATATGATGAAAAATTCAACACAACTACAAAAATTCAGTGTAGTTATACACCTTAATTTTTTGGAACTTGATAAATACCTTAGTAAAATTTAAATACAATGTTATTGAAAAAAATGATCACATTATGATATCTTTGGGTGCATTTGAAACTATATTATAATATTAATCACTTAAATATGAATATAACTCTAGATATTTCTTCAAACCATCACACCATAACAATGCTTCAAATGTTCCAGAAATTATATATTTTCACTTAATATAATTGGAAAACGGGTTTAAAAGTTATAAATTTCATATGTAATTCTCTAACAATAAATATAAAGTTTATTTAAAATCAACATTAGTGTAGTATTATTTTCGAAACAAAGGATATATAACTTGATTTTGACCCAAGATGTGGGAAATTGGATAAGAATTTCTTGATAGTCTTCTATTTGAAATTAACATGAGTTTCCCATGGTGTAATGATTAAATAACTTCCTATAATTTAACATTAAAAAATAGATAAAAATAAATTAAGGTCAAATTTAATGTCATGTAATATTTTTCCATGGATCGGGAGGATTTATAGCCACATTAAGAATCCAATGAATTATTTGTAAATAAAAAAAGGAATTAGGAACCATGTTATAAAACCATGAAACGATATTATTAAACCTTTTTACTAATACATGGTTTCTATTATAATTTATTAAATACACACACAAACCATCACATGTAACATTTTTGGGTTTTTTGGGTTTAAAAGTCATATAAACATACCTTGAAAGGCTACTTGTTTATAGTTTTTATACCAACACCCCACAATATTTACCCAAACTAATCTTATACATTTACCATTATATATAAATATTTTTTATTCCCAACAAATCCTATCAATTGATTAATATTTTATTTCCACGTATGTGTAATTCAAGTACAATCCTTCATGTTATTTTAAATTTATTGAAATACCTTGATAATTTATAAAATTATTAAATTATTTAAAAGTGTAATCTCCCAAAGCATAAAAATAAATTATCAAATTCTCTTTTTTATGAATTCAACCTAAACACATAAATTATATATATATATATATATATTGAATGAAAAAAAAGAAAAATCAAGATTTTGTCAACTAATAAAACAATCTTAAATGATAGTAAAATGGATAACCCTAGATACAAAGTCTTCAATTGATGACAATATTCATAACCTAGTTCCTTTATATAACTATAGATTAAACTCGCTTAAAGAGAAATAGAATGGAAATTTTTCTTATATCATTAATGAAACTATATCATTATGACACACATTAACAAAAATTAACACATTAAAATTATAATTAATGTTTCATAATGGTTTACACTAATTGCTAAATAGAGATTTATACCCATTTCCAAGATGCTTAAATCTACCACAAAACTTCAAGTAACCATAAAAATAATCACGAAATTGTTTTATAATGAAAAATGAGTCTTATAAAAATAAATCACTTAATAAAAAATTATTTATTTCATAAAACAAAATTAGATGAAGCCACCTACCATAAATGATTCATCGAAGAAGTAAAAAGATTAATATGTGACGATTTAATTTCTATTAATGACCCCTTATATCAAAAACTAAAAAACCAAAATTATCTTTATATATCAAATTAAAATTTCGTAAAAAGTAAAACATATAATGATTTTATAAGGTAAAAAATTGTGAAATTGAAAAAAAGAATATCAAAAATGGTTGACACTTGATTTGAGACTTAATCACTAAAACAAGAAAGAATATATTCATAGATGTGATGTTGTAATACCAAATCAACCATGGAATCACATAAATCACTTATATCATAATTGGGGGACGAATAAATGGAGAATAGAGTGTAATAGTATTTAAAAAATAATTTTCACACATGTAATGGATATGTGGTTGTAATGAATGACTTTAAAATAGTGAACCTTAATTTTACCACACCACTATCTTAATCGAATAATGGAATTATTAGTTATATGGTATATAGGACATGAAATTTTTTTTATCATCACAATGTTTTTAATTTTTTCTATTTTAAACAAAAAAATTAATAAAAACCACTGTAATACATACCTCAAATTATAGTGTCATAATGACTGAGAAGAACTAATAATCTTAGAAAAATTAAGAGGAGTTTATTTAAGAGTAAGAGATACACATAATAAACTCATAAAAACTAAATTTTATATACGCATAGATTGAAAAAATTAATCTTTAGAATTATATTCAAATACTAAATAAATAATATAAAAAATAATCGTGCTCGAGGTTTTGAAGAAGGAAAATAGAAAAGTATTAAAATAATAAAAACATTAACATTTATTCTACTAGTATTCAAAAAACTAAATAATTAATTCAGTAAAAATTAATTCAAGTCACATGAAATCCATGAAGTTGATCTTAAATTTCTCTAGGGCTATAGAAGATCTAAAAAAAATTAAATGATAATTTTAAAAGTTTTTCTAAAGTTATGTAAAACTAAAAAAATCAATAAAATAGAGTTTTTGTGTCTTCGAAACATGATTAGTATATAAGTATTCAAACATCTCACTCAAAGGATAACTTAGTGCTAGGTGTTTTTGAAGAATCATCATATAAAAATATTAAGTAAAATTGGTATTTTTTTAGGAGAATAAAATTTCCAATATTATTTTCACAAAAGAGGAATGTCAAATAAAATTTTTTAAATCAATTTGAATTGATTAAAATTTAGATTAACACACACAAACATAGAGAGATACATGTATATTACTTGTTCTATGTATGAAGATAAACTTTTATCTGATATTTTTGTTTCTTTTTATATTATTTCTAAAAATAAATTTATTTTTATTATCATTTTTTAAAATAATAATATACGTAATATATCAATAGATATTTATCTTGAGAAAAAGAATTTATATTTGAGAAGAAAATTATATTTTATTGTCATGATGGAACTTATGGAACATGAGAGAAAGTGGGTCATTATGAAAATGTTCTTATTACTGTTTTACCATTATAATTTAAGAAAATAACTACTTCATGAAAAAAATAAAATAATAAAATATGTTTATAATACTATTTTTGTAGAAGATTATTTGAATGATTAAAAACGAAAGACAATTTTTCTTTTATAGTGGATGTTCTACCCATATATCACATATGGTAAGAGATGCTAAAATTTTAAATAATATTTGGAATTATTATATTTGTTAGGTTACATTAATGAATAGTTTTTCTTCAAATATCAATGGTTTTAGAATAGGTTTATTTTTTGACCAAAAGATTAAATCATTATTTTATTTCTTTGTTAATGGGTATATACAAAATTTTATATGTATTAGAGAAAATGTTGATAGTGTTAATAAAATGATACATATGAAAAATAACTTCATTAAAATAAGGTTAAAATATTAATATATTAGTATATAAGGGGAAAAAGAGGATGTAAGTTGTTCTAAACTAAAATCATTTAATATTATTTAAATTTTCAAGAGAAAATTTTAATATGTCATGATATAATAAACTTTGTTATAATTTATAGAGATTCCTGACCAAGATCACTATTGTGAACATTTTTCAATAATTTACTGATCTAAAAATGAAAATGAACAATTTGTTTAAAACATTACATAAATGAAAAATGGTGATGGTTTACTATAAGAATGTTGAGAAATATACATTGAGACCCATAATCATATTACATCATTAAGGTTATATTAAATATAAGTGATGCGATGTTTATATAACTTAATAATATGAATATAATAGTGATACTATGTTTATTTAATTAAGAATAATTTTTGAGAATTTATCTAAACATGATAAGATATATTCTTAGAATAATAATTATAATGGATTTATTTTATATTTATTTTATAAAACACTAATTAGAGTTATTAATATAACATTATATGTTATAATAAATGTTATTTTTAATGTACTACGAAACCCCCTCTTGAATTATATTACCTATTAAGGAAAAGGGTCACCCATTATCATTTATCTCTAAATTATAGGTCAAGATAAAAATATACAAGGAAAACATTCAAAATATGACACTTATTACTCTTATATTACTATTAAATTAATTTTATATTCATCCAGAGATTATTTACCAAAATTAAAATTGGGGTTGTTATAAAGAAATTAATTAATAAGGACCTTAATTTATCAGTTTATCATAACATATTAATCATTTATATATGGTGAAAGATCAAATCTTGAAATTAAAATTAATATTTGTTTCCTCAATCAATTTCCATTTTGTAATTTAATTAATGGTTTATGGATCACTTATAGGTGTTTTTTATTTATTTCATATAATATAATCACCATAATTATTTTATTTTTTATAGTTTTGGGTAGTTCATGAATTATTTAAACTTATATTAATTAATTAAGTTGAATTTTTGTAAAGAATAATAATTTTATCTTTGTTATAATATCATATTAAGTTATTTAGTATTATAATTTTATAAATAGCATCTCTCTTAAAAATAGGAGTTTCAGGTGTTGTTAATAGTAAAAAAATTTAAAATTGATTTTTTCCATGGGTTGTTATGCGACACCAATGATGTGAGTGATATGGGTTTATATTTTCATTATTTTCTTTATTATGTTTCTTGGAGTTTATATAAAAAAATTAAAATTTTATAATTTATCCTATGTTTTATTGTTATGGATGATAACTATATTAAATCTGTAAGGAAATCTTGTAGGCTATAAAATGGTCCCCTATATTTAATAAAATTAGATGAACGATTCTATAAAATAAGTGAAAACACCATGAATTATTATTATTATGATTTTTAATTTATTTTCAAATTTATTTTACACACTTATTCCACTTTTCAACTAGATTATACACAATAGTGCTCTTGAACAATGATCTCCCTTCCTACTTTAGGTGATTTTAATATGTATTTTGGGTGAAATCAAGAGGTATGTGTTGTGCTAAATTGACGATGATGACAAATTTTGGGTGGTGAATTTTTTATTTTTAAAAAATGTAAAAATTACAAACAAATCCTTCTTAAAATTTTAAAGATATGTTATCCCCTTTTATTTAAATGTTGTATGTATCAGAAACTAAAAGGAAATAGAAGAGAAATTTTTATTTTGTTTTGGGCCATAAAAATCTCATAGTCTACTCCATAAACATTATATCCATGAGATTGGTGATTATCACCAATATATCCTTTTCAAATGGATATATATAGTTGTGTTCTATAAGTTCTAAATTATTATAATTGACTTTTCATCAAATTTATGAATGAAAAACATTGTTCCTTGAAATAATAAACACCCGAGGCTTTAGAACAAAATGGATTTGATTGGATGAATTATTTATAAAACCATTTAGATAAAGATATTTTAGATGACATATGATGATGTCTTTAAAAGAAATTAAATGTCACCAAATTATAATACTAAATAAGTATCTTCATGAAACTTCTGAGAAAATTAAAATAAAACAATAACAGAGAGATCTAACATTTACAGAACATTGGAAAACACACAATAATTGGGTTAATATGTATGTATCCAAAGTGTATTCTTAAAATCATAATCAAAATTCAAAAAATATATCATGATTTTTAAACAAGAATGTGGTAACCTTCTATGAATAAAATAAAAATATAATTTTTTTGATGAATTCCCAGTATCAAAAGATAGAAGGATTATTTCTAATTATTTTAAATTTCTAGTGTTATTTTAAGAGAAAGAAATTAAGATCATTTAAAATCATATTATATATATATATTGATTCAAAATTGAATAAATATGAAGCCCTAATTAATTCGAGTCAAATATATTGAAAATATTTCTAGATTTACTGTGATTTTAAAACATACAATGTATTCTAAAATGGGATATGAATAATTTTATTGATAGATTAATAATTGAAAAATTAAAACATAAATCACAGAATAATTGAAATTTTAAATCCCATCGATGATTAGATCAATTTGGGGATCGTTATATGAGAGGTTGATTCCAAAGGACGGTAGCTAACCTACAGATCAATCGGAATGTAGTGTTCTATTACATGTGCTTCAATTCCAATGTTTGGTTCTTAATGTGAGGCATATTACCATCATGAGGTTACTTATTTTAGGTATAAAAAACATTAACCACATAAATGTTAAGTTACTTAAAAATATTACGGTTCCAATACCTAATGTTTAACTCAATCATGGTGCTCCAAATCTGGTCATGGACATCACTATTATGTAAAACCACTCTTTCTGAAAAATGAATCTATGCATCTTATTAGAAAAAATACTTAGAATAATATTATTACACTTAAATATAATGATACAAACTAAAAAAATAATACCAAAATTATAGAAAAAAATAATATATTTAATTAAGATTATAAACATAAAATCCACTAAAAGTATCTTTATTAGTAATAAAATGAATGATTTTTTTTGTGCAAAAAAATAAATGAAAAAAATTATTAGATCAGAATCTATATTCCTAGAAATTTCATCCTTTTTTATGATCAGAAAACCCATAGAAACACTTGAACTTATTGGTTTTTAATTTTCAAAAAAGAGTAAATTTATATTGATATAGTTTATGTTATTCAGGTTAAGGTTATTCTAGTTGTTTTTTCATATTCCACATCATTTTTTAGAGATTAGTATGAAATTATAAAATGTAATAATACACTATTATTTTTTTCATAACTCTACGTTAATTTTATATAATGCAAATATAACTGCAATATAAAATTGATAAGTTTAAAATAGAATACCTTATAAATATAAACACAAAGATAATAGAAGAACATAAAAAACATAATTTTTTTATTTTTTTTGTATTTGAATAATAATTTCAACTCGAGAAGAACTATCATGGTTTAAAGAAATATATAGGATTGGAATCAGGTTTATATTACCACAATTATGTGGAAATGTTTATGGAATCTTAGAGAGTCTAATATTTATCTGATGCTCTAATATCAAATCCTTGATATTTTTATATAAAAGTGAACAGAATTCCCCGAGCTGATGGAGTGAGTCCTAATTGGCCTTTGAAGTCTAAAAAATTTACTTTCAGAAATGTTTAAAATATCAAAAAATACTAAAAAAGTACTAATCATACTTCCATTTTTAATGAATATTTCTATTACACTAGGTTCTGTAGCAACTAATTTGGAATTTAGGACAATTTTATTGTCATGAGATATGTGCAGGGGCACATTATGACACTATAGATATTAAATTTTAAATCCATGTAATAGTGGTCAGATGATAAAAACTACATCATGAATAAAAATTCATTACATCATATTCTATAAGATTTTAAATACCTTCATTTACTTGATCTAGTATCATTAATAACTTCAAACTAAGGTCATAAAAACATTTCATATTAGTAAAATATTACATACATATTAGATTAATTTTCAATTTCAAAAACTCAATGATGAAATATCTCTTCAAATAATTAAAATCACATCTAGAAATTTTATTATCCTTCAAAATCTAAAATTGATTCTGAATAGACTCATAATATACCTTAGAAAAATGATCAACTTATTAACTCATTGAATGATTTATTATAACTTTCTTGTTTTTCATGAAATTTAACAACTTCATCCTTTGAAAAATCAGATATAGAAAGCATTAATTATAAAATTTGAACATATTAATCCCAATTATATTCTTTTCTAGAATATTAGGGTATATACTCATACTTTACTGAGGATTCCACTACTTCCACCAGATGAAGAGACTGAGCGTTTAATCCATCTTATGATGGTGAAAATTCCTCCCCAATTACTTCGGTACTCTAAATAACGTGTTCTTAATTCCTTTCAAAATACTTATAAACAAAATAAATTGATTTATCACCAATAGGTTCAGTTAAATAATCCACTATAATAATTAATTCTGGAAATGAATGAATTTCATAAACTATTTACCTCTTATAAGAATGAGTATAATCTACACCATGGTGATCCTCAACATGAGAAAAATATTCCACTCCTTATTCTATAAAATGGGATATTTGAAAAAAATTATCTTTAAGTAGAATCATCTAATTTAACTACTAGTATAGGATAATATCTTATCTGAGGTCTCTAAATGAAAAAATATTCAACTTATATCATAACTAATGGTATCTGATAAACCCATTAAAATTAAAGATCTCCCTCATCACTTGAAGCTATATTTTCATCCATAACGTTTATTCTTCTTCTACCAGAAGGTTAATTTTCATCACCAAATATATTCTTCTAAACCCAAAACACCAACTTCAATTCCAGGTACTCATGGAATATTATAAACATCTTAAATCCATGATTCTTTAATTTATTATGTAGAAATTTTAGAATACCTTGATTACTTATGCCACCATTACCCACCCTCAACAACAACATAGAATGATTCCTCGACATTATCTCAAACTGGAATGATATATCCTTTAAAAAAACACCAAAAAAATCCACACTTCCTCACAGTTTTTACTAATAATATATTTCTATGATGAAATTTTAAAGCTGTCCTAATATCTGGAATGATTTATCTCTTATAGGAAACAATATACGTTGACCTTATACATGGAAGAAAGATCATACATGAGTACTTTTATCTTAAAGAATCATACACCCTAAATTATATTAAGTTATATCAATATTTAAATCATTCCACACAAGAATTATTGTTTTGCGGACTACTTTGGGATATGCTCATTACTAGGGGTGAATCAGTGTTTAAGACTATAAAACAAATTATAACTTTTTACACCTTTACCTATTATTCCAATTAATAACATTATTCTAGTTTTTTCTCTTCAATATCATATTAAATTATTTTAATTAAAGAATATTATGACCCATGATAGTTTTAGAAGGTTTACTACTAAAAAAGAGTAGTTGTTCCTTTCTGCATATGGTTACAACTAGTGCATGGATTATACCATATAATGAGATATTTGATTATATTGATTTGGATAAAAAACATTTTCATAGGGTTAATTTCCCAAACAATAGTAGTGTGATAAAAAAAAATTCATAAATCCCTATAATAGTTAATTCCTAGTAAAACAATATCTCTTTATTGAATCTGTATAGTACAAAAGTTTATAGTATTCAACTTCTATCAAGTTCTTTGAAAAACCAAGGTAGTATTCCACCAATGTGAATTTTTTTATATGTCACAACACTACTTATTTATTCTTCCTATATTATTTCTTAAACCGAAGTGTGTTATAAAATATTTTTATTAGTTTATTATATACAATGTGGTGCAATATAACTTCGTTTTATTCATAGAAAAAATTTAATACTACTTTTGTTACACATGTTATATGACTTATTATTCAACTATTATCTTTCCCCTACATCATTATTTATTCAATGTCCAAACCAAGTTCATCTAGTACTTCTATGTTATGTACCTATTGATTAGGATTTTTTCCATCGATTAGCTATTCTTTTGGTATTATTCATTTGATCTGTTCTTCCTCATCTAGTTATTTTTCATCAAATCCTACTTATTCTTCTAACACAATTTGAACATATGGTACCAACAGCTTTTATAATTCTACTTTTTCAAATAATAATCCACTTCTTTTTTCAGTACTGTTGTTTATAGTACCTCCTAATATAATACTTCAAACCAAAAGATGATTTATCTTACAGTTCGTGGTCAAAAATCTCTTTCAAAATTTACTTCGTCAATTTAAATCACTCCTACACAAAATAGATATAAAAAATAGTTTGATCAACCACCCATAAAAATTACAAAACTTATGTGCTTTATATAGGAATAATTTCTCAAAAAATTTACGTTGATGATAAAGACAAAATTTTAATTGCATACTTCTAAATTTGTATATCCCACTCAAATTTTCTAGTCTTTAATTGATTTCAACCATAAAAAACATAGGAGTAAAATTTCCTCTTAGGAGCATTCCTTAAATAATTTTATCATAATTATTATTCAAACCTCTTAAAATATCATCTTTAGTAATGATCTTCCATTCAGGATTATTAATCAATTGAATATCCATCTCCTAATTTCCTCAATTGATGAATTTATAATAAAATTTGTAATGTTATTCAAACCTTTATCAGATAATTCTTCACTGGATCTTGTTTGTATGATAATTCACTATATAGTAATACTCCATAAATTGTTACATCATAATAATAATCTTTTTTGAGAACATATATGTCCAACTACTTTGTTATGTTTACCCATTGAAAGTCTATGTAACATAATTTCATATCTCTCTTCCTCTATTTGATGGGTTCCAAAAATGTTTGTCTATTTTCCTCCATCCAGTGAACCCTCAGATATCAATTCATCTTCTTAGGTCTAATGACCTCATAGAACACCTTATGATGAATTATTAATAATTTGTAATATGTTTTAATAATATTCATTATGATGACATCACGTGGAGACTTTAGTCCGATGCCTTATCAAGGAATATTCTATTCAACACCTCACCTCAAAAATATCTATCTAATTCCTTACCTCAAAATATATTATCACATTGATTTATTAGCTCTTTTTAATATAATGACATATAAACTTATTTATAATTATTTTTAAATGCTTAGTTTGATTCATTCAAAAACAATTATCAGATGAATTCATTTGAAAAAGTCTTTTTTAATGACTTCCCAATCATTCTTCCATCTTTTGAAATTCTTTTTAAATATCTTCCTATGATGATCTTGACATGATTCCTCAATATGATGTATTTTCTAGAAAAACCTATTCTCTATCATTATAAATATTCTATCTCATAGTGTCTATCTAAGGATTCATCAAGTTCAAATGTGAGACTTCATACCTCATTTCATCAACTACAAACACATCAATTGATTCCACAATACTTATCAACGTTATATTTGTACAAGTACTTCCATTAGACTTTTTAAATATCTTCGAACTACTTCTATAAACACTTCATAGTGTTTTGGAAACATAGTCACACTAAGATCCACCAAATTCAAATAGAAACAAATGTTATAAAGGATCCTGAATTTGTTAAATAATCAATATATTTTCTATATTAATAACCAACAACAGATATCTATGTTTTCTCTCTTTTATAAAGGCTATTATTTTTACTCTATTTAGATTTCAATCATAGCCACCTGAAATTTTTGTGTTTATGAAATTTTTAACACATCACTAAGAAACAGTTGATATTTTTTTATAATCATTCCATCTATGATTTTAGTATGAATATAATTGGTCAAACATTTGGTTCCACCTTTTATCCTATTGAATACATCCTTTAACATTATTCTGATGTACTATTGAACATTATTGAACTAATACTTCTCCTATATAATTCTTCCCATCATCACTTTAGTTAGTTAGAAAGTTATTATTCTAACATCAATCTGCTAGAATCTATCTGTTTGACTCAGTCATCCCTATCTGGAACATTCTATCTAGAAACTTATTAAAGAAACACCTTAATGAGACTCCGTAATTCAAAAATATAGATAATTGTACAAAAATTAAACAAATGTTTGAGACATTATGATTACCTCACCAATCATCAAACAAACTATCACCTTCAATTAGTGAATATATTTAAAATATTATAATTGTAAGAACACAAAAAATCTTTTTTCCATGATAACAAGACTTGGGGACTTTATTTTCCTAGTTTAATGAGTATGGATACAATAATAAATATTTCATTACCTATAACTAAAAAAATCCTGAACATATTAACATTAATGAATTATTTCTCTAAAAACCATTGAAAATCATTGGAAACCAATAGAACTCACACAAAATGTGAGATCTTCAATCTCCTCATTTGTAATTTTTGTGAAATACCTTCAAAATACCTTAATTAATATGTCAATATGGGAATATTTATATTCTCTATCTCCCATTCCTTAATAAATTTTATTTCAACTTATACACCACTATTCATAAAAATATAATAAGTACATGGGATAATGGTTTCAATTATTTCTTAATCTTCATGTCATCAACAATGCCACATACAATCTAAATGATAAATACTCAATGTAGAAAAAAATTTGGTTTGATTTATAAAAAAAATATTTTTATCAAATTTTTTTAATACCTCATGAAAATGAAAACTAATAATATTGTATTCAATGGATTTCCACTTTTATATTTGGTTAGAGATACGAATTTTCAGATGTAATATTTGAAGAAAAAATTAATCTAAAACCCCTATAATCAGTTGAAAAAATAGTTAAAAATATATTTTCTTTACTATCTATATATTGAGAGTTCACCAAAATGGATCTTCTACATTTATATGTACAAATATAATAATCTAAAAAAAGTCTCCAGGGATGATCCTATCATATTATTTTCAGTTTACCAATATAAGAAAAATTCATGGATGAAATCTTCTTTTTAGAATTTTGTTCACTGCGGAAAGCCTGCCCACTTCCTTATGTTCTCTCCCTTAAGTCATGATTCAACTTCAATTCCCTATATTAAATGTACAAAAAATAAAAACTGTTAAAGTAATAAGGTGGATCATCACTGCTTATTAATGTGAAAAGAATGATTCATATGGTTTTCTCAACCTATTTTATTAATTCCATCTAGTCTTCTTGTTTACATATGTAAACATTAATTCAAATTAGGGATTCATGGAACTTATATCTTCATAAATTTATTCTTGAATTATCGTTTTATTACAAAGAACTATTAAATAACTTTTATCACATAGTGAATCTTTCATATTCATTAATATATATTATTATATTGGAATTATTGTAGAAAAATATCTATGATTGTGTCAATCTATGTTTCACCCACACATAAAATGTATGCTTCATCATGTGAAATATTTTCTTTTCCTTTTTATATATAGTTTTTTGTGCTTATTCCATATTAATTTCACACTCTAAATAAAATGGATATATAACTAACATAACATTGGGTAAATTTGAATCATGTTTGGGTTGTCTACATGGATTCATATGAGTTCCTTTATTTTCATCAGTTCTCTCGACTGATGCACTATTTTTAAACTAATTAGATTTGGAATCCAAGGACTTCCCACATTTCCTTCTTGGTATCTTTATGTTATAATTATTGTTTATATTATTATTTCTCTTGTATCCCAATGTTTCTTCATATTTCTTAACAATCTTATACGCTCTCAGTTTGATATCAGCTTTAGATACATATCAATATGAGAATTCACCAGCCTTTGGACCTTAACAATTGTATACATCATGGATTTTCTCATAGTTTCCAAAAATATTTGATGTAGATTGTTTTTATTAATCTATGGATTTTTCTAATTTATCTTTGGTTTTTCACCATTCTAGGGGGTTACTTTTTGTTTTATTATTTAGAAAATTGTACTAACAATATAATGCCCAATCTATGAATCTATTGAAGCACCAAAATTGACCCGCACACCCCGATCATATTATATCTAATGTATGAAGGTTTTGGTTCTTCAGAAATAAATGATTCGATCCTCATGGAAAACATATTCTACACTATTTTCTCTATATTCTATAGTTATAGTGGTTGGATTATTATTAATTATATTCATCTATACATGTGCCACTTTTATTTTAATCCTAAAATATTCACAAAACCAGATTCATATGAAATATTTTAATAAATTATGTATGGTACCACTTTATTCATAGTTTATTGAGAAATATCATTAAATGAATTTCTGTTCTTCTTATCACATGTTAGAGGTATTTTAACATTAGAATCATCCATTGATAACTATGTAGAAGAAATTACATTATCCTAATTTTTTAAGACTCAATATGCTTCTTCTCAAGATTAAAAAACATGATTATAATTCTAAAAATCTCATATTGAGTGTCTTTTTTTTATATTCAATCAAAATCATCTTTTGATTATAGAACTTAATTATATCAACATCTTTATCATGCATCTAAACATTTATTTGTAACAAAAATTCATGTTCATTATTTTTCTTGCATTGTAATTCCAATTAAAAATCCTTATCATCAATTATATTTTCAACATTAATTCAATAGGATGTATATTGTATTAAAAATTATTATTGATTCCATATTTCTCTTAAAATTAATTAAGCCATTTTATTTCAAACATTGATTAATTTTTTCCAAGATCCACCCTTCATGTTTCAATGTTTATATTCTTATTAGAGAGAATTATACATTCTAGAAATATTTCTTGCCAAGTCACATCCATCTTATATACTACTTATTCATGCTGAGTGAGATTTTACTATATACATTGAATGAATTCATAAACAAGAGACATTGTATATTTGGAAATAAATTTATTATATATTTAAATCAACTAAATTATATGTCTTCTGACGATATAGATAGATCATAAAAAATGCATTAGGTTCACCTTATTAAGGATAATTTATATAATAACTTTCATATAACTCATGATAATTTGATCTAGATCTTCTTAATGTAGAAATAATTTCACTCTCATTAGTGGAAACTTGAACAACATATTCATTTCATTCCAATACATATATATCTTCATTGTTATCATGGAATGGAGAAACAATAACTTTCTATTATCTATTATAGATGGATAAATTCATCAACTTTCTTTTCTATCTATTTACCATATTAAACATGGCCTTGGTAGAAATATAATTCTACACAATGATAAAATCATCTTTTCAAAAGCTTCACTTCATTATCAGAACAACAAATAAAATAAAATCTTTAAAAGAAAATAACTTCAACATAGAAAATCCAATAGTTGTGAACTGGGCCTCTAATACCAATTTTGATGACTAATTCATGATATGATCAACATTGGGGGGGGATCGATGTTTTTGACATTTTTAACAAAATATATCTTTTCATCCCATTACATTTTAGTTCAATTGGGATCTCTATTTTCTTATTCTCTCTTCTTTATCATATGCTACTATATGAAATAAAGTAAAGGACATCATATTAAATTTTTACAATTATCAATACGTAATAAGAGTAGCTAGTCTTTATCATGTATATTAATGACTAATAAATAGATTCACTACTATAATGTGATACCTATTTATAATCATTATTCCATAAAATAATCTTTTACCCATGTGTGGTTCCTTTCACATTAAGAGGAGGATAAGATAAAAATTATAAATCCCAATAATAGTGAATATGTAGTCCAACTAAAGATCCTTAATGGATATTTATACTTCCTATAATATTAGTATTTTACTTTATTCATGTTCTTTGATTCACCAATATATTCATCTTCTAATGTGACTTCTGTTGGATGTTGTTGTGATTTTTTTTCTTCCTCCCTTCATACATACAAAGAGGTGTGAAAGAAACCTGTCTTTTTCTTATTTTATATTAGAATTTATGAACATGAAATTCCTTCTCTTTCATTATGTAACATGATTTCTAATTTTCTGACACTGGTTTCAATATTTCTTCTTCATTTATTATCCTTCTTCTTCTTCATGATTTTTTATTCAACTTATCCTTGTTTTTTGGTGTAACTGTTTCTAATACATGTTCATCGGCAGTTTTTATATCGGTTACACCTTAATTTGATCCCTTCTTCCTCATATGAATCATGTTCATTAGATACCACATGTCCATTCAACTCAATATTTTCTTTTGGTACTAGAAGTGTGTGCAATTCCACTTGTTTGACTAGGACTCCACTTCTTCATTTGGAATCAATCAATTTTGATACCTCTATATTGTATATATTCTGTATTGGTTTCTAAAAACATATTGATTACATTTTTAGTATGAAACCATTTTCTTCCATCCAAAACATATAAAAAAATAAATATTGGATCACCTATATAGCCAAAAAAATTGGGTCAATCCAGGAAATGGTATGTAACAACCCGAGATTTTATGAGAATTATTCTTTTTAATTTTATTGATGTCTTGTGTTATATGCTACACCAAAATTAGATTATTCTATACGGAACACCGTATTATCTTGTAGTATACGCAACACTATTCTTGGATCGTGTTACACACAATTTCAAGTTTGTTTGATAGTAGTTATTCTACGAAACATTGAGTATATATATATATATATTCAATGTATAAATGAAATATGGTTGGATTATGTTATACGCAACAACAAAGAAGTCTTACACTACAGGCAACCCACACTTGTCTTGCATTACACGCAATCACGACCTTCTTCGATTGCGTGTGTTGTACGCAATACCGGGTTTCACTAAACAACGATATAATGTTATAATATTATTATAGGCTAGCTGTTATGAATAGTATTAACTAAATTTTTAATTTTATAACATTATTATTCATCGTACACATTTTCTAGAACATGGTATAAGAACAAAAAAAAATCGGGAAAAATAAGTGTTTTAAAAAAAATGCAGTTTTACCGCCTTTTGATGACACACCCACATTAAATATAATTTTTGACATGTTTATAACATAAATTTGACAAAATAAAATTCTTCTTTGGAATCAAGATATTAAAAATTACTTTGGATAATATTTTCATTTTATTCTGGTAACTTTCATATTTTAATGAATCGTAAAAACACGCTATATTTTAATTAAGAACAACTTTTTTCATCATAATAATTTATATGGTGAAATTATAATATTTAATGGTTTTAAAGTATAAATAGAATATATTTTTACCATTTAATATAATGTATGTCATTAGCATTTATTTTACATTGAATTCATAGGTAAAATCATTTAAATCTTTTGCAATGTTTTAACTTTTAAAACACGTTTTCTTAATAGTGGGATTAATTTTAAATTAATTAATGCAACTTATGTGTTTTAAATTTTGAAAAATGGATTCAATATTTTCAATATGTAGGTCCAAATTATGTTAATAGGCTACTTTTTATTTTTGGGCACTATGAATAGTAACTACGGTAATTTTTATTTACTTTAGTTAAAAATAAATCGGGTAATTAAGGGTACACCTAAGATTATAAAATTACCCTAACACATGACAATATTATATTGGCTGACTAAAAGTCGGCCCATATCACCTAAGGGTCGTATTATATTCATTTTATGGGCTTTTGACCATGAAAATAATTTAATTATTATTAAAACCAAAGAAGGTGACAACATGTCACTCTCTTAGATATTATAAGTATAATAATATTAATTTAGTGATAAACATCATGAATATTCTAACATGAATAGTCTCCTGAAATCTAACAATACCTTGAAATTTTTAGTGACGCAGAAATTGTTTATTTAGTGAAAAATCAATAATATAGTTTTTATTAAAATAAAAATACCTATCAAAAGGATCATAAACTTGACCAAACATTATTTTTCGAGTATATCTATACCCTAATCATCCAAGGGTCTATTTTTGGACCATTTGGATCCTTATTAAACTGATTATGACATTTATATTATTTTATTTTAAATGATGTCAAAGATGTCACCTTGATAATTTAATAAATATAACAATTTAAATGTTGTGATTTTAAGATGATAAATTCATGTAAGAATATTATTATGAAAGGTATTATATTTATCTTAATCATAGGGTTTTATTTTTAATTTTTATGAAAAAGATATGTATATTAAATAATTATACAAAAATGATGTAGTAATTATTTTATTAAGAGATATACAAAATAAAAGATTTTAAAAATATTGAAATAAATATTATATGACTATTTAATGTGATCCAATAATTTTATAGATAATGATGTCATGTTATAAATCTATTAAATCTTTTAGTTCGAACATATCTTATGAATATAGTTTATTTAAATTCATACAAATGAATAGTGTCAAAATTGACACTATTTGTTATTTTATAAAAATTACATATTATAAAATTGTTGAAAAATCAAAAAAAATTTAAAAATAAAAAAATAAAATTTATATGTTCGACAATATAATAAATCAAACAATTATGGACAATTAAAATAATATAAGTAATTATTAATAAATATTTAAAATTTAGAATATTATTTCCACAAATAAAATTAAATAGATTATATAAGGATAAATCAAGTTGATAATGTTTAAAATAAATTACCAACATGCCTAAATTATATTGGTTGATGAGATTCCATCCCTAACTCATCTAATATTTGTATTGGAGTCATTTTGGAAGTTTTTAAGAGGGGTTGGAATTTATTATAAATTAATATTTCTTATAATTCCAAAGGTGCCCCTCTCCTCCCTTATAAAAGGGCACCTCCTCCCTATCCTCCTCACACCTTTTGAGCCTTGAATATTGGCCAACCCCTGCCCATTTACCTTCTCATCCTTATTATAAACATACTAGAGGTCCTGGTCTTCTTCAAAGACCAATTTTAGTGCCCTAAGAGGAGGTTGCAAAGAGGCGTGTCGAAGAAGAGGTAATATCCATTACAAATGCATTAAAATTTATTTCTTCTTCTACTTATTCTTCTTTAGTTGTTTCATTATAAATTAATACCATTATTATCACTCATATACTGATATATTATTATCAATATGAGACAACCCCATTTCACCTTCTATCCATCCTAAGGAAAAACGAAATCACCGTGTCTGCGTACGTACAGAATACCGTCTCCACGCTGTGGTGTATTCTGTTTTTCCACCACCACCTTAATTGGATGGGTATAATGGTGTAAATAATAACTACACATGATTACAATAAAATCAAACTGATTCTATGATTTTATATCATTCACTCTAATTCCATTGAACAAATATGGGAACGATATCATCGCTCGTGCGTACGTACGGATTACCGTCTCCACGATGCGATGAGATTCATTTTCCATGTTAACAATTCAAGAATGATTATAAGGAATATATAATAAGTAATCATGAAACATATTACATAATAATTCTAATGGATTTATGTATATATATATGTATGTCATCTACTTAATTCCATTCAATTCAATAAGGAAACGAAAACAATGTTCATGCGTACGTACGGCCTACTGTCTCCATGAAAGGTGTATTTCTTTCCATTTATCAATCTATTATATATATATGTATATTCTGAATATATATTATATATAAATCGTGTTTTATGTTATGGAATTAATTAATCATTATCTATGTAATCATATTAATAATTAGAAGTCAAAACATGGACGAATAATGATACGATTTTTCTGAAAACGCTACTTTAACATGAATTTACAAAAGAACGGGTAATAGAAAGTCATAAGTGAACAATAAATGAAATAATAAAAATTATTATGATTCTGTAATAATTCAATGACATAATTTAAATTATTATACAGGAGGATCACATACGTACGAAGCATATCGGACATAAGGTAAGGGATAATTTTGCAATCTCATTCATATATGAGATTGCTTATTCGTAAGTATTTACTGGGTATATCATCCATGTCCATGTTTTCTATAAATGTTTTCATGTATGTTTAAAGTCCTTTTTACCCATTTCTGACATTTACTACATGGTATGTAAGGAATCATTTTTTTGTTTACCAAACGAGGTACTTTTTGAATTTTCCGGCAAAAGTACGAGAAGAATGTTTTTTTTACTTATATGACATGAATGGATTTTTACGATTTAATATCGCCTAATTTTCAAGAAGATTCCTCTACATGTTTTCATGGTTATTTTCAATAAAATCAGTTTCTTTTAAAATTGTCTGGCATTTTGTGAAAAGAAAATTATTTTGAAGAAGAAAGGATATTTTCCTCAGGAATTCATTTCAATTGTTTTATCTAAACCATTTTCCATATAAGATGAAATTATTTTATATGTGTATGTTTCAAGTATAATGTATCTATGATTTCCATGATTTCACTTTTCTTATGATGAAATGATATCCATTTGTTTTATATGGATTATGTTATGAAGGGATGATGTTCATGAAACCAATTTTATTTTTTCGGTTATGATGAATGATTTATGTTTATGTTGTGGCACACGTATGAATGATTTCAATATAAGATAGGTGGGACCTATATCTCCTTCCAATGCATTGGGTAAAGATTTATATCTCATGAGATAGACATGGCTCGAACAACAAGTAAATCTGGTTCAGTAATATAGGGCTAGAACGACATGTAAACATGGTTCAGTAAGAGACTTTGTCCACTAAGATGGTCTTGGAAACAATTCCTTGTCCACTATGGAAATCGAAACATGTGATTAATGGTTTACACAATTACATGTTTTATTCCCATTCCATTTTATCATGATTTATGATCCATTATGATCTATGCCTTATATACTACCATGTTTTATGTCATTGCTCAAGAATTTGATGATTAAATATTATGTTCATGTTTTGAAGTTCTAATGTATAGGGTTTGTTTTATTTTATCCATTATTACCCTTACTGAGCATTTGAGCTCAACCTTTATATGTTTTATTTTCCCCAGGATATAAAGAATGGTTTTAGGTGAGAAAAAAAGGGAAGATCTTTGTGGGAGATGTTGAAGATCTTTCACCAAGATTAGAAGATTATGTTCCATGTTCCCAAAGACACTAAACTATTACGGTCCTTGTGTGTCTATTTTTGTTATGTATTAAGTATTCCTAAATTGTAATGTAATGTCCATGTACATCAAGCTTTGGGTCTCTACAGTTTGTATTAGTTGAAAGGTTTAGTTAACCTTTGGAAACTAGGATGCGAAAACTTTAGTGAGATCCCTAGAGATATTTCTAATGTATGTCTAGGAATGTCCCTAAGGTTTAGTATAACTATAGTTTATAGTCCTAGAATTATGTTGACAATCATGAATAACCTTGGGTGTACCTAGGGTATCATGGATTAAAGAATGCTTGATATGTTAGACATCACATAAGTGACTTTTTATGATTATGTGGTTCCTCGTTAGGCAAAGAAGGTGCTAGGTTCGGGCTATTCCCGACCCCCCCCCCAATTTATTATAAGGAAAAAATGGACTCAGAAGACAAGGGAGGGGAGGGGTCAATCGACCCACACAACACCATTCGGCCAACCATAACTACCATCCGGCCAACCAGCACTAGCAGCCAACAACAACATCCAGTACCAACACCAAAACATCACAGCCACACAGCCACACAGCATAACCATACCATCCAATCAAAATCGCCCCAAACAACCATTCTATCGAACCAACTCTCTAGAACCCACATCAAATCAAATCCTCCATAGCATGTCAAAAAAAACCAGCACACAGAACCACAACCAAAGACCATAAGCAGTAGCAAGAGACAGAGAATCAAAAGAATAACCAAAGCCTCCCTCCTCCAAGAAACAGGACCCGAACCTGAGTGCACCAAGCCACACCTACAGCCGACATCAAACCAGGATGACATGTGAGGGGCTGGAAGCACGCCGGGGTTGAAACTGCACCGTCCAGATCTTGCGCAAGGAAAACAAAATGGAGGATCCCTGCAGACAGCTGGCGTCAGGACCACCAGATCTGCAACTGACCAGGAGCTGGAAGGGGGAAGTAGCAATCGAAGCTAGGTCTCGAACCAGGCATTCCAGAAGTTGACTGGAATGGACCTTGAGCCGGTAGGGGAACCTTCGCAGCAATGAAACTGGGTCCTGAAACAAGGCACACCAGAAGTTCGGAACGAACCTGAAGAACAGGAGGGGAACCTTCGCAGCACTTCAGAACCCAAAAACAGGCACCAAGAAGCCAGATCAAGAGTTGGGACGTGAAACACGGTCTCCATCGGGCAAGGCAGACCAGATCCCCCCATTAGAAGACCTAACACTCCAGATCTGGAGCAATCTGGGCATGACCAAGCCTCCACCGCACCGACCGGATCACAAAAAGCAAACATCGACACTTGCCGAGCCAAAGCGGGACAGAAAGCACTGAGGTCAGACCTCGCCGGAGGAGGAAGGAGGAAGACAGTAGAGGAAAACCTAGGCAGTGAGAGGAGGGGAGGAGATCCAATGCTCAGAGTAGGGAATGCGAAGGAATTCAGTTATCATTGATTCCAATGGACAAATTGGTGACTATGAGCAACAAAATTGTGTAATTTCTAGAGAGAAAGATATTGTGATTATTCCGAATCAGTCATCTCGATATATGATTAACAAGGTGAATTTTATTTGTATTCCTAAGTCATCAAATAAGAGGAAGATTGAATTTTATGCCTGTTCGCATGGTGAGGAGCATAGAGAAGGGAATATTGATTTTTCTAAAGAAGGGAAGAAGAACCTTGAAGAATACCTCAAATGGGGGGGAGATTTTATCTATGTGGAGAAAAGGTTCACAGAGTGACAGACTGTCATGGAGATCAATTTCTTATTTTTGGAGAACACAGTCATTACCCAACTCAATTCCCATACCTAAGAGGTCACTTCTAAATCAAGTAAGGATGTATTCCATGACAATCATTGAAGAGGGTGGATTGAAGTTTTTATATATTGGTATTCAAGAATAATGTTGTTGAGGTACTTTCATGAAATATTGGAATATCTATGTATTTGTTAATTCTAGTTTTCAATAATTATATGGTACAGGTAACCATGAAAATCGTTTGAAATATTTTTGGAAAGCAGATAATATACACATAATGAAGGGATAAAGAGAAAATAATATGTTTGGTAGTATTCTTGATCTCATGATAGATATAAGGACAAAGTGATATCATGGTTTGAGTATATATAATTTTTGGGATTTTTGGTATGTGGAAAGAGTTAATTTTTTATAGCACTCATGTTTTCACTAAGGTTCTATGATAATTCATGTTTCAAAAGAATACATGATTATGGTATTTAAATGTTTGAACTATGACCAACAAGATAAATCTTATGATATATGGGGGATAAATGATGGTATCCAAAAACTTGTTATGTGGAATTTCAAGTAATAATTTTCTTTATACTATGATATAGGACATATGTAACAGCATAAAGATTGGAATGGATTATGTTGGACATAATATAGTATTATTTAAGGATATAACTTTCTTTTCTATATTATTTCTGGAATGTTATATTAATATATCTTTTGAAAAAGGACAACCTGCAGGACGGGAGACAACCCGTCGCGTCAAAAAAGATTGTGAGAATCAAACCCACAACCGAAGTGTGACATGCGTTTATCGCCTACCACTGGCCTACAGGATGTCCTTAGTTAGTAGAAACTAGTTTTATTAAGCAGTACGACAGATGAAGTATAAGTCAATTTTTGGAATCATATACGATTAACCTCACCATAGATGGACTTATGTATATTTGATAAAATTTTATAACCTTTTGTTTGAGACATATAAAATGACCCATAATTCTATCACATGATCTGCTAACACTTCACAAATGAAAAATTCAATTTCATTTCTTTAAAAGATGATGTGGAAACTATTCAAGGCATGAAAAGAGTGAGATTATACCAAAATAAAGTAAGTATTTCTTCTATTTCAAATTTTTCAACTTTAGGAAAATGATCTTGAGAACCTAAAATTCTGTCCAAGTTCCCTTATATACGATTAGTCAGATGGTACCTTAGATAATTACAAATTTATGGCTTTGTGATTGTTGGCTTTTTCATAACCATGTTCTCTACCACTCTCCATCAGAACATGATGATTAGAATTTTCTTCCATATCCATATCTTCACTTTTGTTATCCTACATGAAAACCCAGTGATTAGTTAATTGGGGTAATCATTACGTTTCATATATTTGTTTTTAAAGAAAAGTTTTGGTATTCTTTTTTACGATGTGCGTTTCTATAAAAAAACTCTGATGTAGGAAACCAATTATAACCCCGAAGAATTTCGAGGGAGAAATTAATATTAAGGGGGGTAGAATGTAATAACCCAATATTTTATGAGAATTATTATTTTTAATTTCATTTATGTCTTGTGTTATATTCTACACCAAAATTAGTTTGTTCTATACGCAACACTGTATTATCCTGCAGTATACGCAACACTATTCTTGGATCATGTTACACACAATTTAAAGTTCGTTTGATAGTAGTTATTCTATACATCATTGAGTTTATATATATATATATATATTCAATTTATAAATTAAATATGGTTGGATTCTATTATACACAACAACAAATGTGTCTTGCACTACACACAACCCTGACTTGGCTTGCATTACATGCAATCACGACCTTCCTCGATAGCGTGTGTTGTACGCAATACCGGGTTTCACTAAACAACGATATATTGATATAATATTCTTATGGAATATATCTTTTGAATAGTATTAACTACATTTTGAATTTTATAATATTATTATTCATCTTCCACATTTTCTAGAGCATGGTATAAGAATAAAATAAATTTTTCGGGTAAAATATGTGTTTTTAAAAAAATGCAGTTCTGACTCCTTTGGATGGCACACACACATTAAATATAATTTTTGACATGTTGATAAGTTCAATTTGACAAAATAAATTTCTTCTTTAGAATCAAGATATTAAAATTTACTTTGGATAAATTTTTCATATTATTCTGACAACTTTCATATTTTAATGAATAGTAAAAACACGCTATATTTTAATTAAAAACAACTTTTTTCATCGTAATAATTTATATGGTTAAGTTATAATATTGAATGGTTTTAAAGTATAAATAGAATATATTTGTTCCATATAATATAATATATGTAATTATCATTTATTTTACATTGAATTCATAGGTAAAATCATTTCAATCTTTTGCAATGTTTTAACTTTTAAAACTCGTTTTCTTAATAGCGGGATTAATTTGAAATTAATTACTGCAACATCTGTGTTTTGAATTTTGAAAAACGGATTCCATATTTGTAATCAGTAGGTCCAAATTATTTCAATAGTCTACTTATTATTTTTGGGCACTATGAATAGTTACTACGATAATTTTTATTTACTTCAGTTAAAGATAAATTGGGTAATTAAGGGTAAACCTAAGATTATAAAATTACCATAACATATGCCAAAATTATATTGGATGACTAAAAGATGACCCATATCACCTATGTGTCGGATTAGATTCATTTTATGGAATTTTTACCATGAAAATAATTTTATTATTGTTAAAACCAAAGAATGTGACAACATGTTACTCTCATAAATCTTATAAGTATAATAATTTTAATTTAGTGATAAACTTAAAGAAACTTCAAACATGAATAGTCTCCAGAAAGCTAAAAAAATTATATATATCATTAAAAATTAGTTAGAATTTTTAGGGATTAAATAATTGTCATTAATGGTGACACAATAGTGATGCATGAATTTTTTATTTAGTGAAAAATCAATAATATAGTTTTTATTAAAATAACAATACCTACCAAAGGATCAGAAACTTTACCAAACATTATTGGTCGAGTATATCTATAACCTCAGAATCCAATGGTATATTTTTGGACCATTTGGATCCTTATAAAACCGACTATGACATTTATATTATTTTATTTTAAATGATGTCAAAGATGTTGCCTTGATAATTTAATAAATATATAAATTTAAATGTTGTGATTTTAGGATTATAAATTTCAGTAAGAATATTATTATGAAAGGTATTATATTTATCTTCATCATAGTATTATATTTTAAATTTGTATTCAACAAATATGTATATTAAATAATTATGCAAAAATGTTGTAGTAATTATTTTATTAAGAGATATACCAAATAAAAGGTTTTAAAAATATTGAAATGTATATTATATGAAATATATAATATGATCCAATAATTTTATAGATAAATATGACATGTTATTAATCTATTAAATATTTTAGTTCTAACATATCTTCTGTAAATATTTTATTTAAATTCAAACAAACGAATAATGTCAAAATTCACACTATTGTTATTTTATAATCATTTAATATTATAAAATTTTTTAAAAATCAAAAAAATATTTAAAATTTATAAATTAAAATTTATATGGTATTCAATGTAATAAATAATATAATTATGCAAAATTAAAAACATATAAATAATTATTTATAATAATTACAATTTATAATATTATTACCAAAAATAAAATTAAATAGATTATATAAGGATAAATCAGGTTGATAATGTTTAAAATAAATTCCCAACTTGTCTAAATTTTATTGGTTGATGAGATTACAACCCTATATCATCTAATATTATTATTTGAGTCATTTTGGTGGTTTTTAAGTGGGGTTGGAATTTATTATAAATTAATATTTCTTATAATTCCAAAGGTGCCCCTCTCCTCCCTTATAAAAGGTCACATCCTCCCTCTCCTCCTTAGAACTTGTGAGCCTTGACACTTAGCAAACCCCTTCCGATTTCCATTCTCAACCTCCTTATCAACATACTAGAGGTCCTGGTCTTCTTCAAATACCAATTTTAGTGCCCTAAGAGGAGGACTCAAAGAGTCGTGTCGAAGAAGAGGTAATATCTGTTACCGATTCTTTCAAATTTATTTCTTCTTCTACTTCTTCTTATTTAGTTGTTTCATTATGAATTAATAACTTTAGTATCACTAATATACTGATATGTTATTATAAATATTAAAGAACCCCATTTCACCTTCTATCCTTCCTAAGAAAAACAAAATCACCGCCCGTGCGTACGTACGGAATACTGTCTCCACGCCGTGGTGTAATCTATTTTTCCACCACCACCTTACTTGGATGGGTATAATGGTGTAAATAATAACTAAATATGATTATTATAAAATCATATTGATTCTAAGATATTATATCATTCACCCCAATTCCATTCAAAAAATATGGGAATGATATCACCACTTGTTCATACATACGTATTACCGTCTCCACAACGTGATGAGATTCATTTTCCATGTTAACAATTCAAAAATGATTATAAAGTAAATATAATAAGGAATGATGAAATATATTACATAATAATCCTACATGATTTATGTATATATATATATGTATGTCATCAACTTAATTCCATTCAATTCAATAAGGAAACGAAAACATCGTTCATGCGTACCTACGACCTACCGTCTCCATGAACGGTGTATTTCGTTCCCTTTATCGATCTATTATAAATATGTATATTCTAAATATATATTATATATAAATCCTGTTTTATATTCTGGAATTAATTAATCAATATCTAAGTAATCATATTAATAATTACAAGTCAAAACACGGATGATTAATGAAAATATTTTTCTCAAAACACTACTTTAACATGAATTTACAAAAGAACGGTTAATATAAAGTCATAAGTGACCCATATATGATATAATAACAAGGAATATGATTATTTAATAATTCAATGAAATTATTTAAATCATTATACTTGAGGTTTGGATACGTATGAATCATATCGGACCTATGGTAAGGGATAATTTTGCAATCTCATTCTTATCCGAGATTGCTTATTCGTAAGTATTTACTGGGGTTATATTTATAATCAATTTCCAAGTTTTATAAAAATGTTTTAATGTATTATTAATGTGATTTTTACCCATTTTTTGACTTTTACTACATGGTATATAATGAATATTTTTTTTTGTTTACCATACGAGGTAAATTTTGAATTTTTCGGAAAAAGTACGAGAAGAATGTTTTTGTTACTTATACAGCATGAACATATTTTTATGGTTTCATATCGCCTAATTTTCAAGAATATTCTGCTACATTTTTTCATGGTTATTTTCAATAAAATCTGTTTCTTTTAAAATTGTGTGGCATTTTGTGAGAAGAAAATGATTTTGAAGAAGAAAGGATATTTTGCTCAGGAATTCATTTCAAGTGTTTTATCTAAACCATTTCCCATATAAGATGACATTATTTCATATGTGTATGTTTCAAGTATAATGTATCTATGATTTTAATGATTCCCCTTTTCTTATGATGAAATGATATCTATTTGTTTTATATGGATTACGTTATGATGGAATGATGTCTATGAAACACAATTTATTCTTTGAGTTGTGATGAATGATTTATGTTTATGTTGTGGCACACATATGAATGATTTCAATATGAGATGGGTGGGACCTATATCTCCCTCCAATGCATTGGGTAAATATTTATATCTCATGAGATAGACATTTCTAGAATGGAAATTAAATCCGGTTCAGTAATACGGGGCTGGATCTGCAAGTAAACCCGATTCAGTAAGGGACTTTGTCCACTAAGATGGTCTTGGCAGCAATGCCTTGGCTAATATTGAAATCATAAAATGTTCTTAATGGTTTCCACAATTACATGTTTTATTCCCATGCCATTTTATCAAGATTTATGATCCATTATATTCTATGCCTTATGTACTGCCATGTTTTATGTCATTGCTCAAGAAATTGATGTTTAAATATTATGTTCATGTTTTGAAGTTCAAATGTGTAGGCTTTGTTTTATTTTCTCTATTCCTACACTTACTGAGCATTTGAGCTCACCCTTTATATGTTTTATTTTCCCCAGGATATAAATAATGGTTTTAGGTATGAAAAAAAGGGAATGGTCTTTATGGGAGATTTTGAAGATCTTTCACCAAGATTAGAATATTATGTTCCAAGTTTCCCAAGACCCTAAACTATTACGGTCCTTGTGTTTCTGTTTTTGTTATGTATTATTTATTCCAAAATTGTAATGTAATGTCCATATACGTCAAGCTTTGGGTCTCTAAAGTTGGTATTAGAGGAAAGGTTTAGTTAACCTTTGGAAACTAGGATGCGAATACTTTAGTGAGATCCCTATAGATATTTCTAAGGTATGTCTAGGGATGTCCCTAAGGTTTAGTATATCTATAGGTTATAGTCCTATAATTTTTTTAAAGATCTTGAATAACCTAGGGTGAACCTAGGGTATCATGGATTAAATAATGTGTGATATGTTAGACATCCCAAAAGTGACTTTTTATGATTATGTGGTTCATATTTATTTTAACTATTTCTTACACTATGATTTCTGGTCCTAGTCAATGGAGAGAACGAGATGGAATTCAGTTAACATTGATTCCAATGGAAAAATTGGTGACTATGAGCAATGAAATTGGTTAATGCCTAGAGAGAAAGATATTGTGACTATACCGAATCTGTCATCTTGATATATGATTAACAATGTGAAGTTTAGTTGTATTCCTAAGTCATCAAATAAGATGATGATGGAATTTTATGCATGTTCTCATGGTGATGAGGATAGATAAGGGAAGATTGATATTTCTAATGAATGGAAGAAGAACCTAGAGGAACACATTAAATGGATGGGAAGATGTTATCTATGTGGAGAAAAGGGTCACAGAGTGACAGACTGTCATGGAGTTCAATGTCTTATTTGTGGAGAACACTATCATTACCCAACTCAATTCCCAGACCTAAGAGGTTACTTATAAATCAACGAAGGATATATTCCATGACAATCATTTAAGAGGATGGATTGAAGTGTTTATGTATTGGTATTCAAGAATAATGTTTTTGTGGTACTTTCATGAAATATTGGAATATCTATGTATTAGTTAATTCTGGTTTTCAATAATTATATGGTATAGGTAACCATGAAAAGTGTTTGAAATATTTTTGGAGTGAAAATAATATGCGCATAATGAAGGGATAAAGAGAAAATAATATGTTTGGTAGTATTCATGAGCTCATGATAGATATAAGGACAAAGTGATATCATGGTTTGAGTATATAGAATTTTTGGGATTTTTGGTATGTGGAAAGAGTTAACTTTTGACAGCACTCATGTTTTCACAAAGGTTCTATGGTAATTCATGTTTCAAAATAATACATGATTAAGGTATTCACATGTTTAGAATGTGACTAACAGGATATATCTTATGATATATGGGGGAGAAATGATAGTATTCACATGCTTGTTATGTGGAATTTCAAGTAATTGTTTTCTTTATACTATGAGATTGGACATATGTATATTGGAATGGATTATGTTGGACATAATATAGTATTGTTTAAGGATATAACTTTTATTCAATATTATTTATGGAATATTATAATAGTATAGTTTTAGAAAAAGGACAACCTGTAGGATGGGTGACAACCCATCGCATCAGACAAGGTTGTGAGAATCAAACCCACAACCGAAGTGTGACAAGCCTTTATCACCTATCGCTAGCCTACAAGAAGTCCCTAGTTAGTAGAAACTAGAATTATTAAGCAGTGCGATAGATGAAGTATAAGTCCATTTTTGGAACCATATACGATTAACCTCACCATAGATGGACTTATGTATATTTGATAACTTTTGCTAGCTTTTTTTTGAGACATATGGAATGACCCATAATTCTATCACATGATCTTCTAACACTTCACGAATGACAAATTCAATTTCATTTCTTTAAGAGATGAAGTGGAAATTGTTCAATGCACGAACAACACTGAGATTATACTGAAATAAATTAATTATTTTTTCTATTTCAAAATCTTCAACTTTACGAAAATGATCTTGAATACCATAAATGTTGTCCTAGTGCCCTTATATCTGATGAATCAGATGGTACCTTAGATCATCACAAATTTATGGCTTTGTGATTGTTGGCTTTTTCACAGCCATGTTCTCTACCACTCTCCATCAGAACATTTTGGTTAGATTTTTCATCCATATTTATATTTTCATATATTTTATCCTATGTGGAAACCCAATGATTAGTTAATTTTGGTAACCGTTATGTCTCATACTTTAGTTTTTTAAGAAAAGTCTTGGTATTCCTTCTTACGATGTGGGTTTCTATGAAAGGAACTCTGATGTAATAAACCATTTATAACCCCGATGAATTTCGAGGGAGAAATTCATTTTAAGGGGGGTAGATTGTAATAACCTGAGGTTTTATGAGAATTATTCTTTTTAATTCCATTAATTTCTTTTGTTTTACGCTACACCAAAATTAGTTTGTTCTATTTGCAACACTGTAATTGCTTGCAGTATGTGCAACACTATTCTTGGATCGTGTTACACACAATTTCATGTTAGTTTGATAGTAGTTATTCTACTCACATTGAGTATATATATATATATTCAATGTATAAATGAAATCAGGTTGGATTCTGTTATACACAACAACGAACGAGTCTTGCACTACACACAACCCTGACTTGGCTTGCATTACACGCAATCGCGACCTTCCTCGATAGCGTGTGTTGTACGCAATACCGGGTTTCACTAAACAACGATATATTGTTATAATATTATTATTGATTAGATGTTATGAATATTATTAACTAAATTTTGAATTTTATATCATTATTATTCATCTTACACATTTTTTAGAACATTCCATAAGAACAAAATAAATGTTTCGTGTAAAATAAGTGTTTTTCAAAAAATGTAGTTTTGTCGCCTTTTGATGGAGAACCCACTTTAAATCTAATTTTTGACATGTTCATAAGTTCAAATTGACAAAATGAAATTTCTCTTCAGAATTAGGATATTAAAATTTACTTTGGACAAATTTTTCATATTATTCTGACAACTTTCATATTTTAATGAATAGTAGAAACATACTATATTTTAATTAAAAACAACTTTTTCATCGTAATAATTTATATGGTTCAATTATAATATTGAATGGTTTTAATGTATAAATAGAATATATTTTTAACATTTAATATAATGTATGATATTATCATTTATTTTACACTGAATTCATAGGTAAAATCATTTCAATCTTTTTCAATGTTTTAACTTTTAAAACTCGTTTTCTTAATAGGAGGATTAATTTTAAATTAATTACTGAAACTTATGTGTTTTGAATTTTTAAAAATGGATTCCATATTTGGAATTAGTAGGTCCAAAATATGTTAATATGCTACTATTTATTTTTGGGCACTATGAATAGTTACTATGGTAATTTTTATTTACTTCAGTAAAAGATAAATCAGGTAATTAAGGGTAAACCTAATATTATAAAATTACCCTAACATGTGTAAAAATTATATTGGATGTCTAAAATCTGACTCATATCACCTAAGGGTCGGATTAGATTCATTTTATGGACTTTTGATCATGAAAATAATTTAATTATTATTAAAACCAAAGAAAGTGACAACATGTCACTCTCTTTACTCTTATATGTATAATAATTTTAATTTAGTGATAAACTTCATGAAACATAAAACATGAATAGTCTCAAAAAATCTAACAAAATTATCTACATCATGATAATTTATTTAGAAGTTTTGGGGATTAAATAATTATCATTAATGGTGACACAATAGTGATGCAGAAATTCTTTCTTTAGTAAAAAATCAATAATATAGTTTTTATTAAAATAAAAATTCTTATCAAAAGGATCAGAAACATTACCAATCATTATTGGTCGGGTATATCTATACCCTAACCATCCAAGGGTCTATTTGTGGACAATTTGGAGCCTTATAAAACTGATAATGGCATTTATATTATTTTATTTTAAATGATGTCAAAGATGTCACCTTGATAATTTAATAAATATAACAATTTAAATGTTGTGATTTTAAGATGATAAATTATAGTAAGAATATTATTATAAAAGGTATTATATTTATATTCATCATAGGATTTTAGTTTCAATTTTTATGCAATAAATAATTATATTAAATAATTATAGAAAAATGTTGTAGTAATTATTTTATTAAGAGATATACCAAATAAAAGGTTTTAAAAATATTGAAATAAATATTATATGAACTATTTAATGTGATCCAATAATTTTATCGATAAATATGACATGTGATTAATCTATTGAATCTTTTAGTTTGAACATATCTTCTGTATATATTTTATTTAAATTCATACAACTAAGTAGTGTCAAAATTGACAGTATTGATATTTTAAAAAAATTACATATTATAAAATTGTTTAAAAATAAAAAAAAAATTCAAAATTCAAAATTATAATTTATATGGTCGAAAATTTAATAAATCATACAATTATGGACAATTCACAACATATATGTAATTATATACAATGATTTAAAATTTAGAATATTATTACCACAAATAAAATTAAATAGATTATATAAGGATAAATCATGTGGATAATGTTTAAAAAAATTCCCAACTTGTCTAAATTTTATTTTTTGATGATATTACAACCCTATATCATCTAATATTCTGATTTGAGTCATTTTGGTGATTTTTATGTGGGGTTGGAATTTATTATAAATTAATATTTCTTATAATTCCAAAGGTGCCCCTCTCCTCCCCTATAAAACGGAACCTCCTCTCTCTCCTCCTCACACCTTTTGAGCCTTGAATCTCGGACAAACCATTCCAATTTCCCTTATCAACCTCCTTAGCAACATACTAGAGGTACTGGCCTTCTTCAAAGACCAATTTTAGTGCCCTAAGAGGAGGTTTCAAAGAGGGGTGTCGAAGAAGAGGTAATATCTGTTACCGATTCATTCAAATTTATTTCTTCTTCTACATATTCTTATTTAGTTGTTTAATTATGAATTAATAACATAATTATAACTCTTATAATGATATTTTATTATAAATATGAAACAACACCATTTCACCTTCTATCCATCCTAAGGAAAACTAAATCACCGTGCGTGCGTACGTACGGAATACCGTCTCCATGTCGTGGTGTAATCTATTTTTCCACCACCACCTTACTTGGATGGTTATAATGGTGTAAATAATAATTACATATGATTATTATAACATCATAATGATTCTAAAATATTATATCATTCACTCCAATTCCATTCAATAAATATGGGAACAATATCATCACCCGTTCGTACGTACTGATTACCGTCTCCACGACGCGATGAGATTAATTTTCCATGTTAACTATTCAAGAATGATTATAAAGTATATATAATAAGTAATCTTGAAATATATTACATAATAATGCTACAATATTTATGTATATATATATGTATGTCGTCTACTTAATTCCTTTCAATTCAATAAGGAAACGAAAACATCATTCATGTGTATGTACGACCTACCGTCTCCATGAACGATGTATTTCTTTCCCTTTATCGATCTATTATATATATGTATATTCTGAATATATTATATATAAATCATGTTTTATATTATGTAATTATGTAATCATTATCTAACTAATCATATTAATAATTACAAGTCAAAACACAGACGATTAATGAAACTATTTTTCCCAAAACGCTAGTTTAACATGAGTTTACAAAAGAACAATTAATATAAAGTCATAAGTGAATTATATATGATATAATAACAATGAATATGATTATGTAATAATTCAATGACATTATTTAAATCATTATACAGGAGGTTTGGATACGTACGAAGCATATCAGACCTATGGTAAGGGATAATTTTGCAATCTCATTCTTATCCAAGATTGCTTATTCATAAGTATTTACTGGGGTTATATTTATCATCAATGTCCGAGTTTTCTAAAAATGTTTTCATTTATGTATAATTTCCTTTTTACACATTTTTTATTTTTACTACATGGTATGTAAGGAATAATGTTTTTGTTTACCATACGAGGTACTTTTTGAATTTTACGGAAAAAGTATAAGAAGAATGTTTTTTTACTGATACAGCATGAACAGATTTTTATGGTTTCATATCGCCTAATTTTAAACAATATTACTCTACTTGTTTTCATGGTTATTTTAAATAAAATCCATTTTTTTTTTAAATTGTGTGGAATTTTGTGAAAAGAAAATGATTTTGAAGAAGAAAGGATATTTTCCTCAGGAATTAAATTCAAGTGTTTTATCTAAACCATTTTCCATCTAAGATGAAATTATTTCATATGTGTATGTTTCATGTATAATGTATATATGATTTTCATGATTTCCCTTTTTATATGATGAAATGTTATCCATTTGTTTTCTATGGATTATGTTATGATGGGATGATGTTTATGAAACCCATTTTATTCTTTGGGTTATGATGAATGATTTATGTTGATGTTGTGGCACACATATGAATGATTTAAATATGAGTTGGGTGGGACCTATATCTCCCTCCAATTCATTGGGTAAATATTTAAAACTCATGAGATAGACATGGCTGTAACAGTAAGTAAATCTGGTTCTGTAATACAGGGATGCAATGGCACGTAAACACGGTTCAGTAAGGGACTTTTACCACTATGATGGTCTTGGCAGCAATTCCTTGGCTACTATAGAAATCATAACATGTGCTTAATGGTTTCCACAATTACATGTTTTATTCCAATTCCATTTTATGATGATGTATGTTCTATTATGATCTGTGCCTTATGTACTTCCATGTTTTCTGTCACTGATCAAAAATTTGATGTTTAAATGTTATGTTCATGTTTTGAAGTTCAAATTTATAGGGTTTGTTTTATTTTCTCTATGCTTACCCTTACTAAGCATTTGTGATCATCCTTTATATGCATTATTATCCCCAGGATATAAATAAAGTTTTTAGGTAAGAAAAAAAGGGAAGATCTTTATGGGAGATGTTGAAGATCTTTCACCAAGATTAGAAGATTATGTTCCAAGTTTTTTCAAAGGCACTAAACTATTACGGTCCTTGTCTGTCTATTTTTGTTATGTATTAAGTATTCCACAAAATAAATGTAATTTCCATGTACGTCGAGCTTTGGGCCTCGACCTGGTATACCCTAAATGTTAACAAAACCATTATACTAATCTAAAAAATTGATGTTATTACTCCTAAAAATAATAACTCACATTAAATCAATGGGTTACATATACCACAACCCAAACATCTCCCAAAATTAAATTAATCACCTATTTTTTTTACATAAAACCTTGAAAGGGGGGTATAAGAATTCAAACTTATGAATAAACATAAACGTGTAAACCCATGATAGAGTTCATTGTTCTTAAGATAACATCAACTAGTGATATCTTAATCCTCAAAATTATCTAAAACCATCTCTGATAATAACTATAATGGCCCCAAATACAGACTCATGAATCTAGTGCTAAAAACAATATCATTACATTTATGGGATGACCCGATATTTTTTCCATCCAAAATATATAACAAAAAAAATATTGTATCACTTACATTCCCAAGGACAATTTAGTTTTAAATTATTAAAGTATCTGGAAAATGTATTACATAAACAATACCCATGAGTTCAAGATAGTATTTTTCCGACTACACCCATCTTTTAATATTCCATAATAGGGCATGGTCATCATCCATATAAAACCCTTATATACATAACTCATTTAAAATCATTATTGACAACTTGGGGAAAATGAACCATTAGAAGGGTGATCCAAAATGCTCAGTATGGGTAAATATAAGAATTAAAAATTGAATTTCATCATTGAGAATAAGATGAACATAAGGGTATAATGATATAATAAATGTGAATGAATATAACATAAGGGAATTCTATCCAATGAAACCTTGATAAATAAACATGTGGCATGGAATAATACATTTACAAAGGAATGATTTATACGAATCAATAATCATGAGCAATGTGATGTCAACATTTAATAATGGAATCATTAAAATCCTATAGACATCATAAAAAAAATGTGTTGGAATATTTGGAAATTAACTTCATAAAACCCTTACATAACCCTTTGAAATGGAATAACCATATGGTCAACTTTTATACCCAATGCATTGAGTGCTATATGAGTACACCCATTATATAATCAATATTGGGATCAACTGTGAGCTATAATGGAGCTCAAATCATCATCTAAATAATTTATATGAACAAAAACATGAATAAAGTACATAAAAATTTCATTTCATCATTGAATTTGTATGATGAAAATTATTTATTTTATAACATGATTAATTAATGGAAAAAGAACATGTTCCATGAAAATATTTTTGAAACAATCACAATATACCTATAGATTAAATAAAGATGGTATAATTAAAAATTTTCTATATTGGATTATAAGTATCCTCAATGTATTTTGACGTTGATGAATGTAAACACCATTAAAATATCATGAAAAATATTCCACAGGAAAATATCCTTTTCATTTTGACAATACCATTAAAAAAATTCATAGAATATTGTGAAAATAATTTTCATGGAAAATAATATTGGAAAAATATAACATAAAATTTGATGTAAATATTGGTAATGGCAGTTTGAAAATATAGTAATTTATTAGATGTTAAAACTGAACATTCTATTCAAAGATCTTGTAAAATGAGTGAAGAGTTACACATTTGTAAAATGTTTTGAATTTTTATTTTTAAAAGCATTTTTTAAAATAATATCAATGATCATGTAAAATTTATATTAGAAATCATCTCTTATTAGAAAATATATATTTTTAAAACAATTTATAAAACATGTGTATGGTAGAAAAGGAAAGCCAATTCAAAAAATGATACAAAATCAATATCAATTTGAAAAAAATTTCATCTATTTTATTAAATAGTAAGGGATGAAAATAAAACTAAAAATGTAAACCACATTAAAAAACATTGGAGTTGAAAATATATTTGGTTTATTAAAATAATATCATATTAATTAGACTAAAGAAACCCTAAATGTATACAATCCCAAAATAAATGATATTTTAACATAAATATTTTACCACTTAGAAACAATTCAATAATAAGTCCCATGAAAGAATAACAGAGAGAATCTTTAAATTTAGTTAGAATAATGAGATTCATGATATAATATATAAAAGGGGTAGTATATATACCTCATGAAATAATATTGGTTCATAAAATAGACATATGTCCCAATGAAATAGAATTTGAGAAGAATAACCATTATACAGATGATATCATTGAATTGAGAGTTAATCAATAGAGATATTATGTGTAACAAATTTAAAGCCATAAAAAGTTTTGAAAAACAAAATCATTCCATTTATAGGTAAATTAACAGAGAATCATGTCATAAAATAGTCAATGCATATGATTTATAACCCAATGATTGGAAATAAGTAAATAAACACATTACTATATTGTATCATTGAATAAAATAATTTATGATGACACATAGAATAAAATTAATTATGAAGTATTTATGATTTAATAATCAATGGTTTTAGTATATATACACCTCAAAAAATAAATTAGTTGTATAATAACAAAATTTTCATCAATGATGGAATATTGAGGTGAGACATCCGACTGATTTTTTAATCTACTGATAAAAACCTAATGATATTGAGAATCTCATATGAATTTTTAAATACCAATAATTTTCATAAAAATATTATTAAAATAGATTCATGGGTTGTATATACACCTTATAATGTAAATAGTTGTTTTTTATGACATATGTCTTATAGAAATAAATGTGAGATGAAAAACCCTCTCCTCATGTCCATATTTTAAATGTATTTCCTTTAACTCTAGTATAATAAACCTATATACATTATATTATTTTATAAGAACATTTTATTTTCTTAAAAATTATAATTTTTTTTGTTTGTTTTAATGAAAAATTCTAATATTTAATTAGATATGTCATTATCAGGTGTTTGGAGGACGCTTGGTCCATATTTTAAAAATGTCTTTGGTATATTGACTATGGTCAAAGGGGTCCCTATTACTTAATATATAAAATAATAGTAAATAAATAATTATCATTTTTATAAAATAATTGCAATTTAAAAAATAACATTGAATAATGGTTATAAATAATAAAATATGTGATAATCAGAGAGATTGTAGGTCGTATGTACACATGAACATCATTTTCATTTTTTAATTATCATTGTGGAATAAAGTTAAATATTATTTAAAATTTACATAATAATAAATATATCATAAATATAATATTTTTTCTTTAAATAAATGTACACATACCATCCATGTTTCGCGTTAATAAAAAACCAATCACATCACTTATTTCGGTTGTAGTCCACCATACACATGAACGAAGTTATCATTTTTAAATGCATAGTAATCTATGAAAGTATATTTTATATTAATTTTACAGAATTCATAATATGTAATGAATATAATATATATAAATTAAATTCTTTATCATGAAAATATGTGAGAGTCAGTGATTGAAAACAAATTGTATCGTTCCATGAGGCGGTCGTCTGCTACAACACGAATGATGGTTTTGTTTCCCATTTAATGGAATATGAGACACAATTAGTTTATATAATTAAAATAATAACATATAGTTATATTTAAGATAATTTTTTTTATAAAATCAAGTTTTAATAATAATTTAATGGAATTGAATTAAAAAAATTCTCAATTAAGAACGATACCTCTTATGCGGACAACCTCTATAAGATTATACCTAAATACTTCATAGATTAGTTTTATGATAAAACCATGTAATCTAGGAAATTGGGATGAAACTCAATGATGTATATTATTAGTTATTTTCTATTAAAAAATGAATTTATGGTGTGAATATTATATGAGAGGGTGTGACCTTTAATAAGTCGGGAGGGGACACATTTTGTAAGTTTTTAAAAGGAAAAAGTATACCAGTGTTTATCACCTTCCAAAATGATTCAAAATGGACCCTTATCTAGAATTATATTATATTATGTCTATATAATTTGATAAAAGATATTTTATACTAGTTTTAGGTCATTTTAACACTTATCTTTTTAGTTCAACCCTAGGTAAACCCGTTTTCACATTAACCACGATAATGTTTATTTATTGTTTTCACTATTCATTATGATATATAAGTATGTTTACCTTATTATATAATATAAATTATGATTATTATAAATATTTAATTATTTTTTAATAAAATATATTCATATAATTTAAATTTTCTATTTAAAATTAAACCCACATTTGCAATGAAAAATGGGTTCTCATGAAATGCATTTTTCGAACATAAGATGACCATATATTAACACTATAACTAGAACATATCATTAGATGATTTTAAATTAATCTGTATAGATATATAATATATAAATTTATTTTAATAATTCATTAAGAGGGTTTATTTTACTTAATTAAAATGGATAACTATTATGAACTTTAAAACATTTTAAAAAAAATGCATTTTGAATCACAAAAAATATACTAATACTTAAATATAGTATAATATTTATTTGATTTTAATTAATTGGAATAAATATAAAAAGGGAAAATTTATTTCATATAAAATAAAATTCAATTCATAATAAGGATTATTTTATTGAAATTTAATGATTGTTTTACAAAAATTGATATTTCACACTATTCACAAAAAAGTCATTATCTTTTGAAAAAACCCAAAAACTCACCCTATATTAATTTTGATATGTTGATTTGAAAATTTAATATAATTTTACCAATTAAAATTTATTACATATACAAATATAAAAAATAATATTTTCTCCTAAAAATGAACAAAACTCATTTTTCAAGAAAACACATTTTGAATGAATAAAGCCACTTTACTAAAAATTGTATGATTATTTACTAAGAATTTATTAGTAAATTTATATTGATTAATAAATTTATATATATTTATAATTCATAAATTAGTTAATAAAATTCATAGCCACTAATTTAACAACTAGGTTAAAATAATCATATATTTCTTGAGTTGCTTAAGCTCGGTGTTTCATGTTGTATACATTATCGAACATAATGTTCATGTTTTAAATTCTAAGGCTGTTAAACATAAATTATTAAAAAAATTCAAATTATACTAATAAAAATATATATATCAATGAGTCATCATATTCACAAACCCACTCCCCTCCATATAAGAATAGTTTCCTCAAACGCTTTGGAGAGGCATAAAATCAAATTTGAATTTCTTGCATCTACATTTTAATATCCGAGTCAAAAAATTATTTTTTAACCTCAAAAAAAACATCTTAAATGGTAGGAGTAATCTTTATTCTTAGGAACATTCCTTAAATCATGGAATCATAATTATTCTACAAACATTCTAAAATCTCAAGTTGAATCATGATCGTCCTATAATGATTATTGAAGTATTGAACAACATTATATGTATCACCATAACTGATGAATTTAAAAATGGATTTTAATGTTTTTTAAATATTCAAATAATACATTTTCATAGGATGTACTCTATATGATAATTATCTATCCATTAATAATCCATCTTCTATTCCTTCATAACTATCTTATTTTTTTCGACTTCTTTGTTTGATGACTCTGTTTTATCTATGTGATGTAAGTATATATAACATATATCCATTAGGATCTTCCTCCATCCTATGAGATACAAAATGTGTTTTTTCCCTTAATTATATGAACCCTTAGAGATTAGTTCTACTTGTAATGTATGATGAATTCCTAGAACATTATATAATGAATTTTTAATTCCATGTCTGATGTCTTCATAACATTCTGTTAGTTGACATCAATCATCGACTTCGGTCGGATGCCTTAACTATGAACTTTAAGTTTAACACATTAGATCAGAATCATTTCTATGATGCTTTATCATAAAATCATTTATCTAAATTTTTGGTAAACTCCTCTCAATTCTATGACTTAGAAAATTATTCCCAAACATTTCGAATTCTTCAGTTTGAATCTTTCGAAAAATCAAGTCCGATGACATCATTTGAAAACCTCTTTCTTGAAGACATCACAACCATTATTCTATCATATGACCTACTTCATAAATCTAATATTTTGAATACCTTTACATGTTTCCTATATCTATTTTATTTTCATATATAACATCTTTATGTTCATTAAAATTATATTATCTACTAGAGTCTTTCTGATGACTCACTATGTTCATATAGAATACTTCATACTTCTATTCATTATCCATTACCTAATAGAAAACATCCACAATGATTATCAAATTTATCATTTTTTAATTCTATATATTAAACATTTTATTACTCTTTATTTGACTTCTATTATAACTTCAAAATGATTTGGGACCATATATCCATTACGTTCCACCAAATTTAATCATTAACCAACTTTAGAAAGTATCGTGAATCTCATAGAATAGTCTTGTTATTTGATACCTTAAGGATCAATAAAACATCTCCCGGGTTATTATCTTTAAAAAAATGTATTTCTTACACACTCCATATTTGAATCCTAGACACATGAAATTATGAGGTTTAATTTTTTTTAATAAATCATTAATAAATTTTTCATATTATTTTTCTAAAAATTATTTGTCTAATTCATCTTTGAATGTAATTGATCGAAATTTTGGTTTCATATTTTTTCTGATTGAATTAGTCAATTAACATCAGAATGATTACCTTATTATATTTATGGGATAAATACTTTTTCCTTAATACTTATTTTGATTCCCATTTTATCATGTTTAAACCTTAGCCTATTTTACTCATCCAACCCCAATTGGAACATTCTATCTGGAAGCTTCTTAAAGAATATCCTTAAGGAAACATTACAATCTCGACTAAAACAATTATTATACAAACATCAATATCATTTTTTAGACATTTAGATCATTTCACCAATCATCATATGTTTATTAAATCATGAAAAATAATTCTTTTTAATGTAGTTAATGTACTCAAAATCATTCAAAGGTATGAATAGAACATATCTATTTACAAAATTAGAAGACTTTGGACCTTTAATTTCTTCAACAATGAGTTTGGATACTTTGACCAATATTACATGGAAATTTTTCTTGACAACATATTCAACATGTTAAAATCAATTTACTATTTCATTGGTAACAATTAAAAACAATTGACAACTAATGAAAATAAATAAAAATCACACAAAAGTGAGATCATCTGTTATGTACATGTCCCCAAAGAAAATATTCTATTATTTAGAAATCCTAGGTACAAATATTTTTTGGATAAAAAAACAAGAACCGTTTATAAGGTTCATAGTTCGTTAATAGTATATTTATTATTTTATTATTTATAAAGATAAAGTAAATTTTTTCATAAAACATGTGAACCGCATAAAAAAATGGCTTCTTACTAAATTTAAAATTCACTTTAGTGGGAACAAGAAGATCTGGTCTATCTCTATAGATGATATTGAAAATAATATATCTTATTATTTTGAAGAAACAAAATCTTCACTATTACCAAAATTAAAATAATGGTTTCTGAAAAAATCCTTGTATTATCTTTAAAATACATATTATAAGATTACTCTATCAAAAATAAACTCCAAATAATGAAAACATATAAATTTATTCTTCTAGATATTGGTTTAGAATAGCCTTTTGGAATCTACTAAATTCCTCAATAGTACATGATGGTCAGAGATTGAAGCTTTCTGCCCCTCCTAACTATTGGGATAATATTCATAGGTTCTCTTTATAATATCCAAGTTAACATCAGTCAAAGGCTTTGTTTTCTATGATATAGGGTTTAAGGAAATAGGATATCATAAGATCAAGGATTTGAAGAGATGAGTATTTTAGAGTTGGAGAGAGAGATATGATTTATGATAATTTGGGGTGATGGTTGGGTTTCTTGAGCTAAATTTTTAGTGTAATGACTAGGGTGTTTGAATATGAAAATACATACTTGAAAATTAATGTACAAAATAAAAATTAAATAAGAAAAATTAAAAATACAAATAATAAAAATGTATAAATATTTATTGTATAAACACAAGAATAAATTAAAAATAAATTAAGAAATATTTTATTAACTTGGAATTTATTAATAAAAGAAAATAATTACTTAAAGCCAAATTAAAATAAAACACCCCTAATAAAATTAAGAATTAGTAGTCAGAAGAGGTTTAGTAAAAATATCATCAAGAATATATTTATTAATAAATATTTTAAATAACATATTATACTTTTTGACATGATCACTCAGAAAATGATGTCAAATATCAGTATTCATAGTTATAAAATGAATTACGCAGAATTTAAAAATATGTATAGCATTGGAATTATCCCACAAAATAATAAAATTATTATATTATGTACAATGCATAGAAGAGTTTGTTTCAGAAACAACACATGTTTACAACAACTGTCAATAGATATTTATTCAGCCTCTCTAGTTTATAATATAATTGATTTTATCTTTTTACTTAAACATGATTCTAGGTAAATTCCAAAAAAATGAAACATACCCAGGAAAATATATCTATTATAAATCCTCCAAAATCAGCATCTAAATATAAGATTTAATGAAAACCATATGTTCTTGGATAGAGTATGGATGATTACACAATTCCTTTTATATATCTTAAAATTATTTTAACATATTTCAAAAGAGACACTTGTGTAATTGTTTGAAAATTTTTACATAATCAGAAAACAAACCTAATATCCTATATACTAATAGGGAGATATAATAAACTATCAGTCATACATCTATACAATTTTATATCAACTGTTTTACTAGATTCAACTAAATCACATTTTATATTAGTACACATTTGATTTGAATAAGACATATTATTTTCATGTCCAAAATTTTTCAGTAAGTCACTAATATATTTTATTCGATTAAATTTTTTTTACAAAATTCATTTTTAAAGATATAAACTAAATTCAATTCTCCCATCTTACTCATTTCAAAATCATATTTTATAACTTATGAAGAAATTTTATTATTAGAACCAAAAATAACATTATCTACATAAATTTTTACTAGTAATATAAAAATAGTGGTTTTCATAAAAAGAGGATGATCAACTAGAAATATTGAAAATCCATTCTTTAAAACAAAAGAACTTAATATTTCATAATAATCCATTGGTTCTTATTTAAGGTTGTAATTATTTTTTATTTGGTTTAAAAAAATATGGAAAATAAAGGTTTTCAAAACCTTGGGTTTTTAAAAAATAAAGGTCATCCATTAAATATATATTTTGAAAATAAGATTTAACATATATTTTGTATAATTTAAAATTTATCTAAAATTAATTGGATAAAACTATTCTAACAGATTTATTCTTAGACATATAGGAAATTGAATAGTCATATTATAAATCTTCCGCATAATTTTATCCTTTAGAAAATAACTTAACTGTATTCCTAGTAAGTACACCTTGATCATACTTATTATTTTGAAAGAACCATTTTCTTCCTTTTATTGAATGGTAGGAGTTCATTTCAACTATCTCCTTAATATTATTTCTGTTAAACTAAATTTTCTCTTCATTCATAGTCATTACCCTACTCTCATCACTCATGGATTCTTATTCAAATATTAGTTCAAAATAAGATAAAAGTTAGGGAAATCAACTGAATTTACCACATTTCCCATATTCGTAACAACTTCATCTAGTTCTATTGTAATAGTATCTAGTGGATGGTTCTTCATGATCCTCGGTTTTTTAGGTAAGACACTTTCATACTCCATAGTTTTATTTCTTTTTATAACTAAATTGATCTTGATCATGATCTAATTTACCTTTACACCTAACATTAAATGAAGCATGTATTATGTTTTTAAAATAATCAACAACTTTATATTTTATTTTTATATTGTGATAAAAGGGATCACACTAATCAAAATTCACATGAACTGATTTATTAACTATACATAACTTTTTATTTAGTAGAATATAAGATTTAGAAGTATCAGACTACCTACTAATGATTCCTTCATTAGCTTTTGGATCAAAAATACAATGTTTTTCTATCGTATTGAAGATATAATCCTTGTATATGAAAACATTGAAGTACCCAAATTTAGGTTTTCAATTATTCCAATACCCATAAGATGTATTCCTAAGAATTGGATAATTAAAACCCAATTCATTATATAAATTTTGTACTGATAGGTTGCTCCAAAAAATAATTATTTAATATATACTCATTTAAAATAAATCTAAATATTTCTTGATTTGAAATATTTCAACTTTCTACAATTCGATATTTGGAGGTATACTGGTAGTAGAAAATGTTAGATTAATACCTAGATTTTGAAAAAGAGAATTAAATTATTAATAATGAAATTATACTTTTTGATAAATTATAAATGAATCTATTTTAGAATATTTTTCATTTTAAAGAAACTTACAAGGACACATAATAAGCATAAAGCTTCACTTTTAAATTTCCAAAACTAAATCCATGTAAATCTCAAAAAATCATCAAATAACACAAAAAAAATCTTCTTAGTAAATCTTTCTACTCAAGAAGGCCCAATAAAATTCATATGGATAAGTTCAAATGTTTTATATATTACAACTAATTGGATAGATTTGGAATATTACTTCTGTTTCTTCCCTTTTATAAATTCATCATGACATCCTTTATCACAAAATTTTACATAATTTAGACTATAAAATAACTTCTTCTTATATAATTTAGACAAGTAAAATATATTAAAATCACTAATCCTTATGTTTAATATCTAACATTTATTTAATAGATCATTTAAATAGTTTAGATTTTGTTCACACAAGGAACTATGGTCTAGTGCTTCTAAATTTCATATTCGAGGTTCTATAAACATAATAAATTCATTCTTAAAAATAGAACATGCATTATATGGGAAATAAATAGTAAAAATCATCATTGATTTTAGAAATATTTATTATATTGTTCTTTCACATTTGAAAATACATAGTTTCTTTGAACGTAATAAAATTTGGATCACCAACTAACCCCAATTCTAATGATATTATCTTTAACATTATTCCCAAAGATAAAAAACCTTCATCATCATTAGAAAATGAATGAAACGTCAAAATATCTCCACTTATATGTGTTAAAAACAAAATCAATAAAAAAAATTCGAATTTCTATCCCTATTTTTTTCTTTTAAAAAAATAATACATTTTTTTTCAAGTTCACAAATGAGTTTGTGTCCTCTAATGTCAGTATGAAATGATCTGGGAAACTAGATCTCTTTAACATTACCAAAACCAAAATAATATACTCTAGATACATCTCAGGAAATATATTATGTATTTACTATACTAATTTGAGGATTGTTTAATATTAAATCATTATTATAGTGAAATTTAATTCCACAATAAAAACAAGAATCTTTATACATCCTTTAATTTTATGATGTTAGAAAAAAAATTCTATATAGTTTAGGTTTATCACTATTACTTCAAATTCCCCATTTTTTCATCATAAAATTATTCATTCCAGGGTTTATATTTAAATAATTTTCGCTATAAAACACACTAGAATCATGTTTTAGGGTATTAAATCCAGCATGTAAGACATTAATTTTACAATCATTATTATTAAAACGTTTTTCATATTTATTTAGGTATTCTTTCAATTTTAAGAGTTGTTTTAACATGGAATCTTTTTCTAACAAGATAAAATTATGAATATTTTTGAGAGTATTTTAATCTGTAAGGTTTCTTATGTATATTCTATAAAGGATAAATATTTATCTAATGTTTCATTAAAATATATTTTATATTTTGAATCATAAATAGAATCATAATACGATTTTTCGTAATAAAATAATGTCATAAATCACATGTTTTATTTTTTGATTTGATTTTTTTGATAATATTTAGAACAAGAAGAACTACATAAATATTCAGACACAATCTAGATATCCTTTATGGATCTCTTACCCTATCATTGATAAAATTAATTCTCTGAAAATTAAACTCCTTATTTTCAATTTTACTCCTTCCATTAGTACTGAAAAATCATGTTTAATATGTCCCAATTATTTTCATTCATAACATAAAATTTATTTCAGTCCATGAATACACTTCTTATATTTATTGAATGTATTTTTGGAACCATTATCTCTCGTATACATCTTGTTGAATCTTATGTCCAACTAAGTAAATTAATCACCAAAAGAATTGAAACATTTAGATAAAAGATTAAACTCATATGTTTAATGTGAAAAAATAAATTCATTCATGGACCTTGAAATTGAGATCAAATTAAGATTCTTTAGTATTATAAAATTTATCTAATTAATCATTAGGGATTTTATATGGGTTGTAATTTTTAGATTAATTTTAAAACCAATATATTCCATGTATATAACCATACGATTTTTCTAGTATCTATAATTTTCACTATTAAAATATAGAAACCCGATCATAGAAATTCTCTATTTGTGATCCTCTATTGACCTCAATAATTATCTAATAATTATCTCAATCGTATTTGATCTAAAAGTCATATTCAATAGGTCACTACTATCCTACCAATTTTTTCCCCAAATGATGATGAAGACACAAGTGTGGGGTGAATTGTTTCTTTTCAAAACACTTGAATATTTTAAAACCAACCCCTATAGAAAATTTAAAGATAATATATCATATTTTATTTTAAAATAATATGTATTGAACAATAATGGCTAATTGAGCACGTTTTTATATAGTTGTTTGAACCACATAAATACCCTAGTCTACTCAACCATTATTTTTTACAAAATATTGATGATTATCACTATAAGACTATTTTCTAGGGGATATAGGTAGTTGATTATGACAAAATGTAACTTCTAAAATTTTTTTTACAAGTAATTAATTCCAGATTTACAATGGTCCTCAAAACACTCAAAACCTAAGGGTCAAGACACAATAAAATATTGTATTTGGTGTGAGAAATTATATATAGAAGCATTCATAAACATATATAACTTTTGATGAATATTAGATATTATGAAGAAAATATATGTCTTCAAAGTGTACTTCCCAAGAAAATCATTTAATAACTATAGATAAATTTTCAATAAAATAGTTGTAGCAAGATCCACCATTTTGTAGAAGCAGGATGAACACAAAACAACCTGTAGAAACTATATTTCTACAATGTGTAGTCTTGAAGGTTTAAAAAAAATAATGAAAAATATATCAAAAATTTATATAGCATCAGGTTTTATCTTTAGGACATGAAAATTATGAACTTAAGGCATTGGTCTAAGACATAGTAGTTGTAGATAGGGGAATTTTTTTCTATGATTTTGAATATCCTAAAATTATTTTTAGAGTAAGATATTCAGATCATTAAGCATCATATCATCTATATATATGAATTTAAATTAGAATAAAGATTAATAAAAACATAAATAATTTTAAATATATCTAAATTTTTTTTGAATAATTCATGATTTCAGAACATATATTATTTTTTAAATTTAAATTTCAACAACTTCTACAATTCATGACTTCCATTAGAAATCAAAAATAATTAATCTGTTGTTATAGATCTTATAAAATTTCGATTGAATCATTTTCTAAATATATTTATTCTAATGAATTCATATCAATAATCTCAAAAAAATTAAAATTTTAAATCCTATAAGAAATTAGATCAACATGGGGATAATTCTATGAGAGGTTGATTCCAAAATTACTTTAGTAATTATAAAAATCCATCCAATCATAGATTTATAGAACCTAAGGTTTAATACCAATGGTTGGATCTTAATATGAAGTATATTACCAATTTTATGTTTCCTATTGTATGTATATCACAAAATCTTGGATCCTTAACACGAGGTTTCTTATCAAAAGAGTGTCTCCAAAACATAATATTTAACTCAAACGTGGGGTTCTAAATGTATTGATAGACACTAATTTTGGGTTCAACAACTCTTTTTCAATAGTGATTCTAGACATATTTTTAATGACCAAAATACATATCAGAATATTCTTACATCAAAATATTAATATCAAAACTGAACAAAATTCTCCCAAAATTCCAGAGATGAAATAATTTATTTTATTAAAAGCATATACATGAATAAAAAATAAAATATTCTTTATTAGTAAATAATAAGGCTTTGGTGAGCATCAAAATCAATAAAAAACACCAGGGATAAGAATCCATATTCCCAATATTAAGATCCCTAAATATCTTAATATCAATTTTCAGAATCATTTATTTCCATTATTTTGACCTTAACTCCCACTATAGATGTCTATATGTGTTAATTTATAAATTAAATTTATTGTAAATTGAGTGTGTGTTAAATTTTTTTTATGGATATAATTCCTTGTGTAACTAATTGTGTCTTAAATTTATATTGAACCAGAAGGTGGGTAATATTTTTATTGATTTAATAGTTTTATGAATTTAAAATTATGGAATTTAATTAGATAGACAGTTGTTTCATTTTTATTTATGATTCAAAAAAATGTTATAGACTTATGATCACAAGAAAAAAAGACCCACTAGGGGTTCTCATCATGGTTGAGGGGGGGGGGTCAATTTCAATGGTTGTAAAAAGAAATCCACCACACACCCAATGTCATCCAATTAATATTCCACTTGATTGGGAAGTGATAAAAGATTATAATCATAGATAGTTATATTTTGGTAGAACCATCAAACATTAAGTCATGTCATAGCCCACTTTATTTATTATGGGTAAAAAGGTTTTTTATAAAATTTTAATTTAATAAAACACATAATACTATTTTTATTGGTATTTCATACAGAAGAGGAGAATATGGGCCCTTACCTCTCTTTATCCTCCTATTATCCCTTAAATATAAATATTTTGGTGTAAATTGTTCATACCGATTCATAGTGGGATGTGTTAATTTAGTTTATATTCCTCACCTCATAGGTTTATTTTATTTTTTTACTACTATATTAAATATTTGTTCAATATTCCAGTGTAGCATGGTGAAATATTTTTAGGATGATAGAGATTTTATGTATGATGTCTAAAGGTGGATTGAGAAGCTCAAAAAATCACCATTACACTCTGTTTATTTAGATCCGTGCCACCAAAAAAATTTTTTAACAGATTTTTATTAAATTTTATTAACTTATGGATAATTAGGAATTTTGAATTAAATACTTTTCATTTTTTAGGTATGGGGTTTCATTTATTGTAGACAACACCCCTTTACTTGTAGTTTTTCCATCATAAGGCAACACAGTTAGTATAGAACCTATTTTACTATTCTATAATTTTATTTTAAATACTTTCAGGGATTATCTATGTTTTTTCATGGATTAGATAGGTGTTTCATTATTTTATAGAGGTTAGAGAAATGTAAAATTTATTAAATAGATGGTTTATCGAGGTAGGTTTCCTTTACTCATTAAGTATTATATTTTCTTATTGTTTTTGGATTCTCTATTCCCAAAGTATATTTGTGTGATATATTTCTATTTTTTTTTACTATTTGTGTGAAATTTCATTTCTCCATAAATTGGATGAACATGGGTTAGTCATTAGTAAAAAAGGATGGCATGGATTTTAAAATGTCTTGTTGGTGGAGCCATGATAGAAAAAGTACCAACGATCTATTTATTGGATTACATTGTGGCATGAGTGATTTTTAAAGTAAATGAATTATTCAGTTTTAAACACGACATTAAGAAGGTATTTTATTTAATATTTATTTTTATGGGAAATTGTTTTATCTTTTAATTGTGATTTAGAGGGGAAGTGTAGAAGATGACATTTAAAATAGAACTTTTTGAAGTAAACAAGTTGGTTTTAAAGGGGTTTTTTGATTTCATTTTCAATGAGAAGTGTTGGATTCTAAATAGATACATTTTATAGAGGTTCATATTTTTTCCATATGTGTAAACTCATATTGGGATTGATTTTAAGACTATTTAGTTTTCAAATTTCTTATAGTGGTTCCTGGGGTTTAATGATACTTTTATTGTTTTATCATGTATGGTTTGTGATCAATTCAAGGGTGGATCACTAGGATGGTTTAGGAGATAATGATATTTATTGATAATTCACACATATATTATTATCATGGTTTAGGGAGAACTTAGGAATTTTGTCAGGAACAATTATGATTAAATATATGGGAGTGTGATTAACATTGATGATGTTGTATTTGGACAATATGACACAAATAAAATTGTCTTATAACCAATGATGTAGTTCTGTAGCGGTAATTGCATATTTATTTGGAATCGACCATATGATAGGTGACATTTTTTCTCACAAATAATCATTACTTTTTCTTGTATACACTTCTTCACTCACTGTTTCATTAATTTTTGATCATATATGTAGTAGAAAAAATATAGTGACCATTGAATAACTATGTGAATTTATGTAGTGTTACTAGAAGTAGTTATTAGATATATGTGATTGTGTATATATAAATCCATCAAAAAACACTTAAGGAATGACCAAAACCATGCCACATTTCGATTGATGAATTATATATATGATCCATCAGATAATATCAAGGACATTTAGATATAATCTACTAGATATTTATGTATAATTTTTTATGTATTAACATTCAACAAGATCTAACCCCTTTAATAACTTGTGACACATGGGATAGAGGATTCAGTGATAAATGGTGATTTGAGAGAGGGGATGGTGTGATTGATGAGATTTTTATTCTATACAATTATTAAATTATATTTGTTTGGTTATTTTTTCTATCATAGTAATGTTTTTAATAATATTTTATTATTTGGGCCCTCTTTGGTTTCTATTTTTTTAGTTTTTTGTCTGAATTTTTTTTGATGGTTGGGAACCTTATTATCTTTTTCTTATTTCTAGACATTATTATTTTTTCCCATTATATTTTTGGGTTTTTCTTGATGAAGGTAATGATATGTTCAATGGTTTAGGTGATTCTATAATTAAAATGTTTTTAGGTTTACAATGTGGCCCCTTTAAGACTATATATAATGGAATGAGATGGATTGTTTAGAATATATCATTGGATCATGATGGTGTTTTTTCTACAATTATTGTAAAGGGAACCAAACATGGGTTTTTAACTTTGATATTATTCTTCAGAGTATGTGTCTTCTAGATATTGTGGAATGTAGTTATGGATTATATAAACATTAATGAGTAATTATTTTTGAGTTTATTGACTTACACTCACAATATATGTTCACACACCATGTACTTATACATGCATCTTATAGATCTCTAGCACTCAGTGAGTTTTGGAATGTAGGGGAATCATATTGGATTATTTCACGCCACCCATACTAACATACATGACATGGGTTTCAATGTACATGGGTGTATCTTCATGTTTTCATTTCATGAAAATTTATACCCTTGGTGATAGATGTATTCTTATAATGATTAGTGTAGTATATGAAATAGATTGTATATAAGTTGACTAACGAGTTGGTTTAATGTGAATCACATATTTATTCATATTTAGTAATATGTTTTTTATTATCCAATAGGTTTTCATATATTTATTGATACGTGCTATATATTTTTATACTATAGTTGAACTATTACATTGTTTTAACAGATAAAATCTAATTTACTTTTATATTTTCAACCATAACACACCATTTTAGATCCAATTTTTTTTAGAAAATTTGTCTATATATGTCATATTAAGAGGGCATGCAAAAAATATGGTAGATTTGAGAATAAGATATATTATTTATATTTTACGACATATTCTCCCTATAAATATTTAGAGTCCTCTCCAATAGTATATTGCTAATGAAATGGAGAGAGGAATGCCTATAATGATGTAGTGGAACTGGCTCAATCACTATTCATGTTACCCAGACTAGGGGATTAAAATTTGGAATCAAAGAATTTTTTAGATTGAGGAAAAGGTATTTATAGGTGGAAATTGAATATTTAGGTATATAAATAAAATCAAAAGTAAAACTAGGTAGTATGAAATTTGATGGGGCCAATATTTCTAGGGGATTTCCCATTTCAAGAGCATATAAACATGGTTGAGTGAGTATTGGACTAAGAATCATAGCATGGGATAGAAGAGACACAAGATTTCTTATAGGAATTATGTTGGAGGTAGTTTAATTATTCATGATTTTTGTTAGTGACATGATTATTGTATGGTACACATGGCTATAGTTGGTGTTTTTCAATATCATGTCTAAAATTGATATATTATTAATTAAAAGTTACATGTAATATATTAGAGGATTTTATAATATACTATAAATAGTTACTAGACAAATATAGATCAAAAGGGTTGTTTTATTATGATTATGTTTCTAATTATGATTTTTAACCACAATAAAGTAATGATTTATGGGTGTTGAGGGTTTTTGAGAAAATCTATATTTTTTTAAGAAAATTCATGTTGTAGTGTGCATAATGTGAAAATTTCTTTTTTATAAAATAATATTGGGTGTAAGAAATTTATTTTTTTTGAGAAAATTAGAGATAGTGAATTTTAAAGTCGATTTAAAAATGGATTATATAAAAACATTGCTGGAAAATCATATTGGAATGATATTTTGGGGTTTTCATTTTGATAAAATCTATTGGATACAAAGAGGGTTTTGTAAAAACATGAGTGATTTTGGTGGGTATAAATAGATTTATAAAACCTATAAAATAAGAAATCCATGTTTTACGATTTTTTTATTTTCAATGTTATCTACTGAGTGGTCATGTGTTTTTAAATGTGTGGTTTTTTATTGGGTATTTATGATGCATATTATTTTGTATATTGTGATCAATTTAACAGAGTTTTTTGTATTAGTATTAGTCAATGGATTCCGGAAAAGGATTGAGTAGCTGAATATTTGTATTGGTGGTTTTACATGTTTAACAAATTATAATTCATTTTCAATAATTTATTCTGATAGAAGAGATTATCACTAGAAGGAATTATTCATTAGTAATAGTATCATTTGGCGTGGAGTTCCAAAAGGTTATAAATTACTTAGTTGTTGACGTTTTAGAAGAAGTGGGTTTTTTTTGAATCATTTTCATATTTTTTAATGATTTATATAAGTGGTATACTGTCATTATTACATTTGGTATATAAGATCATGTATGTGTAATTTAGAGTAGAATTATACTCGATATGAGATGAAAAATATAGATATATTAGTGGTATCCTTAATGATTGGGTAGTGAGGATTTGAATGAATCTCTTGCATGAGTGTTAGAGTCATGTCGTGGCGACATGATGTCTATTTAGAGATAGAAAATGGTGTAATAATCATGAATTGATGACTTGTTATAGTCACATTTTTTGGTTAGTATTTTAGTAAGGCTTCTTACAAGATCTTGGCCTATTTTAGGAGTCATATTAGGCACATTTTTACATACGTTTTTAGATTTTCATGAACAATTATTTTGGATTGGTGGATTTTGGTGGGATTGGGTGAAAATTTAAAAAAAATTAACTAAAATTCAGTTGTGCATGGCTGTGCATGGATTGAAATTTGTGTGACTAAAACATTCCAACCATGAAAACCTAGACAAAGAGGTCTACATGGTTTTTATATGGTTTGAATAATAATGTGACTAAACTATTTGAACATTGAAAACCATGAAATATAGGTCCACATGGTTGGTGAACAGGTTTCCCTAATCGTGGGACCCTACCCAGGAAACCGTGAACGTGATATTAATTATCTGAAAATATATTTAAAAACCACACAAACCCCAAAGACTCCCATATTTCAACCATGTATTGGGATTTGAATATTCTAGGTGATCCCATATCATTCCAGAGGGATTAAAATGTTATTTTAACATCGTTATTTGAGATCAATAGGCTGAATTGAAGATCCTCTCCCTTCCAGATAAGTGGATTTCATCCCATTGCATATCCGGTTCCATCAACAATCATTAGTTGATCTTTTCACGGAAGATATCCACCATTCCCATGGATCTAAACCTAGGATTTGAGATCTAGATCTAGGATCGTGGATCTAGATCAATATTTTCATGATCTTGATGCCTTTGATCTTAATTTTGGTTTAGGGATTTTGATACTGAGCATGGTCGATGATGTTGTGGTGCTCAAATTTTGGGAATTTCCATTGAACTAACATCTATCAATAAACCAAGGTATGTGGTACAAATAAGACTCCCATAGTCATTGCTTTGATATGGTAATGTTATTTTATGGATTTTATATATTCCCTTAATAATTTATTTTATAAATTGGCGTAATTTGGAATATTTAATTGACTTGTGATTTCCTTGGTGACTAATTGATAATTGAATCATGGAACAAACGAATGGGGATTCTCAAATAGATATTTATTTTGAATATTGGTTATGGGTTGAGATATTGTAATTGAGATATTTAATTGAGTATGTTAAGTTAATTAATTGGGGGAATTAATTATGAAATTATGTTTGTCTATGTAAGGTAATTAATTGTTAAAGTAAATTATGTACCATGATGTTGTTGAAAGATAATTAATTATAACGAATTAATTATGGAATGAGAATTGTGTTGATTGATTAATTAATTAATGGGTAGTATTGTTGGTTAATTTTTGAGTTAACAGCTGGCCTTTAAAATTTTTAACTAATCATTGGATTAGTAATGAAATTATTTGGATAATTATTGTGAATTAAAGAGTGTTTAAATTCCTAAGAATTTTGTGGTGATAAAAATATCATCCTAGACTGATTAGTATTTGGAAAATATACATGGAATTCCTTCCCAACAGTTATCCATGCTTGAGATTATGTGGTTCTAGGCATGACAACCTACACTGAATGAGATTTTTGTCTAATAACCACGACGACCTACACCTAATGAAATATGGGGTCATAAAAATGTCAACCTATATTGAATGATATTTGGGGTTCTTGAAATTTATTTCAACACCAAATGAATGATAATAATGAATGATTATTCAAATGGAAAACGTGAATTGAAGATGTGCATAATATAATGATTAATGAAAAAATGAAAATTTGAAAACCGTTTAATTATGCATTGTATTTATTTCTTTATAAAACTGAATATACTCTCTTTGGATTGGACTTATTTTTGACATCGTTGGTGGTGGCCTACTGAGGTTAGATCACACCCTATTCGGGAACCCTGACTAGCACCTGATTAGGCTTTTTTGTTGCAGGAAATGATAAGGCCAAGGCCCTGGGATAAGTTTCTATTTGGCATTGTAGAATGGGAGAGGGAACCATATGTTTTTTGGGACCTACATGGGATAATTTTTTCTTTACTTTTAGGTGCATTGTAAACACTAGTCATTTTCATTTTTATAGAATGTTTTACCTTTCAATTTTGTATTGTATTTTCTTATTTTAAATATCATATGACATGGTACTATTCAGGTTATTTATATGCTTCCACACTTGGATATTGTTTTTTGTTCTATTGGTATTTTATTATTATAAAATAGGGTATTGTATTCCCAAGACTGACTTATCAGGCCCTTGTTGCTAGTTGACACATTTTCCATATGGGGAGGCACACATGAGGTCATGTAGACAACCGGCTTGGGGAACTGTTTAGTGGAACCCGGGTTGGGAAGTCACAAAGTTGTATCAATGAGTTCACTTTTTTCCTTCCTCTTATGTGTTAATATTTTGGGAATGGTAGAAAAGATACAAGTAGGAGTCAAGGATTGGTATTGAGCTCGTGCATGGGAGTTGTAAACCCATGTACGGGGGAAATCTGAGTACTCTGGGTGGGTTTTATTTTATTGATGTTTATTGTCACAGTTGGATAATAATTCATCTTGGGTGATGCATTTGTTGTGTGATGTGATACTTGTTTTGAATGTTATTGAATTTTGATTTGTGCCCTAAAGAGGCATTATACTTGAGTCTACATGCATCATTCTAGGTACTCAGGGATATTGTGACAAGCATCACTCGAGGAACTCATTGGAAAACGGGTTGTGGGTATGTTGTGGAACTTGAACTATCTTTTCTTATTGTGAGAATGAAATAATGATGGAATATGAGAATAAATGGGTCTCTTATGAGAACCTTGATCGATGAAATGAGTATGATTAGTTAATTAATTGTTTAATTAATAAAATTGAGATAATGTGACTAATTAATTGTTGAATTAATTAATGAGAAGGTATATACCCTTGTTAACCAAGACCTAAGAGTAGGATGGTTAACAGTAGTGATAAGACCTCAGTGTTGACCATGTGGTTAAAAGGGTATGGACCATTACATGCTGTAAAACCTACACCTGGGGAGAGAGAGGTTGGTCCGTCAATAGTGAGAGGTACAATTCTAGTAGCTTCTACTTTAGATAAACCCTTTTTTGATACTAGTGCCTCTCATTACATTATATCTGGAAATCATGTTAAGGGTTTGATCCTGGAGGTTGAGTCCGTAAGCAGGGTTATTAATATCGATACAGCATTGGGAGCATGATCTTGGGATATCTGTTTATGCAAGTAATATTCACTAGAAATCAAAGAGTATCATTTTCTTTAGGATATATATGTACTTTATATAACATAATTAGACTTGATTATGGTTATGGAATGGCTAGTCTCATACTAAGCCCACATAAAGTGTTACTATAGGAGACTGACCTTTGTCTCTCCTAAGGGTGAAAAATATGTATATCATGGAGAATGGAAAATCCATGCAGGACAGGATGTACCAATAACTAAAAAACTGGGAGAGCTCATAGCCCAATTTTATAGTGTTTTTCTAGATGATTGGATTGGTAGGAAGGACGTCCTTCTACCAGTAGTAAAAATAATTCCGGATGTATTTCTAAAATACTTTTCGGAGATTCCAATTTAGAGGGATGTGGAACTCACTATTGAGATCTTTCTGGGGGCTGATCTGGTATCTATTGTACCTTAAAAAATGGTGCCCACTAATCATCATGAGTTAAAAACACTATTGGAGGAGTTGGAGGATAAAAGGTTTATCCATCTAGGTACGTCACCTAGGGGATCAACTATATTGTTTTCAATGATGGACGACGAGATTTTACACTTTTGTGTAGATTAGGTGGAGTTGAATAAAATGATTGTAAAGAGCCACCATCCTCATCTGCATATCGATGATCTGTTTGACTAGCTGAAGGGGGATTGTGTGCTCTCAAATTTTGACCTGAGATTAGGGTATCATCCTGTTAGAGTTCAGACCTTTGATATACCAAGAACTTATTTTAGAATCAGGTATAGCCTTTATGAGTTTTTTTAATTCTGTTTCGGTTTACGAATGATCCAGTAGTACTTATGGACTTAATTAACCAGATCTTTCAACCATACATAGATCAATTTGTGATGGTGTTCGTGGATGAAATCATGGTGTACTCTAAGACTCATAACAATCATTTCAAACATCTTAACATCATCCTGGGTACACTAAGAGAGAGAATACTATATAACAAGATATCTAAATGTCAGTTTTTTATTGACAGGGTACAATTTCTAGGGCTTATCATCTCGAATGAAGGTGTGGCAGTGGACATAGAAAATGAATAGGCATTTACTTCATGGGAGAATCCGAATAATGTTTTTGATATCTAAAACTTTTTGGGATTACCTGGTTGTTACATGAGGTTCATATAGTACTTTTACTGGTTAGAAACACTGCTTTCAGGATTGAAAAAGATAGGGATACCGTTTGATTAGACAAAATCATTTGAGAAAGAATTCCTAGAGTTGAAGAAACACTTGTCATAAACACTAATTTTGATCTTACCTGAGTCAGGTGAGCAGCACATGGTGTATTTTGATGCTTTTGCGATTGAACTCAGAGTTGTGTTGATGTAAGGGGATAGAGTCATTGCTTACGAGTTTCAGCATCTGAGGCCACATGAACAGAATTACATTACACATGACCTTGAGTTGGAAGCAGTGGTTTGGTATCTTAAGTGTTGGTGGCACTATCTATTAGGTGAAAATTTAACAGTTTTTATGGATCATAGAAGCATGAAGTATATCTTATCTCTATGTGACTTGAATCTACAACAATGAAGATGGGTATTCTATATGCAGTCCTTTGATTTTGAACCTGCATAGAAACCTAAAAAGGGGAATAATGTTGATCTTTCCATGAGTAGGAAAACTCAAACTCAGTTATTATAAGATTTATGTGTAGAGAGGAAGATGATGACTTTTCTGGTATAAATGCATGTGGTATTCCAGAAGAGCTCAAAGAGGATGACTTTGGTTTCTGTAGCAGTGGATTCTACACTCTTGAGATGGATTAGGGAATGAAAGTATGATGTTCCAATGTTTTTATCCATAAGGTTAAGCCTTAAATGTGGGGATACACCTTCAGGCTACATAATATACGAGGATGAGATCATCAATGTAAGAATGTAGGTTGTAGTGCCTACGAGTATGAGAGTGGAAACCATGTGATAATTTCATGCCTCAATGTGGGTGGAACATGTTGGGGTGAAAAAAATGTTCCTTGGCCTATAATGATATTTTTGGTGGATTTAAATGAAAAGGGAGATATTTGGGGTTTGTAACAAGATGTTTAACAAATCCTGAGGTCAAGAAAGAGCATCAATGACCTGGAGGCCTATTGATTCCGCTGCATATTCCGGAATGGAAGTAAGATGATGTGACTATGTATTTCATGGTAGGACATCCAAAGGCACATAGTAAGAATGATTCTATTTGGTTCATTGAGGATTGACTAACAATGGAAGTAAATTTCTTTCATATCAAAAAAACCATTATAGTGGAACAATTTGGAGAACTATATGTACAAAAGATAGTTCATTTTAATGGGGTGACATAGACTATACTTTCATATCGTGATTCACGCTTAACATGATGCTTCTTGTAGGGATTACATAAGGTTCTTGGGACACATATTTTGTTAAGTACGACCTTCCACACACAAACAAATGAGCTGTCAGAGCATACCATATAGGTATTAGAGGATATACTGTGGGCCTGTGTGCTTGAATTTTGTGGTTCTTGGGATTGGTACATGGCTTAGTAGAGTTTGCCTATGATAATAGTTATCAGGGAACTATACAGATGGAACCATATGAGGAGCATTATTGTAGACCTTGTAGATCACCAATATGTTGGTTAGATGTAGGTGAGTCAGAGCTGTTGGGACCGAGTCTCGTTCAGGAACAATGGGTCAAGTGCAGTTGATTCAGAAATGTATGGATACATATCAGAGTAAGCAGATGTCATATGGTGATAGATGGAGAGTACCCCTAGGGATTATATAGTCTCATCATTTATTCCTTTTGGTGTCACCATCATTGGGTCACCATATGATATGGATGTAGGGCATGTTGGCGAACAATTTTCTAGGACCTTTTGAGCTTCCAGAGAGAATCGGGCTAGTGGTGTACCAATTAGACCATTTACATTTTTTCAGTTCTACACATGATGTTTTCCATGTGTAGCAATTATAGAGGTATCACCACGACACTTCACATGTGATTGATGTGAGTTAGGTTGACCTCGTGATAGATGCATCCTTTGAGGAGAATCCAATACATGTGTTGGGTCATAGTGAGAAAGTGTTACGGGGCGTGACCATTCCATTAGTTCATTTGTTATGGAAACATGGAAGTGTTCATGAGGATAGTTGGGAATGTGAAGCATACATGAGGGAAATATGACATAATATTTTCCTCTCAGAATCTTAGCGATGTTTGGGAGTGCAGCTCGAGGATGAGATGTTCTATTATGGGGAGATTATAAGATCCCGGTCTTTTCTAGAGCCATCTCGATTGTGTTTTCAGAAACGTTTTGAGACTTTTAATGTACTTTGTTTTGGAGTAGTGGCTTGGGGTGTGTTTGGTTGAGTTTTTAATAAAAACTAATAGAAAGTGGGATGTGCACGGTTTTCTCTCAGTTTGAAAAGTCATGCGACAAAACTATTCCAACCATGCAATGTTGGATAGATAGGCCCGCACAGTTTGCGCACGATTTTCCCTAACCATGCACCGCTACCCAGGAAACCATTCATGTGGGATTAATTTTCATAAAATCTATATTAAAACTACCTGAAGCCATGAGACTCCCAGATTTCACCCATGAATGAGGCTTGAAAAAATATAGGATATTGAAGAGACTTCCAAAGGTATTATAAGGTGATACAAACATGGTTCTTCATGACGGAAATCCTAGATTAAAGATCATGTCTCTTCCCAGTAAGTGGATTTCATCCCGTTGCTTCTCCCATTTATTACCCTATCTTTACATGATCTTTAAATGGAATATCTCCTCCGTTTCCATAGATCTAAACCTATGAGTTGAGATCTAGATATAGGATTATGAATCTAGTTCTATATTTGTAGGATATTGATGCCTCTAATCTTAATTATGGATTATGAATTTAGATCCTGATCTTGATCGATGATGTTGTGCTTCTCGAATTTTGTGAATTTCAATTGATCTAACATCCATTAATAAACCAAGGATAGTGGTCTAAATCAAACTCCCATAGTCATGGATTTGATATATGAATGTGAGTTTAATGATTTTCTATATTTCAATGAAAATTGATTTCATAAATCGGAGTAATTAGGAATGTGGAATTAACTTATGATTACCTTGGAGATTATTTGATAAATGAATCATGGATCAAACGAAGGGAGATTGCTCAAATAGATATTTGTTTTTGAGATTGGTAATGGGTTGAGATATTTTAATTGAGATATTGAATTGATTGTGTTTTAATGAATAAATTATGAAATGTTGTTTGGCTGTGTAAGTTAATTAATTATGAAAAGTAATTATTTTCATGATGTTGATCAAGGATAATTTATTGTGAAGAATTAATTATGGAATGAGAATTGTTTTTATTGATTAATTAATTCATGAATTAATTAATAGGTTTATGCGATTAGTTAATTGTTGATTTACCTAATTGCCTTTGAAATGTCTAACTAATTGTTGGATTAGTAATGGAATGATGTGTCTAATTATTTTGAATTAAAGAATGATTGAATGCATGAAATTTCTGTGGTAAGAGAAATGGTGTTCTAGAACAGTTAGAAATTTGGACTTGGATATAGAGTTACTACACAATAGTTATCCAAGATTGAGATTATGGTGTGATAAGCATTATGACCTACACTGATTGAGATTTTTTGGTGATAGGCATGACATCCAACACTGAATGAGATATGGGGTGTTAGGCATAATGAAATGCAATGAATAAGATTTGGGGTGACTGAAAAGGCATTCAACACCAAATGAATGATAATAATGAATGATAATTTAAATTAAAAACATGAATTGAATATAGGCCTAATGTGATGATTAATGATTAAATGAATGTGATAACAATTTAGTTATGCATTGTATTTATTTATTTATAAAACAACATACAATATATTTTTACTGGGATTGTTTTAGACATCATTGGTGGTGGACAACTATGTTGTGCTCACACCCTATTCAGGCCACTAGATCGACACTCGAGTAGACTTTTTTATTGCAGGACATGATAAGGGAAAGGCCCTGGGACAGGTTTCTATTTGGGATTAGAGCATTGGAGAGGGAACCAAACGTGGTTCGAGACCTTATAGTTAGTCGTTTTGTATTTACATTTATTTTTATTGTAGGAACATGACATTTTCATTGTCACATCATTTTTTACCTTTCAGTTTAGTATTGTATTTTCTTGTTTTCAATATCATATCACTTGGTATTGTTCTGCTTATTTATATGCTTATGCACTTGGTTATTGTTTTTTTCTCCATTGGTGTTTTATTCTCATAAAAGTGGGTATAGGCTCCCCAAGACGGACTTACTGTACCCTCGCTACTAGTCGGAACCCTTTGGTGTATGGGGAGCCACGCTTAAGGGCATGTGCCCAACCGGCTCAGGGAACCGTTTAGTGGCACCTGGGTCAGGATGTCACACTTCATGAGGATGATATTTTTATAGCAGTGTGTTTATTATAAACCCGAACTTTATGTTTTGATGAACTAAAAAGAGGGAATAATTATTTATTGATTTAGAGTTTGGGAGAATATTAAATTTTTGAATCCATTTGGAAGGGATCTTGTTTCAATAATTTCTAGTTTCTAAAACAAATCATTTACACTTTTTGTCATAAGAAAATATATATATGGGGGGTTTTTGTTATGCTAATGGGGTTTGGAATGGTGGAAGTTAACACCAAGGTATTTATCACCTAGGGGAAGGCCACTAAAAGTTTTGTGGGATAGGAAGTGGTAAATAATCACATCCTATGACACTAGAACCCTGTTGATATTACAATGGTATCCTGGTGGCTTCATTAGAAGTGTTTTGGAGCTACTATACTTGTTGTAGGGAATAATCCCCTCCATATTATCAATGGTAAAAAAGAAAAAGTTATAACATTTTTTATTTAATATTTCATTTGGGGATATTTCTCTTATCATGGCACATTCAAATAGAGGTTGGGGCGCCCCACCTTATCTTCCTTCTATACAAATTGTTTTGATCTGGGTGTTTTGGAGTCAATACATCATGTTGATTCTAGGAAGTATATTAATATTATTATTCCCTTCATCATTGTCCACATTATTCTCCAATATTGGTGTTTCTATATTAGGGATTGAGTGATAAATCATCCATATCATGGTGAAATTATGTTGAGATGATGGTTATTTTGTTAGTATTCTATATAAATTGTCTAAAATGTCTAGATTATCACCATTTAGGATATTTTTTTTATGTTATGTTGATAAATGAATTCATTTAGTTATTTTTATTAAATTTTTAGAATTTATAGCTAATTATTAATTTTCAATTAGTTTTTTTGATGGATGAGTTCTATGGTTACATCCAGAGTGTAACATACCCTTTTGCATGTGGTTTCAATATTATATGGATACCCAGTGAGTTTGGAACCTATTATGAAACTATGTAATTTATTTAATTTTTTGGGTGATTTTTGAATGATTGTTTATATATGAGATAGTTTCTCATTGGAATTGACAAAGGTTGGTGTGATGTCAAATTTATTAAATGGATGATATATCAAGGTAGGTGGACATTACACATTGAGAACAATAATTTATTAAAACTTTATATTGGCTACATGAATATTATGATTATTTGATTTTTATAATTATTATGCCATGTTTGTCCTGAATCAACCTAATATTAATCATTAACCGTGTAGCTTTCTAAATGGTTCATCGGTGGATCCAAGGTCAAACAAGTGTTGGTGGCCAATTTATTATGTTACATGATGGTGTGAGTGATTTAATTATTTTTCATATGTTCTGTTTAAAAGATATTTGATCTAAAGTGTAATTTTTTTTGCAATTTTTCACACATAAATTGTTATTTATAAAATATAGATGAAATAGATTTTTTAAACGAAAATTTCAATAAGAAATTTTTGGGTTTAAATAAGATTTCAAAACAAATTATTGGCTTCCAAAGAGGGTCCATACATGTATTTTTTAGATATGTGTTTTTTTAGGAAAACCATCATGGTATTACCTTGATTAAATGTATCATAAAGTAGTTTTGACCCATTTATAAATTATTATAAAAAATAACTTAATTAGAAGAAATATTTAGTTTACATGGCCTCATGATGATGATGCCTTTCTAAACTATTTGTGGAAATATATGTTGACTTTAATTTTGAACTAATGAAAGGTTGGGTTATTTATAAACATGATTTGGTCAATTTTAATTTATAAGGGTGTAAACCAATTATTTATGGATCATATTATTATATAATTCCTATTATTTTATGATTTCCATGAAAAATACATATATTTAATGATTATATAAAATATTATACAAACCTTCTTTGATACCTTTCCCTTAGGTGATGGTTTGATTAGACTAGGATGAGATATCCAGTAATATGCTTGATGAAAGGATATTCATGGGAACCTAAGAGGTTCATTTCATATTGTGATAGGGATTATAAAAAACGAGTACCCCAATATTTTAGAGTGAGTTATGGTATTTAGTAATAGTTTAATTGTGTGATCCAACATAAGGAATAATTTGGACATGGGGTAACCTTAGGTATTGTATCTGTTTTGACCAGGGGAATGGTGTGAGACACTGATATTTATTGAGTGATGGTTTTAAAAATTCACTATTTACCGTTGGACTATGTATCAAACTCTTGAGGAGTTTTTTACCTCCTTAGTCCACGTAGGATTTTCCTTTTAACTGGCTTCTTGGAAAGAGGGGTGTGATAGAACCTATGATGGTTTTGTTGATGGATATAGCATGTTTGAGAAAAATTAGTACCCATATGTTTTTTATCTTTAGTTTAAATAGATTTTTGGTATTAATATGTGAGTGGGTTCCATATTTATTATTATTTATAAGAGGATATTGGTATCCTATGAAATTATTTAGGATTAGGCCTTTATGAGATGGAGTGACTCGACTTATAGCCTATGATGTCATTTTTTTTGTTTTGTTAGAGCTCTTGATTGGGATTATACCCTAAAGGAGGAAACATATAGGATGAACTCAAGGTTTTTAATTTTATCTCAAGGATCATTATAACATTTACATAAGAGGTTAAATAAATAATTTTTTTCATGTTGAGAATATTATCATATTGGTTTTTTATTATCATTATTGATATGAGACATATCATCGAGATTGATAAGGATCTATGAAATGAATTAGAGTGTATTTTATAGGAGTTGTCAGATGGATGTGATTATATAGACTTTAATACTCTGATAACCCACCTATAGTATTAAAAAATCCATAATATATACTTTTCTAATTATTTTGTTACTTGATTTGTGGGTTTATTTTGATAATGTAGATGTTTTGATATGAAAGACCATTATATAGTAGTAATCATGTCTTAGCATGTAGTAGATGTTAGGCTCGGTGATGAATTGTGATACATGTGTTTGGGTACGAGGTGGTCTATGGGAATTCTTGAAGGCAAATATTGTGAGGAAATGTGAGTTTTGTTAGGGAATGGTATGATTTTGAGGATATTTATTTCAGACTATTGTGTAGAGACTCTGGATTTTCTTTATAATTCCTTAGAACATTCCTAGGAATATTTTCGTAGCCAGGTACTGAGACGGTGTGCGATTTCGAGGCCTGGTGAGCGCAAAATTAAATTTTTAAAAATATTAAATATATTCATATTTCCCACACATGGCATTCCTAAAAAATAGAATATCTCATAAAAAGAGTCTCGAATCAGAATTACGAGGTCAGAGTATATTCAGGAATGTAGAGTTTAACCTCGGTGAGAACTAAATTTTTTCAGTGTGGATGCTCAGATAGCTCATCCATTGGTCGGTGCATTGGAAACATTAGTTAAGTTAATTTTTTATTTAATAATCCAACCCAAATAACTCACATATGGAGGCTTAGGTTGTAAATTTCAGTCCATTGATGATTTTTGAATGTAGGGTTTATCATAGGCATTACATAAAGTTAGTCGACATAGGATATTCGTTTAAGGAAGTTATTGGTGGGAACATCTGATGAAAAACATTATTTTATGAGTTATTTTTAATGAAATTAACTAAACGGCTTTAAACTATAAATAAGATGATATGGAAAATATACAGGGATAGACGCATAACCCTCAGAACATTGAGTGGAGCTTCCACCCGTACTTCGTTGGAAAATTGAGACTGGACGATGGCCAGTGATCAAATCCAGGTGAATCAATAGGATATAGATGTAGTACATTGCCTTCATAACTAGTATACTTGTTCTTCAATGATAATCAATATATAATCGATGCAGGACTCATAAATTTTGATTTACTAACCTTTGGATAAAATAATAAAGAATGAATTAAAATCATCATTTTTTATACGATTTCATTTTCTTAGTATGATCCCAATAGATGGATTAAATTTATTTTATTATTTTTATCTATTATCCATAACATGTTTCCCTCCCTGGTTTCCAAGATATAATATTGTTGTCTAAGAACAATTTTGTAGCAATGTTTATTATATATTTAATTGTTCATTTCCCCCCAATGTTCTTCACGTTATACATCATTGGATCACAGGTCACTACTTGACTTTTCTGGGGTGGGTTTGAGTGTGGTCAAACCCCCAAATTATTGATGGAAGCATGAGCAAGATGATAATAAATAGTTTGTGGATAGATTGATAAACGAGCAAGATAATGTTTTGTGAATGGATCAGATTGGTACCATGGGTGTGTCTTTATGATCGGAGGTGGTTCAGGATTGTATTAACAATCATCATTTTCTCGATTGGCATGTGGTGTGGCGAGATCAGTTCAGAGAGGAGACTGTGCGTGAGGTCTCATAGTGGACGCTATCATCATGGGAGAGGTGGTGGTTAGACTTAGATCTCCAACAAGGTGGTAAGACAAGTTTAACATAGTGATTGTTGATAATAATAATAATATTATTATTAATGGTGATGAGTTAATAAAATTAAAGGAGGATTTGTAATTATTATTATAAAAAATAATAATGATGATCGTGTTATAATATGTTTGGTTAGTTAAATTAAATGATTTTAATTTAATAAAGAATTTATTTTAATTAAATGAATTTATTTTAAAAAAAGATAAATTGTATTAAATATATGATTTTATTGATAAAAAAAGAATGTAGAATAAATAAATAAATAACGGGGTTTTGCCTATGGTTGTGGCGCATAAAGATATGGAGGCACCCCTCCGTATTCGAGCAAGGAAGAGGGACCCACTTGAATTCATGTAATTATGGATTGATGTTATATATTATTTAATTTAATTCGATATATTTTATGACAATGGGTTAGAGCCCCGCCCACAAGAAAAGAGAAGGGGAAAGTCACATACAATGATTTGAGCAGGGTAGGTCGGTGGAGCTTTTTAATTTTTTTTTATAAAATTTAAAGGGTTTTGGGATAATAAAATTTGGGATATGGAGTTACGATACTCAACATGAATTGGCATTTTGGGGAAAATTCCCAAAATGCCTATTCAAGTGGCGTTTTGATCACTTTCTTGGACCAAAAGGCCACACCATGTGGCCATATGGTAATTTTCTCCTAAAATATCAAACCATGTGTCTTTGTGGAATTTTATTCCCAAATAACATTTCCCCTTCCAATCCCCCTCTTTAATATTTTATATATAATTATATATGAACAAATATATATATATATATATATATATATATTTATAAATATATAAATATTGATTTATAAATATACATTTATAATTATATAATTATATATATATTTGTAAATATAATGAAATATTTTCATAATTTGAAATATATATTTATATATTTATAATTACATTTATATATAAATAATTTCAATTATTAAAATATTTCTTTAAAAAAATATATTTAAAAATATGAAATTACCTATTATTATATCTGTAAATATATTTATAAATTTATATTTATATAGTCATAAATAAACCTAATTAATTAAAAACAACTTATTTAAAAATATTTTTATGAATTTATAAATTTATTTATAATTATTTATATAAATAAACCATATTAAATTTAAAATATATAATTATATAATTATGTAAAATATATTTTTTAATAATTTATTAATATTAGTATATATTTAAATAAAATCTATATTTATAATTATACACAAATACTTAAATATAAAAAAACCCTTATATTTAAAATTTATAAATTTATATATAGTTAATTAAATATAAAAATAAACATTATTAAATTTATTTATTAATTAATTTATACATATGATTAAATGAACATTAAAAAATAATTATATTTATATAAATAAATGTTATTTAATTTATATATATAATGAATCCTTATTTTAAATATTCATACTAAAAGGTTTATTTATATAAATAGCAATATATAAATAAAAATTAATTAGATATATATATATTTATATTTATATAAACCATAATTGTTAATAAATATATATATTCATTATTTATATACATAAATATAAATATAAATACATAAATACATTTTAAATGTATTTCTATACAAATAATTTTAACCTCATATAAGTATAAATATAAATATAATTATATAATTTTAAATGTATTTTTACAAATAAATTTAATGTATATATAAATTGATATATATAAATGTAATGTAATTTATATAAATAATATAATCAATAATATAATTAGTTTTTATTAATTTAAATAATATATTTAAAATTTTAAAATAATAAATAAATGTATATAATTATAAATAAATAGTTATATAAATATAACTATCTTTAATGAATTTAAAATATGTCTTTATAAATTTAAATATAAATAAATATAAATATATAAAATTATAAATAGAAAATTAATTATAATATTATAAACAAATAATATATATATAATAAATATATTTATTTTTGAATGATATGTTTTATAATACTATAATTATTCTAATATAAATATTTTTATGAAAAATCATATAAATAGTTGTTTTAATATTTTTCATATATATATATATGTATATATATATATATCAAAATTAATAAAATTCAATTATTAAATTTTAAGTTTCTATTTGGTTTTTTGTAAAGATGATTTATGTTATTTCAACTAAACGTATATGTATTGTGAGATGAATTTATTTTTATGTGAAATTCAGGCTTGTGTATAAACAAGTTCTGATCAAACCCTTGAGAACATTTATGAAAGATCAAACAATAGTAATCTATAGTTTTCATTAATTGGGCACTTGCATAAATTGTGGGTTTTAGTTTTCAATTGTTTTAGTTGATATTTTTATTTTGAAACTAAATTCAACCCCCTATAAAGGTTATAATTAGATGAAAGAATGGTGCTAATGAAAAGAATAAATATGTGTGCAAACATTTATAAAATTTAATAGAATATGTTAATCAGTTTAACTATTTGATGATTTCCTTAGGTATATAGGTGAATGTGTCTTTTTATGACCTTCCTAGTTTCATATGTTACATCTTCGTCCTGATACTCTCTCACTGGGCCAATCCTTCTCATTCTGAATGCTAGACAACCATGGTCTCCCTTTTTGTGGCATCCTAGCCATGTTCGGTAGAAGCATGGGTGTGTCATCAGATAGTTAGAAATATCGATAATCCACAATTGGGATCCACAGACAATTGTGGCATTCGTTAATAGTATATAGTCGATAAACGAGATCAATGAATTGATCCCAAGATAAGTGTACATAAGTGATTACTGAGATCACATGGCCACAGGGATATCATATTTCATGAATGTTTCCACAACCATACTACATCTGCTCTAGGAAAACATGTCAAAGACAACCATTGCTACCCGTCATAGCATCATGGGGTTCTATGGATTGCAATCTTTTTTCATTCACAAAAAAACGAATTGAGTCAAAATGTTGTAGCCTATTAAAGTACTCTATCTATCTCGCACCGAAAATAGATACCATATCATATCCCTCTATTCAGACGCACTTCAGTCTTATTTCCTAAATCCACAGAATACTTTACACTATGATAGATGGTCCCTTGTATGAAGCATGTATTTTTAATAGAAAAAATATACTAATATTATATTATAATTCTAGCTGTACAAATTATACTACAAAAATAGAGTATTTCCATTGGACAATTGCAACAGGAATTCCCATTGAAGAAGACTATTTGCGACAATAATTTTGACCCTTCGCAAATAGTCAACAAAAATGTGGTATTTACGATGGTCTGTTGCAAATACCATTTGTGCACCGTGTGCACATTAGCAAATGAAGAGTGTTTGTGATGATGACCAAACCCCTATCGCAAATAATCTTCTCATGTTTTTTGTTATTTATAGGAGGGGAGGATACCTATCACAAATAATATGCTGCCATGATAGTATTGTTGATGGGTCTCATCACAAATACAATCTATTACCACAGCCTCAATTAATAACTGGGGAACTATCTACAATAGGTTCCTTCATAAAAAATAATAATTGTGACAACCCATCCCAAATAATGTGTCCACGAGATACCATTTTCAACAAGATATGTTTTAAGTACTATTTTTTATCTTCCCCGAAATTAATAAACGCCTTATTATTTTCGATGGGTCACGTCACAAATGATCTAACCTATATAAACCCCCCCCCCCAAATTTTTTTTATTTAAAACATTTATGAAATTATCTCACCCTATCTGCTATGATATTTCATGGATTAAATTTTCTAGAGTTTGAAACATTACAATGGATCATCTATGACGTTTTATATCAACCAAAAAATATGTTTCATGTTATTTTTTAACTTTTTTTATTTACTTTATTTTATTTAATACTAGTATAATTATTATTGTTTAACATCAATTATATTTAATTAAAATTAATTGGGTTTTTAACATTAATATTTTATGAAATATTCAATTATAATTTTCCTTAATGTTTTAAATTAAAATTTAATTGATTTAATTTGAAATAAATTATTCTAATTATCTTTAATTATTAATTATTAGTAATAAATTGTTATATATTTATAGAAATTACTATTAGTTAGTTATAGTTAGTTATAATTATTAAAAATTAGTAATAATTAATAAAAATTAAAAATTAATAAAAATTAATAAAAAAAATTAACAATAATTAGTGGCAATTTATTAAAATTCACGATGATTAGAAAAAAATAGCGCAAATAAGTATTAATTAGTGGTAATTAGTAACAATTAATAAAAATTATACAAATTCGTAATAGATTGATAAAAGCTAATAAATATAATTAAAACTAATGTTAATTAGTAATAATTTTTAATAATTAGTCAAAATTAGTGATAATTATAAAAATTAGTAAAAATTATAAAAAATAGAAACAAATACCAAAAATTAGTAATCATTAAAAAAATTATTCAATATTTTTGTTGGAATATCTTTATAACTCTCTATAATTTACGTCCTTGAATGTTGATGAAGAAGCCATATATATTTTTGAACTTATTAATTCAAGGAAGTCCAAAAAAGCATATTAAAATTTATTTGAAGCCAATGATTGATGGTTACAATTTATTATGGAGTAATCCTTCTAGTATATATGATGTTATTGAGAAACAAAATTTCATACTGAAAGATGCATTGATGTGGGATATTAGTTAATTCACAACATAGGTCATGTCATCTGGTTAGAGTAAACATTGTCCAAAATCATGTTAGTAGTTTATAAGAGACAATAAAGCATTTATTATCATCATTGAAAGAAAAATTTGTATTTTTATTGTCATCACAAATTTCTTCCAACCGACCATCCTCTTTATAAGAACATATATCAAATTAAAAAAAGGAATAATTGAAAGAGATTGAACTCCAAAAATTATCTATTATATGTAGTTAAAATAATTATTTTATTCATTTCCTAACATAAATTTTGTACCAACTATAAACCAACAAAAAATTGATGGATTTGGGAAGGAAACAATTTGGATAAAATTGAGGATTTTTTGGGATCTTCTATATTAGTTTACTTTTTTGGTCTTTAAAATGTTGTATTTCAGGAATATTAAGAGGAACTATTTTGAGAATATAATATATGTAGTTTTTTGGATACACAAGTTAACAGAAAATATAATGTTAAGAGTTGATTAGATCATTCCCAAATGAACTAGAGACCAAAACATGAACTGTTTGAAAATGTCAGATACAAGAATTTAATGAAGCCAAAATTATCTTATATAATTTCTAAATAAAAATGATTATTATATTGTCAATGGCGTGTAGATTTAAAACCACTAAATGGTAATGTTTTCAATTTTTCCAGATGCGTCATAAATGGTCATATTTCCTGTTTAAAAAAGCATGACTATCATATTATAATAGAAAAAAAATCTAGGAATTAGACTAAGATGTTTTTTGAATTATATGATTTTGGATTCAGTAACAAATATATGATATTTTTTCTGAGCCATTTGTGTGGTGAAAAAAGACTATGTTTCACTAATTTTACTACAAGAATATGTGGTTTTAATTTTAAGTAAACTAGAAAAAAATTTCCCACTATATTTCTTTGATTCAATTGTATATTTGATATTGAATTTTCCACAAGAACAAAAGTTTGGAGGTTTGGTACAGTTCCGATAGATATACCTATTAGAGAGATGCATGCAGAAATTAACGATAAATTATGTAATAAAGCATTAGTTGAAGGATCAATTGTAGAAGATTATATTCCAAAGGAGTTTTATTTTTCTACTCTCAATATTTTTAATTTAAATATCCCTGAAAAAATAACCCCATGAGACATAATGAGGTAAATGTTTCTGGTGAAATGAATAATCAATTATCAGTTTCTAATCATCCAAAACATGGATTTAGTGGATTTTATGAATGATGGATTTCAAATGATGAACATTAGAGAGCTCATACATATGTTCATCTCAGCTATGAAGAAGTTACACTATTTTTACAGAGAGTTATATTATCACTTATTCTATAATATTTGTTACAATAAATTAATATTATTTTATTTTTAGTTATAAGAGAATCATATCAAGAAACAACTTCCTCAAATTACAGTATATGTTCTTGAAGAAATTCTATAGTATAATTATTCTTATAGTTTCAAAAATGAAAAACATAAATTATTTATGGTTAAACATATAAAATTTTTTATTTCAAGTTATATTTATAATTGTTTTATAAATATTTAGGTAACTCAACATGTTGATAAAATTAATAATCTATTGTGTGTATTTAGTATCCCACATTCCAATACGTGAAATCGTATAATGCATATGTGATGGATGATTTTTGATATCTTACAAATTCATATGTGGAATCAGAAAACCATGAAAAGTGGTGTTTTTTGAGAGAATCACATAATATTGAAATTGAAGTTAATTTTTATAAGATGTTCGAAGAAATAATTGAATTGTTGTACTGTGGACAGAATTACATAACAATGTTTAAATGTTAGTGGTTAGATACTGAGAGACACTCTCTTGTTCATCAAAGAAACATAATTGTTGATATTAAATTTTAAAGTCTTCATGTAGTAGATAAACCATTTTTATTGGCTCATCAGTTACAAAAAAAAAATTATAAAAATTATTGTGCCACTTTAAAAGAGTTATGTTATTAGTAAAGCATAATAAAAATAAAATATATAGAATAACATTTATTCAACGTGAACGTCGTTCCATTGATGTGTAATGAATGGAAATTTTTCTAGAGGCTTCTCTAGATACATTTTTTTTTCATGAAGAGTCATGTATATCAATGATGAACCACCACAGTTATGGGTCAATGAGGAAAATGATGTTAATGATTTTACAAATGAATTTGAAATGACAAGTGATGATGAAACTAAAACTCCCATATAAATTGAAGATACTTAGGAGGAATATGAATATATTGACATCATCATATATGAAGATAATGATGTAGATAAATAATGAAAAATTTAAATAATGTATATAATCTTATATAATATTTGTCTATATATAATAGTTGTTATCAAATATATACTAACAATATTAATTAACTATTTTCTAAAAATAGTTATTTCGAGGTTTAGATGGACTCATGTATGTTTAAAGAGTTAGTGGGGGTTGATCTACTTGGTGACGAGCATGATGTTTGATCATATGACCCTCAGACTAATGGATGTTCTATGAAGACTTTTAGGGGTCTTGGTCTTTCTAGATTGATGATTCATGACCGTATCACTAAGTGAAATCCACATCTTGGCTTCGATCCACACATGTAGTGGTATGTTTACTTCTGCATTTTAGTTAGATTTCAATTAATATCAATAATTTATTTAAATAATAATTGTTTAATTATTTTTTCCCTTTTCACTACTTTTTCATATAGCCATTGGTTAGGGGTTTACAATATTGTGTAATTATTCCTATGGAGAGTGGGTTACAAGGGATTAGATTCAGATTGATGTTTTTCACCACATGTTCAATCATTGGATGGTATGTTAATAAATAATATTTATTTTGAAATTTATTTAAATTATATCTTGATATTATTAATTTTTTATGGTTTATGGTATCCTATCTATGATAGCATGTGTGATTAGATATGGGAGGCATGAGAGGGTTGTATGTGTGAGCGTTGTTGTCATGTTTATACATAATTTTAGGAGGAGAAAAATGAGGACAGTGGGATTCACAGAGTTTGATCAGTGTTTTTGTGCTTACCGACCGTATTACATTTCATCTTATGTTTGGCATAATTAATGTTCACACCATATGCGTGGTCATTTTCAGGGGACATCATTAGTAGGTCGACATAATCGAGGGAGATAGGAAACGACTCATCGAGATGGTAGTTGTACATTTAGTAAACATAGGGAACATATGGTAGGTTTATTTTTTAAATAATTTATGAAACATTAAATGTAAACCTTTTATCATATATTCATATAGGAATTCAAATAAATTAATATTATGGAGTTCAATGTTTATAAGAGGATGTACAATTATCCTATCATAAGAGGGATTACAGGTTATAACCTGTGTTAGATTATGTTCAATATAATTTCGTTTAGAGTTTTAAAATTAAATACAATTGATATTATAACTATATTAATCTAAAATTGAAACTTTAGGAGACATAGGAGGTCAGGAATTCTCAAACACAGAATGGGAGTATGGAAATGACCGAGTAACAAACTATTGCAGTAAGATTTTATAAGTCATCATGGATGTAGGCGACCCAATATGCCTTTGAGAAAGGCTGATATTTTCATATCGACTCTCGATTGACACATGGGAGTTATTATGGTATTGGAAAGATGTTTCCATATAGCTCGGGAGGAGCACATGGATAGTCATTATCATCTGCTGCACAATATCAGGAGTAATTGTGAGCTCAAGGTGATCTTATAGAGATTATTCATAGTGAGAAGGAATGGCTTCGTTGATATAAGAAAGGACGATAGGACGATATGTGTTGATGAAAGCAGTAACAACATGATGAGATGATGGATTACATACTGTGCTTGAATCATGGTTTAGCGATGGACTTCCATCCTCCAGTTCCTCCAACTCATCGAGATGAAACTCCCCCACTATGACTTATTTACCTTTTATGGCAAAAATTTAAATGTAATTTTTTTTATAATATTTTTCTTGTACCAAATATTTATATTTCTATATAGTTCATTTATTATATTGTTTAAAATATTGTTTTATTTTATTTTATTATTTTCATTATTACAATATTATTATTTTTTATTTTTTATTATATTATTTATTATTTTTATTATTAAATTATTTATCTATTATTATTTTTATTATATTGTTGTGAATATTTTATCTTCAAATATTTAATTATTTTAATTATATTTTTACTAACTTTATTTGTTTTTATTACTATATTATTATTATTATTATTTTATTATTATTATTATTCCATATATTAATTTTTTATTTTATCATTTTATTGGTATTATTGTTATTATTATTATTATTTTGTTATTTTATTAAATATTATTAATATTAATTTTGTTATTATTATTATTTTAATTTTTAGCTTTTTGCGATGGGCCCATCACAAATACTCAATTGCGAGCGGCCCATCGCAAAAAGTTATTTGTGATGGGCCTATCAGGAAAGGGAATTTTTGAAAATCCTGATAAACTATATGTGATGGGATGGACTTATATTTAAAATATCTTTATTTTTGATGGATTATCGCAAAAAAATGTATTTGAAAGGCTATTTTTAGCGATAGGGAAATGGTGATCGGACCCCATCGAGAAATGGTTCAATTCCCTTTGTATTAACATATATTAAAATATTCTTAATTATCAATGATGTGTAATTTTAAAACTCCATGAAAATTTCATTTATAAAATCATTGATGTTGGTAATCATATGTCCATATCTCATCCCATCATCATATACCAATCCCCATTTATAATTTAGAATTATCATAATGTAATCATATTTGTTGGGATTAGCTCTTTGAATATCTTCAAGAAGAGACTCCATCCTTTGTTATTGAGGATTGTATGATGATGGAAAGAATTAATAAGAAAAAATATGATAATAAATTTCCAATTTTTTTTACAACAAAAAAGGATATTCATACCAGTAATTATGATTGTTTTATTCATAGACTCATTATTGAACTTCTTTCACACATTACTAGAAATGTGTCGAATATTGTATCAATGATGGGAATAGGGTGTTCATCATGAAAGAACCTTAGAATATACTACCTCATTTATTTCTCAGGGATGATCTGAAATATGATGACCTCTTCCAAGTCCATAACAAACTCTATAAGGCTTGTCAGAAACAAGCTCTATAATGGGATGTTCTTCATATGTACAATAAAAAATTCTAAAAGAATAGGGACTCAATTTTCATATTGTGTGGTAGAAATCTGTAATTTTATAGTATACTATCCTTATGAAATATTCCATCAACATGAATAAACTACTTGAAATATCTAAAAGTATCCACACATGGTAAAAATGTCCATACTAGTCTATCAAGAACTACCATCTACTCATCAAAATGGTTTTGTTGGTTAACATATTCAGTATTGTGTAGCTGAAATATCACTTTTTTCTATAATAATATATAAAAGTAATCCCAATAGTCATAAACATACAAATAACCTTCTGTTAGGCCCTGCATTCTTTCCGATAAGAGATTTGGTTCCCAAAAAATTATTCTATTATCTCCACCACTAGAACGAATCAAATGCCCTGAGATGATGTTATCATTTAAACAAATTTTTTTAAACAAACTCATCATCTAATAATGAGTTTTCCTGTGATCAGCTTGGGATCACAGATGCTTATGGGGGTAAATCTAGCGACGTGAAAATTGTGAATTTTTTATCAATTATTAATGGAAATCTCATATGATATTTTGAATCTTACTTTTCACACCATATCACATAATAAGATCTATTTTACTATTCAATAACATAACCATAATGTATTTAAATGTGATATCTTTTTCAAATTTTTCATTTCTCCTTTTCTCTCAAACTTTCTTCCAAAACAAAGAACACCTTCATCCAACAATCGATATGTGCCACCAACTGTTAATTGAAATTCTATACTAGGAGTAATAAATGACCAATAAAATTTTGGAAAATGATTCATGCTTTTGGTTGACCATGATTACAATTGTGAAGGATGGTTTAATGGTTGGTTAAACATGATCGGATTGGGCACTAACTATTGTTCTACATGAACTTCATCATAAAATTCCTCTCCTTCTTCATGTTATAAGTTGCCATCATCCTCAAAATTATTGACCGACACATCTAAAGTAAATGGTTGAATATAAATTGAAAAATCACTTCCTCTATGAGACATTCTAACATGAGGATATTAAACTATGGCATGCATATAAGAGGGAAAACTACCATTTTGATGGATATTCATGAAGTTTTATGGCATGAGGATATGACATAGTATCATGATGTTTTTATGGACCAACTTCCAATGTTGATGGAAACTCTATTATAGTTATAGTGGCATTCAACTCCATCATTTGATTCTTAGGTTTAAACTTAAATAATGAAACTAGGTGTTCCCATTCTCTAATATCAGATAATGGATAGGCCACATGCCAAAATGTTTCAATAACATAAAGATTTCATTATTTTATAGAATTTATCACTTGATTCGCTATCAATTTTAACATTACATGAAATTTTATTTGAGCATATTCAAAAGTTGTACAATCTATTAGAATCGCAACAACTTATGGTTGTATACTATAATTACATCCTTGTTCAGTCTAAATTATTTGACCATTTAATAAATATTGACATCCATCATTTTATACCAAAATTAAACAATATTCATTAATTAAATAAGATCCTAGAAACAAGATATGAATTTCAAATATTTCAATATTTCGGTGGTATCTCACACTTGGTATTTTTTAGGTCGATTTAAGCTCACCATCTTTTGTTATGTTATTCCTTTTTATGTAGAGATGATTTTTGTAAATTATGTTTGAATATTATTCCCTCCACTAAATCAATATGTTCAAAGCATATTAATGTGTAACTCTTTACACCACACCTAAGTTATTGTTTACTTCCCAAAATAGAAGTCAAAACATATTCATACATATCCACATGCATAATTTTTATTAGGTATAAAACATATCATGTAAGACGATATAGTTATATGAGATTCTAAAACTATACTTGAGTAATCCCAGAGTGACAAATATCCAAACCCATTCACTTTCTTAGACATAAAGTGCCTACAAGAAATTAGGTGGATAGACCCAAGTCCCCTATGCCTGGGGAGAATTTACTCAAGAATGAATTGAGTTCAAGAAAATGAAAAAAACATAATATGCACAAAATATATTTAACAACTTTTTTCGAGTTCATGAATTCAATTACATGCCAAGGTCAAGGTGGATGAAAAACTAAATTCAATATCATTCCTAGAATATAATCCCATGGTCTATTATAGAAGATATTTATCAAATATATCCTGACATAAAATCTTTCATAATATTAACTATCAGTAGATATTAATAATAAAGTATTAATTTAGTAATATTAATTAATTGGAAATTAATTTTTTTAATTATTAATTAATATTTAATTAATTGTGAATTATTATTTTTGTATGAATAAATAATACTTTACTAATTAGTTATTTGAAAGAGTTGAATAAAGTAATGTCTAATAACAATTAATTGATTACTAAATCAAATGAAATGATTGTAAATAAAAATAATTTATTTAACAATTTCAAATAACTAAATCCTAATTATAATTAGCTAATTTCAAATGACAAATAACTAATTATTAACTAAAATTAAGTATTTATAAATTAATGAAAATTCATAGTTAGTTATTTACTAATTAAAGTTAATGATTTACTAATTACAGTTACTTATTTACCAATTAATGTTGTTTATTTACTAATTATGGTTAATTATTTAGGTATTACAGTTAATTACATAATTAATTACAATTAAAGACTAAATTAATTATAGTGAAAAAATTAATTAATTAATTAGATAATTAATTACTTTATTAATTAATTACATAACTAATCAATTACATACATAATTAAATAAAAAATTAATTAATTGATAATGTAATTAAAGTAATAAAGCAATTGTTATGTACCATAATTATTTTAATAATTACATTATTTAATTTACTTATAACAATTATATAATATTCTTATTAAAATTAATAAATTTGATAATTTTCTAATGATAAACTAATTTGTAAACTAATAAACTAATTTTTAGATATTAATTGGAAAATAAATAAATAATTACATTATTAATTATAATTAATTGGAAATTGCATTGTAATTAATTATTAATTAATTATTAATGAATTTATAATTATTTTTTAATTCAAAATAAATAATCTTTAGAATTTAATTATTAATTAATTATTTCATATTAATTATATAATTAGTTAATTAATTACATGATTAATTAATTAATTAATTATATCTAATACTATACTAAACACAATTAATTAATTACTAATTACATTAATTAGTTTACTATTTACATTGAAAAAATTACTACTTACATTTAATTAATTTTTTAATTACAATTAAATAATATTCTAATTAACATTAATTAATTTTTTAATTTTATAATCCTAAAATATTTATTAAACAAATAAATTTATTTATAGATACAAATAAAATATAATAAATTAAAAAAAATTGGTAATTAGAATTTATTTGTAATTACTCTGTAAATAAAATTTATTTAATTTTTAATTAATTACTCATTATTTTTTAATTCAAATTAAACAATAAATTATTAATTAGTTATTAATTTACTTGTTAATGAAATATTTACTTCGATACTTAATTATAACTAATAATGTACTAATTAAAAATAACTACAATAATAATTAATTTAATTAATTTCCTAACTATAATAAATTAGTTGCCTAATTATAATTAATTAGTTTTATAAATAAAAATAACTATTTTTCTAATTTAAAATAATAATTTCCTAATTACAAATAATTAATTTCCTAATTTATCATAATGTAATTTTTAGAAAATGAAATAAATATATTAATTATTTAACAAAATTTAAATAAAAATAAATTTAACTAGAAATTTATTTACTATAAATATATTAAAAAAACTAAATAAATAAATTAAAAATATTTAATTAATTGAAATAAACTCGTTTTTGTGCCCTATTGTTTGGGAGGAGCAGTGAGGCCGGTCGTGATATGAGTATGGAGACTTGTTTCTATTGGGGAGTAGATTGTATTTGGGAGAGGTGGTTGGGGGGGTTGCTGAGTCTACTAGTGTAGGGAGGAGGGTGTATGAATCACTTTTACAGGGGCACCAAATGAAAATTCATGTAGAGTTGTGTCTGCCGACAGTCCCAAAATGCCACCTGAGCTGGCGTTTCAAGAGAAAATTTCCAAAACACCAAACCATTTGGCATTTTGTTTTCCTATTTAACAAAATAAAATTATCTGATCCCCCTTTAATTAAAATATAAATAAAAAAAATTGGAAAAATTATCCCCCTATTATTAAGGATTTAAATTAAAATAATTTTAATATAAAATAATATTATTACTTCTGGTTAAATAATCATGTTTTAGTTATATCATTTGACCAAAAATGTCGAATTGGTAAAATTCTAGTGACATCATGACCCTATAATCACGACGTTCATTTTATGACTGATGTTGGATACCTTTTTTGGACACATGCTTATGGTCCACAAAATTCCCTATGATAATAATAATAATAATATTGCGGGTTCTTGTATATGACGTACTGTCTTTATACAATGTTCAAATGAAAAACCATCTATGATGTTGTGACACTAGAATTAATTCATAGGATTCAGGACTGATCTCAAGAAATTATTTCAGACTCCATTCTTAAGACCATGAAACATCATTTGAATGTGATGTAGTGAAATTTGAGTTTTTCACCGGTTGTCTGATTGATCCAAGTGAATAGCCTATTTCGATCATTTCTCTGTGAGGATCGCAATAATGTGATCTGTTTTGAAATATAGGGTCATTTTAAGACCCATATTAGTGATATTACATTTTTTCATTCTAACTAGTGATGACCCTCATGGATTCATCTCACTTTTGGTCGAAACATGTCGTATAGTACCATTATACACCATGTAGTAATACAAGTCCAACAATACATTATTTGGTAAGGCCACAACCTAACAACAGAGCATGACCACACATCAGGTGGGGCACATACATTTCATGTGCACCATTATGAATATTCAAATGTCTATATCTCCCTCGATTGGACTCCGAATTTAGCTAGTGACTAGAATATTATGAGTTTTTTTCACATAAATTGTGATAGAACCCTCCACTATAGCATTTGAGAAACGATATCAAATGTTCTGGCTGTAATGCCTTGATAGGTGGAATCGGGGAATGGTAGTTATAAGGATGGATCACCAAAGACCTTACCGAGTTACCATATAGTAGGGATGGATAGTGGAGATCCTTTATGTTCTGAGAAGTACCCACCAGTTTCACTACATAGTGGAGTTTCCCAATGATATTTCTGAGTTACCCTCTATAAGGGATGGGTAGTGGAGTTCATTTATTTTCTGGCATACACTTCAGCAGGGTTCAGAAGTGGATTTACTTGATGATCTTTTCGTGTTACCATCCATTAGGGCTGCGCAGTGGAGTTCCACAATGTTCAAGGTTGTACCCTCTAATAGGGATGGGTAGTCAAGTCCCTTGATGATCATTATGAGTTACACTTCTGTAGGGATGGGTAGTGGAGTTACTCAAGGATCCAGGAAGTTACCTCTAACAGGGATAGGGAATGGAGTTCCTTGTGATCATTTTGAGTTTCCCTTAATTAGGGACAGTTAGTGCATTCTTCAATGTTCTGATTGACACCCACCAACACGTATGGGTATTGGAGTTCACTAATTATATTTCTAGGAGGAACCCCTAGTATGGCTAGTTAATGGAGTTCCCTGATGACATTTGAGGGTGGTACCATCCTGAAGGGCTCGGCCATGGAGTTCCCTGATGACCTTTATGGGTGGCACCCCTTGTAGGGTTGCACAATGGAGTTCCATCGTAACTATTAGAGTGGATCCCTTGATGTACTAGGGTATGTGTCCTCGACATCGACTTTATGTCCCTTGGACTATGTGACATAGTGAGAAGGTGTGGTTTGACAAAGAAAGTTACTTCTCGGTAGATGCATGAGATGGCAGGGCATCATTATAGAATTTTTATATTTCAAAATGGAATTCATTTTTGTATTCGTAATATTGAAATTATCCTAAGTTGAATTTTTTGTAGTTTTCTGAGAACTTTCAATTTTTTATGAATAGTGAAAATACTTAAAACAACTTTTTTAATAAAAATAATTTATAGTGATAAATTATAATATTAAGTGGTTTTAAAGTATATTTATAATATATTTTTACCATTTTATCCAATGGTTGTCATTAGAATTAATTTCATTTTGAAATTGGACATAAACAATTGTCAATCTTTGGATATATATTGTTTCTTAAAAACATGCTATTTGTTGTGATAGCGGGAATTAGTTATGAAATTAATTAATGCAACTTATATGTTTGGAATTTCTTAAAATAGAAATCATTTTTCTATTCGGAATATCAATTATAGCTTAGCGTGAAATTTTGGCATTGTTCTGAAAAACATCAATTTTTGATGAATAGTGAAACCACTAAGTGGTTATTAAAAAACTGATTTTTCGTTTAAATGAAACATAACCACTTCTGTGATTTGATTTTAAAAATTCCGACATACATGGTTGTCATAAGGAAGTAAAATGTGGTTCAATGGGATTAAAATAATTTTTTGGTGAATAGTAACTTTTAAGTTTAATTAATCGCGATTAAAGGTAATTAGTGAAATTTAAGGTAAAATAGTATTATAAAAATATGGAATGACCTTTACACTTGTCCGACCACTATTGGATGTGTCATGGACGACCAGGACAATCCATGGGTCAACATGGGGACCCCATGGAGCCACTTTGGTAGGAAAATGATATAAATAACTTTTTATTTAATGTTAAAATAAAAATGTCACAAACAAGAGTTGTTTTACTAAAACAATTATTAAATGGGGTTATAAAAGGCATATTTTTTACTATAAATATTCATTATAAATCTAAAATGATTTCCTACATCATGATTATTTTTTTATAATTTTTAGACATTAAATAAATTAAATTATTTATGACACCATGATGATGTCGCAATTACCTCATTAATTAACGATTTAAATAAAAAGAAAGGATTATGTAAAATCTAAGGCTTAAACTTGTCAAAAACCTATTGGATGAGGAGATTTCGAGGCCTTATCACCTTAGACTTGAAATATATCATTGTGGGACATTTAGAATCCGAAAATCATTTCTTAATAAAGTAACATTTAATGACATTCCAAGAGTGCCCCTCCTCTCCACTTATAAAAGGCATGTGTTTTAGCTATACATTTCCTTAAATGTTAATGTTTATTTACGAAAGTTTCTACAATATTGTTATCCTTACTGATCATTTGAGCTCACCCCTTTCAATGTTTTAATATTTTCTAGGATGTGAAGAAGTATTTTATGAATGACCTGAAGGGATTGTCAGAAGAGGATATGAGTGTGGACTATGGAGACTTTTTTGTTGTAGTTTTTCTCTTTATGATATAATGTAACATTATGAATGTATCTAGTGTTTCAAAGGCTACTAAACTAATCGGTCATTAGAGACTTGATCTTTTGTGATCATGCCAATGTTATGAAATAATGCACTGAATCTGGGTAGCTGGGGTCGGGGCATTACAATGAACATTCACATACATCCACCTAATCAATATCACTCATTGAGTTAAGAAAGGATAGAGAATTACACAAGGTTATTGGACACACCAAAATCATGGACAAGGCTTGGGTCTCGATATATGTGAGAAATATATTAATTTTTAATTTTAGGAATATATATCCACTTTGATTTAGATGTGTAGCTCAGGATGATTTGTATAGCATAGGTCGATGCTTCTACTAGAGTTGAATTATGAGTTAGTCCTGAGTTCATTGTATATTTATTTTTTAGTTATATAGTATCTTCATAGGTCAATGAGGTAACATTTATTTATTACATCATGTTATATATATTTTTTTATTTATTTGTTATGTTTTTACATCATAAAAAAAATTATGTTATTTTATATTCTATACTACAGTATTCCCTCTTAGATCTATATTTCTTGGTTTTTAGGTTTGCGTATGATTGTTATACAAATGTTCTATGATAATCATTTGATAGAGTAAATCATGATCCTTGTGATTTATATTTTATAGAATCATCTTCCCATGATTGTTTCAATAATTCAAATCTAGTTATAAAAATCTAAAATATAGTGGTATGTTCTTGAGATCATATAATGACATTGAGTTTTCTTTCTATTTGGGTCACTTGAGCTGGGTATTTTCACCTTCATTAGATTTTAATAAATATATATTAATGTAATTTGATATGGAATGATTTAAAATTATTTTATAAAAACATAGAATGTTATTTACATACCTTAAATACTATATTTTCTAGGGATAAATATGATTTGTTGTATTTTGATATTCTCAAATGAACTTTTTTGATATCAGTAAACTATATATGATTCCCATTAATTTTAATTAAATTATAAATGTGGGTATTCATTATTATGAGTAAACAAAGTAATTTTTATCATTGAAGTGTTTATTTCTATAAGGGGATTTTAGGTTTATCAGATATGTGATTTTATTAAAACACATTTATTTTTTTCTTGTTTTGTAACCTCATGAGTATGTTTGTCTTAGAGGGTATAAGTTATTTCACTAGCTACACATAGATCATTCTCACATGGTGGTTTCCATCAATCATGTCTAGATCATGAAATTTTGGAAGGTGGGTTGGATTACAATGCTTCTTATAGGGTAATTATCTTTTAGAGGATGTATATTTAATTTTATTAGAAATAATTATCCCATGATATGAATTTACATAGATGAGTTTTTCTATAAACTGGTCAAATCACATTATAATATCTTTTTTTTGTTGTTAGAAGGGTTTTTATTATTTTAATATTAAATTATAGATTTCATGGAAACTTGTTTGATTTAATTTATGAAATTTTAAATTTATATATTGATTCATTCCTTTTTACTCATTTAAAAACCAGAGTAATAGTTTTTCTTATCGAGTGAGAGTGTATAAAATATTTGGAGGTATCTTAGGAGGTTTTATTACTTACTCCAAACATTCACACTTTTGGTTACATATATAATTTTTTTGATATGGGTAAAATTAAAGCTCAAATATGATGAAATGGTGCATTTTAGATGTGAATAAATTATATAAGAGGTGAGAGATGGTGGTGGATCACTATTCGTATATAGATGAATAATTTTTAATAAAATTTGGTTATAAATTTTTAGTTTATATACTCATCCTTTTTTCAATATATCTCTTTTTTCCCTCATTTGTATTTAATTTTGGTTATTGGATATAAAATAATTATAATTAATGTATATATTGTGGTTTATATAATTTTTGAGATTGATTTTTTTAAATGCCCTAACCCTAGAAGAGTGAAGCCATTTCATTTTGTTAATACATTGGCATGATAATAAGGAATCAAGACTCTAAGTACTGATCAATTTAGCAGTCTTTGAAAATAGATTATATACATGAACATTACATTATAACTTCTAACAAAAAATACGGCCTAGATAATCCTTTTATAAGAACATTATTATCCTAGTTTAACCCAACATATCAATAATAATACACTTCTTGGAGTCCTAGGAAAAAACATAAGAAAGGGGTGAGCTCAGATTCTGAGTAATGGTAAATAATTTAGTAGTAGCTATAAAATTTTATGGAATGATGTATAATAAAAACAACAAACATTTAAACATAAACATGAACATAATATCGAATAAATAAATAAAAAATTTCTATATAAACATGAAAATGGATATTCTAATAGTCTTATAATCAATGTAATAACTAATTTCATAACAAGGGAATGAATAATGACGGACATAATAACTACTACGTCAAGGCCTTATGCCAAGACCATTCAAAAATATTTTTTCGAGGCCTTGTTCCAAGACATTGTTTTGTCTCATGAGACCTATTGAAACATCAAGGTTCTATAGAGGTCCCATCCTATCACATAGTATGTGTAATTCATTTATTATATGAAAATGTTGAAACATAACATAAACATTCATATTAAAACTAGCATACAAAATGTAAATATATTAACCGTAAAAACTGAATGGAATAAAAATAACACATCCATAGTGAAACATATCATAACTCATTCATTATTATATGCATTATTTTATTATAATAATTCTACCTCAATAAATAATAATATCTACTAAAGGATGTTGACATTGTTGAAAATGATCAGTAAAACTCCTATAGAGAAATATTACATTTTGGGGAAATCATTTGAAAGTCACACAATTTACTAAGGATGTCATTTAAAAGTTATTTTTGAATCAAAGTGTCCCATTCCAATTTTAAACTCTTGAAAATAATTGAAATTTTAAAACAATTTTTTCAATGTAAATAAATCAATAAAATCATTTTGAATACATGGACATTAATTGAAAAGATTTAGAAAAATAAATCCATAGAACATTTTAAATGGTGATATTTATAAAGAGTCCCCTGCAAAAAACCATAAAACATTCCTTTTGAAAAGTTATTTATGAATAATGGACATGTATTATAAATATTTCCCATTAAATAAATACACATAAACAATCTCATATGATAATGAGATTTAGGAATTAACCCTTACCTTGTACTTTACTTTGGTCATGGGTACATTTAACCACATTTAAAATGACTATAGTATTTTATTAAATTATACCAGAACCATATTCATATTTTTGATATCATAAATTATTCATTTATGACTTTATAATACCCATTTAAAAATAATTTCAATGTTAGTGTAACATTTCATGTAATAATCGCTTTATTTATCGTGCATGTTTTAACTTGTTATTCTTGATCATATCACTAATATCATAATTTAATTACTTATGAAAAATAAAACACTATTTATATATCATATATATTTAGAATATAAATATGTATAATAGATATATATATGAAAAGGAATATACCATTTATGGAGATGGTATGTCGTACGTATACATAAACGTTGTTTCTGTTTTCATGTCGTATTGAGAAGAAGTAAGTGAATGAGATATACGTAAATAAATAAATATATATATATATATATTTAATTTATCATTATTATGTCATATATTACATACTTACAAATAATAATATTTTTATAATCATCGTTTAATGGTGAATGGGGAAATGAATATCATCGCATCGTAGAGACAGTAAGCCGTACAAAAGCACGAGCGACGATATCATTTCTTTAATGATAAAATGGTATGGAATTGGTCAATATATTAATTATAAAGAAAAATTATCATTTTTTTATCTTAATTTATATACATAATACTCATCATTATATCCATCCAAATAACATAATGTTGAATAACAAATTCCACCTTGACGTGGAGAAGTTAAGCCATATGTACGCACACATGGTGACATTGTTATTCATAGGATATATCGAATATGGAATATGGTTGTACCATAATTATAATAACTTCTTAGAATATATAGGGTACATGATTTATTATTTTATTATGGAAACACCAGTGAAAGAGGAAGTAGAAGAAAAAATGAACATTGAAAGCAGTGATAAAATAATTACATCTTCTCAGGGTGTTCCCTTTTGATTTGAACTAAAGGGATCCATAGGTTGGCATTAGTCACAAATTAAGGCCTCTATGTTGAAGTTAGGATCATTGGGAGGAGATTTCGGTAGGTTTTGTCCAACCTAAAGGGATCTTTAGGTGTGAATTAAAGAGAATGGTAGGTTCCCTTTTATAAGAGATGTGAGGGGAACATTAGAAAAAAATGAAATATTAATTTATTATAAAATGAGATTAGGATTATAATAGATCCAAATTTTTTTATTTATAGGATATGTTGAGTATGAGTATAAATATTCTAAACCAATAGTTATTAGACATGCTTAGGTCATAAAAATAACATTACCTTTTATATTTAACCGTTTATAATGTAAGTTAACTCTTACCATGTCATCTTGTATTTTTATACTACATGGTTAATATATTTACTATAAAATTCTAAGATAATATAAAATGGATAATTTATGAAATATTTTATCACAATACAAGTTATTTTTCTAAAGTATAGATTTTAGGATTTTTATGACATTTAATAAAATTGTATTTGTTTTGAAAACTCATTTATGTCAATTTTGACACTATTTAATAGTAGAATGTTTTTGTTAAAGTCATAACAACATGATTCATTCGATAAAAATACATTAAATCATACCACATATGTCAATTTAATCCCTAAAATTCGTCGATGGCATACAAACATGCAAATTATATTAATTTTTATATTTAAAATATTATTTTTTAATCTTTCGTTAATAATTTTATTACCGCGTCATCATTGTGTCATAAATAAATTTAATTATTTAATGTCTAAAAATTATAAATAAAATAACATGATGTAGGAAATATTTTTATCTTTATAATTAATATTTATAGTTGAATTAATCTTGTGTATAATCTTATCTTAAAAATGTTTTAGTTATTAATACTTGAATTTAACACTTTTAACTCTTCTTTAAAGATTATATAATAAATGTACTAATATTAAGAAAGTAACTAAAAAATGATCATATTATTGTATTATGGTTTATTTTGGTATAAAAACTCTTATCCAATAGAATAAATACATGTGTTGGGGTAATTTTATATTATTATAATAATATTTTTACCTTTTGTTACCATATTCACTTTTAACCGTGGTAAATAAAATTCAATAGTTAATATTAACCAAAAATTATTTTCATCCTATTAAACCAAATTTTACTTAATGATTAAAACCTTGTCTATTGTATTTTTGTAATTAAATTTATAGAAGTGTCAAAATAATGTTTTATACAAATTTGCAAATGTGCCTAGAATGTGGGTAAAGACGCTAAAAATTTCAATAAAATTATATATATATAATATTATTATAAAATGGCTCCAATGAATTACATTGGAATAATATATGTGTCATGTATCTATTTTGACCTAAAGATAAACCCTAATTAAAAATAAATATTTAAATGAAAAAGTTGGTTTTTATGTACTATGCCGTATTTTTCACTATTCATAAAAAATTGAATTCTTTCAGGAAAATACCAATAATTCACCCTAACCTAATTTTGATATTTGGAATTCAAAAATAAAGTCAATTTTTCCACATTCAATTTTTAAGGGTGTGTAAAATTAATTTTATTATTGTTGAGTGAAGGACATAAAATATTGTTCTTGTAAGAAATTAGTTTTTCTAAATATATACTTATTTTAACAGAACATATAAATTTCAATATATATGTTTTATTTATGTGAAAACATTAAAAATAAAATTTTTATTTTATTTTTTACCTTTCATATTAAAATATTTAATTGATAAATTAATATATCGTTTAAATAATTATAATACTAATGTGTTGTTTCCCAGAAACTCAATCTTGTGTATAATGCAAGATAATTCGGTGTTGCGTGAAATATAGAAATTAAATTACTTTAATTAGATAATGTACTATGAAGTCATGGGTTGTTACATTTTATACTCCTTCAATTATGTGTGTCCTCTCAATTTGAAATTTTTTTTCAAAAAAAGAGGATGAAAATAGAAAGTGCCATTGTGGAAAACCCACATCAGAAATAAGGTTAATAAAATTTTCTCTTAATAATAGAGAAAGGAAAATGAAAAAGTTTCCAGCAAATAAGGTTTTCAAAAAAGATATCATTTGTGGAAATTATAAACACATAAATAGAGGAAGAACGTAAATATTTGTAGAGAGTGATTGAGGTCATTTATCAAAAAAAAATTGAACAATAAATTGAAAATTGAGGGCCTCAAAGCCATAAATCAATGATGATTTAAAATATCATCAGTTCAAAAAAAACATAAGGTGTCAAGATAAAAAAAGTTAGATACTTTATTTTATCGAAGGGGAAGGATTAATTAAATATCAAGATAAAAAATCAAGAAAACATACTTGATTTCATTACCTGTAGTAGTCATATTCTCATCATTTGTTTGTGCTTAGATCTATTTTCACTTCACCCCTTACACTAGGAAATGAATGTTCAAAAATTATTTTTTACGCCTGAAGTGAATTTGATTAATCATAAAGTCCTAAATTATTACCTTAATCCTCTAAATGTTTTCTCTAAAACAAAAAGGTTATGTCAATGTATCAAATAAATCATACATCAACCTCAAAAATATATAAAGTGTTCAATATAATCAATTCCAATCATTAGACTTATCCAAAATATTGGAGTCCAAACTCACAGTAAAAAATATTATAAGGAAGGTTAACATAACATAATGAATATCTATATTGTCACATAAAAACATGTGAATACATTCATCATGCATTCTATTAAAACATGGTTACAACCTGAACTACCATAAAACCTTATTTGAATATCTATGTATTTCTCTATTCCATCTGTAAAACATAGAATACTGGATATAAACCTTAAATCCATAAATGTTGATAAATCCCAATAATGATTGTATAAACTTCTTTTTTAAAGATACCATTAATCAGTTCCAAGGATGTAAATAATATCCAATATACTTTATCCAAATCAATTATCCCTTATTCTGAATTCATTGTCTATGTTTCAAAAACATATTAAGGGTTATATTTCCCCCAACCATATATTTTACAAAATGATTAAATTGAAATTGAATCACTTTATTTGGTACCATACAATCTAAAATCAATAATAAAACAGTACTATATTACAATCCATATATACTCTATAATTATTATAATTTGTACATCATTAATACAATAATCAAATGAAACAATTATTTAATAACAACATAAAAACACTAATTATTCTTTTTCATTAGTGGTAGTATCAGAACATGATTGTTATACTATAGAATATTTTGAGGTATAAAATGATGATTGGGACATTGAATCGCGTAGTTTCCCAACTCCATGCGGATGAATAATTTTACATTTGAAACCTTTTTCATACCCTTGCAATCATGAAATTGGTGTTTCTTTCTCCACACATATAAAAAACTCCCATTACCTTCAAGAATTTTCCAAGTTAATTCTTTCCACAGTTATCACATGTGGGAAAATAATTATTTCCTTTATTCCATTTATCTATCCTTTTGTCTTCCATCCTCTTCTTCTCTTGCCTCCCATCCAAGCCATATGACTCAGTTAATTCATTAATTATATTATTAACACAAGATACTATTTCTTCATGTGATGATAATAGGCGAAGACTATTACTATTCTAAATGTCAGATTAAGGCCATGAAAGGTATAATACTTCTTACTCTTTGGATAAAGCTTATTGCTAGAGTTCTCATCAATTTTACCGGGTTCCATTTTTAAATGATGACATATCCTAGGTTAGATCATATCATAATGTATAATCCAAGAACTATAAAAATTACCAGCATTAATTGAATATTTTCACACATCTAGCCACATAATCATAACAATAGTTTCTTTTCTGACATAATTACTCATAAATCCTTCATAATGGTTTGAACAAAAAAATTGAATTATATTAAGATATCCCCTAGTAGTTTCAAACTAGGTGCACAGTAAGGGCCATTTTCATGTATCAGTTTACCACGAGTTAGGGTGGGAACACCCTGTCAATGTTTTTACTTGGAGATACATCTGTGAAAAAACAACGTCCACTTGTAGTACACATATAATGATTTATTTCTTGGAAAACTATCAAAATTTACACATCACCAAAATTATAGAAAGTTCATCTATAAAAATTTTCAAGGTCTATCAAAGGGTAATTTTCTCTAATAAGAGTTTATCAAAATCTAGTTTCCATGGGTGTTTCTAAACATACTCTGTAACACCCCGAGATTTTATGAAAAATATTCTTTTTAATTAATGTCTTGTTTTGTATGCTACCCCAAAAGGAGTTTTCACAACACACATCTCTGACTTTCCTTGCATTACACGCAATCACAACCTTCCTCGATAGCGTGTGTAGTACGCAATACCGAGTTTCACTAAACGAGATATTATTATAATATTATCATGAACTATCCGTTATGAATAGTAATACCCACTTTTTGAAATTTTATAACTTTTATCTTTCAAAATGGACTTCATTTTTTGATTCGGAATATCGAAATTAGCTTAGGGTGAAAATTTGGTACTTTTCGGATAACTTTCATATTCTGATGAATAGTGAAAATTACTATATTTTAATTAAAAACAACTTTTTTAATCGAAATAATTAATAGTGATAAATTTATAATTTGAGTGGTTTTAAAGTATATTTATAATATATTTTTACAATTTAATACAATGTTGGTCATTGGATGTAATTTCACATTTAAACCAGACATAAACAAGTGTCAATCTTTTGATAGTTATTTCTCTTAAAAACACGTTATTTGTTTTGACGATGGGAATAAAATTTTAAATTAGTTAATGTAACTTATATGTTTTGAATTTGGTAAAATAGACATCATTTTTGAATTCATAATATCAAATATATCTTTGGCCTAATTTTTGGTATTTTTCTGGAAACTTCCATTTTTTGATGAATAGTGAAACCACTAAGTGGTAGTTAAAAAACTGAATTTTTCATAAAACATAATTTTACCGTTTCTGTGAGTGGAATTTTAAAAATCTGAGAGACACAGTTAATATCAAGGACTAAAATGTGGTTCAATGAGATGAAAATAATATTTGGTGAATAGTAACTTTTTACTTCTTTTTACCACGGTTAAAAGTAAATAGGGTAATTAATGGTAAAAATTATATTATTATTACCCTAAAACATGTCCTAATTCTATTGGATAAGTGTAATTCGGCCACAAACAACCTTAGGAATAAAATATGACCATTTAGGCCCACTTGGATTAGAATAGGACATTTATTATTAATTTATTTAAAGAATGGTTAAAATAGTTAAAATCAAAGTTTAATAAGTAAATAATTTTTAATATAGAGTTATACATAAGAGAAATTCGACTATAAATATTAATTGGAAATATAAAAAGATTTACTACATAATGGTATTTTATTTGTAATTTTTAGTCTTTAAATAATTTAATTTATTTATGACACAATGATGATTCAGTAATTATCTTACTAATGAAATATTAACATAATTGATGTTATAAATACCTAAATAAATTTAATTTGAGACTTTTTATGAATTACACTAATTTTAAAGGTTAATATGACATGTTATTATTGATTTAGTTAACTGTTTTCGAAATAATCATTCTGTTATGATTTTCAAAAAAATCAATTACCAAATAGTATCAAAATTAACATCAAATAGTTTTTAAAACAAATATTATATTATTAGTTGTTATTTTATTCCTAAAAATATAGGATCAGCCAAATGACTTAGATGAGGTTATATATATTAATAATAAACAACTTGGGGATCGTTTGGCTTGTTATAGTAAGTTTATTAACCTTATAGAGTAAGAAAACAAGAAGACACGATAAACGAAAATGTATTTAACTTAATGTTAAATCTAAATGATAAGGTTAAAATAGAAACCTAAACTTTTCTAAATTCTATTGGATGATAGTATTTTGACCCATACCCAACTTAGCTTCGAAATAACTCAATTTGTAGCTATTAAAACAGAATATTACTTTATAATAAAATAATATTTTTTGTTTTTTCCAAGGATCCCCTCTCCTCCCTTATAAAAGGGAACCTCCTCCCTCTCTTCCTCACACCACTTTGAGCCTTCAAGCTCAGAAAACCCCAGAAAAATTCTCTTCTCCACTTCCATAGAAACATCCTAGAGGTCTTGGTATTTTTTAATGAACAATTGTAGTGCCCTAAGAGGAGGTCTCAAAGAGGCGCTTCAAAGAAGAGGTAATGTCTGTTTCCAATTCTTTCAACTTTATTTCGTCTTCCACTTCTTCTTATTTAGTTGATTCATTATGAAGTAATAACATAAGTATCACTCATATTCTGATATTTTATTATATGTATGAAACAACCCTATTTCACCATCTATCCATCCTATGGAAAATGAAATCACCGCGCGTGCGTACGCACGGAATATCGTCTCCACGCCGCGGTGTAATCGGTTTTGCCACCACCACCTTACATGGATGGTTATAATGGTGTAAATAAATAACTATAAATGGTTATTTTAAAGTGATATTTATTCTGTAATATTATACATACACTTCAATACAATACCATGATCATGGTAATGATATCATCGCTTGTGCGTACGTACGGACTACTGTCTCCACGAACGGGATGAGATTCATTTTCCATGATTAACCATTCAAGAATGATTATAAAGTATATATAATGAATAATAATGAAATATATGACATAATGAAGCTACTGTATTTATGTATACACACACACACACAAATATATATATATATATATATATATATATATGTCATCTACTTACTTCCATTCAATTCAAAAAAGAAAGGAAAACATCGTTCATGCGTACGTACGACCAACCGTCTCCATGAACGGTGTATTTTATTTTCATTTATATATCTATTATATATATATATATATACTGAATATACATGACATATAAATCATTTTTTAGATTCTTTATGTAAGTAAATCATGATATAAGTAATAATAATATCAAGAACAACAAGTCCAAACACATACGATAAAAGAAACAATTTTACCCAAAACACTACATTAACATGGAATTGACAAATGAACGGGTAATATAAATATCTAAGTGAACCATATATGATTTAAAATAATGAATATGATTATTTAATAAGTCAATGAAATTATTTAAATCATTATATAAAAGGTTCTGATACATACGAAGCATATCGGACATAAGGTAAGGGATAACCTTTCCAATCTCGTTCTTATCTGATATTGTTTATTCGTTAGTATTTGATGGGGTTATTTTTATCATCCAAGTCCTTATTTTAGAAAATTGTTTTTATGTATGTTTAATTTCGTTTTTAACCATTTTTTCTTTTACTACATGGTATGTATGCAATCTTTCTTTTGTTTATGTTACGAGGTACTTTTTGACTTTTCCGAAAAAAGTAAGAGGAGAATGATTTTTTAACTTATACGGAATGAAAGGATTATTACAGTTTTATAAAGCCTTATTTTCATGAAGCTTACTCCAAAAGATTTCATGACTATTTTAAACAAAATCTTTTTCTTTTAAAATTGCATGATGTTTTGTGAAAAGAAATTTATTTTGAAGAAGAAAGGATATTTTCCTCAATAATTCATTTCAAGTGTTTTATCAAAACCATTTTCCATCTAAGATGACATTATTTCATATGTGTATGTTTCAAGTATAATGTCTCTATGATTTACATTGTTTCACTTTTCTTATTATGAAATGATATCCATTTCTTTTATATGGATTATGTGATGATGGGATTATGTTTATGAAACCCATTTTATTCGTTGGGTTATTATGAATGATGTATGTTTATTTTGTGGAACAAGTAAGAATGATTTCATTATGAGATGGGTGGGACCTATATCTCCCTCTAATGCATTGGGTAAAGATTTATATCTCATGAGATAGACATGGATGGAATGGTATGTTAATTTGGTTCAGTGATACAGGATTGGAACGGGGAGTGAACTTGATTCAGAAAAGGACTTTGTCCACTAAGATGGTCTTGACAGCAATGCCTTGGCTACTATGGAAATCATAATAAGTTCTGAATAGTTTCCACAATTACATGATTTATTCCCAGGCTATTTTATCATGATTGATGATCCTTACGCACTTCCAATATTTATGTCTTTGCTCAAGATTTTGATGTTTAAATTTCATTTTCATGTTATTGCATTGAAATGATTATGGATTGTTCGATGTTGTATATGTTTACCCTTACTGAGCATTTGAGATCACCCTTTTTTATTTTTTCTTTTCCCCAGGATATAAAGAGTGGTTTTCGGTAAGAAAAACAAAGGGATAAGATCTTTATGGGAGATGTTGAAGATCATTCACCACAATTAGAATATTATGTTCCAAGTTTCCAAAGACACTAAAGTATTACGGTCCTTGAGTGTTGGTTTTTGTTATGTATTAATTATTCCGAAAAATTAATGTAATGTCCATGTAAGTCAAGTTTCGGGTCTTTACAGTTGGTATCAGAGGAAAGGTTTAGATAACCTTTGGAAACTAGTATGCGAAAACTTTAGTGAGATCCCTAGAGATATTTCTAAGGTATGTCTAGGGATGTCCCTAAGGTTAAGTATACATATAGTTTATAGTCCTAGAATTGCGCTAACAATCATAGAATTTAACCTAAGATGTTAGATATTGAGGGTACTCCTCCTTTACTATGTTTTTTCCCTAGCATGATTTATACCTCTCACACTATTATTTTTGGGTTTTAGACGATGGCTGGAACCCGAAGGAACCATGTTGATCAATGCAATGGACAATGAAATGATTTTCCTCCTGAACAAACAAATGTTATGGGAGATGGAGTGCAAAATCTTATTTCTATACTTACACAAGCTATGAATCATTTTGGACTTCCAAATGAGCAGAGAAGGGAACAATATTATATTAATTCCTTCTTGAGGCAACGTCCAACTTCTTTCAGTGGGTCTTTTGATCCACTTGTTTCTGAACAATGGATCAGTACCACTAAAAATATCTTTTCAGTTATTCAATGTTCTGAACATGATAAAGTCATCTTAGAAGTATATCATTTGGAAGGTGAAGCTGATCAATGGTGGAATCTTTTCAAGAATATGAGGCCAAGAGATGAAATTGAGTCCATGGAATGGGATGACGTCAAGAACTTATTTTTCAATAAGTACTTCCCTCATATTCTTAGAACAAAGATGGAGAAAGAGTTTCTTGAACTAAAAAAAAGGATGATGAATCTGTTGGTGTATACGAAGCGAATTTTATAAGGCTTACAAGTTATGCATCTGGCTTTAGCATCCAACCTGAAAGTAAAGTTGATCGATTCTTCAGTGGCTTAAAACCAAATCTTTGAAGGGAATTAGCTATAAGAGACCTCAGTAGCTGTGAAGAAATTGTGTGTTGTGATATCAAGGTAGAAATGGAAGTTGTTATTACTTATCCATCTCATAGTTTTGACAAGAAATGAAAGATGGAGTTAAAGAAGAAATCTCAGAATAATGGTTAAAAGAAGATGAATCTTTCCTTATGCTCAAAGTGTGGAAAGAAGCATGGTGGAGATTGACTTAAAGGGACTAGAAAATGTTTTAAGTGTGGAAAAGAAGGTCATCGAGTAGCTGAGTGTCGAAGTAATGGAAAAAAGGGTTTCAAATGATGTGAATAAAGAAAAGACTACAGATAACGCACCACCAACACTTCAATGTTTAAAGTGCATGGAAATGAGGAATTATGCTAATAAATGCCATAATCCAAGGGTTAGTGATGATCGACATGAGCAACCACTTAAGGCAAAGGACAAACGGAAGTCACATGCGTTCACTATTAGCGATGTTGAATATGAAAACGATGTGGTGGAATGATTAAGTGTTTATGTAATGGGATTCCAAAATAATGTTGTATATAGTATCGTGGAATATTGGAATATTTATGTATTGGTCTATTGTGGTTTTCAATAATTTTATGGTACCGGTAACCATGGAAAGTGATTGAGATATTTTTGGAAAAAGATGATATGTGCATAATGGAGGGATGAGGAGAAAATGAAATGTTTGACAGTATTCATGAGCTCATGACTGATATAAAGAAATAGTTATATCATGGTTATAGTATATATAATTTTGTGGTTTTGGTATGTGGAAAGAGTTAACTTATGATAGCACTCTTGTTTTCACTAAGATTCAATAGGTATTCATTTTTCAATAGAATACATGATTAAGGCCTCCGAATGTTTGAAATGTGACCAGCAAGACATATCCCATGATATATGGGGATCAACGATGGTATTAACATGCTTGTTATATGAACTCTTTGGTAATCGTTTTCACTGTAATATGAGATTGAACTGTAGTATTTTGGATAAACTTAAAGATTGGAATGAATTATATTGGACATAAGTTAGTATTGTTTAAGGATAGAAGTGTTTTTCGATATTATTGATGGGATGTTATAGTAATGTAGTTTTAGAAAAAGGACAACCTATAGGACGAGCGACAGCCCATCGCGTCGGACAAGGATGTGGGAATCGAACCCACAACCGAAGTGCGACTGGCCTTTATCGCCAACCACTGGCCTACAGGAAGTCCCTGTTTAGTAGAAACTAGTTTTATTATATTAAGCAGTATGATATATGAAGTATAAGTCCATTTTAAGAACCATATATGATTAATCTCACTATAGATCGACTTATTTATATTTAATAACTTTTGCTAACCTTTTGTTTGAAACAAATGGAATGACCCATAATTCTATGACATGATCTTCTAACAGTTCATGAATAACAAATTCAAATTCCTTTCTTTAATAGATGAAATGGAAATTCATCAAGGCATGAACAACAGTGAGATTGTACCAAAATAAAGTAAGTATTTATTCTAATTCAAATTCGTCAACTTTTGGGAAATGATCTTGAAAACCAAAAATGTTGTCCTAGTGCCCTTATATCTGATGAATCAGATGGTACCCAAGATCATTAAAAATTTATGGCTTTGTGATTGTTGGCTTTTTCATAGCAATGTTATCTACCACTCTCCATCAGAACCTGATGGTTAGATTTTTTTCCCATATCCATATTTTCACCTATGTTCTCCTACGTGAAAACCCAGTGATTAGTTAATATGGATAACCGTTACGTTTCATACATTAATTTTTTAAAGCCATGTTTTTGAATTCCTTTTTACGATGTGGGTTTCTATTAACAAAACTTTCAAGTAGTAAACCATTTATAACCTCGACGAATTTCGAGGGAAAAAATCATTTTAAGGGGGGTAGAATGTAACACCCAGAGATTTTATGAAAAATATTCTTTTTAATTAATGCCTTGTGTTCTACGCTACACTAAAAGGAACTTTCGCAACATGAATCCCTGACATGCCTTGCATTACACACAATCACGACCTTCCTCGATAGCGTGTGTAGTACGCAATACCGAGTTTCACTAAACAATATATTATTATAATATTATTATGAACTAGCTGTTATGAATAGTAATACCCACTTGTTGAAATTTTATGAATTTTATCTTTCAAAATGGACATAAATTTTTGATTCAGAATATCGAAATTAGCTTAGGTTTAAATTTTGGTACTTTTCGGATAACTTTCATATTCTCATGAATAGTGAAAATTACTAAATTTTAAATAAAAAAAACTTTTTTAATCGAAATAACTAATAGTGATAAATTATTAATTTGAGTGGTTTTAAAGTTTATTCAGAATATATTTTTACAATTTAATACAATGTTGGTCATCGGATGTAATTTCACATTTAAACCAGACATAAAAGAGTGTCAATCTTTTGATAGTTATTTCTCTTAAAAAAACGCTATTTGTTTTGATGACGAAAATAAATTTTTAAATTATATAATTTAACTTATATTTTTTGAATTTGGTAAAATAGAAATCATTTTTGAATTCATAATATCAAAGATATCATAGGCCTAATTTTTGGTATTTTTCTGAAACTTTCATTTTTTGATGAATAGTGAAACCACTAAGTGGTAGTTAGAAAACCAAATTTTTCATAAAACTTAATTGTACCGCTTCTGTGAGTGGAATTTCGAAAATTCGAGAGACACTGTTAATATCAAGGACTAAAATGTGGTTCAATGAGATGAAAATAATATTTTGTGAATCGTAACTTTTTACTATTTTTTACCACGGTTAAAAGTAAATAGAGTAATTAAGGGTAAAAATGATATTATTATTACCCTAAAACATATTCTAATTCAATTGGATAAGTGTAATTAGGCCAAAAACAACCTTAGGAATAATATATGACCATTTAGGCCCACAAGGATTAGATTAGGACATTTATTATTAATTTATTTTAAGAATGGTTAAAATAGTTAAAATCAAAGTTTAATAACTAAATCATTTTTAATATAGGGTTATACATAAGATAAATTCGACTATAAATATTCATTATAAAGATAAGAAGATTTCCTACATAATGGTATTTTATTTGTAATTTTTAGACTTAAAATACTTTAATTTATTTATGACACAATGATGATGTAGTAATTATCTTATTAATGAAATATTGACATAATTGATGTTATAAGTACCCAAATAAATATAATTTGAGACTTTTATGAATTACACTAATTTTATAGGTTAATATGACATTTTAGAATTGATTTAGTTAGATTTTTTCGAACTAATTAATCTGTTATGATTTTCAAAAAAATCAATTAGCAAATAGTGTCAAAATTGACATCAAATAGTTTTTAAAACTAATATTATATTATTAATTGTTATTTTATTCCTAAAGATACAAGATTTGCCAAATGACATAGATAAGGTTATATATACTAATAATAAACTACTTGGGGTTCGTTTGTCTTGTTATAGTAAGTTTATTAACCTTATAGTGTAAGAAAACAATGAAGACACGGTAAAATAAACATTATTTAACTTAAAGTTAAATCTAAATGATAAGGTTAAAATAGAAACTTAAACTTGTCTAAATTCTATTGGATGATAATATTTTGACCCATCCCCACCTTATCTTCGAAATAACTCAATTTTGAGCTATTAAAAACCTAATATGACTTTATAATAAAATAATATTTTTAGTTTTTCCTAAGGTGCCCCTCTCCTCCCTTATAAAAGGGCACCTCCTCCCTCTCTTCCTCACACCACTTTGAGCCTTAAAGCTCGGCCAAACCCTGAAATATTTTCTTCTCCACTTCCATTGAAACAACCTAGAGGTCTTGGTCTTCTTAAAAGACCAATTTTAGTGCCCTAAGAGGAGGTCTCAAAGAGGCTCTTCAAAGAAGAGGTAATGTCTGTTACCGATTCATTCATCTTTATTTCAACTTCCACTTCTTCTTCTTTAGTTGTTTCATTATGATGTAATAACATCAGTATCACTCATATACTGATATGTTATTATAAGTATGAAACAACCTTATTTCACCATATATCCATCCTATGGAAAACGAAATCACCACGCGTGCGTACGTACGGAATATCGTCTCCATGCTGTGGTGTAATCAGTTTTTCCACCACCACCTTACATGGATGGGTATAATGGTGTAAATAAATAACTATATATGTTTATTGTAATGTGATATTGATTATGTAATATTATACATACACTTAAATACAATACCATGATCATGGTAATGATATCATCGCTCGTGCGTACGTACGGACTACCGTCTCTACGAACGTGATGAGATTCATTTTCCGTGATTAACGAATCAAGAATGATTATAAAGTATATATAATGAATTATAATGAAATATATGACATAATGAAGCTACTGTATTTATGTAGACACACACACACACACACACACACATATATATATATATATATCATCTACTTACGTCCATTCAAGTCAAAAAAGAAAGGAAAACATCGTTCATGCGTACGTACAACCTACCGTCTCCATGAACGGTGTGTTTCATTTTCATTTATCTATCTATTATATATATATATATACTGAATATATATGGTATATAAATCATGTTTTACATTCTTTAAGTAAGTAAATCGTGATATAATTAATAATAATATCAAGAACAACAAGTCCAAACACGTACGATAAAAGAAACAATTTTACCCAAAACACTACTTTAACATGGAATTGACAAATGAACGGGTAATATATATATCTAAGGGAACCATATATGATATAAAACAATGAAGATGATTCTTTAATAAGTCAATGACATTATTTAAATCATTATACAGGAGGTTCAGATACATACGAAGCATATCGGACATAAGGTAAGGGATAACCTTTCCAATATCGTTCTTATCCGAGATTGTTTATTCGTAAGTATTTGATAGGGTTATTGTTATCATCCAAGTCCATATTTTCTAAAAATGTTTTTATGTATTTTTATTGTCCTTTTTACCCATTTTTTATTTTACTACATGTTATGTAAGGAATCTTTCTTTTGTTTATGTTACGAGATACTTTTTGAATTTTCCGACAAAAGTATGAGGAGAATGTTTATTTAACTTATATAGCATTAAAGGATTTTTACGGTTTTATAAAGCCTTATTTTCATGAAGCTTCCTCCAAAAGATTTCATGACTATTAAAAAAATTATTTTTCTTTTAAATTTGCATGATTTTTTGTGAAAAGAAAATGATTTTGAAGAAGAACGGATATTTTCCTCAAGAATTTATTTCAAGTGTTTTATCAAAACCATTTTCCATCTAAGATGAAATTATTTCACATGTGTATGTTTCAAGTACAATGTCTCTATGATTTACATGGTTTCACTTTTCTTATTATGAAATGATATCCATTTATTTTATATGGATTATGTGATGATGGGATTATGTTTATGAAACCCATTTTATTTGTTGGGTTATTATGAATGATGTATGTTTATTTTGTGGCAAAAGTAAGAATGATTTCATTATGAGATGGTTGGGACCTATATCTCCATCCAATGAATTGGGTAAAGATTTATATCTCATGAGATAGACATGGCTGGAACGGTATGTTAGTCTGGTTCAGTGATACAGGACTAGAACGGGGAGTGAACTTGATTCAGAAAGGGACTTTGTCCAATAAGATGGTCTTGGCAGCAATGCCTTGGCTACTATGGAAATCATAATAAGTGATGAATAGTTTCAACGATTACATGATTTATTCCCATGCTATTTTGTCAAGATTGATGATCCTTATGAACTTCCATGATTTATGTCTTTGCTCAAGATTTTGATGTTCATGTTTTTGCATTGAAATGATTATGGATTGTTCAATGTTATCTATGTTTACCCTTACTGAGCATTTGAGCTCAGCCTTTTTTATGTTCTCCTTTCCCCAGGATATAAAGAAATGTTTTAGGTAAGAAAAAAAGGGGGAAGATATTTATGGGAGATGTTGAAGATCTTTCACCATGATTAGAATATTATGTTCTGAGTTTCCAAAGACACTAAACTATTACAGTCCTTGAGTGTAGGTTTTTGTTATGTATTAATTATTCTGAAAAAGTAATGTAATGTCCATGTACATCAAGCTTCGGGTCTTTACATACTCTAATACCAACTGTAACCCCCCTGAACCAAGAATCCCAAAGCCGGTGCATTATTTTAATACATTGGAATGATTACAAGTAATCAGGTCCCAAATGACGAATCAGTTTACCAGTCTTGAAAAATAGATTACAAACATGAACATTACATTACAATTTCTATCATAAAATAATGAATAGATAATACTTTGATAAAGACATTATTCCCCTATATTATCCCTAAATATCAATCTTAATACACTTCTTTTCATCCTAGGGAAATAAAACATAATAAATGTGTAAGATCAGATACTTATTAAAGGTAAATAATTTAGAGGGAGTGATATGATTTTAAGGCATGACTTATAATAAAAAATAGTATCATTTTAAACATAAAATTAAACATGATATGGAAAAAATAAATCAATCATTACCATATAAACATACAGATGGATATTCTACTTGTAGAATAATCACATATAATAAATAATTTCATAATGAGGGAATACATAATGTCAGATATAATAACAATTATGTAAAGGCCATATGCCAAGACCATTTACAAATATTTTGTTGAGGCCTTGTGACAAGACAATAGTTTGTCTCATGAGGTCTACCAATGCATCAAGGGCTATAATGTGACTCACCCGTTACTTATAATTCCAATTCATTCCTAATATGAAAATGCTGAAACATAACATAAAAATTCCTATTAAAACTTGCATACAGGATGCCTATATTTTAACAATAAACCGTGAATGGTATAAAAATATCACATCCACAGTCAAACATATCATAAATCATCCAATACAATATGTAAGATTGTATTATAATAAATCCAACCCAATAAAGAATAATATCTAGTAAAACATGTTGACATAGTTGATAATGATCAGTAAAACTATTTTAGAGAAATATCATTTTGTCATGGAATCATTTAAAAGTCACACAATTTATAAAGGAATTAATTTAAAATTGATTTTTTAATAAAAGTGTCCCATACTACATTGAATCTTTTTAAATGAATTTACATTTTAAAACCATCATTTCCATATAAACAAATCCTTAAAATCATTTTTAAAACATGGAAGTTAATTAAAAAGGTTTAGAAAAATAAAATAATAAAACATTTAAAAATATGATTTTTTTTAATGATTCACTTACAAAAAACCTTATATTATTCCTTTTGAAAACAGTTTTTTGAATAATTCACATGGATGTCGAATATTTCTAATTATATACTTATACATAAATAATATCGGATAATAATGATATTGAAAAATTAACCCATGCCTTGTACATTCCTTTGGTCGAGGGTACATTTAACTTCTTGTGTAATGACCATAGTATGTTATTAAACTATAAAAAAAACATATTCATATTACTGATATCATAAGTGATTCATTTATGACTTTATACTACCCATTTAATAAAAATTTCCATGTCAAAGTAACATTTTAGGTACAAATTGCTTTCTTTGTCGTGTGTGTTTTAACTTGTTCTTCTAGATCATATCACTTATATCATGATTTAATTACTTACAGAATATAAAACATTATTTATATATCATGTATATTAAGAATTTAAATATGTATAATATGTAGATATATGAAATGGAATACATTGTTTATGGAGACGGTAGGCCGTACGTATGCATAAACACTGTTTCCATTTTCATATCGTATTGAATGAAAGTAATTGAATGAGATATATGTAAATACATACATACATACATACATATATTTATATATTTCCAGTAGACTTATTAGTTCATATATTACATACTTATTAGTAATATATATTTTTATAATATTCTTTTAATGGTGAACCGAAAATCAATCAAATCATATCGTGGAGATGGTAAGCAATACGTACGCACGAGCGACGATATCATTTCCTTAATGATAAAATGACATGGAATTGGATGGTATATTTATTATATAGAAACTTTATCATGTTATTATATTTATTTATATACATAATACTAATCATCCTATCCTTCCATATAACATAATGTTGAATAACAAATTACACCACGATATGGAGATGGTAAGTCGTATATACACACACATGGTGCCATTGATATTAATAGGATAGATATAATAAGAAATATGGTTGTAACATTGAAATAATAACATCTTAGAATATATAAGATACTGTATTTATTCTTTTAGAATGAAAACAACAGAGAAAGATGATGTAAAAGATAAAAAATAACATTGAAGGATGTGATAAAATAATTACTACCTCTTCAGGTGTTCCCTTTTGATTTGAACAAAAGGGCTCCATAGGTTGGATTTATGGTAAAAATAAGGCCTTTAAGTTGAATTGAGGGAAGTTGGGAAGATATTATGTTTGGGTTTGGCCGATCCATGGACTTTGAAGTTGTGAATTAATAAAATAGGGAGATTCCCTTTTATAAGAGAGGTGAGGGAGACATTAGGAAAAATAAGAAATTTTAATTTATTATAAAATAATTTTTAGGATTATAATTGCTAAAAATTTATTTTTTTCGATGATAATATGAGGATGGGTCGAAATATTCTCATCCAATAGGTTTCAGACATGTTTATTTCATAAAAATAACCATATCTTTTATATTTAACCCTTGTAAAATAAGTTAGCTCTTACAATGTCCTATTTTATTTTTATACTACATGGTTAATATCATAAATATAAATTTCCAAGAGAACATAAAGTGGATCATTTATGTCATTTTTATCAATAGACAAGTTATTTTTCAGAACTGTAGTATTTTAGTACTTTTATATCATTTAATAAAATAGTATTTGTTTTGAAAACTCGTTGATGTCAATTTTGACACTATTTAGTAATTGATTTTATGTTAAAGTCCTAAAAACATTATTACTTAAATCCAAAGGCATGAAATAATACCTCATATTTCAATGTAATCCATAAAATTCATGGATGGCATCAAAACTATGAAATTATATTTACTTTAATATTTATAATGTCCTTTGTTTTAATCATTCATTAAAAAGGTAATTACTACATCATTGTTGTTTTATAAATAAATTTAATTATTTAAAGTCTAAAAATTATAAAAAAATAACATGATGTAGGAAATAATTTTTTATTTCTAATTAATATTTATAGTCGGATTTATCTTATGAATAAACCTATATTTAAAATTTTTTTGTTAATAAAATTTGAATTTAACACTTTTAGCTTTTCTTTAAATATGATATAATAAATGTCTTAGTCTTACCCTAGTGAATAAAAAAGGATAATATTCATTTTCCTAATATATATTTTGGTCGAAAAAACACTTATCCGATAAAAATAGGACATGTTTTTGGGAAATTTTATATTATTATAATAATATTTTTATCTTTAATTACCCAATTTACTTTTTACATTGGAAAATAAAAATCAAAAATATCTCTTCACAAAAAATTATTTTCATCAAATTAAACCACATTTTACATACTGGTAAGAACTTTGTATTTCATATTTTTTAAATTAAACTTACAGAAGCTGTAAAATTATGTTTTATGTGAATTTACAAATGTGCATAAAGGTGGGTAAAAGACATTAAAAATTTGATTAAAATATTATATATCTAATATTATTATAAAATGACTCCAAGGAATTACATTGGAATAATATTTGGATTATATATCTATTTTTACTACATGATAAATTTTAATTAAAAATAATTATTTAAACGAAGAAGTCATTTTTATGTATTATGCAGTATTTTTCACTATTCATCCAAAATTGAATGTTTTCAAAAAAATACCAAAAATTCACACTAACCTACTATTGATATTTTTAATTCAAAAATTAAGTCTATTTTACGAAATTAATTTTTTATGAGTGTCTAAAATTTATTTTATTATTTTTCACAAAAGTACATAAAAAGTTAATCTTTTCAAAAAATAGTTTTTTCTAAATATATAACTCTTTTAAAAAAATAATACATTTCCTTATAAATATGTTTTATTTATGTGAAAAAATTATAAATAAAAATAATAATTTATTTTTTACTATTCATTTTACAATATTCAATTGATATATAAATATATCAGATAAATAATTATAATATTAAAGTGTTGTTTCGCAGAAACTCAATCTGGCATATAACTCAATCCATGTCAGTGTTGCGTGCAATATAATCTATAAGATTACTTTAAAGATATAAAGTAATATGAAATCTTGGGGTGTTAAATTTTTTCCTTATTTTATATTTGTATTTTATTTTATAATAATATTTTATCTTTGATTTATTGGTTGAAATATTATTAAAATATATAGTATTACAAGTCTGAAAATTCTAATATATGGAAAGATCATACAATTTTTTTGGTAAGAATAAAGAAATTTATTTCATTTTAAATAATATAAAATCATTACCAATGTGTATATTTGTTACACCCCACGATTTTGGGGTTTGTTTCTTTGAAAATTTAACATCATTGATAGTTTATTCTTCATGAAATGAAGTGGTTAAAAATGTAATATACAATTAAATATGACTGTTGGAATAGAAATGTGAAAATTAGAAATAGTAATATGACCAATTTAATTGTAAATTATCCTGGGAAAGTATAAATAAAATTTAGGTATCTTATAAATAAATATATCGTATATTTCTATCATAGAATAAGTAAATAAATGTTTTTAAAATGAAAAATAAAAAGATGGCATTTTTGTATATCAGAAATGTGTATTTGAAATGTTATAATTAATAAATTGATTTAAAATATTTTTTTCTCATGAAATAGATTTAAAAATTAATATTTTTTTATATTTTAGAATATAAATATACGAGACCTTAATTAATTAATGAAAGTATCATAAAATTCATTATAATATGAAAATCAATTTTTTTATTAAATGATGATTTTCTTTAAAAATTAAATTAATCATATTTAAAATTTCATTTTCATTAAATGGATTCCATTTTTTAATTATAAACATTGAATAATTAATAGGGATAATGTTTTTATTTTTATAAAGTTGTTGATTTTAATTTGTGAATTGTGAAATATGACAATTCAATGTATTTAACAAATTAAAGAATTAGTGAGTCATATATGATATATGGATGATATAATACCATAATATAGAACTATCCATCATTATTTTAATATGTTTATTGGAAATTTCTAATCTAGTGATATTCTTGATCCAAAATAGTAAACTCATCAATAAAAAAATCAAAAAAGCACTCTCCTCCACTATAATTACCATCGCTCACCCCCTTTTTTCACTCATAAAAAAACTGGAATCTTGTCCAATTTTTTCCGAATAAATATACATAAAAACTACCCAAAATTATGGCCTCTTTGACATCATCCAAAATAACATTTCAAATTTCATTAAGGAGTTTCTAAAGGAGATAAGTTCAAGAGGCAAAATCATATTTTTTTTCTTTTAATTTTCTTTCAATTTTTTTTCTTTTTTTATCATTTCCTTTAATCTTATGTCCAAAAATGAATGATAACTTAAATATCCAATATATAAATTAATTTTATCATGATAATGGGATATCCACCATTATTTCTATCCCCTTACCCTATTTGTTATCAAAATTAAAACCTTGTCCATGTGGTGCCGATTTACAACCTTTGTGTACGATGAGTTTTCATTTTTAAATTCCTCCAACAAGGCTTGTCATAATAAAATTTTAATGGTTATACCAAACATTAATATTTGAAACAAAAAATATTTAATTTTATTTAAAATTTATATAAATATAACATTAATACATGTGATAAAACTAATTCATGATGATCAAAAAGCACCAAAATAATCTAAACGATTACCATTGACATTTTAGCTAATGAACAAACCTCATATATGAAAGAATTATTTATAAGTCTGTTATATATTTTGTAAGTTAATTAATAACATATAATTTTAATTCTTGAAAACTATTTCCATTTCACATGATCCTTTTTTACTTGTATATGAGTGAACTAATCATGAAAACCAAGGAAATGAACACAACCGAACGAAAATATTGAATCTTATAACTCTTAAAAAAAGAGAATAAATGAACTCAATAAAATTAAAATTAATAATATAAATTGTTTATAGGTTCTGAATTAAATTATTAATGAATCTAATTTCATTTTTCAGTATAGGAAGCGCATGATTAGAACACATTCGAACATAAGGTAAAGAATTCTCCCGAAACCATCATTTTTTATTTGGGTTATGATTTCTCTATTGTTTCCCAAATTATTATTTTTTTAAAATTCTTCTAAATTCTATTTAAATGATCTGAAAAAATGTATCTATTTCTTTTCATCTTTATTTTATGGGTAAATACATGTTTTCCAAGGTTCCATTTTCAATTAATCATCATAAGCAAGCCCAATTAACGGGTTCTTCCAAATTTCTTACCCATTTTCTAAATACTGCACAATCTATTTTAATAAATCAATATATTCATAAAAAACAATATTTTTATCATTAAAAACTATATTATTTAATTTGTATTTTTATTTAAAAAAGTAATACAGTGTCTACCTTAAAGGCTCTTATATTTTTTTCTTAAATTGAACTAAAGTGACCCATTTCTAATGTTTCTTAAATACTATTTTTTCTTATCTTCCCTAAAGTTGGAAATAATTTTAGCATAAAAAAAAATTTCATTGTACTTTACTTTTTTCAGGGATATAAATATTTGAAATATCTTTTTATGACAAATATAAATGAATTTTCCAAAAGAACACTTCTTTTTAAATTAAAAACGACATTTCCCTCTAGATTTCCTCAATGATTTTGTTAGTGTATTTTCATCTATTTCAATAGCCTATATTAAATATTATTCTTAATTAGTTTTGATATTTCATGAAATCATCAACCATATTTTATTTAATGGTTTATTATTATTTAGACCATGTATGTTCTATCTTCATTCCATTCACCATATTTCTTAAAATGGTTAGTTATTATATTTACTGATTGGGGTAAGTTATATATAAGTTGTTTATGTTTAACCAGATTCATATGACGAATATATTAGAATTAATAAGTGACATGTAGGGCCTTCTATAGTCCTTATATGAATCAATAGGTATCATGAATCAAAACAAATATGTATTTGGCCAAGGCCTTAACCATTTATTATCATTTGTATTAGTTGAGGCCGTAACAACATGATTCATATTTCCAACACTATGTATTCCATAATTATAAAATTAATAATTGATAATCCAGGTTACTATTAAAGTACTAGAATATCTAAGGTTATGATTCATTCTCAAGTGACAATTTATGGCATTATTTATTCAGTTGTTATTCCTACCATATTATACTCACCATTAGGTTTTAATGGAATATTCTTTCAGTTATTCAAATAGACTTATTGTTTATATTTATATTAAATTCTACTATATTTTTTATCCCTACAAACCATTTGATTTCACCCCTTTGTTATGCTTTACTTTTCCCCAGTATGTGATGATGTATATTATGACTGACCTACAAGGATAATGTAGGAGTTTATGGATGTTTCCAATGGAGTTTCAATGTTATATTTCATCTCAAGGTGTAATGTAATACTTATGTTTTTATATTATTTTCCAAAAGAGATTAATTTATTAGGTCCTTCAGGATGTGACTTCCTAATTTATTATACTAATGAAAGAAAATTATCCACCGAATCTAGGCTACTAGGGTCATGGTCTTTATATTTTGTGTAAGGGGAAATAAAATAAATTCATTAGAAACTAGATTTATAAAACATAGTTTAGGAAACATAACCATTTGATAAAATGTGCTGGTAATTTTTGAATAACATTATAAAATTTTATGATGGTATAAATAATTTGTGTCTTCAGATAAATACATCCTTTTCTGGATACTACAAGTGGATGTCGTTCTGGAATAGATGTACTTAAGGGTACCGACTCCAACATGGTGCGTTGGTCCTAACATGGCATAACCTAGTACTTGAAAAAATGCATTACTATGCACTTGATTTGAAAAATCTAGGTTATATTGATAGGCCCACTAGGATCGTTAATTCGTAATGGGTTACAAATTCATAAATTTATAACACAAAAAAAAAGTGTTAGAATACAGGGTAGTATAGGTTTGGAAAGTACGAGGCCTGACCTAAAGAGAAGGTGTAAGAGAAAATAATAATTAAAATAAAATAAACATAATTTAATTTTTATTTGATGAAACTAAATCTAAGCTATTAAAAATTTCATTGGTGGATAAAGATAGAGAAGAAAAAATGAAATGGATGTTGGTCTGTAATGAACCTAGATTTTCGGGATGACAAGGTAGAAAATAATTAAAAAAAATTATGATGTCATTAGAATGATATCCTTGTGAGGTAAATGAAAATGTAAAATTCTCTCCATCATAGTTCTTCTTTTCTCATGGTCTGGTACTTCAGTTTACAAATAATGTGTAACTCAAAACCTAGTTTAAACATAAAGTAAGTGAAAAAACCCAATGGTCATTGTGGAATTATAAACCCTTGATCTCACATTAATAAAATGTATTCAATCCACTCTTATAGTGGTCATGATCAAAGAAAGAATAAAATTAAATTAATTCCCTAAATCTCCTCACAATGTTCATGAAAGAAGAATAAAAAATAATTTAAATGAAGAATCAATATGAAATCACAACAAGATTTGAAATAGAAAATAAAATAACATATACATTCAATCCCCATTCATCACGCACACCTAATCACAAAGAAATAACCCGCTCATGAAAACCATGAGTGGGTTTAAAAAAAATCCTATAGAAAAGTGGTAATGTTGGGCACCACAGCAGATTCACCTTCTTCTACTAGTGGTCCTCTGTCTAGGTCCGTAATGGTGTGACTGAGGGTTCCCTTTATGGGAGTTTTGGTCCAACCTCTGCTATAGTTACAAATATCATAATTTTCAATTTTTTCTATTTCCTGGCACTGTCACTATGTGTAATTAGATTACCCATAATGTAATCATGATGTGAGTTTCCTACACATCTATGAGAATATCGTACAATTTTCATTCATAAGTATTGTAACTTTGAATCTGTTCACAATGTGTAATCAGGAATCTTGACATGTAACTTTTTTTTCATAATGTTCACGAACTTACCAACTTGTCATGGTGGAGACCATCCACACTAATAAATTCCAAATTTGTAAGGTTATTACATGACATGTAATCATGTTATTCTAATTTCCCAACATTTCTTTGGCTTAAAAAATCAGGTATCACCCGTGATCCATACTCTCGGTGAAAAAATTGTTTTTTTCATCAATTTCAACCTATTTTCATTCCTTACTCAAATATTCATTTTTTCCTACCAAAAATCAAAAAAATTCAATTCAATCAAATATAAGAAAGTTTAAATATAAAATCAATGAATTAAAACACTATAAAATGCATGCATAAAATACACTTATCATATATGATTAGGGTAGTCCACGATTTTTTAATAAAACATTATAAAGGATTTAAAAGTAAAAATGTCCCCAATAAACCCATGTTTATGATTATGAGATTATGTATACATAAATTTATCAATATATGTTAAGTATTACTAGTTAAAAGTTATGTATTATGATAAAAAATCTAATTTAATGTATGCCATTGTTTAGAAATGGATCCTATTGGAAGAAATGGAAATTGTATCAATGCATGTATTATATATAATGATGTTCGAGTATAAGATGCAACTGGATTTGAGAAAAATTTATGTATACTCAAACAGTCGAATCAGGTTATGAACAATGACCTTACCCATATAGAATATCATGATCCACAACATCAAGGAATAATGTTTATCCACTTTATGTGACAACTTCCTAAATCATTCAATGGTACTAAAAATTCATTAGTAGCTGAGCAGTGGATAAGTTCATTAAAGAAGTTATTTTTTCTATGGGATGTAATAAAAGAGAGATAGTTATCAGGGTAATTAATCATCTCTCAAGAGATGATGATATGTGGTGGTCATTGATTCAAAAAACAATAGGGGAGAATAAATTTCAAATTTGGAATGGATGGATTTTAAGGAAATTTTTATGGAAAAATATTTCTCCTAAGAACATTGAGTGGATATGGAGAAACAAGTCCTATGTATGAGACAAAAAGTGGATGAAAACGTTACCTGGATTTAATCCATCTTTACAAGGTTATAAAGGCATTCTATAGATTACATACGTAATGAAAATTGATAGTTTGATTGATCCTTCATTGGGATAAAACCATTTCTATAATGGGAAATTGTATCCTAAATATTCATATCATTCAAAAATTTAATTTCACGTGTTATGAAGACATTCAAATAAATCATTTAGTTTTATGAAATTAAGGTAAAATAAGAGAATAAGAGGGTGGTAGATAAAATAATGGGTTAAGGGAAGAATATTCAAGGGAATTTTATAACATTCCATGCTTGTAGAAGGAAACATCATGGTTCCTTCTTAAAAGGAAAACAATTTTGATACAATTGTGGTTGAAAATTCCCCCAAGACCTTGATTTCAAGGGAATGAAATAAGCTACTAATGTTCAATGCTACAACTATAGGGAAATGAGACACTATGTAGATTATTTTCTAAAGGACCAAGGAAGCATTCTATAGAAAAGGAAAAGGGATCATGGATAATATTATGCAGTAATAATAACCAAGGTTGATGTTTATAATTATGTAGTGTAAGGTACTTTAATAATATACTCAAATTTTATTAAATATTTGTTTATTATGAATCATCTCATTCCTTTATATCTTCATAGTTTTAATTAAAAATTATATGTTTCCAATAAAACATATCAAGGGATTTTTTTGGAAGGGCTCATAGTGGAAACCTTATTTCCATAATGATTTTTCAATTGGTACCTTTTATAATACATAATCATGCTCTAATTAATAATTTTATTATCATAACTACGGTTGATTTTGATAGAATCCTTGGTATGGATTGGATTTCAAAATATAATGAAAAAATTAGTTCCAATGAGATGGAAATTATGATTTGTGATAAATGTATGTAATTTCTCAGATTTGTAGGGGAGATATCATCATCTGAGGTATATCTAGATCCACCCCCACTAGTTCATCTAAATGAAATTCATGTGGGAGAAGATAATAAATAATATATGGATAAATAATTACATTTTAAAATTGATGATATACCAATTATATAAGAATTCATTGATGTATTTCTACATTATTTACTTATACAAACTGCAGAATAAGAAGTTGAGTTTTATAATGATTTAATTCCTGAAAAAAAGACAATGTCAAACACTCCTTATTGAATGGAAACTATAATATTAGTTTAGATGAATTAAAAACATGAGGAGGTTAGTAATAAGGGATTAAATTTCCTTAGTGTTTCATTTTGGGGATCCCTTATTATTTTTGTCACGAAGAAAGATGGATCCATAAAAGTGTTCTTTGATTATAGAGAAATCCATGCTATTACAATACAGAAGAATTACCCTCTTCCTAACATTGATGATTTATTTGATAAACATCATTGAACTCTATATTTTTCAGTGATTGACCTTTGATGTGGATATCATCAATTCCACTTGGGGAAGAAAGATATTTATAATACTATATTCTGAACCACATATGGAGATTGTGAGTCTATTGTAATGCCATTTGGACTGATTAATGTAGTCTCTATTTTTTACGGATCGAATGAATAGAGTGTTCATATAATATCTTGATTATTTTTTTGTGGTATTTATTATTGATATCTTGATATATTAAAAAAAATATGAGGACCATAAGAACCACTTTCGGATTTTTCGGAAGACTCTTAGAAGAAAATAGTTATATGTGATGTTTAGAAAGTGTGAATTATTTCTCCAAATGGTTTGTTTTTTCCCATATTATCTTGAAGGATGGAATCTATGTTTATCTTATGAAGAAAGGGGTAGTTTAAGAATGGACTACACTAACAAACATATATTAGGTATGTAGATTTATTGGTTTAGCAGGATACTATCAGTGTTCCAGTCATAATTTTACCCAATTGGCTAACATATTCACCAAGAATACTCATAAAGTGGTTATGATTATTTTTACAATGTAATTTGAATAATGCTTTGAATAATTAAAGAGGATATTAGAGAATTTTTTGATCTTGATTCCACCATTAGGATATGGTGGATTTTTTATTATAGAGATTCATCAATGTAAGGACTTGGATGTGTCCTTTTGTAGAATGATATAGTTATTTCAGATGAATCAATGTAGTAAACACATCATGAAAAGAATTTTACAACTCATTATATTGAGTTAGTATTTGTAATCATTGCTCTAATGATATGTAGACACTATATATATAGTTAATTATGAGTGATACATACAGATCCAAATTGTTTCAAAAATATCTTATCATAGGAAGAAATCAACATGACGTAATAGAGATGTATTGAGCTACACAAGGATTATGATTTTTCAATACACTATCACCTCGGGAAGAAAAATAGCAAAGCGGATGCATCAAGAAGAAATGATCATGGTGTTCTAAACAAAATTAGGATTGAAATGGATCTTGTCTCCATATATCTTATGAATATTGATATGGAAATTATCAAAAAAGGTGAAACTCACTTCTATTTGAATTGGTTTCCCAACCATAATTATTGGAAATTATTATATGTTCTCATTATAAAGTTGAGAACTTTCAAAGGAAAATTAATGATACGAATGATGTGAACTTGGAGGAGATAGTGTATGAAGATGAAGTTCTAAAATTTGGGATGAGGATTTGTGTTTCCTCTATACATGATCTAAAAAGGTAATTATTTGGTGATTACCATTGCTCTTATTTTTTATACTCTTTAGTATCACTAATATGTATAGATATTTTAAGGAACATTTCCTGGGGGATAATATATAGTTCAAAATTGTTTATTATGTATTAATATGTTTATTTTTTCAACATGTAAAGGCTAAAATAAAACATCCATGAAGATTCATACATCATATACCTATTACTACATTGAAATGAGGTGAAATTACTATGTAATTTGTCACTAGATTTCCAAAAACGCTAATATTTAACGATTTAATATGGGTAATTGATGATCATCTTACCAAATATACACATTTCCTCACTATAATGAGGATTTTACACTAGAGCACCTTTCACAACACTATATTAATGAAGTTATAAGATTTAATATAGAACCACTTTCAATTTTGTCTGATCAGGATCCATGATTTAAATCTATATTCTAGAAAATTATTTAGAAATATTTGGATACTATGTTTTATTTGAGTACTTCTTATCACCCTCAAACTGACATCCAGTCAGAAAGGATGGTCTAAACATTAGAAGAAATGTTGAGATCTTTCTAACCTAAATTCAATTAATATAAGATCAGTTTTTACCTTTGTTATAGTTTTCTTACAACAATAGATTATATTTAAGTATTCAAATGGCACCATATGAAGCATTTTATGGAATGAGATGTTGTACACTACCTTGTTTGGATGAATTTTGTGAAAGGAAGCATGTAGGACCATATCTTGTGGAGGAAAAAATAGTGAGGTTGAATAATATTAAAACCCAAATCAGAGAAGCATAAAGTACTAAAAAATCAATATCGATAACTAGAGGAATGATTTTTATTTTCACGTGTGAGATCATGTATTCTTGAAGTTGTCACCATTGAAGGGTTTCATAATATTTGGAATGAAAGGTAAAATGAAACTTAGATACATTGGAACTTTTGAAATCATGGACATAATTGGAGCTATGTCTTGTTGTTTGGTGACTCCACATTTCATTTCGTAAGTACACAATGTTTTCTACATCTCTTTTCTAAGGATGTACATGCTAGACCCAAGATATGTCCTCAATTCGGGAAAAAATAGAATTAGAAATAGATTTTTCTTATTTTGAAGAGAAAATACATATTATAAACAATAGATAAATGGTGTTGATGAATCACATTACTATACTAGAAAAAGTTACTTTTAAAAAATCATTAAATTGAAGAGGAAATGAAGAAACTTGAGGAAATTATGATGAAAAACTAAAAAAATAATTTTGTTAGGTGATATTCATTAAATTTCAAGGATGATTTTTTTGAAGTAGGGAAGAATTTAATACCCATATATGTACAGTACATCTATTTAAAATTTAACATCTTTGATAATTTATGCTTCATGCAAAACTAAGTTTAAAAGTTTAATATACTTTTAAATATGATCATTGAAATAGTAATGTGACCATTAAAAATAGTAATGTGACCAATATAACAGTAACATCATCTATGATAGAATAAATTAAAATTATGTATCTTATAAATGAAAATATTTTATATTTATATCATGGAATAAGTTAATAAATGTTTTAAAAATTATAATTTAAGAGTTGACATTTTTTGAAACATAAATGTTTATTTACAATTTCATAATTAATATACTGATTGAGAAGAAAATTTATTTCCATTAAATAGTTTCATAAATTTATATTTTATTATCTTATGATTACAAGATAAATTCATGATACTAAAAGTAATTTTTGAAAGATTCATAAAATCTATTATAATATTAAAATCTGTATTGTTCGAGTAAATGATGATATTATTTATAAATTAAAGATATCATATTTAGAAAATTATATTCATAAAATAGAGTGAATTTTTTAATTATTCGCATTGAATAATTTTGGGGGTGAATTTGTGGGTTTCTTCTAAAATAATTGAATTTTTGGTGAATAATGAAATACAATAATTTACGATATTTAATAAATGAATGAATTGTTGTGTCCTAGAAGATGTATAGATGACGTAATCCCATAATATCAAAATATCATTCATTATTGTAATATATTTTATGATAAGTTTCAAACTATTGTTATTATTTTCCAAAATAATAAACTATTGAATAAAATAATCAAAAACAACTCTCTCATCTACTATAAATAGCATCCCTCACCCACTCTTCTCCTCACACCTACAAAGCCTTTAATGTTGTCCAATTTATTTCTAATACCTCTCATAATCCTCTCCCCACATTCTGGTCTTGTTGGTCTCACAAAATATACCATTTCAAAGTTCCCTATGGAGGTTTTCAAAGAGAGGAATTGAAATTGTAAAATCCCCTTTTGTTCTTTTATTTTTATTTCAATTTATTTTCCTTTGTTAAGATTTCCTTACCTCCTATATCCAGAAATTCCTGATTTTTCATTTTTCCTATATATACTTTTATTTTATTATGATAATGTTATATCCACCACCAATTATTTTGTCTTCTGCTTTTTTTTAAAAAATGAAAACATCGTCCATGAGGTGTCGATTTACCGCCTTTATGGACGACAATTTTTCATTTTTCAATTAAACATTTAAGGATGGTAATAAAATCAATTTTATTGTTAAACCAAAAATAAAAATACATAGGAAAACATATTTAATGTTATTGAAGTAGTATATATTCAAATATTAATACATAACAAAAAAATAGTTCATGATGATCGCAAATTGAAAAAATAATCTAAACGAGTATAATTAATGTTTTTTTTAATTAATAATCCTCAAATTTGAAAATATTACAAATTTTATCATTAAATATTCTATATGTTAATTAATAACATATAATTTTAGTTTTGGATAACTATTCTGATTTCACCAGATTTTCCATACATGTATACATGTGAAAAAATCATAAACATCTAGGAAACAATCACATCCAAACAATAAAATTGAATATTATAACTCATAAAAAGACCATAAATGAACATAATAAAGTTATAATAAATCAAATACAAGATGAATACATTCTAAATTAAATTATGAATAAATCTAATTTATTTTCCAGAACATTAAGTTAATGTATAGAAAACATTCACACATAAACTAAGGGATTCTCCCAAAACCTCTATTTTCATTCGGGTTATGCTTTCTATTTTCTCCATACCCCAATGTGAATCTTTATCATTTTTATGTAATTCTTATAAATTTAATTTATATGTTACAAACTCACATATCTTGAACATTTATTATTTCTTTTATATGGATATACATGTTTTAAAAGGTTCCATTTTCAATTCCACATGTTATGCATGTCCGGTGAAAGAATACAACCAAATTCCATAACCATATTAATGAACACTCAACAATATGTTTTAATCCACCGATAATTTTGTAAAATCAAACTTTCGACCATGAAGAACTATCTCAGTTCATTTCTTTTTTATGTAAATTGTTAATCCTTTGTTTTCTCTAAAAACATTTGAACTAGTGAGAGCATGACATAGAAATAAAAAGGAATGATAATAATAGAATAAAAAATTACAATTTTCTAAATTTATGATTTCGTAAAAATTAATTTTATTATTATAGATGTTTTAAGCAGAATATAATGCATGTTGGACTCTAGGAAAGGGGTTCCTATAAATTCTTCATTCATAGTCAAGTTTTGTTTTATTTATTGAATTAATATCTAAAATTATTCTTATATAAAATATTTGTACGTAAATATTTTTTTATCCTCATTTTTCTAGTAATGTTCATTTTTGTTTCATTATCATAGTTTTATTTCGAATAAATAAACTTTCTGATGTTTTATGTAAAACAATTCATGTGTATTTATTTCTTACCACAATGTTTCAATATTGTTTCTTCCATTCTTTTAATCATATCCAAGATCTATAATCATTTATATTGTGAACTTGAATCAATAATATAAAATATTCCATCATATATTGGATGATTATGTGGTTCATCACTGATTATTTTTTACGAAACCATTTTTCCCCATTTTTTGTATTTTTATTTTTTTCTTCCTTTCACTTAATGAATAATTTTCATTTCCATGTGAACACATAATCATTATATGTTATGATATTATTAGTGGGACAAAAATTTTAAATGTGTCATATCATTACTTGTTTTCAATTACTAATCAACATTTATTTTTATCAAACATGGGTTTGAGTTTGTCTTGGGTGGTTTCAGGTGTAATTTGGAATGTTTTGGAGGATTATTGGGTTGAGAATGATTTACCCAAATCATGTTCCCCTAGTGAAAGCAATTAGTCCCTGTAAAGTTAGGGAATGCATGGTTAGTGCATGGTTTGAAAAATTGGGCACCCACATTGGAGAAATCTGTCACCACAGAAGAGGGGTGACATTTTTTTTCAAATTGTGTGGCCCTCTACAAAATTTTTTTTGCATGGGGTTATTTTATTCCAAAAATTATTTTTAAAATAAATAATCCCTCAGTTTAACCCCATGACCACCCCCACTCATATTATCATTATTTCATAGGATTTTGAGCCTCTCAGGAAGAAGATTTCTCTCCCCAAAACCCTTTTGTTGGTGGATCAAAGAATGTTTGATCACATTTAATATCCTAAAATTATTGGATATCATCTATAACGGGGTATTATGATCAATCCATCCTCCAAATATTTTTTAGACTATCACCTATCAGATTGATCTAAAGTCTTCTTAATTGGATATTGATTTTAGGTTTGATTTCTTGTTCTCTGACGCCCTTGTTATTCATTTGAGTATCATGTTGCTGGTGTCAATTCGAGATCAACAATTAAAGGTAGGTAATTCCAAAATTCATTTTCATAGAATTGAAACTTTTAATTTTAATATTAAATTAAAATGAGTTATTAATTTATTAAATAACATGGATATTATGATGATTTTATTTCTGATTTAGAAGGGATATAGAAACTGATAAAACCATCAATTTCAATGGAATTGATATTGTGGGGGTGAATTTGTTAAAAATTATGGCTTGTTCTGGAAATATTATTGTTTAATATGATTTTATTATTTAACTTGAGAAAAAGTATTCAATTAAAAAATGTTATCAAATGGAATGAAATAATGAAAACTGATTATTTGTTTTTGAAAAGACAATGGAATATTGAAATTTGAAATTGAGAAATTATGTTTTCAAATGATTTAAAATAATTAATTTCCAATTTTATTGATTTTTTTAGAACAAGTTATCCTAGGTAGTTAGTTGTAACTCGAATAATAATACAAGGACCTTGAATCCCAAACAATGGACTGATGACAATAATTGTTACTAAAATAGCTTTAGTATGAATTCTCGTAATGGGTTCCCCAATTAGGGTGTAGAACTCCATTGATAGGTTCCCATTTTTGGGTTCAATTTTTGTTTGTAGACCAGACACGATCTATGATCACAATGAGATGTGTTGGGATCCTACTACATAAAAAACAGACTAACCATGTGGCTTTTGTATAGGGTGTTTTCTTTGATGTGAGATGTTTGAATTGATTTACATTACATTTGTTTAAGGATCTACTTTATTCCATCAAACATATTTTTATAAACTATTTTATATAAAATTCTCATTTAGTCCTATTTTAAATATGTTTTTATACATCGTTTCTCTTATTGAATGAAAAAATTGATTTTAAAATATGAAAATATAATGCCCAATTTTATTTAATTTTATATAATTTTTGGTTTATTAGTTTTTAAATTGATTATGGAATACATAGTTTGAACGTACGGGTATTTTTATCTCAAGCACTACTTTTTCCATTGGACATTTTAATATTTTCTTATGCTAGATCCGAAAAAAGGGAAAGAACAACATAGAGTTGGTGAATTTTCTTGATCCTTTTGACCATGTATTGGGATGGTGTCTCCTTTAGGATGTTTGAGCTTATATTTCTATTTTTTGAGTAATTTTATGTTGTAGTGATTTGGGTTATGTTATAAATATTTAGTTTCTGGTACTTTATCCCTATGCAGTGCTGAACATAATGAGTTTTACCCTTTATCTTCCACTATTTTGTGAAAAACATTTGATCCCTCTTTTATATTGTATGATTCCAGGTTTCTGCCACCATCCCATGGTCATTAGGAATACGCAAAGGGTTATGTCAAATTCAGCCTTGTTATCAGGGTAATATGTTCTAATGAATAATTCATGAAAAAGTGGTAGCAAATGTTCAGGTTATGTATCTTTTATTAATGTCAATATACTGTTTAAGATGTCTTTTAAGGATATAAAAGGTAGTTAAGAGCAAGTTCGTGGAAATTAATAATCATAATGAGCCTTAAGAAACCCTGGGTGGTTGGTGAAAGGTACCTTGGGGAATAATTTGATCTAATTCAATTATTTAACATTCTATTGATTTTGATAGGTTGAAATCCAAATCTTCATATCCTATTTGATGAGGTTGATATTCATATTTCTATTTTTTCATTAATTTATATGAGTAATATTATAATGTATTTAGTGTAGTTTCCTAATGTTGTGTAGCATCATTCCTCTAAGAAGTCATCCAAATAGACACCAGTAATAATATTCTAGTGAACCATGGTGAGTGGATCCTCACATTGAACAAAATCCTGGTGAGATTATTGTTAATGATTTCAAGGATTTGTGAGAGGCACCTCCACCTATAAACATTTAGGATCTAGTTTTGGAACCCAAGGAGGATGAATATCAGAATAATGCTTAGGAGATTGTTCTCAAGAATACACCATCATTCTAATTCACTTATCATCATTAATAGTTTTAAGATTTTTTTTAAAAGATAGAGATTATTTTTGATTTCATGGTATGCATGATTCATTTAAGGTGAAATGTGTCACCTCCAAGCTGAGGGCCCTAGTAATAGATAGAAGGACTCGATGGTTATAATGATGATTCATGATGGCTTAGAGTGGAAGGACTTTTTGTTTATTTTCCCATACCCAATGTATAAATATTTAATGTTTATGGCTAAGGCTCGTATTTTTTAAACTCGAATAGGCTATTAGGACCATGATGGAGTATGTGAACCAATTTTATGATCCTTTTCAATTTTCACCTAAGATTGTAAAAAATAATAATATAAATAATGGATGGTTCACGATGGTTGGTTGACCTGATATAAATTCATAAGTATTATTATTTAAGCTCACTTCTAATTATGACATGATGAATATGGATTTTATGGATGATCATGATTTGGATAGTATGTTAGTATTGATGGGAGTTCATTTATCTCTTATTGGTAGTTTTATGAGTTCTATTAAATGTAAGAGAAAACATAACATGTCTCATTGTGATTATCAATGGAAGGCATCCAATAAACCTCATATAGCACCTATCAAAGGACCTTTGGATTGATTTTATTTTTTTATGTCTATGAATTTGAGATGTGTTTCTACTGAGGCACCAATGTTCTATAATTCTTGAGGTAAATCTAGAAACCTAGATAAAGTTTTTCAATTATTCTCTACTCCATGATTTTTCATGGGATCATCATTACAAAAAATATTATTTGTATTTAATCAGATGCTTCATGGTATAAGTGGTTCCTTCCATAAGAATTCAGAATAATGATTTTTATATAGTGGAAGAGTCTCCAGAGGAAGTGAATATTAGTCCAGTGTCCATGAGAGGTACCATCACAATAGCTTAAACTTTAGTGACTACTTTATTTTATAATGGTGCATCTTATTCATTTATATAAACTCACATTGTGAGCCTACAATATCCTTTTATAGATAATTTTTCGTATGTGATGGATATTATTCTTCCTGTTTGAACAAAGGGATACTAGTTCCTCCATTGTCCTTACTTTGTTTTATCATTATTAAAATTTGATTTTAAATATATTTTCTAGTTCTCAACATGATACCACTGGATTCCATTTTCAGGATGTATTGGCTGATTTATAGTGAGGACTAAATTGACTTTTATTTACCATGGGTCACCTTTATTATGTCTAATGGGGTGTGTCATATATTTTAGGGAGAATGGAACTTGAGGTCAAGTATATTGAGACCTTATTATCTATATATTTGGAAATTAATATAAGTGTTTTAGTTTAATTTCAATTGGTAGTTCTCGAGTGATGATATCCCTCTAGTTTTCATCAAGTTTCATGATGTTTATCCTTATGATATCCATAGGTTTCCACCTATAAGAGAAGAAATAATTTCTTTTGATATAGTTCCTAGTAGTAAACTAAGTTTTATTCCATCTTACCACATGGAATCGGTTTAAAAGAAAGAGTTTTAGACTTAGTTGGATGTTCTCCAAGAGAAAGGATTTATTTTTCTGAGTGTGTCACCTAGGGAAGAGCCTATTCTATTTTTTATGAAATATGATAGGATACTTCTCTTATGGTTTTATTTCCATAAAATCAACACAGTTATGGTAATAAAAAGTATCTATTTACATATTTTTAGGATCTATTTGACTGGTTTAAAGGGTAAATTTTGTTTTTGAAGATTGATCTTCGATTTGGTAATCAACAATTTATAATAAAGGGCTATGACATTAAAAAAACCATATTTTGATTTAGTAATATAAATAATGAATATATTATCATGAAATTTAGACTAAAAAACTATCCTCTAGTCATTATATATTTTATGAACATGATATTGAAGGATTATATTGATACGTTCATTGGGGTTTTTGTGGATTCAATCCTAGTTTACTCTCAATCAAAGGTGGATGATTTGAATCATTTGAGAGGGGTTCCGTAATTTTTGGGACATCACCAACATTATTCCAAACTATTTTAATGCACTTTAAATATTTTATAAGTGATGTTATTCGGACATCTAGTCTTAGAACATGGTATCTCAGTTGATCCTAAGAAGGTGAAAGCAATTATGACCTAGGGAAAACCACAAAATGTTTTTGATATTTATATTTTATTTGGTTTATTTGGGAATTATCATAATTTTTAAATGATTTATCAATGATGTCTTCTATAATGACCACTACTAATCTTAAGGGGTTGAAGTTATCTTGGGGTGATAAATTTAACAAGTATTTTTTTATGATTAAATTTTTTTTACTTCTGCACAGGTGTTGACTTTTCTTGAGATCATGTATGAATATGTGGTCTTATGTTAAACATTAGTTTAATGTTTGGGTCCTGTAATTATGCTGGTTGATCATGTGGTGGCCTATGATTATTAATAGAATAGGTCACATGAGAAGAATTATCCAACCCATGACCTTTAACTCGTTGCCATTATGTATTCATGTAAGGGTTGGTCGAATCACCTTTTGGAAAAAGTTTTACTATGTATCATGACCATAAGATATTGAGTTATATATTTTCTCAAAAAGTATTTTTTTCAGAGATGTTGGGTGAGGTACCTATAGTATTTTGATTTCCACATTTCCTATACAAAGGGGAAAATAATTTTTTTTGTCGATGCTTTTAGTAGGAAAATATTGACCCATTTAGTGAAAGAATCATCATAAGAGATGAACATGATTGATTTTTTTTGTAAACATTCATATATTTGTTCTAGAACTAGAGGTAGAGGTTCTCTTGGATAGTGTTCAATTAGCCTTTGTTCTTATTGAGGCGATTCCTTAGGAACAAATACTTAACGATGAATTATATATCAATTTTTGTGGGAGGGGGGGAATTTTTGTGTGCTCATTAAAAAATGATGGAATTATTTGTTTCTAGAACATATACCATGTATATTATCTAGTAAGAAAATATATTATGGGGTATTTCTACAATTCATAATGGTTACTGTACCCTGAAACCACTAATATGTTTATGATATGCAATGATGATTCTGGTGTCCATGTATGAGATAAGAAATCATTGACATTTTTTTCACTTCAATAGTTACTAACAAGTCAAGTTCAAGAACTAAATAACATTGGGTTTGATTCAACGACTTCTTGTTCTAACATAGAAGTTGATCATATTTAAATGGACTTTTTTGGGGATTCCATATACCCCTGGGAATAAGAATTTCATATGGGTTATGATCAATTAACCTTCAAAATTTGATCACGTCTTACCCATTCATGATACAATTATAGTAGAGTGTTTAGGAAATATATATGTGAAATAGATTGTTCATTTTTATAGAGTTTTATCTAGTATAGTCTTTAATATATATCCCCGTTTTCCTCTAATTTTTGGTGAGCCCTTCAGCGTGTGATGGGATATCAGGTTCATTTGATTACTTCACACAATTAAATGATATATGGAATTATATAAATGACTATAAATATTCTTGAGAATATTATATGTGCATGCATCATTAATTTTGGTGGATCCTAGGATAACCATTTGGGGTTGGTTGGGTTTTCATATAATAATATTTAATAATCTGCGATCATATTTTCTCATTTTGATTCATATTATGGTATGCCTTATAAATATATTTTATGTTGATTGGATAATGGAGAAAATTAATTATTTTAATTGTGTTTGGGGTAAGACATCTCAAAAACAATTTATTTGATTCATCAGAGAACATTGACAGCACATAGACTGTAAAAATCCTATATTGATCATCGATATATCTGATTGGAGTTCTCTATTTGTGATCAAGTGTTCTTGAGATTATCACCATGTTTTGGTCAACATAATCATGGGAGAAATGTAATATTTCTCCTCATTTTGTTGGAACTTTGAGGTTATAGTGTAGGTGGTGTAATTGGATTACCATTTAGAACTTCCTCCACAACAGATGTTGGAACATAATGTGTTCCATGAATCACCACTTCATATGCGTTTTTGACCCATATAATGTCTGGAGTTGGAAGGATCTTGATGTTCAAACTGACTTATCCATGACTAAGCATCCATTCAATAATTTTTATTACGATTCAATTTTACATCCTGTGAGGCTGAAACCTTTAGTCTATGTTTTATAGAAGCATGATTTTGATTGACATGACAATTAGGAGAGGGAGACACTTATGAGAGAGAAGTGGCTTTATATATTTGATCTAGAAAAATATTGATAGTCTTTTTAGGAAAATAATTTTATTATAGGGGGTAGTTTTTAACAACCCCTTACTTTTTATCATTTAATCCTTGATCATTCATTTTATTATGATTTGGTAGGGGTTATCATGGGGTTTTTTGGAGGAATTTTTATATTTTTAAAGGATTTTTGATCTATGCATTATTGGTGATGGTTTTTCTCAAACTGTGAACCCCATTTGAAAATTTAGAATCATTAGATTGTGGGGGAATGTACAATTGGTTCATGGTTTGACAAACTATGTTCCCACCCAGGAGATACCATGCACAAAAAAAAGGTGTGCACTACTTGGGTACACAGTTTGTCTAATCATGTGACCCTTTATAGGAAACACTGAATGAAACATTATTTTATTTTTATAATTATTTTTAAAATCAAGAACAACGCTGATTTAACCCCTAGTAGACAAACAATAAAACTATCATAATTTCTATATCTTAGGTGTCTCTCATGAATTGTGATTTTCTATTCAAACCCCTTCTCTTGGGGGGTCAAAGTGTGGTTGATCATGTTTAATCTCCACTATTAAGTGGGTATTTTATATATTTGTTTATTACGATATCCCATTCCTTACACATAATATTTTTTGAATAATTACATATCAGGTGGATCTAAATTAGGCTTACATGGATATTGATTCAAGGTATAGTTTTCTAGATATCCAAAACAAATATTCTTTATTGACGGATTCCACTACGGGTCATAATTATTGACATTTAAGTAAATGTCGGTGGCTCCATTAATATTTTCTTGATAATTGAAACCCTGAATTTCTGGATTAAATTGTAATTTGTTTTAATTTAATAAAATAAATATAAACATTAATGACATTGTTTTAATTTGAAAGTGACAAAGAAATTGATAAAAACCAAAATTTCAATGGAATTGAACATTTAGGTTGAATTACTAAAAAATTCTCTTTTTTTTTGGAAATTGTATTGATAAAAATTATTTTCTGATTGATCTCGAGAAAAACTAAAAAATTGAAATATGTTTTTAAATTTAATGAAATGGTAAAAATGAATGATATTATTTTGAAATGATAAAGGGATACTAATAATGGAAATTTAGAAATTATGTTATTAAATTAATGGGAATGGTTAATATACAATTTTATTTATTTTGGAAGAAAATGTTAGACTGGGTAGTCAGTGGTGAATGATACATGAACAATGGGACCTTGAATCCCAAGAAATGGATAGACAATGAAAACTATTACTAAAACTACTTTGGAATAATTTCCTTTAATGGGTTCCCCTATTGGGGTGTATAATTCCCTTGTTGGGTTCCTCCTATTAGAGTGTACTAGTTTTTGAACAACATACTAGAGACATGATGACAATGAGAGGTGTGAGGATCCTATTAGCTAATAAACTAACTTACCATAGAGACTTTATACATGGTTATTACTTTTCTATGAGATGATCGACTTTATATACATACTGATGATTTGTGGTATATTTTATTAATTCCAACTGATTTATATATATTTTTTATATAAAATATTCATTTATGTTTTCTGAATGTTTTTTGACATATCTTCTCTATCTATAAATAATAATATTATTGGGTTTTAAATATAAAAATGCATTACCATGAATTTCCATATTTAAATAGATAGCATATCTGGTTTATTATTTCTTCTAATGATTATGGAATACTTTGTGAGACCCTACGGAGATTTATATCTCACAATCTACAATTACATTCACAATTTTTTATATATTTTTTATTCTAGGTTTTAGAATATTTATGTTCCATATAGAGGTGGTGTATTTTCCTGATCCATTAGAACATAGAATAGGATGACATTTTATTTGGGACATTTGAGTTTATCTTTATAGTTTTTGCGTACTTTTATGTTATACATATTTGGCTTTTTCTATGCCTATTTGGTTTTGGGTACATTATCCCTTTGGATTGTTGATCATATTAACTTCAAACCATTAGCTTCAACTGTTTTGTTGAAAAATTCATTCACACTTTTCTCTTCTATGATAAAAGGTTCTAGTTGTAAACCTGTGGGGACGAGGAATTCCCTTCATGATATATCTGAATTGGCTCGATTATTAGGTTAACATGGTATCCATGCTGATTCATGACGTTATATCTATCAGTTAATTGGGATTTTTTTATCATATGAGAAACTATGCGTGGTGCATGGGCTGTTATCCTAGAACATTATGTTATGATTTCTTAATAGTGAGACTCAACTTATGTTTATGACATGTTTTAAATTTTCCAAAATTCTCATGATTGTCATGATTACCATGATTAATAACAATTTATGATTCAACTATATTATGATTCAATTATTGATAATATTTCTCCCACATGTTTACTTTTATTACCTTTTACTTGGATTTAATTCTCATCCCTTATTTACATATGTCCTTAGGATATCTCAAGAGGCGATATGAGCATGATTACATTTAAGGGAAAATAATTAATATAAAAAAGAAATATTATGTAGTATATTTTCTGATGTTTTATGTAATCTCTAATGGACTACTGGATACTAGATTGTTAATATTATCATATATACTTTTTTGTTAAGAATGATTTAATAATATCTATATGATATGCATGGAGTTATAGGTATGACATTTTTTTCATAGGTTTTTTGAATTATCTAATCCTTTTTTATAGTTTGACATGGAAACTAGTAAAGGATATTTATGGAATTAAATTTTATATAAATTAATGTATTATCATATGGCATCACTTGATGATTATCATGTATTTCCACCATAGTGGAAAGGGAAATGGTCAATCACTGTTATTCAATGGATATAAAAATTCCCACACTATTAGCTCATAGGGAGTTGTTATTTTTTTTACATTTGAACTAGATACATGAGCTCACATACCAAAGGATTGAATAGTTTACTAGTATTGATGAACTTGACACAAATATTCTTCTTAATTTACATAGGTAATAAAATATAAAATAATAGTGAAAGTAAAAAAAATCCATCCATAAACTCGTCCATTGATTCCTTCATTATATCGTAGGGAATAGAAAAAATATGGGTGATATTATTTTCTTATTATGTGTCACAAATATTGGAATTTATCATCATTAAATAAGATATAATAAATATAAAAAGGCGAATAACTGAAAACACATGACATTTAATCAATAACATGGACATGAAATGCATCCACGTATAATATTAATACAGTAATCTCATGGAAAGTAATAACGAAATTATCTATTGAGGAAATTCATATTACATGACATCGTGATCTCATACTACCCGATATCTTTACTATAATGTCCCTATGATAATATAGTTTAATCGATGGTTAGGTACTCACCAAAAACCATTTTAACAATGATAAATAATTTGCTTGTCTTATGAGACCTATTGATGTATCATGTATCTATAATAGGCCATTATATTATTTTACTATGTCTGATACGTCACCCATATATTTATTATTCAATATAATTTGTAAAAAAAATTTCCTTATCTAAAAATTTATATATTGAGTAAAGAATAAAGAATATTAAGATTTTTATTGTAAATAAACATGAAAAACACCATATGTAGATATAGTATTTGGTTTAGGAAATAACAATAAACTTAATTAGAATAATATGGATTATTTAAAAAAAATTATAAGAATTTGAATGTTTCAAGAAGTAGTTAATGAACGAAATTAATCAAGTGATTAGTGGTGACATTTAATTCAATAAAAAGTAGATTTTATAGTAAAATCACATCTTTGGGAGGATATAAAAAAATGAATGTGAAACATTTGAAATAAGATTTCAATAAATAATTTTATTTGTAAAATGATTGAAATCTTATTGAATATGAAAAATATCTTAAATGAGTTGTGGTGGATGGAAATTCTATAAACAAAATATATGTTAAAAAGAAATTTTATTTTTTAATTTTTTAAAGAATTTTTAAAATGAATGTATCCAAAAAATAGGAAGATTTCATTAAAACCTAGAAAAAAGTTAAGTATAAATTATAATTTCATTAATAATTCATTTTAATTAATAAAAGGATATTTTTAAAATAGATTTCAGAAAATATGGACATGGAATAAAAATATATCCAATTAAAAGAGAAATAATATCAGCTTTCCTTTTAAACATATATTTTTTTCTTCAAGTGAAAAATAGATTAAAAGTTGGAATAGAATATGAAAAATACTTAGATATATATATATTGAAATAAAATTTATTATGTTTATGATGGTTTAATCATAATATTCCTTAAATAAAAAATATATGTAATCTGAGAAAACACTAGATTGTAAAATAAATTATTTCCTCTTTGGTAACTTATAAATTGATACACATTGAAGGTATAGAGATTATTTTAATATTTAATAATAATAATTAAATATAAATCCTTGAGTAATACATAAATGGGTAATTATATACACCATATAAAATTACATTAGTGCATAATATCAAATATGTCTCAATGGAGTTGAAATCGAGACATAATCCCTTACAATGATCATATCATTAAGGTGAAAATTAATCAATGAAGTGATTATGTGTAAAAAATGTAAATATAAATGAATATTTATAAAATAAGCATAATATAATCATAGGTAATTTCATATATAACCACTTCATATCATAGAGTATGCAATAGAATTATAACCTAATGAATTGAAATTGAGTAAATAATACCCTTACCACTTGCTTCAACTTTTTTGAACATACTTTAACCAAATGAATAATGTTTTTAAACTAGTTATTAATTTTTAAAAGAACAATATTCATATTTAAAATACCAAATATGACTAACATAGAATTTATTAATATATTTGAATTGATAATTCTTTATTAAAATAATCCTTACCAAGTGTAAACTTCTCATTTGTCATATAAGTTCAGTTCAATAGTTTTAGTCGTTTTGTCTTTATCATGGTTCCATAATCTCAAAAATTATAATATTTATATAAATATAATATATAATAATTATATATATATATATTTAATCATCCATCAAAGTCTAAGATAGATAAAAAAATTACAAAATTCATGGAGATGGTAGGTTCTACGTATCCATGAATGTTGTTTTCACTTTTAAAAGGATGAGAAAAAAGAAATATAGATTGTAATTCACATTTATATAATAAATATCATTTGGTATAAATTATATATATTTATTAAATATATCATTCAAACAATCCATGTAAAGTGGAAATGAAAAATGAATCATATTACTTCGTGGATATGGTTGTTAACATATAAGCATGAGGGACATTATCATTTCCAAAGGATGGAAAGGTAATAAGGTAAATGATATATTATAATTTGAAGACCATAATTATTTACAAATATAATATATACTCATTATTTCAATCATTATAACAATCCATATGTGGTTGTCACAGAAAACAAATTACATCAGTTTGAAAGGTGGTAGTCCTTCCTAGACATGAGTGATGAGTTTTTACCCGTTTGGTTGGGAATGTGTTGGTTAAATCGTATTAGATAAACATATTAACAAATTAGTATATTCAATACAATAGTGTTATTTTATTTTAATGGTTATTACGTAATTGAATTTGGTAAAATAAAATGAAAAATGAATGTTCTCGGTGAAGATGATTACGTCTTATTTAAAAGAGATTGTTTACATATCAACATATTGGGAATAGAATGTAACTCACCCAAATTTTTCATTTTTTTGATATAAATTTAATCTTTTTTATATTATGGGTTTCATGCAATACTAATTTTAGCCTACGTTACTAAAAGCATTTAATTCTAATGAAGCATTTAAAACTATTAAAATATTATTACAATAGTCATCACCTAGTTGTTGGAATGGAATGTATGAATATGATCAAATACATTATGAAAATATATAGTTTGACCAAGTATATAAAATTAATTATATTGGGACTGGTTAATTATAAATGAAAAATAAACTATTTCCAAATAATTGAAATCTGTTTTCTGAAAAATAATTTTTATCCACAAAAATGTGTATTACCTCAATAAATTTTAAAGATATATTTTTTAAAATTATTTTAATTAAATCCACATTATATATTTGATAAAATGTTTAACATTCATCTTATGTATTTTCAAGACATTAGATAAGAATAAATCCAATATTAATGTTAATAACTGTATTTTTTTTTTAAATAATATGTTTTGTTGACTTTTTCACACTTATTTTAAATTTAATATTTTAAAATTATAGAATTTTTTTTCAATATTTACAATAAATTTTAAAAAAAATTCAAATTTATCATATGGTGAATTTTTTTGAATTTTCTGAGAAGATAATTTTTTTGATGAATAGTTAAAAAGAATAGTATTTATTAAGAATTTTCATTTCGATTAAAGCATTTAAAAGTAAATTATTTTTCTATTATTTTAAAATTAAATTTAATAAAATTATTAATATATATATATATATATTTATCATATTTAGTTCGTTTTAATCAATTTAATATTTATTTTTATAAAAACCTCTTAAACTTTTTAACATTTTCACATTGAAAAACTACATTCTCATCGCACCCGTAATATATGTTTTAAAATAATTTTTTGTCATTTCTATGAATATAATTTTAAAAATTGATTATATACTTATAATCATAATAATTTATATTACTTAACTGGTCCATTGTAAATTTTTACCATAAATAATAAAAAAATACTAAACATTAATTACCATGCCTAAGGTGAAAATGGGTTTAATAGGGGTTAAACTAAAATGATTTACTGTAAAATGACCTACAAATTGGTCAAAAATATATTTTATATACACATTTCTACCATTTATCATTTAAATTTTTATAATATCACATTTTTCTATCCTTTTGTATGGTAAAAATGTGAGTATTCCTTTCTCCAACCACGAACATCACTTATAAAAGGACAACCCTTATAATCATCACTTAATACCTCCAATACCCTTTGGATAAGAAAATTAATTATTTAAATAGTTTTATACCCTAATATTGGAGGCCTTATTTTTATTATCTATCCCTCATAAGAAGGATTCACATGTAAACATAAAGAGGTACTCTAATGAAGAGATAACATTCTTAAAGAAGAGTATTTTTTTTGTTTTATTTCTTCTTACACCTCCTTTGATCATTTATGAATATGATAAAATAAAAATATTTCACATACATACCTATATGTTATCATCTTAATGTAATAACATTTATCTATCCACACTTCCATCAAATAGGATATGAAATTATCATTCGAATATATGGTGGAATACCATTTCACAAACCCATGTCATTTGTTTTCCCTCACCACATCTCATACCTCGAGATAATGATAGATTTAATGTTTATATATAATATTTATGATATCATTTTACCTCTGTATTTATAATAACACAAATAAATTCTTATCTCTATGCCCTTAGGAAAAAAATAATGCTGCTCATGTATACGGTGAAATTCCACCTGATAAACTGATTTGATGTGTTTGTCATTTTTTTACATGGATTATAATAAGGATAAATAAAATGAATAAATATTATATTTTAAATATAATTATAATTTATTAATTTTTATATCACATATATATATTTTTACTTTAAATTTCTTTAGTGATATGATAATGATGATTATGTGTACGGTGGACTAATGCTTCGGTAAACGATGTGATTCATTTTTTAGGTGCACTTTATGTGGAATGTAATAAGGATAGGTTTAAAGAAGATTATTTAAAATATGTCAAATTTACATAATTTTATAATATTAATAAATTTTTTACCCTTATATATTTTATTTAGTGGAGGAAATGAAAACAATGTTCATGAATATGTATGACCTATCGTCTCTGTGAATATTGTATTTTATTTTCTATCAGTAACATTTATAGAGTACGATAAATAAATATATAATGAATATATATGATAATTATATGATTGTTAAAATTTATTATAAGAATTTACCCGATTCAATTTTAAAGGATCAAAAAATGAAAAAAAACATGCTTGAAAAACAAATAACTTATTACCCAAAAAGTGATTTTAACATGAAATAATTAATAAAAAGATAATAAAATGTAATAAGTAAATCATATATGGTATGATTTATATATAAATATTATTATTTAATTATTTATAATAATATTATATTTATTAATTAGGAATTTCAATCATTTTTAAAGAAATTGAATACATAAGGTATGGGATTTTCATATCAGTTTTTATTTCTATAAGACACATACCATAGTCACAACCTATTTAGTTTATGTTGTATTTAAATTTCAATCTCTAAAATTAATGGATTGATTTTAAAAAATATATACTAAATATATATTATATTTATATCATGTTTAAAATTACAGAGACTATGGAACAATGAGCAAAGTAAAAGGATCAAAAAATAACAAATCACAACATCCATGATAATCAAAGTTATTATTACCTGGAAGGTGATTTTAACATGGAATTTCTAACAAAAAAGCAATAAAAGGTAATAAATAAATCATATATTATATGATATAAATAATAATGTTTCTTTAATTTTTTTATAGTATAATTAAAATTATTAAGCATTAGTTTCAAATGTGTATGAAGAATTTCTAGATATAAGGTAAGGTATTACCGTCTCACTTTTTACTTTTATAAGAAAAATACATATTCACCATGTATTTAATTTATGTTGTGTATATACTAACCATAAATTTATTTTATGATTCTTAACCTGAAAATAATTTTTATTTACATATCTATTTTAGTATATCTCTTTCTTGGCCTTTAAGAATTAAAAGTTACCAAAGTAGTACATGATTTTTTTCTTGATTTTCCATCATTGGGAAAAAAGTTATTTAATGTAACTATCTTGTTTTATGAGTTGTATATACTTCAATTTGTAATATAATACTATGAATTTATTTATTCTCATAATATTTTATGTTTCTTTTAATGTTATTATGTCATGTGTGTAATGATTCACTGTTTCCAATGTTGAATGGGTTTTATAATACAATTGCATTATTTATCATGATTATTTATGTTTAGACTTAAGATGATTATATATTAGGATTAATATCTCAATAAATTCATGTATTTTATTCTCCTATTGATATTTCATTAAAATACTTTTTCACTTAATTTTACTATCATTATGTTCTCAATAGTTCAAAAGAACGTTTTTACGAAGAATCATTTTTATCTCCCTATACAGTGAAAAACCCTTTTTGTTCCATATATATGTTTTATAAAAATGATTCAATTTTTTTACATTATTGAATGGATTTTTTAAGACACTTTTACCCATGCTTTATTTTGTAAAAAAAAATTTAAAAGGAATTTTCACATAGTTTTCAAAAACATGTCATGTTTACCTTTTACCGATTATTTGAAAGGAATAATTTTTTTAACATGTATGAAATTTTCAACTATCATAACCACTCAATGTTTTAAATATTCATTTATATGTTTCAAATTTTATTTTCAAAGAAAAGGATTTAATTTTTTTTTGACGTTTTAAAAATTATTCTTTCAAATTAAAAAGGATATTTTCCTCAAGAAATGTATTAGTTGGTTTTTAAATCTGAATTTTATGTTGTCAAGGTTATTTTCAATGAAGTTTATTTCTCTAATATTTTAAGATTTTGTAGTTTTAAATATTAATTTTTAAAAAAATTTATTTTCCTCAATAAATTTACCAGTTGATCTTTCAAAATCATTTTATATCTATGATGATATCCTTTGATGTTACTTATTCATTACTAATGATATGATCCAAGGATAAAATTATTATTCATTATTTATATGGTTTATGTTTATGATGATAATATGTTTACGAAACCCATTAATCCTATTCAAGTTATACAATGATAAATATTATGAAGCTTTCTTATTTTCCATGGTTTATGTCTTGATTAAATGACTATGAAACCAGTTTCTTTTCCTTGGGTTATATTATGATTAAAAGTTTATTAAGTCAATTTATTTTCATGGGTTCTCAAGTTATTATTGTTTTATGATCTTATGGAACACATATCTATTATATTCACTATGTTGTAGTGGTTAAATAATAATTAATCTCGGTGGTTGTGTTATTACCATGGATCCTTGTTTCATTATAAAAAAGATGGGTTGGTGTAACACCCAGATATTTTATAAGATATAGATATATATATATATATATATATTAATTTCATTCATATATTCTGTTGTAAGCTACACCAAGATTATCTTGTGCTCTACGCAACACCGTATTAGCTTGCAGTATACGCTACACTATTCTTGGATCATGTTGCACACAATTTTAAGTTCGTTTGTTAGTAGTAATTATACGCAACATTTATTGTATATATATATTCAATGTGTAAATTAAATATGGTTGTATTTTTTTATACGCAACAACAAAGGTGTCTTTCGATACACGCAACCCTTACTTGGCTTACATTACATGCAATCATGACCTTCATCGATAACGTGTGTCGTACGCAATACCGGGTTTCACTAAACAATGATATATGGTTATAATATTATTATAAACTAGCTGATACGAATAGTGTTAACCACATTTTGAATTTTATAACAGTATTATTAATCTTACACATTTTCTAGAACATGGTATGAGAACAAAATAATTGTTTCAGGTAAAATAAGTATTTTTCATAAAATGTAGTTTTACTGCCTTTTGATAGCGCACACACATTAAATATAGTTTTTGACATGTTTATAAGTTAAATTTGAAAAATAAAAATCTTCTTTGGAATCAGGATATATAAATTTACTTTCGATAAATTTTTGATATTTTTCTGATAACTTTCATATTTTAATGAATTGTAAAAACATGTTATATTTTAATTAAAAACAACTTTTTTCATCGTAAAAACTTATATGGATAAATTATAACATTTAATGGTTTTAAAGTATAAATAGAATAGATTTTTACCATTTAATATAATTTATGTCATTAGTATTGATTTGACATTGAATTCGTAGGTTAAATCAATTCAATCTTTTGTAGTGTTTTAATCAAAAACCCGTTTTCTTTCGAAACAGGATTAATTTTAATTCAATTTATACAACTTATGTGTATTGAATTAAAAAAAATGGATTCTCTATTTGGAATCAGTGGGTCCAAATTATGTTAATAGGCTACTTATTATTTTTGGGCATGATGAATGATAACTATGGTAAATTTTATTTACTATCGTTAAAGGTAAATTGGGTAATTAAGGGTAAATATAATATTATTAAATTTCCCTAACACTTGTGTTAATACAATTGGATGATTATATTTCGTCCTAAGTTATATTTTGGTCGAAATGGAATCCATTATAACCCACTAGGATGTTATTATAACCTTTTGATTATTTTATTAAAGGAAAGTGAAATATCTCTCACTCAAACATTATTAATTAATGTATTTTTAATATAAGGATATACAGAATATAAATTCGGTTATAAATACTTATTTAAAATATAAAATGTTTTTTTATCATGGTAATTTATTTGTAATTTTTTAGAGTTATTTAATTACCTTATTATCTTATACATTAATTTTGGCGAAATTATTTATTTAGTGAAAAATCAATAATATTGTTTTTATTGAAAACGTAATACATGTTAAAAGGCCAAAAAACGTGACCAAAACCTATTTTTAGTTTACATATACACCATAATAATCCAATGACGAAATATATGACCGTTTGGAGTCTTATAAAAGTGATTATGACACTTATATTATTTTATTATAAATGATGTCAAAGTTGTCACCTTCATAATTTAATAAATATAACATTTTAAAAGTTGGGTGTTTTAGAATATAAATCCTACTAAAAGTATTATTATGAAATATATAAGATTTATATTTATCATAGTATTTTAATTTTAATTTTTACAAAACAAATAAGTATATTTAATAATTATACAAAAATGTTGTAGTAATTATTTTATTAAGAGAAATATCAAATAAGTAGTTTTAAAAATAGTAAAATAAAAATTATATGAACTATTTAATGTTATACACTAATTATCTAGATTAATATGACATGTTATGAACCTATTAAATATTTTAGTTCGAATATATCCTCTTTGTGGATTTTATTTAAATTCAAATAAATGAATAGTGTCAAAATTGACACTATTGTTATTTTATAAAAATAACATATTATTAAAATGTTTAAAAATCACAAAAATGTTTAAAAATTGCAAATTGAAATTTATATAGTCTAAAATGTCATAAGTTATCCAATTATGGGAAATTCACAACACATGAGTGATTATTTATAACCATTAAAACTTTATTATTTTATTACCACAAATAAAATTAAATAGATTAAATAAGGATAAATAAAACTGATAAGGTTTTAAATAAAATCAAAACATGTCTAAATTTTATTTGATGATGATATTACAACCTTATATAATCTCATCTTAGAATTGAGTCATTTTTGGAGGTTTTTATGTGGTGTTTGAACTTATATTAAACAAATATTGTTTAGGATTCCAAAGGTGCCCTTCTCCTTCATTATAAAAAGGGCACCCCTTCCCTCTTCTCTTCACACCCTTTTTAGCCATGAATCTTGGACAAAATCTACCCATTTCTCTTACACACTTCCCTAGATACCTTATAGAGGTACTGGTCTTCTCAAAATACCAACTCTAGTGCCCTAAGAGGAAGTTCAAAGGAGGCACTTCGAGAAAGAGGTAATACCTTCTACCGATTATTTCAAGTTTATTTCTTCTTAAACTTCTTCTTCATTAGTTGTTTCATTATAAATTAATAACATAAATATCAATAATATACTGATATGTAATTATAAATATGAAACAACCCCATTTAACCTTCTATCTATCGTACGAAAATCAAAATCACCGCGCGTGCATACGTACGGAATACCGTCTCCACGCCGTGGTGTAATCTGTTTTTCCACCACCACCTTACATGGATGTGTATAATGGTGTAAATAATAACTATATGATTATTATAACATCATAAGTATTCTATTATATTATATCATCCACTCCATTTCCAATCCATAAATATGGGAACGATATCATCGCTCGTGCGTAGGTACGGATTACCGTCTCCATGACGCGATGATATTCATTTTCTATGTTAACAATTAAAGAATGATTATAAAGTATATATAATGGATAATAATTAGATATATGACATAATAATGATACTTTATTTATGTATATATTATTTACTTACATCTATTCAATTTAATAAGGAAATGAAAACTGCGTTCTTACGTACGTACCGTCTACTGTCTCCATGAACAGTGTATTTCCTTCCATTAATCGATCTATTATATATAGTTATATTCTGAATATATATTATATATATAAATCATGATTTAAATTCTGGAGGTAAGTAATCATCTTTTATGTAATCATATGAATAATTACAAGTCAAAACACGTACGACAAATGAAATAATTTTACCTAAAAAGATGCATTAACATGGGATTGACAAATGAACGGGTAATATAAAGTCATAAGTGAACCATATATGATATCATAACAATGAATATAATTATGTAATAAGACAATGAAATTATTTAAATAAATATATTGGAGGTTCGGATACGTATGAAGCATATCAGACCTAAGGTAAGGTATAATTTCTCAAATCTCAATTTTTTCCGAGATTGCTTATTCGTAAGTATTTACTAGGTTTATTGTTATCATCCATGTCCATGTTTTATAAATGTGTTTTCATGTATTTTTTATTTACTTTTTATCCATTTTGACTTTTAAACCATGGTATGGAAGGAATCTTTCTTTTATTTACCCTACAAGGTACTTTTTGACTTTTCCGACAAAAGTACGAGAAGAATGTTTTTTTTAACTTATACGGCGTGAATGGATTTTTACGGTTTCATAAAGACTTATTTAAATCAACTGTCCTCTACAAAATTTCATGATTAATTTAATAAAAATCCATTTCATTTAAAATATCATGTCATTTTGAGAAAAGAAAATCATTTTGAAGAAGAAAGTATATTTTCCTCAAGAATTCAATTCAAGGGTTTTATCAAAACTATTTTCCATTTAAAATGAAATTATTTATCATGTTTATGTTTCAAGTATAATGTATCTATTATTTACATGTTTCGATTCTTCTTATGATGAAATGATATCCATTTTTTATATGGATTACTTTATGATGGGATGATGTTTATGAAACCCATTTTATTCTTTGGGTTATGATGAATGATTTGTGTCTATTTTGTGGCACAAGTAAGATTGATTTCAATATGAGATGGGTGGAACCTATATCTCCCTCCAATGAATTGGGTAAAGATTTATATATCACGAGATAGACATGGCTGGAACAGTAAGTTAATCCGGTTCATTGTTACAGGACTAAAACCAGGAGTGAACTCGATTCAGAAAGGGACACTGTCCACTAAGATGGTCTTGGAAACAATGCCTTGGCTACTATAGAAATAATATCATATGAATAATGATTTTACACAATTACAAGTTTTATTTCCAAGCTATTTTATCACGATTGATGTTCCATTATGATCTTTTCCTTACGTAATGCAATATTTTATGTAATTGCTCACGATTTTGATGTTTAAACATTATGTTCATATTTTTATGTTCAAATGTATATGGTTTGTTTTATTTTATCCATGCTTACCCTTAATGAGCATTTGAGCTCACCATTTATATGTTTTCTTTTCCCCAGGATATAAATAAAGGTTTTATGTAAGGAAACAAAATGGGAAGATCTTTATAGGAGATATTGAAAATCTTTCACAATGATTAGATGATTATATTTTGAGATTCCAAAGTCACTAAACTATTACGGACCATTGTTGTCTGTTTTTTGTTATGTATTAAGTATTGTTCAAAGTAATGTAATGTCCATGTACATCAAGATTTGGGTCTCTACAGTTGGTATTAGAGGCAAAAGAGGTAAGAATGTTTCCGATCCTTGGGAACTCTCACATGTGAGCATTAGATGAGGCATAGCTCTCCACCCAAGGGCTTCATGAGGAAATTGATGCCATTGGGGAATGTGGTGTGTCCCACCCAGGGGATGTAGTCACCCATGGATTCCCCTGATAGGTATCAATTATAGTCCACTGGAAGTAATTTCAGACCGCTACAGTTGGTAACATAGGAAAGGTTTAGTTATCCTTTGGAAACTAGGATGCGATAACATTAGTTAGATCCCTAGAGATATTTCTAAGGTATGTATAGGGATGTCCCTAAGGCTATGTATAATTATAGTTTATTGTCCTAGAATTACAGTAACAATCATAAAATTAAAACTAAGATGTTAGAGATTGATGTTACTCCCCCTTGATTATGTTGTTTTTCTAGTACAATTTTTTCCTCGCATACTATTATTTTTGGGTTTTAGGAAATGGTAGGAAATAGGAGGATTCATGTTAATAGAGAATATGATGGAGAACGGAATGATATTCTTCATGATAACCCAAATGAAATGGGATTTGGATGTCCAAACATCTTTATTATACCTAATAAAAAATCTCATAATATGCTCAATAATCTTAACTTTGGTATGATTCCGGACTCAACTAATAAGAGGAAGATAGAGTTTCATGATGATCATAGAGGAAGGAAAGTTCAATTTCCCTCATGTAAGTCAGGTGGGAAGAGGAATCAAGGAGAATGTTTCAAAGGAACTGAAAGATGTTGTGGGTGTGTAAAAGGACACAAAACCAGTAATTGCAAAGGAAAAGGATCAGTTAACACAATGGACAAGGATAATGGTATTGATAATACATCAATAATGGTTAAATTATTTAAATGTGGAATGTATGGGAATTATCAAAATCGATTCCCTAAGGGAAAATCTCACGAAGAGAATAAGCATGGTTTTATGGGTAGTATTTATGTGGATGATGATGAAGAGACTACAAATGATATGTGAGATGAAATAAGTGTTGAGGAATAAAATGATGAAGCTTAGTCAATGTTTTATGAAGGTAGTGGAATGATTTTATGTTTATCAAGAGTTATGTTGTATAGGTAATTTAATGGTACTATGGAATAAATAAACATCTAAGGATTACTACACTATTGTTTTTCCTAAAGTATTTGAATGTATATGTTGAATGGTACTGGTAACCATGAAAGGTTATTCATATTTTTTTGGAAAGAAGAAGATATGCGCATGATGAAAGGATATAGAGAAAATAATATGATTGATAGTATTCATGAGATCATGACTGATATAAGGACAATGTGATATCATGGTTTGAGTATATAAAATTTTTGGGATTTTGGTATGTGGAAATAGTTACCTTTTGACAACATTCATGTTTTCACTAAGGTTCTATGGTAATTTATTTTTCAAGAGAATACATAACTATGGTATTCTTGTGTTTGGAATGTAACCAAAAAATTATATCTTATGATATAAGTGGGATAAATACTTGTATTCACATTCATGGAAGACAAACTTTATATTAATTGTTTTCATTGTACTATGAGATTGGACAAAAGTATTTTGGATAATCCTAAAGATTGGAATGGTTTATGTCAGACGTGAGACAGTATTGTTTAAGGCTAGAACTTTTTTCAATATTATTGATGGAATGTTATAATGTAGTTTTAGAAAAAGGAAAACCTATAGGATGGGAGAAAACCCATTGTGTCGGACACGGTTGTGAGAATTGAACCCACAACCGAAGTGTGACATGCCTTTATCGCCTACCACTGACCTACAGGAAGTCCCTAGTTGGTAGAAAGTAGTTTCATTTTATTAACTATTATGATAGATGAAGTATATGTCCATTTTTGAAAAGATATACAATATATGGACTTATGTATATAACAATTTATAACTTTTTGTTTGAGACAGATGGAATGATCCATCATTTTATCACATGATCTGCTAACACTTCACGATTGAAAAATTCAACTTCTTTTCATTAAAATATGAAGTGTAAATTGTTCATGGCATGAACAATGGGGAGATTGTACCAAAATCAAGTATGTACTTCTTTTGATTTGAAAATTCTTCATCATTAGGAAAATGATCTTGAAATCCAAAAATGTTGTCCTAGTGCCCTCATATCTGATGAATCATATGGTACCTTAGAACATCACAAATTTATGGCTTTGTGATTGTTGAATTTTTCATAGTCATGTTCTCTACCACTCTCCATCAGAACTTGATGGTTAGATTTCTCTTCCATATCCATATTTTCACCTATGATATTCTATGTGGAAACCCAGTGATTAGTTTATTTGGGTAACCTTTACGTTTCATAATATAGTTTTTAATGTTCAGTTTTGGTATTCATTTTTACGATGTGTGTTTTTATGAAAGAAACTCTCATGTAATAAACCATTTATAACCCCGACGAATTTCAAGGGGAAATTTTATTTTAAGGGGGGTAGAATGTAACACCCTGAGATTTGATAAGATATATATATATATATATTATTTATTTATTTCATATATTCTGTTGTACGCTACACCTAGATTATCTTGCGCTATACGCAACATTGTATTAGCTTGCAGTATACGCAACACTATTCTTGGATCGTGTTAAACACAATTTCAAGTTAGTTTGTTAGTAGTTATTCTACGCAACATTGAGTATATATATATATATATATTCAATGAATAAATGAAATATGGTTGGATTTTGTTATACTCAACAACAAAGGATTCTTGCACTACACGCAACCCTGACTTGGCTTACATTACACGCAATTGTGACCTTCTTCGATAGCGTGTGTTGTACGCAATACTGGGTTTCACTAAACAATGATATATGGTTATAATATTATTATGAACTAGCCATTATGAATAGTATTAACCACATTTTGAATTTTATAACATTATGATTAATCCTACACATTTTCTAGGAGATGGTATGAGAACAAAATAATTGTTTCAGGTAAAATAAGTAATTTTAATAAAATGTAGTTTTGTCGCCTTTTGATGGTGCACCCACTTTAAATATAGTTTTTGAAATTTTTATATGTTAAATTTGACAAAATAAAATTCTTCTTTGGAATCAAGATATAAAAATTTACTTTGGATAAATTTTTGATATTTTTCTGATAACTTTCAAATTTTAAGGAATAGTAAAATCAGGCTATATTTAAATTAAAAACAACTTTTTTCATCATAATAATTGATATGTATAAATTATAACATTGAATGGTTTTAATGTATAAATATAATATATTTTTACTATTTAATATAATTTATGTCATTAGCATTGACTTTACATTGAATTCGTAGGTTATATCAATTCAATCATTTGTAATGTTTTAAACAAAAACTAGTTTTCTTTCGACAAAGGGATTAATTATAATTTAATTTATGAAACATCTGTGTATTGAATCTGGAAAAATAGATTATTTATTTGGAATCAATGGGTTCAAATTATGTTAATAGTCTATTTTTTTTGGGCATTATGAATAGTACTATGGTAAATTTTATTTACCATCGTTAAAGGTAAATCGGGTAATTAAGGGTAAATATAATATTATAAAATTACCCTAAAACTTTTATTAATACAATTTGATGATTATATTTTGTCCTAAGATATATTTGGGTCGAAATGGAATCCATTAGAACCCACTAGGATGTGATTAAGTCCTTTAGTTTCTTTTATTTAAAGGAAAGTGAAATATGTCCCACTCAAACATTAATAATTAATGTATTTTTAATATAAGGTTATATAGAATATAAATTAGTATATAAATACTCAATTGGAAACTAAATATTTTTTCTTTATCATGGTAATTTATTTTTAATTTTTAAGAGTTATTTATTTACCTTATTATCTTATACATTAATGATAAAAAAATTATTTATTTAGTGAAAAATCAACAATATTGTTTTTATTGAAATAGTTATACATGTTAAAAGGCACAAAAACCTGGAAAACACTTATTTATAGTTTATATATACACCATAAGAAGCCAATGACCAAATATATGACCATTGGGAGTCTTATAAAAGTGATTATGAAACTTATATTATTTTATTGTAAATGATGTCAAAGTGGTCACCTTCATAATTTAATAAATATAAAATTATAAAAGTTGGGTTTTTAGAAGATAAATCCATATAAAATTATTCTTATGAAATATATAAGATTTATATTCATTATAGTATTTTATTTTTAAATTTTATGCAACAAATAAGTATATTTAATAATTATACAAATATTTGTAGTAATTATTTTATTAAGAGAAATGTCATATAAATGGGTTTACAAATAGTAAAATAAGTATTATATGAACAATTAAATGTTCTAAACTAATTTTATACATAAATATGACATGTTATTAACCTATTAAATATTTTATTTCGAATATATCCTATGTGTGTATTTTATTTAAATTCACATAAATGAATAGTGTCAAAATTGACCCTATTGTTATTCTATAAAAAGAACATATTATTAAATTGTTTAAGAATCACAAAAATATTTAAAAATTATAAATTGAAATTTATATAGTCGAAAATGTCATAACGTATCCAATTATGGAATATTCAGAACACATAAGGGGTTATTTATAACCATTTAAAATTTAGAATTTTATTACCACAAATAAAATTAAATAGATTAAATAAGGATAAATCAAAATGATAAGGTTTAAAATAAAGTCATAACATGTCTAAATTTGATTGGGTAATGAGATTAAAACCTTGTAAAATCTCATATTTGAATTTAGTCATTTTTCAAGGTTTTTATGTGGGGTTTGAATTTATATTAAACTAATATTTTTGAGGATTCCATAGGTGCCCCTCTCCTCCCTTATAAAAAGGGTACCCCTTCAATCATTTCTTTTCACCCTTTTGAGCCATGAAGCTCGGCCAACCTCTGACCATTTCACTTCCAAACTTCCCTAGAAACCTTATAGAGGTACTGGCCTTCTCCAAAGACCAACTCTATTGCTGTAAGAGGAAGTTCAAAGGAGACACTTTGAGAAAGAGGTAATATCATCTACTGATTCGTTCAAGTTTCTTTTTTCTTCAAATTCTTCTTAATTAGTTTTTTCATTATAAAGTAATAACATAAGTATCACTAATATACTTAAATGTAATTATAAATATGAAACAACCCCATTTAACCTTCTATCAATCCAACGAAAAACGAAATCACCGCGCGTGCGTACGTACGAAATACCGTCTCCACGCCGTGGTGTAATCTGTTTCTTCCATCACCACCTAACATGGATGTGTATAATGGTGTAAAGAATAACTATATATGATTATTAATACATAATACTAATTCTACGATATTATATTAACCACTCCATTTCCAATCAATAAATATGGGAACGATATCATCGCTCGGGCGTATGTACGGATTACCGTCTCCACGACGCGATGAGATTCATTTTCCATGTTAACAATACAAGAATGATTATAAAGTATATATAATGTATAATAATGAGATATATGACATAATAATGATACTGGATTTATGTATATATTATTTACATGCATCCATTCAATTTATTAAAGAAACAAAAACAGCGTTCATTCGTACATACAGGTTACCTTCTCCATGAACGGTGTATTTCGTTCCATTTATTGATCTATTATATATATATATATATATTCTGAATATATATTATATATATAAATCCTGATGTACATTCTGGTGGTATGTAATCATGATCTACGTAATCATATGAATAATTACAAGTCAAAACACGTATGCATCAACATCAGATTGACAAATGGATGGGTAATATAATGTAGTAAGTGAACCATATATGATATCATAACAATAAATATGTTTCTGTAATAAGTCAATGACACTATTAAAATCATTATACAGGAGGTTTCGATAGGTACAAAGCATATCAGACCTAAGGTAAGGGATAATTTTGAAAATCTCATTTTTATCCCAGATTTCATATTCATAAGTATTTATTGGGGTTATTGTTATCATCAATGTCCATGTTTTATAAAATAGTTTTCATGTATGTTTAAAGTCCTTTTTACCCATTTTTACTTTTACCCCATGGTATGGAAGGAATCATTCTTTTGTTTTCCCTACAAGGTACTTTTTGACTTTTCCAACAAATGTACGAGAAAAATGTTTTTTTAACTTATACGCCGTGAATGGATTTTTATGGTTTCATAAAGACTTATTTCAATGAACCCTCTTTACAAAATTTCATGATTATTTTAATAAAAATAAATTTCATTTAAAATATCATGTCATTTTGAGAAATGAAAATGATTTTGAAGAAGAAATGATATTTTCCTCAAGAATTCATTTCAAGTGTATTATTGAAATTATTTTCCTTCTAAGATGATATTATTTAGCATATTTATGTTTCAAGTATAATGTCTATATTATTTAAATGGTTTGATTCTTCTTATGATTATATGGTAACCATTTGTTTTATATGGATTACGTAATGATGGGATGATATTTATGAAAAATGTTTTATTCTTTGGGTTATGATGATTGAATTATGATTATTTTGTGGAACAAGTAAGAATGATTTCAAAATGAGATGGGTGGGACCTATATATACCTCCAATGAATTGGGTAAAGATTTATATCTCATGATATAGACATGACTCGAATGGTAAGTTAATCCGGTTCAGTGTTACAGGACTGAAATAAAGAGTAAACTCGATTCAGAAAGGGAGATTGTCCACTAAGATGGTCTTAAAAGCAATGGCTTGGCTACTCTGGAAATCATATCATGTGCTTAATGTTTTTTCCACAATTACAAGTTTTATTTCCATGCTATTTTAACATGATTGACGTTCCATTATGGTCTATTCGTTATGTACATCCATGTTTTATGTAATTTTTTAAGATTTCGATGTTTAAACATTATGTTCATGTTAATATGTTCAAATGTATATGGTTTGTTTTATTTTTTCCATGCTTACCCTTACTGATCATTTGATCTCACCCTTTATATGTTATATTTTCCCCAAGATATAAAGAAAGGTTTTAGGTAAGGAAATAAAAGGGCAGATATTTATGTGAGATATTGAAGATATTTCACCGTGATTCGAAGATTATATTCTGATTTTCCAAAGACACTAAACTATTACAGTCCTTTGGTGTTGGTTTTTGTTATGTATTAAGTATTCTAAAAAGGTAATGTAATGTCCATGTACGTCAAGATTTGGGTCTCTACAGTGGGTCCTATATCTCCCTCTAATGTATAAGGTAAATATTGACATCATATGAGATAAATAAGACTATATTGGCGAGTCAACCCAATTAAATAAGGGAATATACCCATCACGATAGTCTTGGGAGTGAACCTAGACTACTATGATAGTTTGAAGAGTGAACATTTTCTACTATGATAGTATTATAAATGAGCATTGAACTAAAAAGGAAATGATTTTTTATGTTTATGAGTGTGTGTGAAATCTATGACTTATGAAAATGTTATGTTTTTATGTTTTTTTATTTGATTTAATTATGATCAATGTATTATTAACTTCCAATATTTATTCAATGACTTATGTATATGATCCATGATAAGTAGGGTACAGTTTTAAAATTTTGTTCTCAAGTTCTCATACCCTTATAATGATGATATGTTGACATCTCCCTTGTTTACCATTAATATGAATATAAACAAATGATTTATTATCATATATTTAGTGAGGTTATGATGAATAGTTTTATTTATGATATTTATAAAAAGAGGGATATTTATGAAGACCATAGTGTGAGATGATGTAGTTCATTTATGGACCATTTTATTTTGTGTCCACGTTTCTAAATGAATTTAGCCTAATTGATTCCTATTTGAATAATTATTTTTTAATGAATAGTCATTTTTTATGTAATAATTATGTATGAGATGTTTGGGTATCCATATTTTGTATCAGAATAAAGTTTAGTTAACCTTTTCATGCTTGGATGAGAATACTTTTTTGAGATCCATATAGATATTTTTAAAGATATATATAGGTATATATTTAAGGATAAGTCTAAGGATGAGTCAACATATAGGAAAATGTCTTCGAATTAAGTTAAAGTATATAATGAGTGGTTCCCAAGAAATTAAATCCCTTTATGGATACTATAACTGGATATGGAACTAGAACAATGGTACCTAGGGGTAATAACACCAAAAAGGGAACATTGACCTTGAATCTATTGTCACTAGGTGCATTACAAGAAGACTTATTTCTCACTTGGTTTGAAAATCTCAAGGGATATAGTTTAAAAATTCACAAACTCTTTATGAATCATTAGGAATGATTTTAGTAGATTATGGCCATTAATATCCTTAATTAAACGTATATTTTTAGAGATTTTAAATATTTTTTAATTATTTAGACATCCCATAAATTATTTTTCATGATTATATGGTTTCCCACTATGAATATTGTTACTCTCAATACGTCTTCTCATTTTAGTCAATGTTGGGAACTAGATAGAACTGTATTTACATTGAATCTGATAGAAAATGTGTTGATGAGAAACAAAATGGGATTATTACTATATTGAATAATAATATTAAAATTCTTATTTAGTTTTCATGATATATGATTAATAAATTGCACCATAACCATCTCCAGGACTCACTAAATAAGATAATGATAATTCACACTGAGTGTTTGAGTGGGGGATAACATAGAGGAAAGAAGAATAATTTTATTATATATAGAGAACGTGGGAACAATCACTATATAAAATGCCTCAAAAAAAGTTAAGATATTTTATGTGTGGAGAGGAAGGGAATATAGTAATTCATTAATGGGGAAAAATAATAAGTTTAGTTAATGTAATGGATGAGAATAATTCATTCTCTATGTATCATTAATTTTTTAATGTAATAAATGAGGAAAAAATGGAATTATACGAATCAAATCCTAGAGGGAATGTTTATGAACATAATTAAAAAGGTTTAACGGTTAATGGTAATGCTGTTGATAGTGAAGAGACCTCAAATTAAACATAAAAGGAGAGATGTATTAAGGAATAAGATAATTATTCCGAGTTAATAGTTTAAGAAAGAATTATAATGATTTAAGTGTTTTTGTATGGGAATTCTATAATTATGTTATATGGATCATGAAAGATAAAATTATTTTTTGATGTTTTTTATTATGTAATTTCAAAAATATGTTGAATGGTGCCAATGATATAAAATATTGATTTAATGGAAAGGTGGAATTTTACAAAAAACACAATAATAAGAGAATACAACACTTAATATATTTTTAATGTTGATAAAATGGTGTTTAGTTTGGATAAATAGATGATTTATATGCATAATATAAACTAGATAGTGTTGATAACCAGAGAAATGTTAATGATTTATTATCAAACATATATATGTTATCGATAATGAAGTTTACAACATTTATGGATTTATCGTATATATAAAATAATATAAGGTTTTACTTATGTCATTTAGAGTCATGTATGTTTCCAATAAGGTTTTACCGTAATTCCTTTTATTACCATGTTTTAAGAGATTACATAATGAATGTGTTCATATGTTTGGTATGTGATAATTAACAACTAATTCCTATTTTTTGGGAGATTATTGATAAGTTAACTTTTTAAAATTTAGTTATATTATTTCTAAATAATTGGATTTTAATCTTTTGGAAGGGTGATAAGGTTATCCATTTATGAAATGGTTTATGTTGTTATTTGGATGAGGTTTTAGAGATTAATGTATTACATCACCATATAAAGATTTTTTCATATTGGATAACCTATGCTGACTACTTTTTTATTATGATAAAGGGAGATAAAAGGAATTAATTATCATTATATTATTGATCTTGTGATCCATTAGTTATTCATGTATAAAATATTAAACTTTATTTCATAATGTAATAGATGAATTGGAATATGATCATGGGACAACCAGAGGATGATATTGTTCTTATGAATTGTAATGAAATAAAATAAGAATATCTTCTCAATAAAAATATTCATCTTTTGGAAAAGGATATTGAAATGAAATTTTTTCCAATTATTATCATTTATGAGGATATTCATGACCTTTTTTAAACCTATTTGGTTTATGATTTTTTGGATGTTTATTTTCACATGATAATTAATTTTCACGTCATTAATGATCTTTCTAACTCTCTATCATTATTTGAAACAATACAATTATCTTCCATGTTAAGATATTCACATCCCTCTGATATCCTCATTTTTTGAAACCTAATATATCTTATTCTAGAGGACCCTCATACAACCCATTATTTCTTTTCAATATAATGTTTTATTAACCCTTTTAGGATGTGGGTGTCCCATATAAGAATTATAAAATGTTAAACCCTAGTTTCTGAGAACAAGATCAAATCGAAATGACTCAATTTATTTAAGGGGGTAGAATAAAACATCCCAAGATTTTATAACCTAATTTTATTAATTCAATATAATCATTTCAATATTTTCTATTACATGGGACAGTAATTTTGTCATATAATACAAACAATGTCGAGTCTAAATGAAACATGACATACTATTAAAATTTAATTAGGATAGTTATTTCATAGACATTACAATGGTGGATAAAAATTATTTTAACCAAATTATGAAAATATATGTCTGATACAAATATATAAAAATAATATTTTAAGGACCAATTGATTATAATTGAAAAAATATATTTGAGAATAAATGAATCATTTTTCTAAAAATATGATTTAATGGAAACAAATGAATTTTTCTTAAATTGATTAAAATAATCACTTTTGGTAAATAATTTTAACTAAAAATATATATTATAAATTAAATTAAATTTTTATAATTCATTTTATGTGTTTGTGATAAAATATATATGAATAAATATATTTTTACATGTTAAACTATAATTTTTTTAAAAAATATCTATCTACATTGTAACACTTCTTCTAATAGATATAAATTATATTTCTTGAAGAAATATTTGAAAAATTGGAATGAATTTTTAAAATTACCTTGTCAAAATTATATAAGGATGAATTTTTTATAATTTTCTTAGAGGATAATTGTTTCAATTAATACTAAAAATAACCGATTTTGAGGAAGAATGGTCATATCTTTTAATGAATTTAAAAAAATATAAAATTTTTAATATGGTTTTAAAAGTTTTATTATATAAATTAACATAAATTAATCCAATTAATTTCATTTTAATCAATTTTAAATTGATTTTTTTAATAAAAACTTTTCAAACTTTTGACCATTTTTTCTATTGTAAACCACTTTATCGTCCCTTCTATTGGATTTAATTTAAATTTAAATTTTCTAGTTTTGGGAATGGAAATAAGAAAAATGGATTCCATATTTATAATAATAAAAATAAATATTTTCTAATATGTTCATGATAAAATTTTATAATAATGAATAATAAAATTAGTAAAAATTGATTATCACAGTTAAGGTGAAAATTGGTCTACTAAGGGTAAACTAAAATGATCAGGGTAAAATGACCTAATAAATTTTCCAAATTACATTTATCTACATATTATGTCTTTTTCACCTCTAATATTCTATAATTGAAAATTTTGGATCCTACTTTTGTGAAAAAGTGGGCACGCCTTTTTTTCGAAAATTACATGTGTGCCACTCTCTACACTTATAAAAGGTCACCCAATATCCTCTCCTCCTCAAACCTCCAAAAACATTATTATAGAAATTATTTAATACTAAAATTTCCTTAATTCCATTATCTAATTTTATATGCCGTATTCTGGTCTGGAATATTCCCTAAAAATGATTTAGGTGTAATCCTAAAGAGGCTCTCCGAAGAAGAGGTAAATTTTTTAAACATTCATTTTTTTATTTCATCATCTACCTCCTTTAATATTTTTCAAATATGATAAAATAATAACATCATTATATAAATTTTTTTTAAATGTTATTATGTTAATCGAACAATAAATTTTATATCCACTTCCATCAAATGGGATATGGAATCATCATTCGTGTGTATATGAGACTACCACCTCATGAACCGATGTTCTTTATTTTCCCTCACAACCTATCAAGACTAGATTTAATGATGGATTTTGTTTTTATATATGATATTTTTTATATTGTTATAAATCTATAATTATATTACCTCAAATACCTTCTTTCCTCCCAAACCGTTGGAAAACAATATCGTCACACGTGTGTACGGTGGACTACTACGTCGTGAACCGATGTGATGTATTTTTCATTTTTTATATAAATGACAATAAGAATATATTATATGAAAATATATTATATTTTAAATATAATTATAATTATTTAATCATGATAAAAAATATACCTTCTTACATTTCATTCCATGCAGGATATGGTAATGTCAAATGTGTGTACGAAAGACTTTCTCCTTGTGAAGCAATGTGAATTGTTTTTTGTGTAATCTTTACATGGAATGTAATAAGGACGTGTTGAAATAATATAACATGATATATATTAAATAAAAATTATTCTTTAATGGTAATATAATATTTAACCTTAATTCTTTCATTCTATCTTGAAAATAGAAACAACTTTCATGTGTATGTATGGGCTATCATCTCCATGAATAGTTTATTTCATTTTCTATTTCTATATTTTATGAAATACACTAAATATATATAATGAATTTATATTATATTTATATAATGTATAAAAGTATGTATATTATGGAAACATGATAAAATTAAGAGGAATGAAACATAACATATCAAAACATACATGAAAAACAAAGTATTTATTTACCAACAAATGATTTTTACAAGGAATTGATAATAATTCAGTAATAAAAGGTCATAAGTAATTAATATATGATATAATATATATAATTATGGTTGTATGATTTATTTATAATAATATTATATTTATTATATATGATATTCTAACATTTATGAACTAAGTCGAGACTAAAGGTGAGGAATTTTCATCTCACTGCTTACTTTTGTGAGACACATTCCATATTCACCATGATATATAATAGATGGTTCCACACTCTCCAGGCGGCACACAACCTCTCCTAGGGTTTCATCTTCTTCTTCTTCAAGCGATCCTCAACATCTCGCTTCTTGATGATTGGTGAACTTGATCACCGCAAGCAGGTTTCACGAGTTTTTCTCATCTCCGTTCTTGGAGCTTCGCTGCAGATTCTCCTATTTCATTCCTTCATTCGTGATTGATCCTTCGACGTCGACTGGTTTTGTCTAACTCATTATTTGTTCCCCTTCGGATGTTTCCTCTTACGATTTGGCTCTTCTTCTACCCAACCTGGTATGACGTTTCTGACGACCTCCTTCTGGCCTCGTGACCCCCCTCCACCAGATCTGTTCTGATCTGGTCTCCCCTACGTGGTTGCTGCTTGGCAAGAAGTGATGGGTGAGGATGGAGATGGCGGTCCCAGCTTCCTCGGAAGCTGTTCATGTCAGTATTTTAGGGGGATCAACATGGATTGTGATGACTTTTTTTCCTCCTTTGGGATCATGTGTCGGAGTCTTATTGGTTGACTATGGATGTTTCTTTAGGTGGTTGAGGGGGAGTTGCTCTAGTTCCTTGTGATTTCAGTTTCATCACCTCTACGGCGAGCATCAATCATTTTTTTGAGCACGACAAAGCTCTACAAAGGTTTCAGACATCATGATCACAGTTTGAGCTTCGAAAATCATTTGATTCTATCTTTTGAAGCCTCCTCTTGTGATGTTTTTTCATTTCATGTTCTACGGTCAACTGATTTTGGGTTTCAATTCTTCAAGTCATTTAATGAAGTGAATGTCTGTGGATTGAAAATTGTTCATTACTTCCTTCTTAATTACAATTCTCCATGATGGGTTTGTTTTTTGATAGCAAATGTTGACATTTTTGGAGACTCAATTATGCTCTTCAACTCAAGGAAAGGGGCTTAATGTGGGGTGTATAATTGTTGTTGCAGGTTGATGTGGAGAAGAATTCAGGGGGGTGGATGCTTGGTTGAATGAGTTTGAGGACATGTGGAGCTTAAGGTTTGGGGTGCCTTGGTTCAGCATGTTGATGGAGCCTCTGGTTTTGCTTCATGTGATTTCTTTGGATGGTTGGGGTGGAGCCGATGCATTTTCTGCAGTTTGAGAAGAGAACACTCTAGTTTTCCTTGTTTTGCTGATTCGTGTTGGACGTTATTCTTTTTGCACTCCAATCGTGTTTACTATGGATCTTCACATTATTCTGCACTGGTCTCATTGATTCTATGTGTTATTATGAAGCGGATTTTTTGTGGGTACTAGTTTCTCTCATTGCATTTGGATGGTGAAGTATTCTGTAGGTACCATTTGGTGGGTGACCTTGAAAGAGGGATGGGGTGTTGACACCCATCATCAGTCATGTGTTATCTCTTGATGGATGGATGGGTTTGTTTCCATGACAGTTGCTCAGTGATTTTCAGTCTCTGATTGTGTTGCATCACATTGAAACTTCGGAGACTATTCTTATTCTTTTTTCAGGTGAGCGGCTCAAAAGAGAGAATTGTTTTCTAAAAGCATTCATCCAGCTCTTCTTAACATTTTTTGATTGGAGATGTCCTCTGACACATTGTGCCGCCAGCAGGCACAACTTCTTGACAGCGGGGGTGACATAATTTTTGACTACTCTCATTGGTGCACTGTTTAGCGTAGGGGGCGATGAGATTTTCTGGTGTCTACTTTGAAATCTGTTTCTCTTAGACTTGTAGAATTTTTTTGTAATTTCATTTAAGGATGTGTAACCTTCGTGTAATGGTTTTCCCCTTTCCTAGACTCAAAGATGTTTCTCTTTTTCTTCATGCTCAATTTAGGGGCCTGACCCCCAACCTTCTCCAATACCATATCCACCACCTATTTCTTTTATGTTGTGTAAATACTACCCATGAATTTATTTTATTATTATTATCCAGAATTTTTTTATTTAAATATTATTTCGGTAATTATTTTTCATGGGGATTACCATGTAAAATTTAACAAAGCGGTAAGTTATGTTTTTCCTAATTTTCCTTCTTTGAGACATAAGTTATTATATGCACCTATATTCTTATATGAGGTTTTTATGATATACCATTAACATGTAATATAATGACATTATTATTCGCATGATAAACTATGTTTCATTTTATTTTATTCTTTCTTGGGGATTATGATTCAAGCTTTCCAATGAATTAAGGGTTTTATGATACAAACTCATAATTTATCATAATTTTTATGTTTATGCTTCCAATGATAAAATATTATTATTTATCTCTCAAGAATCTCATATATTTATTATACTCTATAAATTTCACAAGAATAGACATTTTCCATTAATTTTCCTCTCTTTATGTACTGAAGATTTGATAATGTCATTTTTAGGAAAAATCATCTTTATCTCTTTTTTCAGTTGAAAATTTCATTTTCATTCATATCCACATTTTCAATAAATGTTTTATTTTTTTAACATTATATAAAGGATTTGTTAATGCTATTTTAAAACGTGATTTAATTAAAAAATAAATAAATGGAATTTTAATTTCATTATTAAAAACAAGGCTTGTTTTTCTTTTATCGACAATGTGAATAGAATCATTTTTTCACATATATTAAAATTTACAACATTATGACCTCTAAATATTTTAAAATATGCTATGTAATTTTTAGGGGGTATTTTAAAAGAAAAGAATTTTGAAAATTAAATATTCTTAAAATTTGTTTTTTCATAGGGTAAAGGTTATTTTCCTGATTAATTGTTTTAATTTATTTTTTAATCACCCTTTATATGTGTTTTATATTATTTTCAACAAAAATGGTTTCAACATTTTTTGGATTTTATAGTTTTAAAATTTTAATTTCAAAGAAACTTTACTTTCCTCAAAAGATGTTCCTTGTGATGTTTGAAGATAATTTTCCTTCTAAGATAGAATCCTTTGATTTAATTATAATTTATTTAGGATGTGATCTAAGGATAACCTTATTATCATTTCTCTATATGGTTTATGTTTTTGTTTATAGGATGTTTAGGAAATATATTTCTCTATTAGTGGTTACACCATGATAGAAGGATTATGAAGACCACTTCTTTTCCATGGTTTATTATTTGATGAAATGGAGAAATGATCATGAAACTAGTTTCTTTTCCACAAGTTATGTTATGATGAAATGTTTATATAACTGATTTCATTTAATTGTTTCTGAAATGCTGAATACTTTTATTATTTTTTGGAAACATATGTATGATTTTCATTTTGTGATGATGGATACATTATAACCACTGATGGTAGTTATATTATAACAAAGGGTGGTGGGTACATTATAACTAAGATGATTGGGACCAAAATATACCTCTAATGAATTCAGTAAACATTGATATATAGTGTGATATTAATGAATATAATTAGTATTTAACAAAACATTTTATGGGACTCTATCCACTATGATAGTATTGAGACTGATCCTTGTCTACTATTATGGTTTTGGGAGTGGATCCATTCAACTATTATATTCATGGAAATGAGACTTTAATTACTAAGGAAATGAATTTATATGCTTATGAGTAATCCATGAATCTATTTCCTATTCAAATATGGTTTTCTCATGGTTTATGTTCTTTAATTTCATTACGATTTATATATTATGTTACCTTGATTTATTATGTGACTCAAGATTATGATATTTTTTATTCAAGGGTTGGATTACAAATTTTATTATCAATTTCTCATACCATCAGTGTCATAATATGTTGATATGTACTTTATTTAGCATTAATAACCATCTATGATCACCCTTTCTAATGCTTCCTTTCTCCAGGTTATGATTAAATTTATTATCTCACTTATGGACTAGTTGTTTATGTGTAAAAGTTTCCAAAGGCACTAGACGTAAATAATTATGTCGTGGATGTTTATGTTATGTAATTAATTTTCATCTTTTAAGATGTAATATTTATGTATGAGATGTTTTGGTCTTTATATTAGGATGGACTTTTGAGAAGACCATCACATCCAACACATGAATGATAATTTTGATAATTGTTTTTGGAAGGGTTTAGTTGAGCTAATATGATATAGTTTGTGCATAGAATAGATGAGAGTTTTTTTTTTGTTTTTATAGTGTATGAAATGAAACACGTGGAATTAATTAAAATATTTAAATATAAGAAATTTTGGTTCATGTGAAAGTGGCACCATGTGGCAATAATTTTGAAGTTAATATTGAATATGGTTGAAATACCTTCAACAAATAAAATTTTGAAATGTTTAATTGGTATTTTAAGCCTTATCTTTTGGTTTAACCCACTGTTATACAATTTCAACCTTACCAGTAGTAATGACTTTTTCAATATTAATGGGTTATGATTTTACATATATGGAAACAAAATTATCATATATACCCAATTGATGAATTTTTATATCATATATTATCCCCTTTTTAAAATTAAATTATAATTATTTTTAAATAATTAATTTAAATATTTTTTTCATTAAATATTACTAATGTCATTTTTGACACTATTTTTGTATTTATTTACTTAAAATACATCAAGAAAACGATTTAATTATAATAAAATTCTTTAATAGATTCATAATATGTTATTTTTGGATATAAAATTCATATAACAAAATTTTTTCCCAAATTGTATTACATTTAATAATTTTATAATAATATATTTTATTTTTTTATAAAATGAATAAATACTGTGTCAGTGTTGCATAACAATTTAAACTAATTATTCAACAAAAAAATTAGTATGAAATTCTCTTGATAAAAAAGGTAATTAATATCTAAAAAAATATAATTATAACCGAACATGTTTTATTTTTATACTAATGTAAAAATTCATGGGATATTAAAGTCAAGGGAATGACATTATGGAATTTTTATTACCAAAATAATATAAACATAATTATCAAAGGAGAAGGAAATAAATAGATCAAATATTATATGTAAGGATGAAAATGGTCTAATTAATCTAATAAAATTAATTAATGTTAGGTGTCGGATAAATTTTGAATTCCTTAAATTATTTTTAACTTTAATTACCAAATTTACTATTTACCGAGGTGATAGATTTTACCACGATAATTATTCATAATTCCTAAAAATAAAATAAATATACTAAGAAAATTTGAACCCCACGATTAGAAATATCATATCCATTTTATAAAATTAAATTCCAATAATTTTATAAAATTAAATTAAAAATAAATAAAAAACATACGACGAATAATAGTTTTCTAGAAACATAAATTTTAAATCAAAAAATTGTCTTCAGAAAAATTAATGTAAAATATTGATCCTAATAGAATTAATTATTTTATTTTAAAATAAATTAAAATTATTTAACATTAATTAAAATTTATAATAGGGAATTTAAAATAATCATTTTCAAGAAAATAAATGATAGTTTTACAAAAAGTTGAATTTTTCACCATTCATTAAGAAATAAATAAATTTAGAAAAAACACAAAAAAATAACTTAAAAATTTTTATTTAATTATTTCAAAATTTATCTTATTTTTTTAAATAAAATTTCAAATTTTATCCTCAATTAATTATAATTTACATGTACGATTTTTAATAAAATCACTTTTGAAAAAAAAACCTGAAATGACACCACTAAAAATTGAGTACATATTTCCAGAAATTTCATCAATAAATTATTATTATATATGAAAATTATATAGATATTTATATATATTATAATTTTCTTACTCATATTCATACCCTCCAACTAAATCTCAAGGTGATTAAATTTAACTAATATTATTTTTTTTAATATATATCCATTCACTTAAACCATGGTTTTGTGTGTTATGAATTCTATTAAAGACATCAAATTAAATATATGTTAAAATATTAGGATATTACACTCTAACCAAAATAAATAATGTTTTCCCTATCAATTTATTCTAGGGTATCAAATATTTAAATTTTTTGGGAACTAGCATCATATATATTTTTAATAAATAATAATTAGGGAATAATAAGTGAGAAACATTAATGTTGATAGAAATTCTCAAATTTGGATTCCCCTACAAGGATTATATTAACAGTAAGTTAAAATATTGACATGGAAGAGAAAAATAAAACATAAGAGCTAATATATAGTTATAAGATACATAATCATGAGAATGTCAATGACCACAAAACCATAAATTATGGAGTGGTAAAAATACCATCAATTCATCAGAAATGAAGGTAAAAGGATATCATTTTTATTTCCAAATCATATTACCAATGTTGATGGATTTTTTTACTATCAAAATATAGTACATTATAACATTTTCATACTTGATTTATTTCCATTTCATAATAATATGTTCATCTTTTTATGGTCTTCAATCAGTTACCACTTCACCTCTAGCGGTAGGAAATGAACATTAAAAGTGATTTTTTTCTTGAAGAACGAAAATTAACATTTAATGGATAATATGATCAAAAAGTCCTTATTTTTCTCTAAATAATTTCCCAAAACAAAATGGTTATCATTATTTAACCAAAAAAATATATTAATCTCTAAAATCTCAATACTAATACCCAAATTCAACTTAATCCATTCCATAAAAAATAACTTTATGAATCTTCTGAAAATACGTATCACCAAATTCAAAACACAAAAATACAGAATATTTATAATATTTTTTAATAGGAACCTATATGTTGTGTATAAATAATATAAATCAATGATAAAGTTTTATACCAAAAAAATCAAACACCCAAATCCTATAATCCCCAAAATATGTTAATTATTTCCATTAATATCCTAAATCACTATATGTAACATCCCAACCCGACTTACCATTCACCCCGGTAGCCGGACCGGTCGCCATATGGCCTCAAGAACATCTCCCCAAATGCCAGAGGTTGCTGACTAGTAGTGAGGGCCTAGGTGAGTCTGTGGGGAGACTATGACTTCATTACCAAAGTTTCACAGCAGAATTACAAACATACAACAACAGAAGAAGGTAACCAGTAGAAAATACATAAACATCAGAACTAGATAACCAATAGAAGGATATTATATATATAGGATGGTGCAAGTCATTAAAATACAGTACAAGTATACAAAATACCAAAAATACACCAATATTTATCCCATGTGGCATAGCAAGCCTTAGCTTGGTCTCGTGCACTCCTACTCTGAGCAGCAAGTCAAGTACATGTACTAGGGAATTTTCCATTCTCATTACCTGAAAACATATAATCTGCATGGGTCCAAAAACATGACCCAAACAGGGTGTGATACTAAATCCCAGTGGGCTACCACCATGGATCCGTGCTAATCTGTCAGTGAATTTATAAAACTTGCAATGTAATATGGAAAGCAGTAAACAAGAAACCAGCAAGACCGACCCAAGCTTGTGCTTCTGTTTAACATCACTTCATGTATTCATTCCATTCATTAATCACTTCATCCATGTGTTTAAAACAATACTTAAGACCGTTCATAGAATACACAATTCGGAAACTAGGCATCGCTCGGGGAGAAAATCCACAAACACCCTACAAGCCTGTTTCGGTGAACCTCTAGGAACCCAACATCGCTCTATAAGCCCATTCTAGTGAACCTCCTAGGTACCCAGCCTCACTCTAGGTGTGGTATAGTCCGTCATCTGAGCCCATCCCTGGGATCCTATAAATATGATCCGGGTATCACCCATGACATATCATACCATTTTCGGTCCGCCCATGGAATCTCAATTTAGATCCACGATTCACTCGGCATTTCAATAACTAGTCTCATATGAGTCTGTCCATGGAAAATCTCATTGCTTCCATGGTTCACCCATGACTTTGTTTCAAATTTTAAGCAATTCACAAACATTTAAATCACATGGGAAAGAGATTCAAGAATTAACATACAAGGGTCAAGGGAAAAAACTCAATCCCATACCTGAAACCATTCAATTACAATTTTATCTTATTGCAATTCCATTCATATTCAAATTCCATTTTTAACAACCCACAAGGGAATGAAAAGGCCTGCCTTATAAGAATCCTGGGTCAAAATATTTTAATGATCTATTCAAGGAAACACACCCAAGGGGTGGTTCATGTACAAGGTTTACAACCTAACTCAAGCACATACCATCCTCTTCAGATTACCTACATCATGCTAGGTAACAACATTGTTAAATTCTTGGTTCAAGAGACACCCCAAAAGTGGGCGCGTGGCACTCTGTCATATAAAAACAGCTTGACAATCAGCGAATAACACGAGACCACCTACCTTTGGCTCGTACTAGAGTTCTCATCCCGGGTCTGGCTCTGATTCGTCCTGATTTGGAAGAAATATGATGTACAGATGAAGAACAAGAAATTAGGGAATATTATCCTTAATCCAATCTGTGTTTGTTATGACTAATAGAATCAAGAAAGATTAAAAAGGAATTGAGGACTTACCATTGCAGATCTAATAAGACAAACAACATTTGAAACGGAGACTAGACAAAGAAGCAGGATTTTAATACTCTGTATCCTCTTGAGAGCTCTCCCCCTTGCTGTCGGGTTGAAGAAGAGGTTTAGATTTGGATTTTATAACATTTAATGTATTTAATTAAAAATTAATTAAATATCAAAATACATCACGTCGCACGGTTTACCCTCACTACAAGGGAAAACTGTACGGAGACCGTGCATACCTTACTGGAAGGCAAGGGGAAACTGCATGGCCACCCTGCACGGTTTCCCCAAACCGTGCACAGGTCATGCTCTTGCCTCTGCCAAGCCTACATCAAGGCACACAGTTTAACCAGGTCTTGCGCAGGCTATGTGCAAACCGTGTGCTAGGCCATTTCCAGCCTAAAACATGGTTTTGGGCTCCAAACAAGCCCCAGACACCTCCGTAACTTGCTCGTTCAAGTTGGGAATCCACATTAGGCATCAACAGAATAGTTACACAAAAAAAGGATTAGTACCTTGTACGAAATACCTAGTTCTTACACTATAACACCATAAAAATAATAATATATTCTCCCATAAATTTACTCAATAATTATCCCTTAAATGAGATTTACCTTAATCATATAATATTCTCAATATGGATTAATTACCATTAATTACTTATTATGAATATCACATTTCAATATAATGGTTATCTATATATTATAATTCCAAAATTACTATGCTCTTATATCCCAATCATCCACAATCACTTCAATATCAGTGATTGTCTTAACACTAAAGGTTATAAATAACATTAAAATTATGTCCAAAAAATATAGAAGCTTTATTAATAAAATAATCATTTCACTAAAACATATACCAAACCAAAGTGTTTTATTCCCATAAATATCTACCAAAATAACTATAATCATGTTAAATTCCAATCGCATAAGTCCTCAAAAGGTGTATTTATGACCTTAAACATATGATCCACCTTAGAATTATCAAAACATGATTATTAATCTTTATACCATATCACTACGTCATATCAAAGATTTTATAGGTTAAATTATATTTTTAATCATAATGTTTTACAAAAACCATGTGAATTTAATGAATTAAATCACCCAGGAGTGTCAAACTATAAAACATCATGATTTTAAATAATCAAAATTATGTTCGATAACATAAACCTCACACAAAAATAATATTATATTAGAATTTATCACCATAATCCTTTACAATATATTTATTTTTAAAAAAATTTAGTCTCTTCAATATCTTGTGGTACATGTATCCCTATAATTTTTATGTTTGATAGTATATCAACACAGAATAAAGAGTTTAAACAGACCATGATATAGATAACTATTATAACCTAACCGTTAAATTGGTGGGAATTAATATTTTTGAATATATATGAAATTTATATATGGGTAAAAATTTCATAGTCAATATAAATTATTAATAAAATTATAGTAAGTAATCAGTCAATTTTGAGTAATGTAATTTTATTCATTAGAAATATGTGTTGTTGAAAAATGTTTTTTTCTTTCTTTTCATGTCAAAATATTATGATTTTTTTTAATTTAAAAAATTTATATGTAAAATTAAATTCATATTTTAAATCATAAATTCAACTTTTAGTTTGGGTTAAATGTTGATATTTTTTTAAAAAAATATTGATTTTTATTGAATATTGATTTGTTTTAAAAAATAACATTTTTTGAATAAAATAATTAATTTGAATGTCAAATTATGACTATAATATGATTTAGTGTAACATAATGATTATTTTGGTTATTTTTAATTTAATAAATTAAATTTTAATCATCTTTATAATTTTTTTTAGTATATTGTTTTCGGGTTTAAAAAAGTTTTTTTGAAATCAATTTTAATGAGCCAAATGTTTATTTATTTTAATGAATTAAAATATTCCATAATGAGGAATTTTATAAATTACATTTATATATTATGTGTCATTAAATTTAAATTGATAATGTTTAAATTATTAATATTATATATAGAGTTAAAATAAAACAACATTATGATTGAAAAGAATACACATATCAAAAACCCATTTTTCATTGCTTCTAAACATTTTGTTCTAAATTTGATTTCATCCAAACATGAAATTAAATTGAAAAAATAAATTAAAATTTTTAATTCATCATGTCAAAAATATATTTGGTGATTTTATGATAATTTTTTAAAAAAACTAATCTTCGTTGAATTACGAATAGAATAAAATAATTTTAATTGAAAAATTCTATTTCGTTTATATTAATTATAAAAATAAAATATATTTTAAATTGGATTTAAATTAAATTAAGATAAATTATATAACTATTAATGAATATATATGATATACATGACATAAATACGATAATCATGATATATTTTTCATTCTGAAAATATTATATATCATTTTATTTCTTACCTTTTCACTCACAAAATGATGATAACATTGTTCATGTATATGCATACTACCTCCTTCACATAGAAATGTGAATCTATCTTTTATAACCACACCACATGGATGATATATAAAAATAATTTTAATAAATTAATATGATATTTATAATATTATTTTCAATATATAGAGAAAAAATATTACATACCTATTTTTCATAATGATAATTGTAATGCCCCGACCCTAGTTACCCAGAGTCGGTGCATTATTACATAACATTGGAATGATCACAAAAGATAATGTTTCTAAAGACCGATTAGTTTAGTAGTCTTGGAAGCACTAAATACACTCATAAATTTTACATTACATCAAAAATTGAAAACTACAACAACATCTTATCTCCATAGTCATATCCCCTTATACTATTCATTTAGGTCATGCATAAAATACTTCATCACATCCTGGAAAAAATAAAACAAAGAAATAGGTGAGCACAAATTCCCAGTAAGGATAAAAATATAGAGGAAACTTTTATAAATATGCATAAATATTTAAGGAAATGTATAACTAAAACAAAATCCTTTTAAACTAGAACCTCAGCATAATATGGAAAAAATAAAATGAAATAATGCCATTTACTTCTTCAAATGGAGATTCTACTAGTACAATAATCACACGCAATATCAATAACTACATTCATAATGATGGAATGCATAATGCCAGACAATCATAACCACGTAGCCAAGGCCTCGTGCTAAGACTACAAATATGATTTTTTCAAGGCCTCGTGCCAAGACACTAGTTTGTCTCATGAGACCTACCGATGAATCGAGGAGCTATATCAGGCTCCACCCATCAAATATTATGTCCAATGCATTCCTCATATGAACAGATTTAAACATAACATAAACATTCGTATTAATGCTACAATACGAAATGTCAAATTTTTTTCCATAAAACATGAATGGTATAAAAATAAAACATCCACAGACAACCAAATCACGAAACCTACAATAATATATGGAAGTTTTGTATCACAATAAATTAACTTCAAATAAACCTATAATTCTTCAATGGATGTTGACAAAGATGAAATTAAAACTATTTGAGAGAAATATCTCTTTTGTTTAAATAATTTGGATGTCACATAATTATAAAATAAAAAATTTACTTTGAAAAAAATTCTTATATGCTTGTAAGGGATGCTTCGACGATTTTATAATGGCAGAAAATAGCTGCACCTTCCGTATTAGTTAAAGAGGACATTATTACCTTAATTCTGTCGAAAAGGTTAAAAAGGACCTTGTTTGGAAAACGACAGAAATATTCCATTATAAACTTATTATAAAAAATAAAAAATGGTATAAATGACTTTATCCCATAATCATTGAAATATTTAGAATATTATGAAATATATTTTTAAGAATCATGGATGTGGTTGATAAAGAGGTCCCAGTAGATAATTATGTATAATCAACCTCGAATAATAAAGAGATTGTGAAATAAACCCTTACCTTGTAATTTTAATTTGTTGATGGTAGGTTAACCTCATGTATAATGGTGAAATAATTGTTATTAAATAATAAAATAATCATATACATTAATTTTATATCATATATGATCTTTTATCATTGATTTGTTGATAATATCTTAGTATTTTCGTTGTTTCGGGTGTTAACTTACTCATTTTCTTTTATATGTTTTATTACGTAAGCCATGTTTGTTATGGATAGGTTGTATCATATTCATATACAGAATGATATCTTGTCCTTAAACGTTATTTTTATTCATCTAACAAGAATTATACTTGAATGGATACGATGGGGAATGAATCTCATCACGTTCTTGGAGACGGTAGTCCTTACATACGCACGAGCGACAATATCATTTTTTTGATATTAAAATAAGATATAATTGGAGGGTATATCATATATACATAATCATTATCATGTTATATTTATTATTTCCATGAATTACACATAACTATTATACCCATCCAAATAATAATTTATTGAATAACAATTACACCACGGCGTGGAGACGGTAAGCCGTACGTACGCACGTATGGTGACATGTCATTCAAAGGATGGATATAATACTGAATATGGTTGTTCCATGTTTATAATAACATCACAGTATATATAATATACTGGTGTTATTATTTTAGAATGGGAATAACAACGAAATAAGATGTTGAAGAAGAAAGGAACTTGAAAGAGGGTGGTGAAGACATTACCTCTTCTTCGGGTTCATCCTTTTGATTTGATCAAAAGGGCTCCATAGGTCGGCTTTCTGATCAAACTAAGGCCTCTAAGATGAATTGAGGGAAGTTTATAGAGTATTTGGGTAGGGGTTGGCCGAGAAAAAAGGCTTTGAATTTGTGAATTAGTGAGAAGGGGTAGTGCCCTTTTATAATAGGGGTGAGAGGCACCTTTGAAAAAGCTAGAAATATTATTTTTTAATAAATTAATATTCGGTTTCTAATGGCTCCAAAGTGGATTATTTAAAGGTTATGGTGGGTATGGGTCAAACCCCACTCAAAAAATAGGTTTTAGATAGTTTTCAATCACTAAATTAACTTTATATTTTAGTTTTAACTCTTAGTTAATTAGTTTGACATTTACCATGTAACTTTTTAATTTTATATTATATAGTTAATAAACATACTATATAAATACAAGCGACCCGAAAGTGGTCCATTAATGATACAACTATCATGATACAAGTCCTTTAGTCTAACATTACATTTTTAGGAATAGAATATAAATTAATAATCTAATATTTTTTTTAAAACCTCTTTTATGTCAATTTTGACACTATTGGTAATTTTTTTTGATAATTTCATAACAGCATTATTACTTGGAAAAAAATTTATATAACCATTCCTAATTTGTAAAATTAACCTCTAAAATTAGTGTAATTTATAAAATGTCTCAAATTACATTTATTTTGATATTTATAATATCAATTATTTTAATATTTCATTAATTGGGTAATTAACACATCAACATTGTTTCATAAATAAATTAAATTATTTGATGTCTAAAAATTATAAATAAAATATCATTATGTATGAAATATTTTTAGATTTCTAATTAATATTTACAATCTTATTTATCTTATGTATAATCCTATATTAAAATGTTTTAGTTATTAAACATTGATTTTAACTCTTTTAAATCTTCTTTGAATTAAAATAATAATTAATGTCCTAATCTAATCCAAGGGGACGTAAATGATAATATTTTATTCCTAAGGTTGTTTTTGGTCGAGATACACTTGTCCAATATAATTAGAACATGTTATAGGGTAATCTTAATATCATTTTTACCCTTAATTACACTATTTACTTTTAACCGTGGTAATAAAAGTAAAAAGTTACTATTCACCAAAAATTATTTTCATCTCATTGAACAAAATTTTACTCCTTGATATTAACCATGTCTCTCAGATTTTAGAATTTCCACTCAATGAAGTGGTAAAATTATGTTTTATGTAAATTTCCAAATTCTCCTAGGAGGTGGGTAAAAGACGGTGACAAATTCAATAAAATTTTTATATATCTAAAATTATTCTAAAATAACTCCTATGAATTACATGGAACTTATATATATATATATTATGTATCTATTTTGACCATAATTAAATTTAAATAAAATAAATAATTATTTAAATAAAAATTCAGTTGTAAACTATAACTTAGTGTTTTTCACTATTCATCAAAAATTGAATGTTTTCAGAAAAATACCAAAATTTCAACCTAGGCTAATTTCAATATTCATAATCCAAAAATGAATTCCATTTTAAAAGACAAAATTTATAAAATTTCAAAAATTTGGTAGTACTATTCATAACGGCTAGTTTGATTGGTTATGGTGTGTGTGTTAGAACTCGAAGTTGCTTACAACACACACTACTGTATTATTCAAAGGGAAGAGTACCATGGAATCTTGGGGTGTTACATTCTCCTATCCTTAAAATAATTTCGTCTTTGAAGTTTCTAGAATACAACCGCATGAAATGACTCGGGTTGTTCTTCATCATATGTTCCTCGGGTTTCCACGTTGCCTCTTCCATCTTATGGTTTCTCCACATGTCACGACCCATCCTCGGGGCCCGTGTCGTGACTACCCCAAGCCCGCCTTCCATAGGCCAGGGGCTAGCGACTAGCACCAAAGGTGTAAATCCCGATAACTAGGAAGGCATTTCCTTTATAAAAGAAAACAAAACACCACAGAGTACAAGCGGAAGAAAAACACTAAGTACAAAAGAAAGTGCTGAAATGTAAATGGGCCAGAATACAAACCCAACTGAAAGTACAGCTACAACTGAACAAAAGTACAACAGAAAAATACTACAGCTGGAAGAAAGGAAGCAGCTCCTGGGTCGTCATCCACGGATCCTACCTGAAGGGTAGGTACAGATAGCACAACTCCTGGATCATCCACCACAGATCCTACCTGAAGGGTAGGTACAGATAGCCTCCACAATGCTCTCTCCCATCAACCTCCTCCGAGTGTCGTCTCGCTGTGAAGTCAACCTCCGGATACTAAATCTTCATGTGGTCTACCTCTGGGTACTGACTCGTCGTGTGGTCCACCTCCGGGAACCGTCTAGTCCTCGAACACTTGGCCTCTGTCAGCTATGCTCGTCGTCTGCAACCAACACAACGAGGTGTGGGCATAGCTCGTGTAGGGGTGAGTATAACGATACTAAGTAGGGACCCCGAGACCCTCAAGGTCTCACTAAAACCAACATTTATAACCACAACGAAGATCTCAATAGATAACCTCTACTTAGGTATATGCTCATGCATATACCTAAGTTATCAAGTAACCCATCTCAATCATGAGGAAAACACCAAGATCATGAAATCAATGGATAACCACTACCCAGGTATATGCCCATACATATACCTAAGTTATCAAGTGACCCATCTCAATCATGAGGTAAACACAAATGTCAAAAGTCTCAGCTCAAACCAGGATTTTCATTATCCAAACCATAACTGCTGAAGAGCCCCATCTCTGGAGTGTACAGTGGTCCTGTCATGACTTCGAGGTACTGATCATTACCCTAAGACTCCTAAGGTACTCCTCCTGTCGAGTACCGCGGGCCAGCCACCCAAACACAGTAGTGCTTCCCTCCGGGGTATTCCACCCAAACACAGTAGTGCACACCCCCTAGTAGCCTGCAGAGGTACTCTCCGGACAAGTATCGTGGGTCTGCACTGTAACACAGGTAGTGCTCCGTCCGCCATGGGTATGCACCCAAACAAATTAGTGCTCCGTCCACTGGGCTAGTTGAATCACTCCATGTCGAGTCGGTCAAGCAGTCGTCAGGTCTCAGTCAGCTACACGGTCTCCGTACTCCGTACTCCATACGCTCGTCTCTAGGAGGGTCCTCTCCACGAGCTACAGGTCGATACTCCTAGTATCACAAGTCCCACGAAGAAGTATCTCAAAGGACCGTCTCGTCACAGGGGTCTCAACGCAACAGACGGCGCGTCAATCGGACGCCCGGTCTGTGTGTTACTAGCATTTTCGTTCCAGGGGCCCGGTTGGAATCGTATGTGAACCATCCCGGTCGTATCTCAACTGTACCCCGAACTCTCATAGGGTATACTCGTAGAGACCATTTCTCAATGTGATCACCAACGCCGCTGACTGTTTGTCAAACGGACGTCCAGTATGAATGTTATCAGCTTTTCTGTTCCCCGGGCCTGGTTGGATTTCGGGTATAATCCAACTCGTCCATACTCCAACTGCATCCAAACCTCGGGCGAAGTATGCCAAAATTTCTGTCTCATCAAGAGGAAATCAACGAGACAGACGACGCGTCAATCAGACGCCCGGTCTGTGAGTTATTGCCTGTTTCGTTCCAGGGGCCCGGTTGGATTCGTGAACGAACCAATCCGACCGCACTCTGATTGCATCCAAACCTCTAGCGGAGTAATCCAAAAGATCTGTCTCACCTAGAGGGATCCATAAAAGTCAACGGCACGTCCATAAGATGTACGAAGTTCAAGCTACGAGCATTTCCGCTCCGAGGGCCCGGTTAGTTTCGTTTACGATCCAACTCTGCTGAACCCGATGTCTTCAGAAACCTTTAGTGTGAAAAACCAAAACGACCGTCTCAATCCAAGGGTCACATTGCCACTGAAGGTGCGTCGATCAGAGTTCTTTAGCCCAATATATGGGCATTTGACCGAGAGTGATCTGAAACGGGGGGGGGGGGGTCTGGGCTAAGACCGACCCATATAGCGCGACCCGGCCCGGCCTGGGCGCGACCCGACCTGGGTGCGACCCGACCCGGCCAGTGGGTCAGCTCATCCGGTTACGGCCGAGCGGAGCGGAGCGGGACACTACCCCCACGTGAAGAACCGCGGCCCCGCGTGGGGCCGCCCGTGCCAGTGGACGCGACAGCCGGCTGCTTCCCGCCTCCCCCCTCCGGTCCTGCACGGTCGCGGGACCGCGCTTTGCCGCCGCAGCTTCAGCCGCGGTGGCTTCTTCCGGCGGCGCCCCGGGCGCCCCCGCCCCCCGCCGCCGGCGCCGCCGTGCCGGCACGTCGCACCGACGGGCTGTTCCGCGGACCACCGGACAGGTTCCGGTGGTCGGAAATTCCTGCTGTCTTCGCTAATGGCCCTCCTGGGACCCATCTTTCACTGCGAGGATCCCACAACGCCCATGCGACTTCGTTTTTCATTTTCCGGCGTGGCGTGACAGCACCGTGGCTTGTTCAACTTCATCGGCACGGCGCGAAGGTGCTGCGCTTCTTATCCCTTCCTCATAATTTCTGGGGGGTGCAATGACACCGCGCCGCCTTTCACGTACCGCAACAAATTCAAACAATAAGGGAGGAAGAGGGTCGGCCGTGTTCGTGCGGTCCAACCTCCTCCCTTTATAATGATAGCAAACTGCCATTTAATAGAAGTCGACGTACGACAAAGAAATAAATCATGGACAAAAACAATAATCCTCAACATCAATCTGCATGAACGAACGATCCGCAGATCAACCTAGAATTGGTTGGTCCGTGCTCGTCATTCTCTTCTCAAAAGAAAAGAGAACACCAAATAAATTCCCCTACCTCAAGGGTCATTGTTCGTTGATGATATCGCGAAAAGGCGGACGTCGGTTCATTGACGTCGTCTTAAGGGAGGAGATGAAGGTGTTGACAATCTTTGGCGTTCGTCCCTCCCGTAAAGTTCCTTCGTTCCCAGCTCGAGCTTCATTCGTTGAAGATTCGTCGGAAAGAGAACCATTCTTCATGGAAGGAGGGAGCTCTTCTATTTCTCCAGAGGTTCCCCCACAATAATATTTGCTATCCAAATATCAAAATAGATTACTACCACATTAAAGAAAATCTAACCAATTCAAACTAATTCAAAAAGAAGAGTTGTGTCATTTAATAAATAAGGATATTAATTAATTGAGTTGGAAAACTTAAAGATAGGGAGGTGGAGAGTTTAAAGAAAAAAGTAAAGAGAGGAGTTAACAAATTAATGAATTGAATCCTTAATGGGGTTAAGGGGAGTTATGGAAAGATAAAGGGGGGGTTAAAGAATATGAAGGGGTGGGGTTCTTGTGGGCCCCACCACCCTCATAACCTCCCATGGGATGTTGGGTAGTTACCCAACTTCCACCCAAAGCTTAAAACCACTTAGAGTAAATAAAAATTATAGTTAAATTATTATTTTTAACTTCACAATTATTATCAACTTCTCTCGTGTAAATTCAACTCCGGAAAAGGTGTTACTAAGCAATTATCGGCGCTGCGGTTTCATCGGTGCCCTCAGAATTAGATTCCGAGCACCAGTTCAAAAGTTATGAATTCCCGCTCGTTCATTCACTGAACGTACCCGAGCTAAACATCGGATAGAAATTCCGGACACACCGGGCCTTGGAATCCAGTGCCGTCAGAAACTGAGTTCTTGTAAAATCCCAAAGAAAATTAAGAAAAAATTTCCATTGAATTTTACGGGTCTTTACATTACTCCCACATCAGGGCTTTACATCCCCGTAAAGCTTTAACACTAACTATGGATACAAAAGCGGTACTGAACACGCATCAGAGACTTCCGCTCCCAGGTGCTCCCCTGGAGGCTCTCATACTGTCAAAGAAAGAGCACCTGAGGAATTGACCATCCTCATAGGATCTGTTCTTGTCGATCCTCGATCCCCACTGGAACCTCCGTAAAAGTAACCCCATCGCCATCGTCCAACTCCTCATGGTCGATGATATGCGAATGGTCGAGCACGTATCTCCTCAGTTGAGATACGTGGAAGTCATCGTGCACCTGGTGAAACTGAGGTGGATGGGTCATGCGGTAAACCATCCCGCCTACCCAGCATAGGACTTAGGAATGGTCTACTGAACCTCGGAGATAACTTGCCACCTTGGCCACATCTCCATAAACCTCATCGAGGTGAGACCGGTATAAGGTCGTGATCGTCATCCTCGAACTCTAGAGGTCTCCAATTCTTGTTAGAACTGAAACTCAAAACGACTGTTACCACGACGGTAAGGTTGACCGACTCAAGAGTGATCGGTCACAACCTCCTATGATACCTGTGGTTTCCTTTTCACCGACCAAGGAAAACCCATCCCAACGTCGTAGTTAAACCATAACCTTATTGCCTAATACCGTCAATTTGTGTATGAACTGTGATTGCCCAGTCCATACTCAAACCAACGTCGTAAGGCCTCGACACTGCCACCAAGAGATTCCAACCAAAACTCTCGCCTCGAGAGTCTGACCACACCGTCGGCGTAAGTGTGATTATCGAGTCTTCTCCCAGGGTATCTCCAGATGTGAGGGTCAAGTCTACAGCTTACTAGAAACTCTAGGTCTAGGACAAGATTCGTGGAAGGAAGGAATGATTCGTATCGACGTCTGTTACTACAGCAGCTAGTAGTGGACAAAGACTGTCCCTTGAATATTTTTTAGAGCCATTGGGTTACACTCCTTGACCGCATGCATCCGAACTCTTCCTCCGCCCTCCAGCTCCCTGAGCCTGGCGGGGATAACTAAGGCGGGTGGATGTAGAATGTTAAAACATACACCACCTCATGCTGCTCTCCTAGCTCTGCCTCCATGTCTGCTGCTTCGCAGACTCATCTCTCCTTAAAGATTCCTCTTCTTGAATCATTTAACACACCCGAGTCCCTATGACTGTAGTCGGTTTCCTGTTTCTTACTACACTATGTAGTCTTCATCCGCTCCTGGATGATCTGCACCTTCTTTGCATATGATCTGGAAGAGATGCTAAAATTTCTCCTTTGCCGAAAAGAGAAATTCAGTATCATCCCCTGGATGAACCTCTCCCATTTCCTAATACATTCAATCCTAACATGAAGGATGCATTCATGCCATGGATGACGTCATAATACCTCAATGTAACTACCAAGAGATCCAACTGTCACTCTCGCCTCCAAGGGTCGAGTCACACTGTCGGCATCAGTGTGAGGTCACTGGGTCTCCTCCATTAGAAATCATGAAAGTGAGGGTCAAGTCAACAGTTTTAACCGGGACCTCACATTATCAACCAAACAAAAGGACAGGTAAGAAAACAAAGATAAGTGTCTTTTTATTATTGTAGCTCATAGTACAAAGACATGAATACAACATCAATATGGAACTAGAAGTATAAGGTACATATCCACTAGTTTCGCTCCTGTACACCTACTCCCGGAGCTCTACTACCTTGTCCACTGCTCGGATGTTGCTCAAGAACTGGTCACTACTTCTGCCTCGGTGGATCCTCCAACGCCTGTGGATCGACAGTGCGGAGGGTCGGATAGTCACGTGCCAGGTGACCCTTCCTGCCGCATTCATAACACTTTCTGCTCCTTGTATGGCTGGATATGGTCCTCTTGGACCTCTGAATCATCTGTCTACTACTCACAGATGACTCAGCTACTGATCGAAAAACACGCGTCAAAGCCAGCAGCTCTTATACACGCTCAGGGGGTAGAGCTATTGGCACAAACTCCACCCTGAAGAACGTCTCAAAGTCTTCCCACGTGAAGGTCATCCCGTCGCAAAACTAGAACAAGTGGATCCACCACCTGCCTGCTGCTGCCTGAAGAAGGATGGCAGCAAAGATCACCATGATGTCTGCAGGCGTCCCAACTAGCCTGAAGACTCTCACCACTGCCTCCAGCCAATCCTCAGCCGCTTGCGGGTCCGTCTCTCCCCGGAACATGGGTGGCCTCTAGCACTGGAACTCGTGTAGCGCGCTCAAGTGGCGTACATCGCCTACTGGTGGGCTAGTGGCATCTGTGGCCCAACGTATGGTAGTACCGCTGGTGCCTCATCTGCAAGAGGGCCTTGTATTGAAGCCTCGTCGCTCGGCAGGCTGTTAGTACGCACATCCCTCTAGGCTGTAGCTGGTCGTCCGTAAAAATGCATCCTGAAGAAACAACGTGACACAATCAAATGATTATACCTGGTGAGATGACCTGGTTTGAGCTGACATTTAAAAACTTCTGGAAACACACACGCAATCAGTGTTTTCGTGCACAAAGTAGGAAATCAGTTTCCAGGGACCTGGTGTATGGATACGTCGGCCGCCCACACCAACACTGGACTCCATGAATTGAAAACTAGACTCGGTACTCTTAACACTATTTCTTCACAGAAAGAAAATATCAGAGTTATAAGTTCTGCGGTAGAACTGACTCCTATGATACCAATTTTTCACGTCCCGTCCTCAGGGCCCATGTAGTGACTACCCCAAGCCCGCCTTACATAGGCCAGAGGCTGGCGACTAGCACCAAAGGCATAAATCCCGATAACTGGTAAGGCATTGCCTTTATAAAAGTAAACAAAATACCACAGAGTACAAGCGGAAGAAAAACACTAAGTACAAAAGAAAGTGCTAAAAAGTAAATGGGCCAGAATACAGACCCAACTAAATGTACAACTAAAACTGAACAAAAGTACAACAGAAAAAGACAACAGCTAGAATAAAGGAAGAAACTCCTGGGTCGTCATCCTCGTATCCTACCTGAAGGGTAGGAACAGATAACGCAGCTCCTGGATTGTCCACCACGGATCCTACCTGAAGGGTAGGTACAGATAGCCTCCACAATGCTCTCACCCGTCAATCTCCTCCAAGTGTTGTCTCGCTGTGAAGTCATCCTCCGGATACTAACTCATCGTGTAGCCCACCTTCGGGTACTGACTCATCGTGTGGTCCACCTCCGGGAACCGTCTACTCCTCAAACACTCAGCCTCCGTCATCTCTTCCTGTCATCTGCAACCAACACCATGAGGTGCGGGCATAGCCCATGTAGGGGTGAGTATAACGATACTCAGTAGGGACCCTGAGCCCCTCAAGGTCTCACTAAAACCATCATGGATAACCACAAAAAAGATCTCAACAGATAACCTATACTTAGGTATATGCTCATGCATATACCTAAGTTATCAAGTAACCCATCTCAATCATGAGGAAAACACCAAGATCATGAAATCAACCGATAACCACTACCCAGATATATACCCATACATATACCTAAGTTATCAAGTGACCCTTCTCAATCATGAGGTAAACACAAAGGTCAAAATTCTTATCTCAAACTGGGATTTTCATTATCGAAACCGTAACTGCTGAAGAGCCCCGTCTATGGAGTGTACAGTAGTCCTGTCATGACTCCGAGGTAAAACTCACTAACCTAAGACTGCTGAGGTACTCCTCCTATCGAGTACCGTGGGCCAGCCACCCAAACACAGTAGTGCTTCCCTCCGGGGTATGCCACCCAAACACAGTAGTGCACACCCCCTAATAACCTGCAAAGGTACTCTCCGGACGAGTACCGTGGGTCTACACTGTCACACAGGTAGTGCTCCGTCCGCCATGTGTCTGCACCCAAACAAAGTAGTGCTCCGTCCACTGGGCTAGTTGACTCACTCCATGTCGATTTGGTCAAGTAGTCGTCAGCTCTCAGTTGGCTACACGGTCTCCGTACTCCGTACTCTTTACGGTCGTCTTTGGGAGGGTCCGCTCCACAAGCTACAGGTCGATACTCCAAGTATCACAAGTCCCATGAAGAAGTATCTCAAAGGACCTCCTCGTCACAGTGGTCTCAACGCAACAGACGGCACGTCAATCAGACGTCTGGTCTGTGTGTTACTAGCCTTTTTGTCCCAGGGGCCCGATTGGTTTCGTGTGCGAACCAACCCGACTGTATCTCAACTGTACCCCGAACTCTCATAGGGTATACTCGTAGGGACCGTTTCTCAACGTGATCACCAACGACTCTGACTGTTCGTCAAACGGACGTCCAGCCTGAAAGTTATCAGCTTTTCCGTTTCAGGGGCCCGGTTGGATTTCAGATACAATCCATGTCGTCCATACTTCAACTGCATCCAAACCTCTGGCGAAGTATGCCAAAAGTTCCGTCTCATCAAAAGGAAATCAACGATACAGACGGTGCGTCAATCGGACGCCTGGTCTGTGAGTTATTGGCTTTTTCGTTCCAGGGGCCCGGTTGGTTTTGTAAGCGAACCAACCCTACCGCACTCCGAAGACATCCAAACCTCGAGCGGAGTAAGCCAATAGATCAGTCTCACTTAGAGGAATCCATCAAAGTCGACGACACGTCAATCAGACGTCCGGAGTTCACGCTACGAGCGTTTCCGCTCCAATGGCCTGGTTGGTTTCATGTACGAACCAACTCGGACTGACTCGAAGTATTCCGAAACCTTGAGTGCGATAAACCAAAATGACTGTCGCGATCCAATGGTCGCATTTCCGCTGACGGTTCGTCTATCGGAGGTCCGTATCACATGATATGGGCATTTGACCGAAAGTAATCCGAAACGGGGGGGGGTCTTGGCCCGGACCGACCCGAATGGTGCGACCCGGCCCGACCTGGGCGCGACCCGGCCCGGTCGGTGGGTTGGCTCGTCCGGCTACGGCCGAGCGGAGCAGAGCAGGGCACTGCCCCCGCGTGAAGAACTGCGGCCCCGCGTGGGGCCGCCCATGCCAGCAGACGCGGCAGCCCGCCGCCCCCCTCCGGTCCCGCATGGTCGTGGGACCGCGCTCCACCGTCGCGGCTTCCGCCGCGGTGACTTCTTCCGACGGTGCGCCTGGCGCCGCCGCCGCCCGCCGCCAGCGCCACCGTGGCGGCGGGGCGCGCCAGCGGGTTGTTCTGCGGACCACCCGACGGGTTCCGGTGGTTAGAAATTCGCGATTTCTTCACTAATGGCCCTCCCGTGACCCGTCCTTCACTGCGAGGATCCCACAACGCCTGTGCGACTTCATTTGTCATTTTTTGGCGCGGCGAGATGGCGTCATGGCTTGTTCAACTTCATCGGCGCGGCGCGACGGCGCTGCGCTTCTTAGCCCTTCCTCATAATTTTCGCACGATGCAACGACACCGTGCCACCTTTCACATGCCGTAACAAATTCAAACAACAAGGGGGGAGGAGGGTCGGCCATGTTCGTTCGGTCCGACCTCCTCCCGTTATAATGATAGCATGCGTCCATCTAATAGAATTCAACGTAAGGAAAAGAAATAATTCATGGACAAAATCAATAATCCGCAACATCAATCTGCATGAATGAACGATCCGCGGATCAACCTAGAATTGGTTGGTCCGTGCTCGTCGTTCTATTCTCAAAAGAAAAGAGAACACCAAATAAATTCCCCTACCTCAAGGGTCGTTGTTCATTGATGATATTGCAAAGAGGCGGACGTCGGTTCATTGACGTCGTCGTAAGGGAGGAGATGATGGTGTCGACAATTGTTGGTGTTCGTCGCTCCCGTAATGTGACTTCGTTCCCGGCTCGAGCTTCGTTCATCAATGATTCGTCGGAAATAGAACCGTTCTTCGTGGAAGGAGGGAGCTCTTCTATTTCTCCAGATGTTCCACGAAAATAATATTAGTTATCCAAATATCAAAATAGATTACTCCCACATTAAAGAAAATACAACCAATTCAAACTAATTCAATAAAAATATTTGTGTCATTTAATTAATAGGGATATTAATTAATTGATATGGCAAAATTAAAGAGAGGGGGGTGGAGACTTTAAAGAAAAAAAATAAAGAGAGGTGTTAACAAATTAATGAAGGGAAGCCTTAATGGGGTTAAGGGGAGTTATGGAAAGATAAAGTGGGGTTAAAGAATATGAAGGGGTGGGGTTTGTGTGGGCCCCACCACCCTCATAACCTCCCATGGGAAGTTTGGTAGTTACACAACATCCACCCAAAGCTTAAAACCACTTAGTGTAAATAAAAATTATAGTTAAATTTTTATTTTAAACTTCACAATTATTATCAACTTCCCTCGTGTAAATGCAACTCCGGAAAAGGTGTTCCTAAGAAATTACCGGCACTGCGGTTTCATCGGTTCCCTCGGAATTCGATTCTGATCACCGGTTCAAAAGTTAGAAATTCCCGCTCGTTCGTTCACTGAACGTACCCAAGATAAACTTCGGATAGAAATTCCGGACACACCGGGCCTCAGAATCCAGTGACGTCAGAAACTGCGTTCTTTTAAAATTCCAAAGAAAATTAAGAAAAAATTTCCCTTCAATTTTACGGGTCTTTACACTAAAAAAATATTAATAGATGAGTCTAGTATCTCAATACATGTTCTCTCGTATCATGAATCTTGACGGTCTCTTCGCAAAAAGACAGATCGGGTTCAATTTCTAATTCTTCATAGGTGAGTACATGCATTGGGTCAGGCATGTATTTCCGCAACAGTGATACGTGGAACACATCATGAACTTTGGAGAGACTTGGTGGTATTGCAAAACGGTAAGCTACAGCCCCAATTCGTTCTAGAATTTCGAATGGTCTGATGTACCTAGGACTCAATTTACCCTTTTACCGAAACGTATAACTCCCTTCCATAGAGATACCTTTAGGAAAACATGATCTCCTACCAGAAATTCCAAATCCTTCCTTCGATTATCGGCATAGCTCTTCTGTCTACTTTGAGCTACTTTGATGTCATTTTGGATTTCCTTTACCTTTTCAATTGTTTCCCCCTAGTTCTGGGCCTACAAGTTTTCTTTCACCAACTTCATCCCAACAGGTTGGTGTGCGACATCTCTTTCTATATAACGCTTCATATGGTGCCATATAAACACTCTATTGAAAGCTATTGTTATAGTAAAATTCTACCAGAGGTAAATATTGATCCCACACACCCTGAAAGTCAAGTGAGCAAGATCTCAAATTGTCTTCAAAGGTTTGAATAGTTCGTTCTGATTGTCCATCTGTTTGGGGGTGGTAGGCAGTGCTCAAACAATGTTCAATATCTAGGGATTTCTGAAGACTTTTCCAGAATCTTGAAGTAAAACGAGGATCACAATCAGAAACAATCGATAGGGGTACTCCATGAAGTCTCACAACTTCATTAATATATAGTCCTGCTAGTCATTCAAGTGGTAGATCTTATCTTATTGCAAGAAAATGTGCTGACTTGGTAAGATGATCGACAATAACCTATATTTCATCGTTCCTTCAAGGAGTCTTTGGTAGCCCCATGAAAAAGTCCATCGTAATATTGTACCATTTCCACTCCAGTATGGGAAGAGGTTGCATGGATCCTCCAGGCTTTTGCCTTCCGGCTTTCACTTTCTGACAAACCATACATCTTGACACAAAATCATAAATCTCAATCTTCATGTTGTCCCACCAAAAATAACCCTTCAGATCATTATATATTTTGGTGCTCCCATGGTGTATAGAGAAATTGGAGCTATGAGAATCATCTATCAATCCCCTTTTTAGATCAGGTATATCGGGAACACAAAGTCTCTTCCCAAATTTCAAAATTGCAACTTCATACTCAAAGTATTTCAATATCCCATCATTCACAGCTTTAATCTTTTTTTGAAACTCTTCATCACTGATCGGAGAACTCTTTATCCTTTCTAGTAAATATGGTTTAGCAACCATTTGAAAAAGTATCGATGTTTCACCTTCCATGGTAATTCCCATATCCATCTTCACTAGATCCATGAAAATAAGATGCATTTAAATTCTCATCATGTTCAAAACTCCATGATATTTTCTGCTCAAAGCATATGCCACCTTATTTGCCTTCCCTGGGTGGTAGTGTATTGTGCAATCATACTCCTTGAGTTGTTCAAGCCATCTCCTTTACCTCATATTGAGTTCTTTATGTGAGAAATATACTTCAAACTCTTGTGATCGATATAAATCTTTCATTTTTCACCATAGAGATAATGTATCCATATCTTAAAAGAAAATATTACAGCGGAAAACTGAAGATCATGATTAGGGTAGTTTTTCTCATTAATTTTTAGTCGTCGTGATGCATAGGAAATAACCCTTTTATTCTACAAAAGTACACAACCAAGTCCTTTCATTGATGCATCCCAATAAATAATGAACCCATCATTCCCCGATGGTAGAGTCAATATAGGGGGATTGACTAATCTTCTCTTCAGTTCTTCAAAACATTCTTCACACTATTTTTTCCAAACAAATTTAACCCCTATATGTGTGAGCTTTGTTAATGGGTTAGCCAACATGGAAAAATTCTAGACGAAACGTCTATAATAACCTGCTAAACCAATAAAATTGTGAACCTCAGTTATACTCATCGGTGCAGGCCATTCTTGGATTTCCTTGGTCTTAGAAGGATCAACAGAGATTCCATCTTTAGAGATAATATGGAAAAGAAAAGAAATCTCTTGAAGATAGAATTCACACTTACTAAACATCCCATATAATTCATGTCTTTTCAGAGTCTTTAGGATAATTCACAAGTGATTCTCATGATCTTTGTAGCCTTTTTATTATACCAAGATATTATCAATAAATACGACCACAAATTCATCTAGATATTCCTTGAAAACTCTATGCATTAGATCCATGAATACAGAGGGTGCATTAGTCAGCCGAAAAGGAATTTCTGTAAACTTGTAATGCCCGTACCAGGTTCGAAATTCTATCTTCGGCATGTCTTCCTTCTTCACACACAACTGATGCTATCCAGACCGATGGTCAATCTTTGAAAAGTATTGAGCTCCATGTAGTTGGTCAAATAAATCATCAATGCGAGGTAGGTGATACTTTTTCTTTATTGTTATAGCATTGATCTCCCTGTAGTCAATACATAACCTCAAAGATCCATCTTTCTTTTTAACAAAAAGAACAGGGGCTCCCTATGGCGAAACACTAGGGTGAATAAATCCCTTATTACTCAATTCCTCTAGTTGTTTCTTTAGTTCAACTAATTCCACAGTGGCCATTCTATAACGGTTGTTCGACATAGGCCTTGATCCAGGAATTAAATCAATAAAAAACTCAACTTCTCATTCTGGAGGATGTCCAGGTAAATATTCCGGAAACACATCTACATATTCTTTCACAATAGGTACATCCTCTGTTTGAACATTTGTTTCCTCACCCATAGTCATATCATTCTATTTCTCCCCAATAATTGAATTCAGTTGAGCTACTGTGGGTGGATCTAGATAAGAATTAGGTGGTTAAGATTCTTCTTTAAACATAAGGTGTTCCTTATCATCATCATCAAAAATCATAACCACATTCTTCTTATAATAAATCTTTTCATCATGGTCTGAAAGCTAATCTATACCGAGGATTATATCAAACGCAATCATAGGTATGACGATGAGATCAGCAGATAAAGAACATTTATATTCTCTAATGGGGACAGATTCACAAAACATTATTGCACCGATACTTCCCTTAAGAGTTTTAATGAACAACTCCCTTTTTAAATCAAATTGGAAATATCTAATCTTCTTAGAAAACTGGGAAGATATGAAACAATAGGATTATCCAGAATCAAATAATTCATTTTCTAAACTTGAGGAAACCATTAAACTACCTTCCACCACGTCTTTCGGAGCTTCTACCTCAGTAGTAGTGATATCATAATCATGGCCTTGAACCCTTTGCCTTTTCTGATGTGAGTTCCCCTGACACTTAGGACATTCATTTGTATAATGTCCCATCTCTCTGCAATTGTGGCATTGGACATCGGTAGCTTCCTTCTTCCCCTTGTAATCACGAGCTTGGTGGCCTTTTTCACCACACTTGTAACAGAATCCCATTTCTTTTAAGCAAGTACCATTGTGTTTCTTCCCACATTTACTACAGGATGGATATTTAACCTTTCCCTTCTTCCCCTTATTTCCATTCCAAGATTGATCAGCAGATCTCATCTTCTCTTGCTTTACTTTAAATTCATAAGACTTAGAGAAATATTTTTCTCTCTTGATAGCATATGAGACAATATCTTCGTACGACGAGAAGGATTGTGACAATAATGCTCGAAGAATAAATGGGTTTAACCTATCAAAGAAACGATCAATAGTACTTATTAGGTTACGTATATAATCTCTAGCATACCTTTCTAACCTTGTAAAGTTATCCTCATACTTTGCAACATTCTCATCCTACTTTTGTCTCAGACTCAGAAATTCCCTTTCCATATTTTCTCGATGGTCATGAGGAAAGTACTTTTCTAAGAAAAGATATTTGAACTTCCTCCATTCCATATTTGATACTTCATCATCATCCTTCATGTTTTGAATCAATGACCACCATTGATCAGCATCTTCTGTGAGGCGATAAACTACCATGACAACTTTTTCCCTTTCACTACTCCCCAAAGCCTGAAATATTTTCTCTAGGGAACTTATCCATTTCTTAGATACTAATGGATTTTTAATCCCATTGAATGTTGGTGGTTGATGCCTCATGAAGTAATCTAACATTTATCCTCTATGTTGTGGATCAGGGTGCTCCATTCAGGTAAGGTTATTATTCATAACCTGAGTGAGTTGTCCTAGTATGGTGATTAGTTTATCAGCACTAGTTTCATCACCAGCTCCACTATAATTATCATGAGCAGGTGGGCAATCCCTATATAGAGTCTTTACATTGATACAGTTTCCATTTCTTCCGCTAGGTGCCATTTCTAAAGAATGGTATAAACTAGATCAATTTATGAATGAAAATACATAATTCCATATTTGTAAAACACTTAACATAAATTGAACTATTTATGGATATAATCCATAATCATAAAAATGTTTTCTTTGAGGAAGTATATACTCATAAACCCTTCTTAATGGTTTGTAATGAAATTGAGAATTATCCTAAGCATATCCCCCGGGAGTGTCAGAACCAAGAGTGCAGCAAGGCCCGTTGTCATGCACCAATTCCCGTTCGAGTCTATATCAAAGTGGTGTTTTTGGGTTTTAACCCTAGGTACATCTGTGCCAGAGCCGCCTCTACTTGCTCGTATCCAGAAATAGATGTATTGCTCAGAAAATTCAAAAAATTTCTACACTACCAAAAATCTAGGATGTTCTTCTATAATAATCCTCAAATTATATCTTAGGTCTATGTTCTCTAATTAGATTTTACTTAATTCTAGCTTCAAAGGTTTTTACTAAACTTCCTCTGATACCAACTATAATTCCCCGACCCTAGTTACCCAGAGTAAGTGCATTATTATATTACATTGGAATGATCACAAAAGATCAAGTCTCGAATGACTGATTAGATTAGTAGTCATGGAAACACTAGATACATTCATAATGTTTACATTACATAATAAAGTGAAAACTACAACAAAATCTTGTCTCCACACTCATATCCCCTTATACTATCCCTGCATTTCATTCATAAAATACTTCTTCAAATCCTGCAAAAAATAAAACATAGAAAGGGGTGAGCTCAAATGCCCAGTAAGGATAACAATATAGCATAAACTTTTATAAATAAGCATAAACATTTAAGGCATTGAATAATTAAAACAAATGCCTTTTAATATTGAACTTCAACATTATATGGAAAAAATAAAATGAAATAATTCCATTTACTTATTCACATTGATATTCTAGTAGTCAAATAATCACATGAAATATCAATAACCACTTTCATAATGATGGAATGCATAATGACAGACTATCATAACCACGTAGCCAAGGCCTCATGCCAAGACTACAAATAAGATTTTGTCAAGGCCTCGTGCCAAAGAAACTAGTTTGTCTCATGAGACCAACTGATGCATCAAGGAGCTATAGCAGGCTCCACCCGTCACATATTAAGTCCAATTTATTCCTCATATGAACAGGTTTAAACATAACACAAACATTTGTATTAAAGCTATCATATGAAATGTTAATACTTTCTCTATAAACCATGAATGGTATAAAAATAAAACATCCACAGTCAAACATATCACAAATCCTTCAATACAATATGGAAGTTTTGTATCACAATAAATCAACATCAAATAAGCTTAAAATCAATCAAAGGATGTCCACATAGATGAAATCAAAACTATTTGAGAGAAATATCTCTTTTTTTTGAAATCATTTGAAAGTCACATAATTAGAAAATAAAACATTTACTTTGAAAAATATTATTATAATATTTTAAGGGAAACTTCAATGATTTAATAATGGAAGAAAATTTCCGCACCCGCCGTATAAGTTAAAAAGGACATTCTTACCTTAATTCTGTCGAAAATATTAAAACGGACCTTGTTTGGAAAATGACAAAAAGATTCCATTATAAAATTCTTATAAAAAGTCAACAAGGGTATAAATGACTCTGTCTCATAATCTTTAAAATATTAAGAATTATTTGAATTACATTTTTAAGAAACATGGATGTGGATGATAAAGAGGTCCCAGTAGATAATTACGTATAAACAACCTCGGATAATGAAGAGATTGTGAAATAAACACTTACGTTGTACTTTTCCTTGGTTGAGGGTAGGTTAAACTCCTATATAATGGTGAAATAATTGTTATTAAATTATACAAGAATCATGTACAGTAGTATGATATCATATATGATCTTTTAACATTCATTTGTTGATAATATCTTAGTATTATCGTTGTTTCGGATGTTAACTTACTCATTTTCTATTATATGTTTTGTTACGTAAGCCAAGTTTGTTATGGATAGGTTGTATCTTATTCACATCCCTAATTGTATCATGTCCTTAAACATTATTTTTAATCATCAAATGAGAATTAGACTTGAATGGATACGATGGGGAATGAATCTCATCGCGTTCGTGGAGACGGTAGTCTGTACGTACGCACGAGTGACAATAGCATTCTTTTGATATTAAAATAATATATAATTGAAAAGCATATCATATATACAGAATCATTATCATGTTATATTTATTATTTCCATGAATTACACATAGTTATTATACCCATCCAAATTAAAATTTGTTGAATAACAGTTACACCACGACATGGAGACGGTAAGCCGTACGTACGCACGTATGGTGACATGTCATTAAAAGGATGGATAGAATACTGAATATGGTTGTACCATATTTATAATAACATCAAATTATAAATAATATAATGGAGTTATTATTTTAGAATGGGAATAACAAATAATGAATAAGTTGAAGAAGAAAGGAACTTGAAAGTGGGTGGTGAAGACATTACCTCTTCTTCGGGTTCTTCCTTTTGATTTGATCAAAAGGGCTCCATAAGTTGGATTTATAATCAAACTAAGGACTCTAGGTTGATTTGAGGGAATTTTAGAGAGTATTTGGGCCGGGTTGGCCAAGCCAGAAGTCTTTGAATGTGTGAATTAGTGAGAAGGGGGAGTTCCCTTTTATAAGAGGGGTGAGGGGAACCATTGGAAAATCAAGAAATATTATTTTATAATAAATTCATATTCAGTTTCTAATGGCTCAAAAGTGGATTATTTAAAGGTTAAAGTGGGGATGAGTCGAAAAACACTCAAACTAAAGTTTTTAGATAGTTTTGGGTAACTAAAATAACCTTATCTTTTAGTTTTAACTCTTAGTTAATTAGTTTGACATTTACCATGTCACTTTGTATTTTTATATTATATAGTTAATAAACTTACTATATACATACAAGCGACCCGAAAGTGGTCCATTAATGATAAAAATATCATGATACAAGTCCTTTGGACAATACTTATATTTTTAGGAATAGAATATAAATTAATAATATAATATTTGGTTAAAAAAGCTTTTATGTCAATTTTGACACTATTGGGTATTTTGTTTTTTGATAATTTTATAACAGCATTATTACTTCAAAACAAATTTATATAACCAATACTAATATTTAATATTAACCTATAAAATTAGTTTAATTCATAAAAAATCTCAAATTACATTTATTTTTATATTTATAATATCAATTATTTTAATATTTCATTAATTGGGTAATTACTGCATCACCATTGTGTCATAAATAAATTAAATAATATAATGTCTAAAAATTATAAATAAAATACCATTATGTAGGAAATATTTTTATCTTTCTAATGAATATTTACAATCGAATTTATCTTATGTATAAACCAATATTAAAATGTTTTAGTTATTAAACATTGATTTTAACTCTTTTAACTCTTCTTTGAATTAAATAATAATTAATGTCCTAATCAAATCCATGTGGACCTAAATGATAATATATTATTCCTTACATTGTTTTTGGTCGATATACACTTGTCCAATAGAATTAGGACATGTGTTAGGGTAATATTAATATCATTTTTACCCTTAATTACCCTATTTACTTTTAACTCTGGTAAATAAAAGTAAAAGGTTTCTATTCACAAAAAATTATTTTCATCTCATTGAACCAAATTTTACTCCTTGATATTATCCATGTATCTCAGATTTTAGAAATTCCTCTTACAGAAGTGGTAAAATTATTTTTTATGTGAATTTCCAAATTCTCCTAGGGGTGGGTAAAAGACGGTGAAAAGTTAAATAAAATTTTTATATATCTAAAATTATTCTAAACTGACTCCAATGAATTACATTCTACTTATATAAGTATTATATATCTATTTTGAACTTAATTAAATTTAATTAAAATAAATAAAAATTTAAATAAAAATTCCGTTTTAAACTATAACTCACTCTTTTTTCACTATTCATAAAAAATTGAAAGTTTTCAGAAAAATAACAAAATTTCACCCTATGATAATTTCAATATTCCGAATAAAAAAATTACGACCATTTTGAAAGATAAAATTTATAAAATTTCAAAAAGTCAGTATTACTATTCATAACAGGTAGTTTGATTGGTTGTGGTGTGTGTGTTAGAACTCGAAGTTGCGTACGACACACGCTACTATATTATTCAAAGGGAAGCGTAACGTGGAAGTTTGGGGTGTTACAATAATTGAAAAATGGAAACATTCCCCAGGCATATATATAGCCTTCCATATCTATTATAATAAAGTACGTAATTTTTTAAAACCAGCTTTTATAATTAGTTATAAAGAGTATAATTTATGTATAAATAAAATAATTGTTACATGACTATTATTATGGTGGTGATATAAATGTATCATATACATAATAACCATAACTTTAATAATAGATCCCTAATGATATATAAGTCAATTAATACAAGAAACAATGAAAATAAGGAAAAATTACTAAATATTGGGTTATAAAATGTTATTAAAGAATAATATATGTTATTATAATTATTAATATGGTTCTTTAATAAGTTATTAACATGTTTAAAACTCTTATTCAAGAGGATAAGTCACTTTTACCATAAATAAGCGTGAAATAGCAGGATTCATCACAATTTTTCTTCATTAAGGCATATTTTATTACAACACCACAAATTTACTATATATGCTGTATAAACTAAAAATTTGACATGAAATATCATTATTTATTAGTAATTCATGGTATTTATATTTTAAATTTTAAATATTTAATTCAATTAGGGGTTTCACTAAAAAAATACCAAGTGGTAAATAATTTCATATCTAAATTTCATTTCATTATGTTATATTACTCCTTCATTGTCTTTGATATTCTATGATTATATGTACAATTACATTAGAATATATATATTTTTATTTACAATATATTTATGTGGATTTATAGTTGGTATGCATAATTGATTCATTGATTAGTTCCCACTTAATCATTACAATCATTGTAAAAGTTTACATAACAATACAATTCTAATTGATATTGTTTTCCAATAAATTTCAAATAATGGAATGTATTTGATCATTATATAATAAACCTATAAAATTTTCACTATCTATGATTATTCAATATATTTTCAAGAAATATTACCATTTTCCATCCTTTGGTACTTAAAATAATTGATAAAATGTTTTTAAGATAACATGACTTTATTTATCTCTTAGTTGGATTTCCATTTTCCACCAAAACCAGGTTTTCTAACAATTTTTCAATAATTTTAAAATATTTTCCAAATAATTAATTATAGAAAATTTGACAAATTTTTACTTTTTAAATTTTTTTAAATGGATCATTAATGTTAATTTCAAAAATATTTCTCATTTTTATTTTACCAGTAATGTTAATGGAATCTTTGTCTTAACATATACGTCATGAACATAATTTTCATCCATCCCGACCATTATTTTTATTAAATATTCCTTTATATATTTTCAAGGTTATTTTGAAGTGAAATTATTTTTAAAAAATTTTATGTATTAAATGTTTTTAAAATAACATTAGATATTTTCCACATGATTTTTTTAAATGATTTGTATTGTCATTTATAAGTATCCCATGTTAATTTTAATGAAAAGTATACTCCATTTATTTTATGATTTTTTATTTTTTAATAATTGTTTTTAGAAATGACTTTTTTTCATAAAAATGTATTTTGTTATCATTAAATGGGGTTACCATTAATAAAATTCAACAACCCTTTTTGTTACTTTTGCTCTAATGCATATATTTTTTAGTGATACCATCTTCATTCTTTCTCTGGTTTGATTATTATTTTTCAAAGAGATTGTTTTGGAACCCATTAATTTTACCTAGTTTTTTCATATTTCAAAGATATTATTATGAAACCTATTTATTTTCCATGGATAAATCATGATTGAAAGATATTTTTATGGAACCCATTTCATTTCCATGGGGTAATCATGTTTTAAAGAGATTAATATTAAACCAATTTCATTTTGTTGGGAAAATAAAGTTATAAAATTAATAATGATTGTTTTTATGGGTGTTATGATAAATTTAATGTCATATATACCTTATATATATATTTTTTTATTGTAAATTATATATGAAGGGTATGCCGATATTGCATCGGGCGAGCCTGATATTGCTTATGCAATGGGTACTCCCATATTACACTCCAATGCCTTGGGTAGTTGTTATGTTATTAAGAGAATTATATTGGAAGCCAAAATTTGGTTGTTCTATTTTAAGGGTTATATATGGTTATTTAAGTGTTCTATGAATGTTATTTCACAATATACCAATATGTTTTGTATATTTTTTCTATGGTTTATAGTGTTTCCTTTCACCAAGATTAATATTACATAGCTTATGATTATTGATTCTAAAAAGTAATTATTTTGTTAAACACTTAAGACATGTTTCATGATCGATGATTTTTTCATTGGTGTGTATGTGTTATTTTATTATTATCTCATTCACATTGATTATGATGTCATACCCTCATGCACTTCTTATGTTCAATCATGACATTCAGTTGTTAAGGGTCATGTTTTCCCTTACAAAGCATTTTATCTCACACATCTTATCTTTCCTTTTACCCAGGTTTTTATACAATAATATTGAAGGAATTATGTTTATATAAGATTTTATATGGTTTATGATGATAATTTAATGTGAAATAAAAAAATATTGGTCATTTTGGATAAATTTTCATTTACGGATATTGTTATTCTTAGTGTAAGATATTTTCGTAATCCCCATAAACTGTAACCTTATATGGGACATGATAATATAATTGATTCAATTTTTCCTTTTTATATTATATTATTTAGAAGGAAAAAATTTGGTTCATAATTATCAGATTTAAAGAAGGAAATGTAATGATTATGATTTCATCACTGGATCTTGGAGTGCGGGTTCTGGCCTATTATAATTGTTATCATTAAAAAGGTTTAGATAACTTTGGAGATTATAATTTAATCATGTAAAGGTATCATAAGATTTGTGGATAAAATCATAGGTCTATAATATAAAGTATTATCATAAGATAAATTTACTAGACACCCCTTTTAAGGATTAAATTTATGATATCTTAAGGATATTAATGAAACTTAAGCATTTATTTTATTACGTTTAATTATAGATAAAGATTTTGTTTAGCAAGATGTATGAATGGAAATTTTGTGGAAACAATATTTTAGGTATATATAACCTTTAGGGTTTATCTTATTATAGATATTTAAATAATTATGGGAACATAATATTTTTCATATAGATAGCCATGGGATTGATAAATAAATAAGTGACTAAGTGATTAATTTTATTCAAAAAAAGTTCATTCTATTTTTTTCATGAAATCTGAAAGGTACGAGACAACATTTTTTGTCAAGAAAATCATTAATGTTATGGTTTTCATGAATAATTTAATTTGAAATTATGATATTACAATTTAATTTTTGAGATTAAGGTATTATTTCATTATAAAAAGGATTAATCATTTTGGGGATTATATTACCATGATCGATCCATTTTGGGGTTTGAGAATTTCAAAATATCGGTGGAATATATTTCTATAACTTTTATATTTATAAAATCCTATTAAAATCTTTAGTGCTTCAGGCAGGAAAAATCAATCTTGAATACACATCATTTAGAGAAAATATGAGATTCTGGTGTAAATTTGTTAAAGGGTAAAATTCTACTTGTTAGGTAATTATTTTTCACTAGGTTTTCAGTATATATGGGGAAATAATTCATCAACATTAGGAGAAGGATCTTAAAATAAAAATGATACCCTATTAAATTCATAGCCGATGAATTAGAAGGTATTTTGAATCATCAATAATATTTTATTTTGGGGCCCTTAACATTAAATTTATTATTCACTTGTTTATGACCAATGACATTAATAACACTCAATAATTATTTATTATTTTATTCCACATCCAAATCATTACATCCCACTTATGTTATCATATTTATGAACCTAGAATGTGTCATTAAAGATGAACCACATACCTACCTTTCACTCTTTTCAAGAAAAAATTTTATTAAACATTTTTTTGATGTTTTTTAGAACAAAATTATTTTTATATTTTGATCTTCTGATTATAGATATGAAGTTAAAATTGTAAGGATACAATTTATTAGGAGGGAGGATTTAACCCCATTAGATTTAAATAAATAAAATAATGTTCGATAGCATAAATGACATGAAACAATGATCTTAGAAGAAAACACAGATTTCCCAGAATTTAAGATATATTTTTTATATAAATTTAATCTATTTGATATATTGTGGTAAATGAAACCCTGAAAATTTTATGTTCGATAGCGTACACCCAGCTTAAATGACCAAGGATATATAAGAAAATAATAACATAACCCTTAAATTGGTTGACATAAATTGTATTTACTAATTTATGAATTATATATATAGTTTTTAATAAATATAAATTATTAATAAATATTTCATAAATAATCAATCAATTTTTAGAAAAGTAATTTTATAATTCAAAATTAGCCTTCATTATAAAATATTTCTATTTATATCCTTAAAGAACATATTGTAATAATATTTTGTAAAATTTATAAAATATATTTTATAATAATAAAATTATATTTTATATAGTAATATCCAAATTTATTTTGGGTTATATTTTGGCCTTTTTTAAAAAAAATTGATTTTCAGTGAAGCGTGAAAAAATTACGATTTCTATCAAAATTTCATTTTCTTTTAAAAGAATTAGGTAATTAAAAAATTCACAAAATTTTATGAATATTATTTCATTTTAAATAATCATTATTCAGTTTAATTTAATCAGCTTAATTAAAATTAAATCATCATTATATTTTATTTTGGAAGTTGTCAGATTTTGGGTAAAAATATTTGTTTTCTCTTAATTTTTTTAATGTTCCTAATTTTAATTATTTTTTATTTAATTAACAAAATATATAATTAAGATTGATTTAAATGAAATTTATAGATTATATATCATTAAATTATGATTTATATTCACACAATTATAATTATTATATAGTGTTAATAAAAAACCCTCTTGTGGTTGGAAAATATAGACCTAAAGAAAAACCATTTTTTTATCACGAATATGGGATTTATTTTAAATATTTTTTCCCAATTTTAAAAATATTTTTTTGAAAAAAAAATATAATTTTTGAATTATTATCTAAATATTATATTACAGTTTTTTTCTGAATTTTATGAAAAGATTAATTTTTTATGAATTTTTGAAAATATGGAATTTTAATTGAAATATAACTTTTCATTTGAACTTTTTAAAAAAGTTTAATTTTATTTTAAATTGGTTATAAAGTTAAATTATTTCAATTATATATCTATTAATCCAATATTTTTAATTTTATTCAATTTCGTATTGAAATTGGATATACAACTTTATAAATATTTGAACATTTTCTCTTTGAAAACCCAATTTCTCGACACATCTGTGGGAATAATTTTAATTTTAATTTTTTTATTAATATGAATTTAATTTTGAAATATTTAATACAAATTTGGAATCTGAATAATTTATATTCTATAATAAGGAAATATTAATTTTTTACATAAATGAATATTGAATATAGTAAAAAAATAATTATTATGGGTAAGGTTAAAATAAGTTCACCAGGGGTTAAACAAACGAAATGAGGGTTGAAATAACCGAATACTTATCAAAAATATATTTATTGGAAATATTTATAATTTAAAACTTCTATTATAGATAATTTTCTCATATTTGATCCTTTTTAAATTATAAAATATTGTTAGATTATTTCTTTTAAAATATTACAAATGTGGCACTCACATCATATATAAAAGGCCACCCATGTCCTCATATATTTTCAAATTAAAACCGCATTGGTTCAGATAATACCATATCAAATAACACATATAATTCCCTCCTATAATCCTATAAGCCTTAGTGTGGGAATAAATCTATCCAAGGAAGGACTTTGATGCAAACCAAAAGAGTTTACATAAATAAGAGGTAACATTCTTTAACACGTGTTTTTATTTTATTAATTAATCCACATCATTAAATTATAATTAAACCATGATAATATAATAAAATTAGTATATTAAATATATTAATTTTTTATTATGTTAATTGAATAACCTAAATCCATATATTCATCCATTAAATAGATTATGAAATTATCATTCCTGTGTATGACGGACTACTGCCTTATGAACCGATGTCATTAATTTTTCTATTAATATATCTCAAATTTTTGTATTATAAAGGATATAAAGTATATATGTGATATTTATGAAATTATTATATCTATATATTAATTTTATTACATATACCATTTTTACACTCTATTCTGTTTGGGATACGATAAAGTCTTTTTTGTATACAACAGATTACCGTGTTGCGAAGCGATGATAATTTTTTTTTTCACCAACAATTTACATATTAGGTAATAAGGTTAAATTTAATGAATATGTGTGATATAAATGATATAATTATTATATTAATAATATATTTAGCATTATTAAACTATAATATATCTTCTTCATTCTTACATTTTCACTTAATGTAGGACGATAACGTCGTTCAGGTACATGTGGACTACCACATTAATTAAGCGATAAGACTCTCTATTTTATCAGCACACCACATAAATGACATATATATGAATATTTAAATAAATTATATATTTTATATGATATTTTTATCATTAATTAAATATTAAATATTTCATACCAATTTTCATTAATGATCATTGAAAAATAGAAATTTTACTCATTTGTATGTATAAATTACTATCTCCATGCTTATAACATACATGATTTTCAAAAAAATAAAAATTATTTGGTCTTAAAAATAATAATTTATGAATAAATATTATTATTATTTCATGATTATTATTTATAATATGACAAAACAATTTTATATGCACAAGAATAAGAACACACGTTATAAAGAACGAATGAGAAAACAAAACAATTTGCACCCAAAATAATAAAAATAATAAAATGTTATTAAAAATAGGTTATGAGATATTATAAATGGATCATATATGAAATTATAAATAATAATATGGTTATATAATAATTTAAAAAAATTAAAATCCTCTATATGTTATGTTAAATCATGTTCATCCAAAAGGAAGAATGAGGTAAGGGGCTTTGTCACAATTTTCCTTTATTGACACATATTTTATTGTTGAGCACTTTCTTTATTATATATGTTGTAAATAATGTCTTTTTGGAATGTAAAATAATGTTTAATTAAAAATACATGGTATTTTATGATTTAAATTAAAATATTTCTTTTATGTTGGGTTTTTACATAAATTATACCAATTGATAATGAATTTCATAACTCAATTTTGTTTCGTTGGGTGATAATACTCCATTGTCATTGATGATATAATATTATGTGTGTAATGAATTTAATTTTATTTATTTCCAATTATTTTATGTTAATTTATTGTTTATATACATAATCGATTCATTTACTAATTCTCACTTCAAAATTATGGTCATTGTAAGGGAATATTTTATGATAACCCTACTTTTTATTACACAATTAAACATAATTTATTACATAAACATTACTTGACACAACATATAAGATCGAGAGGTATTGTGTATTTGGGGATTAGGATCATTAAATAACAACTTAATAATGAAATACAACATCTTTATTGAAAACATCCATTTCATGACCACTACATTCCCTCGTACATAACATTGCATGGAATAACCTGAGGACATGGATAAGAAAATGGTGAGCTATAAAGCCCAGTAAGGGAATAAACATGTAATAAAATGAATATTAAAATACATGTTAGATAATAGGAATATAAATAGATCAAAAAATAACCATAAACATAAAGGCATGATAAAGTATGACAATCATAACATGGAAATGTGGAAACAACACATAACATGAAATTAGCATGAGAAAAGGCTCATTGCACATGGATCATGAGTAAACACTCATTGAACATGAATAATGAGTAAAACCTCATTCTAATAAAGTAGTATTAGTAAAAACCCATTGCACATGATGTATGTTGGTACTATACTTTACAAAATGCATTAGAGCGCTATCAGGGTGCTCCCTTCTTAGACATTTCATTACATTCATAAGTGTGCAACATGGATCATAAAACATTGAATCATTAAATATAATAATTTATTACATGATAAAAGTATGTGTAATACATACATCAATATCTTTAAACAATAAGTAAATTTTAAAAAAGGTGAATACCCTTGTTAGATTAATGGGAATGGTATTCACTACACAATGACTTTGGCATGGCAAACCATGGTGCAATTTCAGCAACATAACGACATGACATAAGAACTCATAAAAATGGAGGATTAGAGATAAAGTGGTGTGTCATCATATTTAAATGACATGTAATTTAATGGGGTCATATAGATACATTTCTAGACAAATTTAATGGAATTTATATTCATGACACAATAGAACTGCTTGAATGTAAATGAGGAGAGAGAAATTACTTTCGGAATCGGAGCATAGTAACAGGTGTACATGGGAGGAAGTTAATGAGAGATAAAGGGGTCTCCCATCATTCAAACATAAATAGGGGTATATGGGGGAGGTGTGAAACCATTCCCCAATATTTTTAATTGATATTAAAAGGTCATAACAAGTTAAAGAATATTGTATAAAAATGAGAAAGGAAGAAAACCATTACTTGGAAGTGTCTTTCCAATGGATTGAGAGAGGCTTATTGGGAGCTCAGGGTGCCCTGAAAGGATTCTATAGAGAGTAAGGAAGAGGTTGGATGAACTCCAAAGGATTTTAGGGAGGAGGAAGTGGGATCATGGGTGGGTTTATGTAATAAAAGAGAGGGAATTTTTTATTATTTAGGTTTGGGACACCTCACATTAAACTAATCAAAACCACAAACCATACCATGTTTTTCCCATGGTTTTTTCCATAGGGGAGTGGAAAAAAATATTTTATAAGGAAAAATTCCTAACTTCTTAAAATAATAGGTTTTCTTATGTGGAGGTGAGTCACACTCCCAAGGAAAACAATTTTAAAAGATGAAATGGTTAATAAGTCTTGAAGGGTCCACTAAAGATTTGTAAAATAAATCAAACAAACCAAAAATCACATTATATTAAATGTAAAAAATATAATTTCCGAAAAAAAAGTTTATATTATTTTATTACATCACTATTAGGTCATTATGATGTCTTAAAACATAATAAATATTTAAACGGTATTTAATTTTTACCACAAAATTTGTCTGTCTTATAAAATTATGAAAAATTCACCGTCAGATAATTTCATCATCATGACTCAATAAATAATATTAATTTTATATAAATAATTTTCAAAATATATTAAACATCACTTTTAAAATAAAAACTGACATTTATAAAAAAATCATGGGTTTTGAAAAAAATGGATTCCAAACATTAATAAAAATTACAATTGAACTCATAAAATTATACAATCATTTATATTTAATATAAGTTAATATAATAATAATAATATTTTATTAAAATAGTATTTAATTCAATAATCAATTAATTCTTCAAAATATATATCTTAGATGAATATTAACTAACAATACAATTTGTTCTTTAAAAACTATTTACAGGGTAACAATAAAAAAATGAATGTATATTCATCATTATATAGAAAAATATTGTAAATAACCATAGTACTAGGGCCTTGTTACATTACCCCTTAATACACCTGCATATGACTAAAGGGTGAGGTTTGTGATTGTGACAGACTCTTGGGGTGGCTCGGATAACATCGCTCGGGTGGTAATCTCTATCAACATCCACTTCTCTCGTAGGCGGTTCCGCTCAAGCTTAACATGTTCAAGATCGTATTGAGATTGTTCAAGAGCGAAGCCCAATGATGAAACCTCCTTTCTGAGCTCTAAAAAATTGTCTATATACGGGCCAAGTAAACTGTATGAGGCCATCGCTTCCTTTGGATTTGTTAAAGTCCATATTTATAATAATCATTTGATCACTGTTCGACAGATAAAATAGAAACAATCACAATTATTAATGGTATTTCATAATCAAAAAACATAAAATAATAGAATTTCATATGTTGTCGAACCATTTCACATATTAAGAGTTTTAATTTGATCAAGAGGGATTTTCAGTAACAAAAGTTCAGGTCATTACGTATTTCACAATCTAATTCTAATACATATTTTTTATTCTAGAATTTCACTTGTAGGAAATTATTTAATAATTTTCTAATAAAATTATATAATTTATTATTTTTATTTTTATTCCTAAAATTTTCATGTAATATTAACAGTTCCATACATTGGTACTAAAAATAATTGATAATTTTCTTAAGTAAACTTGACTGCATTTCTCTCTTAGGTCAGAAATCTATTTTCTTTCAAAACTGTATTTCTAAAAATATTTTTAATATTTTAAAAATGATTTATAAAATAATTTTTTAACCTTTTTAGTTTTTTACCAATAATAATTAAAGGAAACATCATGTATTTTTCAAAATAATGCTCATTTGGATTTTATTAAATATTTGACGGGAATATTTATTTTAAAATGTATTGGATGAATTGAATTACCCATATCAATGACCATTTTTTAAATTATATATTAAATTATATTTTATTGAGGTTATATTCAATGAAATTAATTTCAAAAGGTTTAATTTTTTCAGAAAGGGTTTTCATGCATGAATGTTATTTTAGTCAAGAAATTTATTAAATGGGTTCCATGTCATATATTTTATATTTCCAAGGTTGTTTTCCTAGAAAATTATTATCATAGTATTTTATGATTTTTTAGTTTTTTGAATGATATTTTCAAAATGAAAAGGGAGTTGTACTCAAAATGTATTTAATGATATATCAATGGTATTTCTATTGATTGACATAAAAAACCCTTGCTTCTTTACTTATGATCTAATGGGATAACATCTATATTTTTTCTCCAAATGTATTATGACTATTTCAAAGAGATTGTTATGGAACCCATTTCCTTTCCATGGGTTAATCATGATTCAAATTGATTTTTATGTATCATATTTCTTTTCCATGGGTTAACCATGTTTAAAATATAATGTTATGGAACCCATTTCGTTTCTAGTGTTTAATCATGATTCAATGTGATGGACATGAACCCCATTTATTTTCAATGGGTTAATCAGGTTATAAAAGAAATAATGATTGTTTTTATGAGTTTTATGATAAAATAAATTATCTATATACCTTATTCATGTTGTGGATGATTGATATTATATATAATGGGTTCACCTAGATAGTGCCAGGTGAGACCGATATACCTTATTTGATGGGTACACCCAGATACCACTCCAATACATTGGGTAATTATTATGTTATTTGATTAATTATATAGGATGTTTACCAGCTATTTATTTCATTTTTAAGGGTTAATAATGATTTTTGTACGTATTATATGAGGATGATATTCTAATATATTGACATGTTTTATCTATGTATGATATGGGTTAATACTAATTTATTTGATCAAGATTAATATATCGTGGCTCATTATTATTTATTCTGACGACTCTTTCTTTTGTTAAATACATATTCCATTTTTCAAGATTTAGTATTTAGGTACTGATGGGTATGATTTATTTTATGATTCTATCATGCAATATAATTTTTTCATTCTATCGTTATGAACTTCTTGTGTTCATTGATGAAATTCACTTATTAATGCATATGTTTACCTTTACTGAGCAGTTGATCACACCCTTCTTATCTTTTTATCCACAAGTTAATAATATAAAATGATGAATGAATATGTTTAGAAAGGATTTCTTTTGTATGATGATGATAACATAATGTGAAATAAAAAATGATGGGTTAAGTAGGAGAAATGATCAATTTATTACATTGTTTTTGTTTATGTAGTATTTTTTCAAATTATATAAAACTATAAACATAACAGGTCCTTTAGAAATTAAGTGATCCAATTTTTTCATCTTATTTAATATGTTTGGGATATTAAAATTGAGTCACAATTACAAGTGTACAATCTAGAAATTTAATTATTATGATTTTAGCACCATATCCTAGAGTGTGGGTCGTATGATGTTCTAAAAATCATGTGTATAGTATGGGAACAATCATCATATACTATAATTATGGTCAATACATATTAAACAAACTATATTTGGTGTTATTACCCCTAGATAAATCTTTTCCAAACCAAAATTTTTTTAGTATCTAAACATGGACTTATTTTTTGGATAGTAACATGATCTATACCTTAGAAAAAATATATATTATCTTATAATTAGACATATATGTATATTCAATCATAGGGTTATGTTCCTGAAATAGGTTTTATTGGATATCTAGTTACCAATGTTTCTACCAAACATCCACTGATATCAACCATAAAGACCCCAAGACTAGTTTCCTAGCATCATTGGCTACATTACTAAATTGTCATGAGATACATGGTATCACATCCCAAAGGACAGAATAACATATTGTATTGATGAACTAGGTAAAATCATTATTTTCATTTTACATTGTAAATAAAATATAAAAACATAGATAAAGTAAACATTATCAATTCATAAACTCATTTAGGGATTTATTATTAATATCCTATAGAAATGAAACAAAATAAGTGTGAGATTAGATTGTCGTTAAGGGTTATGTACACTTGAATCTATCATTTGTAAATAAGTCATAATCTATATGAAAAAGTTAATAAATAAAAAAAATCCCATTTAATCATTAAATTAAAAAAAATGAATCCATTGATAATATCAATGTAGTAATATCATGTATGATAATATCTAAAATCTCAATGAAACAAATGTATAATATTGTATGTCATGATCTCAAAATGATGATATTTTTACCATCAAGGGATTGTTCCAAGATAGTATAATAGTTGGAAAATTATACACCAAAAACCTGCATGATAAGGATTTCCAATTTGATTGACTCATGAGACCTATAAATATATATCTAGTGGCTATAAATTTCCTCTCCAATAACGAAAATCTTCAAACACATTACTCATATATTAAATTATAAATGTAATTCACAAAAAATGTGCTTCATAAATAAGTATTCTTATTGAGTAATGAATTATGAATATCATTATTTACCCAATCAATCATATAAAAAACACCATATATTTAAATGGTATAAAAATTTGGAAATAATAATATCTATGTTCTCAATAATATGGATATTTTAGATGGAAAATGATCAAATTTAAGTGAAATTTTAGGATAATGTCAACGACGACAAAATTTAGGAAGAGATAAGAGATATCCATTAATTCATTAGGAAATTATATTATGAAGAAAAATGAAGTCTTTTAGAATACATAAGAAAAGGAAATAGAGGCATTTAAAATAAATTATCAATTTTGTATTTTCGTTTTGAAACATTTTAAAAATTATAGAAGAAGACTAATATCATTAAATAGTTTTCACAGCGGGAAATTCTTTTAATGTCATATACATTAAAAATAAAAAATCATTCTACGTTTTTTAAATAAAGATAAAAATGACCCTTTTAGAATACCTTATAATGACTACATTTAAAAAGTGTAAAAATTAAACAATAACATACAATTTCATTAATAATTTATTTAAGTAAATTAAAATAAATTTTGTAAAAAAAAATTAAAAAATATGGATATAGAAAAAATATATACCCGATCATAAGATAAATTAGTTTGAATTTTAGTTTAAAAATTTATTTCCTAGTTTCAACGTATAAAGAGAAGGGATTTTTTATAATAAAACATGGAAAATACTTAAATATCTATAGGATAAGAAAATGTACGATTTTTAATAAATATATATTATGAAATTCCTTCGATAGAAAATATGTGTGATCCTTAAAAAATGAAAATGTAAGATAAATTATTTTCTATTTGGTAACTTTTAAAATTTGATGCCCTGACATTTTAAAATTAATTTAAAATATTTATAATCATTATAAATATAAATTCATCTTGAATACATAAAATGGATTTTATATGCACCCATTAAGTTAAATATGTTCATAATACTGAATATATCTCAATAGAGTGGACATTGAGACAAATTTCCTAATAATATCATATCATTGTTGTGAGAATTAATAAATGGAGTGACTATGTGTGAATATTTAAAAAAAATATTAAATAAAACAAATATAGTGAGAAATCATTTTATATATTACCATTTCTTACCATAGTCAACGAAGTTAAAGTATAACGCATTGAATGAAAATTGAGTTAAGGAACCGCTTACTTCTGGCTAAAACATTGTTGAACATGATTTAACCTTAGGTATAATGATTTTACTGTTTATATTAATTTATAATAGAATAATATACATATATATAATATCATTTAGGATTCAATGATTATATTTCAATGCCGGGTTGTTAATAATTTTTTTAAATTTATATTTTTGAGTGTTACCTATCTCATTTGTCAGGTATGTTTTGGTTAAGTAGATTATGGCCATTTTTATTTATCTTGGTTACATAATTTATATAATTATAATCAGGATATAAATATCATATATATTAACCATATATATATTTATAATCATCCACGAAATATAGATAGAGATAAATGAATGTCACTTATTACAGAGATGATATGATATATGTAAGCATGAACGTTGTTTTCACATTTCGACAAATGGAATGAAAGAAAGGTAAATAATAATTCAAAATTAAATATTTATTATAATATCATATATTACATATATATCTATTTAATCTATAATTATTACCACTTATGTAAGCAGGAAGTGTAAAATGAATCAAATCGCATCATGGAGGTGGTAGTCCACTCATACTCACATGAAAAGTTATCATTTTCAATGGATGGAAATTAAATAAATTAAACTATATATTATCATTTAAGAACCATATTTTTTTCATAAATATAAAATATAATAATTAGTTCCATATTAATAACAATCTATGTAAGGCAATAATTGAAAATAAATTATATCATTTTGCGAGGTTGTAGTTCGTTGTACACATGAACGAGGGTTTTATTTCCCATTTTATGGAGAATGATATGGATAAATGTTATTAAATAAACATAATAAATTCTAATTATATGTTAGATACTGGTGTTAGGATATTTTAATGGTTATGATATAATTTTTTTGTGGTAAAATAAAAAGAAAAATGATTGTGCTTGGTGAAGATGAATACATATTCTTTGAAAGAGCTCATTCAGATATCCTATTAAGATAAATAGGGTTGAAATTTTGAGAATAACATATCCCAATTAACTTATTTAATAATTATTGAATAAATTTGGGAATTCTTTTTTTTATATAAGTTGGTCTAGTTTATTGACATAAAATAGGATAGGTGGTATCATTTTATAGTGAATGAATGGGAACACATGGAATAAATAAAAATATTTACATATAATAAATTCATTTTCATGTGAATGTGGAGGAATGATTTCATAATTTTTAACATAATATAATAAGTGGTTAAAATATCTTCAAACAATAAAATTGTATATGTTTATGTGGTATTTTAAACAATATATTTTGGTTTAACAATTTCATTAAACAATTTTAACCTTAACTGTAGTAACAAATTTTTTTAGCATTAATGGGTTATAATTTTAAATATAAGGTAAAAATTTTATAATAAATTAAATGGTTATGAAATTTATGACCATTTAATATCCGCTTATCCTAGTTAAAATTTTTATGAAATTTTAAATAATTTAATATTTTTTATAATATTATTATTTTCATTAGTGATACTATTTATTTATTTTGACTTCAAAAATATAAATAACATGATTGAATTCGAATGAAATCTTTTAAAAAAAACCTAATATGTTATATTTATCTATTAATTTCGTGGAAGAAAAAAAATCACTCAAATTTTATTACTTTTAAACATTTTAAAATCATTTACAACATTTTTCTAAAAATTTAATAAATAACGTGTTGACTTTGCATACTAATTTAGTCTTATTATTCAATTAAAAGAAATTAAAAATAAATTAACATGATAAAATAACATTTAATATTTCAAAATAGTATTTATTACTGAACTTATACCCATTTTATCGTGATGTAAAACCCTTTTAGAAATTAATTTCTAGAGTGTGATATTTTGGAATTGTATTTAATTAAAATAATATTAATGTCCTTAACAATAGAAAATTAAATAAAATTTACATATATTCAATATTAGGATGGATATGGATGAATTAATATCAATTAAGTAAATAATGTGATGGAATTAATTTTATTTCATTATTATATTATTTTAACCTTAATTTCCTAATTTTCCCGTTACCAAGGAGATAATTTTTACCATATTTACTATTCAAAATGCCTTAAAAGAAACGGTCCCTACTTTATACATTTAAAAATCAGGATTAAATATATATAATACATTTTTTAAAATTAAAATCTATTATGATTCAAAAATTTATTTAAAAATAATTTTACAAAATAAGATTAAACAATGCCTTCCAGAAAAATGTATTTTAAGATTATAAATTAGCTTATATAAAAAATAATGTAAAATTATGATCCTAATGGAATTTATAAAATTATTTTAAATAAAATGGATATTATGTGAGTTTAAATATAAAAATATAATCATGCTTTTCTCTTAATTTATTTAATGAAAAAAAATTAATAGTTTATAAATATCGGTATTTTTCACTATTCACTAAAAGGCCAATCATTTTAGAAGAACCCAAAAATTTCACACTAATTTAACATTGATATACTTATTTCAAAAAATATTTTAAAAAATTAAATTTCTAAATTTTTCCAAAATTAATTATAATTTCCAATCACAAAATGTAATAAAATAATTTTTTACAAAGATGCATTTTTCAAGAATAAAATGATCTTACTAAAAAATTAGTGAGTATTTGCTAAAAATTTAAAAATATATTTTTATTGAGTATGATCATTATTCTTATATCATATAATTTATTTATTCATAATCATACCTTACAATTCAATGGATAGGTTTTCAAATCTTGATAATATTATTTTAATAATATATCTCAACCTAAAGCTCGGTGTTGTATATTAAATATGATATTAAACTCTTAAAATTAAATATATCTTATGATTTAAAAATGTTACATGGAAAGTGTCATATATCCTCACCTTCCTATCATATATGTCTTATAGAATTGAGGGAGTGGATGATTGATCTGGAAGACAATGAGGTTAAAGGATTCAGGAGTTTAATCATATCACAGTAGGTAGATCCTAGGTAATTTCTTAATAATGTTTAGGAGATTTTACACCATCATATTTTTTACTAGAAAATTAACAAGTTGAATATAATGAATATGTATATTTTACCTTATATAAATGACCATATTGATCAAATAAAAGGATTGAGGTGGTTTTCAGAATATTAATCTCATTTATAGGTACCATCAGTTGATTATCATAGTGAAAAACATTCATAATACTTATTTTAAAGTAGTCATAATAAATTTTAACATTTTGTTATTTTATTTGGTTATAATATTTCCCCAATAATTTTAAAGACCTTAATGAACAACCAATTCCAAATATTTCTAAATGATTTTTTTCTGGGGTTTTTTGGAAGATATTATTAATTATTAAATATAATATGAGGAACATGATCATTATTTTAGATATCATATTATGAATTATTATAAAGAACTGATTGTTCGAGAAACTATTTGAAGGTTATTTGTGGATCTAGAAAGATATAATCTTATTTAGTGTCATTTTTGAACATGTAATGTAATTTTATACTGAAAATATAGTAACTATTATGTCTTCAGTGACTCCAAAAAAAGTATTTTATTATTTATTTTTCCTTTGATTAGAAGGATACTTCAGGAAGTTTATGAAATTATTCAATAAATTATTTTTCATTTTAACTACATTTACCCATAAAGATGTAAGGTTCATATTGAGTTATGGGTGTCAAATATATTTTGATGAACTTAATAAAAGATTAATGGATTCTCTATTTTGATCTTTATCGGGATCTCTAAAGGATACAAAATGTATTATAATGTTTTGGTTATGGATTTAGGTTTGTGTTCTGACAAGGGAAAATCTTTTCATGGATTAAGGGTCCCTCTAGTAACACCCACATTAAAATAAACATTGAAACATATTTCATAAATATGTTGTTGTAATGATTGTTTTTAAATTTTAGTGAATAAAATATTCTTCATAAACAACAAATCATCTATATCGAAATTAATTTCAAAGGTATTTCATGTTTTTTTGGTCATTATATATCAGCTCACTACTAGAATTATCAGCTTTTTCTGAATATATAATTATCTATGTTGCCTTCTTCCTAAACTATAAAATGCTCAGGCAGATACTACTTCTATTAATGAGGTTTATATCCTCAATTAATTTCTGAAAGTGGTGTACAAAAATTCATCAATATTTAATGAAAAAATAATCCTGCACAATTTAACTTGACCACTTCATAAATCTAAATTTTATTTATTCAAAAAAATACTTTCGGTACATGTGATAAAATTCATGAGCATCACAAAACTGTAAAAACTAGAACATACCAAATCATTATCCTTATTATTTTTTGTGCTTATATTCAATATATCACTTCCAAAACTATAATATTTTCAAGGGATTATTCAAGATATATTGAAGAATTTAATGATTTAATTCATGTTTGGTATCATGAAAGAGTTATCATTCAAAGACGTAGTACACCATCACACGATTCATATAAACCATCTTATGCACCATTACCTAACTCAAGTTGTCATCTTGCAAATATTGTCTAAAAATATACTGTGATATCTCCTATATTATATGAAATTGATGAGGATAGGTTCTCCTCCAACAATTTCATATATCATGAAAATTATTTTCATGGGATGTCTCATGTGAGTTCTATTCCTTCCCATTATACTACATGTTCCTTCAAGAATTTAATGGTAAGAACATGGTTCTTTATTAAGGTATATAATAGTTTACTTCCCATAAATTTTCAGTTTTAATTATTTTTATGGACTAATGAGAATAACCTTTGATGTTGTGGAGGTTTTGGGGGTGTCAGAGGCTCATTCAAAGCCCACAACCATGCTTTTGTGGTAAAAAGGGTCAGGTTCATGGTTATTAAAATCCATGTAGGGCAGGACACACATTTACATTTAACTATGTGAAGATGGATAGTGGGAATCTACAAGTCAATCATTTTGATAAACTGTATCATTTTGCGGACATGGTTGTGCAAAAAACTATAGACTTTTTACAGATGAGTTTTTCATGGTTTGTGAACACTTAGATAATCCATGCACATTAACTGTACAGGTTTCCCTTCCTACAATATCAGGCACATAGTTTGGACAAACCATGAATCCCCCTGATTTCTGGGAATTTAACCATTTCCACTATTTTAATAATTTATTTCAATCCTAATTTCAATTGTCCTCTCGATTCACAACCCTAATCTTTGAGAGCTTATTTTGACGACTATACTATAAATCAATGGATATTCTTTGTATAAGCTCAGAATTAATAATTTTCAGATGAATCAAATCCATATTGGAAATATCTCCATTCCATTTTAGCCATTATTCATTATTCTTAGTATTATCTATGCTATTTCGGGGAAATATAATATTTTTTAATTTTATATTCTTCAACAATTTTCGATTTTCAGTCGATACAAATTGAATTAGGAGCTGATAATAGAATATCTCTCCACTATGGACCTACGATAGGTGGTCTCATGATTGTACTTCTAAGTCAATGTTTTATATATATATATATATATCATTATGTATTGTGCCTAATTTTTAGAGCAACACAAAATAAATGGATTTTAATCCTCATTTAAAATGATTATGTGGGATTTATATATCTTATGATAATATAGATAATTTATTAAAGGAAGTGAAAAATGAATTGGAACCCCCCATTGGGTGAGTTGTTAACTAATTGGACCACCATAAATGGATTTAACATAAATTACCATTGAGTAGTGTCATTACCCCTTCTTAAGGGATGTTAATTATTGAATGACAATAATAATTCTATTCTTAAATGATATTGATCAATACAATGGAATGAAATGACCTTGAACCTTGGAAATTACATGTAATTTCTTGATTATGATTGATTTTTTCCTCGATTTTATATTCCCACATAAGGAAATTAAGAGACGAAGCCTTCTATGTTTAGGCCTAGCCTTGAGCTCACCTTCTACAGTAAAATTTAACTTAAATGATTAAATGGTATTGATTGAATTCCTAGTACATTAATTGACCTTAATTTTGAGGTTATAATTAATTGAATGATCATGATGATGAACCATTACATAATTAAATTAAATTGATGAATTATTATATTCCGTTGGTGACACATGTGTTCATATATTAATTCCATTCAAATAATAATTTGTCTTCCACCTTGCTTTTGCATGGGTGACACTTCGACTCCATATATAGATTTTGAAGGAAGGAATCATAGGGGCTGAAAATTATATGCCTGTGTTATACATCGACTCCTTTTGGATTTCCAAGTATGTACATAGAGGGAAGTTGTTCATATACACCATCGGTGACACTTGGGATCCCTCAGTATGCCTCTAAGGATGGACTCAATTGGAAATGATGTTACACCATACATAGAGTGATATTAGGATTCCAGGGAGGAATGCCAAGGATGAGATTTTAAGGTGTTGTATTATGTTATACCTGGAGCGATACCTAGACTCCAATTTTGGAATGCCAAGGTTTGGATCAATTTATTAATTGTAATAATAATAAAATTATTTTTTTGATGCATCTGCAAATACAATGATCAATATAAGATTCGTTCAGAGAGTTATAATATAATTATGTTCTAGTTAGACATAATTAATTACATATCTTATAGGGGGAGATGAGAATCATTCCATGTATCATGGATATTTTATTAATTGAAACTGATTTATTAATTGAACTTGATTATAATTGATACTAAACTAACTGTTAATTTAGAAAATTACCGGCTAAGGCTGATGTATATAGAATATGATGGGTGTCTATGGGAACTCAGACCTTTAGGGGTTCATTAATTTCAATAATTACTTTACATATTCTAGTACTTCCTCTACACCATTAACATTATATATTCACTGACATTATAGAATTAGACCATTGGGTGAGTACCTATTGTTATTGAATAAGACACCATATTCAGGCCACCGATGTGTACTAAAATATAATATATGACTGCAGTTATGGAAATTGGAAAGATACTTACTTCAGGTTCTTGATTGATACCTAGGAGCAGGGGAGAATAGGACCGAGTTGAGGATCATGATGCTAGCTAAGATAATTTTTGGCCTTTTTTTAATTTTATTACAAATATTATACAGATTCCAAGTATTCATATTTTGGATATTTTTTAGAGACATACAACATGTATCATATTTATTTGTATGTGATATTAATTTTGGTATTGTTTATTTATATCTTTACTAGATTTTTTCTACTGTCTACTTGATTTACTACTTATTCTATTTATTTTTATTGTATATTTATTGTGATACACTCTGGTGATGGGAGAATAGACTCTCTACAGACACACCTAATTCCTCATTTCTAGTTGGAAGACTCTAGAGTTTGTGGATATGTTATTGAGTCCTAGTGTCTAATCGGGATCGAGTAACCGTTTAGTGAAACCTCAGTTCAGAACATTACAATGTGGTATCAGATAATAATTTTCTGGTTTTATTTATTATTTGGTGACAATATAAATGGATAAGAGTGAATTTGAATTTTGTAATAAGCTATGGCTTGGCATAGTAAACCCATAAATTGGAATAAATACAAATTACCCCAGATAAAATTTTTTTTTAGGATTTTTCTTGTGATAGTTGATTTCACTCTATCTTTGGGTGATATACTTGAATTATTATGTTGTTATTGACATGATTAAGGGTCATATTATGTTTTAACTCGATGATGTGAGGGTATTCCATATCATTCATCATTTTAGGAACCTGTTTTATTTTACATTCCATACATTATTTCATTCCATATATTATGAATTTATTGATTGCATGATGTTGTGAAATGTTCCATGATTGATATACCTCTTTTGAGATACATATTTTGTGTAGGGATTTTTTAATCATGGTTGGTACATAGGGTTCCTGCTGTAACCTAAATTTTTTTTTGTTAATAGGATACAATAGGCAACCCAATAATTCAATTGTGTCACATTGTGTCACGGACCATGAGTCACACGGACAAGAACATGTTATGGTGTGAATTAGTTAAATTCCATATTTTGGTTGATAAAGAGTTCAGACATTATAATTCAAATTTTTTTAAATCATTTGGTTTAACCACATATGAATGAGTAGTGATATAATAAAATTAAATATTAGAATAAAATTGAATCCAACATTTCTTATAGCATAGAATTTAATCCATAACCATCATTAGTAGTGGGATGTAGGTAGTATCTCTTACTTATATATGATCTATACGGCACCCATTACTCACTCAACGAGTAGAAAAAATGGTTTGTTTCTTATATAAGAAGGATTTTACCTATCCTATTTAAGTATATTTTCTTTTAAATGTGACATTTGATAACACTCTTATATGATGTATGTGCCTGGAATTGATGAGGCATGCAACCTCGATGACCTCCAGCTATACACCAGGAGGGTGGCGATGACCAAACTCCAGAGGTGGGGGGCCATGGGCTATAGGTGGATCCTCATTTAGTTCTAGCTATAGAACCATTAGATTTATTAGAAATAGGTGATTAGTTATGGTTCTATGAGGGATTTATTTGATTCATAATGATCGTTCAAGGGGCACCACAGCCCGCCCTGAATATGGAAAAAATGACATGTTTGTTATTGTAGTGGAATACATCAATGTTTTTTGGGGATAGAGGACCATATGCTGGAGAGTAATAGATAAAGACCATTCTATATTTCATAGATCATATAAAGACAACTACAGATAGGAGGTTAAAGAATGCTACATTTATTAATTGTGATTCTAAAAGATGGTGGGATTTACATACCCAGACCAATCATCACATGGAGATAGTGTGGATGGATTTTCATATGGAATTATATTATTAATTCTATCATGATACATTGAGGGTGTATAGTGCCTGATATTTCTTGTACATTGTTTAATGAGGATTATTAGTAATGGATTATTTGTCCAATTTTACTTAACTATATCGCTCGGAACCTATTTTGATGGGTGATTAGTTATCTAATGTTAGGCGATTCGAGGAATGTCTACAGTACGACATCAGATAATATGTGAATTTATTTCAACTGGATATCATTTTTAGAATAGTGAAATATTTTATTATCATATACCACAACATGAGAGAGTCTGGGGGTGTGATTTAGGGTGGATCGACATATAGATCTAGTACAGCATTGCGAGACAGTATGAGGCATCATCAGGAGTTTCCACATAGTGAAATTTATAGTCAGAGAAAAAACTGATGTTACTAGGTGAGGTTCCCCTAGTGTGTTAGAACGAGACATAAAAGGCCTAAGTGCATGAGAGACCCAGTTGAGGGCATATAATAAAGAAATATGGTCTATCCTCAATGCTTTTGCAGAAAATTTACTATAATATTCAATGAGAGAGGATCTGCACTAACTCTACATGACATAACGTGGTCAGTAGCTTCTCATCATGCATGATGCTGGTGTATATCCAACTAATCCATCTGAGCTGGTGGTTGGGGATCTCATAGTTAGACCTCAGATTTACAGTGACAATAGAGCTTATATGCTTAGGGTAGCAATGTTTCATCACAAGGTCCCAAATTCGTACAGATACACATAGTGAAACCAACACATGAGGTGTATAATCCTATGACTTAAACTATGAGAGGTACAATTCTTGTAGCCTCTAATATATCATATTATCTTTTTGAAATAAGGTATTCGCATGGATTAATATATATGCCCATTTTAGTGATCTTTAGGCTCACTTTTAGTATTTTATGGAGTTACGATTCTTGATACACCGTTACGGATTTTATTAGAGGATGTACATCAATGAATGGAGTGTCGCCTTAACATTGGTGGGTTTCATATTGTATAAGACCTCATTTTTATTAATATTAAAGTTTTTGAAATCATTATTTGGATTGAATGGTTTGATACCTTTTATTATTTCATCGATTTCTTTAACCGAACAGTGACTTTCACATTAAGAGATGGTGGAGAGTTCATTTACAAGGGTGAATGGGATGTATAGCTGACCAGAGCCTGACCCGAGCATTGTTGGATGACCAGGATGAAAGCCTAGATTTTGAGTTTATATCTTGATGATCAGGGAAAACAATATGAATATTTCCCTCTAGTGGTTTATCATTTCAGGGATTTCTTCCCATATTAATTTTCAGGATTTTTTTAATGAGATAGGTAGAGTTGTCTATTAATCTACTTCCATGATATACATCATTATCCATTACTCCTTACTGCATAGATGCTATTGAGAATAATGAGCTCAATATATAGTTATACGATTCAGAGTATACATATTTTTTCTGAACTAGTACTTCTTCATGGGTTTTTTCTAGTCCATTTTGAAAATATGTGGATGATACCATTCAGATTTTTCTGGATTGACAAAAATCAAAGGAGTTAACTATTAATAACTAGTATCCACTACCACAGATATACGATATCTCTGACCTTATCTAAGGATTTTGTGTTTTCTTGATGAATGATTTTAGATTATGATATTACCAGGTTTGTGTTTGAATATCATACATAGCTCACACAACCATTCATAGAAGGTATAGTCTATATGATTATTTGTTTATGTCATTTGGCCCCATGAACATGTTATAGTTCATTGTCTAACTGATTAACTGAGTCTTCTATCATTTTGTATACTAATTCATGGTGGTTTTGTGGACAATATCTTGGAGTTTTCTCAAAATTTAAATAACCTTGCCAAACATCTAGAGATCTTTTTTAATACACTGAGAAAGAATTTTTTATATGATTATATCACAATCTGAAACTTCTAGATGGATAATAATAACTTCTTGGTTATCATTTTCTCCGATACATAAGTATAAATTGACCCATATAAGGTCAGAGCTATAGTTTCATTGGAGAATCTCAATAATGTCATTGAAATACAGTGTTTTTTGGGGCTAGACAAATAATAATGGCATTTGATATAAGAGTTATCAGGCTTAGAAGTGATTCTTAGTGTCTTGACTAAGAATCGTGTGATTTTTTATGGTTATATGCATTCTATTCATCCTTTCAAGAGTTGAAAGGATAATTGGCTTCAACACCGATACTGATTTTTCTAGAGCCATGCTAAAGTTTCTCTTTTTTACTATGATGGATCATGTATCGTACTTGGAGTAGTTATTATGTAAGGGGATAAAGTCATGGAATATGGTTCATGGTTATTGAGGCTACATGAGAGAAATTACTCGGATGGAAGATCTAATGTTAGATGTAGTTTTTCTTGAATATAACTATTGGAGACATTACATACATGGAGAGACTTTTGTGGTGTACAAAGACCAAAAAATCATCTTGTATATATTTAAACAATGTGATCTAAAATTGAGGAAATATAGGTGGAATTAATATATTTAATCCTTAAACTTTGAGTATTCCTACAATCCTAGAAAGAGAAATGTATCAACTAATGCACATAGCAAGAGGATTCAAAGATAGGTAGTTCAATATGCCATTAATGAGTGGAAGTTCATGTATTTTTCATTAATATTAAAATGGAGGTTCATAAATTACAAGGAAGACTTTTATTTCATCTATAGCTGTGAATAATACCCTACTAGATACAGTGAGGATGAGGAAGCTATCAGATTTAGATTTCCTAGGACAACAGGAGAATGTGGTAGGTGAGGACCCACATTTTGGGTGGTATGTGGTTGAGCATATGATTATATAGATCCATGTGCATGTAGGTGTTTCATCATAAATGTGATAATAGATGAACTGATATTTCCATACATCATCTTGGGAGTTCCCCCCTACGTCACCAATATGTATTGAGATTTAAAACACCAGTAATGGTGGCTGGGTATGAATTTATATGTTGCTAGTTTTGTCATGAAGCGTACAACCTATCAGTAGGTGAAGGCAGAACATGAGTGACCAACCAATTTTTTATATATGTTACCCATTTCAAAGTGGAAGTGGGATTCTATCATGATGGATTTTGTGATTGGTTTTCCAAGTTTAATGTGATGCAATTATTTTTTAGGGTTTTTTTTGAAAGGCTCACAAAGGTATCTCATTTCCTTCATATCAAGGAGACCCTTCCATTAGATACTATTATATGTTTGAATACCTATGAGATAGTATAAATATAAGAGGGACCTCATACAATTGTTTTAGATAGGTATGACTATTATACATCATCGTTCTAAAAATGGTAGTAAATATCATTAGGTACATAGGTGATTTTTAGAAAAGCATAACACCCTTAGAAAGATGGCCAGTCAGAGTGCATGTTTCCGGTGATTGAGGACATTTTGTGAGCTTACATTCTAGATTTTTAATTCTCTTGGGAGGGTCACATACCCATGGTTAAATTTTCCTTCAATAATAGATTTTATGTTACTATAATAAAGATTTATTATAAGTCTTTGTATGGTAATCATTACTAATTACCCCTATGCTGGTTAGAGGTAGGAGAAGACTCTATACTTGGACAAAATCTCATAAAACAGACTTCAAAGTATGTTTAGTGGATTCAGAAATAGATAGATATTGTACAGTCTCGACAGAAATAATATGAAAATAACCATGGATGAACACTAGAGTTCAGGATCAGGGATCATGTCTTTTTACATGTTTCACTAATGTCAGGAAAAATGAGGGTTATGATATAGGGTAAACATTCAACATGATATGTTGGACCTTTCGAGATTCTAGAGAGAGTCAGGATATTAGCCAATCGGGTGGAGATACCTCAATGGTACCTATCCATGAATAAATTCTTCCATGTATCTTAGATGTCCTATTACCGTTATGTCCAATACCCTTCATTTCAAATAGATGAGATAGAGTAACATGTATATGTGTCCTTTGAGGATCATCTGATTTTTATTGTGGATTATAGCTTGAAGTTTCTATGGGGCCAGTCAGTTTCTCTGGTATGGTTTCTATGATAGAACAACCATGTGTAGGATAAATCTAAGGATATGGATGATAATTTATGATCATAGTGGCTGGAGTTCTTCTCTATAGATTTTTAACAACCCTTGAGGGGGAAATTTGGGGAAGAAAATATTTTAGAGGATATGTTTATAAGATATCAGCAATTTTTTGAGGTGCATAATAGTTTACATACAATCAAATTTTACTTTAAATTATTTTTATGGGTGAATGAGAATAACTTTTTAGGTCAGGGATATTTTGTGGGTGTCCAGCGTTTTTTCGGAGCACAAAAACCATCTTTTGGTGTGGAAAAGGTCTAGAGAATATTTAGAACAAACCAAAGAGGGAAGTATTCAAGAATACATTTAATCATGTGAGGCTATAAAGTGGGATTATATAGGTCACAAAATATGCTAAATTATTCCATATAGGGTGCACATTCATGTGAAAAAATGGATACACTTGACATAATTTTTTTACATGGTTGAACATTGTTAGTTAGACCATGTTCATTAACCGTTTGAGTTTCCCCTTCCTATAGTAGTGGGTGCACCATTGGAAAAGTTTTTGGAAAACCATGTGGAAAAACCATGAGACCCAGGGATATTGATGAATTTACCATTTCCTCTAATTTAATACATTTTTTCATCCCTAATTTATATTCTCCTCTTGTTTCCAAGACATGAGCTCTGATAGCTCATTTTGATTCCTAAAATATCAAAAGATCATCTCTGTTTGAGTTTGGAATCATTATTTTTTAAAGCGTCAATTCCATCTCAATATGATCTCTATTTTATTTTAGTATATTTTTATTCTTCTCAGTATCAATTTCACTATTTAGTTGCATATTAATATTCCATAATTTTAGGTTCTTCAACAATAATTAAATTTTATTCGGATTTGAGTCAAATCATAAGTTGACATTATATGAGAACTCCACTACTGAATTATGTTAGTTGGTCTCGTGCTTTTCATTCAACGTCAATGTGTTTTTATATATATCATTCTAACATGTGAACAAATTTTAGATTGATTCCCTTGAAATGGATTTTAATCCATTTTTAAAATGAGTTGTTACGACCTATGAAATTAATGATAACATTAATAGTTGATTACAATTCACGAACATTGAATTCAAAAACCCATTTGGGATTTTTTTCAAATAATTAGACCACCATGGGTGTTTTAATCATCAAATGACATTGAGGTGTTTCGTTACCCCTTTCTAGGAGATGCTAATTTTTTAATTATGATCATAACTGAATGGAAATTGATATTGATTAATATAGGGGAATGAAATGACTAAGACCATAGAACATTCCATATATTTTATTGATTTTGCATGATTTGTAACTTATTTTGATATTCCAATGTGAGTAAATTAAAAGTCTAATAATTATAATATTAGCACATTACATGAGTCCTTTTTAAGTAATGTTTAATTAAAATGTATAAATGGTATTGATTAGAAGCTTAATACATGACTTGAGACACCTTATGAGGTGAGGATTAATTGACTGATCACAGTGATGAACCATGGAATAATTAAATGAAATTTAATAAATATTTATATTCCTTGGGTGACACATGGGTTCATATATGAACACTCTTGAAGGACTCATTTTGACACCACATTACTTACATGTGAGTGACAATTGGACTCCTTATATTGACTTCCAAGGTGTAACTCAGGGGGATATGACTATTAAATTTTTTGTTTACACATAAACTCTATAAGGAATTACAAGGAAAGTCTCAAAATTAAATTTTTCATATACTCCAGGGGTGACACTTGTGATCCCTTATTGGACCCTCAATGATTGACTAAAGCAGAAATTATATTACACCACATTTAGAGTGATACCAGGATTCCATAGTGGAATGCCTAGGATGGGCTTGTAGGGTGTTGGCTTATGTTTTACATTGAGTTATACCTTGATTAAAAATTAGGAATGCTAATTATAGGATATGGTTATTAATTGTAACATTAATTAAATGATTTTTATGATTTTCTTAGAAATCCAAATGACAATATTTGATTCAGTCAGAGACTTATAAAATAATGATGGCCTGGTTCGGCATCCTTGATTTCAAATCTTACCGGGGAAATTAGAAATTATGAAAGGTCTCTAGAATCTTATATTAAATAAAAATGATTAATTAATTTAACATGATTATAATTGATACATGACATAATGTTAATTTAGATACTTGTAGGCTAAGGATGAAGCCGATACCGGGGAACCCAGACCATTATAGGTTGCCTACTTTCAGTACTTTCTTTATGTATTCTATTATATACTGCACACTACTACCATTATATATTCATTGACTAGATTGAATTAGACTATTGGGTGATAGCCAACTGGTATTGTATCTCACACACTATTTAGGCTATCAATGGTTTCCCACACAAACTCCATGATTATAGGTATGGACAACAGAAAGATCCATGGTACAGGTTCTAGATTGATGATTAAGAGTAGAGGAGAATAGGGCTAACCTAAGGCTCATGATGGTAGCTATGATACTTTTTGGCCATTTTATAATTTTGTTAATTGTATTTTACTGATGCCATGTATACCTATTTTGGATATTTTGTTGATACATGACATGTATCATCATCATCCATACATGATCATGCTTTCAGTATTGTTTAATTATTCTTTTCTTGGATGTTTGTTATTGTCTTCTTGATTTAATTCTTCTGTTATTTATCTATTTTTTATATCGTATGTGCCACCCTATTTTGATAAAGTCATATTTTCCCCTCAGATAAACCTAGGCCCTCCGTGCTAGTCTAATTCATCTAGTGTTTGGGTAAAAGCTATTGGGTTCATGTTCCTAACCAGGTTCGGGGCAGCTTTTGGTGGCACCTAGGTTCTAGATGCTACAATAAGCATGTTATGACTATTATCAATGCAATAGTAAAACATTGTGAGAATATTATTCTTCCTGAATGTTTGAAAGAATTCATGGATGCTCTAATCCTTAACATAAACAACACACATCAAATATCCTTCACATGGCTAGGGTATCCCACCAAACCATTCTTCCTGAAATAAAAGTTTCATGGATTCTTTGTTTTTCAATAAAAATTATATATATATATAATGTGAGGGAAAATATCCTCTTATTGATGGTTGATCATTTATGGGAGATCTCAGGCTAACTCTATTGTGATTCAACATATTTAAATTACCATAAATTATTTGATGTTTGTCATGTAATTGAAAACACCAACGATAAAGGTGTTTATCAAATTTATGAATTCAGGTTTTCTAATCACTGTTTGACTTAATGATATGTAAAAAAATATTCTATATCAACTCCAAAATATTAGACTATTCATTTAAAATTTAGTCGCTCATGAATCTGCTATAGAATCTCATGCATTCAAAATGTATTCTCTTTATTGTACTCTATATTGTGGATCATTCATTTATTTGATGTATGTATAAAAAATTCTGATGTAAGTAAGGGTTAGGGATTATCGAGAATTCCACATACTCATGGTTTTATCACTAAATATGGTAGGAGGGGAGACTATTGAATTATAGTTTGTCATATATGAATAGTAGAGATGAATAGTGTAGAAACCCTATTAAGGAGTATTGGGATGATGTCTTGAGATGATTGGATGACATGGATTTATCACATCAGTTGACCATTGTTAATTACATATAATATTATGTTGTGTGATTTTTATCATTCATATACTTTCCCACATAGGTTCTTCAAAGAGTTTGGAACTCCTTAATTTTATAATGAGTTCCTATCAAGTATTTCAGCCGACACACATATACACTGCATACACTACAAATGGGGTGAGATGCTCCACCTACCACTTTCATTCAACTATGTGTACACAATGGGCGTTATGCATCCACAATGCATTCTCTCCCATGTTTAAGAGCCTCACCCATGAATTCATCCTCACTATACCACTAGGAAGGTTATTTGTTATGGATATCCCTTGTTCTTGGTATTGATCCCGTAGTAAGGTTGATTGAGTCAACCCTTTTATCTTGTATGGTTGGCCAATTTTTTTATAATGTCCCACTAAAATTCCTCGAATAATTTTATGTATTTAATTTTTAGTACCAAAACCCTCTCAAATATAATTCATGAAAAATATAAATATTTTTTTTATTTTTCATGGACATATTAAGATTATTATTCAAAAATATTCTTCATCAAAATAAATATTTTCATCATATTTAGTCAAAGAAACATCTTAAATTATCAACTTCAATGTATCAACTCAAACATTTCCTAAAATTAACCATTTTTTGCTTAATTTACATTATACTCCTGAAATGATTTGAATTTTGTATGAACTTCAATTCAACTTCTTTCTTTATATAATTTTCTTTTGAACAATGTTTCAAATACATTATAAATTAAGAAAATCCATTGATCTCTTTAAATAACAATATAACAATAATTACATTTGATCATGGAGAATTTTCATACACAATGAAATATAGTGAATCCATAATAATTCTAAAATCACCAGCACGAACCATCTTCAATGTTTCTAAAATTAATTCCATATAATTTTTTCCATAATTTATCCATAATAATTGATCACTTTATTATACATTTACTTTGATTTATTAATATATATTGAAAAAAACTATACTAGTAAACCATCCATGTGAGATTTTCAATCCCCCTTTGGTTTTTTTATCAATACCCTTTCCTTAAATAAAGTCAATGTCTCTTATTCCACTTATTTAAAATAAATTCAAAGGATTCATTAGGTCAACTCATAATGAGGAGGATAATACAACAAGTTTCCATATATATGAGTCTTTATTTAGTCAACCCTTACTAGACATGGTCTAAATCATTTTATATAAATAATTTGATTTCACTATGACAAATTTTTTTTCAATTAACTGATTTAACATGTGATACTATTTCCATATTTTTCATCCATTGGAAGTTCAAACAAATTTTATTTTAGGAAATATATAACATTCCAATTACACAATAAATACATTAAAAATTCACATGAAAATATATTTCACTCAAACTTTGTATAATCAAACTCATTAACCAACCACCCTTATATACTCATATATTATATAATCAATTTAAGGGTAATATGTGAAATTGGGTTACATAAATATTCAGAATATGTAGAGATGACTTGAAAATTCATATATTCATAGAACAAGACATGATAAAAACACATATATGTTTTCTTCCACTCAAGGGGTGAAATACAATTATTTTACATAGTGGGTAGTTTAGTCAAACAATCTTCAACATGTTTATATTAATTATCCCACATTATGAAATAATACATGTTATTATCAGATCCTAAAGAATCATTCCAAATTATTTTCTCCAGTTTTTTCAATTAGATAATTTCTCCAAAAAAATCACCTCTAACTCTATCTAATTTTGGAAAAAACACACTACAAAGCAAGTAACAGAACAAGCTAGACCACTTATGGTCTTCTTAATATGTGAAAAGGTGACGATTATTTACTCTCAACCCAATGAATATTTTACTTTTATATCTAATGTGTATATAAAAATTATATCCTATGGCTCCTTTAAATTTTACATTTTGGGATTTAATTGAAGACATGGACTCTTTATTTTCATTCTCCTAAATATGGTGTAGATTATTTACCTTGGAATCTTTCAATAGTGAAACAGCATTCCATGGTGACTTTTTCTATCATTATAATATGTCCATTAGTTGGTAGAAGAGTCAAAAACTTTAAATAATTATGTCTAATATAATAAATCCTTCCAAAAAAAATTTCACAGAGGAGTTTTCAATTGACAGGCCCTCATGAAATTTGAGTTATTCTTTATATGAAAAAACCTATTTTTCTTTTTTCCCATTGATCTAGCTAGTGATTCATCATTGTCAATTTTCATTTATATAGAATGTTTAACTACATAAATAAAAAAAATTATGCATTACTTCTTGACATATTTTACATTAGAGCTTCCAAATGGTTATTTTTTATGTTTTTGAGTTACCTTTATTGGGAAAAATGTCATAATATTTTTCATGAATGACTTCAATAAATATTATATTATCATTTCTATCATGGTTTGATTGTATTTTTGGATTCATAGTTATTATATTAATTCTAATTCTAATTTCTAATTTTATCTGGTCCATGGTATAACCTCCATTTCCTTGATAGAATCATATTTTATTTATTTAAATGAAATTCATGGAATTAATCTTATCTATATTATTTGGAGTGGTTTGTTTAGTTCCTTTAATCTATTGAACATCTTTATTCACCAGTTTATCTACCATGGTAGCAGGTTATTATTTATCTAAACCATTATTATTTCATGATTATGGTACTATATTAATATTGGAATTTTATTTTTTAATTGGATGGTCATACGTGGACTCCTCTTCTATGTGAACATATATGTTGCATTACTCATAGAAACGCTCATGACATTCTAATATGTTTATAGTATCTAGATTAATTCTCTTTCATGGTATCTCATTTTGTTTATAAGGTTTGTTTATTTAATAAATTCCACTATACCTGATTCTAGGTCATATATAGTATTCTTAAATTTGATATTGTTCCAACAAAAAACATCCTGATTTTTAAATTTCACGAAGATCCAACAGTAGGCAATGAATCTTTTTATTTTTTTTGTAGTACCATACTGACAACATATAGTACCAAGTTATTTTTATATTTATATTTCCTTATTTGGAGTATCATTTTGGAATATATTTTTTACCATTCTAGTATTCACCATTATATTTTTTTCAGCACTTTTATTTAGCCACATATTCCTAGATTTTTCATTGCACCGGCATTAGAAAATGAAAATGAATTTATAGAAATAAAAATAACTAGGTTATGATTTAATTTCCTCCATGATATTGTATAATGTTGATAAATAGATTATTTAAATCTCTTATTTTCATTATTAAGAGTCTATTTAGAGACATGAATCTCATTAATATTTTTTAAACCATAATCTCTTTTTGGGGCTTGACTATCATCATATGGTTTAGTGGAAAAAAGTTTCTCAATATATTGTGAAGTTATTTCAAGTGTCTCCTTCAAATTTCACAATTTGTCCTATCATCCATGGAATTTCATGCTATGGGAGAACATCCCATTATCAATTGATTTCATCCTTCCTTCTCATTAACTTTTCATTTTGTTAATCTGATATTGTGGCTGTCTACTACATTCATTCACTGTGATGTTAAGTTATATGATTATACATGATTTAACATCGAATTTGGCATACATAACAATTATAGTATCAATAAATTGTTATTATATAGATTGGATATTCCAAATATACACATTATGAAACATTTTACTTTATTCCTCTAAAATTTCATGTTCTTTAAACTTATAATTTTATCTTTTCTTTGAGAATATATGACCTTCATGGAAACATTGAGTCATGTTTCAATTTAATGGATTACTTCAAAAAAACATATCTTCTCAAAAAAATCTCAGAAAAATTCCACTGAAATTATTATTCAATTAATTATTCATTGTAATTTCAATGATTCAACTATTCTTAATCTATATTAACGAGGTTAGTGAGAGTGTTTCACCATTTCAATTTTATACCTAGTTATTTGTCCATCTTATTAGTTTCAAATTAAAATTATGATTTTCCATCATGAATATCATTGAATTTTTGTTATAAAACCACATACTACATGAAATTATTTTTTATATATCAAATTGAATGTATAATTGTTCAATAGTTTTTATAGACTCACTTTACACATACTCTCAATATCTTGAGATATTATCTTCAAAATGATCATTTTCATAATATTTTATTTAAGAGTATTTATCATGTAGAACTTATTAAAATTGATATTGATCATTTTATTCTTTTATAATGATTTTCTACAGTCCCAAATTCTTCCCACTTTTTCCTATTTTTTAGAATATTAGTCGAGACCATCATGTTTTACTCAATCATAGTGGACACTATATCTTCAAACATAGGTACTAAAGTATCAAATTCAAATATTCACTTCATATAAACATTTTAAAATAAAATTGGAATAAAAAAATGATCCTATAATAGGAATACCAATACTCATATACAACTTATAGATCCTAGACAGATAATGTATGGACATTGGGGGGGTGAATTAGTCTACCAAACATTTACTGAGTTTATAATTTGATTTCAATTATATCATCTTACTCTCAAAACTTATCCCCAGTTAAGAGGGTTGGATAATATATGCTATCTCAAAAATCACATACACATGTAAAAAATATAATAATTTTGATGGACACACACAAATATATTTATAAGGTTTAACCTTAATATGAAATCCCACTTATTTCCATGAAAAGAATGCGATTTTTCTTGAATTATATTATACCTATATTTTTAAATGATTAAAAGTGGGGTAAAATTTAAACATAGGTTTTGATAGGTAAAATACACATTCATTAAAGGATAAATTTCATTCTTTATATTTTTTACACCAGTTATTCAATGTTGTTTTTATACCAGCACAAACAGTTCACCATGGATTCCTTCTAATAACTTATTTTGCAAGATTTATAAATTATAACAAGGATTTAAATGAATCAAATAATATCATATATTATTTCTAAAAAAATATGTTCAATATAAAAGTTAATGTTAAAGGTGTTTCATTCTTCTATGATATATTATGTCATATCACTATCATAATGATCTGTTCTGGTTGAATATTGAATAACCCAAAATTCCTTCTTCCTTAAGAATCAAAATTTTGGTATAATACTCCTTCTATTAGTATAGTTATCAAAATTAATTAATCTATTAAAGTGGTTCATAAAAATTATTCAATATTTTATAAGGAAATAAAAATGAATAAATAAACTCGACCTCTTTATGAATGACAGTTTTATATATTCATGGAATACTTCATCCACATGTGAGATAATTCCTAGAATTCTTAGAACTATAAACCCTATCACATACCCAAATATTATAATCAATATTTTATCTGATTATATACACTTTATCAACAAAAAATATGGAATATTTTCAAGGGTGTAGTCATGGTCTGTAGATGAGTCGTGTGATTTCAAGCATTTTTACTATCATGAATGAGTTCTCCTTAGAATAGGAAGTATACAGTCATAAATAAATATGAACTGATTGATACAAAATTATATAACTCTAGGATTTTTTAAATTACTTAAAATATATATATTGTGATATATCATGTGTTATATAAAAGTGATAAGGATGGGTTTACGTCAAATAGTCTAGTATATCTTGAATGTTCTTGGTACATGATGTCTCAAGTGATAAGTATTCCTTCTGTTCACATTGCATACGCCTTAGTGAAAGTATTTGTGAGAAGATTCTTATTAATTTATTTTTATACAATTAAATGACTCTTATTGTTCAAAAAATATTTAAAATAATCATAGAAACCCTTATCCTTCATATGAACAAAGCATACATGATATCCTTACCATGAATATGGTATCCCACCCAAATTTTCTTTGTTAAATAATAGTTTCATGGGTGAGATAATTTTTTTTAAAAAAAATATCTCTCTATAATGTGACATATATTTATCCTCTAATTTATGATTGGTTATTTTAAGGTGAGTTCAAATGACATCAATTGTTCTTAAACCAATTTAAATGGCTAAAAATAATACCATTGGAAACATGTTATTTAAAACACAAATATATCAATGATTGTTAAATTAAAAAAAATGGGTTTCCATACTGTTCTTTTGTATCATTAGATACTAAAAAACATGGTGTCTCTGGCCTTTGATATCAGATTATTTCATTGCATAAAATTCTCACGTGCCTTTGTTATTGAATCACATTCATTTGAAAAATAGACTCTTCACAATACAATCTATATTGTGGCTCATTCTTCTATATAACTCATGAATAAATTATCGATATTGTATGAATTTGTTCTAGATTTTTATTTCTACCTCTTAATTTTAGTTCAGTCGCTAGAGATGGTGGTGGTGGATTATCATTGAACCCTTATATTCCTTAAATGAACACTAGGGAACAAAAGTAGAGAAACCCTAGTTGGGACGTAGGGGACGATGCACTAAGAAGATCATAGGACATGGATTCATCGCTATAGATAACCAATATTCATTAGGTAACATTTTATGATCCTTGAAAAAACATATGTGTATCACATCAAACATTGGTTATTCAACAATCTTGTGCTCCTTAATATTTAAATGAGTCCCCCCTGAGCCTTTGATCCGGTAATAGGTTCAGAACCATGATACATAGCACACACTCTATATGAGGTGGTCCACACCAACCTTCCCACTTGTGTTCCCCTATGTGAACATATTGGGAACTATGTAGCCACCATTAATGATTATGTACATTTAATTCATTCAATATTGGATGCATCCTCACAATGCCACCATTAATTATTTATGAGATGGATCTCCAAAATTGTTAAGCTCGATCTGACATTGAGTTTTATGGAGATGTTCCATGTGTGTCTTATGGTTTGAATTTTTGTTAATAAAGTTCCACCAAAATATTGAAATTGATTATATATATATAATTTATAATAATAATCCCTTATGAAATATAATTCATGAAAAATATTAATATATTTAAATTTTAATGGTCTTCATTATATTATATTTCAAAAATAATCATCATGAAAATAAAAATGTTCATGTCCATTAATAAAAAAACATATCAAATTCTTAGCGTCAATTTATAAACTCAAACTCTTTATAACATTATTCAATTTTAATTATAATTCACATTCTACTCATGTAGTGATATGAATTTTTATGGCCATTAATAAATCTTATTTCCTCACATTATACTATTGTAGAAAATTATTCATATCTATGATTAATTAACACATGAATTTGAGCTCTTTACATAACAAAATAATAAAACATACATTTGAAAATGGATAATTTTCTTACCAAACACCATCCAATGAATCTAGAACAATTCATTAGTTATATTGACTAACCATCTTCAATGTTTCTAAACTTCTTCCAATCTATCTATTTCTATCATTAATGACTTATCATTGAAGACAAAAACATATAGAAACTTTTATTCCTTATTATATACTAAAAAAAACACATCCATAATCATCAACCATGCAAAATTTATTTTCATAAAAAATATAATTCATGCTTGAGATTTTAATTTTGCGGGTTACTTGGAGAACCATATAATTGGTTGAATTCAGTTAAATAAATTTAACTATTATTCTATAAATATGGATCCTTTTAAATATTTTCATGGTCTTCTTTCCTGACACCCTAAATTTTGGTATAAAATCAGTAAATTCTCATTGGGATCGAGAATTGAATAATATAAGAAATATGATATATAGGTGATTTGAATGATATTGGTGACAATGTAGAGTCACCATAAATTATAAAAATTATTTATTTAATGAATATTAGAATAATATGTGTGTGCTCCAGAGTTTTTCAATGTTTATACGTAAATGATACATAAATGGTTGGGGACGTATACTAATCTAATACAGAGATATGTTTAAAAATTTGAGATCATGAATTTTTTTGAAAGGTTACATATCTAATCAAATTGCATACCTAGAAGGATTTCATTAGTTATTTATTTTATGTATTCTACTAGAAATATTAGTTACCTGATTCATGTTATATTCATTATTAAAAAGGCTTGGGTTTAGAGAAGATAACTTGAATTATTTATTATATTATTATGGTGTTTCAGGGTAAATATATTCCTTCGGAATACATTCATTATAATTATGGAAATTAATCTCATAAAACATGGGTGTGTGATTTAATGATCGGGGAGCAATGGATTTATCAATTTTATGATGAAAGATCATCATATGAATTTATAAGGAAAAAAGGTAACATGATGGTTAGAATTACAATAGACATAATGTCATTGATATATATTTTTATTTTTTATTTTTATCAGTTATATTTTGTTTTGGACTAAAAATTGGTTATTTTTTAATGTATTTCTAGTTAATAGGTTTTGGGAATTAGTCATTGTGAACCATATAGAAGAACCATGAAATTTGGAAAATAATTAGGAAAATTTCACATAATTGGAGTCATAATCTATTAAAAAATGTATAAAACTTATTCATCATATTAAGAACATTATTTTATTAACTAAAAAAATATATTAAACTTTATTTTACATATTTTGTATCGTATTCCTCTTCAACTACGCATATTGGGGTGCTCTAATGGTGAATACCCTTTCTCCATTACTACTTTGCTTGTATTTCCATTGATTATTGGTGAAATAATTAATTGATTTAAGTATATCTGTATTTCTTTTAATCCATTATTTACCCTTACAATTACTTAACTTTTCCGTGAAAACTTTTGGTTTCTATTTATGTTGAAATTATAATTAGTTTTTATTTGTAATATTGGACATTTAAGTCCATTTTAAGGCCACCATATATTTATTTTCCGTGGATGGAAGTATTTATGGTTGATTCATAATATGTTATGAGATACCAAAACTTATCTTTACAAAAAAATATTAATTTATTTCGTAATGAATTTCTTAAAATTCCAAAAATATTTTTTTTTAATTTTTGTTGTTGTTGATGATAAATTATATGTTAGAATTCACTTACATATTTATTTATGTAAAGTATGTACCTGTTTTTTTTTAAATTTTTTTGGCATAGTTGATATGATAATTGAATGAAGAAAAATGAGGTTTTTTCTTGCTGATTATTCCTTGTTTAGATGTACATAAGTGATTGTTGGATTTAAAATTGATTTAAATTGAGTTTAGGTGTGTGTAATTTTTTACAGGTTTAATTGCATGTATTGGATTATAAAAAAGGTTTTTAAAATAAATTTAATTTCAAATGAATAATTAGTGGTTTTAGAAGACACATAATTCTTAAAACATGACTTAAATATTTTTTATTATAATAATAATTTTGTTATACTGGTTTTGGATATTTTAGAACTCTATTTTTAAATTGGTGAAATATATGATATGCACTTTAAATTTGGCTACAATAATAATGTTTTTATTCATTATTTTTTGTATAAGAAATGTTATTTAATAATGAAGGGGTTGTTATTATAAGGGGAGTATAGGATTTTTAGATTAATTATTTTCTTGAAATGATTAAATTTTTCTATTTTTTTGAAACCTCATGGATGGTTGGGATTAGAGGGTACGATGATTTATTGTTTTGCACTCATTAATCCAGGATTATTTATGTTTGGGTAGAAGCACTAGATCACTCCTAGTTCAGGAATGTTATGTGAGTGGGTTGGATCTTATCACTACTAATATTGAGGTTCCATTTAATAAATGTATGTTTAATGTGTCTAGAGATGATTATCCCATGGTAGGAATTTTTCTGTAATGAACCAAACTTTTATAAACAAAATACCCATGGAAATTAATTAACTGTATTATAATTAATTATGCTTAAAGAAAAACCATTAAATTCCTTGGTTTTATTATATTTGATTTAAAATACTACTAAGAATATTTACCGTTAATATTACAGTCATTGAACAGTAATAACATGATTATAATCAATATATTATTTTAACAAATCTAATCAACAAAGAGAATGGAATTGATGGACTCAACCAATAGGATCCTACCCTATGAATCCCATTTATTGTAGCTTCCAAGGTAGATGAATTGACTGGGATTTTACCTTGACCAAGCCCAAGCTGATATCAAAAAACTTTATCCTGATCAAAATAATTTATGGTAGAATTTCATCCCCTTTAGGATCATGACCCAAACCATGTTCTTGAACAACCACATGAATATCTCACTATTATAAACCTTGAAATTAGAGGTATTTCTAGTGTATTAAATTGATATTTATCATGAAATTAATAATATGAACATGCGTATTGTATTTTCAATAGAACAATTCTTATTTTTACTTCTTACTGTAAATTTATATATGTTTTTTTATTTTGATATAATAATAAAATTGTATTTTATAGTAATATTAATTTTAAAGCAAGGAATTTCTATTCATGAACTATTTTAATTTTTAAATAAATAATATAATAATACATATTTTTATTATATAATTTTTATTAAATATAAATTATCTTAAAATTTTTATGAAGTAAAATGTAATTTTTAGGTGTTCAAAAACAATTTTTGTCAAAAAAAAACATATCATTCCCTAATAAATGTAAATTCATAATATATATATGTAAATGAAAATATTTTTTAAATTATTTAGATAAAATTAATATTATTTGGGAAATTAGGACATTGAAATTATTCGAAGGTGAGTTTTTCCTAATTTTTTTATGGAATTCAATTTTTACAGTAAAAATTAAATACCTTAGAAATATATTATGTGTATTATAACATCATAATGGCCTTAGAGTGAAGTAATAAGTATTATAAATGTTATTAATGACAAATATATTTTTCCTTCTAAAATAATGCAACAACCTGAAAATCAAAATTAAGAACATTGTATTCAACTGGCTGAATGGAACACAACACCAAGCGCAAAAGGGAATATAATATCCCAATAATTTATATTATATTTATTTTTTAAAATAAATTGAATATAGTCTATAGATTACAATTATCATGAAACTGAGTTACCGTATGTTTAATGCAACAATGGGTTTCTTCAATAGCATTCATTACACGCAAGACCACATTTTATCGAACAAAAAAATATTATTAAAAGATTATTATTTTATATAATAATATATATCCTAGACATTATGAAAATTATTAACTAACATATGAAAATATATTATTTATATATTTAATTCACTAGTTACAGATTATTTATAAATGTATATATGAAAATAAATGGAATATTTTATAAAAAACATATTTTTTCCCAAGATGTTTTCACCTAATAAATTAAATTAACTAAAATTATCAAGTTATATTAATATAACATATTTATTACATATTCAGTTAAATAGATTTTATATTCATCTATCAGATTTGATAGACCTAAGATAAGAACAAACCCAATTTTACACATTAAATACTCTATTTTTATTCATGTAGTTTTACCACATTTTAATGGAGAACCTAGTTTAAATACAATTTTTGAGAATTTTATAAATGATATATGTCAAAATAAACATAATATTCGAAATAGAAAAATAAAAAATAGGTTATTGTAAATTAATGGTACTTTTCTGTGATGTTCTATTTATTAATGAATATTGAGAAATAATGAATTTTGGTTAAAAACTACTTTTTTAAATGATTTATTTATAAGGTTAAATTAAATATTGTGAAATTTAATTAAATATTAATCTAATAGAGATCATTGGAATCCATTTAAAATTGAAATTGACTATAAAACCAAAGAAATATTTTGTATGTTTTTCTTTAAAACCCTGCATTGTCATTTCATCTATGAATTATATTTTAATTAATGTCATCCAATTATGTGATTGTAATTTAGAAAATGGATTCTATAATTTTAATAACAATAATAATTAATAATTTATAACAATTTAAACATTTTTTTTACAGAAAAATATTATTTAATGTAATTAAAATTAATTTCATTGATTTAGGTAAAATTTCAGCATAATAAGGGACAAAATCATAATATTAAGGGAAAAATGACCTAGACACTTGTCCAATAGTCCTTTTATATACATATTTAGACCCCAACCCAACTTGGATCAAACTTTAACCATTATGAGAGCCACAATAGAATTTTAAAACATGTATTCAATTCTTTTTTCAAAATACTACATGACTGTCAATCATCCTCTACTATAAAAAGTTCTCCTCTCCTCCCACTTCGTCACCCCTCTCAAGGAACATTGTCTTGAAAAATATCTATCCAAAAATATCCTTAACAACTCTAGACTCATCTTATAAGATTCCCTTTGGTGGGAAGCATTCTAGGGAAGTCATTTGTTACAAACCAAAATTATTTCCCAATTAAAAGGTAACAAAATTCCTTATGTTTTTTAATTTTATATCCATCTTCTAGTCCCAGAAATATTCTTATTCCATGATTTTATAACAAAATAAATTATCCTAAATACTTTTAGATTTTGTTATTATACGGCTACAACCTAAACTTACACCCACTTCCATCTAGTTTTAAATGATCCTAACATTTATGTGTACGATGAACTACCACCTCACAAAGCAATGATTGTCCATTATTCCTTTACCACCTCTCATGGTGGTAATTATGATGGAATAATAAGATGAAATCATGTAAATATTGTGGTAAATTTTTTATGGATTATCAATTTTACCCAATAGTTTACCTTATATATGTTTTTTATTATATGAAATAGGTTTTCAAGGTTCTGAATCAAAAAAATAGGCAAAGTAACCAAAAACTTCCTAGAACACATAATGAAACTCAATTACATGATATGCAAGACATTTTCACTGGAAAATAGAAAATAATGAAGAATTAGAAATCATGAAGCCATTACATGACATGATTCACTAATACACATCATGTAACGTTTTAATTAAATTCTTGGTTTCATGATAAGGCATGTATGAAGATACATTTCATGAGTTCCAGATACCCTCTGTGAAAGGAATAAAATTAAAAACTCTATAGTCTAATTTTGTTTGAGATTCATATGTATTTAAAAATTATGGTTGTAGACTGAGATAAATATTACATGACATGAAACACCATTACCATTTATGTAATTTCTTGATTATTTAACTAAAAATGTTTCACTATTGACAGAAGTGATGGAACTTTTGGATTTTTCTCATTTTTTTCTTGTTTCTCTCCAATCGTCTTATACCATTTATCCCTAAACTAAATTTTTATCAATTATTTTCATTTTTTTAAAATTAATAAAGCTAAATTGATCAATTATCATGAATTATTTGTCCCTTTTGCATCAACTACACTCTTCTACACAGGTTCATTGACCAGATCATCAATATTCATCGAATACACAATGTAGTTGTTCTTGTTCTTAATGAATGTAAGTATTTGATTGATAATGTGTTTTATTTGATATCTATATTTATTGTTCCTAATTGAATGTTTGTTAATTGGTTATCTTAATTATTTCATGTTTTTTAATCGCTAAATATCAATCTTTATTGTCATGTTAACTATGATTGTAATTTATATTCTATCTATAATCGATTATACCATGAGAAGATAAACTACGTAGGGTTGGGATAAATAGTTTGTGTGATTGAATCCAGTTTATATTTAATTCTCAACTTTGAAATACCTTTGTAATATTAATCATTTTAAATTATAATTATGAGTACAATTCTATTAATAAAGATTGAATATAGGATGTTTGAAAAAACAAACCTAATTTAATTGGAGTAGAATAGGCTCTAACCAATAGCCTATGATACATTATAATTTCAAATCCAGGGTTAATGTGTCCCCGTTGCAGCTATCTCCAGACTAAGGAATAGTAATCTCTTGGATAGATATAGTTGGCATTACTAGAGAAACCTAGTGACCTCTATAAACTTCAGAGCCTAGATTCTTGGGCCATACTATGTTTGAACTAAATAAAATCCATTTTCCTAAACCCCAAAATTGATCTGGTTCACTTCCTTATATCTGATAATTGTTTTAAAAATAATTTATCACTTTTTTTCTACAAAGATAAACTATCATTTGGGGAAACCAAACTAAATGTTCTAATCTTATTTCCATCCTACCAATCCAAAATATTTGTGGGAATGACAACTGTGTATAACTCTATTATGCTATAGTATCAAGTGTAGTTTGGGAAAAATTAATCTAATCTAACCATATCCCATGCGAATAAAATGACATGTGTAGGCGGGTCAAATTTCGGTGCAATTTACAGGGATTAAAAGGATTATGATAACTCATGGTAACATATGGAAAGAAAATTGGGACTACCTCTACCTTTCCTCATTTAAATTTTGTTTTCCTTTCCCATTTATTTCAGATTCCACCAAAACATTATTCTTAATGTGTTTAGTGAATGAATCAGGGCCCTTTGAAGCATTCATGGATCCTTGACACAGAAGAACATATCACCTTTGAACCTAAAATTGAAAGGTATATTTGTACAAGAAACCATTCAAAAATAGTAGACTAAATCAATCCTACATGTTAGAATTGGCCCAACCCACTGAACATACAACCCATAATACATATAGAGAACCCCATGAAATAAGTTCCCACCACTATGGATTAGGCCTTTCCATAAATCCATATTGCTACAAAAAATATTGTACTTCATCCTATACAGTAATATAATTTTGAAATCAATCCTAGACTCATTCATATTATCCAGAATATGGTCTAATTTAGTGGGATTAAATGTAAAGACCCCCATGAGGATATCTCAAGAATTCTAGAAGTTGTGATACATTTCAAAACCATGTATTATATTTTTCTTCTATAATACATTGAGTCTTCCCCATTTACTAGTGTGTAAAATCCAAAGAATGTTTCAAAATAAAAGCTCTTGATTCCATCAAAACTTTGGATGATCTATCCAAAAAAATCTTAGAAATTTACTTTCCCCCAACCCAAACATGGAAATTGAGGAATGTCATTGAGAATTTAACTCTATAAGATAGAGAATCACAATGGGAAGAATCTGACCATTTTAATGAGCTTACTCGAGTGTGTCTGCTTCATGGACATGATATGCAGATTCATATCCTGACCTTTTTTTGAGACCTCTAACCAGCTACTCATAATATTTTTTTACATCTTCAAATTGAGGGTTAATGTTAAAAACACCCATGGTATGTCAAGAAATTATAGATGATGTATATCACAATTATAGTATGTGGAAGAGTGACTATGGACCCCCCATATGTTTGATTCATCAAGTGGAAGATCATAATTGACTAGTGTTATAGGTTGAAGATTTGAACAAGAATTTTAAATCATTAAATATACCAACTCCATAACCAATATCTCATACTCCAATCATGGAAATTCAATCTTGAGAAATGAGTGGTGACCTGAACCATAATCAAGACTACACAAAATGTGTTTATGAAAAACAATTTCACAAGTTTAATTATATTAATTATGATAAAAATGACTATAATTTCAGTAGTCGTAGAAATTCCTTTCATAAAGTCCAGTTCAACAAAAACATCAAATAAATCAAGGGTATTTCAAACAAAGAATTGTTCAGATACCATTAAACAATCATGGAATACCAGGATATCCACTTATGAATCTTGGGCCGTGAAACATCAATATGAAATCTAAATAACCTTTTATCCGAGAGGCCAATAAAAATTCAATTAGTTCCACCATTACCTTCACATCCATCTGCACCTCTACAATCGAACATGGAAAATATACTCTCATCCATTGTTAAAAAGGAAGATCAATGGATGACCACTCATGAAACAAAAATTCAAAACCAATGGGAAACACTACATATCCTTGAGTATAAAATAGGTCATATATCATTGATCTTCTCAGAAATATTACAAGGTACTATACCCGGTAACATAGAGATATACCCAATAGAAGAAGAAAAGGATGTGGTTATGAGGAGTGGAAATTTATTGGATTTTAAGAAATAGTGAGGATGTGAAAGAGAAAAAGGTTAGGAACCCAAAAAGTATATAAATGATATAGAAGAATAAAATGAGAATGAATCTAATGGAACATCTCAAGTTCCACTTCAAGAATTACCACCTTTTACAAAATCCCCCACATAAGTGAAATCTCCGAATAATTATACATTACTCCACCACCGTACATGCCACCACATCCGGTTCAGAAAAAATCAAGGCAATGAATAATTGAATTTAAATACATGAAATTTTCAAGAAATGTCAATGAAATTGCACATAAACATTCATTTTTATAGAGGCAGTGGCTCAAATGCATTATTTTTCAAACTTTTATAAATAATTACCTTATAAAAAAAGAAAATTCGACGAACTAGGATTCATGTCATTGAATTAAGAGTGTTATATTATTTTTCAATGGAAATATCCTACAAAAATGAAAGATACTAGGAGTTGTTCAATTCCATGCACAATATGAGAGTGTAACTTTAGAAAGTCCTTGTGTGATATAGAAGCCAACATAAAACTCATGTCGATGAGTGTATTCCTCATGCTAGGAGTCGAAGAGATCAAACAAAATAGAGTATCACTCTAATTTATTGAACCATAAATAAAATATCCCTAATGTATTCTCGAGGACATATTAGAAAAACATGAACATTTAATCTTTCCATCAGAATTTCTCGATCTAGATATAGAAGAACGAGACGTTCCATCCATCTCAATCAAACAAAAAATCACCACTAGAAAGGAAATTAAAAATTAAAATCAATTAAGACTCATATTTTTAGTATTTTATGACCATGTTATATTCTAATTATCAAAGATTTCACAAAACAATTGTGATTATTTTGACCGATAAGCTCTCTTTCTCAATGATGATTGATAAGACTACTTAATTATTTAATAAGAGGATGATGAAATAATACCTAATGGAGATGAGGTATATGAATTTGAGGATTTAAATTACATATAAACTCATATAATGGAAATCATCCCACATTTTATACCCTCAGTCATTCAACCACTAAAATTGGAACTAAAATACCTTTCCAGAAGAATCATGTATTCTTTTCTATAGACTATTAATACACTACCAATTACCATTAACTATGAAATATCTCAGGTATAAAGGAAAAAAATGCTTGATGTCTTGAAAATACATAAGTAGTCAATTTCATGGTAAGTAGATGACATTAGAGGAATAAACCTTAAATTATCTACCCATAAAATTCTACTTCAGGAAGGTGAAAAACCTGAAATCAACCATAGAGGGAACTCACAACACAAATGATAAAACATTATAATAATTAATTACTAACACTTATTGATGTTGGTATAATATTTTCTATCTCTAATGGAGAGTGTGTGAGGATGCTTCATGTATTTCATAAGAAAATAATCTATACAGTTGAAGATAATGATGGGGATAAATTGATATCAAAATACAGAGTCACTGGATGATGAGTATGTATTGATTAAAAAAAATCTAAATGTTGAAACCCAAAAACATCATTTCCCTTCTCCTTTAATGGATCAATTGTTTAAGATATTAGTGGTCCATTAATTATATTTTTTCTTAGAAAGATATATAGGATAAAAATATATTGTAGTCAGTTTGTAATATTATTAAAAAAATTCACATGTTCATTCGGATAATTTACCTATAGGAGTAAGTTGTTTGGTATGTGTAATGCACATAAACATTTTCAAATATGAATGAAAAATATATTCTACAACATTGGAGATGAATTATTATAAATTTTCATGAAAGAATTTTTAATTTTCGATAGATTTTTTGAGGTCTGCCTAATCATTCTTGAGTTAGTGTTGTAGTGATGTGAAGCGGGGTGTCTAGTTCTTAATTGGAAAAAAATCACATTATGGGTCAATAATGTATATCACTCAAATAAAGTTTTTTCTACTAAGGGATGGATATTGATGCTTCCAAAATAAAAGGGCTAAAATATTTATAGGAACCCACAATAATTAAATGCATAAGGGTCATTCTAGGTAGTGCATGCCTTAAAGGGAGAATCATGAAAGATTTTTCAGAAATTTCCCACCCAACGAAACATCTTTTAACAAAGGAAACACAATTTTAATTCATTTAATAATATTGGTGTGTATTCAACATAATAATGAAAATCATATTATCCAATCCTATAAAAAATTAACCAGATTAAGAAAAAGTATTTTAATAGATGTGTGATGCTAGTGACTGCTCTATTGGAACTATCATAGGATTATAAATCAGTCACATATTATGTTTCATCTACTAGGATAGTCAAATACTCAAAGAAGAAAAAGTTAATTAAGAAACTAATGATAAGGATATCGTAGAAGGAATTTTTTTATTTTGAGAAATTGGATCCTATTTTATTTTTTCAAAATTTATTGTGTACACTGATCATGGTGGTTTTAATTTCATGATAAACAAGATGGCCTCCACGTTTAGAGTAATACAGTGTATCTTGTTTCTTTTAGAGCACAAAATTTCTATAAAAGATACAAATGGAATGGAAAATGTGATCTTATATCATCTATCCTAACTCCCACCATTCATAATAAAAGATGATGATGATAATGATATTGAAATGAACTTCCTTCATGATACACATGTCAGCATAAATACAAAGGCAAAACAATGGTTTTATGATATTGAAAATTATCTAGCCACATAATACCAGCACCCAAACCTATTATATTAATAAAGGAGTAGATTTTCATCTCAATATTCACACTACTATTGGGATGATAGACTTCCTTTCATGTGATGTTATGATGGTTTGATACATCACTACATTCTAGAGGATAAAATCCAAAAGAAACGTGTCATGCATTCCAATTACAAAGACATCATGGACCAAAACAGATATTGGGGAAAATTATTCAATGTGTACATTTCTAGCCAACACCCCACCAAGATACATGATGTTTTCTTCAATGTTGTGATCAATTACCAAGAACTGGAAACATTGGAAAAAGGAAGAAAATTACCCAAAACCAAATCATGTAAGTTGAATTATTTTCCATGGGTGGGATATATTTCATGGGTCCATTTCTTAATTCACAATTAATTTCTTATATTCTTGTTGGAATTGAATATTCTTCCGTATGGGTTGATGTTGAAGTTATATATCATGAAACTGCAAAGGTGTTCATAAATATCATGATGAAAATGTTTTTTCATGATTAAGATTCCCTATATTGATCATTATTGAACAATGAATTCATTTCACTAATAATTTTGTTAATGGATTACTCATAAAATAAGAGATCTGGTACAAAAAAAAACTATCTACCACCCACAAACATGAGGGAAAGTTGAATTGTCACATAGGGAAATCAATCAAACTATAGAAAAGGCTATGAACCCAAGTCATAGTGATTAGAGTATGAAATTAAATGATTCACTTTGATAAAATATCACTTCATACAAAACAACCATTAACACCACACCTTTATGATTGATATATTGGAAGCCCTATAAATTTCTAGTATAATCAGAGAATCACTTGTGTTGGGAATTTAAATGAATCTATATAGATTGTAAAAAATTGAAAAACCAGTATTTGTAGATGGATGAATTAAAATAGGTCAAAATGATTATTATGAAAATAAATTATCTATAAAGAAGAAAAAAAATTTCTTCACCAACTGTTGAGATATATAAATTTTTTATAAGGAATATAGTGTCATTTGTCAACTCTAGGTTAAAATTATTCCTTGGGATGCTCAAATATAGATGTTCAGAACCATTTGTAGTTATTTTGGGGTTTCTTTAGGGAATGATTGATATTTAGAGAGAAGGAAAACCTCCATTCTATGTCAGTGGGAAAAGGTTAAAAATATTTCTAGAACACTTCCAGGAAGGGTGTGTCATCAGTTTGAAATTCATCTAATCATCAATGAGTAATGATGTAAAAGTCAAATAAAGAATTGAATGATAGGATACCAAGATTATTAAACTATATGAAATAAAAGGTTAGAATAAGTTTTCAAATAGCTTAGGGATAGATTGGATCAAAGGAACATTATCTAGTCAAAATCTGAGAACAAATATTAAATTACACGTCATGTAACCATAACTCACGAAATTTATTTTCACATAAAAATATTTTTATAAATTATAAATACATGATGTCAAACCCCATTACACATCATGTATTTCCCCGATCTTGTTTTTAAAAATATGTCATGAACATAGGGTTAATGAGCTCGCCCCCTCCCACTTCATTGAAATCCCCAACCCCGCCACCTCCACTCCTCGCCCTCTCCCTCTTACTTGATCCCCCCTCTCTCTGTATATCATATCCCTAACCCTCCATCCATCTAACCATATTCCTGTAATGACTTGTAAAAAATAGTTTGAACACCTCCCACCGATTCGTTACCTGAACATGACGATTCACCACTAGTCAAGTGCCAGTGTGGATCCACTTCCACTACACCATAGACATCTTCCCAATCCAAATCAACTGCACCCTCTAAAACCCCACTATCTAGGAGGAGGAAAACTCAATATCTAGTGATTCGTATGATTATAAAAACCCTAATCAAAACTATTTTTCCACTTTTTAGATCGAAAACATCTTGTGGATGTCAACCGATTGAAGTTGAAGCTGATGTGGAGTAATAAAACCATCGATATGTGCCTTATTTTTCACCTTCATACCATCTACTAGGTCATAGTCCTCATCACCTACCACCATACATTATCCATCATTGAGGTATTTGAGGAGACGTTTGAAGAAACATTTCTGGAGTTTCTCACCACATTTGAGGTTTCATTTGATAACCATCAGTTTATTCTAGTTGGTCAACCTCATAATATTTACTTCACCTAATTCAGTATAGGCCATAGGATCTATACTAAGGGTTTCACCACATATTATGTATTCCCTACACTACATATTGAGACATGAATGTTCAATCTGAAGTCATTCTGGTGGATTATTTCTTGGGATTCTCAAATTGATCATTATCCAAGAATCACCTAGTCTACCCACCTCTGAAGCCCAACACTCCATATCATGAATAGAGGCATGCACATTCTTGGTTCACTTGAGATGAGTCTCATGGAAATTTTAGTCAATGGATTTGATCATTCTATCTATATCCATGGGAAACCCTTACATCCACATGGAATACCAGTTTACATTTTATTATTGATCCCACACTCATAGGATGTGAGGAACACCGATGGGGGGATCATCCAATACTCACATAGACCTTAATCTATGTGTCTATGAAACCACCCTACCCCTACCCTCCCTCCAAATGATGAAATCAAATGATTTTATTATACTTCACAATTTTCATCCTAGATTAAGGATGATGATAAGTACTGAGGATAACTAGGAGTAGTTGATGTTGTAGATGAATTCCCTGGAGACCATGCACCAGAAACCTCAACACCTAGAGACCCACCTTCCACAATAGGACCCACCACTGACCGTACCCATTTTACACACTCCAACACCACCAACCCTACAACTCTACCCACACCATATTATATAGAATATATATGATTTTGGAACCTATGAATCCTAGAGAACTTGTGTCAGATTTTCCAGAACATCTATATTCCTCGTACAGAGTTCTCCTAGTTCACTACCTCTTCATCACCATCACCAACCACTACCGACCAATCATCATCCACCACTCTCACCCATCTACCACCCCTTCCAATTTACCATCAGAGAATACAGAACCCACACCGTAGTAGGAGTATCTGGAAGAGTAGGCCCAAAGGGGCAAGAGACCAGCTGCAACACTATCAACCAAATTTCATTTTGTTTATCCCTCTATTAGAACCATGGAAACCCTACAGATCGATACCTTCCCACCACCCAACAACCAGATAGTTTCAAACACCATGAAAACACCACTAGTAGGTGACCAACCATCCCCATCATCCATTTCAACCATTGATCACGTAGGGAAGTAGAATCCACACTCTATTTGGGAGAGTCCTATCGATGATGAAATTTTTTACAATTATTTTTTATAGTATAGCCCATTCCCCTCCCCCAATTTTTGTATTTTTCTATAGTGAGTATCATTTTTGTACTAGTTGTATTCCTATTCATGATTATATCTCTACACCTAATATATAGGGAAATAAATATTTTCCTATTTATATGGATTTTGTTAATAACATTACACATTTATTATTTTCATATATAGCTCCTCTGTTTTATCTATGTTAATTGATGTAGCTATACCACCATCTGTCCTTATTTTATGAGTCAATTATCATCAAAGTGGGGTCAAGAATCAACTTCCAGAAAAATATATTGAGACTCATGATCAACAGCTACCACCACAAGCACATATACCATTCATTCCACACTAGATATATGCTAGGTATTCTCTCAAAGTGATATATCCCACCAAATAACCCTAAGATCTAGAAGATACTACCACTAACAGCTTCATAAGACAAATAGAAGCCGAGCTGATGGACAATATTGATTGATAATTTGGTCCACCCATCTTGATAACAACATCATTATTACCACTTTATGGTATGCAACACATATTTTATATGTTTCTCATTTAAATAGTTATGATTTTTTCCTAGACTTACTTTTATACTTTTCCTTTTTTAGTCATGATTCAGTTTTATACTTATTATATACATATAACTACATTTATATTAGATATATTTCATTTATATACATTAAGTGAAACTACTATTTTACTACATTTTAAATGAAAAAACCTTATTGTCTAATGATTTATTTAGTTCATGTTTTTTATTTTTATCCACTTTTTCAGATATACCAATTAAAAAATAGAAACATCTCAACATTCCCTAAGGAATTACAATCTATATAGGGATATCTCTATTCCTTATAATTTAAATTTCAATTTCCATTTCAACAATATGATATTTATCTTCCATCACCATTCCATAATAATTCCATGAACAGTGGGGATAATGGCTCATTCTATGTGTAGTGTTGCTTTCTATGGGTTTTAATTTCGATATACTTGAATTTTTCCTATAATCATATATCTAGGAGACATTTTTCACTAGGAATCATGGTTTAAACCTGAATATTATTATACCAATACAAATAATGGTATTCTTAAACAAGTAATTTTGAAATCTATTTTTTTCCATTTATATTTTTTTATGATTTCCATGTTTAGTAATTTAATTCATATTTAAAATTTTTTAAATTACTTTTAATTAACTTATTCATTGTTTTTAAACCCTTAGTGATTTCCATTTTCCATTATTTAATACCAGTCCTGTGATGATTCTAAGCCTATAATTTCATATTTTTTCTGTGAATATTTTTCAAGAGTCTCCTGGGACATGTAAACCAATCATAACTATCATACAGATCCTACATAGCTAATGGAAGATCAAATAAAATATTATAAAGAGTATAGTAGACTTAATTGAGTTATTATTCATAAAACCCACCTTACATATTTCCTCTATTAAACTCATAGTGGTCATGAATTATTGTGTAGGATAAAACTATTCTAAGAATATTATCCCTTCCTACCATACACTTTGTATATTTCATGACATTACATTAAACAAGTGTGGGGAAATTTTTTAGCCAACAGACATGGGATGATTCAACTAAGGAGATATATTGTGTTCTTAATAGTCTTTTGGCTGTGATCACAGTGTAATTTTTGGTATTTCATATCTATCCTATTATTAGAAAAACGGGATAATGAAAAAAATAATGAAGAAAATTTAAAAAGAACAAAATATAAAATGAAAAAAAAATGATTGGCTTCTGTATTAAGAAGGTAAAAAATCACAATTTCCAAACTAATGAACACCATGAATGATAATATGGCATTATAGGATGGATTTGAGATCATTCCTATACATGAATTTTAAGGAAAATAGGGAATGGGACATGATACCTTTTCACTCACTTTATATATAAATAGATCCAACTTGAACTTCTGGGAGAATGGAAATCATTAGTTATGGAGGAGTAATTTCATTACACTTTTTGAGACATTCATGAATTAAAATTTTTAGATAAACCGAATTGTTTATCTTGTTTTTAAATATTTACTCACCTTCTCACAGACTCAGAGTCATTATATCCTAATTTCTAAATCCCTCATGGTTCATTTGTATTTTTCTTTATGAGTTGGAGATGAAAGAACTAATGAAATCATATGGTTTGGAACTTGTACTCAACTTATGAGCATAACTATGGTTTCATTTCACACTAATTATTCAGAACAAATTCATTGCGATGTATATTGAAAATGAGTATATAATTGAAAGAACATTTAATAAATTGTATTTAAAAGGTTAATATTTTTTTCACAGAACAGAACTATGAGGAATGAATTCTTTTTATGAAGGGATGATTCTGGAGTCCAACATTTATTATTATAGTTTGTTTTTTTAGTTGATATAATGATTTTTTCCTATTTAAAAAATTTAATACCCTTCCAAATCTCTATTGAGATGTTTTTTCTTGATGATAAGAAATTGTCAATTGTGGGGGGATTTTATAAGTTGAAATCATACACTCAATTTTCTATCAATTTTTTAAGGATAATCCATTTTTTACCTAATTATTCACTAGGTATAAGTTTAATATTTGAAGAAATATGATTTCAATGTTTTGAATGAAAATTGGAGAAAATAACCAAAATTCCCATTACACATCATGAAACTCAATTACACGATATATAGTCAATTTTCATAGCATATGGAAAAGTTATGAAATAATTCAAGGGAAAATTTTGGTCATGAATCCAATACATGATGTGATCCACCAATTGACTTTTTTTAACCATTGAATTCAATTTCTGTATTCATTATATGGCCTAGAGGAATATAAAAATATTGAGTACCATATAAACATTGTTAAAGGAGTCAAATTTCTAAATCCAAATCCAAGATTTGTGAAAGATTCTCCTAGACTCAAAAATCAAATAGGGAGACTCAGATCAAAATGACATGATGTGAACCCCCAATACACTTCATTTATATTCTTTATTATTTATCTACAATAGGTACACCATTTACAGAAGTAGTCAAAACCTTTGATGTTCTCATGTTTTCTCTCTTGTTTCTCTAGATTATTATTCCACCTTTTCTCCATAACTTCAATTAGTATCAAGAATTTTTATTTATTTTAAAAATAATCCATTACATGGGTCAATTTTTAAGCATTATTCCTCCCTTTTATTAAGATCTAATACCATTCTATGCTTATTCATCAACCTGATCATCGGGCTTTATTGAATCCACGCTGTGTTATTTCTTATTTTTATCGCAAGTAAGCAGTCGATTGAAGTTGTGTTTGATTCAAAATTTATATTTTTTTCATAATTTAATGATCATTAATTGGTTATAATAATCATTTAATGTTTTTCAATTTATCAATATCAATATCTTTTGGAATGATAAATATTTTTTTTTCAATTTATCTTTCTTTTGTAATCAATTCTCCCATGATTAACTTAACTTCTTTTGTTAGGGATCTCGATTAGGGGTGATTGAATCTACATAATATTTAATTATCAACATGGTAATAGTTATATAATAATAATCAAGTTAAATAATAATATTCAATCTAATTATTCTATGTAAGATTGACCATAGAAAGTTTGAATGAATGACCTTAACCTGATTGGAGTAGAATATTCTATGACCAATAAGCTATGATATTATCTACTTTTGAATCTAGGCTTAATGCATCCTAGTTTCAGCTATCTCCAGACCAAGGAATAGCTATCAATTAGATAGATCTAGTTCAATTGACCATATCCAACTAGTGACACCTTCTATCTTCTCATATTATACCGTAGGACCATACAATGTCAGAATTAAATATCATCATTTCCCTTGAACCCAAAAGTTTATATTAATCCCTTATTTATCTCTCTTCTTACTATAAAAGATAAATTAGCACTATTGTTTTCCATAGCAGAACCATATGGAGAGTACTTAAACCCTAAAGTACATCAAGTATAGTTCTTACTAGGAAATCTAAAATCCTCATGGGACTGACCCTATGTTACCATTATACTACTCCCATGTAGAAAGTCTAGTTTGGGAAAAAGAAATCGAATCTGAAAAATTCCCATGAAAATTAAATGATATCTGTGGGAACATACTAGAAACTCTATTTATATATCTTATAAATGATATTTATAATGTCTATATAATATTTTAAATAATTTATAACACAAGTATTTATGCACTCCATTTTGTTGGAATATAATAACATCATTTGAGGAAGTGTGGACTACCTTATCCTAAAAGCGATGTCATTTGAACACATTATACATTGAATGTATAAAAAGATGGTTTTAATTATTACTAAATTACGTAAAAAAGTATATATTTTTTTCATGACATAATTAAATTTCTATAAATATAATATATATATCCATTTCTTTGTTACCCATTCATACACTTAGTAAGTTATAATTCTTCTTGTGGACGTGTGAACTACCTCTTTCGGGACACGATGTGGTCCCTTTTACATCACAGGATTATAAACATAAATATAGATGAATAAATAAATTGTTCTTATAAAATAATTATAATTCTAGAAGGTTATGAAGTTTCTTACCTTCTTTATAGAATGTTCTTTGGAAAATGATAACGTTACTCATGAGTTTTCACAATCTACTATCTCCATACATGTAATGTTGAATAATTTCTTCATACACATAATTAATTATTGGTTTTAATAGTATAATTGAATTATAAATATTCTAATTATGTCAGGATTATTATTCTATAGATTTTTTATAATAACCCATTTGACTGTAGTTGACCTAAAAAATATGTTTTTAACAAATGAATTGAGTTTTTTCAAAACACCGGAGATAAACTAAAAATGAGTAAGTAGTTAAATAAAACATATTGATAAGTGATATTAAAGGAATTATAAACATTAAAGAGGTTCTTGAGAATGTAAATAATTAATAGAAGTTTATTATTCATGAATTTAATGGATGTTCACCTGAAATAAAATTCAAGGTAAATGATTTTCATCTAAATTTTTATATCCATTAGATAAATATCATGTTCACCCCTTAATTATATTATATAGTGTAGCTAATACCCCTGTTGATATGTTATATCATTAATAATTTTATATTAATTTTATTTAAAATATCCATTTAATGTAATTTCTTCATGATTCATATGAATTATAATGTATCAATGTTGTATGAGACTCTTTGGAATGATTGAGAATTATTTTATATAGAATAATTTTACTGATCATTCAATTAAATTTGAGAAAATTTTATAATATTTTTTAATAAACCATTTCATTTTCCTCTAAAATGGTCATTCATCACCATTTTCAAGTATCAGTATCACTTACCACACTTTGGTATTCATGGTCTTTAAGAAAATGTTGTTAATAAAACTCTACCTCAGTTCTCTATTTAGTCAGATAACATATTATATTATATAATCCATGTTTTATTAAAATGCTTTAATTTTTTCAGATGATTTGGCAAAAATCATTTACCATTATTTTCATTTACTGATGTTTTTGATTTAATATTAATATATCTTTCCGAGTAAGGAACTTTTTTAACAATTTTATTATGAAAATTGAATGATCTTTTTACCTTGTACAATATCTATGAATTTACAAACCGTAATTCCTTCAAATATTAATTTTCATGTTTAAAAGGTATGTTTTCAATGATTTTTTTAGATTTATTTTCAATGAAATGATTTTTCATTATTTAAAAAAATTTATATTTCCCCCATGATTTTATTTAAAATGATCATTTTATATTATTTTATTCATCAAATACAACAAACCTTTATTTTTACTCAACTCTAGACTGGTTGTATTGATAGAAACACTATTCTTTCTGTGGATTATTTATTATTAATTAGTTTGAGGATATTATTCACATTAACATTATTGACCCCTTTTTTAGCCCCCTTTAAACATTCAATTTCCTATAATCCTTAGACATTGAATTTACCTTAATTATCTATATCAATAATCATAGATATGTCTATCACCAAAACCATATACCATTTTCATACTGTTATTTCATTGAAATTCATTTTATTATTTTTGTGAAGATTGATAAATCCATACCTTATACTTTGTATGGATATTTGATAGGGCACATTGTTAAATAGAATATTAGATGTGTAAGGAATGATTATGACATGTATGAAATTGGTGGAGCCCAATTATAGATATCCAATTTATGTATCGGTAGTCTCATGGATTGAGTATGTTGGATCGTCTCTATTGATTGATTTTTACCCAATATGATAAACTCTCTTGTGAAAGGTCTTAACGGTATTGGTTCCATGTAACTAGGAAATATGTAATACAATAATTAAGAACATACCTAATTTATCTTCAATAATTATTCACCCCTACTATTTTATGTCATCATAACTATGAATATATTTAATTACCATTTAATTTATTAAATGATAGGTGATTCAGTTTCATACATTTCCATATTTATTTTTCCGAATCTAGTTATTTAAATGTCATGTGTTTTGAGTTATTATCCTTCAATATTTTTGATCCACACCCATTCAGATTATTGATTACATGGCATGTGTGTTCAATTATTTACATTTCCATATTAAATTTTCTCATTATATTATTATTACTTTCACTTTACATTTCCATTACAAGGAATTTGAGCTCTCCCTTATAATTTTTCATTCCACCAGGAAACCTTAAAGAGTACCATGAAAGATATCAAAGGATAAATAGATAAAATAATGTTATCCTAGAAGTTATTTATTTATAAAAAATTATGTTTCTATTAGAGTATTAATTTTAATGCAAGGATCATGTATTTATATGGTTTACCAAAACTACTGAACTATCCGTCCTTCAATATTTGATTCTTTGTAATCATGCCAATATAATTTATAGCAGAAACTAGATCTGAGATATCTGGTGTTAGGTCGCTATAGTTGGTAACAAAAGAATTTTATTGGAAACATTGGGAACTATAATAATGAAAAAATAGATTATGAAATGTAACTATAAGGTAGAATTAGAGGATAAGTATATAAGTACACCCATGATATATGGCCCAAACCATAAACATTACTTAATCTTGAGATAAGTTAGTGATTTGACCTTGAATCACATTAAGGATATTTTTAGGATTAGAGCTTTAGAAAATTAGGCCACAACTCATACATAAAAACTTAAATATTAAATTTAGACACTTCTACTCACTATTAATTATTTTCATAATACAAAAACATTTAAAAAGAAACATGGTTTTTATCCATGTTTAAACATCATAACCATTACAGGATCCCATACACGACTTTATTCTCCTTCAAATACTATGAAGAATATTTCACTACATTTGATGAGCATAAAAATAACAATAAGTGATACAAAATGTAGAAAAGATTTTAGTCTTGGGAAAACATGTAAACTATGAATAAACAATCAAAAATAAATAATTTTCAACTTTGTGATGTAGTAAATACTCATCATTTAATATAACCAATTTGATTTCCCTTTATGTAGCCAAAATAATAACATAAAACCCATATCATGAAGAATATAACATATACAGGTAACTTGGGACATAATCATACGTATATAGAATAACAATTCAGCCGACTTCCACACATATCACTAAATGGATTAGTCATACGAATAAATTCCATACAGAATGCATGGAATGTTAAAATGAAACCACCCATCCTTGTTTTATCATGGATCCACCCATCTTTGGTTTATCATGTAACTAGCAGTCAGATGTCCAAGTAGCATTATATAATCAAAACACATAAAAGATTTCAACTATCAACATTTTACTCATGAAATCTGATTTCCAATAACAAGAAATCATTTCGAGATATTAAAATAGTAAATCCACTTTTAAAACCATTCTCAATACCAAAACACCAAAAAAAGGTAAAAAGGGTTTACTTTTTCTATAAAAACATTATTACTTATAGGGGAATCGACATATAAAACAACGGTTATGGTGGCGGAGAAGTCATTGTCACTATATAAGGTAAAAAAATTCCTTTCATCATTTAGTAAAACACATCATAAAAAAGATTAATTTTCAAAACCTATAAATGAAATTATAATTCAAAGGGGTTGATAATAAACTGTATAAATGAAGGTGGTGTATACTATCAAAATGTGCCTCAATTAAAGGAGATTGAGATGAAGTTCCCTTACCTTGAGTCTAACTCATCATGTACAATCATTATATTCCAGAATTATAAGTGTAAGTAAATTGATACTTTATTGAGAACCGTATTTCCTATTTATTATACCTTTTTTATCACTTATTACCATGTTATAAAAATTAAATAATTATTTATGTTCATATTGGACATTTTTTGAAATTTGGTAATTAAGTCAAAAATGTACTTAGCTTGATGTTAATTACCCATGTGGTCATAAGGCCATCATCTCCAATATAATATTAATGAAATAGTAATCAATTTAATATTAAAAATATAATTTTAAATGTATTCAATAAATATGGATATGAAAAATGAACTACGTTACAATCATGGAGACAGCAAGCCGTACAAATGCATGAGTAATGTCTCTATTATCAGTTATCATTAAGTAAATAATGTAAATATTATTTTAATTTTAAAAAATTATAATTATATTATTAACAACATAATAATAATTTTCATATACTTATATATATATAATATAATTGATGTGATGAATAAAACTTTTTCACATTGCTTCATGGAGGAGATAGTTCACACGTACACACGAACAATGTTATAGTTTTTATGTTAATAGATGTTAAGAACAGAAACGAAATATTAGTACTTTAGATTGATAAATATGTCATTTATATAATATATAAACATATATTCTGTAATTATAACAATTCTTGATATATGTAAATGAACAATGAACTATATTGGTTTGCGAGGTAGTAGTTCTTCGTACACACGAACAAAATATTGATTTCAAATTTGATGAATTTGAAGATAAATTTAAGTGATGATATTACCGAATAATATCTATGTATTCTAATTATATTAAAGTTATTATTTTATATTAGAAGAATAATATTTAGAATATGTGAAAGATGAAATAAAACTGAAATACTACAAAAATGATACCTCTTCTTTGGTTGACCAGCATTAAAGAACAACTTAACAACTCTAAGAACGATGTTTGGATTAAAAAAATGTATAAATAACATGACGATGGATTTTATAAAGTGTTTTGGGTAAATATTGGATGAAAAAGGGAGTATGAAGTGTGATTATTTGATAAGAGTGGGTACCTTTTTATAGGAGAGGGGAGGGTCACCCTTAGAAACTAGTAAAATTTTAAATTAATATAATTTAAATTTCACATTAAAAATGGATAGAAATAACTTATTTCTAATATAATATTATTTTTAGTTTAATACCCATCTTAAAATTAAAATTAGAAAAGTTTTTAATATTTTTTTAATCATTATCCTTTTGTTTTAACATATATTTTAATATTTTTAATAAGATCGTGATACATTGTTATTTGCATATTTTTGGTTAATGTAATTACCATAACATGTAAAAAGATAAAAATGTGTCACTTATGACATATAAGGTCTAATAATAAGAATTTTATTTAATATTATTTTTTTATAAATTTTATAACATTTAATAAAATATAATATATTTTAAGATACCAATAGTGTCAATTCTGACAATATTTAATTGTTGACATTTAAAAAATATCATGAATGAATAATAAGTTCAAAAAACATCCATTAAATCATCAAAAAAATGTCATATATAGCAATAACAGTTATGGATGACATAAATTATTTCAAATTATATTTATTTTAATATTTAAAAAACCATTTATTTGATTGTTTCATTAATTAATAAATTACAACATATTCTTTGTGTCATAAATTAATTCAATAAATTCATTTATAAAAATTATAAATAAATTATCATGATTTATGTAATAAATATTTCTTTCTAATTAATATTTATAGTCTAATATATCCCATTTGTAACTATATATTAAAAAACATTATTTTTAAAAATAAAAGTGTAAAAAAATTACTATTCATTGAATATAATATTATAAAATTATTATAGTTATCAATGTGGCTCCAAGTGGTCCTCAAATTGATTCAAGGATGAACATGGTTGGGATAAACTAATAAAAATTAATTAGAACATGAGTTACGGTAGTTTTATAATATTATAATATTATTTCAACCTTCAATTATATTATTTATCTTTAATCGTGGTAATAAAATTTATTACCCAACTTACTATTAATAATGTCGAAAAATATAAGGGGACTATTAACATAATTTGGACCCCATGATTCCGAATATGGAATCCATTTTTTTGAATTAAAATATAATAATTTTCATAAATTAATTAAAAATTAATACCCATTGTTAATACGAGAAAACAATCTTTTTAAATGTAAAAACCATCAAAATATGGACATGGGTTTATATATAATTTCAATGAAAAATCACTTCAAATGACCTAAATTGTATTAAATGATAAAAACATAATATAATTATAATTTAACACTAATTAATGAAAATATAAATTTATAAAAAGTTAGATAAAAAAGAAATTTTGAATAAAAATGCAGTAATTTTTACTATTTAGTATAATATGAATTTTATAAAAAATTACGGAAATTCAAAACAAAAGAAAATTATGTCCTGATTCTAAGTAATAAGTTAATTTTGGTAAATATAACATATAAAATTGACAAAAACTATATTTTAAAAGGGGTTTTCATAAAATGGCTGTAAAACTGCATTTTTTGTTATATACTTATCTTATCCGAAAATTGAATTTGTTCATATATAATGTGTAGAAGTCATATAATATTAATTTAAAACAATAAATTAATTAAATTAAATATATATAATATATATTTCATTAATAAAATCCATCAAGAGTGATTTAATTTTTTTATAAACTCACTTATTTTGCTTTTAAATAGTTGTTTTCCAGAAAAACATATCCTTTATATTAAGTAGATTGTTATTCAACTTTAAAATTAATTTAGTAACCAATCAATCATTTTATAAACATTTTTAAACTATATTTTCACAATTCAGTTAATATAAATCATTCTTTTTAGTCTAACGACTTTGCAATTACCACAAATTTAAATAATATTATTAATAATATATTATTTTTCAGTATAACTCTATCTTGTGTGAAACATATTTTGTTTCAGAAACCAATTATTGCACATCGAGTATGATATCAAACATATAATCCCAATGAAAGTAAAATTATCATCTAATTCATAAATATTAATAGATTTGAAAAAATATATTATTCTATAATTACCTTTAATGTTACATCGATCCACCCCTTTTGAAATTGTGTTCTCATAATTTTATGTTTGGGCTCAATAACTATGTATTAACCTTTCAATATTATTTCATTAGAATACCACTTCAGAAAACATGTCAATAAAACTTCTACTTTAAAAGAAATAATGTGAAGTATAATGGTCACCTAAGATAACAAAAAATAAAACTCTATATAGGAAAACATAGATATATAAGAAAAAATAACAATCATGTTCTGATATAGATTGATTGAAAACACGTTCAGGATAAAGATAACAATCATAAAAACACAAGAATATTTTGGGTTAAATAGTCATTGATATCCTAAGAGTAGTTGTAAATAGATAATGTTTTTTTCTAAGATCCTTTTCACCCAGTTATGGAATTATTTCACTACCTCTAATAAGAACATAATGAATTATACATACTTGACAAGTAAAATTTAATCAACTAATAGACTTTCACTAATAAATCATCTTTTTTTCTAAACGATTAGTATTCAGGTTGAATTTTTCATACCTAAAACACTAGAATCATCTTTTATTGAATCACATAAACCAAAAATATTAACTATATATTTATCTTGTCCTCAAACATTAACCAAAACCAATCTGTTTTGTATAATGTAAGAGAATTATCCAAAATGAATAAACCGTTAGATGATAAAAAACATTAATTTAAAAAGTTCAACATTGATACTCATTGTTTAATATTGTTCATTAAAAAATATATGTCCTTCAAATTCCTCCAAATAATCCAAACTATGATTGAAAGAAAAATATTTCACGGATTTGATCACATAGCCATTAATGATAAATCTTATTATTTATCTCCAAATAACATAGACAAATCTTAAAGTCTTTTTTTTAAAAGTAATTAACTTAATCACATATTATATATGATACGTTAATCATTTCCAGAAATAAATTACTTCATATATTCCCATAATAAAAATCATGGATAATTCCAAAATCTAATTCAACAATTACACCATTAAAATAAAATAGTATACTATTTACCTTAATCATACAACATTACCAAAATAGTAAACATATTCCAAAATAACTAAAATGACTCGGGTTTTCCTAGTTATATTTTTAGAAAATTCTTTATAAAAATATGAGACGAGGCGCTAAGATGACGTGAAATCCGGAGGCCGAATGTGCCCGATATGATCCAAAAAAATGATATGTTTCTAAATTACTCTTGTGAGTAGTTTTCCTGAAAAAGATTAATTACTATAAAATGGTTTTCTAGATCAAATATCTAAGGGAACTATTATATTCAGAGCATTGGGTTTACATAGGCGCAACATAAGTTTAGTCGGTGCGGGTCTCCAGTGAGAAAACCCAAAAATTGAATAAATGGAAATTACATAATTAAATACTTTTTTTATTTTTTAAAATCCTTATAACTAATAAATGCTAACTCAGAAATGAAATTATAGAGTACAATTGATCACTTGTGGGTGTGGTTTCCTTAAGCGGTACATAACCTTGATTGGCACGATTCGAGGGAAATTGTTAATCTTTTTGAATTTTTATAGGAGAATAAAAAAATCATAAATAAGTTTATATTATTTACTTTCACTCTTTCACAGTGTGTAAACACTATGATTGAGAAATATGTTCTCCATTCATGAATGAATCAGTGTGGCGATTCTCTTCTGAAGAAAAACAATAACACTGAAATGCGTAAATTCATTTCATCCATTGGGGGTGGGGATGGTCCAGTGTTAGAATTCATAATGCTTGATATTTCTTTAGAACTCTAGAGCTTCACTAAGGAAAAGGGGAGGAGTATCACTTGCTGGTGATTACAGATTAGAGTTTGGGATTCGATTAGGATGTGATGAATCGATGAACACTGGTAGAATAAGGATCCATGTGATGAAGCAACATCAATATATTTCTAAAAGCTATCCAACTCAATGTAGGGATTCTTATTTTAAATATTTTATTTCCACACTCATTGATTTAAATGATTAATGTGGATCAACCTACGAACTGGTTATCCCAAAGTTCGATCATTATTGCCAGAAGAGAGTTTTATTTGTGGGGTTTTAATGGATTTTTCGTCTTGGTTATAAAATGTTGATTAATCATGTCTAATGGATTATTTGTTTAATTCAGTTTCCATTCTAATTTAAATGAACCATGATCGACTCAAAAATCAATCAAGGTACATAACTTTTGTTGATTCATGCCATTCCTCAATCTATTATTCATTCATTTTGGGAATTCATTGTTTGGCCCACAACTCATATTTTGGTGATCGATGGATTATTGTGCAATTGATCCTTAGCAAAATGAACCAATATCACTGGTTTGAGAAGGACACAATATGATGGAGGTGTGATAAAGATGGTGGTGATCAGATCAAGGTGGTGTGTGAGATATCACATGTGAACAAATTCTCACCAAAAAGGGATATTAGCATGATATTGAACACATGGAAATTAAGAACGTGACCAGAGGACTCTGTAATGTCTTTCAAATCAATGTTCAGATCACCATAGTGTGTCTGGTGGCCCACAGAAGGTCCCAAAAGAGTGCGAACGTCTTCCATGTGTTGGAGGTGGCATGTACCCGCGGTACACCACAATAGAGAAGGATGGATACGACATCATCCCTAGGTGGTATTCAGAGGACAATAGAAATAGTTGGACGTGGATTGGCAGATATAGATTTTGATCTGCATCACATGATTGGAGGTGCTGATCTAGTAGGGTCGTGGTGCTGACATGCGGCATCATCCGTGGGTTGGATGTGGTATCTATCACGTCCCAGGTAGTTAAGACCTACCCACTCTAGCAAGATTGGTTAGTAAGGTGGGGTAGCCCCTAGCTAGGGCTAGTGTATTTGGCTAGGCCAGTTTAGTGGGCCCAAACTCCACAATGGACCGGGATGGGTCAGGTCAGCCTGACAGGGTAGAACTGGACCCAGACCCCACTAGATCCATTTTCACTAAAACACCCATATCATTCATATCCTAAGTCTGGTTGATGTGCTGGTGGTGGAATTGGGAAATATGCAATAAGGTTTTCCATTGGAGATGGATTTGTGAGACCATATTGAGGACATATGTAGGTGTGGAGCGTTCCCCCTTGGTTCTTTCCTTGAGGTATCAGTATGAAATTTCATAGCAATATCATTGAGATACTGAGTCCCATATAGAGATATGGAATCCTTATTTGATCTGGAGTGATAATCAATCACCCATCATGGTGTTTGCTGGGTATTGACATGTCCTACAAGCGAAGGGAGTTAGTCCTACATCTATTGGGATGTATCAGTAGGGTTGATAGTATTCTTCCGAATCCCCAACATTACAGGACACATCGGTAGGGTTCGGGGTATTCAATGAGAATCCCTTCCATTGTGAGGTAATAAATATTTGGTTCACCTTATTCTATAAGAGAATACCCATTCTATAAAATAAAATCATGATCAACATTTTCTCTTTGGGTAGGTCCCAAATTAGAAATATCTCTTGTAATATTCCCAAAGGACTTCAATGCTCAAGGAGTGAGATCTCCTAGAACAATTGTAGCTTGAAAATAATATGGTGACAAATGATTAGATGTGATATAAAGACTCCATGTTTTAGTGATATCAGATGTCTCGATGAAACATCATGGCATATCAAGACCAGCTATTCTCTCAGATACATTTGGCAGACTTGTTCTGTGTGCTTACATTCTGATAGCTCGAGTAGTGGGACATCCCAGAATCGATCATGCTATATGCAGAACCATATTTCTGGTAGTGTATGTTACGTTTCATCTTTTAATCCCTTATTAGTATACATGTGAGTTCTTGTTATATGTTTTTATGACATATACCTATATTGAGATTATTGTACCTTTTATGTGGTGATTCCTTTGTGTTCTTTTAGATTGAGTTTAAGGGTCCCCTAATGAGTGTTGTTTTACTCACCCCAACAGGAGATCTTCTTGCACATTTCACGTCTTTTGTAGTTGACTGATGCTTTGGTGGAGTTCTTGGTGGAGTAGGACCAGGACCAGGGTCAGACGGTGCCTTGTGATTTTAGACAAGCTGGGGATTTTCTAGAATCTTCCTATAGTAGCATTAGTAACCATTTTTATAGATCAGACAACGCAGTTGCATTTCTTTTATTAGGATTGTATTCTGGCTCAGTTTTACTTTACGTATTTTATTTCATATGTACTCTATTGTTGGGATGTAGTGGTGTGCATTCATTTTTATTACATAGTGTTCTATCTCTACAGCCAATGAGGCTTGTAGTTGGGTTCATGAATATAGATTCCTAGGAAAATTCCTCCCATTAGTTGGATATTCCAACTCAGTGCTTGTCGCCAGCTGCTGGCCTATCAGAGGTAGGCATGGGGTAGTCACGACATGGGCCTCAGGTGACAGGTTGAGATAGAGTGGAATCAGAGAAAGCTGATTCGACATTGGGATAGAGAGTCTATGAGACATGTTTTGGGAAATAGTGTACAGTGTTACATGTTATTGTTTTTGGCTAGTGACTCTAGTGTTGTTGTGGAGGCCATAGTGTCCATACAATAGGACTCTAGGCACCTGTATTCCAACTCGGTACATGAAAACAATTTTTTGGGGAAATAATGGTACATGAATCATATTGGAATGGGTTTTTTTCATGTCCTTGATTCATCCCACCTGGTATACTCTCACAACCATGATATATCTATTTTTCCACAATATGTGTTCAAGACACCATCCAATGAGGATTCCATATAGGGATCGGGAATTTGGACCGATGCTCGATGAGTCCTCTTTGATGGTAACCAGTCACATGTAATTTTTTTGAATGGTCAACATGCGACAATTTCTATAAATGATCAGTTAGCAGACCCACCTACAATGTTTCAGGTGGATGATGCTTGCCAGTATGTGACATGAATGGCTCTTTTGTTGTTAGATGTTGTAGAACATAGTTCAAAGGTGTATCAGAGCTTCTAAGGTAGTGATCACCCAGGAAGCAGGGCCATCAAGACCTACTGATAGCATGTTCACAACATAAGCTGGATGAACATCGGTTTCATTAGAATTTCTAGGGACGTACTACTTCCTAGAATTAAAGGTGTTAATATGGTTCTGGAAAAAGGGTGCATCTCAATTGATATTTTCACACTTTTCATATTGCAGTAGAAGAGGTGGTTGATGAATTACCAAGTAAGAGGCATCAGCGATTGAAGACAGATATTTCAGGCATCAGATTTGGTAGGAGATATGGGGCAGTGGTTGGAGGTGGATGACATTTTGACATGTCACCACCACCACCTTCAAGTGGTCCATACCGAACTCTTGGAACTGGAGAACAAGGGAGGAAACATTTATATGATATCGTGGCTTTTTACCCCCAGACTCTAGGGATGATTCAAGTTATGATAAGTTTCATTCTACTTCAGCTACAATACTATTAAAAACATGTACTAGTGGTTTCCATTCCACCCCATTTTCTTTTTTGATACCTATAGGTTATGGTTAAACTACTGACATAATCCTCATTTTAGAGACAACTATGGTTGGAGACCCAATGACTATACATTCGTGCCGACAGTGTGACCAGACTCTTGCAGATAATAGTTTTATTTTGGATATCTTGGTAGTGGAATTAAGGCCTTGTGATATAATTCTCTGTATGGACTAAATCCTCAATTCATACACATATTAATCTTTTTTTAAAAGTATGCATTTCATCCACAGTGATAGAGTTAGATTTCCACTATATTGGAAAATGGGACATCCTTGTAGCACATGATGGACTAAGGTAGAGGAGGGTATATCTGATTTCTATTCAGCTGGATAGCCCGACCCTTAGTGTAGTGGATGTTATGATTACTCAGGTTTCATAGTGGCAGCAGTGTATAAGGACATCTTCCTTGAATATGTTCCAGGTTTACCTCTTCATCGAGAGTTATAATTCTATGTTATTCTATACCCATGGTGGCCCGATATTTATTTACATTTATCAAATGTATCCCAGCGAGCTTCATGATAAGGTGGTGAAGATGGGGGGACATGTAGTGTAAGGGCTTAGTACATCCTTGGGTTTCACCTTGGATATACCTAAGTAATCTTTGTTGATGAAATCTTAGAATTCTAGGAATCCATGGAGGATCATGTGAGATATTTGATGATGGTCCTGGACCCACTTCATGAGTACTAGCTACACAGAAAGCTCTTGAAGTTTCTATCTTGGATTAGAGAGTTCATCTATTTCTAGGACGTGTCATCTTAGAGGCTGGAGTTCCAGTGAATCCAGTTTGGGGGGTTGAGATAGATTTTTACGGTAAAAACTTCACAACTCATATTCTTGAGTTAGCAATGGTGGTTATCGCTTTGAAGATGCAATGATACTACATGATGTTAGAGTGATAGTTCATCAACCGCGACCTCATTATTGTCAAGAATTTCTTCTTTTAGAAGGACTGAGTATTGAGATAAAGGTGATTCCTATAGTTCATAGAGGTCTATTACTAGAAGCTTTTATATACTCATGGATAGAAGAATATGGAAAAAGATGATCTTTTAAGGAACCTAGTTAGTAGTTACTGAACGAGTCATTGGACAATTTGGCCTCATTGCGATTATCCTTCATGGATGGAGATGGAGCAGTTTATCTCCGATAATGGGTTGTTACCTATCCATTCATAAATGAGTTGGGGAGGCACAACTTAGTGATACATACTAAGTGTCTTTACATGATCATTTTTCCATATGGAATAATCTAGAGAGACATTTGAAATGTAGGGATCACATAATTCTTTTCAAGAGACGTGTAGTTGTATCAGTAGATTCCTAGTGTAGAGATATGCATGTGGGTGTCCAGGAGGAAACCAAGGAAGACAAAACAAGTTGAAGTTGGGATTAACTATTAGGATGAATGTTGATTTATTGTTCAAATCAATTTTAATGGTTCTTCCTTCCATTATTGAGGTACCAAAAAGTTGGTGGGATGGTATATCAGTAGGCATTATGAGGGTTTTACCATGTATGACTCGAAGACATGATACCTTTAGGGTGACCGTTGACTGACCCACCGAGTCATCCCACTTTCTAACTATCTATTAAGTGATTTTATTAGTGTTCATGGGATTCCTCTAGGTATACGAGATAATTTGACTCCATTGAGTCACATTAATGATTGATTTAGATCTTGATGCTCTCTTTATATCCCAGTTGTAGATGTGATTGCAGTAGGCGTTTTCATAGGTTGTATTGGTCATCTAGGAGAGGATGATGTATGCCCTAGTCCATCTGATGTTTTGGGATAACTGATGGTAGATATCTTTAGATTTCGAGGAAGGAGACTATGTCTTCATTTGGGTCTCACCTAGACTAGGGTTACTGATATTTTTCTAGGGTATAAATATATCTCCAAAACTAATAGTCCCTATTTCAGGTGCTGAGTATAGTATTCAAGGTACTGTAATGGATGGATCTACATCGTAGTAGGAATTGGCACACATCGCCTTCCACATGTATCAACTATGGATATTCATACATAAACCCTTTGCACATCATAATCTGGGGCGAGCTGGATGTTGATGTCATAGTGTTTTAGGTCAAATTCCAAACGAAGATTGAGGATCCTTCATAGATAATATTTATTGAATGTCTCGTGGAAGCACTAAGATCCAAAGAGGAGAACATGGGAGTGGGAGGCTCATATTTGTGATCGATTCCCTCACCTTTTGTTCGAGTAAACCATTATTGGATTTTAGAGTATGTAAAAACATAATGTGGGGATAATTTAATGACTCGTATTTTCTGGTTTCTATTTTAAGAAAATTATCTGGAAAAATTATGAAACTATCCATTGAGACACATTCTTTTCTGAGGCCCGGAGTGCCCAGAATGATCCATCTAAAAATGTTATGTTTTTAAATAGCAGAGAAGATAATTTTTCCTAAAATAGTGGAATGGCTTTTAAATGTGTTCCCAAATCAAAAATCCATGGTTACTGTTGCATTCAGAGAAGTGGGTTAACCCTAGGAGAAACTTATGTTATGTCGGCGTGGGTCTCTAGTGTAAAACCCGAAAGTGGAATTACCATAATTAAAATAACTGAAGAAAATTATTTTATTTTTCAAATCCTTATAACTCATAAATGGTAACTTATATTTGAAATACGAGGGTAATTATGAGCTCGTGAGGGTGTTCTTTTGTTAGGAAAACCTTAACCTCAACCAACATAGGTTTAGTGTAAAACTTTCTTTTCTAACTTTTTAAATGATAGTAAAACAAACATAAATATATTTATTTTATTTCCTTTTAACATTTCACATCATGGAATCACTACAACACAGCGACAGAGAAACCTGTTATCCTTTCATAAATGAAGCAACATGGCGACACTCTTTCCAAGAGAAATAGTAACACTGAAACATGTAGACATGTTTCCTCCATTATTTGGGGGACATGATCTAACAATCGAGTTCAAAACACTGGAGATTTCATTGAACCCCTATAGTTACCCTATAGCAAGGAGGAGGAGTCTCTCTCATAGGCGACGACATATCAGAGGTCAGGATTCAATCAATTGGTGAAAAATTGATGAACACCAATGAAAAATGATTTACATGACAATGCAACATCAATATAAATTTTCAATTAATCCAACTCTAGGAAGGGGTTTTATTTTGAATCATATCTTTCCCTATTATTATATTTAAATGATCAATGCGAATCAACCCACAAATAGGTTAAACAACGGTTCGATTGTTCTTGCATGAAGGGTGGTTTATTTGTGGTGTTTAAAAGTTTTGTTGATCTTCGTTATAAAATTTTTATTAATATAGTGTGATGGATTGTTGGTTTAATTAAATTTATATTCTAACAACGATGAACCACGATTGACCCTAACATCGATCGAGGTCCATCCCATTTTTTTAATCATTTCATTCCAATATCCATTATTCATTCATCACGGGCATTCTTTGCTGTCCCATGACTCGAATTTCGGTGATCGATTGATCATTTTTAAGTCATTAATTAGATTAAATATCCAATGTTTCATGTTCGGGATGGACACAACATGACAGAGGTGCGGGGATGACAGTAACAATCAGATTGAGGCAGTACAGGAGATATTTCATGCGAATGACCTCACAATGGAAAGTGATAATGGAATGATTTTTAGGCCCTAGAGATGAATAACGTGACCCAAGGAATCTATAACATCTTACATATCTAGGAACAGACATCCAGAGCATGTTTGTTGGCCCACGGAAGGCCCCACCAGTGACGACAGTGGCACATGGCAGAGTGCACCGCAACGACAAAGGAGGCCTGTGGAATCCGTTGTGGGCGGTGATCAGTGGCCCCAAAAAATGGCAGGTTGTGGTTTAATGGACACAACTAGAGGATATGGTCTATCTGGACTGTGGTGGAAACCTGTGGTGACCTCCGCATCTTGGGCGAAGAAGACGAGACTGCTCTAGTGGTCTGGGTTGGTCAGGCAGGTCGCCTCAGCAAGCTAGGCCACCGTAGTGGACCATGTCAGACCCAACTAGTCTGTCCTAGGCCCAACATACTAGGTCAGACATGGGATGGGGAGGCAGCCACTAGACTAGGTCTGGTTGGGTTGGAGTACCCTGGTCGCACCAGATCCAGACCCAACCTGGCCCTTTTTCACTAAAACTGTGATATCCTTCAAACAATAAGCCGATTGATGATCCGTCTGCGGCTTTGGGACCCTCGAGAAAAGGTTGTCCTTTTGAGATGGATTTGTGATAACTTAGTGAGGAATTGTTTAGGTTTGGTTCTTACCCCCTTGGTACTTTGGTTTAGGGCTTGGTACATCATTTCAAAGAATCCCCTCATGAGACCGAGTCACAGATAGAGTTATGGAATCCTTATTTGGACTAAAGTGATACTCTATATCCCCATATGGAAGTTAATTATATATAGAAATGAACTCTAAGAGAAGGGTTTTAATCCACTATCTATTGGGCTATATCTGTAGGGTTCACAGTATTCTTCAGAATCCCTTGTGTTACGAGCCACATCAGTAGGGTTCATGGTATTCTATAAGAAAACCCTTTGTTGGGGGGTAATACAGATTAGGTTCTCTTTATTATCTGAGAAAATCCCCTCTCTATATTACATAATCTTGAAAAATGTTTTTATTTTGGAGGGGCCCAAATTAGTGGGACCTCTTGTAAGAGTCTGCAATGAATTCTTCGCTCAAGTAGTGAGTTCTCCCGGAGTGAGCATACCTTGAAAAGAATCTCGTGACCATGGATTTACTATGATATCAAGACTCATTGTATCATTGAGATATGATGTCTCAGAGAATCCTCATGGAATATCAAGACTAGAAGTTCTCCCTGCTACTTTTGGTAGACTTGTTCTATGTGATTACTTTTAGATAGCTGGAAGAGTGGGACCTCCCATAATCGAGAGTTTCATGAGTTAAACCATATGACTGCTAGTGGATGATATATTGCATCATGAAATACTTTAAAAGTATACCTCGGATTTCTTGTTATTTGTGTTGATGATATATTCTTGTGTTGAGATGACTCTGCCTTCATGGTGGTGTTCCCTTTGTGTTCTTTTACATTTTGTTTCAGGTTCCCCTAATGAGTATTGTTTTAATCATCCCAACATGGTAATTTCATACATGTGTCGTGGATTGTGTAGCTGAGCGATGATTTGGTGGAGTCCTAGGAGGAGTAGAATCATTACCAAGACTAGATGGTGCCTTATGAGATTATACGAGGTGTGATGTTTCTGACAGCTTCCAAAAATAGCTTAAGTACATGTGATTACATGTCATATATAGTGGTAATCTTTTCATTAGAGGTATTGTATTCTATCTTATTTTTAATTGACTTCTTTATATTCTGTCGTACTCTATTTTGGGTTGTAGAGTTATACATTCAATTTCATTACATTGCGTTCTCTCCCTTTAGCCACTATGGAATGTAGTTGGGTGTGTGTATATAAGTTCATATGAAAATGCCTCCCATTCTTTGGATATGATGACTCGACACTAGTCACCATCCCTTATCCTATCATAGGTGGGCTTGGGGAAGTCCTGACACCGTCCCCGGGGCACGGGTCATGACAATAACATTTACCACGTAATCCCAAAATCATTTTCCAATACTAAGGATATCTATTTTATAAAACATTAGTTACCAAAATCAAAAAATTCTCATTCTAAAAAATCATTTAATTAAAAAAATAAAGCCACACTATCCATGTACATCATGTAGTCCATTGGTAGGTGATGCACCCTTGTCTCCCTTTGGTTGCATGTTTGATCCCCACATCCTTTCTGGACGTGATGAGTTATCATCCATTCTATCTGTTATCCATTTTGAATAAATATTTATTTTTTATAATATTCCAAAAATATAATAAATAACTAAAAGATAACCATAACATGGATGAACCTAAATTTTTTTTCATACCTTTCATTTTTCATCGCAAAAACTGATAACCAATAATTTCCTCCAAGTTGATTGTGTCCAAAAATACCATTAGTCACCAGAATATTTCAAAACATAAAGCATAAATAGGGGTTTCTAAGACATTGACCTTATGATAAACCATAAAATTTTATACCCATGACGATTTCCATAACATATAATAATGCATCACAATGTCCAAAGTTGTCTTAACCATCCTCTAATACCAATTATAGGTCCACGAACAAAAAAATTACTTAATCTTGAGATAATTCAATAATTTGACTTTAATTAACAATGATGATCTTTTCAGTTTTATAGCTTGGAAAAATTAGTCCATTACTCATACATAAAAAATTAAATATTAAAAAGTAAACACCTCTACCCATTATCCATTTTTTTCAAAAAACAAAAACATTAAAAAAACACAGTTTCATTTCATGTTTAAACATCAAAACTTTTCATTGATCCCATCCATGACACTATTCTCATTTAAATCTTGTGAATAACATTTAAAAACAAGGGATGAGCATAAAAATATAATTAAGGGATACACAAAGAATGAAAACAGTTATCCTTGAAAAAACATGTAAACTATGAATAATTTATCATAATGTAATGCTTTTCACTTTTATAAAGTAGTAACTAGTATTCACCAGTTATAATCTCATTGCTTACCATTATTGTAACCAAAATACTACCACAAACCCCATATATTGAAACATATAAAATATAAAGGTTACGTTGGAGATAATCAAACATAAATTGAATAACCATACAGTCTACCCCCACACATGTCACTAAATGGAATAACCATTCAACCAACTTCCACACAGAATATATTGGAGGTTATAATGTGACCACCAATCCATGGTTTATCACAAAACAACCCATCATTGGTTTATCAAAATAACACCCATATTTGGTTTTTCATGTAACCACCAATAAAATGTACAAGTACCATTATATATACATAACATAAAAAAGATTTCATTTAAACACATATTACTCATAAAATTTCATTTTGAAAACAAAAGAAATCATTTAAGATATTGAAATAGTCAATCCAATTTCAAAACAAATTTCAATACCAAAAAACCCAATAATTAAATAAAGGATTTATTTTTTCTTTTAAAATTAGTATGGCTTATAGAGGATTCCAGATATCAAATAACGGTTTCGGCCACTCAGAAGGCATTGTCGCCATATATGTTAAAAACAATCCTCCTGTCATTTAGAAACACTATTCATATAAAAATATTAAATTTTAAATACCATCAATGGAAATTATATTTCAAATGGTTATATTATACACCTTATAATATAATGGGGTGTATATTCTAAAAATATACCTCAATGAAACAAGATTGAGAAGGTATCCGTTACTTTGAGTATGAATTATCATGTATAATAGTTATATTATGAAATAATATACATATGTAAATTAATAAATTTTTCAAAACATTTTTCAAATTTAATATTCCTTTTATATCACTTATTACCATGTTATAAAAATTACATAATTATTTACGTTCATATCATATGTTTTTCCAATATTTGGAACTTGATTCAAAAATGAAATTTTCTTGGTGTCAATAGTCAATGTGGTCATAAGTCCATCATCTATAGATTAATATTAATGAAATAATAATCCATTTTATATATAATTTATAATGTTAAATCCATTCATTAAATATGGATGTGAAAAATTAACAATGTTACAATCTCGGAGTCAGTAAGCCATACGTAATCTTGAGTATTGTTTTCATACTTCATTTATCCTTATGGAAATAAGGTAAAAATGATTTTACCATTAAATAATCATAATAATATTATTAAAATATTAATAATAATTTAAATATACTTATATATATCTTCCAAGTGATGTGGTGAATAAATACAATTCACATCACTTAGTGGAGGTGATAGTTCCCACGTATGCTAGAACAATGTTATCATTTTAATGTGCATGGAAGGTAAGAACATAATTGAAATAATATTATTTTAAATTGATCAATATTTCACTAATATCATAAATAAACAGTTATTTCATAATAATAACGGTTCTCCATATATGGAAATGAAAAATGAACTATGTCAGTTCGCGAGGCGGTATTCCACCATACAAAAGAATGAAATGTTTATTTACCTTTTAATTAAAATAGAGATGGATTTAGGTGATGATATTAAATTAATAACATATAAATATATTTATGATAACGAAGTTATTATTTATTCTTAGATTAATTTAATTTTGAAGAAGTGGAACATGAAATAAAACAGAAACACTTAAAAAAAATACCTTTTCTTCTGTTGACCTCTGTTGAAGAACATCTTAACACCTCTACGAAGGGATTTATTTCTTAACTAAAAAATCATGAATGTAGGGAGGTATTTAAGGATGTGTTTTGGTTAGATAATTTCAAAACCAAAATTCTTTGTATGTTTGAGTATTAGAGAATAGTGGGTACCTTTTTATATGAGAGGGGATGGGCAACCTTGGAAACACTAAAAATACTAAATTAATATAAATTCAATTTATGATAAAAATAGCCCAAAAATAATTCATAATGAATATAATATGATTTTGGATCGAATACCCATTATTAAATTTAAATTATCCATGATTTTAATTTTTTTAATCATTATCTTATTGGTATAACCCTTATTTTACGCTTTTTAAATTTATATTTATATAATGTTATTTACACTTTTTGGGTAATAAAAATTACAATAACATCTAAAAAGATTAAAAAAAGATTATTTTATGGCATATTAGGACTTATAATAACCATTTGTATGATTTTTGTTATTTTATATAATTTAATAGACAATTTTATATTTTAAAATACCAATAATGTCAATTCTAACACTATTAACATGTTGACTTTTAGAAAATATTATAACAGAAAGATAAGTTCGAAAAAACATCTTTGTATCGAAAAAAATGTCAAATATATCCAAAAAAATATTGTATGAAATAAATTATGTAAAATAATCTTATTTTATTACTTATAAAATCATTTATTTGATTCTTTCATTAATTAATAAATTACATCATCGTCTCTATATCATAATAAAATTTTATTATTTAATTTCTAAAAATTGTAAGTAATCTATCCTGATGTCGGTAATCATTGAGGTGTTTGAATAAATATTTATATTCTAATAGATCCCCTATATAACTCTATATTAAAATGTGTTATTTTTAAAAAAAAGTGTAACAAAATTGACTATTCATTGAATATAATATTATAAAAGCATAAAAGTCATCCAAATGTATCCATGTGGACCTAAAATCTTCTAAAGTATGATCATTGTCAGGATACACTAAGAAAATATTATTAAGAAATGTTTTATGCCAGTTTTATATTATTATAAAATTTTGTTACATTTAATTACCTGATTTCAGTTTAACTGTGCTAATAAAATTTATTACGAAAGTTACTATTCATAATGTCCAAAAATAAAAGGGAACTATTTACATAATTTATACAATATGATTCCAAATATGGAATCCATTTTTCAAAATTAGAAAAAAATAATTTGAATAAATTAATTAAAAATTAATCCCAGTTGTCAAAATGAAAAAATGGGGTTTTAAAAAGTAAAATCCTTCAAAAGATTGTAAAGCCTTTATATCAAATTTCAATGTGAAATTAAAATAAATGAAACATTTTATTTAAATGATAAAACAAAATCTAATTATTCTTTAAAACAAATTTAATGGAGAATCTAACTATGTAAATAAGTTAGATGAAAATGTATTTTTGAATTAGAATGCAGTATGTTTTACTATTCATGAAAATATGAATTTTATCAGAAAAATAAGAAAATTTTGACCACAGAAAATTATTATATCCTTATTATAAATAATGGGATTTATTTTTAAAATATATCATAAAAAGTGACAAAAACTCGAATTAAAAAAGGATCACCATCAAAATGTGATAAAAATTCATTTTTTGAAAAGTACTTATTTTATCTAAAAAATTGGATTTGAACTTATATCATGTATTAAAAAATATAAGATGAATTTTATAGATTGAATTTATTATATTAAAAATATATTTCATTAATAAAATAAATCAATAGTGATTTTATTATTTTATAAACTCACTTATTTTCATTTAAATAGTGTTTTCAGAAAAACGCATCCTTTATATTAAAATGGTTGTTAGTTAATTTAGAAATTAAATTGGTAACCAATGAATCATTATATGAACATGTTTAAAACATATTTTCACAATTCAGTATATATATTTCAGTCCCTCTATTCTAATGGCTTTGCAATAACTTGAACATAAAATAATAATATTAATAATATATTATTTTTCAGTATTACTCAGCCTTGTGTGCAATGTTAGGTTTTGAAGAAACCCCTTCATGCTTGTTGAGTATGCTGTTAGACATAGCATCCCATTGAAATTCAAATTATTATGATGTTCTTAAATATTAGTATATTTTAAAAGAAGTTATTATATATTTACCTAGGATGTTGCACTGGAATTTTGGTAAAGTGGAGATTATGTGGGTCTTCCAAGAAATACTTATCAATCTGGATACTAAAACTGGATTTGGTTCTAAAACATATGTACCTAGGAGGGAAAACACCAACACGGTGTATTTTCCATTACTGAGTGTAACCTAGTACACAATATCTAGATTTAGTGGGCACCTCATTTGACACTCCCAAGGGATATCTTTAGATAAATCAACATTTTCATCAAAAACCTATATTAATTATTTTTACAATGAATTATCTAGGATAATACTATAGTTTTTTATATTGAAGATAAGGATTCATGATTAATAAATTCTAAATTTTATATTATGGATATATCCTAGACTAAGGAAGGATCTATGCGGAATTAAGTGGATGAATTATTTATAAATTGGCATTTTTTTGAAAACCATTACTAAAAGGCTTTTAAGTGGTCAAACTTATTTCAAGGATATCCATAATATTTATTTTTGGAAATTATTTTTATATTTCTTCAGAAAAGGAAATCCTACATGTCGAGTGAAAACCAATCAAATCATGTAAGTCTATAGGTTTTAAACCCATGACTGAAGGATGATACGAGTTTCATGCCAACCACTGACCTACTCAATTTCCCAATTAACATATAATTGTTTTTATTTATTAAATTGAGGGATAAATATTAATGACGAAATTTGTTTTTGCTGTTTAGAGATTAATATATTAACTATATTGAATTAAGAGAATACTTAGAGACAAATAAATAGGCTTGTCATGATTTTGTGGGAATTATGATCTGCTAAATGTCTATTTTAGCACTTCAAGGATTAATATTAATTGTTTAATGAATTATAAAATTGATCGAAGCATGACCAAATTTTGAAATTCCATTTATAGAAATATATAATGTATGTATACCTTTATCATAAAATAATTCATCAACATTAGTGGAAGTATCATCAAAAAAAGATCTCTAAATACCTTATTTTCTTATTAACCAATGCCTCTAGGAATAATCATAGTTTTTTGGCTTTATGTAACTTAGCTTTATATTTATGATTCACTTTTTTGTGATTGATGACCTCAATCTGTCCCTATTAATATTTACATTTTCCCTCTAAGTATGTATCCTTACATTCCACTACTATCAACCGACTTAGAATCCTAGTAATATGTTAGAACACATGGAATTTTTACTTCCCATTATAATTTTTTTATAGGATGTTTTACAAACCCTTACCATGATGTGGTATTTCAAACATAAAAAATTTCAAACAATATATTACCAAGATCGAGTTTAAATTGTGAAATGGTGACTATTATTTCTTCCTTTACTGCATCTAATGGTGTTCATTAGGATAAAAAAACTATTCATATATGTTATATATGATATTTATAATGTTTTTATACCTTTATAATGCTTAAAAAACACATATATTTATGCACTCCATTTTGTGGGATTATGATAACATCATTGGAGGAAGTGTGTACTATGACCACCTAAAAGCGACGTGATTCAACAACACAATACATGGATTTTTTAAAGGATGGTATTAATAAAACATATGTGAAGTAGAGAACATATATATTATATTAATTAAATAATATCATTTTGGAAGTATAATATATATCAATTTATTTATTACCCTTTCACACACTTAAAAAGTGATAATGTTTTTCCTGAATGTGTGGAATACCACTTCCTCAACCTGATGTGATTCATTTTACATTAAAAGAAATATATATATATATAAATATAAGATTAGATAACTTTATATTTATTATATAATTATCATTATTTAGAGACATGGTGTTTGGGACCTTCTTTCTATAATGATCATTGGAAAATGGGAATGTTACTCATGCTTACGCACGGCCTACCATCTCCATGATTGTAATGTGGATCCAATTTTCATTACCAGATTTAACGATTGGTTTTAATAGTATAATTTAAATATTAACATGTTTTTTATGTCCTGATTATCATTCCTTATACATTATATAATTAACCACCTGATTATAAGTGGCCTACGAAAATTGTTTTTAACAAATGAACCGAATTTGGTCAAAACACCTGATATAAAATTAATTGGCTAATTAGTTGAATAAAACATGGTAATAAGTGAAAAAAAATTAATTATAATAACTAAAATGTGATCATGAATGTAAATAATTAACATATTATTATTAAATATTATGTTAATGTAAGTTCATTCAAACGGAAACACAAGTTAATGGATTTTCATCTCACCTTTTACATCCATGAGATAAATTTCATGTTCACCACATACTTATTTTGTGGGATGTATATAATGTTCGTTTTTATGTATTATATAATTAATCCTTTTATCTTAATGTTATGTAAATTATCCATTTAATTTTATCCTTTTATAAGGCTTATGATTTAAAATGTTTCAAAGTGGTATGGGACACATTAGAATGCTTAAAGATTATTTCCCTCAAGAATAATTTTTCACATAATTCATTTCCATTTGATGAAATTTTATAAATATTGTTAAAGAAACCATTAAATTTTTGTCACGACCCGTCCTCGGGGCCCGTGTCGTGACTACCCAAAGCCTGCCTTCCATAGGCCAGGGGCTGGCGACTAGCACCAAGTCGTAAATCCCAGTAAAAAGGGAAGGCATTGCCTTTGAAAAGTAAACAAGCACCACAGAGTAAGCAAGCGGAAAAGTAAACACTAAGTAAAAAACTGTACAAGCTGTGCTGAAACTAAAAGGGGCCGGAAATACAAGACCAACTGTAAAGTACAACTGAAAGGAAAAATAGCAACTGAAAGGAAAAACTGCAGCGTCGAGCCGTCCTCTGGAAGTCCCACCTGAAGGGTGGGTACAGATAGCTCCAATGCTCCTCGGGTCCCACCGTCCGCTTCGAGCACGTCTCGCTCAGTGGTCCAACTCCAGGTACTGACTCGTCGTGTAGTCCACCTCCGGGTACTAACTCGTCGTGTAGTCCACCTCCGGGTACCGTCCAGTCCTCGAACACTCGGCCTCCATCAGCACTGCCTGTCGTCTGCAACCAACACAACGAGGTGCGGGCATAGCCTGTGCAGGGGTGAGTATAACGATACTCAGTAGGGACCCCGAGACCCTCAAGGTCTCTCTAAAACCAACAAGGATAACCACAAATAAGATCTCAACAGATAACCTCTACTTAGATATATGCCCATACATATACCTAAGTTATCAAGTAACCCATCTCAATCATGAGGCAAACACAAGGTCAAAAGTCTCAGCTCAAACCATGATTTTCATCATCGAAACCATAACTGCTGAAGAGCTCCGTCTCTGGAGTGTACAGTGGTCCAGTCACAACTCCGAGGTACTGCCCACTAACTTAAGATTGTTGTAGTACTCCACCTATCGAGTAATGCGGGCCAGCCGCTACAACCAAGCGCTCCCATGTGCCGCTACAACCAAGCGCACCTCTGTCATGGGTCTGCCGCTACAACCAAGTGCTCCCATGTGCCGCTACAACCAAGCGCACCTCTGTCGTGGGTCTGCCGCTACAACCAAGCGCTCCCATGTGCCGCTACAACCAAGCACACCTCTTTTGTGGGTCTGCCGCTACAACCAAGCGCTCCCATGTGCCGCTACAACCAAGCGCACCACTGTCGTGGGTCTGCCGCTACAACCAAGCGCTCCCATGTGCCGCTACAACCAAGCGCACCTCTGTCGTGGGTCTGCCGCTACAACCAAGCGCTCCCATGTGCCGCTACAACCAAGCGCACCTCTGTCGTGGGTCTGCCGCTATAACCAAGCCCTCCCATGTGCCGCTACAACCAAGCGCACCTCTGTCGTGGGTCTGCCGCTATAACCAAGCGCTCCCATGTGCCGCTACAACCAAGCGCACCTCTGTCACACACCAAGTCGTTCGATCAGCTGTCGTCGGGTCTCAGTCAGCTACACGGTCTCCGTGCTCCGCCCGCTCGTCTCCGGGAGGGTCTGCTCCACGAGCTACTGGTCGATACTCGAAGTATCAAAAAGTCCCGCAAGGAAGTATCTCGAAGAACCACCTCGTCATAGGGGTCTCAACGCAACAGACGGCGCGTCAATCGGACGCCCGGTCTGTGAGTTATTAGCATTTTCGTCCCAAGGGCCCGGTTGGTTTCGTGAGCGAACCAATCCGGCCGTAACTCAACTATACCCCGAACACTCACAGGGTATACTCATAGGGACCGTTTTTCAACGTGATCACCAAAGCTGCTGACGGTTCGTCAAACAGACATCTGGTCTGAAAGATATCAGCTTTTCCGTTCCAGGGGCCCGGTTGGATTTCAGTGCGATCCAACCCGGCAACTATCCATCTGCATCCAAAACTCGGGCGGAGGATGCCAAAAGTTCCGTCTCATCAAGAGGAACTCAACGCAATAGACGGCGCGTCAATCGGACGCCCGGTCTGAGAGTTATTGGCTTTTTCGTCCGAGGGGCCCGGTTGGTTTTTTTTAGGCAAAACCAACCCGACCGTACTCCACCTGCGTCCAAACCTCGGGCGGAGTATGCCAAAAGCTTCGTCTCAATTAGAGAAATTCAACGAAACAGACGGCGCGTCAATCGGACGCCCGGTCTGTTAGTTATTGGCCTTTCCGTCTCACACCCACCCTGGGAAACTTCCCAGGAGGTCACCCATCATGATCACTGCTGTAGGCCAAGCACGCTTAACTACGGAGTTTTAACTACGTAGGCTCCCGAAAAGGAAGGTGCACCTTGAGTATAGTATACCGAAACGACCGTCTCGATCCAAGGATCGTGTTGCCACTGACGGCGCGTCGTTCGGAGGCCCGTAGCTCAAGATACGGCCATTTGAACGAAAACGTCCGAAGAAGGGGGGTACGGGCCCGGCCCGACCCCCCTGGGTCGGCCCGAACCAGGTCGACCCGACCCGGCCGGTCGGACCGGCCTGGCTCGGCTCGGCCGGGCGGCCGAGTGCCAGGCGCCGCGGGCGTTGACCCGCGGCCTGAGGAAACCGCGGCCCGCGTGGGCCGCGCTGGTGACCCGCGGACGCGGCAGAGCCGCGTCCCGCGCGGGCGAACCGAACCCGCGTGACCGCGTGTCCGTTGGCCGCTGCCGCCGCGGCTTCAGTCGCGGCGGGCTCGTCCGGCGGCGCGCCGGGGCGCCGCCGCCTCCGGCCGCCGGCGCGTTCCGCGGGCCACCGGGATCGCTCCGGTGGTCCGATTCTCTTCCCGTCTGCGCCATTGCTCCTCCCGGGATCCGTTCTTTACTGCGGAATCGTCAAACATCCGCTGCGGCAAGTTCCGTCATCGCCCGCCAAATCTGTACAAAACGAAGAACGGCGGAGGGTCGTCAGGCCGTGTTCGTTTGGCCCGCACCCTCCGCGTTAGAGATAAACAACCGGGAGAATTTTATTCCACATGGGAAAAATAACAATTTTATGAAGATTAAAATTGTTCACAATTCGGTTCTTTAATTTCTTTAAGAAACATTGACGGGAATAAATTAAAAAGGGGTAATTCCCATAATAAATCCCTACCTTGTCGATCGTCGCGCGCGAGCCTTCTTCTCGGAAAAGCTCGTCGCGGAAGAGTGGGATCGTCGCGTCGTCGCGGGGAGGCGTCGCGTCGTCGCGGAATACGGTGTTGAGTCGGCGAACTCAACGCACCATGAAACAGAAAATTTAATTTAATTAATTAAATCCGAGTTTTTGGTTAAGAACCACGAAGGAGATAAAAAGGAAGGTCCGAGATTCTTACCTCAAGAAGCCGATCGAAGATCCGTCGCGGAGGAAGAGACGTCGCAGAAGAACGTTTTCGGTGATCCGGATCAAGGCGTCGCGTCGTCGATTTCCGGGTTCGTCGTTCTTCGCGTTCTTCGCCTTCTTCGCGTTCTTCGCGAGGGATAAGAAGAAACAAGGATCCTCTCAAATCTTCTCAAAAGATTTTGGGTTGGTCTTATTTTATTAATATTCCAACACACGAAAACAGGTTAATAAACGATTGAATTAATTCGTTGAATAAATTCAACGAAAGAAATAGGCCATTTAATTCATGTTAAAAACAGCCCATTTAATTCACGAAATAAACCGCCTAATTAAATGGTCTGTTAAGAATTTAGAAAACGCGTCAGTTGACTTTCATTAAGACGGGTTTTCGTGGGTGCGTTTCTTAGCGGAAAGAAACGGCGGGGCTCGTGCGGGCACCACCTCACAAATATCCTACCAAGGGGGTAGGATATTTCTGGATAGCATCCTATCCAGTTCAACTCAGTTCAAGCCGCCTTTAAGTGGCTTCAAGTGGCTTCCAAGCGGCTTAAGTAAAATAAAATAAAGTTGTCGCAAAATTATTTTATTTCTTAACTTTAAGCCCGAAAATTAAAAACCACACCCGAGCAAACGCAACTCCAGAAGAGGCGTTTCTAAGCGAATACCGGCGCTGTGATTTCATCGGTGCCCTCAGAATTCGATTCCAGGCACCGGTTCAAAAGTTAGAAAAACCCGCTCGTCTGTTCACTGAACGTACCCGAGCCAAGCTTTGTAAAATCATTCCGGGCACACCGGGCCTCAGAATCAGGCGCCGTCAGAAATTGTGTTCTTGTAAAATTCCAAAGAAAATTAAGAAAAAAAATTTCCTTGAAATTTACGGGTCTTTACATTACTCCCACCACAGGGCTTTACGTCCCCATAAAGCTTCAACACAAACTAGGGATACAAAGGCGGTACTGAGCACGCATCTTAGCCTTCCTCTCCCATGTGCTCACCTGGACCTTCTCTGTCGTGGCCCGGACCACCTCTGGTCCCACTAGAGCTGCCATGATTTCTTCCTTGCCGATAAGAGAAATCTGGTCTCATCCCCTGGATGAACCACGTTCTTCGCCTAATACGGTCAATCCCGACATGGATGATACTAATCCATACCAAGGATGACGTCGTAAGGCCTCGACGCTACTACCAAGAGATCCAACCGTTACTCTCGCCTCCAAGGGTTGAGTCACACTGTCGGCTTCAGTGTGTGATAACTGGGTCTCCTCCAGTAGATGTCTCACGGGTGAGGGTCAAGTCAACAGTCTAAACCGGAACCTCTTAGTAACAACACAAGAGAGGAAAGGAAAGTAAAATTCCACAAGAAAATGTGTCTTTTATTACTGCAGCTCAAGTACAAAGACACAAAGCATCTATAAACACACATCAACAAAACTAGAAGCAACGTGAACAAAAGTCTCCAGGTCTGGAGCTAGTCCCGCTTCTGTCCTTCTGCTCCTGGAGCTCCATGATCGTAGGCCTCAGCTGCCTGAAGCTGAGCTCTCTCATGTCCTCCTGTCCCCTGCGGTCGGGGTGGACCGCCTGGTGGTGGTGGTGGAAACACCCCGAAGCACCGTCCACCTCTTGCTGCACGACCAACTCCCCTGTCATGGCCGCCTGCTCCTTGCGGCCCGCCCTGATCGAACCTCTGCCTCTGCCTGGGGGGTCCTTCGTTCGTCTGCTGGTCATCCATATGGAGGGTCGGACAGTCACGAGCCATGTGACCAACCCCGCCACAGGAGTAACACTGCCCTCTCATGGAAAGTCGTTTCCCACCCCGAGTGCCTCGCGAAAACGATCCAGAGTCATGCTGGCGACCACCTGTAGGTCCAGTCCTCTTGGACCCCTGCGTCATCCGTCTACTGCCCGCTGCAGAAGACTCTGCCGCATGCCGGTAAGTGGTGGGTCCTGCTGCTGGAGATTGCTCAGCAAGGAAACTCTCCACTAAGAGGGCTCGCTCTAACACCCCTTCCTGAGTCGGAAAGTTGAGGGAGATAATCGAAGCTCGGATCTCATGCCTCAGTCCCTGCTCGAAGGTCCGGGCCCGGAAGAACGGGTCTCGTACCATATCTGTGGAGTAGCGCGAGAGATCAGTAAATCTCGCCGAGTACTGGGCCACTGACATGCTGCCCTGCCGCAGCTGTAGTAGCTCCTGGATGCGCACCGCTCAGAGGGTGGCTGGGACGAACTCAGAGCGGAAGATGCTCTCAAAGTCCATCCAGAGGAGAGACGCCTCATCGTGCACCTGGAGCATCAAGCTCCACCATCTGCCTGCTGTCGCGTGCAGGAGACTCGCTGCGAGGATCACCATGAGGTCTGCTGGTGTCCTCACTAATCTGAAAACACGAACAACTGCCTCCAGCAAGTCCTCGGCGGCCTGAGGGTCCGTCTCCCCGCGGAACATGGGCGATCGCTGGCGCTGGAACTCATGCAGTGCACTAAGGCGACGTGCATCGCCAGCGGCTGGGGCTGGTAGCATCGGTGCCTCGGTGGGTATATGTATCGTCCGTGCCTCAGCTGTCAAAGGGCCCTGTACCGAGTCCTCGATGCTCGGTGGGCTATCATCACGCTCCACTCTCGGAATCTTAGCTGTCTGTCGTCGTGGGGCCATCCTGAAAAGGGAACAAGTGCGCCACGGTCAGGACAGTATACCTGGTGAGCTGACAGAAGTAATCACAAGGAAAACTTGAAACACACATGCAATCAATGTTTTCGTGCATTAAGTCGGAAATCAGAAGTCAGGCTCCTAGTGTATGGATACGTCCGCCGCCGCACCAACACTGGACTCCCTGGACTGATAACCACACCCAATACGCTAAACACTATTGCTTCACATAGAAGAAAGATCAGAGTCCCCGGTAGAACCGACCACCTCTGATACCAATTTGTCACGACCCGTCCTCGGGGCCCGTGTCGTGACTACCCCAAGCCCGCCTTCCATAGGCCAGGGGCTGGCGACTAGCACCAAGGCATAAATCCCAGCAAAAAGGGAAGGCATTGCCTTTGAAAAGTAAACAAGCACCACAGAGTAAGCAAGCGGAAAAGTAAACACTAAGTAAAAACTGTACAAGCTGTGCTGAAAGTAAAAGGGGCCGGAAATACACGCCCAACTGTAAAGTACAACTGAAAGGAAAAATAGAAACTGAAAGGAAAAACTGCAGCGTCGATCCGTGCTCTGGAAGTCCCACCTGAAGGGTGGGTACAGATAGCTCCAATGCTCCTCAGGTCCCGCCGTCCGCTTCGAGCACGTCTCGCTCAGTGGTCCACCTTCAGGTACTGACTCGTCGTGTAGTCCACCTCTGGGTACTGACTCGTCGTGTAGTCCACCTCCGGGTAACGTCCAGTCCTCGAACACTCGGCCTCCATCAGCACTGCCTGTCGTCTGCAACCAACACAACGAGGTGCGGGCATAGCCCGTGCAGGGGTGAGTATAACGATACTCAGTAGGGACCCCGAGACCCTCAAGGTCTCTCTAAAACCAACAAGGATAACCACAAAAAGATCTCAACAGATAACCTCTACTTAGATATATGCCCATACATATACCTAAGTTATCAAGTAACCCATCTCAATCATGAGGCAAACACAAGGTCAAAAGTCTCAGCTCAAACCAGGATTTTCATCATCGAAACCATAACTGCTGAAGAGCTCCATCTCTGGAGTGTACAGTGGTCCTGTCACAACTCTGAGGTACTGCCCACTAACTTAAGATTGCTGTATTACTCCACCTATCGAGTAATGCGGGCCAGCCGCTACAACCAAGCGCTCCCATGTGCCGCTACAACCAAGCGCACCTCTGTCATGGGTCTGCCGCTACAACCAAGCGCTCCCATGTGCCGCTACAACCAAGTGCACCTCTGTCGTGGGTCTGCCGCTACAACCAAGCGCTCTCATGTGCCTCTACAACCAAGCGCACCTCTTTCGTGGGTCTGCCGCTACAACCAAGCCCTCCCATGTGCCGCTACAACCAAGCGCACCACTGTCGTGGGTCTGCCGCTACAACCAAGTGCTCCCATGTGCCGCTACAACCAAGCGTACCTCTGTCGTGGGTCTGCCGCTACAACAAAGCGCTCTCATGTGCCGCTACAACCAAGCGCACATCTGTCGTGGGTCTGCCGCTACAACCAAGCGCTCCCATGTGCCGCTACAACAAAGCGCACCTCTGTCGTGGGTCTGCCGCTACAACCAAGCGCTCCCATGTGCCGCTACAACCATGCGCACCTCTGTCACACACCGAGTCGTTCGATCAGCAGTCGTCGGGTCTCAGTCAGCTACACGGTCTCCGTGCTCCGCCCGCTCGTGTCCGGGAGGGTCCGCTCCATGAGCTACTGGTCGATACTCCAAGTATCACAAAGTCCCGCAATGAAGTATCTCGAAGGACCACCTCGTCATAGGGGTCTCAACGCAACAGACGGCGCGTCAATCGGACGCCCGGTCTGTGAGTTATTAGCCTTTTCGTCCCAGGGGCCCGGTTGGTTTCGTGAGCGAACCAATCCGGCCGTAATTCAACTATACCCCGAACACTCACAGGGTATACTCATAGGGACCTTTTTTCAACGTGATCACCAATGCCGCTGACGATTCGTCAAACGGACGTCTGGTCTGAAAGATATCAGCTTTTCCGTTCCAGGGGCCCGGTTGGATTTCAGTGCGATCCAACCTGGCCACTATCCATCTGCATCCAAAACTCAGGCGGAGGATGCCAAATGTTCTGTCTCATCAAGAGGAACGCAACGCAATAGACGACGCGTCAATCGGACGCCCGGTCTGAGAGTTATTGGCTTTTTCGTCCCAGGGGCCCGGTTGGTTTTTTTTAGGAAAAACCAACCCGACCGTACTCCACCTGCGTCCAAACCTCGGGCAGAGTATGCCAAAAGATCCGTCTCACTTAGAGGAATTCAACGAAACAGACGGCGTGTCAATCGGACGCCCGGTCTGTTAGTTATTGGCCTTTCCGTCTCACACCCACCCTGGGAAACTTCCCAGGAGGTCACCCATCTTGATCACTGCTCTAGGCCAAGCACGCTTAACTACGGAGTTTTAACTACGTAGGCTCCCGAAAAAGAAGCTGAAACTTGAGTATAGTATACCGAAACGACCGTCTCGATCCAAGGATCGTGTTGCCACTGACGGCGCGTCGTTCAGAGGCCCGTAGCTCAAGATACGGCCATTTGAACGAAAACGTCCGAAGAAGGGGGGGGTACGGGCCCGGCCCGACCCCCCTGGGTCGGCCCGAACCAGGTCGACCCGACCCGGTTGGCCCGGTCCGGCCCGGCCAGGGCGCGGCCCGGCCGGTCGGCCGAGTGCCAGGCGCCGCGGGCGTTGACCCGCGGCCTGAGGAAACCGCGGCCCGCGTGGGCGAACCGGACCCGCGCGGCCGCGGGTCCGTTGGCCGCTGCCGCCACGGTTTCAGTCGCGGCGGGCTCGTCCGGCGGCGCGCCGGGGCGCCGCCGCCTCCGGCCGCCGGCGAGTTCCGCGGGCCACCGGGATCGCTCCGGTGGTCCGATTCTCTTCCTGTCTGCGCCATTGCTCCTCCCGGGATCCGTTCTTTACTGCGGAATCGTCAAACATCCGTTGCGGCACGTTCCGTCATCGCCCGCCAAATCCGTACAAAACGAAGAACGGCGGAGGGTCGTCAGGCCGTGTTCGTTTGGCCCGCACCCTCCGCGTTAGAGATAAACAACCGGGAGAATTTTATTCCACACGGGAAAAAGAACAATTTTAAGAAGATTAAAATTGTTCACAATTCAGTTCTTTAATTTCTTTAAGAAACATTGACGGGAATAAATTAAAAAGGGGTAATTCCCATAATAAATCCCTACCTCATCGATCGTCGCGCGCGGGCGTTCTTCTCGGAAAAGCTCGTCGTGGAAGAGTGGGATCGTCGCGTCGTCGCGGGGAGGCGTCGCGTCGTCGCGGAATCCGGTGTTGAGTCGGCGAACTCAACGCACCATGAAACAGCAGATTTAATTTAATTAATTAAATCCGTGTTTTTGGTTAAGAACCACGAAGGAGATAAAAAGGAAGGTCCGAGATTCTGACCTGAAGAAGCCGATCGAAGATCCGTCGCGGAGGAAGAGACGTCGCAGAAGAACGTTGTCGGTGATGCGGATCAAGGCGTCGCGTCGTCGATTTCCGGGTTCGGCGTTCTTCGCGTTCTTCGCGTTCTTCGCGTTCTTCGCGAGGGATAAGAAGAAACAAGGATCCGCTCAAATCTTCTCAAAAGATTTTGGGTTGGTCTTATTTTATTAATATTCCAACACATGAAAACAGGTTAAGAAACGATTGAATTAATTCGTTGAATTAATTCAATGAAAAAAACAGGCCATTTAATTCACGTAAGAAACAACCCATTTAATTCACGAAATAAACCGCCCAATTAAATGGTCTGTTAAGAATTTAGAAAACGCGTCAGTTGACTTTCATTAAGACGGGTTTTCGCGGGTGCGTTTCTTAGCGGAAAGAAACGGCGGGGCTCGTGCGGGCCCCACCTCACAAATATCCTACCAAGGGGGTAGGATATTTCTGGATAGCATCCTATCCAGTTCAACTCAGTTCAAGTCGCCTTTAAGTGGCTTCAAGTGGCTTAAGTGAAATAAAATAAAGTTGTCGCAAAATTATTTTATTTCTTAACTTTAAGCCCGAAAATTAAAAACCACACCCGAGCAAACGCAACTCCGGAAGAGGCGTTTCTAAGCGAATACCGGCGCTGCGATTTCATCGGTGCCCTCAGAATTCGATTCCAGGCACCGGTTCAAAAGTTAGAAAAACCCGCTCGTCCGTTCACTGAACGTACCCGAGCCAAACTTTGGAAAATGATTCCGGGCACACCGGGCCTCGGAATCAGGCGCCGTCAGAAACTGCGTTCTTGTAAAATTTCAAAGAAAATTAAGAAAAAAAATTTCCTTGAAATTTACAGGTCTTTAAAATTTTATCCTTTTCTCATTATTTATGATATATTTTGAGTAATAGTGACATTTTCCAACACTTTGGATATCATGGTGTTTTATAAAATGTTTTTTAAAAAACCCATCATCATTTATTTCTTTAGTCAGAGAACCTATTTTCTTATAAAAATCATGTTTTCTTAAAATTTGTTCAAAAATGTTTTTAACAAGATTTTGTAATGACATTTTTACACTTTTCATATGTTACCAATGTTTTGAATGGAATCTTTTTATCATTTTTCGAATAAGATAATTTCTAAACTTTTTTCACATGGAAAAAGAATGTTCTTTTTCACCATGAAAAACATGTATATATTTACACAACTACATTCCTTCAAAGAAACCGTTACATATTTCATAGTATATCATTTAAATACAATTATTTCAGAATTGAATTTAAAAAAAAAATCTTCTAAACAAAATGATATTTTCTTCAGGATATTTTTAAAAAAATATCAGTTTACTACATTTAAATTAATCATCAACAAAAAAAATTATTTTCAGTTCAATTGGGAAATTTTTTAATCATAAACTCATTATTTTTCCACTGCACGATTTATTATTGATTTAGACAAGGATAAGATTCACATTCTCTTCTATGATCCCTTTGTTTGTCCCCTTGAATCATTAAATTTCACATGATCATTGGATATATAATTCCCCATAACTATCCATATAATTTATCATGGATATGTCCATTGCCAAAATCATATACCATTTTTCATACGGTGTTTTATTTGAATGAAATTTGATTATATGGTAAATTATTGATAAATACGCACCTTCTAATACATATGGATATTTTATAGAGCACATTTCTAATTGATTTTTTGATATTTGTGGAATTATTTGGATAAGTATGACATGGTTGTTTCTAGATTATATATTTCCCAAAGATGCATCAGATGTATCATTGGACGAGATAGTCGGCTAGCCACTTTAGATGGGTATTTACCCAATGTTCTAAATAATCTTATGAAAGGTCTTGATGGTACTAGTTCCATGTACCTAGGAAACATGGAATCCAATAATTAAGATCTTCTCTAATTCAGTTTCAGTTATTATTCATCCATTAGATTTTTCATTAACATATCCATGGATACATCTAATTTTTATTTCATTCATTAAATCTCATGTGTTTCAATTTCTTAACTTTCCATATTTATTTTTCCATATCTAGTTATTTAAGTGGAATGTGTTTCTAGTTATTACCTTTCAATATTTTTTATGCACTTCCACTAAGTTTATTGATAACATGGAATGTGTGTTCAGTTTTTTACCTTTACACATTGACTATTCTCATTGATTTATTATTTCTTCCCCTGTACTTTACCGTTACTAAGAATTTGAGCTCACCCTTATTATTTTTCTATTCCCTAGGATTCCAATAAGATTTATATGAAATAAATAAAAGTATAATATAGATAGAATAAAATTATCCACAATGTAATTTTATTAGAAAAAAATTATGTTGTAATTAGTGTATTAATTTTAATAATAGACTCATGTAAGTATAAACATTAACAAAATTACTAAACTATTGGTCCTTTGGGATTTTATTCCTTGAAATAATTATAGAATCATTGGTATAAGACATCAAATGTATGATATTATGGGTTGGTTTTCTACAAATAATATGATTTTATGATTATTTTATTAAATTTATAAATCACCTAAGAGTCTTTCAAAAAAATTAATACATATAAAGGTTTAAAATTAATTTCATTAAGAGTTTGAATCAATTACATATCATAAATTGGTTTATTTTATTAATTTAATCCCTTGGACTAATAAAATATTGAGTACCAATCCAATTTTGTATAAACCATGACAAAATCCTTAGTTTGGTTTGAGGTTTTGGTTATTTTATTATATAGAGCCCAAATCCTAGGTTTGAGAACTATTAATGAAATACCCACACATTTCATATATAGACCCACCTAATTTCACATTTCTATTCAATAAAAATAATTTTATATCATCATTATAGTTTCCCCAATCTCTATTGTCCTCCTAGGGCTTCCATAATGCTCTCAATTAACCCATCCCAACCATTTGGTGTCACACATTAATTTAAGTGGTCCAATCACTCTCATTATTATTAAATATTATTTATTATCTTTTCCCTTCTATTTCCAATTAATAATTTTGTAATTTTTGTTTCCATGTCCCTATTACTACCAATTTAATTTCCAAAGGATGAGATTCCCCTTTTGGTATCATCAAACTATTTTAAAATTTTTAAGTGTTGTCGTTATGATCTAGAAATTTAAACATGATTTTACATGAAAAAACAATTACATAGTGAATTCTATATCATTTCCAATCAACTGTGGTCAGCATTATACACTTATAATTGTATTACTTTAGACATAATGCATTTATTCTACACTCTTTTATCTTGGAATAAAATTTGATGATGACTAATCCATGTTGTATGATCTATGTGGAACACTTAAGAATGTAAATGAAATGAAATTGAAGGGTTCCACCATAATTATATAATTCTCCAATGCATTGGGAATTTTTTGGTGTTATGGGACATCATGATAGGATATAGAGTAAACCTGAGTCCTTCATGAGATTTTATCTGTCACTATTTCTGGTATGTATCCTTGACCCATGTTTATAATTTAGCATTTTTATGTTGTTGCTAAATTTCCAATATTAACTTTATGTTATCATGCTATATAATTCTTTATTATTCATGTTAATGATTGTAACCCATATTTTCTCCCCATTTATTTTCCTATTTTCTAACATATATTACATTCTTTATTATATTCTATGTTAATTCCCTTATTGATCTGTGTAGCTCACTCCTTTCTTATGTATATCTTTAGATTATCCCATGTAGTTATACGTACGAGTATATTAGGGATGTTTTTTCTTAAAGATGATGTACGCCACATTTTATGATGTTATGTATTGTACCAAATACTAAAAAAACACTATAATTATTAATATTAAGGGTTGAATTATGTGTAATCATATGTAATAAATCTTGAATTAATGTGAAATAAAAATAAGAGTGGTCATAGGTGGAATCAAAGGAAATGTTTACTTAGTTTTTGGTTTAGGCGTATAAACCTATAGTGAAAGACATAGTGTTAAGTGAATTATAATAAAACATCTCTAAAATAGGGTAAGTATAGAGTATGTGGGTTTTTAAAAAAATATATCCATGTCTATATACTAAAATAGGTTCTGTCTCTAGAACAGATGTATATAAGTTTAAATACTGAAAACACCACATTCAACTAGACTTGATTGGGAACTATTTCATTAAAATAAAAATTTATGCACACCTATTTTGACACTCATAGGGGATATTCTCTGGTAAATTTATAATATCATTGCTATAATTTTTTAAGGGAAAAAAATTACCATTAAGAGTATATATTCAGAAATAGATCATGGATAACATTGATTGAGGTCTATAAATTCCTATGTTATGAAATAAATAGAGTTTATAATTTATCCCTTTAATGTCATTGGATTACACCATTATGCTTTTAATAGTTTAAAAATACTCATCCTTTATATTCCTTTTATTATAGAAAATGGTCAGAAATATGAGGAATCTGGTGAACAACCAACGTGGAGGGAAATGTGATGACTAACCTAATGGGATACCCATCCTGATGGGAGTGGTAACAATGAACATTATAATGACACTCTCTCTCATTTGAATCATATTAAGAGTATCAAAATGGATTATCAAGTTTTTCTAAATCCCCCTAAGAGGGAAAATGTTTTTATTGAGACCTTTATATGGAAAAGGCCTACAACATTTATTGGATTATCTGATCCATTAATCGTAGAATAATGGATCAACTACATTGATAGTATATTATCCATCCATTAATTTCTTGAGATTGAAGAGGTTCTATTGGATGTTTATCATGTAGAGGTAGAAGTGGATCAATGGTGGACATTTAAAAAATATATGAATCCTGAGGAATAGATTGAAGGGATCTGGTGGAAGGAATTCTGGAATTTTATTTAAAAATAATTTCCTTGCACTCTCAAAATTTAAATGGAATGGAATTTTCGTTACCTCAAGTAGAGATTTGAAAAATATATTAGTGTGTAGAAGGAATACATTAGAATAATTTCATTAAACACCATGGTATTTGTCATTATGATCAAAATCAAGGTTCCCTATCTCTTTTCTGGGCTAAAACCATGTATACTAAAATCCCTGGAAATTTGAGAATTTAATATATATTATAAAACTGTATGATTTTCCCAAAATTATAAAATCTCAAGGGTGTGATGGGGATAATTTGAGAAAAGTGGAATTTAATTTTGTTGGACTGCCGGTGAAATCAAACAGTGCAATGAAATTTCAACATTTTACCGGTCAACGGTGTGGATGAAAGCATCCTAGAAATTGACTTAAATGGATGAAAAAATTATTTAGTTGTAGTAAATAAGGACACCTAGCTAGTGATTACCACTAGGATAATCCTATTGATGCAATAGAAGAATATAATACTCTAATAAACCATTCTCACATTGTTCTTTTCTTCAACTGCAAGGAACCAATGAAGTTTTCAAATCAATGTACTAAACCAAGGGTAACTAGAGACAACCAAAAATGTCCACGGTAGCATGTGATATATTTTTCCATGAAAAACGTTGAGGTGTATCCTTGCAAAAAAGTGGTGATAATTACACTAGTTATTCATTAAATAATATATAACTTACTTTTTCATTCTTGTTCTATGAATTAAATCATAACATTAATGTTTAGTAGAACTATTCAATCACCACAAAAAAGAATCAATATAGATATTTCAGTGAAAATGGAAAATGGAAAAATTATTTCATATTTTGTATATAAATCCCTCCTATCCATTTTTTTAGGAGGAAATTCCTAGTTAATCTTATCATACCCAATTTGGTGGAGTTTTATGAAATTCGGTGTAAGGGTTGTCTTTACCTATATAGAGACAACATAAATTTCCTCATGAAGTAAATGAATACCTATATTGTGAATCGAACAATAATTCTGAACTAATTAAAGGTGGTGGATAAATTTTATTTTTACCAAGGTCTAAATCATGATTATTATTTATCTATGAGAAATAATATCGATCATAAATGATTGAGTATAAGGAAAGAATCAACATTGAAAACATGACCATTGTGAGGGAATACATTGATGTGTTTCTCAATGAATTTTCTGGTCTTCCGTCTAGTTTAGTGATTGAATTTTATATCGAGTATATACTTATGGTGTTACCATTATACAAGAATCTGTATAGAATGGCTACTGTGGTGCTTGAGGAACTGAATAAACAACTACTGGATAATCTATATAAATGGGTCATATATCTATGTGCTTTCCCGTGAGGGTAAAACAATCCTATTCATTAAGAAGAAGGATGGGTCAATTATTTTTTTCATTGATTATCGTGAGCTGAACTAGATAATGATATTGAAAAAGTATCATATTAGATTAATTGTTGACTTATTTGATTAGCTATGTGGATCATAATACCTATCCAAGGAGGATATATAGTTATGGTATTACTATATTAGGGTGACGAAGGAGGATATCCCCAAGCCTACATTTCATACAAGGTATTGGAACCATGAGTTCATAGTAATGGCATATGGACTGACTAAAGAACCATAATTATTTATGGATTTAATGAATAATGTGTTTAGATATTACATTGAAAAATTTATTTTAGTATTTATTATTGATATTATAATATACCTAAAAAGTACAAAGGAGCATGAGGAGCATATGAGCATTGTGATAAAACCTTACAAAAGAAGAAGACTTATGATATGTACAACAAATGTGATTTCTAGATGAAAGAAGTGTCAATATTGGGGTATATCATTAAATGAAATCTGATATTTATGGGCCCTTCAAAGACATATGAAATTCTAGGATGCTGTGAGACCAAAATCTGAGAAATATATACACAGTTTCTTTTTATTAGCGGGGTACTATCATTGATTTGTGATAAATTTCTCATGTTCTTCATACCCTCTAACCAAGATAAATAAAAAGTGATTTAATATTTCTTGGAATGATGAATCTGAAGAGAGTTTCAAGGAGTTAAATTTAATTCTTAACACTACACTTGTACTACAATAACCCAAATGTGTAGAACCTTTCATGGTATTCAGTGATGTTTCAGAGTAGGTAAAGGGCTATGTTTTAATGAAAATTGAATAAGTGATGCCCTATCTTTTATGGGAGATAAAAGGCCATGAAGAGATCAAACTAAAACATGATATATAATTTAATATAGTTATCTTCACATTGAAAATATAGAGGAATTATCTCTTTGAGAATAATTTTGAAACATATATGGATCACAAAACCCTTGAGTAAATATTAACAGAAAACAAGCTGAATATATGCCAACAATGATGGTTAGATTGGATCTTGGAAAATAAATGCTCAATCCACTACCATCGTGGGAATGGGAATAAAGTGTAAGACACTCTATGTAGAAAATTTATGACAATTTAATCGTTGATAATAATTGAAAAGTATCTGATCATATTTGATTTAAAAATGATGGACATATGAATTATGTTAGCAAGAACATCATAATTTTTTGAAAAAGTATTGATCAACCATCCCATCTGGATAGGATAAAGGATTCTCAATGAAATGTTTATTGAATTTAAAAGAATGTGTAATCTATAATTAATGGGAATTATCTAGAGAACAATGTGAAAGAAGATTTAGTTTAAAGATTTGGTCATGACTATGTGTACGATCAAATACTAAGCTAAATATAGAACTATTGTTTGATGCACATAGTTATCCATTCTCCTTCGATACTAGATTCAAAATGATGTATCATGTTCTATAAGATGACTACGGGTGGGATAATATGAAAAATTGTATCATGGAATATACATCAAGATGTATTTTATATCAGAAACTGAAGGAGGAAAGGGAAAAAACAAATCAGATGATCCAACTATTTCCCATACCTACATGGAAATGGGAAAACATCACCATGGACTTTGTCATTGGTCTTATGAAGACATAAATAAAAATTAATTTTATATCAATTTTGGTGGAACATATTACAAATACTGCACAATTCATTTTGATTTGAGAAGAATTATCATTTGATCAACTATCAAGGATATATATTAGATAAGTGGTGATTTTTTATAGAACACAACAATAGATTGTATCTGATTGGGACTACCAGTTTTCCTCCATGTTGTGGAAGAGACTGAAAGCTGCAATCAATATTTATTTGAATTCTATCACATATTATCACTCTCATACTGATGGGAAATATGAGTGGATTATCCAGAAACTCAAGGACATGTTGATAGCATTCTCTATTGACATAAATGGAGGATGTGACCAACGTATTCTTCTAGTTGAGTTATCATTATATAATAGCGTCTACTCAATTATCCAAATGGATACTTATTAAGAACATTATCGTAATAGTTGTAGGAAACCAACATTCTGGGATAAATTTGTAGAACTAACACTACTATGTTCTTAAATGGTTGAGGAAATGGTATAAAATTTTAAAACCATTCAGCAACACATTAGGGATACTCTATTACAATAGAATAGATGGAAATAAAATCATAGATGAGTCCAAGAGATTCAATTTGGAGACATGGTGTTCCTATACATATTTCCATGGAATAATGTGATGATTTTTTTGGAAGAAAGGAAATCTTAGTCTAAAATACATCTTCCCCTTTGATATCTTTGATTGCATTAGAGCGGTGGATTATTTAATAGCACTCCCAGCTGACATATGTCAAGTACATGATGTATTGAATATATCCCTCTTAAAGAAATACATACTATAACCCTCACATGTACTCAATCCAGAGGTGGTTTCATTAGAGAATGATCTTTCTTATATATTGTATTCTGGGATAGTCATGGATTATAGGGAAAATTTCTATGGAATAAGATAGTTCACATTGTAAAAGTGTTTTAGAGAAACAAAAATATTGAATATGTGACATGAGAAATGAAGGATGTTGTGAAACATAGTTACCTCATCATTTTTAGTGTGATAAATGATAATTTCAATTGTGAAATTTCTATATGGGGGAATATTGAAACAACCCGATATTTTATAAATAAAATCCCCCTTGCAGTTTAATTAAAAGTCTAGTTCATATTATGGTTGTATAAAATACATGCACTTCCTTTTTTTACTATATTGAAATTAAAATAAGATTAAATTTTTTTTACCATATATTATATATCCCCTAAATAATGATAACATCATTTGCAAAATTATAGGATTTTAACGCATCCAATTGACAGAGAAAAAGGAAGTGATTCCCTAAACCAATAGGATTGTACCATATGAATCCAATTTATTAGATCTTATGAGGGAGATAGAATCATGGTGATTTACCCATAACTATGCCTAATCTATGTTTCAAGAACATAATCATGACTAATACCATTTATTAGAGAAGTTAATGTTCATCTAGATCACAACCCAAATCATGTTTGCCGAACCACCCCATAAAAGCCTCATAATCGCACACACTACTAGTAGGGTGTCTTGTATTGTATTAAATATATTTTTATCAATAGAATAATAAAATGAAAATTTATTGTTTCAATACAATAATGGTTATATTTATTTGTATTTCTATTTTATGAACATTTTTTTGATAAAATAAAACACAAATTGTATTTTTGTGAAATATTCAAATTCAATCAAGGAATTAATTTTCATAAATTATTTGAATTTTTAAAAAACAAATATTTTAATAAAATAGAATAAATAAATAATTTAAATTAACTAAAAATTATCCAATAATTTTATGAAATTTAAATGTAATTAAATAAGGGTTGGAAAACTTTTTTTTGTCAAAAAACACTTCATTCCTCAGTAAATGTTGATTTCTATTTTAAAATTGTAAATGAGAATATTTATAACATTATTAATATAAACTAATTCTTATTTTTGGAATCTTAATTTCAAAACAATCCAATTTTTATTCATTCATAATTTTCTGAGATTGTCAAATTTTCGATTGAAAATTCAATAGTTTATAAATATATGTCTTGTATAATGAAATTATTATTACCCAAGAGTGGTGTATTAAATACTTTAAATGGTATAAAAAACAAAATATATGTTTTCACTTTGAAATAAGTTTATTTTTTTTGTTTTAATAATTTTAGAAATCCCTGATTAATCCTCCAAAACCATTAAAATATTTTTTTTAAAACCATTTCATTAAGAGTATAACTTACCTCCACATCAACAAGTTGATTATTTCATTAATTTTGGACTATTTCCTTATAAAATAAAAAAAATTACTCAAATTTGGTAAAAATGGGAAAAATCCATGGGTAGGTTTTATTAAGTTATTTTAGCATATAGGGTCCAAAACAAATGTCTGAGAAATATTAAACAAATCCCCACTAATTTACACTATAAACCCACTAAATCTATTATTTCCCTTAACCTAAAATATTTTAATCACATAATTTAACTTCTATACCCTCTATAGAATGCTCCCATGTTTCCCTAAACTCTTAAGAAGCTCCTCCCAAGCACATGGAGTCACACACTCATGTAGGGGATCATTTCAATACCATATTTATTAAAACAATTATTATCTAATGCATTATTTTTTCAATTTATAATGTTTGGAAATGTCTTTACATGTCCCTATAACTTCCAATTTTATATAAAAATTATTAGGGGCCCCATTATCTCTCATAAAAATATTTAATGAATTTTTAAGAGACACCATTATACTGGTGAAATTTCACCTCAATTTTTCCTTGCAAAAACAATTGTATAGTGAATACTATACCCATTTACTATCAAGGTTTTTCAACATTATACAAATATATTTATTTGAATTTGGAGTTAAATGTATTTATTCCAAACTCCTTTTTCATTTAATAAATTAATAGTATGAATGCATCCATGTTGTAGGATCTATGTTTAAAACATGAGCATGAGAATGAAGTAAAAGTGATAGGGGCACCTGGAATTATATATCCCTCCAACGCATTGGGAAATGATTCATCTCATGAGAATTAATTTTGGGATATGGATTAAACATGATTCCATGATGGGAATTTTTCCTTCAAGATTTAAATATTGTTATCCTTGACTAATGTTTATGATGAATTGTTTGAATTTGTTGTCACATTTCCCATGCCACCTTGACGTTATCTTGATATATCATACCTTATTATTCATCTTAATGATTCTCAACCCACTCTATGACCCATTTATATTCCTAATTTCTAAATTTTATTACATTATTCAGGAAATTAAATTTTTATTCCCTTACTGAGTTTTATATCTCACCCCTTTCTTATGTTTTTCCCCAGGTTATCCCATGCAATATTAAGTTTGTCCATGTTAAGGATTTTTTTGAACAAAGATGATGTTTTCCTAATTTTAAGTTGTTTTTTAATATATCTAATTAAAAAATAAAATATTTTTATCGATATTATAAGTTGATTTGTGTGTAAACATATGTAATAAATCGTGAATTAATCTAAAATAAAGTGAACGGTTGTCATATTTCCCCTCATGTTTTTTCAAAATGGTCAAAGAAATTTATATAGTATTATTCTTGGATTTTTAAAATTTTGGGTTATTCAAATCATAAAATAAGGTATCCTTCCAGGTATTAGTCTCACTCACTATATTCAGACTTTTATATATATGTATAACGTTTTTTCAATACATTGGTAAAGGTAATTATCCAATTTAAAACAGTGTAGGTTTTTAGAAATTACTAGATTGTAAAGGTGGGGGTGGGTTAAGGTGAATCACTTTTTCACACGGAGATAAGTGATTCTGGTTTTAATTTTAGATATAAAATATTAATTTTTAATACTTTTACATGATATTTATCCATATATCCTCTTCCTTTTTTTACTTTATTTTATTTATTATATTTAAATGACCTAAAATTTATGTATATATGGTGGTTCATGTTACGTTTGAGATAAATTCTCTCTATAGTCTATGATTTATTTATTTATTTTATTTTTATATTTTATGTCATTATATATTTGTTTAAAATATATTTTAATGATATATTAATATATTTTTTAACATTACAATATATGGATAGCTAGTGGTGGATTATAATAAATAATTCTCTCTATTTTTAAAAAAATGGGTGAAATCATTCCCAGTGGGAATTGTTGATGCCCTAATCTCTTGTTAATTGTGATTTAGATTAGGTTTTTATTAACATATTTATTCAGTTATGACTATATTATTATTATTAATTATTTCATATTTGATATAGTTATTAAATAATTTCATTCAAATGTTTCATGTGTTGTATACCAAAATGCATTTATAAAATAGTGTGATAGGATGGAACTTTAGAGATCTCTTATTTTTGGAATTGGTTTGGGTGATCTATTTTAAAAAACATATAGTTATAGGATTAATTTATTATATTTATTTTTGATATAAATTACTATGATTTTTATAAATTTTTTGGGGTTCTTTTTTACATGGAATGTATCGTGGACATTTACATAGTCATACACCTTTAATATATTCATTATAAGTAATGAAGTTCCATATAAGAAGTTTACTATGCTTTTTATTCACCAAATGTATGTACACATCACATGCACCTGAAAATTGTGTTTTCTAATATCTAGGTTTAGTTTGATTTTATTCTTAGAGGCTTGGTTAGAATATCGATGTGTGGTGTAGTGGAGACTAATATTCAGATATTACGTTTCTTCTTTCTTTATTATTTAATTATATTATTTTTGTTTCACTAGTAAAAAAATAATTTAAAAAGATTCATTTTAACATCAATTATTTATTACAGATATTATAAATGCTTTAATATGTAAATTATTCTTGTAAAATCTAAAAAAACTGTTGTCCAGTGTTTTTTATATCAGTTGTAAAATAACATATGTAGAAAATATTATTAGAATCATTTATATTAATAATAGTTGTTGAAAAATTTCTCAAAATAATAAAATTATTCCTTCTTTCTACATACTTTTTTATAATCTCTATATTTCATGTAATTAACTCTCTCTATATTTTCTAATCCATACCCCAACACACTCCTCTTTCAACACCCTGCACCATTGATCTCTTTTTTTTGCGGTCATCCTCGTTTATAGGAGTTCATTCGCCACCCACTTCTCTCATGCAACACTCTCTTACATTTTTAGCAACCACCATTATATTATAATTTAATTTTTATCATCCCTCTATTTTTTATTAAATAACAATTCCATAAGTTATATATGAAAACTATATTTTACATGACTCAAAATTTGTTAATCATTCATCATATTTTTTTATTCTCATGTTTGTGTCGATATTTGATTTCTTCAGTTTTCATCTATGTTTAATGTTTAGTTTAATAAATTTATAAATTATTATCTTATAGGACCATTAATGAAGAAAAAATTTTAAAAAAAAATCTTCATTTGTCACTATATATATCATTGTATATTTTTAATTATATATTCCTCGAATGAATATTAAAAAAAATTCCATGTAATTCTATGAAAAAATATATTATAATTTATTATTTTTAGAAAATGAATTATTTTTATATGTTTTTGAGGGAAATACTTTTTTATATATGTTTTGTTAAATCTCTATTCTATTATTAGTAATTATGATATGTTTTATGCAAAAATTTATTGTATAATAATTAATATTCTACATTTAAATTTATAAAGCTTAGTTATTAAGAATAAATAATTTAAATATTGATTATCTTTATTGATTTTACATTTATTAATTGAAAATAAGTTTAATGTATCATATTATTTGTTTAAAAATGATATTTTTCAGTTTTTAAACGTAATGATCATGTTATTTAAGTATGTTGAGTTATTTTATTTAAATTTATATTTACAAAAAATAAAATTTTTGTTTAACATATTTTTGTTGAGTCAAATGTCTCTTATTTAAAATTTTTTTAAATCACAATACACTTAATTTTATTTTTATGAATATTTAATGATTTTAAAATTATTGTTTTCATACAGACATAAATTTTGACTCTGTATTCTTTTAAATTTATGAGATTTTTTTAATATCCAGATATTTTTGATTTCATGTTGAATTGGTTCCATTCGAGGAAATGTTGATACTCATGATTCTAGTTGTCTTTTAATTAAACTTATATAGTGTAAAATATAACATTTTTTTTCTATTATAAATTCATCTATAAGTAGATAATACTGCTTCATGGAATTGGTAATGATTAAACATTCAAAAAGTACACCTTGAGTAGTGCATGGCCTCAATTCTTTGAGATTTATTTATTTTTATATGTTCAATAATTTTTCTAAGATATTTAATTTGGATAGTTGTTTTTATAAAATAATTTAGTGATTCTATTTTATTCATTGTAATTATAATCATGAATGATCAAATATCATTCAAGATTAGAGAGTTATATCCTTTGAATGTTTCTTTGATGATGTCCAGTGTTTTAACTTGCTGTTGTGAATCATACTGATCAAATAAGATCTCAAGTATAAAGCTAATATCTACTGATATCCAATCGCGTAATTCTTATTGAAGACTTGTATATGCTAACTGGGGATAAAATAAAAAGATCATTATTTGGAAATTAATATTTCAAATTAGTAATGTTAATGAAGTTATGGTGTTTGGAGCTTGTTGATGCATTGGATTTATATTGTAGATCCACATGATACTTTTGTTTTATAGTGAATAATTCCAGTAAATTATAAGTGTTGGGTAATAATATCCATTTAGAAATATGAGTAATGTTATCCTTGTTATATGAATTAATTTCACATTTCTTTTATTTTTGTTCCAAATTCTGTATTTACTATAGTTATGTAATTTGGTATTTTTTTGTTTCTATATTACGCAGTATATTAAATTATTTGTTCTATGATTTGGTTAGAAATTATAACTTATGATAATTTTATATTCTTGAGGGTGAAAATGTAATAGGATTTTTGTAATTTAATTCACCCTATATCCAGATGATTCGATAACATTTATTTTCTTGGAAAATAGTATTTCTATGATATGTGAGAATCATATTTTTTGTCTGATACACTTAGTATCAGTGCTTTAGACCATAATAATTAATGGTTTTTTAATCACATTAATTATTTTCTTTCACTAATCCGTATATTAGAAAAGATAATTTTCTGTTATAGAAGGGATACCCCTCAAAACCATTGAGAGTTAAAATTTGATATGTCCTCTAATTTTTTATAATGCTAATTATGAATATTGAAAGGTTATGATAAATACCATTGTTATCAATAACAATGGTTATCATTTTATAATGATGATGAATTTTTTTAAAATATTGAAATCTTTTTATCAGTCTTTTGATGAGGATAAACATGAATATGAAGTTAATTGCAGGTTTTCAAATACCTTCATGTGCTCTGTGACTTGGACAATATACAATAAAAAATCGTGTAAAGATGAATGAAATATTTCTACAAAAATGAATATTACACAATTTAGAACATCTAATGTCTTGGAAACACACATAATGATGATTTGAGGTGATTATGAAGAATTTTATTTTCTACCAATAGAATCATTATCATAGATGCACAAGAGTTTTATGGTAGAAGTTAGTGGATTATAATGATTGGGTGTGAATGTAATTATTAATGAATTGTTGGTTGAAATTATTATATATTTTTTATCTAAGGAATGAAAATACAAGGGGTTAGTGAATGGAGACCGTAATAATTTGAAAAATCATAAGATGTACAATATTTTTAGGACTCTCTTACAATATGATTCTTTAAAAAATATTGACACTGATAAATTTAAAATGATAAAATATATTTGATTTATCTTAAATGTACAGATCATTAACATATATTGTTAACAATATAATGCCTATTACTATAAACTGAAATTTATACATCATTTCAATAATAAATCCCTAGAAGTTACTAAAGAAAATATTTCTCAACATGTATAACAGAAAAAAATATCTATATAAAGATGGAATTTTTAAAAGACTATAGGAATTATTCGAAGGAATATTACGAAAATATGGAGTCTATGGAAATTTTATTTCATGATAAAAAAAGGATAAGAAAGATTATACTAGATTATCCTAGGATAAATAATAATGATAAGGAATATAGAAAATAAAATATTAGTAAAGGAATGAATGTTTTTAGAGTAATAATTATACATTGAGTTCTAATAAAAATTTATCTTCTAATGAATTTTTTTGACCAAAATGAAATGAAAACTAAAAAATCACTAGATTTTATGTTAAGGAACTAATTAATAAAATTTTCTTCATGGTAAAAGTAACCATTGATGTACATATTAGTTTTTCATTATATTTTTAATACCCTTATTATTTGGATTATGTGTACACAAATCGCTATTCATCAGTTCTTAAAATGGATAGATATGTGATTTTACTTGAGAAGTAAAATTGATATTTTATAAAACACTATGATTCACAAAAACTGGATGCTTCGATTATTAATGATATAATATCTATAATCAATTTCTTGATATATAATAAATATATTTTTTCCACAAAATTATGATGGAAAATTAGTATTAAAATTAATGTATAATGTTAGTGGTATGGGGAATATTTATTCTTATTTTACACAAGGAAGGTACAATTTTCATAAACTCTTAACATAATTGAATCCTAACCATAAATCATTTAAAATCATTTTTATTTTAGAAAATTTCACACTTATTGTTTAAATATATTATCCTAAAAATGAAAATTGCATTAAAAAATTATAGAGAGGAGGTAATTGGATAAAATGATATTTCATAGAAAAGTTTAATACTTATAAAATTTATAAACTCCAATTAGTTTTACAACACCATTATATTGGGCATATGTGGATTCCTATGAGTTTATTTTCTTGCATTACCAAACATATTGATGTATGAGTACTATATTTTTAGAATTATTATTATTACAAATATAGGCGACTGAATAACAAAAGGAACACTTATTAAATTCACTGTTGTTGTTATCAGTTCGTGAAAGGAAATTATTACAACATATGGAACATAGAAAAAGTAAAGGGAGAACATGTTAATTTTATATAATTTGAAATTATATATATTTTAGGTATATGTGATGCATCATTTTTTAAAAACTCATATTTCAAATGTTTTTTATGTCTTAAGACATAACAAAAATAGTACCTGCATAAGTCAATTATGTGACGGAGGTTACCTCCTGATCTTTGGGAATAAAAAAGGTACCATTATAAGCCTATTATTATTTAAATTTAATATCCTTATAGGGGTTTTAATGTACATTATATTAGTGTGGTAGTAGATTAGATTTGGAAATAAATAATAGAACCCTACAATGTTGAAAACATAGATAAATTTTCATAGAAATTATAGTAAAGTAATTACTAGAATATAAGATTAAATATTCCATAATGTTATGTTTTTTTCTTACACTTATTTTTAGAGAAATATCATTCATAAAAAATTATTGTTATATGTTAAAAAAAATAAAAAAATACTTTTTTTAATTATTTTTAGTGATCATGGAAAAAAATTAAAAATTCATTTTTTGGAAACCGTTTACATTGATCATGGAGTAACTCATAATACATCTTCACTATGAACTCTAGGCAGGATTAGTGTAGATGAAAGAAGCTCTATAACTCTTTAATAAAATTCCCAAATTTTTTGATGTGAATATTTTGTTACGTAGTGTTATTGTGGAGAACCCATAAGTACTTTAAATTACATTATAAATCATGGTATAATTCTAATGTTTTTAAATAAATAACTTAATGAATTGTGTAATGGAAGAAAAAAAGCATAGATACTTCATTATTTTCATATGTAAATTATTTTTATTGAAAAATAAATATGATGTAAATAAATTTTATTTAAAGGCTGATAAAGGTATCTTCATGGTTACTCCACCACTAGTAAGTCTTACTATGTTATCAAAAAATTATAATATACCCTTAAAGAAATGGTACACATTATGTTTGATAAGACTGAACATTTTCTGAAATTAAAATGTAAAAATTATGAAAGTAAAAAGTATTTTGTTTCTGAAACCCATACTATTTTATTTCTAGAAGTTGATCTTTTTGAAAAATAAATTAATATATTGAATTATAAGATAATATATGTTTTTCAATTAGTATATGAGAAAAATTATTCCAATGTTTCTCAAAAATTGATGATCTTAATGAATCATCTCAATTATAATATCAGTATTTATGTTGATTAATTGGTTGGAACAAGATGTTTCTTACAAAATTAAAGTGAGAATATTTCATAATTGTCTTACTTTTAACATATAAAATCTAATGATTCCATGGGTAATGAGAGTTACATAATTTTAATTAAAAAAAGATCATAATCAATTCAGACTGAAAATATTTACACCTTTGATAAACATCATAGTGATATTCAAGTTGTAGGAGTCAAAGGGTTCTTTTAGAATAGGTGCAATGAAAGTGTTAAAATATTTTGGTATAAGGGGAGGATAGTTATTAAGGGCTATAATTAGAAAGATGAATGAAAATGTTTTCACTAGTGACTACAGTTAAGTCTACCAGAATTCTCTTGTCTGTCACATATCATATAAAGATTACTCCATTTTAAATATATATTATCTATTAAATTATAAAAGTTATGTTCAAAATGAAGTTTAAATTTACCAACATCTTTCATCTAAAAATATTAAATTCCCAAAACATGTATTTAGACTTAAAAATCGTTATAGACTTAAATAAGCCATGAGGTCCTGGTACGACAGATTTTATTTTATTTTACATCGAAATATGTTTTTTAAAATAATAATAGATAAAAATAAATTTATTAAAAAAAATTTAATGACATAATCATAGTAAAAATATTTTCTAATGTAAACATTTTTTTTAACACAATGACACGTCCAGATAGATTTTAACGACTATAGAAAACTGAATTTGAGATGTGTATCATGTGTGAATGTAATTATATTCACTGATATTAGATAACTCATAGAATATAAACAAGTATCACCACTTAATAGATGTATATGAAAGATCTACCTTATTGTTTTACTTTTAAAAATGCATCAAGTATTAGTACTTTGGTAGGTACCTCTTACAAACATGATCTTAGTAAATTTTGGAAACTCTTTGATAAGAAATTATTTAGAGGGATGATCAAATGTTTTATTTACCTGATTTCATAAACAATTTACACTATATAATTTTTATGTTTTTATATAATGTTTTAAGAAAATATAATGGAATCCCATTATAAGGTAGGAAAAAGAATTTCATTATTGTTATAAAGGGAGTTTATATGATATTCCATTTTATTCATCTAGAACTGAGTTTTCAATTAATATTTATTTGAATTCATAATTCATATTTTATAGATTACTTCATAATAGAAAATATATAAATTTTATCTTTGTTAAAAAACATTTAGTCACATAGTCCAATAAGAAATAAAATTTATTTTTACTTTCCACTGGTAATGAAAAATATGTGGTAGTAGGAAGTTGTTGGACTCAATTATTATAGATTCAAAATACACACACAAATTTTTGCATGATATTCAATCAATATTTGGTTCTTTATGATATAAAAAGTAACATTTTTTTTCTAATATCCTAACACATCATATACATTCAAAAAATATATACATAAAATAAGACTTCTATTTATATCAAACAAAAAGATGAGATATTAATATAAATTTTATTGAAATATAAAATCAAATTTTTGACATGTTCACTAACCATTCCCTTTTTTATAGATATTTATATATATAATTGAATATGGGTATGGTCAATTATGAATGACTAAAAATTCCTCTACTTGTTTCCTTATCTCATGGAAATGAAAATCTTCTCGATAAAGGGTATGATATTCCATGGATTATTATAGAACTATGAAAAAATTAATATATTTACAACATATATATGATGAATTTTAGTTAATAAGGTTTTTTTAAATGTATGTTAAAAATATTTTGGATCTCCTCCAAAAAATTAAGTTTATTTAATATATTTAATGGTAGTTAACTTCTTGAAAGGCCCCATTTACTTCATTATTTTATTTTTTGAGATAAACCCCTCATGTATTTACTCTTACTTATTCTAATTGTTTTTCATATGTATAAAGAATTTTAAAAATATAGTTTTCAAATGTATTAATTTCTTACATATTCACACCAATGTGTGAAAAATTTACAATTTTCATTTTTTAAATTTATTTTTCCTAACAATCCAGAGTAGAAAATTTTTGTTTTATTATAAATATTATATTGAAACATTATAATTTTTTATTATATTTAATGATGTTTAGTGGAATGTGTTATAAGAAATATCAGAACCATCAACATATAGATATGACCATCCATATTCATTTTAAGATAAATTTTAAGAGATTAATCCTTTTCAGTTCTTATCATCCATTCATTATGATCACTAACACTCTTATAGTATTTTTATTACACCCATAAGTTAGAAATTATTTTTGTCTTTTAATGTCAAAAAAATAAATAAGTTGATTGTTAAGAGATAAATTCAAATTTAAGGAAGTTATTAATACTCTTTTAAGTAAATTATATGTCTTAATAAGAAACAAATGTTAATTAATATTATAAGAAAGTTTATTATTTTAATTAGTCATTATATTATAAATTTTCTTCATTGTTTCTCAATGGATATTATTTATATGGTTCTTTTTGAAAATCACAAAGGGGGAGAGTTTTGTGATGATAATATGAATGGTATATTTTCCTAAATTTATTAATGTTTTGGTCTTAGGAAGTTTTAGAATTTATTGTTATGTTTTTGGAGATTTTAATGGTTATTTGTTCATTTAAAGAGGGTTATTTTGTTTAATAAGTTTTTTTGTCAGTACTAACCCTGTCTATTTCTAAATGGGATGATTTTAGTATCATTGATGTTATATGGGGGTGGTATTTTTTGGATGTCATAAGGATATTCCGTTTTAAATTTTTTTCAAACTAACATTTTAATTTGATTATGATGATTAAAAAATGGGAATATTATTGAGCCAAAGAACTCATCTATTTGTTTTTTAGTCAACCATAATACACATCATTTTATTCTTCTACTAATTTTATGTTTTAGAATGTTCAGTTGGTACATAAAAATAAATTCCAATTCTATGTTTCAATGTTTTTGAGTGATTTATATAATTTATGAAGAATCATTATGTCAAACTAAATTACATACAATGAAACATAATCCTATTATTTATCCTTTTGATTACATTTAACTTCGACATAATGAGAAAAAAATAAGTCCATTATCATTTTTTACAAAATAATATATAAATAATGAGAACATATTTGAGAAACATATGATGGTTTTATATGTTGAATGTTTACTTTGATATGTTTATTGCATTAATGCATTGAGAGATTTTTACTATAGTAATTTATAGTGAGTTTTCTATGTGAATACAATTACTGAGGTTTCATTTTAAAATCACTTAGACATGTAGTTGTATTCATTATACATTCAATCTTGTGTGATCAATGAGATTTAAGGGTAAAGTAAAACTATATTTAAAATGTTTTTTTATGAAAAATCATAATGTTTTGACATAATACTCATGAATATTCTAGATCCAGACGATATTGGGGATATAGAAAGCCACTACTAATAGAATTATTGATGATGGGATATTATAGAGATGCATCTTTTAATTGAGGGTAGATTAAAGAAGTAATTACTATAGGACCCACTATTATTGGTTAGCGTACTCAAGGGATTTTTAGTTCTTTGATAATGCTGATACCATAGATTCAATTTATAGATTCACATTGAACTCTAATATAAAATAAAAAATACTTCCTATTAAGAATGTTTAGTAATAAAATATATTTAGGATATTTAGTATTATCATCCATAACTCTTTGATTTGTTTTTAATTTTATTTTATTTTTTGATGTGATTGTTTGTTCACTATGTTATGTTTTTTTAACTTAATTTATCATTATATTATACTATGTAAATTGGGTTATTTATATTGATGTTGTCAAAAAAAACTCTAAATCAGTTTATTTTCTCGAGTGAGAAAATTATATGATAAATTTTTAACTTTAATTCACCCCATTTTAACCTTTATATTACAATTATTATCCAAAATGAAATTTTATTCATTTTAATATATATATTCTTAGTAAAGAGATGATTTGAAAGGACAACACATGTGTACAAAATATGCATCGATATAATCTTTATCATGTAAAATGTAACAAAACATATATTGAAGAATTTTGAAAAACACTGGTACTAGTAAATGTTCCACTAAGTGGAAGATAACATATTTAAGTTTAAATTATTTTCCAATTCATTTAAGATAAAATATTATATGTTTTAAAATTCATATGGATAATTTTTTTTTTTTAAAAAAATACTCTCTAATGTCATGTGTAATTTTCCGATAATAGTTTTAATATTCTTAATATTATTATTAATATTAGTAATAATACTATTAGTTTCAATATTTATAATATTAATATCAATATAATTTTTAATATTATTAAATTTATTATCAGTTTTAATTTTATTGATATTAATATCATATTTTAAATTTTTAATATTCTCAATAATAGTGTCTATGATTTTAAGTAGTAGTGCTAATATATAAATACAATAAATAGTGGTTTTAATATATATATATATATAATATTACACTAAATATAATTATTATAATATTATAAAATATAATATATTTATAATTAATACTATGTTTTATAATTATTCTTTGATAAGTTATTATTTTTAAAAAAATAATATGATAATATTTTTTATATGTAAATTTGTTTCTAAAAATTCAAAATATGGTGATGTTTATTATTTAACTAATCGTCACTATATGTAAATATAATTCATAGTTAGATTTATTCATGTTCATCAAGTGAACCAATTGAGGAATTAGATGATGGATTTCTAGAATTTTCCAAATGGAATGTTTCAAACAGTTTACAATTTTACTATTTAATCATAATATTCATAAATATGGGAAACTTGAAAAGAAGAGATTTAGAAGATTAGTTAATTTTGAAGGAATTTAATTTGAGTAATTTTCCATTGATATGGAATGAAAAAATAGTGTATAATTCAATATTTAGAGAAGAAATAGATTTTCAAGGTGAAAATTTTAATCAAATTAATGATAATATTCTTGATAATGAAGTGGAAGAAATTGAGAAATAAATAATTAAATAAGAAACTATATGATGGTGTTAAAAAACCAAACAATCAAAGATGTGATAAATTTATTATTTTATCAAAAGTGTTTATATAGGTTTACCTGAAGTTCATGAATTGATGGAGTGAGGAGAGCTTAAAATAATTAATTGAGCTTTAGAAATACATACTTCTAATTGTTAATGATTTTATATATTTAAAAGATTATCAAAAAAATATGTTATTATTAATGGGATTGTGGTACAAGACGTTACATGACTACCAAAACAATATTGTATTGTTTAGAAAAAAATAAAAGGCCAGTCAGAGTGTCAATTTTTTTGAAAATTATGTTATATGTTGAGAGAAAGATCATGTATTGATTTATCTATTATTTTGAGTACAAATACTCATACAATAGATATTTAGTATCTTCTTATAATTTCTCATTTGAAATATTTATTTTATTTTAAAAGGTTAAAATGGAATTAATATAAGTAATTATTTTATGTAAAATTATTTCATCAATATTATTTCCCTTAATGGATTAAAATTGATAGAAAATATCTTATATACAAAAAGGGTAAAAATATAATACATGGACTATGTTTTTATGGAAAAAATCTACATCAATAACTCAATCTAAATCATAGTTCATGGAATGTTCAGTTGGTATTTTATCACTTATATCTAGAATTTATTTATGAAGTGTGTGTATATCATGTTGAGTTTAATGATTTATTGATCAAAACAGCTTAAAATGATATTAATATGCACCTGTCACTAGTAATTGATGATTTGAAAATATTAGAGGGGGGAGGTATTAGAGTGTATCATTCTAATAAAAAAGAATATTTTCAATTTCATAGAATGATTATGTTCTATATAAATGAATTCCCATTATATGATAATTTATTTGGATACAATTATATGGGGTGTAAATAATGCCCATTTTATTAGTAAGGTACATCATGATTTCCACTAAAACATAGAACAGAAATAGTATTAATGCTCCATTAAATGTTTGTATATATGGGTTACTCTTATTGGATATTATAAAATCACTAAATGGATCATAATAATTTGATATTACCCGAAATTATCTATCAACTTATCAATATTTTTAGAAGTTGAAAAACATTGATGTCACATTTGGAAAGCCAAAATGATATATTAATGACAAAAATATATGGAGTAAATAATTACTATTTTCTAAGCTTCCATATTTGAGATATCATGAGGTCAAACATAACATCAATGTGACACATGTTGAGAAGAATATATTCTATAGTTTAATTGGATCATTTTTAGATATTAAATAAAGACTATGGTCCGTTTAAATTAAAAATTTGACTTATTTTCAATGATAATATGTTGAAATTTAGCTCCCACTACTTATGTAAAACTAACAAACAAGAATTTAGATTGTCACAAATTATATAGGATAGTGAAAATTATTTATTTTTTGTGCCTATATTGTAACAAGGTGCCCAAGGTTTATTCATTAAATGAAATAAAAACCACTAGATGATTTTAATTTAGTACTAATAAAATTCATGACTAAAAAATTATGATAAAAAACTTCTAAAAATTTAATTTCATTCAATAAAAAATAACTTTATTAGAATAAATATTATCAAATTTTGTTATTTTTTAATTTCAATATGTAAAAAAATGATGGATGTAAATTCAAAAAATAATTATTATGACAATGTAGTTGATATACTATGACAATTGTGAATGTACTTTCCATCCTATTTTATCAATAGCATGGTACAATTATTTATTAATTTATTTTGAGAAATAAATATATGTGGAACTATATATTAATAATTGATTTATCCTTTTTAATGGGATAAGATGATTTTTAATGTTTATGTTAAGAATCAAAATTTTCTAGAATCCTTTTTCATTTATATTAATATTTATGATGATATGGAAATGTTTTGTATGGGATTATTTTTTTATGTGGAGAATGTTGTTTTTACTACATATACCCATGACTATGTATGTTTTAGGGGAATGCTGATATGTGGATGAAAAATAAATTCACTGAAAGGTGATAAACTGATAGAGGTACAACACTTATTCATATATAACATCCTATATTAATGATTTAAAACATAAATATCCTATGAAAAAGTTATATGAATATTGAATTAGTACAAAAAGAGTTTTCCATGTTTTAAAGAGGACGTGACTTGTTCAAATGATGCATTTGATACATTGACATGGTTATTATGTGAACTATGATTAAATGTAATATCATGGTAAGGGAATTATATGAGATGATAAATATTTAATTCCATATACATTGATAATAAATGTTTAGTTCAAAAAACAATGTATTGGTGTTACATGATGTAGTGAATTTTTCACATGAAAAAGGAAATGTTGGGAAAAAATCCCTCAAGGCATCATTGATGAATTTTTTAGGTGATTGTGTTTTTTGAAAAAGTGGGCCTCCATGTTGTGGTTGTTGACATATGAGTCCATGATGTATGAGTGTGTTGACAAAGGGGGATTAAATGGTGATTTTTTGGGTTCAAGGGATGCTTCCAACATTCCATGATTGATTGAAGAACATCGACAATGGAATAGACAATCTGGAGGCGGTACTAAAAGAGTATATACAATGTGGCACCGTTTTCCAGTGTTTTCCAAATGATTGGGCCTGAAAATTTGAGAATGGGGAGATACATTTTTGGAAAAGGGAGGAGCTCACAAAATTAGAGTGGTGCGCGAAAAATATTGAGGGGTGTGAAAAATTATCATGATGTGCGAAAAATATAGTGGCACACGAAAAATATGCCGGTCGTGAGAAATATTTTCCCATTGCGTGAAAAAGAAAATTGATGCACGAAATAGTGGAATGATGTTTTTTGTGCAAGAGTTGTTTCGATGACTGAAGCTCGAAAATTGGCAAAGGCATGAGGTGCACGAAATATTGAAGCAGTGCGCGAAAAATGTTTTTGCGCGGAAGATTTGTTTTTCGCGCTTGAAGTGGATTACACGCTCAAGGAGGGATTTTCGCGCGAGGTCAATTTTTCCTATAAATATGAAATGACCCTGATCTATTTGAATAATCTCAAGACATAGAGTGTATTTGAGCTCTGGTGCATGAAATTGGAGTTCACAAGAGAGTTGCACAAAAAGAAGACTGTTGCGCAAAATGTGAATTTCGCGCAAAAGTGGAGAATTCCGCACAAGGCGTTATAGAGGCTATGCGTAAAATATGTTTCACGTAAAATTATTTTTTCCTCGTTAAAGGAGTGTTTCAAATAAAAGGAGTGTTGTGTTAAAAATGAATTTCGTACAAAAGTTATAAATTACGCGCAAGGCCCAGTGTAGGCGGCGGGAATAAATTGTAGTTTCCTGGTACACCCGGTGCAATGTGAGATTCATCTATGGGTGAAAGTTGAACGTCAACAGAGAATCTATCAATAGTTAAGGATGTAGATTTCATTAGAGATAATGAATAGACCTACAGGTCTTTAAACTATGAATGGATCCCTTCCAAGTGCATTGAGAAAAAGAAGAGGAAGAAGGTAATCATTTGTACCGGCAGTGAGCCATAGAGTTTGAAATAGAGATTGACCATTGGGAAAGCTTTGATCTGACCCTAAAAATTGTAAAGGTCATGAGCCTGGTCATAGAAGTTATGTATCCCAAACATTATTGGCAGTGATCTATAGTGAATTTGGTACAGCGGAACATCGTTGTTGCATGCTCCTTGGATGTAGCCCAGTGTGGGTGAACCAAGTAAAAATCTATGTGTCTGCCTGCTTGCTTTCGTACATTGCATTTAAAGCATCATCATTAGACATAGAAGAAAATAATTGGTAATAATAAACCCAAATGTGAAAAAAATGTGACCCTTATAATAAATATGTAATGATCAAGTGGGGCATGAAAAATTTAGAAACAAAATATCCATACCCTGATTCACCCCCCTCTTAGGGTATATATGTCCCTATTGGTCCTAATAATTGGTATCAGAGGAATGTTTCTTTTATAATATTTTTTTTTCTCATACATGGGTTAGTCGATTTGTGTGCTAAAAGATTCATCCTGATTTTATCTTTGTGTGCCATGGAAAATGGGAGAACTTCAATGAATAAGTAGAAGCCATGTGAAATTACTCAGAGTAGAAGTGTATATGGAAATAATGTGATTTAGCTAGAGGAATCATATAGTGGAAAAATAATTATTTTAATAAATCACATAGTGAAATTTATTACTCATTCAATGATTCATAGGGAATGTTTGAAGGACATGACATTTCAAGTGATGTTGGAACTACTGATGATGAAGAAACACCAAGAAGTCGAAAAGTGGATGTTGTCCACAAAGAGATAGAAATGGATCATAAATTCACTAATGAAATTAAATATAAATATATTCAGATCCAAGCACTGGAAATTGAGATCAACAAGCTAAGAGGTTTGAACTAGGGGCTTGTTGACATAGCTACTGATCTGAGGAATAATAATGATTCTCAAGAAGAAGAATTGCGAAAGATATCTACAAAGGTAGAAAAATCAAAAGCTGATGTCAGGGGAATTAATCTGAACTCAGATGAGATTCAAATTTGAAATCTAGAAATGTTGATCTCTCTACACAACTATCTGAACTAGTTCAGAAGAATCAAAGGATACAACAAGAGAATGCAAGTTGTTATGATTTTTTGAAGATAAAAAATTAAAGTGAAAGAGATAAATGACATTGTAGAAAAGCTCACATGAGAACTGGAAGAGGAGTTGGGTAGCTGGAAGAATCAATATAAATAACTCAATGATCATCATAAATCAATAGATAAGAACAATCAAAAACTTGAAGAAGATATTGAAAAATCCATGAATGAAATGGAGATATCAAAAGACAAAGGAAATACTAAGGTGAAGGATGCACTCCACTTACTATGTGATTTCCCTTTAGTTGTTGATGATAAAATGAAAAGAAAGTATGAGATTTCTGAGGAGAAATAACAAAATATTTTCTCAGCTCAAAGACCATAGATTTTAGGAAAAACTGGTATTGGATTTGATGAATCCCCTCCCAAGCATGATAGAAAGAGAGCCGTGAATAGTTCCAGAAATTGTAAAAATCATTTAGGTGCTGGAGAGATACATAAAAAGGCTTTTACATGAAGTAATGATAGCATGTGATATTTATGTGGGATTCAGGGTTATATATGATGCTTTAGTTTAGAGGCTCAGGAATACATTTCAGACTATGAAAACAAGAAACATTTGTAAATCTGGGAATTGGATGATGTGTCATGAGAAATCAGAAAGAAGAGTCTCTCTGTGGAATGCATTAATTATATTCTATTACTGTGGAAGAATGAGAAACACCATGAGTATGTGTGAGGAAGCTAGGGAGCTCAATATTAAAGGAAGAACTCAAACTGCATCAACATCTCGTCAGAGAAATGATGAAATGAGGTATGCCATTGATGGAAAATGTTTTATATATTTTGATTGTGGGCATTTGGCAAGACATTTTATCAAGAAGAATGCAAGAAAGGAAAAGGAACTAGAAAAGATATTATTGACTCCGTTGATGCATGATGAGAAATTATACACTGGGAGGAAATGTGGTATGTTGGAGAGTAGGCTTAGAGACTCAAGGGAATCAAATGGAGCTGATCAAAAGGTGTATTAATCAACTTCTCTGTCACACCTAGAACAAATATCATGGAGAGAATGTGAAAAAACATGGAAGATTAAGGGGATATATACTCTAGATCTAGTAAGAATAATACACATTTAGTGGAGGAATCACCACTAGTAAAAACAGTGTGGCTACTCAGATATCTGATAAATGAACGATGAATAATGAATGTATTGAAAAATTCACTTTTCATGTGGCACTGAGATAAGTGGAGGAAAGTGTAAGATCCATGTAATGGGGGAATAATCAAAGGAATATGACAAGTAGAGAGACTCCTACATAGAGAAGGATCAAGGGAAGTGGCATATTGGATGAACATCAAATATGTAAATGACTACCAGTGGGTTTAAATCTCAAAGTGTGAGAAAGGACATGCCAGTAGAATATACATATCATAAAAAGACTTAGCATTCATGTAATGAATGATTATTCATATCTCTAGAGCATTTGAAGTTGGCTAGGCACCTAAAAGAAGTATGGAAAGTGTGTGATTCTCTATAAGAAAGAATTAAAGGGTCGAACCATTAGGATCAACCACAATCCTCATCTTGATCATTCCAGAATAACCCCTCAACCTATGTACATAAATTTTGTTCACTAACGACTCATGTGGTTCAGTATTTAGAGAGATACGATCCAAAGGGGATGTGGCATCTAAATATAACATGGGATGAGATGATATGCTTTAGAGATTTGAATGACTCAAATCAGGTACCAAAGTTGAAGGATAAAGGGAGCAACATAGCACGACAGAAAGTGATTTTGTTATTAACTTTATATCTTGTTTCCTACACCGAGTTCCAACTTAGTTGGCTTAGAGATTTGGTTAATGGATCAATGTCCAGTCCCATATTAGAATAAATGATACAGGTGGATAAAATTTGTTATGGGCCTATTTAGTGGGCCTAACAACTAGAATAGTTTCATAACAATGGGGTATCACTCTATATCCTAATTAGATGCAAGATCTCAATGGGATATGGTGGATGAATGATTATGTTCATGATAAATTATTGAGAGACAAGTAGAAACACAAATTATTTTCCTGATTGTATATATTTTTCTAATAATATAGTATTAGATATATACTTTTAGGATACCAAGAAGTTGTGAGAGAAAATAAAAGGTGCTTGAACCAAAATCATAGAAAATTAGTTGAAAGAAATGGTGTCATTGAACTACGACATAGTGACAAGTTTTATATTGAAAGTGAGGAACTGGTAAGAGACTCAGGGGGAGTAGAAGTGGAAAATGATAATTAAGAATTATACACTAATATTGACCATGTGGAAGGAAATTCCTTATCAGTATGAAAGATAACGATACGAGATTAAATTGACATGAAATATATAATTGGTAATCAGACAGTTGCAGTGCAGACATAGATGATGAAGACTCTATAGCAACCATCGTACTTACCATAGGTAGAGAATAATTGTTTTAGTGAAGTGTTTGAAGATGATAACAAGGTTTTTCAACTGAAGAAGACATTATATGGGCTGAAGCATGAACAAAGACCATGGTACTCAGGGCTTGATCAGTATTTGAGGAAACTTGGTTTCCAATGTAGGGGATTTGATTGCAATCTCTATTTCAAAATACAATAGTAATCAAAGGATGATGGTCCTGGTTTATTTTGTCAACATAATATTTGGTAGATCAGATTAAGCTCAATGTAGACAGTTCTCTGAATTCATGAAAAGTGAGTTTTAAATGTCAGTGATTAGAGAGATAACGTTTTTATTGGTCTAAATGTGTCACAATGAAGGAATAACACATTCATTTTTCAATACAATTATTCCAAGGAGGTTCTGAGTAGATTTGAAATGGAAAATTCCACTGAAATGAATACTCCAGTTACAACTTGGATGAAATTATCAAAAAATTATAATGGCAAGGCAGTTAATATCACAAAATACAGGCAGATTATTTGTAGTTTACTATACCTGATAGTGATGAGACCTGATATTGTTTTTGCCACATGCCATGAAGCGTGATATAAAATTAATCCCAAGGATAGCAACATGGTTGTAGTGAAGAGAATACTTTAGTATGTTAAGGGCATGGTGGATTTCAGATTGATGTATAATGAAAAATCTCTGACAGTGTTATTTGGATATACTAATGCAGATTGGGTTGGATCAACAGATGATAGGAAATAAACGTCAGGAGGTGCATTCTGTAACACCCAAGACTTTTATGAGAAATATTTTGTTTTTATGTTATATACATCATCAAAGGAATCTTTCACTACACAAAACACTAGCTTGGCTTTCTTTACACGCAACCACGACCTTCCTCGATATCTTGCGTTGTACACAATACCGAGTTTCATTAAACAACGATATGCAATTAAAATATTATTAAAACTAGCCGTTATGAATAGTAATACCCACTTTTTGAAATTTTTTAAATTTTATTTTTCAAAATGGACTACATTTTTGGATTCGGAATATTGAAATTAGCCGAGGGTGAAATTTTTGTATTTTTCAGAAAAAATTCAATTTTTGATGAATAGTGAAAACAATGGGTTACTATTTAAAAACCAACTTTTATTTAAATAAATATTTATTTTATTTAAATTTATATTAGGTCCAAATTGATAAATAATACCTATATATGTTCAATACAATTCATTGGAGTCATTTTATGATAATTTTAGATATATAAAAAGTTTATTGAACTTTTCACCGTCTTTGACCCACCTCTTAGGAGAATTCCCAAATTCCAATAAAACATTATTTTACCGCTTCTGTGAGTGAAATTTAGAAAATCCGAGAGACACGGTTAATATAAAGGACTAAAATGTGGTTCAATGAGATGAAATTCTTTTGGTGAATAGTAACTTTTTACTTTTTTTACCACGGTTAAAAGTAAATAGGGTAATTAAGGGTTAAAATATTATTATTATTACCCTAACACATGTCCTAATTCTATTGGATAAGTGTAATTCGACCAGAAACAACCTTAGGAATAAAATATTACCATTTTGGTCCACTTGGATTGGATTAGAACATTAAATATTATTTTATTTAAAGAATAGTTAAAATAGTTAAAATCAAAGTTGTATAAGTAAAACATTTCTATTATAGGGTTATACATAAGATAAATTCAACTTTAAATATTCATTATAAATCTAAAAGGATTTCCTAAATAATGGTATTTTATTTATAATTTTTAGATATTATATATTTTAATTTATTTTTGACACAATGATGATGCAGTAATTATCTTATTAATGAAATATTGACATAATTGATGTTATAAATACCCAAAAAATGAAATTAGAGACTTTTTTTTATGAATTTACTTAACTTTATTGGTTAATATGACATGTTAGTATTGATTTTATTAACGTTTTTAGAACTAATATTTCTGTTATGATTTTCACAAAAATCAATTACCAAATAGTGTCAAAATTGACATAAAATAGTTTTTTTAAAAAATATTATATTAATAATTGTTATTTTATTCCTAAAATTATAAGGTTAAGCCAAATGACTTAGACAAGGTTATATATATTAATAAAAACTACTTGGGGTTCGTTTGTCTTGTTATAGTACGTTTATTAACCTTATATTGTAAGAAAACAAAAAGACACGGTAAAAGTAAAATTGTTTATCTTAATGTTAAATCTAAATGATAAGGTTAAAATAGAAACATAAACTTGTCTAAATTCTATTGGATGAGAGGATTTCGACCCATCCACACCTTAGCATTGAAATAAATCAATTTGGAGCTACTAAAAACCGAATATGACTTTATAATAAAATAATATTTTTAGTTTTTTCAAAGGTTCCACTCTCCTCCCTTATAAAAAGGCACCTCCTCCCTCTCTTCTTCACATCACTTTGAGACTTCATGCTCGAACAACCCCTAGAAAATACTCTTCTAAACTTCCATAGAAACATCTTAGAGGTCCTGGTCTTCTTCAATGACCAATTTTAGTGCCCTAAAAGGAGGTCTCAAAGAGGCGCTTCAAAGAAGAGGTAGTGTCCATTACCGATTATTTCAACTTTATTTCTTCTTCCAATTCTTCTTATTTAGTTGTTTCATTATGAAGTAATAACATCAGTATCACTCATATACTGATATGTTATTATTATTATTAAACAACCCTATTTCACCATCTATCCATCCTACGGAAAATCAAATCACCGTGCGTGCGTACGTACGAAATACCGTCTCCACGTCGTGGTGTAATCTATTTTCCACCACCACCGTACTTGGATGGGTAAAATGGTGTAAATAATAACTATATATGATTATTGTAATGTTATCTAGATTTTTAAATAGTATACATACACTCCAATTCAATTCCAAGATCATGGGAATGATATCATCGCTCGTGCGTACGTACGGAATACCGTCTCCATGATGTGATGCGACTCGTTCTACATGATTTTCATTGCATAATGATTACGTAAATGAATTGAGTGAATAAATATGATATATATTACACTAATAACATTATGTATATAAGGTATCTATAACCTAAAAAGAAGAATAATAATTTATTTGACAAAACACGCATAAGAACAAAAAGCAATAAACACCCGAATAACAAGTAACAATGAAATATTACTAATACAAAGCTAATAATATGACCATATATGATATCATAACAATGAGTATGATTATGGAATAAGTCAATTTCATTATTTAAATCATTATATAGGAGTTTCTGACACTTACGAAGCAAATCGGATCTAAGGTAAGGGAAAATCTCACAATCTCAATTTTTATCCGAGATTGTTTACACTTCAGAATTTACTGGGGAATATTTACCATCTACATCCATGATTCCTCAATATGTAAGGTTATTTATATCCTCCTATAATTTTTTAAATATAATATTACCCTTCGGTGAGTTTTTTGTAAAAGATATGTAAGTAATCTTTTGTCGTTTTTCGTACGAGGTACTTTTTGACTTTTCCGGCCTAGGTACGAGAAGAATGTTTTTTTAACTTATACAGAATGAATGGATTTTTAGAACATTATTTCCATGAAGAATACTTTATAAGTTGTCAATTTTATTTTTAGTCAACTTATTTTAGTTTAAAATCATGTGACATTTAAAAATGGAAAATGTTTTTTAAGTAGAAAGGATATTTTTCTCGAGAATGGAGTTCAAGTGTTTTATCAAAATTGTTTTCCATCTAAGATAATATAGGGTTCGGTTTCTATCCCTATTTTTACATTGATTTGATTTTTTAGGATAATTTTTTTTATGATGTCCTTTTATCTTATATGGATTATGTAATGATGGCATGATGTTTCAGATTCCCATTTTTATTGCATGGGTTATGCTATGATGTATGATTTATGATTTTGTGGCACACATAATAATGGTTTCATTATGAGATGGGTGGGACCTATATCTACCTCCAATGAATTGGGTAAATATTTATATCTCATGAGATAGACATAGCTGGAACGGCAGGTTAAACCGGTTCCGTGAAACATGACTGAAACGAGGAGTGAACTCGCATCAGGAATGGACTTTGTCCGCTAAGATAGTCTTGGGAATAAGTATTGACTAATAAGAAATGATTCTCTAGGATTATGTGTGTATGCCAAAAATTTTCATATTTTTTCTTATGATTATTGAGATTACATTTCACTTCTATGATTTTTCCCATGTTATGAAATTATGATCTCTTTTCCAGGTTAAGATTTCAAAAATGTTATGTTCTTATGAATATGATGTGATTGATATTTCTTTTGTTTACACTTACTGAGCATTTGAGCTCACCCTTTTGTATGTTTTCTTTCCCCAGGTCAGGAAGAAGGTTATTAAGTAGGATATCCCAAAAGGGACTCTAGATATGATGAAATAAATGGGAGACAGTGTAGATGCTTTATGAACGAGTTGTTTAGGTTTCTTAGTTTCAAAATACACTATACCTATACTGTCCTTTCATGTTTTTGTTATATTTTTTAATAAGTGTACTTCAATTTTGAGGTATTAACAATTCATGTACAGTATAGGTCGTTATAGTTGGTATCAGAGTAAAGGTATAGTCAACCTTGGGAAACTAGGAAGTGAAAGCCTTAGTATGAACCCTAAGGATAAGTTTAAGCATAGATCCTGATCTTAGTGTTTTAGAAATGTCCATGAATAACCTATGATAAGACCTTAAGTGTAAAATTTTATTCCTGATTATGTGGTTTTCCAATTATAATTAGTGTTGCTCACACTATTCTTCTTGGATTTAGTCAATGGCTGGAACTTGAAGGAACCATGTTAATGCGGAATGCGACGGGCAATTCAATGATTGTCCCCCTGAGAAACCAAATGTTATGTGAGCTGGAATGAAAAATCTTGTAGCCATGCTCACACAACTTTCTCAAGCTATGAATCATGCAGGACTTCCAAATGAGCAAAGGAGGGAGCAACAGTCTGTTGAATCGTTCATGAGGCAGCGTCCACCTCCATTCAGCGGGTCTACTGATCCATTAGTTGCTGAAAAATGGATCAGTATTACTGAAAAGATATTTTTAATTCTTCAATGTTCTTAACATGATAAATTCATCTTAGTGGTGTATCGTTTGGAAGGTGATGCTGATTAATGGTGGAATCTTATCATGAATACGAGGCAAAGAGATGAAATTGAGTCCATCGAATGGGACGAGTTTAAGAACTTATTTTTCAATAACTACTTCCCTCGTATTCTCCGAACAAAGATGAGGAAGGAGTTTCTTGAACTAAAGCAAAAGGATGATGAATCTGTTGGTACCTATGATGAAAATTTTACAAGACATGCAAGGTAATCTTCTGGTATTATTATCCTACATGAGAGTAAGATCGGTCGATTCTTTATTGGCTTTAAACCAAGTCTTCGAAGGGCGTTAGCCATAAGGGACTTCAATATCTACGAGGAAATCATTCGATTTGCTCTCAGAGTTTAGATGGAGATTGGAGTAACCGATCAGTCATATGGGTTTGATAAGAAGATGAAAATGGAATTAAAAGGAAAATCTAAAGAGCACACTAAAAAGAAGATGAGTTTTCCCTTACGCTCAAAGTGTGTAAAGAAACATGGAGGGAGTTGTCTTAAAGGGACAAGTAAATGTTTCAAATATGGAAAGGAAGGACATCGGGCATTTGAATGCCGCAATGATGAGAAGAAGATGTCTAGTGATGCAAACAATGAAAAGGCTACATAGAATGCACATCCTACACTTCAATGTTACAAGTGTAAGGAAATGGGGAATTATGCTAATCAATTCCCTAATAGAAGGGTTGTTGATGATGATTGACTCCAACAAACTCATAAGGCTAAAGACAAAGGAAAGTCCCATGTAATTTCTATCAGTGATGTAGAGTACAATAATGAAGTGGTGAAAGGAACACATACCATCCACTCTAACGTAGAAAATGTTTTATTTGATTCTGGATCCACCCACTCTTTTATTTCTGAAAAATATTCTAAGGGTATCACCATATTACCTCAACAATTAGATGTTGAGTTTGCTGTGACAACCCCTAATGGCACAACAGTCACATCAAATGTCTATAATTCTTCTCTAATTGATGTTTGTGGGAAAGTTCTTCTTTTAAATCATGTGATCCTTCCTATAGTGGAATTTTATGTGATTCTTGCCATGGATTGACTTTCTCTATATAGAGCTCATATCAATTGCCAAAGAAGGGAAGTCACATTTCATATTCCAGATCAATCTATGATCGTCTATCGATGCAAGGATGAACATAACCTTCCAGTGGAAATTTCTTCTATCTTATGGATCTTGATTCTAATAAATGAAGGTTATTTATCTCAAATGGTTGGTGAGAAACTCACGATTAATAATATTCCCATTGTAAAAGAGTTTGATGATGTCTTTCTAGAGGAATTGTCGGGTCATCCACCAAATCGTGAAGTTGAGTTTTCAATAGAACTCATACCGGGTGCTTTGCCTATTTCAAATACACATTATTGAATGGCCCCAATTGAGTTGCAGGAATTGAAGAAGCAACTCCAAGAGAATGTTGATAAAGGAATAATACGACCTAGTTCGTCACCTTGGGGAGCACCTGTTATTTTTGTTAAGAATAATGATGGATCAATGAGACTCTTCATTGATTATCGAGAACTTAACAAGATCACTATCAAGAAAAAATATCCTCTCCCACGTATTGATGACTTATTTGACCAACTACACGGAGCTCAATTCATTTCCAATATTGATCTTCATTCAGGTTATCATCAATTAAGGGTCAAAATGGAGGATATACCAAAGACATCTTTCCGTACAAGGTATGGACACTATGAATTTTTATTGATGCCATTTGGTCTTACTAATGACCCTTCTATCTTCATGGATCTGATGAATAGAGTCTTTAGAGACTATATTGATCAGTTTGTGGTAGTCTTTATAGACGATATTCTTGTCTATTCAAAGAGAGAGGAAGAACGTGAAGATCACTTGAGAATTTTAATGAATACCCTGAGAAAGGAGAAGCTTTATGCCAAATTTAACAAGTGTTAACTTTGGCTTCAAGAAGTTTCATTTTTGGGTCACATAATCTCAAAATAGGGGATATTGGTAGATCCAGCAAAAACAGAGGTTATCGAAAGATGGTCGAGGCCAACAAAAATAACTGAGAACCAATGTTTTTTGGGTTTGGCTGGATATTATCGAAATTTTGTGAATTATTTTTCACGATTATCTAACCGACTCACTAGGTTGACTCGAAAAAGAGTTAAGATTGTGTGGACGGAGGAATGTGAAGATAATTTCAAGGAGTTTAAAAGATGGTTATCCAGTGCACCTGTGCTCACACTTCCTTATAGAGGAGAATGGTTTGTGATCTACATTGATTCGTCCAAGAAGGGGTTGGGGTGTGTTCTCATGCAAAACGATATGCTGATATCTTATGCCTCACGACAGTTGAAAATCCATGAGCAAAATTACCAAACTCATGATTTGGAGTTAGCTGCGGTAATCCTTGCATTAAAGATTTGGAGGCATTATCTCTATGGAGAATGATGTGACATTTATACTGATCATAAAAGTTTAAAGTATATTTTCACACAAAAGGAGCTGCATATGCACCAAATAATATTGTTGGAGATGATTACGTATTACAACTGCACAATTCATTACCACCATAGGAAATCAAAAAGGTGGCAGATGCATTATGTCGACAAGACCATGCAAGCTTATCCATGATGAGGATAAAAAAAGATCCAATATTTATGGATTTACAAAGGATGGATTTTGGAATTATACTTGAATGGAAAAAAATTTATCTTTCTCAAATGAATGTTCAACCATCTATATATGTGAAGATTAAAGAGGCACATAAAGAAGATGTAGAGTTACAAAAGAAGGTGAGAAATGTTCCTAAATTCAAACTTGATTGTGATCGGATAATATTGTTCCGGAATCGAGTTTGTGTTCCTCCCATCCCCGAATTAAAGAAGGAGCTGATGGATGAGGCTCATAGTTCTTCATTCACTACTCATCCTAGAAGCACGAAGATGTATAGGGACCTAAAAGAGTACTTATGGTGGGATGGCATGAAAAGAGATGTTGCTGAATATGTCTCTCGATGCTTGATTTTTCAGCAAGTTAAAGCATAGAGACAAAAGTCTAAGGGGATGTTACAACCATTACCCATACTCGAATAGAAATGGGAAAACATCACTATGGACTTTGTCACCAGACATCCTAAAACATCCAAAGGCAATAATTCTATCTAGGTCATAGTTGATTGTCTTAAAATGTCATCACACTTCATAGCTATTAGAGAGGATTTATCTCTGGATCAGCTTGCCATGATATCTGTAAAGGAAGAGGTAAGATTGCATGGAGTACCACTTTCCATTATATCTGATTGGGATCCGAGGTTTACCTCAATGTTCTGGGGAAGTCTTTAGTATACTCTGGATACAGAGTTGAGTTTCAACAATGCTTATCATCCTCAGACAGATGGTCAGTCTGAGAGGACAATTAAAACTCTAGAAGATATTTTGAGAGATTGCTCTATGGATTTCAATGGTGGTTGGGATCAATACCTACCTTTGGTGGATTTTTCTTATAATAATAACTTTCACTCCAGTATTCAGATGGCTCCTTATGAAGCTCTCTATGGAAATAAATGCTGGACTCCAACTTGTTGGGTTGAAGTTGGGGAAAGAAAGCTATTAGGACCTGATCTTGTTGATGAGATGGAAGAAAAGGTCAGATCTATTCAACAACACATAAGATCAGCTCAGAGTTGACAGAAAAGTTATGTCGACAACAAAAGAAAAGACTTAGAGTTTGAAGTGGGTTATAAAGTGTTCTTACGAATATCTCCTTGGAAGAGAGTAATGAGATTTGGAAGGAAGGGAATGTTGAGCCCTAGGTAGATCGGTCCTTTCAAAATACTGGATTGTGTGGGGAAGGTAGCTTACCGACTGGCACTTCCACCGAATCTCTCTCAATTTCACGATGTGTTCCATGTATCTCTCCTAAGAAAGTACATACCTGATCCTTCACATGTACCTAGCTCAGAAGTTGTACCGGTGGAACAAGATTTTTCTTATGATGAACAACCGATAGATATTCTCGATCGTAGCGAAAAAGTCTTACGGAACAAGACCAATCGCTTGGTGAATGTTTTATCGATGAACCACCAATTAGAAGAAGCTACATGGGAGCTTGAGGATATGATTAGGGAGATGTATCCTCGTCTGTTTGTTACAAAGTGAAGAATTTCGAGGGAGAAATTCATTTTAAGGGGGGTAGAATGTAAGACCCGAGACTTTTATAAGAAATATTTTGTTTTTATGTTATATAAATCCTCAAAGGAATCTTTCACTACACAAAACAATATCTTGTCTTACTTTACATGCAACAACAGACTTCCTCTATAGCTTGCGTTGTACGCAATACTGAGCTTCACTAAACAACAATATGATATTAAATTTTTATTAAAACTAGCCATTATGAATAGTAATACAAAATTTTTGAAATTTTTTAAATTTTATTTTCCAAAATGGACTTCATTTTTGGATTCGGAATATCAAAATTATCCTAGGGTGAAATTTTGGTATTTTTCTGAAAACATTCAATTTTTGATGTATAGTGAAAAGAATGGGTTACTATTTATAAACCGACTTTTATTTCAATAATTATTTATTTTATTTAAATTTATTTTAGGTCAAAATTGATACATAATACCTATATAAGTTCAATATAATTCATTAGAGTCATTTTATAATAATTTTAGACATATAAAAATTTTATTGAACTTTTCACCGTCTTTTACCCACCTCCTAGGAGAATTTCCAAATTCACACAAAACATAATTTTACCGCTTCTATGAGTAGAATTTCAAAAATTCGAGAGACACGGTTCATATCAAGGACTAAAATTTTGTTCAATGAGATAAAAAGAATTTTTGGTGAATAGTAACTTTTTTACTTTTTTTTTAACCACGGTTAAAAGTAAATATGGTAATTAAAGGTAAAAATGATTTTATTATTACCCTAAAACATGTCATAATTATATTGGATAAGTGTAATTCAACCAAAAAACAACCTTAGTAATAAAATATAACCATTTAGGTCCACTTGTAATAGATTAGAACATTTAATATTTTTTAATTTAAGGAATAGATAAAATAGTTAAAATCAATGTTTTATAACTAAATTTTTTTAATATAGGGTAATATATAAGATAAATTAAACTATAAATATTTATTAGAAAGCTAGAAATATTTCCTAAATAATAGTATTTTATGTATAAATTTTGGAGATTAAATAATTTAATTTATTTTTGACACAATGATGATGCAGTAATTACCTTATTAATGAAATATTAACATAATTGATGTTCTAAATACACAAATAAATGTAATTTGAGACTTTTAATGAATTACACTAACTTTATAAGTTAATATGACATGTTAGTATTGATTTTATTAACTTTTTTCGAACTAATATTTCTTTTATGATTTTCACAAAAATCAATTACCAAATAGTGTCAATATTGACATAAAATAGTTTTTTTTAAAAAATATTATATTATTAATTTTTATTTTATTCCTAAAAATCTAAGGTTAGGACACATGACTTAGATAAGGTTATATATATTAATAATAAACAACTTTGGGATCTTTTGGCTTGTTATAGTATGTTTATTAACCTTATAGTGTAATAAAAAAAGACACGGTAAAAGTGAAATTATTTAACTTAAAGTTAAATCTAAATGATAAGGATAAAATAGAAACCTAAACTTGTATAAATTCTATTGGATGACATTATTTAGACCCATACCTACCTTAGCTTCTAAATAAATCAATTTGGAGCTACTAAAAACCGAATATGTCTTTATAATAAAATAATACTTTTTGTTTTTCCAAAGGTACCCCTCTCCTCCCTTATAAAAAGGCACCTCATCCCTCTCTTCCTCACATCACATTGATCCTTCACGCTTGGCCAAACCCTACCAAATTCTCTTCTCCACTTCCCTAGAAACATTTTAGAGGTCCTGGTGTTCTTCAAAGACCAATTTTAGTACCCTAAGAGGAGTTCTCAAAGAGGTAGTTCAAAGAAGAGGTAATGTCTGTTACCGATTCTTTCAACATTATTTCTTCTCCCACTTCTTCTTCATTAGTTGTTTCAATATGAAATAATAACATAAGTATCAATAATATACTGATATGTTATTATATGTTTGAAACAACCCTATTTCACCATCTATCCATCCTATGGAAAACGAAATCACCGCACGTGGGTACGTACGGAATACCGTCTCCACGACGTGGTGTAATCTATTTTCGACCACCAACTTACTTGGATGGGTATAATGGTGTAAATAATAACTATATATGATTATTTTAAAGTGATATTGATTATGAAATAGTATACATAAACTCCAATACAATTCCATGATCATGGGAACAATATCATCGCTTGTGCGTACGTACAGAATACGGTCCCCACGATGTGATGAGAATCATTCAACATGATTTTCATTTCATAATGATTACATAAATGAATTGAGTGAATAAATATGATATTTATTACACTAATAACATTCTGTAAATAAGTTATCTAAATCCTAAAAAAAAGAATAAGAATTTATTCGACAAAACACGCATAAGAAAAAAAGGCAATAAACACCCGAATAACAAGTAACAATGAAATATTACTAATAAGAAGCTAAGAATATGACCATATATGATATAATAACAATGAGTATGATTATGGAATAATTCAATGACATTATTTAAATCATTATACAGGAGGTTTTGACACTTATGAAGAAAATTGGACCTAAGGTAAGGGAAAATCTCCCAATCTCAATTTTTATCCGAGATTGTTTATAGTTCAGAATTTATTGGGGAATATTTATCATCAACATCCTTGATTCCTAAATATTGAATGTTATTTATATCCTCCTATAATTCTTTAAATCCAATTTTACCCTTTGTTGAGTCTTTAGTAGAAGATATTAGAGGAATATTTTTTCATTTTTTGTACGAGGAACTTTTTGACTTTTCCGGCCAAAGTATGAGAAGAATGTTTTTTTAAATTATACGGCATGAATAGATTTTGAGAACATTATTTCCATGAAGCATCCTTTAAGAGTTTTAATGATTATTTTTAATCAACTTCTTTTTGTTTAAAATCTTGTGACATTTTATGAAAGGAAAATTTTTTTAAGTAGAAATGATATTTTCCTAAAGAATGGAGTTCTAGTGTTTTATGAAAATTATTTTCCATCTAAGATAATATAGTGTTCAATTTATATCGATATTTTTACATTGATTTAGTTTTTTTATGACGGAATTATTTTTATGATGTCCTTTTATCTTATATGGATTATGTAATGATGGAATGATGTTTAGGATTCCGATTTTTATTGCATGGGTTATGCTATGATGTATGATTTATGAATTTCTGGCACACATAAGAATGGTTTCATTATGAGATGGGTGGGACATATATCTCCCTCAAATGCATTGGGTAAATATTTATATCTCATGAGATAGACATGGCTGGAATGGTAGGTTAAACCGATTCAGTGAAACAGGACAGAAACAAGGAGTGAACTCGGTTCAGAAATAGAATTTGTCTGCTCAGATAGTCTTGGAAATGAGTATTGACTAATAATAAATGATTATCTATGATTATGTGTGTATTCCACAGAGGTTCCTATTTTATGTTATGATTATTGGGATTACATTTGACTTCTATGATTTATCCCATGATAGGAAATTATGATCTCTTTTGTAGGTTAAGATTTCCAAAATGTTATGTTCTTATGTATATGATGTGATTGATATTTCTTTTGTTTACCCTTATTGAGCATTCGAGATCACCCTTTTGTATGTTTTCTTTCCCCAGGTCAGGAATAAGGTTATTAAGTAGAATATGCCAAAAGAGACTCTAGATATGATGAAATAAATGGGAGATATTGAACATGCTTTATGAACAAGTTGTTTATGTTTCCCAGTTTCTAAAGACACTATACATATATGGTCCTTTCATGGTTTTGTTATATGTTGTAATAAGTTTACTTCAATTTTGACGTTTTAAAAATGTATGTAAAGTATGGGTCCTTATACATTTTATCTTGATGGACTATGTATTGTTTGGCTAATCAAAAAGCAAGATTACATTTCAATTAGCACCTCAGAAGCTGGGTATATTGTAGCCACTCATGCATGCACACAATTATTGGGGATGAAGCTGTAGCTTGATGATATGGGAGTTGAAGTGAAGTCTCTGATCATAATCCAGTGTGATAACTCAAGTGCTATAAATCACTGCAAAAATATCTTCGATCACTCAAGGACAATGCACATTGAGATAATGTATCATTATATCAAGGAGAAATTTGATCAGGGGATCGTGAAGTCGGATTATGTGCCTACAGAACAACAGGTTGCAGACATCCTAAGAATGGCCTTACCCAATGAAGCTTTTGAGCGGCATCAACTAGCCTTGGGAGTTCAGTTGACTCCCCGAACTTGAAAATTATGGATGAAATACACCCCCTTTCTTCGAGGTATGATGTGTTTTACCCTAATGTACTAATATGTGTTTTTACCCTGTTACAGACTAAAAAGGAGTGCCCTTTGGGTTCATTGAAAAAGGGGGAGAAAATAATTATTATTCAAGTGGGAGACAGTGTGACAGTGTGTCTATTTGAAAAATCATGAATGATAAGGGGAGAAGCTGACAGTTGGTGCATCGAGATAGGGGGAGCATTGAGAAAGGGAGAGACTATTAAATCTGATGATTCTAAAAAGAATCAATCCAAGAATAGATATCACGACTGCTAAGGATCTTGATAAAAGCCGAAGAGTCATAGTGAGATATGGTTTCCAGTGATACACAATTGGGATAAGTTTGGTAACAAATGTTGGTGTTAGAAATAAAGTGTTTCATTGATGAACTTTTCATTTACTCTTGTTTCTCACGTCGAGCATTGCCCATGTGGGCTTAAAGTATGTGTTAAGTGAATCCGTGAACGCTATTAGAATCGCAAGAGGTGAATGGTGGTAGTGGCTGGAGGGAACCTTAATAAGGTATCAATGTGTAGAGGATATTTTTGAGAAGAGTTGTCAACAAACCAAAAGGGGGAGATTGTTGGGGAAAAAATCCCGCAAGGCATCATTGAATCATTTTTGAGGTGATTGATTTTGTTGACAAAGTGGGCCTTCATGTTGCGTTTGTTGACAAAGAAGACCATAATGTATGAGTTTTTTGATAATGGGGGTTTACATGGTTATTTTTCGGGTTCAAAGGATACTTTTAACAAACCATGATTGATTGAAGAACCTCGACAATGGAATGGACGATCTGGAGGTGGTACTAAAAGAGGAGATAAAATTTGGCGTTGTTTTCCTGTGTTTGCCAAATTTTTGGGCCGGAAAATTGGAAAATGAATAGATTTGTTTTTGGAAGAGGGAGGATCATGAAATATCATTGCAGTGAGTAAATAATAATGAGCGGTGTGAAAGATTAGCAGGATGTGCGAAAAAATATATTAGCGTGTGAAAAATCAGTGGGTTGCGGAAAATATTTGCCTAGTGCGCAAAAAAGAAAAGTGATGCACGAAATAGTGGAATGATTTTTGTCTTGAAAGAGGTGTTTCGAGGTCCGAAGCATGAAAATTGGAAAAGGCATGTGGTGTGTCAAATAATAAAGCAATGTGTGAAAAATGGTGTTGTTCCGAAGATTTATTTTTCACGCTTGAAGTGGCTTACACGCTCAAGGAGGATTTTTCGTAAGGCGTAGATTTTTCCTATAAATATGAAGACACCACACACTATTCGAAGTATCTCAAGACATAGAGAGTATCTGAGCTCTAGTGTGAAAAATTGGAGTTCCCAAGAGAGTTGCGTGAAAATAAGAATGTTGCGAAAAATTTGAATTTCATGCAAAAGTAGAGAATTCCGCACAAGGTAGTGTAGAGGTAGCGCGTAAAAGCTGTAATGTGTAAAAAAATTTCTTGCACATAAAAGGAGTGTTGCGCATAAAATGGGCGTTTTGAGAAAAGAGAATTTTGCGCAAAATAAAGAAATTATGTGCAAGGCCCAGTGAAGGCTGAGTGTAAAAATTACAGTTCCCCAGTACACCTGGTGCAATGTGAGATTCATCTACAGGTTAATGTTGAATGTCAACAGAGAATCTATCAATACATAAGGATGCAAATTTCATTAGAGTTATGAAGAGACCTACTGGTCTATAAACTATGAGTGGATCCCTTCCATGTGTAGGGAGGAATGGAAGATGAAGAAGTTTATCCTTTCTACCGATAGTGAGCCATAGAGAGAGAATTTTGGAGTGACCATTCGGAAAGCAATGAGCTGACCCTAAACATTGTAAAGGTCATGAGCCTAGGCATAAAAGTGATCTATACCAAACATTATATTCATGGAGCTTTAGTGGATTTGGAACAGTGGCACATCATCATTGTATGCTCTTTGGATGTAACCCAGTGAGGGTGAACCAAGTAAAAATCAATGTGTCTTCCTGCTTCCTTTCCTGGAATGCATTTAAAGGATTATCATCAGATAAAGAAGAAAAGAAGTGGTAATAACAAACCGACAAGTGAAAACAATGTGACCCTTGTAATAAAGAGGTCATGATCTAGTGGGGCAGGAAGAATTTAGAAAATGAATATCCATACCCTGATTCACCCCCCCTCTTAGGGCATATATGCCCCTATTGGGCTTAACAAGAAAAAAACCTAATCTCTATATCATGTTCATATTAAAATATTATTGAATATATATTGGAATTTTATTATGATAATTTTTTAGGTCATATATTAAAATGTAAATGGGTTTGTGGTAATACTAGTTTTAATCATGATGAATTAATAATTACACTGGTAGATTTGAATACATTAGTATACATAGATGACACTTCTTCCATGGAAGTAAATGAAAAAAAAAATATTATACATACTGGTTCCAACAAATGATAATTGTTCTATCATCATTTGATGGAAAAAAATAATTTTTTATGATAATGTTGAGGATGATTATGTTTTATTTGAGATCCCTACTTTCGTAGAATTATTATTATAGAACTGTGATGACTACAATATAGACATTATTCATACCATAAAAAATAATGATGAACAAGGAATATAAGAAAAAAATCCTCTATTAATCACCCAATGATACACTTACTATATATTGATTTCATATTTATCAATTCGGTTTTTTAAAATTATAAAATATATACCATCAATTTTTATTATTTAGTTAATTCCATCTTTTTTAACAACACCGATAAATTAATTATTTAATTATATGATTTTTATTACATATAGATATTAAATTTTTTCAATATTATTAACGTTTTTAATGTTATTATTCTTTTTTTTATTCGATATATATCATTTATTGTATATTTAATTATGTTAAAATTTTTATTATCAATTCAGTTAACTACATTAATGATTATGAAAAATACAATATTTAGTTATTTTTTCATAACACATTCAATTTGTTTCAATTTTATGTGTCAACATATTGATTTATACATATTTTTATTAAATTGATTTACAATAACAAGTTAGATCAGATAATTGAGTTATCTCAATATTCTAAGGGGATCCTTTATTAATTTCAAAATAAATTCGTAATAATTCCTTTTATTAGGAGTTTCCAACATCTATTGGGAAAGGGATGGATTTTAGAGATAGGTAATGTGGTATCACATGTTTAACAAAATCATCAATTCCTCAATGTAAAGGGAGAATGCAACCAACTGATTTTGAATGTAATGGTAACCCTATAACTCTAAATTCGAACAAGTTTACTTTTTTATGGCTATAAAATCATGAAAAAAAAATAATTTTGATTTCAATGTTGACCAGAGAAAACTAACTCAACTATGAGACACCAATTTATGTAATATAATTTATTATTAGTTTATTTATCATGAAATTCCTTTAGTATTATTAATAAATTAATTTTGTCTCACTTTTTAATAAAAAATAACATTCATAAGTCAAAATAAGTTAGTAAGATATGATTATCATTTTCAAGAAGAATTTTTATTTATTTAAAATCAAAAGTATCTTTATATTTAATTTTTTTTAAAATGAAATATAAAAAATAAAGATCAAATATGTGAATTTTTAATGGAAGATACATGGATGATGTTTGTTGAAATGAATAATAATAATAATTTTTGGTGAATCAATGTCAACTATGAAATGTGAGTTTTATATAATCACTAAAAATATATTATTAATGTCTTTATCCTTAAATAATAGGAAATAAGGTGATAAATTTAGGAAATTAGTGTGAAGAACAGATACCTCCATTATTTATCATATATTTGGTATCTGTTATATGAATAAAATTGATGACTATGAAGTTGTAAAAATTGTGATATGATACTCTAATATAAATATATATTCCCTCTATTCAAATATCTTCATGATAATTATAAAAGTATCTAGATATTAAAGAAATAAAAAATTAAGAAATAAAACAAATTAAAAAATATAATAAAAATATAAAAATAAAGTGAAATGCTGGTAATTTTGATATGGTTTTGTTATAAAAATCAATCTTCCACATCTTAGATTATGTATGAAATTAATTTACCATAGGGTTTAAGTTATTTTATTACAACTTTTTCTAATATAAGTATTTATGAATTTAATGAATTTACACATTTGATTAAATATTAAATGCTTAAAAATATTTTTTTTATCCAGAACCACAAAATTAATGGGAAAAATCTCACCCAATGGTCATGGGTCCAGCCATTGTAATTCCTTTGGTTTCCTATGATTATATAATTTTTATTATGATAAAATAAAAGTAGTGTATTATTATTTTAATTAATTATATATATATTTTGAAATAAATATTCGAAATGAAGAGAAACACACTATAATTCTTATTAAGAAACACTTTCTATTTAATTATAACCTGAACAGAATGCCTATTTCCACTCATAAACTGGGGAATGACGTAAGGATTGAGATAGAATTCAATCATTCCCATATATATTAGATTAAATTTATAGGGAAAATAAAATTGAAAATAATAAAAAATAAAATAAAACCAAACGAACTATAGATTTAGTGGGTTATATAGATAATGTTATATCATATCAATATATGATAACAAACCCAAACATGAAGTCCTAGAATCATTCTTATAGGAATATATAATTATATGACATTTACCTATATACACACATTTTACCCTATTCAATATCACCATTGTGGTTCTCTATGCTGATAAGTGACCTGATCAAGCCTCCTATTGATTTTTTTATGGTGTGTTTTAGTATTTTAATTACTTTGTGTGTCAAAATGATAAGATTGTTTATATTTTCATTTTATCAACAAATATATTCTATAATGGATATATACGAAATGGAAAATATTAAACATATGTTCTGATTTTTATGGATCTTGCTGGCATAACCCAACCACATCTATCATTTATCATCAAAACATACACAACATGTGCATATGAATTACAAAATATGAAATTTCCTTTTTAAGGTCCAAAATATCTTGATGTGTTCATTTATCAAATGAAACCTTAAATGGGTACATTAAATCAAAAATGTTTAATTTTAACCATTATAAATCATATATATAATGTTATCTGACTTTTTGATCAATAAAATAATCTAAAATAGTTTTCACAAGTTGGTTGTATCAGACTCACCAACACTTAATCAATTGATTTCCCTCATGAAAAACACTAATATCAAATAATTTTTTTTCACTATCTAATAAGGGAATAATTCAGTTAATTATACATAAAAAATATTTAAAACTAATACATTGAAAATAACATAAATTATCTATTTTCATGCATCCTAACCAGGCCTTATGTTTAATTTTAATTCAAATGAATTTCCTCATCAATTAACATTGTTAAAATTTTCATTAATATCCATGCCACTTGTGATCTTACATTACTAAAATTTAGTTCAATAAATGTTTTTATAAATATTAGTCTATGGGTTGGTATGTAATTATTTAAAAAATTCATCTCACAGGGATAGAAAGGTAAATAAATACATTAAATATAAATCATATTATTAAAGATAGTTCATTTTAGAAATAATCACTTACTATATCTTCTCTAAAAACAATATCAACTCCACTTTCTTCTTCTCTTTGTCATTGGTTCCAAAATTAATCATTGAATATAATAAATTGATATTCTTCTTTTTAAATTTCATATTATTTCTTTTAAAATATCTATATTTTTTTCTCTATCACTTTTTTCAGTTATAACCGATGATAAATATCACAATGATTGATATTTTTTAGCCCTTCTACAAAAATGAACTTGTAATGATTAACCCACACTCAATTAATGGTAATATAACCGAATTATAACATAAATCACCAAACATAATCCACAATGAAAAATTAAACATTATATAATAATAATAATAACGTTGGTATTGAATGATAATTAGGCATGTAATGTGGCTTCCTATCAATGAAATTTATGATCTTTATATGCCTCATAAAATATGAAATATGAATAAATCATCAAATTCAAATTGGATAAAATATATAAATCAATAGAATTAGTCATTTTAACATAATTAAAAAGTATTAATGATTTCATTAGAAAAATATAATAGTTCTAGAAATACATATCCTAAAAATGTTTCAAGAATGAGGGTATAAGAATGAATATTTTAAAAAGACCCAATGTAACTATTAGTAGTGGGGATAAAATAATATTTTTTAACCAAGACATTATATGAATTAAAATAATTAGTCTAATAATTGAAATGGGTAAATAATTAAAACCAGTAATCATATCCATATCATCCATCATCTTAAAATATATTCAAAACTATAACAAGTATGAAATATTAAAAATCACCACCAATGTTTATATGATTTATAATCAGACTCAATCTAAATATTACCATAGGGAATTTTTTTTTTAATTAATGATGTATCATATATTAGATAAAAGAGAAAATGACCATTAGAGTGATGTGTTTTTCTCCCCGTAACATAATATATCATGTTTCCCTATGTGAAACCCCATGTAAGAGAAAGGGGATGCAACATGACATGAAACTAGACCATGGAAGAAATGAATTAAATAATTTAAAAAATCAATATGGATGAGAAATACTTAACAGTACTCTACTGGGTGTAAGAAAACTCAAATTACGGGAACATTTAAGTGGATTAGTTATCAGAGTAATAGTGATAATGTTGTTATTCCACAACACTCTAAAAAGAAGTGATTTGTGATGAAAATAAAAATAAATCTATTTGAAATTTAAGAATCACATTGATAAACATAAAGGGAGATATATATATATATACTTATTATAACTAAAATTATTGATAGTTTTAGTCACTTAGTGGATGTACAATATGTAATATAGAGATCCAAAATCTCTCATATTGGAGGATGTAAATTTAAGGAAGTTGTAGATAATGATTTCACAGTCCAATACATGGCATGGATAAAGATTTCAAGAATAAGAAAAAGACAAAATTCTCACCTAATTAAATGAATGTGAATGTCAATCCCACATTTTTAGGGTTGGGGTAGAGCCAAAGGTGGATAATGAATATTTTCTAGGTAGTGGTGCTGATGTGGGAAAAAACAATCAATACATATATTAATGAGGAAGTCATATTATTGTTTAAAGGTGAACCAATAATCCATCTACATGATCCATGTTTTGATCCCTAATATCTAACCATGAGAGAACTATATAATTGGTTGGGGGTATGGGTGATGGTGGGACTGTCCATTGATCTGGTTTGGGTGGCTTAGTGGTGGGTGGTGGGTGGGTTTATGTGGATTGGGTGGTAAAATAAGGTGTGTATTGAAGTGGTTATGTGTCAACATATAGATCAATGGGATATAAATAGAAAACACCCTTAGATGAATTATGGTCCCCAATTGATTAATCCAATGTGAGGCACTCCAACATGATAAAATTATTGTTCTCTGAATTTTGGATGATCCCTATTAAAATAATAATGATATGATCGCTTGGATGAAGGACCTATAGGCAATCATATATAGTAAAGGTTGGAAAAACCCATGGGAGCGAGTGGTTGATATTTGAGAATAATTTTGTTTAATCAAATAGATTATTATCAATATATGTTTTATATAAGTATATATAAATATATATTTTTGAAGAAGTATATTATTCTTTAAGAAGTAACATCCCTCTTGGATACTACCCATTCATCTCATCATACTATAAAAGATAATATTTTAATATGGAACATAGAAAATGAGTACTGATTATATTCCTTTCAATAAAACTTTTATTCTCATTTAATATAAAGGATATTAGATGGATATTTTTTGAGATAATTAAAAAGGTTAAATAAATCACAGAATTGGCATACCAACGCAAATTTCTATGTTAATCCACACATTATAGGATAGCGGGGCAGGAGAAATTGAGAATACAAAGCATATGAAACCATTTTTTTTCGAATTATCTAAATTAAATCAATATTTTTCATTCATAAATATATTATAAAAATTCTAAGAGAAGTTCTAAGATGAGTTTTTTTCTATGTGGAAAGAACCCAAAGTCAATTTTCAAATTTCCTTCAATACGGAGATATGTGGTTCTAGTATAAATATCCACCATAACATTAATGGATTCCATTAGTGTTCTAGTGGATAAGGTAATGGACATTGAAAATCCCACTATAAGGTAGGTTGTAGGATAATATAAACTTGTTGGGATATAAAAAGTAAGGGGGATCCAACCAATGTTCATCAAGAGTTTCCCAAACCATACTTAATTGAGGATCATTTTTTAATTTTAAATATATTTTTAACAGTATTATGGTGTTTGGGTTCCTCCAATTGATGAATGAGAGGCATGGGTCCCCCATTTTATTCCATTATCTCCCCCTACATTCTCCTTTAATCTAAATAAATTAGTATCATGTTGGTTTGTAGATTAAGTTATGTTCTTCTCATCTTGGTATCTTATTTACATTCCGCTTACTCACCTATAATTTTGAACTCGTGTATCATGGTATTTAGATGTAATTTCATTGGATCATGGTGGAGTTTTTAGAAACATAAATGATTTTATATATTTATTTAATTAGAGGGCATTAGAGGATGATCAATCAAGGTTTTTCATGGTTTTGTTAAAGATGATTTTCTTCTCTATAATTGAGTATTTTTTTTGAAAAACATGGATGCAATTTATGGATGTATTTTTAAGAAAAATGTGGGATTTGTATCCATACAGGATCAAAAGAAGAATATAATTGGATCTCACTCTATCTCATTAGGCTCTTATGAGAGTGTGTCGATGGTGATTTTTCATAAATTATTGCTAAATTGAAACCGAGTAACAAATTAATTAAATTAATTGCACAAAATTTAAAAAATATATGGAGTCCTTTGAATGACATAGTGCGTTATGGGAAAAAATAAAGGTCATTGATAGCTCGGTCGAGGATAAATAAAATATTTATCAAGTGGTAAATAATAATTTTCAGGTAAGAAGTCACTATATTTTTTCATTAGTTTATAGAAGTTTATTTTTATGTATGATGAATGGGTTATGATTGGTATTTTTGTACGATCTGACTAAACATGATTATTATTTCTTATTTCATTTAGAGTGATGTAAATATCACTACTTCATCAATTGATCGTTTAAATGATTATTTTTTATTCTATAGTCAATAATGACCATTGAAATAAGGGGATGTGTTATGGAACATTGAAGTTGGAAAAAAATGGGGTGTTTATTTAAAATTTAATCACACATTAGACCATTAATAGGTACCATTGAAATTAATTTAATAATATGGATCATGGTGTTATGAGAGACTAGAATAAGGTATCCTTATGATGGAGATATGGTCTAGTAATTAACCAAGTAGGATGTTTCAATATGTTAAAGAGGCAAGGGATTCATACCTTTGAATGAAATGGTTCTAATTAAATTTCACCTTGGTTAAATAATAATTTAAAGGGGTTTTGTGTTAGATATCCACCGAAGTATTTTTTAAAAATCTGATTTTACATCTTTTTGGTCTTTTGAGGATATAAATGTTTGTTTTGTTAGATATATTACTCGGTATTTCTTATGATATGTGATGTGTTATGCATTAATATATATTTTTAGTGATTTAGTTAATCTCATGGTCTCATTGGTATGGGATATCAATATGTCATGGGATGATATTCTTATGTAATATGATTATTAAATTATCATTGATGCTATGATAAGATGATTTTATTACATCCTTGTTTCTAGTGATACAGTGAGATGGTTTGAGGATATGATTTCCAATGAAAGTATTGAAATATTGGTTGATGATATTCTAGCAACTGGTGATATTGATATATGATTTGATGATGTTATTAACATTAGTGATATAGATGGATTAGATGATTATATATTTCCACCAGAAATATTGTGAGAATGTTTTGATTATAAGATTGTTTTTAAATATATATAGAGATGAGTAGATGATGTATTTAGTATTAGAAATATGGAGTGGCGTGTTGATGATGTTATTATCCTTTGTTATGTGGAAATATGAATTCAATGGTATCTTTTCCATAGGTAATTTGGAATGAATAGTTGATGATATTCTTACTGCAGATGATTGGGAAACATGAGTTGATAATATACTTGCCTCTGATGATATAGTCAAATAAGATTAAATATATAATTTTCATCATCAGTTTAATTAGATGATTTGATGGAACACTTACCTCCAATTATATGGTGAAATGAGTTGATGATATAATATAGGACAAAGTGATGATTTTTATTGATATTTTTATGATATAAGATGAGATGCCCATGTTTATTAATAATTTCATGATTTAATAAAATATGATAATTTTAATTTATGTTATAATTATATGAAATGAAATAATCTTGGGTGTTAATTTTTTTGATATAGGATTTCATATGCATATATATTGATATTTTTTTGTTGTGGGATTACATTATGATAGGTAGTGATATTATTGTAGTATTGATTGACACAGTAACTAAAAAAATGAAATCTATGAGTTTCTAAAGTTCATGAGATGAAAATATAATTATAAGCATGAATGTTATGGTGTTTTTCTTATGATATGGTAAACATTCCTAATATTTTATTTGTAGTGGAATTATAAGTGGCCACTATGAAATATCTTTATGTTACATAGAAATATACTCATACTGTTACTGGAATACGATGAAGAAGTTATGTTCATACATTGAGTGGATTTGTTAATTCCCGAAAATGTAATATGTTTTATTATTCATATTGATTACTTTGTTTATATCACATTATATTATGTATGCACTTATATGTTATGGATTTTTTTTGAGATACTGTTTATTGTGACTGTCTATATTATACTTATAGATGTCACATGAATAAAATTTGGTGTGTATAATTTATACCTTGGGATATAGGTAATGTTTTGGGAACTATTCTCGATGGATGGACTAATGATATGGATAGAGTGGGTGACAGACTGGAAAGAGTCTCATACCCATTTTATAGAACTATAATTTCTTTTCATTTTTGAGGTAGTGTTGTGTAAGATCATCTATAAATAAATACTAGTTTTTAGGTATAATTCATGTGAAATTATGGTATGTTTAATTTCTTATAACATGAAATATCATTATTTATGTTTTAATCATGTATGTAATGTCCATACTATATTTTTTATCCTGGTTGATGATTATTTTTGATAATTATGCAACAACATATTGTTGCTTGATATAAATATAATAGTATAAAAAAAAATAGACCATTATCGATAGTAAATGACCTTAAACATATATGGTGGAATTATTGAGTTCATATGGAACCTATTGTATTGTTATGGAATGGGTGAACTAGGTCAGGGAATTAAAAAGTAGTTACGAAGCCACGTTTTTTTCATTGTATTTCGGTTATTGTAGATAAGATTAGGTTTCATAAGACATAAGATGAATGAAATTATTTTGTATTATTGGTAACTATATGAGTCAATGTCTATGTTACTAGGTATTAAGGATTATTGTTCTTGTTTATTGATGATACATGTTTTTTGATTTTTTATAAAAATAATTGGATATTGATGATTATAGTTCACTAATTTTAAAACCATCTTGGGATGGAAGGAGAGAATGTATTCATGTATCATAATCAATATGTAGTATTCACGTTGAATTAATTTTTCTATTCACTACACACTTTGATTTTGTAATATGTTTCTTTAAATAAATACATTATTTGATATCATACTCCATAAGAAAAAAATAAAATAAAGAAAATGTGATATAATTAGATAAATATAAATATATATATATTAAATATATACATTAAAACATATATATTTATTTTTCATGAATTTGTAGGAGGAACCATAATATTAAATATTAATATAATTAAATTAAATTCTACTTATAATACTAATGAATTTTAATTACTATCTAAAATAACTAAGAAAATTATTTTATGAATAAAATCTATTTTTTAAATTGGTTTTTTATTTCAATAATATTTTACTATTATTATAAAATAATAATAAAATATATTCACTATATAAATTATATATTATCAATAAATTAATTAATATATGATAAGAAATAATAATAATGAATATTTAACATTCCAAAAACCATATTTTCTAATATAAATAGTTTTACACCATATTTTGGGATTTTATATTAAATATTGAAATCTATAATTTTGGAAATATAATTTGAAAAAATAGAAAAAAAATTAGGTAATTAATAATAATACATCTTAATATGGATTTTTATATCTTTTTAAAAAATAACTGATTTTTAGGTGATTAAGAAAAAATAACATTTTTAAAAATATTGTGGATTTGATGTCATCGGTTAAATACAATCAAAACCAAAACTTAGGAATCCTTTTTATTAAAAAAATAAATGTCTTATAATGATCATTATATATTTTAAAATATTATTTTTTTAATTACATTATTATATTTTATATTTTAGAACATAATTAATATTATCTCAAAAATAGAGTAATACAGTATAAATTAGTATTTTAAATTTAACATACAAAATTTTATAAATTAAACTAAATGAAATGGATTTAATATTAATAATCATAAGGTTATAATTACCTAATAAGGAACAATTAATTCTGGGAAGAATTATTATGATACATTAGTTAAAAAAAGTTATCGCTTTAAAATCTTAAAAGATTAAAGTAATAATTCAAGTAGTAAAAGGCTTGAAACATTTAATGCAAATGTTTATAATTTAGTGGTTTATATGAGTCTTGACCTGATCTCTTATAAAATCTATTATTTCTCATTTTGTGATCATTTTTACTTGAGATATATTTTCCATTATACAATTTTTTGGTATTTAAAATAATTCCATCCCTTTTAACATATGAAATGGGCAGTCCACTCTTAATTTCCCCTCTTAAAAACCCTTGAAATTTTGACAAAACACTTATCACACCTCTGAAAAACACTATTAGAAACCATACTAAGGTTATGTTCATCACAAAATACAATCCATGAAAGGATTATTCCCATTCACAATGGAGATAATTTATCTAGTATGGTATAGATTTTTAAATGCTCCACCCACTCTCCTATATATGTCTCTAATTTTCTAAATCAACTAATTTATTTTCACTATATTATAATTATAAAATCTATATAATTATTATAAATTTTTAATTATAATTATCATAAAAAAATTAACATCCCTCTCCTTTTTCATTAATAAAAAACAACATTAATCATGTGTTGTTTGGACTACCCTTTCCACGACGGAATGTGTATCATTTTACTTCACCATCATATAAAGAAATTCTTAACTGGGAATTCATTATATAATTATGATATTTGTGATATATTATATATCATGAAATGATAAAATATATTAGACATTTTCACCATTATATATAAAATGAAATCATAATCTGTTGATTTGTGTAGACCATCACCTCTATGCAACGTTGGATTTATATTTTTGATTTCATCAATGGCTTATATGGATATTCATTAGAATTGTGTTATTGATAAATATTATTTATGTTTTATAAATAAGGATATTTTCATTATAATTTCATTACATACGAATTATGTTAATGATATGAAATCATTATAAAATTAATCACCATCAACATTAAAAGTAAGAAGAAAAAATAATTCATATTTTGTAATATTTTCATATCCATTACATATTTTTCTAATAATTTCAAATTCTTATATTTCAAAATAGTAAACAAAAAATATGATCAATATTATTTCTTTTTATTTTTATTTAAACTAAATCACCTCACAATCATCCATTAATCATGGAATGTTCATGTTTGGTTTGGTTTGACCACCTTCATGAACAACTCCCCAAATTTATTTTTAAAAAATAGATGACTATAAAAAACTAATATTTGGTATAACATTTTGAAAATATTTAAATGATGTTTTTTTTGGGATTTGGAATGGGTAGATAAAGATTTAATTCAATAATTATAAAAACACTTTTTATTGATTATGAAATTCATCGATGTGTGTATATTTTCAATTCCAACATCAAGGATAAAGAATTAAACACGTATAAAAGGAAATTAAAACTTCATAAATAATTATAATTATTCAATAATATTTAATTTAATGAAATATTAATTATTATTGTTTTGTTTAAAATTAATACCGACACCAAACCAAAGAAACTAGTACAAATTTCTAATACTATAAATGTCCTATGTGGGAAAATAGCGAAAAATTAAATAATATACATGTAGATAATGAATAAAAATAAAAAATAAAATATTTTTGTATGGACATGGTTATGAAATATTATATGTATATACTTATGTTTTTTGTATGGTATCTTGAATCACTTCCATGAAAATCTAGAGTAATGGTAAGAGTTCATTTGTATCATTTTAACTCTAAGGGACATGCTTTATATTGCCTTCCATAAGTAATTTTATACCGTTTATTCAGTATACATTTCATTTCACATATGAAAATATATTCCACATAAATATATTTTAATGTCTATTTCAAGATATTTCTCTTAATTTCATTTGATTCTATTGGTAATAATTATGAAAGAGTATCACCTATGAAAATATATTCTGTAATAATATTCCATATAAATATATTTTACCATTCCCGAAATTTACAATTATTTTTTATTATTGTTCATGTAAATTAATTTTATCACTAATAAAAAATTTATTGATAACTTTTTACCAAAATTAAATTGTTCTGTATGAATTAATAACTCCATTTCTTATTAATAACTCTTCTTCCATATCCATATCTTATTTCCCTTTGATGTTATCATATTTTATTAGAAATATAATATGGATTATTTTATATGATTCTCATTATTATATTTACCAATTTTCAATGTAATGTTTAATAAAATATTTATGTTGTGGGTTTTCAAAAAAAGATATTAATTTTTTTAAAGGGTTTCCCATAATTTTAAAATAAAATATCTTATCTTACACTACAATTTTCTTTTAAAAAATAATATATTTTTCAATAAAAATTTATTTTTAACTCTATATGATATTTTTTTAAAAAAAATCTTAACTCTCCCATCATAATAATTTCTTGAATGTAATTTTTACCTCACCTATTATAGGAATTTATAAAAGGATTTGTCAATTTTTTATGAATTTATAATTATATTTGTGATCCCAGATTTATCAATCGTGAAGTGATGTTTTATTCATTCTATATATTTTATCATGTAAAGATTAATTTTTCGAAAATATATATTTATATCCTATGATCTTTAATTTTTATACCATTTGGTGTTTTTGTAATGTTTAAGAACCCAATTATTGTTTCCTTGATTTCACTAAGATATTATAATGATTGATTTTTTGCGATACACATATGTAAGGATGGTTACTAGTTTATTATTGTATAATCCTATAATTAAATAGGTCAATTTTTAGATTTATGAGCTCAAAAGGGTGCACAGAAGGAATTATCCCATGAAAAATATTATACGAGAGAATTTTACAAAACCAATGATTACACATTATGTTTTATCCCAAGCCCAAGTGTACACATGAAGATTTCAAAAATAAAAATATGGTAAATTAGCGGTGATACGAAGCCATAAAATTGAACATAAACTTTTAATTCATAATTTAAATATTATCTTACGATAAATTGTTTAGAATCATTCAAAAAGTTTGGTTTTTTAATGAATAGTGAAAAATATTGTTTTTTATTGAAAACTAATTTTTCTTTTCATGTATTTAAAAAGATTAATTATATTTTGTATTTGTTTTGAAAGTTAATTAGTTCAATTTGATTAATAATAAATGATTTGTTTTAATAAAAATTATACTTGTATTTGGTAACAAAATATTTTCATACTAAAAAATGTTTTCTTATGAAAAACCCTTTATCATCACATTTTATGTATTTAATATTAAATGAAACTATTCCTATAAAGTGACTTTGATGTGATAAAATTGATTCAATCTTTGGAATCAGAATAATTAATATTATTTAAATATTTTAATTTAATTTCTGGTAATAATGAATAGTAAAACCTGAAAAAATCCATTAATATGATTAAGGTTAAAAGTGATTTACCAGATGTTAAGATGGGGTGATATGGGTTCAAATGATATAAAATTCTATAAATATAATTTTATATCCATATTTCATCCTCATATCATATAAATTTGTTAAATTATCCATTTTGGATCAATTTGAATTGAGAAAGGAATTAATATATTTTAATCGATTTAAAAACACCTTGTGTGTCCTCTCTATAACTTATAAAAAACACCCATTTCCCTCTCCTATAAAAACATTGATATGCTTCTAAAATAGATAATACTTACTTATAAAAATTCATTTAACCCCCATAACATCATATAGACCCTTATTTTATCATAAATCAAACATTGGAAGGCTGTAGATATAAACATAAATGAGTAGAATGAATAATTGGAATAATTATTAACTTATAGTTTTTTATTTTATTTAATTTTATAACTCATTAAAATATTATTATTATATGATTAAATAAAAAAAATTATCTTCTATATATTTATCTATGTTTAGGTTAAGGGAATAAATTATACCCATCTTATTATTCCATCAAATGTGAATTGAAACCATCATTCGTGTGTATTGAGTACTACCACCTCATGAATCGATGTAATTCATTTTCTATAACCACCATTCATGGATAATTATAATGATGTGTTTAATTTATATACACATTATATTAATGGAATATTTACCATTCTATAAAAATAATATATCATTTACTATCTTATACTCCATTAACAGTAAAATGATAATGTCATTTGTACAAACCTTTGGATTACCATCAACATTAAGTAATGTGATTTTTTTTTTCATGAAAAAATCTTATGGATTCCCTATATATGTTTATTTTAATATATAATCTGATATATATGATATAATAATTATTTTGGAATTATAAAATGATACTTACCTTCTTTCCCTCATGCTCGTTGAATACTGAAAACACTATTCATGTGTCTGTATGACCAACTATCTCCATGCTTGTAACATAATAAATTTTCCATAATCATGTATCATAGTTTATTTTATAAGAATAATTCATTTAAAAAATAATTATTTCTTTAGTATTATTAGTTTGATGATGGAAAAAATATTATTTTGATCAGAGTCAACATACCAAAGTCATTTCAAACATATGGGTCAAATTTTATCCAAACCATTGAATTGAACATAATTGATTATGTAAATATATATATCATTTTTTTAAATAAAATAAAATGAATAGAAAATTTGAAAAGGGTTTTTAATAATGTAAATAAATAACATAATGTTTTTTTATCTGGGATGAAAAATAATATACGTGATGAGTTGGAATTGACGTAAGGGACACATTACCATGAAAACCTAATTTTAAATGTTTTAAATATTTAATTTATTAATATTTTAATTCCATATCCATAATCATAAAAATATTTAATTGATTCATTTATTCAGACAAGAATTAATTTTTAAAAGACATATTGGGTCTCATTTTTCATTATTTAAAAAGTTTTAAAATATAATCTTTTTATGTATTTTATATAGAAAGTTTAAAGAAAAATTAAAAAAGGATTGTTTTTATTAGAGTATAAATTCTCATTGGGTTTTCCCACGACCATAAAAAATATTTTCTGATTGGATTCTTGTAAAATATTGCATTTTTTATTCAATGTAAAAACCCCCAATCCTTTCTTGGGGATTCTCTAAATATATTTTAAATGGAAGAGAGATTTTGATATCTATTTTTTTATTTAGGGTGTAAAGAATATTTTTATTAGTATACAATATATCATTAATTATTACTATTTTATAGTTCAAGGGAACTATCTATGATTAAAATTGAGCCTGATAAAGATCATGATGGAAAGTGATCGTGATATATTTAATGATGATTGATGATCTTGTTATAGCTCTACAATGAATTTGTTGTTGGGAAAAATTTATCCTATTAGGTTTCTCCTAAGAGAATATTTGAATTTATTGGGTAGGTTATTTCATTTGTATGAGTGATTACAAGAGTCCTATGAAAATGATTTCCCTAGATACTTACAATATTTATCTATTATTTCGATGGGTTTACAAGTAAATCGTGTGTCTCAATAAGGTAAGCTAATGAGCTTACGTTTATTAGAAAATTTATGCGGATTTTTATCGTTTCTATATAAAGCTTGGTGCATAAGTTTTCATGATATTTTAAGTTTTTTAATGAAACCATAATGAATTTTTTTCGATTATGATTTTATGAAATATTTTATGAAAATATTTGGGAATACAAGTTGATTTATGGGGTTCTAAAAAGGTTATTTTTGAGCCCAAATTTTATTTTGAAGAAGTAAATTGTTTTAGTATTAATGTAATTATGGATTTCCATAATTATTTTTATATGTCCCTTAATGAGACTTTTGTTCTAATACTGTGTTTTAATTTTTTTATTGGGGTTTAGCGATGATTACGGAAAAGGATGAGGATGGGATAAAAACTATAAATATAAGTCGTGAGTATAAAAATGGTTTCCAATTAAGTTTTTTATAGAGAAAAAGGATTTTGAGTGGAAGTGACCACTTTGTTATGTAATCTTTAATTCTTTAAGGGTGATGACCTAATTCTATAAAAATATAATCCTAAAGGATCAATGGAAATCTATGAAAATGGATTCTGATCGTAAGAATCAATTTTATGTATTGTTAATGGTTTGGTTTTAATATTTTGTAATAGAGAAAATATTTATATAATTTTAGAGGTTGTGATAATGTAAGTAAATACCCTTAAGAGATTCTAATTTATTCTAATCATGAAAATATAGTGAGCCAGTTGTAACTTGATGGGATATTTCATCATTTTAGATTAATATTATATAAATTACAAAAAACGTATTCTTGAGGACCATAATATTTTAGTGTATTTGGAAATGTGGTAACATAATCTTCCTAAATGTTGAAATATACTCAACATAACCCTCAAATATCTTAAACTTTAGTGCTCCTAATTTATTCCTTTGTCATCACATGGGGAAAGGAAATATAAGAAAGTGGTGAGATCAAATGCTCAAAAAGGGTAAATATGCGAGATATGTAATCATACCATGAGAATAAGGATATGAGAACATGATTTTAATAATATAAGATCCTACCCTACATATCAAAGATCATAATAAATATTCATGGCTTAAATATAAGTGGTTCAGAAGAAATCATTCATAATAAAATCAAGAGCATAATCTTTGATATCATAACATAAGAATATGAAACATGTTTAGGTATGACATGTTAACATATAAAATGAATTCCATAATAGTCAAGGATTAATTCAATGTCTATTATAGTGGAATGGGTTCAGTCACCAAACCTAGTTTGTATTCAAGGTTCACTCCCAGAACCATCTTAGTGGACAATGTCATTTACTTAACTAGGTTTACTCATTGTTCCACCAATATATTACTGAACCGTGATCACTTCCTATTAAAATTAAGTAACAATGAACGGTTTTAACTCCTCGTTTCATCTCTATATTATTAAATCAGGTTCACTTCCCAATCTGGACCTATAATATAGAATTGGGTTCACTTCTTATTCTAACTTTTTCATACTGAACCAAGTTCGCTCCTTGTTACAATCCTTTCATACTAAACTATATTTAATCCTTATTCAATACCTGTCATAGTAAATTGTGTTCACACCTTGTTCCAGTACAGTAATACTAATGAGATATAAATACATAACTAATTAATTAAAGTGAGATATTGGTCCCACCCATCACATAATTAAATAAAATATAATAATGCTACAAGATAATAATAAAATTTATAATAATATAATGACCCATATAATGATATGGGTTTCAAAAAAAATTTATAATAACCCGTGAAATGAAATGGGTATCAAAAAAAATTTATCATATCATTACCTATGGAAAATAGATAAGTCACCTAATAATTTAATCAAAACAAAACCCATGAAAAAAAGTTGGATTGTAAATCATATAACATGTGGAAGAGTAATAAGTCAAATAAACCACACTTTATCTTAATCATAAACCATTAAAAGAAATAATAATAATTTTTTTCTTAGATTATAATCCTAATAATTCATAAAAACTATCAAAGGATATCATCTTAGATAGAAAACAATATTGAATGATCACATTAGAGCATATATTTTCATAGAAAATGACATTCTAACACACATTATATTTTCAAAATCCATCTCCATGAATCCACTTTGAAAAAATATATAGTAATAAAGAAAAATAATTTAGAACATTTCTTGATGAAACTATCTATTTTGATTTTAAAATTTATTTTTAAAACATAAACAGTTTGAAAACTTGTTCCTTTGAAGATAAACCTAAAAATTTATAAAGGATGCTTTAAAAACCATTTCATACACTTTATAAAATTTAAATATTTTTTGAAATACATATTTTTTAAGGAAATTTTAGAAAATGAATTTCCAAAATATTAGTAAAAGTGTTTTATTTTAGAAACATCCTTGTAAACATTCAAAGTAAGATTAAATGAAATGATAGCAGAGAAATTTGTACATGCCATACATTCCTTTTACACTATAATTTTTTTTAAATTTCCTTGTTAGATAAAATGACAAGGAGATTCATTTTAGATACATTTTTATTAAAAAGGTAAAAATAGGTAAAAATTTATTTTACACATCATAATAAAAAAATGAAAAATTTATTATAAAATAGGATCTGTGAATAAAACATATTTCTAACCAAAGAGATAAATGAATTCGGATTTTCTTAAACACGGTTTTTTAATTATCTTAAGTACCAAAGATTTGAAAAATGACACCAATACATGGAGATATCATGTATAAATAGAGGATAATAAAATCCATGAGAGTTCTTGAAATATATATAGTGACACATGATTAAAATACATAGATATTACAACATTTTAGATAAATATTTATCACATTACAAAAATACATTCTTCAGTACAATAATGATTTATATCATTAAAAATTTGGAACACATTCTTCTAGTTTTGTGAGTGATATTCAGCATATACCTTGAAGATCATTCCATTTAATGCTCCTACATTAATACTTTATTCATAATTCTGGTAAAGGAAACATAATAAAGGGTAATATTAAAATATTATTAAGGGTAAATAATGGAAAGATATAAGCATAACATGAACATAAGTATATGATAACATGAGAATAACATTTTAGGACCACACAATACATAAAAATATCATAATCATGATATGTGGAATAAATATAGAAATTAAACAATACATGAAGAATTAAAAAATCATGAATAATACCCATGTGATTGTATCGAAGTAATAAGACATAGAATTTTTGGGAACCAAAAAAATGTAATATATTTCCCTAGAAGTCAAGGCTTGTTGCAAACAATTTATCAGGGAACTTCATGGGGACTATACCTATATTGAGTGATATAAAACCATACCCAATCACTATCCTTTCCATATAAAATATTGGGGTTTCCCTTCTTCCCATAGTGGATCAGATTTCCCCATCTTTTTGTAGTGGTCCAGGATACATAAGTTTCCCATTTTGGATCAGGACACACATATTTCCCATTTTGGATTAATCTGTTTGACTTGTTTCCCACCATTATCTCATTAGTTATATATTTTTACCTAAATAATTTTAGGGAGATATAGGTCCCAACTATTACATAATAAAATCACACATACATTTTCCACAAAATAATAAAACATGAATCAAATCATGACCCATAAAATAGATGTGTTTCATGAAAAAAATATCATTATACTTGAAATGAAATGGGTATCATAACATTTTATCATATCATTAACTATGAAAAAGAGATATGTTCCATAATCATTTCTTTAAATCATAACCTAGGAATAAAAAAAAGTTTCAAAAGCATATAACCCATAGAAGAAGAACTGATGTCATAAAAATCATTCAAAATAATCATAAACCATTCTTAAAATAATATTAATGTTATTATTGGATGATATAAACAATAAATCGTAAACAATAATAGAGTATTTCATCTTATATGGAGAATGATTTTGAAATTTCACCTGAGACATTTCCTCATAAAAAATTTCTTTATTTTAAAGTCAATTTTTTAAAACCATTTAAAAATAATTTTCTTATAAATCTTGATTTAAAACCTAATTTTATGCATTTCATTATGAAAAATTATTTTATACTATTATAAACTGATTTTGAAAAAAATAACTAATTATGAAATTTTTTTTCTCAAATATACTTGATTTCTAATCAAGGAATCCTGAAATGAATTTGGACACTTTATTCATTGAAAATATGATGAAAACTTATCGATGAGGCTCAATATCATTTCGAAAAAACTTTTCATTGAAATAAAATTAAATTCATCATATTTATATATTATGAAGAAATAAAATTCTTTATAAATAATATTGTAAACATATATAATTAATCTTAATTTAAATTATGGTTATGATGATGGGTATGTCTGTACATGAGAAGTATTCTTTTTCCACCTTCAATGTTTTCAAAAGTTCCTTGATCAAAAAATGAAAATATTTTTAATATTATATATTTTTCGTAGAAAGGAAAAAAAAGTAAAAATTAAATTTATACATCTTATGATAATAGTAAATTTTTTTTGAAAATATCGTTAGAAAACATGGGTTTGAAAGAATAATGACTTCCAACCGAAAGGAAAAATAAAGTTAAAATTTTCTAAATACATTTTCTTAATTAACATAATTAAAAAAGTGTGGAATAATTATACTACTATGTGAATATATAATGGATAACCAGTGGATAACGAAATTCAAAATTGTTCTTGATAGATGGGTGACAAGATTATATCAATGAAATCATAATCATAGACAATACTGACATATGATGATATTGTCAAAATAATTTGTTTCCACTTTGGTAACATTGAATCATAATCCCCATGAATTAATAAAATTTAATAATTCTTAAAATATCATGAAAATAAGGATATTAATCATATAACAAGTTAACAAGATGTATATATTCCCTATTGAAAAATATAGGGGCATAACATTTCATGTATCACAATGAAGGAAAATGGAGACAAAATTATTTTACCAATTTGGAAACATTTGAACCATAAACCACATGAATGATAGATAATAAAATAGAAATGTAAATAGAAAAAAAAATTATATGAACCATATAATATATTATGTCTAATTATATCTACCACACAAAACAAATGGTTGGGGAATATTTCATAAGCCTCATAAAAATAAATGTACGATGAGAAAACCCCTTACTACTTGAGTAATTTTAGAATTATGATCCCCATGATAGAATAAAATAAATTAAATCTTTTAATAATATTAAATTAGGAAATTAATGATATAAAATTTAAAATTTTTGTATATACAAAACATAATATAATCACATACTGAATATGGAATGTATCTCACGTAAATAAAAAGAGAGATTAAATCCCCTGACCTAAAATCTTGGATTTCTTCAAAACATGTTCAATAATAATACATAATAAATATAGGTTTATTATAAATATACCATGTAACCATATTATTATATCTAATACATATATTATTTAGTTATGCTTTATATTACCCCTTTATTATCAATTCAATGTGAATGTTATGTTTCAGGTAATATATGCTTTATTTTTTATATGTTTTGGCTTGTTATTCTTGATACACATACTTATATCATGATTTAATTATTTATAGAATTTAAATAATCAAAAAAATAATATATATTCAGTATATATGTATTTATAATGATCTATAAAATATATAAATAGTAAATATAATATAGTGTTCATGGAGTTGGTAGGTCGTATGTACTCAAGAACACTGTTTCTGTTCTATTATCGTATTGGAAGAAAGAAAGTAAATCTTATATATGTATATATATATATAAATATAATATATTTACAGTATAATTATTATGAAAAATATATCATATAATTTCACTAAATACACCCTTAATACATTCCATGTAGAGTGTGAATGAATCACATCGCTTTGAAGAGGTGGCAGTCCACTCGTCCATAAATGAAGTAATCATATTTACAAAAAAATGGTTAGTATGAAAGTATGTTTCATATAATAATTACATAAGCATAAAAAATCATAAATATCATAAATATAATATAAAATATATTTTCCCTCATAATTCCTAATCATGGGATGTCGTAAAGGAAAAATAAACAACATCGTTTCGTGAGGCGGTAGTTCTCCGAGCACAAGAACAATAAGTTTGTTACCAATTATATGAAAGTATGCTTATTTTTATGTTGAAAAAATAAAATAAAAACATCATAGTTTTTTGAGTATTTTTAGTATATCTTATAATAATTAATGAAGAATATTTTTGGGGAGGATAATGAAAATGAAACAAAGGAGCATGAGGAAGGATGTTACCTATTATTTGTGTAACTCTATTTGGTTTTAACCAAAGGCCTTCCCTGGTTGGAATTATACCAAATTTAGGATTATATGATTGATTAAGGGATTATTTGAGAATAGTTTAACATATTTTGTGCTTTCTAAAAGGGGTTATATGTGTGAATAAGTGGGAGGGGTGAGTATCTTTTTATAGTCGAGGAGGAGCGACATTCTTGCAAATTTTTAAAAAGGGAATTCGACTCCTATTTTTCCAATGTCATGTAGATCCAATAACGATAACAATTAGATAAAAGGGATATTTTGGTATATAAATGACTAGAAAATTGATTTTGGACATATTTATAGGTCTTTTTTTCTTATGATTCAACTTTTTTCATTTGAAAAGCTAATGTTTCTCATAATCTCTATAAATAATTTTAATCAAATTAACTAATAATTTTAGTCAAAAAACATATTAATATTTCCATAAATTATAAATTATTCTTATCAAAAATATTTAATCCTTTTTTAGATTCCACTCATATAAGTGTTATAAATTTATTTATGTTTAATACTGGAGGCGGGATGACAAAGTTGGTTTTCATGTAAAAATATTCAATAGTTAGGAATGTTTTTTATCCAATTTCAATTTGAAATTGATTAAATTTACCTAATTGGATTATTTTAGGTACAATTTAACAAATTAAGCTTTAAAATAAAACTGAAATATAATATTACAATATAAATAAATTAAATGAAAAGTTGTTTTGAATAAAAATTTTGAGTTTTTCAATATACATAGAAAAACCATTCTCAAAAAATACTAAAAACCCACCAAAAGTAAATGTTGATATTAAAATTAATGAAAAATTTATATTTTTTAGAAATAAATAATATTTTTCAATGTAATATTTAAAATGAGTTCTCTATTAAATTGCAGTAAATTTATGTTTTAGAAAAAATTCATATTTTTATTCAATAAATTAGATTTATTCTTATCTAATACAAGTCAAAAATGTTGGAGGTGAATCAAAAATATTTATTTAATATAAGATATATATATTGTGTTAAAAACATTTATAAAATTGGTTTTCTTAATTTATTAAGATTAAATTGTGTTTTTACATCAAACAATATATTTCTAAGAAAATTAATTTCATTTTTTATTAAATATAGTTCTTACATTAAATTATCTTAATTGATAACCAAATGATTAATCTTATATACATGTCTAAATAAAATTTTAAAAATTTATCCAATCTTATGTGTAACATATATTCAAATGGCTTGGTGGTAGTGATGATAATATTTTAATAGTAATATTAATAATATCTAGTTGTTTGGAAATACTCGACCATGCATATAATACACACTATCAATGGAACTCAGAATTGTGTTTAATAAAATATAGATATAGGGTTTTGTGTACTGAAATAAAATATAAGTGTTTCTTGTAGTGAAATCCTGACATTTTTTTTCAAATAACCAATCTATACTTAATGATTTCGTATTAAAAAAATCTATATATAGTGTTTTGGGAAATTAAAAATATAGAAAGATTAAATTAAATTAAAAATAATAATTCAAAAAATCTCAGGGTGGTACATTGTACCTATAATAAAATGAATTTCTCAATCTAAATTCATTTAAGTAATTAAATGTTTTATACTTGAATATTCCTTTCATTGAAATACATATAGTAAAATGAATACTAAAACATTATTTGAAAAGAGAATGTTGGAATCATAATGGTTCCCCAAAGTAATTCATAACTAGGTCTTCACAGAGAAAAACATAGGTGGGATGGGACGATTGGCCCTGAAATATATACATAAATAATTATAGATATTGATTAATATCATTGATAACGTGAAATAGAATTATCAATGAAATTTCAGGGGATTCATAACCATAAATCCACAATAATTTATAAGACCTTTAGTTCAATAGAAATGATAGTTTTAGGATATATATCATTCAATATCCTTTCCCAATAGTTCATGAATTCATTAACTATCTATGAAGATAAAGAAATATGATTTATTTATTTTATTCCTTTTCATTGGAAAATGATACGCTTTCATTTTTACTTTCTTGATTTCATCTTCATCTCATACTCTAAGAATTGAAGATGAATTTTTCATTCCTAAAGTAAAAATAGATGATTAACTAGAGTGGTAAGACATTACATCCATATTTTGTTATAATAATAGTAAAAATGGTTAACATTGGTTATTAAAAATTCATAAATCCTCCTATTGTGAGATTATATTTTAATCTCACATACTTCTTCTGAAGTTTAACATAATCTTTCTGTAAATAGTTATCCTTATAATCCTTATAAAATATGAAAATATAAATCATTTTAATTTTTTAATAAATCAGCATAAATTTTATCCCCCAAATATTATAAATTATCTCTTGGTAGTCACATTCACAACATGTAAATACCCTCATTGTATATTCTCTTGAAACATGATAATATCATGAATTACCATAATCCTTTTGGAAACAATCCATGCTTTCTTATGTTTCAGATTATTGGATGTATTTCACAAATCCAAAAGGTTGCAAAATCCATCCATGATGAAATAGAAAACTTTCATAACAAATACTTTATCAGTATTGGAGACATAAATACTATCCAAGTTACATTATCCAAATCAATCACCACATTATCAAAGATAAACACAATTTCCTATACATCTTGAGCATATTAAGGGTTAATTTCCCTTAACTCAAAATACAAACTTTCCATTAAATCAATTTTCTACATATTCATCACTATTAAATATTATCTTCTCAATACTTAATTAAAAATTTATACTGAAAATAATTATATATTTCATTATTCATATAACATAATATTTTCATTTCAAAAACATATACACTTAAATCATCAAAAATTATTCTTAAACCATTACTCATGATTCATAATATTATCTCTCAATAACCCTTCTCATAGAATATGATATATGATTCATGTCATAAGGTTCCTAAACCTCAATTTAATCATGATTATTTTTTAATGTAATCAATACTATAGGAATATCACACATCATTCATATATCGTCTGTAGTCGTTTTATGTTTATAATTTTAACCAATATTCAATCCACCTTCCTAATTTTATTCATGGGATCTCTAATTGGGAAATTTATTTTTATAATTCCCATATTTTTCAAATATGTAACATTTAATGATAACCAATTTTCTTCAAGTATATTTTTCTGACTAACACAGAAAGGACAGTGTGATCAACACTTATCATTGGAGAAAACCACATAATAATGAAACAATTATATATAAGATGTCAAAATCATTGTACATACTTATTTAATCTATAACATCTTATGACTTTCCTAGGTTATTCATAGTTACCATCTATTTAAATCCTTCAGGATGATTCATAATGATTTTGTGATTTACCAATTCATGTCCCCTAGGAGTGTCAAACCTGATGTACAATAAGGAAAATTTTCGTGCATCATTTCATGATCGAGTATAGATCAATACTATTTTTAAAGTGTAATTACCCCTATGTATATATCTACTGGATCGACATCAAATTGTAGTATCAAGAAATTGATGTATTTCTTGTAAACCACTAACTCTATATTTTACCAATATTCTAGTACATTTCATATTATTTAACATATCCTTTAACATATCATTACATTCATCCCTCCAAATGATCATGTACCCAAATGGTAAAGGATCCTCCTTAGAATCTAAAATACCAAAGTTCAAATCCAGGCAGGGATGGATTATCGGGGTACTGTAGGGGGAAAAGGAGTATTACTATTTCAAGGGAATAACTGTATCTTTGGTGACACTATAGCGGTAGAGGAACTATTGTAGGAACTGTAGTAGTGGTGATATTGTACCATCATGGGTAATGTTTCAGTACAATTAACCAATGAGCCCATTGGGCAATAAAATGGGATTCCAAACCTTGTATTCAGGCCACATTGTCGTAGGCCTTCATGTTATGTAATTGGTATTCCTCTACCCTGACCAAAATAGGTCGTTGCTTTAATAATAAATTAAGACTTCAACGAATTTTTTTTTAAAAAAAATATACTTTCCTAGAAATATTCTTGGAAATATTTCTACCGATGTCACTAAATATTTCTTATCCTAGCATCCAATGGTTGAATAATTGTTTCCTATAATTCCAACTAAAGTCACCCAATATTACCAATCCTTTATAATACATCATTTAGATGAATATTTATCACATTATAAAAATTAATTCTCAAAGAATATAATAGATTATTTTATTTTGAATCATTAAAAACATTGCTCTAGTGCACTGAAAAATAATCAAAATCTCCCTCAATGATCTTCCAATTTAATTCTTATTCTTTATTTTTTTTCACAAAATATGGAAAAGAATCATATGAAAGGAGTGATATTGAATGATTTATAGGTTGAAATAAAATAAATACATAATAATAACATGAACATAATGGTATGAGAACATGAGATTAACATTTTATTATCAAAACAAACAAAAAAAGATCAATACATGAGACATGGCATACATATTGGTATTTCAGAAGAAATAAATCATAAGATAATAAATTACATGAACCAAGTGAGAATATAAAAGGAATAAGACCTATAATTTGTTTCTAAAAAACATTCATGACTTTCCATATAAGTGAAGGATCATTGCAAGAAAATTATTAGAGCACTTCATGGGGACTACACCTACTGGGAATGACACATCATAATCCCTAGCCACAAAACATTCCATACATGAGAATGTGTTTCCCTATAATCCCAATGTAGATTAGATTTACCCATCCTCCCATGGGGGATCAGATATCCCCAACCTCCCATTGTGGATTTGGACACACCTATTTCCAATTTTAGACCACGATGCGTTTGTTTCCCATTTTGGATCAAGCTCATCGACCTATTTACCATCATTATCTCATTAGATATAAATCATTACCCAATGATTTGGAGGGAGATATAGGTAACATAAATATCAAAATGAAATCATACATAAATGTTTAAAAAGATAATAAAACATGTATCATATCATAGACAGTAATAATATATGGGTTTCATAAATATAATATCATATCAAATGAAGTGAAATTGGTAGAAAACTCATTTTATCATATTATTTCTTATATAAAATAAATAGGTTTAAAAGTAATTTAATTAAATATTATTTTTTTAAAAGAAACATGTTTCAACATCCTATAACCCATGGTAGTGGACCATGTGTCATAAACATCACTCCATCAAAATATAAACCATTAAACAAAGAATACAAATGGTACCATTAGCTTATATTCGTAGTAATAAAATAACTATAACAAATTATTTTATCATTGATATAGAAGGATTTTGAAAGATAGAATGAAACATTTCTTATGTAAAATTTCCTTCATTGGAAAATAATCTTTCTAAAACCATTTATGAATCCTTTTATTGTTAATATATAATTACAATTTCATTTAAAACATTTATTGAGGAATATATATTTTCCATTATCAAAAACACTTTCTAAAACATAAATAATTATCAAAAAAAAATTTCTTTTAAAATAGATTTGAAAACATTTAAGGGAAGCTTAAAAAAATTTTGATTACATTTTTCTTTGAAAATAATTGAAAACCTATAAAGAATGCTAAAAACATTTTGAAAAAAATTTTCTCTAAAAAACATATTTCAATACATCAAATTTCTATAATATTAGTAAATTTTTATTCTTAAATACAACCTTGTAAACATACAATGGAAGCTTTAATTAAATAATTTTCATGTTGATGGGTTAGAACGTGCATGCCAATCATTGTTTTTCACCTTAAAACCTTTGAAAAGTTACCAAAATGGAAAATGAAAATAATATTATACAAAAAATGTTTTATAAAATGCTTAAACATGGGTAAAAATTTAATTTCATCATCATAGGATAATATGAATACATTTTTAAAAAATCCTTAGAAAACACAATTTTGATGGTACACGTATTTCGGATTGAAATGGGAAATAATGTTGGATTTTCATAAAAAATTTATTAATTATCGTCTGTACCAACGTGTGTAATAATTTTACTAGTATATTAATATATCACATATAATAATGTAATAATAAATTTAATTATTGTTATTAATATATTTTTCATAAGATTTCGTCGATGGAATCATAATCCTAAACAATCCCCATAACCGATGAGATTATTTAAATAATATGTTACCACTCTAGTAATGATGAAATATAATACCAATGAAATAATAAAATATAATAAATCCTGAAATATCATAAAAATAAGTAAATTCATGATAGAAATTTTTTATGGGTAGTATATACACCCCATAAAAACTATAGGTGCAGAACAAGACATGTTTCTCAAAGAACGGAAATTGAGACAAAATTACTGTATTGATTTTGTATGTTATGAACCATTATACCACGTGGATGAAATAAATTTTTTTTGTTTAAATACCCATAAAATTATTGTTATTAATTGTAGAATACATTCATTTAAATAATATACACCACAAAAAGGAAATGATTTATGAATAAGTCATAAGAGTCACAAAATACAAGTAAGAAAAGAAAACCCATTAACACATGAGTATTATTATAATTATGATACCCATGAAATAATAACATATTTTAATATTTTAATATCATTAAATAAACAAATAAATTATATTACTTTTCATAAGGCAGTATATAGATGACAAAAAATAGATTGTTGAATATGGCAGGTATCTCATAGAAATAAAAAGTGAGATGAAATTATCATATCATAAAATATGAATTTATTCAAAAATGTTCAGAAAAAATGAATAATAAATCAATGTTTATTATAAACCTAAAGTAGAAACACATTATTATATTTAATACAATATATGATATTTGATGACTTTATATTACCAGTTTATTAACAATCCCATGTTAATGATACATTTTAGGTAATATCTTCTCTATTTTTCACATATGTTAGCATCATATTCTTGATCTATTTAGTTAGATCATGAATAAAATATTTATATAATAGAAATAATGTCATAAATATCATATATATTTTATATATATATAATTATAATAACACATAAAATATAGAAATTTGAAATGGAATGAACTGTTCATGGAGATGGTAGGTTGTACGCACGTATGAACGATGTAATCATTTTATTATTGAATTGAAATAATGAAATTAAATCAAATATACTTGTTTGTGTGTATATAACATCATTACAGTATCATTGTTATGAAATATATATAATATAAGTTCACTTATCCTATCATTAACATATTCTATGAAGAGTTTTAATGAGTTGCATCTCTTTGTGGAGACAATATTCCACTCATCCACAAAACGTAGTTATCATATTAAAAAAATATAATGAATGCAGTAATTTTTCATATATAATAATTTATAATCATAAATACTTAAAAAATATCATATATAATATAAAATTTGAATGTTCATCAAAATACCCAACCATCAGAGGTGGTAAAGGGAAAAGCAAACAACATTGTCTTGTGTGGCTGTAGTTCACCATACAAAAGAATTGTAAGTTAGAAACCCATTAAATGAATGTGTGTGTAAGTGAAGGTATAACCATAGAGACCCTGGATTTTCATACATTAACATTACATAAATATTATGTAATATATAATACATTACACAAACATATTCCCAAAGTCCATATTATTCTTATGCCTTAAGAAACACGGAATCCTAAACACTAGTAGATAAGTGAGAAAAATTTCCCCCCACTAGGTTCTTAATGACTAGAACCCTTCCTAGAAACATAATAAATAATACATATCTTCATAACCTAGGTAATAGAAATATAAAAAGGGGTGATCTCAGATGCTCAGTAAGGGTAAACAACTGAGATATATAAGAATAAATATGAGAATAGAAGTATGATAACCATATCATAATATTCACATATCATACCATTCATATATAAGAACATAAAAACGAATCATGGAATAAACATTGGTAGTTCATAAGACAATAATCCTAAGGGATTAAAGTGCATACCCCATGGAAGAACCACATAAGAATAAAACATGGAATTATGGAATACACAAAAACATTTAATATCATTCACTATAATTCAAAATTAATTGCTATAAATTATCAATGAACATCATGGGGACTATCCCTATTGGGAAGGATACACCACCATCCTAAGTCACAGTTCTTTCTGTATACAGGATTGGGTTTCCCCATATTCCTATAGTGGATCAGGTTTTACCATCTTCCAATTATCATGATGACCAAACATACATGTTGGGGAATTCCACGATCCCTAGTTATAGTCCATTAATTGTAAGGGAATTCATTTCCCAATATTCCCATATTGGATCAGGTTTCCCTATATTCCACATTGTATCAAGCTCATCGACATGAATCCAAATCATTTTCTCATGATATATAAATATTTTCCCAATTCATTGGTGGTATATAATGGTCTCACAAATCTTGTAATTAAATCATATATACATGCTCAAAAAATTGATAAAAATCATATCATAACACGTAAAATGAAATGGGTATCGGAAACATGTTATCATATCATAACATATGAAGAAATTTACTGGTTTCTGAATCATTTCATCAAAATCATAACCCACAAAAAGACATGGGTTTCAGAGACATATAACCCATAGAGAAGAAATAAATTTTATAACCATGTAAACCACAAAAGAGAAATAGTTTCCATATACATCATTCAATAAAAAATATACCATTTTGGGAATGAATATGAGTAGATCCATTGGATAATTTCCATACAAATGTATGAGTAACACTAAAAGATGTCATCTTATATAGAAAATATTTTTAAAATATCTTTTAAAAATATTACATGAGGAAATAATTTTTCTTCATTGAAATATTATTTCTAAAAAATAAAACCTTTTGAAAATAATATTAATTTAAATTAAAATTGAAAATTTATAATGAAATCATGAATATGTTTTGAAAACCATTTCATTGAACAATGATTTTGAACTTCTAATGAAATATTCAAAAAGTCTTGAAAAAAATTCTTTGAATACACTTTTGAATAGTTATAACGCATTATTTGAAAACCATAAAAAATTAAATCATTTTTAATTTTATAATTATTTTAAAATGAATCTTTAAAAACATATTTGAATGAATTTTTTAAAACATTGCATTTTAAATTCATGGAATGTGTGTCAACGAAGTCCAATTAAAAAAACTACTTTAGTGATTAGGAAACATTTGAAACATGAACCCCATGAAAGAGAGATGATATGATTGATATTTACATTACCAATTATTTATGGATAACATTAATATAACATGTTCATGGTAATTATATACACCACATAAAATAAACATGTGCTGAATAAGATATAAATCTCACATAAATAAAATTGAGAGTAGAAATCCCCTTACCATATGTCTTGACTATCTTCATAATCATTTAAACATCCTATATAATAAATATTAGTTTATTATTACTATACCATGTTACCATACAATTATATCTAAAACCATATATGGATTTATATTACTCACTTGTTAACACCTCCATGTTACTGTACTTTTTCGGGTAATATCCACTTTGTTTTTCGCATGTGTCTAAATTTTTTACAGTTTTCTTCTGAATACATATATCATGATTTATATAAGGTAATAAATGATATAAATATAATTTATATTTATTAAATATGTATTTATAATAATCTATTAAATATATATATATGAAATGGATTACACCATTCATGGATACGGTAGGCCGTACGTACGCATGAACATAGTTTCGGTTTAATTATCCTCATGAAATAATTAATAAAATGACATATATATATATATTATAAATACAGTAGGATTTTTATTTTATATATATCATATAATTTCACTAAAAAATCCTTAATACATTCCATGTATGATGTGAACGAATCACATTACTTTGAGGATGTGATAGTTCACACTTCCCGAAACGTAATTATTGTACTTACATGAAATAGAAAGCATGAAGATTTGTGTTATATAATAATTATATAAGGATTAATGCACCATAAATATAGGATATTAAATATTAAAAATAAATTTCCATCATAATTACCAACCGTGATATGTGGTAATAGATGAAAACAACATCATTTTGTGAGACAGTAGTTCACCATACATAGTAATTGTACGTTTCTAACCTTTTAGATGGATTCATGTGTAAGTGGAGGCTGAACCCTTAGAATAAAAACATATTTGTATATCATGGATAATTGTTTTATTAGAAAATAATCTAATATTAATAATTGAGTTGGTGGGGAAATAACATAAAATAAATGAGCATGATGAATGATGTTACCTCGTCTTTGGGTAACTTTTAATGACTTTAAGAAAATGGCTTCCTTCTATATGTTTATACCCAATGAGAGGATTCATGAGAAGAATTTAGGGATTTTTTGAAATTATTTTATTAGAGTTTTGGTGTGAAAAATTTCTTGAGATGTGTGATTATGTGGGAGGGGTGAGTGCATATTTATATTGGAGGAGTGGAATTCTTGTAAATTTTTGAAATAGGAATTCCACCCAAATTGTTCGAATGAAATGCAGCTCCAATAATGAATAAAATTCCAGAATAAGAGTGATATGGTATAAATATAGCCAAAATTGAGATTTGGACCTTTTTATAGTACATTTTGGCCCTTAACATTAAGGTTCAGACCCTTTTAAACCTAATTTTTCTATTAATCATTATAATTAAATTTAATCACTTCCACTAATATTTTTAGTCAAAGATAATTTGACCTTATTATAAATTATAAATTATTCTCATAACCAATAAAATATATATTTTTTGAGATTCTAATAAAAAAGTGTGAAAATTTATTTTGAAATTAATATTGCAGGTGGGTCATGATAGTGGGTTTTAATGGAAAAATGTTTAAAGGATTAAGATGTTTTTGTATCCAATTTCAATTTAAAATTTGTTACAAGGAATTAATTTATGTAAAAATAATCTCATTAATCATTAAAACCAAATTAAAATATAATTCAACTATATCAATGTATTATATGGAAATGTATTTTGGAAATAAAATTTAGTATATATCACTATTCACCCAAAAATTTATTTTTCCAAAAAAATCCATAAAATTCACCATAAGTAAATTATAAAAATATGAATTAAAAAATTAAATTTTTTCTATAAATTTCAATATCTAAATGTCTGTAATATTAATATTATTATTTTTCATAGAATTACATAAAAATAGTTCTTTTATGAAAATAATATTTTCAATAATATAAAATTTTTAGAAAATTAATGTCTTATTATCAATAAGTTTTATTTTTATAAAATAATTATTAATAAAATATAAAAAATAGTTATTACCATTTATATTACTATTTTAGTGTATATTTTATAACTATCTCATTTAAATAATTGTATTAATAAAATTTTGTTTCGTGAAAACTCAGTGTTGTGTGTAAGGCAAGACATGTTGATGTTTCAAATTATAAATGTTTTAAATATTGTAGCATGGATGTAAATTCCTTAATGAAGATTAATTTATTTGAAAAAATATTTCAGAAAAACTCACTGTATTATAGTCTCACCCCTTAAAATTAATTTGACACTCGAAATTCATCTTTCTAGTACAAATAAAGGAGGATATAGTTTCTTCATAATATCCTCACGTTCCCATGTAGCTTCCTATAACTAGAAATTTCTTCACAAATATTTGACCAGGTGTTTAACACCGCTAGGATTTAAAAATAAATTTAATATTTAATTCATGAAACACTAATTCTCCCCAAAAAAACAATTTTTAAAACCTAGAAAATATACATAATTTTTCAACTTCATTGATTTAAATTTCAAAAAATTGGCATACATAGTTACGTTCAGTAAGATACATTGTTTCTAATAACAACAACATAATTTTTTTGTGAATAGTAATGTAACCTTATGAAAAGTAATATGATTAGTAATCAGAACCTTATGAAATGTGAATCATATTCTTATATTATTTTTATAATGTTATAACATAATGAGATCTTGGTTAATTTTTCAAGGTTATATAAAACAAATTATAGTCTTAAGTTTGTTACTTTTCGATTAAATTGCGATTTTATTTAAAAAATAAATTAATCAAATATAGAAAATTATTTCCCAAAAATGGATTTCAATTTGGAATTCTAAAAATCAGAAAATAGGTTGAGAAATGTTTTTGTATTTTTATGAAATACTCGAATTTTTGTTGAATAATAAAATACGGTAATTTACCGTATATATACATTATCAGTTAAATTAACCATTTCTAGAATCATGGATGATGTTATAACACATGGTTTGATCTCAAATTAAATTATTACTATTATGGGTCACATGAATTAACACTATTGGTTATCATGAGGGAAATGATTAAATAATGAATAGGAGATTCAAAAATCACCCCTCTCCTCTACTATACACCACCCTCACTCCCACTTCTCTTCACTCTGCTCATGCCTTGATCCTTATATATATATTTTTAAATATACTCCCAATATCCTCCCTCACTTCCAAAATACCTTTTTCTCAGTAAAAGACAAAAAACATTACCCTAAAGAGGCTCACAGTGAAGATAACTTCAAGAGGTAAATTATCATCTCATTTCGTTTATTTCATGTACTTTTTTTCCTTTTTCTTTCCTCACCTCCATTCATAAAATTGTTATAATAACATCAATAAATTAAATTTACATTAATTGTTTTATGATAGTGTAATAAATTATCATCATCTATCATTTCCCTTCTTTTAGACTATAAATGAGAACGCCATCCGAGATGTGTTAACTTATCACATTCAAGGATGATGAGTTTTCATTTTATATTTTTGTCTTCAATTATGGTCATAAAATTATTTTAATGGTTTAAACAGATCATAATATATGAATTATATCTTATTTAATGTTATTTAATCATTTTATAAAAATGATATTATTTTATAAATCAAAACGAGTTCATTGTGATCTAAAACCGCCAATTAACCCAAACAATTTTCATTAATGTTTTATATAATGATTAATATTAAAATGAAAAAACCAAATGAATTTTATAAGAATTTAATATTATGTTTATTCAATAATAATATATAACTTCTATTTGGGACAACCATTCTCATTCTACATGTTTATCCGTACATGAATATAAGAAAATGGATCATGAAAACCAAGGAAGAAAACGCTCCCAAACAATGAAATTGAATCTCTTGACACATTAGATGTCCATGAATGAAACTAATAATGATATAATAAATCAATTAAATAGATATTTGGTCTAGTAATTATATATTTATGAATCTACAATTAAGGATTGAGTTCATTAAGATCAAGTGAAGAACAACTTCAATATTAAGGTAAATGTTTCCTACATGAACCTCCATTTTCTTTTGGTTTTCACTTTGTCTCTAATTATCACAATTGAATTCATATTTATTATTATTTACACAGAATAAATTATATTTTAATGTAATATTTATGTTTAACAACCATAATCCTTCTTTATTTTATTTTAGTTATATGTTCTAAATGGAACATTATAAATTAATTCTGAATACATCCCAAATTCATGGGAATTATTCATATTTTTACTTATTTTAAAGGGAACTCTATAATTTCGTTTTAGAAACCATTATATTATCAAAAATAAGTCATATTGTTATGAAAGTAATATATTTCATAATTAATGGGTTTATATAAAAACCTTTCAAAAATAACTCTTCATTTCAAAGTAAATGATTATTTTTCTCAAAAATTACTCTATGATTTTATAAGAGTATCTTAATCTATTTCAATAATCATGTGTATTATTATGTATTATTGGGATTAATATATTATGATATCATCTAAAATATTTAATTTTATATTTTATGATTATTTTGACTATGGATGTTCTATCTTAGAACTAGTCACCAATTTACTCCAAATGGTTAGTGTTTATGGTTAATGTTGGGGGAAAGTTGTTGACATTTCATATGTATGTTTAAATAAGAATGTATATGTTGTTTATGTTTATCCCTATTAATATGATAAATGTGTTGGAATTATTATGTGATATATGGGTCTCAATATATCCCATTTATTCATCGGTAGGTCCCATGAGACGAATTGATATGGACTTCATCGAGGCGTTTCCCATTTTTAGATATGGTTTATAACGACCCATACCTTACAAACATTGTTATTACTTCAGAATAGAAGCATACTTATTACAACATATAACAATTCCTTGGTAGGACAATATAGGTATAGTGTCTTTAGAAATTGGGAAATATAAACAACTAGATCATAAATCACCTACATTGTCTCCCATTTATTTAATCATATCTAGAGTCTCTTTTGGAATATTCAACTTAATACCCTTCTTCCATACCTAGGTAAATGAATACATACAAAAGGGTGAGAGAAAATGCTCAGTAACGATAAACAAAATTAATATCAATCATATCATATTCTTATGAACATAACATTTTGAAAATCTTATCCTGTAAAAGAGATCATAATATCATCACATGGGATCAATCATAGTAGTGAAATGTAATCCAAATAATCATAACATAAAACATGAAACGTTGTGTAATACACACATAATAATAGAGAATCATTTCTTAGTAGTCAAGACTCATTGCCCAGACTATCTTTGTGGACAAAGTCCATTTCTGAACCGAGTTCACTCCTCGTTTCCGTCATGTTTCACTAAACCGGGTTAACCTTCCATTCTAGCCATGTCTATATCATGAGATATAAATATTTAACCAATTAATTTGAGGGATATATAGGTCCCACCCATCTCATAATGATACCATTCTTATTGTGCGATAAGATCATAAATCATACATCATAACATAACCCATGTAAATAAATGGGATTCATAAACATCATGCCATCATAACATAAATCATATAAGATAAAAGGACTTCATAAAAATAATTCCATCACAACATAATCAAATCAATGTGAAAATACGGATAGAAACATAACCCTATATTATCATAGATGGAAAATAATTTTGATAAAACACTTGAACTCCATTCTTGAGGAAAATATCCTTTCTACATAAAAAACATTTTTTCCCTTCTTAACATGTCATATAATTTTAAACTAAAAGATATTGATTAAAAATAAACTTGAAAACATGTAAAGGAATATTCATGGGAATAATGTCCTAAAATTCCATTCAGGCCGTATAAGTTAAAAAACATTCTTTTCGTACATTGGCTGGAAAAGTCAAAAAGTACCTCGTACTAAAAATGTCAAAAGATTCCTTTCATATCTTTTACTAAAAAATCACGAATGGGAAAATTTGGATTTAAAAAGCTGTAGGTGGATGGAAATAATATTACATAAAGAGGAAACAAGGATGTGGATGATAAATATGCCCCATTAAATTCTGATGTAAAAAAGAATCTCGGATAAAAATTGAGATTGTGAGATTTTCCATTATCTTAGGTATGATTTGCTTCGTAAGTGTCCAAACCACATGTATAATGATTTAAATAATGTCATTGAATTATTACAGAATCATACTTATATTTATTATAACATATATGGTCATATTCTTAAATTCATAGCTTCTTAAAAGGAATGTTTCATTGCTAGTTTTTATTCGGGTGTTTATTGCTTTATGTTCTTATATGTGTTTGGTCGAATAAATTCTTATTCTTCTTTTTAGGTTATATATACCTCATTTAAAAAATGTTATTAGTGTAATATATATCATATTTATTAATTAAATTCATTTATATAATCATTATGCAATTAATATCCTGTAGAACGAGTCACATCACATCGTGGAGATGGTAGGCTGTACGTACGCATGAGCGATGATATCATTCCCATGATCGTGGAATTGTATTTAAGTGTAAGTATAATAAATCAGAATCAATATAACTTTACAATAATCATGTATAGTTATTCTCTACACCATTATACCCATCCAAGTATGGTGGTGGTGGAAAACAGATTACACCACGGCGTGGAGACGGTATTGCGTACATACGCACGCACGGTGATTTCATTTTTTGTAGGATGGATAGAACGTGAAATAGGGTTGTTTCATATTTATAATAACATATCAGTATATGAGTGATACTTATGTTATTACTTAATATTGAAATAACTAAATATGAATAATTATAAGAAGAAATAATGTTGGAAGAATTGGTAACGAACATTACCTCTTCTTTGAAGCGCCTCTTCTAAACCTCCTCTTAGGGAACCAAATATGGTATTTGAAGAATACCAGAATCACCAGGATGTTTCTATGGAAGTGGAGAGGATAAATTGGTAGGGTTAGGCCAAGCTTGAAGGCTCAAAGTGTTGTGAGGAAGAGAGGGATGTGGTGCCCATTTATAAGGGAGGAGAGGGGCACCTTAGGAAAACTTAAAATATTATTTTATTATAAAGTCATATTAAGTTTTTAATAGATCCAAATTGATTAATTTAAAATCTAAGATGGGTATTGGTAGAAATTATCTCATCCAATAGAATTTAGACAAGTTTAGTTTTCTATTTTAAACATATCATTTAGATTTAACTTTAAGTTAAATAATTTTACTTTTACCATGTCTTCTTGTTTTCTTACACTATAAGGTTAATAAACTAACTATAAAAAGCCAAAAGTACCCGAAGTTGTTTATTATTAATCTATATAACCATATATAAGTAATTTGGCCGAACCATATATTTTTATGACTAAAATAACAATTAATAATATAAGATTTGTTTAAAAAACTATTTTTTGTCAATTTTTACACTATTTGGTAATTGATTTTTTCTTGAAAATCATAACAGAATTATTAGTTTGAACAAAGTTAATTAAATCAATACTAATATATCATATTAACCTATAAAATTATTTTAATTAATAAAAATTATCAAATAACTATTATTTATGGATTTATAATATTAATTATGTTAATATTTCCTTCATAAGGTAATTACTGCATCATCATTGTGTCATAAATAAATTAAGTTATTTAATGTCTAAAAATTATAAATAAAATAAAATTATTTCGGAAATCATTTTAGATTTATAATGAATATTTATAGTTGAATTTATCTTATGTATATCCTTATATTAAAAATGTTTTAGTTATTAAACATTGATTTTAACTATTTTAACTATTCTTTAAATAAAATAATATTAAATGCCATAATCTAATCCATGTGGGCATAAATGGTCATATTTTATTCCTAATGTTGTTTTTGGTCGAATTACACTTATCCAATAGAATTAGGACATGTGTTAGGGTAATAATAATATCATTTTTACCCTTAATTTCCCTATTTACTTTTAACCATGGTAAAAAGTAAAAAGTTACTATTCATCAAAAATGATTTTCATCTTATTGAACCACATTTTAGTCCTTGATGTTAAACATCTCTCTCGTATTTCATAAATTCCACACACTGAAGTGGTAAAATTATGTTTTATGTGAATTTGCAAATTCTCCTAGAATGTGGGTAAAAGACGGCGAAAAGTTCAATAAAATTTTTATATATCTAAAATTATTATAAAATGACTCCAACGAATTACTTTGAACATATAGAGGTATTATGTATCAATTATCAACTAAAATAAATTTAAATAAAATAAATAATTATTTAAATAAAAATTTTGGTTTTTAAATAGTAACCAAGTGTTTTCACTATTCATCAAAAATTGAAAGTTTTCAGAAAAAACCAAAAATTTACCCTAGGCTAATTTCGATATTTTAAATCTAAAAATGAAGTCCATTTTGAAAGATGAAATTTACCAAATTTCAAAAAGTGGTTATTACTATCCATAACAGCTAGTTTTAATAATATTTTAATAGCATATCGTTGTTTAGTGAAACTCGGTATTGCATAGGACACATGCTATCGAGGATGGTCGCGATTGCGTGTAAAGAGAGCCAAGCTAGTTTAGTGTGTATTAAAATATTCATTTGATGATGTTTATAACATAACAACAAAATATTTCTCAAAACAAATCTCAGGTGTTACATTCAACACTCCTTAAAATGAATTTTTCCCTCAGAATTTTTCACTTGTTAACAAACAGATGAGGATACCTTTCCCTCATCATATCCTCAAGCTCCCATGTAGCTTAATAAAATTGGTGGTTCCTCCATAAAACATTCACCAAGCGAGTGGTCTTGTTCCATATGACTTTTTTTCTATGATACAGAATCTCTATCGGTTGTTCTTCATAAGAATGATCATTCTCCAGTGGTACAACTTCTAAGCATAGTACATGGGAAGGATCGGGTATGTAATCTCTCAAGAGTGATAAATGGTACACATCATGAACTTAAGAGAGATTTGGTAGAAGATCCAATCGGAAAGCTACCATCCCAATACGATCCAGTATTTCAAAAGGACCGATATACATAGGGCTCAGTTTTCCCTTCTTTCCAAATCTTATTACTCTCTTTCAAGGAGATATTCGTAAGAACACTTTATCTCTCACTTCAATCTATATGTATTTTCTTCGGTTATCAGCATAACCTTTCTATCGACTCTAAGATTCTCTTATGTGTTGTTGAATAGATCTGACCTTTTCTGCCATCTCATCAACAAGATTGAGTCCTAATAGCTTTCTTTCCCCAACTTCATCCCAAAAAGTTGGAGTCATACATTTCTTTCCATAGATTGCTTCATAAAGAGTCATCTGAATACTGAAGTGAAAGCTATTATTATAAAAAAAATTCCACAAAATTTAGGTGGTGATCCCATCCTCCTTTGAAATCCATAGAGCAAGCTCTCAACATATCTTCTAGAGTTTGAATTTTCCTCTCAGACTGACCATCTGTCTGAGGATGATAAGTAGTGCTGAAACTGAACTCTGTATCCATAGTATGCTGAATACTTTGCCAAAACATTGAGGTAAACCTCGGATCTCGATTAGATATAATGGAAAGTGTCACTCCTTGCAATCTTACCAATTCCATTACATATATCCTGGCATGCTGATCCAGAGAGAAATCCTCTCTAATAGCAAGGAAGTGTGCAGACTTTGTAAGACGATCAACTATGACCCAGATAGCATTATTGCCTTTGGATATTTTAGTATGTCTAGTGGAAACGTCCATAGTGATGTTTTCCCATTTCCATTCAGGTATGGGTAATGGTTGTAACATCCCCTTAGAATTCTGTCTCTTAGCTTTAACTTGCTGACAAACCAAGCATCGAGAGACATATTCAGCAACATCTCTATTCATGCAATCCCACCAGAAGTACTATTTCAGGACTTTATACATCTTCGTTATTCCAGGATGAATAGAGAATGAAGAACTATGAGCCTCATACAGCAGCATCTTCTTTAATTCTTGGATGGGAAGAAAAAAAACCCAATTTATGAACATTATTATCCAATCACAATTACGGTTGAATTCAGGAACATTTCTCACGTTCTTTTGTAAGTCAACATCTTCTTTTTGTGCCTCTTTAATCATCACATGTATAGATGGTTGAAAATTCATTTGAGAAAGATACAATTTTTCCCCTTCAATTACAATTCCAAGATCCATCCTTAGTAAATCCATAAATATTGGATCTTTTGTTATCCTCATCATGGATAAGATAGCATGGTCTTATCGACTTAATGCATCTGCCACCTTGTTTGCCTTCCCAGGGTGATAATGAATTGAGCAGTCGTAATCCTTAATCAACTCCAACTATCTTTTTTATTGCATATTCATCTCTTTTTTCATGAAAATATACCTTAAACATTTATGATCAATATAAATATCACACCTTTCTCCATAAAGATAATGCTTTCAAATATTTAATGCAAATATTACCGTAGCTAACTCCAAATAATGATTTGGGTAATTTTGCTCATGGATTTTCAACTGTCATGTCGCATAAACTATCAACATATAATTTTTCATAAGAACACACACCAGCCATTTTGTGGATGCATCACTGTAGATCACAAACCTATCTCAACAACAAGGACGTTTGAGCACTGGTCCACTGGATAACCTTCTTTTCAACTCCTTGACATTTTCTTCACATTCCTCCGTCCACACAAACATAACTCCTTTTCGAGTCAACCTGGTGAGTGGATTATATAATCATGAAAAATCTTTCACAAAACGTCAATAATATCCATCCAATCCAAGAAAACTTCGGAACTCGGTTACTGTTTTTGGTCTCGACCATTATTCAATAACCTCTATTTTTGCTGGATCTACAGATATCCCCTCTTTTGAGATTATGTGACCCAAAAATGCAACTTTTTTAAGCCAAAACTCACACTTGGTATATTTGGCATAAAGTTTCTTTTTTCTCAGGGTCATCAATGGGCGGGAGAGGATATTTGTTCTTGATAGTGATCTTGTTATGTTCTCAATAATCAATGTAGTGTCTCTTTGATCTATCTTTCTTCTTAACAAACAGAACAGGTGCTCCCCAAGGTGACTCACTAAGGCGTATGAATCCCTTATGAAGATTCTCTTGGAGATTCTTCTTCAATTCATGAAACTCAATTGGGCCATTCTATATGGTGTATTTGAAATAGGTAAAGCACCCGGTACGAGTTCTATTGAAAACTCAACTTCTGGATTTGGTGGAAGACCCAGCAATTCCTCCGGAAAGACATCATAAAACTCCCGTACAATGGGTATATTCTTAATCATGTGTTTCTTACCAACCATTTAAGATAAATAACCTTCATTTAGTGGAATCAAGACCCATAATATGGAAGAAATTTCCACTGGATGGTTATGTTCATCCTTCCATCGATAGACGATCATATATTGATCTGAAATATGAAATGTGACTTCCCTTCTTTGGAAATTGATATGATCTCCATATAAAGAAAGCCAACCCATGCCATGAATCACATCAAATTCCACTATAGGAAGGATCACAAGATTTTCAGGAAGCACTTTCCCACAATCTTCAATCAGAGAAGAATTTTAAAGTTTTGATGCGACTGTTGTGCCATTAGGGGTTGTCACAGCTAACTCAACATCTAATTGTTGAGTTAATACAGAGATACCCTTAGAAAATTTTTCAGAAATAAAAGAGTGGGTGGATCCAGAATAAAATAAAACATTTTCTACTTTAGAGTGGATGGTAAGTGTACCTTTCACAACTTTGTTCTCATACTCCACATCGTCGATAAAAATTGCATGTGAAATTCCTTTGTCTTTAGCATTAAGAGTTTTTTGAATTCGATAATCATCATAAACCATTGGATTAGGGAATTGATTGGAATAATTTCCCATTTCCTTACACTTGTAACATTGAAGTGTAGGTGGTTCACTCTATGTATCCTTTTATTTTTTCGCGTCACTAGACATCTTCTTCCCATCAGTGTGGCATTTAAATGCCCGATGACCTTCCTTTCCACATTTGAAACATTTACTTGTCCCTTTAAGACAACTACTTCCATGTTTCTTTCCACACTTTGAGCATAATGGAAAACTCATATTCTTTTTAGTGTGGTCTTTATATTTTCCATTGAATTCCATTTTCCTCTTCTTATCAAACCCATACGATTGATGGGTTACTCCAATCTCCATTTCATCCTTGAGAGCACATCGAATGATTTTCTCATAGATATTGTGGTCCCTTATGGCTAACACCCTTCGAAGACTTGGTTTTAAGACACTAAAAATAGATCGATCTTACTCCCAGGTTGGATAATAATCCCAGAAGCATACCTTCCAAGTCTTGTAAACATTTCTTCGTAGGTACCAAAAAATTCATCATCCTTTTTTGTTAGTTCAAGAAACTACTTCTTTATCTTTGTTCGAAGAATACGAGGGAAGTACATATTGAAAAATATGTTCTTGAACTCATCCCATTCCATGGACTCAATTTCATCTCTTGGACTCGTATTCTTGATATTATTCCACCATTGATCAGCTTCACCTTCCAAATTATATACTGCTAAGATGACTTTATCATGTTCAGAACATTGATGAACTGAAAATATCTTTTTAGTAGTACTTATCTATTGTTCAGCAACTAATGGATCAGTAGACCCGTTGAATGAGGGTAGACGCTACCTCGTGAAGGATTCAACAGAATTTTGCTACATCCTTTGCTCGTTTGTAAGTCCTGCATGATTCATATCATGAGAATGTTGTGTGATCATGGCTACAAGATTTTGCATTCCAACTCCCATAACAGTTGGTTTCTCAGGGGGAAAATCATTGCATTTCCCATCTCATTCCGAATTAACACGAATCCTTTGGGTTCTAACCATTGACTAAACCCAAGAATAATAGTGTCAGAAATACTAATTATAATAGGAAAACCACATAATCAAAATTAAAATTTCTTACTTTAGGTCTTATAATAGGTTATTCATGGCCATTTCTAAAACACTAAGATTGTGTTCTATGCTTAGACTTATCCTTAGGGTTCTTACTAGGGCTTTCACATCCTTGTTTCAAAAGGCTGACTATAAATTTCCTCTAATACCAACTATAACGACCCATACATTACATACATTGTTATTACATCAGAATTGATTCATACGTGGTACATCATATAACAAAACCATGGTTGGACCGTATATGTATAGTGTCTTTAGAAACTGGGAAACATAAACAGCTGGTTCATAAATCATCTACATTGTCTCCCATTTATTTCATAATATGTAGAGTCCCTTTTGGCATATTCTACTTAATACCCTTCATCCAGACGTAGGGAAAAGAAAACATAGAAAAGGGTGAGCGCAAATGCTCAGTAAGGGTAAACAAACGTAATATCAATCATGTCATATTCTTATGAACATAACATTTTGAAAATGTTATCCTGCAAAAGAGATCATAATATCATGACATGGGATCAATCATAGTAGTGAAATGTAATTCAAATAATGATAACATAAAAAATTAAACTTTTTGTAATACACACATAATCATAGAGAATCATTTCATAGTAGTCAAGTCTCACTAGCAAGACTATCTTAGTGGACAAAGTCCATTTCTGAACTGAGTTCACTCCTCGTTTAAGTCCTGTTTCACTTAATCGGATTAACCTGCCATTCCATCCATGTCGATCTCATGAGATATAAATACTTACCCAATGAATTGATGGGATATATAGGTCCCACCCATCGCATAATTATACTATTCTTATATGTTCCACAAGATCATAAATCAAACATCATAACATAACCCATGTAAAAAAATGGGATTCTAAAACATCATGTCATCATAACATAAACCATATAAGATAAAACGACATCATAAAAATAATTCCATCATAACATAATCAAGTAAATTTAAAACAATATGGATAGAAATATAACCCTATATTATCTTAGATGGAAAATAATTTGGATAAAACACTTGAACTTCATTCTTGAGGAAAATATCCTTTCTACTTCAATTTTTTTTCACTTATTAACATGTCATATAATTTTAAACTAAAAGAATTTGATTAAAAATAAACTTGAAACCTTTTAAAGGAAGATTCATGGAAATATTTTCCTAAAAGTCCATTCAGGCCGTATAAATTAAAAAAACATTCTTCTTGTACTTTGGATGGAAAAGTCAAAAAGTACATCGTGCTAAAAACGACAAAATATTCCTTTCATATCTTTTACTAAAAACTCACCAATGGATAAAATTGGATTTAAACAATTGTAGTTGGATGGAAATAATATTACATATTTAGGAAACATGGATGTGGATGATAAATATGCCCTAGAAAATTCTGATGTAAAAAACAATCTCGGATAAAAATTGAGATTGCTAGATTTTCCCTTACCTTAGGCCCGATTTGCTTTTTAAGTGTCCGAACCTCTGGTATAATGATTTAAATAATGTCATTAAATTATTCCTGAATCATAAATATTGTTATGATATCATATACTATCATATTTTTAGATTCTTAGCTTCTTATTAGTAATATTTCATTGATACTTCTTATTCAGGTGTTTATTGCTTTATGTTCTTCTGTGTGTTTGGTAGAATAAATTCTTATTCTTTTTTTAGGTTATAGATACCTAATTTACATAATGTTATTAGTGTATTATATATCATATTTATTCATTCAATACGTTTATATAATCATTATGCAATCATGATCATGTTGAACGAGTCGCATCACATCGTGGAGACGGTAGGCCGTACGTACGCAAGAGCTATGATATCGTTCCCATTATAGTGGAATTATATTGAAGTGTAAGTATACTATTTCAGAATCAAAATCAATTTAAAATAATTATATATAGTTATTACCTACACCATTATACCCATCCAAGTAAGGTGGTGGTTGAAAACAGATTACACCACGGTGTGGAGACGGTATTCCGTACGTACGTACGTGTAGTGATTTCATTTTATATAGGATGGATAAAAGGTGAAATAGGGTTGTTTAATATTTATAAAAACATATAATTATATGAGTGATACTGATGTTATTACTTCATAATGAAATAACTAAAGAATAAGAATTAGAAGAAGAAATAAAGTTGAAAGAATCGGTAACAGACATTACCTCTTCTTTGAAGGGGCTCTTTTTAACCTTTTCTTAGGGAACTAAAGATGGTCTTTGAAGAAGACCAGAATCTCTAGGATGTTTCTAGGGATGTGGAGAGTGAAAATTGGTAGGTTTTGGCCGAGATTTAAGGCTCAAATGGTTGTGAGGAAGAGTGGGAGGAGGTGGCCTTTTATAAAGGAGGAGAGGGGCACCTTAGGAAAACTCAAAATATTATTTTATTATAAATTCATATTCGGGTTTTAATAGCTCAAAATTGAATTATTTCAAAGATAAGGTGGGGATGGGTCGATATAATCTCATAAAATACAATTTATACATGTTTATGTTTATATTTTAACCTTATCATTTATATTTAACTAGAAGTTAAATAATTTTACTTTTACCGTGTCTTCTTGTTTTCATACACTATAAGGTTAATATACTTACTATAAAAAGCAAAAAGAACCCCAAGTTGTTTATTATTAATATATATAACCTTATATAAGTCATTTTGCCGAACCATAGATTTTTAAGAATAAAAAAACAATTAATAATATAATATTTATTTTAAAAACTATTTTATGTCAATTTTGACACTATTTGGTAATTGTTTTTTTGAAAATCATAACAGCATGATTATTTCGAAAACAATTAATTCAATCAATACTAATATGTCATATTAACCTATAAAATTAGTGTAATTCTTAAAAAGTCTCAAATTACATTTATTTGGGTATTTATAATATCAATTATATTAATATTTCCTGAATAAGGTTATTACTGCATCATCATTGTGTCATAAATAAATTAAATTATTTAGTGTCTAAAAATTTCAAATAAAATAAAATTATGTAGAAAAGCTTTTTATATTTCTAATTAATATTTATAGTTGAATTTATCTTATGTATTAGCATATATTAAAAATATATTAGTTATTAAACAATGATTTTAACTATCTTATCTATTCTTTGAATAAAATAAAATTAAATATCCTAATCTAATCCAAGTGGGCCTAAATGGTCATATTTTATTCCTAATGTTTTTTTGTCGAATTATACCTATCCAATAGAATTATGACATGTTTTAGGGTAATAATAATATCATTTTTCTCTTAATTACCCTATTTACTTTTAACCTTGGTAAAAAAAGTAAAAAGTTACTATTCACCAAAAAATATTTTCATCTCATTAAACCACATTTTAGTCTTTGATATTCTCCATGTCTCTCAGATTTTAAAAATTCCACTCACAGAGGTGGTAAAATTAATTTTTATGTGAATTTGAAAATTCTCCTAGGAGGTGGGTAAAAGACAGTGAAAAGTTCAATAAAATTTTTATATATCTAAGTTTATTATAAAATGACTCCAATTAATTACTTTGAAATTATATAGGTACTATGTATAAATTTTTACCTAAAAACAACTTAAATAAAATAAATTATTATTTAAATAAATAGTCGGTTTTTAAATATTAATCTACTGTTTTCACTATTCATCAAAATTTGATAGTTTCCAGAATAATTCCAAAATTTCACCCTAGGCTAATTTCGATATTATGAATCCAAAAATGATGTCCATTTTTAATGTTGAAATTTACAAAATTTATAAAAGTGGATATTACTATTCATAACGGCTAGTTTTAATAATATATTAAAATCAAATCGTTGTTTACTGAAACTCGATATTACGTACGACACATGCTATTGAGGAAGGCCGTGATTGTGTGTAAAGAAAGCCAAGATTGTGTTGTGTGAAGTGAAATATTCCTTTAATGATTTATATAACATAAAAACAAAATATTTCTCAAAAACAATCTCTCGTGTTACATAGTTTTGTCTAAGGCCCTAATAATTTTTAGTTGTATTGGAAGAGTCCTTGGAAATATGTTTTAGAATGTCCGAAATATGAATTTACCACATTATGAAGCTAAGAAGTCATATTTTATGTTGTTAATCGACTAGTAGAATACCAATTTCTAGGATTTATTATGAAAATGTTTACTCTTATCATATTCCTTCCATAATTTGATCGAGTTTATTATTTTTTAAGGCACGTGTCATCAATTATTAACCATAACCAATGTTTATTTTTATGAAATATTCCACTTTATTGTCTAACCTTTATATGAATTTTAAATCACCCCTTCTTATGATTCATTTTTTCCATGACATGAGTAGGTATATTATGACTGTCTTGTAGTGATAATATTAAAGTGGAGGATGTTACTAATGGAAATTTTATGTTGTTTTTCATATTAAGTTATTCCGTTAAATTTATGTATTTATCTGGTTTTCAAAATTTTATAAACATTTAATTATTTCAGGGTAAAAATCCCTTTCAATCATAGAAATGTAGTGCAATAACGCACCATCTCTAAGAAACTTGGGTTGGGTCTTTATAGATGGTATTAGAGGAAGTATAGTAGAAAAAAAAGGAAACTAGATTTAGAAAATATAGATTATAAAAAAAAAATTAAAATATTATTTGATTATAAGTATATAAGATTATATTATAATTTCTTTATGAAATATATTACGTTGAAATTTCATTCAAATAGATACCTTTCTCATTACTAGACATGGTTGTGGTTCAGGAACATAAGTACTTAGGAGAAAAAACTCTGACAACAAGTTTTGGGCTTGACTCAGGGAATCTTGGTACATGAAAATGGGTCTTACTTCAAACCTAGTTTGCCCTGCTATGGATTATTCATAGGATAATTCAAATTTTAGTTACAAAACATCATTAAGGAATTAAATGTGAATTGTTTCTCAAAAGAAAACATATTTCTGATTATGGGATTAACCATGCATATGTTTTTAATTTATGTTAATCATTTTTTCAAGTTGAGATAGTACATTAGGATTCATAACATAATCTATTGTATGCCATTATTTATAAATGGACCCAGGTTGATGGAATGGAAACCTCATGAACACACGTATCCCATGTAGGGATTTCCCTTATATAGAAGATAATGATATTGGATCTAGAGCTATAACTATAGTGGAAAAACTTATAACTATACTGGGATAACTTACTCATGTTATGAAAGATAAAATTACTCGTAATGAGCATCCAGATCAACAGTATTGAGGAGCTAGGTTATATCTCTCTATGCAATAATATCCTGTATCATTTAATGGGACTACAAACCCATTCATAGCAGAATAGTGGATAAGTTTCTTAGAAGAATATATTTCTCACCATGGGAAGTTACAAAAGTGAGAAGATTATCAGGGAAGATTATCATCTTTAGATAGATTTTGATCAATGATGGCCACTAATTAAAGATAAATAGGAGGAAGAAGTATAAAACATGTAATTGAGTGACTTTAAATAACCTTTCTTATAGGGATACTTTCCTCATGAATAGAGAGCAGATATGGAAATGAAATATCAAAATTTGAGGCAAACGGAAGATGAGAATGTTTCATTATGTGAATATAACTTCAAAAGGTAAAAAATACCTGATATGGACTATATATGTAATCCAATGGGAAATATTGATTGATTATTTGTGGAATAATTCCATTCATATGATGGGAAGTGGTCTATCAAAAATTCTCATCATACAAATACATAGTCTCATGTGTTATCAAGATAGAAAAAAATTTATCTAAGTCTTATAACTTTAAAGGAATGCAACAGAAGAAGTGGGATTCTAAAAACTATTGAAATGTAAATAATGAAATGGGGAAGAAGGGATGATTTTACATTACAACATATGATAATTTTGGAAGGAAACACCCTAGTGCTTACATAAAAAGAAAAGGGGTGTGCTACAAGTGTGGATAGAAAGAACATGATGCTAGTGACTGCAACGGAAATATAGAAGCTATTAATGTTCAATGCTATAATTATAGGAAAAGGGATACTTTTCTAATGATTTTCCAAAGTGTCAAGGAAACATGCCACATAAAAGGAAAAGTGAGTAGAGACAAGCTTATGCGATCACAACTGCTGATATTGATGTTTCTAATGAAATGGTGGAAGGTACATTAATCTTTTCCTCATTCTTAGAAAATGGTTTATTTGATTTTGAATTATCACATTATTTCATATCTTAACTATTTCCCATGAAAATTAGATATTTCCAATTTTATTTAATAAGGGATTTATCATTCAAAACTCTTAAGGGAAGTATCATTAAAACAATGATGTGTCAGGAAGTCCCCATTCTGGAATATAATCTTGTTTTATCTACTAATTTTATTATCATAATAATTTCTGAATTTTATTTAATCCTTGGTATGGATTGGATTTTGAATCATGATGAAAAAATATATTGCAAGAAGAACAAGGCTAAAATTTCTACGAACGATATTTAATCCCTTATCATTAAAATATAAACATCATCATCTGGTTCTTATCTAGATCCACCCCCAGTAGCTCCACATAGTGCATTTCTTATCAAGGATGGTAATGTAATACCTATGGGTGAGGAAATAAATATTCATATTTAGGATGTTCTTATTGTGTATGAATATATTGATGTTTTTTAAGGATTTACCAAGACATCATTTATATTGGAAAGTTGAATTCTCCATTGATTTAATTCCTAATCAAAGGACTATATCAATTACTCTTTATAGAATGTACATTGTGGAAGTAGTATAATTGAAGAAACAACTAGATAAATTGAGTGATAAAGGATTAATTCTCCCAAGTGTTTCTCCCAAGGGATTCCATCTTCTTTTCATTAAGAAGAAAGATGGATATATGAGGTTATGTGTTGACTGCAAGGAGATCAATGATATAACAAGAAAGAACATGTATCCCCTACCTCGCATTGTTGATTTATTTGATCATCATCATGGAGCCCAATAATATTTAAAAATTTACCTTTGATCTAGATATAATCCGTTGTGAGTAAGGGAGGAAGACATTCCAAAGACACCATTACAAAGCATGTGTGAGCACTACAAGTTTACAATATCACCTTTTGGACTCACTAATGCAGTATCTATTTTCATGTATCTAATAAATTGTGTTTTCAAGGAATATATTGATGAATTTTGGTGGTATATATTGATGATATTCAGGTATACTCCAAAAGCTATGAAGGTCGTGAGAATCGAATGCGAACTATTCAGAATACTCTTAGAAAAAATGAACTATATGTGAAGTTTAGAAAGTGTGAATTTGTCTTCAATAGGTTTCCATTGCTGACCACACTCTCACTAAGGATGGAATATCTATTGATCCCATGAAAACAAAGGAAATACAAAAATGGGGTACCATAATGAACATAATTTAGGTGTGTAATTTTATTTTGTTCGAAGGTTATGATCAGCATTTTGGTCATAAATTTGCCTCGTTAGCCAAAACAATGAAAAGGATATTAATTAAATGGGATAAGTGCATATGGAAAAAATAATGTGAGGAATATTTTGATTAATTGAAGAGGATATTAGTGAATGAACTGATCATCACTTAGTCATTAGGTAATGGTATATTTTCTATCTATAGTGATGCCTCAATGAATATACTTTGTTGCATCCTTATGCATACTGATAGAGTTCATTTATATGCATCACAACAGTTAAAAATTCGTGAACAAATCTATCATACTCATAAACATTAGTTAGCATCTATAATCTTTGCTCTGAATATATTGAGCCATTTTATCTATGAAAAAATGTTTGAGATATATAAATATTATAATAAAATGAAATATATCTTCTCCTAAAAGGAACTCAACCTGGGGAAAAGGAGATGGCATGATATACTCAAGGATTTTATTATTCCATACACTACCACCCATGAAAGGAAAATAAGGTATCTGATGCAATGAGTAGGTTGGATCATTATGTCCCAAATGAAATGTGGATTGAAAGGGATCTCATGTTTATGGATCTACTAAAGATGGATATGGGAATTGTCAAAGGAGGTTAAATATCAATACTTTACCATTTGGTTTCCAAACCATATTTGTTTGAATGGATTACAACTTCTTAGTCAGATAATGAGAATATACAAAAGAAAATTAAATGTGTGACTGATGGGATGATGGTTGGATTCATGTGTGAAATAGGAATTCTGAAATATGGGAAGAGGTATATGTTCACTCTATACTTGAACTGAAAAAGGGATTCATTGGATTATGCTCATAGCTCTAATTTCTTTATACACCCCGGTAGCACTAAAATGTACAGAGGTTTGGAAGAACATCTCTTGTGTGTCAAAAAGATGTGGTAAATTGATGATTATGTATCATGATATTTAGTCTATCAACATGTGAAGGCTAAATTACAACATCCTATATAATTCATGAAAACTCTTAAAATTCCTACATGTAAATGGGACGACATCACCATGTATTCATTCACTATATTACCCAAAACACAATGAAAAAGTGATACGTTATGGTAATTATTGATCGAATTAAGGAATCATTATATTTCCTCTTTATAAGGGAGGATTTTCCACTAGAGAACCCTTCCTGAAACTATATCAATGATGTTCTGAGACTTCATTAAGCACCTCTCTCAATTTTTTCTGATCATGATCTATGATTTACATCGAAATTCTAGAAAAGTCATTAGAAAGCTTTGGATACTGAGCTACGATTGAGTATTTCATATCACCCAAAAATATATGGGAAATCATATAGGATGACCCATAAATTATAGTATATGTTGAGATCATGTTCACATGACTTTAAATGTATGCGGGATTAACACTTACCTTTACTAGAGTTTTCCTACAATAATAGTTTCCATTCAAGTATTAAAATGGGGCGTTATGAATCATTTTACAGAATGAGACGGCGTACACCAAAATGTTGGGATGAAGTTGGAGAAAGGAAGATCGTGTGCCTAGAGATTGTGGAGGAAACAACAGAAAAGTTAAAGATTATTAAAACCCATATCAAAGAATCTCAATGAAGGAAAAAGAGCTATGCTGATAATAGAAGGAAGGATTTGGAATTTCCAATAGGATATCATATTATCTTGTATGTATCTCCATGGAAGGGTAAAATATGATTTGGGATTAACTAGAAACTGATCCCTAGTTAAATTTGAACTTTTGAAATCCATAAGGGAATTTGTGTTGTTTCATATCATTTGGCAATGCCACTTATCCTGTCTAAAGTACACAATGTGTTCCATGTGTCATTTTTGAGAATGTTCACACCAGACCCAACACAAGTCCTCACTTATAAAGGAATAGAATTGGATACTGAATTTTCTTTCTATGAAGATCCAATCTGGATTCTAGAAACTGAACAATTGGTGTTGAGGAATCTGATGACTAAACTGGTAAAGGTATTATGGAAAAATTATAAATTCAAAGAGGCCACATGGGAGCCTGATGATATTATGATTAATACCTAACCAAATATTTTTTGGTGGAAACATATTTTAAACTTAGAGGATGAAATTTATAAGGAGGGGATAATGTAGAAACCCAAGGATTTAAAGATAAATTTAATATTGAATTCATCAAACACATAGTATCTACAAAACAATGCTCGTTATAACCATGACAATAAACATAATTTTTCCACTTTTATGATTTGAATTTTGAAAAACATACATACAAGATTATATTCAGTAATATATTTAGAGTCTAATAAGATAAACCTAAATTATGGTGAATAGTAAAAACCTTTTATGAATTGTAATATGAACCTTATGAATAGTAAATCATATTATTATTTTATTATCTAATTTTTCTAAGATAATGAGATACTGATTATTTTTTCAAGTAGATATTAAATGAATTATACTTTTAAAATTGTTTCCTTTCAAATTAATTTGGATTTTAGTTAATAATTAAATTAATCATATTCAAAAAATTATTTTCAAAAAATGATGATCATTTTTGAATTCTACATGTCAAAAATTTGGTTTGGGTTAATTTTTGGTATTTTTCAGAAGTACTCAATTTTTTATGAATTGTAAAATATGGTAATTTATCATATATATACATTATCAGTTAAATTAACTATTGCTAGAATCATGTATAATGTACTCATATTTGATTTGAACTCACATGTACTTATTATTAGTATGGGTCACATGAATCAATAATATTGGTTTCCCTGATGGAAATATTTAAATAATGAATAATATATTCAAAAATCACCCCTCTCCTCTTCTATAAAACACCCCTCACTCCCTTTTCTCTTCACTCCGCTCAAGACCTATTCATTTTATTAATTATGATTAAATGTCCTCCCAAGATAATTCCTCATGTCTATCATCTATTTTTCACAAAAAAACATCCAAAACCTCTACCTTAAAGAGGCTCTAAATGAAGATAACATTAATAGGTAAATTCCGCTTCTCATTACTTTTATTTCAAGTCCCTTTCTTTTCTTTTATATTACTCACATATTTTCTTCCAAATTTTATGATAAATCTAGTACTGTACATTTACTGTAATGTTGTTATGATAATTGAATAATTCATCATCATCTATCCTTTTCCCTTCTTTTATACTAGAAATGAAAACACCAATTGAAATGTGTTAATTTATCACATTTAAGGACGACTATTTTTCAAATAATATTTCTATCTTTAATTTTTGACATGAAAACTTTTTTATGTTTCAATCAAACCATAATATATGTATTATATATTATTTTATGTTCTAGAATCTTTTTGTACACATTGTATTAATTTATAAATAAAAATGAGTTCGTTGTGGTCAAAACCACCAATTAACCCAAACAATTGTCATTAATGTTTTATAAAATGATTCATCTTCACTACAAATGACGAAATAAATTTTATAACCATATAATAATATTTTTATTCAATTATATAATATAATTTTAATTCTATAAAACCATTATCATTCTACATGTATATCTGTACATGAATATAAGTAAATTGGTCATGAAAACCAATAATGAAAACACTCCAAAACAATGAAATTGAATCTCTTAACACATAAAAAGGCCATGAATGAAGCTAATAAGGTCATACTAAATCAATTATATATAGATGTTTTTATGTAATTATTAATTTATAAACCTAAATTTTATTATAATGGTTATTATGATCACATGAGGAACACCTTCGGACTTAAGGTAAGGGTTTACTACATGAACCTTCAATTTCTTTTAGGTTACACTTTGTCTTTATTTATCAAAATTAAATTATTAATAATTATTATTTAATCCTCATAAATTTTGTGGGAATTCTATATATATGTGTTGAAACAATAATACTTTTTTATTTAATGGGATTAACAGGCTTTAAAAGGAACATTGAAAATTCATTAAAAAATACAATCCTAATTGAAGATAATTTCTCAAATTCATACATGTTTTATAGGGATATCTATAATATTTTCAATAAACCATTATATTTATAAAATAACTCATTTTATTATTAAAATAATATCATACTTTTTTTATAGTTTTATTCAAAGAATTTTTCCAAAATAACACTTCTTTTAAATGTAAAAGATAACTTTTCTCTTGAATTACTCGATGATTTTATAAGAGTATATTAATCTGTTTCAACAATCTTGTTAAATATTATATATCATTGAGATTAAAATTTTATGTTATCATATACGATATTTAATTTATTTTTTTATTTTTAGTTTGACAATGGATGTGCTATCATAAAACCATTCACCAATTTACTTTGAATGGATAATGTTTATGCTTAATATTCATGGAATGTTATATACATTTAATATGTTAGTTTCAATATGAATGTATATGTTGTTTATGTATTCTCATTCATGCGAGGAATTAATTGCACTTTTTAAGTGTCTTTTGGGGCCTGATATATCCCTTTAATTTATCAGAAGGCCTCATGAGATGAATATATATGGACTTGGCCAAAGACTTTCCCATTTTTTGATGTGGTTTTCCCCGTGGTCTTAATCATTTTTAGATTTCTTGGTCGAGGCCTTGACGAAATGTTTCCTATTGTATGACATATGAATTTTCATAATTATGAAGCTATAAATTCATAGTTCATGTGGTTATTTGAATAGTATAATACCCATGATTATGTTTTATAATGGAAATGTTTACTCAGTTCACATTCCTTCCATAATGAGTTCAAGTTTATTATTTTTAAAGGCATATATTTTAAATTATTTACCATGACAAATTTTTATGTTTATAATATCTTCAATTGTATTATTTACTCATTCTAAACAATAGAGCTCACCCCTTCATATGTTTCTTTTTTTTCAGGACATGAAGAGGTATATTATGATTTCCTTTCAAGGATAATATTAGAGTGGTGGATGTTCCTAATTGAATTTTTAGGTTGTTTTTCATTTTATGTTGTAATGGTGAACTTATGTATGTATCTAGTTTCATAAATATACTAAAGAATTCATTAATATAGGTTATGAAATTCTTGTAGTCAATATAATGTAATGTTATAAGACAAAAACTGCAGGAAACTAAGGGCGGGTCTTTACAAGGTGAGACATCTTGTTTCATTGATCACTCTCTGTACGGTCAAGAATTTCAACTGGTTGTTCATTATAAGGAAGATACTTCTCTAGTGGTATGACCTATATGCTCAGTACATGGTAATGGTAAGGTATGTACTTCTTAAAGTGATATACATGGAAAATTGATTGTAATTGAGTGATATTTGTAGGAAATTTCTTGTCAAAGGATATCCTTCTTGTACGATCAAGAATCTCAAAGGGACAGATATACCTAGGGATTAGTTTCCATTTCTTCCTAAACCATATAAAGCTCTAATTGGGAGTGATTCACATAAAAAACTTACCATAACCTTAAAATTATAGATCACACCAATGGTTATCGGTATAATATTCTTATTGACATTTTTATTCCTTTATATCCTCTTAATTGGTTATTTTTTTTCTTGACCATTTCATCATCTATATTAGGTCCCAATAGATTTCTTTCCCTAGATTAAACTGTACACATTAGATCTATACATTTCATCACATATATGGATTTATAAGGGTCCTTCTGAATGCATGAGTGAAATATATTATTGTAGGAAAACTAAACTAGAGGAAGGATTTGATCCCAACCACCTTTTAAATCCAACGAACATGATCCCAATATATCCTAGAGGGTTTGAATTTCTCTTTCAGAATGACCCTCTGTTTGAGGATGATAATAAGTGATGAAACTCAATTCTATATCATGTTCTTAATGAAGAAATTGTTAAAACATTTAGGTGAACCTCATATCCCAATAAGATATAATATAAAGGTGTAATCCATGAAACCTTTCCACTTCTTTAATGTATTTCCTGGAAAGCTGATCTACAGATATATCTGATATGGTAGTAATAAAGTGTGCTTACCTAGTAAGGAGATCAACTACCACCCGCATAGAATTATACTATTTATATGGTATGGGGAGTCAAATGAAAAATACCATAATGATGTTCTCCCATTTCCATTCAAGTATCGGTAATGGATAAAACATCCCTTTAGAATATTTTATTTCGACCTTAACTTACCAGAATACCAAGAAATGAGATAAATACTCCATAATATTACTCTTTATTTCATCCCACTATATGTATTCCTTAAAATATCTATACATCTTTGTTCTTATAGGATTAATATATAATTAAGAACTATTAGCTTCCCCTAATACCTCGTTATTCAAATCTACTATGGAAAGAAACCATACATAGTTCTTGATACTTATTATTTAATCCTAATAAAGGTTAAAATCACTATCATTTCTAACCATGTTTTGTATCTATATATCTTCTTTATGTGCCTCTCTAATATTAACAAGTATAGAGGGTTAAAAAAATCAATTTATAATGATAAGATATCTCCCCTTCCATCTAGATTTATATATCAATCATTTAGAAATTTGGTTAAAATTGGATATTTTGTGATCCCCATCATGTATATTCTAGCATAATCCTTTTGACTCAAATTATCATCCACATTGTTATCATTCAGAGGATGGTAATGTATTGAGAAGATATAATCCATTATCATATCTAACTATATACTTCTAGTTCATGATTAAATACTTTTCGGAAAATATAAATTTTTTGATTTCATTATCAGTATATGTATCATACCATTCTCAATAAATATAATACCTTTATATCATTAGTGAAAATTTACCGTTGATAACTCAAAATAATGGGATGGGTAATTTTTCTCATTTGTCACGACCCGTCCTCGGGGCCCGTGCCGTGACTACCCCAAGCCCGCCTTCCATAGGCCAGGGGCTGGCGACTAGCACCAAGGCGTAAAATCCCAGTAAACAGGGAAGGCATTGCCTTTATAAGTAACAACCACACAGAGTCAGCAAGCGGAAAGTAAAGTGCAGAAAAGTAAAGGGGGCCGGAAATACAAGCCCAACTGTAAAGTACAACTGAAAAGTAAAGTACAGCAACTGAAGAAAAGACGGCGACCTCGTGTCGTCCACTGGCAATCCCACCTGAAGGGTGGGTACAGATAGCCTCCAGGGTCCTCGGGTCCCACGTCCGCTCCGAGCACGTCCCGCCCAGTGGTCCACCTCCAGGTACCGTCCTGCTCCACGCCCCAACCGTGATCAGCGCTGTCCGTCGTCTGCAACCAACACAACAAGGTGCGGGCATAGCCCGTGCAGGGGTGAGTACAACTACTCAGTAAGGACCCCGAGACCCCCGAAGGTCTCCCGAAATCCCCAAAGGATATAGCACAAAAGGAGGATGCAATCACGAAGTAACATCTGACTCGACTTAGGTATATGCCCATACATATACCTAAGTCCCCAATTCCAGCTCTGCTCACGAGCTCAAGAACAACTCAATCCACAAAGGAAAGCAAGACTCAAATCCACAAAGGAGAGTAAACAGTAAATCCACATAGGATAGTTCAACTCAATCCACAAAGGAGAGTAACATAAGATTCAGCTCAACCAGGTATACTTTTTCAGATGACGTCAAAGATGATCACTGATCCATCTAAGTCGTCGGACCCACGAAGGATCGATAGGTACTAACCCCCGCAAAAGACCCACACGGGATCGGGCTCACACAGAACCTGTAGGCAGTGGCTCACACAGAACCGGTAGTAAGGACCCACATAGGATCGGGCTCACACAGAACCTGTAGTAAGGACCCACATAGGATCGGGCTCACACAGAACCTGTAGGCACTGATCCACATGGGATCGCTGAGTGCAGTAGTCGACGCAGTCCACTGAGGATCTCTGCACAGTCATCGCCGCAGTCCACGAAGGATCTCTGCTCTGCCGTCGTCGCAGTCCATGGAGGATCTCTGCTCTGTCGTCGTCGCAGTCCACGGAGGATCTCTGCTCTGTCGTCGTCGTAGTCCACGAAGGATCTCTGCTCTGTCGTCGAGGTCACAGCCAGCGCTAGGGTTCCCGCACAAAGCGAGCTCGTTTAGGAGGGTCCGCTCCACGAGCCGAGAGGCTGATACATCAACTGACACGTAGTCCGAAGTTGATGTATCCAAAAGTTCCGTATCGACAACAGGATCTCAACGCAACAGACGGCGCGTCAATCGGACGCCCGGTCTGAGAGTTATTGGCATTTTCGTCCCAGGGGCCCGGTTGGTTTTTAGGGAAAAACCAATCCGACCGTACTCCGCCTGTATCCGATCCTCGGGCGGAGTATGCCAAAAGTTCCGTCGCACTTAGAGGAAACTACCACAGCTGACGGTACGTCGTTCGGACGTCCGTAGCTCAAGTTATGAGCGTTTCCGCTCCGAGGGCCCGGTTGGTTTCGTGTACGAACCAACCCGGCCGAACCCAAAGTCTTCCGAAACCTTGAGTATAATATACCGAAACGACCGTCTCGATCCAAGGATCGCGTAGCCGCTGACGGTTCGTCAATCGGAGGTCCCAGGCCCAAGATATGGGCGAAAGACCGAAGAGGGCCCGAAACGGGGGTTCTGGGCCCGGGGCGACCCGGCCCGAACCCCCCCTTGGGTCGGCCCAACCGGGCCGGCCCGAACCGGCTCGGCCGGGTCCGGTCCGGCCTGGGCGCGGCCCGGCCGACCGGACCGGCCGGCTCGGCTTCGGCCGAGCGGCCGAACAGACAGCCGCGGGTTTGACCCGCGGCTTTGAGGGAAACGCGGCCCCGCGGGGGGGGGGGGGGGGGGGGGGGGGGGCGCCTGCCACGCGGACGCGGCCGGGCCGCCGCGTCCGTTCCCGTTTCCGCGCGGCCGCGGAACCGGCCGCCGCCGCCGCGGCCGCCGCCTCCGGTCGCCGGCGCCGCCGCCGCCTTCCGCGGGCCGCCGGAGACGCTCCAGTGGCCCGATTCCTTTCCCGTCTGCGACGTTGTTCCTCCCGGGACGCGTCCTTCACTGCGAAATCAACAAATGGCCCTTGCGTCGTGCTTTTGCAGTCGTCCGCCAAATCCGCACAAAAAGGAAGATCGGCGGAGGGTTGCCGGGTCTTGTTCGTTAGACCCGCACCCTCCGCGTTAGTCATAAACCACGGGAGGAATAATCAACAACAATTTTAAATAAATTAAAATTGTCGGAGATCATGTTCTTCATTTTAAAAGAATAAACACGGGAAATAAGATAAAATAATCCAACATCCCTTACCTTGTCGTCGTCGTCGGACGAGAGGTCGTCGCGGAAGAAGGAGATCGTCGCGTCGTCGCGGTATCCGGCGTCACGTCGCCAATCTCCGGATCAAGATCAAACGGATTAATTTAAATCCGTTGATATTGAATTATATAAAAAAAAGGGAGAAATAAAAGATTTGATTCTCACCTTTGTTGCCGGACGAGGATCGGCCGCGGAAGAAAAGGCGTCGCCGAAGAACGTCGCGGGTAGGGCTCGTCGACGTCGCAGATCTCGGTGTGCGTCGTCGAATTCCGGTCGCCGGCGTTCTTCGCGTTCTTCGCGTTCTTCGCGGAGAGGGTGGAGGCTCAGAGGAATTGCACAACGATAGCAATCCTCCAAAATAGACAAGTTGTCTATTTTATTATTTTGCCAACGAACGCAAAACGCGTAAGTAACGACCCAATTAATTCGTTGAATTAATTCAACGAATAAAACAGCCCATTTAATTCACGAAAGAAACAGCCCAATTAAATGGTCTGTTAAGAATTAAAGAAAACGCGTCGGTTGACTTTTCAGTTACTTTGACGGGTTTTCGCGGGTGCGTTACTTAGCGAAAGAAACGGCGGGGCTCGTGCGGGCCCCACCTCACAAATATCCTACCAAGGGGGTAGGATATTTCCGGATAGCATCCTATACAGTTCAACTCAGTTCAAGCCGTCTTTAAGTGACTTCAAGTGGCTTCCAAGCAGCTTAAGTGAAATAAAATAAAGTTGTCTCACAAACTTTATTTTATTTCTGACTTAAAGCCGCAAAATTTAAAAACCACGGTTGAGCAAACGCAACTCCGGAAGAAGCGTTTCTAAGCAAATACCGGCGCTGCGATTTCATCGGTGCCCTCAGAATTCGATTCCGGGCACCGGTTCAAAAGATAGAAAAACCCGCTCGTCCGTTCACTGAACGTACCCGAGCCAATCTTCGGAAATTGATTCCGGGCACACCGGGCCTCGGAATCAGGTGCCGTCTGAAGCTGCGCTCTTCTAAAATTCCAAAGAAAATTAAGAAAAAAATTTCCTTGAAATTTGCGGGTCTTTACATTACTCCCACCTCAGGGCTTTACGTCCCCGTAAAGATACATCAAAAATTAGGGGAACAAATGGGGGTACTGAGCACGCATCTGAGCCTCCCGCTCCCAAGTGCTCTCCTGGAGGTTCCCGTGCTGCCATCTGACGCGCACAAGAGGAATCGACCGCCCACGTAGGACCCACTCCTGTCGATCCTTGATCTCCACTGGGACCTCCGCAAAAGTCGCCCCATCGTCCACGTCCAGCTCCCCAAAGTCGATGATGTGCGTCGGGTCGTGCACGTATCTCCTCAGCTGAGACACGTGAAAGACGTCGTGCACCCGGTGCAACTGAGGTGGTAGAGCCAGGCGATAAGCCACCTCTCCTATCCTGCTGAGGACCTGGAAAGGCCCGATGAAGCGTGGAGACAACTTGCCGCCTCGGCCAAATCTCCGTAAACCACGTCGAGGTGAGACACGCAAAAAGACGTGGTCGCCATCCTCGAACTCTAGTGGCCTCCGCCTCCTGTCAGCATATGACTTCTGCCGGCTCTGAGCTGTCCTCATCCTCTCCTGGATGATCTGGACCTTCTCTGTCGTGGCTCGGACCATCTCTGGTCCCACGAGTGCTGACTCCCCAGGGTCTGTCCAGCACAACGGTGATCTGCAGGGTCTGCCGTACAACGCCTCGTATGGTGCCATCCCGATGGTGGAGTGGTAGCTGTTGTTGTACGCGAACTCCACCAAGGGTAGGTGGTCCTCCCAGCTGCGACCAAAGTCGAGAACACATGCACGGATCATGTCCTCGAGTGTCTGTATAGTCCTCTCCGTCTGACCATCCGTCTGAGGGTGGAAGGCTGTGCTCAGACGGAGCCGCGTCCCGAACGCCTCCTGCAACCCCTTCCAAAGCCGGGAAGTGAAACGAGCATCTCGATCGGAGACGATAGATGATGGCACACCGTGAAGCCGTACGATCTCCTGGACGTAGAGACGTCCCAAGCTCTCCACTGAGCCCTGCTCTCTGATGGGTAAGAAGTGTGCCGACTTGGTGAGTCGGTCGACAATCACCCAAATGGAGTCGTGACCTCTGGAAGTGCGTGGAAGTCCAGTCACGAAGTCCATAGATATGCCGTCCCACTTCCACTCCGGGACCTCCAAGGGTTGTACCAAGCCTGCTGGTACCTGATGCTCTGCCTTCACCTGCTGGCAGGTGAGGCATCGTGAAACGAACTCTGCCACAGCTTTCTTCATGCCCGGCCACCAGTGCTGTCGCCTGAGATCCTGGTACATCTTCGCCACTCCAGGATGTACCGCCAAGGGAGAAGTGTGAAACTCTCTCAGCACCTCCTCTCGCAAAGCGACTGGTACGAAGGTACGTCCTCTGAAAAGGATGTCGTGCTCTGCTCCAAGGGAGAAGCCATCAGGCGCCTGACCAGAGGATATCAGTGCACGCCGGGTCTCACAGTCAGCGTCCTCACGCTGAGCCTCTCTGACCCGCTGTAGAAGTGGAGGAGAGACTGTGAGAGACTGAAGAAAGGCTGCTCCGCCTCTATCCACGAAGGATATCTGCAAGGAGGCTAGCTGCTCCGTCGCCTCCTCAAGTAGCTGAATGCCCGTCCTACTGCTGAGGGAATCGGCTACCACGTTCCCCTTCCCAGGAGTATAGACTATCTCAAAGTCATAGTCCTGGAGGAACTCAAGCCATCTCCGCTGTCTCAGGTTCAGGTCCTTCTGGGAGAAGATATATCTGAGACTCTGGTGGTCAGAAAAGACTGTGAAGCGCTCGCCCATCAGGTAGTGCCGCCAAGTCTTCAGAGCGAAGACCACTGCTGCTAACTCCAGGTCATGAGTGGCGTAGTTATGCTCATTTGGCCTCAAATGACGTGATCTGTAGGCGATCACGGCCCGCTCCTGCATCAGGACGCATCCGAGTCCAGTCCCTGATGCATCGCAGTAAACTACGTATCCAACTCCCTCCTCAGGCAACCTCAAGATAGGTGCGCTGGTCAATCTCTGCCTCAGCTCCTGGAAGCTCTGCTGACATCTGTCTGACCACACAAAGGGTTTCCCCTTCTTCGTCAAGGCTGAGAGTGGTGCCGCAACTCTGGAGAAGTCTGGCACAAATCTCCGATAGTATCCGGCTAGGCCCAAGAAGCTCCGCACCTCCGTCACGCTCTTGGGTGGCTCCCAAGCTAGTACTGCCTCGATCTTCGCGGGATCCACTGCAACTCCCGCCTCAGAAATGACGTGCCCCAAGAAATGGACCTCACGTAACCAGAACTGGAATTTTGAGAGCTTGCCATAAAGCTGGTGCCCTCGGAGTGTGTCTAGCACAACTCGCAGGTGGTAGGCATGATCCTCCTCAGTCGTTGAGTATACCAAAATGTCGTCAATGAAGACCACGACAAATCAGTCGAGGTATGGCTGGAAGATCCTGTTCATGAGGCTCATGAACACTACTGGAGCATTGGTTACGCCGAATGGCATAACCAAGAACTCATAATGGCCATACCGACACCTGAAGGCCGTCTTCTGCACGTCCTCGTCTCGAACTCTGAGCTGATGATAGCCTAACCAGAGGTCTATCTTCGAGAACCACCGCGCTCCCTTGAGCTGATCGAAGAGGTCATCAATCCGTGGCAGCGGATACTTGTTCCTCACTGTCACCTGGTTCAGGCGACGATAGTCGACACATAGTCGCAATCTCCCGTCCGCCTTCTTGGCGAACAAAATCGGGGAAGCCCAGGGTGAAACACTGGGTCGGATAAACCCCTTGCTCTGCAAGTCCTCCAACTGTACCCGCAGCTCCCGAAGCTCTGCGGGGGCCATCCGATATGCTGGAGTAGATATCGGGGCTGTCCCGGGGTACAAGTCGATGTAAAAGTCTACCTCTCTACGAGGAGGTAGCCCCGGAACGTCGTCGGGAAATACGTCCACGTACTGGTCCACCACTGCAGGAAAAGCTGGACTCCGCACGTCCACTGCTCCTAGGATGAGGCTAGCCAACTGATGAGAGATGGGCTGCACTCTCCTCCGCCGAAGTCCATCCTGTGCTGCAAAGGTTCCCTTCTCGCCGGTGAAGGTAAACCTGCTCCCGTCGGTGCGAACACATCGCACCTTGCGCCTAAAACATTCGATCTGGGCATGAACCGTGGATAGCCAATCCATGCCCAAGATGACGTCGTAAGGCCTCGACGCCGCTACAAGGAGATCCCAGCCGAAGCTCTCGCCTCCTAGAGTAAGCTCACACTGCCGGCACCAGTGCGTAATCGTCGAGTCTTCTCCCGTAGGAGTCTCTAGCCGTAAGGATCGAGCCAACGGCTCAGTCGGAATCTCCGAGCTCCGAACAAGGGCAGAGGCTATGAAAGAGTGACTCGCTCCTGTGTCTATAAGTACTGCATCAAGGGTGGAATAGACACAGATCGTACCTCGAATCATCTCTGGAAAGTCGGGGTCTTAGGCCTCCACTGCCTGGAGCTGGGCCTGTCCCTGCCCGCCAGCTCCATGTGGTCGAGGTGGCCCTCCTGGTGGTGGTGGGGGTAGAGCCTGGAAGCGTCGCCCACCACCCGCTGCTCGGCCAGCTCCTCTGCCTCGTCCGCCTCCTCCCTGCGGACCGCCACGGTCGACCCTCTGCCTCTGCCTGGGTGGCCCCTCCACCGTCTGCTGCTCCTCTGGTCGGCGAGTCGGGCAGTCACGAGCCATGTGACCCTGCCCGCCGCAGGTGTAGCACAGCTTGCCTCTCGGAAGGCTGGCACTCCGCTGTGTGCCCTGCACCGCTGAGCCGGTGTCCTGAGGCCGTCTGCGTGGGGGTCTGGTCTGCCTGGACCCGAGAGTCATCCGTCGGCTACCTGCTGCCGAAGACTCAGCTACCTGCCGCCCTGCGCTAGGTCTCGCCGCTGAAGAAGGCTCTGCCAGGAAGCTCTCGATCAGGAGGGCTCACTCCAGCACTCCCGCCTGGGTCAGAATGCTGAGGGAGATCAGCGACGCCCGAATCTCCTGTCGCAAGCCCTGCTCGAAGGTCCGGGCCCGGAAGAAGGGGTCCCGTACCATGTCGGTCGAGTAGCGAGATAGGTCAGTGAACCTCGCCGCGTACCGAGCGACCGTCATGCTGCCCTGGCGCAGCTGGAGAAGCTCCTGGATGCGCACCGCTCGGAGGGTGGCCGGGACGAACTCAGAGCGGAAGAGGCTCTCGAAGTCCGTCCAGAGAAAGGATGCCTCATCGTGAACCTGGAGCATCAGGCTCCACCATCGTCCTGCCGCTGCCTGCAGGAGGCTCGCTGCGAGAATCACCATGAGATCCGCTGGTGTCCTCACTAGCCTAAAGATCCGTACCACCGCCTCTAGCCAGTCCTCGGGCGGCCTGGGGGTCCGCCTCACCGCGAAACCTGGGCGGTCGCTGGCTCTGAAACTCATGCAGTGCCCTGAGGCGACGTGCATCGTCAGCGTCTGGTACTGGCAGCATCGGTGGCTCGGCGGGTAAAGCTACCGCCGGTGCCACTGCTGGAAAAGGGCCCTGCACCGAGGCCTCGTCGCTCGGTGGGCTGCCGTCGCGCCCTACACTCGGAACCCTAGCTGGCTGTCGTCGCGGGGCCATCCTGAAAAGGAGAACAAGAGCACCACAGTCAGAACAGTATACCTGGTGAGCTGGAACAAGTAATCACAAGGAAAACTTGAGACTTTCATGAAGCAGATCAGTATACCCGGTGAGCTGACACAAGTAATCACAAAGAAAACTTGAAACACACACGCAATCAATGTTTTCATGCATTAAGTCGGAAATCAGGAGTCAGGGTCCTGGTGTACGGATACGTCGGCCGCCGCACCAACACTGGGCTCCCTGAACTGATAACCACACTCAATACACTAAACACTATTTCTTCATATAGAATGAAAGGACGATCAGAGTCTGCGGTAGAACCGACCCCTCTGATACCAATTTGTCACGACCCGTCCTCGGGGCCCGTGCCGTGACTACCCCAAGCCCGCCTTCCATAGGCCAGGGGCTGGCGACTAGCACCAAGGCGTAAAATCCCAGTAAACAGGGAAGACATTGCCTTTATAAGTAACAACCACACAGAGTCAGCAAGCGGAAAGTAAAGTGCAGAAAAGTAAAGGGGGCCGGAAATACAAGCCCAACTGTAAAGTAAAACTGAAAAGTAAAGTACAGCAACTGAAGAAAAGACGGCGACCTCGTGTCGTCCACTGGCAATCCCACCTGAAGGGTGGGTACAGATAGCCTCCAGGGTCCTCGGGTCCCACGTCCGCTCCGAGCACGTCCCGCCCAGTGGTCCACCTCCAGGTACCATCCTGCTCCACGCCCCAACCGTGATCAGCGCTGTCCGTCGTCTGCAACCAACACAACAAGGTGCGGGCATAGCCCGTGCAGGGGTGAGTACAACTACTCAGTAAGGACCCTGAGACCCCCGAAGGTCTCCCGAAATCCACAAAGGATATAGCACAAAAGGAGGATGCAATCACGAAGTAACATCTGACTCGACTTAGGTATATGCCCATACATATACCTAAGTCCCCAATTCCAGCTCTGCTCACGAGCTCAAGAACAACTCAATCCACAATGGAAAGCAAGACTCAAATCCACAAAGGAGAGTAAACAGTAAATCCACATAGGATAGTTCAACACAATCCACAAAGGAGAGTAACATAAGATTCAGCTCAACCAGGTATACTTTTTCAGATGACGTCAAAGATGATCACTGATCCATCTAAGTCGTCGGACCCATGAAGGATCGATAGGTACTAACCCCCGCAAAAGACCCACACAGGATCGGGCTCACACAGAACCTGTAGGCAGTGGCTCACACAGAACCGGTAGTAAGGACCCACATAGGATCGGGCTCACACAGAACCTGTAGTAAGGACCCACATAGGATCGGGCTCACACAGAACCTGTAGGCACTGATCCACATGGGATCGCTGAGTGCAGTAGTCGACGCAGTCCACTGAGGATCTCTGCACAGTCGTCGCCGCAGTCCACGAAGGATCTCTGCTCTGCCGTCGTCGCAGTCCACGGAGGATCTCTGCTCTGTCGTCGTCGCAGTCCACGAAGGATCTCTGCTCTGTCGTCGAGGTCACAGCCAGCGCTAGGGTTCCCGCACAAAGCGAGCTCGTTTAGGAGGGTCCGCTCCACGAGCCGAGAGGCTGATACATCAACTGACACGTAGTCCGAATTTGATGTATCCAAATGTTCCGTATCGACAACAGGATCTCAACGCAACAGACGGCGCGTCAATCGGACGCCCGGTCTGAGAGTTATTGGCATTTTCGTCCCAGGGGCCCGGTTGGTTTTTAGGGAAAAACCAATCCGACCGTACTCCGCCTGTATCCGATCCTCGGGCGGAGTATGCCAAAAGTTCCGTCTCACTTAGAGGAAACTACCACAGCTGATGGTACGTCGTTCGGACGTCCGTAGCTCAAGTTATGAGCGTTTTCGCTCCGAGGGCCCGGTTGGTTTCGTGTACGAACCAACCCGGCCGAACCCAAAGTCTTCCGAAACCTTGAGTATAATATACCGAAACGACCGTCTCGATCCAAGGATCGCGTATCCGCTGACGGTTCGTCAATCGGAGGTCCCAGGCCCAAGATATGGGCGAAAGACCGAAGAGGGCCCGAAACGGGGGTTCTGGGCCCGGGGCGACCCGGCCCGAACCCCCCCTTGGGTCGGCCGAACCGGGCCGGCCTGAACCGGCTCGGCCGGGTCCGGTCCGGCCTGGGCGCGGCCCGGCCGACCGGACCGGCCGGCTCGGCTTCGGCCGAGCGGCCGAACAGACAGCCGCGGGTTTGACCCGCGGCTTTGAGGGAAACGCGGCCCCGCGGGGTGGGGGGGGGGCCGCCTGCCACGCGGACGCGGCCGGGCCGCCGCGTCCGTTCCCGGTTCCGCGCGGCCGCGGAACCGGCCGCCGCCGCCGCGGCTTCATCCGCGGCGGACTTCCTCCACGGCGGCGCGCCGGCCGCCGCCCCCTCCGGTCGCCGGCGCCGCCGCGCCGGCGACCCGCGCCGCCGCCGCCTTCCGCGGGCCGCCGGAGACGCTCCGGTGGCCCGATTCCTTTCCCGTCTGCGACGTTGTTCCTCCCGGGACGCGTCCTTCACTGCGAAATCAACAAATGGCCCTTGCGTCGTGCTTTTGCCGTCGCCCGCCAAATCCGCACAAAAAGGAAGATCGGCGGAGGGTTGCCGGGTCTTGTTCGTTAGACCCGCACCCTCCGCGTTAGTCATAAACCACGGGAGGAATAATCAACAACAATTTTAAATAAATTAAAATTGTCGGAGATCATGTTCTTCATTTTAAAAGAATAAACACGGGAAATAAGATAAAATAATCCAACATCCCTTACCTTGTCGTCGTCGTCGGACGAGAGGTCGTCGCGGAAGAAGGAGATCGTCGCGTCGTCGCGGTATCCGGCGTCGCGTCGCCAATCTCCGGATCAAGATCAAACGGATTAATTTAAATTCGTTGATATTGAATTATATAAAAAAAAGGGAGAAATAAAAGATTTGATTCTCACCTTTGTTGCCGGACGAGGATCGGCCGCGGAAGAAAAGGCGTCGCCGAAGAACGTCGCGGGTAGGGCTCGTCGACGTCGCAGATCTCGGTGTGCGTCGTCGAATTCCGGTCGCCGGCGTTCTTCGCGTTCTTCGCGTTCTTCGCGGAGAGGGTGGAGGCTTAGAGGAATTGCACAATGATAGCAATCCTCCAAAATAGACAAGTTGTCTATTTTATTATTTTGCCAACAAACGCAAAACGCGTAAGTAACGACCCAATTAATTCGTTGAATTAATTCAACGAATAAAACAGCCCATTTAATTCACGAAAGAAACAGCCCAATTAAATGGTCTGTTAAGAATTAAAGAAAACGCGTCGGTTGACTTTTCAGTTACTTTGACGGGTTTTCGCGGGTGCGTTACTTAGCGAAAGAAACGGCGGGGCTCGTGCGGGCCCCACCTCACAAATATCCTACCAAGGGGGTAGGATATTTCCGGATAGCATCCTATTCAGTTCAACTCAGTTCAAGCCGTCTTTAAGTGACTTCAAGTGGCTTCCAAGCAGCTTAAGTGAAATAAAATAAAGTTGTCGCACAAACTTTATTTTATTTCTGACTTAAAGCCGCAAAATTTAAAAACCACGGTTGACAAACGCAACTCCGGAAGAAGCGTTTCTAAGCAAATACCGGCGCTGCGATTTCATCGGTGCCCTCAGAATTCGATTCCGGGCACCGGTTCAAAAGATAGAAAAACCCGCTCGTCCGTTCACTGAACGTACCCGAGCCAATCTTCGGAAATTGATTCCGGGCACACCGGGCCTCGGAATCAGGTGCCGTCTGAAGCTGCGCTCTTCTAAAATTCCAAAGAAAATTAAGAAAAAAATTTCCTTGAAATTTGCGGGTCTTTACATCATTGTTCTGCAAAATCCAAGGAGAATAACGGACAAATATGCTATTATGAATATGAACACATCAAAATGCCTTCTTGTATTCAACACTATATATTAGATATGTTTATCGATTATAGGTTTTTCTAAGAACATGTTCACTGACCATCCTCTTCTTTAGTTCCATGAATTTTTCCTCACAATCAACTGTCCAGAGAAACTTGTCACTATTCCATGTTAAAATTTCAAGAGGATTTTATAGTCATGAGATATTCTCCAAAAACCATCTATAATATCAAGATAATCTACAAAAACTATAGATCTCTGTCATGATGGTTATTCTAGGCCAATATTCAATAGCCTTTGACTTTGATGTATATACAACTATAACATCTCATAAGATTATGTGACCCTAAAATGAAACCTTCTCTAGAAAAAATCACCACTTCTTAAATTTTTCAAACAATTTTTCGTTCCATAGGGTATTTAGTAAAATTATTATGTTGTATCCATTATCTTCATTTCTCATTGAGTACAAAAAAGTATCATCTATAAAGACTATCACAAACCGATTGAGGTAATATCTAAAAATAATCTGTTCATCAAATCCATGAAGATAACAGGGGAATTAGTAAGACACAAAAGAATCACTATATATTCATAGTGTTAATACTATGTACAAACTTCCTTTAGGGGTATATCCTTCTTTATGATCCTCAATTGATGATATGTAGAATGAAGGTAAACAATGGAAAATGATAATATCTTCTAAGTTGATGAAACAAGTCATCAATATGGAGAATATGATACCTTTTCATGACTTTGATATTATTCTACTCCCAATATTCATTTATGAGGATCATTGATCAGTAATTCTCTTTCATGAATAGAATTGGTTCACCCTAAGCTGACAGACATGGCCAAATTAATACCTTATAATGGTTTATTTGTGTTGTATATTCAATTATTTCACCTAAATTAAGAATATTTATAAGAGAGTCCTTAGAATTGGTGTGTAACCAAGTATCAGATCTATTGAGAACTCAACTTCTCATTTTGGTGAATGTAAAGATAACCCATCCATAAAGACATCAAAAAACTTATGAAAAATAGGCATATCGTCGATATATATTTTCTACCCAAACATTTGAGATAACCATCCATTTTGAGTTGGAATTAAGAACTATAAAATGTATGTAAGGTATATAAATATTTCATATTTATTTTCACATATATAAATGATCATTGGTTTGTTTGAAATATCATTCTTCTCTTGTTTTCCTCAATAATTGATTTCAAATTTATAAAGATAAATACATTCCATGCCTATAATGACAACAAATTCAACAAGGGGAAGAATGACAAGATTTATAGGAATTACATTCCCACAATTGTAAATTAGAGAGGAATCATACACATGGCATGAAATCATCATATCATGTGAAGATTTCAATGCTAATTCAATATCTAATCATTTAGGTGGAATCTTAATACCCATAGAAAATTCATTTATTTGAAATAGTTGGTATATCCAAAATCAAATAAGATATTAGTAGTTCTAGAGTGGATGGTATGTGTTACTTTCCCTATATCGTTAACACTCAGCTTTTCAGAAATAGGGATCACATGAGATTTTCCATGGTCTATTGGGTTAAGAGGTTTCCAATTCCGAACATCATAACCAACCATTGGGTTTGAAAATTAGTTTATATATTTCCCATCACCCTTACACCCAAATCACGGAAGTGTGAGAGGTTCATTCGGTAATTATTTTCCTATATTTTCATAATTGGCCACCATCATCCCATCATTGTGATAATAAATTATGTGATGTCCTTTCTTTATGCACATAAAACACTTTTTAGACCCCATAAAAAAAATTTCCTCCATTTTTCATTCCATACATAGAGAATGACAGAAGTCTCATCTACTTAACTTCATGGGTTTTATATCGTCATATGAAATCTATCTTCCTTCTCTTGTTAAAACCATGATTCTGATAAGTATCTCCAACATCTATTTCAAATTTTATTTCACAATGCTCAATAAATTTTTATATACTAATATCTCTTATGGATAATAACTTATTGATATTTGGATTTAAGATAAAAATAATATATCAACACTACGTTTAGGATGTATTATAATTCCAGAATAATACCTTTCATGTCCTATTAAATTTGCCTCATATGTACCGATAGATTCCTCCTCCTTATTCATCAAATCAGTGAACTCATTTTCCATATTCTTATGAAGAAAACAAGGATATTAATTTTTTAATAATAACTTCTCATACTCCTACCAATATATGGATTCAATTTTATCTTGTTTTCTTTATTTCATGATTAGAGGCCACCACTAGCCTGCTTCACATTCTAAATAATATACAACCTTTATGAATTTACCATGATCCAAAAACTATAGAACCAAGAAAATATTTTTTGTGGAACTGATATAGTGTTTATAAAGAAGTTGATTATAAGAACCTATGAAATAAGGTTGACTTTACCTCCAAAAGGAATCAACAAAATTGTTTTCCCTTTTTTCTTGTTTGGAATATCTGAATGACTCATAGAATGAGAAAGATGTGTGAGCATAAAAACTATATTTTTCATTCTATCTCCCATATATTTTAGATGATAAAGAGGATAATTGTTGAATTTTTAATTTCAATATCAATTAATGTTGTAACATTGGATTAAATAAATTGAATAAAACCAAAAAACAAAGAGTAAGAAATAAAATTCATAGTGAGAAACCACATGATCATAAAAATGACTTAATAGATGTTTAATTAGGATACCTTTCATAATATATGACACCCTAGGTTTATCCAATATTAGTCATATCCATATCATTTATAAATCCTTCATGATGGGTAATTAAGTGTTTTTAAACTAAAGAAGCGTCTCCCCAAGAGTGTAAAACCATGTGTGCTACATGGCCCATATTTATATACAAGTATACACTCAAGGCAGGCTTGATAGACCTTGTCATATTTGTTACCTATAGGTACAAATATTCCAAATACACATCCACTTGTAGTATCAAGATATGTAGTTATTTATAAAAACCACTCAATATATACATTACCAAAAATCTAGGGAATTTTTCTATTATTTTCTTCATCCTTAAACTTATCCTTAGAGATCATCTCAGGACATATCCATATAAATATTCCTAGGGATCTCAATAATGTTTTCTCATCTTCTTTTAAATTGTATAACTAAATTTTTTCTCTAATACCAAATATAGAGACCCTCTCATTTCATGCATTCATATTACATAATTTTTTTATAATACATAATACACTACATAAATATATACCCCAAGACATTATTATTATAGTCCCTTTAGAAACATAGAAACATACAAAATGGATCCAAAGTAAGCAACATTATCTCCCACTAGGTTCTTTTTAACTAAAATCATTCTTAGACACTTCATGCATAATACATATCTTCATAACAAGGGGAAGGTAAACATAAAATGGTGTGAGGTTAGATGCTTAGAAAGGGTAAAAAATGGAGATATATAAGCATAAACATGAACAGAAATGTATGATAATGTGATCATGACATTAAAATATCATACCATGCTTGTCAAATATCATAAACAATAATCATGAAATATAAATGGGAATTTTATAAGATAATAATCATAAGTTAACAAACATCATAATCCATTAAATTAGAACTTACGAATAATACATGGACTTGTGGTATATACATAAGCACGTAATATAAATCCCTATTGGCCAAGACACATTACTAAAACATATCATGTAACATCTTGGGGACTAAAACTACTAGGTTTTACTCAAAACAATTCACATTCAAAGACTTATACATATAAGGGATAAATTTTCCCCAACTTTTTATAGTGGATCGATTTTCCCAATCATCCCATTTTCATGGGGACAAAACCTACTACATGAGATACACCACCATTCCCAGTCATAGTCCTTTACATATAAGTAATTTTTCCCCATTATTCCTATAGTTTATTAGGTTTCCCCATATTCCACATTAGATTAATCACATAAACATTAATCCCATCATTATCTCATGAGATATAAATCTATTCGCAATAAATTTTATGGTGATGTAGATTTCCCCCATATCATAATGAAATCATATATACATGATCCAAAAATTCATAAATAATCATTTCATAACCCATGAAATGAAGTGGGCATCATTAACATGTAATTCTATCATATCCTATGAAAGGAGACACGTGTTCTATAATCATTTCCTCAAAATAATTACCTGTGAAAAGAAGTGTGTTTCATAGATATATAATACTTGAAGGAGAAACAAGTTTCATATACATGTAACCCATGAACGAGAAATGGGACTCATAAAAACAATTCAATAAAAATAAACCATTCAATAAAAATAATTTGAATAGAAACATTGGATCACTTCACCATAAAGGCCAGAGGGACACCAATGAATTTCATCTTATAAGTAAAAAAATTTTGAATTTTGTTTTCAAAAAATATTGATGAAAATATCCTTAATTATTTGAAAAATGTTTTTTAAAACATAATTCACCTTTAAAATTATTTAATGTAAATTTATATTGAAAAAATTTAATGAATGATTGAATATGTTTTTAAAAATATTTATTTGAAAACACTTCGAAAACATATAAAAAATCATAAAATAGTTTCGAAAACAATATATTTGAAAACACTTTTGAAAACATATAAAGGATTCATTGAAAACCAGAAAACATTATTAAAATAATTTTAATTTTATATTATCTTATAAATAATCTTTAAAAAAATTTATATTTTTTTTAAAAACATGTTTTCTTAAATTCAAGGAATGTGTCTCTAAGAATGAATATTAAGAAAAAAATACTTTACCAATTTGGTAACAATTGAAACATAAACCCCATGAAAGGGAGATAATAACATGGATATTTTAATACCCATAAATATAAGGGTAATAATTAAAAAATATTTTCATTGTGAATATATAAAACACACATATGAATCTAGTGGTGAATAAGGCATTAATCTCACAGAAATAAATGTCAGACCCGAAATCTACATACCTTATGTTTTAACTCTCATCTTACTCATTCAAAACTACTTTATAAAAAATATATGTTAATTATACAACAATTATATAACCATTTTCTTATATCTAACACCATATAAGGCTTTATATAACCCTCTTTTCTAACACTTCCATGCTAAGGTTATGTATCAGGTAATTTCTTCTTTGTTTTCACATGTGTCATAATTTTTTATATTTTCTGGTCCACATACATATATAATTATTTCAAGAATGTAAAACATGATATAAATATAATTTATTTTCAATATATATGTATTTATAAAAATCTATGATATACATAATATGAAATGTGATACACCATTCATGGCGATAGTGGGTAGTACAAACGCATTAGCCCTCTTTTCGTTTAATTGTTACATTGAACAAAAGAAAGTAAATGACATATATATATATATATTTTATAACAATAGTAGATGATTTATTTATTTATATCATATATATTCACTAAAATGCACCTTAATACATTATATATAAGTTGTAAATGAATAACATCGTTTTGAGGAGGTGGTAATCCCCACTTCCCCAAGAAAAATTGGCATACTAAAATAAAATAGAATATATGATGGTATGTTCTATATAATAATTCCAGAAGTATAAATACTTCATGAATATCAGATATATAATTTAAAAATATATATTTTACACCATTATTCACAACCATAATAGGTTGTAAAGTAAAAAAAAGACAACATCATTAAAAGAAGCGACAGTTTTCCAAACATAAGAACTGCAGGTTAGTTACCCATTAGTTGGATGTGTGTGCATGTAACACCAAGAAATTATAATATAATAACCTTATACTCAATAGCGTTCCTGACACGTGACACCAATAACGTAAGGGAATATAAACCAATGATGAATTAATATATATGTACTATTATAAATAAATTTTATATATTTTGTATTTTTCAATGCTTTCAACACCATGGTAGCTTTCCTTATATGAAAAATAGAATATCTTCGAAATATTACATTATATAGAATACCATGTTTTAATAAAAATATATATATTATTATTTAATATATTTAAACATAACCATGCAATTAAATTAGTGGTTATGTAGAGTGTTGAATAAATTTAAAAAATATAATTCTTACAAATATATAATACAAATTAAATAGTGGAAAATTAATTATAAATGTATATAAGAACCAATTGAATATAAAGGGAATTTTTTTATAGAAAACTATTTTTTTCTCAAAAGTATTATTTTTCTTAATAAGTTAATATAACTAATAATTCTGAGTGATATTAATGTAATATATATATATATATATATTACATATTCCATCAAATATTTTTGAAATTCATCTAATAGATTTGATGAGAATATGATAAGAACATACCTGATAATAAACATAAAACACTATATTTTCATAAAGGTACTTTTTCCACCTATTGATAGAGAACCCATTTTAAATCCTTCATTGAACCTTTTATAAATTAAACATGTCAAAATATGTTTAATATTTGGATCCAAAAGATAAAAATTACACCATGGTTACTTTTTGGTATTTTTTTGTGAAGAATCAATTTTTACTGTAAAGTGAAAATAAAAAATTATAGTTTAAAAGATATTTTCATGTGGTTTATTTATATGGATAAAATCTAATTTAGATTAGTTTTAAATTTTAATTAGACACTATTTTTACTAATTAATTCAATTTAGTTTATTGGAATCAATTTTAGATCGAAATTTACTATAGAAAATATCAAACTTTTTAATGTTTTTACTTTTAAAACAAGCATTTTCATCCCGCCGGTGGGATTAAATTTAGATAATTTACAGCACTTATATAATTGGAATCTGAAAACATGGATTCTATATTTTTAATATATATAATTCATAATTTCATGTAATGCGAACTTATATTTTAACAAAATATATTAGTCAATGTAGCTAATATTAATTACAATAATTTAGGTTAAATTAAGCATAATAAGGGACTAAAAATAAATCTTAAGGGCCTAAATGACTAAAAAAACATTTCCAAAAGACAATGTATGACCATATTTGTATCCTATTTTACATTGTCTAGACTTTATTCTTTTATTGTATCCACTTGCAATGTGAAAGGCATTTATGGAATTCTATGGTCAAAATATTAAAATTGTGCCACTCCTCCTCCACTATAAAAAGGCATCCCCTACTCCCACTTAGTCAGACCTATAAAGACACATTGGTTAGATCAATATCTATTAAATTATCTCCTAAAAATCCATCCCCTAAACCTGGAGGGCTCACCTTTTCATAAATCCATCAAGGGAATCCATTTGGTACGAACTAAATGAATTTTATCGGTTAATATGTAACATCTTTCAGAAAGATCATTTGTTTCATTTCCATAATCCACCCCAAAAAATAAATTTATTAAATGTTTATGTAAAAAAATAGTATCATAAATAAAATATTATTTTTATGATTGTTTTTATACTATCACCCGCACACACTTCCATCCAATGTGTAATGGACATACTTTTAATGTGTAGGACGAACTACTGCCTCCTGAAATGATGATTCTTTACTTTTCCATTACCACCTTTCTTCTTAATGATTATGAATGAAAATATGTTTATATATGATATATATGAAACATATTTTTTCACTATTTCTATGTAATTATTTTATAACAGAAACCACTATACTTTTCATTTTGTGTAAATATTGTGTCATCGTTTATGGAAGTGCGGACTATCGCCTCTTCAAAGTGATGTTACTCATTCCTGAAATATATGGAATGTATTATAGATAACATTAAAATAACAATTTAAGATATATTAAATAATTATTATATTGTAATTATAATATATATTTATCATTTACCCTTCATTATTTTAATAAAAAAAAGAAATGAAAGTAGTGTTCTTGCAAATATACGACCTACCATCTTCATGAACATTGAATGTTATTTCTTATTTCAAAAAATTATAGACTATTATAAATACATTTGTTCTTAATATATTTGTTAACTATATCATGGTTTACATTTTTTAGATGATGAAAAATTATCTATCTTTTTGGAATAATGAAAAACAATGAAAATATACTAGAGAAAACAAGAAAATTTAAACCTGAAATAATGAAAATAATGAATGATTGTAAAACATAGGTTATAATATATTATAATAATATGATATATTATATTATAAACATGATTATGGTTATTGTATAAGTTAGTAACATATTTTAAACAACTATAAATGGGGATAATTCCACACAACAAAAAATAAGGTTAAGGTACGAGATTTTTATCTTAATTTATATATTATTGAGACTTATTTGTTATTATCCACAAATTCACATATATTTGGTGTATATACTATCTTTTGAAATGTTATATCACGAAATACATAATATCATGATATAATATTTTTCTTTTAATATTATTCATTTCTTGGGCATTATGATTTAAATGTTTTATTGTGGTGTGGGACACTCTTGAATGATGAAATATTAGTCTATTAAAAAATTTTATTAATGATTAATGTTAAAATATCACATTATTTTGTGAATTTTAACATTATTTTAAAAGAAATATATTTATTTTATCATAGTAAATTTTAAATTTACTTTAATATCAATATTTTCATTCAATAGATATTATTATTTATTAATCCTTATATAATTTTATATATGATGTTTACTTTGAATATTATTTTATTTACAAAGGAATTAATGGTATTTTCATACCCTTTATCCACCACATTAATTAATTATAAGGTACATTTCTTATTAATTAAATCCATAATTCAAATATGAGGAATGATTTTTAATTGAAGACATGGCTGGGGACCAGTTATTGATAACCCCTCGATGTGTCAGTAATCTCATAAGACAAATCAGTTGTATAAATCAAAAAGATTAAAATTTATTAATAATATATCTTGATGATATAGTGGTACATGTTATAGATACATGAAGACAAATATTAATTAATTACCATCATTTCAGTTATCATTTTTATCCCCGATATTTTTCATCAACATATCGATGGATGCATTTCATTTTTAGTTTATTGATTAAATGAAAATGGGTTTCAGTTTCTTACCTTTCCATATTGATATTTCCATATCTAGTTATTTCAATGGAATGTTCTATTAATTATATAACATTCAATTTATTCTCTTCAATTAATTTTCTCTTCTATTTTACTTACCCATATTGATCATTTGAGCTCTCCCTTATTATGTTACCTTTCCCTAGATTCTGAAAAATAACTCTTTGAATAATAATTCAAGGATGTAGTTTATTTAATTTTTTTAGTGTCACGTTTTATTTTCATTTCTCAATTTATTATGGGTATCATGCATGTATTATAATTTTACAATACTATAAAACTAAGTAGTTTGTTGGGATTTCATTATTTATAATAATTCTATTAAATTTAAATAATTCATATTATTTAGGCTTCTAGGGTCAGGGTTTTACAGTTGGTATCTAAGGAATTTTAGCAAAAACCTGGGAAACTAGGCTAAGAAAACATATATTTTAGAACAATACCCTATTATAAACATTTATTATATGTATAGAATAATATCCTAGAATTATGTTAAGTTATAAATAATGTGGGTATTTTTAACAATAAATCCATTAATGGATACTATAATTGGTTGTGGTTCAAGAATAGATGTATCAAGGAGTAACAACCTGAATATAGTTTGTCGAGCCTGACTCGATGTGACTGAGTTCACAACAAAGTTCCTTACATCACATTGGTTTGAGAGTCCTTTGGGATATTCTTATGATATTTCGCATTCCCTCTATCTACCATGATGATGGATTTAAAATAAATGGTTTAATTAAAGTAACCAAATTTTATGATTCTAGGATATAAGATTCATAAATTTATGTTATATGGTATACCATATTTCAAATTATAAAATAGGGTTCAATACATTATATTATAATGTATAAAATGGTTTCAAGAACAAGAAATGAGATCCCCAACAATTCAAGTGATCCAAGGATTAATAAGGGCCATATATTTTATGATCATAAGCGAAAACAATCTATGGGAAGTAGTGTCAAACGTAATATCTTCGAATGAGGAAATAATATCATTTACTACTGAGATTTGTAATGAATTAATCAAATATTATGGATTTTAAGAGAACCAAGATGATAAGTGGATGGTGAAAAAAAGATAAATAAAGAGAAGGATAGAAATAAGTTCATTACCACATGTGATAATTGTGGAATGAAACACCATGTAATTTTCTTAAAATGAATGTGAGTTTTCTACAAGTGTTGAAATAAAGGCCACCATGTTTTTGATTTCAAGGGTAAGAAAAATGTTTCCAATGTATAATGATTCAACTTCAAGGAGATGAGACACTATGAAAATCAATATAACAATATTTATTGGAATATATCCCAAATATATTTTTTGGATAATGGACAAGTTATGATATTATCAGAGGTGAAGAGGAATGATTAATATACTGATTGAAGAATTATTTCATTTCAATATATTATCAGCAATACAATAGTTAAACAAATTATGGAATATTTGAGGAATGTACTGCAATACTTTTTGTTTAAGGATTTGAGATCATATGTATAATGATACCATGAAAATTGTTTCTAAATAAAGATAATCCATTTTTAAAAAACATGTTTAAATGAAAGATAACCCTTAATATTTTTTTGATTCTGGGATAATGATGTTAGCATAAAAGATATGATTGATTTGAATAAAGTAAGTTTAATGCATCGACTAACATGGAAATGATTAATGGTTTTTTGAAAATTTGTTTATGACATAATTTATTAAATTTTAAAATTTTTTAGATTTATTGAATATATATAATTACATGTTTTTTTCCTAAATAAAAATGAACAATGCGTGTTCCGAGTAAATGATTTTTTAATTCCTCTAATTACCATATTTCAGTATAACACATGATGAAGATATTCAAATATTCATTATGTGATTATTAATGTGCTACATTATGTTGACTAATGGATATTGATAAGTTAATTTTGGGAAATTCAGCAACCATCATTCCAATGAACTTGATCATAATCTTTTGGAAAAGTTAACTGATTATAAAATTGTTTATGTATATCATTGTATTATATATTAGGGAAGAATGTATTAAATCATTATATGATTCATATTTCACTAAGATATGTATTAAAAATAGTTCATGTCATAATCAAAGGAAAATATCATGTTTATATAAATTTTTATTTACTTCTATACATATAGAGTGAATAAATTCCTCAACTCAAGGAAAAGTATCTTAAAAAAATGTTGTCTTATTATCATCATTTCTGAGGATATCAATGAACATTATTCTCACTTATGGTTTAGGTTTCATGGTAAAAAAATTTCATGTAACCATGTTCTCTATCAGTCTCCATAATAACTTAATTGTTGGATTTTTTATTCTATATCAACATTTCAATTTCTAACCAATGTTATCCTACTAGGTAATCCAGTAACATGACCATTTTTATTTCCATTCTATACTATTATGAATATGTGATAATGAACACTTTTATTATGTGTGTCTATCTAGAATATTTTATTTTAAATCCATATATTATTGATACCATGTTTAAATTATGAGGACTCAATTTATTTAAGGTGGGGAGAATGTAACACCCCACAATTCTAAACTAAGAACATTATATTCGATAGCGCGCATGAAACATGAAACCAAACATGGAAGGGAATATAATTACCCAATACATTAAAATATACATACAACCTTATATAAATTTTATATGTTCCATATTTTCTAATTCACACAACAACGAATTTTCTGGAGTAACACGCAAGAGTGAATTTCTTAGAAATCATACATGAAAAGAAATAACAAGTTTTAACGAAAAATATATATTTTTATATAATTTAATAAAACATAACCTAGCCATTGAATGAGTTTTTAGAAATAGAATTGAATAAATTTTGAAAATAAATGGTTTACATTAATATAAATTTAATTCATTGGTTTCAAATTATTTATAAATGGATATAAGAACTAATTGAATATAAATGGAATATTTTTATAAAAATATTTTATGCTCACAATGCTATTTTATCAAAATAAATTATATTATGTCCAATTATGGAGTGATATTAATGTAATATATATATTATATATTCAATAAAATATTTTTATATTCATCTAATAATGTTGATAATCATAATATTATAAAAAACACCATATTACACATAAAATACACTATTTTTATAAAGGTAGTTTTGTTGCATTTTTACAGTTAACCGATTTAAATTAAAATTTTGACTATTATATAAATTAAAAATTTTATAATTATAATCATATTTGATATAGAAAAATAAAAATTAGCTTAGGGTGAATTTTTGGTATTTTCCTGTGATGATGATTTTTTAATAGACAAAGAAACATACTGAATTGTAGTTTAAGATTGTTTTGAATCTAGAATATTCATACAGTAAAATTATTTTTTATATAAGTTTTAAAATTTAGTTAGATTATATTTTAATCATTTAATATAACTTATGTCATTGGAATCAATTTTAATTCATAATTTACTATATAAATATAGTAATATTTCAACGTTTTAACTTTAAAACATTCCATTTTCATCCCATATGAAGGATTATATTTTAATTAATTTCATCCACTTATTTGATTTGATTTTTGAAAAATGTATTAAATATTATTAATATCCATAATTTATAATTTATAATAATTTTAACCTATTTTTTATTATAAATATTATTGAATGTAATTAATGTTAATTATAATGAATAAGTTAAAATTAAGCTTATTAAGGGACTAGACCTCAATATTAAGGGGCCAAATGACATATACACTTGTAAATAAGAAGATTTATAGAAATATTAATTCCCTATAATAACATTTATTTAATTGGATCCATTATTGGAGCCACTTTCAATGTGAAAAACGTGTATGGAAATGCTTTTTCAAAACTTTTACAGGATTAAAACTCCCACTCAACTATAAAAACTCATCCTCTGTTCTTACTTCCTCACACCTATAAATTTATTTTGAATCGACCATGATCTTCCCAATTAGATATAAAAAATAACTCCCCACAATAATTATTCCCCCACATTTTTCATAAGTCCATCCATATAAGACTTTTGGTACAAACTGAAAGATGTTACTTCATTAAGAGGTGACATCATTACGTAAGATCATTATCTTCATATCCATTATAGAACACCATAAATAAATTCATTATATGGTTATAAAAAAATATCATCCAGAACAAACTAATATGTTTTTGTTCTATTGGTTTTACCTAATCTCAGACACACATTCATTAAATTTTTAAACAAAAAACGGTTTATATATATGGAGAACTACCCCCTCATGAATTTATGATTCTTCATTTTTCTAGTACAGCCTATCATGGTGGGAATTATGATTGAAAATATGATTATATATGATATATATGATATATATTATGACTATATTCTTCTGTAATTATTTTATAACAGATACCTATATACTTTTCATTTTTTGTAAATATGATAACATTGTTTGAGGAAGTGAGGACTTCCGTCTCTTCAAAGAGATGTGATTCGTTCATGCTAAACTTGGATCATATCAAGGATTATTCTAATAAAACTATGTAAAATATATGAAATATATATTATACATGAATTATAATATTAAAATTTATCATTTACTCCCCATTGTTTTCATATAACAAGGATATGAAAATAGTGTTCATGTTTACATATGACCTATAGTCACCATGAATATTGTGTTTCATTTCATATCTCCAAACATTATAAGTTATTATAAATACATTTTTTATGAATACATATGAAAATTACATGTTGTTTTAAACTATGGATATGTTTAAATCACGATACATGTAATAGTACAAAAAATAAAAAGTCAAAACATACTTGAGAAATCAAGGAAATTAACACATGGAATAATGATAATTAAGAATGACTGTTAACAAATGAGTAGTAAGATATTATAAAAATATGAAATTTGATATTATAAAAATTAGTATGGTTCTGGTATAAGTTAATATAATATTTATATTACTATGCATAAGGATAAATATAACTCAACAGAAAGGAAGGATAATGTAATGTGATTTTTTTCTAAATTAAATTCTTTTGAGACTTATTTCTTATTATTGACGAATTAAATTTTATTTGGTGTCTATAATTCTTTTTGACAAGTCATATGTCATGAACCAATTCAGTACTCCCTCAAAACTAGTGCCATACCAGGCCCGTGACAAGGCCAGAACGGCATTCCTGATCCTCACGGGATGGCACAAGTGCCAGAGTGTCATAAACCAAAAATTAATAATGATTTTCCCAAGTTTATAAACTTATAACAACAAATGAACCCAATAAAATGAATCTAGATTTTTCAAACCATGAAATTATTTTTGAAAAACACAGAACTGAATTACAAAGTTTAAAAAACTCACATGAAAAATAAAGAAGGTACAAAACTAAAATGAAACATCCCAAAACCCACCTCAAGGAAAGAGGCACCGCCCTCACGCCATCTCTACAAGACATCACCACGAAGGTCCTTCTAGAAACCCGAACCAATGGAACTAAAAATTGTACCCAACCTGTGACAAGAAAAACCATGTATACTTACACCCAAGTTTTTAAGTAGGGTGTGAGCCAATGCCCAGTATGATACCAACACTAAGAGATTCCATGTGATAATCATTCAAAGATGAAAATCATGAATGTTTTCATAAACAGGAAATGCTACTTACAATTTTTAAAAGATACAAAATAAAAATTAGATCAGTTTTCAAGTGGTAAAATATAAAGAATCATCAAATTGAAAATAAATCTTAAAACTACTAAAATTTAAATCCATCAATAATGTATTCTGATGATAATCACAGTACCTCTAATGAGAACATGCAATGGGAAATAACCCCTAGGCACTAGCTCATTGTGGGTCCCAGGTACCTCAAATCTCAGTGAATAAAGCAATCACATATATCTGTTATCAGGCATGAGACACTAGTATGGAACATACCCATATCCTAGTGTTCCCCCATCATCACCATTATCATATTTTAGTTACTATTATAAACTTCAATCTTGCTATGTGATTCAGAGGCCAATCCACATGGGATCACTGGCATACTAGTACACGTCCACCCACTTAGATACCTAGGTTTCCCTCTTGTTCTCCAACAAGTTCAACATGCCATGAAATATAATATGCACATGAAAATATCACTTCCACAACTCACATAAATCAAATATCCCAAATATACATCACACAATCACATCATCCACTTTTTCATTCAAATGCATTTTTGAAATCATACTCACACCAAAATATCCCACAACACATTTTGCTTTTCTTTCACTATTCAACACATCCTATAACAATTTATAAAATCATTCCCAATATGATAAAATTCACATAACGTCCCACACACATGTTACGTAACACCATTTTCATAAGCAAAACCCATTTTTCACATTACACTCAGAAAAAACTACTCGGATCACATTCACATCTCCTTCATATTTGTGTAAATCCGTTAATCATTTTTATAAACAATTTCCAAGATGATACACATCACATGATAGCCCCTTTACCATTTTGAATGATCCAATTCAAAATACACACAATCCAAAACATTTTTGCAATACGTTTTCACCTCTTAGATAAATCATTAAACCATTCAAATCATTCATAAAACAATTCTATGGATTATACCCAAGATTTGCACATAAAACCCATTACAAAACCATCTTACATGGAAAAAATCACATCAATACCAATACAAAATAGAATTGGAAGCTATATAAAGATTTCTTAAACCACTCTTAAGTATTATAAAATCACCATGAATAATACCACAAAAGATGCACATGAAAACACACATATTTTCATAAAACACATTCAAGAGGCATAACATGGTTATACATATAAAACCCATTCAAAAACACTATTTCCAACCCAATGGAACACCATTACCCTACCAAAGAATAATTTTGAGCCCAAAAAAGATTTATTCAATCAATTTTACTTATTATAAAACACACTTAACCAGGAGTTACACATGAAAACACCAAATTTCAAGCTAAAATGAAACTATAATGTTAAAAGATTATCCAAATAAATAATAAATAGTTTTGACCACACAAAACATATTATGAATATGTAAAATTTTTATATACAACAATCAAAATCATCAATAATTGTTTACTCATAGAACCACTTACCATTTTAGTAGAAACCCTCAAATCTTGTTGTGAAACATCAAGCGCATCACCGCCGCACCACAAGGAAGTAAAAAAAGGAACATAAAACCTCAATATTACACCAAAAAGACACCAAATCAAACCATAGGGTCGAACCATAACTTCCGGACATTTTAAAACATCATGAATGTTGGAGGAAATACTAATGAATTGGAAGAAATCAAAGAGTGAAACACTTACTTAAAAAGATCTTGATGAAATCACCCCAAATCTACACAATTTTGAATCTTCATGAAACAAAACCTTATAGTGATGCTATATTGAGGATGAGGACTTCATGTAGGGACTGAAATGATGGAAAATATTGAAAAATTAATGATTTATTAAGGAAAAAATATACCTTCTATAATCTAGACGTTTTTAGCAACCCTGGAGCTTTTTCCCCTAATTTGGGGTTCAAATGTGCTCTAAAAGAGAGAAACCAATAATGGAAGTGATCCTAGGGATATTGGACTTGATAGGTAGTGTTAATCACTGAAAAAAAATTAAAGAGAAATTGAATAATTGTAAAAATATTCTAAAGTAGAAAATAATCTTATAGGTTTTCTAAATTACTTAATAAAAAACCCAAATTCACCATGATTATTGATTTCTAAAGGCTCAAAATTGACATTGTAGTATTATTAGGTCTGGGGTGGCCATGTAGGTGGTGGAATGGATGAAAAATGAAGAAAAATTAAGGGGTTATAAAAGTAATTTTTTTTAAATCTAGAAATGAGCTTAAAGTTTGTCCAATAGTTTGAAAACCCACAATTTCCACCAAAATATATTAGAAATCCACAAAACAAAGAAAAAATGGAAATTAAATTAAAACTACTTTTAAACGACATTATAGATGTAAAAATTCTCCCCACCATAAAACATTCCATCATCAATAATCCAAAATAAAGCCAATGGAAAAAAAGAAAACCCAACCAAAAGCCCAAAATGGACTCCTTTTCCATGCTTCACCCATCCCCAAAAGGCCAAAACACATCAAATTGATCAATAAAGGAACGAATACTATCATTGAAAAAAAATACACCACATATTGAAAATTATCAAGTATATTTAGATTTTAGCCCAAAAGAAAACTCTTCAAACACTATCTGAACAAGATTCCAACAATTTACCCAAAAGAACTAAAGGAATGAACAAGGTTACACTTAAATTTCTTTGACCAGACCATTGGGAATTCTCCACTCCCAAACATTACCCAAAAAAGATGTAGGTAGTTAGGTACCTCTGAACACGGATACCTACCACTCAACCAAGAATAGGGACCAATCTTAGTTACTAGTATGGGGAGAAAAGAATGGGCTCCCCACTATAAGAGACAACTGAAATTTAACCCAAGATAATGTCAAGACACTATCAGTGGAGGCCAAAACAGACTCCCCGGTACAAGGGTAGACATCCATTTGATATTTCCAAAGGAACATACATGAGAATAATAGTGCTTCTCCCCACTATAAAAACCAACCATCTTAACTGACCAGCATAGGCTACCACAGGAATAACCCAAATTTAATGATTAGGGAGGGCCCCACAGTTAGTCCACACGGGTCGGGAAACCATGCCCAAACTGTGTGGATCCTTCTACTTTCATGGTTTTTTGGGGAATTGTTACTACTAACCACGCACAAAAGGTGATCTCAACCTATCCAGTAAAATATTAGACCCTCCTCTAAAAACCCATTGGAAACCAATGAGGAATACAATTACATTGTCTAATAACATGGGCATGATTCCCTCCACCTCTTTCCACTGAATGAGAGAATGAGAAGCAAGATGATGACACCATAGGATTAAAATATACCCACATTTCATAATGATGAATGTAATATGAAAAAGGGGTTCAGTATCCTAGTAATTTCATCTTACTATGCACCGGATTCTCTTGGGGACCTATTGCTGGAGCTCAAGTGGTTGAACCATCTTCGACCTCGCAGTTAGTCTTTGGAAACCCTTAAATTGAAATTTAACTTTCATTGCCATGAAATCTATACCCTGACCTCAGATGGGTTAACAAAGAAATAAAATGTTCCAAACTCACTTTACCCTAACCTAAAATTTCACTAATATAAGGGCTCAGAGGATGCACTCCAATCACACCTTGTTTCTTCAGGTGAGAAATAATAGAAAGAAAAGACAAATATAAACTATTTCTTCTAAAATAAAAGATGTTGAGATATCTCGAATAGAGAAACACTTATAAAAAAAATAAATAATCAAAAAATATTTTACAACCCTACCTTTATAATAAAACGAGAATAAAACATCACAACGTGTCACCAAACATGACCAAAACAACTGATAGAAATAATAAATGTAGGGGACCTTATACAACATCCCCAAACATAACAACATTCCAGAAATTTGACATAACAGCCACTAAGGGCCAAATTTCCCACACTGCACATTTAACATAAACCACTTCTTCGATGATACTATGATTGACTCAGAGGCCCTCTTAGCACCATCCATAGTGACAACCCCAAACATCTTCCACCTTCGATGAATATAGTAGCTTAATAAAATAAGGTCTATATAAACCTTCCATGAGAACTATCTCGCTATAATAGGATCTGAAAAAAAAAGTAAATGGTGTAGAATAATTTTACAAATACGAATAAAATATTCCCTATATTGATCCACTAGAGGATCTCCAACGGTGAAGCAATCCAAGATGCACTTCAGTCATGCACTAACTCTTAACAGGGGTGTACCTTATGCACAGAGATAACCCAAAGACCCATACATGATGTTACATTGGTCAAAACATGTCAACAAATAGAAATGAACATATGAAGGGAACCACCATAATGGTGTCTTGAAATATTTCTCACAAGATACTACTAACTGGTAATATACCCAGTTTACCGACCAAAAAAAAAAGCCAAAACACTGTTCAAATAGGAGATGTTCTTGGAAATAAAACACCCCACAACATAAAAACTTTCAAAACACCTAATACATATCATCCCAAACTAGTCAACAAGACAACATGTTTTTCTTTTAAAAACATTTATTTGGAGAAAAAAACTGTTCAACAGTTAGCATATCCACCATTGGTACCCCTTGGGCCCCTCACATGGATGTTTTCATACCCCCAGGCACCCTCCTCATATACATCCTGACAATTATCTAGTCATGCCAACATACATACATCATCCCATGTTACCCCATGCATGTTTTCGCTCATGAAAATACGAAAGGTTAAAAAAAATTAATTCCACTTTTCAAAACCAAAACATCAAACCAGTACATCGTTTTTCACAAAACCGCTAACCACAAGATCAATAATAATATAAAGTAAAAAAACTATTCATAAGGACACAACCATAAAAATAAGAACTCACTTTAAAGTTATTAACAAAAATTTTAAAACATCTCATCCCATTAAGACTCCTTTCAATATTTTAGAAAACTCTTTTGGAAACACATTTTCAAAACCAACATTAATAATTCCTTTTTTCAAAAGAGGTGTAAACACACCATTTTCAATCACAAAATAATTATGAAAATTTAGTTCCATCATTTAAAAAATCTTACAATTCCTTATTTATTGGAAAACCATTTCACAATGACATTACGCTTCTTAAAACCATATCATTTTTGCTTTAGAACTGAACTTAGAAGATTTCAAAACTAAAGGACACAAGAAAATACAAGAGGAAACTAGTTTAGGTGGGTCACTTGGACATATGGTTGGCGTTCAACCCCCAATCACTTCACCATCATAGAGGTAATTCTAGGGAAATATCTCAGGCACCGCATGACCTTCTAGGCCATGCGAGCACACTAAGACCATTAACCCAACTATATTTTCATTTCCCCTAATCATCATCAAACGAAGAAAACCAAAGAAATCAGAAATGTCCCGACTCCCCTTCTGACATGAATATTGTCATGAGGTGTGGTGATTAATCACACTACCCATAACCAGAATTCCAAGTCCTGACAATCCTAACTTCCAACTATCTCAATTGTTCCCCAAATAACATGACCCATAGTGTTAACTTGAACTTCATCTGATACAATTTTGTCACGAACCAAATCTGGACTCCTTTGAAACCGTCACTAAACCCAACTAGTGACAAGGCCCAAGGGGATTTTTCAATCCTAATTGTCAGGAACAAGTTCTCGGGTATCATAAACTAGAAATTGGGAAATATATTCCTGAGTTTATAATCATAAAATAACCAATGAACCCAATAAAACGAATCTGGATTTTTCAAACAAGACAATCTTTGAAAAAAAATCAGAACTGAATTACATAGTTTAAAACAACTAAAAAAATACTATAACAAAGCTACATAACCAAAAAAGAAATATCAAATAAAATATATCATGGAAAGGGGTACTTCCCTCATGCAATCTCCACAAGACATCACCACCAAGGACTTCCTAGAATCCCGAACCACTGAAACTAAAAACTATACCAAACCTACGACAACAAAAATAACCAAGTATACATAAAACCAATGGTGAATGTAGGGTGCTCTCCAATTAACAATAGGATACCACCACTAAAACAATCCATGGTATAAACATTCAAATATGAAAATATTTCATGATTTCATAAATAGAAAATACAAGTTACCATTTCCAAAATTGAAAATTAAATGTTAAAACAGTTTTCAAGTGGGTTAATTTAAAGAATCGTAACTTTTAAAATAAATTCCAAAACTACTAAAATTTCAATCCAATAATACCGTTTGCTGACAGTAAGAACAAAAAATATATTGAGAACAACCAATGGGAAATAACCTCGAAGCACTAGCTTGTTGTGGGTCCCAGGTACCACGTATCTTAGTGAATGTAACCATAACAAATATTCTTTCTCATGCACAGGACACTAGTAGGGAACATACCAATAACCTAGTGGTTCCCATAATCATCATCATAGTTTAGTTAGTGTTGTAAGAATCAATATTTCTATATGAAACTTTGGCCAAACCCCATGGGATAACCATCATAGTAGTACACATCCACCCACCTATATACATGAGTTTTCCTATTGTGCTCAAACAAGTTCAACAAGACATGAAATATAATTTTCACATGAAAATATCACTTCCACATAACACATCAACCAAAAATCCAACATTTACATCCCACAATCACATCATCCACTTTTCCGTTCAAATTCATTTTGAAATCATACTCACACTAAAATAGGCCACAACAGATTTTACATTAATTTCACAATTCACTACATTCATTAATAATTATAATAATAATTCACAAGATGATAAACATTACATAACATCCCACTAATATGTTACATAATAAAATTTTCATAAAAACCATTTTTCACATTACACTCACACAAAACAACCCACATCACGTTCACATCTCTTTCACATTTTGGTAAATCTGTTAAAAAATTTTATAAAACATTTCCATGATGATACACATAATATGGAAGCCCCTTTCACATTTAAAATGGACGAAATAAAAATATACCCAATAAAATGTAGTATTCAAATACTGTGTCACCTCTTACATAAATTATTAAACCATTCAAATATTTCATAAATCAATTCTATGGAGTATACCCACACTTTGCACATAAAACCCATTTCAAAAACATCTTGCAATGATAAAATCACAGAAATTCCAATCCAAAACAAAATTTTCATCCTAATAATGATTTTATAAACCACTCTCATGTATTATAAAATCACATTGAATAATAACAAAAAATATGCACATGAAAACTCAGAGATTTTCATTAAACACTTTCAAGAGGCCTTACATGGTTTTACATATAAAGCCCAATAAAAAACCCTCATTCAAATAAAATGTCACTCCAAGAACCTTCCAAAGTAGAATTTGATTCTAAAAAAAGATTTATTAAACCAATTTCACATGTTATAAAATACACTAAAATAATACCCTAAGAGTTCACATGATAACATCAAATTTTAAGCTAAAATGCAACTATAAAGTTTAACACTTAACAAAATCAATCATAAACAGTTTTCAAACCACACAAAATATATAAGGAATATTAAAAATGAGTAAATAAATCACTGAAACTGATAAATAGTTTTTTACACATAGAGCCACATACCATTTGAATCGGAACTATCAAATCATGGTGTGAAACATCAGGTGCACAACCACTGCACGAAAAGGAAGTAAAGAGGAAGCAGAAACCTCAAGATTACACCAAAAAGACACCAAATCAAACCCTAGGTTCAAACCCTATCTTCTAGAAAACTATTACATCAAGAAAGGGGGAGGAAACCCTAAGTAAATGGATAAAATCAAAGAGAGAAACACTTACTCGAAAAGAAATTGAAGAAATCACTCCAAATTATCAAAATTTTGAATCTATAAGCAACAAAACATGATATTGAGGTTAGAATGAGGATGAACAGGACTTGTGGGGACTGAAATGGGGGAAAATATTAAAAATGAATGGTCCATGCCAGATGAATTTTCCATTATCAAATCTGGACGGGTTTTGAGTCCATAAAACATTTTTACCTAATAACCAGTCCAATGAGATCCAAAAATGAGAAACCAATTATGGGGGTGATCGAAGGGATATTGGATTCGAGATAGAGGTAGATTCAGCGATAAAAAATAATAATTGAACAATATATTAAATAATTAAAAAATAATTTAATGTAGAAAATGGGCATAGGGCATGCCCAATTTCTTAATAAAAAACCAAATACAGCATGGTTATATATTTCTAAAGGCTCCAAATTGACATGGGGGAGTTAGTAGGTCATGGGAGGCCAAGTAGGAATTCGAATGGATGAAAAATGATGAAAACAAAGGAGTTGTAAATGAAACAAAATTGTTTTTTTTAATTTTGAAATGGGCTTATAGTTTCGCCTTAATTTGGAAAACCCACAATTTCCCCCAAAATGAATGATAATCCCCCACAACAAAGAAAGAATGGAAATTAAATTAAAAATAACATTAAAAGAATTTATAAATGTGACATAAAATCTCAAATATAAGTATTCTCATGATATTTATATGTTTCATTTAATATTATTCCATCATGGTGATTATTATTTAAATGTTTCTTAGTGGTTTGAGACACTTAATAAGGCTTATTATTAATACCCTCATGAATTTTATTGAAAAAAATAAAATTATTTTAATATTTCTTCTTTGGTTATTTACTTTTACAACCATACTTTTATATGAGAGATAGAATTATTTTATAATCTATATATAATTTTAGATATGGTGTTCACTTTGACAATTATTTGACTACATGAGGAATTATTGATAAATATATATCCATTATTCCACTCAATTATTCTATTGTAAGACCCATTAATTATTAATTAAATCGATTATTTTATTGTTGAGGAATTATTTGGACTGACATACATGGGTGGGGAACAATTATAGATATCCCCTTGATGAATGAGAAGTCTCTTGAGATGAATAAGCTGGGAAAATTATAATAGTTTAAATTATCTTTAGAACGGATCTTAATGGAATAATGGCTCATGTTACGGATACATGACATAAAATATTAAATCAGTCTCTTAATTTCAGATATCATATTTATCCCTAATACTTTGGTTTGACATAACTATGGATGTATTTCATTTTCAGTTCATTGATTAAATGGATGTGTTTTCAATTTCATACCATTCCATATTTATTTTTCCTTCTTCATTTATTTGAATTGAATGATCTATCATTTATTTAAATTTTCATTTATTCTCTTCAATTCATTATTTATTACATTTTACATAACGTAACTTAGAATTTTCGATCACCCTTGTAACACCCTGAGCTTCCATGATACGCTTCTAATTCAATAATGTAATAGCTTGCATTGTGCGCAACATCGAGTTCTAACACACTGAAACTAATCAAAGTAGCCGTTATGAATAGTAATAACCACTTTTTAAATTTATAGAAATTTTATATTTCAAAATGGACTTCATTTTTGTATTCCTAATATTGAAATTATCCTGTGTTGAATTTCTTGTAATTTTCTGAGAACTTCAAAATTTTTATGAATAGTGAAAAATACTTAAAACAACTTTTTTAATATAAATAATTTATAGTGATAAGTTATACTATTGAGTGGTTTTAAAGTATAATTAGAATATATTTTTACCATTTAATCCAATGGTGGTCATTATAATTAATTTCACATTGAAATTGGACATAAACAATTGTCAATCTTTTGATATAAATTGTTTCTTAAAAACATGCAATTTGTTGTGACAGTGGGAATTAATTATAAAATTAATTAATGCAACTTATATGTTTGGAATTTTTTAAAATAGACATCATTTTTGAATTCGGAATATCAATTATAGCTTAGGGTGAAATTTTGGCATTGTTCTGAAAACTTCAATTTTTGATGAATAGTGAAACCACTAAGTGGTAGTTAAATAACTGATTTTTCGTTTAAATGAAATATTACCACTTCTGTTATTTGATTTTCAAAAATACGACATACATGGTTGTCATTATGAAGTAAAATTTCGTTCAATGAGATTAAAATAATGTTTTGGTGAATAGTAACTTTTAAGTTCTTAATCGTGATTAGAGGTAATTAGTGTAGTTTAAGGTAAAAAAAATGTTTTAATAATATGAGATGAGCATGACACTTGTCCTACTCCTATTGGATGAGTCATGGCCGACCAAGACAACCCATGGGTCAACTTGGGGACCCCATGGAGCCACTTTAGTTGGAAAATGACATTAATATATATTTATTTAATGTTAAAATTAAATTGACACAAACATGAGTTGTTTTACTAAAACAGTTTTTAAGTGGGGTTACACAAGTCCCAATTTTGACTATAAATATTCATTATAAAGATAAAAAGATTTCCTATATCATAGTATTTTTTTTATAATTTTTAGACATTAAATAAATTAAATTATTTATAACAGCATTATGATGCAGCGATTACCTCATTATTTAATGATTTAAATAAAATGAGAAGATAATGAAAAATCCAAGGCTTACACTTGTCCAAAGCATATTGGATGAGGAGATTTCGAAAACTTATCACCTTAGCCTCGAATTATATAAGTGTGGGACCTTTAGAATCCGAAAAGCATTGTGAAATAATGTAACATTTCAATCTTTCCAAAAGTGCCCCTCCTCTCCACTTATAAAAGGCCCCCACCTATCCCACCTCATTTACACTTTCAAGCCATTTGGCTCAGCCAAACTCTGGCCAAATACTCTCCCAACTTCCCCCTCTTACTCCTATAAGCCTCACTTTGGGCAGAACTCTTCCCAAGGAAGCCTTTGGCTCAAATCAAAAAGAGTTACCCGATTTTGAGGTAATGTCTTCTCTAATGTTGTTTTGTTTTATTTTTCTTCTCCAACCCATTAAACTCTTTTTATTCATTTATTTTGTAACAACACCAGTATCCTCAATATACTAGGATGTTGTTATAATAAGTATTAGATCTACACTTACACACACCTACATCTAATTGTTAAAGAACATATGGTTTCTGTGGATGGTGAATTTCTGCCTCACTAAACGATGATTGTTCAACACTCATATAACACCTTCAAAGGTGGACATTAAGATGTCACTGTTTTTATATATGATATATAATATGTTTATGTTTTAATTATGCTTCTGTATTTATCATTTATGGCATACTTTATGATTTCCATTATGGGTAAAACGCGATAATTTCATTTTAGGAAGTGCGGACTACCACCCCCTCAAAGTGATTTGAATCGTTAATGCCATATGTGGGATGTATAAAGGATGGAGTAAATGGTATTATACACTATATTATACTGGAATAATATTATACATTTAAATCATTATGATTTAGTTCCATTAAATATGAAATTGAAATGAAAGTAGCGTTCATGCGTACGTACGGCTTACCGTCTCCATGAACGGTGCATTTCATTTCTTACCTCTAAATGTTACGTAATATTATAAATGAATGTATATACTGGATATATAAGATATATATGACATCTAAATCATGAATATAATTATGGATATAATGGATATTCTACCACATTAACAACTTTTAATTATAAGAAGTTTATTGTTGACTCAAGTACCAAAGATCGACAAAACGACCGTTATTAACTTAAATAATTACATAATGTTCATAACATTGTAATAAGTGATATAAAAAGGAAAATGAAATTGGAAATGGTTCTTAATAAGGTAGATATTAACTCTAGTTTATTATTCAGTAGGTTAAAGAACGGTTGAGTCAAATCGGACATAAGGTAAGGGAACTTCTTAACTCAATTTCCATTCTTTGGGTTAATCTCCTACTTTCAAATTATGTCATGATATTATTATGTCATATCTTGTATTTTTAGTTTCTTCATGTGTACCTATAGTGAATACACATAATAGATCTATTTTATTTTAAAAATGATCTTTTTAAGGACTTCTTCTCAATCTCCTTTCATTGAGGCATATTTGGTTTTATACACAACTTTCTTTTATACGGTGTATAAACCCCATTGACTTTTACGTTTATTCAAAAGGAATCTTTTTTATATGAAGCGTTTTACTAAAAGACAAAAAGGGAATGTTTTTCTTTCCGTACATATGCGGCGATAACGACTTCTCCGCCGCCGTGACCATTATTTGAGTTTCGGCTTCCTCTACAAGCCATACCTTTTTTTAAAAGAAAAATAAATTCCATGTTTTAATATTCTTTTATTTTGGTATTCAAAATGGTTTTGAAGGTGTTTTTATTATATCAATGTGTTGTTTTGATATCTTGTTATTGAAATGTGGAAATGTTATGTTTCCTTTATGCATGTTTTATGTGATACGATTATGTTATGGTTTATGATATGTTTAAACCTGTTCATATGAGGAATGCATTGGACTTAATAAGTGACGGGTGGAGCCCGCTATAGCTTCTCGATGCATCGGCAGGTCTCATGAGACAAACTAGTGTCTTGGCACGAGGCCTTGACAAAATCTTATTTGTGGTCATGGCACGAGGCCTTGGCTACATGGTTATTATAGTCTGGCATTATGAATTCCATCATTATGAAAGTGGTTATTGATATTTCATTTGATCATTAGACCAGTAGAATATCCATGTGAATAAGTAAATGGAATTATCTCATTTTACTTTTGCCATATTATGTTGAAGTTCATGTTTAAAAGGCTTTTGTTTTAGTTATACATTGCCTTAAATGTTAATGATTATTTATCAAAGCTTCTGCAATATTGTTATCCTTACTGAGCATCTGAGCTCACCCCTTTCAATGTTTTAATATTTTCCAGGATGTGAAGAAGTATTTTATGAATGACCTGCAAGGATAGTCAGAAGAGGATATGAGTGTGGACTATGAAGACTTTGTTATTAGTTTTTCACTTATTTTGTAATGTAACATTTATGAATGTATCTAGTGTTTCCAAGGCTACTAAACTAATCGGTCTTTCGAGACTTGATCTTTTGTGATCATGCCAATGTTACGAAGTAATGCACCGACTCTGGGTAGCTGGGGTCGGGGCGTTACAGTTGGTATCAGAGGCAGTTTAGTACTAACCTTGGAAGCTAGATTTAGATAAAATCTGATTAGAGAACATAGCCCAAAGATAGATTTTGAGGATTGGTATAGAAGAACTTCCTATAATTTTGGTATTATAGAGATGTTATGAGTTTTCCAAGCAATACATCCCTGTCTGGATACGAGCAGGTAGAGGCGGCTCTGGCACAGATGTACCTAGGGGTAAAACCCGAAAACACCGCTTTGAGCTAGACTCAAATGAGAACTGGTGCACGACAACGGGCCTTGCTTTACTCTTGGTTACGACACTCCCGGGGGATATGCTTAGGATAATTATCATTTTATTTACAAACCACTATGAAGGGTTATGAGTATATACTTCCTCAAAGAAAATATTTCTTTTTATGATTATGGATTATATCCATAAATAGTTCAATTTATGTAAAGTGTTTTACAAGTATGGAATTATATATTTTGATTCATAAACTAATCTAGTTTATGCTATTGTTTAGAAATGGCACCTAGTGGAAGGAATGGAAACCGTATCAATTCATGAACTCCGTGTAGGGATTGCCCTCCTGTTCAAGATAATTATTGTGGATCTGGAGATACAACTGGTGCTGATCAACTTATTACCATACTGGGACAACTCACTCAGGTTATGAATAATAACCTTACTCGTATGGATCACCCTAATCCGCAACGTGGAGGATCAATGCTAGACCGTTTCATGAGGCAACAACCACAAACCTTCAATGGGAGTACAAATCCTATAGTAGCTGAGCAATGGATAAATTCCTTAGTGAAAATATTTCATGCCTTGGGGAGTAGTGAAAGGGAGAAGGTTGTCATGGCAGTTTACCGCCTCACTGGAGATGCCGATCAGTGGTGGTCGCTGATTCAAAACACAAAGGAAGATGATGACGTATCGAATATGGAATGGAGGGAGTTCAAAGAGCTTTTCTTAGAAAAATACTTTCCTCGTGACCATCGAGCAGATATGGAATGGCAATTTCTGAGTTTGAGGAATAAGGAGGATGAGAATGTCGCAAAGTATGAGGCTAACTTTACAAGGTTAGCGAGGCATGCTGCCGATTATATACGTAACCCAAGGAGTAATATTGATCGTTTCTTTGATGGGTTAAAATCATTTCTCCGTCGAGCATTAGTATCACAATCCTTCTCATCATACGAAGATATTGTTTCATGTGCTATCAAGACAGAAAAGGAATTCTCTATGTCTTATGACAACAAAGTAAAGCAAGAGAAGAAGCGAACGGTGGAACAAGAGACAGATAAAGGGAAAAAGGGAAAGAAGGATTTTCCATTATGTGATAATTGTGGGAAGAATCACCCTGGTACTTGCCTAAAAGGAATGGGAGTTTGTTATAAATGTGGAGAAAAGGGTCACCAGGCTCGTGATTGCAAGGGAAAGAAAGAGGCTGTCAAAGTTGAATGCTACAATTGTAGAGAAATGGGTCATTATGCAAATGAATGCCCTAAGCGTCAGGGAAACATACCTCAGAAAAGGCCAAGGGATCAAGGACAATCTTATGCTTTTACTACAGTTGAAGCAGAATAACTAATGTATTGGTGCTTTTGGACTCATGGATTATATTCTGCTTATTAGAATAATGTGATATATATATATAAGGATTGTACTGCAGTACTTGTTGATTTCACTAAGGTTTTAATATGATGAAGGTAATTATATTTTTAGTATGTGACAATAAGTGAAACTTTACTTTGTTTGGGGAATCTGATAAATTGATTTTGGAATTAAGAGGCCTTTTAGAGATAGTCTGGACAAGGGTATTTTGGATAACTATAACGGTTGGAGTGGATTAAGTTGATCTTTAGATAGTATTGTTTAAGGTTAAAAAATTTATGAATATTATTTTTGGAATATTATGATACTATAGTTTTAGGAAAAGGACAACCTGCAGGGTGGGGCATAACCCGTCGCGTCGGACAAAGCTGCAGGAATCGAACCCACAATCATAGTGCGACAGGCCTTTATTTCCTACCACTAGCCTACAAGAAGTCCCTGGTTATTACAAAATAATTTTACTAATCTAAATGGTATGTGTTAACATTTGGAACCTTAACAATTAGGATAAGTATAATATTTTTGAGTTCTATTATCCTTTTGAGTGAAAGATGAGTTGAAGGTTGAAACTATAATTGTCAAGCATAAATATATATATACCTATCTCTTATTCAATGAATAAATTAATTCTTAAACTTTAGTAAAGGGATATTAAAACAAAAAAATGTGTTATCATAATACCTTTTGTCTTGTTGAACTGATGATATTTTAAATCAACATAGATTGATGTCTTTGAGGCCCTCAATTTGACAGTTGATTGTGATTGATGACCTCAATCACTCCCTACAAATATTTACGTTTTTCCTCCAATTATATGTCTTTAATTGCCACCAATGTTCTCCTAATCGAGATCATAATTGGGTGGTGACTTTTTCATTTCCCTTTCCCTCTTATTAAGGATAAATTTTATTAATCTTATTTCCGATGTGGGTTTTCCACAAAGGTATTTTCTCTTTTCAACCTTTTATTTACAAAGAAAAATTTCAAATTGCGAGGACGCAATTTATTTAAGGAGGGGAGAATGTAACACCCTGAGCATCCATGATACGCTTCTAATTCAATAATGTAATAGCTTGCATTGTGCGCAACATCGAGTTCTAACACACTGAAACTAATCAAAGTAGCCGTTATGAATAGTAATAACCACTTTTTAAATTTATAGAAATTTTATATTTCAAAATAGACTTCATTTTTGTATTCCTAATATTGAAATTAGCCTATGTTGAATTTTTTGTAATTTTCTGGGAACTTCAAAATTTTTATGAATAGTGAAAAATACTTAAAACAACTTTTTTAATCAAAATATTTTATAGTGATAAGTTATACTATTGAGTGGTTTTAAAGTATAATTAGAATATATTTTTACCATTTAATCCAATGGTGGTCATTATAATTAATTTCACTTTGAAATTGGACATAAACAATTGCCAATCTTTTGATATAAATTGTTTCTTAAAAACACGCAATTTGTTGTGACAGCGGGAATTAATTATAAAATTAATTAATGCAACTTAAATGTTTGGAATTTTTTAAAATAGACATCATTTTTTAATTCGGAATATCAATTATAGATTAGGCTGAAATTTTGGCATTGTTCTGAAAACATCAATTTTTGATTAATAGTGAAACCACTAAGTGGTAGTTAAATAACTGATTTTTCGTTTAAATGAAATATTACCACTTCTGTGATTTGATTTTCAAAAATCCGACATACATGGTTGTCATTAAGAAGTAAAATGTGGTTCAATGAGATTAAAATAATTTTTTGGTGAATAGTAACTTTTAAGTTCTTAATCGTGATTAGAGGTAATTAGTGTAGTTTAAGGTAAAAACAATGTTTTAATAATATGAGATGAGAATGACACTTGTCCTACTCCTATTGGATGAGTCATGGCCGACCAAGACAACCCATTGGTCAACTTGGGGACCCCATGGAGCCACTTTAGTTGGAAAATGACATTAATATATATTTATTTAATGTTAAAATTAAATTGACACAAACATGAGTTGTTTTACTAAAACAGTTTTTAAGTGGGGTTACACAAGTCCCAATTTTGACTATAAATATTCATTAGAAATCTAAAAATATTTCCTATATCATAGTATTTCTTTTATAATTTTTAGACATTAAATAAATTAAATTATTTATGACATCATTATGATGCAGCGATGACCTCATTATTTAATGATTTAAATAAAATGAGAAGATAATGAAAAATACAAGGCTTACACTTGTCCAAAGCATATTGGATGAGGAGATTTAGAAAACTTATCACCTTAGCCTAGAATTATATAAGTTTGGGACCTTTAGAATCCGAAAAGAATTGTGAAATAATGGAACATTTCAATCTTTCCAAAAGTTCCCCTCCTCTCCACTTATAAAAGGCCCCCACCTATCCCACTTCATTTACACTTTCAAGCCATTTGGATCGGCCAACCTCTGCCCAAATACTCTCCCAATTTCCCCCTCTTACTCCTAGAAGCCTCACTTTGGGCAAAACTCTTCCCAAGGAAGCCTTTGGCTCAAATCAAAAAGAGTTACCCGATTTTGAGGTAATGTCTTCTCTAATGTTGTTTTGTTTTATTTTTCTTCTCCAACCCCCTAAACTCTTTTTATTCATTTATTTTGTAACAACACCAGTATCCTAAATATACTAGGATGTTTTTAAAAGAAGTATTCGAGCTACACTTACACACACCTACATCTAATGGTTAAAGAACATATGGTTTCTGTGGATGGTGAATTTCTGCCTCACTAAACGATGATTGTTCAACACTCATATAACACCTTCAAAGGTGGCCATTAAGATGTCACTATTTTTATATATGATATATAATATGTTTATGTTTTACTTATGCTTCTGTATTTCTCATTTATGGCATACTTTATGATTTCCATTATGGGTAAAACGCGATAATTTCATTTTAGGAAGTGCGGACTACCGCCCCCTCAAAGTGATTTGAATCATTAATGCCATATGTGGGATGTATAAAGGATGGAGTAAATGGTATTATACACTATATTATACTGGAAATATATTATACATTTATATCATTATGATTTAGTTCCATTAAATATGAAATTTAAATGAAAGTAGCGTTCATGCGTACGTACGGCTTACCGTCTCCATGAACGGTGCATTTCATTTCTTACCTCTAAATGTTACGTAATATTATAAATGAATGTATAAACTGGATATATAAGATATATATGACATCTAAATCATTAATATAATTATGGATATAATGGATATTCTACCACATTAACAACATGTAATTATAAGAAGTTTATTGTTGACTCAAGTACCAAAGATCGACAAAACAACCGTTATTAACTTAAATAATTACATAATGTTCATAACATTGAAATAAGTGATATAAAAAGGATAATGAAATTGAAAATGGTTCTTAATAAGGTAGATATTAACTCTAGTTTATTATTCAGGAGGTTAAATAACGGTTGAGTCAAGTCGGACACAAGGTAAGGGAACTTCTTAACTCAATTTCCATTCTTTGGGTTAATCTCCTACTTTCAAATTATGTCATGATATTATTATGTCATATCATGTATTTTTACTTTCTTCATGTGTACCTATAGTGAATACACATAATAGATCTATTTTATTTTAAAAATGATCTTTTTAAGTACTTCGTCTCAATCTCCTTTCATTGAGGCATATTTGGTTTTATACACAACTTTCTTTTATACGGTGTATAAACCCCATTGACTTGTACGTTTATTCAAAAGGAATCTTTTTTATATGAAGTGTCTTACTAAACGAAAAAAAGGGAATGTTTTTCATTCCGTACATATGCGGCGACAATGACTTCTCCGCCACCGTGACCATTATTTGAGTTTCGTCTTCCTCTACAAGCCATACCTTTTTTTAAAAGAAAAAAAAATTCCAAGTTTTAATTTTCTTTTATTTTGGTATTCAAAATGGTTTTGAAGGTGTTTTTATTATATCAATGTGTTGTTTTGATATCTTGTTATTGGAATGTGGAAATGTTATGTTTCCTTTATGCATGTTTTGTGTGATACGATTATGTTATGGTTTATGATATGTTTAAACCTGTTCATATGAGGAATGCATTGGACTTAATAAGTGACGGGTGGAGCCCGCTATAGCTCCTCGATGCATCGGCATGTCTCATGAGACAAACTAGTGTCTTGGCATGAGGCCTTGACAAAATCTTATTTGTGGTCTTGGCATGAGGCCTTGGCTACGTGGTTATGATAGTCTGGCATTATGCATTCCATCATTATGAAAGTGGTTATTGATATTGCATTTGATCATTCGACCAGTAGAATATCCATGTGAATAAGTAAATGGAATTATCTCATTTTACTTTTTCCATATTATGTTAAAGTTCATGTTTAAAAGGCTTTTGTTTTAGTTATACATTGCCTTAAATGTTAATGATTATTTATCAAAGCTTCCGCAATATTGTTATCCTTACTGAGCATCTGAGCTCACCCCTTTCAATGTTTTAATATTTTCCAGGATGTGAAGAAGTATTTTATGAATGACCTGCAAGGATAGTCAGAAGAGGATATGATTGTGGACTATGAAGACTTTGTTATTAGTTTTTCACTTATTTTGTAATGTAACATTTATGAATGTATCTAGTGTTTCCAAGGCTACTAAACTAATCGGTCTTTCGAGACTTGATCTTTTGTGATCATGCCAATGTTACGAAGTAATGCACCGACTCTGGGTAGCTGGGGTTGGGGCGTTACAACCCTGATTATGTTTCCTTTACCCAGGTTATGAAGAATATATCATTGTATAAGAGTTCAAGGATGTAGTTTAATTAATTTTATTATGTATCATATTCTATTTTAATTTTCCAGTGTATTATGACAATCATATAAGTATTCAGTTTTTCCAAGACTATTAAATGGATCTGTCTTTTTGGATTCAATTTAATGTAAGCATGATAATATTTTAAAATAATGCACCAACTCAGGAATTCTAGGGTTTGGAAATTATAGGACAAATCCATTGTTAAATAATAATATAAAAAATTTAATTATATTGAGAATATTTGATTTATTATATAATCATGTAATAACAGGAATTTAGGTTGTGGATAAAAAAATGAAAGGATCATGACTAAGGATGTCACATCTTCTTTGGGTAACTGATTTTTCTTTTCACAAAAGTGCTTCTTTGGTTGGATTTCATCCAAAGGGGAGGATCCAAGGAATACTTGATGGATGTGGGTGATTTATCTAGAATATTTTGGTTGATGGATTTGTATTGAGAGGTGTGAATGAGTGGATGGGGTGAGTAACATTTTATAGAGAGGAGGAGCGACATTCTTGAATTTTTTTGAAAGGGGAGTTCAACTGACTTTTTTCCTATGAATATTACCCCCCAAAATAAATATAATTAGATCCAATGGATTATAGGGTCTAAATATGGAAATAAAATTCCATTTGGAAAATATTTTAGGTCATTTTGTATCTTAAGTGTATTGTTTGGTCCCATGTTAATCTAATTTTCTTCTTAATTGTTGTAATTAATTTTAATCCATTTCAATAAAACTTTTGGTAAAAAATTAATTTGACCTTATTATAAATTATAAATTATTCTAATTCCAAATAATGAATCTAATTTTACAATTTCTAATAGAATATATGCTAGAAAACTAATCTGAAATTAATCTTGTGGATTGGTATCAACTATGGGTTTTGTGAGAACAAATGTTTAATATATTGTGATGTTTTGATATACAATTTCAGTGTGAAATTTGTTCTAATGAACTAAATTGGATTAATTTATTTAAAAAAAATCTCATTAAACTTTAAAACCAAATCATAATATAATTTAACAATAATAATAAATTAGATAAAAAAGTAATATTGAAATAAAATTCAATCCTTTTAAATATTAAACCAAAAAATGATGTTTTTCTGAAAAATTCTTAAAAATAATCATAATCATATTTTTACATTATTAATTCAAAATTGTTTCTTATTTTTTAAAAATAAATTTATAAGAGTGTCGAAAATTAATTTTTATATTGTTTACAGAATGATATAAAAAGGATTTATTTTAAGATAATAATAATTTCAAACAAAAAATTACTTTACTAAAAAATATATTTATTATAATCTATATGTTTTATTTATATAAAATCATTTTAAAAAATATTTAAGAAGTAGTTATTACTATTAATATTATTTTTTTAATATATATGTTATAATTATATCATTTAAATAATTATTATAACAACATTTCTTTCATATAAACTCCATGTTTCATGTAACACAAGAACTATTAGCATTGCATATTGAAAATTGTAAACATGGTGTAGAATACAAAAAATGTTTGACTTAGTGTTGAGTGTATGAAAATATAGACATGAAATTTAATTTATTCGAAAAAAGGATAACTAAAACATAGGGTGTTACAAAACCCTTAAAATAAAAACATGTCATTATTTAGAGGATACAGACGTTATTATAAAATTATGGAATATTATGAGTTAATGGTGTGGAGAATGTAAATAAAATAATGGATCATGAAGAAGGATGTTACCTCTTATTTGGGAAACTCCTCTGTGATTTTACAGAAGGGATACTTTGGTCAACTTTATTCCAAAAGGGAGTCTTCTAGGATGATGGTAGGGATTTTGTATATTATTTGAAGTGGTTTTAGAAAATTAAAACGTATTTATATGTGTGAATAAGTGGGAGGGTGATTTTATTTTAATAGTGGATGAGTAGTTTAATTCATTTAAATTTTTTTTAAAAAATTTAACCTATAATTTTCCCATTGAATGTTTCTCCAAAAATGTAATAAGATTGAGAAAAGGGTGGATATAGTCATAATATGTCCATAACATGTATTTTGGAAACTTTTTTAGGTCATTTTTTCTCTTAAGTTAAGGGTTTATCCATTTATTAAACCAATTTTTTCTTAATCACTATAATTAATTTGAATCACTTTCAAAAATAATTTTGGTAAAAACTAAGGTAACCATGTTACGAATCATATAATATTTTGATGAAAAATATGGAATCCTTTTTTAAAAATTTGAACCACCTATGTGTAAAGTATAATTTAAATTTATCATGCAGATGAGACAATAAAAGATTCATTAAAAAAATGTTTAAAATTTTGAATTTTTTTTTGTCCAATATAAATGTGTAATTGATTTCATTGGTCTACATTAGATTAATTGATAAAATTAAAATTTACAACAAAATTTAAATATAAGTTTACTATTAAAATAAATTATATGTGAAGGTAGTTTTGATTTATAATTTATTGTTTTCATTATTCATAAAAAATTAATATTCTTAGTAATTAAAAAATATTCCCCAAATATAAATTTTGATCAAAGGGACTCCATATTTGTTTAGTAAAGCCCAAAAATTGTGTTTCGTGTATCGCAAGATAATATAAATGTTGTGTGTAGCGCATGTTTGGCTCGGTTTTGCTTATAAATCAAGCCACACTTAGTGATTTAATACTGAAAAATCTATATTAATTGTTGTTTAAAATGAAAAACATCAAAATATTATATTAATTTAAAAATAAAAATTCAAAAAATCTCAAGGTTTTACAATATGAATCATAAAATTTCATTAATATAAGAACAATGAGAAAAAATCTCAATAAATAATGAGATTTTAGTAATAAACCATTACCACTTCATTAACATTGAATGATAATAATATGTTAATAATAAAATTAAATGAATAATAAAATATAATGAAAATGATTTAGATTCATGATATAACATGTCAAAGGTCATTATATAATCCTCAAAAGAAAAACATGGGAGTATAACATGGCATGTGTCTCAAAGAATGAAAACTGAGACAAAATTACTTACCAATTTGGTATGTTTTGAAACATAAAACCCATGAATGAAATATCATAAAATGGAGAAGTAAATGCATATAAATTTATCTATAAGAATAATATAATAAACTAATATGATGTATATACACTACACTAAAGAAATGAGTGGTGAATAAAGCATAAGTCTCACAAAAATAAACGTGAGACGAGAAAAATCTTACTACTTAAGAAACATTAGGATCTTGATCTCCAAGAAATAAAAACATAAATTAATGGTTTTACCATCAATAAATAATTCAAATTAAATATATTCAATTTAAAAGGGAATTATATACACCACACAAAATAGTGCAGTCTGAATATGTAATGTATCTCACGGAAATAAAAAGTGAGTTGAAATTCCATTACCATAAGTCATGGCATTGTTTTTACATGTCCAAATATCCTATATAATAAATACAATTTATTATGAACCAAACATAGAAAAACATTATTATATATAATACCATATATTATTTGGTTATGAATTTGTAATATCCATTTATTAAAAACTACATATAAATGTTATGTTTTGGGTAATATTTGATTTATTTTCCTTATATATTTGGAATTTTTATTATTGATGCTATAAGATAGATCATTATTTCTGTATTTAAATAATGTAAAATCATATATAAATATCTGATATATTCAGTATATATGTTTTTAATAAAATCTATAAAATATGTAAATATGAAATGGAATACACTGTTCACGGAGACGGTCGGACGGACGTACACGTGACCGTTGTTTCTATTTTTTGTCGTATTGAATGAGTGAAATTAAATTAAGTGAATGAATATATATATATAATATAATTATTTTTTATTTATTTTTTAATATATATCATATAGTATCACTAAACCCATCCTAAATTCATTCCATGAAATGTGTGAATGAATCACATCACTTTGAGGGTGTGGTAGTCCACATGTCCACAAATAAAGTTATCGTATTTACCCAAAATGGAAATCCTGAAGGAATGTTTTATATAATAATTATAAATGAATAAATAATTCATAAATATTATATATATCCTAAAAAATTTATATTTTCCTCATAATTCCCATGCTTGAGAGATGGTAAAGGAAAAATGAACGACATAGTCATGTGAGGTGGTAGTTCGACAAACACGAATGGAAATTTTCTAACCCATTGAATGAATTGTGTATTGGAATAGGTAGAAAACATAACATAATAACATATATGTATACAAATTATATTTATGTGATTATATAATAATGGAATAATAATAAATGAAGGGGGGAGAATGAAATAAAATAGTAATGGATGTTGAAGAATGTTACCTCTTTTCGGGTAACCCTTTTTAGATTTCTCCAAATCTCATCCTTAGTTTTTCATTCTTCAGAATATTAGGATTCTTATTCTAGGGGATTTAATTTGGGAGATTATTTTTTTCAGTTATTTTACAATACAATGTGTCTTGAGAGGTGTGAATAAATGGGAAGGGTGAGTGCCTTTTTATAGTGGAAGAGGAATGGCATTCTTGTTAATATAAAAAGGTAAACACAATTGAGAGGTCTTCTTGATATCATTTGACTACAATAATGGTATAAATTATATAAAATATGGGATAATGTAAAATAATTTCCATAAAATTTCATTTTTACATGTTTCTATGACATTTTGACTCTTAAGCTTAAAGTTCAACCACTAAGTATACACGATTTTTACATTAATCGTTGAATCAATGTTCAATCACCTTTACTAATATTTTTGGTCAAAAACTATTATAACATTAAGAGAACCTTTAAATTATGATGATTCCATGAATCGAATCAATTTTTTCATATTTATATCATAGAAGCGTAAGAAATTAATTTAAAATTAATCCTACAAACAGAATGACAAAGTAGGGTTTTAATGTAAAAATGTTCAAATGTTTCGAAGTTTTCTATATCTAATTAGAAAGTGAAATTGTTTCATATGAGATAAAGTAGATTTAATGATATAAATTGATATAATTATACTAGTTTTTTTTAAAAAAATTAGATGAAAATTAATTTTTTGACTAAAATTCTATATTAATTAGTATTCATCAAAAAATGAATGTTTTTAGAAAAATAATAAAATACATCTAGATTAAATATTTATTTTCTAATTTAAAAAAAATTAAATAAAATTATTTCAGTGTCGAAAATTATATTTAAAATGGGTTATCCATGAAAAGATGTCTAAATTACATTTTAGAAAAATACATCTTTTTATTTATAAAATTTGATTTATTCATACCATATAACTGTAAAATATATTTTATGAGTATAAAAAATATTGATTCAATATATAATATAGAAATTATATTAATAAACGTTTTTTTTTGTTAATTTTTTGAGAAAAAACTGTATTTGTATATATATAATTGTATTCTTAGCAAAGTAGTTTTTTTATTTTCAAATAGTTTTGAAATTCATTGTTGTTAATTGATATCCAAATGATTTATTATATATATATTTTTAAATAATATTTTAAATATTTAGATAATAATATTTGTAACTTCTATTCCAATGGATAATTAGTATCTATAATAATTTTTAAAAAAATATATTAACAGTATATTGTAGCTTGATGAAACTCAACCATGCCTGTAATACAAGATATCGAAGGAACTCAACATTATGTCTAACACAAGTACAATATAGTGTTGTGTGTATCAAAAGTTCATAAAAGTGTTCTGTGTAAATTCAAATTAACTTCATGTTTCATATAATGCAATTCAAAATTATTGCTTTAATATAACAAAATATATATTCAGTTTTGTGTGAAATGTAAAATATCACAATGATTAAATAAAATAAAAAATATATATACTTAAAAAACTATCTGGGTGTTAAATTATTCAATGAATAAGATGTATTTTACACTATAGATTAATATATTTTATCAGTGGATTAATAATTTAATGTTCCATTCAAAGAATCCCACATTATAAATGTGAACACTACAAATTCTTAAATAAAATAATGTTGGAATAATAACGGTTACCCAAAGTAACACCTAATGAGGTTTCCACATTGGAGTACATATGTGGGATGTTAAAACATGGTCATGGATGAAAAGTGTAATTAACCATTGGGATTGATAAATATCACTAATCACAAAAAAGTGGGTGATCAAGAGATAGTAAACAATCCCAAAACCATAAACTAAAGAAATGTTTAAGAGGTCATTGATCTCATTAAAAATGAGGAAAATTGTATAATATTTTATTTCTATTCCCTTTTCATAAGATTTAATAATTTTAATGATAAGATATACATAATTTATATCACTAAATTCTTACCCTTTTTCCTTTGATCAATTTCAACCTCATATCTTATTCAAAGAAATAAAGTTGACTTTTTTATTCCTAAAGTACTAATAGTTCATGACGTAGAATTATAAGTCATTAAAACATTCATTAGTTAGGATCATTGAAAATGGTTAGCAGAAGTTATACAATATTTATAAATACGTATATGGAGGTATAATACTATAATCACTAAAAATTTTATGATGTTTAATATAAACCATTATATAAATTGTTATCTTTTTAACCCTCTATGAAGAAAAAAATAAAAAATATTAGAAAGAAGGTCACCAAATCAGTTTAAAACTGATCCCCCAAAGATCATAATTTATATCATATTTGAAAAATTCCCAACATGTGAATACCCACATAATATATTTTATTGAAACACTATAATTAAATTAATTATGATAAATCCTCCTTGAAAACATGCATGCTTCCTTATTTTAAATATTTCAGGATATATTCCTAAAACCCAACAAGTTGTAGACATAAACTATGATAAATTAGAATAATTTGTCAATAAATAATTTATCTATTTTGATGTCATAAATACTATCCTATTTACTTTATCCATACCATCATCTCTTTACCCATGAAGAATATCATTTTCTCATCCTTGGGAACATGTTAAGGGTTACCATCCCTTAATATTGCCTTGAAATTAAATCAATTTTTATGTATGCAGTATCATTTTACACATTATTGAAAACACTTAATGCAAAAATTCTAGAAACAATTCATATATAAATAAATATTCATGTAACATAATCATTGAATACAAAAAAAATTATACTTCAATCATTTACTTTTATCCTTGAACCAATACTCAACCTTAAGCAACTTATTCCATAATACCTATTTCCTAGAATATAAAATATGAATGATGTATTAATGTTCCTTAATGTTAATATATTCATGAATCTTATGTTTAATGTAAACAATACTGAAATAACATCCCATGACATCACATTTCGTATGCGGTCCCTTTATAATTAATAGTATAACTAATACTCGTAACACCTTACCGATTCTATTTGTATGACTTCAACTTGGGAAATAAATTTTCACAATGCCCAAACATTCAACATATGAAACATTCATGGATTACCATGTTCTTTATTGTTATTAGAATTATCTAAAACCAGAAATCATGGGGTGAGAAACAATTATCGTAGAAAAAAATCACATTATCCTGAAAATTATTTATATAATACCTAAATCAGGAAACTTAATTTTATTTCTATGACACTGTCATATTATCAATAGAAACATCCCAAGACATATCCTTAGATATATTCTTATTGATATCACTAATGTTTTCTTAACCTAGTTTCTAAAGGTTGATATCAAAATATATAATCTCGGGCTTAACATGCATGGTTTTTACATAATGTTAGATAAACATTGTGCACATTAAAAAAACATTCTTAAGGACTATAATAGTTTAGTTTCTTTTGAAACTTGAAAAAATAATATTCCAACATTGTGAAAGTTATTAAACATCTCCCTTAAGTATTTTCTTCTTGAGTACTCCTACATAATTTTTTTTTCATAACTCAGGGAAAAGAAATATAAAAAACGGGAGATATCAGATACTCAATAAGGGAAAATAATGGAGATATGTAAGAATAACAGTATCATAAGGTATTGAAAACATGATTCTATCATTATAAGATCATACCCTTCATATATAAGAACATAATATAGAGTGATGAATCAATATTAGTGTCCCATAAGACAGTAATCATAAGGAAATAATGATCATAATCCATGAGATCATAACATAAACATAAGACATTTGATTGTGGCAAACACATAAACATAAAAATTGATTTCCATAGTAGTTAAGGATCAACTCCAATGTCATCGTAGTGGAATGAGTTCACTCACCAAACCATCTTAGTAATCATGGTTAACTACCATGACCATATTAGTGTAAATTGTCCTTTACTAAAATGGGTTCACTATGATTTTTATCCCTCTATTACTGAATCAGGTTCACATCACATTACATCCTTGTATTAATGAACTATGTTAAATCCTTGTTCCTATCCGGTATTACTGAACTGGGTTCACTTCCTATTCCATCCTTGTAATACTGAATTGGGTTTACTACTTGTTCTTTCCCTTTCATACTGAACCGAGTTCATTCCTCGTTCCAAGCCTATCATATTAAACAGAGTTCACTCCTCATTAAATCACTGTCAGACAGAACTGATTTCACTCCTCAATCCATCATGATCATACTCATGAAACAAAAATCTTCCCTCAATTCACATGAGGGAGATATCTGTCCTACACATCACATAATGAAATCATACATACGTGTACCAAAAGGTAATTAAACATTCATACAATCATGATCAATAATAGTATATGTGTTTTAGGAACATCATATCATAACCCATGAATTGAAATGTGTATCATAAAACTTTCATCATATCATTACCTATGGAAAATAGACAGGTATCATTATTAATTAATCAAATTACAACTCATGAAACAATTTTTTTTTCAAAGCATATAACCCGTGGAAGCTAAATGGGTCTCATAAAAAATATGTCAACATAGTCATTAACAATTAAAATAAATAATAATTTTTTTTCATTATATTATAACCCTACTAAATCATAATATATTTAAAATGATATTATCATATAGGGATAATAAATTTTAAATATCCCTTGGATTATAAATTTTGATTGAAATTCACTTTTTAAAACATATAACATTTTCAAAATCCCTTTATTTGAAAAAATATTGAAAGAACAAATATGAATCCTTAAAAAATAGGTTTTATAAGGAAAATATCCTTTCCACTTTGAAAAATGATTTTTAAAGCATAAAAACCTTGAAAACAATTTCCATTCAAAATATACTTCAAAAAATATACAGGATGATTTGAAAACCATTTTGAAAACTTTTTAAAATATAAAACATTATTGAAAAGCTTTTTCATTGAAAAAAAACATAAAAAAATTGAATTTCCAAAAAATTTGGAAAACCCTATTCTTTTAAAAATAACCTTTAAAACATTAAAGGGAAGCCTCAAGAGTATGATGGGGGGTAAATTCATATATAAAAAACATTGTGTTTTTAATGTAAAATGTTTTGAAAAGTTCCTTGATTGGAAAATTACCATGAGATTACCTTTAAAATACATTTTATTAAAATTGTAAAACATGGGTAAAGTATTATTTTACAAATCATGGTAAAACATGTTTGGAAACATTTTTAGAAAACTTGGTTTTGTGAGTAAAACAAATGTATGACCAAAGAGAAGAATAAATTCATAAATTCATAAATAACATTATTTTTTATATTAAATACCATGGAGTGTAAAAATGATACTGATACATAGAGATATCCTGTATAACAAGAGGATAAAATACATCATGAGGGTTCATGGGATATATATCATAATATTTCATCAATGTAATCATAATAAAAACCAATCACAATAAAGGACGTTATTAGAGCAATAAACTATATCCCCATTGTTAACATAGAATCATAATAATATAGAAATAAAAAATTATTTGAACATTAATACATCATAAATGGATTTATATTCAATATATAACATTTAAATGGAATATATATATATATATATATTAGAAAAATATAAACGTATAACACTGCACGTGTCTTAAAGAAGGCATATTGAGACAAAATTACATTACTGATTTGGTAACATTTCAGCCAAAATCATTAGGAAAGAATGATAATAATATAGATATTTAAATACCAAAAGAATTATGTATAATAAAAATAGAATACATTCATGGGAGGTATACACACTACACAAAATAAATGAGTGGTGAATAAGGCATTAGTTTCAAAGAAATAACATCGAGATGATAAAACCATTACTACTTGAGTAATATTGGATCATGATCCCCATAAACTAAGAAAATAAATTAAATATTTTCGTTTCAATAAAAAAAAGGAAATTATTTATATATTACTTCATAGGGATTTAAATACACCACACACAAAAAGAGAGTGGTGAATATGACATGTATGTCTAATAAATAAAAGGTGAGAAAAAATCACCTATCATTAAGTCTTGAATTTATTATTACACGATCAAAACTTATGTATGATAAATATATGTTTATTATAAATATAAATGAGAAATATATTATTATATATAATACCATATATGATTTTTTATGACTTTATATTATCTGTTTCTTGATTACTCCATGTTAATGTAACATTTCTAGAGATTTTTGTTTTGTTTTTATATTTGTTTTGAATTGTTATTAAGGATCCTCATACATAGATCCTGATTTTCTTGTATCCATAATGTAAAAAATGATATGCATATCATTTATATTCAGTATATAATTGTTAATAATCATTTATAAATTATATAACCAATTTTTTGATAACTCCATGTTAATGTCACATTTCTAGTGATATTTGTTTTGTTTTTATATTTGTTATGAATTGTTATTAAGGATCCTCATACATAGATAATGATTTTCTTGTTTTTATAATTTAAAAAGTGATATGAATATATTTTATATTCATTGTATAACTATTAATAATATTATATAAATTATATATATATGAAATGGAATACACCGTTCAAGGAGACAGTAGGTTGTATGTATGCATGAATGTTGTTTCTGTTTTATTGTTGTATTGAAAGAAATAAATTAAATGATTTATATGTATATATAATTATATAGTATAATAATCTAATTATTATTTTACCTATATAATATAATTTTACTAATCTTACCTTTAGTTCATTCCATGTAATTTTTGAATGAATCACATCTCTTTGAGAAGCATATAGTCCACATGTAAATTTTTTTTTCATATTTTTAAAATATAGGAATCGTGTTGCTATGTTTAATATAAAAATTAAATTAGGATTAATAAATAATAAATATAATATCTATAAATTAAAATAAATTGTTTTTATCATAATTCCCAAAAATTATGGGTGATAAAAGAAAAAAATTACATTGTTACAGGAGGCGGTAGTTCACCATACACGAAGAGTAATTTTGTTACACTTATTATTGAATTGTGTGTAGTCGTAGGTTGAATCATAAATATAAGAAGGCTATAAGTAAATTTAGGATTCTGATTTTATTATATAAGAATGTAATATTAATAAATATAGGGCTGGAGAATGAAATAAAATAAAAATGGACATTGAAAAATGTACCCTCTTTTTCAGGTAACCCCTTTTTGTTTGCAGTAATGGGATTACTTGGTTTTCTTTCGTCCCCTGTTTAGGATTCATGGTTGAGAGGAGGTAAGTTTGATGATTTTTTTTTAGGGTTTGTATGAGCCAAATTTTCTTGATAGTTGTGATAAAATGGTTATGATGAGTTTCTTTTTATAGTGGAGGAGTAGTGGAATTCTTGTTAATATGAAAATGTAAACACTATTTAGTGGTCCCCCTTAAATCATGTGACTCAAATAATTCTAATAATTAAATAAAATATGGGATATGGTAAACTGATATTCTAAAAATCGGTATTTTAAAAGATTCAAGTTCATTTTTACTATTAATATTAAATATTAACCACTAAGTAAATACAATTATACGTTAATCACTCTAATTAGTTTTAATAACTTTCACTACTATTTTTGGTTAAATATTAAATTGAACTTATTAGTAATTATAGATTATGCTGATTATAAATATTTAATCCTTTCTTGGAAATTTTAATCCTAAACTTTTAATAATTAAATTTAATATTAATCCTGCAAACGACATGACAAAATGAGTTTTAAAAGTAAAAACGTTTAAAAGATTGGTAAATTTCTATATCAAATTACATTGTATAATTGATTAAAATGACCTAAATTATTTTTGATGATATAAAATTTATCTATTTATAATTTAAAACCAAATTAAAACAATATTTACTCTATCAATAAATTGGATGAAAACGCAGTTTTGAACTAATATACAGTATTATTCACTATTCATCAAAATGTGAATGTTCTCAAAAAAAAACCCAAAAAACTCACAAAGTAATTTTTGATATTCTAATTTCACAAAAAATTATTTTTTCCAAATAAAAATTAGAAAAGAATTAATAATCATATTGAAATGGTCTCCCCATTAAATGGAGGTAAAATTATATTATATAAAAATACATATTTTTATTAATAAAATTAGATTTATTCTTATCTTATACCAATCAAATATATTATATGAGTAAAAAAATTTTGATTACATTTATCATATATAAATTGTTTAATCAATTTTTTTTTAATTTATTAATATATAATTATGTTTGAACATAGAAAAATAGTTTTCATAAAATAGTAATATCATTATTTTTAACGAGGTCATAAATTCACTTAAATTAATTGAAAAAAGGTATTGAGTTGTTATAAATCTATAAATAATATATTCATATTTTATTTAATCTTATTCGTATCTTCCATCCCAATGTCATGGTTGTAACTATAATAATATTTTAACCAAAATATTAATAATATAATGTAGTTCAGTTAAACTAATCCTTGTGTGTAATGAAAGATATCAATGGAACATGACATTGTGTGTAACCCAAGTCCAATATAGTGTTGCGTTTATTGAATATTAATCTAAGTGTTTCGTTTAGTGAAATATTAACATGGTGTTGTGTATAATGAAATCCAAACTCAGTGATTTCATACATCAAAATCTATATTCAGTGTTATGTAGAATATAAACTATAAAAAATATAAAATTAATTTGACAATAAATATTTACCAAAATGTTTGGGTGTTATTGTTATAGAATTTCAAGGTCTCCATGTTAGTTCATATAAACTATGTCTATTTTGAATAGAATTTTTTATAGTAAATAGTGAATTTGAAGTATAAAATAAGCAAGATGACAATATCCTACCAAATTATTTTCCATTAATTGTTTGAATTAAAATAGAGCAGTTTCTTGGGTGATGGATCAGTTGAGAGAAGGTGTAATTTTTTTTTTGTATCCATGCTATAATGAAACCAGATCTACCACAGTGGAACATGTCGATATTAGAGAATTTTATGATACATTACCATCTAGTATTCAATGGATATTCTAATTTATTAATAGTTGAGGTATGGATTAATGATATGGAAAATATATTTGAATTCATGGGTTTTCTTGATAATCAAAATGTCACTGTTTATATGTACTATTTCAAAGGTGAAACTGAAAAATATAGGTTAATGTTTATGAATTCTAGAGAAATAAAAGTGACTGAATCATTCAAATGAGATAAATTTTAGAATATTTCCCTTGATAATTATTTTCCTATTATTATTTGGCATATGATGGATATTTGGTTCCAAATTAAGGTATAATGTGGAAGATTCAGTGGTCACGAATGAAGAAAAATTCACCCAATTGGTAAGGTAAGAACTATATTGTATCAAGGATCTTAATAGTAAAATTAACAGAATTAATTTAGTATTAATGAAAATATATCAAAATTTATTAACCTATAATATGATTAAATGTTATGATAATATTTTTTGAGTTTCCTAGAAGGTGGAAATTTAGTTTATTGATGATCATGTGTTTTATGATAACAATCAGATTAAGAGGTGAATGTGAAAAAATGAGTAGACTCCCAAAAAAATACTATAGTAACAAAATCTAGGTCATAGTTATTTATTGGTGTGGTAAAAATCACACTATGGAATATCCAATGAAATATAAGAAGTTCTTCAGATGTGATATGTTTTGGAATGTTCTTCAGGATTCCCTATAAAAAGATCTTGGTAGTTGTAAGAAAAATTTTTATAAATAGGTAGTATGGTGTTTTAATGGTAATGTGATGGGTCGTTATACAGAATCAGGTCTGAAGAAGGGAAAAACTGATGGGAAGAAAAAAATAGGTAGAATATTGTGGTGAAATCCTTTGAAACTAATTTGGTGAATGTTAGGCCATCAAATAATGTGATAATAGGTATATTAATTTTTATTTTGATTCTGATAATGTCTTTTTTTGATTTTTGGTCTACACATTCTTTTATATGGTGAAAATTTTCTTATAAAATGAAAAAATAAATACAACCATTGATATCAGTTTTTTTTAAAAACATGACAGTGGTATTACGTAAATAATAATTTTCAATGATCATCATGTTATCATCCATGGAGTAGTATTCCTTATAAACCATGTAATCTTTCCAACTGTATAATTTTCCATTCTTATGTGTATGGATTAGGTTTAATTTTATCATGCTATGGTAGATTATAGATCCAAAGAATATATTTTCTAAAATGTGTTTTAGTTTGTATATAAGAATCAATTATTTCCATTGATAAAATATTAGGAAGCTGAGAAAAAGTTCAGTGAAGGAATTGAATTTTATCTTTCCCATATTGTTGAGAATTTTTTTTCAGATTGATGATATTCTAGTAGTAACAGAACATCTGGATGTTTTCACTAATGAGGTACATGAAATTATACACTATCAAAATGTTCAGTTTACTATTGTATTAGTGCTTAATTCTAATCAAATTTCAAAACCCTGTTATTTAATGACTCATGTAAAATATCTAAAAATAAAAAAGATGTTGTGGGAGTTACTTGATAACAATTTCTTCACATGACCTCTCCATGGGGTGATCCTTTTTTGAAACAAATACAGTTCTATGTGACTTTGTATTGATTACAGAAAATTTAATAACATAATAGTATACAATAAGTATCCAGTGACTCATATTTATGATTTGATTGATCGACTATTGGGATATCACTATTTTATAATGGATGAACTCATGTCTGGGTTCTATAGGCTTATGTTGAATGAGGATGACATTTTAAAAATAGTGTTTCATATTAAGTATGAGAATTATAAGTGTTTTAATTCCATTTTGGTTGATGAATACCCCGACTAAATTCATGGATCTTTTAATACATATTCCCTTAATATTTAGTTAAATTTGTTGCTGTGTTAGTTGATGATGTTTTGGATTATGAATAATTTTAGGAGGGTCATGAAAAATATCTATGGATTATTCTATATTATCAGAATGAAAATAATTTATATGAAAAAAATGATTAAATGTTTCTTTTGGTTGAATTAGACTTCATTTTGTGGACATATTATAAATAATGATGCCATAATTGTTGATCCTACAAAAACTAAAGTGGTTGATGACTTGAAAAAAAAATTAAATGCTATTGAGATTAATAGTTTTCTTAGATTAGTATGATATTACTACAGGAAATAATGTTTTTCATTTCTATAAATGGAGAATGCTTTGTGTTTTTTTGGAAATCCTCACATGGAATATCATGGAGATTTCATGGAAAGGGATCTTACAGTTAAACTAGATAATAGTATTGAAGGTGGTGTTTTAGCCAATTGTTTTCCAAATTTTTGGGTTCAAAAATTAGAGAATGTAGAAAAGTGTTTTGGCAAAGGGAGTTTCATGCCAGTGTTAAGGCTGATAGAAAATTTTCTATTTGATTATTATTTTCACGATCATTTCATCAAAATATGTCTAAGGAAGGAAGGGAACACAAGTTATGGTTTAGCATGCGATGCGAGTTATGAAACAAAGGCTAAGGAGGGTGAGGCTTACCAGTTTAGCAAAAGGTTGTGTGCCTTGCCAGTAGGGCCACCAAAATTCCTATAAATAGGAGATTAACAACAATCTATACCTAAGATTTTAATAAAATGAAGATCCATTGTTTTACTGCACAATGGAGTTGCGTGTTAACAACTTGCACTAAGTAAAAATTGCTTGCAAGAGTTACTTTTGACTCTAAAAGACCAATTGAATCTTGTAGTTTAGCTGCACAATATATAGGGATTTCTTAAAAGGGAATGGATGGACAAAAAGTATGGGTAGGGGAAATTTTAGTTTCCGCGGTAATCCCAATACAGGCATGCTGGATTTGGAGTTCTACACAAGTTTAGTGTAGAGATTTTAATATGACTTGTTTATCTGGTTTGTTTGTTGAGGGATTTCAGGGTGTATTAACTCAGGTCTGTAGTGTAATAAGAGTCTCATTCTAAACCTGGGACAAAGACATTAATTCGAATCCATTGAATCTACCTTCATCTAGATAAACTGAGTTAGATGTCTCTAAAAGTAGCGAGTTTGGGGAGTCAACATAAGTGATCTAAAGGACATTGTGTGATATTCCTAAAATTTTATAATGGATTTTCACTAGTCACATAGTGACTATTTAGGAAAAAATGTATTCCAAATCTAGTAAATATTAGTAGATTAAGGTATGACCAACACACTATAGGCATATTCTCCTTAGACTATCTCGTTCTGGTGCACAAGTTCAAATAATGCATCGATTTTCTACATGTGATTATATGATTACGGATCGAATCCATCGTACTTTTTCAATGAGTTCCTACAAACATGGGAAAAATATCCATCACATTAAATGAAAAAGTTGACTCCTGAAATCACCCCTCTCCTCTCAGGGTACTATGGTGCCCTATAATTACTAGAGGTTTTCTGAAAACGTTTCAGAGTTTTATCTAACACTTAAAATGTTAATGTGAAATGGAGTAAGATAAATCTAGACAATGTATTGTGATGAATGTTTCTTGTATTTGAAAATAAGATTTTTAAATACTATATTTTTTCCCTTTATTCTAGTGATAGTGACATTGTTATCTATAGTGATTCATTATTGATGGGACTGGGTTATGTTTTAATATAGATTGAGTAGGTAATTTATTTTTCATCATATCAATTAAATAATCATGAAGAAAATTATCCAAAAAATGACCTTGAACTGGAATTGTTGTGTATGATTTAGAAATGTGGAGAAATAATTTATATATATTAATGTGTGAAATAAACACTAATCATGAAATCTTGACATATATATACACTCATTAAGAGTTAAACCTAAGACATAGGAGATACAGAAATTGAAAAAGGATTATGACCAAAAAATGAATTACCGTTTTTCTAATGAAAACATATTAGTTGATTCATGGAGTCAGATAGATAATTATATGGTAAATATTCTTTTAAGGGGACATGATTATTTATTTAATGATTTGATGAATTTTATCTTAGAAATTACACAAGTAGAAAATCCCATTGTTTTTTCTGTTGTCAGTACAATCATCGATGTCAGATAGAAATAAGTAAGATAGAAGGATGAAAATGATAAAAAACATGTAGGACTGATTGAAGAGGTTATTTTTCATAACTATTATATTGAAAAATGGTGCTTTGATAATTAGAAAAAAGGTTATGTGCTTTATCTTTCCACGATCTAAAGAACAAACTATTGAGTGGGGCTCATAACTCTCCACGTTTGATTCACCATGACTATACAAATGTATAGATACCTTCACGAACATTTCTAGTGTATTGGAATGTCGAAATTTATTGATTAATTTAATGTGAAATGATTTAATTATTAAATAAATAAAGATGAAAGAAAATTACTATAGGGGCGCTTCATATTTTTCTAGTTCCTAAATCGAAATAAAGGGAATATATCTATGGATTTCATGGTGGAGTTACAAAAAAATATAAAGGTAATAATGTGACTTGGGTAATTGTTAATCGATTAACTAATTCAACTAAATTTCTTCCAATTAGAAATAATATATATTTGGATCAACATTATAATCACTATGTTAATGAGATAATTAGATTACATGGAGTCTCTCTCTCAATTTATCAGATCAGGATCATAGATTCACCTCTAATTTTTGGAATGTACAAAATAATTTATTCATTTATGAATTAAATTTCAGTAAAAACATTTATCCACAATCAAATGTGTCATGACCCATCCACCGGGGCCCATGCCATGTCTACCCCAAGACAGCCTTCCATAGGCCAGGGGCTGGGGACTAGTACTGATGGCGTATTCCCTAAAACTGTGATAGAATTGCCTTTATAACCTGTAAACTCAAGCAACCAAGAACACAAAAAGATATGAACACAAGTAAAATGAACAACAAAAAGAGTGTGTACAATAAGTAAAAAGGGTCCAGAAAACAAGCCCAACTGGAAAGTACAAAAAACAGAGAAGTACAAGTAATTTGGAACAGCTCCTGTGAACACTCGCCATAGATTCTACCTGAATGGTAGGTACAGCTCTCGTACGGTCATCTCTGTAGTACTCCACGTTTAATGTCCTCCACCAAGATACCTCCAGTCCAGGAACCCTCGTCCTCAGTTAGTGCTTTCCATCATTTTCACCAAACACAACAAGGTGTCGGTGTAACCTGTGCAGGGGTGAGTATAATGATACTCAGTAGGGACCACGAGACCCTCAAAGGTATCACAGAACCCACAAAGGATAAAAAATTCTTGAAATCAACATGCAACGCTACATAGGTATATTCCCATACATATACCTATGTTATCAAGTATACCCATCTGGTTCATGAGGAAACACAAGTTCAAACTCGAAACCTAAAGCTCAGATGTCCCACGAAGGAAGGAATACCATCAAGGTAACACCAAAAAGGTAAGAACCACAGTGATAACGCCACAAAAAAGAATACCAAAATGTTATCACCATGAAGGTAGGTACCACAAAGGTAACACCACAATGGTGAGTACAACATAGGTAATGCCACATAGAAGAATAGCACAAAGGTATCACCAAGAAAGTAAGTACCACAATGGTACGCCACACAGAAGGTTACCACAAAGGTAAATACACATCTCACTCGAGGTATAACATAGGTACGCTAGAAAAGATGATTAGATGTAACTACTAAATCATCTTACTCTGTCAAGAGGCAGACCCACGTAGGATCCTTATTCATCAGACCCATATAGGATCATTATTCATCAACCCCATGTAGGATCCTAGTACAAAATACCTATGTAAGATCCTAGAGTAGTCCCGCGTGGACTACCTAGAGAGTATCCATGTAAAACTCTTGAACAATGTCCCACATAGGATCCAAAATCATATACCCACATTGGATCCCTTTTTCATGTTGCAGCGAGCAACAGGGTTCCCACACTAAGCTCACTTGATCCCGGGAGGGTCCACTCAACAACCCACATATTGATACTCTAATTTCCACGAAGTCCCATGAAGATGTATCCCAAATTACCAACACACGATAGGGTTCTCAGTGCAACAGACGGTGCGTCAATCGGACGACCAATCTGTATGTTATTGGCCTTTTAGTCCCGAGGGTCCGGTTGGATTCGTGTCCGATCCAAACTGACCATACCCCAACATTATCCAAAAACCAAATGTGGTATACCAAAAGGACCATCTCGATCAAGGATTTTGGAGACATAGAAGGTTCATCAAACAGATGCATGTAAATCTTGATATGGACGAAAAAATTAAAGGAGTCGATGTTCGTTCAGGTCTGGTCCAACACAGTCAGACTGACCCGGCCGGACCCGGTTCAGTTCAACCTAGTTCGCAGGGTCCGGGATGGCCCACTGGGTCCAACCCGAACCGTTGGGACCAACCAGGCCCGTTGTCACAACCCATCCCACAGGCACGACCCGACATGTGGGGAGGCATGCGGTGCCACGACCCACAGTGCGACTGCTCGTGGGGGATCGCAGTGCGGCGGCCTGCGATGCCTCGCGGTGCGGTGGCTGGAGGCCAGTGGGATGACCAACCCCCTCTGCACAGTGTGGTCATGTGCCACGCCTGCACATGCATCTGACAGTGAGCCGACTACCCTACCCTTGCCACCACAGCAAAAGGCCACGACTCATGTATGTCGGGTAGTACAGACATGAGCTATCATCTCCCCTTCATGCAGACGGTTGAGCACTGACCACCACAACTTCTCCACCGTGGCCCAGCCGCGTCCCTCCACTGGCGGCATGGTTGCGCCACCATTGTATTCACGGGTGACCGATGTGCCGGCTGCTGCTCCCAAGTCCCACTGATGCCAGTCACTAGCACTGATCTCCCTCCTCCTCCATCACAAAGAGTGCATCAAAAACCACACTAGTTGCAGATTGGTCGGGCCATGATCGTTTTTCTTGAACCCACCGCGTTAGAAGGATAGCTAGTGGCTCATGGGGTTAGATTCAATGTTAAAGAAATCAACATATATTAATCAAAATAACACCCCTACCTCTATTTCTCATTGAAGTTGGTGCGGAGAGTAAAATATGAAGTCGGTGACGTTAGTGTTTCCTCAATCGTCAGTTCTTTAATTTTTGGAGAAACATTCATTGAAGGAAAAGAGTTCTTCATCGTTCTTCAAATCTCTCCCTACAACTCTCTTTGGCAACAATTTCCACCCATGTGGTGAAATTACAACATTATAAGTTAAGTCTATCATATTAATTCCACGTTGGCACAATTAAAGCTTACACATTTAATTAATCATTGTAGGCTCAATTAATTAAATTGTGAGTTGAATTGTTCTCCCCCACATTAATGAATGATTTGTTTGGTCCCCGCCATTGAATTCAAATGGGATATTTTTAAACACTCGTTCTCTCCACTATTTAATTCAAATTGGGAGCATTGAATAAAAAAATAAAATAAAAATACTTTATTTTATTTTCTCCCATGAAAATCACAAAAACTAACTTCCACCTTTATCCTACTGCAGTCGTGGTGAAGCTCTCCTTATGTGAATACTGGTGTTATGAGTACAACGGTTCCCTAATATTTCAATTCCAAGCACCGATTCATAAGTTACAAAAAACCTCTCACACGCATACTGAATGTACTTAAAAAAATTTAGAAATTCATTCTGGGAACACTGGGACTCGGAATTACGCACTGTAAAATTTTGTGGACCCATAAAATTCCCATATGACAAAAACATTTGCATGGAATTTCTGGGTCGTTACATTCTCCCCACCTCAGGGCTTTGTGTCCCCTAAAACAACATCAAAAAACTAGGAAAACAAGTGGGGTTATTGAGCACCAATCTGAGCCGCCCGCTCCCATGTGCTCTCCTAGAGGTTCCCATGCTGCCAACATACACGCACCAAAGGTATCAATCACACATGAAGTACTCTCTACTATCAATCCTGAATCTCCACTGGAACCTCCATTAATGTTTCCCGATCATCGATGTTCAGCTCGCCATGGCCGATGACGCGAGACAGGTCGTGCACGTATCTTCTCAACTGGGATACGTGGAAAATTCCGTGCACCCGGTGCAACTTAGTGGGAAGTGATATGTGGTAAGCCACCTCAACAACCCTACTGAGGACCTAAAAGGGCCCGATAAACCTTGGAGATAACTTGTCGCCCCATCCAAATCTCCACAAACCTCATCGGGGTGAGACCTGAAGAAAGACATGGTCTCTATATTCGAACTCCAGAGGTCTCTGTCTCCTATCGGCATAAGACTTCTTCCTGGTCTGTGCAATTTTCATCTGCTCTTGGATGATCTGAACTTTCTCTGTGGTATCCCATACCATCTTTGATCCCATGAGTGCTGAATCCCCTAGGTCAGTCCATCACATAGGTTATCGACAAGTTCGGCCATATAGATCCTCAAAATGTGCCATCCCATTGGTGGAGTGATAGGTTTTGTTGTATGAAAACACCCCCAAGGGAAAGTGATTATCCCGGTTGGGATCGAAGTCGAGGATGCAAGAATGAAGCATGTCCTTAAGGGTCTGAATGGTCCGATCATTCTGGCCATCCGTCTGAGGATAGAAGGTAGTGCTCAAATGAAGCTGTGTCCTGAAATTCCCTTACAACCCCTTCCATAGCCGACAAGTGAATCATGAATCACGATCAGAGACAATATATGAGGTTACTCCATGTAGCCACACAATCTCATGCACATATAGTCATACTAAGATCTCCCCCGAACCCTGCTCTCTGATTGGTATGAAGTTGGATGACTTTGTGAGTTGGTCGATGATCACCTTGATTTAATCATGACCACAGGAAGTACGTGGAAGTTGTATCATGAAGTACATGGACATTCCATCCCAATTCCACTCTCCGACCTCTAAAGGAATAACTAAGGCTGCTGGTACCTGATGTGCCGCCTTTAATTGCTGATAAGTGAGGCACCAAGAGACAAAATCATCTACTGGTTTCTTCATTCCCGGCCACCAGTGTTGTCGTCGGAGGTCCTGGTACATCTTCGCCACTCCTGGATGTACCGCTAGAGGGTACGTGGGGAACTCCCTTGACACCTCCTCCCGAAGAGACATTACTACCATGGTACATCCTCTGAAGAGGATTTCATGCTCACCATCTTCATAAAATCCATTAGCTTCCTTTTCTATGGATACTTGATCACGTCGAGCCTCATAGTCGGTGTCCCCATGTTCTTCCTTCCTGAATCGCTGAAGAAGTGGGGGAGTGAATGTAAGAGAGTGAAGAAAAGCTTCTCAATCTAAATCCACAAAGGATATCTGCAAAGCGGCCTACTGCTCCGTCACCTCACCTAGCAGATGTATACCCGATCTCTTGCTGAGTGCATATACTACAATGTTCCCCTACCCAGAACTATAGAACATCTCAAAGTCATAGTCCTGGAGGAACTGAATCCAATGTTGCGGCCTCAGGTTCAGGTCCTTCGGAGAGAAGATATACCTGAGACTCTTGTGATCAGAGTAGACGTTAAAACATTATCCCATAAAGTAATGTCACTACATCTTCAAGGAGAAGACCAATGCTGTTAACTCCAGGTCACGAGTATTTTATTTCTGATCATGTTTTCTCAGTTGTCAAGAACCATTTGTGATAATTGATCACTACTGCATAAGGACACATCCGAGCCTGGCCCCTTATGCATCACAATACACTAAGTACCCAATGCCCTCTTCTGGAAGCCTCATGATGGCGGCACTAGTCAGCTTCGGCCTCAACTGTTGAAAAATCTATTAGAATCATTTTGACACATGAAGAGTTTCCCTTCTTCGTCAAAACTGATAAAAGTGCTTAAACTCTAGAGAAATCTGGCATAATTCTACGGCACAATTCGGCCAAACCTAGGGAACTCCGTACCACCAGCACACTAATGGGTGGATCCCATACATGTACCGCCTCAATCTTCGCTGGATCCACCGAAATTCCCACATATTCGATGAGATGTCCTAGAAAGTGAACCTCTTGGATCCAAAAATGGCACTTCAAGATATTACCATGAATCTAGTCCACTCTGAGTTTGTCTATAGCTGTCTACAAATGATAAACATGCTCCTCCTCAGTAGCTGAGTAGATCAGAATGTTGTCGATGAAGACCAACACAAATTGATCAGGGTTTGGATAAAATATCTTGTTCATGAGTCTCATGAACAATTCTAGAGTGTTGTCTATGCTGATTGGAATAACCAATAACTCGTAGTGGCCATACCGATATCTGAATGATGTCTTCAGCAAATCCTCATCTCATACTCTGAGATGATGACAGCCTGATCTGAGGCCAATCATCGAGAACCATAGTGCTCTCTTCAGCTGATCATAGAGGACATCAATACTCGGGAGTGGGTACATGTTCCTCACGGTCACTTGGTTCAGGTTCCAATAGTCAACACAAAGTCTCAATCACATTTCTACCTTCATGGCGAACAAAATCGGGGCTGCCCAAAGAGAAACATTGGGCCAAATGAACCCCTTACTCTGTAAGTACTCTAACTCTACTTGCAGCTCATGAAGATCCATGTGAGCCATCCGACAATCTGTTGTAGATATCAATGACATCTCGGGGTACATTTCAATGTAAATGTCCACCTATATGTGAAGAGGTAGACATGAAACATCATTAGGAAATACATCTTTGTACTGGTCCACCACTACCGGATAGCTCAGACTCTCCACATCAACCGCTCTGAGGGTAAGGCTAGCCTTTTAATGAGTGATCAGCTACACTTACCTTAGGGTAAGTACATGCTGTGTTGGAAAGCTTTTCTTCTCACTGGTGAATGTAAACCTGGTCCCATCCATGTGGATACACCGCACTTTGTACCTAATATATTCAATCTGAGTATTGATTGTAGATAACCAGTCCATATCCAAGATGACATCGTAAGGCCTCGACGCTCCTACTAGGAGATCCAACTCAAATCTCTCGCCACCTAGAGTAAGATAACACTTCCAGAAAATGTGTGTAATCATTGAATCCGCTCTTGTAGGAGTCTCTATCCATAAGTATAGAGCCAAATGCTCCGTCATAATCTCCGAGCACTGAACGAGGGTAGTGGAAAAGAAAGAATGAATGCCACCTATGTCTATAAGTACTGTAGCTTGGTTGAATAGACATGAATTGTACAGTGGGTTGGGCAGTATCGATCCATGAGACCCTTCCCACCGTATGTGTGACATTACCTGCTCCTTGCACGACCGGCTGTGTCTCCAGTGCCCCACACAATTGACCCTACATCCTGCAGTCGTGCACCTATAGGTCTGGTCTTCTTAGACCTCTATGAAATCTACCTACTGCCAACTATATAAGACTCCTCTACGTGACGCCCCGTGGTGGGTATCATTGGTGGTGACTTCTCAGCAATAAAACTCTCCACTAAGAGGGCTCGCTCTAACACCCCAGCTACGTCGGGATGCTGAGAGAAATCATCGAAGCCCTGATATCTTTCCTATGTCCCTATTCGCTGGTTTGAGACCTAAATAATGGGCCCCGAACCATATTATGGAGTAGCGTGAGAGTTCAGTGAACCTCAATGAGTACTGAGCCACAGTCATGCTTCCCTACTACAAATGAAGAAGCTCCTATATGCGCACTGCGCGAATGGTCACTGTGAAAATCTCTCCCAGAAACAGGTTCTCAATGTCTACCCAGAGAAGTGTCACCTCATTTTGATCCTGGATCATCAAGCTCACCCATATGCCTGCTGCTGCCTATAAGAGACTGGCGGAAATTATCACCATGAGATCAGCTGGTGTACCCAATAGTCGGAAGACTCTCCCCATGGCCTTCATCCAATCCTCAGCCACCTGTGGGTCTATCTCACCCCTATACTTGGGTGGCCTCTGGCGCTGGAACTCGTGCAACGTGCTCTAGCAGCATGCACCCTTTACTGTTGGGGCTTGTGGCATTGGTGGATCAATAGGTAATAGTACCACTGATGCCTCACCTGGATCCCCTAATAAAAGAGGGCCTTGCACCAAGGCCTCAACCATCGGTGGGCTATCATCACGTACTATACCTGGAACCCAAGCTGTATATTTGCGTGGAGGCATCCTAAAAAGAAACAGGTGTGCCAAAGTAAATAAGTTATACCTAGTGAGCTGACTCAAAGAGTTCACATGGAAAGCTTTTCAAAAAAAAACTCACAATTAGTGTTTTCATACAGTGAGTTGGAAATCAAAAGTCAGTGTCTGGGTATATGGATACGTTAGCCGCCGCACCAACACTGGACTCCCTGAACTGAAGACCACACTCATAACACTTAACATTATTGGCATTAAAATACCAGAGTCCAATATTCTATGGTAGAAATGACTCCTCTGAAACCAATTTGTCATGAACCGTACCCCAGGGCATGTGCCTTCACTACCACAAGCCCACCTTCCATAGGCCAGGGGCTTGCGACTAGCACCGAAATCGTATTACATATAACTGGGAAGGAATAGACTTTATAACCTATAAACTCACACAATCAAGAATACATCAAGATACGAACACGAGTAAACAGAAAAGAAAAAAAGATTGTATACAATAAGTAAAAATGGGCCAGAATACATGCCCAACTGGAAAGTACAAGAAAACTGAAAAGTACAAGTAAACAAGAACAGCTTCTGTGAACACCCGCCAAAGATCCTACCTAAAGGCTAGTTACAAATATAATATAGTTGTCCCTATAGTTCACCTATACTATTTTCCACCTCCGATCTACCTCTTATCCTGGTACCCTCGTCCTCAGTTAGTGTTTTCCATCATCTACACCAAACACAACAAGGTGCGGGCATAGCCCGTGCATGGGTGAGTATACTGATACTCTGTAGGGACCCTGAGACCCTCAAAGGTCTCACAGAGCCGAAAAAGGGTAATCCAAAAAGAATGAAATCAACTTCCAACCCTACCTAGGTATATTTCCATACATATACCTATGTTATCATGTATACCCATCTAGTTCATGAGGAAACACAAGTTCCAAATCGATCCCCGAAGCTCAACGGTCCCACAAAGGAAGGAATACCACAAAGTTAACACCAAAATGGTAAGTAAAAATAAGGTAATGCGACATATAATAATACCACAAAGGAATCACCATGAAAGTAAGTACAACAAAGGTAACACCACAAAGGTAAGTACCACATAGATATAGTAACACAGAAGAATACCACAAAGGCATCCCCATGAAGGTATGTACCACAAAGGTACGACACACAGAAGGATACCACAAAGGTAATGTCTTAGATCACACCACGTAAAACATAGGTACGATAGTAAAGATGATTAGATGTAACTACTAAATCATCTTACTCTATTAATAGGTGGAACCACGGAGGATCGTAAATCATCAGACTAATGTAGGATCTTAATTCATCAGACCCACGTAGGATCATAGTATAACTGACCCACAAAAGTTCCTAGAGGAGTCTCACATGGATTATGTAGAGACCCAATGCTTGACGTACATGGAAATTACATTAATTTTATAGAATACTTAATACATAACGAAAATAGACACACAAGGATCGTAATAGTTTAGTGTATATAGAATCTCAGAAAATAATCTTCTAATCATGGTGAATGATCTTCAACATCTCCCATAAAGATCTTCCCCTTTTGTTTTCTTACCTAAATCCTTTATTGAAATCATGGGGAAAATAAAACATATAAATGGTGGGCTCAAATGATTAGTAAGGGTAAGCATAGAAAACATAAAACAATCCATAAACATTTGAATGCAAAAACATGATCATAAAATCTTAACATCAAAATCATGAGCAACGACATATATCATGGAAGTACACAAGGCATAGATCATAATGGAACATTAATCAAGATAAACTAGCATGGTAATAAAACATGTAATTTTGGCATCCATTAAGCAAATGGTATGATTTCAATATTAGCCAAGGAATTTCTGCCAAGACCATCTTAGTGGACAAAGTCCCATTCTGAATTGAGTTCATGCCTCGTTCCAGTCCTGTAACACTGAACCAGATTAACATACCATTCCATCTATGTATATCTCATTATATATAAATCATTACACAACGCATTGGAGGAAGATATAGGTCCCACTCATATCATAATGAAATCATTCTTAATTTTGCCACAAATTAAACTTAAAACATTCATCATAACCCAAAAAATAAATGGGTTTCATAAACATCGTCCCATCATCACATAATCCATATAAAACAAATAGATATTTCATCATAAGAAAAGTGAAACCATGTAAATTATAGAGACATTATACATAAAACATACACATATGAAATAAAATCATCTTCGATGTAAAATTGTTATGATAAAACACTTGAAATTTATTCTTGAGGAAAATATCCTTTTTCTTCAAAATCATTTTCTTTTCACAAAATTCCATGAAATTTTTTTAGAAATGTATTTTTTTTGAAAATACTAAAAAAATATTGTAGAGTATGCTTCATGAAAATGAGGCATTATGAAATCGTAAAAATCCATTCACTCTGTATAAGTTAAAAATAACATTCTTCTCGTACTTTTGTCAGAAAAGTCAAAAAATACCTCGTATGGTAATCAAAAGAAAGATTCCTTCCATACGATGTTGTAAAATTAAAAAAAGTGTAAGAATGACTTTAAACACACATGGAAGAAAATTAAACATTTTATGAAAACATTTTGAGAACATATGGACATGGATAATAAACATAACCCCAGTAAATACTTACGAACAACAAATCTCGGATATGAATGAGATTATAATAATTATCCCTTACCTTATGTATGATATGCTTCGTATGTATATGAAACTCTTGTATTATGATTCAAATAATGTCATTGACTTATTACAGAATCATATTCATTGTTATCATATCATATATAGTTTAATTATGACATTATATTACCCGTTATTTTGTAAATTCGATGTAAAAGCAACGATTTGGGTAAAATCGTTACGTTTATTGTAAGTGTTTCGACTTGTTGTTCTTGATATTATTACATATATCCTGATTTACATAATTCCAGAATTTAAAACATGATTTATATATTACATATTTTCATTATATACATATTTATACGATATATCGATAAATGGAATGAAATACCCCGTTCAAGGAGACGGTAGGCCATATGATGCATGAATGTTGTTTTCGTTTCCTTATTGAATTGAATGAAATAAAGTAGATGACACACACACACACAAACACACACATATATATATACATAAATACAGTATCATTATTATGTCATAAATCACATTATTTTTCCTTATACGTACTTTATAATCATTCATGAATTGTTAACATGGAGAATCAATCTCATCGCGTCGTAGAGACGGTAGTCCGTACGTATGCACGAGCGATGATATCGTTCCCATGATCGTGGAATTGTATTGAAGCGTATGTATAAGTTTTAAGAATCAATATAACTTGAAAATAATCATATATAGTTATTTATTTACACCATTATACCGAACCAACTAAGCTGGTGGTTGAAAACAAATTACACCATGGCGTGGAGACGGTATTCCGTACGTACGCACGCGTGGTGATTTCGTTTTCCGTAGGATGGATAGAAGGTGAAATAGGGTTGTTTCAAATTTATAATAACATATCTGTATATAATTAATACTGATTTTATTACTTTATAATGATACAACTAAATAAGAAGAAGTAGAAAAAGAAAGAAACTTGAGAGAATCGGAAGAAGAGATTTCCTCTTCTTCGACGCACCTCCTTTAAGCTTCCTATTATGGAAGTAGAGTTGGTCTTTTGAGAAGACCAGAACCTACATAATGTTTCTAGGTAAGTGGATAAGAGAAATGGTCAGGGGATTACGAGTTTCAAGGCTCAAAAGGGTGTGAAGGGTAGAGGGAAGGGGTGCCTTTTTTATATGGGAGGAGAGGGGCACCTTTGGAAAAACATAAAATATTATTTTATAATAAATTCATATTTGGGTTTAATTGCTCAAAATTGATTTATTTCTAAGATAAAGTGGGGATGGGTCGAAATAATCTCAACCAATAGATTTTAGATAAATTTAGGTTACAATTTTAACCTTATCATTTATATTTAACTCTACGTTAAATAATTTAACTTTTACCATGTCTTCTTGTTTTCTTACACTATATGGTTAATAAACATACTATAACAAGCCAAACGAAACTCACGTGCTTTATTATTAATATATATAGCCTTCTCTAAGTCATTTTTACGAACCTTATATTTTTTAGGAATAAAATAATAATTAATAATATAATATTTGTTTTAAAAACTATTTTATGTCCACTTGGACACTATTTGGTAATTGATTATTGGGAAAATCATAACAGAATGATTAGTTAAAAAAAAGTTAATTAAATCAAAACTAACATGTCATATTAACCAAGAAAATTATTTTAATTCATAAAAAGTCTCCAATTACATTTATTTGGGTATTTATAATATCAATAATTTTCATATTTTATTATTTAGGTAATTACTACACCACCATTGTGTCATAAATAACATAAATTATTTAATGTCTAAAATTATAAATAAAATACCATTAGGTAATAAATCTTTTAACCTTTATAATGAATAGTTAAAGTAGAGTTTATCTTATGTATAGCCCTATATTAAAAATGAATTATTTATTTAACATTGAATTTAACTATTTTAACCCTTCTTTAAATAAATTAATAATAAATGTCCTAATCTAATCCATGTGGACCTAAATGGCCGATATATTATTCATAAGGTTGTTTTTGGTCGAATTAAACTTATCCTATAGAATTAGGACATGATTTAGGGTAATAATAATATCAATTGTTTACCCTTAATTACCGTATTTACTTTTAACTGTGGTAAATAAAAGTAAAATGTTACTATTCACCAAAAATTATTTTCATCTCCTTGAACCACATTTTAGTCGTTGATATTAATCGTGTCTCTTGGATTTTTGAAATTTCACTCACAGAAGCGGTAAAATTAGGTTTTATGTGAATTTCCAAATTCTCATAGAAAATGGGTAAAAGACGGTGAAAAGATCAATAAAATTTTTATATATCAAAAATTATTATAAAATGACTCCAATGAATTACATTGAACATATATAATTATTATGCATCAATTTTGACATAAAATTAATTTTAATATAATAAATAATTATTTAAATAAAAAGTCGGGTTTTAAATAGTAACCTAGTGTTTTCACTATTCATCAAAAATTTAATGTTTTAAGATAAATACCGAAAATTCACCCTAGGATAATTTCGATATTCCGAATACAAAAATGAAGTCCATTCAAAAAATAAAATTTAGAAAATTTTAAAAATTCGGTATTACTATTAATAACATCTAGTTTATATAATATATCGTTGTTTTGTGAAACTCAGTATTGCATACAACACACGCTATCATGGAAGGTCGTGATTGTGTGTAATGAAAGACAAGTCAGGGATACATGTAGTGAAATCTCCTTTTCGTATAGTGTACATCACAAAACATTAATAAAATTAAAAAGAATATTTTTCATAAAATCTTGAGGTGTTACATTCTATGCCCCCTTAAAATGAATTTCGCCCTCAAAATTCGTCGCGGTTATAAATGGTTTACTACTCGAAAGTTTCTTTAATAGAAACTCACATCGTAAAAAGGAATACCAAAACCAATATTTAAAAACTAATGTATAAAACGTAATGGTTACCCAAATTAACTAATCACTGGGTTTCCACATAGGGGAACATAGGTGAAAATATGGATATTGAAGAGAAATCTAACCATCATGTTCTGATGGAGAGTGGTAGAGAACATGGCTATGAAAAATCCAACAATCATAAAGACATATATTTGTGATGATCTAAGGTACCATCTGATTCATCACATATAAGGGCAATAGGAAATCATTTTTGTTTTTCAATATTATTTCCCTATAGTTGAAGAAATTGGAAATTGAAGAAATACTTTCTTGATTTTGGTACAGTCTCACCATTGGTCGTTCCTTGGACAATTTCCACTTCATCTCTTAATGAAATGAAGTTGAATTTGTCATTCGTGAAGTGTTAGAAGATCATGTGATAGAATGATGGGTCATTCCATCTGTCTCAAACATAAGGTTAACAAAATTTATCAAAAATACATAAGTCCATCTATAGTGAGATTAATCATATATGGTTCCTAAAATGGGCTTATAAATCATATATCATGCTTCATAATATAAAACAACTGCTCTCAACTAAATAGGGACTTCTTATAGGCTTGTGGTAGGTGATAAAGGCCTGTCGCACTTCAGTTGTGGGTTCGATTCCCATAGCTTTTTCTAAAGCGACGGGTTGTCACCCATCCTGCAGGTTGTCCTTTTTCTAAAACTAAATTCTTATAACATTCCATAAATAAGATCAAAAAAAAATTCTAGCCTTAAACAATTCTATCTTATGTCCAACTTCATCCATTCCAACCTTTAAGCTTATCGAAAATACTTATGTCCAATCTCATAGTGTAATGAAAATGATTACTTGAGATGTCACATAACATGTACGTGAATACCATAATTTATCCCCCATATATCATTTGATATATTATGTTGGTCACATTCAAAACATTCGAAGGCCTTAATCATGTATTCTCTTGAAAAATGAATACCCATTGATCCTTAACAAAAACATGATTGCAGTTAAAAGTTAACATTTTCCACCTACCAAAATCCCCAAAATTCAATATACTCAAACCATGATATAACTTAGTCTTTATATCAATCATGAGCTCATGAAAACTATCAAATAATTTATTTTCTCCTTATCCCTTCATTATGCGCATATCATTTTCTTTCCAAAATATTTGAATCACTTTTCATGGTTACCGGTACCATATTCTTATAGAAAGCCACAATGGAACAATACACAGATATTTCAAAATTCCACGAAACTATAAATGAGATTCCATGATACTATTTTGAAATCCCAATACATAAACACTTTATCATTACAAAACATCATTGTCATACTCAACATCACAAATAGTGATCGCATTTGACATCCCTTTATCCTTTGCCTTATGAGGTTGGTCATGTTGATTATCATTAAGCCTTGGATTAGGGAATTGATTAGCATAATTCCCCATTTTTTTACTTGAAACATTGAAGTGTTGGTGATGAATCTCTGCAGTCCTTTCTTTATTCACATCATTAGCAACCCTTTTTCTATTACTTCGACACTCAGCTACTCGATGACCTTCTTTTTCACAGATAAAACATTTTCTAGTCCCTTTAAGAAAATCTCCACCGTTCATCTTTCCACACTTTGAACATAAAGAAACATTCATATTCTTTTCAACATTATTTTGATATTTCTCCTTGAACTCCATCTTTCATTTCATGTCAAAACCATGATATGGATATGTTACACCAACATCTAGTTCTACCTTGATAGCACAACACACAATTTCTTCATAGCTACTGAAGTCTCTTATAGCTAATTCCCTTCGAAGACTTGGTTTTAAGAAACTGTAAATCGATCAACTTTACTTTCAGTTTGGATGATAAAGCCAGATGCATACCATGAAAGTCTTTTAAAATTCACTTCGTATATACCAACAGATTCATCATCATTCTACTCAAGCTCAAGAAACTCATCTTCCATATTTGTTCGAAGAATACGAGGGAAGTACTTACTGAAAAACAAGTTCTTTAACTCATCCCATTCCATGGATTCAATTTAATCTTGGGGCCTTGTATTCTTAATTAGAGTCCACCACTGTTCTTCTTCACCTTATAAATGGTAAACAACTAAAATGACTTTTTCATGTTCTAAATAGTGAAGTATGGAAAATAAATTTTCAATGGTACTAATCCATTTTTCAGCAACAAGTGGATCAGAAGACCCATTGAATGATGGTGGACTTTGCCTCATTAAGGACTCAATAAAACATTGTTCCCTTCTCTGATAATTTGGAAATCCATAATGATTCATAGCTTGCGTAAGTATAGCAATAAGATTTTCACTCCATCTCCCATTACATTTGGTTTCTGGGGAGAACAATCATTCCATTGTCCATTACATTGATCAACATGGTTTCTTCGGGTTCCAGCCATCGTCTAAAACCCAAATAGAACAGTGTGAGAGGAAAAAATCATGCTTGGAAAACAACAAAATAAAGGGGGAGTACCTTCAATATCTAACATCCTAGGTTTAATTCTAATATTGTTACCATAATTCTAGGACTATAACATATTCTTATAATTATCCTTAGGGACATCCATAGACATACCATAGAAATATCTCTAGGGATCTCACTAAAGTTTTCGCATCCCAGTTTCCAAAGGATAACTAAACCGTTCCTCTGATACCAACTGTAGAGACCCAGAGCATGATGTACATGGACATTAAATTAGTTTTTCGGAATACTTAATATATAACAAAAACTGACACACAAGGACTGTAATAGTTTAGTGTCTTTGGAAACTTAGAAAATAATCTTCTAATCATGGTGAATGATCTTCAACATCTCCAGTAAAGATCTTCCCCTTTTGTTTTCTTACCTAAAACATTTCTTTAAATCATGGGGAAAAGAAAACATATAGATAGTGAGCTCAAATTCTTAGTAAGGGTAAGCATAGATAAAATTAATCAATCCATAAACATTTTAATGAAAAAAACTTGAACATAAAATCTAAACATCAAAATCATGAGCAGCGGCATAAATCTTGGAAGTACACAAGGCATAGATCATAAAGTAACAATAGTCATGATAAACTAGAATGGTAATAAAAAATGTAATTGTGGAATCCATTAAGCACATGTTATGATTTCCATAGTAGCCAAGGAATTGATTCCAAGACCATCTTAGTGGATAAAGTCCCATTCTAAATCGAGTCCACTCCTCGTTCCAGTCCTGTAACACTAAACCAGATTAACTTATCGTTCCAGCCATGTCTATCTCATGAGATATAAATCCTTACCCAATGAATTGAAGGGAGATATATGTCCCACACATCTCATAATTAAATCATTCTTTCTTGTGCCATAAAATAAACTTAAAACATTCATCATAACACAAAAAATAAAATGGGTTTCATAAACATCGTCCTATCATCACATATTCCATATAAAACAAATGGAAATTTCATTATAAGAAAAGTGAAACCATATAAATCATAGAGACATTATACATGAAACATAAACATATTAAATAATGTCATCCTAGATGGAAAATGGTTTTTATGAAACACTTGAAATGAATTCTTGAGGAAAATATCCTTTCTTCTTCAAAATCATTTTCTTTTCACAAAATTTCATGAAATTTTAAAAGAAAAGTATTTTGTTGAAAATAGTCATAAAATCATGTAGAGTAAGCGTCATGAAAATTAGGTGTTATCAAACCATAAAAATCCGTTCACACCGTATAAGTTAAAAATAACATTCTTCTCGTACATTTGTTGGAAAAGTCAAAAAGTACCTCATATGGTTAACAAAAGAAATATTCCTTCCATACGATGTGGTAAAAGTAAAAAAATGGTATGAATGACTTTAACCATACATTGAATAAATGTAAACATTTTATGAAAACTTTTTTTGAACATATTGGAATCTATAATAAACATAACCCTAGTAAATACTTATGAATAAACAATCTCATATAAGAATGATATTGGAATAATTATCCCTTACTTTATGTCTGATATGCTTCGTATATATCCTAAACTCCTATATAAATATTTAAATAATTTCATTGAATTATTAAGGAATCATATTCATTGTTATGATATCATATATAGTTTACTTATGACTTTATATTAACCTTTCTTTAGTAAATTCGATGTAAACGCAACGAGTTAGGTAAAATCGTTCTATTTATTGTAGGTGGTTCGTCTTGTTGTTCTTGATATTATTACTTATATCCTAATTTACTTAATTCCATAATTTTAAAAATTATTTATATATAATATATATTCAGTTTATAAATATATATATGATAGATCGATAAATGGATTGAAATACACCATTCATGGAGACAGTAGTTCGTACGTACGCATGAATGCTGTTTTCTTTTTCCTTATTGAATTGAATGGAATTATGTAGATGAAACACATATATATATACATAAATCTAGTATCATTATTATTTCATATATCTCATTATTATTTATTATACATAAATTATAATCATTCATGAATGGTTATCATGGAGAACGAATCTCATCGCGTCTTGGATACGGTATGTCGTACGTACGCACAAGCGATGATATCATTTCCATGATCATCGAATTGTATTGAAGAAGATGTATAATATTTAAGAATCAATATCAATTTACAATAATCATATATAGTAATTTATTTACACCATTGTACCCATCCATGTAAGGTGGTGGTCGAAAACAGATTACACCATGGTGTGGAGACGGTATTCTGTACGTATGCATGCGCGGTGAATTTGTTTTCTATAGGATGGGTAGCAGGTTGAAATGGAGTTGTTTAATATTTATAAAAACATATCTTTATATAATTAAAACAGATGTTTTTACTTTATAATGATCCAACTAAAGAAGAAGAAGTAGACCAAGAACGAAACTTGAGAGAATCGGAAGAAGAGATTACCTCTTCTTCGACACACCTCTTTTAAATTTCCTCTTATCGAAGTAGAGACGGTCTTTTGAGAAGACCAGAACAACAAGAATGTTTCTAGGTAAGTGGAGAAGAGAAATTAGTAGGGTTTTTCCAAGCTTCAAGGCTCAAAAGGGTGTGAAGAGAATAGGGAAGGGGTTCCCTTTTTATAACGGAGGAGTGTGGTACGTTTGAAAAAACATAAAATAATATTTTATAATAAAGTCATATTCGGTTTATAATAGCTCCAAATTGATTTATTTCGAATATTAAGTGGTTATGGGTCACAATAATCTCATCCAATTGATTTTAGACAAGTTTAGGTTACAATTTTAACCTTATCAATTAGATTTAACTCAATGTTAAATAATTTAACTTTTACTGTGTCTTCTTGTTTTGATACACTATATGGTTAATAGACATACTATAAAAAGCCAAAATCACCCCAGGTGGTTAATTATTAATATATATATCCTTATCTAAGTCATTAGGCCTAACCATAGATTTTTAGGAATAAAATAACAATTAATAATGTAATATTTGTTTTAAAAACAATATTATGTCAATTTTGACACTATTTGGTAATTGATTTTTGTGAAAATCATAACAGTATGATAAGTTAGAAAAATGTTAATTCAATCAATACTGGAATTTCCTATTATCCTAGAAAATTATTGTAATTCATAAAAATTCTCAGATTACATTTATTTGGGTATTTATAATATCAATTATTTTAATATTTCATTATTTAGGTAATTACGATACCACCATTGTGTCATAAATAACATAAATTATTTAATGTCTAAAAATTATAAATAAAATACCATTAGGTAGGAAATCTATAAATATTTTTAATGAATATTTATAGTTGATTTTATATTATGTATAACTCTATATTAAAAATTAATTAGTTATTAAACATTGATTTTAACTATTTTTACCATTAATGAAATAAATTAATAATAAATGTCATAATCTAATCCATGTGGACCTAAATGGTCATATTTTATTCCTAAGGATGTTTTTAGTCGAATTACACTTATTCAATAGAATTAGGAAATGTGTTAGGGTAATAATAATATAATTTTTACCCTTAATTACCCTATTTACTTTTAAACATGGTAAATAAAAGTAAAAGTTACTATTCACCAAAAATAATTTTCATCTCATTGAACCACATTTTATTCCTTAATATTAACCGTGTCTCTTATATTTTCAAAATTCCACTCACAGAAGCGGTAAAATTATGTTTTATGCGAATTCCCAAATTCTCATAGGAGGTGGGTAAAAGACGGTGAAAAGTTCAATAAAATTTTTATATATCTAATATTATTATAAAATGACTTCAATTAATTACAATGAACTTATATAGGTATTATGTATCCATTTTGACCTAAAATAAATTTAAATAAAATAAATAATTATTTAAATAAAAAGTCGGTTTTAAAATAGTAACCCAGTGTTTTCACTAATCATCAAAAATTGAATGTTTTTAGAAAAATACCAAAAATTCACCCTAGGCTAATTTAGATATTCCAAATACAAAAATGAATTCCATTTAGAAAGATAAAATTTATAAAATTTTAAAAAGTGGGTATTACTATTCATAATGACTAGTTTATATAACATATCGTTGTTTAGTGAATCTCGGTATTGTGTACAACACATGCTATCGTGGAAGGTCGCAATTGTGTGTAATGCAAGCGAGGTCAGGGATGCATGTAGTGCAAGCTCCTTTTGGTGTAGCGTATAATACAAGACATCAATAAAATTAAAATGAATATTTTTCTTAAAATCTCGGGGTGTTACAGATTACCTAGAGAAGATCCATGTGGACCTTTCATACACAGACCGACGTAGGATCCCAAAGCATAAACCCACATAGGATCTGTTTCTCATATTGCAGCCAGCTTTAGGGTTCCCTCACTAAGCTCTCTTCATTCTGGGAGGATTCACTCCTCATGCCACAGGTCGATACTCCAACTACCAAGAAGTCCCTCGAAGAAGTATCCCAATGGACCGACACATGATAGGGGTTTCAACGCAATATATGGTGTGTCAATTGGAAACTCGGTCTGTAAGTTATTGGACTTTTAGTCCCGAGGGCCTGGTTGGATTTGGGTCCGATCAAACCCAGTCATACCCCAACTTTATCCAAAACTCATTTGGGGTTTACCAAAAGGACCTTCTCGATACATGGTTTCTGACTCTACAGAAGGTTCATCAAATGGACGCCTGTAGTTCAAGATATAGCCTAATGAATAAAAGGAGTTGATGATGGTTTGGGTCCAGTCCGACCTGGTCCAGGCCGACCTGACTCGGTTCGGGTCGACCCGGTTCACTGGGTCTGATGTAGCCCACTGGCATGGCCCAGCCCATCGGTGCAGCTCGATCCGTGGGGAGGCCCGAGGGGGGGGGGGGGCTCGCGGATTGGCGGCCCATGGTGCAGCGGCCTGTGGGGGCTTACGGTGCGACGGCCTGTGGTGGGTCATGGAGCGGCGGCCCATGGTACGGCCGCCTGCGGAGACTGGCGGTGAAACCGCCCGTGGTGGTTCATAGCTGGCTGAACATCTGGCCTCCTCCACGTGGCACGTTCATGCTCCGTGCCTTCAGCGGCAGCCGGTAGCGAGCTAGACACCCTTCCCTCACTGTCGTGGAACACGACCGTAGCTCATGTACGTCGGGCAGCGTAGACGCGCGCCACCTTCCACCCTACATGCGGCAGGCCATGCATCGACTGCTGCCTCTACTTTGTCATGGCCAACGAGACACCATTCCCGAGTCGCACCAATGCTAGTCACCAACACTGGTCTCCATCCTCCTCCAATGCGAAGAACACATAAAAACCACATAGGTTGCAGATTGGTCGAGCCTTGTTCATTTGGCCAACACCCTCTGCATTATAGCGGTAGAAAGTGGAACATTGGGAGAGATTTAAAGTAAAAGAAATAAACCTATATTAATCAAAATCACACCCATACCTTAATTTCATATTGATGTTGGCGAGGAGAGGAAATGAAAAAGTTGGTGACGTCGACATTTCCTCGATCGTCGGTTCATTCTTCGTTGGAGAAGCATTCTTCGATGGTGAAGAGTTATTCCCCATTCTTCAAGGCTCTCCCCAAAACTCTCTTTGCCATCGATTTCCACCCAAGAGGTGAAATTCCAACATAATTTGTTAATTCTATAAAATAAATTCAACATTGGCACAATTAAAGATGACACATTTAATTAATTGCAGTTAGCTCAATTAATTAAATGGAGAGTTGAACCATTTTCACCCATATTAATGAGGAATTTGTGTGGTCCCCACCATTCATGTCAAATGGGAGGTTTTCAAACTCTCGTGGTCCCAACCATTTAATTCAAATTGAGAGGATTGAATCCAAAAATAAAATAATTCTACTTTATTTTATTTTCTCCCACAAAAAGCACAAAAACAAACATCCACCTTCGACCTACTGCAGTTGATGTGAAGGTCACCTTAAGTGAATACCAGCGCTGTGAGTTCAATTGTGACCTCAGAATACAATTCTGAGAACCGATTCAAAATTTACAATAACCCACTCACACGCTTTCTAAATGTACATAAAAAAAGTTCAGAAATTCAATCCGGGCACACTGGGCCTCGGAATCATGCACCCTGAATATCTGCAGACTCATAAAATTCCCATATAATAAAAAAAATAAATGTAATTTCCTAGTATTTGGAAAATGGATATTTATAGAAATCAATTAAAACAATAGAATATTTTATTAGTGCTTGTTCAATGGAATACTAGTTATTTTGTGATCAACATCTTATTGTAGTTTAGTTTCTTATATTAACAGTGTTCGTTCCAGTATACAGATGGAACCTTTTGAGACATTATATAGAAATTCATGTTTGAATATAGCTTGTTGTGATTATTTTAGGGAAATTAAGTTGTTGGAAAAATAATTGGTAGAATAAATGGTTAATAAGGTTATCATTAATCATTAGTATATGATGATGGTTCAGAATATGATTAAATGTTACATAGGAAACAAGAGGAAATCACTTTCTTTAAAGGTAGGTAATCAAGTTTTTTCAAAAGTATCTCTATAAAAATGTGTTATAAGTTTTGGTAAAAGGTAGAGTATTTTTTGGAGTTCATTGGAATATAAGAAATTTTGGAGATGATGGGATCAGTTTCCTATCGTGTGGCCTTACCTTTGATTTTTTCTTATTTACATGACATATTTGATGGTTCCTTTCAATGAAAATATGTTCTTGATGCATCTCATTTTTTGAGACTTGAAGTTGTATAAGTAGAAAGAAAACATTTATTAAAAGAATAACAAGTATATGTTCATGTCCAAAGGGGGAAATTGTTACAGAATAATGTGATTTTCCCTAATATGGTTTTCAGAAAAACCCATATGGTTGATGAAAAAGCATAAGAATCAGAAAATGATATGAAAGAAAGTAACCAAATTTTTTCGGTAATAAATAACATTTAAAAGATGAAATTAAAAAACGGGGTGGTGTAAGAAGACATGAAATTTCAAGACAAATAATTTTAATTACTTTGGAATACAAATTAATTATATTTTATATATTTATATTACATATAAAAAAAATTATGTCATTTTTCTGTAAAAATGGAAAAATATTTATTTCTAACCAAATTCGGTTTTCATTCATTATATGGTTTTATATAAAATATTTATTAAGAAATTATATATTTTTTAATTAATAAAATGAAATTCATTTTTTAATTCATAATGAAAAAATTATCTTCGGAAAAATTAAACTGAATCTTCTAAAAAGTATGATTTTTTAATGAATAGTGAAACACTAGATTTTATTAAAAACTATTTATTAATTATAACGCCCTGACCCAAGTTACCCAGAGTCGATGCATTAATACATAACATTGTCATGATACAAGGAATCATGTCCTTAAAGACCGATCAGTTTAATAGCATTCGATGTACTATATACTTACATAAGTTTTACATTACATCATGAAAGAAAAACAACACCAACATTTTTTCCCATTTAAACACACTTGTATCCCTTATCTTATCCCAGCAGGTCAACCATGAAATACTTCTTCACATCTTGGGAAAAATAAAACATAGAAAGGGGAGAGTTCATAAGCTCAGTATGGATAACTATATAGCGGAGACATTCATAAATAAGTATAAACATTAATGGAAATTTATAAGACTAAAAAAACCTTTTAAATATAAACATCATTATATTATGGAAAATAAAAATCAAATAGTTCCATTTACTTATTCAAGAGGATATTTGACTAGTTGAATAATGACACACAATATCAACAGCCAGTTTCATAATTGTAGAATGCATAATGCCGGACATCATAACCCCATAGTCAAATCCACTTTCCAAGACTAAAAATAATATTTTTTCCAGGCTTTATCCCAAGACGCTAGTTTGTCTCATTAGACCTACTGATGCATCAAGGTGTTATAGCGGGCTCCACCCGTAACTTACTATGTCTAATGCATTCTTCATGTGAAAAGTTTGAAACATAACATAAACATTCAAATTAAAACTAGTATATGAAATGTAAATACCTTAACCATAAACCATGAATGTTATAAAAATAACACATTAATAGTCAAACATATCACAAAACCTTCAATACAATATGCATGATTTTTATCATAATAAATCAACATCAAACAAGTTTAAAATCTATCAAAGGATGTAGACATAGATGAAATCAAAACTATTTGAGGGAAACACCTCTTTCTATTTTGAAATCATGTAAAAGTCACATAATTATAGAAGAAAAAAATTATTTTGGAAATATTATAATATTCTTGTAATGGAAACATTGAAGATGTTATAGCTTCGGAAAATAGCTGCACTCTCCGTATATGTTAAAAAAGACATTCTTACCTTAATTTGTCCAAAAGATCATAAAGTACATTGTTTGGAAAATGACAAACATATTCCTTTGAAAAAATATTAAAGATGGTAAAACAAGGGTATAAATAATTCTTACTCATATTCTAGGAAATATTAAAAATGTTTTGAAATATATTTTTAAGAAACCCAGATGTGGATGATAAAGAATCCCCAGTAAAAAATTACGTATAAACAACCTCAGATAATAAAGAGATTTTAAAATTAAGCCTTACCTTGTACTTTTCCTTGATCGAGGGAAATTTATCCTCTTGTATAATAGTTAAATCATTGTTATTAAATTATAAAATAACCATAAACATAAATATGATAACATATATAATTTTTTAATATTGCTTTGTTAATAATATTTCAGTAGTATCATTGTTTTTGGTGTTAACTGATTTGTTTTCCTTTATATGTTTTGTTACATAAGTCATGTTTGTTATGGATATGATTTTTTTAATTCATATCCATAATTATATTATGTTAGTAATTTTTTTTTCTAACCATAAAATGAAAATTATTCTTCATTGGTTACGATGGGGAATTAATTTCATCGCGTTCGTGGAGACAGTAATCCATACGTACGCATGAGCGACAATATCATTCCATTGATAGTGAAATTGTTTATAATTGGATGGTATATCATATATACAAAATACTTACCATTTTATATTTATTATGTACATCATTTATACTCATTATTATACCCATCTAAATAATTAAGTGTATGAATAATAAACTACACCACGACGTGGAGACGGTAAGCCGTACGTACGCACTTATGGTGACTTGTCATTCATAGGATGTATAGAATAATTAATATGGGTGTATCATATTTATAATAACATCACAGTATGTATATGGTACTGGGGTTATTATTTAGGAATGTATACAACAAATAAATAGGAAGTTTAAGAAGAAAAGAACATTGAGGAGGTGGTGAAATTATTACCTCTTCTTCAGGTGATTCCTTTTTAGTTGATCAAAACGTATAGATTTCTGATCAAAGTAAGTCCTCTAGATAGATTTGAGGATATATGGGAGGATATTTTATCAGGGGTAGGCCGAGAAAAATGGATTTGGAGGTGTGATTTTGAGAGAAGAGTAAGTACCCTTTTTTAAGAGAGGCGTGGGTCACTTTAGGAAAATTTTTAAAAATTATTTCATTATACAATAAAATTATTTTTATAATGGCTCCAAAATAATTTATTTCAAGTATATTGTGAGTATTGGTCAAAATCCTCTCAAACAATTGGGTTTAGATAGGATTATACAGCCATATTAACCTTATTATTGAGATTTAACTCTTGGTTAAATAGTTTATCATTTACAACGTCTCATTGTATTTTTATATTATATTGTCAACAAACTTACTATAAAATTCCAAGAGAACCCCAAGTGGTTCATTATTGACATATATAACCTTATCTATGTCCATTGGCCAAACGATAGATTTTTAGTAATATTATATCAATTAATAATATAGTATTTGTTTTAAAAACTCAATTATGTCAATTTTGACACTATTTGGTTTTTTTGGGAAACTCATAACAACTATATCACTTAAATTTTTTTAATCTATCCTAACAAGTAATATTAACCAAAAAAATTAGTTTAATTCATCAAAAGTGGAAATTTACATTTATTTGGATACTTATAATATAAAATATTTTAATCCTTCTTTAATAAGGTAATTATTGCATTATCATTGTGTCATTAATAAATTTATTTATTTAATTTATAAAAAGTATAAATAAAATACCATTATGTATGGAATCTTCATAGATTTATAATGAATATTTATTATATAATTTATCTTATGTATAACCCTATATTAAAAATTGTTTAGTTATTAACCATTAAATTTAACACTTTTAACTCTTCTTTAAATAAAATAATAATAGATGTCCTAATATATTCCATGTGGAGAAAAAGGATCACATTTTATTCCTAATGTTTATTTGGGTCGAAATAAACTTATCGAATATAATTAGGACATGTGTTAGGGTAATAATAAAACCATTTTTAACTTTAATTACCCTATTTAAATTTAATCATTGTAAATAAGAGTCATAAGATACTATTCACCAAAAATAATTTTCATCTTATTTAACCCCATTTTACTTATTAATTTCAACCATGTTTCTCAGATTTTTGAAATTCAATTCAACGAAGCAGTAAAATTCTATTTTATGAAAATTTTCTAACATTCCAAGAAGGTGGTTAAAAGACAATAAAAAGATCAATAAAATTTTATACATCTAATTTCATTATAAAATGACTCAAATGAATTACATTGAACTAATATAATTATTATGTATCTATTTTGAATTAAAATAAATTTAAATAAAATAAATAGTTATTTAAATAAGAAGTCTATTTTAATCCATAAATTAGTGTTTTTCACTATCCATAAAAAATTTAATGATTTCGGAAAAATAAAAAAAATCACCATAAGTTAATTTTGATATTCAGAATCCAACAATGAAGTCCATTTTGAAAAATAATATTTATAAAATTTCAAAATGTGGGTATTAATACTCATAACGGCTTGTTTTATTGGTCATGGCGTGTTAGAACTCGAAGTTTCATACATTGCAAGCTATTGCATTATTCAAAGGGAAATGTACCGTGGATGCTTTGGGTGATATATTCTCCCTTTCAAAAAAAGTTTATTCCTCTAAAATTCTAAAATATTACTACAAAAAAAGATTTTTGTGGTTATTCTTCATAAGTTTCTCAGGTTCTGCCATTGCCTTTTCTATCTTATGGTTTCTCCATATTATTTTTACCTCACGAGTCATCCGGTTTCTCAACACTTGTTCTATGGTATCAAGAATCCTGATAGGCTCTTCATAATAAGAATGATCATGTTGCAGTTCTATTTACTGATAGGTGAGTACATGGATTAGTTCAGTCATGTATTTTCTCAAAAATGATACATGGAACACATCATGACCATTGGAGAGTCTTGGCGGCATTGCCAAATGGTAAGATAAAATCCCAATTCATTCTAGAATTTTGAAAGGTCTGATGTACCTGGGCCATAATTTTCCATTCTTACTGAATCATATAACACCATTCTATAGAGATAACTTCAATAAAACATGATCTCATACTTGAAATTCCAAATCATTACTTGGGTTATTGGCATATCTATTTTTCCTACATTGAGCTGCTTCGATGTGGTTTTGGATAACCTTCAACTTTTGAATTGTTTCCTCAATAAGCTCTAGGGCTACGAATTTTTTTCCCCAACATCATCAAAACAAATTGTTGTGTAAAACCTTTTTCCATATAACACTTTATATAGTGCCATCTGAATAGATGAATGGAAGCTTTTGTTGTAAAAAAAATTACAGGAGGTAAATACAGATCCCACATATATTCAAATTCAAGTGAGAAATATTACAACATGTCTTCTAAGGTTTGAATATTTTGTTCTAATTTTCTATCAGTTTGAGGGTGGTAGGCAGTGATCAAACAAAGTTCAGTATCCAAGGCCTTCTAAAGACCATTATAGAATCTTGATGGAAAACGGGGATCACACTCACAAACAATTGATAGGGTTACTCCATTAAGTCTTACAAATTCATTAATATATAGTATTTCTAAACGTTCAAGTGGTAAATCTTTTTTTATAGCAAGAAAATGTGATGACTTAGTAAGACAATCAATAATGATCCATATTTAATCATTCCTTCTAGAAGTCTTTGGAAGCCCAATGACAAAGCCCATCATAATATCATCCCATTTCCACTAAGGTATGGGAATATATTGCATGATTCCCTAAGGATTTTGTCTTCTAGACTTAACATGTTGACAAAACATATATCTTGACACATAATCATCAATATCCATCTTAATGTTGTCCACCCAAAAATGTTCTTCCAAATATCTATACATCTTAGTGTTACCAAGGTGTATAGAAAAATTGGAGCTATGAGCATCATCCAATAATTCCATTTTTAGATCAAGTATATCAGGAACACAAAGAATTTTCCGAAATTTCAAAATTCCATCTTCATATATGAATTAAATTAGTGTCACATCATTCACTACTTTAATTTTATTTTGGAAGTCCTCATTCTCAGTCTGATAACTTTTTTTCCTTACTAGTAAATATTTTTTGGCCATAATTGGAAAATGTTTTGATGTTTCACCTCACATGATTATTCCCATATTAATTTTTATTACATCCATGAACATAGGATCCATTTAAACTCTCATATTGTTCAAAACACCATGATCATTTCTGCTCAAATACAATTCTAACTTATTTTCCTTCACCAGGTGGTAGTGTATAATGCAATCAGAATCATTGAGTAGTTCAACCCATCTCCTTTCCCTCATGTTGATTTTTTTTGTGAGAAAACATACTTCAAGTTTTTATGATCAGTACGTATCTCAAAATTTTCACGATAGATATAATGTCTCTATATATTCAAAGAAAAGATTATAGATGCTAACACAAGATCATGAGTGGATAGTTTTGTTCATGAATTTTTAGATATCTTGATGCGTAGTCAATAACTCAGTCATGCTGTATAATGAAATAACCAAGTTCTTTATTTAAATCATCACTATAAATAACAAACCCATCATTCCCTGATGGTAGAGTCAAGATAGAAGCATTGATGAATCTTCTCATCAGTTCTTCAAAAAATTATCCACCCTCTTTTTGTGCAATAAAATTTAACCCCTTTACATGTGATCTTGGTTAATGGGTTATCCAATCGGGGAAAATTCGGGAAGAAATGCAGGTAATAACCTGATAAACTAATAAAACTTTGTACCTAAGTTATACTCATCGGTGCGGGCAATTATTGTATTGATCTTGTCATAGAATGATCAATAGAGATGCCACCCTTTGAGACAATACTTCCAATAGATGAAATTTCTAGAAGCTAGAATTCACACATGCTAAATTTCCCATATAATTCATTTCTTTTAAGGGTTTTTAGAATAGGGCGCAAGTGATTTTCATGATCATCATTCATTTTTGAGTTTACCAATTTATCATCAATAAGTACCACTACAAAGTCATAAATATATTAATTTAAAACTTTATTCATTAGATCCATGAAAATAGTGGGTGCATTACTTAGTCCAAAAGGCATTACTGTAAATTCGTAATGCCCATACCTAGTTCAAAATGCTATTTTTGGAATGACTACCTTAATTACACACAACTGATGATATCCAGATCGAAGATCAATCTTTGAAAAATATTGATCTCCATGAATTTGGTTAAATAAATCATCAATTTGAGGTAGGTGATACTTGTTACTTATTGTTATAGAATTGATCTCCATGTATTCAATGAAAATCCTCATAGATCCATCTTTCTTATTAAAAAAATGAATAGGGGCATCCCATGGGGAAACACTAGGATGAATAAATCCCTTATAACTCAATTACACTCGTTTTTTATTTAGTTCTACTAATTCCAATGTGGACATTCTACAAGGGGTATTCAATATAGGACTTGAAGTAGGAATTAAATCAATGGAAAACCTAATTTCATGTTCTAGAGGATTCCAGGTATATCCTCTAGAAACACATCAATATATTCGTAAACAATAGGTACATCCTCTATTTTAACTTTGTTTTCCTCACCCATAGTTATTTCAATATATTCCTCACCAATAATTGAATTTAGTATATCTATTGGGGGTGTATTTAGATAAGAATCAGTAGGTTACATTTTTTCTCTAATGATATGGTACTACTTATCATCATCAAAAAATTTAACCTCCTTCTTACAATATATTATCACACCATGGTCTGAAAGCCAATTCATACCGACGATTATATCAAATTCAATCATGGGTATGACAATTAGATCATCTGATAATGAACATTTATATGCCCTAATTAGAACTGCTTCACAAAACATTATTTCAATGATACATCCCTTAAGAGTATTTACTGAGACTCCCCTCTTAAATCAAATTGGAAATATATAATTTTCATAGAAAATTGCAATGATAAGAATCAATTTGATGATCAAGAATCAAATAAAGCATTGGATAATCTTGAGGAAACCATTAAATTACCTTCAAATATGTCTTTTGGATCTTCAACCATGGTAGTAATGATCTCATATTCTTGGCATTGATACCTTGGCCTTTTTGGAGGTATGTTTCCATGATGATTAGGAAATTCATTTCCATAATTCCCCATTTCTTTACAACTGTAACATTCAACATAGAGAACCTCTTTCTTTACGTTGAAATCATGATCTTGGTTGCCTTTTTCAACTCACTTGTAATAGACTCCCATTCCCTTCAGGCAAGTACCAGGGTGTTTCTTGCCACATTTACTGTAGGATGGATATTTATATACTCCCTTCTTCCCCTTATATCTATTTCTAGAGTGTTCAGCAGATCTTTTCTTCTCTTTCTTTTCATTAATGTCATGAGACTTAGAGAATTATTTTTCTATCTTGATAGTACATGATACAATATCTTCTTACTATGAGAAGGATTTTGAAACTAATTCTTGATGGATAAATGGATTTAACCCATCAATGAATCAACCGGTATTACTCCTTGGGTTGTGAATATAATCTTTTTCATGCATTGCTATCCTTGTAAAGTTAGCCTCATAATTTGTGATATTCTCATACTCTTTTGGCCTCAGACTCATAAATTGTCTTTGCATATCCCTTGATGGTCACGAGAAAAGTAAATTTCAAAAAAATATATTTAAACTCCCTAGTTTCAATATTTTATACCTTTCCTCTTCATTTGTGTTTTGAATTAATGGCAACCATTGATCTTCATCTCTTGTGAGGCAATAAACTGTCATGAAAATTGTTTCCCTTTCATTACTCCCCAAAGCAGGAAATATTTTCGCCAATGAACTTACCCATTGCTAAAATACCAATGAATTTGAACTCCCATTCAATATTGGTGGTTGATTCCTCATGAATCGGTCTATAATTGATCCTCCACATTGTGGATCAGGGTGCTCCATACGGGTAAGGTTATTATTCATTACCTGAGTGAGTTGTCCCAGTATGTTGTTAAGATGAACAGAACCAGTTGCATCATCAGCTCTACTATAATTATCTTGAGTAGGAGGAAAATCTCTACTTGGATTACATGTGTTTATATGGTTTCAATTCCTTCCACTAGGTTTCATTTTTCAATAATGGAATTCACTAGATTTGTTTATGAATCACAATACATAATTCCAGACTTGTAAAACACTAACATAAATTGAACATCTTATGGATATAATCCATAATAATAAAAATGTTTTATTTGAGGATGTATATACTAATAAATCTATCATAATGGTTTGAAATTAAAATGATAATTATCATAAGCATATCCCCCAGGAGTGTTGTAACTTAGAGAACAATAAGGCCAATTTCCCTGTACCAGGATACCATGAGTTGTCCCTAAAACTCCTTGTCACAGTTTTCACTCCTTGATACATCTGTGCCAAAGCCACCTCTACCTGATCGTATCCAGAAGAAGATTTATTTCTTGTAAAATGCACCAAATATCTATTATACCAAAATTCAATGATGTTCTTCAATACTATTCCAAAAAGTCTATCTTATGGTAATGTTTTCTAATGTAGTTTTTCTAAATATAGTTTCCAAGGTTTGTACTAAACTATATCTGATACCAACTATAACGCCACGACCCAAGTTACCCAGAGTCAGTGTATTATTATATAACATTTTCATGATATAAGGAATCATGTCCTGAAGGATAACAATATAGCAAAAATAGAACATAGAAATCTGTGATCTCATATGATTAGTAAGGATAACAATATAGAAAAAACATTCATAAATAAGCATAAACATTTTAGTCAATGTATAAGACTAATAAAAAAGCCTTTTAAACTTAAACATTAGAATAATATGGAAAATATAAATCATATAACGCCAATTACATATTCAAATAGATATTATACTTTTTGGAAAATCACATGCAATATCAATTCCATGTTTCATAATGATTGAAGGCCAAATTCCATACATCATAACCACATAGTCAAGTCCTCGTGCCAAGACTACAAATATGATTTTTTTCAAGGCATTGTGCCAAGATACTAGTTTGTATCATGATACCTACTAAGGCATCAAGGAGCTATAGCGGGCTCCACCGATCACTTACTATGTCCAATGCATTCCTCATATTAAAATGTTGAAAACTAACATAAACATTCATATTAAATCTATCTTACAAAATGTTAATACTTTAATGATAAACCATGAATGGTATAAAAATAACACATCCATAGTGAAACATATTAAAACCCCTTCAATACAACATGGATGATTTGTATCATAATAAATCAACTTCAAACGAGTTTGAAATCCAACAATGGATGTAGACATAGATGAAATCAAATCTATTTGAGAGAAACATATCTTTCTATTTTGACATCATTTAAAAGTCACATAATTATAGAAGAAAACATTTATTCTGGAAATATTCTTATATACATGTAAGGGAAGCTTTGATGATGTCATAACAGCGGAATATATCCGCACACACTGTATAAGTTAAAAAAGACATTCTTACCTTAATTTTTCGAAAAGGTCATAAAGTACCATGTTTAGAAAACGGCGTAATGAATCCTTTGCAGAAATTTTATAGATGGTAGAAAAAGGTTATAAATGACATTAAACCATATTATTGGAAAGATTAAAAATATTTTGAAATATATTTTTATGAAACATAGTTGTCGATGATAAAGAATTCCCAGTAGAAACTTACATATAAACAACCTCGGATAATAAAGAGATTGTAAAATTAACCCTTACCTTGTAATTTTCCTTGATCAAGGGTACGTTAACCACATGTATAATAGTTAAATAATTGGTAATAAATTATACAAGAACCATATACAGATATATGATATCATATAACATCTTATAAATTTTTTTTTTCATGGTGGGTTAGAACTATAAGTTACCTACAACACAAGATATTGCATTATTCAAAGGGAAACATACTATGGAAGCTGGGGGTATTACGTTAATACCATGTATTTAAAAAAATTTATTCTATTTTGGAATAGTTATGAAATTTGATTATTAAATTTTAATTATATATAATCTAATAATTTTTTTAATCAACATTATAAATGAATTTGGTATAAAAATATTTTTATACTTAAAAATGAATTTTTTTTAAACGTTTTCATCATGTTTTGAAGGTTTTATTTAAAATTTTATTTGACATAATATTTTATATAAAAATTATAAAAACTTTTTCAATAATTTTAATCAACATAATTTTTTTAGTATTGAACATTAAAATTAGTAAAAATATATTTTCACGGTTAATATTAAAACAAATTTACTAGGGTTTAAACTAAAATGATAAAGGTAAAAATTAACTAAATCTTTTTATAATCTTATTACTTATAAAATATTTATAATATATCATCTAAGTATAGGAAATAATACATTTGTAACACATTTGGCTTGAGTAATACATTATAATAAATTTTTTTAAAATTTATAATGATTTCCTCCACACCACTTATAATAGGACACCCACTCTCCTCTCCTATAAACACATAAATTAAATATTTTATTATCAAAATACATACCAACATAAATTATATACATCCCTAACCATGTCCAAGAGGCCCTATAATGGTATGATAATGAGATTATGTTTAAAGAGAATTTTTCTACTTATTATGGGTGAAATTGTTTACATTGTAAATAAGTTTTCATGAGTATTTTAGGTTTTCATAGAGACACAAATGAATTTTATATTTCCTATTAGATTAATTTAGAGACTTTTTATAAAAATATTTTGATTAGTGAAGTTGATTTATATGGTAAGATAATGTTAATTTTGAGAACAAGTTTATTTTGAAAATGGAAAATATTTATTATTATTAATGGATAAATGGTTTTATTTATTTCATTATATACTTCCCTTATTATGGTTTTTTTTCACACCATATTTTCAAAACAAAAAATCACATAGATTTATAGATGAGTATTTACAATGACTAGTTCAAGATGAAAATTGTAATGAGATGTCATAAAAATAAAATATATATATATATTATAAAATTTTTATTGTTTGAAAAATGGAAATGTGTTGGTAGTAACGAATATGTGATATAATATTTATTTATGATTTTGTTATGACCTAATTTTATATAATTATTAACATAAATATATCCATGAATACACAAAAATAAATTATTATTTAGAGTATTAATTGTATGAATTCTTTCAAGGTCGGTTCCTTATTCATATTGTTCCATGATCTTTTTAATAAGAAATTTATTTCCGTATAATTTTTCCTCATATTATTATGATATGAACCTTGATATCATGTTGATTTTTTTTCAGAAAGAAATTGTTTTCCTTAGACATTTTTTATGTTTTTATTTTCCCCATGTTATGAAGATTTGTATAACTTGTGGAAAGTCTTAAATAGGGTATAAAGGAGTTCAATTATTGAAATATTATTATGAATTAGGATATTTATATAGGAAATATTCAAAACCCTAATCCTTTAGGTTGTTGGCCTGTGCAAATATTTCAGAGTTATATTATTTAAATATATATATTAATGTAATAATTATGTTATGTTTATTTTGTGTCACATTAGTTGGTATCATAGTGGGGTTTAATTATTTTTTGTATTATTTTAGAAAATATTAGAAAAAACCACAACGATAATTACAAGGGATAATAATAATCATAGGGTAACATCCCAATGTTTTGGAAATATATATATTGTGTTGTTATCCTAGATGTTACATCCTATTCTTGAAAGTACATGTGGATGTAGTGTCAATAAATAAAAGTACATAGGTGTAATAATCCAAATAAGCGTGTGATGGGTATTAAATCAATCATACTCTGGTACATTTAAAAGTGGCCTAACTACACATCTATTTTGACACACCTAAGATATATGATTTGGTTAATCCATAATATCTTAATGAACCATCATGGATGATTTAAAAAGCTAACTAGCTTAGTTAGAGAAAAAATTAGGGTGATGACCATGGATTCTTAGATTGAAACCTGGATATTATTAATTAAGGTTTCATATTTCATTTATGATTTTTTTATTCCAGGATAATAGTTTTTTTATATTATTATAAAATTTTCAAATATCCAACTTTACATTATTTAAAGTAATGGAAAGAATGTTGTGGTACAAAGTCATCAATGGGTGTAATAGACTAAGTAGGGAAATTCATTTCAATAAACCTATTTTTTATAAAATAGAGCAACAACCTTGATGAAAATTCTATCCTAGTTTATCAATAATAATACAAAACATGAGGTGCTGTAAAACACACCATGGAAGGAGAACCTTGTTGTCGAGTCATTTAAGAATCAATGAAAACTAATATCATGTGGGTCTCCCAATCCAATAATTTATAAGAAATTGATAAATACATCAAAAAAGATATTTTACATTCTATAGAGCTCAGATCATGAAAATGTTTTTTTCTATATATCATTATTATGGTGAAGCTAATATCTTAAATAAATGAGTCCAAAAAAATAAATTGATTCCATGAAATAGTAAGATTTTCAAGATTCATTGTTTTGTAAAAAAAATTCCACAAACAAGTTATAAAAAAAGAGGTAATTTATTGAGTAGAATTAAAAAAAGATGGATCCATTATTATTTATGAAGAAATCTCCAGTATTTCTACATGGAATGCCATGGATTTTATCCTTGAAAATTAAATTATTGTTGAACATTTATTTAGATGTTTAAATCCAAGACTCCAAAAATTACTGTTTATAAGTAAACTTGGATTTAATTAATTGATTTTTCATTTTGAATAGAAGATGTCAATATAAATTTTAGCCTATAATTAATCTAATGGTATAGATGATAATATGAGAAAATGGATTTTCATGGAAATGCATGTGATAATGAGAATGGAGTAAAGAATATCAATCATTTGACATTCAAGAAATATGAAAAGATACATAGGTGGAATATTTAAATGGAATAATAATGTTCTTATACTGTCAAAGATAATGTCATCAAGCACATTAATTTCAATGATATATAAGTATGATAACTAATTAAATGGATAGATAGAGTTCATAACTTTAATAAAACTACTCATCCCAATTCATCAATTGTAAGCAGTATTGGAATTATTTTTGAATGTGCACAAAATCCATGGTTGATGGAAATAATCATTGTCAACATCGACCTAAGCAAAAGGAATAAGGAATAGTATATACAATCACCATGGATTATATACGTACCCTACCCTAAGACATTACATAATCTTTAATTAAAAGAATAATTCACATTTAGGACCTTCTTAGGTTTAATGTTTAAGATAATTAGGCCATAACTATTACATTACATCTCAAAAATTAAAAAGTAGACACTTCTACTCAGTTTCCAATTTTTTCACAAAATAAAAATTCTCGAAAAAAGGGTCATGTCCAGTTCCATGTTTTAGAAAACATGAAATTCCCTTGATCCCATCCTTGACCCTATTCACATTATGTCTTGTGAAAAACATTTCAAAACATGGGATGAACATAAAATGCTCATTAAGGGTTATAAAAAAATAAAAATAAAACATTAGTTCATCAATATATACATAAAATAATCCCTTTAACATACCTCATTAAATCATAATATTTATGAATAACACATAAAAATCATAAATCATAAAGGTAACTTGTGTCATCCATATCATACTTACATTGTAGCTACAACAACTACATAGGGAGTTACGTTGTAATACCCATCAAAGTATACACCATAAATATCTTATGAGAAACATTCAATTTTACCTCTGTCATGTTACCTAATTCATTGGAGATCTATCTTGGGCTCACCAACCCTAGGGTTTTCACGGAACCACACGTATACGTAAACAATGCCCAAGATCCATAACATAGTCATAACACATAACATATGCATAAATGAAAGATAAAATTTCACATCGCAAACACAATATATCATCTCAATATAATGAAATAATAAATACATAGACAAAAACATATTCAATACCAAAATACTTAATAATATTATATGGTATTTATTTTTCTTTTAAAAACATTACGTCTTGATAAGGAATCCAAAGATCAAATAATACTCACGGAGGGGGAAAAGGTCATTGTCAACGAGTACGTTAAAAAGAAACATTCATTTTTTTTAGTAAAATGATTCATAGAGAGAATATTCCCATTGAATTAAATTAAATGTCAAAGGTTTTTTTACGCCATATAAAATAATGTCGTGTAGAAATCAAAAGATTTTTCATTGGAAGGTGATTGAGACGAAGTCCCTTACCTCGTGTCTGACTTGACTAGTTCGTTCTTTAATCTCTAGAATAATAATCTGAAGTTAATTTATACTTTCTTAAGAAACTTTTTTCTTGTCTATTATTCCTTTCATATCAATTATTACGATGTTATAAAAATTATGTAATAATTTATGTTAATAACGGCCATTTTGTCAATATTTGGTACTTGAGTCAAAAATAAACTTCTTATATTTTCAAGTAGTGTATGTTGTCCAAAATGAATTATCTACGTAATGGTATTAATGATTTATATATCATATGTACATTATATATCCAGTATATATATGTATTTATAATAGTTCATAACCTTTGTAGGTAAGAAATGAGATGCACCGTTCATGGAGACGGTAAGCCATATGTACGCATCAACACTATTTTCATTTCTATTTCATATTTTAATTGAATTATAACATAATTATACATAGATATTTCATAATTCTAGTATAATATAAAATATAATATATGTAAATCTATCCATTATATGTCCCACCTATGTTATTAACGAGTCATATCACATTGAGGGGGCGGTAGTGCGCACTTCCAAATATGAAATTATCATGTTTACCCATTATGGAAACAATAAAGGTATGCTATAAATGAAAAATATAGAAGAATAAAGAAATTATAAACATAATATATATCATATATAAAGGCAGTTCCATCTTAATAGCCACCATGAGAGGCGGTAGGTGATAATTGAACAATCATCGTTTGGTGATGTGTTAGTTTTACATCCACAGAAACAGTATGCTCTCTACCCATTACATGGAGGTGTGTGTAAGTATAGTTTGAATCAATCTCATATAAACACCCTAGTGTATTTAGTATTGTGGTTTTGTTATAAAATAAAGGAATAAAAAGGTTTTTGGGGTTGGATAAGGAAAATAAAAATAATAATTAATGAGAAACAATTACCTTACATTCGGGTAACTCCGTTTGTTTTGAACCAAAAGGACCACTTAAAGTTTCTTCATCCTTAGGTAAGGCTTATAATAAGAGTATATGAATTTATGGAGATTAATTGGGTAGAGTTTGGACGAGCCTTGGGGTTTTAGTGGTGTGAGGAATTGGTTAAAATGAGGGTTTTTTATAAAGGGGAGGAGGGGCTCTTTAGGGAAGAGTGAAAATATTATTTTATTATATAGTGATTTTCGGTTTCTAAAGGTCCAAAACTAATTAAAGTTGAATATAAGATGACTAATGGTCAAAATAAAATCATTAAATAATATTTCAACAGGTTTTGGATATTGTATAAATATTAATAATCTTATTTGACTAAATCATTTATTAACGAGGTAAACACTATATCATTATTATGTCATAAATAATTTTATTTTTTTGATGTAATGAATTTATAAAAATAATTTCATGATGTACAAAATATTTTTAAATTTAAAATAAATATTTATAGTCGATGTGATAACTTATATAACTCCATGTAAAAATTTATTTACTAAAAGATATTTATTTATATCATTTTTGTCTTTAATTTATGTTAATTAAAATAATGTGTCATTATCACACTTATTTGGCTCTATGGGGTCCCAAAATCCACACAAGGATTCCCATGGTTGGCCATGACTCATAAAATAAGGTTAATACAGGTGTTAAGATAATTTATATTATTATATTATTCTTTTTACCTTGAATTACCATATTTACCTTCAACCGCCGTAAATAAGTCAAAAAGTACTATTCACAAAAAAAATCATCTTATTGAACAAAATTTTATATAATAATAAAAAAAATGTTTCTATGATTTTAGAAATTAAATTCACATAAGCATTAAAATTTCATTTAATTGAAAAATGGAGAATTTGATCTACTACTTAGTGGTTTTACTATTCATCCAAAATTAATGTTTTTTCAGAAAAATACCAAAAATTCAGCCTAAGATATATTTGATATTCCGAATTCAAAAATTATTTATATTTTACCAAATTAAAAACATATAAGTTTGTTTAATTAAATTAAAATTAATTCTCATAGTCAAAACAAAAAGCGTGTTCTTAAGAAATAATAACTATCAAAAGGTTGACACTTGTTTATTTCCAATTTCAAAGTAAAATTACTTCCAACAACAAAAATTGGACAAAAAAGTAAAAATATATTCTCATGAATCTTTAAAACCTTTTAAAAATATAATATAACCTTACAAATAAAGTAGATTAAAAGATATTTTTGAATTAAAATACAGTATTTTTCACTATTCATTAAAAAATGATCTTTATCAGAAAAATACCAAAATTTTACCCATAGTAAATATTGATGTCCTAATTATAAATAAGGATTTTATTTTTTAAAATAGAATATATAAAAGTGACAAGAAAATAGAATTAAATAGGTTTGGCCATTAAAAGGTGGTAAATTGACCTTTTAAAGTAAATTATGCTTAAAATTAGATTGATTCACATTTTATGCCTCTAACATTTAATGGGTAAATGTAAAAACATTTTAAAAACATATATAATCATATTTTAGTTAGTTCTATTCATTCCATCGAATAAAAAATCTAGGAGTAAACTACCATTTAAAATAATATTATTATATTATTAGTGTGCAACATAAGATTTCAAAGAAACTCATTGTTGTGTATCGTGTACGCCATCAAACATATCATCTCCTTTAAAGTAAAATTAATATTTAATTCATAAATATTAATAAATATGAAAATATAATATTTATCTATTTATCTAAGATGTTACACCCTTCCCCTCTTTTGGGAATTGTGTCCTAAAAATTTTATTCACTTATCAAAAATGGGGGTACTAATCCCTCATAACATTTTTAGATTCTCACATTCCTCTTCAGCCATATTGATTTTCCACAAAACCATTACCTGATCAATTACATTAATCTGAAACACTATCTCTCTTCAATCAATAATTTGGACTGGTTGATCATCACATGAGATATTATCTTTAAACATAACTACTTCTAGGCTCAAAACATGAGGTGAATAAGGCATACACATTCTCAACATTGAAATATAAAAAAAAATTGTTTACATGGGATAAACATGGTGTTAATGCTATTCTGTAAGCAACTGATTCAATTTTAACTAGGATTTCATAGGGTCTAATGAACCTCACACTCAACATTCCCTTCTTAGTAAAATTAATCAAACATTTCTATAGTGAATCTTTGAGAAAGACATGATCACCAACCTTGAAAGAAAGATCCTTCCTCCGGTTGTCTACAAAACTTTTCTACCTGATCTGAGTAGTTCTCATGTTCTTCTAAACCAACTGAAACGTTTCTTCCATCTCTTCCACCAATTCAAGTATCATAAACATCATTTCACCTAATTCATCCAAAAAATATAGATTTAGACACTTCTTCCCATATAATTCCTCAAACAGATCCATCTGTATACTGGAATGAAAACTGTTATTAAAATAAAATTCAACCAAAGATAGATGTTGGTCCCAACATCCCTGGTAATTTATTGAGCAAGAACGTAACATATCCTCTATGGTTTTGTAAAGACCCGTCAAATTCAAGGAAATTTTTTTCTTAATTTTCTTTAGAATTTTACAAGAGCGCGGTTTCAGACGGCACCTGATTCCGAGGCCCGGAGTTCCCGGAATTAATTTCCGAAGTTTGGCTCGGGTACGTTCAGTGAACGAACGAGCGGGAATTCCTAACTTTTGATCCGGTGCTCGGAATTGAAATCCGAGGGTACTGATGAACTCACATCGCCGATATTCGCTTAAAGAGACCTTTTTGGGAGTTGCGTTTGTTTCGGGTTGAGAGTTAGTTTTTGGGAGATTAGAATAAGTTAAATAAAAATATGTAAACACAATTTTTATTTAAACTTAATAGTTAACTTCACTCAAAGGAAGTTAGGTGTGGGACCCACACCCACTTAAACTCCCTTGAGAGGATTAAGTGTGGTGGGGCCCACACGAAACCTAACTTTACATCTTCCCTCAAACTCCCTTAACCCCTCTTTAATTAACATGACAATTTGTTAATTAATGTGGAGTTATCTCTTCTTTGAATTTCAAACTTTTGAAATTCTAGTGTGTTGTTGTGTTAATAAAATAAGATTGAGTCTTATTTTATTTTGGGTTTAGTTTTTTCTCCATGAGAGAGTTGGGAAGGTTCTTCTTGTTTCTTCATCTTCTTCAACCTCGACGAAGAACACGAAGAACGCCGTTCTTCAACGAAGAACTTCTTCGCCGAAGAACACATTTTTTTTTCGCGACGCCATATCCGCGACGTGACGTTCTTCTTCCGCATCATCTCTTCCGCGACGGTTTCCCGCGACGAACGCCATCGACAACGACTCTTCCTCCGACATCAAAGGAATCGACACTGATATTCCACGACTACATCAACGTGCGACTATCGAGGTAGGTGTTCTTGAGTTCGTTGTTTTCTTTTTATTTGACTTTCCTCAAGACTTGATGAAGAACACTCAAGTTCCGACGAAGAACGTCGCTCCGCTCTTCTTCGTCTTCCATGTAAACGAGAGAGACCACTGCTTCTTCCTCGGACAACCTTCGTCGGCGTACAAGGTTTCGCCAACGACGTATCACATCGGACGCATCTCTTCGTCAACGGATTTGACGAACAAAGACCGCGACGCCTGACCTCCGCGACGTCCTCTTCCGCGAAACATTGTCAAATCTTCTAACCTTATACCCGAGGTAGGGGTTGTTGTATTTTGTTTATATTTAACCTTGTTCGTGGTTCATACTTGTCTAACGTATGGATAATTTATATAAGTGTTATTGTTTAACGTGAGGGGGGGCCGGACCGCATGAACACGGCCGAACCCCCTCCATCGTTCTTGTTGAATTGCTTGCGGGTGGATGAATCAAGGTGGCGTGGTGCCGACGCACCACGCGGATATTCGCCCAATCCTTATTGCGCGACGCCGTCGCGCCGCGCCATGAAAGAAATATCAAGAACGCGACGCCGTCGCGCCGCGTTGAAGAAATCAAGATGCGGCGGAGGGGCGCGGTGCCGTCGCACAGTGCCGGATGACGAAAACCACGGCCGATTCCGGGACGCGGTGTAAGAGAAGACCGGTGGTCGGGCCGCAGGCATCGGAAGCCGAAGAGGGGACCGGATTTTCCGGTCCCGTTGGAGAAAACTGGCCGGCCATCTGGCCGGCCGGATGGTATTAAACCGGGGAAATTAATCCCCCGGCCAGCACATAAAAACCCCCCTCTTTATGAGGGGGGGGGGGGGGGCGGTTCTTTTGAGGGGGGGGGGGGGGGGGGGGGGGCAGGCGGCCCCCCGTTCTCTTGCCAATCAAGCCCCCCACGTGGGGGGGGGGGGGGGGTTTGCAAGGGCGCGACAATTAGCCGCGCCGCCTTTCCAAGAAAGCGGGGGGCTTTGCCCCCCCCCCCCCCCCCCCCCCCCCCGCGTGTAGCCACCGAGCGGCGCCAGGCCGCCGCGCCGCCGCACCGCCGCCGGCCGGCCGGGCCGACCCAGGGGGGGGGGGTCGGGCCGGGTCGGCCCGGACCCGGACCCCCCCCGTTTCGAACCAGTTTCGGTCTTTTGGCCATAACATGAGCCTCGGACCTCTGATTGACGAACCGTCTGTGGCAACACGATACTTGGATCGAGACGGTCATTTCCGTATATTGCACTCAAGGTTTCGGATTACTTTGAGTTCGGTCGGGTTGGTTTGTTCACGAAACCAACCGGGCCTTCGGAGCGGAAACGCTCATATCTAGAGCTACGGACGTCCGATTGACGTGCCGTCAGCCGTGTTGTGTTCCTCTTAGTGAGACGGATCTTTTGGCATAATCCGCCTGAGGTTTGGACGCAGGTGGAGTATGGTCGGGTTGGTTTTTCCTTAAAAACCAACCGGGCCCCGGGGACGAAATTGCCAATAACTCTCAGACCGGGCGTCCGATCGACGCACCGTCTGTTGCGTTGAGTTCCTGTTGACGATACAGAACTTTTGGATACATCAACTCTGGTCTTCGTGACAGTTGATGTATCAGCCTCTCGGCTCGTGGAGCGAACTCTCCGAACGAGCTTGCTGTGTGCAGGAACCCTAGTGATGGCTGTGACTGTTACTGTGACTGCTACTGCTACTACTGCTACTGTGACTGCGACGACGACAGTACAGAGATCCTGTGTGGATTCGATGACGACGACTACAGCACTCAGCGATCCTACGTGGATCAGTGCTATAGGTCCTGTGTGGGCCCGATCCTGTGTGGATTCGACGACGACGACTTCAGCAATCAGCGATCCTATGTGGATCAGTGCTACAGGTCCTGTGTGGGCCCGATCCTGTGTGGGTCCGATCCTGTGTGGGTCCGCGCTCAGCGGTTCTGTGTGAGCCAGCGCCTACAGGTCCTGTGTGGGCCCGATCCTGTGTGGGTCTTTGCGGGGGTTAGTTACCTATCGATCCTTCGTGGGTCCGACGACTTAGATGGATCAGTGATCATCTTTATCGTCCTTTGGTTTGTTACCTATCGATCCTTCGTGGGTCCGACGACTTAGATGGATCAGAGATCATCTTTATCGTCCTTTGAAGAAGTATACCTGTGTGAGCTGAATTCTATTGCTTTCCTGTGTGGATTGTGTTGTGCTATCCTGTGTGGATTATGTTTTGCTTTCCTGGGTGGAATACGTTTACTTTCCTGTGTGGACTGAGTTGTACTTGGGCTCGGAGGTTGGAGCGTATTTGAAATTGATGACTTAGGTATATGTATGGGCATATACCTAAGCAATGTCGGTTATTACTTCGTGATTGTTCCTTTCTTCGTGGTTATCCATTGTGGATTTGAGAGACCTTCAGGGGTCTCGGGGTCCCTACTGAGTAGCTTATACTCACCCCTGCACGGGCTTTGCCCGCACTACGTTGTGTTGGTTGCAGACGACGGACATCGTTGATCTTACCTGAGGCTTGCAGAGCGGGACGGTACCCGGAGGTGGACCACTGGGCGGGACGTGCTCGGAGCGGACGGCGGGACCCGTGGAGCAGAGGAGCTATCTGTACCCACCCTTCAGGTGGGATTTCCAGTGGACAGCTCGGAGTAGCGCCTTTTTCTTTTCAGTTGTTGTTTTCCCTTTCGAGTTGTACTTTACTTTCAGTTTGGGTTTGTATTCTGGCCCATTTACTTTTCCGCACTTTCAGTTGTACTCTGCTTTTGCTTAGTGTTTACTTTCCGCTTGCTTACTCTGTGGTGTTTGTTTACTTTGCAAAGGCAATGCCTTCCCTTTTTACCGGGATTTACGCCTTGGTGCTAGTCGCCAGCCCCTGACCTATGGAAGGTGGGCTTGGGGTAGTCACGACACGGACCCCGAGGGCAGGTCGTGACAAATTGGTATCAGAGGAGTTTGGTTCTACCGCGAACTCTGATATTTTCTATGTGAAGCAATAATGTTTAGCGTATTGAGTGTGGTTATCAGTCCAGGGAGTCCAGTGTTGGTGCGGCAGCCGACGTATCCGTACACCAGGACCCTGACTTCTGATTTCCGACTTAATGCACGAAAACATTGATTGCGTGTGTGTTTCAATGTTTTCTTTGTGATTTCTTTGTGTCAGCTCACCAGGTATATTGTTTGACCGTGGCGCACCTGTTTCCTTCAGGATGGCCCCACGACGGCAGCCAGCTAGGGTTCGGAGAGTCGAGCGTGACGATAGCCCACCGAGCGATGAGGCCTCAGTGCAGGGCCCTTTGTCAGCAGTGGCACCAGCGGTAGCTCTACCCGCCGAGCCCCCGATACTTCCAGCACCAACCGCTGACGATGCACGTCGCCTCAGCGCACTGCATGAGTTTCAGCACCAGCGACCACCCAGGTTTCGTGGGGAGACGGATCCCCAGGCAGCAGAGGACTGGCTGGAGGCAGTGGTACGAGTGTTTAGGCTAGTGAGGACACCAGCAGACCTCATGGTGATCCTCGCTGCGAGCCTACTACACGCAGCAGCAGGACGATGGTGGAGCTTGATGCTCCAGGTGCACGATGAGGCATCTCTACTTTGGACGGACTTTGAGAGCCTCTTCCGCTCGGAGTTCGTCCCAGCCACCCTCCGTGCGGTGCGCATCTAGGAGATTCTACAGCTGCGGCAGGGTAACATGACGGTCGCTCAGTACTCGGCGAGATTTACCGATCTCTCGCGCTACTCGACCGACATGGTACAGGACCCATTCTTCCGGGCCCGGACCTTCGAGCAGGGTTTGAGACACGAGATCAGGGCATCGCTGATCTCCCTCAGCATACCGACTCAGACAGGAGTACTGGAGCGGGCCCTTCTGATTGAGAGCTTCCTTGCTAAGTCTACACCAGCACAGAGACCCACCGCAGGGCGGAATGTAGCGGAGTCTTCGGTAGCTGGTAGCCGACAGATGACTCAGGGGTCCAGACATACCAGACCTTCAGGCAGACGACCTCAGGGAACTGGCTCAGCAGTGCAGGGCACACAGCGCAGAGCCAGTCTTTTGAGTGGAAGACAGTGCTTTTCATGCGGCGGGCAAGGCCACATGGCTCGTGACTGCCCGACCCGCCATGCGGAGGAGCAGCAGACGGTTGAGAAACCACCTAGGCGGAGGCAGAGGTTCGACCGTGGCAGTCTGCAGGGAGGAGGCAGACGAGGCAGAGGAGCTGGCCGAGTAGCATGTGGTGGACGACGCTTTGAGGCTCTACCACCACCACCATCAGGAGGTCCACCCCGACCGCAGGGGAGAGCTCAGCTTCAGGCAGCCGAGGCCTTCGATCATGGAGCTCTGGGAGCCGATGGACAGGAGCAGAACTAGTGGATACATCCTTTGTACTTCTGGTTCCTTGTTGCTTTTGTGTAGAGTCTTGTATTATGAGCTGCAATAATAAAAGACGCATACCATTGTGATATTTTGTTCCTTTCCTCTTTCGTGATGTTACTAAGAGGTTCCAGTTTTGGCTGTTGACTTGACCCTCACTTTGTTAGACATCTACTGGAGGAGACCCAGTTACCACACACTGATGCCGACAGTGTGACTCAACCCTTGGAGGCGAGAGTAACGGTTGGATCTCTTAGTAGTAGCGTCGAGGCCTTACGACGTCATCCTTGGTATGGATTAGTATCATCCATGTTAGGATTGACTGTTTTAGGCAAAGAATGTGGTTCATACAGGGGATGAGACCAGATTTCTCTTTTCGGCAAAGAAGAAATCTTGCAGCTCTTGTGGGACCTATGATGGTCCAGGCCACGACAAAGAAGGTCCATGTCATCCAGGAGCGGATGAGGACAGCTCAGAGCCGGAAGAAGTCATACGCTGACAGGAGGCGGAGGCCACTGGAGTTCGGGGATGGCGACCACGTCTTCTTACAGGTCTCACCTCGACGTGGTATTCGGAGATTTGGCCGAGGCGGCAAGTTATCTCCGTGCTTCATCGGACCCTTCCATGTCCCCAACAGGATTGGTGAGGTGGCTTATCGCCTGGCTCTACCACCTCAGTTGCACCGGGTGCACGACGTCTTCCACGTGTCTCAACTGAGGAGATACGTGCACGACCCGACGCACATCATTGACCATGGGGAGCTTGACGTTGACGATGGGGTGACTTTTACGGAAGTCCCGGTGGAGATAGAGGATCGACATGAGCGGGTCCTGCGTGGCCGATCGATTCCTCTTGTGCGCATCAAGTGGCAGCACGGGAATCTCCAGGAGAGCACATGGGAGCGGGAGGCTCAGATGCGTGCTCAGTACCCTCATTTGTTTCCCTAGTTTTTGATGTATCTTTACGGGGACGTAAAGCCCTGAGGTGGGAGTAATGTAAAGACCCGTAAAATTCAAGGAAATTTTTTTCTTAATTTTCTTTAGAATTTTACAAGAGCGAGGTTTCAGACGGCACCTGATTCCGAGGCCCGGAGTGCCCGGAATTAATTTCCGAAGTTTGGCTCGGGTACGTTCAGTGAACGAACGAGCGGGAATTTCTAACTTTTGATCCGGTGCTCGGAATTGAAATCCGAGGGCACCGATGAACTCGCATTGCCGATATTCGCTTAAAGAGACCTTTTCGGGAGTTGCGTTTGTTTCGGGTTGAGAGATAGTTTTTGGGAGATTAGAATAATTTAAATAAAAATATGTAAACACAATTTTTATTTAAACTTAATAGTTAACTTCACTCAAAGGAAGTTAGGTGTGGGACCCACACCCAATTAACCTCCCTTGAGAGGATTAAGTGTGGTGGGGCCCACACGAAACCTAACTTTACATCTTCCCTCAAACTCCCTTAACCCCTCTTTAATTAACATGACAATTTGTTAATTAATGTGGAGTTATCTCTTCTTTGAATTTCAAAATTTTGAAATTCTAGTGTGTTGTTGTGTTAATAAAATAAGATAGAGTCTTATTTTATTTTTGGTTTAGTTTTGTCTCCTTGAGAGAGTTGGGAAGGTTCTTCTTGTTTCTTCATCTTCTTCAACCTCGACGAAGAACACGAAGAACGCCGTTCTTCAACGAAGAACTTCTTCGCCGAAGAACACATTTTTTTTTCGCGACGCCATATCCGCGACGTGACGTTCTTCTTCCGCATAATCTCTTCCGCGATGGTTTCCCGCGACGAACGCCATCGACAACGACTCTTCCTCCGACATCAAAGGAATCGACACCGATATTCCACGACTACGTCAATGTGCGACTATCGAGGTAGGGGTTCTTGAGTTCGTTGTTTTTTTTATTTGACTTTCCTCAAGACTTGATGAAGAACGCTCAAGTTCCGACGAAGAACGCCGCTCCGCTCTTCTTCGTCTTCCGTGTCAACGAGAGAGACCACTGCTTCTTCCTCGGACAACCTTCGTCAACGTACAAGGTTTCGCCAACGACGTATCACATCGGACGCATCTCTTCGTCAACGGATTTTACGAACAACGACCGCGACGCCCGACCTCCGCGACGTCGTCTTCCGCGGAACATTGTCAAATCTTCGAACCTTATACCCGAGGTAGGGGTTGTTGTATTTTGTTTATATTTAACCTTGTTCGTGGTTCATACTTGTCTAACGTATGGATAATTTATATAAGTGTTATTGTTTAATGTGAGGGGGGGCCGGACCGCATGAACACGACCGAACCCCCTCCATCGTTCTTGTTGAATTGCTTGCGGGTGGATGAATCAAGGTGGAGTGGTGCCGACGCACCACGCGGATATTCGCCCAATCCTTATTGCGCGACGCCGTCGCGCCGCCCCATGAAAGAAACATCAAGAACGCGACGCCGTCGCGCCGCGTTGAAGAAATCAAGATGCGGCGGAGGGGCGCGGTGCCGTTGCACCGCGCCGGATGACGAAAACCGCGGCCGGTTCTAGGCCGCGGCGTAAGAGAAGACCGGTGGCCTGGCCGCCGGCGTCGGAAGCCGAAGAGGGGACCGGATTTTCCGGTCCCGTTGGAGAAAATCGGCCGGCCATCTGGCAGGCCGGATGATATTAAACCGGGGAAATTAATCCCCCGGCCAGCACATAAAAACCCCCCTCTTTATGAGGGGGGGCGGTTCTTTTGAGGGGGGGCAGGCGGCCCCCCGTTCTCTTGCCAATCAAGACCCCACGTGGGGGGGGGGGGGGAGGGGGGGGGGGGCGGTTTTGCAAGGGCGCGGCAATTAGCCGCGCCGCCTTTCCACGAAAGCGGGGGGCTTTCCCCCCCCCCCCCCCCCCCCCCCCCGCGTGCCGCCGCCGAGCGGCGCCGGGCCGCCGCGCCGCCAGGCCGCCGCGCCGCCGCCGGCTGCCGCCGCACCGCCGGCCGGCCGGGCCGACCCAGGGGGGGGGGGGGGGGGGGTCGGGCCGGGTCGGCCCGGACCCGGACCCCCCCATTTCGAACCAGTTTCGGTCTTTTGGCCATAAATTGAGCCTCGGACCTCCAAATGACGAACCGTCTGCGGCAACGCGATCCTTGGATCGAGACGGTCTTTTCGGTATATCGCACTCAAGGTTTCGGATTACATTGAGTTCGGCCGGGTTGGTTCGTTCACGAAACCAACCGGGCCTTCGGAGCGGAAACGCTCATATCTAGAGCTACGGACGTCCGATTGACGTGCCGTCAGCCGTTTTGTGTTCCTCTTAGTGAGACGGATCTTTTGGCATACTCCGCCCGAGGTTTGGACGCAGGTGGAGTACGGTCGGGTTGGTTTTGCCTTAAAAACCTACCGGGCCCGGGGGACGAAAATGCCAATAACTCTCAGACCGGGCGTCCGATCGACGCACCGTCTGTTGCGTTGAGTTCCTGTTGACGATACGGAACTTTTGGATACATCAACTCTGGACTTCGTGACAGCTGATGTATCGGCCTCTCGGCTCGTGGAGCGGACTCTCCGAACGAGCTTGCTGTGTGCAGGAACCCTAGTGCTGGCTGCGACTGTTACTATGACTGCTACTGCTACTACTGCTACTGTGACTGCGACGACGATAGTACAGAGATCCTGTGTGGATTCGACGACGACGACTACAGCACTCAGCGATCCTACGTGGATCAGTGCTATAGGTCCTGTGTGGGCCCGATCCTGTGTGGATTCGACGACGACGACTTCAGCACTCAGCGATCCTACATGGATCAGTGCTACAGGTCCTGTGTGGGCCCGATCCTGTGTGGGTCCGATCCTGTGTGGGTCCGCGCTCAGCGGTTCTGTGTGAACCAGCGCCTACAGGTCCTGTGTGGGCCCGATCCTGTGTGGGTCTTTGCGGGGGTTAGTTACCTATCGATCCTTCGTGGGTCCGACGACTTAGATGGATCAGTGATCATCTTTATCGTCCTTTGGTTAGTTACCTATCGATCCTCCGTGGGTCCGACGACTTAGATGGATCAGAGATCATCTTTATCGTCCTTTGAAGAAGTATACCTGTGTGAGCTGAATTCTATTGCTTTCCTGTGTGGATTGTGTTGTGCTATCCTGTGTGGATTACGTTTTTCTTTCCTGGGTGGAATACGTTTACTTTCCTGTGTGGACTGAGTTGTACTTGGGCTCGGAGGTTGGAGCGTATTTGAAATTGATGACTTAGGTATATGTATGGGAATATACCTAAGCAATGTCGGTTATTACTTCGTGATTGTTCCTTTCTTCGTGGTTATCCATTGTGGATTTGAGAGACCTTCAGGGGTCTCGGGGTCCCTACTGAGTAGCTTATACTCACCCCTGCACGGGCTTTGCCCGCACTACGTTGTGTTGGTTGCAGACGACGGACAGCGTTGATCTTAGCTGAGGCTTGCAGAGCGGGACGGTACCCGGAGGTGGACCACTGGGCGGGACGTGCTCGGAGCGGACGGCGGGACCCGTGGAGCAGAGGAGCTATCTGTACCCACCCTTCAGGTGGGATTTCCAGTGGACAGCTCGGAGTAGCGGCTTTTACTTTTCAGTTGCTGTTTTCCCTTTCGAGTTGTACTTTACTTTCAGTTTGGGTTTGTATTCTGGCCCATTTACTTTTCCTCACTTTCAGTTGTACTCTGCTTTTGCTTAGTGTTTACTTTCCGCTTTCTTACTCTGTGGTGTTTGTTTACTTTGCAAAGGCAATGCCTTCCCTTTTTACCGGGATTTACGCCTTGGTGCTAGTCGCCAGCCCCTGGCCTATGGAAGGCGGGCTTGGGGTAGTCACGGTATGGACCCCGAGGGCGGGTCGTGACAGGTTTGAATTTTTCATTTTGATTTCCCATTTTATTGAGGATGAATAGGTATATTAAAATTTAATTCAGTACTCAACAACTTCTAACGGCCTTTCCAAAAGTTAGAAGTAAACATGAGATCACGATCAGATACAATGGAGAGGGGAACACCATGTAACCTGAATATCCCTTTAACATACAACTGAGATAGTTTATCTAAAGAAAAATTATCTCAAATAGGATGGAAATGAGAAGATTTAGTCAAACGATAGAAGATAACCAATATTGAATTATTATCTCAAGATGTATTCAGTAATCCCACAATTAAGTCCATGGATATATTTTCCCATTTGCACTCGAGAATTGATAAAGACTGAAGAATCCCTTTTAGTTATCTCCACACTACTTTAACGTGATGAAAAGTCAAACACTTCAACGTAAAATCAGAAATATCTTTTTTCATTCAATCCCACCCGTAATACTCTCGAATATCACAATACATCTTAGTAATTTCTGGAGGAAATAGAAACAGAGAACTATGAGCTTCACATAACAACTCATTCTTCAACTGTGAATCAAAATGCACATATAATCTCTATCAAAATCTCAAAAATCAATCATTATCAACATTAAAATCATGAAACATACCATTCAGAACCAACTATATCTTTTTCTAAAATTCACCATCTTCTTTCTATGATTGCTTAATTTTGTCTGAGAGATATGATTTCTCTGACACCTGAAACAAAACAGATGAATTTCCTTCACCAAAAACTTCTATTCCAATGTTCATCAAAACAAAAAGAAAAGGATCTCATTCCAATGTTATCATGTTTAATGAATCATTACATTTTTGAATCAATGCATCAGCCACTTAAATTGCTTTTCCCATATGGTAATGAATTGTATAATCATAATCCGTGATTAATTTTAACCATCTCATCTGTCTCATGTTAAATTATTTTGAAGTGAATATATACTTTATTCTTTTGTGGTCAGTATATATTTCACATTGTCCATAAAAATGATGCCTCTAAATTTTATAATAATATACAATGGAATCTAATTACAAATCATGTGTATGGTAATTTAAATCATGAGGTTTCAACTGACATAAAACATATCAATTACCCGATCATTCTGCATAATGACACAACAAATTCCTTTATACAATGCATCATTATAGATAACAAACTCACTATTTCTGGAAGGCAATTCCAAAAATGGAGCATTCACTAATATTTTTTTCAATTCATGATCACAATCATCACATTCTTTTGTGCAGATAAACTTGATACCTTTTTTAGTTAACGTAGTCATTGGACTAGATAACTGTGAAATATTCTCAATAAACCACCGGTACTAACATTCCAAACAATGAAAACAACAGATCTAGGTTACATTTGTGGGTCTTGTCCATTCTTTAACAACTTTTTTTTTGCAGGATAAGGATTTATTCTATTTTTTTAAATAATGTGATGAAGGAATGAAATTAGTTGTATCCAAAACTCACAATTGATGAATTTCCCATAATGTTTATTTTCTTTTAAGGATTGATAGGTAACCATAAATGACATTCATGTTCCACTTTTATTTTAGAATAATCCAAAATATCATCAGCAAACAAAACCGAAAACATATACAAGAACTCATGGAAAATTATTTTTATAAGATCCATGAATATAGCAGGTGCATTGGTTAATACAAAAGGAAAAAATACAAATTCATAATTTCCATATCTAGTATGAAACAAGGTCGTCAGAATGTTTGATTCATATACTTTCAACCGATGGTACCCCGACCTCAAGTCAATCTTGGAAAAATACTGATCTCCATGGAGCTGATCAAACAAATCAACGATATGAGGAAAATGATACTTGTTCTTAATAGTGATGTTATTAAATGCTCTATAATCAATGAAATTACTCATTGTACCATATTTCTTTTTAAAAAACATGATAGGAGCATCCCATGTTGATGTTCTAGGTCGAATGAACCCTTTATCTAAATAGAATTTCAATTGCTTTTTTAACTCTGGAAGTTTAATTTGAGCTATTCGATAAGGGGGTTTTAAAATTGGCTTTGCATAAGGAACTAAGTCAACAGTAAATTCATCTCTTGATCAGGTATAATACTGGGAAACTCATCATGAAAAACATCAAGATACTCATTTAAAACTGGAACATCATTAATCTGAATAGTTTCTTAGCTCTCAAAAATATGTTGTAGGTAACATTCGTTTCCAACTTTTACTAGTTTCTCACCTTCATGAAATGTTATCAAAATTAATGGTTCATTATTGTACACAAACTAAAATTATTTTTGAAAAAAACATATTTAGATATACTGTCAACATTAGAATTATAATTAGGAATAAAATCTATACCAAGAATAACATCAAACTCTACTAGAAGATAAAATATAAGGTTTTCAGGTAGATTCAATCTACACACAAGGACATGAAAATTCTTATAATTACTTTTTGTCTCAAAATTTCCTCCAGGGGCTTTTACCATAAGTTTAGGATTAATGTATTCAAATGTGATTCACAATTTACTAGAAAATTTCTCAGAAATGAATGAGTGTATAGACCCTGAATCAAATAACAAGTTGGCATAATCTAATCAAACAAATAGTGTACTTGATATTACTTCATTTGACGACCCAAAATCTACTGAAGTAGTTGAAAATGATTTCACCACCCCATTATTCTTGTAGTCCGAATTCTTTCCCTTCAGTTTAGTTCTTTGTGGGACACTCATTTGCAAAATGATCGATTTAATTTCACTTAAAACATCTTATTGATTATAAATCAGATTTTTCCTTTCCATTACCCATCTCTTTTTAACTGCAATTACGAGCCTTATGTCCCATATTACTACATCGGTAGCACTTACCAGAATTCAAAATACATTCTCTAGCATGATTTTTACCACAATTTTCACAGTCTATAAACTTATGTTTCTTACCATCATATTTTTTTGGAACAGTTATTTCCTTTTGTCTTCCACCTCATCCTCTTCTTCTGTTGTTTTTCAAAGAACACCTGATCATTGGAATACTACATTTACACCTTCTCTGCACATCCAAAAAGTTTTTCATAACTTTTGAACACATGATAAGCTAATTCCCTTAGATAATTTGGCTTTAATCCTTAGTAAAAATGGTTGATTTTACTATCATGATCTCGTATGAAATTTGAATCATCACTTTATTGTTGAGTAAATATTTCTTCATAAGCATCCACTAAGCCATCCTCCCACCACAATTAATGGAATTTTTTTTCCATCCTAAGTAGAACCACCTTAAGAAAATTTTTCCCAAGAAAAAAACCTTTGAATACATATGAATAAAAAGCATCAATCTCCTAACAATCCCTGATTATTTCCACCATCGACCACCACTAATCGGCTTCACCTTCAAAACTATAAACAAAAAGACTATCCTTTTGATATGATGAACACCCCATGATATCAAAAATCATATCATGTGATTTAATTCTATTCTAAGCTAGTTCAGGGTAATATGATCTCTCGAATGGTGGGGGATGATGCTTTATAAAATTCTCTACCACTAACATGTTCCTCTGTGGTTGATCTGGCTGATCTTGTGCATGGATACCACCACCATTTATAGCCTGGGTCAATTGTGCCATCAATGCAAAAAACTGTTCAGTTCTGATTCTGATCATCTCAGGTTGCTGATTTGGAAGGTTGCCTTCCTCCTAATTTCATCCATCATTAACTGGCCTATTTTCTATGTGGAATACCATTATGAACATAGAAATATCATCGGTGAAGTAGCATGGTAATCTGCAAATGCTATATCTTTTCAATATTACCATAAATTAATAAATAGAAATTAATTTAACAACATTCTATCTTCTAATGTTTTCTAAAATGACCGTTGATACTAACTATAAGGACTCATCCTTAAAACATTACATAATCTGGAATTAAACGAATAATTCAAATTAAAGACCATTTCAGGTTTAGAATTTTAGATAATTAGGCCATAACTATTACATTACATCTCAAAAATTACAAATTAGACACCTCTACTCAGTTTCCATTTTTTAATAAATTAAAAACACTTGAAAAAAAGAGCCATGTAAAGTTTCATGTTTCAGATAGCATGACATTACCTTGATCCCATCCTTGACCATATTAACATTAAGTCCGGTGAAAAACGTTTAAAAAAATGGGATGAGCATAAAAAGCTCATTAAGGGTTATAAAAAAGACATAAAACATTAGTTCATTAGTACATACATAACATAATCTCTTTAATATACCTTATGATATCATAATATTAATGAATAACACAGAGAAATCATAAATCATAAATGAAACATATGGAATCCTTATGATACTTACATTGTAGCTATCAAAGCTATATATGTAGTAACATTGGAATACCAATAATAGTACATTACATAAATTTATTAGGAGAAAAATTCAAATTTACATCCGCCAGGTTACCCAATGAATTGGAGAGGAATCTTAGGCTCACCTGCCTAGGATTATCATGGAACCACCCGTATATGTAAACAATGCCCAAGAACCATAACAAAGTCATAACACATAAAAAAAGTATAAATGAAAATATAAAATCCACACATTGTAAAAAAATAAGTCATATCAATATATTGTCATAATCAATACATTAACCAAACCATTTTCATTATGAAAATACTCAAAAATATTATATGGTATTTATTTTTCTTTTAAAAACATTACGACTTGTTAAGGAATCCAAAGATCGAAAAATACATGCTGCGGTGGAAAAGGTCGTTGTCACCACGTATGTTAAAAAGAAACATTCTTTCGGTCATTAAGTAAAATCATTCATATAGAATAGAATATTTTTGAATGAATTTAGAATTCAAAGGGGATTACAAACCGTAAAAAATAAAGTCATGTAGAAATCAAAAGATGCATCAATGAAAGGAGATTAAGACGAAGTCCCTTACTTCGTGTCCTACTTGACCCGTTTGTCCTTTAATATTTTGAATAATAAACTAAAATAAATTTGTACTTTCCTTAGAACATTTATAATGTCTATTATTTCTTTTATATCACTTATTACCATTTTATAAACATTATGTAATCATTTATGTTAATAACTGTCATTTTGTCGATATTTGGTACTTGAGTAAAAAAAAGAACCTCTTATATTTACAAGTTGTCTATTTGGTGAAAATTACATTATCTAAAAAATAGTGTTAATGATTTAGATATTATATATATCTTATATATCCAGTATATATATGTATTTATAATAGTACATATCCTTCAGAGGTAATAAATGAAATGCACTGTTAATGGAGACGGTAATCCAAACGTACGCATGAACGCTACTTTCATTTCTATTTCATAATTTAATTGAATTAAAAGATAATTATAAATAGGTATATCTAATTCCAGTATAATATCATATTTAATATCATAAACTCTATCCTTTATACATCCCACATATGGCATTAATGTGTCGTATCACTTTGAGTGGGCGGTAGTCCGCACTTCCTAAAATAAAATTATTGTGTTTAACCATTATGGAAACCATAAAGGTATTCCATAAATGAAAAATAATGAAGCATAAAGAAAACATAAACATAATATATATCCTATTTAAATACAGTTCCATCTTAATGGCCACCATGAGAGGCGGTAGGAGATAATTTAATAATCATTGTTTCGTGAGGCGTTAGTTCTCCATCCACATAAACAATATGTTCTTTACCCATTAGATAGAGGTGTGTGTAAGTGTATGAAGAATAAATCTCATGATAAAATCCTAATATATTTAGGATACTGGTTTTTTTATTAAAAAAAGAATAAAAATATTATAGGGGTTGGAGATGTAAATTAAAAGAAAATAATTTAAGCGAAACTGTTACCTTTAATTCGGGTAACTCCCTTTGGTTTGAACCAAAACGACCGCTTGAAGTTCCTTCTGCCTCAGGTAAGACTTATAAGAGGAGAATAGGGTTTTAGGGAGATTAATTGGGTAGATGTTGGATGATCCATGGGGGTTGAGAGGTGTGAGGAATTGGTTATAAGTACGAGTTTTTTATAAAGGGGATGAGGGTGTCTTTAGCAAATTGTGAAAATATTATTTTATTATATATTGATTTTTGGTTTCTAAAGATCCAAAACATATTAAAATCTAAAATTAGATGACTTATGGTCGAAATAAAATCATCCAATAACAATTTTAATGGTTTTGGATATCATTTTAATATTTCTAATCATATTTATTTAAATCATTTATTAATGAGGTAAACAATACATCATTATTGTGTCATTTATAATTTTATTTATTTGAGGTCTAAAAATTATAAAAAAATTTCCATGATGTAGGAAATATTTTTAGATATGAAATTAATTTTTATTTTAGAAGATATAACTTCTATAACCCCATGTAAAAATTTATTTACTAAAAATAATTTTTGAAGTCATTTTTGTTGTTACTTTATGTTAATTAAAATAAAGTGTCATTATCACTCTTAAGTGGCTCCTTGGGGTCCCAAAATCGACCCAAGAATGATCATTGTAAGCCATGACACATCCAATAAGGTTAGGACAACTGTTAAAGTAATTTTATATGTTTATAATATTCTTTTTACCTTGAATTATTCTATTTTCTTTTAACCGCGGTAAATAAATGTCAAAAGTTACTATTCAAAAAAAATTATTTTCATCTTATTGAACAAAATTTTACTTACTAATATCAACCATGCAAGTAGGATTTTCGAAACACAATTCAAAGAATCATTCAAATTTCATTTAAATTAAAAATTCCAAATTTTTATTACTACTTAGTGGTTTCACTATTCATCAAAAGTTATGTTTTTCAGAAAAATACGAAAAATTTAGCCTAAGATATATTTGATATTCTGAATTCGAAAATGATGTATATTTTAACAAATTCAAAACATAGAATTTGGATTAATTAATTTAAAATAAATTTCCATTGTCCAAACAAAAAGCTTGTTTTGAAGAAATATTAACTATCAAAAGATTAACACTTGTTTATCTTAAATTACAAATAGAAATTACATAAATGGCCAAAATTGGAAGAAATGGAAAAAATAAATTCCAATTTCACTTTAAAACCAATTAATAAGAAAACGTAACAATATATATAAATTAGATTAAAAGGTAATTTTGAATTAAAATACAATATTTTACACTATTAATTAAAAAATGATCTTTATTAGAAAAATACCAAAAAAATACTAAAAGTAAATTTTGATGTCCTGATTATAAAGAATGGGTTGATATTGTAAAATAAAATATATAAATTGAAAACAAACTATATTTAAAGAGGGTTCACCCATAAATGGTGGTAAATCGACCTTTTAAAGTAAAATATTCTTAAAATTAGATTCATTCACATTTTAAGCCTCTAAAAATTATTGTATAAATGTAAAAACATTTAAAAAAATTAAATAATAATATTTTAGTCAGTTCTATTCATTCACGCCAATACAACAGCTAGGTTTTAACTATGATTTAAAATAATAGTGTTGTATTATTAGTGTGCAACATATGATTTCAAATTTACTCGTTTTTGCGTATTGGGTACGCCATCGAACATAGCATCCCCTTTAAAGTAAAATTAATATTTAATTCAAAAATTAATAAATATGAAAATTTCATAAATCTATATTTAGCTAGGATGTTAGAGATTAAGCATATTGTGATCGCAAATTATATCATGATAATTATTGAATAATTATTCTATAATCTTGATTAGTGTGTGAATTTTTGGATTCTAATTCTATTAACTCTAGTATACCTAGGAAGTTTTCTCAAATCATCGAATAAAAAATACTACGATTTGATGATATTAAATAAAAAACATCTCTCATTTTTATCCTAGGTTGATTTTTATAGAACATACATTAGGAATGAATAAGTATCTTCCTTGAGGTGAATTCAACATGGTTTAGGAAATGTGTTAACATTATCCAAAAATAATTCATAATAATCAACAAAATAGGGAAATCACACGTCATATTTTTGACCAATATATTATTGTATATCTATGAAAGGATATATATGAGTTCTCTCAAAAAACTAATTCTATTATAGGAGTTATGATACTTAATAATGAGGGTTGTTAAGATCAATTGATCATATAATAAAAAAATATTATTATTGACCCATTCTAAAGAACAATGTATATTTACTAATTTATTTTGAAAATTGTTTAGTTTTTATATAAATATTCAATTCTATCTCTTAGACACCCTATGTTAGTTTCACTATTTAGTGATAATTAAAATTACAAGGACAAGACTTATTTAGGTTGGGGATAATGTAAAACCTAAGTATTTTTTTATATTTCTTAAAATAAATATTTTGTTTAATAGATTTAACTAAAAAAATTCCAAACATAATAGAATATAATACATTTAGATAGAATTATAAGTATTAAATAAAGCCATTAAAATCACGATATTGAACTATAAAAAACAACGAATAGTAACCACATTAGTAAAAATGGGTATAATGAAAATAAATTCTAATTTTTATTACTAATTAAATTCAATTAGTATTGCTAAAACCACTGAAAAAATCATTTTATTATTAAAAATATATTTTTTCTGTAATTGGTGTTTTATTTTAAGAAACTAAGTATTTTTTGATTAATAAATAATATAATATATGTATATTAAAAATAATATATTACTAATTAATTAATTAGTAACTTAATGTAAATAATAATAATAATTAGTTAACATTTTAAAAATATATTTTATAATGTGAATAATTTTCCTCTATATTTTTGGATTTTACATAAATATTGTATAATAAAATAATAGAAATACAATTTTTAAAATTTATCATCATTTTTATGAATAATACAAAAATAATTGTAAGATGATTTTTTTTAAGAAATATTTGATTTTTATGTTAATAGTTTAAAATACCCTTTTTTGAAAAAACCATTCGCTTTATAAAATCAATTTCATATCATAATAACATAAAACTTCTAAAAAAGTTTAATTGACCAAGTATAAGAATTATATGTAATATTACATATATTAAATATTTTTTTATGTATCATAAATTAATATTTTTATATTTTCATGCATAAATAATATTTTACCAAAGATTTTTTTTAACACAGTATAAATTATTATTTTGAAATTAATTTTTATCCCTTTTATAAATTGAATTATATTAAATGGATTTTAAAATAACAAAAATTGGTTAAATTTTATCTGATAAAGTCCCCATTATTTTTATGTATAATGATTATGGTACCATAGGAAAAAATTTGTTACCACGGTAAATGTTTATATTGATAAAGATATAATTCAAGGGGTGAGGGTTGAAATGTGATTATTGTTTAGTGTTTTAAGTATTTAATGTAAATATTGGTTCGTAAATAATTTTTTTTGGGATTTACTTTCCAAGAGAGTTACATCCAATTATTTTAATGTTTTAATTATTTACAAAAATGTCATTGTTTTTCACTTATAAATGGAAAAATCCTCTCCACATTTCCCCTCACTCTAAACCCCAACAATTATGGAATAAATTATACCCAATAATCTCCAAAACAATTATAAAAACCTTAATTTGTATTTTTCTTCTCAAAAGGCAATCCATGAAGGGTTTAACCCCTTAAAAAATGAGATAATTCTAATAGTATAGTTTTGATTTATAACAACTCCAACATCATTCTTATTTCTTTATGTGTATTTATTGTTTCTTATTTTTTCCCATATTATAATGATATCATTATTATTATTATTATTGAAACATAATTATCCACCCTCTCATTTTCCATTAATAATAACCAAACAAATGAATCGTGTGTTGGGCGGACTACCACATCAACAATGTAATTATTTTTATTTTCCTTCACCACATTAAAAGTATATACCGAATAGATAATTTAATATATAATTATTATATTTCATGCAAATATTATATTCTAAAATTAATAACCATGTTACTCATTTTCCTGATTCTTTGATTAATGAAATAATCATTCATGGGTACGTGTGGACTACCACCTTCATAGAATGATCAATTCAAATTTTTTATTTCATAACCACATTACATGGACGGTCATGAGAATGGGTATAATGGATATATATGATGTTCATTATTTGATTTATGTTTTTTAATACCAATTTGACAACATATCATTGATATTAATGATAAGCAATCATTATAAAATTAACCGTATTAAAACAAGGAAACTAAGATTAATTTTTTTTTTCATATTATGTAATATATTCATATCCATTAGTTCTTATTATAATTTATACCAATTATTAGGTCATACTAGTGAACACTAAATATGATCATTATGCTTCTTGTATAATGATATTGGAACTACATCATCTAATAATCATCCATTAATTATGGTGTGTTCATCTTTTGTCTAGCTAACCACATACATAAAAATGGACACCATATTATATCTCCTACGAAAATGTCATAAAAATTATTGTATAATATGATATTAATATTTAAATATTTATTTTTATTTTTTAAATATATACATCATTTATTATCTTGATAAATAAAAAACATATTTTTTTGATTTGGAAAATTTAAAAAGTGTGTTTAATTTTGATTTCATATTCAAGGGTAAAAAATGAAACCATCATCAAAAGAAATTTAATACTCATAAATAATTATATGTAATTAATTAATTTGTATTTATTAAAGAGATAATTATGAACTTTGGGTGAAAAAAATAACAGGACAACTCCTACGAAACTAGTATAAAAAGTCAAAACTAAAATCACATGATGTAGAAAAATAAGAAAATTTTTACTAATATAATTATATATTGTCATGACATGTCCCACTGAGGACATATTGGGTGGAGGAAGGCCAATCTAAAACAACCCAATTCCCACCTCCATAGGCTATGTTCTTGTGACTAGCACCTAAAGGATTAAATAAAAATTTATTAAATTGTCTCAAGTACCTGTATGCTCACACCCAACCATCTCCATGCATTAGTACAGAGGAATTGTAATAAAATACTGTTACTTATAGGGTGAAATTCATTCATTAATTACATATGCTGAATAAAAAGTTTATGATAAATAAATCAAGAAAAAAATTGATAAAATACATACCCATCAGAAATGATGTCCCAAACTGACATGAAATGGAAAAGAAATGATGAGAGAACTTGTATCTAGTTATCTAATCCCATACAACCATACAAGTTAAAAATAAAAAATGTATCCCTCTACTCCTCTGTAATAATTGTTGACCTATTTTTTCTATATAAGACCATACACATGTTGGAAAAGTTCATGAATGGGTGAGTATATACTTACCTTGTAGGACACCCCAAAAACAAGAAGGGTAGAAAATGATAGACATGATAGTAGTAGTTATATCAACCCATGGAATGAGATTTGTGAAATAAATTATACATATTTACATATATGTGTTGAAAAGAAACCCAAATGAGAGATAAAGGGGTTCTCTGTCTCACATGCCATCCCAGGAAAAGAGATATTTAATAGTTACAAAGGGTTCCATAAACAATTCCCATTACTCCCTTGTCTATCTAAAGTAGTAATCATGTTATGGACCCACAACTCATAAATTCTTAGAAACGACAAGGGGGAACAAACTCCAAGTAGAGGACCCACACCCTAATCCTCTAGGGGTACTAATTAACAGGAATATATAAGACCCAAACCATAGTGTGTCGAGGGACTGGTGGGGGGATCACTCAACAAGTAGAGGGCCCACACCCGAGTGCATCAAGGGGTAAAACTATATAGGTAGATAGAGGATCTGCACCCTTGTTTTTTATGGGGGTAAGGTGCCATTCATTATTTAGATAGTGAACTCACACCCTAGTCTATCAGGTGGTAACCCTCAATATATATAGGACCCACACCCTAGTCATAAAGGGGAACCACTATGTAGATTGATAGATATAAGACCCATTCCCTAGTCTTTCAGGGGGTACCTATCTGTAGGTAAAGGACCATCACCCTATTTTTCCAGGAGTAGCACAGTCTGATGAATTTTTTTTATTTATATAATTTTTGTGTTTTTTTTAAGGAGCATCACATTCGAAACATCATGCATCATATCTAGAAATACACTAAGACTTCTACAATGGAATTTTTTGTGGAAAAAACATATCAAAGTCTAATAAAAGGCCTAAATCCCTGTCAAAATGAAAGATATTCTAGAGGAAGATATTTCCTAGAAAACAGATGTAGACTGCGTATAAGGGGGTCTACACATTGTGTGTCTATGCTCATCTTTCTATCTCTGTGCATACCAATACATGAATCACAGTCCATATAGTACTACATGAAATGTAAGAGTTCTACGTGGTGTGTCTCATCCACCCAGGGCCTAACCATGCTCTCCTGGTCGTGCTAGTGTATATTGGTTATGTGTACATAAATGATATGTGACCGAACGTGTCTGTGTCCATGTACTCTAAGAGTACACCCCCTGACAAAAAACAATTATTCACATGGTATGTGGGTGTCCCACAGAACATGTGATATTTATCTCAATTAGAAACCATATTTTCCACTACCTGGGGACTACATGTCATGTTCTCTTCGTATTATATAGTGTGTGTTTTGGTTTTTCACATAATCCATAGAAATACTCACATGTCTTCTAAATATTTTTCCGTTATCGAATATAGGGCCTTTTGACCACCTAGAATTAGAGGAAAACACCTCTTTCCATCATGTTCTCCCCTCCAGTGGCGAAAAAATTAAATCTCAATCATTCCACATGAATCTGAAACTGCATTAACACATCTCCTATTCCACTTCGATCAACACTTAGGATCCCAGAACCCTGTATACATCAACCAAATCACACGATATGTCACCCTTCATTGATAAATTGAATATATGTTCATCACATGTAAATTTCATGTGATTCTAGATTATTGGTTTTTCTTGAGTATTCCTGGAAAAGTTGAAAAAAACCATGTTGGATAACAATGAGGAATGAAAAGCACAATGGGGGGAATGAACCAAAATGAATTTAATAATCATCGTTGGCCATGCATTCTTAGACAACTATTTCTAATGTGGAAATCCTAGAAAAAAACATATCATAAGAATGGATAAATTCAATAAAAAATTTAATTTCACATTGGGGATCATGTGAAAGGCATGAAATTTTAGAAAATAGAAAAATATATAAATTCACGCATAAACAATTTAATAAAGGGTGAAAAGACATCAATTGACAAGTCAAACCATGACCGAGATCAATCATTAGTGATGAATTTCGTTTCTATTGAAGGATAAGTGATGTTGTGTTCATTGTACCTCGATTCAACTTGATCCAGTTGTTGTCTATCATCCGATCTCAATCCACCATCGATGAAAAGTGGAAACTCCTCTCAATGATCACATGGGTTATGTGGCTATCCCTAGCGATTATTAATTCTACATAGAATTATATTTTTTGATGAAAAATATTATTGGCCATTTAATTTACAATAAATAAATAATTTATTTATTTTAATTAAACACATATTCTAATAGATGCCTCTATTGGAAACCCCATGTTTACCAATAATATGTCACTCCTATGGTAAATATCAATCTCCCGAATCAACCCCGATATCCTATTTTTGATATGAGAATCCATTCATATGATATTCCATTATTTCTAAAAAACTACCACATGGTATTAAATATAATTAATATTTATATAAAATTAATTTTGGGTTCATTGGGCCCAAAAATTGCACATTGTCTCAACACCTGCATCCAAAAATAATTTTTGATGTATTTCAAAGTATCCAAATGAAAAAAAAGTGTCTAAATTATACCATCCTTTAATATTTTCATCACCCAAAAGAAGAAACTATGAAAACAATTGGGGAAATTGATCCCACATCAGGATCTCATACTTTTATGAGCTCTCCTCTATACTCATATAATGTTCCTACACAGAAACATAGGGAGTGGTCTATCCATGCAGGATCATCTCTTACCGATCATCAATCTCAACTAGGTACTCTATGATGGTGGATCCATCCTCTATGTCTAACTCACCACATTCAAAACTGTGTGTATGTATATGCATGTACTTCATTAGCTTGATGCATGTAACAAATCATGCAGCTGATCCAACTGTAGGGATAAGACAACGTAGTACGAAACCTTGGTAACCCGTTAAAATATATCAAATTTCTTGATGATTCTTGGGGATAGAAGAACTCTCTGGTCGATGGTCTACAATCCTCATCATGGGGAATACTCCCAGGAAAATGTTGTCTCCCAGATTAAACTCCAAAGGGAAATGAAATCAATATTCATTTTATTTCCTCTTTCCATGAGCTACCCTTATACGATTGAGAATCACCTAGACCATCTCCATCATCACCTCCCCCATCTCTAGACCAACAAGTTCTGTCTCACTAATCTAATTCCATTACAATGTTGACTAGAAGGGTCTCCCATATAGGGACTAGAATTTTCCCATTCCAATAGTATAATGATATATATTATAATATATTAAAAATACCAACGATATTTGATCCTCCCAAATTCAGACAGTGGCTAACACACAAGCCCTCAACATATCCTCAAACACCATGATAGTGTGTTTAGACTCCACATCTAACTATGGGTGAAGATATATACTCATCTAGATCCATAATTCCTTATATATTAATCTCAAAAAATGTGACATCAACCACACATTACGGAATGATAAAATATTCCCGAGAACCCCATGAAGAAATATTACCCCCCCATATACACATCATTCCCAAAAAGTCCAAAAAAAATAGGTCCCTGATAGCAAAGAAGTGCATTGACATCATAAGTCGTAAAACTATCTCTTATATGGAATCATGACCAATAATTTTCTAATGAATAACTATAAGAAAAGATATGAATATAAAGCCCCATTTCCCCTCTGGGATCTCAATATTATGAAATAAACATACAAGAACTTGGTGCTCAGCCTTCACATACTAACAAGTGGGACACTGAGAGAAAAATCTATAACACTCATCCTCATGACATCCCCCCAAAAACACCATTGATGGTCCCTGTACATCATCCTGACACTGGACTATAAAAAAGGAGAAGTGTTAATATCCTTTATCACCTCCTCTAATATCATGACTAAAACCACCATCCCTCATTAAAATAAGATCACTTGATTCCCTCGTTTAGAGAATCTATCCAGGGAATATCCTAGGGATATCTAGTCATAGAAGACCTCACAATAGATATATCCCAGCTAATCCTCTCCTTAATATTAGAGAATTGTAGGATCCAACACCATTTACTAAAGAAATGATTCAGAAACATCTTCAAATAGGTTCATCGGTTAGAAATCCATCTTCAAAGACACCACTTGTACAAGGAATGACTGGGAAATCCTTTTAAGGTAATATGACACCATGATGCTCTTCCATGTAGTATTAACTATATATAAGTCATATTATTACATGAACACTAACCAGTTCCTCTATCTCATTTTTAGGTATCTATGAATGAATACAAAAAATATAATCTAATTGAATGTGTAGTCAATAAATAACTCTCTGAAAATTTAGTTGCTCTATATCCCAAAGAAAAACTACCACTACTAACTCTAGGTCTTGTGTTTCAATGTTATTCTCATTAGTCTCAAATACCTTAAACTATATTCAATAAATTCCAACCTCTGTATCAATATACAGTTGAAATCATCTCTAGAGAAATCACAAAGCACTATGTATTGCACTCCCTCCTCTAGTAGTTACAAAACATGAGATCTTATCACCTTCACCCTCATGTCTTCAAAGGTCCCCTATAATTTTCCATTCTAGGAGGACAACTATTCTTTCCACGTCATAGTAGTAAAAGGTAGTTCAATCTATGACAAGTCTCTCAAAAATCTCTTGTAGTACCCCTCCAATCCAAGAAAATTCTACATCTATATCATGCTCTTGGGTTGATCCCAATAAAGAACTGCATCAATCCTCACCGGTTCTATAGCTAATCATTAATTTTAAATAAAATTCCCTATAAATTAAACGTCTTGATTCTATAATTGGATCATTTATAGAATACTATCTTGATAGTGTTCCCATAAAATTTATAGAGAAATCCCTATGTTATTTTCATGATTCTCCTATGATGTAGAGTATATGAGAATGTATTCAAGGAATACAACAAAAAAATCGGCCCCTGTATGGTTATAAGACATGGTTCATCAAATCCAAAAATGTATTTAGAGAATTGGTCACAAAAAAAATGCAACATCATGAAATCATAGTGTCTATAGTGACATCATTAGTCCATCGTCAAAATTTCAGGTTCGTAAACCCTCAATTGTTGATAACCAGACATGAGATTGATATTAGAGAACAATATCAGACCTCATAAATGATCAAATAAGACATCAATCATCATCAAGGGGTACATGTTCTTAATTGTGTCCCAATTCTTGTGATGATATGAAAAATAAATCCATAATATCATTCAACCATTTTTCAATAAAAAAACTGCTTCTGTCTAGTGGGACACACTGGTCATGATTAATCACTCCCCATGATAGTCATCCAACTACACCCTCAGCTTATAGAGATTGGTAGGTATCATATTATATTATAGATATGATATCATAGTTGTCTTGGTCTGAAACTCGATTAAAAATTTAATATCCATACTCTAAGATAGTATCATAATATCCTCATGGAAGATGTCTATATAATCCTCAATGACTGAGGGAATCTACATTCTCAAAGAGCCTACCTTTCTTTGGAAAAAACTCTCGAATTCATCGGTGATCAATTAAGGATTATTTATAGAATTACCTTCTAGATCTACCATTATATCAATATTATCCATAAAGGAGATTCATGTCCCATCAATATAAAGGAATATGACTCTTATTCCATGACAGTCAATATATTATGGGATTGTGAATAAAAATTACCTACCCCAGATGACATCAAGAGGAATAATCATGATGAACAATAGTTCCAATGATAAAATCTATCCACTAAGATATATATATCACCACTGGAAGATAAAAGATATCAAAGAAGCATTTCTTCTAAGAATCTAAAGGAAAATTTTCTTTGATATTGTCTCAAATGGGAGGCCTAACACTCACACAAATATCCAGGGGATGAAGGAATGACTCAAAACATTGTCTACTTATACTGAATAAACAATATAATAAACCCATATCATACCTATAATCGTATCATATGTTTCAACGGTATAAAACTTCATAGCCAGTAGATCCCCACAACCCCAACCACTATCTCCTTGGTCCTGACATGGCCCTTCTTTTAGTAGTGGTGTCAGGATCTCATAACATTATCATCCACCAGAATCCCCCCCATATAGAGACCCACCCAATACTATAGAATCTCCACATCCCTCGAGGACTCACTAGACATCCCTTGGTGAACCATGATCAAGGCACTGCCTCTATTATAGTGGTCTATTTGATGTCTTATTACCTTTCTCAGTATATTAGTTTCTAAAATCACTTTCCCTATGACCTATATTGCATCACATGAATAGAATCATCCCTCTATGGGATACCATGGTCATCTGTGTTTTCCTCGAGCCTCATGAATACATGCCTGAGTCCATCCATGACGGTATATTTTATGCCTAGACCCCATTGACATGGTATTTCTAGCTATTGAAAACGACATAGCCGCATGATGACGAAAACCAACTCCAGGTGCATGGCGCCCCTCAAATTAAAATATCTCCATAACCAATGCCTACTATAACACTCCAACATGTGTGGGAATCAATAGCGGTACAAAACTATCATGGATGTCTCTAAAGAGACCCTAGTAAAACATCCTCACATAGAAGTAACCATTTTGAATCATGTTGAAGGAGTACCATGTATAGACAGTAACCCTTGTGGGATATTCATCAATTATCATCCCTCCACTATGTAGATCTAAATGCTCTGGACTCAAAACTGAGCACAAGAATGGGGTGTATTACTCCTCATGAAATTGATTTGGATGTAGAACCATGAGAGGGATGTCTGATCACACATCTATGTGACTAAACACCAATCATTCCAACTACTCCATTGGAATGGATGGCTACCAATGAAATCATTTGACTTGTCGGGGTTAGAAAAAGTCTATAAACTCAAATAAAAAACCCAGTCCAATCTAAATTTATCTATGTTTCTGGATTACTATAGAACATCAATGGCCTATAGTTTTTGAAATTTTACAGTACACTAATCCAATTTGCATTCTCATACTCTTATAATAGTATAATCATCTAATCAATTTGGAGGGGTGTTTCTACCTGTCCTCCTAGATGAATGGCGTCTTGTAATGAACCATGTACAATTTCTTTTTCACCCATCATATCATTATCATGTTCTTAAATTAGTACCCTGGACAGATATCTTCAATGAACCATCCTAAAAATTCAATCAAGATGTTCCATGGTCAGATCATCATATATACATGGCGAGATTACTCATGGGGGTAGTAAAAAATACTCAATCCTATATGATGGATATACCAATTCTCCCTACAAAAAATATATTAGTATGATAAGTCTATAATCAATTATTAATAATCCTGGTGAATAGATACATTAGCCACAAACCAAAACTGGGTTCAATGGACTAAAATCCAAAATTGAGACACTTTGAGACTATTTTTCTAAGTTCCCAACCAATCCTCATATGGGTAAAAAACTCCAAACATCATCTCAAGGTTGAAAAATATATGATACTAATCAACCATAAACTGACACTCTAGGCCATACCTAGCAGGTGTATATCCAAGCCACAATATACCCAAGGCCACCACTATAGGCCATGGATTGGTGACCAGTGTCGAAAGGAATAACTAAAATGGGAGGCCTTTTCATAATGTATTTGAATGAATTCACCAAACAATATCCTTATAGAAGTGAATAGGAATATTATAATATAATATAATATATATAGATAATGTAATTCATTTCATAACCTCCAGGGAATACAATGGGTATGATAGATTAAACAACATAAAAAAATAAAAATGCATGCACATCAAAAAATAATTTACCTACCAGATAATAACCATAAAATAAATTATAAAAGACCCTAACTCTATATGTCCAATCCCCAACTAGAATACCTAAAAAACGCACCCTAGTTTTCTTATGCTATTATTTAATAACCATCAAAATATTAGTCATGTAAAAAAGACATGAAAAATTTGGGGACATCCCATGCAGGAGTGAGTATTTGAATACCCTATAGGATCCACTACAAACTAAAAGTGGTGAAAATCTAAGACATGTTGTAAGTGGTCATTTAAAACAATAGAAAGAGAGGAATTAAATCCAATAAAAATATATACATATATAATTATAAAATCAATACAAATGATAGAGAAATGAGATCTCTATCTAATAACCCATCCCAAGAAAAATTCCATAAATAGTTCCAAAGGGGTCCATCAATGATGTCTAGAATATCATGGGTTTTTCTTAAGTAGTAACTATGCGGTGGACCCAAACCTCCACACTGTTCCTCATTGGTGTGGGGGAAAAATATATATGTACAAGAGAAATTCCCAAATATTCCAGGAGGTACCACCCATTTTATAGATAATGGACCCACAAACAAGTCCATTGGGGGGGGGTACCACTCAATAGGTAGAGGACCCGCACATTAGACCATCAAGGGGTGGGGAACCCCTCAATAGGTAGACAGAGGATCAATGACCTAGTCCATTAGGGGTAACAATTAATAGATAAAAAGAGGACTCATTCCCAGTATTCTAGGGGATACCACTCAGTAGGTAGAGGACCCACACCCATGTCAATTAGGGGGTACCACTCAGTAGGTAGAGGACACACACCCTTATCTATTAGGGGGTACTGTTAAGTAGTTAGATAGATAGAGTACCCATTCCTTATTCCATATTGAGATACCACTCAGTAGGTGGAGTTCACCAACCTTATTTCTTAAATGGGTACCACTCTGTAATGAACATATATGATCACGTCCATTGCAAAGTTCCTCCACAAGAGGAATCATTCTTAGAACGAATCACATCATATCTCAAAATCCATTACAAAGTATGCCATTGTGTTTTAAATAAAGTAACAGTTACGATAGGATACACACATTTCAAAATCCATCTACATATGAATGAGATATGAGATGTATAAGTTTCTAAAAAAGGAAGTACACAGTGTGTATGGGTGTCAACATGAAATGTCACTCCTCTCTTCTTCATAGTTGTGTCCTCGCGAGTACATGGATCACTTGGCATGTAGTACTGCATGGACTATATAGATACTACATAATGTGTATTATGTACATGGGGTGTACTCGTTACATTCTTTTCGTGACCGTTTATATTGTCCTTATGTCAGTACATGACATGTGTCTTGATATGTCTGTGTTCATGTACTCCCAGAGTACACAATACGCTAAAAGAACTAAATAACATGGTGTGCGGGGGTCTCACATGATGTATGATATTTAACTAACCTAAAAACCCTTACCACTATAGCCATAGGACTACACACAATATAGTTTTGTTTTGCACAGAATCAATGGGAATCATCACACTTCTTCTAGATCAAGTTCCTTCGCTACAAATAATAAGAGTTTAACACTTCAATTCATATGAAATCATCTTAGGAAATTGATCCCAACTATATGGTAGATATAAATTGAATCCACATCCTTCCTCAAGAAGAACACATGTCAATAAAACGACTCTCATACTTCTTTTATCTCTGCTTCAGATCTCAGATCCATGAATACTTCTATCGAATCTCATGACCCATCACAATTCATCCTTAACACAACAATCCAATCATCTCATGAAAATATTTCTAGATTATTTAGGTCTAGTAACATGCAAATCTTCCCAGGAAAGTCAAACCATGACCCAATAGGACAATAGTGGAGAATGATGGGGCATATCACCAAAACAATGTTGATAATAATCACTACCCAAGAGTTCATGGAGAACGACTGAATTCATGGAAATTTATGTTTAGAAACATGTCATACGATTACACAAATAGAATAAAAAATTAAATTATTAGAGGGGATCATGGGAAGGGTGTGAAATAAATAATAAAAGATATAAAAATCAAATTAATGCTTAAATAATTTAATAAAGGGGGTGGAAACCAAAAATTATGAGCAATACCTTGATTCAGATAAATAATTGGTGAATAATATAGTTTCTGATGATGGATAATAACTTTTGTGTTTAATAAAACTTGATACACCTTTATTCAATTTTTTGTGATCCTCCAATCTCAATACAAAAATAAAGAACAATGAAAAATCCTTTCATCAATCCAAAGTTTCTATAGGTAACCGTAATGATTCACATAGTGTAAATTATTTATAGAGGAAAATAATTTTGTTAATTTAATTTAAAATAAACATGTAAATTATTTATTTTAATTAAACACATCGTCCAATGTCTACCTCTACGAGACATCATGAAATGAACATCTTTAGGTAGTTCCTAGGGTAAATCCCATGCTCCAGATTCAGTAATGGTATTATATTTTCAATATAACACTCCATTAAAGAGATATTAGATTATTTTTGAAAAACTATGAAGTTTTGATATAAAAAATATTTAACATTTTATAATAATTAACTATAGCCTTTCTTGTCCCTAGAATGGAACGATGCCTTAGCTCCTAGATCTAAAAACAGTCCATGATATATTTCAATGTCTTATAAATAATGAATAGAGGCTCTATAAAGATAATGGTTATAAATTAAAAATTTAAATATTTTTTGGCATGAATATGATTTAGAAATTGGTTATTAAGATTATTATGTTTGTTATACACGTTTTTAAGGAACTACCATGAAAATTAAATGTAATGGTAAGGGTTTCTTTATCCCATTTTCAACATATTGGGACACATTTTTTATTATGCGAAACAACTTATTTTTTATGGTGTATTCAAATACTAATTACATTTTCAAATAAAAATATTATCCTCTTTAAGATATATTAATTCCCATTTTATAATCACAATCCCAAGATTTTTTTTAATTTCAATATATTTTTCATATTTTATTTTATCATAAATTATATATATTTTATTTAGTATTTCACTATTTCTATAGATAAATTAATTATCCTCACCAAAAACATATAATTTGATAATATTTTTTCCAAAATAAGTTTGTACTATTTGTCTGAATAACATACATTCTAACAAATGTATATTTTCATCCATGTTTAAATTTTAGTTCTTGATAAAGTTTTCCTCACTTTTTGGGAATGTTAAAATGTATTATTTTCTATGATTATCATAATTATAATCACCCCATTTATTATTAATACATTTTTTAATTTTGGTGATGCGTTTTTAAAAAAATGTATTTTTATTTTTGTAATATAGGTTTTCCATCATTTTAAATTTATTATTTTTGATTTCCACCCCACTTTTTTTTAAAAAAATTATATATTTTCAATAAATTTTTTATATATAACTTGTAATGATAATGTTTTTGAAATTATTCTCTTTCCCTTCAAAAAATATTTCTGATTTTAATTTTGAAATTCCCATTTTTATTAATGTCTTATGATTTTAGGGAAATTGTTTATATTTTCACTTTAATTTTCTCTCCAAGGTTTATCTCATTTGATGTGATGCTTTGATCATAATTTATATTTTTTATGGAATGATTTCATTTGTAAAATTATATTTTTGATATCCTATGATATTTCTTAATGTTATGTCATGCATTTTAAATATTTATGATGCGTGTTCTTTTTTCATGGGTTCATTATAATATGTTTAGGATATATTTCTTATGGAAAAAATATGTTATGAGGATGATTAGTGGGTTCTTATATATACATCCAATTCATTGGTTTAATTTTATGTATCATGAGATCAAAATAGATCACAATAGAAATTATCCCATTCCAAAGGGAAAATAATAATATTTATATCATGAAAAGGGTACCTATGAGTTTTTATCCCAATCCTATGGACAAAAAATAGAATTATCAAAAGCTCAAGAAGGTGAATAGGTGGTTAGAAAAATCCTACATTGTGATGAATTTCCATGAAGCTAGACTTGAAATATGGTTTCTATGATTATTTTTCTGTCACAATCTCATCTCATAATCTTATGCCCATGATTATTCTCCTTGATTTATTTCCAATGTAACATGAATCCACACAATTTTTTCATTGTATAAATTTATTAATTTTAGATTACATGACCTTATCGCATGAATTATATTAAAATATTGTTATTCTATGTTATTTTTAAAGATAAATTTCTTCCCTTAACATGTTATCACATATTCTTATATTCTCTTTATTTATTACATGTTTATAAGCATTCCATTATCGATGGTCTGAGCACACCCCATTATTCTTTTACCTTTCCCCTAGTTATGAAGATAAGTATAACTTTTTGAATATCTATAAGGAATTTTATAAGATAGTTATTAAGGATAAATGATTATTGATAAATACATTTATATAGCTAATTTCCAATATAGTAAAAATGTATTTCCTTGGGTTGGGTGACATTCTCTGATATGTATTATTTAAATCATGTAATTTATATAATATTTATGTTATTTTTTTTCTTGGGTCTTTTTATTTATTGTGATTGATAACATGGTTTTGATGTAGGGTTAAAATATTTAACATCTCAATATCAATTTAATAATTTTTTTCCTATATAAGTAGTTTGTGGATTTCTACTTAACTTAGGAGATGGTTACTGATTATATTGTTACTCTTAATTAATGGATGATTATATGAATATTATTTTTACTATGTTACAAAACCATAGAGGGTTTACGAGGAGTTATATAGTGTTAATGTTTAATGATAACATTATTAGTATGGTATGCGTATATAGAAATAGGACAGGATTCACATTACTATTTTTCGAAAATGGTAACATTAAGAATTGTGATGTTATTGTTCTAAAATAAATTCATAGAATTTTATTTGTATTGTAAAATTAATATTTATTATATTAGTATTATTATAATATTATTGTTATATATGATCCTCGTGGGGAAGATTTTAATGTGAGATCCATGTAATAGGACAATTTTTATTATTTTTTATTTGGTATTTCATAGTGTATTGATTCACATTGTGAAAAATATATGTTGTCAACATCTATATATGTATGGATGTGGACCAATAGGGGGGGTCATATTGGAATTTTTACCTCTTTAAGTTTATTAGAGATACCTTGGAAATAAATAATGGCACATGGGTTTCCTTGAGCTATTATTAAGTCAGGCTGGGAAATTCTTTATGGGATTTTACCAATGTGTTGTACGGTCAACAGACACTGTTAGAGAGCCTAGTGAAAATGTATTCTACATTAGGATAGTATTTAGTCATCTATTTTCTATATAGTGATGTTATTTTTCTACTTATTCCATGTATTGGTAGTATTATATTGTGTTACCCTGAGATGGGGGGTGAGCCTAGGAACATGGATTTCCTATTGGTCTTATTCATTAGTTGATGGTTTATAAGATATAAATGACACACGAGTGACATGTGACCATGTACTATGTTAGTCAATAGGGATGACATAGTATATACATATATAGATTAGCATAATGGTTTGTTTAGGTGAGTTGTGATTTTTCTTCTTAATGGAATAGTTTACCATTTTATAGGAATATGATCCTAGGGTTGATGGGATATGACTCATAGTAAGATGATTTGAAATATAGTATAGGGTGGATCAATGGTTTACACCCATTTAGTTTTGATATTTGATATAATATTATTAATTGCATGGTCCATTAGGATATTTATTTATCGGTTACACTCTTACAATTAAAATATGAGGGTGAGTTTTAACTCATCTTTTTTTGGGAATATGGGTTTATCTACCACAATATTGAATTGATGATGGTTCCCTTAGTGGTCTTTTATGTATGTTTTATCATTAATATAATTTAATACATACAAATTGGTGTTTTTATAGAAATTAATTATTTTTAGGAAGGGTGTTAGAGAGTCACATGACTCCATATTGTAGGTCATGATGATGATTATCAGCACTTTTTTCTGGAATGTGATATTTATTAGTGTCTGGGATAGTCTAATTTTGGATTATTGTTCACTCTCTTTGAGAAACATATAGGTATATAGCCTTAAGTGGCGATGATGTTTTATGATAGAATCTAAGACTTCTTTGTGTCCCTGGCAGATTAAAATTAGGTTATTGTATTATAATGATACTCAAGGATTGATCATACCTAGGGAGTGAACAAGAAAGATTTGACACTTGGAATGGTGTGAGACACCATGTTTTGATTGAGATATAAATAAGGGAGTTATCATTATTGTATTTATGGTATGTTAGTGAGTACTTTCTACACTATTAATAGTTATATATGGATTAATTTATGATATTTGGTGGATATATGTTAGCCCACTGTGATAGATTCCTATAACTAGAAGTATATCAGAATTTGTGAGTGAAGGTCAAAAAAAATACTTGATTTTAATTCATGAGGACAATAAGAATAATGGTGTAGTGTTTTAAATGAACCAGAATTGGTATGGGATGGTGTTTTTGTGGAAAACCTTTTTCAAGTGGAAGATGAATGAACAAAAATTTTAAAATGTGAATTTATATCAAGATCAAGAAATCTTAGAAACATTTAGAATGATTAATGGGGTGTTTTGGAGATGTAGTTTAATGATTAGGAGTCCGAGATAAATTATTTTGGAATCTTTTAATGAGGTGGTATATTGTAGTTTTATGTAAAAGAGACTAAAATCCCATTAAATTCCACCGATGATCCAGTGGACAAGGATATATCTATTGACACCTCCTTGTTTTAATGCTTTAAATCATTTTTTCTATTTATAAGAAGATTATTGTTTTATTATTTTATATTATTTTGTATTCTATATTCGATAAAACTGAGTATGTATAGAAAACAACCACCATTAGTTTAATTCATCTACTTCTAGAGTAATCAAAATATTAGTTTATCTATACTCCTGTTAGAGTTTTTGTACAATATGACATTCGACATCCGGAATAATGCTTCTAGTGGAAGTGCACAACAACAAAAACTGTGCTACCATCAAGTATGTGATCACCATTAATACTATAGATTACTTTGTTTTACCGTTAGAATTTCTAATATTCGTTCTACCCTACTAACTCTTGGTGTGATAATGTTGGGTCATGATATTTCTGTTTGTGCTCTCTTTTGAGATGGTCCTCTGTTAGCAAGGTGTTATTGCGTTTCATCTTTAATTGAATTTATTGCTTCCAATATCTACTTTATGGGAGTTATTGTAGACAAAATCACATGGATTCATTAATGATTTTTTCTTAAACCTCTACACATGTGCATTGAGGACTTATTCAATGGTTACCTTATTTTATACTAAGTATGAGGATGTGGAAAATAATTAATATTATTCTTCAATTGACATTTGAAGTTGTTTTGTTATATATTTTCAAATAAATCCCTCATGAATGATGTTTTTAGAACTATTTCATACAAGATTCTCACACACTGAAAATATATTTCTATACACGATATGGTAAAAGTGTGGAAATAATATAATATCAATCTACTTTCACACATATAATCTAGAGAATAATTTCAGCGAGTCTATAAATATAGAACCAAACACTATGATACTCTATTTTCTATCACTTTGAGAGAAATTTGTTCAAGATCCTTACCAATCCAAATTTGAGGATCCTCGAGAATATAAAGCATCATATACCAAGCATCCCTAGATCTTCTATATCTTCTAATTTTCTCAGACTATTTTTTCTTACATTTGAGTGGTGTGCTATTTTCAATGTATATTTGCACACTCTGCCTCCTGTGATTGAACCTGAGATTAATTAATATTCTATGAAACCACTTTTTTTAAGTTTACCAATGAAAAATATAGATGAGTACCTATATGTAATGTGTTATTTTTATTCCCATGCATAACAACAGAAGATATTTGAGACTACATAGACTATGTGTTGTTTTTTGTAAACCAAATCTGTCTGTTGGATCTATTTATTTTTATAATAATATTATATGAATTAGGTGATTTTCATGTGGATGGGATTATCTCATGGCTTGAGACTGAACCCATGGTTTACTCCACTACGTATTTTTGTTTTCTTTATCTCTATTTGAAAGCTATAAATGTATTTCTTTATAATCTATAAACCAAACTTGTACTTTTATTTTTATTTTTATTTTTATGTTGTGGTTATGTAAAGGATTAGATTATGTAATTAGATTTCAAATGTAAATGTATGTTTAGAAATTATTTTAATGGTTCCCAAATCACTATTTGATAAATATTTTCAAAGGTAAACAGTATATTATTCCACTAATTTGACTAACTAGGCATTTTTAATTTACATGGCAGTTTTTGTTTTATATTTTATAAACTAAATTTTATTGGTTACTCAATTAACCCCCCCCCCCCGCCCGAGTTACATACTTTGACCAACATTTGGTATCAAATAAATTTTAAATATCTTTTAAAATCTTATTTATTTATCTTTTATTGATCTTAAATGTCATTTTTTTCTATAAATAATTGTTTATGGAAAATAAGAATATAGGTTTCTTCTACCATCAGACCTTCATTTTTTAATGACATATATTATAATGTATGGAAAAATAAAATGAAAATTCTTATTGACAGCATGGGTTAAGAAATATAGACTCCTATATTAGATAAATATGAAATACCCAAAACTAAAAGAGCTATAAGGGATAATTTTTTTAATGTAGCATATAATAAAAACAATAAAGCCATGATTTATTTATACTATTATTCAGAGATGAATAATTAAATAGAATTTATGATTGTACAACTACTTTTAATATTTAAGATACTTTAAAATATTCTCATGATCGAACATATCATGTTCATGAAATTTAATTAAATATGTATAATATTAAATATGAAGCTTTTAAAATGAAACCTGATGAACCTATTTTTTTAAATGTATCTTAGGTTAAAGGATATTTTGAATACAATGAATGCACTAGGGAAACATTTCATTAATAATTATCAAGTGATTCTCTTATTTAGGTGTTAATATGCTTGATGAAGTATAACAACATGATATTTTAAGAGATATATTCCTTTTAATTTCTTTGATGTCTTGTGTTGTATGCTACACTAAGATTATCATGCTCTATATGCAACACCGTATTAACATGTAGTATGCACAACACTATTCTTAGCTTGTGTTACACATAATTTTTTTTTTATTTGATAGAATTAATTTCACAATAAACCGAGTATAAGTGATAACTAAATATTATAACCTATTCATTATAATCGAGTTTTAATGGTATTAATTTTTTTTCTAATAAACTATTTTAATGAAAATAAGTGAATATATAATATAATAAAATCAATTGTTATGTTTTTATTATCGAAATATATATATAATATATTCAATTTAATGTTTAAAATTCATCTCATGATTTTTTAGATATGATATAAGAACAAATTAAATTTTACGGATAAAATAATCACTTTTTAAAAAATACAGATTTACTTCCTTTTGACAGTGAAACCATTTTTAATCTTGTTTTTTACTCTTTTATATGTTCTATTTGAATTAATAAACTTCTTCTTCAGAAGCGTTACATCAAAATTTTCGTTGAGAATTTTTTTTATTTTTCTGATGAAATTCATATTTTAATGAATAGTGAAAAATATTGTATTTTAATTCAAAACTACCTTTTCATTTAATTTATTTATATTGATTGATTATAATTTAAATTAGTTATAAAGATTAATTGGATTTTTTTTTCATTTAATCCAATGTTTGTCTTCAGAAGTAATTTAACATTTATATTAGACATAAACATATGTCAATTTGCCTGCAGTTTTTAAGTTTTCAAAACCCGTAATCTGGTTTTGATAGTAGAAATCAATTTTAATTTAATTAATTAAAAATTTTTGTTTTCAATTTATAAAAAATGTTCAAGAACCAAGATCTTCATTTATGGAATGTTTTTCCATTTCTGTACGTTTTTGAGAAAAAGAAGAAAATCTAGAAATTTTCTAGGTACACGTCATGCACTCTATGAGTACACGTCATGTACTTTTCTTCCACAAGAGGATGTGTTCTTTCCGTGTCCCGGCCACAGACATGGTGTGTAACGGTGATATGGAGGCCTCTTAATATGGTGTACTAAAATGGGGAGTACCCGTCGTGTACTCATGAAGTACACGACATGTACTATTCTTTTTATTTCATTAAATGTTCTGGGGTCGCAACTTAACCACAAATACGTCTTCTTCTCCGCCTTCTTCGACCAAGAGCAAGGGTATGGCTATGAATCTTCTTCGATCCATCGATTTGTGACCTTATGTAAAAATCTAATTCCATCAGTTTCAATATAATCACATCGGTGAGTTCTTGGTTCTTCATTGGCAACGTTTCCTGATTACTTCTCTTGTGAGAGTTATACGAGGTTGAACATTTTAGACATTTTTGCAGATATTCTCCATTATAGGCTGATTCACATGCCCAGTTTCAAGGACATCAATCCACTGGGATCGAGGTAGGTGGTTTGTTGCCCAACATTGAATTTATTTGTGTTTTTTTTTGGAAAAGTGTTTGATAGCCATGTATTGGGTATCTCGGGTTTGGGTTTTGATCTGGTAGTGTTATCTGCCTTAGATTTAATGTATACTTGAGGTTATTAGATGATTTATAATTCCTTTATATAATGTTTTAAGATCACCCCATGTGTGTTCCTCCTATTTTGGCTATTTATCATCGTTTTTCTTAAGTTTCTTGTGAGGCATACCTTGTTGCATTATTTTCCTGCATTGATATAATTGATTGCATGTATTTCCTGCTGTTTATATGATTTTGATGCAATGTAGCTATTTTACAAGTAGTTTTTAAGCTAACTTTGGGATGCTAAAATTCTATGACACACGAATACACTACTTAGGGCTGTGGGAACCTGGTGTGGTAGACCAAAGAGAGAATTGACGATTAAAGGCTTCCCTATAGAGTCTTTTATATATTAGAATCGTTCGCAGGACCTAAGGGAATTTGAATATTTTCTTCTTTAGATTTTTCTTAGTTACGTATCGAGACTATAGGAGGAATTAGACATAAGTACTTCCTCAGAGAGTCTATAGTTATCATTGTATGACTGCAAGGGAATTGATGGCGAGAGCTTCCCAGAGTGTTTGTGCCTTTGTATGTTTTCTTGACTAGAGGGGTCTACCAGTGTGAGCCACCCAGAGAGTCACCATGATTATTTTTTGTTTGGATGTAAAGAGTAAACCAAAACAAAGAACAATCTTGGGTTTTGTAATTCTTGTTGTTTATGTAGTCTATTGTGATACCTGTTTTGTTACTTTCTATACCTTGAGAATATGGAGCTGTTGCAAGATTACTTAGTTGATAATTAATGAGTGAATTAAATTAATAAATAAATGTGGATGGAGACTGGTAGAATTGTTTACTTTAGATTTCTCCTGTTTCTCTACTGCATTTATTTCCTTTATTTTTCTATATTTCTCACTGACAGTAGGGAATAGATCATGTGGTGATTGCCTACTGGGATTAGTCTCACACCCTATTTGGGTCCTGTTTTTCGGCCCAAACATGTTATATGGTTGCAGGTGTGGATAGCGATTGTGGACCTTTTACTTTCAGTACATGATTGTTGGTTGGAGCTGGAGAGCATAGGACCGAGCTTAGGCTTGTGATGCTGCTGGAGTTTCTGTTCACTTTAGTGCTTTGTTCTAAGTTGTATTTTATTATGTCGTTGTGTTTATTGGTTTCCATAGATACATATACAATACTGCATCTTTATTATATTATACATTTCTTCCACTGTTTAGTTTCAGTTGTTTTATTCTATTTACTGCTTCCACTATTGACAGTTATTTAATGTACCTTGTATACCTTACCAAATGAGGGCATAGTTTCCCCCAATAACATAGAGAGGCCCTCACTCTTAGTCGACAGCCTCTGGCATTTGAGAAAGTGCGCTTGAGGTCATGTGGCGAACCAGGAACGAGGCACCAGGTGAGGGGATCTGGATTCAATTCGTTACAAAATGGTATCAGAGGCAGGTTCATTCCATTTCTGTAGATTTACTGTTTAACAACATTAGACAAGGACAAGATGGAGTAGTTTAATGGTAAATAGTTGTGCCAAGGAATTCTAGAATCCGTGTATATGGAAAAATCCAGATTACCTCGAATAATGCAATTTTTGAGTTTTGAAAATATTACAGTTTACTTGATTTCACCGTTGGGTGGTGCACTTTTTTTGTGCTATTACTGTTTACATGATTGTGGTTCTATTTTGTCGCAACCCAATGAGATAAGGGTATGAAATCTCATGCATCATATAGGAACTTGTTAGAAAATATCATGCCATTCATTTTTCCTTTCCTTCTATATTGTATTAGAATTTGCATGTTGTTGTGATAGAATTGTGATAGAAGATGAATGCTATTGTTATAGCTGCTGTGATAGAATACCTGCAATGTTGATAGGGGATCATTTGTTTATAGATTCTTTATCATGGAAGCCAAACATTGGTCCTAGAGGTGTTATGGGCCCTCGAGGATCATAATTTGGTGGATTTCTAGTTGTTATAATTTCTACTTGTTATATAAATTGTAATGATGCCATGCTTTGATTCGCAGGGAGTATGGGCCCCAACAGATCAGAAATTGGAACCTTAACACTTGTTTTCGATTGTTTTCTGGGCTCCTGTGCAGTTCTGAGGATACCATCTGAAAAACCCCAGATTAAACGGTGTGTACATTATACATACACACCGTGTAGTTTTTAGCCGTGTCCCTTACATTGTTGGGAAGAGACACTGGGTTTTAGAGTTTCCTGTAAGAACACGTCGTGTACCATCATAGCATGCTGTGTGGTCTGGAATAGGTATCCAACCTTGTCACGGACAACACGGGCTGAGTTTTTCCTTCAAGTGAACTTTGTGTACCTTCGGAACACGCCATGTAGTGTTAACTATGTAGCTGGCCATGTGGCCAATAACACGGGTTGGTGTTATCTTTCTGCATACATTCAGTGTCCGTATATAACACGCCGAGTAGTGTCGACCGTGTGTCAGGCCGTGTCACTAACAACACAGGATATGTAAGGAATTTCAATTACTCATCATGTCTCCTATGACACGCAATGTGGTAGTGGTCTGTGTACTAGCCCGTGTGACTAACGACATAGACATGGGATAGATCTTAAGGACACGCCGTGTTGCAGATGACCACACCGTGTAGTTTCCTATTGGGATAGTCCATGTTCACAGCCTTGTAAGAGTGAACAGGCCAGTAGGAAAATGGTTAGTACACATTGTGTAGTTTAAGAACACGCCGTGTAGCTGGGTGGTTTAAACAGCCATGTATTGCCAAGGTACATGCCCAGGTAAAACTTTTAAGAAACACATCATGTAGTAGTACTACACGCCGTGAAGTCATGTTTTCCCACATCTTAATGTTTTTCTCTCCTGTTCAGTTTTTATCTCTTAAGATTCATCTGTGTTCATCATTAATGAATGTGTGCTTTTGAACATTCAATGCTATGGCACCAAGACGTCCTCCCATTGCACGTCATGACCAAAGTAGTGAATATACGCCTGATACGACAGATCAGGGACTACGAGTAGTTCTTCCTATCGTTCCGGACATGGCACCTGTAATGATTCCAGACACTGGTACCAAAGCTCAGTTTAGAGAGGGTTTCATGAGATTCATGCAGAACTTCTAGAGAGCTCAGCATCTTGCCCAGTCTATGGAAGAGCTGACGTGGTTTTTTCAGCACCATCACCCTCCCACGTTCACAGGGGATGGAGGACCACAAGCTGCGGACACATGGCTAGAATCCATGATGACCATCATCGAGCATATGGAGACACCTCTGGATAGGAGAGTGAGGCTCGCAACATATATGCTATGAGATTACTCCATAAGATTGTGGGATGTGGTTTCGCAGTCAGGGCACCAAAATGCTATTGCATTGGATGAGTTTCTGTATACATTCTATGACTACTTCTACCCGGCAATGCTAAGGGCCAACAGAGCCATAGAGTTCATGAACCTATTGTAGGTTACTCTCAAAGTTATGGAGTATTCCTCCCAATTTATAGAGTTACAAAATTTCACTCCCATTCTGGGGAATGACGAGATATATTTGGCGAGGATGATTGCGGATGGCCTTAAACCATATATCAGGTCACAGGTGAATGTCTTTCAGTTGACTTCTATCACATTGATAGTCAACCAGGCGCTTATTACAGAGAGAATCCTGAGGGAGACTGGAGATGTGGACCATGGTCATTCAGTATCCAGGGCTAATTCTCCTTAGACATACAACAAGATGTGCCACAGAGATTCTACATGAGGAGACTCAAGGAAGCAATGTATTCCTTCTGGTAGATGAGATCTTCCTTCTGGCAGCCAAGTGGTGTGATATCAATGTGGGAAAAATAGGTATAAGAATCCCTGGTGCCCGAGGGAACCGGTAGAGTGCCGATATTGAGGCATGATGGGTCATTTTCAGCGCTTCTACACGGTTCTTCTGCCAGCAGCTAGTGAAGGGGTGTCAGTTCCGACTCCGCGTACAAGAGCAGGATTACCAATTCTACAGAAGACTGGGGGATGGAGTTCTTTAGGTCATTCAGTCCAGGGTAGAGGTAGTGGACACAGTGTTCAGGCTCAAGGGGGAGTATCACATGGATATTAGGCAGTTACCAAGGTCCACGGTACAGGCTAGACATTTTTTTTAGTGCAGATTCATCAGGAGAGGGATCCTGGACCTTCAACAGTTCGAGGTAAGATTTTAGTAGCCTCGGTTTTATCCTCTACACTTTTCAATACAAGATATTTTCATAGCTTTATTTCAATGCATACTGTGGAAATCCATAGACTTACTGTTTATACTTCTGAGGATATAATAATGCTAGACACTCCATAGGGAATTAGAACTGCTAGTGTGCATCAGTTCTTAGACTGGCCCCTCAAAGTTGGTTGGTGTCGGTTTTTGTGGAGTCTCTATGTTTTGGAGACGGTAGGCTATGATGTCGTTATCAGGATGGACTATTAGTTCCATTCCAGGCCTTTGTCTATTTCTATCGCCACATGGTGAGTTTCACATCACCAAAGGGCATATATTTTCTTCACACAGGCGAATGGATGTCCAGGAAAATGGAACTGGATCAGAGCATCCTGGGTTCGTCAGAGTTACAACCCATATTGCTAGCTTATATCTGGATGACCACGGGACTTCTTAGATATATTTTACTCTAGTGGTTAATCGCTTTCCAAATGTCTTTCTAGAATACTTTTCAGGGTTTCCTCCAGAGAGAGAGGTAGACTTCTCTATTGAGCTTTTTACAAGAGTGGCACCGGTGTCCATTCCTCCATATAGGATGACTACAGCTGAGTTTTAGGAGATCCAGAAGAAGTTGGAGGAGTTTAAGGAAAGGGGTGTCATTCGACCAGGTACTTCTCCTTGGGGTTCGCCAGTTCTGTTTGCAAAGAAGGAAGATGACACCCTTAGGCTTTGTGTGGATTATCGAAAGATGAACTAGTTGATGGTCATGAACCTATATCCATTGCCACAGATAGTTGATCTACTTGATCAGCTTCGAGGAGCCATAGTGTTCTTGAAGATCGAACTGAGATCCGGCTACCATCAGTTTCATGTCAGACCATCTGATATACCACTTACAACCTTCCAAAGAAGGTATGATCTGTATGAGTATTTGGTTATGTTGTTCTGTCTAACAAACGCATCAGCATTTTTTATGGCGCTGATGAAAAGTGTTTTCCATCCTTACATGGATTCCTTCGTGGTGGTTTTCATGGACTGCATCTTGGTGTACTCTCACACTCGACATGACCTTGCTACCCATCTTGAGATCGTTTTGAGTACACTGAGGGAGGATCAGTTATATGCTAAGAGTTCAAAGTGACACTTTTGGATGGATAAGCTTCACTTCCTGGGTCATTTAATCTCAGAGATTGGAGTATCAGTAGACCCTGAGATGGTGAGAGGAGTAGTCACCTGGGAGAAAATGAATAATGTCATCGAGGTACAATATTTATTAGCGATGGAAGGTTAATACAGGTGGTTTATACGGGATTTCTCATGCCTAGAAGCACTATTGACAGGCTTGACTAAGAATGGGGTGAAGTATGTTTGGTTAGAAGCCTGCGATTCAGCCTTCCAGGAGCTGAAAGAGAGATTGACTTCAGCACCGATTTTAGTTTTTTAGATGCCGAACAAGATTTATATAGTTTTCTATGATGCATATAGCATTAGGCTTAGAGAAGTACTTTTGCAGAAGGATCGTGTTGTTGCGTAAGGATCTCGGCAGTTGAGGCCACGTAAGAGGAAATATCCTACACATGACCTGGACATGGGTGCAGCTGTTCATGCCTTGCATTTTTTGGAGACATTAACTTCTGGAACCACATTGTTAGTGTTTACAGACCACAGGAGCCTCAAGTATATCTTCGCACTACGTGACTTGAATCTGAGACAGTGTAGGTGGGTTGAGTACCTTTATTCTTTCGATTTCGAGCATGCCTATACGCCTGGGAAACGCAATGTGGTGGAAGATGCACTGAGCAGGAGGACTCAGATACAGGAAGTTCAGGAGGCCAGCGGTGAGTTGTAGCTTTTGGAACTTTTCTCTGAGATGCATTTGGAGTTGCACGACAGACAGGGGAAAACATTCCTATATTCCTTAGTTGTTACCTCTATGCTTCTCGACCGAGTTCGAATGAGGCAGTTAGTAGATTCTGAAGGCCTAGTCCTACGGGAAAGCATGTCGATAGGGGACCCTCTTCCCGGATGGACCATAAGCTAGGATGAGATCTTGTGTTTCCAGTGATGCATATGGGTGCCAGTAGATATACGTGAGGAGATGATGTGAGACTTTCATTCCTCAGTATGGGCAGATAATCCTGGAATCACCAAGATCTATCGTGTTCCACACCGCTAGTATTGGTGGACATGTATGAAGAGAGTTGTTGCTGGGTTTGTCATGAGATATTCCACCTGTCAATAGCTGAATGCGGAGCACCAGCGACCAACATGGATTTTACATCAGCTACCCATTCTCGAGTGGAAGTGTAATGATGTCGCGATGGACTTCGTGATTGGGTTACTGAGATCGCCTCGAGGAAATGATGCAGAATGGGTTGTAATTGACTGGCTCGCGATGGTTTCTCACTTCTTTCGAATTAAGGATACCTTCGATGTTGATGAGCTTGGACTACTATACATCTGTGAGATTTTACGCTTGCATGGGGTTCTGAGTACTATCATTTCCGATAGGGAAGCTCGCTTCATGTCTCATTTATGGAAAGGGCTACAGAGGGATTTGGGTATACAGGTACTTCTGAGTACATCTTACCATCCCCATACAGATGGCCAGTCAGAGTGCATGATTCAGGTGTTGGAGGACATGCTACGAGAATGTGTCCTTGATTTTGGAGGTTCTTGGGAGAGACATATAACTATAGTGGAGTTTTCCTATAATAATAGTTTTCAAGAAACTATTCAGATGGCACCTTATGAGGCTTGGTACGGTAGGTCGTGCCTATATCCCTTGTGTTGGCTAGAGGCAGGAGAGGCAGCTATGTTGGGACCTTGTCTTGTTTCGGAGACCATAGAGAAGGTGGAGTTGATTCAAAAAAGGATGGCTACTGCACAGTCTCGGAAGAAATATTATGCTGATCAGCAGAGACGAACTTTGGAGTTTAGGTCCAGGATCCGGTTTTCCTATGTGTTACCCTGAGGTTGGGACACAGGAGGATAAAGTGATCGGGTAAGCTTTCACTGAGATACGTTGGACCATTTGAGGTTTTGGAATGAGTCGGGCTGGTTTCTTATAGATGAAGTTTCCTTAGAAGTTCTAGGCTATGCATGACATCTTCCATGTTTCTAAGCTTTGCCACTATTTCTCATACCCATCTCATGTCATTCAACCCGAGGTGGTTGATCTGGAGTAGGATGCATCATTTGAGGATCATCCTATTAGGATTTTTGATCATAGTGAAAATATACTTCGTGGTTGGTCTGTTTCGCTGGTACGGGTGCTATGACAGCCTGACCGGGTACAGAACAAGACTTGGGAGAGGGAGGCCGATATGCGATCATAGTGGAAAGTGTTGTTTGAGGTTTCTTCTTCGCCACCAGGTTAGGGAAATTTGGGGACAAATTTCTTTAAGGGGTGAAGTTATTAAGAACTCAGATATTCGTTTCAGGTTTGTTTTTAAATTTTTGGACGTTTTTTAGAAAAAGAAGAAAATACGGATATTTTCTAAGTACATGTCGTGTACTTTTTGAGTACACGCCATTTACTATTCTTTCGCGGGAATCCGTATACTGGAAATTTCTAGGCCACACACACGGTCTATAGCGGTGATGTGGAGGCCACTTAATGCAGTGTACAAAACAAAGAGAGTACACGCCGTATACTCATGAAGTATACGCCATGTACTTTTCTTTTTATTTCATTAAATGGACCGGGGTTGCGACTTAAACCCGAATATGTCTTCTTCTCCAGCTTCTTCGACCAAGAGAGAGGGTACATCCACAAATCATTTCCGAGCCACCGATCTTTCACCTAATATCTAAATCGAACGCTGTCTTTTGCCATACAATCACAACGGTGAGTTCTTGGTACTTCATTGGAAACATTTCCTGATTCCTTATATTGGGAGAGTTATCTGAGGTTTAATGTTTTAGACATTTTTGCATATCATCTCCATTCTAGGATGATTTACAGGTCGAGTTTCATGTATATCGATCTCCTAGGATCGATGTAGGTGGTTTGTTTCCATATGTTTATTGTCTTTGAGTTCTTGGTGCGAAAGTGTCGGATACCCATGTATCAGGTATCTCAGGATAGGGATTTGATCCTGTATTTTTATCTACCATAGATTGCATTCATGCTTGAGGTTATTAAATGATTGATAATTTCATGTTAGCATGTTTGAGGATCACCCCATGGTTTGTCCCCATGTTTTATCTATTTATCATCGTTTGGCTCAGGATTCCTGTGAGGCATACCTTGTTTTATTGTTTTCCTGCCTTGATATAATTTCTTGCATGTATTTCCTGATGTTTATATGATTTTAATGTAATGTATCTATTATCCAAGTTGTTTTTTGAGCTTACTTTGGGCTTCTAAAAGTCTATTAGACACGACTACACTACTCAGGGCTGTGGGAACCTAGTGTGGTATACTAAAGAGGGAATTGATGATTAAGGGCTTCCCTAGAGAGTCTGTTATAAATTAGAATCATTTGAAGGACCTATAAAAATGGGAATTTGTGCTTCCTTAGAGTGTCTTTAGTTATGTGTGAAGATTATAGGGGGAATTAGATGTAAGTGATTCCTCAGAGAGTCTACAGTTATCATTGTAATACCGCAGGGGAATTGACGGTGAGAGCTTCCCAGAGTGTCTATGCCCTTGTATGTTTACTTGACTAGAGGGGTCTGCCAATGTGAGACACCCAGAGAGTCACAATGATTACTGTTTTGTTGGTTGTTACGAGTCCACCACGCAAAAAAAATCATGGGTTTTGTATTTCTTGTTTTTTAGGTAGTCTGTTGTGATACCTGTTGTGTTACTTGCAAGGCCTTGAGAATATAGAGCTTTTTCTAGATTACTTGGTGGATAATTTAATGATTGAATTAAATTAATAGATAAATGATAACGGATATTGGTAGGATTTATTACTTTAGAGTATTCATGTTTCTCTACTGCATTTATTTCCTTTAATTTTTTTATATTACTCACTGACAGTAGTGAACAGATCTTGTGGTGATTGCCTACTGTGGTTTGTCTCACACCCTATTTGGGTCCTATTTTTCGGCCAAAATAAGTTCTATGGTTACAGGTGTGGATAGAGATTGTGGACCTTATACTTCAGGTACATGATTTCTGTTTGGAGATAGAGAGCATATGACCGAGCTTAGGCTTGTGATGCGGCTAGAGTTGCTGTTCACTTTAGTGCTTTGTTCTCAGTTGTATTTTAGCACGTTGTTGTGTTTTTTTCTTTAATTATATACATGTACCATGATTCATTATTATTATATTATAAATTGCTACTGCTGTTTAGTTTCAGTTGTTTTATATTGTTTACTACTTCCGTTATTGACTGTTATTTCCTGTACGTTGTATACCTTACCAAATGAGTGCATATATTCCCCAATAACATACCAAGACCATCACTGCTAGTTAGTAGCCTATAGCATTTGGGGAAATTCTCTTGAGGTCATGTGGAGAACCGGGCATGGGGCACCAGTTGAGGGGATCTGGATTTGGGTCATTACAAAATGGATTCCATATTTGGAATCAGAAGGTCCAATATATGTAAAGAAAAATATTTTATTTAAAGACTATATGAATGGTAACTTGTGTAATTTTTTTATCAATGTTAAATGGTAAATTAGTTAAATAAGGGTAATGATAATAATATAATAATATAAATGTAGCCTAACACATGTATTAATCTTAATTTACTGGTCATAGGTGACAAAAAAATACTTAGGCTGAACATTTTGAATTTGGGAGACACTTGGGTGGGAAAATGATATGCTAAAATAATTAATATTAAGGAATCAGAAAAATAACATAAACATATATCATTTTAATAAATGAATTTTAATGTGGGGTTATATAATTAATCTCTTTTACTATAAATATTAATTATATACCTAAATATATTTCCTAAATCTTTGTTTAATTTTCAGACATTAAATAAATAAATTTATTTATGGAATAAGGATGATGTAGAGATTAAATTATTAATGAAAGATTCAAATAAATGATATTATAAATATTAATATAATGAAATTTGAAAAGTTTCATTCGATAAGTAAATTTTATGTATGATTATGAAGTATCATATTTTAGTTAATGTAGTTATTTATAAACAATAATGTTGTTATTGGATTAAGAAAAATCAATTACAAAATATAATTGAAATTTACATAAAAAAGTTTTTAAAACAAATACTATCTTATAAAATTATATAATAGTCATAATTATATAGGATTCGTCCAACAGACTTAGAAAATGATAAAAATGACATTAATGACACACTTGAGGTTATCTTGGAATTTAAGAGTAACTATATCGACTATATATTGTAAAAATACAATGAGATATGATAAGAGTTGTTTATTTAACAAAGGGTTTAAGCCAAAGGATAACATTAATTTTTTAACCTAATTTTATCTAAAATGTATTGGATGAAAGGATTTAAATTCATACACATCTTATACTTGAAAAATATTACTTTTGAGCTATTATAATTTTATTATGAATTTCTAATAAAATAATATTTCAAGACATTCCTAAAGTGTCCCTCCTCCCTCTAATAAAATTCCACCACCTCTAACCATTTTCTCACACCTCTCAAGACCTTTGTCTCGCACAAATAATGATTAAATAATCTCCCAATATTCCATAATTCCTCATAGAGATCAAAATTTGGACATAAAGATATCTTACAGATACCATCTGTGAAAATCCAGAAGAGATACTCGAAAATGAAGTAATTATATTATCATCTCTTTCAAAATTATATTATTCTTCCACATACTATTCTTATTTTTTTCCATTATAAAGTAATAAATACATTATCTTGAAAATTATGAGATCTTATTATAACTATTGTAAAAACATGTACCTCCTTTTATCCAATGCATGAATATTAATATCACCATACATGTTTACATATGTCTTACCATCTGCACGATGTGGTGCAATTTGTTATTCAACAGTACCAAAATTGGAAGGGAATAATAGTGAGTATAATAGATTTAAATAAACAATATAACAAAATAATTATTCTTTTTAATTAATATACCATCTAATTCCATACCATTTAACAATTAAGTGAATTATATCGTCACTCATGTGTACGTACAACCTACCATCTCCATGATGAGATGAGATTCATTCTAAATGATATTCATTAGACAACAATTATATACATGGATGGAATTAAGAGATATGATATATATTATACTTATATAATTATATTAATTATATTACTCTAATCTAATATGTGTAACCCAAACTTATCATACAAAACTTTCATAAGAACATAAAGAAGTTAATATCTGAATCAGGAGTGACAAAGAAATGTTACTAACAAATAGATGGTAATATAATCATATATGAAAACATAAAAATGATTATTTTTATAGAATCAGTCAATAACATTATTTATAAGATTATAAATAATGTTTGGATACATATGAAGGATATCATACCTAAGGTAAGGGTTAATTTTTTAATCTCATTACTATCTCAAGTTGTTTATAATAAAATATTTACTAGGGTATATTTATCATCCCCATACATGTTCCCTAAACATGTAATAAAATTTATATTATGCGAAATATATTTAATTTCAAATTTACCCATTTTCAAAAAATTTACTAAACAGTATTCAAGGAATATTTTTTCGTTATTCGATATGAGGTACCTTTTTTGAATTTTCCAATAAATGTTTGTGGAGAATGTTTTTTTAACTTATACAGCTTGAATGGATTCATCAGCTTTCATAACTAATTATTTACAAGAATATTTCATTATAATATTTCAAATGTATTTTCAAATAAATTATTTTTATTTAAAATTTTTGGGTATTTTGTGAAAAGAAAATGTTTTTTTGAGAAAAAAGGATATTTTTCTCAAGAATTAATTTCATTTATTTTATCAAAATTATTTTCCATATAAGATTCCATAATGTTATGTTTATACCCAAATTATTATTTTATTTTATAGTGTTTATGATGGATTATTTTTTAAGAAATCTAATTTTTTTGTAAGGATGATAATTGAATGATGTTTTAGAAACCTATTTCTTGTTCAATGTGTTATGATATAGTGAATGGTTTATGTTTTTGTGAAACATGTAAGAATGATTCTATTAATAGATGGGTGTGATCTATATCTCCCTCATATGATTTGGTTAAAAATTTATATCTCATTATATAGACATGACTAGAAAAGAAAGTAAATCTGGCTTAGTAATACTAGGATGGAACGCAATGTAAAATCAATTCAATAATGGTGTTTGTCCGTTAGGACGGTCTTGGATATATTCCTTGGCTAATATGGAAATGATTTTATTGATTATGGGTTTTCCAAAAGTTCATGTATTTTTGAAAAATCTATGTTATAATTAATAATGTTCTTTAATTATTTTTTCCTTACATACTACAAATATTAATTTTATAACTCAATATTTTGATATTCGAATGGTAAGTTCATGTTTTTAAATTTTTATATTTATGTTTTGTATGATGTTTTACATTCTTACCCATAATAATCATATTAGGTCACCCTTATCATATGTTTTCTTTTCCGTTGGATATAAATAACATTTTTAGGTAGGAAAACTAATGGGGATGATATTTATGGGAGATGTTAATGAACTTTCACCAAGATAGAAGAATGTGTTATGAGATTCCAAAGGCAATAAAATAATATGCTCTTTGGTAATCTATTTGTGTAATGTATTAATCATTCAGTGATTGAAATGTAATATTAATGTACATCAATCTTGGGTCGTTAGAGTTGGTATCATTTCCAAGGTTTTTTCAACCTTTGGTAACTCCGATATGAAAATAGTAGTGAGATTCCAATATATATTTATATGGATATATCAAGGGATTTTCTATGTATAAGTCAAGTATAGGATACAATCCTACAGTTTTTGTGATAATCATGACTAACCTATGGTTAAGCCCAAAATATCACAGATTGAATTATTATATGTAATTAACATTACTTATGTATTTCTAATCTATAATATGTATTTCCAACACTTTTATTTATAGTCATAGTAAATAGCCATAAATACATAAAACATAGTTAACCGTTGAATGTTTCAGATCTGAAAAGTATGGGAATTATGATGATTGATTTCCTATATGTAAACATCATAAAGTGAATAATGGAAATGGCACGAGTATTGGTTATACTACTAAGGATAATGAGATTGTAATTGTCATGTGAATGGTATGTGATGTTCTTCCAGTATTGTTTACATTAATTATAATAAGATTGAGGTTGAGAAAACAAAAGTAATGATTCATATTTTATAAATACAAAGATGATGGATCTTGAGTAATAGTTTAGGAATAAATTTTTTTTATTTATGTGTATATGTTTCTGAGTCAAAATATTTTATTATACAAATCATATATATAAGTGTTTTAGTATATGATTTTTATTAAGGATTAGATATGATATTTTGAATAGTCACAAGGAGCCAAAAACCCATTTAATGGTAAGGTGATATACTTGGAGAAAACATTATTAAGGCAAAGATAAAACATAATATGTATCTTATGTTAATATAATTATTTCTTAGATGTAGAGATATTGGATTTGAATAAGTAAATTGGATGATGCTTGTTTACATGGAACTAATAATGGATTTTTAAATAAGAGGGTTATGCTGTCACAGATGAAGTATAGAACTGTTTGGGACTGAAGGAATAATACACTATGTTTTTATATATGGAAACATGGATGTTTTTAGTAATGATATCTGATAATTTAGGTGTTATTATGAATCAATAAAATACATGATGAAGGTGCTCACATATTTGTAGTGTGACCAACCAATTATACCTTATTATATATAGGGGATAAATGTTAATCTGAGTTTTGGATCCTTTTTCTATATATATGGATTATCATATTTTAGAAGGAATGTAAGGTTCTCAAATATTTGGAAGGTTTGTGTTAAGAATAAAATTATTTTTTTGAATAAAGTATTATCTCACCATATATGGACTTATGCATGTTTGATAACTTGTGTAATACTTTATGTAGAGATAGATAGAATGACCTATAATTATATTTATGTATCGCATGATCTTCTAAAAAATCAAGAATGTAAAATTCAACATCATTTCTTTGAATTAGCGATGAAGAATAAATTATTAAAGGAATGAACAATAATGATTTTTTACTAATATTAAGTAATGTTTTATTATTATTTTATATAACAAATGGAACAGATCCTGAAAAAAAGGTTTTTTAGCAACTTCTAATCTTAAATAATCAGATGGTCCCTTAAATGACTACACATTTATGGGTTTTTGGTTGTCAACATTCTCCAAACATTGTTCTCTATCACTATCCATATAAACATCATGGTTATTTTTTTATTCCATATCCATTTTTTCACTTACCAACTATGTTCTCCTATGTGGAAACATAGTGATGTGTTACTTTGGGTAACCGTCATGTTTCGAACTTTCTTTTTTAAAAGTAGTTTTTAAATTTTTATTTTTACTATGTGGGATGCTATAAAATAAACCCTCATGTAGTGAAACATTTACAAAGATAATGAATTTTGAGGGTGAAATTAAATTTAAGGTGGGTGGTAGAATGTAAAACCTGATATTTTATGAGATAGATTCCTTTTAATTTCTTTGATGTCTTATGTTTTACACTACACTAAGATTAGCTTGCACTGTCTGCAACACTGCATTAGCTTGCAGTATACACAACATTATTAATAGCTTATATTACACACAATTTAATGTTATTTTTATATAATTCATTTCACAGAAGACTGAATTTAAGTGATAACTAAATATTATACCATAGCCATTATAATTATGGGTATTAATGGTATTAACTTCCTTCTAAGAAAACTATTAAAATTAAAATAAATGAGTCTATAAAATAATAAAATCACTATTTGTGGATTTTATTAGTGAAATATATATGTAATATATTCCATTTAATTTTTAAAATTCATATTTCATTTCTTCTAGACATGATATAAGAACAAATTGAATTTTATGGATAAGATAAGCATTTTTCTAAAAATGCAGTTTTACTGCCTTTTGATGGAGAACCCATTTTAAATATAATTTTTTCACCTTTTAAGTCTTCTTTGACAATATAAACTTCCTATTTTTCATGGGACATCGAATATTATCTTTTTTGAAATTTTGTTATTTTTTGGATTAAATTCATATTATAATTAATACTGAAAAATATAGCATTTTAATTCAAAAATGTAATTACATATAAGTTGTTTATATAGTTAAAATATATTTTTAATTTATTATAATGTGTAATTGGATTTTGTTATTTTCATTTAATCAAATGGTGGTCATTATAATTAATTTCACATTTATATTGGACATAAACACATGTCAATGTTTTCATATTTTTGACTTCATAAAAACCATATTTCTTATTTGGACAATGTGAATTCATTTTAAATTAATTAAAAAAATTTATCTATTTTGAATTTGGAAAAATGGATTCCTTATTTGGATTCTTATGTCCCAAATTATGTTAATATGTACTTTTATTTTTTTGAAATTATAAATAGTAACTTCACTAATTATTTTTATTTACCATGGGTAAAGGGATAACAAGGTAAATAAGGGTAAAAATAATATTACAATAATATAAAACTACCCTAATACATGACTTAATATTATTTAATGAGTCATGGGAGATGAAAAAAATCATTATTCAGTACTTTTGTTATTTAGGAGCCACTTGGGTGTGAAAATGACTTGTTATTATTATTAATTTAAAGCAAAGGGAAATAAATCATAAACATGTATCGTTTCAATAAAAAATAAAGGTAGTATTATATAATATCTCTATTTTACTATAAATATTTATTATAAATATGAATATATTTTCTACATCATGGTATAATTTTTAGACATTAAATAAATAAATTTATTTATAACATAATGATGATGTAGTGATTACCATATTAATGAAAAATTCATATAAAAGATAGTATAAATATTAAAATAAATATAATTTTAAAATTATTATGCCATCCACAAAATTTTTTGATGATTATGACATCTTATCATTGAGTTAATTTAGTTTTTTATAATCAATCAAGTCTTTATACCATTATCAAAAATCAATTACTAAATAGTGTCTAAATATATATATATATATATATGAATTTTCAAAAAGAATACTATTTTATTAATTTATATAATAGTAATAAATATCTTATATTTGGCCATCTGACATTGATAATGTTGCAAATTTTATTAATGATCCACTTTAGGTATCTTTTTTATTTTATAGTAAATATATTGACCTTATTGAATAAAAATATCATAATACATGGTAATAGTTCATTTATTTAAGTACTGGTTAAAGACAATAGATAAAAATAAATTTGTGACATTAATATGTCTAAAACCTATTCTATGAGAGGATTTTTAACAATCCTAAAATTATCCTTTAAATATATAACTTTTTAGATATTATTATTCCAAAAAAATTTATAATAAAATAATATTTCAAGACATTCCTAAAGTATCCCATCCCCTCTAATAAGAGTCCACCACCTATACCCACTTACTCACACCTCTCAAGCACCTTGTATTTCCCAAAATCTGAAAAACTAACCTCCCAACCTATCCCATTTCATCCTAAAGACCAAACATTTGGTAGAAATCCATCCAATTGATACATTCTTTGCAAATCAAAACGAGATTCTTGAAAGAGTTAATTTTTTATTACATCTTTCAAAATTCATTTCTTCCTTTACAGCTTATTCTTAAATTGTTTCCAAAATAATGTATTAAATACATTATATTCTACATGTTTGGATTTTATTATAACTATGAGAAAACACTATACCTCCTTTTTTACATCCTATGAATAAAAATATCACCATTTGTGGGTACATATGATTTACTGTCTCCATGCAGTGGTGTAATTAGTTATTCAAGAATACGTAATTTGGATGGGTATAATTTTGTTTATAATAGATTTAAATGACAAATATAACATGATAATTGTTCTTTATAATTAATATAACATCCAATTCCATACGGTTTATCCTTTTAGTGAATGATATCATCACTCGTGCATAAGTATGACCTATCGTCTCCACGATTCGATGGGATTGATTCCACATGATATTAAATAAAACAAACTTATATAAATGACTGTAATTTATAAATATGATATATATTATACTATTACCATTAAATAAATTATATATATAACCTGATTAGTTGAACTTGAACTTATCCAATAAAACTAGAATAAGACCATAAAGTAGTTAATATCCGAATAACAATTGACAATGAAATTCAACTAACAAATGGATTAGAATATAATATTATATGGTATCATAAAAATGACTATTATTCTGTATTAATTCAATAAAATTATTTAAATAATTATACATTATGTTTGGATACATATGAAGGATATCAGACCTAAGGTAAGGCTTAATTTTTCAATCTCATTAATATCCAGGATTGTTTATATGTTAGTATTTACTGCGGTTTATTTATCTTCTAAATTCATCATAAATAAATATCTAAAAATATTTCTATTATTCTATAATTTTTTATTTCAATTATATCAATTGGATGATTTTTACCAAATGGTATAAAATGAATATTCTTTCGTTATTCGATACAAGGTACCTTTTTTTACTTTTTCATAAAAAGTATGAGGATAATATTTTTTTTACTTATACGAAATGAATGGATTTTTACACAATCACAATGACTTATTTACATGATTTTTACAATAAAGTATTTAAATTTTATTTTCAAGTGAATTATCTTATTCTAAAATTTCATGGAATTTTTAGAATATAAATTTTTTTAAGAAGAAAGGATATTTTCCACTAGAATTAATTTCATGTATTTTTTCAAAATTATTTTCCTTATAAGTTTACATAGGGTTATTTTCCAATCTATATTATTAATTATATTTTAATTTAATTGTTATGGATTTATTTTTTATGGAATCAATTTATTTCAATGGATTATGGTGGAATAATATTTAAGAAACCCATTTTCTATTCCTTGGGTTATGCTATGGTGAATGGTTTATGTATTTGTGGCACATGTAATAACGATTTAATTTTGTGATGGATGAGACCTATATAAATCCTTAATGAATTAGGTAATGATTTATATATCATTATATAGACATGAATGGAATGGAAATTAAATCTGGTTCAGTAAGACATGGCTTGAATGTTATGTAAACCTAGTTTGTTGAAAGAATGTTTCCGATATTATGGTCTTCGGTGTGATCCTTGGATAATATTTAAATGATTTTGTATGATAATGTGTTTAAAAAAGTTCATGAGTTTTTCCAATACTATGTTATCATTATTAATGTTTCTTTATTATTTAATCCTTACGAACTACAAAGATTTATTTCATAACTCAAGATTCTGATATTCAATAGATATGTTCATGTTTTTATATTCCTATTTTCATGTTTTGTGCGAATTTTTCCATGCTTACAGTTACTAAGAATTTAAGATCACCATTTTAATATGATTTTCTTATCCCCATGATATGAATAATAGTTTTAGGTCTGAAAACTAATGGGTCCAATCATTATGGGCGATGTTTATGATCTTTCTTTAAGATAGATGAATGTGTTCTGACGTTCCAAAGGCACTAAACTATTTATATCTTTTTAGAATCTATTTGTATAATTTATTAAGTATTAAAAAAAATAAATTTAATGTCCATGTACCTCATTCATGGGTGATTATATTGAGGGGAACATTAGTCTCAATATAAGAATCATGTGATGTTAGAATGTTAGCCATAAAGGAGACGACTGGAGAAAAGATAACAGAAGGGGAAGAACTCAAATTAAACAGAGATGATGAGGATGAGCCAAAAATAAAATCTATATCCTTGAAATATTCTACATTAATACAAAAACCTAATATCCTAGCAGACAACTCAGGTGATGAAGATTCACCTACTGACAGGGATGAAAAAATGGCTTACATGGCCAGAATATACAAAAAACATTAACTGAAGAAGAATTTAATTAGTAAACCCAATTATTAAGGTAAATATGATATGAAGGGAAAATAAAGAAATGACTGTAAGAAAGATAATTCTAAAAATTATAATGTTTTTACTATGTTCAAGAGGAAGTTAAAGCCAATTTTGACTATCCAAAGTTAATATTTAAGAAGATGTATGATTAGAAGGATAAGAGGTAAAAGAAATATATGAAATCAACCTCGAGTTCCTATAAAGATGGATTGAGTGAATCAGACAAAACCATACAGGATAATCATGACGGGGATAACATCTTTTTTATGGAAGACACAAATAAGGTATCTAATGTATTTCTTTCTTCTCTTGTGAATATTTATACACTCTAGAGAAGATAACAATGATTGTAACATGTATAATGAATACCATTTCATGTACTACATTATTATGGAAGATTATTTTAATAATTTTTTTTTTAAATATATGGTTATGAATAATAACCATTCCATGGATGATAGTTATAAAATAAATCATAGTACATGAAAAGATAAAACTTCACAATTCTTGATAGATAACAATAAATAAGAATTTTTTGATTAAAAATCAATGAATGATCTATAAGGACTATAACATGGGAGAAATACTCTTACCTAGATTCATTGAAAGAAAAATTATCCAATATACACTATTATAATTGGATATCAACCTTTCTAGAGGAGGTCTATTAAAAATAAATTTATTCATACTTCTGATTATGAATAATATTTTGCATTTTTATACACTTTTGGACCTAAGAATGTTTTTAATTATAAAATATTAAAATATTCTTATAGGAAACCTCTTAAGAATTATGTCTTCCTAATGATTTGATAAATAATATTACTGGACCCCTGAGGATTTGGGTACCATGGTAATATTTTGTTTAAATTTTGTTTTGTAGGGATCCTTCTTGAGAATATATAGTAAGAACTTATTGTACAATGATAGTTGATATTCTTAAATCATGATTGGTTATTATTAATTTTTCAATAATTTTATCACTGTGGATGAGAGAAACTTCACATTTTATGAAAATTCCAATGGGAATGTTATTCGCCTTGGAAAAATTGGTAATTCAAGCACTTTTTTTTAATTTCAAATGTTTTAGTCATAGATTGATTATTGTATAAACATCAATTAAAATCACTGTAATGAGTTGATTATTTTCTTATTATTTAGGAGAATAATTTCTGAAATTTATTTTATTCTAATTTTTTTTTATTTTTTTAAATTATTTAATGAAAATTCATACACTATAAATTTAGAACTACTATTTTCTCAAAATATTTATTTCATATAAGTGACTTTCACAAAAATATATTATCATTGGAATTGTATATTTGGACATTAAAATATTTTTTATCTAATAAATATTACTAGTAAAGGGTTAGTAACGGATCAACAAAAACCATAATTTCTATATGAAAAAGTGTGTAAACCATGTCAAGATAGGAAACAACAGAATATATATTTCAAATCAAGTGAATACTTTTCAACATCCCAATACCTATATTTAGTTCAAATGGACTTCTTTGAACCTTTTAGTGTTTTTAGAAATAAAATTATACACTATTTTTATATTCTTTTATGTGATTTCTCTAGGCATACTTGGGTATTCTTTCTAGCTCGCTAATGTGATGGTTTTTCTTATTTTCCCAAGTATGCTAAAATAGTAAAAAATTTATATGATATAGAATTATTACCTTAATAACTGTTCAAGAACATGAGTTTGAAAATAAATAATTTAAATATTTTTTCCCAAAAAATGGTTATAATATTAAATATTATACCCATAGGAACTTATAGTAGAATGGTGTTACAAAAAGATGAAATAGAACTATTCACAAAATTTCTCAAACTATGATCAATGAGTATGAATTGCCTATTTATTTTTTGGATGAGGCTATAAATACATCTTGTTACGTAATAAATATAGTTCTAATTATACTTATCCAAAGTAATAAATCGTAATAATTAGGAAATGATTGAAATAAAAAATTTAATTACTTTAGTGTTTTTGGTATTAAAAGTATTTATTCATAATACTAATGTTAATATTTGTAATTTTTATCCAAGAGTGTTGAATGATTTTTCCTTGCTTACTAGAATTATAATAAATCATATAAGTTTTTTAATAAATGAAAAACATTGAAGAGTTATTTTTTCATGTCAAATATTAAGAAAGATATATAGATGGTCCTTACACCCCTTTAGATAACCTTTCGGATGATCTGTCGACTAATAATATAAATGTTAAATACAATTAAAAATTTATGAAACAAGAATAACAATCATCAATTTTTTGGGAACAATCCAAACCTGAACATGTAGAAGAAAATTATATTTATATCCCTTCATATCCTTGATCTATTAGGAAATATAGGTATAATCCTCTAGTTAATTTTGTTAGAGACATAGATATAGGTACACAGATTGGAGATACTCTTAGAAATCATGTTGAACATCAACTATTCTTTTCAAATCTTGGACATAAGAACAAGAATGATGAAATTAATTTTGTATTGTAGATGATGAAAATGAAATAAAAACATAATAAATTAGCATGAAATAGAGTTTAGAAATTTTTTTATAGACAAAAAAACACTCTTACTATTGGTACTTAGTGGTTGTGTAGAAGCAATGTTGATAGGGAAGGAACAATAGTCAAAAATAAATCTAGATTGGGTACACGTGGATAGATTCAAGAAGAGGGTATTAACTATGATGAATACTTTTTTATGTTTCTTGAATTAAATCCATTAGAATAAATATTTCCTATATATACATTTATATTTAAAACTACATCAAATTGATTTCAAAATTGAATTCTTATTTTTTTACTTAGTTGAGGATGTTTTTGATGGACAACACCATAGATTTCAAAAACCCCAATTTCAAAATCTTGTTATCTAATTAACTAAAGTCTAATATGGTTTAAAAAAATATCCTAGAGCTTATTATGATATGATTATCTCTTTATTTATTTTTTATTTTTATTAATTAATCATTTCTTATCCAACATTTTTTATAAAAATAATTTTAATTTTTTTATAGAAGTTAAAATTTATGTAGATTCTATTAATTATTGGATCGTATAAAAACTATTTACGTATTTATTTTTGTATGATGACAAAAATTGAATTTGAAATGACTTTAATGGGTGAACTTAAATTCTTTCTTTTGTTTCAAATTTTCAAACAAATATAAAATTATATCAAATAAAAGTATACCCACCAATAGTGGGTATAATGATTTTCATGATATCAGCTATATTGGAATAAAAGAGATTAGTTGATGGAAAATTATAGGCAAATGTATGTTGTTGTCATTTAGTCATAAAAATAATTTCTTGAATATGGATGAATGTGAACTAGAATACTTTGATTAAAATGTCGGTTGAAGATAATGAAAAAAACTATATGGATTTTGATTTTGAATAACATCCTACTAGACCCAAAAACATAATGAATCATGGCTAGGATCTAGATGAGAATGTGTTTTATTCTGATGAATAATTTGAAGATGTAGATGAATAAAGTTAAAGGGATAATATTTCATTTAATAAAGGTAGTGGTCCTAACATTTTAAAATTTATTTGGTATATTATGGAGTTGTACGTCTGCCAAAATCACTACATGCTAGAGAAATCCTATTGAGTGAACGAGATGACGAAGAGACTGAAGACTATTTAGAGGAATATATTTTATATTCTTCTGAAAACTATAACGAATTTGTGGAAGTGTGGGATTATGAGAATGAAGATAATGGTGATGACGGTCATGATTATGGTTATGATGACAATGATGGTGTTGAGTGGGATCCGTCACAACATCCCCCTCCTATTGTTTTTGGGTTTTTATTGGTATGGAGAGATCATGTTCAACATAGTCTACTAGTGATACTACCTCTATTAGAAGTTAGTCGAGGGAATTTTTTGAGGGGGAGTAATCACTAGGTTATTCAAGCAATATTATTCTTCTTAGAGTTAAAAATTTTGTTTATACTAAGGATAGATCCACATTTATGATGGATCATTAACGATGTTTCAAATCACTTGGACTCACTTATCATAATTTAAATGAGGATTTCAATAGTGTTAATAATCACAACAGTCCACTAGATCATGGTGGTACATCTATCTCAGTTGTTGGATCATATCCTAAGAGATATTTTTTTGAGAAGATTTTTGGTGCATGTCAACTTCGTGATTTTTATTTCGATACACATACTACTAGATAAGATCATGTGGAGGATTTATTTCCATGTTCTATGATAGTTGCTTCACCCCTACCTACTACACCTTCAATCACTTCATACTTTGTGAAAATAGATTATTTGGATGCCTTTGATTGAGATCATACATTAAGAATTCAGTGGTATTATGAGATTACAGGAACCTACAATTACTCATCATGGTGAATATTATAACATACATTTCATTGAGTTGGTTATTTTCCACATCTTAACCAAATTTATTTTAATGGTTCATAAATTTGAAATTGAGAATATGATCTAAGCTAGTGAAATGTAAGTTATGATATCTGTTATTGAAGAAGTGAGTGTATCTCTGGATAATACATAGGATTACTTTTTGGAATGGATGGAGAGATTATTATTTGTGTTTTCATCTACATGTTATTATTTATATCTTTCTTCCACCATTTATGGTGATATCATCATATCCATAGTCAAATAAGAGTAACATTCCATTGTGGGTGATGTTCATACATCTCATTAAAAGTATATAAGGAAAATAAAACATCCTAGTGATCATATAAATGAATTGGTAAAGGAGTGTTTCAAAAAAGGTAGATGTGATAGGGAAACCATAACCAAGGATTAAAAAAACTATGTTTAGAGATTTTATATAAATAATGAGATGAATTCTCACTTTATGTTTTGAGATGAAGACTTAAGAATTCCTCATATCACTAGGGCCATCAAGGAACTCATAAGACAAATGATAGTATTTAAACCTCTTCTAAAGTTGTTTATAAAAGTGATGAAGGAATTATTTAGTGAAATGGATAGTGGTAGGAACATCATTATAGAATTTTTTAAACTCATGAATCAATATTTATATGAATCTAGGATAGCTGTTGTAGTTATTGAGGCCATCCCAATGCCTGACTTCATTGATTCACCTTCTTCTACTCCTCTAATCCCTCAACATCATCTGTTTAGAATATCTATAGTCAATGTAGGTATACATATTTGGAAATTAATCATTCAAGAGCTTATTAAATCTACCTTAGGCCCCTCATCTATTACCTCAGTTTCTCCTACTTCTAGCAAAGGAAAAGACCCTTTTGATTCTACTTCTCATAGTAATGAGAGTGACTCTAATTAATATTAGTCATTGGTAGGGGATATGTTTTTTTCAATATATATTTATTTTTATTAATTTATATTTTTAATAATATTTATATTAAATTTAATGTTTTTTTCTCTTTGTATGTATTTGTTTTTATTATCTTTTTTATAATTCCAAAAGGGGGAGAATATATTTTTTGAATTTAATGTTTTCTGCTATAAGGTGTATGTTATAATATCTAGAAAGTATGTACTTATATTTAATGTTATTTTATCTCAAAAAATATAATATTTAGATATTTCAACTGTTAATCAGATATCATTACTTTTCAAATCCATTTAATTATGCCTATAATTGTTTTATAATTATTTATTTAATATCTTGATCTGTGATCATCGTTAGGGGGTGGTTGTTGTAACATCCACATTCAAATGCTCTAAAATAATTTTTATTATGTTTATATTCATATTTCTATATTATTATATTTTATTATATTTTAAGTCGCATTGGATTAAAATTAGATATTTATAAATAGGATCCTCTCTAAGGTCAATTCCACTACCACAAGAGTTATGCCACTATTAGTTTAGCTATGATACTAAGACCGTTATTCAACCATCAGGAATTCCAATGCCAAAATCCTGCTACATTTGGATGTGTTGGACATATTTTTCATGCTACCATCAAGTATGCTACTACAATACATGTTACCACTGGCTATGTTCTACAGATAGAATTGGTGACCTTATTACGTCCATACTGCCACAAGGTGTCCTAATCGTTTATCATGTTACCATTGTCTGTGCTACCATTAGAGTCGATGTACAAATAACCTCAACATCATTAGTTAAAATTTGTATTGAATTTATTTCTTCAAAAATACTAGTCTATGGGAGTTAATTTAGACTACTTCATGTGCATTATTCAATGGTTTTTTCCTAAAACATACTATGCGTTTATTGAATACTTGATAAGAGGTTTCCTGATTGGTTATATAATACAAGTATCAATAAAATATTTAAAATTATTATTCAAATGTTATTTGATGTTTTATTGTTATATATTCATGAATAACTCTATCATGTGTGATGTTCTGGGATCCAGTTATTACAAGGGGCTCATACACTGAACATATACTGACTTACAATTGAGAGTGAATGTGTGAAAGTTATAGAAAATCAACATCATTTCATATAATGAATAGATAAAATGATTTCAATTTATATAATAATATAAAACCAAATTACATGAGACTTTATCTTTTATCTCTTTTAATGAAATATTTTTTACCTCCTCACAAAAAAACAAATTTGGAGACCCTTGATGATCTAAAGCATAAAAACTAGGCAACACTATATATTCCATATATTCTTATTTTATATCTCTATTTTTACATACATTTGAAGAGTCTAAAATATTTCACTATAATATTATCACACTAACTACTACATTTGAATTGGAGAATACTTGATATTATACCAAACCCATTTTTATCTATTTACCCCTAGAAAATATAGAATATGTCGTTCATGTACAATTATTTATTTCCTCTCATGTATAATTGTGGAAGATGCTTTGTGGAAAGAAAAATTGTGCACTATTGATTGCATACCCAATCCAGGTTGTAGATATGATTATTTTTATTATATTATTCTTAGAAGAATATGATTTCCTTGTGGGTGGTATTAGGTATCATATTGACAATGGACCCCTTGTTTTTTCCACTATGTGTTTTAGTTTGGTTTTTCATTATCTCATGGATAAATGTATATTTATTTTTAATTTGTAGACAAAAACATATACATTGATTGTTACTCTAAACACATATATATACAAAGGATTTGATTAAGTAATTTGATTTCAAAAGTTAATGAGATTTCAAATATTATTTTAACTGATCCCGAATGCATCTTTTAGAAATCATTTTAAATAGAAAACATTTATTATTATACTGTTTTCATTAACTAATATTTTATTAATTAACATGGTTTATTAATTTAAATTTCATTTATATTAAATTTTATTGGGTACTCAATTCACACCCCTTGAGTTAATCACTCTGACCATTAGTTTCTATTGGAAAACCCACCATAAGGATGTTGATTGGAAATAAAAACCATAGTGGAGAATCAGAAGATCGGTGCTACTCACTAGAGATTAAGTAGGGTTTCCCATCTCCCACATATGAATGGGAATGTTTTGTAACTATAATGAATTTATTTTTAAAACTCTTATGGGTTTGGGGCACCACTAGAAAACTATTAAAATAAGATTTTACAACCATTCCTTAAATTTTACTCCACTCATCCCACCTTCAATACATTGAATCCATGATCATATTGTTCTTATTATTATTGTTTATTCCGTTCTTATTAGTTTTTCAATTTCATTTCCTATTATTCTTGTTTTATTTATAGTTTTTGAATCCGTGGATTTAAATGTCATTTTTTAAGATCATGGATGTAATGTCCAAGATTTTCTCTAAGGTATATACCATTTAATATTCAGTTTAATTCCATTAAATTTCCCTAATAACGTTTCCTATGGATTTAAAGGAGTTCTCGAGTGTGTCTAGTGCTATTTTAGAGCCCAAAGCCCCAAAAATTTGAGAGGCTGACTCGGCTTCACAGTTTTTTGGAAACCGTGCCGCCCAGTCCCCACAGTTTCCCCAAATAGTGTGGCTATAGATATGTGGCACATGGGGTCTGTACAATTTTTCAAAACCATGAAACAGATGGTGAACAATCATATGAACCATTTTATGTTTTTGGATATTAGGTTGTTCAAGGATGGAAAATGGATAAATTAATTGTACACCTATCCATGCGATATACCCCTTTTAAGCAGTAATTGGCGCATAGTTTGGCCTACCCTACAGTCAAACCATGAACAATGTTAAATATGGATGAAATTACTATTTTAACCCTATTTAATGAATTTAAATACCATTTATTTTTTCTCTCTCATCCTCTAGTGGGTTTTGTTCCTCCTCCTCACATGGATCGTCTTCTCCTCCTCCTTTATAGGTTTGATCTATATTCTTCTTCAGACACTTAATTTATCCACCATAAAATGAAATGAGAATCTTGAGGTAGGCCCTCTCATATTCTCTATTTTCATTCAAGGTCCCTCATAAATCCTTTTAACTATTTTAATCAATTTTCCCCCTCTTTAATGTTTTTTTATGAATTATTCAATTTATTCTGTTCTAGGTTGAATCAAGCCTCAATAATGGAGGACTTAAGTGATACTATGTCAATGTCGGTTGTAACACCCCAATAAATTAAAACTTTCTTATTTGAGAAGAATTTTTATTTTGTTTATATATTTTCTATAAGAAACACCATTTTTTGTTTACACTACACACAACATTGATTCAACTTGCGTTAAACTCAAGACCGAGTTATAACGGCTTTTAGTGGAACACCTATTTTAAGAGAAATGTTTAGATATTTTTAAAATTTATATTAATAAAACTAAAATTAATTTTTTTATTTGAAATGTAAAATTTAATTTAGGATTGTTTTTTATTTTTATGAGAAGATTCATTTATTTATGAATTTTAAAAAAACTCCATTTTAGTTAAAAATCTCCATTCCATATAAATAAATATTAAAATAAATTTGTACTTTATTTTTTTAATGTCTAAAAAGATCAATTATATAAATATTAATCCAATTTAGTAAATTGGAATAATTTCTATATATAATTTGGATATAAATACTTAATTAATTTTTGAACATTATTAATTTGAAAACTCGCTTTCTCGCCACATTTGTGGGAATAGAATTAAACTTAATTCTGCCAAATCTATGATTTGAATTTAGAAAAATAAACATACATGGTTTTAATCAATATAATATTTTTATTCTAATTATACAAAAATTGTTTCTAGACAAAATGATAGTGAAATTAATTAAAATAAATTACTTTAATTTTGTTAAAATTATGCTTACCAAGGGACTAAACAATACTCTTAAGGGGGAACATGATTTAGAAACATGTCTGAAATCCATTTTGTCCAATAGTTTGACCATATACCCATCTACTTGTATTTTTATGAGTTTGTGGGATAATATTCAATTCATGTTCCCTATAAAATAATTTAAGTAAGGAAAACGACAAAAAAGGTATCCTCTATTACCTTTAACATTTATAAATCTAGGATTTGTAAAAGATCAGTTTTAAATATCCATATTAAATCATAATTGGTTATTTATATCAAAATAATTTATCATTAATTTTGAGATATGAAATAGTCTCTTAAAGTGCTAAGAAATTCCAACATAAGGATTATTTATTTAATAAATAACTAAAATAAATAATACTATAAATACTAAAATTGATGTAAGTTGAGTGATTTAATGCCTATAATTATTATTTTTAAATAAATATATAAAATTGAAAATTTTGTAACATAATATATTTTAATTACTACATTGTTTTTTGGTATTATTATATTTAAATTATATAAATAATGTAAACATGTAATATTCTTTTATTTTAAAATAAAATATATTTTATTAAAAGTTTTAAAATTAATAGAAATCCAATATTATTACAATTGATTCTTAAGTTTCAATAAATAAAAAATATTGTATATTAATTTAACAGTTAATTTTTTATAACTAATATATTGACCCATTGATAATAAAAACAATGTTAGAATGGTCCGAGTTAAAGTAGTGTTTTTGTGTGTTACATGCACTTATTATAAAATTCACTTTATCAGGCATGGGATTTTGTATATTAGTTTCTAAATTATATATCATATTTTTAATTCATTGGTTATAAATATTATATCAAATATCACATTTATCTATTATTAATGTTATAATTTATTTAGTTTAGATAACTAATTACTTTAATAAAAAGAAAAAAACAATAAAATCATGAAAACATAGATAATACGGGACAAAATTATAAAAGTAGACTTATTTTTGAGTTTGGGGAAGAATTTTGTTGACAATAATTAACATTTAATCTATTATTTGGCCAATTTTTAGGTACATGTGGTAATTCATGCCTCGCAATAATTTATTCCTTTTTCTATTTACAAAAATGCCTCACTCCCTAAATTAAAAAAAGAATTCACTCGTCCCCTACCACACACCCACAAAGCCACTTTTTCCAACATAAACTCTTCTCATATAAGATTACAACATTTCTCCACTAATCTTGTAAGACTCACCATAGACCCAATCAATCCATGTAATCCATTTTCTTCAAACAAAAACCAGTTACCTATGTAAGAGGTAACATCCTTCCTAAAAATCATTAGTTTTGTTTTTATATACACTCACTCAATTATCTATATTCAAATAATATATAATATAACAAGTTTCATTAGTATAAATGGAATGTTTTATGTTATGGGTGATTCCTAAAATTACTCAAACATTCTTTTAATTAGTAATGAACATTACATTTATGTGTACGATGAACAATTGTTTCACAAAATGTTTTCATTCATTTTTTCCTTTACCACCCATCATAGTTGGTAAATATAATGAGAATTATATTTATATATGATACATATAATATTTTAAAAAAATTATTTTTATTAAATTGTTGTTTAACAAATTCATTTATTTTTTTCATTTTGTTTAAATACGATAACATGGTTTGTATAATAGTGAATTGATGCCTCCTCAAAGTGATGTGAGTCCTTGAAACTATTAATCGAACACATAGAAGATTGTCTTAATTAAAAATATGTACAATAAATGAAATTTATATGATATTAAATACATAATTTACTTTTTTTGGATCTATAATATGTAATTTTCATAAATACCCATTTCACATACTAAAATGTGATAACGTCGGCCATGTATGTGTGGAAAACTCGATCCCCGACACAATGAAATTGTATTTACATAATAATATTTCTATATATAATTATATATTGTTAAATGAAAATATATTAAGGTTATAATTATCATTCTAGAAGTTTATATATTTTCTTTACTTCTTTATATAAAAATCATGGAAAATTGGAACGTTACTCATTCGTACGTACGACCTACCGTCTCAATGATTGTAATATTGGTTCATTTTTCATAACCATATTTAATTATTGGTTAGAAAAGTTTAATATATGTGTAAATATGATAATTATTTAATTATTATTATTATGGATATGTTTATATAATGACCCCTTTGACCATATTGGATCCACCATTGTCATTTCTCACAAATAAACTAAATATAGTCAAAACACCAGATGCAAACATAACTCTTTTATTTGTTGTTTTCAACATTGTAAAAAGTGAAATTAATGTAATTATATTAATTACTATAGTTTTCTCATAATTTATTTTCACTATTATAACTGTTATACCTCATGTTAATTGGAAATCTCTCAAAAGGAAACACATGGTAATGGATTTTCATCTCACTTTTTACTTCTGTGAGATAAATTTCATATTCCCCGGTTACTTATTTTTTATGGTGTATCTAATTAAATTTTTTGATATATTATATCAACGGGCCCTATATATTTGTGATATCCTAATCTCTCATATAATATTATTCGCTCATAGGGATTATTATTTAAATGTTTCAATGTGGTATGGGACACTTTGGAATGTTTAAAGACTATTTTTCTAAATAATATGTTTAATGATTACCTTTGAGATCCCACATTATTATTTGATTGATAATCATATCTTGAAATTATAACATTCTTTATGATCATTTTTATAGTACTTCAAATTTTTCTTAAGTATGTATATTCTTATGTAATGGATATTATTATTTCTTAATTATTATATCATTATACATGTTATGTTTACTTCGATAGTAATTTGATTAACTAGGGAATTATTTATAAGACCATATCTTTTATTCAATTTGCTTATTTTATGATGAACACTGCTAAATCAATTATTCTATATATAAGAAATTCCTTGGAAAAGTACATCACATGTGGGGCCTGGTAATAAATAGTTCCTCAATGCATTGGTAGTCTCATGAGATGAATTATTTGGCCAGATTATATATGTTTTTAACCAATATTCACAACTATGTTGTTAATGGTATTAACGGTAAAGGTTATTGGTACCAATTAAACATGACGTCCAATAATAAATAATTTCCATCATTTATATTTAGATATAATTTAACCCAATTGTTTTCATTGATACATCTGTTGATACATTCTATTCTCAATTTTTTGATTAAATGGTATGTGTTTCTGGTTTTTAAAATACCATATTGATATTTACATATCTAGTTATTATAATGTAATGAGTTACCTTTTATTTACCATCCAATTTTGATTGTTCTCAACAATTCATTTTTTCTACCACTTTGCATATCCTTATCGAGCATTTCAGCACACCATTATTATGTGTCCATTATCCATGTTATATAGAAGAAATCATTAAATAATATTTCAAGGATTAAGTTTATTTCATTTTCTTATGTATCATGTTTTATTTTATATCTCCCAATATAATATGGGTATCATTTCTATAATATATTTTTCCAAAATTGCTAAACATTCAGTCTTTTAGGATTTGATTCCTTGTAATCATGCCATTGTATTAAAATAATCCACCATATCTAGAGTTATGTGTTTTGGGTATTACATAAGTTGTCTAGGTCCTTCCTATTTATTTCTTCATTTTTTAAATTCTGTGATTCAATTACACCCAGTAAACCCACCCAATAATTCCTTTGTATTTTATAATAATTTAATTATAATTATTTTCACGTTTTTTGTGGTCTACCATTATGGTGAAACCCATCCATGTGTTTTTTACCTTTAATTGAGAACCCCCTTTGGTCGTTCCCACTTTATATGGCCTATCATTACCATTCATTAAACTATAATTGATTATGTGAATTTCCAACCAAAAATTGAGACTTTTAGCTTAATGCCTCACACTTTATAGTTGACTTTCATGTTCTCAATGCTTCACCTTATCTATTTTTAATAGTTTTTCCTCATTTGTCGGATTCCTATGGTTATTTACATATGATTTTATTACCTTCATACCATGTTATGTGACTTATACAAGGAACTTATTTTGTAAATCCATGTGCGTATTACTTGTTCCATAATTGGGTGTCTTTAATTGAATGATATTCTTCTGAAATCATGTTAACTTCTGTTATTGAGATGTCAATTATGAAGTGTGACTCTAAATATGTTATTCCTTTTTTTATTATTCATCAATCTCATGCCTTTCACATGTTTAATTCTTTTTAACTTTACCATATGAATTTTCCATCTATTGTTTGAGTTAGATTTTATATTTTGTGTAATTGGTGAACATGTGTCATGATAAGTTTATTTTATGACATACTATCATATAAATTCCCAACCTTGTGATGTTCCTTGGATACTATGTCTAACATTCTATGGGTTAAGAGAGAACATGGGTCCTATGTAAAGGATTCCATGGATGGGATTTCAGTGTTCGTGTGGATTTGTTTGATGTGATGAGAATGATACAATGGCATACCTTTTATGTGATCTTAGGGTGGATTATTCATATTCATGAGTGAAATCGGTTCCTTTGGGGAGAAACCGTGGATGAACCCATTTGGAAAGATTGCTATGCCATGCCTTGGGTGACACACATTCCCATATGTGAGATACTTTGTACAGACTCAGAGTCACTATACCATGAGTGATTAAAGTGAAATCATATAGGTTTTATTGGATAAACTCAGAGTTATTAGTCTTATCAACCATACCTATATCATCCCTTAGGATTATAATTACACTGTTTAGGAGGGGATCAGGTCTCCACTAATGGAATTGATTAATTGACTGATTTCCGGTACACATGTTATGTATTATTTTAATATTATGATTATACATTTAAGATAACATTGAAATTTGACATCCAAGCTAAAGCACAAGTTGGGGTATTATTTTAAATTGTATGATTCATTTTAATTGGACTATTTATACATTTATGAATTGCACAAGTACCTCTTTCAGATATCTGTCTTAGTCCAAATCATGTGGTATCATCCACGTGACTATTTTTGAACTTAGACCAGGGTGGTTATTATTATTTTGTTTATCCCTGTACATTATTAATTATGGAACACTATCATTTATTTCTTTCATTAATTTGATCCACCTAGACACTGGGTTTCCCAACCTAATGATATTGTACCTCACATCCTTCTTGGGCCATCGTTGAATCCCAAGAAGATTTTATGATCACAAGTATTTACAAATAGAAGTGGGAGACTTCTGATTCTTGATATATTGTTGTATTTACGATGAAGATTGGAAGAATAGGACTAATCCAATGCTCGAGATAATTTTTATATTAGTTATTTATCATTTTGATATTTTTATATAGCATTTAGTATATGTATGTGTCACCGAACCACCCTATACTATCATTTTTTATTGCATCATGAACATCACCATCATTTTTTATCTATTGTTAGTCATTTAACATTCAAAAATATTATAAATTTTATTGTGTGGTTTATTATTTTTTCCCCAAAACTATATGTAACCTAGTTATGCTTCCACTATTTATTATCTAATGTCAACTGCTTGAAATACTTAGATTTATGAGGCCATTGTCTCTCCCCAGACACACCCTGATCCCTTACTACTAATTAACATCCTTTGTAATTCATGGAGGTGTGCTTGAGGTCTAGGGGCCACCTTATTGGTTTATGGTTTAGTGGAACTTAGTTTGGGATGCTATAATGTTTTATAAAATCATTTACTCCTTTTGACTTACAATTTAGGTTTAGACAAGAGAATAGGACATATGAATACTCAGTATACCATTTTATTGGATGTAGATAACCCATGAATAGGGGAAACAAAAATTAATTAGGATCGGATATAGACATTATTGAGTACGTACTTTATAGTAGAAATGACTTAATCATTTGGTGACACAATTTTTTTGAAATTTTATTGATATTGGAATGACTAATATAATGATTCCTTTAAACTGGGCCTGATGAAATGAGGGTGGTTTATTAAATGAATCACATTAAGTTCCATAGGAATTGAAATGTCATGAATTATTCAATTCCATATCCAGATTCATTATTGCTATCTAGTTATTCATGTAAAATATAGTTGTTTCCTTGTTATTGTTCTTTATATTATATGATTTTTAGATTTATAGAAATGAGTCAAATAGAATGTCAGGAACATGTTATGGTTTAGATTAAGTGGAAACTCAATGTATATTTATAATATGGATGGGACCTTATAAATTGTAATAATAATCAACATAATTCAACTGTGTATAATGGAAATTAAATAATAACATGTGTTAAAATGAATAAAACCTATAAAATGAACTAGTCTATATACCATGAACTAGTACTAACCATAAAAATAGGATGTATCCAATTTATTCCGTATACCTATTGATTCTGATGTGTTTCCATATAATCTATTCCAGGCTGCATGAGCAGGATGTCAGTTGTGTCATGAATAGATGTAGACATTTACCTGCCCATCCTAATATTCTTTTCCTATATGTTATAAATTATTTATGGGGTGTGGGAAAAAAAATTTCAGAGCTATACCACTAGAACAAACTCATGATGTACGCCAAAAGAGTGGTAATGAGAAAATGTAGAGGTGTTTGAAATTAAACCAACCACTGATCCTCTTATTGTACAACATGAGGAACTTACTAGTCGTATTTATGTGGTAGTTGATGCTTAGTTCATTGATAGTTTTCTTCGGTTCATGATGTCTATTCAATGTACTCCCCAAACTCCACCTACTATAGATGTGATAACATATAACTATCCATAATAGTATCCTCCCACCTTCTTAGGGGATAGATGACAATAGGATATTGAATCATTATTAGAATCCATGGTATATATATTCATCCATATAGAGACACCTCTATAGGGAGGGTAAATATTTCTACCTACATGTTACGTGACTCATCCACGTCCTGGTGGGATGTCATATCCCAGTTACCGAATTATTAGGGGGTAGTCGAGGATGAATTTCAGATGTACTTCCTTGATCACTTCGTCCAATAAATTATAGGTGAGTATCATTCCAGAGAGTTCATACATCATCTGAAGGGAACAATGATTGTTCACGAGTATTATACTCACTTAAAAAAACATTCGTGTTTTGATCAATCTCTGAATGGTGATGAGTTGAGGAATATGGAGTACTTTGAGGATCATATTGGGAATGTTTTATACTAATAGTTGAATGTTTTTTGGTTGAAGGATGTTACATAGGAAATAAACAATACCCTAATTACAGGACATAATTTTAGAGATCCTGGTTGTTTGAGTCAGAGGGGTTTAGTTCCGAGACATGGTGATAGTTTTTCTAGAAGAATGAATAGTCATTTCATGGGGTCATGTCGGGGTGGATCCATCCATGCGACATACACAGATCCAAGAGTGTGTCACTAGTGTTTTAAGCCTAGATATAAAATTCCACAATGCATGAGGAAACTAATGGAATGTATGATTATGGTATGATGGGTCACCATCAATGATTCTTTCGATCACTTTCTCTAGTATCCAATGAGTGGAAATTTATTCTGATAGGTCTATCTGTTTTGTGTTCTATGACTCCTCGAGGGGCTGGGAGTTCGTCTCCTACAATCCGATCAAGCCTAGGTGGTAGTGGTTGTGGTGGAGGTAGTCAGGCCTCAGAGCCTCAGTGTCCACAAAGTAGATTTTCTCAGGATAGTCAATAAGCATCTTAGGGATGTGCATCATGATATATTAACGAAGTGCATTCGGTGCCATAGGATAAGATTCTAGGGTCATCTACGGTAAGAGCTACTATCCTGGTAACCTCTACTTTAGATTATACCCTTTTCGATATAGTTTCCTCAAACTCTTTTATATCATCCATGGTGGCGGAAAGCCTTCGTCTTGAAATTGAGTGATTCTATGGCATCATGTCTCTCAAAAAAATTGATAGGGATTATAAATAAGGGCATACACTAGTTTATGTAGTTCCCGTTTATGTAGGGGGGTTTTGTTTCATCTATATTTTATGGACCATCAAGATGACTGATTTCGATTTCATCATTATTATGGACTGTCTAGTTCCTTATCATGCCCATGCGGATTTCTATTGTCATTGATTGTCTTTCATATCTCTCTAATTAAACACATGAATCCATAAAAGAGAATGATATATCAATGGAGTTTGAGATGGACCAAATTAAACTAGGATTGGTAAGTTACAACCTTGCTTGCTAGTCTCTATATGAGTTGTCAAGGAGTGTAGTCAGTACAATTACCTCTGGATTTGGATCATTATAGGGATGTTTTCCATAATGATTTCTATGGTTTACCTGATGTGATATAGGATGACTTCACCAAATATTTAGTGCTAAGTGTAGCCACAGTGTCCATTAGTAGATATAGGATGGAACAAACAGAGTTAAAGGAACTCAAGAAGCAACTTGAAGATCCTAAGGTTAAGTGTCTTATTAGACCCATCACATCTCTATGGGGTTATCTCATTATTTTTTCAAATAAGGAGGATGATACACATATATTGTTCATGGATTACCACCGATTGAACCATTTCATGGTAAATAATCTATATCCATTACCTAATTTATATGAAAACATTGACCAAAATTGAATATTTAATATTTTATTTGAGATAAATTTGAGTTTAGGATACCATCAGGTTTACAATTGACCATCAGTTATACCACGTATAGTGTCCCAGATCCGGTACAACATCTACAAGTTTCTTGATTTGTTTTTTGGTATAATGAACATGCTAGTAGTCTTTTTGGATTTGATGAATCATATTTTCCACCAATAAATTGACCTCTACATGTTATATTTATTTGTATAAATTGTAGATTAATCTTTCACCAGATATGACCATGACAATCATATTGAGATCATGCTGATTACACCAAGATAGTACCATCTAAACGATAAGCTCAATAAATTCAACTTTTGGATCAGGGAGGTTCAATTATTGGGTTATATCATATCTAAAGTCGGAATATTAGTTGACCCATATTAGTTGAGAATAATTTTTTCACGGTAGTATACTAACAATGTGTTTGAAATACACATTTTCATGGGGTTAGATATCCATTACAGTTGATTCATCTAGTAATTCTCATGATTGGTAGTGCCACTTATGGGATTGAGCATGAAATGTTACAAAATCAACTGTAGTGATTCTTGTGATAAATATTGTTAAGATATAATGGAAAGACTCACATTACCTTCGATTCTGATTTTATCTAAATTGGGAAAGAACTATATTGTCTACTGTAAATATTCAAGGATAAAACATGGTGTGGTTTTGATGTAAGAATATTAGGTAGTATCTTAAGAATCTCATGATCTAACACCTCATGATTGGAATTATCTTATGTATGAACTTGAGCTAGAAGATGTGGTTTATACTCTGTACTATTGGAGTCATTATATATTGGTTGAGTGATTCATTATTTATATGGATCTTAAAAGTCTCATGTCTATCTCCTCATGGTGATAAATGAATATGAGGTAGCACATGTTGGTTGAGTACATCCAATAGATTGACCATAATCTTAATTACATAAAAGCAAAGGGAAACATCATCATAGATTCCTTGAGATCGATAAATTAGATGCCATCAGTAAAGAAGGTCACCTGTGAGTGGAATATGATGGCTCTATTTTCTGAGTTACATATCAGGGTTTACGAACAACATGGGAGGCTATTCATAACATAATTTCAAGTTACATCCTATATTTTGGAGGACATATTGATATGATGACTATCTGATTATGTGGAAAAATTTTGGAGGGTGATCATAATAGGATAGAACCCACCTCCCGGTTGGGCTGTTTATGGTACTGAACATTACCCTTTTGTGGCCTTTTACAAGTTACTTCATATATATAGGAAGCGGTAATGAGGGAATATCTTTCCTATTTTTGGACAGTTCATGATGGAATTAATAATATGTACTGAGATTTTTTTTTCAATATTGGGGGATAGGTATGAAGAAGATTATTGTTGATTTCATCACTTAGTTCCCCACCAATCAGTAGTTGAAGGTTGAGTACTAGTGTCCTGTTAGAATTCTACAACCCCTCTCCATTACTGATTGGGAGTGTAATGATGTCACTATGGACTTTATGATATAATTTCAATGATCCATTAGAAGAAATGATATTGTATTGGTGGTCATTGATAGGCTGATCATTGTTGTGCGCTTCTCACCAACTTAGAGACCATATCTATTTATGAGTTAGGAAGAATGTATGTCCAAGAGATAGTGAGAATATATGGTATAATCCATTATATAATTTAAGATAGATATTATATTTTTATATCGTGGTTCTATAAAGGATTGAAATGTAATTGGGTCCACAGGTTCTCTAGAGTACAACATATCACCCTCAAACCGATGAATAGTTTGAGAAGACCATATGAGTGTTAGAGGATATTATATGGGATTGTATCATTGTTTTTAGCGGTCCATGGGAAAATAATATATCTCTATTTGAGTTTTACTCCAATAAAATATATTAGGAAACAATTGTGATGGATCTTTATGTAGCCTTTTGTGGTAGTCTATGCCATTCAACTCTGCAATGGCTTGAGGCAGGTGAGGCAACTCTACTATGTCCTCACCTTCTTCTGGAGACCTTAGATAATGTTTAGCTGATTCAGAAGCATATGGATATTGGCTAGTATGGTAATAACCCTTATATTAGTCATCTTCATATACCTCTTGAGTTTCTAGTAGGATATCGGGTCTTTATGTGTGTATCACCTAGATTAGGTCATTGCCAAACCAAGAGACAAGGTATGTTATTACCTTAATATGTTAGACCTTTTCAGATTGTAGATAGGGTTAGGATGGTATCCAATTGGATGTTGTTACATTAAAGGTATCATACCATTAATGATGTCTTCCACATATCTCAACTTATATAGTATCATGCTAACCCATTTCATTTTCATGACCATGATGACACCGTGTTGGTGGCGGGTTTATCCTTCTAGGGGCATCCAATACATATCGTTGATCGGAGTACAAAGTCTCTCTACAGATGGTTCGTTCCAATGGTCTAGGTTCTATGGTATCATGGACTCATAAAAGAATAGATGTGGGTGAAGGAGGCTGATATACATGTGAAATGATCAGAACTCTTCTGAAAAAAAATTCTACTAAAATCAAAAGGGAAACTCAGGGATGAGTTGTCTTAAGGAGGGGATGTTGTAACATCCTAGATTTTATCAATGATATGGACCATTTAATTTTATAAAATTCTTTTAAATTTTCCTAAAAATTATTATGAGGATTTCAGGGAGTGTTTGAGTGTTTTCGGTGCTCGTTCGGACCCCGAAGCCCCAATAATCTTGGGGGAATACTAGGCCACATGGTTAGTGGAACCATGCCACCAAGCCCACATGATTGTCAAACCAAAACATGTAGCAATAAAAAGTGGGAACCTTGGGCCACACAATATTTTATGATCAGTGTGACCTAAAGCTTCTGACCATGGTACCCATATAATGTATTTAAATATTGGAGTTTTCATGCTTTTTGCATGATTATTTAAACAATGTGCATAATCATACAATGTTCCCTATTCAAGGAGTGACTAGAACATGGTTGGTGCATAGTTTTTCCAACTTTGTGGCCAAACCATATAGAGTGTTAAATATGGATGAAATTTTAATTCTACTCCTATTTAATGATTTTAAATCCCATTCTCTTATCCTTATCCTCCTCCGGTGGGTTTCTCTCCCACATCCACATGTGACTCACCTTCTTAACCACCTTCATAATGTTTGATTTATCTTCTACAGTGGAATCTATAATTGTCCACCATCATAAGAAATAAAAATCAAATTTTAGGCTCTCTCATCCTCATTCTTCTATTAAATTATTTCAACTCTATATAATACATTATTTAGGTGTGTCTCATTTTTTTTCAATTTTTAAGGGGTTGGAAAAATCATTCTATTTTTTATCTTATAGGTAAAATAAAACCATAATAACATAAAAGTGTAGAACTTTTATGTCAATGTAGGTGGTCTATGTCCTTCCTGGATGTTAATTTTCTTTTTAAATGACATTCCATTCTGCCACCTTCTAGACCCTTCCAAATAAACATCATTCCAGTATGATTATTTAATGAAAATGGTTGTCCATGAATTTTATGGTCTCTCCTTATGGAAAACCCCATTTTCAGGGTGTTGAAATATCATTTATCCTTACATTTTCATGTTCCAAAATACTATGGAATATCATTCCCATGTCATAATTTATAATTGAGTTAGTTGAATGATGAACCATGATGATGGCCTTGGAGTTTGATTCCTCAAACATTATAAAAGATTATATTATGCTCGATTCTTCAACTTACTCTTTAATAACTATTTATTCTCATCGGAAGGATTCATATGGTTATTTTATTACACATTGAATTCATTCATTCAATTCTATGTGACTTATACCTTGAGCTTATTGTGTAATTCTAGGTGATTATTGCAATGTCCATAATTGGGTGATGTGAATTGAATGTTATTTTTGGGAAATATTTTTAGCTTGTGATATTGAGACATCATTGATTACATGAATTTTTAAATATGAAATGGATAGTTTCTTATTTTTCATATTTATGCCTTTCTATCATTTAATTCCTTGTACAATTGGCTATATGAATTATAACATTGTTGTTTACCATAGATTGTGTTGTTTGGTTAATTGGTGAGCATGTGGATTGATATGTTTTTTAATGTAATTATATTATATATATTACTTTTCATGTTATATTCCTTGGTTATTATTGATCACCTACTATGGGCTAGGAGAGAACATAAGAATTGATTTAAGGATTCCATGGATGTAATTTTCATTTTCAGTTATATATTCTTGATGTGTTGTGAATGATAAATTATCCTTCCACATATGGGATCTCAAGTTGGATTATTCATAATTGTGAGTGAGACTGATTCCCTATGGGAGAAACCAAGGATGAAACCATTTGGAAAGATGGGTATTACATGCCTTGGGTGATAACAATTCCCTAGTGTGAGATGCTTTGTATGGAATTAGAGTTAGCATAACTTGAATAATATAAGGAAAATAATATGGGTTTCAATGAATGGACTTAAATGTATTGGTTGTATCGTATATACATGTTGTGACCCTTGGGATTATGATTATATAACCTTGTATTATCGCAGGTTTCAACCAAATGGATTCGAAAGATTTGTTGATTTCATGTACACATCGGTTATCTTTATTTTATATTATGATATGCTTATATGAAGACCTGAAAATGTGACCTCTAAGATAAAGAACTAGATTGGGGTCTTCTTTTACTTTTTCAAATTCATTTTTATTGTCTTATGTATAAATATTTGAAATGGGTAGCTACCTCATTTAGATATATCTATCATAGGCCAATGAATTTCGCATTGTTCTAGTGACCATTTTGGGAACTAGGACCGGGGAGGTTATTTTTTAATTAATTATCATTCGTCTTTATTTATTTTTTAGAACTGTCATTTATTTCATGGATGAAATGGATCAGTATAGACAATGTGGGTGTCATCCTACTAATATTGTTTATCACACTTTTCTTGGGCCACCCTTGGCAGCCAAGGTTATTTTATGGTCGTAGATATGGAAAATGGGAAGCATGCTAAATTCGATGATTGAATGATTTATAGATTTAGGATGGAGATAGGGGAAGAAGATAGAGCCTATTCTCGTGATTCTTATTGTATAATTTTTTTTTCTTTTTTATAAATTTTTATAAAATGTAGTATATTACAGTATCCCATGACCCCCCTGTACTATAATTTTGAATTGCATCATGAATATTATCATAATTTTGTATCTATTATAGTTCACTCCCCTTATTAAAGTTACATAATTTTATTTCATGGTTAATTATTATTATTGTTATCCTTACATATTAATCCATATCCTGGTGATGCTTCCACTATTTATTATATATTTTATTACCACTATGCATACTCTGACCTATGAGAGAATAATTTCCTCACAATCACACCTTTGTTCCTCACTGCTAGTCGGAAGCCTCTAGCATTCATGGAGGTGGGCTTGAGGTACAATGTCCTCCATCCCAGGGCACCATTCAGAAGAACTCGGGGTGGCATCCTACGTGGTAGAATTTATATAATACATTGGAGATTTCTTATGATGATGAAAGAGGAGGTGAAGGACTGATAATCACTAGGGATGATTTTATTTTATCAAAGTCAATGCATTGTAATTGATTTTTTTAAAAGAGAATAACATTTCTGGATGATATGACGGGAAAAAATTAATATTTTTCTAAACATAGGATTGATAGAATGTTTAATGTCGATCAGACATTGGTTCTTGGGGTTTTAGTGAGAATGCTTAATTGGTGAGTTTTTCCTCCATTATTCCTAAATGGAAAATGATTTATTAATTATGTAAATTCATTATGATTAAATTATTATTGATTATAGAGTCCATGGAATGAAATAATAGACCATTTAAGGTGATGTTGATGAAATATTTCCTAGTCAAGGATTGAGTAGATATGGAATAAGGGGTTGACATTGTTTTCCATTTGGTGGTTTATAGAAATTCCCCTCTATTTGTATATTTTTCATGTAAAAATTAATATTTAGGTTGCCATGACAATTTTTGAATGCTTTTAATGAAGTAACATTTTATTCATTAATAATTGTATAAAGAATTAAGAAAAATTACGACCCATATTATCACTTTGATATATATTTATTATTATCACAAATGACCAATATCCTAAGTGGAAGTGTTTTAAAAATTTGGACATTTCCCAATGGGGTATTTTGTTAAAATGTAATGAAATTGTAGACCATGATAATTTATTTTTATTTTCCATTGATAAGTGGTATCGTTGTTATATGAATAAAAAGAATAGTATATCATTATGATCAAATTATGATTTTGTTACAAACTGTGTGGCCTGTTACAACATGTGAAAGGTTTCATGGTTTCCTACCATTGAATTAAATATTTCTAGGTAAATTACAACGTAGTTATGTTATAAAGGGACTCAATTTTGTGTGAGGGACCCAAAATAATATTGATTTGATATATCAGTTGGGAATATTCCCAATATATATTTTGAAATATTTTATTATATGATTTGGTAGCTTTTTTGGTATTCCATAACATGTTATAATGTGTAATTTGTTGTGAATTGTTATATGTTTAGTGATTTATTTAACATAATAAGCTCATTGGTCTTAGATATTTATATGGAATGGGATGATATACCAATTTAGGTGGATGATATTACTTTCAATGACGATATGGTGATATTAGGTGATAAAATGCTTTTATTTTGTGATAAAGTGGAATGAGTTTATGATAATATTGTTCATAGTTCTATTGTGAGATTAGTTCATGATTCACTTTCCAAAAATGATATAGTGATACAATTTAAGGATACACTTTTCTTTTGGTGGAATTATGAGATGTGTTTAACAATATAATTTCTACTGGTAATATGGAGTGATGAGTTGATGATGCACCTATCTCTAGTGATATGGTGAGATGAGTTGATACTACACTTGTTTCTTCATATATGGTGAGATGAGTATAATGATATTCTTATCATCAATAATATTGTGAGGTGAGATTATGATACACATGTAATCAATTATTTAGGGAACTGAGTTGATGAAACAATTATCATTATTGATATAGTGATATGGTGATATGTAAAGATGTTTTTATACTTAAATGAGTTGATGATAGCATATGGTATTATATTCCTATATTAATCAATTTTTTTGTGATACAAGATGAAATTAACTACCTAAAAAAGGGCATATACCCACGGGTCAAAACTGTGGGTATAGCCCCCAAAACCGTGGCTATAGGCTATACCCACAGTTTTAGGAACCGTGGGCTCGAACGACGTCGGTATAAGGGTCTTGACCTATACCCACGGTTTGGTAGAACATTGGGTATAGATGTTTCACACTCCAACACCATGCTATATAGCATGGTAGGGCACATACACCATAGTTTTCAAACCGTGGAGAATATATTCAATTCATTTTAAAAAATAGCATTCAGCAAGCTTTGAACCCTGCATGCTACACATAACAGTGAGCCCCTAGACCAACCGAGCTGCGATTTTAATATGTTATATATACATATATCAGCAGATATATATTAATCTAATCCATGTCGCGTATTTAAAAAACATGTCCTTGGAGTTTCGAACCCGCGCCTCTGGCTATGAGTCCCTCCAGCTCCCCACGATGGACCAAACGAGTTGTTAATTTAATCTGTTATATATTCATATATCTGCATATATATATTAATATATAAGGTATTTAAATTCAAAAAATGTGGCTACAAAGATTCTAATGGTCATCTAACAATGTGCCTCAATGCCTCTTTTCAGTAGGATACCAACCAAGCTAACATTGTTATTTGTTATATATACATTCATCTGCTTATATATATTAATATGATCCGTGAAAAAATGACTTCCCGCCAATTTTTGTTGTGTCCCACATAGTGTTTTTCCCCACCATAATGCCGGAAATCGATGACCACGGTTCTAGAGAACCATGGGTATGGGTATTCAAAAAACCATCAATACATACGCTTTTGAAGAACCGTCGGGATAGGTATTCAGAAAATACCATATACCCACGTTTTTCTCCAAAACCATGGGTATAGGTCATAAAAGAAAACAATACCCACTATTGTTGGCAAAACAGTGGGTATAGGTTCACATAATATCCCTATACCCATAGTATTGGAAAACGGTGGGTATAGACCTATTTTCCAATAGTGATTCTATTTTTAATTTTTTATATTAGAGATGATATGACCAAGTTTATTGATATTGTAATGATGACAAATGACAATCCATTATATATTGACTTTATTGTGATGTAGAATGACATGAATATTATTATTGATATTTTTATGATGTGTGATGTTATAAACATGTTTATTGATAAATTTTTTATGGGGTATGATGTGTCAATGTTTATTGATAATGTAATTAAACAAGCTAATTTGCCCATATTTGTTGATATTATTATGATAATAGATGACATGCCCATAGTTATTAATATTTTTTATGTTTTGGGGAATCATGCCCGAGGATATTGATATTTTGTATCGTAAGAGGTAATGTAACAGTATATTTTGATATTATTAAGGTATTGAATGGTATAATATACCATTAAATTGAAAAATATGATATTAGAAAGTATGTAAAAGGAAAATCTAATAGTATGCCTAATTATTGTCGACATATTCATATGTTACAGTAACTATCATTTTTATTTTGTAATTCGTGGATTTCTGGGATAATTCTGAGGTATCCCTTTATATTACATAATGATTGTCTTATAAAATTACTGGCATGGGCCAAAAAAGGTATGGTTTCACACCAGGTGGATTATTTAGATCGAAATTATGTTGAATATTTTATTATTCATGATAGTTATATTGTTATTAGAATATAACATAATTCATGAATTAATATAATATATATATATATATTGGATTCCTAAATGATGGTGGTCTATAGAGTCGTTCTTATACATTAAACATGAAATCCATTGCACATGGATTCTTTTTTACTTGGGTTGTTGGTAAGGTGAAATTATTTGAACTTGAGGGATTATATATTGGTATTTCTAGAGTGGGATATATAACTGGGTTTTGTGTTAGGAATTTTTTAATATATTATCTTATATTTTATAAATTTGGGTAGTATTATACCTAAAGAACCATGAGTTGATCCTGTTTTGTGTTTTTGACTCTTGTAATGTTATAGTCAGTTTCAATTTTTTATCGTTTGTCCTATGATTTTATAAGGATGGATAATAGTAGTAATGATTATATTTTTCTGTTCAGTATTTTAGGATTATTTATTATAATTCCTCTATTATTTATGGTTACTTGATATAGAGGGTATAGTATCCCCCACATTATCAATAAACCCTCACTGCTAGTCAGCATCCTCTTGCATATTGGGATTCCCTCTTAATCTTATGTTGCGTCACTATTTTTGTTATTATTTTGGTAGTCTAGTTTAGGGTCTAACAAAACTATTCATATAATCTCAATCGCTTCCACTAATCACCAAAGTATGGTAACTAGGGTTGACAGTTTAAGTTAAAAAATATCATTAATGGTTTCCCCGTGAAATTACCCAATTCCCCATATTATGATTTTAACAATAAATATTGATAAAGGTAATTAATATGATACACCAAATGAAAAACCTATGGAAATTAATATTCTATATCCAAATTACTAATAGGTTTCCCTATTAGTGTTGATAGATTAACATTTGTGGAAAATTATTTTTTGTAGTTTACCCAATTCGAAATCCACTTATATAATTATTTGTTAAATTTTTTTCCCCTTATGTCAATTATTATAGTCTCATTAAATATATTTTCTCATTTATCCTAAACAATGTTTCTAATTTTAATTATATAATTTTGAAAAAAATAAATTTTTATCTTTTCAGTGAAAGATATTTTTATGTAACATTACAACATAATAATTGTTATCGAATAGATAACATAAAAAATTATAACCCTCCATTTCCTTTGGATATCTTATGCTCATATTTAAATTTTTTTTATTATGCCAGCACTATCAAAGACATAATATTCTTCAGAAATATAATTTTTATTTTCAGAGGAAATTCCAGAAATCAATTTAATACATCCTCTATAACCACCTCAATTTAATAGGCATTTTTACGAATTTTTAAAGGATTTTATTGAGTTATTTCTAAATGTTATTGGTTTTGATTATTGTAATTTACTGATTGAAATGTGCAAATTACATAAACTATACTTTGATACACAGACTAGAAATGATGATAACAAGTATGTTCAAAATTATAAGTCCATGCATTTAAATTATTACACTTTTACTAGAAACATGCATCATCATATCTCATCATGAGAAACTACATATGAAATTCGTACAACATTCAATGTGACATATCATGGAAGTAATAAATTTTGGAGAACCCAATTAGTAATAAATCATGTAGATTTTTTTGAATTTATAATATACAATCCTGGGAATATGAGTGATATGTATAATTGATTTACCAAGATCATGAATGAAATGATTTTTCTTAGGGCGACTATGAAGAATGTAGTTCTTATTGAGAGAATAAATTGAGTATTACATATAAAATGGAACTCAAAGTAGGATTCAATCAAATAAAGAAGTTATTTCTCTCAGAATACTATGGATTAGATTATTGTATAACTTCTTGGATATGAGTCATAGTTGAAGAGAAATGATAGTGATTTTTTTAAAAAAATTTATAGTTACATTAAATTCTTCTAAGTACATTACACAAGTCTCTTTTAATGAAAGTGATGGATGATATGGTAGTGAAAATGGAAATTATTTTATTCAACATGATAAATTTTTTAATGGTCTGGAGAGGAAGGAACAATATTCACTATAAAGAAGGTAAATTAAGTTTATACGGGGCCCCAAAATTAAAGGTAAGTCAATTAATAGAAAAAAGTCATAAAAAATTAAATGTTATAAACATAATAAGATAAGATATATCAAATATAATTGTCCAAAATTAAATATGGTTGTGGAAGAAAATCATAATAAAAAGTAAACAAACAAAACATAATATACTGAAAAATGTTGTAACTAAGAATCAGATTCATGAAATGGGGATTCAAAATGTTAAAAGAAAATAACTAATCATGATTTAAGGGTTTCACATGTTTAGGTATCTGAATTATTCATTACACGATTATCAAATCCTTCTCATGTTACTAAAAATTATTAATATGGACAAATTTTTTATTATATTAAATTTCATGTGATAAAATATACTTTGTCCGTATTTCTTATATGGAATTAAAAAAAAGAAAATATGTCATTATAATAGGGTTATTTGAGATATATAGAATTATTTTAAGAACATAATAAGAAATATGTTAAGTTGAAAATGGAAAATAAAAGGGTTGTTATATAGAAAAGTAATATTAAAAATTCTTCTTCATTTTCTTATTATAAAGGGTGTGAAAAAATAAATTGAATGTTATGAAATGAGAATGGATAAAATAATTATTTCATGTTTAATAATGATGATGATCAGGAATAGAGAATAATTTTTTTTATGACTTAACAAAAGATAATAAAGAATAAAAGAATCTAAAGGAGTAAACTCATAGAATATGGAATTTAACATCACACACAAATTATAAAGATGGGATATATTTATAATTTCCTAAAAAAGAGAATAAATACTTTCTATAGAAATAATTTATTTGATAAAATAATTGTCTACATTCTTTAAAGGATGAAGATAATTTGATAACATGATGAAATGAATAAACCAAAAAAGGATAAATATATCTTCAATTAATACAACTAGATTCCAATGATATAAAATATTGTGTCTATTAAGAGTAATAATAGAAGGGGTTATAGAATTTTTATTTTTTATTATTTAATATTTGGACACGATGATTAAAATTTATATTTTAATCAGTTTTATACATTGAGACACACAAATTTATTTCTATCAAAATATTATTTTATTATTAATAGGACTAAAACTTGAATATAATATGATCCAAAAATATTATATTTATATGTAATGGGTCCAAAACTAGTCTATATGCCTAGGTAAGTATATATACTTTTTCTAACTTTAATTTGTTATCATTGTTATAAAATATGGTATGTTTGAAAGTATAAATATGGTTTTTAGTGATCATGTAATTTTTGATGGTTTATGGGGATGTTCATAAATTTTAAATCATTCTAAATAAATTTCAAATTTATTGAATCAATTTAAAGATATGAAATAATTATTGTGGATAATATATGATTAAAGTGGTTTTATTAAAATATAAACTTCTTATTGGAAATTTCATCAATTTAAGGATAGTTTCTGTTAATTTTTAAATTGTGTGACATGAATATTTTATTGAATTTGTTTCAATGCATGTGAAATTTTAAATTGGGATTATCAATTTTAGATTTATTTATATAATCACTGTGTTTTGAGGGAGTTTTTGACAATAGATTTTTGATCATATATTCTTTTTAAGTTGGTTATTTACTATATTTATTGAATCCATGTTCATGTCTAGTAATTGTTTGCAGATATATCTAAATTTTATTGAATCTTGATATTTAATGTATTTACCATACGTAGTGTGAATAATATTCATGCTTATTTAGTATTAAATAATTATTTATGTTTTCATTTTCTAATAGGGACACATTTGCAAATTGTTTTTGTTCATTGTGATAAATTTCAATATAGGGATAATTTTTGTAGTTTTTGAATTAAATTTTAAAATTTTCAATTTACAAAAATGTGGAAATTGTCAGTTTTGAGATATTTATGTTTTTAAAAAATTTAATTTTTTATTTTCCTAAATATATAATCCTATAATTCATCATTTAAATTCTTTTCTATAATATTTTTTATTTTATATTAAATCTGTTTCCTAATTTATCTTCAAATATTATAATTATATTATTTTGAAAATTGTGAAAAAAATATATTTGTACCTTTTAGTGATATAATAAATGTTATCAATATAATAAATATATCATTATATATAGATATATTCATACACAATATTTTATTAATTTTTTATACCATGTGAAATATGAATGATCAATGTTAACCTTCTTCACCCTTTCTCTATCTATCACACAAAAGTAGGTCTTATACTACCCAGCCATAGAAACATCGCCATCTTCGTGGTGGTATGATTGTTCATATATTTTTAGAATCCTTCATTACCATAATGTGAGCATCATGACATTCTCCCCTGAACCGTTCTCATTCATGATTTCTTAGTGATCATTCAATGGTGGCTCATCTCCATAGTTCCAATTCCAATATTCTCAAACATTTCCAAATAAATTGTAGTTTATTACACACATGGATCTTCCAATATTATTATTATGTAGAGATCAACAATAGAATATATTTTTCACAAATTCCTTCATGACTGTTCTTCCACTAGGAGATATCCCTTTTAACTTATGAGTTCCTCTATTTCAAAATATTCACTTTATATAAGTAACAACATCTATATAGATTCATGTATTTCACCATTTTATTACATGGTAGCATCACACAATGTCACCATCCCAATTCTATTCAATTATAGTAGAATAAGAACTCCATTCTCCCTTATGGTATCATATCACGTTCCATATAATGGTAGCATACATTTTCCCCCAAGGGTAGAAGTTCTTAATTTCGATTGATGGTAACATGCCAAAAAGAATCACACTATCACCGTCTTCATCTTATATTTTCACATGTTGCCTGAAATGTCAATGGAAGCATGCCTCCTTCATTATCATAGAAAATATTTCATCACCTAACCAGGGTTCCTATGTTAGAGAAATAACCATAGTAGATACCTGAAGAGGAAAAATCTTTCTCATGCCCTATTTCAAGTGATAGAGGAATCACGTTCACATACATCTAAAAGTAACAGTGTCTCAATATTTTTATAACTCTTCTATTTAATGGGTATCATCGATCATGAATGATCGAAATCTAACCGTGGTTGTGCACCCTCAATTATAGTGTCAGATTTTTTATTGCACAATTATAATCTCATCAGTTATAAAAAATTTCACCCTTAGTTAAAAAAAATTTCGATTTTAATCTCCTTTAACTATATATTTTTTATTTGACCAGATTATCACATCCGTAACCAAATTTAATAGTTTGAATTTTATTTTTAGGAAGATATTAACATTATTTTTTGTTCGTTATTATGATAATGTGGTGAACTACATATTTATTTGATGTTTTTTAATTTTCTCATTGCGTCATAAATTTATATAAATCATATGTATACTATTTTTGAATGAGTATTTAAATCAATATTCATTTTCACACATTCTATTTGAAATTATAAATATTACTTATTTCAATGTATTATTTGTATTTATAAAAATTGGGTGTTTTTAATAAATTTTTTATTTATTCAACATTTCTATAAATGTTCATCAATGTTAATGACTATATTAAAGATTCTTCAATGTTGTTTATACGGTTTAAAATAGCATGAGAAATATTTTCACTATCCTGAACAATATTCAAAATACTTGAAAATAAAGTATTTTCATATTTAGTTTTTCCAACAACTATAATATAAATTTATATTATGTTAATAAATTTAGATACATTGATATGGAGATTGACATTTATCATGTAGAATTTTGAAATACCCATGTGGAGATGATTTATGGGATATCTTTTAGAAAACACTACCCATCATATTTTTGTATATAAAAAAGGCCATTTATAGGGGCGTCAGCTCTAAACTAGAAAGAAGTGATGAATCACTGAGATAAAAAAAATACAATTTCACTCGATTGAAATGATGAGGCTTTGCAGGTTGCTTAGATTTTCCTTGTTCTACATCAATTCATAAAGGGATAATGATCACTACTCTTTAGTATTTATTCTTAGTTGACATATCATGATTTTCTATTTAGTTTTATTTTTCTTTGGAAGTGTCTATAATTCATATTTCACATATAGGTATACCTCTATTAAAAAGGCAGGGATACTGTTATGATCACCTAACCAAAAAATAGGATTTTATAAGATATGCTTTACCCTTTTCAAAATTCATTGATAGGATTGTTCGATCCTTTGATTATATTTGGTTATTACTTTTATTAAAAGATGTATTTGTGGTATATTTTATTATTTAATAGACTATGTTAATTCTTTACTAGTGAATGAGTTGTTCTATCTTTTTTTATTGAGTAGTAGTCCTCCAAACTGAGTTAGATTGGATTATTTAGAAGAGTAGGATAACAATGAACTGAACTACTATAGAAATCATGGGGTTCTAGTTATTATTTTAATTCCACCACTTATCTATTTTAACATAACACTCATATTCAACAATAATTGTTTATATATAAATAATAACCTTATAGGTTTGTAGTTAATATTAGAATAACACATGGTCCATTAACCCCCTCTCTATATTATCATATAAACTTCATCTGATATAATATAAAAAATGTCTGATTTTCTAAATTTATAATAAGGGGTACATGTAATCCTCTGTATAACAATTATTAATACCTTAAAATTAAATAAATACACCATGTACACATGTCTTATAAAAATAAATAAGGATAATATAACTTGAATATAACACCAATCCCAAAAGGAGATGTGTGTATATTAGTTTAATACATTGAATAACTCCAACACCATTATTGTTTTCCTTAATCATATATCATGGTTTTGAAAATCAGTAATAACTGTGGGCATTTTTCATAAAACAATTTCTGAGTACAAAAAATCATATTTTACAAGTTTTTTTATCTATCTAAAACATCAATATAATCATAATTGATGGTGTATTGATACATTCAAAGGGGTTTGAGTGGGAAAAACCTTGTCTAAATATAGTGGAAATATTTATGAAATATTTATCCTTATTTTAAATAAGAAAACAAGAATATTACTATTTCTACTATGATATGATTTTCCATGTCTTCTAAATGAGTTGACATTAATTAATGAGAAACATATAATAGAATTATTACTCCTTTGGTATAGATGAGAATAATGAATCTCCTGATACAAAGGAAGGATTATATATTTATTAGAGTCTTCTAAAATATTATTTAATGATAAATATGTATATTAATAGAGAGAGGGAGAGAGATTTTGTGGGTTTATACTTAAGAAGTTTTAATGAAATGGATCTCTCATTGAAATATTGTACACTAGAAATTGATATAAAAACCAATTATATCGATATAAATGGACCCATTCAATCTAAAATCATTTGACCACATGTTAAATATTTTATAAATGATTCATGAAACATAACACCTTATAACATATGATTCAGTCATTATAGATAAAAAATACCCCCTAGGATATCTATTTGTTGTATTAATCTTCCAACCATTGGGATGAATTATCTCTTCCTCATAGACTACTAGGACCTTATACCAAGTGAAATAGATATATTTAAAGAATGATAAATGGATTTGTTGAGTTTTTGTATAATTATTTTCAGGGAATGAATCTCATATTCAAATATTTTACACTATAATTGAATTTAATCACGTTTTATATACATTTAAATACTCTCTCTTAAACTCAAAAAATTCAATAAATTATTCAACATTTTATAAATATTTCATTTACTAAAAGTCTTTATAACATAAGATCCATTCCTTATATTTTCTATTTAAATTTTTAAAAATTAATATAGAAGATCAAAATCCAAAAATAACTCTCAAATTTTTAGACAATTGTGCATTATATCATTGTAGGATGAGAAATAATAATTCAATCATCTTATCATAACACATGCACATTCATATACTAAAAAATGATGTAGTGACATTAAATATGATATGGTTTCATTGTACAGAAACCAATATGTAGTTATTACAAAAATATCATTGTTTTTATTCAGATTATACAAATTCTATATGGAATGAGTTTTTTCATCTAAATAATCGTTCATTAAATAAATGTTAATAGGTAAGATGAGACTAGTTGTATGAAATTTTAAAAATAAAAAGTTCACACTCAAAGAATGGATTTAAATACAATATCTTGAAAATGAATATGATTTGTGACTATAGGATTAATATTACATTCAATTATAAATTCTACTTGGTAAAATTAGTGATTTGAGATGTGTTGATGTAACAAAGAATGAGGGATATGGTATAGAGAAGCTTGGGAGGGACGGGCTCATAGGCCGTGCTCGATCTTTTTCCCTTGGGGGAATGGAGAGTAAAAGATAACTACAATGTCATTGAATAGAAAGGTAACCCAGATTCCAGATCATTCACTAATGTAGTCAAGGGTATAATTCCCATGGCTGAATTGAAGGCCTCATAGTACGTTGAACCAATGAAGTACCAACATCGAGGTCTATCATTTATTGGTTTCTAGGATAAAGTGGTACACCTACATTATTTATATCTTTCCTTTGTGTTGGTTGGAAAATTAGGCAAGTAGATACCATCCTTAGACTTTCTACTCAAAACACAAGAAAATATATGAATTGACACTTTCCAGGTTTTTTTATGAACTCATTGAAATTTTTCTTTCTATTTTCCTCCAAAAATGATAATTAAAGGCTTTGGATGAGATGAACCTTTTCTTACATTTTATTTTCATGAATTTCATGAATTAGTTAATGGATTGTTTCATTGATTCAGAGTTATCTACTATTACTTTATTGTTAGGATTTCTAAGACTCCTTTTTCATCTTTTCAAACAGAAATCTATATTCTTGGTTGGTAGTTTATTTTTTCATCGTGATAGGCTTGACTCTACCACTATTAACATATATGGACCTTCAGAAGCATGTTTTTTTCACTGAAATTGACATATCATAAGAGCTAACCTTTCAATTTTTTCTTCAAAATTGCACCAAAGGATTTATCTAGGAGGGTTTTTTGAGATTTTTCTCACCTACAATAAATAATTATCTCGAATTGGAAACCTTATATTTGACTGTGGGGATCAAAGGACAATATCATACCCTCACCCCCTTTTCTTGTTAGTTTGGGAAGAAAATAAAGCCTAAAAAATTGCCCAGTGACAAAAACCTATGGTTAATAATGATGATGTATTCCCTTTGGGTGCTTCCACATCTCAGTTCCCATCCTTTGTTTGGGATGACCACCTTGATAATAATTCCAAGGAAGATAATGTTTTGACTCCTAGAACAGATACACAAAATTATGAGACCAAAAATTGTGATCATGGGGAGAAAGAGGTGGTTGAATCTGAAATGGAAGAGCCTATTCGAGATAGTACTACAAGGCTTCTCAACATGAGGAATAATTTTTGAAATCAAGGTCTAGAAATGAAAATAAATCAATGGTTGAATCATATGGTTTTATTACTCAGAGTTCTATGAAAACATTTAGGAGAAGGGATCCATTGAAAACTAAAATAAAAATTTTAAAACGATCCCTATCTTAAAATATGAGTGATAAAAGCATTATACCATTATAACCCATGAATTACAAAAAATTATCTGAATCCCTTGACTCATATGACTCATCTGATTCAGAAACATCCCCCAGTGAGGATGATTAGAATGGTCATGTATGTATATATTTTTACCAAATTCTAGAAAAATTGGACTTTTCAAAAGAGCATAATTAATTGATGGAAGTTAATGACACAGATTCCTTTTTATAGTACAAAAATGGTAATATGACTACTGATACTTATCATCACATCCGAAAGAGAATTTTTATCATGGTTGTAGAAGCGTTTAAAAAATATTTAATTTTAATTTTCAATGATATTCCATGGAAATGAATCTTCTTGTTTTCCTTAGTTATTGTTCAGTGTGATGTATTGTTATGGGTTTCTCTTATCTGGTGCATCTAGGGATTTCAAACAACTCATGTTGGAGCGCTTCTTTTATTTATGAGGATTTTCTTGGATAAGTGTATTGTACAAGCATTATTCTATGCATCGAAAGTTTTTTTGAAGTGTTTTTATATTTTCCTTCTTCATTTATTGGTTACGTGCTGCATGTTGGGAAGATATAATGGTGATTTTATACTGTAGTACATGATTCTGATGCAATGGCTCCAACATAAATTTGTAGTGGGATTGAAGTTATCCGGAAAATAACCAAATCTTCTATTCCGTCTTTGTTGAAGTTTATTTCTATAATGGTTGGAATTAGTTTGTCTTTCGATGCATACAATTTTGAAAAGACTCTAACAGTTTCTTTTGTGCCAGCAAGAAGTGTCCAAACCCATTGAAATACAGGTTTTCAACTTATTTATTATTTACCTATGAATTTTTTCCATTTTTTGGATCTCTAAAGGTTGATGTGTGGACATTCTTAAAGATAACTTTACCTCTCATTTCATTTTTCATCTTTTTATGTGACTTTCTTTCATAATGTATCTGCCTTGAATTCTTGTTGGTGTAATCCCATTATACCTCGACATTTATATGTAACTCTTTTCTTATTCCTAAATTCCGCATAGATATGGGTTGGGGAATAACTCATATCTTACATTGGACCAAAAAAAATATAAGCAAGAATGATCAATAAAAATCTATATCATGAGGGGAGGAAGAAAAGTAAATCTCATGTGTATTTATGATATAAGATAAAAATAATTTGTAGCCTAGATTAATAGGTAATATAAATCAACAAGTCGTAGAAATTAATTCAAATCGTTATGTGGTTGAGGATTTTTCAAATCGTAAAAGAGATAAGGAAATAATTTTGATTAATTGGTCAGAGGGTATATATATGATGATAAAGAAACAAGCCTCACATTTTCTATCTTTTCTTCATATCCATGATTATAGTCCAATAAAATATATTAAAACTATATTAGAATTTTATTTCATCATTTTTTTTATGATTTTAGTTGGATTGTGTGTATAATAATTATATATACAAGGAAATAAGAAATAGAGTGTATCAAAAGATATTGAAGGAAATATAAAAATGAATCTAGGAGGAGGATTAAAATAATACAATACTATAATGGTATAGAGATCACAAAATTAATGTTTAATATTAATTAGGTAATTGTTAAATAAAACAAAATGAATCATTAGTAAAAAATCCATACAAAATGGTGATTTTGAAATAAGGAACCCGAAGATAAATAACCTGAGAAATAAGATATTTTTTAAGAGTAGATCACAATTTATATTTGGAATGAGGTTGTAAAATTTCAGATATACACTAAAAACTATTAGTTAGTTCTAGAGGGATTATTGTTTTATATAAGATGTCTTATTAGAAAAACATAACTCTAAATAATTTTATATTATTTAATGTAAGCACTGTATTAACTAAAAATATTTAAAAACATATGGTGATACAATTAAAAAAGAACATTTATTAATTATTTAACCAGTATTAAATCAATAATTTATATTAAAATAGGTTCATATTTTTCAAAAAATAAATTCTATAAAAAAATATTAATGATATTTCTAAAATTTATGTGGAAAACTAAATTTACGAGAAAATATATGATGAAGGGGATGAGAATTTAATAATTTCTAGAATAATACAAAGAATATCACATGAGTAATTTTATGATATTCAATCATAAGGGAAGCTTGTTGTTTGTGTGATTTAATCTCAAACTCAAAGGATAATAATGAGAGCATGGTTTGTTGAATATAACATCATTGGTAACAAAATATCTCCAATGGAAATATGATGAATATGATGTGTTAAGATAAAATATTTATTTCATATAGTGTTGGAATCATATAAATACGTTTTAAGGGATATATCATGAATTACTCCCATAAGTGATGATCATGATCAGAGAGATAAGAATCAAATTTCATTGATTTTATAGGGATAATGAAATAAAAATATTATTTGACTAAAATAGGTATATAATAATTATTATGATGAGATTTGGAATGGAATCCAATGTGGTGAAATATTTTTTGTAGGTTATGATAAAATTTGGTTTATTTATGTTAAGGATATGTTTGAATCATTATAGATAGTTGAATAAATCAAACTATTCATTGTTCTGTAAATCTGACGAGTAATTTAGAAATATTAAATGGAATTTTAAAAATATTATTAGAAGGATTTATCAATGTGAAGATTTACTTTTAACAATACTAGTACTTCGCACGTGCATTCACACGACACTATAAATTAATTCTTATTATTAACTATGGAATATTATTTATCAAAAATAATATTTTATATTAATATTGAAATTTTTTGAAACAGAATTTAATAATAATGAAGGATTGACAGTTACAAAAAGTGAGGAACAAAAGATAAATAATGAGCAATATTGCCTATCAAATAGATATTGAAGGATCATTAGTCACAGAAAGACTTAATGCCTAGTAACACGTACAAGAAACTAATAACTGAGACAAAAGAAAATGACACACTGCTCATCTAATGAATAAAGAATAATGTCACCATTCTCATCTCCCATTATTCCCAGGTATATAGACCTTCATAATAGATTTGATCTGGCACTTCCTTCAAACATCAAGGAACATATTCTATTATAATATTAAAAGGAAATTTTGGAAAGTGAATGTATAATTAATAATATGAAGTTCATAATTAAACATTTGAATATGGAGACAATTTAATATATAAGATTTATTATGTAAATTTCTCAAAATAATTTTTTTGAAAATGAATGTGCAGCTCATTATACTCCATGAATCAATCAATACATATATAGCTGAAAATATACTATTATCAATGAACAGAATAAAGTATTTATCTTTTCTGAAATCAAAAATGAAATGTGAGAAGAGGGAAGTGGGAGAAATATTTTTGTTAAGGGGTTTTACCATTTTATGTTGAGATCTAAATATTTTCCAAATATACATAAATTAATAAATTGAAAAAATAGTTGAACTGATTAAATTTATACAAAATATGGAAAACAAATTTTTTCTCCCCACCCGTATTCAAAAGGCTAATATGCCTTGTTTATCAGAAACATAATACATAGAAAAAGTAAAAGTTCATTAATGGTGTAAAACATATTTTATATACTTACAATGAGATATTAAAAGAGTATCAAACTGCTTATGCTTTGTTATCAAAAGAAGGAACTGTGCCCCGAACAATCAGTACAGAATTAAATAAAAATATTTAAAAATAATAATACATATTAAATGATATAGAAATTGAAGAATAAAAAATATGAATGTTAACATAAATGAAATAAATAGTAATAATAATAAAAAGAAGAAATCACTTTAGATTGTTAATATAAGGCTGTGCTTGACATAAATTTGTGTTAAAAAGTTATTGTTAACTTGAAGATGTGTTTTAAACAAAATGTATGTCTAATATTATTCATAAATACAGTATAAAATAAAATGAATGTGTAGATATATCCAATTTTATATTTGTAACATTTGAATTGAAGTAACAAAAACTCAACAATACAGAATAAAAACACTCAACAATGAGTATTGTTTGTTCAACTAATCTCCTAGTGGAAAACAACATACATCACAGCATTTTAAGACCAAGATGTGAATATATGGGGACTTTCATTTTCATATAAGATTGAAACATCCTTTATGTGAAACAATGTAAAACATTTAATTCATATACAAGTGGTAAACATATGGATAAAAATTTATGCAAGGAAACAGTGACACAATAGTGATATAATTTGGATTTAAATGTAAAAACAAATTGTGAATAAATCAAAATTAAAGGTAACATGCACAACCCGGATCTGAGATCTACCATGCTCCACCACTTTTTCATTTTCATCACTATTACAAGGATATCTATTGTGATATTTTAAACATATTTCTCGTGAATCAATGAAAAGACAACAATATAGAACAATAACACACAATAATGGGAAAATCTTCTTAAACTAATATCTTAGTGGAATTAAACATTCATAAATTAATTCTTAATGTTAGACCAATTTATGGTTTTAATGTTATTGAAATCCTAAAATGTAAATACCTTATGATATATCTCCTATCAACAACTCTGGACTTTGTAAAACTATACTCCTAAAGAATAAATGGATGCTCTTATCACAAAAAATAAAGAAGCAATGTATGTTTGAGAAGATAATTCAGTAATCATGTTATTCATAGGGATACCAATCGAACAATATTTAAAAAGGAACTTCAATCTATCATGTTTTGTTTCCATGAATGGTCAAAAAAGTGTTGTGGATCCATTTTTCAATTTATTTAGAGATTTCTGTGGAAGTGTGGTGCAATAAAAACCAGCAGCATTTTGCAAGGCCATAATACCACATAAAATTTATGTTGGAATTATTGAAATGAATAAAAAAATATACAAGTATCCTATAGTTTAACAACTGGTAATTAGAATGAAACAGTTTAAGGTCCATTGAATCCCTCATAAAAACAATGTTCTATAGGTCACTAAACAAAAAAACTGTGTTTATTTTCATTTTCATGATTTTTCCATTAATGATAATATATAACATAGACAATCCAATGAAATGAACAATATGTACATATATGGGGAAACTGAGACATGAACATACACTCTTGACACACCCTTCATGTCGAGCCTTGTGAAACTATAAATGAACATAGAAGTGGTAAAGAGAAGGATAATAATTGAGGCAGGGAAAAGATGACACGACAATGATATATATTAGATTGGAATGTAAATAAATAAAAGTACCTACAACTAAAACCTCCTTCAACATTAATAGATATACCCACATACATGGATGTGGGAAAATGAAATAGTTAAGATAAACCTGCATGATAAGAGATTTTAGAGACAGTAAAAGTACCTTCAACTAAAATCTTCTTCCACATAAACAGATATACCCACATACATGGATATGGGAAAATTAAATAGTTAAGATATACCTACATGATAAGATTCGTCATCACTGTGAGGGTGGAGGATGACCAAGAGTATGGTCTAAACCTATTCGAGTCCAGTGGAGATAACTGTGTGGAGTGGTTGGACATTAATGAACCTCCCTCAGTGGTGTATATTTTTTTTAGCAGCCTGGTGAAGCATGGGTAGGAGAAGATGGAGCTTTCACTGGGGAAATCTTGTATTTTCAGAATTTTATTCCTAAAACTACGTAAAAAACAACACACAAATAATAAAAAGCATTAATTTCACAATATATTCAACGAATATTACTGAAATACATTCAATTTGACATTGTGCTGAAACAGAACAATCCGAGTATAATTCTTAGACTATGGAAATAATCTAGCCTCAAACCTTTGTAAAAAAATCCACTTCCTACTACCCACTTTTTCAATAGAAACTGTATTTTTAAACATCATTATGACAGTGGTATTGTGGTAAAAAATTAAGTAGATACTCCTTGAATAAAGAAAATGAATTCATGAACTAAATGCAACAAATTCATCTTATTTGATAAATATTGTTTTAAAGGAATGTTTCTCTCCGGTTTATATTATTTAATCACTTTTCCATTGAAGAAAAATAAAGGCCTTAAATAAATTAAATTGGACAGTACTAAAAGGGTGATAGTACTCTTCCAATGTTTTCTAATGACTAAAATTGAAGACAGTTTTGACAAAAAAAATAACCAAATGTTTTAAGTCATTATGATCCCTATCATAATCACTGTGTAAAACCAAACACTTTTGGACATTCTTCATTATTGTAAAATAAAACATAATTTATTTTGTAGGGATTAATGAATAATTTAGGTTGAAGTGGAAGCAAGACTAGGTGACCCAAAGGAAGAATCCACCCATGTTTGGTATATATAATTGATGTCAATTATATTTTTAAAAAAATTATCTAAAGTGATAAATATGTTAAATATTTTTTTAGGTATAATAATAAAATGGATGCTTTCAAAGCTGATTAGAAATATAAAGAAATTATGCACAATTATAATTAATACTAAAACAATTCCATTCAATTTAATGGAAGAACTATATTACAGTATGGTATATACTGAATAGAATCATATAAATTCATCAAAACAAAGCGCTAGGAAAAGCTCCCAAAAAATATATTACCCATGCTAAAATAATTCCAGAATCTATCCACAGAATTCATGCAGCCCCTCCAAGAAACATAGCCTAGAATATAAATAATAAACATGAATGACATAAAGATAATTATGCTCTAGACATGCATATGAAAAACATGTACAATAAATGGAATTAATAAAGAAACTGTAAACATTAACAAAATCATTATAGTAGTCAATTTTTAATGAGTGGGGACATGGTCACATGCATTATAAGAATGCGCTAGTTTACATTATACTTCTATCATTGAAAATAATATAATATTTCTATTTAATAAAACCAAAAAATCAATATAATAAAAGGAGGAATTGATAGAAAGGGTTATGATCAGGGGATTTAACCATTTCATGTTCCTCTCTAAATTCTTTCAAGATATACATACATAAAATAAATTTAACCGAGTAAATTTATTAAATTTATTAAAAACATATTTACTCTCTCTACCTATATTCATCAACATGTTGAACATATGTCATGTTCATCAAAAAATACAACAGAACACATGTTAAAGTCAATAAAAGGTGTAAAAAATATTCCCTATTCTTACAATAGGAGATTCTGAAAGGGGAAAACCTTTGAAGCATTATTCGAAAATAAAGGAATCATGCCCTGAACAGTCCTATACAATGCCCACTCTCATATCTCGACCTCTTAAATCCTACACAAGAATTCCAATTATAAAATTATCAACCAAACTATGCCTTGCGAATTGTTCTCGATGCAACCTCAACATAAAAAAGGGACAATCATGTCACATACATATAATTGTGCTCTAGAGATGCATATTAAAATCATGTAAAACAAAATGAATTAATAATGAATCTTAAAACATTAACAAAATCATTATAGTAAGCAATTTTTATAGAGTGGGTACATGGTCACGTTCATTACAAGAATGTGGTAGTTTAAATTATACTTCTATCAGTGAAAATAATAAAAGATTTCTATTTACTAAAATTAAAAAATCAATATAAGAAATTTAGGAAGTGAGGGAAAGGGTTATGATCAGGGGATTTATCCATTTATAAGGATTCATCCATACCATTGACAATACATCGAATTCGTTAGGCACAATATTTACTCATTGTCGATGTCGGACCTCATTGAAAACATAATAATTGCATGTCAAATACTTGATTAAAACAACTCATGATTTCCAAACATATTAATCTAGTTCAATTTAATCTAGAATAAAATATAAAAAGATCAAAAGAAATGAGATCAGTTCATTTTGAAGCAGAAAAAGGCGACCTTGCTTGTTGAAAAAAGACGTTTGGAATTAAACATTTCTGTACATGAAAAATAACCAAAACAACTCATACCTGCCCATCGAATCCAAATTCAAGTGCTATCAAGTAAAACTAAAAATTACATGAATATATATGGATCATTAACCACTTTAGTTCTAAAAAATATAAAATAAATGAGTTCTTAACCATGAATCAAATTGAGATGAAGTATTAATTTGTAAAAAAACACATGATCAAACCTCCCTGAGTCATAAATTATATGTGTCTCTTATGTTTATCCTCTTCTGTTCATGTATATCTAAGATAATCATTCCATAATCCCATGAACATTCATGAGGATTTAACTTCATCACTATGCAAGGATGATAAATATGAACCTGTATATTTCAATTCTGAAATAAATAAGATCTTGTATATTTCAATTATGAACCTACAAATTAAAATTTTAAAACAAATATGAACCTTAATATATAAATTTTGAATACATATACGTTACACAAATAATGTCTCTAGGAGGCTAAATAAAATGCAACACGATGTTGCCTTCGAACAATAATAAAATGATTTCATTAAAAGTATAAGAGTCTCAACCATGAATTCACACCTATGTAGATAGCCATCGATCTTTCCCAAACATGAATAGAATGGATAAATCCATAAAATCTAAAAAAAATAAAGAGATTGAATGAGAATACATAAATAGCAGTCTAGTATTACTCGGTACCAACATCAACTAAACCATCACATTCTAATTCAGAAACATTCTCTTCCTTGTGAAAAAATTTCCTAATGAAATAAGGAATCAAAAAAGCATGTATACAGTTATACATTAAACAATAGTAATAATGTTTAATTAAATGGTCTTTGACTTCAAATAAATCATGATGGGAAGTAGGGAATAAATTTCCATGCCATTATGATAATATAACTGATGGGGAATTCTAGATTTTTTTGATCTCTGAATAAGATGTCATAGATAGTAAGGCATTCGAAATGATCATGGATTCCATCCACTATAGTAAATAGTGATTCTAAAAATGGAATGAATGCTGGAGGGGAACCAAGGGAGAAGTCAATGGAAGTTTCGAGTTGTAGGAGTAGGAATTGTACAGATAATGAATTCAGGTTTTAGAAGTCAACCTTCAGTGATAAAACGAATGCGATGTTAGAGACCAAAGGTGAAGGGGCTCTAAGGTGAAGGAAATATCAAATGAGACATTGCAGGAGTCGATCATCATGGATAACCTGAGAAATTTGGTAGGCACAACTGAGTATATAGGGTCTAAGATTTACCTACATCTCGAAGAAATGGTGCTGGAGTCAAATTTCACATGGAACCAAACATAGGTGTCCGAGGGAGTATGGGATGGTGGTTGAAGTTGATGAAATAGTTGGAGGATCGGTCGCCGAAATCCTTTTTTATGGATATCCGGAAAGCGGTAGTATAGGGAAGAAAAGATGGTGGATGAATATGATACATGACATGGAGGAAATGATGGAAGATTTGAGATTGTGTTGAAACCCTAAATTAGAGATTGGGAAACTGCGAGTGGGGGAGGGAAGAGGTGCTCGAAACTGAAAAAATAAGTATGATGAAGGCACATGTTTGGGGGAGGATAAGCATGAAGCTGCGGGAGGAGAAGCATGAAGAGGTGGAGGTGGAGGAAGCACATGTAGAGGTGGAGGACGCGCATGCATAGGAGCAAATTCCAGTTCAATGGAACACTAATTGCTGTAGAGGAAAATCCCGACTAGGTGACGGTATAGAGGGAGGGAATGAAAAATAAATAGATGGGTAAGGCGGCGTGGAGATCTATTTGATTGAAACTTTACTGAAGAAGAATCCATGTTTAGTATAGATAATAATAATAGATGTGTGATATTTTAATAGTGATGATGAATGAAAGGTATTTCATGTTAAGAAATATTTATATGTATTAAATCATGAACCAAAATCATGGTATACTCAATTGGATTTATATTTATAGTGATTCTAGTTTAATAATAATTTCCATAATTATATCCACAATATGAAAATATCATATAAATAACAATTCATGGAAATTTTCATTATTGGTGATGTTAAATTTAATAGGAATAATAATGAAACAATAGATGTGGTTATGAATTCGATGACATTAGAGATTGAAATATATAGGAATAACGAAATCACTTATTTTGGTAGGGTTTATGGAACAAAAATTGTGTGTAACCAGTTATATCTCAATATACTTTTATTAACAATTAATTGGAAATGTTTGATATACATGTTTTTATCCATGTTTCAAAACCAATGATTATTTGATCTAAACATGGAAACCTAAAAGAAAAAATATACATTGATCAAACATTACACTATAGACCCAGTTCATAATTTAAATAATCTATTGAAATGAGATTATATATTTATTTTTTGATATTATTAGATGAACAATTTCAAATTAATTTGAAGGAGATATGGTTTAGTCTTGTGAAATGATTCACGGGGTATGTTCAAGGTACCCATGATTATGGATCGGTAAATGGTTTAGTAAAAGAGTAAGAATTGGTTTCATATTTTAATGTCTATTTTGATATAGATATTATGGATAATAATTCCATGAGTGGAGGAAAATTTATTATTATAAAAAATAATTTTTGTTGTATTATAAAAAAGTAAGTTATAACTTTACTTCAAACTGTCAAAGTGAAGAATGACTTAATAGAAAAAGAAATTTACCCAAACTAATTTTGTTAAAGATATATTTTAAAGATATTTGCAATGAATAAAATATACCATTGATGATATTTTATAAAATTTAAGTTTAATTATTTTTGTAAATAATTTGGAACAATATTCATATATTAAAAATTTTGAAATCCAGTACCACATTATTAATTAAAAAGTGAAGCATGATGTAATTAAAGTGAATCATAATAGAAAAAAAAATAAAAAAATGGTATATTTTTTTGGTAAAAAATGATTTCCAAACCTATATTTCATTAACATCGATTGAATGTTATTGTTCAACTATATCCTTAAGCATAAGATGATTTATGGATCCATATTCCCAATATATCTTTAATTGATAACATGAGATTTCATCTATTACAAGGCTTTGATAATGATTCCCTTTTAATTTTTAGGGGGATGGAATTATAGAAATTTGAAAATTATAAAATGGAAAATAGTGATGGTAGTTTAAAATATGTTTTTGATTTTGTTTTAGAAGGAAAAAAATATTAATATCATATATAGGTAGATAATTATACTCTTTAGTGGGAGTTATTTTAGTTCAATAAGAAGGAGGATATTGAACACGTAGGGGATAACATTGATGAGTGTTTCTAAGAAGGGGTTATTTTCAGTATGATGTAATAAGGTTTTACTGATCAAAGTAATGTGTTTAAATGAACATGAAACTCAGGTTTTATACATAAAGAATATATCACATCAACATAGAGTGAAATATAATTATTTTTGTATATTTTAATTTTTTGTGTTATTTATAACTAATTAAAAAACAATAAATTATGAGAAACAAATGAGTTAACATCATAATTTCTTATAAACCCATAATGATAGAATATTAGAAAATATATCAATTAAAGGGGATGGATAAAGAAATTTTTTAAAAATTATTTTCATTTATTATTATTTGATTTTATTGTATTTATTGTGACCTTGATGAAGTTTTAAAATACTATTGAAGAAGTTCTGAGGAACTTTTTTCTAATTTTATAATGAAATAAAATATCATATTATAATAGTTATTTTTCTTCCATGGTTCTTTCATTATGTTTTTTGAAATTTTAATTATATGGTTAATGAAATAGAATTCCTTGATGTAAAAATATTCCAACATTGTTTAGATATATATGAATAAAATAAGAGGAATAGGTATATTGTTGTGCGTTGTGACTTAGATATTCTTGTATTAATATTACGTTATAAAATCCGTGAAGTTTAGGCAGTTAGCTTTGATTTTTGGAATAATCTATGAAATCTAGTAGTGATATATTAAGAATAAGGATAACAAAATTGATAATGTGTTATACATTAGTAGGTATGTACTAATTAGAATCTTTAAAGAAACACTGAATAAGGTTTTGTTTTTTTTAAATTATTTATTAGACAACCCTATTTATATCATAATAATTTCATATTGTTAGATTGTTTTGATCGTCATGAAATGAAAAATTGTCCAGTAATTATTTTCATAAATATATAGTAACTGATATATTTTACACTATAAAGAAATTCATTTCACTATTGTTTCATGTATATATAAATTTTAATAATACTTAAAATGTTTTTAGAATCGCAAGGATTAGTTAATTAATTATATATTTCATTTTACAACTATAGATGGTTTTTTGAACCAATAATGTTGATATGTGGAAAAAATAGTTGGATATTTTTGGGAGATAACTAAATTAGAAATATTTTTTTAATAGTTTGATATGAGTGGAGAATATAATTGATGAGGGACAAAGAAACCATGGAGGAATCATCTATTAATCTTGATTTTTAGAGGACTAATTTGTGACGATTTATGAACATATATAGGTTTGATGTTCTTGATCTAATCATGTAGATAGAGATAAACAAAAACCAAAAAATTGATTAATGTACAAATTTCATTGATTCTATCATTATAATGACCCATGAGTTATATTATTATGTATTTATCATGATGTAGTTATCTAAGAGATTGGTAGAGGTAGTAAACCATAAAATGAACTGTATGTTTCTCCTAAATCCTATATTCAATAAATAGAGAGATAGTGTAATTCATGGTATGTTACCACATTTCTAGCATAGATATTGTGTTTTCTCTTTTTTGGGTGAAAAAATAAAATAATTTTTAAATTTTACTTTAAATACACTTATTGAAATATTTGGATGTTTTTCAAATTTTGAAAATTATAAGTGTTCCTAATAATAATATGGCTTGATTCATTTTGGAAGAAAAATTTATAAACCATAATTTGTCTAACCACATTGTGTATTTGGGATTATAGTGGTTACAAATGATCACCTTTCTCTAAATCCATATAAATTGTCACTCTATATTGGTATGGAGAGTTTGAGGAAAATATATATTTTGAAATTATTAATTTAAAACATCCCAATCCATTGATTCAAAAATAATCCGCGGACATTGTATCATTAATTAATTTCTAATATTATAATTCATATAGTTCAAAATTATAGACTATTAAAACATTCTCCTACATAGACCAATAATGAATAAAGAAATATATTTTCAATAATTTTTGTACCATTTTTTAAAATTAAATTGGATATAAAGATACATTAAATAATGGTGTTGATTTTTTCTTAAATTACTATCTAATTTATTTGTAATTATTTTGGTATGGTGGAAACTGTAAATGGGTTAGGTTGTTGTTAATTACATAGGACGATTGGTTGCATACAACTAAAAGGATTTGTACATTGTTTCCCATTTAATTACGAATTCCAATCAAAATATTATACCATTGTCGATCACATTTATTATTGAATTGCTTCATCAAAGTTATTACCATTTGATACAATAAAAAATTTGTTGATAAAAAAACACAGTATACTATAAATGATGGATGAAAAACATATTCATATAGGAGAATTAATGAATTTTTTAATAAACATTACATAAAAAGGACATTAGTTCAACATAGATTGTCTTTATTATCTAGACCAATTATTAAGATAACTAAAACATTTGTTAATACAAACTATAGTGACCCATCCATCACATAAAAAGTTTTTACATCATTTTTAGATAAGAAAATATAATATTTCTTTTCCCAAAATCATTATGTATTGTGATTCGTATTATTTCACAAAGCATGATGAGGTTCCTTGAGGGGGGGGGGGTGAATTTTTCAACTATGTGTTGTCTTCAAATTTTATGATTTCTTATAAAATAATCCACTTTATAATGTTAGACATATACATCTCATGGATTAATTCACACACACCTATGAATGTAATAAATATAGGACACTCAAAGTACAAGGTTCACTACTCATAATGAGTAGTTAATCACTGGAATTATCTGAACTCATCTGAGACCATATGATCATTAAAAATCAATATCTCTAATATAATGAGTAGGTTATATCTTCTATTTCATGTTATAAGATAAAAACATGTATCTTTTATAAGAACCACCAAAAAAATATTTTTGTCTTTTACTGTTGATGTCGGGATTATCTTTCTTCTATTTTTAATTTTCTCTTAGTCATATTTATGTTCTCTTGCACTTATTCACTATTAAGAACTATCCAGGCTTTTTCATCTTTAAAACATGATATTGTTTTTGTGATGACACAAATAACTATTGTGTTCCCTTTTAATTCTACTTTATATTCTTATACATTCACTTTTATAACTTCTCTTCTTTATTTACACACCTCACTATACCTACAAAACTTCTTATTTCTCACTCAATCCTAAATAAAATTTCCATTATAGTATTTTGAATCATTTATATACCATTTACATGAACTTTTATCATTTATATCACTAAAATAATCAATAATTTTTTTTCTTACAAATGTTTTACATTTAAATAAAATTATTATTTATTATTTCCAAAAAAAATTATAAGATGCAAATGTTACTAGTTTGTTATCTAGAATTACCCCTGTGTATAAGTATAATTACTCTAATGTATTTATGTTTTGTGTTGACCTTACCTGTTTTGGTAATCCGAATTATGCTTTCACATACCTTGATAATCCTAATTAATGTTTATCTATATTCTAATTTTCTCAATCTATGACATTATATCTGATTATAGTGTTAAAATAATCCTTGAAATATGTTAATCAATGTTTATCTTTGTTTATATATGTTTTGAAGTAATTATAAACCACTGGGATATGTTTTGCATAAAACAAATAAGTGTTAGTCACCGATTTGCATATAGCTCATGATATAGAGCTATCAGTACTTTGTCTACTAATTGACTTAGTCTATGAATAGACAGAGTCACCAATAAGCCAAGGTCACCAATACAGAATGGAGCTAACGATATGCATAAGTCTACCGATACTCATAATCACTGGAAGTAAGAGAGCTACCGATACGAAATGAAGTAACCGATACAAATCAGAGCTTCTGATAGACCAAGAGCTACTGATAGACCAAGGGCTACCGATATACAGAGTCACCAATACATAATGAAGCTTCTAATACAAAGCAGAGCTACTGATAGATCAAGAGCTACCAATATAATGAAGTCATCGGTATATAAATCTATCGATACCAAAAGATATCGATACACATTATAAGAGATACTGATATCAGGAGATACCGATACAAGTTCATAGAGCTACCGATAGAAGGTCACTACTACAGAAGGAAACCAACAGAAGGATACCACCATACACATCTTCCAACAGATGGCTACTAATGATTTACCAACCAGTAAAACTCTATACTATCAATATTATTTATTTATTATGTAACAGTTACATTTGATGTTTTTAATGCAGTTAATAATATTTAATGATATATGTTGGCATGTCAAGGAACCGTACCTAGTACGCCTGAAAAATGTAATCATTATTTTATACTAGAGCTGAATTATATAAAAGGGAATATGAATATATAGATAGAAAGAGGATGAATATAGAAATATCATCAAAAAGAAACTAAGAAGGTGATTGAAGTGCGAATCAAGAAGTGAAAAGTTGTGCATAAGGAAAGACTACATCCATACTCCAAGAACGCTGGACATACAAAAAGTAATTAATTTCTACAGGAACAATCAATCTGCATTCTGATTAAAGAACTACAACGAAAACTTCATGCACTCAGGCTGATAAGCATAACATAAAAACCATGAAAGAAAACAACACCTTGTTTTTCAGACAAAAATCAGAGAAGGACTCAGAAGGTTTTTTGTCCAACCAAACGAGTCCATAGCAGTGTCTTCTAAGCTAAGTTGGATAATTATTAAATCCTCATTCAAACTCTATAACTTAGTTGTATCCCACTGTGGATTGTGGTAGAGGTCGAGTAAGACCTAGAAAACTGTGAGCTGTTTTTTGTTTTTCCACCTAGAACTGTGGTAGAGGTCTTTGAAACTGGACTTTCTTTTCACTATTTTTTACCCCGATCCAGGGTGTGGATCAATTTTTATAAGTTTTATTTGAGGACTATGTCTCTGCTTGAGACTGAACCTCTTGGATACCTCTGTTGTGCATTTTATTTTCATTCATAAGTATACTATATATTTCATATTCTTCTGCTAACTACTATGAAATATATTTTGTTTTCAAGTTACTTTAATAGTTAAATTAGAAAGTGTTTATACTTATTGTAAACTAGTAAGTTAGAATAAAAAGTTAATTTAATCTTCAGATTAAATTAACTGAGACCTAATCAATATTTTAGAAACTAATTGACCATTTACAATGTGCATAAATTCACTACAATTTAACTTTTTTTTATATAAGGGGATTTTAAGAGAAATATTTTTAACAGAAATTTTTAATTGGAATTAAATTCACCCACCTCAAGAGTATCCACTCTGACAAACATTTCGAATCATAGGTTGTTTTTATTAATACACGTTTTCAAAACATTCTGTTTTTCAACTGTTATTTTTGTTACATTTTTATTGATCTTAAATTTCTGTTAGATCTAAATTGTATCTCATTAATTTATTTTCTAAACTCCAGTTATAGACAATAGACTAGAAGCTGATTCTACTAATAGGACACATTTCATTAATTGTACAAACAATTCCCATTAGAAACATAATATGAAAATTCATTTGGAAAGTATGGGTTTTTATATATGCACTTCTATAGAGACTCAATATAAAATTCCAGAAACTGAAAGAACAACATGGGATGAATGTACAAAGACTACTTACAATAATAATTGTAAATCTACGAATTCCCTGAGTTTTGCTTTAGGAGATGAAGAGTTTAATAGAATTTCTTCTTGTAAAACTACTTATGAAATATGGGACACTTTGGCTATTTTCCATTAAGGAACAACCAAAGTTAAATAAATGAGATTGAATTCATATACTATTAAATATAATAATTTTAAAATGAATTCTGATGAACCTATTTCTGACATGTATCTCAGGTTCAATGAGATTGTCAATACTATGAGCTCTCTGGGAATGACTGTTCTAGTAAAGGAACAAAATATGAGGATATTAAGATGTCTACCAGAAAGATGGAGAGGCACATCTGTTTCCATTAGAGAATCATGCGACATCATCACACTCCCTGTTAAAGAATTAATAGGTATGCTTATGATGTATGAGGAAGAAATTAAAGTTAACAAGAAAGAAGATGATGAACCCAAGAGAAAATAAGTGGCTTTCAATTCTACTGCTTCAAAGAGAAAATACAGGGTGAAAATGCATGTATCTACTGAAAGTTCAACCAGGGAAGATTTAGATTCAGACTGTGATGATGAGATGGATAAGATAGCCATAAGATTTAAAAAATTAAATAGGAGGAATAAATTTTTTAAAAAAATCAAATTACAAAGGAAAATTTGACAACAAGGGTCATTTGATGAAGGATTCGAAAAATCCTGATAGGAGTGATGATGTTATCTTTAATGAGTGAAAAATGAAAGGACTTGTAAAAGATGACTGTCCAAAATTGAAGTTCCAAAACAAACATGACTACAAGGACAGTAAGTACAAGAATGTGATGAAATCTACTTGGAGTGCTTCAGAAGGCAACACAAGTGAAACTGAAATTTCTGATTCTGAAAAGAATCATTCCAACATGTGCTTCATGACTAACATATCTATGGTACATGTTTCCCCTGTTCTAAATGATCATTATTCTGTAAATAAAAGTGATTCAGATAATGATGAAAATATGTCTAAGGATGAACTGTTTGAATATTGTAACATTCTTGAAGAAACATGTAATGAACTTAAGGAAAAATATAATTCATTAAAGAAACAACATGCTCCTACTGCCAATGTTAAATCTGCCCTTGATATAGAAAAGGAAAATAATGCTCAACTGTTAAAGGAAAATACTGAACTAAAGTTGTCTAATGAGATATTAAAGAAAGACATAGAAAAATTTACAAATTGAAAAGATACACTTATTCAAATTATAGGAAAACAAGTGGCATAAAAATATACCACTGGAATTGGTAATAAACCTAGATAGAGATAGCTTACTAAGACTAAATTTATTCCTAAATCTGGACAAAATTCTGCTAGTTCCAGTTCTGGAAATTCATATGCCTCAACTAGTTATTCACATTGTTATAGATCAAATAAAGGTTATCTTTCAAAATCTATTAATTATTTAAGTTATATGAGACCCATAAGTCAAATTTGGGTACCTAAATCCTTTCTTTCTAACTAATGTGGTCTTATTATTAAACAGTTTGCCACATCCTTTTTATTATTTTTTAATGATTTATTTAAATATTTTTACACTTTTAATCTAATAAATGCACTTTTGTATTTTTATAATTAAATTTGTCAAATATACATTTTTATAACATTTTATGTAATTATGGACCCTTAAATAGTTGATTTATTCTTTCTTTGTTTTTAATATAACTAACATTCAATTTTTTTTTATTTAATCTATATTTGTTTATTTTATTTAAATTCTCAATTTTAATACTTATTGAGTTTGTTAAATAATATTCTTTTAATTTTAAAAGTCTACTCAATCGGTAACTTAATTTCTACTTTCCAAACTATCGGTAGCTTAGCTACTAATAGCAGGGTTACATTTTCTCTACCAGTAGCCAGGTTACAGGTTTTGCCTATCGGTGAGATTTCTTGTATTAGTGACCTTTTTCACCAATACTTTTTCATACCGGTATCTCTAATTTAACTATAATGGTTGCCTTTAATATCTACCGGGGAGCTCTATAATTTTATCAGCAACGGTGAGTATTTAGTTTGGTAAAGTTAATTCTTCTTGACTTTTTCATAAGTTTATTTTTATTTTATAAAATCATTATTTAATCATTGTAATTTTATTTAATTATCTTATACTTTATTTTATTAATTAATATTTTAATTAAGTTACATTAGAATAGGTTAATTATATTAATTAATTTGTTTAGACGTCCTGCTCATTATTTTGGTAAGTTAAGTGTGTTTTTAAATTAATTAAATTGGTTTGCACTTAATTATTTAAGTTCAAATAGTTAATGAATGAATTAATTAATAGTTTTTAAACATTAATTATATTATTTTATGTATGTCGATTGGGTTTTAATTCATTTTTTTATTTTTTAGTCTATTGATAAGGTAGACAAGCTCTTTTAGTGACTCATTGGGTCACCGAGGCTTTTTATTTTTTTCTCATTTACTGCTATTCTTAAATTTATGTATATAGTTATTTTAGATTAAGTATATTATTATGTTTTTTATTAGTCATCATGTTTTTAATTTAAGAATTGATTACTTAATAATTGTAGTTGTGGTATTAATATTTCAAGGTTTTATAAAAATCCTGTTTTAAATTTATGATTTTAATCTTTAATTAATTAGGTTCAATCTTCATATTTATATTTCTTAAGTTTTAATTTGTAGTTCAAAATAATTTTTGAAGTTTGCATCAATTATTTTTTTAGTTCTAACTTTGGTTTATTTTAATGTAGTGTAACAGTGACCAATCCCATTTAAAAGTATCAGTGAGGGTGCACTTTTGGTGTATCGGTGACCTTACCCTGTGCTGCTCCTTTTTATTTCACTATAATAGCATCCTTTCCTCACTGATGATTTCCTTCTATCGGTAGCTACCGATACACCTCTTCCCCACCGATTTATTTTTCTCCCCGATACACATCAGTAACTCTTTTCCCCTCGAAAGCTCACTGATAGATTTTTCTCACCGATACACCTCCCCCGCTTTACCTCACTGTTACCCATTTATCTTCATCCTCACTATTACCCATCCTTGCCTTTACTTACGTAGCACCTCACTGTTTGCTTCTTTTCCCAACCTCACTGATAGCCTTCGTTTCTCCACTTCAATGATAGGTCATATTCCATGTTTCATCTCTCTAACCTCACTGTTACCCACAATTTTCAACCTCACCGATAAAATACCCTATGCTTCAACCATTCACACACTGACTCCATCTAGACCACCATTTTTCCCAGTACCGAACCAGAATTAGGATGATTTATAGACTTGATATCACTACCCTAAACTCTCATTCTCAATCATGAGCCGAGGCCAGCGCCATGCCACTATTTGAAGGATCATGCCGCTGCTTTGGAGGGGAGTCTGTTGGATTCAATCAGCACCGCACCACCTGTTAGAGGCGAGAGACCTACTTCGGCTGAGGATAATCCCAATGCTGGAATAACACGCCGCCATGCACAAGGAGGAGAGGAGAAGCCGCTGGACCTCTTCATTCTTTTTGTTGATGTTTTCTGAGGGAACATCGAAATTCTTTATTGCACTGAATCGAACAAGTTCTGGCACTATAACCGAGGCCATTTCCGAGTAGAGGAAAACTGGATCATTGTGGGTTCCTGATGGATAGAAGTTGCTACCGCGCTATGATGCTGGAGGAGAGCTGCCGCACTACGTTGCTGGAAGAGGGGAGGCCCTACTGTGCGCCGCCTGGCCTGAGGAAGAAGAAGACCTCCTCTCTGTTGTGCGCCGATTTGGGGAGGTGGAAGGATTTGAACAAAAAATGAAAATAATAATAATTAATATAATGAAATAATTATAATAATAAAGTAAAAAAGTAAGAAGAAAAAACTATTATAAATGGAAAAGTTAAAGTTTAAATAACCTTACATAAAAGTTACTTTAACTATGTCAAGTAAATATTAAAATTTATTAAAATTATAAATTTAAAATGTTTATAATATTATTAAATGGATAAATTAAAAATTAAAACATAAAACTAACTTAATAATAAATGTTAATAATAAATTGATTTACTTATTATAGTATTTAATTAATAGCAATTTTAAAATTTATATAAAATATACCTATAAATTTAAAAACACTGAAATCATAAGCAATAATTTTAATTACTGAATTAAAATTAACTAAATAATTAATTAATATAATAAATTACGTTCTTTTTAATAGAAATAGTAAAATTATTAATATAATCTTAAATATTAACTTAATTATTTATTTATTTATATTAGAATTTTTAATAACTTAGTTAAAAAGTAATAAAATTAATAAATTAGTAATTATTTCATTAACTTAATTAAATTAATAACTCTTTAATAACTTATGTTTTATCATAGTTAATATTTTTATAAATAATTTAAAAGAAAATAATTATCAATTAACTTAAGATAATTTGTGACGAGTAATATAACAATTTAAATTAAAAATAATTATTTTTCATTGCATCTCATTTATTTATTTTTCCATTCTATTTTATTTGCAGGTTCATTCAAGAGACAATTTTACGTCCAGGTGCATGTAACTAAGTCATCAGAAGTTAGTTACAAGGGCTAAACTCATGTGACGTGTTTGTCGCGAAAAAATGGGCATTTTCTAGTGCGTGGGTGAAGAACTTGTGATGTCAGTGGAGATCGAGCGGTGACATGCAGTAGATGACAACAAGGTATTAAGGAGGGGTAAGTAGTAGATTTTGGGGACTCTCATTCGACATTCCACGAACACATCAGATAAGAGCGGAAACTCTCAGGAGATTAGAGAGTAGATATGGATGCTAAGGAGCCCGAAGGCAGAGCATTTCAAGGGGAGTTTACCTTCCCTTTGTCCCTAATTTTGTACTCTGATTTCGGTTGTATTTCACTGTATTAATCAATATGATCAATGGATGAATGGTTTAGCTCAGGGATTCAATTCTGTTAGTTAATCATCCAATATTCATCATTAAATTTTCAATTTTCTGAATCATATTCATTTGGTGAGATTAAATATCGATTCTATTTTCAGTTGTTTCACAACTTAAATGTCTTAAAAATCATAAATTCATGATATTCTGGCGAGGTAGTGAATGAATTATTTTTTGAAGCAATAATTTCTTTAATAGCTGATGTTTACAGCGAGTTTATTTTTCACTGTTATATTATCCTTTTTATTAATTAGTTTGAATGACTTTGGAGTGGCGAACTCATTATGTCAGTCTTCTGTGTGTCGAGTTTCCTGGCAAGGGAAACTTTTCACCTTTTTTCATGAGGTGTGATTCAATAAAGTGGAGTGGTGAAGAATCATTTAAATAAGTAGTTGTAATTTTCGAGTATTTTATTTGATCATCTCTTTCAACCTTACTGCTTAATTTTTGTATTTTTTTTTCTTATGTGAGTTTTTCTGTATTTCTTAGTTTATTAGTATTCTGGTAAGTGATATAGTGTTTGTCATCATTTTTATCTTACTTCTTGTTTAAAGAAAAGTACAAAAAAAATTTAAATTAAAAATCAAAGAAAAATGCACACTCACTTCACTGCTGAAAACAGGGGAGCTTAATAAAAATAAACCTCTAGAAAACTCATCTAACTTCCCTTGGGTTCGACTCTTCACTACAATACTAGTGTAGGATTATAAATATCATTTTGAGGGTCGTGACATCCTCTGTCCTGTTCAAAATTTGGTGCTGTTGCTGTTGAAGGCACACAATAAGAGTCTAGGGTTTGAAAAAAAAAGTAAAAAATCATATAAAAAATCATATAAAAAATCTGCTTAAAAAATTGTGAATTGTAATCCACTGCTTTCATTGAGCATCAAAATTCTGTATTAACAGTTAATCTTTATGTGGTTAATCTCTCCATTTTATGTCTTAAAAAATGGAACATTACAAGGACTCGAATCAGAAACATGAGACACATTGTGTGTGCTATGGAGATTATGGAAATACTGCATGGAAGTGTGTCAATAACCAGTCACAAGAGGATTTTTACGTTGATGAAAACGAAAAACAAGAGTTTAGCCCTGACATCCTAGCTAAAATTGACCTAATTGATTAAAAATTGGATTCTAGGGTGGTACTAATTAATGATTGGTTTACTAAAACACATGAAATTCAACTTAGAGATTCTCAGGATCAGGATCAAAGAATGAAAAGATTGGAAAACATGCTCTTCGATTTACAACAATGTTTTAAAGAACAAGAATAATATGAAGAAAATGAAAAAGAAAATGTCTTTAAAAGATTTAAAAATCATGTAGAAGAAGACAGTGACTGTGAGACTGGACAACAACACTTTATTTCTAAATAATCTGATATTGTTGAACCAAATTTGGAAATAACCAAATCACTGAGCCAAGATAATAACATTGAGAATCCAATAAAAAACATTAATGATGTTGATTTGGAAAATTTGAAAGATAAATTGAAACAGATTGAAATTGAATGTCCAGTTCTCTTTATAGTTCATACTTTCGAGAAAAATCTATGTTTTAGATGTTTTGAGAATGAAGTCACTCGGGATTAAGATATACTTGAAGATGAAGATTGGATTGTTAATAATAATTAACCAAAATTTATGCAACTCTAAACAGTGATCCTGAACTTGATATTGGGTACACTTTGGAAGAGAAACTTAAGCTGGAAATCACAGAAACTCATATATTTGAACCTAAACTAATAAACACTCTTCCATGTTTTCAAACTCCGAACCCAATAATTTATGAAATATTGTGGGATTTTGAGAAAAAAGAAATGTTATTTGAAGAAAGGCTAACTGATGAGTTATCATTTCCATATTTTCATAGTGATCAATAATCTGAAACATTGGGATGTGAAATTGAAAATATTGTTGATTTACATGGGGGTAAATTTTTGCATTTGAACAATCTAGAAATTCAATTTATTGAAGCTGAATTTAACTTTTCTCCTCTTGAACTGAAATTTTTGGATCACACTACAGACCATGTTTTAGAACATAAGCCTTTTGAACATGAACATGAAAAAGTGGTTGAACACACATTAGATGATGGTTGTAGAATTGATTTAATAGAATTAGTATATGTTCATTGTTATTTAACAGATGAGGATATTTTGAAATAGATTTATGACATTGTTTAACCTGAATCTTTGAAAAGTGACAAAATAAATTCTCTTCCCTGTCTGTCACTTATATCCTTATCTGTAAAGGGTGAAAAAGATCATCATGATATTGATAGTAGTTTATAGGGATAATTAGAATTTATTTCCACTATACATGATTTAGTTCATCCCTTAATTGAATCTTATCTTGAACATACACTTCAGTATTCACCCACAAGCGCCCCGGAATTTGAACCAGTTAATGTTGAAGTTGAGAGAGAAATCCAGGAAAATAATGATAAACCATTTGAAGAACCTTGTACTATGTTGTACCTTCATGTGAAATCAACTCTTGATAACACTGAACTTATTCTGGAAGTGGACAACACTGTACCCATAACTGTTAAAGGGTGTTTCTTATGGGTTAATTATGGCATTGAGAATTCAGTTTTAGTCTTCTCTAGTCTTGTTTCCCACAAATATTATCTTTATGTAAAAAATAAATGGTCCAATCACCTGTGGTGGTTTATATTAAAAAAACCACATCCACCTAGTGACTACAGTTAGTTGTTAGGTGAGTCTGGTTGGGGAATTTATACCTAGCACTGCATGGGAGAGAACCCACTGTTTTTCATTTGTTTCAATAAAATTTTTATATTTAAATAAAGTCTAAATGACGAGTTTAAATTCAGTGCTTCTTGGGAGTCAACCCATGTTCTTTTATTTGTGTTTACTTTTGTTCTGTTCTTGTTTTACTTTGAATAAAGTTCTATTGCGATTCCTTATGTTTGCATTGTCTCTGTTGTATTTTTCTTCCTGGTTTATATGTTCTGTCTCAGGTTTCTGCTATTGGTTTTCTTGGAGAAGTGTAATTCCCATACTCGAGGGAAATTGATAAATATTTTCAGGTAAGTACTCAATTCATAATTGCTTCATTTCATTTTTCTACTCCTTAATGATTTATAAAAAAACCATCTTACTTAAAAAATTCTGTTTGTTTTAAAAATTCTGCTACATGTTTGCTGAAATCCTGGTGTATAAATTTCTTATATAATAAACTCTTACTGCATGTCACTAAGTTGAATTAAAAAAGTCTGCATGTACTTCAATGGTGTAAACTAAAAATCAATGTTTAAAATCTTCTCACTACATGAATTTTAGTGGGGGGGGTACATGCTACTGATATTTTGAATCTTCTTTAGTTTGGGGTGTTCTAGTACTCAATTTTTTTTTGCTCTATTGAATATGTTTTTGAACACAATATTTAAAAATGATTACACCCAATTCTCTATGGACCAACAAGTTTCATTCTTGGTTTTTACTTTAATTGAAAATCTGTGACACTGGACATAAATGTTAATGCATATACTTTTCAAAGAACCTGCTGATTATTTATTCATTATGGAAAACAATATTTTTGATCTTAATTGAGACCCATTATACATGTCATCTTTCTACTAAATTGTAAATCTGTTTTGAACCTTAATTGATTAATTATTATTCTCTATATTTAAAAGTCAACTTTGGGGACAATGTCGAGTTTTATGTATTGGGGAGGGAGTCAATTCATGACGGTGCTAAACTATGCTTTAATGTAAGTCCATCAATTCCCACTGCAATTTCAAACTTTTTGTTAAAATGGATTAATTTTTTCAAAATTCTTGCATAATTTTATGCTTTACACTTCTCTAAATTGGTTCTTTCCTTAGGAGAAGTTCCTTACTGGTATTTGAGAGCTTATTTGAGTATGAAATTGATGACTTTGGATGATTACAGAGTGTTCTTACAGTGTGATTTGATGGAAATTTGGTCAAGGAACTACTTCTGGTATTGATATGGGTTACATATTTTTGGAGTTATGGTCATACGCTTTGGAACTGGATGTTTGATTCTGATTCTAGGAGCCTCATTCATTTCTTTTAAATTATTAAAGGTAATTGCTTTAGTGATCCTATGTAAATGAATTTTACATAAGTCTTCTGAAACTGGAGTAATTTGGGCATCTGGGATCCCGTGGTGAGTCTCTGAGACCCTAGATGTTGGGTGCATTTATGTTAACTATTATCCCTCTAAACGCTTTGAATAAGTGCAATACACAGTGTTCAACACAATGATACATGGATTGGGAATAATAAATAATGTGTCTAGGGTCAAAAATGGGCTCATTTAGGTGAGGGGAATGATGAACACCAAATTAAGAAGGGATCAGTTGGTTTATATTGAAATCTTTTAGGTTGTTTCATTGAGGTGATTCACAAATATATTATAAATTTCTAGAACCCAGAGATAAATTCAAAGTACAAGTATTCATGGTTAAAGTCGTAATTCCATTGATATTTTATCTCATGTCATTCTTGGACTTAGATCGTGAGATTTAATTGATGCGAGTCACTAAGTTCTATCACGTTTGAGGCATGACATCTTCTTTGATGGATAGTCTTTGCTATCTTGATTACCAGTGAGTCTTTTTTTAAGCAAGTTTCATATGAGTAACTCATTTTCATAAAGCCTCCTATTATATTTTGTCCTCTATTTCGAGTGCTGGACATGTTACATTTTGAACAAAATCATAAATACAATTTACTGTTTTTCAAGGAAAATAAAACCTGGGATTGTTTGAGGACAAAAACTGCTTAATTGTGGGGGAATTTTATGTGGCCTTATTTTTAAACAGTTTTCCACAACCTTTTTATTAATTTTTAAGGATTTATTTAATTATTTTTACACTTTCTATCTAATAAATGCACTTTTGTATTTTTATAAATAAATTTGTCAAATATTCATTTTTTATAAAATTTTATTTAATTATGGAACCCTAAATAGTTGATTTATTCCTTCTTTGTTTTTAATATAACTAACTTTCAATTTTTTTATTTAATCTATATTTTTTTATTTAATTCAAATTTTCATTTTTAATAATTATTGAGTTTTTTAAATAATATACTTTTAATTTTAAATGTCTACTCAATCGGTAACTTAATTACCGCTTGCCAGACTATCATTATCTTAGAAACCGATAGTAGGGTAACATTTTCTCTACTGGTATCCTGGTTAATGGTATTGCCTATCGGTGACCTTACTTGTATCAGTGACCTTTGTCACCGATACTTTTTCCTACCAGTAGATCTTATTTAACTATAATGTTTCCCTTTAATTTCTACCGATGAGCTCTATAATTTTATCAATTGTGGTGAGTATTTAGTTTGGTAAAGTTAATTCTGGTTCACTTTTTCATAAGTTATTTTTTATTTTAAACAATCATTATTTAATCATTGTAATCTTATTTAATTAGCTTAGGCATTATTTTATTAATTAATATTTTAAATAAGTTACATTAAAATAAGTTATTTATATTAATTAATTTTTTTAGACGTCCTGCTCATCATTTAAGTAAGTTAAGTGTGTTTTTTAAAATAATTAAATTGGTTCTCCCTTAATTATTTAAGTTCAAATAGTTAATAAATAAATTAATTAATAGTATTTAAACATTAATTATATTATTTTATGTATGAATATTGGGTTTTAATTCAAATTTTTTATTTTTTTAGTCTATTGATAAGGTAGAAGAGCTCTTGCGGTGACTCATTGGGTCACTGAGGCTTTTTATTTTTTCTCATTTGCTGATATTCTTAAATTAATTTATATAGTTATTTTATTTTAAGTTTATTATTATCTTAGTTTATTAATCATCCTGTTTTTAATTTATGTTTTAATTAGTGAATAATTGTATTTTTGGTCTTAATATTTCAAGGTTTTATAAAAATCATGTTTTAAATTTATGATTTTCATCTTTAATTAATTAGGTTCAATATTCATATTTATATTCCTTATGTTTTAATTTGTAGTTAAAAATAATTTTTGAAGTTTGCGTTAGTTATTTATTTTAGATCTAATAGTGATTTATTTTAATGCATTGTAACGGTGACCTATCCTGTTTAAAACTATCATTGAGGGTTCACTTTTGGTGTATCAGTGACCTTGCCTTGTGCTGCTCCTTTTTATTTCACTCTGAAAGTAGCCTTTCCTCACTGATGATTTCCTTCTATCGGTAGCTACATATACACCTCTACCTCACCGAATTATTTTTCTCACAGATAAACATCAACATCACTTTTCACCTTGGCAGCTCACTGATAGCATTTTCTCACCGATACACCTCCCCCACATTACCTCACCATTACCCATTTATCATCATCCTCACTATTACCCATCCATGCCTTTACTTCCACATCCCCTCACTATTTGCCTCTTTTCCAAACCTCACTGATAGCCCTTGTTTCTCCACCTCACCGATAGGTCACGTTCCCTGTTTCATCTCTCTAACCACACCGTTACCCGTAATTTTCAACCTCACTGATATACTACCCTCTGCTTCAACCTTTTACACACTGACTCCATATAGACAACAATTTTTCCCAGTACCAAACCTGAAATAGGATGATTTTCAGATCTGCAATCACTACCCTCGACTCTCATTCTCAAGCACGAGCCGAGGCCAGCGCCATGCCATGGTTTGAAGGACCGAGCCGCTGCTTTGGAGGGGATTCTATTTCATATAATCAGCACCGCCCCACCTGTTATAGACGAGAGACCTACTTCAGCTGAGGATAATCCCAGTGCTGGAATGCCGCACCACCATGTGTGAGGAGGAGATGATGAGCCACTGGACCCCTTGGTTTGTTACTGCTAATGTTTTCCGAGGGAACTTCGAATCACCCTGTTGCACTGAATCGAACCAGGTCCGACACTATAACCAAGGCCAATTCCGAGCAGAGGAAAACCGGACCATCGTGGGTTCCTACTGAATAGATGTTGCTGTTGTTCTACGCTACTAGAGGAGAGCTGCCACACTACATTACTGGAAGAGGGGAGGCCCTGCTGTGTGCCACATGTCCTGAAGAAGAAGAAGACCTCCTCCATGTTGTTCTCCGATTTGGGGATGAGGATGGAGTTTAACAAAAAATTAAAATTATTATAATAAATAAAAATTAATATTAATAATATTAAAGTTAAAAGTATGAAGAAAAAAATATAATAAAAGGAAAAGTTAAAGTTATATTAACTTTACATAAATCTTACTTTAACTAAGTCAAGTGAATATTAAAATTTATTAAAGTTATAAATTTAAAACGTTTATAATTTTATTAAATAGATAAATTGAAAATTAAAATATAAAACTAACTTAATAATAAATGTAAATAATAAATTGATTTACTGATTATAGTATTTAATTAATAATTATTTTAAATAAATTATAAAACATACATATTAATTTAAAAACACTTAAATCTTAAGAAATAATTTTAATTACTGAATTAAAATTAACTAAATAATTAATTAAACTAACATCTTAATTTCTTTTTAATAGAAATTATAAAATTATTAATATAATATTAAATATTAACTTAATTATTTATTTATTTATATTGTAATTTTTAATAACTAAGTTAAAAATAATAACATTTATAATATAGTAATTATTTTATTAACTTAATTAAATTAATAACTCTTTAATATCTTATGTTTTATCATAGTTAATAATTTTATAAAAAATTTAAAAGAAAAAAATTATCAATTAACTTAAGATAAATTGTAATGAGTAGTTGAACAATTTTCATTAAAAATTATTATTATTTTTCATCTCATTTATTTATTTGTCCATTCTATTTTATTTGCATGTTCATTCAAAAGACAAGTTTACATCCATGTGCATATAACTAAGTCAGCGGAAGTTACTTACGAGGGAAAAACTCGTGCGACGTGTTTGTCATGAAAAAATGTACATTTTGAAGTACGTGGCTGAAGAACTTGTGAAGTCAGTGGAGATCGAGTAGTGACATGCAGTAGATGACAGCAAGGTATTAAAGTAGGGTAAGCAGTAGATTTCGGGGACTCTCATTCGACATTCCATGAACACATAAAACAAGAGCGGAGACTCCCAAAAGATTGGAGAGCAGACAAGGAGGCTTAAGAGCCTGAAGGCAGAGCATTGCAAGGGAAGTTTACCTTCCCTCTATCCATAATTTTTTACTCTGATTTCGGTTACATTTCACTACATTAATCAATATGATCAAATGATGATTTTTTTATCATGGTAATTCAATTCTGTTAGTTAATCTTCCAATATTCTTCATTCCCTTTTCAATTTTCAGAATCATATTCAATTGGCGAGATTGAATATAGATTCTCTTTTCAGTTGTTTCACACCTTAAATGTTTTAAAAATCATAAATTCATGATCTTCTGGTGAGGTTGTTTGGGAATGCTTTTTCAAAGCGTTAATGTCTTTAACATTGGATGTTTACGGTGAGATTATTTTCCACTGTTATGTTGTCCATTCTACAAAGCAGTTTGACTGAATTTGGAGTGGCGAACTCCTTAAGTCAGTCTTCTGTTTGTCAAGTTTTTTTGGGGAGGGAAACTTTTCACCTTTTCTTCTGGAGGTGTGATTCAATTATGTGGAGTGGTGAAGAATCCTTTAAACCAGTTGTTGTAATTTTCATGTATTTTTCTTAATCAGTTCCTTCGACCTTACTTCTTAATTTTAGTATTTTTCTCTCTTATGCAAGTTTTGCAGTAGTTCATATTTTATTAGTATTCTGGTAAGTGATTTAGTTTCTGTCATCATTTTTATCTTACTTATTATTTAAATTAAAGTACAAAAAAATTGTAATGTAAAAACAACTAAAAATGAACACTCACTTCACTATTGAAAACAGTAGAGTTTAATAAAAATAAACCTCTAGAAAACTCATATACCTTCCCTTGGGTTCAACCCCTCACTACTATACTAGTGTAGGTTTATAAATATCATTTTGAGGGTCGTGATGACCTCTGGCCTGTTCACTAACCTTTCTGGACCCAAGAAGATCTGGGTACCAAAATCATTTTCCATTTAAACCTATTTTGTAGGAGACCTTCTTGAAGAGTTCTCACAACAAGGTATGGTACCTGGACAGTGGATGTTCATGGCACATATCTGTAGATTACTATTTCGTTAAATTCTTAACAAATTTTGATGGTGTCCATGTCACCTTTGGTGATAATTCTAAAAGAAAAAATCATCGGCCTTTGAGAGATTGGTAACATTAATTTTGATTTAATTTCTAATGTTTTAATTTTTTATGGACATAAATATAATTTTTTTGTATTTCTCAGTTATGTGACGATGGCTTTAATGTTATGTATGAAAATTATTCTTGTAATTTTTTTAATTCAAAAAATGTTCTAGTATTTTCTACTATGAGAAATGAAATTTTTTATGGTGTTGATTTAACTTCTTTAGCCAAAGAAAATGTTACTTGTTTAAATGCTTTTCATAAAGAGTCTTGGCTATGGCATAGAAGATTAGGACACTGAAACATTTATTCACATAAAAATTTGACTAGGAAGAACATGGTTAGAGACCTACCAAATCATGAATTCCTAAATGACAATGTTTGTAATCCCTATCAAAAGGGAAAGGTAACATAAAGTTTTTTTAATTCAAAGAAAGAAGTTTCCACTTCTCATTCACTTGAGTTGGTTCACATGGACTTGTTTGGAAATTCTAGAGTTTCTAGTTTAAATGTTAAGCACTATGTCTATGTCTTAGTAGATGACTTTTCTAGATATACTTGGGTATACTTCTTAGCTCATAAGAGTGAAGCTTGTTCTTACTTTGTTAAATAATCCAAGTCTGTAGAAAACCTTAGTGGACATAATATTAAGACACTGAGAAGTGATCATGGCCGTGAGTTTGAAAATCATGAGTTTTAATCATATTTCTCGCACAATTTCTATAGTCATAAGTTTTTTTCCCTAGGACACCTCAACAGAATGCTGTAGTATAAAGAAGAAATAGAACCCTTTAAGAAATTGCTAGAAATATGATTAATGAGTATGATCTGACTATTTATTTTTGGGATGAAGCTGTGAATACATCTTGGTATATTATCAATAGAGTCATAATTAGACATGTTCTTAAAAAACCCCTTTTGAACTATGGAATAATAGAAAACCAACTTTAGTTACTTTAGAGTCATTGGCTACAAAGTCTTTATTCTTAACACCAAGGATAATCTTGAAAAATTTCCTCTAAAAGTGATGAAGAAATCTTTCTAGGTTATTCCATATCTATTAAATATTATAGAGTCTTTAACAAAAGAACCAAATGTGTGGAAGAATCTGTTCACATCGAGTTTGATGAAACTGATCCACATGAGCCTAAAACCTCCCTTGAAAATCATGAAGAAGATTTGACTATTCTGAACCTTAAGGATAAACTAAAGAACCTGCATTAAAAATATCCAGTTCTAGAAATATTCTAGAATCTGCTTCTATTAAACCCGAACCTATAGATGAACCTGAAATTTCTAGTCCTACCTTTACTAGATCAACTAGGATTCTAATGAATCATCCTTTAGATGTTTTTGTTGATAATATTGGTAGAGGGACACAGACTAGAGCTTCTATAAGAAACCAGGTTGAACATCAATCCTTTCTTTCAAAGATAAAACCTAAAAATGTCAATGATGCAATCAATGGTAAATTTTGGGTAATGGCAATACAAAAAGATTTAAATCCTTTTGAAAGAAAAAAAGTCTGTGAATTAGTTGACAGACCCAAGGAAACTTTAACAATAGGCACTGAATGAGTTTTTAGAAACAATGTTGATGAATCTATTAATATAGTAAGCAACAATGCTAGGTTAGTTTCACAATGATATATTCAAGATGAAGGTATGGACTATGAGGAAACCCTTTCCCCTGTATATATATTAGATGTTATTTGGATCTTACTTGTCTAGGATGCTCGTTGGAATTTTATGTTATATCAAATGGATGTCAAAAGTGCTTTTCTAAATGGTTTTATAATTGAATATGTTTTTGTTGAACAACCACCTAGATTTACTAATTCTCATTTTCCAAATCATGTTTTTAATATTTCTAATGATCTATATGGTTTGAAACATGATCCAAGTGCTTGGTCTAATAGACGTAGTAATTTTTCTTATTTCAAAAGGTTTTACTAAAGAGATTGCTGATCCAACTATTTTTATTAAAAGAATTTCTAAAGTTGTTTTTATAGTAAAAATATATATTGATGATATTATTTTTGGATCTTCTAAACATTCCATATGTACTGATTTTTCAAAGAGTATGAAAAAATGAATTTTAAATTAGTTCAATGGGAGAACTTAATTTTTTTTTTGATTTCATTTTTTTCAAAATGAAAATGGTATTATCATTAATTAAAATAAATACACAAAGTATCTTTTAAAACTTCTTGGTTTGGATAGTATTAAGGAAATTGATACTCCTATGAGTTCAATCTGTAAATTGGATGTAGATTAAACTGGGAAACCAGTGGATCAAAGCAATTACAGATGTATGATTGGAAGCTTACTTTACCTTACTTCTAGTCGACCAGATATTATGTTTAGTGTGTGTATGTGTGAAATATTTCAAGATAATCCAAAAGAATATCATATACTTACTGTTAAAAGAATTTTTAAGTACCTTAAACACCCTATAAACATAGTTTGGTTTTACCCAAAAGGACAATCTTTTGAGCTAATGAGTTATTCAGATGCTGACTTTGCTGGTTGCAAGTTGCATAGAAAAAGCACCACTAGAACATGTCATTTATTGGGAAAATCCTTAGTATCTAGGTGTAGTAAAAAGAAGAATTCTGTAGCTTTTTCCAATATAGAAGCAGAGTATATAGCTGCTGGTAGTTGCTGTGCAAAAATTCTGTGGATGAAACACACTCTATTGGACTATGGAATGATTTTAAGCATGTTTCTATCAACTGTGACCTCACCGATGTAACCTCACCAATTTAACCTCACCGATGTAACCTCACCGATGCAATCTCACTGATGTATCCTAACCGATGTATCCTCACCGATGTAACCTCACCGATGGGCCTCACTGATAGGAATTCTAACCGATTGACCCTATCGATGAGTGCACTATTTTAAACTTCTGTCTGCTTCCAGAATCTGAATTTTTGTTACTTTATTTCATTTTATTTATTTATTTTATGATTCCTAAATGATAAAACAATGTCCTAGCTACTCCTCAATCCATCGAGCCTCAAACCCTTTACCCTCAAATCTTAGCTCTCGAATCTCTCAAAAATCCTAAATCCCTTGAACCAAGGGATGGAAAAAACCAAACTCCCTACAATCAGAGATGACAATGATGATACGAATGCAAACAAGAAGAAGTTTGAGCCAGAAGAAAGTGGTAGTGTTGGTAGATCTAGGTCGGGTAGGTGACCACGGATCCCTCATTTCTATAATAGAGTTATTGTGATTGAAAAAGAGCGATGCGTGGAATGGTTGTTGCCTAGAAAATTGTTAGTGCTCAAAGTTTTGGAAGATCAAAAGTGGGTAGATTTATTTTTGAACAACATTGGCCACTACTATCTGAATCTAGTGAAACAATTTTATGAGTTTGTAAGCTTTGAGAAGTCAGAAGATGAGAACCGAGTGATTTCTTTTGTAAATGTAAAGGATATGTATTTTTCATCTATTGAGTGGGATGAATTCCTGAAGGTTCCACGCGATGGTGTATCTAGATATTTCTCGAAAGCTATACCACCAACAAGTGATATATTCGATTATTATAATTCCTTGGAGGAGCTCACCGGTGATGGAAATCAAAGAAAAGTGTTGGCTACTGAAATGGATGGAGAGAATAGAATGATGTTCAAATTTGTTTAGCATTTCTTAATACCAAGGATAGGGGACTTTGTGAATTTAATATATCATCTACCACCTACATCTCTGGAGATGTTTTGTAAAAGTGAATCTATGCAGATTGCTGATGATTCAAATGGAAGACATGACAAGGCCAAAAAAAAGACTAATGCCCTATTCTTTGCCAATTTGATCTCAGTGATGATGAAAGTGAAAGGGGTAGCTGAGTCTCAAGATGAGACAATGGTAGTAAAGAACGAATTTTGTATCACAAGAATAGTGTGAGAATAAATGATGATAAATGGGAACACATGGAGAGGAGAATGGGTTAATGATGACAAGAAGGTATATGATAAATTAAATCATTTGGATCATCCTTCAAGACCTAAGGATGTGAGGGATCCAGGTCTAGGACCTGACGAAGAAGAACTTGAGTACAATGATGAGAATGAAGTAGAAGAGACTTCTATGGATAATGTAAGGGATCAAGACTTACCTCCAAGTCCTGCTTCTAAAATTGTATCTTCTAGATAGGAAACTCCATTAGAAGAAGAGACTCTTGATGATGAGGAACACCAGCTAGCCCCTTAGCATAAAGAAGAGAAGGAGAATGAATATGAAGCCTATGATTCTATCTTCTTAAGACTAAGTTCATTAATTGGAAGCTCAGTTATTCCTAGTAAGGATGTAGTAAGAGAAATGGAAGAACCTGTACTAAATTCAGAGGACCCTCCTACTATTGCAGAGATAGAATTGATTGTAGAAGATTCTTTTGAGGAATAAAGACCTGCTAAGAATTTTTTTGTTGTATGTGTGAATGAACCCATTGAGGGAGAGAATAAAACCATGTTTGGATGTGTTTCAGTGGCTGTTGAGATAGAGGACTGGGCAGATGACCCAGGTCTTGTGGTTTGTGGATTAGACTATCCTGATTCTAATAATGATGCATCCCTAAATAGACCAATGACCATTTATGATGTTGAGACTGAGTTGTTACATGAAGATGTGGACAAAATTCTTGACCTGGATAATTTGAAGAAAAATCATAAAGTCAGTTTTATGGAAGAGACAAGGAAGATTGAAGTTTCATTGGTGTCATCAATTATGTCAATTATGAATGACTCAGTGGCCACCATAACATCTGAAAGATCACCTATTGTAATTGCTCCTACTGATATGATCACCGGGGTTGAACTTGAATCCTTAATGGATGAGCTGAAAGAGTCTTTTAGTGCTTCTATTGTAGAGTTAAAGCACTGCTTTATTGAAGAGATGAGAAATTTTGAAAAATCTTTTGAACTCTCTCTCAGTTGTAATATGTCATCCTTTAAGGAAGAAATAGTGGATGAAGTTACATCCTTCCAGACTCAAGTATCTAGATTGGAAGCGGAAGTTGAAGCTCTAAGCCTTCACTAGTGGCTCTGTGGACTCATCTGACCCGAGAAAAGATGTGATTTCAACTGGAGATTCAGCTTGAGAAATAATGAAGATAGTATAAGACTATATGAGAGATGCTTCTTCCTCTCAAAAAAAATTTAAACACAAGGTAGACTCCTATTTTCAAAAGGTTTACACCAAGAATCTACTAAACAATAACTTCAAACATCTGTTGGAAAACCTAATGTTACCTCATGTCAATCAAGCCTTCAGAGAGCAAGTCAGAAAACTAAGGGAACTGACTCCAGCCTTTGAAAAATTCATAGAGGACAAGGATTATTTCATATCTACTATGGAGAGAAGAGGAGGAATAATTATGGATTTTAGAATTATTTTATTTCATTTCCTACATGTCAATGCAAGGCCAGTGATTGTACCTCCAGCATTACAAGCATCTGCCTATACTACTTCTCTTATTCAGATGACTCTAGCCCATGCCATTTGAATCCTTACACCTATCATCACTCAAAGAACTCCTCAGTACAGGCGAGGCACAGTTTCTATGGCTCAGCCTCCTATGATCATTTTCAGAATTCCTAAGCCTTCACCAGCATCCAGACAGTCTGAATCCTCTTCTGATCCAAAGGTAAAATCACACATTGAGTATGTGGATTGACTAGGTGGATAAGTATTTTGGTAGGAATCCATTGTATTTTGTTTTCATTCTCTGTACCTTTTTACAACATATAATACAAATGGATTTCTTTTCTTTATCATTTTGTTCCTCTTCACATTATTGTTTCCAAATTTTTGATTATCACAAAGGGGGAGATATATTATCAAAATATCAAAGGGGGAGAAATATTATCAAAGGAAGAGCTACCATGCATTTCCCCTCTTATATCATTGAATTTAATTCTACCTCTGATACATTATGTTCTATAATATACTGTTTTATATGAGATAATTTAATTTAATGATATATCCTCTGATACAGCTACTCACTATTTTAAAACTATAATATCATAAGTTGTGATTATCAAAAAGGGGTAGATTGTTGACCTCAAATATTTTAATAATCTCAATTATGCTTTCACATTCATTGATAATCCCAATTAATGATTATCTATATTCTAATTCACTCAATCTATGTCATTCTCTCTAATAATAATATTAAAATAATCCTTGAAATATGTTATTCAATGTTTATCTTTGTTTATATAAGTTTTGAAGTAATTCTAAATCACTCGGATATGTTTCTCATAAAACAGATAAGTTTTATCCATTGATCTGCGTATAGCTACTGATATAGAGCTATCAGTACTATGTCTACCAATAGACTTAGTCTACCGATAGAGTGATTCACCGATAATCCATGGTCACCGATACAGAATGGAGCTAACGATATTCATAAGTCTACCAATAATCATAATCACTGGAACTAAGAGAGCTACCAATACAGAATGAAGCTACCAATACAAAGTAGAGCTACAGATAAACCAAGATCTTCCGATAGACCAAGAGATACTGATATATAGAGTCACCGATACAGAATGAAGCTGCTGATACAAAGCATAGCTACCGATAGATCAAGAGCTACCGATAGAATGAAGTCACCATCATATAAAGATACTGATACCAAAAGATACTAATACACAGATTAAGAGCTACTGATATCAAGAGCTAGCGATACAAGTTCAATGAGCTACCGATAGAAGGTCACTGCTATAGATGGCTAACAATAGAAGGCTACCACTGTACACATCTACCAACATAAGGCTACTAATGATTGACCAACCATTAAAACTCTATACTCTCAATATTATTTATTTATTAAGCTAACGGATACATTTCATGTTTTTAATGCAGTTAATGTTATTTAATGATATTTGTTGGAATGTCAGAAAACCGTACCTAGTTCCCATGAAACAGGTAATCATTCATTTTTTCTGGAGCTGAAATCTATAAAAGAGAAGATAAAGATCTAGCGGCAAAGAGGATGATTACAGGTTGATCAACGAAAAGAAACTAAAAAGGCGCTTGAAGTGTGAAGTAGGAAGTGAAAATTGGTGCATACGGAATGACTATATCCATACTCCAAGAACACTGGACATACACAATGAAATTCATTTCTATAGGAGAACACAAGATGCATTCTGAGTGAAGAACTACAAAAAACACTTCAGCCACTCAGGATGATATGCTGAACCAGAAAACCAATGATGAAAACGACACAATGTTTTTCAGAAAAAAACCAGAGAAGGACTTAGAAGCTTTTCTGACCAACCAAATGAGTCCAGAGCTGCACTGCCAATCACTAAAGATATTCTAAACTCATTCATACTAACTTTAGTGATTCTTTTATTTACATTTTGAGCAGTGTGTGTAACCTTTTATTTTACACACACACACTATCTCATGAGATAAGCTGGAGGATTCTTAAATCCTCATTCAAACTCTATAACTCCTTTGTATCCCACTGTGGATAGTGGTAGAGGTCGAGTAAGACCTGGACAACTGTGAGCTATTGTTAGTTTTCCCACATAGAACTGTGGTAGTGGCCATTGAACCTGGACAGTATTTGCACTATTTTTTACCCCGATCCATGGTGCGGATCAATTTATATAAATTTTTTGAGAGGAATAAGTCTCGTCTTGAGACTGAACGTTTTGGTAACCTCTGCTGTGCATTTTTGTTTAAGTCATAAGTATAATATATATTTCATATTTCACTGATAACTACTTTGAAATATAATTTATTTTATATTTACATTGATAGTTAAATTAGAAAGTGTTTATACATATTGTAAACCAGTAAGATATCTTCAAAAGTTAATTTAATTTTCAGATTAAATTAACTGAGACCTAATCATTCTTTGAGAAACTAATTGAACATTTACAATCTGCATAAATTCACTACCGTTTAACATTGCCTTTAAATAAGGGATTTTAAGAGAAATATTATTAAAATAAATTTTTAATTGGAACTCAATTCACCCCCCTTGAGTATCCACTCAGACCAATACATAGTTTCTTAATTAATCTAATTTCAACCTATTTTCTCAAATTTAATCATATGCATTCAATGACTCATCAAATTTACACTAATTTTCTTTGAGTTACTTATAGACACACATAATTGCTATGCATAAAAATAGAGAAAAATGAATCTTACATATCAATGACATAGGTATATTTCATACCCAATTCTACTTATCTCAAAAAACCTCCATAATAGATCCAAAAAAATCCAATTCGATTTATAACACTTTTTTAATCCTCAAAAAACATAATATAACATAATAATGTAGCGACCTGACCCTAGATAACCTACAGTCTATGTATACTATCAATTACATAGGAATGATTACAAGGAATCAATCCCCAAAGGACATAGAGTATAGTGTTCTTGGTAAAATAGAAACATACATGATACATTTATTATAAATGAATAAAAAAATTAAGTCATAATTTTTTTCTTCATTATAAATAAATAACTTTGAGAATGACCATATTCCATCTAGTATATACATGCATATCATTCACAGTATGCATCATGGATTCCTTAGAAAAATATATAATAAGGGTTAGATCAAATTCTATATAAGGGAAAAATATAGCTGAAAATTAATAAATCAATGATAATAGTCAATATATAAAGGTAAATAAATGAAAACACATTCCATGTAATTAATATACTAAATGTAAGTGAGTAAACAATATATATAGGTAATAATAGGAAACACATTCAATTTAAATAACTAGACAAGGGTTGAAATATGGTAAGGTAAGTAACTAAAACAACATTCCATTTATTCAATAAACTGAGAATGAAATGAATACATATATTTTATCATGTAAAAATCATATGGATAATAAATAATCAATACAAAAGAAGGCAATTCTTATTTATTGGACATCATGCCTTAGGTGAAAGAAAACATCAACTATCATGATCCATTCTCTAGACTATTTAAAACTTTGGATAGAAAACATTTAATTTGATAAACATATTTTTCTAATGAGAACATATCCATGCATTGAGGAGCTATATAAATTTCGGTCCCCAGCCATCATTTCATGTCTAAATCCTTCTTCATACTGATTAATAATTATAATTAACAAACAATTTTCCTTATCAAATATCAGTATTGAAAAATAATATGGAATTATCAATATTTCCAAAAATAATAAAATAACAATGAATGTAGAGATAATATGTAAAATGGTATATGATTTATGAAATATAATATCCATGAAAAATGATGTGGATAATTTAGGAAAAATTAAATGTTTAAGGATCATAAGAGATTTAATACTTTAAGGGGACTAACAAATGAATAAAATCAGTGAATTTGAATACTATACTTGCCAAAATAAATCAAAATAAATCCTGAGGAAGATTATTGATGCTATCAATACAACAAATCCCAAGTGGATATTAAATAATGGTTGTTTTTATTGATGAATAGAAATACTATAAATCAATATCTAAAAAACATTCTTGAGGGAAACATCCTATGATTATGGAAAACCATTTTGAAATTTTTTTTTGAAAATAAAATTTTAAAATATTATATTCAAAAATTAATCTTCAATACATGAAAATGAATCTTCAACGAAATTGACAGATGTAAAAGCCACACAAACTATATGAGATAAAATAACATTCCTCTTATACAATTAATGGCTAGAAAATTCACTTGTTCAAAAAGTGAGATGAATATTCCTTTGAAAAAATTGGTATAAGGGAAAAGGTGAAAAATATATTTACCAAATAATTTAAAAAGCTATTCTTGAAAATATTTTAATAAAACCAGTTTTTTAGATGAAAACAGGTTCTCAAACAAAGGAGAGAAACATATTTGGGTTTCCTGTAAAACAATTCTAAAACATTTTGAGTACCATTATGTGTATGAATCTTACTAATAATCGAAAATTGTCATTAATAACCAATAGTGAAAAAAATTAAAGGTATTATTGTATAGTGGTCAAATAATTTCCTCGAATGGAAATACAATTGGATGATCATTAAAGATATTGTTAAGTAAAATAACATTAAACATTCTAATGTGTCCCATTCAAATTTGAATAATTTCAAATAATAATACACATGATGTAATAAAATTAAATTAATGTTTAAAACAAAATTAATATAAAACTACTAATTATATAATATAAACAAATTAGAAGTAGATACACTAGAAAAAATATTTTACCAGTGAACATGATATTTACCTCACAACTATAAAAATGTACAATAATAATCTCATACCTTGAGTATTACTTGTCTCGTGTGAATTTATATTCATGAGTAATAATATTATATTAATTATATATAAGATTCATAAAAATTACAAAAAATAGAATATACTTTTATTTGACTTAATAATATATATTAAACAAATAAAAAACAATTAAGTTTATATTTGGGGTTTTGACCTAATTCCGTTTATATATCAAAAACGACTTCGATAGGACAGCTGTGGTCAGTGGGGTCATTATATAAAATATATAGAATAATAATCATTAAATAATTATCATATTTATAAAAAAATTATACTTTTAAAAACAATCATTAAATATGGTTATGAAAAATCAATCAACGTTACAATTATAGAGATGGTATGTCATACATATACATGAGTGACGTTCGCATTTTTCAAGGATCATTATGGAAAGTTTTTTTGTAACAATATATCATTCATGAAAGATAATTATATCATTAATACCATGTTATATAATCATGTATACTTATATATGTAATTTTTGTGATGTTAAAGTAATCACCTAAAATTGATGAGGTGGTTGACCACACACCCGCGAGCGACGTTATAACTTTTAAAGTATGTGAAATGGTAATGATTAAAATGATATATATTATATTTAATGAAAGGTAAATATTTATTTAATATAATATTTTTTTATATGCCAATTATTTAATTAAAACCCTCCATTATACATTCAGTTTATCATGTTATCGAATCACATTGCTTTCATGAGGTGGTAGTTCACACTTCCAAAAATGATTAAATCATTTTTACACAAAACAGAATGTATAAAGATATGTGTTGTAAAATAATTTGAATTTATTAAAGAAATAATAAATATCATATCTAAAATATATTAATATACTTTTCATTATAATGGCCACCAAGAGAGGTAGTAATAGTAAAAATAAACAACCATCGTTTCGTGAGGCGGTAGTTCATCGTACATGCAAACAATATGTTCATTACTAATTAGATGGATGTGTGTATTAGTGTAATAAAAAACCAGAATAAAATAAAATAACGTTATATTTTTGGATAATTTTTTCATCACTTAATAATTATTTAAAAATAATAGAATGTGTGGTGGAGTAAATGAATGAAAAGATACTTTTGGGAAACATTACCTTAAAAATTTGGTAACTTTTTTTGGTTTATACCAATGGGATTCCTTGGAATGATTTATACCAAAAGTAAGGATTCAATGTATAATGGATAGATTTTGGTAAGCTATTTGGGTAGATATTGTCTGAACATATGTTTTTCTAGAGGTTTTAGGTATGGGGAGAAGTGTTTGATTTTTATAATGAAGGAGTGGCACTCTTGTAATATTTTTAAAAAGGAATTCTTCCTATAATTTTCATGATTCAAGTGGTTCCAACAATTGTAAAATTTCAGTAAAATAGATTATATGGTATAAATATTTCCATCCAATATCTCTTGTACATGTTTAGAGGTCTTTTTGGTACTTAAGTTGAAGGTTTAGTCCCTTATTAATCTTAATATAATCTAAATCATTGCAATTAATTTTAATCACATTGACTAATCATTTTGGTAAAAAAACAAAATTGTTATTATTAGAGATTATAAACTATGACGATTCCAAATTTTGAAACCATTTTTAGAAATTATATTTATTTATGTTTGATAAATTGATTTAAATTTAATCCATCATGCGGGATGATAATGCGAGTTTTTAATGTCAATTTTTTTGAAAGATCACTATCTTTTTATAATCCATTTCAATGTTAAATTTATTCCAATGAAATAAATTGTATTAATTTATAAAAACATTTTTTAATTATACATTAAAACCAATTAATAGTTTCATTTATCCTAAAAATTAAATTATATGAAAAATATGTTTTGAATTAATATTCATTATTTTTAACTATTAATTGAAAAATGATATGTTTTTGAAAAATGTCAAAAAAACCATAAAAAACTAATTTTTATGTCTGGAATACAAAAATGAAGTTAATTTTCATATATTAAATCAATTTGAGAGAAGAAATTCATATTTAAAATGGGTTCTCAATTAAAAGGTGGTAAATTTCATTTATATAAATATTGATTTTTTGTGTGAATATGGGACTATTCTTATATTTTTCCAATCAAACCTAATGGAAAAATATAAAAATATTGTATTGAATATATAAAACATTAATTTCATTAAAATAAATCATTAATTTTAATTAATTATGTTTATTAATACAAAACTCCCTTGGATGCATAAAAATAATTAAATTTCAGTTTATATCCACTGGTTCTTTTTTTCTTTAGTCATTAATTGGAAAAAATGAATTCATTTTAAATCCATATAAAAAATAATGTTTCATAATTTAGTTAATAATGTTAATAACAACTAACACAACAACTAGGTTATATCATATTATATTAAATAATAATATTTTAATAGTACAATGTTATTTAGTGAAACATGGTCTTTAGTTTAATAGGTGATGTTGAGTAAGGTAACTCTTACTTGTAACTAATGCTAATAAAGAAGACCACTATTCCATTAGATGTATGCTAACTTACTGTTGTGTGCATTAAAATCTAAATAATATATTATATTATATTTATGATTGTATTGTATTAGGTTAATATATTCCATTTTTAAAAATGGTTTTTTGTGTCATAAACAAAGTTGAATAAAATGATGTACTTTAGAATTTCATGGTGTTACATTTTCTCTAGATTAATTTAATTGAAATTATGAAATTTAAACTCTATATTAGTAATATATTTTCAATTATTTCTTATATTGAAATCACACATCCTGAGATGGGTTTATAAAACATCCCCTACAAAATAATGAATGTGATGTACAATATCTAGATGGAATACCATGTAACAAGGTCTCTAAAAAGGATAAAATTTCTCGAATGTCAAAATATGTACTTGGAGGAAAAGGCTAAATATTTATAGGGAGTTATTGAGGAAATTAATCACAAAAAATTGAGAATTTAAATAGAGTGTCGATGGCCTCATTTCCATAAGTCTATGTTGATTTTGAAGACCATTAGTTCAAAAAAGGTATTAGCAAAGCATTTTATTTCTATGTCATTTTCATAATTTTTGGAAATTCTTTTATTAACCAAGAATATAAGGAAATATTCTAACATGATAGGTTTCTTTTTTGTATGAAAAATCATAGATTTTTATTTTGTGTCAATAAAATTGTAATTATTCCCTTTAATATAATAAAAATTTTACCAATATTGAATATTTTTATGTCTATAGAACTAAAATAAACATTTAAAGGAGTTTAAGGCCTATAAAAGAGTGGAAGGTCTATCTATTTTTTTCTAACTCTCTTTCAAAAATAATATAGTTAATATCTTAATCTATAATATGAAAAATCGATATTATGGGTTCATTATTAAAATTTATTCATCAAACTATTTAATTAAAAACATTGAAAAACTAACTAAGATATTGGTGAGGATAGTGGTTGGAGTGAAACCCTTATCGTCCACTGGTCATAGTTTCATGCCACACATATTTTCTGAACATGGTAGGTTGTCACCCATCATACAATTTATCTTTTTCTAAAACCATGTTAATATAATTTCCAAAAATAAATCTAATGGACATCTTGGAAATAATGTTAATTACATAATTAAAATTTATATTAAGTTTCCATTAAAACCCGAATACAATAATACATCAACCAATTATTTACACATTAGTACGTCATTTGTATAGGGATTATCTATGACATCATTTATATAATTTTTAAATCATTACACCTTATCATCAATCTAAAAAAAACATTGGATTAACCAAGGTCCTTCATTGGCATATCTATCAAATCATTTATAATGGTTTCGGAATAAAAATTGAATTATCATATCGATTCCTTATAAGAGTGTCAAAATATTTATGTACTAAGGCCCATAGTTGTGTACCAGGTTACAAGGACTCGGGCTTAGAAAATTTTGTTAGAGTTATTACACCAAGGTACATCTGTTTCAGAACCATATCAACTTGTTGTATCAAGACTGAGATTTATATCTTGTACGACCCAAATAATCTATACCTTACAATAATTATATGATTTTATTCTCTACTTATCCTCATATTATACCTTAGTGTTATGTTCTCAAATTTATGTTTTCTTAAATCTAGTACCGAATGTTTCTAATAATAATCATATGTTACCAACTATAGTGACCTAACCATAGATATCCTAGAGACAATGTCTGTTATCAATTACATTGTAATGATTAATAGGAATTACGCTTAGAAGTTCCTAGAGTTTTTTTGTCCTGGTATACCACATATATAAATAATATATTTAATACAAAATAATACACTAATTATAAAATATTTTATTTCATTCTAAATAAATAATAGCAAGAATAAAATTATTCAAATAAGTATATTTCAAGATATATTTAATATTATGCTTCATGGATTCATGGGGAATGAAACATAATAGAGGTGTTATAAAATTATCAGTAAATGAAAAATATAGCAAAAGAGATAATCAATTAACAAGAATATTAATTATATCAAGGTAAATAACTTTACACACATTCTATGTAATGAAAAAACTGAATGGAAGTGCATAAAAAATATTTCAATGTAATAAATGGAAAGACATTTCTTTTAAATAAATATAAAAGGAAAAATATATATTGAATAGTATGAAAATGAAAACACATTCCATTTAATCAATTAACTGAGAATGAAATGCATCCATAGATTTTATCATTCCAAAATCTCATTGATAAAAAACAATGAATTAAATTGAAGGAAATTATTAAATATTGGACGTCATATATCATGGATAAGAAAACCTATACTATCACTATCCATCCTTTATATGTTTAAAAACTAGAGATAAATATAAATTTAATTTGACCACATTATTTTTCTCAGTAGAACCTATTAATGCATCGAAGAGCAGTATAGATTTTGGGATCCACCCATCATTTCATGTCAAAATCATTCTTCATATCAAGTAGTTATTTTAATTAATAAAATATATTCCTTTTCAAATATCCATATGAAATAAAGAATATATAATTGTGAATATTTTCCAAAATAATAAAATAACTATCTAGGATGTCACCATATGTAAAAACATATATCATTGAAGCACTAGTAATATACAAGATAAATGAAATGAAAATTTTAGGGAAAATTTTATGTTCAATAATCATAGGAGATAAGATATTTCAATGGTACTAACAAACAAATCAAGGAGGTGAATGTGACAAATATTCTTATAAAAATCAATATCTAACAATCATGAGGATGATTATGGATGGTATCAATACAACATATCCTATATAGAGTCAAAGAAAGGGATTTGGTCATTAACGAATACCAATATTAAAAAAAAATTCCAAATACATTCTTGAGGAAAATATCCATTTATTAGGAAAAAAAATTTCTTAGAAAATCAATTTTGAAATTATTTTCATTAAAATGTAACCTTCTATAAATTAATGGTTGATTCAAAGAAATTATGATGGTTACATCTATACATGCCATACGAGGTAAATAGAACATTTCTTTTTATACTGTTAAGGATTAGACAAATACCTTCTACAGAAAAAAAAAAGATTCCTTTGAAATAATTTTTAATAGGAAAAAAGGTAAAAAAAATTTTACCCAATAATTTAAAATTAAATTTTTCATGTAATTTCAGAAAAAATTATTGTTTTTTGAATAAAAAATATACTCCAAATAGAGAGGGAAACAAAGTCGGGTTTTTGGAAAAAAAAAATTCTAAAATAATATGAGTACTAGAGAGTGTAAAATGGTACTAATACATGAAAGTGTTCATGAATAACCAAAGGATATAAAATGATAGATCTTATTCAACAATGGTGATATAATTTCCTCCAATGGATATACCATTGAATGATTATTAATGTTATTATTGAGGAAAATAATCATTAAACATTATTAAGTGTTCCATTTCACCTTAGAACATTTTAAATAAAAATCCTGAAGAAAGAACAAAATTAAATAAAAGATTAAAATACAATAAAGAAAAAAAGGATTAATGAAAAAATATAACAAAAAAAGAAGTATATTCACATAATATAAGATGAAAATGGTGAAGGTGAAATTTATCTCATTGATGTAAAAAGTGATGTGAGAATACCTAAAATTCAGTATGACTTTTCCTTTGTGTTTTTATATTATGGAATAATAAACATGTATTCAATATATAATTTCATCAGGAAATTTTTAATTTATTTCCATTCAATTTTATAAAACTTAATATAATATTGTATACAACTATATAAACAAATATATTTATATCAGGTGTTTTAACAAAATTCAGTTTATGTGTCCAAAACAACTTTGATAGGTCGACTTTGGTCAAATGGGTGATTATATAACATATAAATAAAAATTATCAAGAAATAATTGTCATATTTATTCTTCAATTAGAATTTTAAAAATAATCCTTAAATATGGTTATAAAAATTAATAAATGTTTCATTCATGGAGACGGTAGGTCATACATATGCATTAGTAACATTTCCTTTGATCAAAGATTGTTATGGAAAGAAGAAAAGTGCCACTAAATATTTATATAATGATAATTATATCAGAAATACTATGTTATATAATCATATATACATATATACACAAACATATATATATATAGATAATTATTGTGATGTAAAAGGAATCACATCCTGTAGAGGAGGTGGTAGTTCACATCCACAAGAACAACATTATCTCTTTTTTTATGTGTGAAAGGGTAATCAAGAAAATAATATATTTTATATTTCTATAAATGTAATAATTTCCAGAATATCATATATATGTTTTATATGTCACATATTTTTAATTAATACTATTTTTTATACATTCCAAGTGTCTTCGTATCAAACCACATCGCTTTTAAGAGGCGGTAGACCACACTTTCACAAACAATGTTATCGTTTTTACACAAAATAAAACGTATAAAGATAAGTGTTATAATAGAATTATATAAAGTTAAATAAATAATGTATTTCATATGTAACATATATAAAATAGACATTAAATCATAATAAACACTATCAGAGGTGTAAATAGGAAAGATGAACAATCATTGTTTTGTGAGGCACTACTTCATCGTACACGTATACAGTATATTCATTACACATTAAATGGGTGTGTGTGTTATATTAGGTCTAAATCATATTAAAATAAAATATAATTATATAAAAGAAACATTCTTTACCATATAATAAATATTTAAACATAATTTAATTAATGGAGTAGTAAATGAAAGAAAATAGATTGATGGAAACCATTACCTTAAAAATCCGGAAACTCCATTTAGATTATACCAAATGTATTACATGGAATGATTTATTCAAAAAAGGGAGGATTAAAGGTCTAGGGGATGTATTTTTTTAAGATATTTGGGAAGATAATTTCTGATCCAATGTGGTTTAATAAGTGTGATTGATGTGTAGAAGTGGCCTTTTATATTGAATGAGGTGCGGCACTGTTGTTAAATTTTTACAAAAGAATTCATCCCACGTTTTTCTTGTTGAATGTGGCTCCAATAATAGTCTAAATTTCAGAAAATAAATAATATGGTCTAGATATTTCCATAAAATATCTCTTTTACACATTTATTTTTCATCTTGCACCTTAAGGGTAAGGTTTTGTCCATTATTAATCATAATTTAACTTTATTCATTGCAATTAATTTTAACAAAGTTCTCTAATACATTTTTCTAAAAATAAAATTTTGAATTATATAATTTATGAATTATTATTTTTTAAAATGTGGAATCCTTTTTAATGAATTATAATCATTGAAGTGTTATAAATTGATATCTCCCATAGGCGGGATGATAATGTAGGGGTTTAAAGTAATAATGCCTAAATAGTTTTTATGTTTCTATAATAAATTTAAAAAAAATTGATTCTAATGTAATATATTATATTAAATAATAAAAATATTAACTAATTAAAATTTATGACTAGTTAAAAATAAAATTTAATATTATAAAAAAATTATATAAAAATGCAGTTTTGAACTAAAATTTAATTTTTTTTTACTATTCATTAAAAAAATGAAATGTTTCCGAAAAATTTAAAAATTTTAACCTAACATAATTTTTTTTTTGTTTTGATTTCAATTATAAAGTTAAATATGAAATAATAAATCAATTAAAGTTCCAAATTTTTATTTAATATGGGTTCTCCATTAAAAAGAGGAAAAATTCCCTTAATAAAAACATAGGATTTTTTGTGAGAAATTGGGTTTGTTCTTATCTTATTCCCATCAAACATAATGGTTGAATATAAAAAAATATTGACTGAATATATAAAATATACTTTTTTTAAATTAATTAAATATTTTTATTTAATTTTGTTTATTAAAGAAAAACTCTTTTGGAAGAATAAAAAACAATATTTCTTTTTTATATCCAATTGGTTATTATTTTTTGTTTCTCATTAATTAATAATAAATTAAATCATTTTATATTCATATAAACAATAAATATTCATATATTAGTAAATAATATTAATAAACACTAACATAGAGGCCAATTTACATAATGTTATATTAAATAAAATATTTTAATAATATAGTGTTATTTGGAGAACTCGGTCTTGTGTGTAACACAAGTTGTCATGGGAGGTTACTCGTTCATGTAACACAATCTATCAAGGAAGGACTCTACTGTATGACATGGAATCTGACTTAGGGTTGTGCTCATTACCACTATAGAATATATTACATATTTCTTAATATCTAAATGTTTTAGTTCAAATACATTCCCCTTTTTACACTTGGTGATATTTTTCATTAACACTATTGAATACAATTTTATACATTGAAATTATGGGGTGTTACAAATAATATTTATTTACTATTATTAGGACTATTATTCTTGTATAGGAATAAAATAAAAAATATAAACTCATTTGAATCTTCATTTATCCAAAAATTCTTCTCCAGAAAAATACCCCCTCCAATTAATTTTTTTAAATTTAATAATTTTTTTTAAATAAGTGTAGACAAAAAAATGAAAACCAGAAACCAAAATTTCATCTAACCCTTCTAGAAAAAAATACTACATTCTAGAGGATACTTTTTATCTCTATTTCTTTTTTAATTCCCCCTGTGTGTTAGAAATCTTTATAAATTTACAATAACTTCTCTATATGATAATATTATTATTGGGATAAAAAACCCCCCAAAAAATATAATGTTCTCAATGAATCGGAAAATTATGTTCGTTTTGAAAAAATAAGTACATATAAGAATGTTGATTGTGTTTAAATAATTTATCGTACTCCACATATAACTGATAATTATCTGTTAAACACATATATTCACCTTGTTAAATACATCAAAGAGGGGTTGTTCTACAAATCATAATAATTGGATGTATAATATGATAGATTGGATAAATAAATTAGTTTATAAATTTGATGAATCATAGCAACCATCATCATAATATAATAATTTTAAAATAATCATTTAGAAATTATAGAAATGGGGCATGGAATAGGGGACGTGTTTAACAATGAAATTGGTAGTCATAAATCATGATTTATTTACATAAAAACCTAACATAGTTCTTTTTTTCTCTCTACCTATGTGCCCATAAAAAATTTATATTGAATTAGAATATTTATCCAATGCATTGAGGGGTTTTATAACTCTTGGGAACCCATCACATTAAAAAAATATTAAAAATAATTTTTTAAACATATATGATAGTTGATATAATTTATATATGTAAATAAATAAGAATAACATTGAAAACCTAAGATAAAATTGAAATAGGTAGCATAAATATATTATATATAATATCATATCAATAATCCAAAAGAAATCAATAGATTCAAGGTATGTACACAGGTGTTCAATATAAAGTACATAAGAAGCATTTAAGATAGAGTTGTATTCATTTAGAATATTTTATCACCTGTTAAATAAGAAAAAGCCAAATAATATATAAAACAAAAATAGGTAATTCCATATAAATAATAATAACAAATTACACATTGGCTGTGAAATAAATAAAACATTATCAACCTATATATGAATATTTTTTAAGAGAACATGTTTTAAAATTTAGTAGGAAATGATTTTTCATAAAATATAATAGTCAACATAAAAGAGATATTAAAAACTAATATCCATAATGTAGAGGAGAGAAATATAAATGTAAACATATTTATTATATTATAGGATAGAGAAGAACTAAAGGGGTTAGAAAAATTCAAACATATAAGATATATAGTCTCTAGAGAAAATACCAACCATATGGTCTATGATGCTTCATCATGCTTAATCCTACTAAATAAAAAACATATATTTATAAAAAATTCACTAAATCACAATTTTACAATTCCACAATGTGTTTTTAATCATTTATATCCATTAGATAATTTTTATACACATGTATTTCTAGATAATTTCAGGAGGAAACGTTTTTTCAAATAATTCCATTTTCGTTTCAATATATAATTATTTATAGTATCCCAAAACAATTACACATATAATTACAAAACATTAACCTTTTAAAACCATATAATAATACGTAACCAGAATGTAAACGTCTAATACCTTTGTGAGATTGGCAACATAATAAAAAAAATTAAACAGATAATCATAATAATTTACTAAAGTATTCATATTAATCTCTTAGATACCATCAAGATATTATCATGGTATTGGATTCCTAGTGTATATATAAAAAATATATGGAAATATAGAAGATTAATAATGTATTAATAAAACATTCATGAGGATGAGAAATTATTGGAATCAATAAGAATAACATGCCTTCCTAAATGATAATTATCATAAATCATAATATAAAAAAATAATAAAGTAACGATGATATGTTATAAAAAATCATTTGAATTTGATAAAAATACAAATGTAGAATAATTGTAAATATGTTATCATAACATAAGTCATGTACCAATGAAAAGATAAAATAACAGAATTTATTTGCTTCACATTCCACATACCATAAAAATTATATAATTAGATGTCAAAAGTTCCTGATCAATTAGTGAGATATATAATTTCGATCCCACGTATAAAACCCTAATACTTATAGAATTTCCATTCCATATATATATAAAATATTACATCAACCATACACATAAAAGAAAATTATAATAATGAAATGGGTTATATAGTAATATATCAGTGCTTAATAAAATTTAAAATCATAACAGTTTCTAATATATGAATAAAATGTAATTTCATTTGAGATATTTTAAAAAAAAGTTTTGTATTATTTACAACACATTTTTTTATTATGTTTTATAAAATTTGATAAATATTTTATGTAAGTGAAGATATTTTTTCCATAAAGTTGTTGGAGGATTTTAGGATGTTTAATTAATGTTGTTAAGAAATAGTCAATTAAATTTAGATGATTCCACGATGTTTCTGAATGTTTCCATCATCATGATAAAAGCCATGATAAATGATTTTGTTCAAAGGTGGAGATCATGCGTACAAGATGTATACCAGCAGATCAAGAGTAACTAATACTGATTTAGAACACAGTTCTCTTAACAGACTGCAAAAATAATGTCTAAATAGAGGTATAATTGTACGATTTCCATTAGGAGGTAAGTACAAAATTTGTACCAAAGAGGAAAATATTAGTTTAACAAACATACTAGGGTTTAATTTAATGGATATGTATTTGTTACAAGTCAATTTTCATGTAGTAGTTTCATAAAGGTTAGTATTTATTTTCCTAAGTGTATGGTTTGAGTTATAAATGGGCCTTAACGGTTAAAGATGCTTTTTAAGGGTAAGTCACATTATTCATGGCATAATGGTAATATGGACAATAAAAAGATGTATATTAAAAATATTTTTATATTAAAACAAAAAAATATACGAGATGAAACATATTTTAGTTAATTGGATGATTATTCAAAAGAAGATGATGTTGCTGAGTCTGTACAAAGTATAATAAGCCCCAAAATGTAAAATAAATACAAATATATGGATTACAAAGTATTCACAAGATGGATAAATTCATCTATGATATAGGAATTTTGAATTTTTTACAATGTAATCAACAATCATCAATGAATCATGCTTACCATATAGTAACTACTAGAGTTTTTGGGCAGAAAGTCTATATGATGTTCAATTGAAAATAGTTTAATACCTGTTTTATAAATGTAAAATTCATTAATACAAAAAAAATATGAATTCATTAGTTTGATTACATCAAATTATGGTCCTTCAGACAATGAAATCAATCAGACTGAGAAGATTCAAGTTGAGGAAAAATGTTTAAGGGATAGAGATAGTTTCGACATATGGTTGATCATTAGAAGAACACAATCGATATCACCAGATAGATGATTCTAAGAAGTTTCCCATTATGATTTTTTCAAATTAATGGAATTTATTATGTTTACTGATAGGATGGATGAATAGATAGATTCATCCAAATGATGAAATTATTTGATAAGTGGAATGTATAATGAGGAATAATGTTCTTAACCAAGATATCAGAAAGACTACATCAAGACAAAGTTCTCTAGAAGCTTTGAATATATTTTTAATTCCCATTATAATGATGATAATATGAAATATTTTTAAATCTAGATAGGATAAGTATTTGTGAATGATTTCATTATATTACAAGGTTATGGAAGTTCGATGAATTATATGTGTTCTAGAATTCTTTTGATAATTCATGAATATTTTATAATACATGATAGTTATACATTAAAATTATTTTTAGTGGGAAAATTAAATTGGGTTCCAACAATTTCCCTTTAAAGTGCACCTAAAAATATGGTTCCAATATAACACAAAATGTGTGTTATTAAGACTTGTTAAATATTCAAAGTACTGATATAAAAAGTATCAGAAATGGATACCAAATGATGATCCAATAGATGTAGTTTTGAACATATAATGTTTAATCAAAAAGTTGGTTGAAGAAATTAGGATCCTATTTGGGTAATTAGACATGAAATTAAAAGATAATATACATGATATAGATTATCAATTAAGGGTTATGAGCAATTTTTTTAGGCATATGAATTTTTTTCAGACAGAATACTGGTTTTAAAATAAGCATAGTTTTTTGTGGTACACCAGTAAGAGTACACTAGATAATGGATTGAAATAATGGAAGGACACCCACTTGAAAGAGGAAAAAATTATATGATTTTTTTAATTCATTTATTGAAATGTAGAGAAATGTCCTCAATATACTTTTGTCTTAGAAAACTATCCATAAAAATCAACTAGACTAACTAAAAAAAATACTATTTCTTATCATGAGATAGAAGGTTCCCAATGAGAGTTGGATCTCTTTGTATAGACTATATATTAATAGTGAATTTCCATGGACAGATGGGAGCCTCCAGGAAACCGATGTTGCTTCTTACACTAAATATGATCCTCGTAAATCTTACGTTCATTGATTTATATTATTACCATTGGATACTTATGAAATTGTTATAAAATCTTTTAAAGGTTGAAAACTATAACAAGTATTAGGGAATAATTTTAGATAATTTAAATTATAAAAATATCACCAACAATCCAAACCCCTAATTCATAGTGGTTATTATAATCATATGGAATATAAATTGGTATCTAAGCAAATATTTCACTATTATACCCTTATCATGGAAAACTAAACATAGTGAACACAACATGAATTTCTACATTCGGTGAAAAACTATCATGGTTAGAAAAATTATATGATATACAATGTTTTGTCTCTTGGGATAGATGTTATTGTTGAATCTATTTTTATATTTCCATCCATTGAAACAAATTATACTATTGCATTTTTTAACCTAATAATTACTAAGGTTCATAAAAAATATCAAAATTAAATATTAATGACATTGTTAGAAAATTATTTTATGTAAGAGATGTGTCTCAAAATTACAAGATAATATTTTTACATTCATGATAGTATCATTGATAGGAACACAAATGTGGAGGAAGAAAATATAAAAATTTATCATTTCACTTTCAAATATATTATAATACAAGATAATGAAATTGTTGTTGAGGTATTTAATTTACTCAATGAAATAGTTTTTATCAATAGAGTATTCATAGATGCTTTAGAAGGTTATACCATTATTAATAAATTTATGTGTAAATTATCTGACAATTTTGATTCCTAAATCTCTTTATTAGAAAATAATGATGATTTACCTCTTGATAAATTACAAAACATCATTTTTTCATATGAAATGGGGAATCTACCAACTTCCCAAAATAAGTCCAAGGATGCAACATCATTTATATCTATAGGAAAGGTGAAAATCCAATATGATGAGTTTGTTGATCCCACTGAATCCAAATATGAGGAGGATGATGATATGAATAAATCATGCCTCTTATCTCTAAATATTATTGAATTTTTAGAGGAAAAAATTGAAGAAAATTCCCACATAATGTTTTTGAGTGTAGATAATTACAAACTTTTTTATTTCAAGCCTTAAGATAAAATTAATGTAAAATTATGTTCTTTTTGATGAAAAACATCGATGTAAGAATTGAAACAATATTATATGTAATATAAGAAATCTAGTAGTGGTAATAGAAATTAAATTGGAATGAGAAGACGCATATTAATTAATAAAGATGAATATAAATCTATTTAAAATTTTCTTTTTGGATATAAAAATATTCATAATTTTAAAAAATTCGCAATAAATTTATCTAAAAGGATGATTCTTCAAACAATTAAGATAATATAGTTGAATAAATTTACTTATAATATCATCTAAGATAAAAAATTGTGGCATGTTTTAAGAAAAACAAAAATGTCAGGAAAGAAAACTAAATTAAGAAGAATGAAGGTGCGAAAAATGATATAAGAAAATATTATCTTCTAAAAAAATGTGTGTATATTGAGGATATGACGAATCTAAAATATAAAGTTGTAGGAAAAGAACATATGGTTTAAGATGATATCCCGAAAAATTTTATTAATGAATGTGATTTTCCTAAAGCTGAATAAATATTTCTTGAGGATGTAATCACCTTTAATAATATATTTAAAAAAATTCAATATGACATACGAGTTAAAATCAAAAATATCTTGACCTTCTATGAAAAGTATTTCCAAGAATCATGTAACGTCTTTACCCCATAAGCATAAAATTTTATCTAGTTATTCAATACATGTGGATGTTAGAATCAATTTTGAGAAATATTGTATTGTGAAATTATGAAATAAATAAATCCCATAAAAAAGAAGAAATTAAAATCCAAATGATGGATTTGTAATACCCAATAGGTTTTCATATAGAAAGACATACAAAATCAAAAAAGAAATACAAAAAAAGATCCTAATTCTTTATAAGATTGTGATTGTATGGATATTGTTGTTGTTGTGTAATCTATAGGAACTATACATATTATTGTAACAACATGTCTCTCACTATAATTAGGAATGATATAAGGGCGAGTAAAAATGGATGAAAATAGTGTAACCTACCTATGTTTTGGGAAGAATGAAAAGAAGAATTACAATATTATAGAAATTTTCTAATGAAAAATCAGCATGGTTTCTCGGATTAGGTTTACATAAGATGCTACAAACTAGTTCTCTTTGATGAATAATGTTTGAAATGCCTTTGGGCAGAATTTTCTTATGATATAAAATAATAGAAGGATATAAAAAAGAAATATGTGGAACGATATTTTTTGACATGAATCTAAATGCTAGAAAATGAAAAAAAACCATGGATTCGTGATAGTGGTTATTCCTCACACAATATATATGATATAACCATATTTAATTTTATTTAATAGATTCATGGAGGATTATTTACTTTTAAAAAGTATAGTTCCCTAATAAATATAGTAATATAAACAGCAAAGATCAAACAAAAAATTGATAAGAAAAACAAGCTTTATATGTTCAGGGGATCAAACAAAACATGATGAGTGTTAAATAACACTATGATGATGGAAATGAAGTTATATTTAGTAAAGATTTTGTTATCATCCAAAGACTACAATATGGAAAAAATTACAATGTGATGATGAACTAGAATAAATCATTTCTAGATTGGAGATATTTTTAATTTATGTTACTTATGTTCTAAATATGAAAATATGTTTTGGTAATAATGAATCAAGAATCATGGATTTAAAGTAAAAAAAATACAAAGACGATTTGCTAAGAAACATACCACTATTTACAAGGAAATGAGATAATGGTTTTAGAACATGATAGAATGGAATGATGGTAAGTGGAAGGAATAATAATGCTGAAATCTAATCCCCCAGACCACACCAGCTTATATATAGTAACAACTTTTAGATGATGAAACATAAATAAAACGTAATATTTTTTTTGTTACCTCTTTTATTGGTGACATCACTCGAATGACCATTATTATGTTTATGAGGTAAAAATCAGAGGCTACTGTAATGGTTTCATTTTTTAGAAGGTGTGTTTAGAGAGTGATCGGTTTTTATATAATGAAGATAAAAAATAACAATGGAATGGAGTTCAAATGATTTTTTTAACTCTACCAGATGAATCAAGGATTCGAACAATAATAAAATTCATTATACCATCCATAACAAAATAGATCGATAGAATGGAAGATACAAAAATTAATGGAAATGGGATGAAATATGATGGTTCAATACAATCATTATATGTTTCTATAGAGATAATATTTTATTGTTTTTGATCATGTGAGAAATAGAACATTTCTATAGTATGAGTCCAAAATTAATATCTACTATATGTGGTATTAGAAAAAACATTTAATGAAATATATCAATGTTTTTGGGAGTCCATTATTAATAATGATAAAAATACCAATCATGGAATATTTGATGAAAATTATGTGAAATGAATTTTCATGGGATATTTATCTAACAAATTATGTTTTAAATATTGGAATAAATAACTATAGATTTTAGTTGATTTTTATGCTGTGAATGTTTTCAAGGTTCTGAAGTCCTTCAAAAAAAAGCTGTTAAAATTGTTAGGGAAGATGAATCGAAAACATCTAATAAGAATAATAAAATCGAAGATGATTGTTTCTGAAAAAATGTACAAGGAATGTCATATGAATTGAGCGATAAGGAATGTGAGGCTTATATACATTTACTAATACTTTTTAGCATATATAAACATGTTGAATGTGACAACATCAATGGAAATGAGAAATTTTTAGTTACAACCAAATAAATTTTGTGGTTAGAGAATCAAACATCACTTATCATAGAGGCTGAATAGGAATTATTTTTAGATGATGTTGAACATAAAAAGTGGGCAGATGATATGAATGAAAAATTATAGAAAAATGAGAAAAAAATACACCTAAGATATTATTCAATGTCCATCAAAAAATATTCTTATATTAATAATTTGAGGTTTTAGAAAAGAAAATCTTGTTGAGAATTGAAAAATATCATTAAATAAATAATTATTTGTTTCCAATATTTATTCATAGATTGAAGGATTTAATTTTTAAGAAACATTTTTCCTTGTTGTAAGAATGTAAACTATAAGAATATTATCAGTAGTTTCTACACAGAATTATCAAAATGTCTATCAAATGGTTGAAAAGTCATATTTTGACATTGAAAAATATAAGAAGAAATTTTCATTGAGTAAACTAGTGGGTTATTACTGGATAAAGATGGTACCATGGTGTTTATGTTGAATAAATCATTTTATGGGAAGAAACAAGATCGGTTACACTGGCACATAAAACATTATAGTATCTTAATGAATTTTAACCCTCCTAAATAAAATTTGGAAAATAAGTTATATGTGAAATAGTTGAGAGCATTTAAAATAATTTTTTTGTTCATATTGATAATATATATTTTACAAGGGATATAGGTAAATCGTGTCAATGGATTAGTGAATAATTGAATAAAACATTGAAATATCTACTATTAAAGTCTTAATTGTTTTTATGATTAATAATTAAATATAGGAAACCATCCATACAAATATTACAAGAAAATTAGGACATTGAGTTACTAAATTTTTTATCAGGGCTGATTTAAAAAAATTACTCCTATTTTTATTGGCATAAATTTGAGTAAATATAATTCTAGGAAAATTAGGAATTTGAAAACTTCCAAAAGTTAATAAGAATATTTCTCTATTTTACAGCTTCAAGGCATGTCATTCATTATGATTTTAAATTATACAAATTAAAATAAAGTGATCCTATATAATCTGACAATTAGGAGGGAAAAAATTTTAAGATATGTTGAAGGAATATATTTTTATGGGTTATTTTATTAAATTATTAATGTTATAAAATTTGTTATATACACTGGTGTAGATTGTGTTAAAGATTATAATGATATAAAATCAATATCATGTGGAAATTTATAAGGAGATATTTTTTTGAATTATATCATAGTAATAATCAAATTACAATTACTTTGAGTGAAGTAGATGCTGAATGTTGAACCACTACCCATTCCTATACACAAATGACTTGGATGAATGTTCTATTTGAATATTTGCGACTGAATGTTATAAATCCATTGAATATTCTTTTTGATAATAAATGTTCAATTGATCATTCAAAAAATATTGTAAACATTTAAAGATATACCACATTGATATTAGGTATCTATTTATTAAATAGAATGTCACATTAAAGATGTTATTTTGGAGTATATTTCCATAAATTATAAAATTTCAGATATTGTCACCAAAGCTTTTCCACATGAAATATTTTTAGAACTATGTCTACACTAACATATTTAGCCCTAAAAATGAATTTGTAATGTTCATAAGAATAACCACTGTTGTTATTTGGATTAGTTTGAAAAATATGGAAAGTTGTTATAAATTTGTAAAAACAATTACGCCACATTCTTATTGGAAAATGATTATCGGGTTATCATTAGAAGGGGGATACTATAAATTTGTTGTGATTTTATCTTTACATGGACCCAAAATTAATTTTTACTAAGGGATGGAATACTTTCAAACAAATTAATTTATCCAGTGGTGTGATGTTAGGAAATTATCTATGAACATGGTTGTGATTTAATCAAAGATGAAAAACATATAAAAATTATTATCTTAACAAAAAACTATTTCAAAAAACATTGAGTTTAAAAAACTGTGTTTATATTTCCAAAATATACAATGGGGGATATTGAATATCCATTTTTTCATAATATTTTTGTTTAGTTTTTCATAAAATTGTTTGTAATGTAAATATTTACTAAACATGTGAGAAATAGTTTTTGTAAGTAATGAATATTTTTATATAATTATTTAAGAGGAGTTTAGGATATTTCATAAAAATTGTGATGATAATTTATAACAATGTTAGATGATTCCAAGATATATGTGAAATTTTCAATCCTCAAGAAAAAAATCATGATCCACGAATTTATTAAAAGGGGGTGGACATGTTTATAATGTGAAGAACACCTAATGAAGATGGAGCAAACAATTAATGAGTGAAAATATATGTGGTAGTATGTATTCCATGCTGAGATAAGTAAAATATTGTCCCCAAATAAACAAAGTGGTGTTTACCAGAAAAAAGATTTATAATGTGTTCTGATGAAGATTTGTTAAAATTTTATGTTTGAGTGATTGTTAATTAAATGATAATATACAATTATATAATGGCATATGGTGAGTATTGAAGGCTTATTAAAGGTATAAGAATATTTCATATGGATAAATTTAATTATTATTTATGTATGGGTAATATAACCAAGTAATAAAGGAAATTAATGTCTAGCATGTGATAAAACTAGAAAGTGACAGCATGCATATAATAATTGATGTTTTTCGATAAAGATACCTAAGAATATGATGTTTTTTGTGTTTTTAAAAATTATAAAAAGTAAGAAATGAAATGAAGTAAAATTTTATGGAGAGGGATTATGTTACTAGAAAAAGGATATTTTATCTGATATATATCTTTAGAAGTTGAAACAAAGTATTCAACCATTTTTAATAACTCATGTTTTTCAAAAATTAGCAGATGATGTTTTAAGATTGATAGTCTGTATGAAGTTAAAAAGAGAAGAGATTGATAGAAATTGTATAATGATTGAATTCATGGAGGGAATAGATATGTAAATGTATCATTTTGTGTCCATCTCTAGATGAAACGCTAGATAGAGAAACCTATCAGATGGAGAATATCTAAATTTATGAAAGAAAGTAAGAAATATACAGAATGCTCCATCAGATAGAAGAGAATAAGACAAACATTATCGATGTCATTGTATGTATTATTTATAGAATTTCATCAATGATGAATTTTGAAAATAGAAGAAATGAAATATGTTAAGTAGAGGAAATATGAATGATCAAATTCATCCAGATAAAACAATTTTTGTTGAAGTGGAATTATGAACCAGATAGAGTGTTCTATATAGAATAATTATAAAAACATCCACCAGATATAGTTTTTAATAATATTTATAGATCATTAACAATCCCATTATAATGAATTTGTTTTTATTATCATTCAATGTTTTATTATATAAATCTGATAAGTAAGTATGAATGATTTCCTTAATGAATTATGTAAAGGACGAATGGAGAATGTTGTCGGTGTTAGAATTATCAAGAAGCATCATTAATATTCGAAAAGACATGGAATGTATCCAGTGAAATTCGATCGAATACGAAAAATAATTTGGGTTTTTTTCCTTCTACCATTTAAGAAAACCTATAAATTGGATGAATATACAAAATGAGAAATGTACTGTTCAAATGTCATAGAGAGAAAAATTGCATGAAAAATGTATTGGACATAAATACCATATGAATAGCCAATGGCCAGAGTTTTGTGCAATGGGTTTTTAAAAATGATTTTTGTATGGAAAGAGGAACCATTGGACATATTGAGTATCTTAAGTGGGTCGGGTGTTAATTGAGTACTCAATAAAAAGATATATAAATAATGGATTTGTTTGAAAACCACCATATGTTTATATATTTTTAGGTTTATCAAAATAAGATGTATGATTTGTATATATGTTAATATTTATATAAATTTGATTAAAATTTTATTAGTTCTCAAATGAATAATATATATAATATTATTGAATATTTTGATATAAATAATCTTGATCAAAATAATATATGAAGATGAATTAAGATAAACTACCAAAGTATGAATTTTTTTAAAGATGAAAATTGTTTTTAGTTTTAAATTGGATATAATATAAATCAAAATTAAAACAAAATGTGGAAAAATGAATACAATTGATTCAGTATCATTGAGATAATTACCTCTCTGGACATGGTGATTACTATGCAATAATAAGATTATATAAAATATACAAGACAATCCACAACCTAGATCAGGTTTATACAACTGTTTACAATTGTCTAGGTGACACACGCTCTCTTCCACAGTTATACATCAGAGTTAAAAAGAAATAGTCCAAGAAGTGAACTCTACCACTCTTATCCATTTAATAAAAGAATATAAAAATTGATTCATATGATATCAAGTATCTTCCAGTTTAGTGTTGGATGTAGTGTGTCTCTGCTAAAGAAGATTAAGCACACAAACTGATCAAAAATGTAATAAAATTAAACAGAATCAAAAAATCAAGGAGTGCAGAGGTTAGAGATGAATTTCTTATTTTAATGTAGATTTAGACTCATGAGTTTAATCTTCAAAGAATCACAAGTTAGGTTCTCCATAAATATTGAGGAAAACAAAGTGTCACAACTCTTGTTTTATGACTGGTGGAATGAACTAGATTTTTTGATGTCTTGGCTTCCTTAATCAAGTGATCACATCAGTTGATCTCTCCATGTTTTCAATCAGGTTATGCTCTTGAGCTCTCAAATATTCAATTAAATCCAATCTATTTATGTCCATATTGTTTCTCTACCTTTTCTTTTATAGAATTATTATCTCTATGACTATGTGTACTGCACAGTGGAGTATGTAACACTCTTATCAGTAGCAGTCGGAACATATAAATCGACATCTTCCTCAAAATTCACATGATGACATGATTTCTATTAGACATTTATGATATAATAAAAATATTAAATGTCGTAATATTTTATTAATATAGATGTTAGGTTAATTTAATTCAAAAATATGTAATGTAATAAAAATAGTGACTATATATCATGATCTGGCAATGTCAGGTTCCGGTGATGACTTACTTAATGAAATTTTTTTATGGAAGCATTAAAATGGGGGTATATTGATATTCAAAGTGGGAAATTGATTATTACTATACATATAAAAAAATATAGTACGTTGATGGTTTATTAACTGGTGGTGTATGGTCTGAAAGTGTATGCTCTAATGTTGTCTCAGAAATAAGTAATTTTTTAGAGATGGCAGTATGAGTCCTACAATGTGACATTTGGACGTATCTCATACATAGCTAAAATTATTTTTTGGCAGCATTAAATCATCTTTGTGTGTAGATCCACAGTGTCTCATATGTTGTAAATTGTTCTTTCTAGTGTCATGATAGTCTAACGGTTTAATATGCTAATCGTCTTTCATATTTAATGATTTTTATTTTGACATTGTGTCATGGAAAACAATTTCCATTTCAATGGAGTCTCATAAATAGATGGATTTATCACCAATTCTCAAATTACATATTAGTTACATGAAAACATGAAATTTTTTTGTTTCATTATAATCATGATATTTTGATCATTAAAACCATGAGGTCAAAAAATATTCCCCTTTTTATGATCACAAATCATGGAATTAAAAGAAGAATATAAATTTAAAAATATGTAAAGATATATATTACAAAATATTATTTAGGAAATCCAAGGTAAGACAGAAATAAAATTCAAGACTTATCATTCAAATTATGTGTAACTGGTTTAAGGAAAATAATAGAAAAAATAGTAATTGTCAAAAGTAAGTATCAAAGCTATGAACATATTGTAAAGATAGAAATATTTATGATTGATAGTATCAAAAATATTAAATTCATAAAACATTAAAACACCATAAAAATTCCCCCACTTTTGGATTTCAAAAAGGTAAAGAATATTAAAAAGATTTCAGAAATGAAGGCTGTTGTGTTGAATTATAAATAAAAGTAAAATAGACGTAATAGGAGTAAGAAAGAAATTCAAGATTTTGATGTCAAATTTATTATAGCATAAATCATATTAGTGATCATAAAGTGTAACCCAACAAAATATTAATGGTAAGGTTTGGAATAGGGGTCCATTGTTTCATTGCCTTCAGCCTTCACCTTTTCATACTATTTATTAGAGGAACCATGATCACCTTGAGGAAGAGTATATGATGATCCAAGAGAACTAATAGTGACAGAACGAATGAGATAATATTCTGAAACATTAGAAGAACTAATATATCACACATATTTCATAGGATACATAAGAAAGGGATGAAAACTAATAGATAGAGGTACATGGTAACCACTAGTAACCCCATTTCTGAAAAGGAACCAATGAGTAAACAGAATATCTAACTGAGAAACCACATCAAAATCCGGAGAAAGAATAAACAAGATTCATGGTTTTTATGAAATCAATTTTAATTTGGTAACCCCTTTCCATTTCACTCAATAAATCATAATTCTCATCCATGATATAGTTATAGACTAGGGATATCTCTTTTAGTTTTCATACATTCTATATAAAATAATGATTCACATGATGAATTTTTAACTTCTTAGATATGAATGTGAAATTGGAATCCATCACATTATTGGTATAGATTCGATAGAGATAAAACATTGGAGGCTTGGTAATTGTTTTTATATCTTCTTTAATATCATGGGAATAGAGGAAATCCATCTTGAAAACATGGAAAAAATTACACAAAATTATTCTTATGGTTTATTAGGGATGATTTATTACACTACCTAAAGCACTAGAAGAAGAATATCTAAACTCATATTTGACAACTAATCTCAACTAACCAACATCAAACAATGAAGGATGAGGAGGTGGTGCATCAGCAATAGAATTATATAAATAATTATCCTCATGTGTTTTAAGGATACCTACCGAGAGAATATTTTAAACAATGATTTCTATTCCTCTACCAAAGACTTCAAAGATTCATGTTTACCGCTTATCTACTTATTCTCAATATCTATCTCATAATCATGATGCATCATCTTAGGTTTGATATAATGAATAACCAACTCGAATATATACCTTGCATAATTTTCACTGGGCTTTTAAAAAATAGTGGATTGATTCCTTACATAGGTGAAACTCAAACACCATCTTTCCACAGAAAACATTAATGTCGTCTTGAGTTACCACATCAATTTGAACAAATGGAGGGGATGAAGGAGATTCAGGTACATGAGGCCTCACAGAATAGAACATTTCTAGGAAATCTTCATGATCAACATGGGATATCAAGGATCCAGTAGGATCACTTTTACCCAATCCTCATGTTTATTACTCATTCATGAGACTATTTCAACTTTATAGAACTTCTCATAATAATATTCCATAGGTTCCATATAATGGTTTGAAATAGATATTGTTGCAGGAGGTACCACAATAGATGAATCAACTGAATTTTCCAGATTCCTAGGACATTCTAAACATTGAACAACACTGTGTGTTCAACACTGGTAGGCTTTCCTTTCCAAGGTGTACCAATGGTTATGGATTCTTGAATCTCAAAATACTTTTGAGAATCAATAGTAGTGGGGTCACCTTCCACGTATTTATCTAATATAAAGTTATGAACATCTAAAAGGACTAACATTTCATTTCCCCATTATTCCTCAATTATTTCATTATTCTCTTACTAAGAAACATGTTATTCTATCATAGCTATAAATCTAATATTTTTAGCCATAATAGAATCTAAAACATCTTGAACTATAACAACTGAACTGGAGTCAACAACATCAATAATTAGAGCTTCATGAAAAATCTTCACTAATGGGGAATTCCCCCCTCATAAAATGACTCCTTATACTCAAGAGTCATTTCTACATCCTTATTCTTGATTTAACCACTATCATTATCAGGTTTCAAATCACTAATATCATCACTTCCATCAAATGATGTATATTTTTCCTCACCATTAATACTTCTCCAATCACATATTCTCATTCCTTTTCTTCTTCACCATCATCATCATTATTAGTGGATTTTGATGTTTTATATTAATCCTCTCAAGATACCTTTGTCCCTTATTCATCACCCTCAACCAACTTCTCTCTTTTTTTCAAACTCCTTGGAGGACTATGATATCCAAAGGTGGTAGGAGAGGATTTTATAGAATGTTTAGTGTCACTACCAAATTCAAAATACTGTTCATTTTCAAATTCATCACCATCAACTTCTTCCTCATATGAGTATTCCACACTTCATCGAGATCCAAGACTATAACAACAAAATCCTTTGATCTGGTCAGATGATCAACCAAATTATATTCCACATACATCATCTCACAATCAACACCCATTGTCTCTTCCATGGGATCTAATGTATCGTCATTCTTGAACATGTGGCAAGAGTTATAGAGAAACCACCACAGTCAATCACATACTCAAACTCATCATGAACAAAGCCCATGGCCATTAACATGGTAGAAATAATCATTGGATAGATCAATTAATTTGATCTCAATGATGGTTTGACCGGTTCAAACATATCTACCATAGGATATCTATAGGAATTGATCTTGTGACCTACTATTATAATAAATTATAGATAAACTCCATCATACCATAGGGTTTCAAATTATCATTTTCATGGACATATAATATCATTCATGAACATAAATATCGACCTACATAATTTATCCAACATTGAGGAAACATGCCTATTTTGTCTAATATCCTATTATCAAAGCAAGGGAATCATCGTAAATGATCATATCACTAGATTTTTGGATGGTTCCTTGGTAATGAGAAGAGACACAATCATGATTTAAATTGAAAAAAATTTCCCATTTTCTTGAGTAAAATACAAACACATATCCTTTGATACCATTTTTAATCTAATCTACATCATCATTATTAAACACAATCTCTATTTTTTGATAAAACAAATATACCTGATTCAGGTTGAAAGGCCTCTTATTTGAGGAAAACCACTCCAACCACCATTGGATTTGGAAAACCATAAGTACCCAATACTTACTTGATAACAACCATTTTGAATCTTCTTCCCTTTCTACAAATAACAACTTAGTTGAAAGATCTAGATTAACTGAAGCAATAAGAGAAGGTGAACTATGATCATTCTTTTTCATCATAGTGGATTTTGACATAGAAGTAGAAAAATGAAAAGAACCCTTCATTCTAAACATTCAAATCATCTCAGTAGGGTTTGTTGAGGGTAATGAGAATGTTTCAATAGCTAGAGAAGAAAGGGTTACATTTGGATCGAGAGAGAAGTAAGTGACTATCATGTGATGCTCATGGTATGTTGTGAATAGTCAATTTTCTAATTTATTATCATTAGGGATATTAGGTATTCTAATATAAATATTTTACTTGAAATCAAAATAAAAATAAATAAAATAAAATTAATTTGTTTTCATAAAAAAAATAAAAAAAATCAACTTCACTTTCGAAATATTGGAAAGTAGTGAAAATGAATTGTAAATCCATGAATGGAAACATCAAGACAACTCAACTACATGACATAGATAGTGGTATGACAATCCAATGGTATGAAAATCCATTGATGTGAAAAACCAATGGTATGAGAAACCGATGGAATGACATAGATAATATTGTGAATCACAATGGTATGCAAATTACAATGGTATTTCATACACAATGTATTGTTAATGATAATTAAACGAAAACAACATTTAACATTTCTAATTCATGTTTGATAAAACACATTCTCTAAAAATTCAATGTATTGGTAAAAATGTTAGCTAACTCATGTTCTAGGCCAATAAAATTAGTAATAATATCTCCCTTTTTGAAAATGATATATTGAAATGTAATTTCATATATGAATGGTGTTTTTCATAGAATGTGAATAATGATTCATATATATATGTTTATTGCACATTTATTTTAATATTTTATCATGAAATGCTAGAATTAATATCCATAGTCCTGTAATGTGTGTTTCATCCACAAAATTTGTGCACAAAAACTACCTATAGATATGTATTCGGTTATTTAAGCTGAAAATACAAAATAATTTTCATTGTACTATAACATGATTCTAGAGACATGCATAAAAATTGATATGTTTCAGAATATCTTTTTGTATCTAACATTCATTCACAAAAATCTGTTTTAGAATAAATTACTAAATCAAGATCTCTTCCTCTGGATATAAAAATCATAAATTGGTAGAATACATGAAGTATTTGAAAATTATTTTAATAGCAACAAGATGTGACTATTTATGGTTTTTCATGAAAACGTGCACACATACACAAAATAAAAAAAATTCTAGTCAAATAACAGTCAATTAGAGAATATTTTTAATTATACATTTTTAAATTCTCTCATCAATAAGTTCCCCAACTTCATCATGATCAAATTTATAAGTGGTACTCGTAGGAGTATCAATACTCTTTGAGATATCAAGATTAAAAATTTTTAATTGATCTTTTGTATATTTACATTGGTTTAAAATAATTCCTTCTTTGTTTTAAAAAAACTAAAATCCATGAATGAATTTGAATTCACTGATTAAACTAATTCTAAAATAATTTTTCATTATTTTAGAAATATCATTATATAATGAATTTTTGGATGATTGAAAAATAATATCATCAACATAAAATTATACTACTAATACATCTTTTGAAATATGTTTTATGAAAATGGTAGACTTGTCTTTTAATATTGATACATTATTTTCAAATCATAAAATTGATGCGCCTTTAATTCCAATCTCATAGATCCTTTTTTAAACCATTCAAATGTTTTTTTCATTTAATATCATAATTTTGAATGTGAAGATTTTAATAACCATGAGGTTGTTCCAGAAAAACGTCCTTAATTTTTAAAAAATTTATGAATTCACCCTTGACGACCATTTTATAATGGTAGAAATCTAGATGTGCTAAATAAGAAATAATTATTCTTATGGACTCGTGTTTTGGTATAAGTGAAAATTATTCCTAATATTCAATACCTTCTTTTTGATTATAATATTTTTTAACAAGTCTATCATTGTTTCTAACTATATTTCCTAACTCATCAACCATATTTTTAAACACCAATTTGGTTCTAATTTTAATTGTTTCCTTGGTTCTATATGTGTATTCCCACACATTGTTCCCTTAAATGTTATTTAACTCTTATCGCATTCCTATTACCTATAATTCGTTCTTTTATATATTTATTGATGTTCTTAGGTTCATGTTGAGATATGAATGCTTGATGTTCAACTATATTTCTAATAGAAGATCTTGTTCAAGATTCTATGCAAATATCACAAGAAAAATAATCTAAATAATGATACATAATATTACTAACAACTCCATTGAAAAAGGTACTGGTAACATCATAATCTTAAGGGTTAGGTTCTAGATGGTCTATAAATTCTTCAGAACTAGTTTATTTTTTTCTTGTTTTATATTATAATATAATGTTTTGGTATTGATGTCCAGAGAAGATTAATCAACCTCAAGGATTGATAAGTAGAAATTAGGATTAAGTGGAACATTTTAATCAAAATTTATATGAACTAATTTTTCCACAGATTCGGACTTCTTATTAAAAACTCTATATGATTTGATAGAAATTGAGTCACCAAGGAAAATTTTATTATCACATTTGGAAATTTTTTTCCAAATAATCCTTTGTTTTAAAATTAATGACATTGAAACCGAAAAAACTAATGAAATTGAATTTAGGATACCTATTATTTCATTACTAATTAGGTATCCTCCTAACGATAGTTCTGATTTTAACACTATTTATAATATAGGAGGTTTTATTAATAGTGTCTACCCAAAAATAGAATGGTGGGTCATACTCATTTAACATGATTTGTCCTATCTCTTGAAGGGTTTAAGATCTTCTTTTACAAAATCCATTATGTTTGGGTTTCCTTTGAGCATAATGATATGAGTGTATCCATTCTATGAAGAAAAATTGAATCAAAATCTTGATTCTCAATGTCAGTGAAATGGTAACACCATAAGGATTTAAACCTAATTCCATTATGATTTCAATAGAAATAGAATAATTGTTAATGTAAGATAATGATTTAATTTTTTGATCTAGAAAATATACACAAGTTTTCCAATAATATTTATTTACTAGAACATAAAAATTGATCATCCCCTTATTAATAGAAACACGAGATGACCAAAAAAACTCTACGTGAACCAACTTAGGATGTTGAGATGTTTTCAATTAATTCCTTAGATTCAATTTTTTTTGGGGGTTTTCCTTTTATTATATGGGTTACAATAATGATAAATTAGGAAATCATGTTTATGTAGATCCCAAAGAACCATTATATAGTTATCTTCCTAAGTTAGTGGATGTTTCAATGGCCCAGTCTCATTTTCCAAATCCATGATTCCCTATGAAAAATAATTTATAATGAAACATTATGAAAAACTAATGAATTTCAATCTACATCACAAACATTTTCATTTCTCAAGGCTGTAAAAATAAAATCAATTTTTGAATGAAAAACATTAAAAACATCATTTTCATATGTAAAACAAAAATGATCACCACAAATCAAATAAATTATAATTTTATTATAATTTAAAAAGTCAAAATATAAATCATTTAAAAATAAAATTGATTTTTTACCAATCCATCCTATGTTTATGATTTTTCCTTTCCTATTGTCACTGAATGTGATATAGCCACCATCAAACTTAATTAGGCTCTTTAATAAAGAGTAGTCTCATATAATATGTCTTGAATAGCCTCTATCCAAGTATAATATACCTTTAGTATAGTTTTTGATGGATTTTTTCTTAAAAAATGTTTTAAATATGAAATGATATTTGTATAAAATTTTCGTTGGGTCCAAATATGTTATTGATAAAGCCTTTGGGAACCCACATTTTTATGGGTTTCTTATGAACATATTTTAGAATACTTGAAAAAAATGTTGGGTCCTTTAGAAAAATAAATAGTAGTGGAGCTTTAAATTATGGACATAGGAAAAAAATCATTTTTAGTTATTCCCAACTATCCAGGTTTATATCCTATTCCAGTAAAAAATTCAAGAAAAACATTAATTCATATGATTTTTTTCAATGTTTCTATATTATTTTTAAATTTTTCTAGGTCATTCATTAATTTATCATTAGGGAATTTATGTTTATTTTCATCCTTAACTATATGACAATTTCTCTAGATTTTTAGAAATATCATTTAATTACAGTTTATAGTTTGATCATTCTACCTTTTCAAAACATTGTATTTATCCATTAATTCAATAAAGAAGTATTATAACATATTCTAGTAGTGAAATAAATCTTCATATCACATATTATAATCCTAATTTATTTGATTTTCATTAATAAAAGTCTAATTAATAGGTAAAACACTACAAATAGTTTCAAATACATCTACCTCATTGATATTAGTGATGAAGCACATATTTTCTTTGTGAAGATTATTTTTATGTGATGCATCTGAATCACTTGAACTATGTTCTGAATAATTCCATGTTATTGTCTTATTATTATTGTATATTTTATCCTTATCTTAAAATTTATTTTATCATCTATTAGGAAAATTATATTTTATTTTAACTTTTATTTTTTATTAATAGCCAACAACTTTTTTAGATCCCCATAATTTCATCTTTCATCATACATTCTTTTATATTTTGGGATTTTGTATTTTTCGTCTTCTTATAGAACTTCTTGAATCATATAGCTAGATGATCTATTTCCCCATCCCTATTAGAATCTTATTCTCTACCACTGGAACTCGATACTTGTAGCTTATCTTTTCCTTCTTTTACTTCTTTTTTATAAGGGAATAAGTCTTGATTTCTATATAATTCATCATAGGCTCTTCATCCTCTTCTATGTTTACCTTAAACTACTCTTCATACATCATAAGGTTACCTATCTCCTCCTTGATTAGAAAATTTATTGGTATTGACAGATACTATGATTGACATTAATGTTCCCCTCAATCATTCTTGTAGATATATCAGTACTCTCATTATCTTATCCTTATATGATTCAGGCATTTCCTATGATATTACGATATTAAAAATCTCATTAAACCTAAGGTGAATATAAAAAATGATATCATCATGTTTCATTTTAAAATTATCTTATTTAATTGTGTAATTATTAAGCCTCATTTCATTAAAACATTATGTATCCTAATTGGGAACATAAAAAGTGTCCCAAATATCAAACTTAGTTTTACAAGATGATGTCCTATTGAACAATTCACCACCTAGGTTAGAATATTGGTAATTTATAGCTTTACAATTAATATTGTATCCTGATTTTGTCTCACCATCCCATGTTCTTCTTACATAATTAGGTATTACATTTTCAACTTCTATTACAAACCATCTATCAAAACTCATTATCTCTATACAAAATTTCAAATTTATTTTTTGATGGGAAGAATTTATTCCTTTGAATAAAGTTAGTATATTATTAGTATGACCATCTTGATGATTATCCATGTCAAAAATTGAAATTCAGAAATAATATAAATTTATTATCTATAATGTATAAATAAATTCAAAGTTAAAACAAATTTTAAATGATGAATACCAAATAACAAAAATATCTTCATATTACAAATTTGGTTATTGTGAGAAAATCAAGAGTGGGGTGAATTGAAAACCGAATAATTATTTTTGTGAAAAAATTGAAATAATCGAAAACCAAAATAAATTTAGACATATATAATGTTTATTAAAATCAAGAGTATAATATATTTCTTAATCTTTATAAATATTTATCTAATGATTTATTAGTTCTAGGAAGAATTTTATATATAATATTATTGAATCCTTTGAAAAAAAATTACTTGATCAATAAAATATATAAACATTAATTATTATAAACTATCAAAGTATGATTTTTGTTTCTGGTTAAAACTAGTATTTAGTTTTAATGTGTAAAATAATGAAAAAAAGTAACAAACAAAAAAAGAAAAATTTAATACAAGAGGATTAGTCTCATGATATGAATTTTTCATCTCTACATGGTGATCTCCTGCCACCAAACAGGTTATAAAATATTTAATAGATGATCCAAAACCTAGATCGGGTTTATACAGTAGTTTACAATTTCCCCGGTCACACACAACCTCTTCAACAGTTATGCAGTAGAGTAAATACAAATAGGACACAGTAGGACCATTGTCGCTCTTATCAGTGGGAGAAACAATTAAGAAAAGTCATTCGTAATATATAGTGTATCTTATAGTTTAGTGAATGGGAGTGTGTGTGTGGTAAAGTAGAGTAAGAACAAACACTTTTAAAAAATTTAATTCCACTAAATAGAATCATGCAATCTAGAAGTGTAGAATTCAGATATGCTCTGACTATTGAAATGATGGTTGTGACTCTTTATTCGAATCAACAATGAATCATGAGTAAATTTCTATAGAAATATTCTAGAGAAAATATTTTTTCAAATATGGTTTTCTGATAAGGGGAAATCACTACATGTGATTATGTTTAGGCTTCATCAAAAGAGTGTCCATTGTAGGTGATCTCGTCATGTTTTCAATAAGGTTAAGCTATTTAGCTCTCAAATATTTAATGAATCATGAGATCTTTATGTCCACATCATTTCACTATATTTTTATATATATACTATTTCTATGTATTACATAGTATGTATTTCACGAGGGAGTGTGCTCCACATTTTTCAATAGTGGCAGGAACATATAAATCAGCTACATCATTCTACTGCACATCTTTTCATGATTTTTGTCAAAAACATAACATAAAATTAAAATATTAAATGTATTTATATTATATGACTATAGTTGTTAGAGTAATTTAATTCAAAAATAAGTAAATAATAAATATGGATGTTGTCTTGGGATTTGGTGGTTTCCGGATCTAGTGGTGACTCTCTTGACAGCATGTTCTTCTAGCGGAAAGAAACTAGCGGTTTGTTAATAGGGCAGTGAGAAACAAATGGTGTCTTATAATAAGCCAAATTTTCATTATGGTGGAGATGTCTCAACTAGCGATGTATGGTTTGATGTTTTATGTTATAACAGTGGCTCAGACTTAGGTAAATATTTAGTGTTAATGGTATGAGTTTGGCGGTGTGACATCTATAAATATCTCAAACATATCCAAATTTATGTTCTAGTGGCATGAGATCCTAGTGGGGTGTTGATCGATGGTGTCTCATACTTTTACAATTCATCAGTTTAGTGGTATGATAGTATGATGGTGTCATATCATGGTGATATCTCCAAATAAGATATTTTTATGGTATTGGTGTGTTATAAACAATAGTGTATGTTTCAATGGTTTCTCATACATAGAATAATTTATCACTTGTTCTCGGAATAAATATCATGTAAAAGGGAACATTAAATTCAATAGTATCCTTAGAATCATGATTTTGTGATCATCAAAACATGGAGTTCAATAGAAGCAATTAGAGTAATCAGATAGAGTATTCAGATCTGAGATACTATGTAAAGATAATCAGATAGAAGGTTCTATTAGTTTTATATAACAATGTTTTTTTATTAATTAGAACCAATTTAAAAATAGGTCCACATTTTGAGAGGCACACTAGATAGATTACACTAGATGTTGTACATTAGATGAAATATTACCTAGCCTAGGAAATCATATTGAAATTTTTCTGAAAAACATTTAGTAACCTATAGAAAATATTTCTAAATCCTTTTTTTTTCAGGGAAACATAAATGAGAAATCAGTACATCAAATGAGTATATATAATATTTCATATCATCGTATTAAATTCTAATGAAAATAAACTCATTTTATATTAAATTCATATTAAAAATGAATTTCCATGGATTGATTGGAGTCTTCATTGAAATTATTTTCACACTGAGGATAAAACATGTAAATAATTTATTCATTACTTTACTTTAATATAAATTAATACTTGTGATATTATTAAAAATTATTGATAATAATAACAACTCTAACAATTTTAGGGGTTAATTTTATAGAAATGAAAATATTAAAATAACACTACTCATTAACACCCCCTCCCCTCTTAGTTGTTGTCACGATCATCAAGAATATTATGATTAATTCATAGTGTATTTTTAAAAATTAATAAAACAAAATCGTTCATAAATATATGATATAAAGTGAAAGAAATTGAATATTAAAGGGATAAGAAGAAATTTGGGATGTCTTATCTTTATTGAAATTTTAACAACAAAAAAAAATTAGAAGGTAAATAGATGAATATAATAAACCCAAAAATAGAAAAATAATATTACATTAGTATCGAAATAATTTAGTATTGGAGATATAAAATAAAATAGACACTATAGAATTGATACATGATAAGAAATGTGAAACTCAAGGCATTCCTTCATTTTTAATATATGGGGTTTCTTTCTGACATTATTATGAGGATTGTTTATAAAAGTTATATCACTAAATAAATAATATAGAATGAAGGAATATGAATTAACAAGTGATTTTTAGAAAATGTAAATTATTATAGGTTAAAATGATCTATAGGGATCAAGAATAAGATAAAATGAAAGAATGAGATATTTTAGATGTGTTTTTATCTCGAGCCCAGGGTTTTTTAATGCTAATCTAGCATTCTTAATAAATTAATTACAATCCTTAATTAAATATTATAGAAAAATATTAATATTTCTTACTATTTTTTTCCAATTTTTCAATATAATGATGATACCCTGATGATTAGGTCAACCACCTAAAGTTTAAAGATCCCTCATTAACTGAATTAATAAAGGTTTAGATACATGTTTATTTCAATTGAGTCACGGTAAATATAATATTTAACATTTCTCCAAGAGTTAGGGAATTATATAAAAATATTATATCCTATGGTGTGTGGTATAGATGACATAAACATTTGGAACATGCTATGTATAATTTCTTGATACCATTTATTCTTGTGTATTGAGGTTTTTTTATTTTATTTATTGAAAAAATTCTTATGGATGGATAAGCGGTTATTTTTTGATTTGATAGAGGAAAAGGAATAAATAAATTCAAATATTGGCATGTTCATACCAATGTAACATCATGGTCTTAGGATAATGAGATTCATAAAATGAATTGAGAATAAAATAATGAACAAAACCATTTAATAGGTTATGGTATCTTTATTTAATAAATGAAATACAAAGATAGGAAAAATCATGCATTATAGACTACCTTTTTACTATATATGAGGGTTAAAACACCCACAAACAGTTTTATCATGGTGTCTTGGAAAAAAATAGAAATTTTATAGAATTTAAATTATAAATATGAGGTAAACATAGTGTGATAAATACCATAGTGTAATATAAAAACCCATGTGATACACTCCCAAAGAGAATAAACACATATTTGTGATCATTTTTATTAAAGATGGAGATCTCTACAACATGAAAAAAACATTGAATCGTGGTGTTTGATTTTATGAAATCTTTGGATGAAATATAAACATTAAAAATTGAGATATATGAGGTGATATGGTATAAAATATAATATATATCCGTAGATATTATGGAAAATATGTGGTGGAACTCTATATACCATGGTGAAGTGATTCCTTTAGATAAATTATAAGTATTAATTTTCATGTATGATATATTTTTAATAAAATTAGTTATACATTCCTCTCACACTGCAGTATATGGAATCAAGTAAAAAAACTCTTTTATCTATTTCATTTTAGTTTTTGAAAAATTAAAGGTTCAAGGTAGTTTAAAAAGATTATTTATAGACTATTGTTGAAAAACAAGAAGGACCACAACCATGGTGGAGGTCATGGTTCGCCTTTTTACATCCTGTGTATAATTTAATGATACACCATTCATGATGTTAGGAATGGGGTTTAGAATAGTGTTCTTAGAGTATCTATATGATACATATCCATATAGACCTACCCATATGGGGGTGGAAGATATTGTCGGTCTAAAACCATCTAAATTTCAAACCCACACCATCGATAGTCCCCATGGTTGATCTTCAGTGTAAAGACACAACTCTATGATGGGAAACACTAGGCTATGGTGATAGATTTTTTACGGTTATGAAAACTCATATCAAAACACGATCTTTAATTAGCATTTACTTTATCCATGTGAAACCTTAACAAGGGGTTTTACTAAGTTTTTTACTCGTTTCCCCTATTAAATTTATTTCTCTCTATCTATTGGCTCAAATTTTATATTGACCAAGTTTTTGATGTTTTTATATCATTCTTGAACAATCATAGGGTGTTTTCCATATTTTTTGGAATTATTCATTTAGATATAGGCTCATAAAGACAATTTACATTGTTTTCCATCACTAGTGTTGATGGAATTATTATTTTCATTTCCCAGTTGGTTGGTGTCTCAAAACTATGGTATATTACAAAGGAATGATTTGGGTTATTTAAAACCAATTTGTTTTTTGTTTATAAATTAATGGTTTTGATTCCATGTTATGTGAATTTAATCTTTTTAAGGCCATGGATATGATTTCTAAAATGGGATTTTATTGAAACACTTTTTAATAAACATGATGTGTTTGAAAAAATGCCTTAATTTTTTTAAATGTAAATCATATTTAGAGAATCTATGAACTCTGGAATCACTATATAATTTGTTTTAAAAAAAATTGAGCATAAAATAGAATTGATTTTTCCATGGAAAATGATTATAAAATATTGATTTTATTTCATGATTGAAATGATAATTTAAATACAGATCGAGAATACTCTGGTGTATTGGGAAAACAAGACATATATGATCCTTGAGAAGTATCCTTTCACTAGGGTTTGTGATCATGATTCCATGGAGCAAGTGAGAAGCCTTTATTATAGAATCTAAGTTCACTGAGTTTGGATTCACTTACGCTAACCATTATTTCATGTATGTATTAGTTGTGTACACCCTGATTTCATGGATTTCCCATTGGTTCATTGTGAGTACATTATGTTCATGTGTATTTTATATTCTTAATTTACCACCTCATATATATTTTTATGCTTGAAACCTATTTTATCCTCTTCTTATTACTCATGGATATATTTTTTGTGACATGATTTTCTATATTAGAATATGGAAATTTTTAAAATAATAGCAAAGGTTATTTTAATATGGTAAAATGATTACTTTTGGAAATGTATTTTATAATATAACTAAGGGATACATTTTCAAATACATTGTTTATATTCACAGTGGTATCCTGTTGGGCTTGTTTTCCTCACACACAACATATGCCTTTGGGCATATGAATACTTGGATTTGTGGGTTATAGGTAATGAGAATAACATTATGTAGTGGAAAACTATCATAGTTCATTATGCATTCTAATGGGTTGATATTGTGGAACGATATGGTCACATTTAGATAGAAATATTGGTTTCTTATGGATTGATGTTGATGGAAAACTAGTTTATCATTTTGACCATATTATCCAATTGTTTAATGTTACATTTATAGTTTGTTCTTTTTACATATGATGCTTTATTTGGATATCTATTGTGATATTATGATTATTTCTATCTTTTCATTTTTCTATTATAGGTGAAATCAATAACATGTGTCCTTGTATAATACCATAGAGATTATCATATGAAAAAAGAGATTAAGAACACACTTCAACACATATAGAGGGCCAATTTAGGTGACATTATGGTTTTACACAGGTTGGTCTATTAAAAATTATCATCAAAGGGTTAGGATATAATTAAATCATATTTTCATGCCTTAATATGACCATATTGTGTCTGGGAGTTGTTGATAAACTAGAGGTAGGACTATTGGAAATCAATAGGTAGTGTGGGATTGTGCCTATCCATCTCACTCTCATGAAAAACTAAGAGTTTACATGAGATGAATGTGGTTTTCAAGAATCTGTGTTTATAAGTTTATCCAATTTTATTTTTTCCTCTAATTTTGTATTTTTTATAATGGAATTTAATTTTTTTCATGGTGTTTTTCATTTTACATGCTTTGTATAAAATAGATCCTCCATGAAGAACATCTCTGAATACTAGAGATGATGTACAACGTGACCCCCAAGGTGAATCCTCTAGATGAATCATTGTTTATAGAGACTATATTCTTAATTATACAGTCCATTGATAATGTAGATAAGGTTGAACTATAATGAAAGGAGGCCATTATTTGGAATTCATTAGGCAACATACAATGATCCTTCATGATAAACTGAGAAAATTGTAATCAAAATAATATATTGAGAGGATTGATAGAATTTTCCAATTCATAAAGACTATATAAGTATCTAATGCTTGTTTTTTCACGTATATTATTGAGTTGTTTAGAATGAGTTGGTGAAAATATATTTCCAATGAAAAGTTAAAAAAATATATTTAATGTACTACTTTAGAAAGGTATTTAATAAATAGTTTTATCCTCAAATGTTAAATTTTGTGATGGAATCGGAATTTTTGACCTTAGAGTATGGTGAATATTCAGTTATGGAGTATGCTAGATTGTTCACTACATTAGTTTACTAATCACAAGTGTTTTTATCAAATGACTATATTAAGTATCAATGTTTTGAGATTGGGTTAAGGGAAAATTTTCTATTAAGATTGATTCTCTAATGCCTAACGACCATTGCTGAGGTGGTTGATAAAGTAAATTTGGTCAGGGAGGAATTATCATGGAAGACCAATTTAGGTGTTGATTTAGTTAATTCGTGAGGTAACTAGAGTTCTTTTTTTATCCATGAGAGGAATTGGGGTGATTAGCATCGAGGTAGTAGATGGAGTATGCTGAAGATATCAGGGAAGGGATAAGTGATCTATTATCATTGTGAGAGAAAGGGACACCTCAAACAAGATTTCAAATTAGAATATGAGATATAACTTATCTGGGGAAAATTAATTTATCTTCTTCATTTTTGTGACAAATCACCTTGGGTAGTAGAGTTGAACGAACCAAAACCAAGGTCTATTAGTTTATATCTGATGTGAGCAATGGAACGGAATCCCAATAATTTACTAAGGATGATTTGTAGGTTATAAAAAAATATTTGAATTCTAAATAAATCAAGAAAATGGTTTATAAACCAAAGGAGATATATCTAAAACCGAAAAATGTTATAGTTATGGTATTTGTTAATAAATTTATGGATATTTAATTATTTGATACTGGTGAAAATTAGTCCTTTATCTATTCTAAGATCATTAATGCATTGGTGTTATGTTCAATGCATAATATTTTTTTAATGACTCCTTCAACTCCTTTTGGAAAGAAGATGGAGTAGGTATTTTAATTTCCAATGTGAAATGTTACGATCACAAATTATAGAATCATATAATATTATCTATTTCAAGATATAAAAATCATTGATCTCACCATTTTCATGGATTGGATAATTTGTTATAAATCCGAGATTAATTAATTTCATCATCATGACGAGCTTCGTATTTGGTTGGATTCAGTAATGACATTATGGGTGAGGGAAATGCTATATTTTGGAGTTAATGTCCCATTAACCATAGTGTTTATAGGATCCAATGCTTGTATTGTAATATGTTTGTTGATGTTGTTGATCCATGACATGAAGTCCTTCTTCCTATTGGTGGTGAGTGAGTATCCTAATGCTTTTCATTATGATTTCTTTGGGTTTCCATCTACGAGGGAAGTCGATTTTACTATATATATTCTTCCTAAGATGAGACCAATTTCATTACCTTCATACCATATGGATTTTACTAAATTTTAATAATTAAAATTTCATCTTGAGAATCTTATGGCTAAAAGATTTATTCATCCCAGGGTTTCACCATGGGATTCACCTGTAATATTTTCAAAGAATGTGGACTACAGCCTATAAATTTATTTTCATTACCAAATACTAAACCATGTGATAGTGAAGAACAAATATCAATTCCATAGGATTGATGAACATTTTTATAATGTTGATGAAGCCTTGTTGTTTTATATTATTGATATGTTATCGGGGTACCATCATTTGAGGTTCTGAAAGGAAGATATTCCTAAAAATATGTTCAAGAGTATGTTTAGAAGTTATTAGTGTTTTGTAATTTTTTGGACTTAAAAATTATCTTATTATTTTTTGGGCTTTAACAAATCAAATATTACATTTGTTTGTGGATTATTTCATAGTTGTTATTTTGTATGATATCCTTTTTTATTCCAGTTCGATTAGGATATTTTCGTGTATTTTAATATCATCATTGGGATCCGAGAATAACATAATATATTGAATAAGATATCCAAAATTAGGTTATTAATAAAATAGGTGAAATTTCTAGGCCATCTGATTTCTGAGAATGTTGTTATAGTGGATTCTGTGAAGATTCATGTATTGATTTTTTGGGAGATTCAGGATAATTTATGAGATTTGGATTTTCTTAGGATTGGTTGGTAATTATATGTGAATTTTTTGGGAAATACAAAATCTTACAACTATAAGGAATAAGAATAATTTTTGGGGTGTGTTGTTTGTTTAGAACAAATTGTGCCAGTGATGTTTTGAGGAGTGCAATTTGAGATCAAATTCAACTCTTATTTTTATTCTTCCTCAGTCGTGTTTGGGAAATGAGGGTTACTATGACTAATATTGTATAGGATTGGGTAGTGTTTTGATGAAGAGAATATAGTTGGAAGATTTTGAATCCCCTCAATTATTACTACAGGAAAATTACTACCCCATTAATGTTCTTTAGTTTGTAGGAGTGATTCATTCTCTAGAGACATAGTGCCACTACCTATTTGAGGATCGATTTATAGTGTTTTCAGAACATGAGAGTTTAAATTAAATCTTCACTTATAGGGATCTTATCCTAATATATAGAAATTTTGTGGAACACCTTCAAGTATATGATTCTGATATTATATATCACCCCAATAATATAAATGTGGTCACAAATGGTTTGAGTAGAAAATCACATAATCAAGATGTGATGGGACTATTTGAATTGTGTTATTTTATAGGCATGTTTATTGAGATTCACATGGATGTATGGAGAGATAATTAAATGGTGTTCCTTGATTTTAAATTGGTTATATCATTTATGGATCATCTTATTTTTCATATAAAGGTTGAGGATGACAAATTTCAGTACTTTAGTAGGATATTTTGTGGGGGGGGGGAGACATTGGGTGATTGGTCTCAGTCCACTTTTGAGTTTTTGATCTTCAACATTTTTATGATATTTATGATTTAAATGAGGCATAAAATGATTAATAATGGACATTGGGCTAATTATTATATTATCCATGGAGCTACAAAGTTGTATTGGGACATGAGATGTCAATACTGGTGGTTGGGAATTAGATGATCGACTGTGGATTTTGTGTATTGATGCCTTACAAGATAGATAATTTAAGAAGAATATATGTTTTCTATTTTTTCAATAACCCTATCACATTAGAGTATGTAAATGGGATGATATAGCTAAATTTATCCTTGTTGAACTACCTTGAACTACTAGTCATAAGGATGTGATATGGGTGACTATTTATTGAGTCAAGAAATTAGTATATTTCTTACCTATTAAGGATTCAAAGAAGATAGATGATACTGAGAACTAATTTGTGTGGGGATTGTTAGACTCCACAGGGTGACATCAACTACAATTTTGGAAAGATACCACACATCACATCAAATTTTTGGAGCTGATTACAAGAAAATATGGGTTCTCATTAGAATTTATGTATAAAATGTCATCTATAAATAGATCTATAGAATGAGAAATATATCCATATTAATGAATAAAATCTTGAATAGTTTTTTAAAAACCTTAATAGATCATGGTACTAGCATCTTCTCTTAGTGAATTTTTTCTATGACAATATTTATTACGTTTCTATTAGGATGATACATTTTGAGGTGTTACTGAAGATTCCTTTCATATCACCTCTTTATCGGGAAGATATTAGAAAATGATCCATAGTTGGACCGAGAATGATTTAGGAGATGAATTATATTATTAAATTAATTATTTGTATTTTTTTCTAAAGAATAGAGTAACTATAAATATTATACTAATTGGAATTATAATCAATTTTAATTTTGTGTAGGTGATCTTATTTTTACCAGAGTTTTATCACAGTTGGGACATATACATTTTGGAAAATAGCATATGTTATCACCTAATTATGTCATTCCATTTTATATTTTAGAGAAACTCGTAATTTTGCTTTAGTAATTAGAACTACCTATTAATTTGACTTATATCCTTGATGTGCACCATGTTTCCCTACTTAATATGTTTCAAAAAAATTTCCCCAGATGACTAAGTGGGGGGATATTGACTTTAAACCCAAGACCTCGATGATCAAAAGTATTTTTCAAATAGAGGACTGGAGGGATAAGGTGATGGTTATAATATAAATACCATTGGTCAGAGTGGTATAGAAGTGTGGTAGGGAAAATTTTGAGAGACGAGATTATGACTTGTTGATAATAAATCAATGGCCTTATGTCTTTTTACCTTTTTGATCCTAATCAGTTATAGTGAAAAAATATTTTATGGTGGATAAAATTGTCACACCTCTCTATATGAAATCATTTTCAATAGTTTTTGATGTTTTGGAGGATCCTTATTGATTAAGATTTTAGATTTTGGAAGATTACAAAAAATAGTAAGTTCCATGGCTGTAGTGGTGGTCCTAGTGTTACTTTGGGATTTATATCTAAGAAATAAAAATCCACCATACCCATTAATGGGTGTCATCTTTATCATGGATTCTAGGGAGTATCCATATCACCCATGGCCAGAGTGACCTCACCATGCCATGGGGGGTCCAATATGGACTAAATTTTTACACCATGATGTGTTCGATCCTTTTGGTTGATCTCTTGGGTGAAACCAAAATACCACGATAAGAAACATAATAATGTGTTAGTGGTTGTTAAAATGTTTTGAAATTCCCAATCATCACTTAATCTTTTGAGAGTGATTATCCCTAATTCATAAAAAAAATAATGAGGGTTTTTATTACATGTTTTCCCCTAGTTTCCCCTATTAACCCAATTTTTATTTTTATATTTTATTACATTTCAAATTGGGTGTGTTCCAAGATGGGTTTTTGGATTTGTTATTTCTTCCTCGAAGCATCTCATTGTGGTTCTATTCTTCTTTTGTATTCTCCCTATTGATATAATATCATTATAGACGTCTCAATTCATTCCCATCATTAGTTTCGAAAGATATGAGGGTTTATTTTAACTTTAGGTAGGTGTATAAATAATATGGTACATTCCCTTAAATGTCATCATAATAATATGCTTTATTTGGGTTTTTATTTATGAAAACGGTGACATAAAATCCATGAGATGTGAATTTGATCATTATTGGATATGGAAATGATTTATAAATTTAGGGTTTTAAACTATTCTTATATAAATCTCATTTTAAGTTTTATACATAAAAAATGGGTTTGAAATTGAAATGTTTTTTAAATCATTGAATCAATGAACCATTGTCAGAATTTATTTTAATTAAAATGTGGGCATCAAATGAAATTTCATTTTCACTGAAAATTTTTATGAAATATGAATTTGGATTCATGACTGTAATAAAAAAGTAATAGAATATCAAGAAGACCATTAAGAATGGGGAAACAAATCATATGTGAGTCTTAGTAGAGTAATATATCACTATGTAATTATCTCAAGATTTTATAGAGCTAGTGGGTATCCTTTATCAGTGAATCGATAATCACCAAATTAAGATTCACTTGGTCAACGAGTGTTTCTACTTTTTCAGAGTTATTTATAGCCTCGTGCCATGGATTTCCATTTTATTCATTGGGGATATATTATGTTCATGTTTATTTTATACACTTTTTTCTAAATTGAGATGGATATTTATTCTTGAAACTTGTTATACTCCTATGGTTATTTCTTTTAGACATATACTATATCATATTATTTTGTATATTTTAATACATAATGTTTTTTAAAAGATAACCAAAGTATTTGTTTATATTGGAAAATGATTTATTTTGAAAATTTTTAAGAAATATTTTTTATTAAGAAAAAATTTATTGATGTTCATATACATTGTATATATTTATCACGATGTCATACTGGTATCATTTTCCTCACACCATACACATGACATTGAGAAACATGTTGGGGAGGGATCTCTTAGTTTTTGTAATTTCATTTTGGTAGGTTAGTATTGTGGAGATATATGGTGACATAGATTTTGACCCATGGGATGGTTTAAGTTCCATATTTATTCTCTTTCATTTATTCATTTAGAACTTATTATCCACTTTTGGATGTTACCTTTATGGTTTGGTCAGTTCACATATGACTTTTTTGGATATTTTCTCATACTATTATTATTTATAACTTATCATTTGTCCATTGAGGGTAAAATTATTCCCATTCTTCTTTGTATGATATGTTGGGGAATTTCTCCATCCTATGGTGATCATGAACCTGATCTGAGCCATGTAGTGAGCCAATTCATGTGAAATTACGCTTTGAACCAGGATATCTTTTTTACAATTATAGATAGTATACAAATGATATTAGGGTTTTTATTGAGGGTTACATTAATGTTTTATACTATATTTAAAAAAATAGGATCATAAGGTTGGTGGTAATGATTGACCAACAATCACCTAGATCTTTATTTTATGTAGATTTAATAAGAATCTTCTTACTATATTTCATATTATTTTTAAAGATGTAATTAGATCATGGAAAATATTATCAAAAGCATTGTTCTCTAGGTATGACACACTTATTAATAAGTGTGTGAGATAATTTTAAAAAACTATTTTCTATAAGTGTGATTTCTCAATCATTTCCTTTCAATCACATTCATTCATTCATGATCCAACATAGTAAATGGTAATTGGAAAATTATGATTTATATATGATGGTTTTGTGACATCTAATTGACCCCCAATGGTGGTTTACTCTCTTCCAGCCTTATCATTTAGTATCAGAGTAAGATGTAGTTATTTTATTTTAGTGTTTTTTCAATATATTCTCATGGATATTATGATAGGGTTAAGAGGGTCTAATATATGTATTTTAGTTTTTAATTTATATAATAAATATTTATAGCTAAATAGATCTACATAATGATTTAATAATGTCAACAAAAAATTATATACCATTTTTTATGGAAATTATTTCTATCTATTTAAGGAATAAATGGTCCAATTTCTTATTTCTCTTATCATTGATGTTCTTTCAATCAAAATTAATAGTATAAATATTCATGTTGTTGATAAAACGTACACATTCCTTGAAAAGAATGATATTCATGAAACTGTGATAGAACACAGTGTGTTAAACTTATCCTTCTTAGTGAGTAAGATCACATTAGTGATGAGTACAAATAAGGAAATTTTTTTTTGGAAAACAACTGATATTTATTAGGGAGGAAAAAAGTAAATGTTCCAAAATTATTACCTTTTCACATAATTTATGTAAGATTTAATGTTAGAATATTTTTTTGATAAATTATTCATTAAATTTTAAAAAATAAAAACATGATTAAAATATATAGGTAAATTCATTAGGAACCAAATACAGTGAAAAAGTTTATAAGGAATAAACTAGATAAAATTGATGAAAATATTTCATCCCTAGAGGATTAAAACATTGCTGATTGGATCTATGATAGGTTAAAAAATATAATTATAACCTATGAGATGAGGATAGTGTTGGTATTAAGGATTAATGTAAAATATAATAATGAGATAACATTGAAATATCTAAAAGGATTGAATCATTTTGTTCCCGAGAAGTATCATAAACAGGAAACTAATTTTAGGGATGATGCTACAAATTTTAATCAATAAATATCATCCATTTCGAAATGAATACATTATAATAAATGTAAGTAATTGAGAACAATTTCTTTTAATTACTCTAGTTTTTGAAATTCATTACACATTATATCTAGTTTTCATGAGAAGAATAATAATGAATTAGAGGATTATTAATCCCAAAGATAATCAATGAAGAAAATTTAAAAAGAAGATGTAATGGAGGAGATCCCTTAGAAATAAAATTAATGTCTAATTATTCAAATAAATTGAGATTTCGATCAAAAAATGATTTCATTTTTTATGATTTGGTTATCTAAAAAGAGTAAATTCACCTAGAGGGTGATTTTCTTATAACTTTCAAAGACGTTTATAGACTATTCAATTGTACCTGTAGAAACAATTGTGATTATAAATGAGGGATATAGATATGGGGAAACACTAAAATAATTTTAATTTATTTTGGGGATTTTTTTGATCATAAAATAAATTAGGAGACTCAAAAATCAAAAACAACCTTGATTAATGAGAATGAATCTCTCAAGAAATCTATTAAAACATCATAATTCCAAGAGATAAATTAGTAGGTTTTTTACATAAGATTATTGATCCTAATGAATTAATATAATTAAAATACCAAATTGTTGAGAAAAAAATGGATAAAAAGATTAAAAAAAATGAAAAGGTTTGGGCACTTGATGAAAAGTTATTTATTAACAAGAATTCCCTGAATTAGACTCACAATGAGTTTGCAATTTTTCTCAGCACTGTTTTTGAATGTTATAAATTAGATGATAAATTTAATGATAATACCAAATAAAATGAATATTTTTCTATTCTATAATTAATTAGTTTGTTTTACACATAAATATTTTCATGTAAATGGTTGGATATTTTATTATCAAGGAAAAAGGTTTATTTCTTCACCTAATAAATAGAAAAAAACACTGTAAATCCTCATGGAGATTCTCAAAATTATAAAATTAACAAGGTATGAAATAAAATGAATTCTGATTCTAATCCTAAGTGAAAATATAAATTCAATAATAACTATTATAAAAATAAAAAATTTGAAATTGAGCAATGTATTATAAAATATAAATATGATTAATGGAAATATTTTTTTCATCTTATTTTTACTAGAGTATATTTTTCTATAAAGGAAGGTCTTTGTGTTATAGAGTTTATAAATAAAATTTTATGTTTTCCAGTATGATGTAAAACTCCCTAAATCATAGAGATACTATAAGTCATGTGGTAATAAATCAATAGTTTATATATCCTAACCAAGAAATCATTTAAAAGTGAAGTTAACATTTTTAAATTATCCTAAATCTCTTAAGGAAACCAATTAGAGTTGTGATCAACCTTGAAAAAACATCAATACTTGTATCACAATGATACAAATAAATTTGAAGTTAAATTATAACACCAAACAAACTAAATTGTAGAGTACTCAAGAAAATGTATGGTTGGTTGTTGTTATTATAATTTCTAAGTATCTTCAACGATGTCGATTCGGTTTACAGGAAGCAATCGATTGAATAATAGACTTCGATCCATGACATATTGATCAGAGGAAATTTTCAATAGAACTTTATTTCAACTGAATTTATATAATTATGTGTGGTTACTTATCTATAAGATAGTGATGTGTTTATTCAAATAGCAGAATCCAGTGTGTTGAGGATTTCAATCAGAGATCAACTGTTACTAATATAAATGGATGGGTAATAGTGAATGTAGGATGTTGGTGCCACAATATGGAATATTAGATCCTATTATAAATATGGGGGTGGGAATACCTAATAATGTGTATCATGATTATTATATAATAATGATATATATGTATAATAAGTCACCATTTGGTATAGTTATACTTCTTAATAAATAAATACTATTATAGTGTACACGTTTTTTTGTAAGAATATATTCTTAACCAGGTAATTTTAAAATCATTCTTTACATTTATGAATTATTTTTTATTTGTTTTATAAATATTTATATCTATTTTGAAGGATTTTTTCATGTTTAGTTTGGGTTTATTCATATTTCTTATCTTCCATATCAGGTATTATAGGATGTTTTCTATTTCCATTATATATGGTGTTTTAATGTTGAATTCTGGTGATTGTAAGATCCTAATTTTAGTTGTTGAACATTTAACGACGTCATGGTTTATGAAATCCTACGAATACATAGGTATCTTCATTTCTTGAATTCTTTAGTGTTATTTGACTCATTGTGGATTAATGCATCAAATTAGTGGCATAAAATGATGGAAATATCATGATTGATATGATTGATGTAAATGAATATGGGTTTTGAAGGATACAGATGTTAGATTATAAAATCAAAAAGGAAATTGTTGATCTTTTTACTAAATTTCAATCAATGAAAATAGAGAATGAATAATGGGAATTTATTATCATAATTTATTTATATAAATTCTGATTTAATTTGATGTGAAATTTTTAGTCAATTTAAGGTTGGAAAAAAATAACAAAAGAACTGATAATATCCTTGAAGGACATGTATGAAATACCAACCACTTTAATCAAATTGTTTATGATGAATAGGATGTTTCAAATGAAAATTTTATCATGGAAGAATAATTTTCTATCATTTCAACAATTTGATAATGTAATAGATTAATAGTGTAAAATTGAAAGCCACTTCCATAAATGATGCCTTGGGATTGCTTTTGTTGTAATTTGTATCCTAGGTATTGGAGGTGATATCCATTGTTTCGAGTAATTATAACATAAAATCCTATTTAGTATTTTATGATGTTATAAACATAATCATGAATTATGATCTATAAAAAAGGTAAGTCTAGAAACCTACATAAATTTTTTTAAACATATAAGGTAATGGATGGTCACCAAATTTGAATTTGATTCAGAAGAAATAAATGATATCTAGATATGAGATTATAGGTTGTCAATTGATTATATAACTATGTGATAAAAACTGAATATGTGCAGGAATGACAGGAATTTTTTCAAAAAATATTGATCGTGTTCCATTATATTGGCTTCTGGAGGTTATAATTATTTAAATATAGTGTAATATAATATTGAATTTTTATTAAGTGTAAATGTTCTAGTGGAAACAATGGTTTTTTGTTTTAGATAATTATTTCAATAATATCCAATCAATGTTTCATGAAGAACAGTGTTCAAAGATGATTTATCATGATACACATGGTGGTTGAAAATGATACTTATATTCTAGAAATGAGTGATGTGAATATCAAGATATAGAACTTCCTTGAGTTGATTGTAGTCATACATATCTCAAGTTTATGAAGAAATACAAATTTTTGGGACATTTGGATATATAGGGATAAAAAAATATCAAATAATAATATATATAATATTATCATAAGATTATTGTTTACAGAAATTGGATTTAAGGATGCGACCTTCTATCAAATTGAAAATTTAAATATATGTTTGATATTAAAAATAATAACTTCTAAAAGTCTCTTGTTATGATTCAATAGACTTGGTCAACATAGTGAGAAGAATATAGAGGTTCTAATAGTATATGGTGTATTAATCCTTGATTATGTTGTTGTTGTAACTTGTAATAATTTTATACCCTGTAAATAGTGGACTGTCTCATTTAACATGAACAAAATGAAGCCTCATTGAATTAATCTTGAACATGTTTATACTTATAATTTGGGGGAAGCTCAAATTCATTCTCAGGGTGGATCATTATATTTTTAACATTTATTTATGATCCAGTATGAATATTGTGGGTATAATTATTGAAGAAAAAGGCATATGAGTTTAGTGTTTTCAATCAATAGAAAGTGTTAGTCTAATGGGATATTGGAAATATGATAAAATTCAGTAGTTCAAATAATGGCAGTAAATATATTGGAAGGTTCTTAAAACACCACTATTGACATAATGGAATCAGGCTGATAAAACCAAACTAAGAAAATCTAAAAAAAATGGTGTGGCTAAATGTACAATCAAAACATTGAATGAAAAATAGCATTCCATGATATTTAACTTTGGTATTTCAAAATAAATTTTTGATGCAGTAGTTATTTAAAAAGATGACATTATTAATAGAATTCCATCACCACTTATTTTGTATGAAATTACAGAGTAGTTATGGTATGATAAACCCATATAAATCAATAATACGATAGTTTTCAAAATTATTTCATATTTTTATATTGATATTATATAGTGGGATAAGCTCGAGGAAATGTTCCAACATTATTTATTTGTGAGATATGGTGATGATAACCTTATTTATTTAATTTGGGATGAATCATATTTAAAATATCATTATATACAAATAAATTTTATTTAATAAGTGGGTATTATACAATGTCTAAATCAATGTTGAGGTGGAATTTGAGTTCAAAGAATCTACCTTCTAGATTCATTTTGATCTAGATAAGAGCATCAAAAGTAGAAAATATCTATTAAATTTTAATGAAAGTTTATGTATTGCGGAATATAGGCCATTAATAGATATTTTTAAATTCTCAAGGGCTTTAAAGGTGTGAAAAAGTGTTTTAAATATTTTAAAAATGAAAAATGGTAAATATATGATGATTGTAATACCCCAAACAACCACGGTATGTTTCCCTTTGAATAATTCAATAGCTTTCGTTGTATGCAATTTTGAGTTCTAGCACCCCGTGAAAAATAAAACTATCTATTTTAAAAGAAGTTATGAATATTAATAGAATATTTTTGAACATTTATATATTTTATTTTTCAAAATGGACTTCATTTTTTTATTCGTAATATCAAAATTAGTTTACGGTGAATTTTTGTTAATTTTCTAAAAACATTAAATTTTTTATGAATAGTAAAAAACACCACATTATTGTTTAAAACCAAATTAATATTTAAATAATTATTTATTTTATTTAAATTAATTTTAATTAAAAGTAGATATATAATACCTATATTATTTAAATGTAATTCATTGTAGTAATTTTATAATAAAATTAGATGTATAAAATTTTATTGAACTTTTTACCATCTTTTTCCCACTATCTACGCATGTTAGCATATTTTCATAAAATTTAATTTTACCACATATGAGAATGTAATTTAAAAAATATGAGAATCATTGATGACATCAATATGTAAAATTTGGTTCAATAAGACGAAAATAAAGTTTTTGTGAATCATAACTTTTGACTTTTGTTAACCACTGTTGAAAGTAAATAGGGTAATTAAAGGTAAAAATGTTATTATTATTACCCAAATACATGTACTAATTCTATTAGATAAGTGAATATCCCCCAAAATAAACCTTAGGAATAAAATATTTTCCTTTTGGTCCACTTGGATTAGATTAGTACATTTTTATTATTTTTTTTAAAGAAGAGTTAAAAGTGTTAAAACATGAATTTTCATAACTAATTTTTTTTTAATATTAGGTCACATAGAAGATAAATTCGACTATAAATATTACTTAAAAATATAAAAATATTTCCTAAATAATGGTATTTTACTTATAATTTTTATACATTAAATAAATAAATTTATCTATGAAACAATGATGAGGCAGTAATTACCTTATTAATGAAAGATTAAAATAATTGATTTTATAAATAACAAAATAAATGTAAATTGAGACTTCTGATGACTTAGACCAATTATCTAGGTTAATAATACATTTTATGGATTATTATCTATTTTTTTTCAATGTGATAAAGTTTCTACGACTTTCACCAAAACAAAAAAACCAAATAGTGTCATAATTGACATAAATTAGTTTTCAAAACAAATTATATAATTTTAATTGTTATAATATTCTTAAAAGATATAAGGATTGGAAAAAAGACATAAATAAGGTTATATATATCATTAATGAACCACTTGGGGTTTTTTGGTGTCACGACCCGCCCTCGGGGTCCGTGCCGTGACTACCCCAAGCCCGCCTTCCATAGGCCAGGGGCTGGCGACTAGCACCAAGGCGTAAATCCCGGTAAAAAGGGAAGGCATTGCCTTTGTAAGTAAACAAACACCACAGAGTAAGCAAGCGGAAAGTAAACACTAAACAAAAGCAGAGTACAACTGAAAGTGCGGAAAAGTAAATGGGCCAGAATACAAACCCAAACTGAAAGTAAAGTACAACTCGAAAGGGGAAAACAGCAACTGAAAGGTAAATGCCGCTACACCGAGCTGTCCACTGGAAATCCCACCTGAAGGGTGGGTACAAATAGCTCCTCTGCTCCACAGGTCCCGTCGTCTGCTCCGTGCACGTCCCGCCCAGTGGTCCACCTCCGGGTACCGTCCCGCTCTGCAAGCCTCAGCTAAGGTCAACGCTGTCCGTCGTCTGCAACCAACACAACGTAGTGCGGGCAAAGCCCATGCAGGGGTGAGTATAAGCTACTTAGTAGGGACCCCGAGACCCCTGAAGGTCTCTCAAATCCACAAAGGATAAACCATGAAGAAAGGTATAATCACGAAGTAACAACCGACACTACTTAGGTATATGCCCATACATATACCTAAGTCATCAATTCAAATACGCTCCAACCTCCGAGCCCAAGTACAACTCATTCTACACAGGAAAGTAAACGTATTCCACACAGGAAAGAAAAACGTAATCCACACAGGATTGCACAACACAATCTACACAGGAAAGCAAAAGGATTCAGCTCACACAGGTATACTTCTTCAAAGGACGATAAAGATGATCACTGATCCATCTAAGTCGTCGGACCCATGAAGGATCGATAGGTAACTAACCCCCGCAAAGACCCACACAGGATCGGGCCCACACAGGACCTGTAGGCGCTGGTTCACACAGGACCGCTGAGCGCAAGGACCCACACAGGATCGGACCCACACAGGATCGGGCCCACACAGGACATGTAGCACTGATCCACGTAGGATCGCTGAGTGCTGAAGTCGTCGTCGTCGAATCCACACAAGATCTCTGTACTGTCGTCGTCGCTGTCACAGTAGCAGTAGTAGCAGTAGCAGTCACAGTAACAGTCGCAGCCAGCACTAGGGTTCCCGCACATAGCAAGCTCGTTCGGAGGGTCCGCTCCACGAGCCGAGAGGCTGATACATCAACTGTCACGAAGACCAGAGTTGATGTATCCAAAAGTTCCGTATCGTCAACAGGAACTCATCGCAACAGACGGCGCGTCGATCGGACGCCCGGTCTGAGAGTTATTGGCATTTTCGTCCCCGGGGCCCGGTTGGTTTTTAAGGCAAAACCAACCCAACCGTACTCCACCTGCGTCCAAACCTTGGGCGGAGTATGCCAAAAGATCCGTCTCATTAAGAGGAAAAAACACGGCTGACGACACGTCAATCGGACGTCCGTAGCTCAAGATATGAGCGTTTCCGCTCCGAAAGCCCGGTTGGTTTCGTGAATGAACCAACCCGGCCGAACTCAAAGTAATCCGAAACCTTGAGTGCGATATACCGAAACGACCGTCTCGATCCAAGGATCGCGTTGCCTTAGAAGGTTCGTCAATCGGAGGTCCGAGGCTCAAGTTATGGCCAAAAGACCGAAACTGGTTCGAAACGGGGGGGTCCAGGTCCGGGCCGACCCGGCCCGACCCCCCCCCCCCCCCCGGGTCGGCCGGCCGGCAGTGCGGCGGCGCGGCGGCGGCGCGGCGACCGGCGGCGGCGCGGCGGCCGCGGCGGCCTGGCGCCGCTCGGTGGCTGCACGCGGGGGGCTAAGCCCCCGCTTCCTGGGAAGGGCGGCGGTGGCTACATGCCGCCCCCCCCCCCCCCTTTTTTTAAAATTCCCCCCCCCCCCCACGTGGGGGGCCTGTTTGTGCGGAACCGGGGGGGCCGACTTCCCCCCCTCAAGAAAACGCTCCCCCCTCATAAAGAGGGGGGTTTTATGTGATGGCCGGGGGATTAATTCCCCCGGTTTAATGCCATCCGGCCGGCCAGCTGGCCGGCCGGTTTTCTACAACGGGACAGGAAATTCCGGTCCCGCCTTCGGCTTCCGACACCGGCGGCCCGGCCGACGGTCTTCTCTTCCGCCACGGCCCGGAACCGGCCGCGGTTTTCGTCATCCGGCGCTGTGCGACGGCACCGCGCCCCTCCGCCGCACATTGATTTCTTCAACGCGGCGCGACGGCGTCGCATTCCTGATGTTTCTTCCATGGCGCGGCGCGACGACGTCGCGCAATAAGGATTGGCGAATATCCGCGTGGTGCGACGGCACCACGCCACCTTGATTCATCCACCCGCAAACAATTCAACAAGAACGATGGAGGGGGGTTCGGCCGTGTTCGTGCGGTCCGGCCCCCTCACGTTAAAAAATAATAACTCAATTTAAAATATTCAAATTCCTCAGGTTAGTCATGCGAACCATGAGCAATAATAGAATAATTAAACAATAAATAACAACCCCTACCTTGGGTATACGTTCGAGGATTTTTCTATGTCCGCGGAAGTCGACGTCCCGGAGATCGGGCGTCACAGTAGTCGTTCGTCAATTCCGTTGACGAAGAGATGCGTCCGATGCGATACGTCGTTGGCGAAACTTCTTATGTCGACGAAGAGAAACCAAGGAGGAAGCGGCGTTCCCTCTCGCTGACACGGAAGACGAAGAAGAGCGGAGCGGCGTTCATCGTCGGAGCTTGATCGTTCTTCGTCAAGATGAGCGTTCTTCGTCAAGATGAGCGTTCTTCGTCAAGATGAAGAAGATGGAGGAGGAGCTCTCAAAATGAAATCCACACAAGTTGGCTAACAAAATAAAATAAGGTCCCTCCTTATTTTATTTACCACGCCTAGGAATTCAAAACATCAAATTCAAAAACATAACACTTAATTAATTTACATGTCATGTGTAATTAATTAGATGTTAAGTTTTTGAATTTGATGTTTTGAATTCCTAGGCTTGGTAAATAAAATAAGGAGGGACCTTATTTTATTTTGTTAGCCAACTTGTGTGGATTTCATTTTGAGAGCTCCTCCTCCATCTTCTTCATCTTGACGAAGAACGCTCATCTTGACGAAGAACGCTCATCTTGACGAAGAACGCTCAAGCTCCGACGAAGAACGCCGCTCCGCTCTTCTTCGTCTTCCGTGTCAACGAGAGGGGACGCCTCTTCCTCCTTGGTTTCTCTTTGTCGACATAAGAAGTTTCGCCAACGACGTATCGCATCGGACGCATCTCTTCGTCAACGGAATTGACGAACGACTACCGCGATGCCCGATCTCCGCGACGTCGACTTCCGCGGACATAGAAAAATCCTCGAACGTATACCCAAGGTAGGGGTTGTTATTTATTGTTTAATTATTCTATTCTTGCTCATGGTTCGCATGACTAACGTGAGGAATTTGAATATTTTAAATTGAGTTATTATTTTTTAACATGAGGGGGCCGGACCGCACGAACACGGCCGAACCCCCCTCCATCGTTCTTGTTGAATTTCTTGTGGGTGGATGAATCAAGGTGGCGTTGTGCCGTCGCACCACGCGGATATTCGCCAAGCCTTATTGCGCGACGCCGTCGCGCCGCGCCCACGGAAGAAACATCAGGAACGCGACGCCGTCGCGCCGCGTTGAAGAAATCAAGGTGCGGCGGAGGGGCGCGGTGTCGTCGCACCGCGCCGGATGACGAAAACCGCGGCCGGTTCCGGGCCGCGGCGGAAGAGAAGACCGGCGGCCGGGCCGCCGGCGTCGGATGCCGAAGGCAGGACCAGAATTTCTGGTCCCGTTGGGCCGGATGGCATTAAACCGGGGGAATTAATCCCCCTTCCATCACATAAAACCCCCCCTCTTTATGAGGGGGGAGCGTTTTCTTGAGGGGGGGCAGCCGGCCCCCCGTTTCCACACAAACAGGCCCCCCATGTGGGGGGGGGGGGGCGTTTTAAAAAAGGGGGGGGGCATGTAGCCGCCGCCGCCCTTCCCAGGAAGCGAGGGCTTAGCCCCCCGCGTGCAGCCACCGAGCGGCGCCAGGCCGCCGCGCCGCCGCACCGCCGGCCGGCCGGCCGGCCGGGCCGACCCAGGGGGGGGGTCGGGCCGGGTCGGCCCGGACCCAGACCCCCCCGTTTCGAACCAGTTTTGGTCTTTTGGCCATAACAAGAGCCTCGGACCTCCGATTGACGAACCGTCTTCGGAAATGCGATCCTTGTATCGAGACGGTCGTTTCGGTATATCGCACTCAAGGTTTCGGATTACTTTGAGTTCGTCCGGGATGGGTTCGTTCACGAAACCAACCGGGCCTTCGGAGCGGAAACGCTCACATCTTGAGCTACGGACGTCTGATTGACGTGATGTCAGCCGTGTTGTGTTCCTCTTAATGAGACAGATCTTTTGGCATACTTCGCCCAAGGTTTGGACGCAGGTGGAGTACGGTTGGGTTGGTTTTGCCTTAAAAACCAACCAGGCCCCGGGGACGAAAATGCCAATAACTCTCAGACCGGGCGTCCGATCGACGCGCCGTCTGTTGCGATGAGTTCCTGTTGACGATACAGACCTTTTGGATACATCAACTCTGGTCTTCGTGACAGTTTATGTATCAGCCTCTCGGCTCGTGGAGCGGACCCTCCGAACGAGCTTGCTATGTGCGGGAACCCTAGTGCTGGCTGCGACTGTTACTGTGACTGCTACTGCTACTACTGCTACTGTGACAGCGACGACGACAGTACAGAGATCCTGTGTGGATTCGACGACGACGACTTCAGCACTCAGCGATCCTACGTGGATCAGTGCTACAGGTCCTGTGTGGGCCCGATCCTGTGTGGGTCTGATCCTGTGTGGGTCCTTGCGCTCAGCGGTCCTGTGTGAACCAGCGCCTACAGGTCCTGTGTGGGCCCGATCCTGTGTGGGTCTTTGCGGGGGTTAGTTACCTATCGATCCTTCGTGGGTCCGACGACTTAGATGGATCAGTGATCAACTTTATCGTCCTTTGAAGAAGTATACCTGTGTGAGCTGAATCCTTTTGCTTTCTTGTGTGGATTGTGTTGTGCAATCCTGTGTGGATTACGTTTTGCTTTCCTGTGTGGAATACGTTTACTTTCCTGTGTGGACTGAGTTGTACATGGGCTCGGAGGTTGGAGCGTATTTGAATTGATGACTTAGGTATATGTATGGGCATATACCTAAGCAGTGTCGGTTGTTACTTCGTGATTATACCTTTCTTCGTGGTTTATCCTTTGTGGATTTGAGAGACCTTCAGGGGTCTCAGGGTCCCTACTGAGTAGCTTATACTCACCCCTGCACGGACTTTGCCCGCACTACGTTGTGTTGGTTGCAGACGACGGACATCGTTGACCTTAGCTGAGGCTTGCAGAGCGGGACGGTACCCGGAGGTGGACCACTGGGCGGGACGTGCACGGAGGAGACGACGGGACCTGTGGAGCAGAGGAGCTATCTGTACCCACCCTTAAGGTGGGATTTCCAGTGGACAGCTCGGTGTAGCGGCATTTACCTTTCAGTTGCTGTTTTCCCCTTTCGAGTTGTACTTTACTTTCAGTTTGGGTTTGTATTCTGGCCCATTTACTTTTCCCCACTTTCAGTTGTACTCTGCTTTTGTTTAGTGTTTACTTTCCGCTTGCTTACTCTGTGGTGTTTGTTTACTTACAAAGGCAATGCCTTCCCTTTTTACCGGGATTTACGCCTTGGTGCTAGTCGCCAGCCCCTGGCCTATGGAAGGCGGGCTTGGGGTAGTCACGGCACGGACCCCGAGGGCGGGTCGTGACAAATTGGTATCAGAGAAGTTCGGTTATACCGTGAACTCTGATCTTTTCTATGTGAAGAAATAATGTTTAGCGTATTGAGTGTGGTTATCAGTCCAGGGAGTCCAGTGTTGGTGCGGCGGCCGACGTATCCGTACACCAGGACCCTGACTTCTGATTTCCGACTTAATGCACGAAAACATTGATTGCGTGTGTGTTTCAAAGTTTCCTTTGTGATTACTTATATCAACTCACCAGGTATACTGTTCTGACCGTGGCACACCTGTTTCCTTTTCAGGATGGCCCCACGACGGCAGCCAGCTAGGGTTCCGAGAGTCGAGCGTGACGACAGCCCACCAAGCGACGAGGCCTCGGTGCAGGGCCCTTTTCCAGCAGTGGCACCGGCGGTAACTCTACCTGCCGAGCCCCCGATGCTTCCAGCAGCAGCTGCTGACGATGCACGTCGCCTCAGCGCACTGCATGAGTTTCAGCGCCAGCGACCGCCCAGGTTTCGCGGGGAGACGGATCCCCAGGCAGCAGAGGACTGGCTGGAGGCAGTAGTACGAGTGTTTAGGCTAATGAGGACACCAGCAGACCTCATGGTGATCCTCGCTGCGAGCCTACTACACGCAGCAGCAGGACGATGGTAAAGCTTGATGCTCCAGGTGCACGATGAGGCATCTCTACTTTGGACGGACATTGAGAGCCTCTTCCGCTCGGAGTTCGTCCCAGCCACCCTTCGTGCGGTGCGTATCCAGGAGCTTCTTCAGCTGCGGCAGGGCAGCATGACGGTCGCTCAGTACTCGGCGAGATTTACCGATCTCTCGCGCTACTCGACCGACATGGTACGTGACCCATTCATCCGGGCCCGGACCTTCGAGCAGGGTTTGAGACACGAGATCAGGGCATCGCTGATCTCCCTCAGCATACCGACTCGGACAGGAGTACTGGAGCGGGCTCTTCTGATCGAGAGCTTCCTTGCTGAGTCTACACCAGCACAGAGACCCACCGCAGGGCGGCACGTGGCAGAGTCATCTGCAGCAGGCAGTCGACGGATGACTCAGGGGTCCAGAAATACCAGACCTTCGGAGCAGACGATGGGACCTGTGGAGAAGAGAAGCTATCTGTACCCACCCTTCAGGTGGGATTTCCAGTGGACAGCTCGGTGTAGCGGCATTTACCTTTCAGTTGTTGTTTTCCCCCTTCGAGTTGTACTTTAATTTCAGTTTGGGTTTGTATTCTGGCCCATTTACTTTTCCGCACTTTCAGTTGTACTCTGCTTTTGTTTAGTGTTTACTTTCCGCTTGCTTACTCTGTGGTGTTTGTTTACTTACAAAGGCAATGCCTTCCCTTTTTACCGGGATTTACGCCTTGGTGCTATTCGCCAGCCCCTGACCTATGGAAGGCGGGCTTGGGGTAGTCACGGCACGGACCCCGAGGGTGGGTCCTGACATTTGGCGTTTTAAAGTATCTTTATTAACCTTTATTTTAATAATACAAGAATACGTGGTAAAAGTTAAACTATTTAACTAAAATTTCAATCTAAAATATAAGATTAATATGGTGACCTAAACCATTCTAAAAACTATTGGTTTTAAGTATTTATATCCATACCCACCTTATCCTTTAAATAAATCCTTTTGGAGCCATAATAAAAATAATATTATTGTATAATAAAATAATATTTTAATCTTTTCCTAAAGTGACCTTCACCTCTCTTATAAATGGGTACTTCCCCTTCTCTCAAGATCACACCTCCAAAGCAATTTGGCTAGGCCAACCACTGATAATTTATCTTCCCAAATACCCTCTAATATACCTATAGGCCTAAATTTTATAAAAAAGAAATCCTAAAGAGCCCTTTTTATCAAATCAAAAGGAAACACCCGAACAAGAGGTATTAATTTCACCACCGCTTACAATGTTCTTTTCTTATTACACTTCCTCTTTCATTGAGGTTTCCACACAAAAAATAATAACTCTAGAACCATATACATACTACTAGTATTATAAATATTGTACAAACATATTCATTATTCTATTCATCCTATTAATTAAAAGTCACCATATGTGTTTACATACGACTTACCATCTCCACGTCATGGTGTAGTTTGTTATTCAAACACATGATTATTAGGATGGGTATAATAATGAGTATAACTAATGTAAATAATAAATATAACACGGTATGGATTATTTATATATGATATTCCATCCAATTACATATGATATCACCATCAATAGAATGACATTGTTGCTCGTGAGTACATATGGATTACTGTCTCACAAATGCAATGAAATTCATACTCCATTGTAACTATTCAATAATAAATTTTATTTTCAAGATACAAAAAATGTTTAAAAACATAATATAAATCATTATATAAGTGAAATAAATTTGATCCATTACAAATATTACATACCTATAAAAACATTTAAACTAAAACGAATCAGTTATGACCCGAAATAATGACACTACTGAAATATTTTTAACAAAACAATGTTAGAAGATCATATATGATATCATATTTATGAATATGTTTCTAATTTAATTTAATTACAATGATATAACTATTATACCAGTGGTTAAAGTACCTTCTATCAAGTAAAATTACATGGTATGGGTTAATTTTACAATCTCTTTACTATCCGAGGTTGTTTATACGTAAGTTTCTACTAGTAATTCTTTATCATCCACATCCGTGTTTCTTAAAAATGTATTTAAAATCATTTTTACTATTTCATTGAATATGGTTTAAATTCATTTATACCCTTGTTTTATACCGTCTTTTTCTAAACAAGGTACATTATAATCTTTTCGACAAATTAATGTAAGAATGTCTTTTTAACATATATTGTGAGTGGAGCTATTTTCTACCGTTATAACATCGTCAAAGCATCCCTTCCAAGATTATAATTATATTTCCAAAATAAATTATTATATTTAATTACGTGACTTTTAAAATATTTCAAAATAAGATGATATATTTCCCTCAAATAGTTTTGATTTAATCTATGTCAACATACATTGATGGATTTTACCCTTGATTGAAGTTGATACATTATAATAAAATATTCTATATTGTATTGAATGTGTTATGATATGTTTTACCATGGATGTTCAATTTTTAAACCATTCATGGTTTATAGTTAAAATATTAGTATTTTTATGATAGTTTTAAGATGAATGTTTATGTTATGATTCAACCATTTCATATGAGGAATGCATTGGAATTAGTAAGTGATAGGTGGAGCCCGCTATAGATCCTTGATGCATCAATAGTTCTCATGAGACAAACCACTATACTGAAACAAGGACTTGACAAAATATAATTTGTGGTCTTGGTACTAGGACTTGACTATGTGGTTTTGATGTCTGACATTATGCATTCAATCATTATGAAACTGGCTATTGATATTTCATGTGATTATTCGACTAGTAGAATATCCATGTGAATACGTAAATGTCATTATTTGATTTATATTTTCCATATTATTCTGAAGTTAATGTTTAAAAGGCTTATGTTTTAGGCTTGTAAATTTCTTTAAAATGTTGGTGATTATTTAGGAAATTTTCTTCCATATCGTTATCCTTATTGAGAATATGATATCACCCTTTTATTATGTTTTATTTTTCCCAAGATGCGAAAAATAATTTTATGATTAACCTACAGGAATTGTCTAAGGGATTAAGGTCTATTCAAAGTGGACACAATGATGTTTTTTTTCTATTTTATTATGTAATTTAAAACTTATATATGTATCTAGTACTTCCGAGGTTACTAAACTAATCGATCATTCGAGATATTATCTATTTTGATCATCACAATGTTATGTAATAATGAACCGACACTAGTTAACTATGGTTGGGGTGTTACAGTTGGTATCTGAGGATGTTTAGTACAAACCATGGATAATAGATTTATAAAAACTCTAATTATAGAACATTACCCTAATATAGATTTTGAGGAATAGTATGACGAAATTCCATGAATTTTGGTAAAGTAGAAATTTTTTGTATTTTAAAAGCAATACATACATGTTTGGATATGAAAAGGTAGATGCGTCTCTTGCACAGATGTACCTATGAATGAAAACTTTGACAAAGAGTTTTTGGCTTGACCTGAGGTATCGTTGTACATGACAATGTGACTTGCTTCACTCTTATTTACGACACCCCTAGGGGATATGGTTAGGACAATTAAACATTTTTTTCAACCCATTTTGACGGATTTATTAGTATATACCTCCTCAAAGGAAATTTTTTTATGATTAGGTATTATATTGATAAACTGTTCAATTTATGTTTAGTGTTTTACTAGTTTGGAATTATGTATTGTGATTCATAAACTAATCTAGTGTATGCCATTGTTTATATGTGGAACATAGTGGAATGAATGGAAACAGTATCAACACATATAATCCATGTAAGGATTTCCCTCTTAGTAAAGGTAATTATTATCGAACTGGTGATGCAACTAGTGTTGATCATCTTATCACAATTCTAGGACAACTCACTCAGGTTAGGAATAATAATCTTACCTATATGGAGCACCCTGGTCTAAAATGCAGAGGATCAATATTAGACTGATCCATGAGAAAACCACCACAAAAAATTCAATGGGATTACAAATCCATTTTCATATGAGAAATGGATAATTTCTTTAGAGAATGTATTTCATGCTTTGGGATGTAACAAAAGGGAAAAAGTTTTCATGGAAGTTTATCGCCTCACAGGAGATGCATATCAGTGGTGGTCATTAAGATAAAACATAAAAGATGACGAAGTTGTATCAAATATGGAATGGATGGTGTTTAAAGAGATTTTATTATAAAAATAAATTCCTCGTGAACATCGAGAAGATATGGAAACAATATTTTAGTGTCTGTGGAAAAATGTGGTTTAGAAAGTCGCAATGTATGAGGATAACTTTATAAAGTTAGCAGGGCATACAACAGATTATATAGGTAATCCATGGAGTAAGATTGGTTGATTCCATGATTGGTTAAAACCATTTCTCTGTCGAGAATTAGTCTCACAATCCTTCTTTTTGTATGAAGATATTGTCCCGTGTGCTATCAAGAACAGAAAGGAATTATATAAGTCTTATGACTTTAAAGAAAATAATGGGAAGAAGAGATCGGCTGAACAATATAGAAATGAAAACAAGGGGAATAAGGGAAAATTTGAATTACCATACTGTAATAAATGTTGAAAAAACACCCTGGTACATTCTTGAAGGGAATGGGAGTCTATTACAAGTGTGGTGAAAAAGGCCACCAAGATCGTGATTGCAAGGGAAAGAAAGAGGCTGTCAATTTTGAATGTTATAATTGTAGAGAAAAGGGTCATTATGTAAATGAATGTCTTGACCACAAAAAAAACATACCTCAAAAAAGACGAAGGGATCAAGGCCAAGCTTATACGATCACAACTGCATAGGTTAATGCTCCGAAGGATGTGGTGGAAGGTAATTTAATGGTTTCCTCACATTTAGCCAATTCATTATTTGATTCTGTATTGTCTAATTGTTTCATATCTTCCTAGTTTTCTAAGAAAATTAAATATTTTGAATATGATTTAACAAGGGTGTTGTCATTCAATACTCCTAAGGGAAGTATAATTACAACAATGTGTTATGAATCTGTTCCCATTATGGTATATAAACGTTATTTTTATGATGATCTCATTGTCATACCCATGATTTAATGTGATATAATCCCTTGTATGGATTGAATTTTAGACCATAAAGTGAAAATTTATTTTAAGAAGAAGAAGGTTACAATTTTTGACGATGATAAGGATTACCTTATCTTTAGAGCCGAATCGTCACCATCTAATTCTTATCTAGATCTACCTCATGTAGCTCTACTAAATTATATTTATAGGGAGGATGAGAGTGAAATATGTATGGGTGAGGAATGGAATGTAGAAATATAGGATTTACCTATTGTGCATGAATATGATGATGTGTTTTCAGAGTAATTACCTAGACATCCACCAAAATGAGAAATTAGATTTTCCATCGATTTAATTCCTAGTTAAAGGCCCATATAGAATACCCCATATAGAATGGCCATTGTGTAATTAGTAGAACTAACGAAACAACTATAGGAATTGAGTAATAAAGGATTCAATCATCATAATATTTATCCATGGGAATACCATGTTATTTTTGTTTAGAAGAAAGATGGATCTATGAGGTTGTGTATTGACTACAATGATATTAATGCTATAAAAATAATGAACAAGTATCCTCTACAACAAATTGATGAATTATTCAACCAACATCATGGAGGTCAATAATTTTCAAAGATTTCCCATCAATATAGATATCATCAGTTTTGTGTAAAGAAGGAAGACATTTCGAAAACATCATTTCAAACCAGGTACGGGTATTACGAGTTTACAGTAATGCCTTTTTGAATGAATAATACGTCCTCTTTTTTCATGGATAAAATGATTAGTGTTTTCAAGGAATATCTTGATGACTTTTTAGTAGTATTTATTGATGATATCTTGGAATAATAAATATTCTATGAAGATCCTAAAAATCACTTGAACACCACTCTGAAAACCAATAGAAGTAATGAATTATATGGATAATTTATCAAGTTTGAATTATGGAATCAAGAAATTTCTTTTTTTGCCCATATTGTCTCTAAGGATGGAATCTTTATTTATCCTTCTAAGATAAGAGCAATACAAGAATGGCAATCAACAATGAGTATAACTAGGGTACACTGTTTTATTGGTTTAATAGGTTATTATTGGCATTTCGTCCAGAATATTTTCCAACTGGATAACCCTTTAATCGAGATCACACGTAAAGGGGTTAAATTTGTTTAGAAAAAAGAGTGTAAAGAATGTTTTGAATAACTTAAGAGATTATTAGTCAATAATTATATCTTAACTCTAACATCGAGGAATTATGGGTTTGTTATTTATAGTGATGATTCAAATAAAGGACTTGGTTCTGAATTTAAATAAATGATAGGGTTATTTCCTATTCATAATGATAGCTAAAAATTCATAAACAAAACTATACCACTAATGATATTGTGTTAGAAACTGTAATATTTTCTTTCAATATATGGATACACTATCTCTATGGAGAAAAATGTGAGATATATACCAATCAAAAGAGTTTGAAGTATATTTTTTCACAAAAGGAACGAAACTTGAGGCAAAGTAGATGGCTCACACTACTCAAGGATTATGATTGCGCTATACACTACCACCCGGGTAAGGCAAATAAGGTGGAATATTATTTGATCAGAAAGGATCATGGTGTTTTAAAAAATATGAGATTTGAAAGGGATCCTATGTTCTGGATCTAGTAAAAATGAATATGGGAATAATCATGGAATGTTAAATATCAATAAATTTTCAAATTATTTCCAAACCATCTTTACTAGAAAGACACAAAGTACTCAGACCCATGATGAGGAGTTTCAGAATAAAATTTAAGCTATGAATGATAAGATATTGACTGAATTCATATATGGAGATGGAATTTTTAAATTTGGGAAGAGACATTGTGTTCCTAAAAGACCTTATCTAAAAATGGAATTGTTGAATGAATCTCATGGCTCCAGTTTCTCTATAAATCATGGTAAAATTATGAAGTAAAGATATTTGAAGGAACATTTTTAGGCGGACAACATGGAGAGGGAGATTGCTGATTATATGTAAATATGTATGGTTTTTTAATAGGTTAAGGATGTATGAAAAAATCCTAGAGGATTCATGCAACCTATTCCCATACCTGAGTTGAAATTGGTTGACATTATGATGGACTTTTTCATGGGGCTATGAAAGACTCCTAGAAGGAATGAAGCAATATGGGTCATTGTTGATTTTCTAACCAAATAAAAACATTTTCTTTCTATAAGATAAGATTTATCACTTGAACGTTTAGAAAAACTATAAATTTATTAAAATGGAAGACATCATGTAGTACCCCTATCGATTGTTTCTGATCATGATCCCCATTTTACATCATGATTCTGGAAAAGACATCTGAAGGCCTTGGATACTAAACTTCATTTGAGCACTGCCTTCCAACATTAAACTGATTGAAAATCATAATAGACTATTCAAACATTAGAAGATAAGTTAAGATCATGCTCACTTGACTTTCATGGTAGGTGAGATCAATATTTTCCTATGGTATAATTTTATTATAACAATAGCTTGCATTAAAGTATTCATATGGAACCATATGAAGTGTTATATTTAAAGAGTTGTCACACACCAAATTTTTTGGATGATGTTGGGGAATGAAAATTTGTAGGCCTAAAACAAGTTAATGAAACAATTGAAAAGGTGAAGGTTATCCAAACCCACATCAAAGTAGATCAATGTAGGGAAAGGATATTTTACAATAACCTATAGAATGATTTGGAATTTCTTGTAGGTGATCATGTTTTCTTGTAGGTATCTATATGGAAGGGTGTTATACAATTCAGTAATAATGGAAAATTATTTCCTTGGTAATCAGACCTTTTCAAATGCTAGAATGAATTGGAGTTGTAACTTATCATATGGCAATGCCGCCAAGTCTCTCTAAAGTTCCTGATGTGTTCAACATAACACTGTTGAGAAAACACACACCTGACCCAACACATGTACTCACCTATGAATAAATAGAACTCGAACCCGATATGTCTTATCGTAAAGATCCTATCATGATTCATGATACTAGAGAACATGTTTGGAGAAACCAGGCAACTTGTCTGGTAAAAATTATACGGAGAACCCACCTGATGGAAGAGGAAATGTGAGAACCTGAGGAACATATGATGGAGAACCACCCAATTCATTTTGTGCAGTAGTATTTTAGCATTTTCAACGATGAAATTATATAAATAAGGGGAGAATGTAACACCCCAAGATTCCACATTACGATTACCTTTGAAATATTCAATAGCTTGCGTTGTATGCTACTCCGAGTTCTAACAGACCACGACAAATAAAACTAGCGATTCTAAAACTTGAAATTAATAGTAATACCCACAATTTGAAATTTTATAAATCTTATTTTTCAAAATGGACATCATTTTTGAAATCGGAATATCAAAATTTTATTAGGATAAATTTTTGGTATTTTATGAAAACATAGAATTTTTGAACAATAGTGAAAAGCACCACGTTAATTTTTAAAACCGACATTTTATTTAAATAATTATTTATTTTATTAAATTAATTTTATGTCAAAATAGATAAATAATACATATATGAGTTCAATTTAATTAATTAGAGTCATCTTATCATTAAAATATATGTATAAAATTTTATTTTTATTTTTACCGTGTTTTACCCACCTTCTAGGCATTTTAGTAAATTTGTATAAAACGTAATTTTACCGATTCTATGAAATGAATTTCCAAAATCCGAGAGATACAATTTAAATTAGTAAGTAAAACGTGGTTCAATAAGATGAAAATAATGTTTTGTGAATAGTAACTTTTGGTTTTTATTTACCACTGTTAAAAAGAAATAAGGTAATTAAAGATAAATATTATATTATTATTACCCAAACACATTTCCTAATTCTATTTGATAAGTGTATTTAAACTGAAATCTGCCTTAGGAATACAATATGATCCTTTTGTTGCACTTGGATTAGATTAGGACTTTTATTATTATTATTATATTAAAAGAATAGTTAAAAGTGATAAATTTGAATTTTTAGAAGTAAATTTTTTTAATATAAGGTTATACCAAAGATAAATTAGACTATAAATATTAATTAGAAACGTAAAGATATTTCCTACAAAATTTTATTTTATTTAAAAAAATTCAACAATAAAAAATTATATTTATTTACGACATAATGATGATGGAGTAATTATATTTTTAATGAAATATTGGAATAATTGATATTATAAATATCTAAATAAATTTAAATTGATAATTATGATGAATTCCACTAATTTTACTGGTTAATATGAAATTTTTTTGTTTATTAGTTATATTTTTTCGATGTTATAATGTATTTATGATTTTCACAAATAATAATACCAAATGGTGTCCAAATTGCCATAAATTATTTTTTAAAATAAATACTATAATATTAATTGATGTAATATTTCTAAAAATATAATAATATGAGAAAGTACTTAGAAAATTTTAGATATATCAATAATGAATGGAATGGGGTTCTCTTAGAATTTTATATTATGTTTATTAACCATTTATTATAATAATACAAGAATACATGGTAACAGTTAAACTATTTTACTAAGAGTTAAGTATAAAATATATGGGTAATATTGTAACATAAACCTATATAAATCGTATTGGATAAGAGGATTTAGTTTTATAACCACCATATAGTTGAAATAAATACTTTTTGAGCCATTATAAACCGAATATGATTGTATAATAAAATAATATTTCAAACTTTTCCTAAAGTGATCGTCACTACTCTTATAGAAGGGTACATCACCTTCTCTCAAAATCACACCTCCAATGCCATTTGGATTGGCCTACCCATACTAAAATATCCCCCCAACTACTATCGCATCTACTTAGATGACTTACATTGATCAAGGAGCTCTTTTTATCAACTCAAATGGAAACACCTGAAGAATAGGTAATGATTTCACAACCTCTTTCGAAATTCTTTTCTTCTTCCACATCACATTCTTTATTGTTTCCATACTAAAATTACAACTCCAGTACTTTATACATACTATAGTTTTATTATAAATATTGTAAAACTATATTCATTATTCTATCCATCCTATGAATGACATGTAACCATTCGTGCGTACGTACAGCTTACCATCTCCACATCGTGGTGTAGTTTGTTATTCAAACACTTCATTATTTGGATGGGTAAAATAATGTGTATGAATGAATTAAATAATAAATATAACATTTTAAGGATTATGTAAATATGATATAACATCCAATTACATAATATTTCACCATCAATAGAATGTTATTGTCTTTCGTGCGTACGTATGGATTGTCATCTCCACGAACGTGATGGAATTCATTCCCTATCAAACCATCGTTGAATAATTTCTATTTTATTATTAATAATAATTTTTAGTAACATAATATCATTATGTATATTAATCAAATACATCTTATCCATAAAAAAACATGACTTACGTAACAAAAAATATAATGGAAAATGAATCAGTTAACTCTCGAAACAATTATACTACTAAAATATTATTAACAAAGCAATGTTCGAAGATAATATATGATATCATATTTATGCATATGGTTCCTGTATAATTTAGTAAAAATGATTTAAATATTATACATAATTATAATGTACCCTTGATCAAGGAAAAGTACAATGTAAGGTTTTATTTTACAATATCTTTTTTATCTAAGGTTGTTTGTACATAAGTTTCTACTAGGACTACATTATCATCCACATCCATGATTCTTAAAAATGTATTTGAATTTTTTTACTATTTTCTAGAATATGGGTTAAAGTCATTTATACCCTTGTTTGGACATCAAAATTTATTGTGAAAGGAATATTTCTATTATTTTCATGACAAGGTACTTTATGAAATGTTCATCAAATTAATGTATGAATGCCTTTTTAACTTATGCGGCGAGTGAAACTATTTTACACCATTATAACATCATCAAATATTCCCTTAAAATATTATAATAATATTTAAGAAATTTTCTTTTATAATTACGTGATTTTTAAATGATTTCAAAAACGAATGGGATATTTTTCTTAAATAGTTTTTATTTCATCTATGTCAACATACATTGATGGATTTTATACTAGTTTGAAGTTGATTCATTATAATACAATATTTCATATTTTATTGATTGTGTTATGATATTGTGGATTCTTGATGTTCAATATTTATACGATTCATGTTTTTTGGTGAAATTATTGACATTTCATATACTAGTTTTAATATGAATGTTTATGTTATGTTTCAACCTTTTCTTATGTGAAATGCATTGTACATAGTATGTGATGTGTGGATCCCGCTATAGCCTCTCGATGCATTGGAAGGTCTAATGAGAAAAACTACTGTCTTGGCACAAGGCATGGACAAAATATTCTTTGTAGTCTTGGAACGAGGCTTTGACAATGTGGTTATGATATCAAACATTATGCATTCTACCATTCTGAAACTATCTATTTATATTGAATGATATAATTAGACTAGTAGAATATCCATGTGAATAATAAAATGGAATTATTTGATTTATATTTGCAATATTATGCTGAAGATGAAGTTTAAAAGTTTTTTTAGTCTTATACATCTCCTTAATAATTTTATGATTATTTATGAAAGTTTCTACTATATTGTTATCCTTACTGAGCATTTTAGCCCACCCATTTCATATGCATTATTTTTTCCACGATGAAAAAAGTATTTTATGATTAACTTACTAGAATTGGATATGGGATAAGAGTGTATTAAAATGGGAAACAATGTTGTTGTTTTTATTTATTTGATGATTTAATGTAAGACTTATGTACATATCAAGTACTTCCATGGCTACTAAACTAATCAGTCTTTCAATAATTGATCTCTTGTGATCATGCCAATGTTATATAATAATGCACTGACTCTAGGTAACTAGGTTTGGGGTGTTACAATGTTTTTATAAGATTATACTCACATGTTTAATTTTAAGGTCTTCCATGTTTATATGAATTGTAAAATGTTTTGTTTATGATTTCCACAAATACAATTAATGGATGGAGGAGAACCTCAGATCCAGAGAGCAGTGGTATCACTTAGTGATTATGATAAGGGGATTATATATATGGATGAAGAGATAGATTAATTATATTCTAATGAATCATGGCATCAAACAGAATTAAAATAAGGGAAGAAAACTCTTCAGAAAAAAGTAATTTTATATTTTAAGGTAGATGTAGATAAAAATTGAGTTTTAATTATAGGCTAGTAGAGAAAGGATTTCAATAGAAAGAGGTAATGTAATTATCAAAAAAATCACATATAGTAAAACATAATACAATATTGATGGTCTTAATTCAGTTGATACCGATGATTATTGTTTATAAATATTTTAGGTATAGTCTAAATTACTTCCAATTGATTTGTAGGAATATATTTACATGAAGAAACCAACTAGTTTCCTTGTTTGACAGAGTAAGGACTTAGTGGCTAAACTGAAATGTAGTATCTACACATTGAAATTAGAACCACAGAAACAGAATATTAATATGAAATATTAATGAAAAAAATTATTATATGAAAATAGACTCATATAAGTGTTTCTATTGGACGATTTCTATGAATTATTTATTTATCATAATTCTCATATATAATCATGATAAGAAATGGGTGGGTCTAAATTTTCAACAGATCTTCAAATTGAACTATAAATTTTTTAAAACATTTAAAATGATAGATCTAGATGTTGCAGTGAATATCCATGATGTAATTATTGAAATCATCAAGATAGTGAAGATTTTATTTTCTTCTCAATAGGAGTACATTAAAAAGTAGATTGAGTTGTTTTAAATGACTAGATGTAACTTTTCTTCAACTCCCATGACATAGGAATTTAATGTGTTTAAGGGAAAAAGAAATGAAAGGATGATTATAACAAACTCATGGAAAATGATATATTTTATTGGGTAATAAAAAATTTTGTATTATGAAATCTTGGGCAGACATCCTGATATAACATTTTTAGTTGGATTTATCGTTTTATATATAAATAATATAAGAAAATTACACAGTGAAACTATGAAATACACCATCTACTATTTAAAATCTAGAAAATATACTGATTTACACCAAATAATATCTAAAATATACAATTCATTTGATACATTGGACATTAGGTGTTATTATGATACTCATAATAACAAAATAGGATATGTTTTTATATTTAGATGGATGATGGTCAATTGGATGTCCTGGATATAGCCAGAGATCACACTCTCTATTATAGATGAAATTTTTTCCACAATGAAACGAGTGAAATGAGTGGTGTGATTGATTTTTTATTATTGGAAAAATAATTTGTTAAGGGTAATGTATTTATTTAAATTTATTTAATATGTGAGATTCTCTTATCAAAAAATTAAATTGTTTTTTTATTGGAATAAATCCATCATCATAATATAAAACTATATCTATATTATTTTAGGGATGAATATTTACAGATATTTAATGTTACTAAATGAAAAAATCCATCTAATATGTGTAGTATAGTTATGGTCAAAAAAATATGACCCAACATTATGACTAAGTGGGTTCAGGGTGACTTGACGGTGGTAAAGAACAATATATATTATCCTAAGGAGGACTAGAGTTCATATTTGTCTTAGTGTTTTACATTTCAAAGTTATCCTTCAATTAATCATCATGTAGTAGATTTTTGGAATTGTAAAGACTATTAAAGTCTTTAAATATAGATCACCAGAATAATCTAGTGGAAATAGAGACATCAAATAGTAAAAATTGAACCAGGATTAAGATATAATATGATTTAAAACACAGTGAAAGATTAACCATTTGTTGAGTTTAGTTTCTTTTAAGTTGGTGTCTCCCTTAATCAACATGTTCTATGTAGTCAAATTACAATCATTTTAAGATATTGAAAATTAATATTACAAATATATATAGTCCCACAAAAGTTAAAGGTTGACACAACCTATTAACTAGTTAGACCCCATCTTATATATTGGGTGGGTTAACCTGTTGATTTGTAACATTCTTACATGTAAATAGTGATCTATGTTCTTAATAAGTTACCAATAGTAATAATTTTACATTCAAATAAATAATACTATTTTAGTATTCTATTATGTTTATATAATAAATTTTTGAACCCCATTAATCTAAATGTGTTCTTTACTTTTCCACCCATCTTTTTCCCTCTTGTGTGCTTGAGTATGTCTAATGAATAAAATTTGTGTGTTCTTATTTATGTTTCACATAGAGATCGAAGCTACACATTAATTAAATATTATATATATATCATGATTAAAAAATAGAATATCAAAATTATCCACAGAATCCATGTATATAAATGTTTATGATATTGGATATTACCAATATAAACATCTTAATGTATAGCCATTTCTCTATAATTTAACTATTATAGACCCCCTTATAGGACATCCATATGTTTTACATGTCTTTATAACCTGAGGATGAAAAGAAACTATGAAATTGGAGAGTTATAAACCCTTAGTAGAAGAAAATATATCAAAATTTCATCAAGGTATATATTAAAAAATTAAGAAAATATAGGAAGGGGAGAATGTTTTTTTAAAAAGAACATGGGATAATATGTATTGTACTTAAGTAAAGATAGAATGACATGTAATCTAAAATTAACAAACATATAGGATGAGTATTATGTGTGGAATCATGAGAAATTAAAGATTAATGGAGTATAGTTATCAGTAATAACATATTATATTAGAATACAGAATAAACAAAAGCATTGAAATAATATGTCAAGGATACCAAAAAATATATTCATCACAAAGTAGTACTAGGTAAGAACATATGTGACTTATTGGGCCTAGTATAATCCACTTTTATACACTTGGTATATGGATAAAACCACTCCTTCACCCCATAACCCTTGGTTATGGAAAAAATCCTCTCATGAACCATTGGGATTGGGTTAAATCCTCTCATATACCCTTTTTTATCTAAAGATACGTAAACCTAATCCAATTAAATTGGAGGGTGACATATGAAACCACCCATCATTAATCATATATATGTGGTCCCAAAAAATAAATTATCATCATTTCATAAAGAATCCAATCAAATTATGATGGGTTTTAAAACATCTACATATGTTATTAGGACAATTTACCTCAATCATGTAAATGGATGATACTAAATATTCAATAACCAAAATATAGTATTTTATTGGAAAATTTAAAATGTGATTCATAAAAAAATTTAAATAAAGACAGGCATTAGAGATAAATTAGAAAATGTTGGTGAAAACATTAAATATATTTTAAAATATAATATTCTCTTCGATGAAAAAAAGAAGTTATGGTAACATTTAAAATTCATTTTTAAAGGGAAAGAGATATTTTTTCAAAAAAAGTGTTATGTTTTATTAAAAATGTCATTCGAATAGTGAATCCCAAAAATAATTATAATAGTTTCAGAATTTTAAAGTAAAAAATCATTGAAAACTAAAAATTTTAAATATATTATTCAATAATATATTTTCATAAAGACATAATTTGTAAAAAAATTATTGTTTAGTGGAAGATAACACATTTAATTTTCACGGCATGGAACAACGTTAGAGAACTTTGAAATACATTTATTTCAAACCTACATAATAAAAATTCTAATAAAATAAAATCTTAAAAATAGGATATATTAAGAAAAAGATTCACATTTGATATCACATAATTTGGCTTCCAATTGTAATGGAGATCATTACTGGGAAAGAAAATTATGGAGAATAAGAAGAACTTATTCTAAAAGGGATGAGAATTGTTATTAACAATGATAAATATTTAGGTATTTAAATTAAAAAAGGTAATGATTTAAATCACAAATAAAAATTTACCCAAAATAGGAATTATAATATCATCATATAATAGAATAAATCATTCTTATAAGACCATAGTCTTAAACGAATCATTATTACTCAAGAAAAAGAATTACAACTTTTAAAATTATTGAGTCAACCCCAAAGAGAGAAGAAAATTTTAAAAGAGAAATGAATATCATGAAATATAAAATAATTAGGATTTATAAAATATTAAAGGTAATAAGATAATCCAATTAGAAGAAATCAGGTTTTATAATAAGAAATAAGACTCAATGAGTGAAAATTGAAATAATAAACCCTTACCTTGTTTCCTTGCATAATAAAATGCACTCTAATATCCATTATGAAAAAATTAAATGTATTAATAACCCATTTCATAATACATTTTAAATATATAACCTTTTAAAATCCTTTTTTATATATATATCCATGAAGGATACCAGATTTGGGTATTTATAATATGAAGATGAAAAATCATAGATTGATATCAGCAACATAATGGGTGTAATGAATTATTATGAAATGGGTTTAAAGAATAATAAAGTTAGTATATAATTTATAGAAGATCATTTGGAAGGTAAATGAGTGGTTACAACCATGTAGAAGAATTAAAACCAAGAAATAAAAATGCTGATATGAAATGAATTACTTGACTTGAAAAGAGGAAGGAGAGAATCAATTATTGATTTTGGTACTGTGACGACTATATAAAGGCGATATTGAAATGTATTTCATGATATAAAATGTAATTATTTCATCAATATTGTTTATTTGGGATAGTAAAGGATACATTAAAACACATTTATGTATATCCACAAGGAAATAAAAATAGACCATCAATAAATAATTACTTGTATCCAATGGATGAGGAAAACCCTTACCGGGCTAAGTAGTTAGTATAAGATTGGGAGGACTCCATAAAACCTTAGGAAATCATTGGGATGAATATATAGAGGTATAAGGAAGGGATATTTATGATAAATTCTTTTGGTGTGTATGTGGATGATAGAATGGGTGGGAGTGAACAACATTTATAGTTGAAAAAGGATAATTTTTTATGGAATCTAATGTATGGTAGGGGATTAGAAAGGAATAACATGTATGGTAGGTGGGTAAAGTGAGTGAACAGAGTTATATGGAAAAATTGTAGGTGATAAATGTGGGTATGTCTTCCATACCTAAAAATAATTTCTATATATTTTATTTAGCCTTTCTATTATTAAAAATTCAAGATATTATATTTACCTAATTACACCCTTATTAATATTGATTAAAAATTAATCATGGTAATTATTTTATTACTAGAAATATAAGATGAACATTATGAATAAATTTTTACATGAAAAATATGATTTTTTTATCAATTTTAAAAAACTTAATTTTCAAATAATAGGAAATTAACTTTCAATCTAAAACATATAATGTCTAGAAAACATGTTTGGTAGAAAAAAGAAGTTTTAATTTTTAAGTGTGCTCAAAATAATTTATAACCATTTATTAGTTAATTTAGTGTTAATTTAGTTTTATGTATTTATAAAATTAATATCATATTATTAACTTATAAAAGATGAATTTAATTAAAAAATTAATATGTACAAAAAATATCAATCTCTGAAAAATTACAGTTTTACTATGGTAAAAAATATTTACCATAGTAGCATATTTTTATGCCAAATAATAAATTTGAAATTAAAAAATTATAATAAAATTTTGATCTAAAATTTGATAATAATTATATCAAATAAAATTTCTTGTTTACATGGAGTTTTACATTAAATTTACTGCACATTACACATAAAAACAATTTTTGAAAATGAGTCTTTTTAAGATTAAAAAATTTGTGCCATATAAATTTATCAATGTTATAAAAATTGAAGATATGAATTATTTTATTAAAAATAAAATAGTAATTATTTTTCCAGAAAAAAATAATATTACCATCATAATTTTTAATAAAAAAATTATTAACAAAGTTTTTAAATTTTAATAAAAGGATTCCTTTGTTCTAAAATGTTTAACATTGGTTTTCTTTGATGAAAACTATATTTTGAAATATATATTTTTCCTGATTAAGTAGTATATTAAGTAATTAATTTTTTAACAAACTTATTTTTTTCTTATATACTGATGATGTCATAAAATTGACACTTTTGGAAGAAATATTAGTTTTCACTATTCACAGAAAACCCAATTATTTTAGAAAAATAAAAAAATATCATAAGGATATTTTTTGTATTCTAAATTTAAAAATGACAACCATTTATATAATTTTAAATTATAATATATATATATATATTTATTTATGTTTCAAATGAAATTACAATTTTTAAATAAATACTAGTTTTATTTGAAATTCCCCATTTAATAGAGTTATAATTATTCATTAATTATTATAACAACATAATATATAATTGGATGTTTTTTTTCATCACTCGGTGTATACTGAGTGGTTAAACAAAGTTTTTATTTAAATAAATATATTGAAAAATATTATGTTATTACATTCTCCCTCTTAAATAAATTTAATTCTATTAATTTTAATCATCACTTATTAATGAATAAATGGATCAACATAGTGACTCATATTTTTTATTTGTAGATGTATATTTTAAATAGATAATTAATAATTAAATTAAATTTTAATATATTCATCAATCATATGGGTCTAGTAATTTTTTGTAAAATTATAATCATAAACAATTACTTTAAAAAATATCTACAACATCTCCATTTTATTTCATCCTAACTAGAAACCTTTTTTCACATACCATACACAATAACATTCTTCAAAACATAGGGAAATGGAACATAAGAACATGTGACCTCTAATGATCAGTAAGGGTAAACAAAGGATATATCAATGATCACATAATCATAACATTAGTAACATGGGATGGGAAAATGGGATTAACATTTGAAAAAATTTCCATTTATATCATTAATAATACTCATGAGTTTTGGAATAAACAATTTTGATTAATATGATATGAATGATAAAGGTATTAATGAAAATGTGTCATGGGGGACTAACATTAGAATTAGACATAAAATTTTGGCAAACACATAACTATAAAAAATAATTTCATTACTAGCCACTGGTCATTTCTAGTACTATAATATTGTAATGCTTTCACTCCCCAAATCATCATAATATCCATGTTTCACTACTAAGACTATCATAGTGCACAATATCTTATACTGAACTGGGTTCACTCCACCTTCTAATCATGTTTACCTCCTGATTTATTAATTTTTCCCCAATCAATCAAAGGGCTATATCCCCCCCCATTCGTGTTGAAATATCATAAATATATGATCATCTTGATGAAAAATAATTTATCATATTAGAAGCCATGAAAAAATTGGTTATGTTATCTTTTCATCATAGCATAACCCATTAAGAAATAAACAGGTTTGATAAATGAAATTTTCATAAAAAAATTAAACCGTGTAGGGAAAAAATAATAATGGTATCTGTGTATAATATCCCTTGTAAATATTAAATAATATCAATGGATTACATCATATATTGAAATTAATTTTAATGATCACTTGGAATAATTATTCGGGAAAATTACATTTCCATTTTTAAATAACTTCCTTTTTGAAAAAAGATGATCCCTTAAAAAGGAAACACTTTTATATGAAAATAATATTTTTAACATTTAATATAAATTCAAAGAAAATATTATTAAAGATAGTGGAAATATATCTTCATTCTATATAATTTAAAAAAATGCATTCCATATTTTTTCCTTGAAAAGTCACAATGTATCTTATTTGGTAACCCATAAGAATATTCATTTCAAAATTGTTAGTAAAAGTTAAAACATGGGTAAAAATGACAATGAATATTCATAGTTTAATTTCAAAAACATTTATAACATTTTTAGAAAACATGTATATGTAAGGATAATATTCTACAATGGAGACTCAACCATAAAATATCCAAAATATCGATGTGATTGTGAAAGAAAACCATTACCTCGAGTTTGTAACGATTTTAATGAACTCTAACCTTTAGTGTAAAATCTTTTTATTTCTTATATATCAAAACCAAATCATTTTCATATTTATAATATCATATATGATCAAGTTATATCATTTAATTCCCCTTTGATAAATAATTCATCTTTAAATTTGTATTTCATTGTGTTAACTATTTTTTTTATCCTAAGAATTTCAATTCAGTAGTTCTTATCCTTGTACATTTATCTTAGTCGCATAAACAATAATATATAAATAATGATATATATAAATCATATATATTCATTATATACAAATTTTTAAACACAAAAAATATTTATAGATAGAAATATTAATTACACCATTCGTTGATATGGTAGGTTATACGTTCTAATGAACGTTGTTTTTATTGTTCATAGGATAAAATAATAGAAAGATAAATATTAATGGAAATTTCTTGGATCATTATTATATCATATATATCATTTATATTCATAATATCCTTCTTCATTTCAATTAATTTAGAATATAAATGGAAAACATGTCACCTCGCTTCATGGAGGTTGTAGTCGACACATTCACAAGAATGAAAATATTGTTTCTGAAAGAATTTGACATGAAGTAGTTAGATGCGTAGTTAAATTTTCTGAAGTATAATTGTTTTTTAAATATTATATATTTACATTAATCTCACCATAATTATCATACGTAAATTTGTGATGAAAAATGAGTTGAATCACTAAATGGATACGATGAAACAAACAAATGCATGAGCGATACTTTCACATCTTTTTAATGAGAAATATAAAGAATAATGGTGTTTTAGTTATAATAATATAATTTAATCATATAAAATATATGTAATTTATTAATATTTGTGAAATACCATAGATTTAGATGAGTAAAATAAGAGGACATAATAAATTGATTTTTAGGTAGATTAACTCTTTATTGAAATGATCCTTTAAATATCCTCTAATGGGATTTATGGATTGTCTTCTGGTAATACAAAACCTCCAGGACACATATAGGGATGTTTATAAGGTAAATATTCTGAGTTTTCTCATGTTTTAAGGATCACACATTTCTAAATAAATCTAGTTAATAGGTTCCTTTTATAATTGAGTTAAGTGACACTTTTCGTATTTCACCAATGATTTGTAGGATGGTTCAGGATCTGAGAGTTATCAGTCACAAAATATTTATTAAGAAAAAGATAAAACAACAACAGTGACACATAATAGTGGCACATGCACCACTAAACAGAAAGTGGTAGTCCAACACTACACACAAGACAAGAAAAAAATCCAAACAGTCCAATCAAGCCTGAGGGCCCATTTTAATCTCAATGGATCCCTATGAAAACTGGACTGAAAGCCAATAAAAATAGTCTAAAGACCCATTGTGTGTAAGCCACAACACCCTGATAATTCAACCAACCCATAATCTAGCACAACACCAACCTGTACCTAAGACACATCCCATGGATGTCACAAATTCACTCTGATAAATAGAGGTCTTATCACCCAACATCCAAATATCAAGATCACCTTGAAAGACTCCATCATCTCACCCATGATCATTGTTAACAATAGTAGACACTAGATTTCAGGCCACCAAAACCAGCCATAACATTCCACCATTACAATCTTAATCACACTTCACTGTCAAAATCTCGTTCAATGACCAACATCATCCTTCCATACAACTAAATTGACACTATTGAGACCTCCGTCCATCTATTAAATAAACAGATGCTTTAAAAAATCACAGCAAGGACATCGGCATTCACTGCCCACAACATTTTATCCCAATGAGATTCCATACCCACTGGTGATCCATTTCATCAATGATAAACCTAAAAACAACACAAATATCTATAAGGCCTCACGTGCACTCTATTTCTAGCAGCACAATAGGTCCTCCTACTACAAGGATCCCTCAACATTCTCCAGTCTTTGTCATAGCCCCGATGATCCAAAGATATCCTATGATCCCCACCATAAATGGAAAATTAGTGAAATTTTATAATATATCATTACACCTTCTCTTGTTTTAGAATTTTTATTATTTCTAAATGATTTAATATAATGTTTTTTTATAAAATATGAATATTTTAAATTTTAACATAATTCATTATCTTCTTCAAAAAATACATAAATGAAAAGTCCAAATTAAAATATAATATTAAAGAAATTAATATTTCATATTCATTGATTAATGATTTTTAAAATCATTTATTTTACTTTTCTATTAATTAATGAAATATTATTTCTGCATTGTCTAAGTATTTTAGGTAATTAAATAATAGTTAAAAATTATATATATACATCCATCATGAACATAATTTTATTATGAAATAAATGGATGTTAATATTTATTCATAACTATTTGTTCCATTTGTGAACACATAAAGGATATTAAAATAAAAGAGAGTGACATTTTGTAACTATCTTTGATTTAAATAATACATAAGTAAATTTCATGGGAAATTTTCCATTAAAATACATTTAAATACTCATGGGTTTTGAGTAAAATTACCATCATATAATAAGAATTATGTTTAAAAATTATGGCCATATCACTTACTATTTATCCTAGAATAACCTGACATATCCTTTACCGAGGTAGAAAATTATACACTGGTTACAATTCATATTAACAAGAAGGGAGAATATTTCCCACATTTGAACATCCATATTCAAATTGTAAACTTCATTTTATCTCATTAAATCCCTATAAGTGAATGAAATAAATTTTAATATAAGGGCCTAAATTACGACAAAAACTTCTTTTTTAAAAATAACATTTTTGAGCATTAAAGTCTATATACTCTTATCAAAGGATTATAATAATATTTTTTGAATGTAAAAATAAACTGATCAGGTAAATTATATATATAATTAATTTAAATACTATACCTATAATTAATAATTTAATTAATTAATAGAAAAATTAATTTCATGGATAAAAAAATTCATACAAATCATCACATTTATTTTTAATTTTTTTTAAAATTTTATCATTTGGAATGTAATAAATTCATTTTATAAATGTGTAGACATCAAAATTTTCAGAATTTATCCATAAAACATTATAATCCTCAATATAACGGTGAATAAAAATGGGCATATAATATTTTAAAAATGTTACATTGTTCATTTAATAGTGTCCTTGCATTTAACACAAGCTATCAAAGAAATTGGTGGGATTCACCACAATAACTTTGAACATGTAAGTGGTATATTTTAATTCTACATTATTTCTACAATATGGAATCTATAATATTTGTTTTTATTAATAATTATCTTAATAAAGTGGTACAACCTTTGAGTTTAGTACATGTGATGAATCAGGTATGTACTTCCTTTGGACAGTTACATTGAACACCTCATAAACATGAGAGAGATTAATTGGTAGAAACAATCGATAATCTTCCATCTCAATATGATCAATAATTTCAAAAGAAAATACATAAATATTTATTAGCTTACCCTAAATTCCAAATATAATCAACATCCTCTTGGTAGATATTAAAAGTAATAAATTTTCAATAACATCATACTCTATTTCATTTCAATGATTTTTAGTATAATGGTTCTTTCGACCATGAGCTGTTGTTACGTGACATTTAATGGATCTAACCTAAAAACTATTTCCATAATAAGATCATTCCTTTTTTTATTATTTGTCCAAATTATTTCTAGCATGTAATATTTAATCACTCATTAATATTTAGGTCTTTATAAGGACATATCAAAATACTAGAGTGAAATCTATTGTTGTTTGAAAATTACACCAAAGGATGGTGTTGATCCCAACCACCATTGAAATCCATAGATCATGCTCTAAAAATGAAATGTAGAGTTATAATGGTACTATCATACTATCCGTATGTATGAGGATGTTAATAAATTCTATAACTTAACTCTATATTGAGATCCCTATGAATACTTCTCAAAAACAATAAGGTGAAACTCATATCCATGTCTGATACAATTGATAGTGGTACACTAAGAAATCATATCACCTCATTAATGTATAACATAGTATGTTGATCAAGTGATAAATATTTCATAATGGAAATGAACTATTTTGGATTTGTAATGAAATCAACTAAATCCCAAAAATTATTATGATCTTTTCATGTGTTGGGGAGTCGTATGAAAAAATATATGGTGCTGTTTTCCATTTACATTCTAGAATTCATAATGGTTGTCACATGAACATAAAAATGTATATCCAATCCTTAAGATTATGAAATACCAGGCACCTTTATAAAAACTCTACATTATATATTTTCATGCCATCCCAACACAAATACTCTTTCAAATATCTAATCATCATCGTAATTTTATGAACAATAAAGAATGAATAACTATGAGCCTCCTCTAACAGCGCCTCACTAAAATTTATTGTGGATGAAAATCATACTATATTCTTTAATAGTATCCTTCCTCTGTAATCATATCTAAACACTGGAATATTTCTCAATATATTTTACAACATTATATCATCCTTCTATTCCTCTTTATATAGAACAATAATACATGTTTGAACACTCATTTTATCCAAATAATATTTCTCTATTTTGTATAATATTTATATCTCCATAAATTAAAAATATAGAAATATGAAATCTCTTGTGGTCATAATCATAGATATACAAGAATGATCATTTCTAAATAGAGAATCTACCACCTTATTTGATTTCTATGGGTGGTAATGTATTGATTATTCATAATTTTTAATTAGATCAAATAATCTTCATTGGATCATTTATAGACATTTCTTAGTGAAAATATACTTTAAACAATTATGATCAGAATATAAGTCACACCATTCATCATTTATATAATTCATCGTTATCATTATTGTAATAATTTCAATAGATAACTCCAAATCCTGAGGAGGGTGCTATTTCCCAAGGAAATTCAATTGCCTTGAGGCATAAGATATAACCATATCATTATCATGAGGATGCAACCAAATAACTTATTATATGCATCACTAGAGATCAAAAACCTTTCTCTAGGATATGTTATTTTATGTAAATTTTTTATTACAATCCTTCTATTAAATTACATAAAACATTTCTCACATTCATCTATTTAAAGGAACGTGGATCCCTTGTGAGTTAACATGGTGAGTGGATTCAATAACTTTGATATATTATCCAAAAAGAATTTATAATGTCCATCCAATCCAATAATACTATATATATTAGTCATAGTGGTAATTCTAGTCCAATGTCATTAACATATTTCTTTATATGGTATATTGATATAACCTCACATGAGATTATAATACCCAATAATGAATATTTATGATGAATAAATTCACACATTGTAAATTATTCATAAATATTATCCTTCTTAAGGGTATTCATCATAGTCCCGAAGTGATCTTCATGCTTTCCCATGATCTGTGATTAAATTTGAATATATTACAAAAAGAAAAATAGAATCTAATTAAGGTAATCACTAAAGATTATATTCATTAAATCCATGAAGATTATTGGGGTATTAGTAAGACACAAATGAATCACTATAAATTCATATTGTCTATACATTGTAAAAAATGAAGTCTTGAGTTTATCCTCCATATTAGCCACCAATTGATGATATCTAAAATTAAGATCAATCTTATAAAAGTATCAATATCTATACAGTTTATCCAACAATTCATACATATAAGGTATATGATACTTGTTGCAGATAATGATATTGTTATGTACTCCATTATAAATGAAGAGTTTCATTGATAAATATATTTTATTAAAAAATAGAATAGTTTCACCCCAAGGTGAAACACTTTTATAAAGGAATCCCTTGTTATTATTCTCTTTTAGTTTCTACTTCAATTATTTCTACTCAATCAGAGAAATTATATATGGATTATTATAATATAAGAATAACACCATGTATATATTCTATACAAAATTGAACTACATGATTTGGAGGATAACCAAGAAATATCCTTGGAATGGAATTAATAAACTCACTAACAATTGGAATACCTTCGATGTAGAGTGTCTTCCCAACCATCTGATATAATCACCACTTTTGAATAAGAATCATGACTGATGTGATTGATGTAATTTCTATCATAAGTTCATTTTTGGTTTCAAACTAATAGACAATCTTTTTTTCGATTAAAATATTAAATTATAATTCTATTCCAATGAATTTGATACCATAGTTATATAATAAAATCCAATCCATAAAAAATTGTCATCAAATTTACCTAGGATAAGAATGAAATGTTTATAGGGGCACATTCATACAAACATTAATTAGAGAAGAACCATAAACATGGGTTGATATCATTGTACCATTAAGGGTAATTAATACTTACTCAAAATCAAATTATTAAAGTTGTAATATGATACACTTAGAAAATTATTCACATATATCCAATATCAAAGAATACAATAAATTTTCATGAGTGAATGGTAAGTTTTCCTTTCATCGTGTCATTATCATACCCCTCATAAAAAAGTAGCGATCAATAGAGATTTAATAGTATCTCTTGGATTAAGAGGTTTTTGATGTTCACCATCATCATTAGACACTGCATTTTTGTACTGGTTGGAATAATTGACACAATCCTAGAAATTGAAACATTTGAGTGTGGTTGATTCATTTTGTGGTGTTTTCTATCTATTTGGAATCATTAACTATGAGAGAATAACATAGGCATATGAAATGGAACTATTTAACACATATAAGAATAGAAAATTATACAGGGTTTCTTTCAAATATTATCATAGTGGAATGGGTTCATATTAAAAACCATCATAGTTGTCAAGGTTCACCCCCAAGACTATAATTTGGGACAACGCCCGTTACTGAACTAGGTTCACTCCCCATTCCTGTCCTTTTATCTCATGAGATATCAGTATTTACCTAATTAATCAGAGAGAGATATAGTTTACAACCATCTGATATTTAAAATAATAAATATTAGTTCTACAAGGTCATAAATTGTTAATCATATCAGAACCTGTGAAAATAAATGGTTTGATAAACATTTAATCGTATCATTACCCATTTGAATGAAATGGGTTCCTAAAATTCTTTTCTTCATAATCATAAAACATATCGAGGAAAAATAAGAAATATTTCCTCAGATAATATGAACAATAAGTCTCTAGTAACATAAAAGCAAGTCATCTTTGGTGGAATATTACCATTAATAACCACTTGGAATAATTCTTTAGAAAAATAACCTTTTAATCTCGAAATAAATTATTTTTTAAAAAAGATGTTCCCATAAAAAAAGAAAACATTTTTATTGAAAATAATGTGGAAAAATTATAAATTAAAGATCAATGTATATCTTATTCATTATGGTTATAAATTTTGTTCAGGTTTTATAAGTAAAAACACATTACTTCGTGATTTTTTAAATTTCACGAAGTACCTCAATTTGAAAATGAATTGAGGAATCATTTAAAAAATTATTAAATATTAAGAAATGAGTGAAAATGATGTTAAAAAATCATATAATAATGGTAAAAAATTTATAAATTTTTCAAAAACATGGATATGGAATATAAATATTCCTCAGTTGGGAATTAAATAAAAACAATATTGAATGTTGATGAGATTGTAAAATAAAACCCTTACCTCGAGTTCACCTTCTTTTGAATGAAATATAGAATAATGCATAATAAATATATATTCTTTATAATTTTATACCACAGTAGTTTTCATAGTTATAATATTATATATTATCACATTAAAACATTTCAAAACACTCTTTTATCAATAATTTATTATTAAAATCATCATTCCAGAGTGTTAACTACTGCATTTTTAATGTGTAAATTAGTTTAGTAGTTCTGGTAATTTTCTATTTATATTGATTATATCACCTAATGAATATAAATAATTATTTAAATATCATATATATTCAATGAATATATATTTACTTCAATACATTAATGTTAGAGAAAGAGAAATGAATTACACTACTCCTGGAGACGGTATGTCTTATGTACACAAAAACATTGACTTCATTTTTGGATGGATGGAATGATAGAAAGTAAAATACTAATTAAACTTTATAGGATATTTTTTATATCATATATATCATATATATAATATATATTTGTTAAATAATTCACTGTTACCGTCCTTGTAAAATGAATATAACAAACGAATCACATCGCTTTGTATATTTGGTAATCCATACATACACACGAACGACATTATCATTTCCCAACAGATTAGATGTTATGTAGTTAGATGTAATATTATAATTCCAAAATTAACATTATTTCACAAATATCATATATATATATATAATCATTAAGAATATCATAATACTCTTTCAAGAAAGAAAATGTTGTACAATGAATTTTATATCAATGTGGAGATGATATGCCATAAATAGGCACAATTGATTCTTTCACTTATTGTTTGATGGGATAGAGGGTGTATAATGGTGATTTAATAAACAGAAAAACACTTCATAATATTTAGGATACATAATTTATAATTTTATTATAAATTTCACATATTTTATAGGAGGAAATGAATAATAGAAAAAAATTTATCGATTAGGGTGATTAACTCTTATTTGAAATGACTCAATAAGATATCCTAAAAAGTTTTTTAAGGGTGGTATTCTTGAAAGAAAATAACTCCTATGATGCGTATAAGTTTTTTTATAAAGGAAATTATCAGTTTTTGTTTCGATATATAAGGCCCAATGTCTTGTATATGACTGTAGGAGAAAAATCTATTTTATAATTGAGGTGAGGGGAACTTCTGGAATTTCTCTAAGGATTAAATTATAATAAAATAATTATTATAGAAAATTATTCCATATGGAAATTTATTTATATAAAAGGCTATCACAGTTTCTAATTACATATAAAAATATAATTTCGACAAATTTTGGTGCAATATTAGACATTATCATTATGATTAAACTATAGTTGACCTTATTTAATTTTAACTATAATAGCAACATTTTTAGTATTATTGGTTACAATTATTAATAATAAGGTAACAATTTGTCCTAAAATTGAAAATATATTATATTTTATAAATTATAATAACCACATTATATTTTTAATTTATTTATTATTTTAGTTAATTTAATAAAATTTTATTTTGATAAAATTTTATTATTGTCAATTTTTACATTATTTTATTAATTTTATTTAAAAAGAATAAGGATAAAAGATTGAAATAAAATTTAATATTATAAAATAACACTAATATGTCATATTGAAATATAGAAATCATGAAACACAATAAATTTGTAAAATTATACAACTTATAATATTTTTAATATCAGTTATATTTTTTTTAATTAATTGAATAAATACACTTTTGGGGCGGTGTAATAATTTAAGGTGATTATATAAAAGCAAATAATTATAAATAAATTTCAATAATTAATATAATTTAATTAAGAAAAAAATAAATATTTATATTAATTCATAAGAGAGCTTTCCCGTTGTGAATACCAAATAGATATTTAAAATAACGAGAATGACATTTCTTAGTGTTCTTTTTTTAAATAATTTATTAGTCATTTTCATGGACATGTGTCCTTTAAAATAAACTCAATTTTGATTATTTATAATTAATGTAAGAACTATATTTATACAATAATAATTATGATAAAAAAACAGATCTTTATCATTTTTTTGTAACATAGATTAACCTGATTTACCCTCTACTGATTTCATAAATTTTACCACTATTACTATTCATATTGACAGAAAATAAAATGGGAAAATTTTAAAAACATGATCCTTATATTTATAAAAATTTGATTTATATTATCTAGTTTAAAAACTATAATTGGTATAAATTATGTTTAAATTAATTTCGTAAAATGAATCAAAAAATGTTTTTTATAAAGATAACATTTTTAAGCATAAAATAATATTTTTTCTTACTCTATATATAAAAAATATTTGATTAATATTTAGAAAAATTGATAAATGAAAAAATATATAAATTTCATTTATACCATTTATCAATAAAAAATAATTTAATTTATTAATATAAAAATACACTTCATGTATAGAAATAATATTTTTCATAAAAAACATCACATTTATTTTTAAATAATTTTTTTTAATGGAAATATCTGGATCACTACTGATTTCTTTTTACGAATATGTAGACCATGTATTTTTTTATAATTTATTGGTTACTATTCATATAATCCAATCCAATATGTAGATAAAAATGGACACATAATATTGTAATAATGATATGTGTTTCATTTAAAATCATTATTCCGTGAAATGAATGTTATCAAAGAAATAATATTATTTAAAGATAGATATTTCCTAAAATACCAGGGTGTTACATTCCACGTGACATATGTGACTCATGATATAACTTTTAAATTGTTATCAATAAACTTACGAAATATTTCATTTTTTCATAGAGAATGTTAATCCTAATATTGAGTTATATCTACTATCTTTTGTTTTATACATCCCTCATGACCGGGAGTCATAACTCATAGAATAGTATTCTATTTTTAGAGAGGTCATAGTCATAATTTCATGGATATATATTCAATGATTGGATTCAAGTATGAAATTTGATTTTCCTTTATTTATTATTATGGGTTTTATATTGTGATAGAAAATACACTACTAAAATAAAATTTAATTTATCTAAAGGATTGATAATATGAATTTCATTTTGAATCATCCAAAAACATCAAAATAGAATACTATATGAAAATTATTTTCATTGAAAATATCAAATCATTGGGGTGTTTATTTGATGATTTTATAAAACATCTTATATATACAAGATAAACTAGAATTAGAATCAAATAAGATATCCCACAATCAACAATTGAGGATAAGTATTAATTAAATCTCTTAATCCACATTGAAATCAAAATCTAAATAATTCATAGTAATTTCATTGGCCCTTTATTTTTATTTTAGAGTACATAGATATTAATGTTGATTACTTCCATTAACCCTAGGTTTAGTGCACTTGTTTATGGATGTACCATACTCCTTACAATTAAAGCATCATACAATGTATTTTTCCTTAATATGGGAATTTTAACCATACATTTATATATTTTGACTCATAATATATCTTATATATTCATGTGATCAATGAACTAATCTTTTACACTTAAATCACTTACCAATTTATTGGTAAAAATTAACCTATTACTCTTCCCAAATTATGTACATATCGAAAGATAATTTTTTCCCTAGATCATTTTTATCATTTGAATTTCCCCAGAAATCCATTTTTCACTTGTTTCCCCCTAAAACATGAGAATTATGAGAGTATATGGTTTCTAATTAGACATAATTTTCAAATCAATAAATATCTTTAAATCTTCTAATATCATTAATATCCTATGATTTATGGAGAAATGGATTTGAACCACTGAGAAAATGATTGAAATTACATTAACAGTCAATTATAAAACAAATGGTGTACCTTGAATGTCTTATGAAGTTTTCTTAAAAGGCACTGATAGATTTATCATCCATTTTATTAATCTCCTGTAATTTCATCTCCCTTTTTGTATAAAGTGTATATGGGATATATTTACTAAATAATTATTCTTTAACACTTCCACTATGATAGAATAAATTTCTCCTTTTTACCATGTTTGGAAATATAGTCTACCATTTATTAGTTTCACATACAAATTTATAGAGATATGAAACAAAATTTTCATTAGATGACCTTGATATAATGAAAAATAAATGTTATATTATATTTAAAATTTACTAGTAATTAGTGGATCAAGATACCCACTGAACATTAGTGGTCATTAGCACATGAATAAATTTATAATAAGTATCTCCTTCCATGGTGAATTTGGTATCTCAACATGGATTTCATTATTGTTTATAAACTATGATAAAATGATACTGAATTTTTTGAAGACATCATCCATAATGTTTTGTTTATTATTGTGGTAATCACCACATTTTCTATTACACACAATATCAAATCAACTCTTACTGTTACAACCATTAAATTTGAAATTAAACACTAGAAATGAGAAGTTATTAAATACATGTAATGAAAAAAATAATCCGCCAATAAATAATGAATAAATGATATATTTTCCCAAAATTTTGAATATGTAGGTTTTAATCAAAGTTATCCATGGTCATAATTCAATTTAGTTCTTTAAAAATAATAGTTTGTTACTTAAATATTTCATATTATTTCCTAAAGATAATGTGGATTAACAAACGAATATTACCAGAGAGATTAAAAATAGTAATGTAGTTTGGAATATTTTCCATATATCAGGTGATTATTAGGTTACTAATGAACATGCCCTTTCTATGGTTATTAAACAGTGGTACATCTTCTCTAAATACTATATCCTCTTATAGTATCCAAACATTAACAAAATTTTTATGAGAGAATCAAAAATATCTACATTACCAGAACATTGAGATGTTATCCTCCACATAGACATATCACTTAGACTTATGCATGTGGTTTTCAGTAAATTTATATGACAAAATTTCTAAAAATAACTAAACCAATCTCGAAAAATAATTTTTCCCAACTCTGATACCGACTATGGAGACCCATTATAATCTGGATTTATATCATTATTTTATCTTATTATATAAATAATAAATTTCTCAAATAGTCTCACAACCCAAGGACATAAATGTGAGCATCTTGGATATTTACTACATAATAATCTTATTCTATAATCATTTATCCGCAAAAAAAATCCTCTGGAATCCCTTCTAAACATTCCATACGTTATAATTATTTTCATAACCAGGGGAATGGAAAAAAACATAAGAACGGTGTGAGATAAAATTCTCAGTAAGGGAACACATACGAACATTTCACAAATTTAAAGATATAATGAATATGAGAAAAATTGGTACATGGATAAATTTATTAGTAAAAATAACATGGGATAATAAGAGTTTATATGTCCATGATAAAAATATATAATATCAAATGAAAAAATATGTACCATGGAAAATTTATTTAAAATCTAGAGACACTAAAAATGATAAAATGGGAATAATTATTGGAAACAAATCATGACATTGTTTTTGAAAAAAAAATCGAATAGAATCCATATTTCAAGGTTAATAACTGACTCATTCAACAAATAATAGTCTTCATAGAACCACCTGTATGCCTTCTTGGTTTTGGAGTAATACTATTTTCTTCCCTTGGGATTAGTAATAATCTTTTTGTGTACCCCTTGGTATTGGGATAAATCATCTTGTGTTACTATTTTTATGCGGATAAATCAACCCATGTCTCCTTTGAGTTGAAATTAATAATCTCATAAACCCTTTTTGAGATCATTAGACATAATTTTCAACCAATAAAATTGAGGAAAATATAGGATATCACCTGTCATCACCCAAACATATGTGTGCCACATAAAATAATGCTTAATCATTATATTAATAAACGGAAGAAATAAAAATGGGTTTGATACTATTTCAACATGTTATTAATGTAATTGATTTGTAGAATTTAAATGGTTCATATTAAAAATTCAATCTCCCCATTATATCGTTTCATAAAAAAATTTAGAAGATGATTCATCAATAATAATTTCTAAAGAAATAAAAAATTTATAGATAAATAATAAAATGGTGGTCAAGTCATAATATAGTTTTTGAAAAATTATTTTATATTTGGGGTAAAATAAGTCATTATCGTATCTTCATAATGTTATTTTTTAAACGGTGAAGTGAATCTTTTTGAAAAAAATTTCAGATTAAAAAAATAGTTTTCAATCTGGGAGACTACAAAAATAATGAAACTTATAAAAAAGGTGATGTGATAAAAAATATTAGAACATTTACTTTTAAAAATTTTCCCAATAATTGTGTTTTAAAAATACAATATATTAATGAATTAAGGAATGTGTAGTGGATAATAAAGAAATATTTTGAGGGGGTAATTTTTTAAAAAAGTATTGAAATACCTTTTTTGAAAACATATATTATAGAAAATGTAACCTAAAAATGAATGTTTAGTAGAATATAATACATTTTATTTCCCAATGAAAAAACCCATTAAAAAACTACAAAATAACTTTGATAAAAACATATATTATAGAATGTGTAATAAGAACATAATTTAAAAAATACGAGGAGTTAAATAGTAGGATCAATGTTGATATCACATAATTTTTTTTTCAATTATATAGAATATAATTTTAATGGAAGAAAATTACAGATAAGGAGGAGAATCCATCATTAAATGGGATGAGATTTATTTATAAAAATGATGTACTTTTGAGAAATAAATTGATCAGGGTAATGATTTGAATAAAAAATGATACTTTTACTAACGTTAATAATTATAATAACATCATATAATACAAAAATTATATCTTTTAAAGCCATAGTAAAATGTTATTATTTTGAATCACGATTGAAGTTGAGTCAAGGAAAACCCTCATATCTTTTTATTTTTTTATTCAAAACCCAAGAGAGTTGGAAAATTTAATATAGCCTTGAATATAATGAAATATAAATGTATAATTATTAAAAAATATTATTTCATGTTATTATAGAACACATTATAATTAAATTATATTTTATAAAAAGAAATTTGTATCAATGGGTGAAATTGAGATAAGAAACATATACATTGTTCCCCCACTTAGTCAAATTCACTTTATGATATTTTATAATAACATGAATATATTAATAACCTATTTAAAAAATCATATTAATGAAAATTTAAAAATATAATTTATTTTTATGCCCTAGAAGTATATTATAGTTGGATATTTTCATCATGACGTTATAAAATCAATGAATGATTTCAACAACATGATTGATATACAAAAGGATATAGAATGGATTTAATGAGTGATAGATTTAGTAGTTAATTTTAAAAAAATAACATGGATAATAATGTATTGAATATCAAAATATATAATAAAATACTTTGAAAAATAAAATTCATATTAAAATGAATTTCTTGATTTAAAAAGTGGAAAGAGAGAACCGAGGACTGAATTCGACTGCATGATGTCTATAAAAAAGGGATTATTAATTTGTTCAACTGTAGATAGTGGTAATATATAATCGATAGGAAATAATTTGGATAGTAATGTATATATTATGAATACATGGCTTTAGAATCAAAAGGAATCAAAATTTCATATCGCAAAAGAAGTACTTAAATTAAAAGGACGAGTTGTAAAACCCATACCTTTCTATGTAGTTTATCAACTATTTAGATGACAATATAGATACGTAGTAATTAATTATGTGGGATATTGAGAGGGATATGGAATTAAAATTCATTTTCAATTATTTTTTGGTGGAGAGGTATGATATAATGGGTGAGGGTGTTTTCCTTTTATATGTGAAAAAGTTGTGATTTTTCATAAAAACAAAATTTAGGTAAGGGGTAAAAATGATTCACAAGTGTGTTAGATGGATTAGGATACGTAGGTGAGTTATATATAATAATTTTAGTTGAGAAACATACATATTAATTTAATATAGAGTATTATCTATAGAATACGTATATAGACTTTTAAATGTTAAAATTTCAAGATACTTTGTATTCCCATTTTCACCCCTGTTTGTCATGATTAAAAATTAATCACAGTAATAATTTTATTACAAGAAATATTACATGTAATATCTTATACAATTTATATGTTATAAATCATAATTCAATCCACATTTATGGAATTAAAATTTCAAAAGAAAATTTAAATTATTTTTTAATCTAAAAGAAATTACTTATAAAAAGTATTTTTTAAACAAATTAATGTTTTAAATGTTTTTTATTTTAATTTTATTTATCCTAAATTATTAATTAAATGAATATTAATTTTTTTATATTTAATTTAGAACAAAATATTAGTATATTAATTTTAAATATTTCAATTTAATTTTAAAAAACACAATATTTTGAAAAAATATCATTCTTTGAAAAATATATTCTTTACTATGAATACTCATTTTTACATTAATATAAAAATTATAACCAAAAATAGAATTTAAATTAATTAATATTATTAATGTATTTAAAGAAATTATTATAATAATTTAATCAAATAAAATTTTTGAACGATAAAAATTTACTTTTCATAATACCGTATACTACACATAAAAATAGTTTTTTAGACATATTTATTTATTGGGTTGAAAATTATGTGTAGTGTAAATTTATCTATGTACATGAAATTAATGATATAATATGTTTTATTATAAAACAAATAAATGATATGTGTACTCAAAAGTAATGAAAAACTGAAACTAACCATTGAAATGTTTAATTAAAATAACTGTTAAATAACATATTAGAATTAGAATAAAATGATACTAGTGTTATAAAATGAACAAAATATGTTATCAATTTTAAAAATGATATTTTAGAAATTCATAGTTTTAATATTTATAAATATATAATCAAAAAAAAATTAAAAAACTTTTAGGTTTTTCTCATATATTGATAATGTCATAAAATTCAAACTTTTGGTAGAAACTATAATTCCCACTATTGAATAAAAATTAATTCTTTTGTAAAATATATATGAAATCATAGATTGTAAATTTTAACTTGTTAAAATAACTAATGGAATTAATTTTAAAAATTAAAAATTATAATAATTATAAATTTAGCTTTTAAATGAAAAACAATTCACAAATAACTGTGTTGCTGAAAAATTTCTAATAAAAATATTATGTGTTCTTAATTGACTAAAATATTTTATTCTCTATAGGTTTATTATTATTAAATTTTCTTAATAATATAATAAGTCAAATCCCATTTTAGTTCAGTGTTGTATGTAGAGAATGTTAGTTAAGAAATTATTTATTAAGAAAATTATATTCCAAAATATGATGGTGTTACCGTGAATTAATGGTAAAATTTTCACAAGATCTTAGTCTATTAGGTTTGTTTTCTCTACTTTTTGTGGTGTTAATATGGTTAATTTCTAGTGAATTCAAGATATATATTCTGGTGGTTGAAAGTCCAATGAATTCCCATTATACCCCTAATATTTTTTCTATACTTTCCCAACATATGTTTCTTACAAAGAAATGGAAGGTCATAAGCTTTGGATTATTAATTGAGGTTTCTCATCACAAATAAATGATGATAATAAATATATTAATGATATATAAAGGCATGATAGAGTAGTTTTAACTTTATAAAATGATGGATCTCTCAATGTCAAAGGAGTTGGAAGTAGTAAATTAGTTATAAGCAACATGAATCCAATGATATTATATTTTAATGGGATGAGTCATAATAATTTAATATTTATAATCATAGTTATAATAGGGGTGAGGTAATATTTTGAAATAATGAATGTGGAATTAGAATAATAAAGGGTGACACTATTTTCATTAAGGGTCAGTAAAAAAGTAGTAATCGGTTCAAAATATTGAATGATAAAATACATGGTCATTATGGATGATTTAATATAGATAATCATATCAAATATGAATCTATATGAAATCTATATAATAATAAAAATTAAACACTCAACACTTCTGAAACATATAAAAAATGGAAAATCATGAAAAATAATCACAATGTTGTAAAGATAAATAAAATAAAACTTCTCATGTTGATACATTTTGATGTACATTTTAAAGTGGAATGGAATTCAATAAATGGAAATAATTATTTCCTCAAATATATTAATTATTTTAATATTATGAACAATATCTATTTTATGTTCTGTAAAGCATAAGCACTTGATATTTTTCATCACTTTTGGAGGCCTATCAAAAATCAAATGGGTTGTTTTGTCAAAATATATTGGTTCAACAATGGATCTAAATATAAGAATGGATTTTTAAATCATATATTAAGAAATATGTACTAATTAATGAATATAATACTCTATAAAACCCCTCAAAAATATGTATTTTTTTGAGAAAAATAAAAATATATATTTATACATAAAGAAAATTATATTATCAGAGAATGACACCTCATAATAGTTTTGTTGATAATCAAGAAATTATGGGTTTCTCTAATGTCAATATATTTTTACTCTAGACCATTTTTAACAAAAAAATATTTAATGTGGTTTGTAAATATGTTGAACTTGATGGAATTTAAAAGTATACAACAACCATTGTCACAACAATATCAAAGTAATTAATTCAAAATAGTTTCATTGCAGTGTCAATGAATTGATAATATTTGGATATACACGCAGTGGAAGAATTTATTGGTGTTACAAAAAATATAAAGAAAATAATTAATATCTATGTTGTTGATATTTTAAAAAATTAAAATACCATACAAACAACATTTCCTATCAATGTTGAGATTAAATAATAATATGACAGGGTTTTTTTTGAATTGTATATATTTATAATAAATGGTGAAAATCAATGTTGTAATATTTTATATATTAGTTGTATAATGTTGTTACAAACTATAGTTATCTTATAGTATTTTCAAAAATAATGATTGAAAAATAATTTTTGAAATAAAATGATAACATAAAAGTGTTTTTTATATAATTTGAAATTATCATGATGAGTAGAAACAAATCTTGGGGTCTAAATGTCAACCCAATAGTGAGATGATCTATAAAATTGAGATGTTCCATTAGAAAGATCATGACCCATGGAGTACGAAAGAGATGGTTACATATATATGGGAGTAACTATACTGGGTTGGAGATGTTTCATAGTTAGTTATAGAAATTAGAGCATGAGATTGAGTATGAAATACTAGTTTTTGAATTACTAATGTTATCTTCGATACTGTATGGAAGAAACTATGAATTAATACAATGAAATACAATGATGCTTCTATGTATCAGAGCTATGGAGTTAGAGTCATGATGACTAGTGTACATTTCCTCTAATGATCCTATAAAGTTGTTATATATGTGTTTCGTGTGGTTTCAGTTTTTGGCCTCGAAACACCCAATGGCTCTGTATCTGATGATGCGCAGACCTGCTTTCCAAAGGATGGCGTTCGCCGAATGGTCTGACCAATGGCCCTTAAGAACTCACATTGGTCGAGAGGACGGGAATTCGGGTTCCTTGCACCCTTTTGGGGGGAAATTATTTCATGTTCCGTGACTCTCTTATTGATTTAAGATGTATTCATATGTTCGTGAATCTTTGGTTTATACAAAAACATTGTATCCATGAATTTAACCCTTTATTGGAAATGGTCAGCTGAACGCAGTGGTTTAGAATCATTTCTGCTTGAGGTTTACCACCCCTCATTGGATTAATGACCCAGAGGAGTCTGGACTCACTGAGATGGTGTCGGGGGCCGCTCGGTGAACCAACGTGAAGATAGTCGGATCAACCAGTTGTTGGGCTTGAACCCCGGGGAGTCTTCCTATATACCCTGCCTAGGAGACAGGGATCAAAGTCCACGTAGATAGAATTGGGGTGTCAGAGAACGACATGAAGGTGGACCCGGGGGTCCGGTTGCGATCGGGCTTGAACATCAGGGAGGCTTCCTACGTATCCCTGTCATAGGGAATCAATGTCCACGTAGTTCTTATTAGTGCGGGGCTTACACTCTGAGGAACCCCAAGATGTGGATTGGGTCTTACACTCTGAGGAGGCCCAAGAAGATGGATTGAGGCTTACACTCATTGGAGGCCCATGGGGATGGATTGGGGCTTACACTCTGAGGAGGACCATAAGAGGATGTCGTGGTTGACGCTTACTCTAAGACCACATGAGTCATGCTTGGTGTGAGAAACAAGAGGAAGTAGGGACCAGAGGATCACGTCGCGAAAGGTGCATCTGTGAGAAATGGAGTGGGGCTTACGCATGAGGGAAACCCATGAAATAGGGGGATACTCCAAGATGGTTTCCCATAATTTCTTCCTCATGTCTGGCCATGATGGAATCCCAACCCTTTGGTGGTTTGAAGAGTATATTTGGGGCCAACGCATATGCGCAAGTGCACAAGCGGGATAACGCCAAGGGAATTGGAATCAGTCCGAACAAAGGGTGGTGAAATTTGTGAATTACATGCCCTGTATTCGGAATGCAATAAGGGTGGAATGGTGATGGAGGATAACTGTTGACCATGTTCGAAACATAGAATCCATATCACGTTAGCCCGAAATGGGGACCGACAACTGAGGGTGCACTGCTAACCATGTTCGAAAAATAGGACCTTACTCGAAGTGTTTTCCAAAGCCTCCTGGGGCGTTGGCCCATGACAGTAGGTGAGCCGATGAGGATGGGACCAGGCCGTTAGGGGGTCCCTTCAGACATGAAAGAGGATGATGATCCGAATGAAGGACATGCAAAGCGTGGGATGGAGCGATGGAACGTCTGAACAGATTCCAACACTCTTGAAATTAAGCCACTATGATCATGGAATTAGGCATCTTATGCTTGGCACACAAGGCATATCATTCATGTCGCAAGAGGCATCCAATTATTGAATGAGAATAAATGTGATAGTTTATAGTCATGTAGAGAGGATGGTTTCCATATAATTTATCATCATATGGATAGGATGAGGGCCATACAGTTTAACATCATGTGGTCAGGATGAGGGCCATACAGTTTAATGACATGTGGTTTTGAGGAGGGTCATACAGTTTAACGTCATGTGGTCGGGATGAGGGCCATACAGTTTAATGTCTTGTGGTTCGGACGACTAGGTAAGAGATACCTAGCAATGGTTGGTGTGGTGATTATGCAAGGGCGTCCCTTCGTGGATGAACCTAGCATAGGAGGTAGGTTATGGGGTTTTTGGAGTCACATTAGGAGTAGCTCGACTCATGTAATCTATAGGACTGATGTTGGGGCGGCGCAAGGGTGCATTGTAAAATACTGTTGACCCGAACCGAAAATTTTGGGGTGAGACTCTCCATTTTTCATGGGGTTCAGTGATGGTAGTGAAGGGACCGGCCCGGGGGCCCAAGACCGCAGCAGGGCACTGATCCCAAGCAGGGGTGTGGGGGAGAAGGCCTCGCGGTATAGACCAGCGAGTGCCTGGGGTTTTTTGCATGGGGTTGGCCGTGAAGGAGCTGGCTGTGAGGTGCCGCCACAAGGGACAGGCCGTAGAGGATGTTCATGGAGGAGCTGTCCATGAGGGAGAAGGAAGCCATAGAGTCAGTCGCAAAGGACAAGGCCACAAGGGACTGGCCGTGGAGGAGCTGTCCACGAAGGACTGGCCGCGAGGCTGACTGGCCGTGAGGAATTGGCCGTAGAGGAGCTGTCCGCGAAGGATGTTGTCCGTGAAGGATGTCCATCCGCGAAGGGTGTCTGCAGAGGGGCTGGCGCACGTCCTACTTCACGCCCGCGGAGGGGTTCCGCCTCCATTTCGCGAACGAACCTGCTCTGCATAAGGGCTGGTCGCAGAGGGACTATCCGCCAAAGAAATGGCAGCTATGGTCTGGTCGCGGAGGAGGTGGCCGCATGTGGTTCACGGGCTGGTTTCCCCACTCCGCGGAAGAGTGCATCCATGGATGATATGGGGTCCGCGGATGGTCGCTGACTGCTGGGAACGATTTCTCCAGCGTCTCCCCATGGGGTTTTACCCATCTTTCCTCCCATCTTTTATTAGTGCCACTCAGTGATTATTTATAGTGCCATGAATAGGATGGGCACATGGACGTTGCCGAAGCCCATGAAGGAACCGCCATCCGTGGATGAATCAGTCAACCAGGGATTTCTGGAACCAAGATCTGCGTAATTACTCCACAATTGTGCACCTCTCAGCTTCTATCCCGCGAATGACAGTGACCCACGGGGGGGGGGGGGGGGGGGGGGGTGGATCGTGGTGGTGGACCGGCATGGCACCCATCCTTATTCATGCCCAAGAAGGTCCCCACATCTATTTCGCGGACGAATCTAGTCCGTGGAATTGCCGGAGGGCGGTCTGCCAAACCGGTCACGGGCTGTTGCTGGGAGCTGGTGCGCGGTCCGGTCCAGTCCTTTTCCAAGTCTTGCGGTAATTGGATTTCCCCCTTGAGGAATTTTTAGGACCCTGAAATATGCCTATTTTAATTTATTATTATTTTATAATAAGTTTGATTTCGAGTAATGGGATTTGTAGAAGTTAAGAAAGTGATTTTGTTCAAGGGATAAAATGACATCGTAAAGGGTGTGGTTTTTCCATGTAGGTTATTGAATAAGATTTAACCAATATATGAAAGAAAAATTGCACAATGTTTTATGTTTTATAATTAGTAACTCTGTCATTGATGTGTAGGATGCATAAGAGTAACCAAAATATATGGTGGTTAGTAACACCATTGTGTTCTATTTTAAATTATAGAGGGAAATATCACACAACACTGGAGAACCAATAATATTTCAGTGCATCTATGGAGACTTAGTTCAAGGGAATCATTAAATTATGATGACGATTAAACTATAATTGTATGCTGATAAAAAAAATTGGATGTTCACATTACGAAATAATTTAATTAGTTTCACTATGTGATTTTTTTACATTATGAGAGTGATGGATCATGAAACATTGATGTGAATATCTTTGGTGAAGGATAAAATATTTTTCTAGGAATAATGTCATAAAAATATAAAAAAATTATGGATAAAAATATTAAAATAGATAAAACCCATGATATTATGATATGAATAATGTGAAAAAATCATGATTTTCAGATGAGTACATTGTTGAATGGTGACATTCCACAATTAAGAGTGCACATCAAATATTTTATGAATTGAATTATATCATGTTTCAATGTGATAATTCAAACTATATTCCTTTGATTTTTTAATCTCCACACACTATAATATAGGCCATCATACATTGAATTAGTAATTTCAATAAATAGGATACAATTGTTTAAAATTTACATGAATCATTTATGAAATGGTATTTGAGAGACATACCCATCAAGAATAAAAAAATTACAACACTAATTTATATAGGGCACCTAGACTAATTTATGATGATTAGTGTAATTATAATCAATACCATTTGTTTCACGATGGGTTGGAGCTTGGAGTACATTATAATAACTACATAAATATTTTTAGATGTGTAATGAGAAGATAACATAACTATACAGAGATATTTGGTTCTATAAAGTTTGAATATCCAAGAGGAAGTGAGGACTTCAACAATACAAATATATTTTTAAATTAACGATCTTTTCCATAGAGTTTTAATTATAAAACTAGATTTTGAATAATATAATCGGTTTATAAAATAATTTATTAATGAATTATTATCATATATAGGTGACTATTACATTTTTTGTGATCACATGTATTTCATAGGTTTGACTCACTCATTAAGTATTTTTTTTCTCATTTATCCTTAAAAGATAATATAAAAGGTAATGTGGATCATAACATTATATAAAATATTGGAGTTATCATACAAACGGATTTAGATTCCTATACTGTTCTAGGGGAGACATATAATTCTATAATCTGACATCATTCTTGAAATAAATGTATAAAGATGGAGTGAAAGGGAGTGTACCATATGTTAGTAGTGAGAGATCCCAAAATGTTTTAAAGGTAGAATAAATTCTAATCAAATATTCATATATAAATCAGTGTCTCCACTAAATAGTATATTATATAAAATTTTTTAAAAAATTTAAATGACAGAGTCTATAATCCCAATACATATCCTTGTGCAGGAACACAATCTTAATATACTTCTAGTCATTTTATTCAACTTGTCCACATTTTTTTCAATCATAAAATAAAATCAGGAGATATTTTTAATGTATTCCTTCCAATGAGGGGATATGATTCTATAAGAAGAGATGGTTAATGATTAAAAGTGAAAGATATGGTTTATTTTTTTATAATATTCAATCACCCCTATTATAGTGCCTCAAGAATTATATAATTAATTTTTAGTCCCAACATAGATGTATAAGGAGAAATCATTCGAAAATGTTGGAAAATTTTGAATGTTGTAGTGGAATTTGAAAAATACCACGATGATTTTAAAATTTATAATAATAGTGAAAGCTCAAAGAATGTAGAATCTTTGTTTTAGAGGCTAATAAACATATTGATCTAGAATATATCCTAGGATATAAAATCAATGGTGTTCAAACTCATGGACATAACAGAATTTCAAATCACACAATCTTATATTGATAAGATTAATTAATGATTGTTGAAAAGGCATTACACAATGGGGAATATATATGAATGATTAAATAAGATAAAAATAATATAGATAATAAATGAATGTGATAATTTGAAACACATATCCAATATGAGAGTATGATAATGATTGAGTGTGTTTAAAGAAATAAACTCAACTAGAAAGGAGAAGAATTATATAATAAGGATTGTCTTGTATAAAAGGGTCTCAATGATTGAAATTAATTTAATATGTTTTGGGTTATGTGCTCCCACAAATTATAATATATTTCTGGTATATGAAAAGTTAAAATTATAGAATGGTGAACATGAAGAAGAGGTTTGCATTGAACATACATAATAATTTATTCTTAATGGTGGTTGATATAGATTATTCCAGGTAAAGATATCATTTATTTAGGTTGATAATATTCATTGGGTATGGTATTTAATGATGACCTATTTCTAAAAGATCATGCAGATCAAGAAATTAAATGTGGAATAAAATACCTATGTCAAATGAGATTACAAAAAACTAGCTCATTTGGATTGTGTACATTGATAAAAGAGATTTTCCAGAAATAATGAAGAATATTATAAAGACTTTTATTCCCAAATTAGAATACACATTGATATTTAAATGATATGAGATATGGGAAAAAAATTATTTTATGTTCCAAATATAAATTTTTTTATTTTTTTCTCATAAAAAATGTATGCTCATGAATTATTGAAGAAGTTTTAAATGGAAGAATCTATAGAGGAATACAATCATATAGTACTTGTGAAAATCATTTAACTAAAAGAAAAATTAATTAATTTTGGTTAATAATATTTTTAAGACTTATTAGTATCCATCTACTTGAAAATGTCTGAATTTAGAAGTATGTTTATGGTTATTATTTGTGTATGATCCCAATGAAATCTCGCGGAGTCATACCCTATGGTAGAAAATTGGATTTATAAAATATTAGAAGAAATCAAGATTATGGATTTATATATGAAAAATACATATATTTTATGTTCTATGGATATTTTAATATGGATTGTGCATGAAAAATTAGTGAATAACAGTTAAATTTGAGAGTGGTATCTTTTATTGGAGGAATATGCATTTAATGATACTCTAATAAGAAAAATTAACCCAACCTAAGCAAAATAATTGATGAGTATACTATGGAATCACAATCTGTAACACAAATGATGTGTATTATGTCACATCCTGAATAAATGAGAGTTTAAAGTTATTAGAAATTATTTATTGGATGTTATAACCAAATTCAAATCAACTTTTAAAATAATTTAGTATACCATTTTTGGTCGAAACCTATTCATATCAAGTATAAATTCTTTACAAAAAAGTATTAATATAGTAATATTTCATTAAAAAAATTCAACAAATTAAAATGTTTTAAATATCCAGATAAATCCCCTAAAAAAGACAATAATTATATACATTAGAGTGTTGTTTGGAGGTAATTCTCTCCCTATATACCATTATGTTTTTTAATTCATTTTATCGCATTAATTAATTTTTTACAAATGATGATATTACAAATGATATCGTCAAAAAAGCTGATGATACTCTATTTATTCTTCTAAGATATAATAATTAGGTAGAAGAAAAGAATATATTTCCTTGGAAAAAAATACAGAAAAACATTATAGATATATCATAGATAATACCACATATGTTGATTTTTATATTGGCCAAAACATAAAGGCGTGATTAAAAAGACCTTGGTTATTGAGTTGATAAGTTAGAGATTGTAGAGTAAGTGAATAGAAATAGGGATATATATATGTTTTTCATAATTGATACATGGTGAATATACTATTTATCATTACATATAGTGTTATAGAAATTTTTAAAATACTATTCCAAACTATGGTGTGGTTTTTAAATTAATTACATACTAGGTGCATGTGGTGTATTATATATTGATTTAATTTTTTCATTTTTGAAGGGGATCTCATGTTTTATTTATTTAAAACATTATAATGGATGGATTATTGGTTGATTGTGGAATATCCAAGTAAAATTGAATAAATATGTTACATATTAATATCATTTATGTCATTTTTACCACATGAACATGACATAGTGAGTTGATTAATATTTATTATGAAGAAAATAAGCGATAATGACCCTTGGAAATGTCATAGAGACTTGATTTTATAGTGATAAACCATATGAGGAAAAAATTGGCCTCACAAAGAACGCTTATTATTTGTAAAATAGTGTAAATGAACATAGTTTTTTATAATGACGTTATAGATATAAATAGATATGATAGTGATCTAACCATTATGAGTTGTGGGGACTATGGATTAATTAATTCTATAGAAGAATGTAAAAATATTTATGATTGATTCTCAAGGATAAAAATAATAATATGTTAATAATGTTTTATGTGGGATTGTGAAATTTACTGTATATACAAAATATCTATAACACTGTTGTTTAATTAATGATAAATCAATGATATTGAAATAAAAATTTAAAAATGGGATATATGAGTAGATATAGACAAAATCGTGGATCTAGATAACATCAACATAGTCACACCATGATGGAACCATCTACATTCGCATACCATAATTTCTTTAATAAAAATATGTGTTTCACTTTCTATATATAATAAAATAGTGAGATAATATTTTATACATTATAACAATAATACTAAAGATATATATTCTATGATTGAGAAGAAGAAAAGGGATGTATAATGCAACCAAATTTAATTGTTACAAGAGTTGGTATGTGAGGATTGATTGACATATTAATACATAATGTTTAGAACTATCTCTCATCTCCAATCGTTATTCATGTTTTTAGTAATATATGAACATGGATAGTGGGAGAAAAACTGTTGTTTATCACTGATTACCCAGTTGATAACAAGAGTGTGTAAACAATAAAGAAATCCTTCGGTGATGTGCATTCATTCTCACTCTTTATCTCATCATCACATGGTTTCATTTTTCATCTTGTGAAATATCCAATGATAGGAGAAATGTATTTGAGAGTAATTTTTTTAGTAACCCCTATTTCGCTTCCTATTGTTTATGGATTACTCTTTCCTAAGTCTATGAAGTAATTATTCCAACATTAATTTTTTTTCATGTAAATAGTTATGGGTTATTTAGTATATAGTTATAATGATACTTTGGTATAATGATAATGTTCAATGGTCTTTGTCTAATGATTCTAAAACTTATAGATGATTTATGTTATATAATCATTTATTCCATAATTATAAAATTTATATTAATTAATTGATTTTATAAAATAATTATAAATAATAAAAATGTTCTTTGAATGTTCTTAATATGATGTTAAACTGAACATAATTTTTTATTAATTTTATTAATATCAATAATATTTTATCATTAAAAAATATAAATCTTATATTACATTGATTATTAGTCATAGAATTATACATTTATTCCATTTTATAAAATAATATTTATTGAGATAATGAATTTGTAATATCATCATCCACACAAGTGGTATATATCTATCCTGACATGAAACTATATTTTTTAAAAATAAATAAAAAAATGAAAAATGTTCTATATTTTATTTAAAAATTAAATTAAAATAAAATTAATAACTTGATTTCATATTATTATTACGAGATTATCGTTTTATAATGTATATAAAGAGAACACATATCAATGGGTTGGGAAGATATGTTTCTATTATTACCTTAATATAGCTTCTTTGGTATATGACTGAATCGTTCAAAGGATGGTATTTTAGTAAGAAAATTTATTTCTCAATATGTCTACGATATTTTAGGGAGTTATTTTTGTAGATCTTATATAAATAATATTTTTGAAAGTGATGAGAAATGAATGGTAGATGGTGGTATTAATCTGTGAAAAGAACAGCTATTTTTGAATAAAATATTTTATATTTTTTCTTTAATTCAACACTCAAAATAACATTGAATCATATTATATAGTATAGAAAACTATTAATTTCAATCCAAAACTAAAAAGTTAATAAATTAACCATACATCATGGATGATATTTATTTTCATGTATTCACCTTGTAATAAAACAACTTATTTTACAGTATTTCACTATTAAAATTTTTCATTCACAATTCACAAATATTAAAAAAACCTCACACATTACTAATTGAAATGTGATTTTTATTAAAATGAAATCCATTTTACAAAAATTCATCTCCAAATTATATAATTTAAATATTTCAACTTAACATAAAATTAATGTTTTATTGTTGAATGTTTAACATATTTATTATAAAAAATGTATATATATACTTAAATAAAATTATATTGAGTGATGTATTATTTTATGAAATTAAAATACTAATATTTAATTATTTCATTCAAGGTAAATATTACTTATTTGTATACTTTATTAGTTTCATTAATAGTAATTTTACTATTCCAATTAACAAGTTACTATTCTAACATGATATTTCAAAAGGGAAATTTAGTGATATTAAATACCCATATATGGATTCTAATTCATATTTATAATCCATAATTACTTCATTTTTAATAAAATTTATAAATTTTTTATATTTATTTAATATGATGAATAATAAATTACCAATTTTTTCCTTTCCCAGTATACATTTCTTTATAGATATGATAATTATAAAAGATAGTGATATATAAATATTCCAACATCCTATAAAGATATTTAATTTTTTATATTGTCTTATTATACTTATTTTGGTCTTTTGGAATATTTTCATTGATATACAATATTGTTGTGTTATGAAATAAAATTATGTTTCTTATTTTTACATGGTACATATAATAATATACTAATGTGTATAATGAAAAAAATCATACTAGGATACATTTATGTTTATGTATGAAATTATAATATATAAAAAATGGGAGGCAACATTCTTTATTCATTAAAACATTTCATCATCAAAATTTTGAAACAAACTCTTATATGAAATTGATGATTGTATTTATGTTTCATTACATCCTTAGATTCCTTATTCAACTATTTATACATAATATTTTTTTATTATAATTATACAAGGTATGTTTTTTGATTTCATGTCATTTTATGTCTATAATTCAATATTTCCACTAATATCTCATCATATTAGAGATCATTCTCTAATTTCACCACCACTAGATTTAATACATTATAGGGATCTGGTATGTACATATTCAAGAGAGTTACATGGATGGTATTACATACCTGATATGTATCTTTCATAATGTTTCAATCAATACAATTCAACTCAAACATGATCATAAAAAATCAAAGTGTATAATATACTTATATATTTTTATTCCATTATTCAAAAACATTATAACTCTTTTCAATAGAGATATTCAAATGAATACTTTTTCAACAACATTAATTTTTAGATCACATAAACTATTTTCAATATAAAACTTTTATCAATTTAGTGATACTATGATATATTGATGAATAGATTAGAATGTCTACATATTTTTTCCACCATATCTATTTAATGTATCTTTTATTTTTCATATTAATCCAGCATGTTATATTTTAAAATTTTATTATATAAAGTTATTCATTTAAATCCATCTGATACTTGAGTGAAAGATATTTTATTATAAGAACTTTGTAAATGGAAGGTTTTTTTCTTAAAATTAGTTAATTACATAGAGTTCTACTTAATAATTATTTATATTTTTCTAATGGTCATTTCATATTGAGAATATAATTTAGGGTCATATACCATACTAAAGATTACCTCAATGTCCAATGACCTAGGTAGACTCTTAAAAAATTTATAATGAACCATATATATTGATTTATCAAAAATGATAATAGTGTCACATATTTACTTTCTGTTTCCTTAATATATATCTCATGAGTTAAAAATATGATAATTCATAGTGAATATTGAAAATTGAATAGTACATACAAGAATCTCCACCACAACCCATATGCTATTATTTCCATTATATTTTTTCAAAATACCCATGTAAACAATATGGTTATGATATATCATTTTCATGTGGGTAATGTTAATAGTACTATAATAAACTATGAAATCTATTATTCTTCATTAAACTTTTAGAAAACTAAACACTTTGATGTACATTCAACTATATACTTATTTATTATATCATACCAGAACTGTTCTCGAATATCTCTGTACATATGTTTGATACCTAGGAGGGTAGTTTTCAAGACATAACCTGACCTACTACGGATCACCATATTTATAGTAAGATGAGGGTGACAACGAAAGCCTACCTACTGTAGTCCAAGGTTTGGCAAATAACACTGAGTTGGGATATCATACTCATGGGGGCCATATTATAATGTACCTATAGAAACTCTCACATCTCCATTCCCTTGTATAATGTAGAAAATATAATCAACCAATACCATAATTGTATGAATAATATATAATAACACAACACAATACCCCAATGTTTATGGAAAAGAAATGTCCAATTATAAGCCCTCCATAATTAGAAAAGGGTCCATCCTACAAATGGAAATGGGATTACTGTCAAGATGTAAATTTTATATCTTCCATTATCTTGTCTATCATAACTAGTACCTACTCCATGTCCTAATAGAAATCCATAAAAATTAAAAAAAAACATAACATGATAAATGAAATGTTCTATATGATCCCATGTAGTGGTGAGTTTAAACATAACTGGATCAACACTCTAAATTTAAAAAACATAAAGCATCAATAGAGAGTCGGATTAATATCAGAAAGGTGATTCAATGAGAAGGACAGACAATAACCAACTAGATATACACATAGATAGAAACCAATTGTCAATGTAAGTTCAAGTCCACTTTTATAGCCTTGTTGTTTCATATGGATCATATGTTATGTTTTTATCAGGGAACAAATATTGAGTCTCGCTAATACTATTGACACTCATCTAATATGATTCACTCATTTCAAATTTCCATTCTCATCTGGTACTAGAACTACAATTTTATCAATACACATATTAGATATCACACCCAATGAATTTGAGGGACACCTAACCCTATCTATAATAACACTCTATGAAGGGGATCACATTCCCTTAATGATAGAAATTTGATACATGGTGAAACATAGGGAAGTATGATATAGGATCACACACAGGAACACATTAAGGTATACATGACTGTATAAAACTAACCTATAAAGGATATTCCTCATCCTAAATTCAAATGGGATTCCTCACTATACCCTCTTTGTGATGGACCATGGGAACACACACATTATGACATCATTAATCCACTGAGGGTAATAAAGGCCACACATTTCCATTAAAGGGGTACATAGTGTGTATAGAGAAAACATGTATTGTCCCTTTAATTCATTCCCAACGGTGGAAATGTTTTTGTAATCTATAACATTCCCATGTACTCTTCTATTTCCTGTTTATAGGAGTTATGTCCACGCTCATGTCCCTACAGATATACGTCCGGTTTCTAGCATCATATCAGATGACATATGGTCAGGTCAAATGCTTGTGTGATACTTATCATTAAATGCTAGCCCTATCTTTTGTAGACAAGTGTGAAATAGTCCATGTTCTTCCAAATTACAGACCATGTATATTTGGATATAATAGAAACCATTGGAATTCATTCTTATCCAACATCTATTCAACCCGTGTAAGTTAGTTTTAACTCATGCCACAATTTCCAGATATGAGGTGGACCAAACCTTAGTCATCTCTAGTGGTTCGATTCAAACTACACATCTCACTACATCACCCAAATTTCGAAACAATAGAAGTGATATATGTTGTCATAATACTGATCTTCCATCATCATTGAAACGCCACCATCATGCCTTAAATAATGAATAAGAAACTGTGAAAATTATTTTATTAGCCAAAGAGTGATTTTGCAATATTTTTTCCCTAATTATAGTTAACTCATTGGTCAAACAAAATAACAATGAAAAGGTTTTGATGAATAAGGGGTAAAAATATGAAAACACAAGAGAGAGGAACAAATTTTTGAAAATTTTCAATTTTCTCATCATTTATTGATGTGGAGATCAATGAGTGGAAATAACATCATAATTCAAAAATTAAAAATATTCAACCATAAATCAAGAATAATCTTTAAATTAATTTTATAATGTCAATAATTTTCATTAATAAATTTGAAATAATGATCATGGAGGAACCCCACACTATAAAATTTCCACTAGATATAGGATCGACCACTGATGAAGAAATATTCTATGACATTGTCATTCATGAGATCCATGAACTCCATTATGATTAAAATCACAATGATATCAAAATCGTTGATCCAAGATCGCATCATAATATTTCAATAATATTCACTATGGGCAACTCCTCTATTCTCTATAGTTATACATATAACCCTAGGATTTGGACATACTGAATCTTAAGTGGAGGGGAAATGAGTTATATCCAATTAATAGAATATATATTATTTATATAATTTATTCCTCAATTATTATACCCATAACTATATATAAATTAAAAACATCAAGCCGTCAGATATTATATGATGGTGAGAAAAATTCACACATTCCAAATTTAATGGCAGCCACCGTTTCTTCATATGGGACACCATTTAGAGGTTATACCATTATTTTTGAAAAACTACAAGTGTTTCATAAAAGAAATTTAATATTTAAAATATATTAGTAGTGATTCCCAACATGCACCATAATCCCACGAAAAATCCTTCCCTAAATCTGAAAATTTTATTTAGAATCATCCAATGTGTTAAATAGAAAATTAAGAGACCATACATTCTCCCCACATATGGTCTATTCACCATGAAAAGAAAAATTTCTACTTAAAGGATATGGTTACATAGCTTGCATCTAGTTATCTCACTCCCATGTGGTCTCATAAATATTAATATTTTTCCAAAAGAAAATTAACTGAAGGAACAACTGATAGATAGAGGATCCTTTCCAATCGATTCTTGATGGTCACTAAGTACATTGATAACTTTTCCCTTACCTCAATTTTTAATTATCCCCGATCGATAACATGAGATGGGACATGCACATATCTCTTTATCTAAAACACATGTAATAAATTAGGTAACTAGCCTAACTATAATGGTAGGGATAATTTTTACACAACCTCACCAACCCTACAAAATATCTGGAATGGTCTAATGAATCATGTAGATGGGTTACCACATCAGCCAAATATCAGTAATCTTCATTTGAACATGAACTTCAGGAAAACATGATTTCCCCCTCTAAAATCCAAATACATTCATCATTATTCTAGATAAGAATTTTGATAGCTTTGGATAGTCTTCATCTTCTCTTGGATAATATTATCCTTATCAATCATTTCTTTCATTAACTAAAATCCAATAGAAACTATTTAATTGGATTCATCTCGCACAATGGTGGATTATATGGTCCCTCATAAAAATCCCCGAATAGTGTCATTATTCATTGTTGAGTGGTCACTATTTTTATACAAAAACTTTTCCATGGATAAAAGATGCTAACCACAATTGAAAATATCCAACACAAAATCCCGAAGAATGTCCTCAAGATCCTGAATGGTCCACTCTGTCTTGAAAAAATTATAGGGTTTGACTGTTATAAAGAACTGCAGTGGAGTCCTAATGGGATCCTCTAATTCTTTCTATATTCATGAAATAATACTAGTATCCCTATCTAGAATGATCATCGATGGAACACATAAATCCTGAATATATCATGCACATAGGTGTCCCGCGATCTTTACAAAAACCTACACAATGTTAGATAGGTAGTCTAATGACTTGGTGGTCCACTCTATGATCCATAGATAATGTAGTAACCTCTATATTACCTTGAAATTATATCACATAACCCATAGATTTTCAATCCCACTTCTACTATAACACTTCATGGGGATGGGGTAGACCTACTTTATCTTGGTGCTCATCTATCTATTGACAGTTATTGAGGAATCAAGAGTTAAAATCAACAACAAACCACTTCATCCCCATCCACAAAATTTATGTTGATTTTCTTGGTTCATCATTTTGACACCTGGAAGTTCAACTAAAGTGGCTGTATGAAAATCCCTCATTACCTCCTCTCACATCATGACTAGTACCATAATCCATCCATAGAGATGGTACACATGCTACATATCTATATAATATCTCTCAAGAACATGTCTAGTGGATATTTGGTCATATAAGACCTTAAAATCGTTATCCCCATGTTGTACCTCCACGAAATGCTAATAAATTTTAGGAATTACCATTGAATGGAAGTATTTTACTCTATCCTCATTTAGTAAAAAAATGAAATGAAAAAAAAATTCATTGAAACCATAATAAAAAATTGTGAATGGGATTCTTTTGGAGATCCTCTACAACAAAATTTTTAGAAGTTCACTTATCATCATGGGATCACTGATTTGGGTAGATGATGCATAATTGATCCATTTTTATGTTTATAAATTATTTCATTTTAATTTATCCTGTATAGCTGATAAATCAACAATCCACTATAATTATATCTCCTGCCCTTACATCAAATAATGATATCAATACAACGGCAAAAAATACAATGATTTAAATGTTCAACAGAGAGAACTACTCCTTTCCATGTTATTTATTCTCCCCAAAATAGATTCTACAAAGTTATGTTATAATAAATATCAATGGTTGATACATAGTAACATTATATCTCTATTGAATCAACATAGAAGGGTTTTTATACTGTATCCGACACTATTACCAGAATCGACACAAGTCTTGTTCAATCAATTATGATCACCATTATTTGACTAACTTTCTCATTGAAACAAATTCTTAGGATTCGTTTCTCTTTGAATATGTCGTTCATGACACACATTGTGTGTATAATTTTTTCATCCACGATCTTCAACACATAAAAAATATTAATACTTTCACATCTTAATTCTTTATCTTTTGGAATAATAAATCTATATGCAGTTCATGAATGGATCAAAACGAATAAAAACCATAGAACATTCATTTATGACCATTATTTTTATGTGTTAATAAATACTTTTTCGGGTGTCTTTTCATTTTTATGTTTTACAAGTAATTCCTCTATTTTATTAAGATTTTCTTCTCAATTAATTATGCATGAATGTATTTCATGTATTCTTCCTCCATCCTTTCTGATTCTCGATGAATTATTCATTACCTATGTATTAATGGGTTGCATGGAACATTTTCCTTCTTCATGTAATGGGATCTCATGATCTTAATATCTTCTTTATGTCACTTGGTAAGGGTAATGCGTTAAGACCTCATTTTGTCACAGTGTACATGAAAAATCCAAGAAAGTCTAGTGGGTGAAACTACTCCTCTATTCATAAGATAAGAGGGGCTTTACCACGCATTACATCATGTGATAATATATTTCCACCAGTTGACCATAATATAAGAAATAATTACATAATGATAATGATTCGTGTGATTTAATAATGAAAACTTATTCTTACACCATGATGCTTAGAATCCAAACTAGTTTCTTATTGGTTTTTTCAAGAGATATATATTTTTCATTGATGTATTTCATCATTCCTTTTTAAAATGTATTGTACGTTATGATGACAAATATTTTTTATGAGTGGTCGTCCACATGATGAGCTTCATATTGATTCATTTTTTGTTGCACAAATGGTTCACATTAGTTTTTCTTTATCAAGATCTCCCAAAAAATTTCATTGGGAATCAACATTAACTCTTATATGTTCCTTGATTTTTATAGTGGAAGATACACCAAATCTCATCCATATTTCATTATTTTGAGACCATGAAGCCAAAATCATATAGATTTTATTTACATTATTAAAATTTCATATTATATACGAAATCACATCCCATAGAAAAAATTTGTTTTTACTCTTTGAAAACTAAAAACAGACATGAGTCTTAAATTAAATTTTAAATAAAAAATGTAAACATTATTTTTTTTAGAATATCATTATTCACTCTAAAATATCCTTTCATATCATCGATATTACAATTCTTAGATTCATAGTAAAGGTAAAAAATAAAAATGAGATGAAATTCTCTCTTTGGGTTATGTGTAAAGGAAGCAGTCACGAATCAAGAAGCATAATAAATATGTAAAGGTCAATAACTGAACTCAAATGCCATATAATCAATAAAATGAAAACGATGTGATTCTAGAGATGATATAAATTTTAAATTCACTTGTATAATAATTATTATAGAAATATAAATAAATAAAAACACATTATAGTTAATCAATAACATGACTATAATATATGGATAGGGCATAATCAATATTGAATTGTAACTAAATACACACACCATGTAATAAATTAATTATGAGTAAATTTCATCCCAAGATAATATAAATGAAAAATTATCATATGTAATATTTAATATGGAAAGTTGACATATTTAAAAAAATATTTCATTTAATCAATAACTTGACTATAATAACTGGATAAATAATAATCAATATTTCCTTGAAAGTAACTAAAACCACAAGCCATTTTATATGAAAAAAAATTAAATTCATCGATAAATAATATCACTATGAAAATATATTTGACAATAATAATTTAATTTTTAATGAATTAATTCTTAATTATTGGACGTCATATCTCCAGAACATGATACCCTTACCATCAAGATCTATCCCCAAGACACTTTAAAACTAATGTGTACAAACCCATCGAGTTAGCCTTATTGATTTTATTATATCTTACATATTCAATACAAGAGACTACCAAAACATATAAGGGACATATATATCTAGGCCTCACACATGTCATCATGTCCAAATTATTCTCTACATATTGAATAATTTATTTTATTCATAAAATATTCGCATTGTCTGAAAATATCTATATTGAGTATAGAGTACAGATTTATCAATATTTACCCAGTTAAAAAATAATGTTCATGGTATAAGTACATATTTATGAAACATATATAGTTTAAAAAATTAATATATCGATGATAAATAATATGGAAATTTCGGTTAAATTAAAATTATAATGATCATCAAAAAGTGAATATTTTAAGGGAAATATAATGACAACAAATATGGATAATTAATGTTAATCTCATTGCTTTTCTAGAAAAAAATGATCATAAACCATCCATTTAAATGATAAAGATAGTTTAATGAAACATATACCCATTTCCATAATAATAATGGGTTTTTTATTAGATGAATAAAAATACAACACAAATATCTACAAAACACAATTGATGAAATACACTTTTCACTTGGATAATAACATTTTAAATCTAAATATTCTAAAAAATTTGAGAATAATTTTTTTACAATAATATTCTAAAATTATAAAATAATTTTTAGAACATTGAGTGTTCATTATGGTAAGAAATTATATACAAGACAAGCATGTCCAAACAATTATTATATTCACACATTTGATAAAATCTAAATTAGCATGGTTTTTAAAATATCATGATGATTCATTTAAAAACATTTTTGTAAATGTAAAAATTGGTAAAAATTTCCCTAATAAATCATTTGGAAAGGATAAAAAAATTTAAACATAGTTTTTGAAAAAAAATATATTTCTTGACTGAAGAGATAAATGAATTTGAATTTTCAATAAAACATTTTTTCAATTAATTTGAATAAGAACGTGTGGGAAAATACAAATTTTACATGATAATATAATTAATAAACATCTAATGATGGAATGATATTTTTTTATTATACAATGATCAAATAATATGCTTCAACTAAAATTCATTAATAAAATATCTAAATGAGAATTATATTTTGAAATAATCCCTTACAATGATCAAAATGCGGATATGAGTATTTTTCAATGAAACTAGTATCTGTACCAAATTTAAATCCACATAAATGAAATTTGAAAATAATATATTATAATTACTTTTCAATACACAAATAATATTATAATATAATGGATGGATAAGAAGTAATATAACCTAATGAAATGAAACTGACTTATCTAATTCATTACCACATGGTGACTCTTAAGTAAAATACCATTGGATGAAATAATTAAAATTGAATCTTAAAACACAATTAATTAATAATTTATCATGATATTATATGTCAAATGGGTAGTATGTACACCATAAACAAAATTTGTGCATATCATTATGTAATGAATCAATGAACATAAATTTAGATGAAGTCCCTTACAATGATCATATAATTGAATTGGGGATTAATAAACGAATTTACTATTTTTATCAAATGTAAATACACATAGAAAATGTGGAAATAAAAAATAAGATAATTAATGGACATTACACATGTAATCATAGAATGACATAATCCATTATGTAGAAGTTAAAACAAATGAATGAAAGTTGAGTTAAAAAACCATTATCTCACATTTCATTTTGATTAAACAAGATTTAACACCTTTTTAGTGGATCTAAACATATTATTTAATTATTAAGGAACAATATAAATATTTATAATTTAATTTATGACTATTTTAAATCATATAATCACTGATTTTTTGATAATATTCATTATTTTCACTGTTTATTTGTGTAAATTGCTTTGTTTTCTCGTTTATTCTTTCTCATCGAAAATCAGTTTCATGTGCAGATTACATTGTTAAATTATCAACCAAAAAATAATCATAACCTAATTATCATATTTTTACATCAATTATAATTTCAAAAATAATCATTAAATATGGTTTTCAAGAAGGAAGATTTTTAGAATCATGAAAATAGTAGGTCACATGTAAGCTTTAGTAATATATCCATTTTTCAATGAACACTTTAGAAATTAGGAAAGTAATATTTTAAATTTGCATTATGATAATTAAATAATATTATTTATTTAAATATAATTATATATATCATACATGTGGTGTGGTGATCAACATATAGTCACATCACTTCATAAATGTGGTAGTACACATGTTCAAAAATGATGTTATCATCTTTCAAAGTGTGAAATGGTAGAACAATAAAATGATTTATTATCATTTATAGATGATAAATATTAAATTATTTTTATTATTATGTCAATTATATCACACATTTTCATTATAATTATCCTAATCATCTTCTATGTAAAGGATTAATGAAATATTAATCACATCGCTTCATGAGGCGGTAGTCCAACATACACATGAGCGACGTTATTGTATCCCATAATGAATTGAAAGTAAAAAAGTTATATATGGTATAATAATACTTTTTTTAATTATATTATAAATATCATATATATTCTCTATATACATCATCATACCCATGTTATATTGATGGTGATGGAAAAACAAATGGCATAGGTTCATGAGGTGGTAGTCTGACATACACAAGAATGATGATTTCATAACGTATATGATGGAATACTGTATTGTTATAGGTTATAAAAATATTATAAAAACATCAAAATAAATGTGATACAATGAGTTTATTATATAATCATGTTTCAATAATAATGAGGGAGGTGTAGAATGAAATAAAATAAATTTTCCCACTGAAAATTGTTACCTCTTTATAAATTAAATTCTATATGTTTGAAAAAATATCCTTTATAGGTTAGAATTATAAAAATAAATAATTCTTATAGGATGAGGGAATGTAATATGGGATTTTTTTTATTATTTAATGGTGGATGAATTTTTTTTAAAGGTGTTAATAAGAGAGGAGAAGGGTGGCCTTTTATTAGTGATGTTTGCAGCATACTTATAATTTTTGAACGAAAAACGTGTACCCACGTTTTTCACATTCCAAAAAGGTCCAAATTGGTGTATTATTGATCCTATGTAATTAAATGGTTTATATATGGCCATGAATGTTAATTTATACAGGTTTTTAAGTTGTATTTAACACATATATTTTAATTTCAAACCCTGTTTAATCCATTTTTACTATAATTGCAACAATTAATTTTTATTATTTTCACTTTTCATTTTGGTAAAAAATAAATTATACAATATTAGAAAATATTAAACAATATTTTTACAAATAGGGAATATATTTTTAGAAATTTGATTCACATAATTGGTTAAATTTAAAATTATAATTTATCTTTCATACAATATTTGAAAGCCAGTTTTGAAAGAAAACACGATGAAAATATTATAATTTTTTAAATCACAAATAAAAAATGAAAATTATTACAATTAAAGAGTAATAATAGATATAAAATTTAAATAATTTTACTTTTAAAAAATCAAAATATTTTTTTATTTTATAAATAATTTAAAAGAAATCGATGTCTTCAATTATAATTCAGTATTTTACACTATTCATCAAAAATGAAATATTTCAGAAAAGAACCAAAAAATCAATCCTACATTAATTTCGATATAATTATTTAAAAAATTAGGATCATTATATCAAATACATTTTCTAAAAGTGATAAAAATTATTTTAAAATTATGTGTGCAAAGGGCGAGTAAACTATCATTTAGAAAAAATATGGGTTTCAGAAATCTTCTCTTTCATTTTAAATAATTATTGTTTTATATATAATCAATAGAATACCATAATTTTCATATTTTAGTCTTTAAATTTCATACCAGTAAATTTATTGACTAGGTTATTATAGTATACTATATTATGGTTCATTTTTACTTGGGGCTATGTGTTCTGTAGGTTATCTATGTTATTAAATAAATATAAATATATATAGTTTTCTAAGCCCGATGTTACATGCCACATATACTACTGATGTAACGCCCCGACCCCAGCTACCCAGAGTCGGTGCATTACTTCGTAACATTGGCATGATCATAAGAAAGGTCAAATCTCGAAAGACCGATTGGTTTAGTAGCCTTGGAAACACTAGATATATTCATAAGTTTTACATTACATCATAAAATCAAAAACTACTACAACAACATAATGTTTCCACAGTCCACACTACAATCCCCTCATAATATCCCTGCAGGTCATTCATAACTTACATCTTCACTTCCTGGGAAAAATAAAACATAGAAAAGGGGTGAGCTCAAATGCCCAGTAAGGATAACAATATAGCGGAAACTTTCATCAATAAGAATAAACATTTAAGGCAATGTATAACTAAAACAAAAGCCTTTTAAACATGAACTTTCAACATGGTATGGCATAAATAAAATGAAATAATGCCATTTACTTATTCACATGGATATTCCACTAATCGAATAATCACATGCAAAAATAAATAACCACTTTCATAATGTTGGAATGCATAATGCTAAACGTTAATTTCTTTGTCTAGGCCTCATCCCAAGACCTAGGGGTTACTTCTAACCGGAACCCAACCCGGAGTGCCTCTAATAACCGGACACCAACCCGGAGTGCCTCTAATAACCGGACACCAACCCGGAGTGCCTCTAATAACCGGACACCAACCCGGAGGGCATACTTTTACCAGTCCCTAACCTGGAGGGCTTACTTTAACCAGTCCCCAACCTGGAGGGCTTACTTTTACCAGTCCCCAACCTGGAGGGCTTACTTTTACCGGTCCCCAACCCGGAACATACTTGTTTAGCACATTCATCTGAAGAAAAGTTTGAAATATAACATAAACATTCGGATTAAAACCAGCATACGAAATGTCAATAGTTTCACCATAAACTATGAATGGTATAAAATAGCACATCCACAGTCAAAAATATCACAAAACCTTCAATACAATAGAGAAGTTTTGTATTATAATAAATCAACTTCAAATAAGCGTAAAATCCATTAAAGGATGTTGACATAGATGAAATCAAAACACTTTTTAGAGAAATATCTCTTTCTATTTTTGAAATCATTTAAGAGCCATATAAAATAAAACATTTTCTTGAAAATATTCTTGTAAGCTTGTAAGGAAAGCTTTGACGATTTTATAATGGCGTAAAATAACCGCACCCGCCGTATAAGTTAAAAAAACATTCTTACCTCAATTCTGTCGAAAAGGTTAAAAAGGACATTGTTTTGAAAACGACGGAAAGATTCCTTTATAAACCTCTTATAAATAGTCAAACAAGGGTATAAATGACTTTAAACCATATTCTTGTAAATAGTAAAAATGTTTTGAAATACATTTCGAAGAAACATGGATGTGGATGATAAAGAGATCCCAGTAGATTATTACGTATAATACAACCTCGGATAATGAAGAGATTGTGAAATAACCCTTACCTTGTACTTTTTCCTTGGTTGGGGTAGGTTAACCTCATGTATAATGGTGAAATAGTTGTTATTAAATTATACAAGAATCATATATATTAATATGATATCATATATGATCTTTTAACATTGATTTGTTAATAATATCTTAGAATTATCGTCGTTTCGGGAGTTAACTTACTCATTTTCTTTTATATGTTTTGTTACGTAAGACATGTTTGTAAAGGATAGGTTGTATATTATTCATATCCAGAATGATATCAAGTCCTTAAACATCATTTTTAAATCATAAAATGATAATTACGCTTTAATGGTTACGATGGAGAATGAATCTCATCGCGTTCGTGGAGACGGTAGTCCGTACGTACGCACGAGCGACAATATCATTCTTTTGATATTAAAATAATATATAAATGGATGGTATATCATATATACAGAATCATTAACATGTTATATTTATTATTTACATGAGTTACACATCATTATTATACCCATCCAAATAATATTATATTGAATAACAATTACACCACGACGTGGAGACGGTAAGCCGTACGTACGCACGTATGGTGACATGTTATTCAAAGGGTGGATAGAATACTGAATATGATTGTACCATATTTATAATAACATCACAGTATATGTGAGATACTGGAGTTATTATTTCAGAATGGTAAGAACAAAGGAAGAAGAAGTGGAAGAAGAAATGAACTTAGAAAAGGGTGGTGAAATCATTACCTCTTCTTCGGGTTCTTCCTTTTGATTTGATCAAAAGGGATCCTTAGGTTGGCTTTATGATCAAACTAAGGCCTCTAGGTTGTATTGAGGGATGTTGGGAGAGTATTTGGGCAGAGTTTGGCCGAACCAAAACGCTTTGAAGGTGTGAAGAAATGAGAAGGAGGAGTGCCCTTTTATAAGAGGGGTGAGGGGCACCTTTGGAAAAGTTAGAAATATTAATTTATAATAAATTCATATTCGGTTTACAAAGGCTCCAAAGTTGACTATTAAAAGGATGAGGTGGGGATAGGTCGAAAAGAACTCATCCAATAGAATTTAGACAGGTTTGGGTACTTATATTAACCTTATCTTTAAGTATTAACTCTAAGTTAATTAGTTTCACTTTTACAATGTCTCTTTGTATTTTTATATAATATGGTTAATAAACTTACTATATACATCCAAGCGACCCCAAAGTGGTCCATTAATGATTAACCTATCATAATATAAGTCTCTTGGCCGAACCTTAGATTTTTAGGAATTTAATATCAATTAATAATATAATATTTGTTTTAAGAACTCTTTTATGTCAATTTTGACACTATTCAATAGTTGATTTTTGTGAAACTCCTAACAGATTTATTACTTCGAAAAAAGTCAATTAAATCAATCCTAATATATCATATTATCATAGAAAATTAGTTTAATTCATTAAAAGTTTCATATTATAATTAGTTGGGTATTTATAAGATCAATTATTTTTATTTTTCACTATTTTAGTAATTACTGCATCATCATTGTGTCATAAATAAAATAAATTATATAATGTCTAAAAATTATAAATAAAATATCATTATGTAGGAAATCTTTTTATCTTTCTAATGAATATTTATAATCGAAAATCCAACATGTATAACCCTATGTAAAAATTGTTGTTCTAAAAGATATATGCTTGTGTCATTTTTGTATTCATTTTGACTTAATTAAAATAAAGTGTCATTATCACTTACAAGTGGATCCATGGGGTCCCAAAATAGACCCAAAGATGCCCATGGTCGACCATGTATCAACCAATAGGGTTAAGACACGTTTTAGGGTAATTTAGTATTATTATAATATTATTATTTTTAACCCTTATTTACCGGATTTACCCTTTAACCATGGTAAATAAAATATTTACCGCAGTAATTATTCAAAATGTGTAAAAATAAAAGTTACCTATTTACACAATTTGAACATCCTGATTCCAAATATGGAATCCATTTTCCTAAATTCAAAACACAGAAGTGGCAGAAATTAATTTAAAATTAATTCCCGCTGTCAAAACAAAAAGCGTGTTTTTAAGAGATAATAACTATCAAAAGATTGACACTTGTTTATGTTCGGTTTAATTGTAAAATTATGTCCAATGACCAACATTATATTAAATAGTAAAACTATATTCTAAATATACTTTAAAACCACTCAAATTCATAATTTATTTAATTATTTTGATTAAAAAAGTTGTTTTTAATTAAAATTTAGTAATTTTCACTATTCATCAAAATATGAAAGTTATCAGAAAAGTACCAAAATTTCACCTTAGGCTAAATTTGATATTCCGAATCCAAAAATTAAGTCCATTTTAAAATATAAAATATATATATAATTTCAAAAAGTAGGTATTACTATTCATAACAGCTAGTTTGATTGGTTACGGTGTGTTAGAACTCGAAGTTGCGTACAACACACGCTACTGTTTTATTCAAAGGAAAGCGTACCGTGGAAGCTTGGGATGTTTCATTTTAAATTTTTTTGATGTCTCCATTTAGTCAAAAAGTTTAAAATATTGTATTTAAAAAGGTTTCACTATCAAAAGTTGATAAAAGTGCAATACTGAAAATGAATCTGTTCTTGCATTATGACTAAGAAACTCATAATATGGATTCTAAAATTATAAGGATTATATAAAGTTTAAAATTTAGTTAATACTATTCATGACCTCTTTTAATGGCTTTTTTTTTGGCAAGTCATGGTGCAATTGAACTCAGTGTTGCGTGTAGTGCAAGTTATTGAATTATTTTGAAGAAATAACACACTATGAAATCTTGGGGTGTTACATTCTCCCCTCCTTCAATAAATTTCGTCCTCGCAATTTGAAATTGTTCTTCAAAAATAAAAGGTTGAAAGTAGAAAATATATTTGTGGGAAACCCCACATCGGAAATTGGGTTACTAAAATTTAGTATTAATATGAGGAAAAGAGAAATCAAAGGGTCACCACCAAATTATGATCTCGATTAAGAGAACATTGGTGGAAATTAGAGACATATAATCGGAGGAAAAACGTAAATATTTATAGGTAGTGATTGAGGTCATCAATCACAAACAAGTGTATAATTGAGGTCCTTAAATTCATCAATCTATGATGATTTGAAATACCATCGGTTCAACAAAACATAGGGTATTAGGATAACACATTTTTGACGTTTCAAAATATCTTAGTTGAAATCCCACATCGAAAAATGAATTAACGAGGCCTCTATTTAAAATAAAGAGTGGAAAGTATGATGATTACCGAAAATAACACATACTAGGGTTCCATGTAGGAAAATATGGATATGGAAGAGAAATCTAACCATCAATTATCTGATGGAGAGTGGTAGAGAACATGGCTATGAAAAGGCCAACAATCCAAAAGCCATGAATTAGTGATGATTTAAGGTACCATCTAGGACAACATTTTTGTTCTAAGTTCCTTTTATTAATGTTGAGGAATATATTTATGAGATTGGCTAAGATCATAAGGAGATATACTTACTTTATAATTAGAGTTTTATCCATTAATAAATTTCTACCACAAACTCATCTTTCACTCTAAAAGATAATAGAATGTTATTCGTACAGGGTTCCAAAATAAATGAATTTATAATTCATCTACCAGATCTTAAAAAAACAACATTATTTAATCCAGGACATCTCGTGGGCCAGTGGTAGGTGATACACCCTTGTCGCCCTTCGGTTGCGGGTTCAAGTCTCGCAGCCTTGCCGGACGCGATGGGTTGCCGCCCGACCTCCGGGTTGTCCTTTTATGACAATCCAAAATAATCCAAACTAGAACTATCCAAAATACTTCTATCCAAACTCACAGTCCAACATTTATAAGTAAGGTAAACATAATGTAGAACCTTTTTACCCCGTAATAGCATATGAATACCTTCATCATGTATTCTTTTAATACACCGAAACATCCTGAATTACCATATTCCTTATTGATTACATTCATGCTCCCTTATTCCATATAGAAAGATGGATATACTTCATTAATCCAAAAATGTTTTAAACCCCAACAATGATGGAATATACAAATCATTAATCAGTTCCAAGGTAGTCATGAATATCCAATATAATTTATCCAAAGCAATCATGTATTATTCCAAAATCACTACCTCAGTATCAGAACTATATTATGGTTTATCATTCTATCAACCATATATTTTCCAAAAATTTATCCTGCTATTGAGTCACTTTTCTTTGTTCCACACAATCTCAAGTCCTTAATGAAATATTACTGCAGTACAATCCTTATATACTCCATAATTATTGTAACAAGTACATTGTTGATACAACACTCAATTGACATAATCAACATAAGAACTCTAATCATTCTTCTTCATCTGTGGTAGTATCATAACTTGATTATTATCCAATAGCATCATTTGTGGCATAGTCTGATGACTGGGACATAGGTTCGCGTAGTGTCCAAACTCCTTGCAAATGAAGCATTGTACATTTGAAACCATTTTCTTACCCTTGCAGTCATGTACTTTGTGCCCTTTTCCTCTACAACTATAACAAACTCCCATTCCTTTCAGGCAAGTTCCAGGGTGTTTCTTTCCACAGTTACCACATATGAGAAAATTCTTCTTTTCCCTCTTCCCTTTATCCATCTTTTTCTCTTCTATCCTTTTCTTCTCTTGCTTCCCTTCAAAGCCATAGGACTCATGAAACTCTTTACTTATCTTATCAATACATGATATTATTTCTTCATATGATGATAATACATGGGAGACTATTTCTCTTATAAATTCTAGCTTAAGACCATGAAAGATATGATCCTTCCTTCTCTTTGGATCATGTGCATTTCTGGAGTTCTCATTCCTTCTACTGGGCGCCATTTCTAAACAATGGCATACACTAGATCAGTTTATGAATCAAAATACATAATCCCATACTTATAAAACACTTAACATAAATTGAACTATTTATGGATATAATCCATAATCATAAAAATGTCTCCTTTGAGGATGTATATACTCATAAACCCTTCATAATGGTTTGTAAAGAAAATGGGAATTATCCTAAGCATATCCCCCGGGAGTGTCGTAACCAAGAGTGCAGCAAGGCCCGTTGTCGTGCACCAGTTCCCGTTCGAGTCTAGCTCAAAGCGGTGTTTTCGGGTTTTACCCCTAGGTACATCTGTGCCAGAGCCGCCTCTACCTGCTCGTATCCAGACAGGGATGTATTGCTCGGAAAACTCACAAAATCTCTACAATACCAAAATTCTAGGAAGTTCTTCTACACTAATCCTCAATGTTCATCTTAGGTCTACGTGCTCTAATCAGAGTTTATCTAAATCTAGCTTCCAAGGTTTGTACTAAACTTCCTCTGATACCAACTGTAACGCCCCGACCCCAGCTACCCAGAGTCGGTGCATTACTTCGTAACATTGGCATGATCATAAGAAAGATCAAATCTCGAAAGACCGATTGGTTTAGTAGCCTTGGAAACACTAGATATATTCATAAGTTTTACATTACATCATAAAATCAAAAACTACTACAACAACATAATGTTTCCACAGTCCACACTACAATCCCCTCATAATATCCCTGCAGGTCATTCATAACTTACATCTTCACTTCCTGGGAAAAATAAAACATAGAAAAGGGGTGAGCTCAAATGCCCAGTAAGGATAACAATATAGCGGAAACTTTCATCAATAAGAATAAACATTTAAGGCAATGTATAACTAAAACAAAAGCCTTTTAAACATGAACTTTCAACATGGTATGGCATAAATAAAATGAAATAATGCCATTTACTTATTCACATGGATATTCCACTAATCGAATAATCACATGCAAAAATAAATAACCACTTTCATAATGTTGGAATGCATAATGCTAAACGTTAATTTCTTTGTCTAGGCCTCATCCCAAGACCTAGGGGTTACTTCTAACCGGAACCCAACCCGGAGTGCCTCTAATAACCGGACACCAACCCGGAGTGCCTCTAATAACCGGACACCAACCCGGAGTGCCTCTAATAACCGGACACCAACCCGGAGGGCATACTTTTACCAGTCCCTAACCTGGATGGCTTACTTTAACCAGTCCCCAACCTGGAGGGCTTACTTTTACCAGTCCCCAACCTGGAGGGCTTACTTTTACCGGTCCCCAACCCGGAACATACTTGTTTAGCACATTCATCTGAAGAAAAGTTTGAAATATAACATAAACATTCGGATTAAAACCAGCATACGAAATGTCAATAGTTTCACCATAAACTATGAATGGTATAAAATAGCACATCCACAGTCAAAAATATCACAAAACCTTCAATACAATATAGAAGTTTTGTATTATAATAAATCAACTTCAAATAAGCGTAAAATCCATTAAAGGATGTTGACATAGATGAAATCAAAACACTTTTTAGAGAAATATCTCTTTCTATTTTTGAAATCATTTAAGAGCCATATAAAATAAAACATTTTCTTGAAAATATTCTTGTAAGCTTGTAAGGAAAGCTTTGACGATTTTATAATGGCGTAAAATAACCGCACCCGCCGTATAAGTTAAAAAAACATTCTTACCTCAATTCTGTCGAAAAGGTTAAAAAGGACATTGTTTTGAAAACGACGGAAAGATTCCTTTATAAACCTCTTATAAAAAGTCAAACAAGGGTATAAATGACTTTAAACCATATTCTTGTAAATAGTAAAAATGTTTTGAAATACATTTCGAAGAAACATGGATGTGGATGATAAAGAGATCCCAGTAGATTATTACGTATAATACAACCTCGGATAATGAAGAGATTGTGAAATAACCCTTACCTTGTACTTTTTCCTTGGTTGGGGTAGGTTAACCTCCTGTATAATGGTGAAATAGTTGTTATTAAATTATACAAGAATCATATATATTAATATGATATCATATATGATCTTTTAACATTGATTTGTTAATAATATCTTAGAATTATCGTCGTTTCGGGAGTTAACTTACTCATTTTCTTTTATATGTTTTGTTACGTAAGACATGTTTGTAAAGGATAGGTTGTATATTATTCATATCCAGAATGATATCAAGTCCTTAAACATCATTTTTAAATCATAAAATGATAATTACGCTTTAATGGTTACGATGGAGAATGAATCTCATCGCGTTCGTGGAGACGGTAGTCCGTACGTACGCACGAGCGACAATATCATTCTTTTGATATTAAAATAATATATAAATGGATGGTATATCATATATACAGAATCATTAACATGTTATATTTATTATTTACATGAGTTACACATCATTATTATACCCATCCAAATAATATTATATTGAATAACAATTACACCACGACGTGGAGACGGTAAGCCGTACGTACGCACGTATGGTGACATGTTATTCAAAGGGTGGATAGAATACTGAATATGATTGTACCATATTTATAATAACATCACAGTATATGTGAGATACTGGAGTTATTATTTCAGAATGGTAAGAACAAAGGAAGAAGAAGTGGAAGAAGAAATGAACTTAGAAAAGGGTGGTGAAATCATTACCTCTTCTTCGGGTTCTTCCTTTTGATTTGATCAAAAGGGATCCTTAGGTTGGCTTTCTGATCAAACTAAGGCCTCTAGGTTGTATTGAGGGTTGTTGGGAGAGTATTTGGGCAGAGTTTGGCCGAACCAAAACGCTTTGAAGGTGTGAAGAAATGAGAAGGAGGAGTGCCCTTTTATAAGAGGGGTGAGGGGCACCTTTGGAAAAGTTAGAAATATTAATTTATAATAAATTCATATTCGGTTTACAAAGGCTCCAAAGTTGACTATTCAAAGGATGAGGTGGGGATAGGTCGAAAAGAACTCATCCAATAGAATTTAGACAGGTTTGGGTACTTATATTAACCTTATCTTTAAGTATTAACTCTAAGTTAATTAGTTTCACTTTTACAATGTCTCTTTGTATTTTTATATAATATGGTTAATAAACTTACTATATACATCCAAGCGACCCCAAAGTGGTCCATTAATGATTAACCTATCATAATATAAGTCTCTTGGCCGAACCTTAGATTTTTAGGAATTTAATATCAATTAATAATATAATATTTGTTTTAAGAACTCTTTTATGTCAATTTTGACACTATTCAATAGTTGATTTTTGTGAAACTCCTAACAGATTGATTACTTCGAACAAAGTCAATTAAATCAATCCTAATATATCATATTATCATAGAAAATTAATTTAATTCATTAAAAGTTTCATATTATAATTATTTGGGTATTTATAAGATCAATTATTTTTATTTTTCACTATTTTAGTAATTACTGCATCATCATTGTGTCATAAATAAAATAAATTATATAATGTCTAAAAATTATAAATAAAATATCATTATGTAGGAAATCTTTTTATCTTTCTAATTAATATTTATAATCGAAAATCCAACATGTATAACCCTATGTAAAAATTGTTGTTCTAAAAGATATATGCTTGTGTCATTTTTGTATTCATTTTGACTTAATTAAAATAAAGTGTCATTATCACTTACAAGTGGATCCATGGGGTCCCAAAATAGACCCAAAGATGCCCATGGTCGACCATGTATCAAACAATAGTGTTAAGACACGTTTTAGGGTAATTTAGTATTATTATAATATTATTTTTTTTAACCCTTATTTACCGGATTTACCCTTTAACCATGGTAAATAAAATATTTACCGCAGTAATTATTCAAAATGTGTAAAAATAAAAGTTACCTATTTACACAATTTGAACATCCTGATTCCAAATATGGAATCCATTTTCCTAAATTCAAAACACAGAAGTGGCAGAAATTAATTTAAAATTAATTCCCGCTGTCAAAACAAAAAGCGTGTTTTTAAGAGATAATAACTGTCAAAAGATTGACACTTGTTTATGTTCGGTTTAATTGTAAAATTATGTCCAATGACCAACATTATATTAAATAGTAAAACTATATTCTAAACATACTTTAAAACCACTCAAATTCATAATTTATTTAATTATTTTGATTAAAAAAGTTGTTTTTAATTAAAATTTAGTAATTTTCACTATTCATCAAAATATGAAAGTTATCAGAAAAGTACCAAAATTTCACCTTAGGCTAAATTTGATATTCCGAATCCAAAAATTAAGTCCATTTTAAAATATAAAATATATATAATTTCAAAAAGTAGGTATTACTATTCATAACAGCTAGTTTGATTGGTTACGGTGTGTTAGAACTCGAAGTTGCGTACAACACACGCTACTGTTTTATTCAAAGGAAAGCGTACCGTGGAAGCTTGGGATGTTTCATTTTAAATTTTTTTGATGTCTCCATTTAGTCAAAAAGTTTAAAATATTGTATTTAAAAAGGTTTCACTATCAAAAGTTGATAAAAGTGCAATACTGAAAATGAATCTGTTCTTGCATTATGACTAAGAAACTCATAATATGGATTCTAAAATTATAAGGATTATATAAAGTTTAAAATTTAGTTAATACTATTCATGACCTCTTTTAATGGCTTTTTTTTTTTGGAAAGTCATGGTGCAATTGAACTCAGTGTTGCGTGTAGTGCAAGTTATTGAATTATTTTGAAGAAATAACACACTATGAAATCTTGGGGTGTTACAACTGAATACAGAGTTATTATTTGTTAATTTATGCTTGTTACCCTCTCTCGACCTTAATTAAAATCTGTTTTTGTAATTCAAACATGATCATATTAATCAAGGGTATGATATTTGAAAATTATTTTGATGAAAACACACATCATAACAAGAGTTAATAACACATCCTATTAATTAGAGATAACTGGTTTTAGCAATTTCATATGGAATAATACATAAATCGGTTTCAGTGTATGTGAACATTTATGGAATACGAAGATAAGGACATGGATGAAAAATGTAAATAATTATAGAGAGTGATTTAGGTCTGTGATCATAATAAAGTTATTAATCAATAGAAAATTAATGACCTAAAATCCTAAATTTGGGATGATTTAAAATACTAATTGATCTAAAAGATATTAATGTTATTGGGTATCATTTTTTAATAAATTTCATTTTCATAAATATTAGGAATTCTTTTACTTCATATTAATATATGGAAACATAAATACATGGTAAGTCTATATTTCATAATCACAATTTCCTCCTTTTATTGTGCTTTGATCAATTTCCAATTGATCCCTTACTCATTGAAATGAATTTACAAAACTGAATTTATTATGTCTGATAGACTAAAAATAACTTTATCACATTGTCTGATATATAAGTGTGTGATATGACTTTGTTTCTCTCACTAAATATTTTCCAAAATGATTATAGATAGAACAAGTTATCCAATTTAATTAATTAATATATAAAACAAAAATTAACAGTATTGAGGATGACACTAGGTAGGCCGGTGGTAGTCATTGAACCCTTATCATCCTTCAGTCTTGGGATAAATCCCTATAGAAATGCAAGATGTTATGTATTATAACTAAGAATATGGTTTTTCATTTTTATTAAATTATTTTAATATAAATCATATAATGGTCCCAAAAGAAATATTATATCCATTATTGAAATATAATTAATTAGTAAATAACCATTTACTGGGTTTTTCAATAGAAATTTTTTTACAATGTCTAAGAGAATTATTTAACTATTATTACAATGTCATTAATGGTTATAATATGCATAATGGATATAAAAATATATAAAATTATTTCTATAATGTGTAATGAAATTATTCATCAAATAACATTTTTATTGAAACATATTATAAACTAATGGGTTATATTTCCGTAAATTTCTCACGAAATATCCTTAATCTTAGTAGACCCTTATAACAAAAATCCAAATAAAGTGATTTATAATACTTTAAAATGATGATAAATATTAGTCTCACAACCCCATGATGGGTTCCGTAACACTTATGTTAAATAAAACACATATTCTTATAAAATTGATCATTATCTTAAAATGATTCATAATTCTTTCAAAAAAGTACTATTGGTAAAAAATACTTATACAATTTAATTATTTAACACAAAAACATATATAATTCAACCATTTTATTTCTACATTGGTCCTTTATTGGTAAATGTTTTGTCCTTTATAATTTTCTATTTTCTCAGATAATTCATAGGTTCTCTACATTAATGAAAATCAACTATAAAGGGATCCATAGGATGAGATTTATTTCCTTCCACCAAAAAATTCATTTTAACTTGAAAATTGTTTTAATTGTTCCCTTCCTTTACAAACCTAATTTATTTTCATATTACATTAAAATTATTTACAATGTCTCTTCATCCAAATTTCTTATGTGAAAGATGCATTCATTATTTCTTCCATGATCTCCATCACTTTTCCCTTGGTGGACTCCATCTTTCTCATCTTCAGTGAGTATAGAAGTTAGTTAATGTATATGTTGTTAATAATATTTAAAAAAATTGATTTGAAAGAATCATAATATCATTCACTCTAATCATCATATAATTTGTTTTCACATAGTCTTCACCTTATCCTTCAAATCCAATGTTATCATGATTCATTCAGGTTCTAGCGACCGACAAAAACAAAACATCATAGAATGAGAAATAATAATTGTAGATTGAAAACCATATAATCATTTATAGGATGCTTAAATCATGAAACTCGTTTTTTAAATATATGAAACCTTAAGATCAAACAATTTAATTCTTTATCAACATATATTCAAATTCTTCATAATTGTGTGTAATAAAAGTGCGAGTTATCATAATAATATCCCAATTGAGAGTCAAATCAGGTGAAATTCAAGTCCCATTTTCATGCACTATGTGATGATCGGGTAAATACCAATGCATACATTTTTGATTTCTTTCCCCAATGTACATATTTTTCAAAACATGTTCTACTTATAGTATCAAAATATGGGCTGATTTAAATAAAACACTACATAATGTCAACATTAAAAAACATTAGGATGTTCTTATTCACATATCATCAACTTCTATCATAGGGTTATGATCCATAATCTATATTTTCCACAATCTAGTTCCCAAGGTTACTATTAAACCTTTTTTTGATAATAACTATAAAGACCAGAACCACAGTATCTTATATTTGATGTCTTCATTATTACATTGAAATAATATACATGGAATCATATCCCAAAGGAAATAGTAGTTTAGTAGTCTTGGTAATCAAGATACAGATATGAGTCTTGAATTACACCTGAATAAAAAAATATTATTTTTCTAAGAATATCAATATTCCCTCTGAAATAAACATCCATATCATTCATAATACACTTCTTGGATTTTTTTTAAAGGAAAAAAATAAGGGTTATCTCGAATTCTATTAAGGGTTAATTACAGAATAAAAAATATTGAATCATTAAGTATAATCAATATGGAGAGGTAAATAACTAAACTCAAATGTCATGTAATTAGTAAACTAAGACACATGACCATCAAAATATAATATCAATGAAATATTTTCATAGATAATAATAAATATAGAAAGGTAAATAACTGAAAACACATTCCATTTAATAATTAAAATTACTATAATAACACGATAAGGCATAATCAATATATAAAGTTAAGTAGATGATCACACATTCCATGTAATCAATAAACTGAGAAGAAAGTGAATCCAGAGATAATATCAATGTGAATTTTTCATGTATAATAATCAATATGTCAAGGTAAATAACTAAAAACACATGTCATTTAATAAATAAAATGTCTATAATAACTAGATTAGGAATAATCAATCACTTCTAGAAAAATAACCAATACCCATAGTTTAAAACCATTGGTATAGCCCCCAAAACCGTGGGTATAGCCTATACCCACAGTTTTGGGAACCGTGGTCATTGGTGGTGTCGGTATAGGTCCCCAACCTATACCCATGGTTTTCCAAACCATGGGTATATTTTTTTCACTGTTTCAAAGCCTCATCCACGCTGTGAATGTCTTATACCCACAGTTTTAAAACCGTTGGTAAAAATAGTGAAAAACAGAGCTAGCAGGTATTGAACCCGCGACATCTCATGACCTAAACCAATATTTCAACGCTTCTCACTACATCATCTATGCCATTTATATTAATATATATCTATATTTTTAAATATATATTAATCTCTTACTATATTATGAATAAAAATACAGTGGGTTTCAAACCCGCATCTATCTCAGCGACCTATTAATTCTTAACCAACCAAGCTTCATCGACTACACCCATATATATCTTCATTTATAGTAATATATTAATACTTGTCTCTGTATTCAAAAAAAAATAATCCAGTGGGATTTGATACCTCAATGGATGAAACAAATATAAGAAACACCTCACTAACCAATCTTCATAATGAATATGTTTATATATTTCTATCAACCTAAATATATAAATTCAAAATGTGGGTATAGGATGGAAAACCCTGGGTATTAGTTTTCCAACCAATTTTTTTCCCACACATTTTTTTCCATTGGGAAAGCTATCCACACAGTTTTAAAAAACCGTAGTTATATTCCTTTAAAAAGAAATATTTATCCCCACAGTTTTTCAAAAACTATGGAGATAAGCCTTCAAAAAACACCCTATCACCACGATTTTTACAAAATCGTGGGGATAGGCCTTGAAATAAACACAAATACCCACGGTTTTGTGAAAAAATGTGGGATTAGGTGTCCTATACCCATGGTTTTCCAAAACTGTGGGTAAAGGATCTCACACAACACATATAACCATGGTTTTCCTAAACCGTGGGTATATGGCTATTTTCAAATGGTTAATATAAAAAGGTAAACCACTATTGAAACATTTCATTTAATCAATTATATATAATGAAATTCATATAGAGATAATATTAGTATAAAAATATCATTGATAACAATAACTAGATTTTGAATAAAGGTAGTGGTTAATTATTGGATGTCATGTCTCCGGAACAAGATACCTCAACCATCAAGAACAATCCAAAATTTGGATTAAAACGAATGGGTAAAAAACCATTAGGATTGGAAAACTCGTTATTTTCTCGATTATTTATTTGATTCATTATACTGCTGTTGCATCTAGGTTATATATATAACTAGGCCCCACCAGTGTCTTCATTTCCAAATCATTCCTAATATATTGAATAATTGATCTAATTAATCAAAATTATGCTTTATCATCCAATATCTTTATAGAGCAGGGAATACATATATATAAATATTTCCATAGATAAAAAAATTACATTCAGTTTTGTACATCGTTGGTAAAATTGATTTCTATTTTATACAATTGTCACATCCATGATAAATAATAGGGATATTTAGGTAAATTTTAATTATAATGATCAAGTGGAATTGAATATTTTGGAATAAATATAATGAATAAAAAAATTAATCCAGAAAGACAATTTCAATACATTCTTTTATAAAAATGATCACAATACATAGATAAAAGTAATAATTATAAATCCAAAGAAACATAGACCCATTTGATTAATTATAATTTTTATTTTTCATTTATGAATAGAATTATCATAAAATGGTATTTAAAAACTCTATTAAAGAAAAATATCATTTCCTAATTTAATATCACCTTTTAAAACTATACATTTAGAAAAAAAAATTATAATTTTTTATGAATCTAATAGTTGTAAATTATAAAGGAATATTTAAATCATTGAGTTTTCATGATGGTAGGAATTTCCATAATTGTTGAGTATGCTAAAATAATGATTCCTTTCACATTTTCGGTAAAATCCAAATGGGTATATTTTTTTGAAAATCACATGAAGATTGCTTTAAAATAAATGTTTAAAAATAAAAAATTTGTAAAAATTTCATTAATAAATAATTTTTTGGTGGTAGAAAATATTATTTAAAACATTATTTAAAATAAGGTTGTTGAAGAAAACAAAATTTCCCATCGAAGAGAGAAATGATGTCAAATTTTAGTAAAAACATTTTATCATCAACATTTAGTTCTATTGTGTGAAAAAATTGTATTATTTCATGAAAATTTCATGAATAACCATATTAGGATAAAATATATGGGTTAAGTAGGCAATGATAAAATAATTTCCCTCAATTTAAAATCAAGAATAAATAATCAGGATGAGAATATGATTGTGAAATACATCCTTACAATGATCACAATGATTATGTGATAATTAATCAATGAATCAATTATGTGTATCAACTATAAATACACATAATTTATTTTAAATAGATCATAATATAATTAATATTAATTACACATGTAATGTTATTATAGAAAAGACGATGAAATGGTAATATAACACAGTTAAATGAAATTGAGTTATGAAATTATTTACCACATGGAAACTCTTATATAAAAAACCCTTGGATAAAATAATTCAAATTTAAGCTTAAAATACCATGAATAAATAATGAATAATTAAATTACATTCCAATAGATAAATATATACAGCAAATAAACGAAATTATATGTATAACATTATAATACCCCTTAATGAAGTGAAATTGATAAAAGGTCTATTATAATTATCGTAGAATTGATGTAGGGATCAATGAATGAATTTATTGTTATAATAAAATGAAAATAAATATAAAATATTAGATATAAAACATAAATTAATCAAATTTAATTGCACAAATATTCATATAATGGCATAATAAATGGAATAAATGTTTAACACAATGAATGGAAATTGAGTTATAAAATCCTTTACCTCATGCTTACTCTTGTATTAACACTATTTAATCTCTTGTTTATTGGTTTTATACATGTTATTAAATTATTATTGAACCATTTTAATATTTATAATATTATATATGAATAATTTATAATATACAATCACATGTTCGTTAATAATATTTCATTATTTTCCTTGTTCCTCCTATTAATTTCCTTTTTTCTCATTTATTATTTTTCATAAATGGATTGACTCATAAACATATGATACTGTTATATTATCTGCATAAAAACTATCAATAAAATATATTCATAAGTTTACTTCAATTAAAATTATAAAACCAATAGTTAAATATAGGTAAGGAAAATGAACAGTGGTATAATAATGGAAACTATAGGTCATACATACACATGAGTAACATTTCCATTTTTCAATGGTTATTATTGGATTTTTATATATAATGACTTGTATTTTCCTGTTTCTGTTTTTCATAAATTCTTGGGAAATTAAGAGACTAGGCACTGAGACCGTGTGCGATTCCAAGTCCTGGATTGCATGGAGTGATTGGTCGAAAAAATGGTATGTTTTTAATTGTGTGCATGAGAAGTTTTCTAAAAAAAGGAATAAATACAAAACAGGTTCCCAAATTAGAAATCTAAATTCATCGTTGAGTTCAAAGAAATGGGTTCACCTTAGGTGCGACTTATTATTAGTCTGTGCGGGTCTCTAGTGAGAAAACCAGAAAATCACATATGGGTAAATAAAATAATTTAATAGGTTTATTTTGTTATTCAAGTCCATATAAATCATGAACAGTAACTCAGATTAAAAATCTGAGACCACCCTTAAGATCGTGAGAGATTTATTTCCTAGGTGGAGCCTAATATACGTCAGCACATGTTGGATGTGACAGTTGGTTTTTAGGACGTAACCGTATATAACACAATTTAAATAAAAAATACTATTTTTTTGAATCCATATAACCCACAAATCATTAATTAGATTAAAATTATAAGGCCTCCATTTTTTATGTAATGATATGTTCTCCTTAAGCATGAAATAACCTTGACCGACATATGACTAGGGTAAATGTTATTTTTTGGGCTTTTTAAGGAGAATAAAAATAATATAAACAATGATTATTTTATTTTCTTTTACCATTTTGCAGCATAGTGATGTTGTGATACAATGATATAAAACCCCATTATCCTTTGAAAAATGAATTAGTGTGGTGACACTGTTTCGAAGCAAAATAGTAACTCTTAAAAGCATTAACACATTAATGAATTTCCTCTATTAATTGGGGAGGGGGTCGAGCATTAGAATTGATAACACAGTAGGTTTCCTATGGAATTATGGATTTTCCCAAAGGAAATGGTGAGGTGTCTGTCTCACTGATGATGATGCATCAGAGGTTGGGGTTTTGTCAAGTTGCGATGAATCAATGAACACTGACCGAACATGGATAGACATGGTAAAATAATATCAATCTACATCAATAAGCAATCCAAGTCGTGGAAGGGGTTGTTATTTAAATAATGCCTTTCCCTGTTCATGGATTTAAACAAAGAACACAAATCATCCCAGGGACAGGTTGACCCACGGTCTGATCATTCTTTTGCGAGGTTCTTCATTGCGGGATGATTTCGGGGGACTTGGAAATTTTGTTTTGATTTGGTTCTTCATTCTTCTAATGGATCAAATCAAGTCCATAACAAATAAATGGAAAATGTTTGAACCTTGTATTTCTTAATGTGCATTCACCCTGCACGTTATTCATGTTCATCGGGTTTCATGAATGATTGATCATGTCATGCCCATTTCATGGCGCAACCATCCCAAATCAATGATCCAACCTCAAGGTTGTATAATGGAGCAGTGATGGTGGTGGTGAATGGATCGAGGTGGTGCAAGAGATACTATCATTTAAGAATTGTTTGAAAATTTAGGCCGCAACTTGATTTTGAACCCCAGGAGATGAAGAATGCTACCCATGGATCCTGGAACCACTTTCAGTTGATTGAATGGACCACCTAAACACGTCTCATAGACCATGGAATGGCATGTCATTTTTCCAGGGGTAGAAAAATCCCGGTCAATGTAGTTGTCCATGTGGATAAGGTTGTGCCTTTAGCCGCAATAGTGATGGGGACCTGTGGCTCAATCCACGAGCTACGTGTGGAACGATAGTCGGCCATACATACCCCGTGATGAGGAGGGACGTTGTGTGATAACCATGTTTGGGGCTGAGGTGAACAACCCCCATCGTAGCGGGTCAGTCTGCAGCTGGAGGGATGAAACATATAGGCTAGGCCGACAGCTAGTAAGATCCACGACCTAGCCGGTCTAGGTTAAACCAAGATGGCAGTTCGTTAGACCCATGCCAGGTCGGGTATGCCCGACCGGGTCGGATCGGACCCAAGCCAAATTTCCCCCTTTTTACTAAAACATCCTTGACATCCAAATCGAGCATCTAATTGATGATCCATTTGTTGATTTGGGACCTCTGTGATGGATCAGTACACTCTATATACTTTTTGTGAGTTTATATAATGTATGGATTTTGACTGATGACATGACAAAATAAATCTCTCAGTATCAGACATGTAGTCATGCATACCTAAGAGGCCCAATAGAAAAATAGTCGGGTGGTCCTCAGTGGCCAGAAAATGAATATCAATGCACGAATCTCTGGCCTGGCAGATTAATAGTCGTGTATACCTCATTGTCCCAACAGATGAATAGTCTTCCAGACCTCAGTGGACCTATAGAAAAATAGTCGTGTCGAACATAGTGGCCCAACAGATGAATAGTCCTGCAGACCTTAGTGGCCTAGTAGATGAATATTCATGAGGTTCTCAGTGGACCGACATATGAGCAGTCAAGAAAACCTCTCTGTCCCGAAATATGAGAAGACCTTGTTGACTCACCAGGGATGAGACCCTTAGCAGTACTAGATTATCAACATTACGACTGAGCTGTGCACTTCAGTTAGTTCTTAGTGTGTCCACTTGGGGTAGCTCCATGGTTGTAGAACCTCTTAGAGAAGGACTCTCATGACTTGGTGGCTTCAAGAGAATGTCCTCTAGGGATGATCATGGATTGATCATAATCTTGTGACAAATGATTGTCTATTATATCGAGAATTCTTGTCTCAGTGAGACTAGACGTATCAAAGAAACATTGGGACATATTGAGACAAGTTTTTCTCTTAGATACTTTTGGTAGACTTAGTCTAGGTGGTTACTAGATGATTTATCGAGGAGTGGGACATCCAAGAATCAAACAAGCTACAAACGGAACCATGTAGATGGAAGTGGATACATTATTTCATCATAGAATCCTCTTTGACTATACCTACATGTTATTCATATATTTTTTGATTTCATATACCTATGTTGAGATGAAATTTCCTTTATATTGGTGTTTCTTTTTTGGTCTTTTGCATTGTGGTTTTTGGGGTCCCCTACTGAGTTTCTTTACTCACCCGTGTAAGGGAATTTCCCACATGTGTCATTTCTGGTGGAGCTTACTGACACATTGGAGAATTCATAGGAGGATTTGGTCCCAGACCATCACTAGATTGTTCCTTGTGAGATCAAATGATCCGATCTGTTTCTAGAGTCTTCAATAGTAGCTTATGTATCATTGTTTGCATGTTATGAATTATATTTTTCTTTCTTTTAGTGGGATTTTATTCTGGAAGGATTGTACATTAATTCATTAATTTCGTTTGTACAAAGTTTCCTGGTTGTGGTGTTATGTTTTCATTTTCATTACCTAGTGTTTTCACTTTTTATCCCTATGGATTTCAGTTGGGTGCGTGTGTATAGGTTCCTATAAAAATGCCTCCCATTTAATGGATATTCCTACATGGTGCTATTCACCCACCCTGGACTATCATAGGTGGGCTTGGGGTTGTCACGACATGGGCCTCAAAGTATGTGGTGTGAAAGAGTGGTATCAAAAGATGTGTGTTCTACCTAAACAACCTAGATTCTATGTGCTTGTTTTGGGGAAACAATGTTATGTGTTTAGTATTCAGCATTCAGTCTGGGAAATCATGTGTTGGTGCGGAGGCTGACGTATCCATACGCAGGGACCCTAAATTCTGTTTTTCAACTCGATATATGAAAACTCTAGTTGTAGGGAAAAAATGATGGTACATGTATCATATAGGAATGGGTTGAGTTTTCAATGTCCGTATTTAGTAATATCATCAGGTATACTATATATATCATGGTACATCTTGTTTTGTTTCAAGGTGTTTCCACATAGACATCCAGTCAGGATTCCACTGTGTGATCATAGGGATGATATGAGGGGTTACAATATGGGTAAAGGGGTTCATACTAGAGATAACACCACTGGGTGGTGTACCATTAATACCACCACAATTGGAGTAGCACACGGTACTCCTAGTACTACGGGGTGTGATGCATGGGCCTATCACACTTCACGGGTATCAATGACATAGACCCCTCAGGTTATGAGGTGATCCCAACTCACAAGCAGTTAAGGAATGGATTGAGGTGGTGACAACATTTTTTAACTAGTCTGGGCACCATTAGATAAGATGGAGGTCTTAGAAGTGAGACTTCTTCATGGCTCAGTAGAGGAATGGTGGGGTTTATATTACCTGATCTTATAATGTGGTGACTTTTATATGGTTTGAGGATGAGAACCATATTCATAGAAGGGGTGCATGATATAAAATCTAAGGGAAATTGATGGCCAAGTGCATCTAATGCTTCTACATGTTGACATGTTGGTAGCTGAGTAGTCATCGAGTTGTACTGACCATTCCAGGTACATGATGAATATGATATGACCAGTTCTTTATGGCTTAGACCTCTGAGTGATATTTTTTAAGGGAAATTTAACCCATAAATATTCCACTATTCATTCCTATTTATACTATGGTCAGAGAAAGAACATTTGTTGTTGAATTTCCCTTGGATGGGAAGATACAGCCAGTTAATGTCAGTAGTGGGAAAACATGAATCCAAATTTAGTATTAGAGACATGGACATGTGAGATGTTCCAAGAAAAGGTCCCAAGATAGGTGATATATAGATCAAGTCTCATAGGGTGTGTCCAGTTGTCCAAAAAAGTGGTAAATATTTTCAGAAAATGACATGGGACATCTCTATAGAGATTACCTAGCCCGTCGTTCTGATAGTGAAATGGTGGATGGGACACCGGGGCAGAGAATGTGATAGGACCAGATTAATATTCCTAGTGATAGATGTGGAAGGGAAGCTGGGAGACAAGCAGGATGTAATATACACTTTGACATGTTACCACCACCACCCCAATGTGTTCTACACCAGGCTGAAGGAGATGGAGTACAAGGGAAGTTGGTTGCTATATATTTTCAAGGATTATGACCCAAAGTCTCTAAGAATGATTTTAGGTATGATCGACATCTACTCTTACATGTTATAGTAATAAAAATAGGTTCTAATCATTCATTCATGACACTAATCTTGTTCAAGACCTAGAGTTTCTACTAAAATTATTGATTTTACCCTTACGTCTGGAGATACCTATGGGAGGAGACTCAATAATCACACTTATACTGATGGTGTGATTGAACCCTTGAAGAGATAGTTTTGGTTGGAACCTATTAGTAGAAGTTTTGAGGCCTTATGACATTAGTTTGGGTATGTAAAGGTCTTCCACAGTTCATTCTACGATTGAATGTTTTAGGCAAAATTATGTGGTATGTCTACTACATTGGAATTGGGGTTTCCTTGGTCGGTGGAAAATGAAACCCCAGATGCATGAGATAAACTCCATGCATAGAAGGGTTCAATGGATCACACATGATTCGGCCATCCTTAAACAAGTGGTAGTGGATGTTTTTAGTATTCAGTTCCTAGTCCTAGTGGTAGAGTATGAGGCTATATTTCCAGAAGATGTTTATAGGATTACCTCCACACATGGAGATTGACTTCTACATTACATTACACCCTGAGTTGGAAATGATATCAACAACAGTATATCAGATTTCTTTCACAGATCATTGTGAGATGGGGGTGTAGGTGGGGGTCTTTTATAGTAATTTCATAGTAAGAAATAATGTTAGCGGTTATGTGGGGATTACTGAAAAATTTACCAAGTAGTTATGGATAATGATTACCCACTACCAATGGGAGAATGAACGAATCAACCAGTTGAAAGGGGAGGCCTTTCATATTGATGGTAAGGTTCCAGTAGGCTTTTCATCAATTGAGATAGATTTTGATGAGCACCCCAATAATGATTCGGTTGTGGTAGTCTTTTCATGGATGATGTGGTGACACAACCTCCTTTGGTGAACGGTTTTCCATCTACTCTAACCACGGGAGTCTTAAGGATATCTTCTCTCTGAAGGATTTGATCTTAAAACAAACATTCTAGATGGAGTTACTCCAGGAATATGACTTCAAAATAGTCTATACACCAGTTTAGGGGAACATGGTTGCAGATACACTTAGTAAGAGATTCTATTCATAGTTGCTGAATGAGGAAATAGATCAGTTTGCCTCATTACAGTTATCCTCCATGGATAGGGATGAAGCAGCTTATCTCCGGTCGTTGGTTCTTACCCATCCAAATCATAAATGATTCAAGCAGGAACAAATCGGTGAAACCAATTATGATCCTTTATATGATATTTTTTATACAAGGAATAACCCTGATAGAAATTCAAAAGGTGGGGATCACATTGTTCTTTTCAGAGGATTCACATTTGTAGTTGTGACACATAGAGTGGTGAGATGCTTTAGGGTATGTGTGTGGGTGTCAAATCAGACACTGGGGATGAAAGAAAAGGTTGAAACGTAGCTTACCTATTGAAACAAAAATAAGAATTCATGTATAAATTAGTTTTTTGGGTTGTTATTTTTCTTTCTAGGGGTAACGAGAAGGAAGTGGGAAGGGATATCGATGAACTTCATGATGGGTTTACCATGTACGTCCAGAAGACATGATATCATATAGGTGATCATTTAACAACTCACTAAGTTGACCCACATCCTAACAACCTAGGAGAAGATTATTGTAGAGGGCTTGGGATTCCACTACATGCATAATTTTGACTTAGGAAAGATGGACATTGATGATGGGATGACTCTTATAGAGTTTTTAGTAGAGATCGAGGATCAACATTAGAGGACCATCCATGGATTATGGATACCTCTATTGCATGTTTGGTGGAAACATCAGAAGATCTAAGAGATAATGTAAGGACCTATACTTGACCTACATAGACATTACATTACTTTTTCAGAATACATAAAACATAAAAAAACAGAAACCAAAGGACTATAATAGTTTATTGTCTTCGGAAACTTAGACCATAATCTTCTAATCATGGTGAAAGATCTTCAACATCTCCCCTAAAGATCTTCCCCTTTTGTTTTCTTACCTAAAACCATTATTTATATCTTGGGGAAAAGAAAACATAAAAAGGGTGAGATCAAATTATTAGTAAGGGTAAAAATAGAGAACATAAAACAATCCATAATAAGCACATGATATGATTTTCATAGTAGCCAAGGCATTGCTTCCAAGACCATCTTAGTAGACAAAGTCCCTTTATGGATCGAGTTCACTCCTCATTCCAGTCTTGTATCACAGAATTGGATTAACTTACCATTCAATCCATGTATAAATCATGAGATATAAATCTTTACCCAATGTATTGGAGTAAAATATAGGTCTCACCCATCTCATAATGAAATAATTTTACCTGTTCCCCAACATAAACATAAATCATTAATCATAGACAAAAAAATAAAATGGGTTTCATAAACATCCTCCCATCATTACATAATCCATATAAAAAATGTATATCATTTAATCATAAAAAAAGTGAAACCATGTAAATCATAGAGACATTATACTCGAAACATAATCATACTAAATAATGACATCTTACATGGAATATAATATTGACAAAACACTTGAAATGAATTATTTAGGAACATATCATTTCTTTTTCAAAATAATTTTCTTTTCACAAAATGCCATGAATTTTTAAAAGAAAAGTATTTTATTGAAAATAACCATGAAAACCTATAGAGGATTCTTCATGATAATTAGGAATTATGAAACTGTAGAAATCTGTTCATGCCATATAAGTTAAAAAAACATTCTCCTCGTACTTTTCCCGAAAAAGTCAAAAAGTTCCTTCTATGGTAAACAAACGAAAGATACATTCCAAAACACAATGAAAAAGTCAAATATGGGTAAATATGACTTTATAAATACATGTAATAATATTAAACACATTATGAAAAACATTTTTATAGACATGGATGAAAAATATACCACATTAAATTCTTATGTATATGAAATCTCATATAAAAATGAGATTTGAAAAATTATACCTTAACTTATGTCTGATATGATTTGTACATATATGAACCTACTATATAATGATTTCAATAATGTCATTACTTATTATAGAATCATATTAACTGTTATGATATCATATATGGTTCACTTATGACTTTATATTACCTGTTCTTTTGTAAATTCCATGTTAAAGCAGCGTTTTGGGTAAAATTGTTTTATTTATCGTACGTGTTTGGACTTGTTGTTCATGATATTATTATTAAATATTTTCTGATTTACTTACATCCATTATTTAAATCATGATTTATATATCATATATATTTAGTATATATATATATTATATATATGAATGAAATGAAATACACTGTTCATGGAGATAATAGGTCGTACGTATGCATGAACGTTGTTTTCCTTTCCTTACTGGCTTGAATAGAAGTAGGTAGATGACACACACACACACACATATATATATATAGAATAATTATTTCATATATTTCATTATTATTCATTATATATACTTTATAATCATTATTGAATGGTTAACATGGAGATTGAATCTCATCGCATCGTGGAGACAGTAATCCATACGTACGCACGAGCAATGATATCGTTCCCATAATTATTGTATTGAATTGGAGTAGATTATATAATATATCAAAATCAGTATGATTTTATAATAACCATATATAGTTATTTTTTACACCATTATACCCATCCATGTAAGGGGGTGGCGGAAAAACAGATTACAGCACGGCGTGGAGACAATATTCCGTACGTACGCATGCGCAATGATTTTGTTTTCCATAGGATGGATAGAAGGTGAAATGGGGTTTTTTAATATTTATAATAACATATAATTATATCATTGATAATAATATTATTACTTTATAATGAAACAACTAAAGAATATGAAGATGAAGAAGAAAGAAATTTGAAAGAATCAGTAGATGAGATTACTTCTTCTTTGACACACCTATTTTAAGATTCTTCTTAAGGCACTAGAGTTGGTCTTTTGAGGTGAACAGAACCTCTATAATGTTTATAAGTAAGTTGAGAAGGGAAATGGTCAGGGTTTTTCCAAGATAGAATTCTCAAAATTGTGTAAAGAGAAGAGGGATGAGGTGCCCTTTTATAAGGGAGAAGAGGGGCATCTTTGGAAACCTCAAAAATATTAATTTATAATAAATCATAATCCACATAAAAACCTCTAAATATGGCTCATATTAGATTTTATGATGAGATAGGGTTGTAATATAATCTTCCAATAAAATTTTGAAATTTTGAAATTTTATTTTAAACCTTATCAACTTGATTTATCCTTATTTAATATATTTAATTTTATTTTTGGTAATAAGATTTTAAATTTTAAATTGTTATAAATAATTACTTATGTGTTGTGAATTGTACATAACTGGATTTATTATGATATTTTAGACCATATAAATTTTAATTTATAATTTTAAAATATTTTTGTTATTTTTAGACAATTTATATTGTGTTATTTTTATAAAATAATAATAGTCTCATTTTTGACACTAATCATTTATTTGTATTTTAATAAACTCATAACCATAAGATATGTTAAAAATAAAAGATTTAATAGATTTATAAAATGTCATATTTATCTATAAAATTCGTTTAGCTCATTAAATAGTTCATATAATATTTATTTTAATATCATTAACAACATTTATTTGATATTTCAATCAATAAAAAAATTTCAACATCACTATTGTATCACCTTTAATGATAATTATTTAATCCCTAAAAAATCCAAATAAATTTACATGATGTATATAATCTTATTATCTTTCTGGATACTATTCATGTTCTAAGTTTCATGATGTTTAGCATTAAATTAAAATTATTATACTTATAACATTAAATAGAGTGATATGTTGTCACTTTCTTGGGTTTTAATAATAATTAAATTATTTTCATGGTCAAAAGTCCATAAAATGAATCTAATCCAACCCTTATGTGATATGCGTCCACTTTTAGTAATCCAATAAAATTTTGGAATTTTATAGGGTAATTTTATAATCTTAGGAGTACCCTTAATTACACGATTTATCTTTAACTGAAGTAAATAAAAATTACCGTAGTTACTATTCATAACATCAAAAAAAATATAAGTAACCTATTAACATAATTTGGACCCACTGAATCTATATATGGAATCCATTTTTCAAAATTCAAAACACACAAGTTGAAGTAATTAAATTAAAATTTATCATGTTGTTAAGAAAACGGGTTTTAAAAGTTAAAATATTGCCAAAGATTGAAATGTTTTTACCTATGAATTCAATGTAAAATTAATGGTAATGAAATAAATTATATTAAATAGTAAAAATATATTCTATTTATACTTTAAAACAATTCAATATTATCATTTAACATATAAAATATTGTGATGTAAAAAGAAGTTATTAATTATAATATAACGTGTTTTTACTATTCCTTATAATATGAAAATTTTCATAATTATATAAAAAATTTATCCAACGCAAAGATTTATATCATGATTCCAAAGAAGAATTTTATTTTGTAAAATTTAACATATCAACATGTCAAAAACAATATTTAAAGTGTGTTCTCCATTAAATGGCTGCAAAACTGCATTTTTTATAAATACTTATTTTAAATAAAAAATTTATTTTGTTCTCATACCATGTCCTAGAAAATGTGAAAGATGAATAATAATGTTATAAAATTCCAAATTTAGTTAATACTATTCATAACTGCTAGTCTATAATAATATTATAACCATATATCATTTTTCGTGAAACCTGGTATTGCGTACTACACACGCTATCAAGGAAGGTTGTGATTGTGTGTAATGCAAGCCAAGTCAGGGATGCATGTAGTGAAAGCTCCTTTTGGTGTAGAGTACAATAGAAGACATCAATGAAATTAAAAAGAATAATTCTCATAAAATATCGGGTTGTTACATTCTACCCCCTTAAAATGAATTTCGCTCTCGAAATTCGTTGGGGTTATAAATGGTTTACTACTTGAATGTTTATTTCATAGAAACCCACATCGTAAAATGGAATAGTAAAAACATAATTTAAAAAATTGAAGTATGAAACATATCAGTTACCCAAATTAACTCATCATCTGGTTTCCACATAGGAGAAAATTGGTGAAAATAGGTATATGGAAGAGAAACCTAACCATCAAGTTCTAATGGAGAGTGGTAGAGAACATGGCTATGCCTGATTGCAAACCATTTTTTCCATTTTCAGAAATCCAGTTTAAAGGTTACTGGTACCCATTACAAACATTAAACCAAGAAGAACCACAATCCATCCAAAACCTCAAAATTTAAAATTCAAATTTCATAACCTAACATCATCAAACCAAAATCGCCTGACAGATACTTAATGAACACGCGCCCCCCTGATGCACCGCTGCATCTAACCAAACATCTGGTCATCGATCGTCCATAGAAACATGTGTCTGGCTAGACCAGACACCGGGAAGCATCGCCTTCCCATGCCACAAATCACCTGGAACAATGATCCAAACACAGAAAAACATCAAACAGGCTATGAAAGCCATTGACACAACAATACCACGCTGCCATACATCGAAGAACATCTCCTCGAACCTCTAATACAAATCCAAAAATTCCAAAACAAAACTCTCGCATAGAATATTGAAATAGGTGGAAGGTGATTTATCAGAAAGCATCAGTCGAAGAATCACCACCAAATCAAAACACATAGGCTCAAAACAATCTCCATCCAAGAAATCATACAAAAAATAAATCAGTTGACAAAACACGGAACAAGAAATCACCAAATTTTTGAGAGAAATCCGAGTCTCATTTCTAAAAAAGATCTAGCCTCCTCCATCCAGAAGATCCACGAAGAAACCTCAAAATTCCCAGATCTATGGACAAGGTGCCGATCTCAAACCACCGAGGCAGGATCTCGGGCATAGAATCAACACTGTTCCACCATGAAGAGGAAAATACCCATGCGTTCCCATCGAGAGAAGCCACCACATCAGAGAAATCACCACCTAGAACCGCTGAGCAAGAGAGGAGAAGCAGATCCGATCTGGGATGGATGCGGCGTGAGAGAAACGCTAGTGGCGTTGTGCCCCTTACAGGCTCATCCCATCCTTCTCGAGAACATGGTTATGAAAAATTCAATTGTCACAAAGCAATAAATTTGTGATGATCTATTGTATCATCTGATTCATCAGATATAAAGGCACTATGACAACATTTATGGTTTTCAAGATCATTTCCCAAAATATGAAGAATTTGAATTAGAAGAAATAATTAATTTATTTCAGTATAATCTCACCGGTGTTTGAGCCTTGAACAATTTAAACTTTATCTCTTAAATCAATGATGTTAAATTTTTCATTCGTGAAGTGTTAGCAGATCATGTGATAGAATGATGAGTCATTCCATATGTCTCAAACAAATGGTTAGCAAAAGATTTCAAATATACATAAGTCCATCTATGGTGAGGTTAATGGTATATGATTCCAAAAATGGACTTTATACTTCATGTATCATACCTATTAATAAAATAAAACTAGTTTCTACTAACCAGGGACTTCCTGTAGGCTAGTGATAGGAAATAATGGCTTGTCACACTTCGATTGTGGGTTTAATTCCCGCAACCTTGTCTGACGCTACGGGCTGTCTCTCGTCCTGCATGTTGTCTTTTTTTTCCTAAAACATCACTATTATAACATTATAGAAATAATAATGAAAACAAATTCTAGCCTTAAACAATACTATCTTATTTCTGACATAATCCATTCTAGTCTTTAGACTTATCCAAAATACATTTGTCCATTCTCATGGTATAATGAAAATGATTAATAGAAATGACATTGACAAAGCATGTGAATACAATCTCTTATCCCCCATATATCATAAGATATATCATTTTGATCACATTTCAAACATGGGAATACCTTAATATAGAATTCTTTTGCAACATGAATTACCATATAACCATAGTGAAAACATGAATGCTATCAAAAGGTAACTATTCCCACATAAAAAAATCCCAAAATTTAAATATACTCAAACCATGATTTCATTTTGACCTTATATCAGTCAAGAGATCATTAATATTATTTTCTCCTTATCCCTTAATTAAACTCGTGTAGAAAACGTTATTAATGTCGGTTATTTTTCATTTTTTACATCGTATTTTAGCCAACGTTAATATGGAAGATGTTATAAATAATTTTTTTTACGTCGGTTATTTAAAAAACGACGTAACATACATAACATCGCGGTGTTTATCACGTCGGTTAATTAATAACCGATGTGAAAAACCCCAGGTGGGGGGGGGGGGTTTATAATGTTGGTTATTATATAACCACCATGATAAACTGGGAGGGCTTTATCACGTCGGTTATACAATAACCGAAGTCATAAACACGTTCAGGTGAGTTTATCACGTCACTTATTTAATAACCGACGTGATAAACTCATGGGATATGGTTTATCACGCCGGTTATTAAATAACTGACATGCTAAAGTAGTCCTAGGAAGGGTTTATCACCTCGGTTAATCAATAACCGACGTGATAAAATTCCTGGGAAATGGTTTATCACGTCAGTTATTAAATAACTGACGTGATAAACCAGTCCCGGGAGGGGTTTATCACGTTGGTTAATCAATAACTGACGTGATAAACCATGGCACAGGTTTTTATCATGTCGGTTATGAAAAAAAACCGACGTGAAAGATAATTTTTTTTAAACAAAATAATCCACTGAAGTCCTCTGCTCTCCCCCAAAATCAACCAGAAACCAAATCAATAATTCGTACCACAGTAACAGAAGATCAAAACATAAACTAAAGAAAATTTAAGCATTTACATTGATAACAGATAAAACATTCCCACTTGATAGCCCCCACCCTCATGTATATCCCCTGTACCGCCCTCCCCCACCCCATTGGAGATCCCACCACACCCCTAGACTGCCCCCGACCCCCTGGACAGCCCCAATCACCCCTCGACAACCCCCCACCCTTCTGAACAGCACCCCCTCACCCCTTCACCCCACTTGACAGCACCCACCACACCCCTGGACTACCCCCCGACCCATTGAATCTCCCACCACACCCCTAGACTTCCCCCAACCCCCTGGACAGCCCCAAACACCCATCGACAACGCCCCCACCCTTCCGAACAGCACCCCATCACACCCTCACCCCACTTGACAGCCCCCACCACACCCCTGGACTAATCACGCCCCCTGGACAGCCCTAAACACCCCTCGAAAAACCCCCCACCCTCCTGAACGACACCCGCTCACCCGCTCACCCCACTTGACAGCCCCCACCACACCTCTAGACTGCCCACCAACCCCCTGGCCAGCTCCAAACACCCCAGGAAAACCCCCCCACCCTCATGTATACCCCCCATACCTTGGACAACCCTCCCCCACCCCATTGGATCCCCCCACCACACCCCTAGACTGCCCCCCCCCAAATCCTCCTGAACAGTACCCTCTCACCCCCTCACCCCACTAAATATCCCCCACCCCATTAGAGCCCCACCAACCCCTAGACTGCCCCTGACCCCCTAGACAGCCCCAAACACCCTCTACAACCCCCCACCCTCCTGAACAGCACCCCCTCGCCCCCACTTGATAGCCCCCACCACACCCCTAGACTACCCCCCGACCCCCTGGACAGCTCCAAACACCACGAGACAACCCCCCACCCTCATGTATACCCACACACACCCTAGACAGCCCTCCCACACCCCATTAGAGCCCCCACCACACCTCTGGACTGCCCCCCCGACCCCCTGAGCAGCCCCAAACACCCCCGACAACCCCCCCCCCCACCCATCGGACAGCCCTCCCAGACCCCTGGACACCCCCAACTACACTGAACACCCCCCCACACCCTTGAAACCCCTCCCCCCAGACCAAAATCCATACCAGAAAAACCATAATAAGTAGACCAAAACAAGAAGTATAAAAAAATTAAACATTCACATATATAACATTCAAAACAAACACTGTCAACTTCAAAAAAAACTAAATCCAACCTAAACGACTTCCAAATTTACAATTACAACGAAAATATTCAAAATTACATTTTACATTACAAACAACTAAAATTTAATCAAACCTGTAAAATAATTTTACCACGCCACTCGTAAGTGTTTGATGTCTTCCGCATTATAGGGTTGAGGGTCATCAAAAAGCTAAAAATGAAAATGATAGTAGTTAACGTGTATAATGAGTAAATCAACTTGAAATATTATGGAAAAGTTTAAGAGGAAATCTTAACAGTTCAAAATTCACAACTGTCCCAGTTGTTATTATTTCATACATAAATATTAACATATAATATCCGCATTCGATGACGCCTTTTTGTTCATGACAATTCTATTTGAATGAGTGTAAATTCAATATATTATTTTAATATAATAAATCAAAAAGTACAAATTATAAATGTATATTTACCTTCACATTTACATATTTGATCTTTTCATTCCTTTTCTTTGCGTTTTTTCGAAAGTAGACCCATTCCCTGTTAGAAAATAATACTAATGGGGTAAATTTAAAAGTCATTATAATATATAAAACTATTGAGAAATTGAAACATAATTTTCCAATATATTCTTAAAACATTCCCGCACATCATCATGGACAGCGCATATACAATAATGTGCTTTCTCCCTTGGGCAAAAACCCCTAACATCCAATGATCACTGATAAAAGGAAATTTAACGTTAGTGGTTTTTTATATTAAAAGATAATTAACTCTTTGAGAGTGATGTGTTTCATACCTCTCACAAAAAGGCATCATCCAATATTGTGTGACTATATTCTTTTCAAGTCTTTCAACAATATAAAGCATTCTTTGTTCCTCATCCAATGAACATGCTTCAGGGGAAATCAATTGTGGGTCCATGAATCCATATACATATGTCAGCTCATTCCTCTCAAAAATTTGATAAAGATACCTAATACAAAACAAACATAAGTATACATTTTTAATAAATATAATGTAGGGAAAAGGTCTTAAGGCTTACATGGAAAACAATTTGCACAACGTTGATTCCCAACTTATCTCCAATAACAAGATCCATGATATCCATTTTCATAATCCCCACATTTATTTCACATCCACAAACATGATCTTCCATTGGAATCTCATAATGATCTGCCAAAAAATTTGAATATCATGACAATGTGTCAAGACTACTAAATTCTGTACCTGATGTCATAGCTATTTGTCTTTGTTGTTGTCTATACAGTATTTCATTACCTTTAAAGTATTCCTGTAAAAATAAACCGAAAAATATATTAGTTTTCAAATGATAAAAAAACTTTAATAAATAAAATAAAATAAAAGATATAACATTCATACCTCTATGGTAATGATTCGAAGAAGTTTGGATAGCCAAATTAAAAAATGGCCGATACTATGTCCAGCTGTCATCGCCTCATCTGTAGGTAATGGTACCCGAGATGATCTATATATAATATCCTATATAGTGACCCTCTGGTTCTCTACCTATAATTGTTGATGATGAATTGTATCTCCTATACAATATACCAACCCATATGCTACTATATTCTGTTGATAATCATCAACATAAAACTCACAAAAAGTAGGAAGCTGCAGTGGAGGAGTAGGATAAAAAATGGGGTCAGCAAGATGAGGTGGGGGAGTGGGAGCTACTGGCGGAGGTTGATGATAAATAATGGGGTCTGCAGGGGGAGGTGGAGGAGTGGGAGCTGCAGTCTGAAATTTTCTTTGCATGTTTGCAAACATATACCGCACCGACGCTCTAATATTTTCCTTTATCGTTGCATTAATATTATGAATTTCAGAATCCAAGGATTCAATTTTTTTTTCTATAAACCCCCTCAATGTTTGAAGTTGAAGAACGTGGCAACACTTTTCTTACCGATTCACCTTCTAGATATCCTCTAACACGACTAGGATGTTTGGGCCTTCCCAATTCTATAGATAAAATATCTTCCCTCCTAGTAGCTATAAATGTCCCCTGTGAACTCTGCTCCTTAAGGGAGTCCTGTATTAATTAATTGAACATTTTTGTAATGAATGAAATTATATGAAGAAAATGGTTAACTTAAATAAATAAAATATATATCTTACAATCCTCTCAGCTACGATTCTCGATTCATCCGAAAGATATTGCCTTTTTTTCCCTTCCGAGCTCTCTTCCATTTTTCATGTATAGATGGAGGGGATGGAGGATCCACCTCTCCAGATCATGAAGACTCAGCTCTTAGTTGTTGAACTTTTTCTGCCATCATTTGTTCTTCCAATAATGCATACCCTCCCCGAGATAAACTATGATGGTATACATTTTTAGATTGGATCTCTTGATGAGCTTTCCTTGTTTTTTATAAATTAATAATAATAAATCATTAACAAAACATTAATAAGATCATTTATATAAGAAATCTTATAAAATTTTACACTTCCCTTACCAAAAATGAATCTTTTCATCTACTTTCAAAAAATTGTCTTCATGTGTTTTCATCTATAAAGGGATATATACGACATGGATTGTCATGAATCCTATGACCATAAATGAAATCAGATGAGAGGGTTGATTTGAAATCCCTCCATATCTTGGAAGCCAACGATAAGCATTTCTTCCTGACTCCTCCAGTGTCAGGAATATCAAATGACGTCTGATAAAGAAGAGGTTAAACATATTATATATACTCGAAACATTTAAATAATATTCAACAAATATCAAAAGATCATACCAAAATCATCTCCCATAACTGAAAGAATATCTCTTTATCCACACTTCTCTTCTAACACCCCGAGATTTTATTCCTTTTAATTTATTTTGTAACGCATCGACCCCAGTTACCTAGATTAGGTGCATTATTACATAACACTGGCATGATCACAAGAAAGATCAAATCTCAAAAGACCGATTGGTTTAGTATCCTTGGAAGCACTATATATATTCATAAGTTTTACATTACATCATAAAGTGAAAAACTACTACAACAACATAATGTCTCCATAGTCCACACTATTATCCCCTCATAATATCCCTGTAGGTCATTCATAACTTACTTCTTCACATCCTTGGAAAAATAAAACATAGAAAAGGGGTGAGCTCAAATGCCCAGTAAGGATAACAATATAGGGGAAACATTCAAAAATAATCATAAACATTTAAGGCAATGTATAACTAAAACAAAAGCCTTTTAAACTTGATCTTCAATATAGTATGACAAAAGTAAAATGAAATAATGTCATTTACTTATTCACATGGATATTCTATTAATCGAATAATCACACGAAATATCAATAACCACTTTCATAATGATGGATTGCATAATGTCAAACTATCATAACCATATAGCTAAGGCCTCGTGCCAAGACTACAATTACGATTTTTCCAAGGCCTTGTGCCAAGACACTAGTTTGTCTCATGAGACCTACTGATGCAGCGAGGATCTATAGCGGGCTCCAACCTTCACTTACTTGGTCCAATGCATTCCCATATGAAAAGGTTTAAACATAACATAAACATTCGTATTAAAACTAGTATACGAAATGTCAATTCTTTCTCCATAAACCATGAATGATATAAAAATAACACATACACAGTCAAACATATCACAAAAACTTCAATACATTTTGGATGTTTTGTATCATAATAAATCAACATCATATAATCATAAAATCCATCAAAGGATGTTGACATATATGAAATCAAAACTATTTGAGAGAAATATCTCCTTTTTTTGAAATCATTTAAAAGTCACACAATTATAAAGGAAGTAATTAAAAAGAGATTTCTGAATCAAAGTGTCCCATACCACTTTGAAACTTTTGAAAGGAATTAACATTTTAAAAACATTCATGTCCATATAAATAAATCCTTAAAACCCCATTTTGATGAAATGGAAATTAATTAAAAATATTTAGAAAGATAAATCATTAAAACCTTTAAAATTCTGATTTTGATGAAGAGTACCTTTCCGAAATTCATCAAATATTCATTTTGAAATCATTTAGAAGTCACATAATTATAAAATAAAAGATTTAATTTGAAAATATACATGTAAGCTTGTAATGGAAGCTTTAACAATTTTATAATGGTGGTAAATAGCCACACCCGCCATATAAGTTAAAAAAACAATCTTACCTTAATTATTTCAAAAAGGTTAAAAAGCACCTTGTTTGGAAAACGACGGAACGATTCCTTTATAAACCTCTTATAAAAAGTCAAAAAAGGGTATAAATGACTTTGCACCATATTCTAGTAAATATTAAAAATGTTTTGAAATTCATTTTTAAGAAAAATGGATGTGGATGATAAAGAGATCCCAGTAGATTATTACGTATAAACAACCTCGGATAATGAAGAGATTGTGAAATAAACCCTTACCTTGCACTTTTCCTTGGATGGGGTAGGCTAATATCCTGTATAATGGTGAAATTATTGTTATTAATTTATTAAATAATCATATAAATTAATATGATATGATATATGATATTTTAACATTTCTTTGTTAATAATATCTTAGAATTATTGTCGTTTCGGGTGTTCACTTACTCGTTTTATTTTTTATGTTTGGTTATGTATGTCATGTTTGTAATGGATAGGTTGTATATTATTCATATCCAGAATGATATCAGGTCCTTAAACATCATTTTTAAATCATCAAATGATAATTATACTTGAATGGATATGATGGAGAATGAATCTCACCGTGTTCATGGAGACGGTAGTCCGTACGTACGCACGAGAAACAATATCATTATTTTGATATTAAAATAATATATAATTGGATAGTATATCATATATAAAGAATAATTATCATGTTATATTTATTATTTACATGAGTTACACATCATTATTTTACCCATCCAAATAATAATATATTGAAAAACAATTACACCACGACATGGAGACGGTAAGCCGTGCATACGCACGTATGATGACATGTTTTTCAAAGGATGGATATAATACTGAATATGATTGTACCATTTTATAATAACATAACATTATTTATATGATACTGGAGTTATTATTTTATAATGGTAACAACAAAGGAAGAAGAAGTGGAAGAAGAAAGGTACTTGAAAAAGGATGGTGAAAACATTACCTCTTCTTCAGGTTCTTCCTTTTGATTTGATCAAAAGGGATCCTTATGTTGGATTTCTGATCAAACTAAGGCCTCTAGGTTGTAGTGAGGGACGTTGGGAGAGTATTTGGGAATATTTTGGCCGAACCAAAAGGCTTTGAAGGTGTGAAGAAATGAGAAGGAGGAGTGCCCTTTTATAAGAGGGGTGAGGGGCACCTTTGGAAAAGCTAGAAATATTAATTTATAATATATTCATATTCGGTTTCTAATGGCTCAAAAGTTTATTATTCAAAGGTTAAGTTGGGGATAGGTCTAAAACCATTCAGCCAATATACAGGTTTGGGTCATTATATTAACCTTATCTTTTAGTTTTAACTCTTAGTTAATTAGTTTGACATTTACCATGTCACTTTGTATTTTAATATTATATAGTTAACAAACATACTATATACATACAAGAGACCCCCAAGTGGTCCATTAATGATGCACCTATCATGATATATGTCTCTTGGCCGAACCTTAGATTTTTAAGAATTTAATATCAATTAATAATATAATATTTGTTTTCAAAACACTTTTTTGTCAATTTTGACACTATTCAATAGTTGATTTTTTTAAAACATATAACAGAATCATTACTTCGAACAAAGTTAATTAAATCAATCCTAATATTTCATATTATACTAGAAAATTACTGTGATGCATTAAAAGTCTCAAATTATATTTATTTGGGTATTTATAATATCAATTATTTTAATTTTTCACTATGATGGTAATTACTACATCATCATTGATTCATAAATAAATTAAATTATTTAATCTCTAAAAATTTTAAATAAAATATCATTATGTATAAAATATTTTTATCTTTCTAATTAATACTTATATTCTAAAATCCAACATATATAACCCTATGTAAAAATTGATTTTCTAAATGATATATGCTTGTGTCATTTTTGTATTCATTTTAACTTAATTAATATAAAGTGTCCTGATCACCTACAAGGGGATCCATGGGGTCCCAAAATAGACCCAAAGATGCCTATGGTCGAACATGTATCATCCAATAAGGTTAGGACAAGTTTTAGGGTAATTTAGTATTATTATAATATTATTTTTTAACCCTTATTTACCGGATTTACCCTTAACAATGGTAAATAAAATATTTACCGAAGTAATTATTCAAAATGTCTAAAAATAAAAGTTACCTATTTATACAATTTGAACATCCTGATTCCAAATATGGAATCCATTTTTCCAAATTCAAAAAACAAAAGTGGTAGAAATTAATTTAAAATTAATCCCCGTTGTTAAAACAAAAAGCGTGTTTTTAAGAGATAATAACTATCAAAAGATTGACAATTTTTTATGTCCGGTTTAATTATAAAATTATCTCCAATGACTAACATTGTATTAAATGGTAAAAATATATTCTAAATATACTTTAAAACCACTCAAATTCATTGTTTATCACTTTTAATTATTTTGATTAAAAAAGTTGTTTTTAATTAAAATTTATTAATTTTCACTATTCATCAAAATATTAAAGTTATCTGAAAAGTACCACAATTTTACCTTAGGCTAAATTCGATATTCCGAATCCAAAAATGAAGTCCATTTTGAGAGTTAAAATTTCAAAAAGTTGGTATTACTATTCATAACAGCTAGTTTGATCGGTTGTGGTGTGTGTTAAAACTCGAAGTTGCGTACAACACACGCTATTGTATTATTCAATGGAAAGCGTACCATGGAAGCTTGGGATGTTTCATTTTATATTTGTGATATCCCCATTTAGTCAAAAAGTTTAAAATATTTTATTTAAAAAGGGTTCACTATTAATATTTGATAAAAGTTCAATACTGAAAATGAATTTGTTCTTGCATCATGTCTAAGAAACTCATAATATAGATTCTAAAATTATAAGGATATATTAGTTTAAAATTTAGTTAATACTATTCATAACCTCTTTTGAATGGATTGTTTGGTATGTCATGGTGCGATTGAACTCGGTGTTGCATGTAGTGCAAGTTACTGAATTATTTTGAATAAATAACACACAATGAAATCTTGGGGTGTTACATATTTGATTTCATGTGTTTTATGTTACACCATGATTATCTTGTGCTATACGCAACGCCGTATTAGCTTGCAGTATACGCAACACAATTCTTGGATCGTGTTATACACAATATCGAGTTCGTTTGATAATAATCATTCTACACAACATTGAGTGTATATATATATATATGTTCATTGTAAAAATAAAATATGGTTGGACTTTATTATACGCAGAAACAAAGGAGTCTTTCACAACACGCAACCCTAACTTGTCTTTCATTATACGCAATCGCGACCTTCCTCGATAGCGTGTGTAGTACGCAATACTGAGTATCAATAAACAACGATATATAGTTATAATACTATTATAAACTATCTATTATGAATAGTATTAAATAAATTTTAAATTTTATAATATTATTATTCATCTTATACATTTTCAAGAACATGGAATAAGAACAAAATAAATTTTTCGGGTAAAATAAGTATTTTTAAAAAAAATACAGTTTTGCCACCTTTTGATGGCGCACCCACTTTAAATCTAGTTTTTTACATGTTTATAAGTTCAATTTTACAAAATAAAATTTTTCTTTGGAATGAGGATATAATATTTTACCTTGGATAAATTTTTCATATTATTCTGATAACTTTCATATTTTAATTAATAGTAAAAACACGCTATATTTTAATTAAAAACAACTTTTTTCATTGTAATAATATATGTGGTTAAATTATAATATTTAATGGTTATAAAGTATAAATAGAATATATTTTTACCATTAAATATAATGTATGTCATTATCATTGATTTTACATTGAATTCGTAGGTTAAATCAATTCAATCTTTTGTAATGTTTTAAAAAAACCCATTTTCATTCGACAACGAGATTAAATTTAATTTAATTTCTGCAACTTCTGTGTATTGAATTTGAAATAAATGAATTCAATATTTGGAATCAGTTTTTTCACATGATGTTAATAGGATACTTTTTTTTGGTAATTATGAATTGTAACTACGGTAAATTTTATTTACCATATTTAAAGGTAAATTGGGTAATTAAGGGTGAATATAATATTTTAAAATCACCCTAACAAATGCCAAAATTATATTGGATGACTAAAATTCGACCCATATCACCTAAGGGTCGAATTAGATTCATTTAATGGACTTTTGACCCTGAAAATAATTTAATTATTATTAAAACCAAAGAAAGTGACAACATGTCACTCTGTTAAATATTATAAGTATAATAATTTTAATTTTGTGATAAACATCATAAAACATAGAACATTAATAGTCTTCAGAAATATAATAAAATTATCTACATTACGATAATTTATTTAGATTTCTTAAGGATTAAATAATTATCATTAATGGTGATACATTAATGATGCAGAAATTATTTATTAAGTGAAAAATCAGAAATATAGTTTTTATTGAAATACTAATACCCTTTAAAAGGCCCACAAACCAGACCAAAACTTATTTTTAGTGTATATCTATACCATTAACATCTAATGACCTAATATATAACCGTTTGGAGTCTTATAAAAGTGATTATGACACTTATATTATATTATTTTAAATGATTCCAAAGTTGTCATTATCATAATTTAATAAATATAACAATTTAAATATTGCGATTTTAAGATGATAAATTCGAGTAAAATTATTATTGTAAAAGGTAATAGATTTACCTTCATCATAGGATTTAATTTTTAATTTTTATGCAAAAAATAAGTATATTAATAAATTATACAAAAATGTTGTAGTAATTATTTTATTAAGAGATAAACCAAATAAATGGTTTTAAAAATTATAAAATAAATATTATATGAACTATTTAATGTGCTAAACTAATTTTCTAGATACATATGTCCTATTATGAATCTATTAAAGCTTTTATTTCGAACATATCTTCTGTATATATTTTATTTAAATTCATATAAATGAATAATGTCAAAATTGACACTATTGTTATTTTATAAAAATAACATATTATAAAAATGATTAAAAATCACAAAAATATTTAAAAATTATAACATTAAATGGTCTAAAATGTTATTAGGTATCCAATTATGGAAAATTCACAACAAATAAATAATTTTTTGTTATAATTTAAAATTTAGAATGTTATTACCACAAATAAAATTAAATTGATTAAGTAAGGATAAATCAAGTTGATAATGTGTAAAATAATTTCCTAACATGTCTAAATTTTATTTGTTGATGAGATTACAACCCTATCTCATATTATATTCAAATATGAGTCATTTTTTGATGTTTTTAAGTGTGGTTAGATTTATTATAAATTAATATTTTTAGGATTTCCAAAGGTGCCCCTCTCCTCCCTTGTAAAAGGGTACCTCCTCCCTCTCATCCTCACACCAATTTGAGCCTTCAAGCTCGGCCAATCCCTGCCCATTTCTATTATAAACTTCCCTAGAAACATCCTAGAGGTCATGGTCTTCTTCAAAGACTAATTTTAGTAACCTAATAGGAGGATTCAAAGAGGCGTGTCAAAGAAGAGGTAATATCTATTACCGATTCTTTCAATTTTCTTTCTTCTTCAACTTCTTCTACATTAGTTTCTTCATTATAAAGTAATAACATCAGTATCACTCATATACTGATATTTTATTATAAGTATGAAACAACCATATTTCACCATCTATCCATCCTATGGAAAATGAAATCACCGCGCGTGCGTACGTACGGAATACCATCTCCACGCCATGGTGTAATCTATTTTCCACCACCACCTTACTTGGATGGGTATAATGGTGAAAGTAATTAATATATATGATTATTGTAAAGTGATATTGATTATGTAATATTATACATACACTTTAATACAATTTGACTATCATGGGAATGATATCATCGCTCGTGCATACGTACGGAATACCGTCTCCACGACACGATGAGATTCACTCTCCATGATAACCATTAATGAATGATTATAAAGTATATATAATAAGTAATCATAAAATATATCACATAATAATGCTATTTCATTTATGTATATATATATTTATGTCATCTACTTAATTCCATTCAATTCAATAAGGGAACGAAAACAGCGTTCATGCGTACGTACGGCCTACCGCCTCCATGAACGGTGTATTTCTTTCCATTTATCGATCTATTATATATATGTATATTATGAATATATATTATATATAAATCGTGTTTTATATTCTTTTATTAATTTATCATGATCTATGTAATCATAAGAATAATTTCAAGTCAAAACACGGACGACAAATGAAACGATTTTACCCAAAACACTCTTTAACATCAAATTTACAAAAGAACGAGTAATATAAAGTCATAATTGAACCATATATGATATAATAACAATGCATATGACTCTATAATAAGTCAATGACAATATTTAAATCATTATACAGGAGTTTTGGATTCGTACGAAGCATATCGGACCTAAGGTAAGGGATAATTTTGCAAATCTCATTTTTATCCGAGATTGCTTATTCGTAAGTATTTACTAGGGTTATTTCTATCATACATGTCCATGTTTTATAAAAGTGTATTCATGTATGTTTAAAGTCCTTTTTACCCATTTTTACATTTACCCCATGTTATGGAAGGAATCTTTCTTTTATTTACCCTACAAGGTAATTTTTGAGTTTTTCGACAAAAGTACGAGGAGAATATTATTTTTATCTTATACGGCATGAACATATTTTTACAATTTCATAATGCAACATTTTCATGAAGCTTACCCTACATTATCTTATGACTATTTTCAAAAAAATACATTTATTTTAAATTTTCATGTCATTTTTTGAAAAGAAAATGATTTTGACGAAGAAAGGATATTTTCCTCAAGAATTCATTTCAAATGTTTTATCAAAACCATTTTCCATATAAGATGACATTATTTGATATGTGTATGTTTCAAGTTTAATGTATCTATTATTTACATGGTTCACATTCATTATGATGAAATGTCCATTTGTTTTATATGGATTATGAAATGATTGGATGATGTTTATGAAGCCCATTTTATTCTATGGGTATGATGAATGTTTTAAGTTTATTTTGTGGCACAAGTAAGAATGATTTCAGTATGAGATGGGTGGGACCTATATCTCCTTCCAATGCATTTAATAAAGATTAATATCTAATTATATAGACATGGCTGGAATGGTAAGTTAATCCGGTTCATTATTACAGGACTGGAACGAGAAGTGAACTCGATTTAGAAAGGGACTTTTTCCACTAAGATGGCCCTGGCAGCAATGCCTTGGCTACTATGGAAATCATTACATGTTATTAATGGATTTCACAATTAAAATTTTTATTCACATTCTATGTTATCATGATTTATGTTCCATTATGATCTATTCCTTATGTACTTCCATGTTTTAAGTCGTTGCTCAAGATTTTGATGTTTAAACATTATGTTCAAGTTTTTAAGTTCAAATGTATATGGTATGTTTTATTTTATACATGCATACCCTTACTGAGAATTTGAGCTCACCCTTTTTATTTTTTCTTTTCCCCAGTATATAAATAAAATTTTTAGGTAAGAAAAAAATGGAGAAGATATTTATGGGAGATGTTGAAGATCTTTCACCATGATTAGAAGATTACATTCCATGTTTCCAAAGACTCTAAACTATTACGGTCCTTATGTGTCTGTTTTTGTTATGTATTAAGTATTTTGCAAAAGTAATGTAATGTTCTTGTACGTCATGCTTCGGGTCTCTACAGTTGGTATCAGAGGAAAGGTTTAGTCAACCTTTGGAAACTAGGATGCGAAAACGTTTGTGAGATCCCTAGATATTTTTCTAAGGTATGTCTAGGGATATCCCTAAGGATAATTATACGTATAGGATATAGTCCTAGAACTATGGTATCGATCATAGAATTTAACGTAAGATGATAGATATTGAGGGTACTTCCCCTTTACTATGTTGTTTTCCCTAGTATGATTTTTTGCCTCACACACTATTCTTTTTGGGTTTAAGGAAATGGCTGGAAACAGGAAGATTCATGATAATGGAGGATATAACGGAAAATGGAATGATATTCTTCATGATAAACCAAATGAAATGGGATTTGGAAGTCCAATCATCATTATTATTCCTAATTAGAAATCTTATAATATGATCAATAATCTAAACTTTGGTAAGTTTCCCGACTCAGATAATAAGTGAATGATGGAGATTCATGATGATCATAGTGGAAAGAAAGTTCAATTTCCCTCATGTAAATCATGTGGGAAGAGGAATCATGGATATTGTTTCAAAGGAACTGGAAAATGCTTTGGGTGTGGAAAAGAAGTACACAAAACCAGTAAGTGAAAAGGAAAAGGTTCAGTTTACACCATGTACAAGGATAATGGTATTTCTACGACATCAACAATGATTAAATGTTTTAAATGTGGAATGTATGGGAATTATGAAAACCAATGCCCTGAGGGAAAATCTCATGATGAAAATCAGCATGATCATACGGGTAGTATTTATGTGGATGATGATGAAGAGACTACAAATGAAATATGAGATGAAATAAATGATTAAGCTCAGATAGTGGTTTAAGATGTTAGTGGAATGATTGTATGTTTATAAAGAATAATGTATGGTATTATGGAATAAAGAATCATCTAAGGATTGTTACACTATTGTTTTTCCTAAATTATATGAATGTAAATGTTGAATGGTACCAGTAAACATGGAAGGTTATTCAGATATTTTTGGAAAGTAGATGATATGCGCATAATGAAGGGATAAAAATATAATGAGATGTTTGATTTTATTCATGAGCTCATGACTGATATAAGGACTAAGTGATATTATGGTTTGATTATATAGAAATTTTGAGGTTTTGGTATGTGAAAAGAGTTAACTTTTTACAACACTCATGTTTTCAATAAGATTAAATGGGTATTCATTTTTCAAGAGAATACATGATTAAGGCCTTCGAATGTTTGGAATGTGACCAACAAGACATATCTCATGATATATGGGGATCAACGATGGTATTAACATGCTTATTATATGAAATTTTTAGTAATCGTTCTCTTTATAATATGAGTTTAGAAAGAAGTATTTTGGATATGCCTAAAGATTGGAAAGGATTATGTTGGACAGAAGTTAGTATTGTTTAAGGATAGACCTTTTTTCTATTGATGAGATGTTATTGTAATAGAAAAAGGACAACCTGCAGGATGGGAAACAACCCATCGCATCGGACAAGGCTGTGGGAATCGAACCTACAACCGAAGTGTGACTGGTCTTTATCGCCTACCACTAGCTTATAGGAAATCCCTGGTTAGTATAAACTAGTTTTATTTTATTAAGTGGTATGATAGATAAAGTATAAGTCCATTTTTGAACGATATTAAATATATGGACTTTTGTATATAACTATTGCTAACCTTTTGATTATGACAGATAGAATGACCCATCATTCTATCACATGATCTGCTAACACTTCACAAATGACAAATTCAACTTCATTTGTTTAAGAGATGGAGTGTAAATTGTTCAAGGCACAAACAACAGTGAGATTATATTGAAATAAAGTAAGTATTTCATCTAATTAACATTCTTCAACTTTAGAGAAATGATCTTGAAAACCAAAATGTTGTCCTAGTGCTCTTATATCTGATGATTCAGATGGTACCTTAGATCATTGCAAATCTATGGCTTTGTGATTGTTGGCTATTTCATAGCCATGTTCTCTACCACTCTCCATCAGAACATGATGGATAGATTTCTCTTCCATATCCATATTTTTTCATATGTTCTCCTATGTGGAAACCTAGTGATTAGTTAATTTGGCTAACTGTGGCGTTTCATACATTAGTTTTTTAAGATAAGTTTTGGTATTCCTTTTTACGATGTGGGTTTCTATTATAGAAACTTTCAAATAGTAAATAATGTATGACCCCGATTAATTTTGGGGGAGAAATTCATTTTAAGGGGGGTAGAATGAAACACCCCGAGATCTTATTCTTTTTAATTTATTTGATGTCATGTGTTTTATGATACACCATGATTATCTTGTGCTATACACAGCACCGTATTAGCATGCAGTATACGCAACACAATTCATGGATCGTGTTATACACAATTTTGAGTTCGTTTGATAATAGTCATTCTACACAACATTGAGTGTATATACATATATATTCATTGTATAAATAAAATATGGTTGGATTTTTTTATACGCAGAAAAAAAAAGGAGTCTTTCACAACACGCAACCCTAACATGGAATTCATTGTACGAAATCGCGACCTTTCTCGGTAGCGTGTGTAGTACGCAATACCGGGTTTCACTAAACAATGATATATGGTTATAATATTATTATAAACTAGCCGTTATGAATAGTATTAACTATTTTATGAATTTTATAAAATTATTATTCATCTTACACATTTTCTAGAACATGGTATAAGAACAAAATAAATTTTTCAGGTAAAATAAGTATTTTAAAAAAATACAGTTTTTCCGGCTTTTGATGGAGCACCCACTTTAAATCTAGTTTTTGACATGATTATAAGTTCAATTTTACAAAAACAATTATTCATTGGAATCAGGATATAAAATTTTACCTTGTTAAAATTTTTCAAATTATTCTGAAAACTTTTATATTTTAATGAATAGTAAAAACACGCTATATTTTAATTACAAACAACTTTTTCCATCGTAATAACTTATGTGGTTAAATTATAATATTGAATGGTTTTAAAGTATAAATATAATATATTTTTACCATTTAATATAATTTATGTCATTATCATTGACTTTACTTTGAATTCGTAGGTTAAATCAATTCAATCTTTTGTAATGTTTTAAACAAAAACTCGTTTTCATTCGACAACGGGATTAAATTTAATTTAATTTCTGCAACTTCTGTGTATTGATTTTGAAAAAAATGGATTCCATATTTGAAATAATTGGGTCCAAATGATGTTAATAGGCTAATTTTTATTTTTGGGAATTATGACTAGTAACTACGGTAAATTTTATTTACCATAGTTAAAGGTAAATCGGGTAATTAAGGGTGAATATAATATTATAAAATTTCCCTAACACATGCCAAAATTTTATTGGATGACTAAAAGTCGACCCATATCACCTAAGTGTCGGATTAGATTCATTTTATGTACTTTTGACCATGAAAATAATTTAATTATTATTAAAACCAAAGAATGTGACAACATGTCACTCTCTTAAATCTTATAAGTATAATAATTTTAATTTAGTGATAAACATCGTAAAACATCCAACATGAATTGTCTTCAGAAATATAATAGAATTATATACATCATGAAAATTTATTTATATTTTTTAGGGATTATATAATTATCATTAATGGTGATACCTTAATGATGAAAAAATTATTTATTAAGTGAAAATTCAGTAATATAGTTTTTATTGAAATAATAATACCCATTAAAAGGCCCACAAACCAGACCAAAACTTATTTTTAGTGTATATCTATACCATTATCATCTAATTACTTAATATATAACCGTTTGGAGTCTTATAAAAGTGATTATGAAACTTATATTATATTATTTTAAATGATGCCAAAGTTGGCACCTTCATAATTTAATAAATATAACAATTTAAATATTTGGATTTTAAGATGATAAATTCGATTAAAAGTAGTATTGTGAAATTTAATAGATTTAACTTCATCATAGGATTTTATTTTTAATTTTTATGAAACAAATATGTATATTAAATAATTATGCAAAAATGTGGTAGTAATTATTTTATTAATAGATACACCAAATAAATGGTTTTAAAAAATTATAAAATAAATATTATATGAACTATTTAATGTTCTCCAATAATTTTATAGATACTTATGGCCTTTTATGAATATATTAAAGCTTTTATTTCGAACATATATTCTGTATATATTTCATTTAAATTCATATAAATGAATAGTGTCAAAATTAACACTATTTTTATTTTATAAAAATATCATATTATAAAATTGATTAAAAATCACAAAAATATTTAAAAATTATAAATTTAAATGGTCTAAAAATTTATAAATTATCCAATTATGTACAATTCACAACAAATAAATAATTTTTTGTTATAATTTAAAATTTAGAATGTTATTACCACATATAAAATTAAATTGATTAAGTAAGGATAAATCAAGTTGATAATGTGTAAAATAATTTCCTAACATGTCTAAATTTTATTTTTTGATGAGATTTCAACCCTATCTCATCTTATATTCAAATATGAGTCATTTATGGTGGTTTTTAAGTGGGGTTAGATTTATTATAAATTATTATTTTTAGGATTTCCAAAGGTGCCCCTCTCCTCCCTTGTAAAAGGGAACCTCCTCCCTCTCCTCCTCACACCAATTTTAGCCTTCATGCTCGGCCAATCCCTGCCCATTTCCCTTCTCAACTTTTTTAGAAACATCCTAGAGGTCCTGGTCTTCTTAAAAGACCAATTTTAGTACCCTAAGAGGAGGTTTCAAAGAGTCGTGTCAAAGAAGTGGTAATATTCGTTACCGATTCTTTCAATTTGCTTTCTTCTTCAACTTATTCTTCATTAGTTGTTTCATTATGAAGTAATAACATCAGTATCACTCATATAATGATATGTCATTATATGTATGAAACAACCATATTTCACCATCTATCAATCCTATGGAAAATGAAATCATCGCGCGTGCGTACGTACGGAATACCGTCTCCACACCGTGTTGTAATCTATTTTCCACCACCACCTTACTTGGATGGGTAAAATGGTGAAAGTAATGAATATATATGATTATTATAAAGTGATATTGATTCTGTAATATTATACATACACTTTAATATAATTCGACGATCATGGGAATGATATCATCACTCGTGCGTACGTACGGAATACCGTCTCCACGACGTGATGAGATTCACTCTCCATGATAACCATTCAAGAATGATTATAAAGTATATATAATAAGTAATCATAAAATTTGTGACATAATAATTCTACTGGATTTATGTATATATATATATATATATTTATGTCATCTACTTAATTCCATTCAATTCAATAATGGAACGAAAACAACGTTCATGTGTACGTACGGCCTACCGTCTCCTTGAATGGTGTATTTATTTCCATTTATCAATATATTATATATATATATATAATGTATATATATTATATATAAATCATATTTTATATTCTTAAATTAAGTAATCATGATCTAAGTAATCATGTGAATAATTTCAAGTCAAAACACGGACGACAAATGAAACGATTTTACCCAAAACACTCTTTAACATGGAATTTACAAAAGAACGGGTAATATAAAGTCATAAGTGAACCATATATGATATAATAACAATGAATATGATTCTTTAATAAGTCAATGACATTATTTAAATCATTATACAGGAGTTTTGGATACGTACGAAGCATATCAGACCTAAGGTAAGGGATAATTTTGCAAATCTCATTTTTATCTGAGATTGCCTATTCGTAAGTATTTACTGGGGTTATTTCTATCATCCATGTCCATGTTTTATAAAAGTGTATTCATGTATGTTTAAATTCCTTTTACCCATTTTTACATTTACTCCATGGTATGGAAGGAAGCATTCTTTTATTTACCCTACAAGGTACATTTTGACTTTTTCGACAAATGTACGAGGAGAATGTTATTTTTAACTTATACGGTGTGAACGGATTTTTACGGTTTCATAATGACTCATTTTCATGAAGCTTACTCTTCATGATTTTATGACTATGTTCAACAAAATATTTTTATTTTAAATGTGCAAGTAATTTTTTGAAAATAAAATTATTTTGACGAAGAAAGGATATTTTCCTCAAGAATTCATTTCAAATGTTTTATCAAAACCATTTTCCATATAAGATGACATTATTTGATATGTGTATGTTTCAAGTTTAATGTCTCTATGATTTACATGGTTCACTTTTCTTATGATGAAATGTCCATTTGTTTTATGTGGATTATGAAATGATGGGATGATGTTTATGAATCCCATTTTATTCTATGGGTATGATGAATGTTTTAAGTTTATTTTGTGGCACAAGTAAGAATTATTTCATTATGAGATGGGTGGGACCTATATCTCCCTCCATTGTATTGGGTAATGATTTATATCTCATGAGATAGACATGTCTGTAATGGTAAGTTAATCTGGTTCATTATTACAGGACTAGAATGAGGAGTGAACCCGATTCAGAAAGGGACTTTGTCCACTAAGATGGTATTGGCAGCAATGCCTTGGCTACTATGGAAATCATTTAATGTTCCTAATGGATGCCATAATTACATGATTTATTCCCATGCTATGTTATCATGATTTATGTTCCATTATGATCTATGCCTTATGTACTTCCATGTTTTAAGTCGTTTCTCAAGATTTTGATGTTTAAACATTATGTTCATGTTTTTAATTTCAAATGTATATGGTATGTTTTATTTTATCCATTCATACCCTTACTGAGAATTTGAGCTCACCCTTTTTATGTTTCTGTTTCCCCAGGATATAAAGAAAGGATTTAGGAATGAAAAAAAGGGAGAAGAACTTTATGGGAGATGTTGAAGATCTTTCACCATGATTAGAAGATTACGTTCCATGTTTCCAAAGACACAAAACTATTACGGTCCTTGTGTGTCTTTTTTTGTTATGTATTAAGTATTCTGCAAAAGTAATGTAATGTCCATGTACATCAAGCTTCGGGTCTCTACGTCTCTAGTCATCATACAAAATGCTTACTTTGCTCTTAGCCGTTGTTGCTACAAAACTCTTAAAATCTGTCGCATTGGGACCTCTTGGAATATCATCATCATCAAACTCAACGACTATCCTCTGATCCTGCATACGGGAAATTGATAATTTTGTTAAACGTGTGCACCCACGTTTACCAACCTTTGAACTCTTTGTTCTAATAGGAGCATGTGATTGTTCCTCCCCAGAGGTATGACCAATATTTTCATCTCCAGAATCATGTGGTTGATCAACTGAATGATCTGTCATTATCCTTTAAATAAAAAAACAAACATTAGTTAAAAAATATACAAAATCAAATATTTTAATACTACTGTAATCAGAAAATAGAAAAGTGTACTAAGTTATATAATATTAAACATTGGTAATATGGTAAGCATGTTAAAAAATGGTAAAGATGGTAAAGATGGTAATGATGGTCAAGATGGTAAACATGGAAAACATGGTAAACCTGGTAAACATGGTAATGTAATTGTCACTGAACAAAAATAATAGATATATAATTCATGTAATGGTAAACATGATAAAGTAAACTAAACAAACTTAAAACAAACGAAAACTTATACTTATTTTGTTTTAAAACATGTTTTAATAAATTAAAATCATACAAAATATAACATTTATGAAAAAAAATAAATGTAAACAAGAAATAAACATATGTTACCTATAATTTTAGGAATGTACAATTGGACTGTTTTCCCAAATTCCTTCGTCGTGATCGTTCCTTATAGAACAAACAATGTCTTCAACCTGCTCATCATTATGTTCTGTTAATCTTTCCATGGAAGTAGGGATCTCACATAAATCAGCATCTTCATCAACATCATCCTCACCAACAAATTTTTTTCCCTTGTAAAACAACAGCCCACTGCATATCTGATTGATCTACTACATAGAAAATATGTTTTGAATGTGTTGTCATTATAAAAGAATCAGTTGTGTCTTCCAATCAATTCAGATTAACAAGTGTCTTTCCAAATTCATCGGGTCTGACACTGTTGTTACCGATATACCATTTACAGTTAAAAACATGAACATTAATTTTAATGTAATCAACCTCCCATATGTCTTCAATCACTCTATAATATGCACTTGATGCAGAAATTGGGGTTTTTTCCTTAGCACTCGAAAAATGCATTGCTTCTGCAAACACCAATACACCACTATTCGGAACTGCACTTCTATTGTCCTGAGCTTTCGTATGAAATGTATATCCATTAATGTCATAACCGGACCATGTTATAAAATTTAAACATGGACCACCCACTATCCATTTTAATGTCTTTGATACATTTGATCTACCACGCAAAGTCTTTTTAATCCATGACAACAAAGTTTTGTTGTGCTCATTCAAAATCCACATTTCTTTCTTCTTTGGATGACATTGTTTCAACTCATTAATATGCAATGTGATATACGGTTGAGCATCAGATATGTTATTCAACATGTTTGATTCTAACTTCTTCATCTGTTCAGCTGATAATGATTTGACTTTCATGCCGATAATCCCCTTTCCCTCATTATTAACTCATTCATGGCGAGATGGAGGCAAACCTATGTGTTGCGCGTTAGCCAAGTAGCTCGTACAAAACTCTACTACCTCCTCAGAAATATAATTTTCAATAATGGAGGCATTAGGTCGATATGGATTTTTAACATAACCCTTTAATATTTTCATATACCTTTCAAAAGGATACATCCAACGAAGATATACAGGTCCACAAATCTTTATTTCTCGAACCAGATGAATCATTAAATGCACCATTATATCAAAAAAAGTTTTAAGAAAAGAATTTTCCAATCGAAAAATTATAAAAATTGCATCCTTTCCCAAAATGTTCAACGAATTCACATCAATCGCCTTGTTACAAATTTAATTGAAAAAATAACACAACTTCATCACAGTCTATCTGAAACGAATGGGAAATATTCCATGCAATTAAACTTGTAGAATTTGTTCCATCATGACGTGACAATCATGTGATTTCATACCTATCAACTTCAAGTCCTTCAATGAGACAAAATTTTATACATTTTAAGAATAACCTTGAGGCACTTTGATATCATGAAGACACTGACAAAAGCTAATTTTCTCTATCTTCGATAATGTATGACAAGTCGGGGGAAGAAATGTTAATCTTCCTTTAAGAGTGGGGGATAACTCCAAACATATTCCCATTAATAGTAAGTCTAATATTGAATTCAACCAATTTTTAGTATTTACTTTAATATCTAACAATGTTCCAATCAAACAATCACATATATTCTTCTCCACGTGCATGAAATCAATATTTTGTTTAACTTCATGATACCTCCAATATGGTAGCTCAAAAAATATTGACCTTTTCTTCCAAATATGTCTATCATTACTAGATTTCTGTGCCTTTCCCAATGTCACATCGTGGTTTTTCACCCTCTCAAAATATAGATATGGTGATAAAGGTTTTGGAGCAGTATCAAATTCATGTGACCCATTGAATGCATTTTTCAGTGTTCTATAAGGGTGATCCATATGCAAAAACTTTCGATGACCCATGTACACTGTTTTCTTCCCATGATGCAATTGACAATATGAAGTCTGTTGTTCGCACATTGGACATGCTATATGCCCTTTAACACTATATCCAGACAAATTTCCATAGGTTGGGTAGTCATTTATAGTGAACAGAAGCACTGCATGAAGTTGAAAATATTCCAATTTATAAGAATCATACACCCTAATACCATCAGCCCATAACAGTTTCAAAACATCAATCAACGATGACATGTAAACATAAATATCATTGTCGGGTTTCTTTGGACCATAGATCATTATACTCAACATGACATATTTGCGCTTTATACTAACTTCAAAAGTGAGGTTGTAAATTACCAATAAAATAGACCATGAACTATGCGTGCTACTGAGTGTTCTGTATGGATTCATTCCATCTGTGCACCACCCTAATCTGAGATTTCTTATTTCATTTCCAAATGTAGAATATTGCGCATCAATTTTCCTCCATTGTTGACAATCAGCTGGATGATGTATTTTTCTATCACATAACCGCTCATCAACATGCCATCTTAACTTTTTTTCATCGTTTAAATTAGCAAATAAACGTTCGAAATGATGAATTATAAGACGATACCAAAATACCTATGAAGGGAGCTTTGTAATCTCTTCATCGGTCTGTGATTTCTCTTTCACCTTATACCGTGATGTCCCACATTTAGGACACTCTGACAGAAATTCATATTCCTTCCTATATATAATGCAGTCATTCGGACAAGCATGTATTTTCTTGTATCCCAATCACATCGGGCATAATATTTTCATGGCCTTGTAATGTAAATCTGGAAGATCGTTATCTTTTGGAAGAATGTCTTTCATCAATTTTAGCAGCTCTATAAAACATCTGTCACTCCATCCATGTTTCACCTTTAGATTTATCAATCATAACACCGCGGACAAAACTGTAAAATCTATACAATCAGGATAAAATGGTTTTTCAGCATCACCATATAGACGCGCAACTGTCAGTTCTATCTTAATTTGTTCTTCTACAATATCACGAATCATTTCTTCAATTCCATCAGTGTTACCATCTTGTGAATCATCATCATCAGTGAAATTTCTCCCAATTTCACCCTGCCAAATCCAAGGGCTATAACTTGGATTAAAACCACGATATATCAGATGATATTTTATATCTCTACTTTTCAACTTCTTCATTTTAAAACATTTCAGACATGGACAGAAAAAAATTTCACAACTTGGAACATTTCGTTTAGAAAATTCCAAAAAGGCATCAACACCATCCTCATATTCAATACTCCAACGATGTTCCGTAATCCAACTTCGACTCATTATTACCTATAACAAATATCAAATATATATATATTTTTAAGATAAGAAAAATAAAAGATTATATGAAAAAAATCATAATTTGAATGTAAAACAATTTTGAAATATAAAACAAATCTATGCATATTTAAAAAAATATGCTTGAATATTATTATTAAAATAAAATATAGTTAGATATAACAATTTAAAATTATATTGTATAAAATAAAACCATGGAGCCTACATGGATGATAGAAATTTGGAGAGAATGGAGTAAACCTGAGAATCAAATCATCTTAAAAATAAAAACATAGATGGAGAAAATCAACCCTCCTGGACACCACCCCCACCCCCTACCCCCTTAGACACCCCCCTGGACACCCCCAACCCTCTAGACAGCCCCCACCCCCTGGACAACCCCCAAAACCTTCTGGAGAGGCCCCCACCCCCATGGACAACACCCCCCCCCCACACACACACACCCACACCCTTGGACACCCCCTGGACACCCCCAACACTCTGGACAACCCCCCACCCCCAACCAACCTCTAAAACCCTCTAGACAGGCCCCCACCCCCTTGGACAGCCCCCACACCCACCCACCCCCCTGGACACCCCCTGGACACCCCCAACCCTCTGGACAGCCCCCCGACCCCCTAGACAGCCCCCACCCCTCCTGGACCCCCCCCCCCCCTACCCCCTTGGACAGCCTTCTTGACACCCACAACCCTTTGGACAGCCCCCTCCCCCACCCCCACCCCCTGGACAGCACCCCACCCCTCCAGACAGCACCCCCCACCCCTCCTGGACACCACCCCCACCCCCGACCCCCTTGGACACCCCCTGGACACCCCCCAACCTCTGGACATCCCCCACCCTCTGAAAAACCCCCAAAACCCTCTGGACATTCCTCCACCCCCTTGGAAAGCCCCCCACACCCACCCACCCCCTTGGACACCCCCCCCCCCCGAGACACCCCCCAACCCTCTGGACCGCCTCCCACCCCCGGAAAACCCCCCAAACAATGGTAACATATAGAAACTAGGCATGGTGAACAACTAAAAACAAATGAATTTAATATATACTTCAGCATGAAATAGATGGAATTAAATATTATTAAATAAGTCCTACTTAAATGATCATATGAAAATTAAAAATACCATTGATATTCAACTAGTCAAATGAACACAAGTTTTTTTTTGATAACTAATATCATAATGAGGTAATGTATAATTCTAGAAATCTTAATCATATTGTTGTGTCCTTGGCCAAGGCCTCAAAAAATAATAGGGTAAGCCCTCAGCAGAACCCATTTTTATTTGGAATCATGAGACATAGCGATGCATCGAAGGGACATAGAGGTAAATAGCCATTAAATTATATGTCTAATAGATTCTCATATAATAGAGGATAAACATAAGCAGAAACAACACCTGAAATATCATTTCTAAATTTGTACTTTTAATCAATAACCATTCTATGCAGTAATATAGGTGAATGAGATCATTAGCTGTCAATGACAACAAAAATTACCATCAATGTTAGGAATTCGCGAAACAAAAACAAACTAAATAGAAGTAGTTGAGGCTTACATGAATATTGAAATGATCTAATAGATATTGGGATGAAAAGTAAGATGATAATGGAAAAAAGAGGTAATAAGGTTTGAAATTGAAGAATCTTACCTAGTTTAAACACAAAAATCGCAAAACATAAATACAGACTATCCGGGAAAAAAAATAATGAAGTCAATTCATGGAAGGCTTAATTGAGTGATGCAAGATGAGATGATATATCCAAGGAGAGTAAATATGATAAACGATGAAGGAAAAACGAGTTTAACACAGCATGATCGATGAGCTGATTAGGGTTTACCGAGCGAGAGAGACGAGTCGCCAGACTGTCAATCGAAAAACGTAAATGACAATCCACTGGGCGTGGTAATTTTTTAAATGTTTTATAACATCCGTTATTTAATAACCGACGTTATAAACTATTTTTTTTACATTTATAACGTCGGTTATTATATTAACCGATGTTATAAATGCATCAGATACAGCTTTTTTTTACGTCGGTTATTGTATAACCGACATAAAAAATGTTATGTGGGTTGTTTTGTTAGGTCATTTATAAAATAACCGACGTAAAAAACCCCCGCTCTTTGGTTTGTTATGACGGTTATTTTATAACTGACGTAAAAAACCCATGCACTTTTTTTTACGTCGGTTATAAAATAACTGACGTAAAAAACCACGTTTCCGGTATTCTCACATCGGTTATATATAACCGACGTCAAAAATGGTGACGTAAATAACATTTTATGCACTAGTGTTATGCGCATATCATCTATTTTCCAAAATATTTGAATTAGTTTTCATGGTTACCGGTACCATATATTTATTGAAAACCATAATAAACCAAGACATAGATATTCCAATATTCCACATTACTATAAATTAGATTCCACAACATTTATTTGGAATCCCATTACATAAACACATAATAATTCCACTACATCGTTGTCATACTCAACATCGCCAATAGAGACCGCATGTGACTTCCCTTTGTCCTTTTCCTTAACAGGTTTCTCACATGGATCATTATTAACCCTTGTATTTTTCAATTTATTAGAATAACTCCCCATTTCCATGCACTTGAAGAATTGAAGTGTTGGTGGAGTGTTCTATGTAGTCTTTTCTCAATTCATGTCATTAGAAACCGTTTTCCATTACTTCGGTACTCAGCTTCTTGATGACCTTCTTTTCCACACTTGAAACATTTTCTAGTACCTTTTAGACAAACTCCACTATGCTTATTTCCACACATTGAGAATAAAAAAACATTCACCATCATTTCACCATTGTTCTGAGGTTTTTCCTTGAACTCTATCTTTTATTTCTTGTCAATACCATGAGATGGATATGTAACACCAACTTCCAGTTCTACCATGATAACACAACTCAAAAATTCATCAAAGCTATTGAAGTCTCTTATAGCTAATTAACATCGAAGACATGGTTTCAATCCACTGAAGAATCGATCAACTTTACTTTCAGGTTGGATGATAAATCCAGATGCATACCTTGCATGTCTTGTAAAATTCACTTTGTATATACCTACAGATTCATCATCCTTCTTCATAAGGACAATGAACTACTTTTCCCTCTTTGATCAAAGAATATTAGGGATTTACTTACTAAAAAACATGTACTTGAACTCGTCCCTTTCCTTCGATTCAATTTCATCTTGGGGACTTGTATTCTTAATTAGTGTTCACTACTGGTCTACTTCACCTTATAAACAGTAAACAACTAAAATGACTTTTTCTTGATCTGAACAGCGAAGTATGGAAAATATATTTTCAATGGTACTAATCCATTATTCAGCAACAAGTGGATTAGAATACCCATTGGAAGATGGTGGATGTTGCCTCATAAAGGACTCAATAGAATATTGTTCCCTTCTCTGATCATTTGGAAATCTAGAATGATTCATAGCTTGTGTATGTATAGGAACAAGATTTTTTACTCCATATACCATCACATTTGGTTTCTTGGGAGTTCAATCATTGCATTCTCCATTACATTGATCATCACGGTTCTTTCGGGTTCCAGCCATCGTCTAAAACCCAAAAAGAACAGTGTGAGAGGCAAAAATCATGCTTGGAAAACAAAATAATAAAGGGGGAGTACCTTAAATATATAACATCTTAGGTTTAATTATAATATTGTTACCATAAATCTATGACTAAAACCTATACTTATACTTATCCTTAGTGAAATCCCCAGTCATACCTTAGAAATATCTCTAGGGATCTCACTAATGTTCTCGCATCCTAGTTTCCAATGGTTGACTAAACCTTTCCTCTGATACCAACTATTGAGACCTGTACATGAAGTACATAGAAATTATATTACTTTTGTGGAATACTTAATACAGAACAAAATCTGACACTAAAAGACCATTATAGTTTAGTGTCTTTGGAAATGTGGAACATAATCTTCTAATCATGGTGAATGATCTTCAATATCTCTCATAAAGATCTTCCCCTTTTGTTTTCTTACCTAAAACCTTTCATTATATTTTGTGGAAAATAAAACATAAAAATGGTCATCTAAAATGCTCAGTAATGGTAAACATAGAGAATATAAAACAATCCATAAACATTTGAATACAAAAACATGAACATAAAATCTAAACATCAAAATCAAGAGCAAAGACAGAAATCATGGAAGTACGTAAGGCATATATCATAACAGAACAAAAATCATGATAAAATATCATGGTAAGAAAACATGTAATTGTGGAAAACCATTAACCACATGATATTATTTCCATAATAGCCAAGGTATTTCTGCCAAGACCATATTAGTGGACAAAGTCCCTTTCTGAATTGAGTTCACTTTTTGTTCCAGTCCTGTATCACTAAACTAGATTAACTTACCATTCCAGCCATGTCTATATCATGAGATATAAATCTTTACCCATTGCATTGGAGGGTGATATAGGTCCCATCAATCTCATAATGAAATCATTATTACTTGCGCCACAACATAAACATAAATCATTCATCATAACCCAACGAATTAAATTGGTTTCATAAACATCATCCCATCATAACAAAATCAATATAACAAATTGGTTATAATTTCATCATAAAAAAAGTGAAAACATGTAAATCATAGATAAATTATACTTGAAACATTATCATACTAAATAATTTCATCTTAGATGGAAAATAATCTTGAAAAAACACTTGAAATGAATTCTTGAGGAAAAATATACTTTCTTCATCAAAATCATTTTTTTAGAAAATGACTTGTAATTTTAAAAGAAAATGATTTTATTGAAAATAAACATGAAAACATGTAGAGAATGCTTCATGAAAATTTGTCATTAAGAAACCGTAAAAATATGTTCATGTCGTATATGTTAAAAAACATTCCCCTCGTACTTTTCCCGAAAATGTCAAAATGTTCCTCGTATGGTAAACAAAAGAATGATTATTTCCATAACACAACGTAAAAGTCAAAGAGGGGTAAATATTACTCTAAAAATACAATGAAGAATATTAAACACTTTATAAAAAACATTTTCATGGACATGGATAAAAAATATACCCCAGTAAATACTTACGTATAAGCAATCTCAGATAAAAATGAGATTTTCAAAATTATCCCTTACCTTAGGTCTGATATGCTTCGTATGTATCTGAAACTCGTTTATAATGATTTAAATAATTTCCTTTACTTATTACATAATCATATTAATTGTTATGATATCATATATGGTTCACTTATGACTTTATATTACCCATTCTTTTATAAATTCCATGTTAAAATAGCGTTTTGGGAAAACCCGTTTTATTTATCGTATGTGTTCAGACTTGTTGTTCGTGATATTATTATAACTTATATCATAATTTACTTATTTCTAGAATATAAATCATGATTTATATATCATATTAATTAAGTATATATATATATATAATATATGAATGAAATGAAATACACCATTCATTGAGATGGTAGGCCGTACGTACGCATGAACGTTGTTTTCCTTTCCTTATTGACTTGAATAGAAGTAAGAAGATGAAATATAAATATATATACTTAAATATTTTCATTATGTCATATATTTCCATATTATTCATTATATATACTTTATAATCATTCTTGAATGGTTAACATGGAAGATTAATCTCATCGCGTCATGGAGACGGTAATCCGTACGTACGCACGAGCGATGATATTGTTCCCATAATTATTGAATCGAATTGGATTAGATGATATAATATCTCCGAATAATTATGATTTTATAATAACCATATATAGTTATTTTTTACAGCATTATACCCATCCATGTAAGGTGGTGGTGGAAAAATAGATTACACCACGGTGTGGAGACAGTATTCCATACGCACGCACACAAAGTTATTTTATTTTCCGTAGGATGGATAGAAGCTGAAATGGGGTTTTTTCATATTTATAATAACATATCAGTATATTACTGATACTGATGTTATTACTTTATAATGAAACAACTAAAGAAGAAGAATTTGAAGAAGAAAGAAACTTGAATGAATCAGTAGAAGAGATTACCACTTCTTCGACGCACCTCTTTTAAGCTTCCTCTTAAGGCACTAGAGTTGGTCTTTTGAGGAGATCAGAACCTCTATAATGTTTATAGTTAATTTGATAAGGGAAAAGGGCTAGGTTTAGCCAATCTTGAATGCTCAAAATTGTGTAATGAGAAGAGGGAGGAGGTGCCCTTTTATAAGGGATGAGAGGGAAACCTTTGGAAACCTGAAAATTATCAATTTATAATAAATAAAAACCCACATAAAAACCTCCAAAAATGACTCATATTTGAATATTAGATTATATAGGGTTGTCATCACATAAAAAAATAAAATTTAGACATGTTGAATGCTTATTTTAAACCTTATCAACTTGATTTATCCTTATTTAATCTATTTAATTTTATTTGTGGTAATAAGATTCTAAATTTTAAATTGATATAAATAATAAATTAATTGTTTTTAATTGTCCATAATTGGATAATTTATGACATTTTCGACCATATAAATTTTAATTTATAATTTTTAAATATTTTTGTGATTTTTAAACAATTTTATATTATGTAATTTTTGTAAAATAACAATAGTGTCAATTTTGATAGAATTCATTTATTTGAGTTTAAATAAACTCATAAATAGAATATATGTTCGAAATAAAAGATTTAATAGATTAATAACATGACATATTTATCTATAAAAATTCTGGAGTTCATTAAATAGATCGTATAATATTTATTTTAATATCTTTAAAACCATTTATTTGATATTTTAATTAATAAAATAATTTCAACATCACTATTGTGTCACAATTAATGATAATTATTTAATCCCTAAAAATACCAAATAAATTTACATGATGTAGATAATATTATTATATTTTTGGATACTATTCATTTTATATGTTTCATGAAGTTTATCACAAAATTAAAATTATTATACTTATAAGATTTAAGAGAGTGACATTTTGTAACTTTCTTTGATTTTAATAATAACTAAATTATTTTCATAGTCAAAACTTCATAAAATGTGTCTAATCCGACCCTTAGGTGACATGGGTCGACTTATAGTCATCCAATAGAATTTTTGAATGTTTTAGGTTAATTTAATAATATTGGGTTTACCCTTAATTACCTGATTAATCTTTAACTAACATAAATAAAAATTACCATAGTTACTATTCATAATATCAAAAAAGTAAAATTAATCTATTTACATAATTTGGACCCACTGAATCCAAATTTGGAATCCATTTTTAAAAATTCAAAACATAGATTTTTCTTTAATTAAATTAAAAATTATCCCATTGTTAAGAAAACAGGTTTTAGAAGTTAAAATATTTCCAATGATTGAATTGTTTTTACCTACGAATTCAAGGTAAAATCAATGGTAATGTAATAAAAAATATTAAATTTAAATTTATATTCTATTTATACTTTAAAACCATTCAATATTATTATTTAACAACATAAATTATTACGATGAAAAATGTTTTTTTAATTAATATATAGCGTGTTTTTACTATTCATTAAATTATGAAAGTTATCAGAATAATATGAACATTTTATCCAAAGTAAATTTTTATATCCATATTCGAAAGAAAAAGTTTATTTTGTAAAATTGAACATATAAAGATGTCAAAAACTAGATTTAAAGTGGGTTCCCCATCAAAATGTCTCAAAACTGCATTTTTTTAAAAATAATTATTTTACCGAAAAAATTTATTTTGATCTCATACCATGTTATAGAAAATTTGTAAGATGAATAATAATGTTATAAAATTCAAAATGTAGTTCATTCTATTCATAACGTCTAGTCCGTAATAATATTTCAATAATATATCGTTGTTTAGTGAAACCCGGTATTGCGTACTAAAAACACTATCAAGGAAGGTTGTGATTGCGTGTAATGCAAGCCAAGTCAGGGATGCATCTAGTGCCAGCTTATTTTGGTGTACCGTACAACAAAAGACATCAATGAAATTAAAATTAATAATTCACATAAAATCTCGGGCTGTTACGGATAATGTGGGAGGGGGAATATTAGTTTCATGCTCGTACCCTCATCTATTTTGGAATGCATTTTTTGGATTTCGGGGACAAAAATCCTTAAGGTGGGGGAGCTGTAATGTATCATATTTTCCTGGTTATATTTTTAGTAAATTTTTGGTCAAATTATAACAATACGCGATGAAACATCAAGGGATTATGGGTGCCAGAGTGCTTGCATTGATCTTTTAAAAAATGTTAATTTTTAAATAGCACACGTGAGCAGATTTCCTGAAAGAATAGAATTACTCTTAAACAGGTTCCCAGATTAGAAATTTGAGGGTACCATTGTATTTAGAGAAGTTTTATTACAATAATCACATCTTATGTTTAGTTTGTGTGTATCACTTGTGAGAAAACACAAGAATGTAATAAAAATAATTAAATAATTAAATAAGATTATGTTATTTTACCAGTTTCTATAACTCGTGAATTGTGACATGGATCAAAAATATAACATCATAGTTGAGCTCATAGGGGCACACATTCCTTATGAAAATCCTAACATCAACCAGTTTGTGATGGCATTGAAAGATGGTTTTTGGGACGTAACCATATATAAAATAATATAAATAAAAATTATATTATTTTTAAATCCTTATAACTAAAAAAATGTGACTCAGATTTAAAATTTGAGACTACCATTGAGATTGTAATGAAATATTCTCTTCATCGGGGACATAACCTCGACGAAAATGGGTTGACGATAAAAGTAAATTTTCTGAATTATTAAAGGGGAATAAAAATTAAACCAAAATAAGTTTGTTTTATTTTCTATTAACATTTTGCAGCAGGGTGAAAATGCAATGCCACAACAGAGAAAACCATTTTCCTCTCATTAATGATGAAATATAGAAATATTGTTTCAAAGAGAAATAGTAATGTTCAAACATGTTCATGTGATTCCTCTATTAATCGAGGAGAGGGTCTAGCATTATAATTAATAGGGTTTGGAGAATTCCCCTAGAACTATAGAGTTTCCCAATGGCACGATGGAGGAGGCTCTCATATCGAAGATTATGGATAAGATGTTAGGGTTCAATCAAGCAGAAGTGAATAAATGAACACGAGTGGAACACAGATCAACATGGAGAAGAATCATCAATCAATATCTACATGCAATACAACTCGAGGTAGGGGATATTATTTAAATCATGTACTTCCCTGTTCATGGATTTAAAGGATGAACATGGATCACCCAACAAATAGGTTGACACATGTTCCAATCATTATTAAGGGAGGTTATTGATTGTGTGATGATTTCAGGGGAATAGGAAATTCCATTATGATTTTTTTATTCATCCTTCTAACAGATTGGACCAAGGTCGGAATGAAAAAATCGATGAGGTTTGATGCTTGGGTTGCTTGATGTGCTTTTCTCCCCCACATTCTTTGTTTTTTGATGAACGATTGATCATTGTCCACTTATTTCTTAATTTATAAATCCCAAATCAAATATCTGACATTGCGGTTGAACGAAGGAATAGTGACAATGGAGATAGGGAACAGATCGAGGTGGTTCTAGAGATACCACCATTCAAGCGTTGTTTGGTGAAGTGGGTCACAACATGATTTTGAACTCCAGAAGAAAACGAATGCATCACTAGGTTCAAAGAACCCCTTATGGATCAATGAACAGACCACTAGAGCACATATGATGGCCCTCAGAAAGGCTTGATGGTGTGCAGCGATGCTGGTAACAACCATGTCAACATGGTTTCCAATATGGAGAAGGTCAATGATTTGGTCATGGATGGGAACACGATCTGTGGCTAAAGCCGTAGGATGCATGAAGAGGAGGGAAACAATGTAATTTCCTTGTTTGGGGTTGGGTTAGATCATACTGCATCACATTTATCTATGATGGAGACGGTGGGCCACACCCTACCGGTGTGGGTCGTGCCTATAGCGGGTCAGAAAATCAGTCCTGCCAATCTGGGTTGGACCCGATGTGTAGGTCAGTGGACCCTAGGCCAGGCTGTTTCGGTCCAACTTGGTAAGACCATACCTATTCCCAATTATCCCATTTTTACTAAAACATCTATAACATCCAAAATGTGTATTTAATTGATGAGATGTGTGTAGAGTTTGGACGCTCGTGATAGAGAGGTACATTTGATATACTCCAAGTGATTTTACGTGGAGGTTTATTTTTGTTCGATGAATTGTGGAGTAGATTCTCTTTGAGTCAGATGAGTATTTGTGAGTACCTCAGTATCCCGATTAAATAATAGTCATGTAGGTACAAGTGGCATGGCAGAAAAATAGTTATGCACACCTAAGTGGCCTTGCATAAGAATAACTCTGCAGACCTCAGTGGCCTATAAGACGAATAGTCACATGGAGCTTAGTGTCCCAATAGACAAAGAGTCACCCGGACCATAGTGGCTCGATAGAAGAGAAGTAGTGAGAACCTCATTGGCCTAGTAGACAAGAATCTGTGCAGACCTTAGTGGCATGGCAGACAAGCAGTCCTCAGTGGACCGGCAGACATTAGTGACTCATTAGGGATGAGTCCCTCAGTATTACAAGATGTTCAGAGTTAAAACTGAAGTAGTTTAATTTCGGTAGTTCTCATCGTGTCATCTATGGGCATGGCCCAAGGAAGGAGGAACTCTTATAGATGGTATGTAATGTCTTAGTGGCTCATGGAGCGAGTCCTCTTGGGATGAGCATGCCTTGAGCAGAATTCCGTGAAAAAGTATTAGTTGGGACACTAAAACTTCTTGTCCTAGTGAGACTAGACATCATAGGGAAACTTTTCCACACATTGATTCCCATTGTTATCTCAAATAATTTTGGAATCCATTCTCTACGTGGTTACTATCAGATAACTCGAGGAGTAGGACCTCCTAGAATCGAGCGTGTAACAGACAGAACGAAATGGCTGGTAGCAGTTGAGATGTTGCGTCTTCGTATCCTCTATGTGTATATCTGAATGATATTGTTATATGTGTTGATGATAAAAACCTATGTTGTGCTAAATGTACCTTCAGTGTGGTGTTTCATATGTGGTCATTTTATTTTTATTATTTGGGGTCCCCTAATGACTATCTTTTTAATCACCCCTACACAAGATTTTCCTACATGTATCGTGTCTTGTGAATTTGACCGACACATTAGTGGAGTCCTAGGTGGAACAAGACCATGACTAGGACAAGATGGTTCCTTCTAAGAACAATGGAGCAAAGGTGTTTCTGGAAGATTTTGTTGAATCCTTAGTACCCTTGTTTATGGTTCATTCCTTTAGTTTTCTTTCTTCTTGTTGTCTTGTATTATGGCACAATTGTACTTTTCTTCATTGCTTTCTATCATACTTTTTTGTTGGGATTTAGTAGTATTTATGCATTTTAATTACTTATTGTTTTCACTCTTCATCCTTATGGATTTCATTTTGGATCATGTGTACATTTTCTTAGGATAATTTCTCCAATTTTAGGGATATGTCTGCATCGTGCTAGTCGCTAGCCCCTGGCCTATCAGAGGCGGGCTTTGGGTAGTCACCACATTGGTCCCGAGGGACATGTTTTGACATTGTAAGTAATAATTATAATTTACATAATGATCATAATATCAAATTATTTAACTAATTATACATATATATATATCATCCATGTTCTTTGGTGAACAAATGAGAGTCACATCGCTTCACGACGCATGTATTGCACAAGTTCACAAACAATGTTATTAACTTTCTGTGATTGAAAAGGGAAAAACAAAAAATTATATATTATAATTTAATAATGATAAATATTTAATTAATACCATAATTATTTCATTTATATCATATATATTTAACAACTTTATTCATATCACCTTCCGTGTAAAATATTAGTGAAAGATGAATCATATCACTCTACGGGGTGCTAGTTCGTCGAAGAGTTGAGCGACACTATCATATCCCCTAATGAATGGATGATAAAAATATTATATATGATATCATGAATCCTTAGGTATAATAATGTTAATAGTATTATTTATATAATTTACAGACATCATCATACCTTTCCATGAGATGTAGTAATGAAAAAATGAATGACAATGTTTTTTGAGGCTGTAGTCCTCTGTTAACACGAATGATGAATTCCTAACACATTTTGAGAGAAGTAGAGATGGTTGTAGTTAATGAAAAAATTATAACAACATATAATTATGTGGAATATGATTTTTCTTATTATATAATCATGATTTAATAATAATTGGATGAGGTGGAGAAAGAAATATATTAAAGACACTTATTGAATAACATTACATATTCTTCAGTTAAACTCTTTTGGTTTGCACAAAAATCCTTCCTAGGTTGTATATTCGATAAAATAAGTATTATATTATTAGTTTTTATAGTAGGGGATTCTATTTTTTATGTTATCTGAATAATAAAATGGGTTTGATTTTGTGAATAAAAGAGGAGTGGGGGTGGATTTCTATAAGTGAGGTGAGTGACACATTTGTAATTTTGAAAATAAAACGGTGTTGTCAAATTTCTCACATGCCAAATCGATCCAAGATGGGGTATAATAGAGTTTTAGTAATTACATGATCTAAATATTTGTAGAAAATATATTTTACACAAGTTTTTTGGGAAACATTACCCTTTTCTTTTTATTATAACCCATTGTAAATCCATTTTTTCTTAAACCACTGTAATTAATTATTACTATTTTCACTATTAATTCATTTGAAAAATTATGTAGAAATTATTATAAAATAATAAATAATATTTTTCCCAATATTTAATCCATTTTTTAAATTCAATTCACATATTTGGAAAATTTTAATTTAAAATAAATATTTTAGATGTGACGAGAAAGAGGGTTTTCAAAGAAAAAATGTTCAAAAGTATACAATGTTTTTATCTAAAATTTAAATATGAAAATGATGACATTGCATAAGTTAAATTAATATATATATATATATATAAATTAATTTTACATTAAATCAAATTTAGATAATAAATTCAAATTATTAATAAATTAAATAAAATGGAGGCTTTCAATTAAAATTCAGTACTATTCACTATTCAATGAAGAAATTAATATATTTATAAAAATACAAAAAAGTCACAATAAGATAAATATGAAATTGTTATTTCTAAAATTATGTTTATATTATAAAATAAATTTTCTAAAAATGGGAAAAATACATTATAAAATATGTGTGAATAGAGTTACTAAATAAAATTTTAGAAAAAATATAGTTATTCAGAAAACATTTCTATTTTGGTTAAATTGTTATTTTATTATTTCTGATCAATAGATAAACCCAAAGTTCATATTTTAGATATTACTATTAATGGCCTCTAATTTAATTGATTGATTATATTTTTTTACTATATTATTGTTCATTTAGACTCATGGATGTGTTTTATATAATCTATCAATGAGATTAAATTTAAATAAATATATTTTGTGTGTTATTTATGCTCGGTGTTGCATATTAAATACACCATTAAATACAAATCTCCTATTTTAGATTTTTTTATCATGTTGTGTCTAGGAACCATTAATCACGTCTGTGGATCTTGGGATCCAATTTATTTTCAACATATGAAAACCTCACCTTCTTCATGCACTGTCAAGGTGATAATGTGATTCATGAAATTGATTTTCATGATCACTTTGATGATCATGTGATGCCTCAGTGGATTTTTTTTATTGTTATGGTTAATCTCAAAATTTGGTTTCATAATCCATTGATTATCATGAATTGAATTCATGTGATGATAGTAGCTCATGTGAAAAATTGATATGAAATTTTGACCGTCATCATCCAATGCAAGTTACTGTGATGGATTCATGAAAATTACATTCATTTAATAAATAGATTGCATGTATGTGATTCATTCAATGGAACATGTATCAATCCATTTTATGATTATTAATGATGGTAAAAATCTCTATCTCACATATACAACCATCAATGGATGAGAATAGATTATGGTCAACTATTTTAAATAGTGTGTGACTTCCCCCTATCACACCTAAAATGTTCCAATATACTTAATTCCACATTATTATTGATCCCATGATGCAACAATAAAGAAATGTATACATGGGACCAAAACGCACCACATTCACACTGCAAACTACACAGACCATGCCTCACCTTCATAGGCATATCAGCACACTCCATGCCCAATGTAGTCCATGTGAACCTTATACATGGGAAAAATAGTGAGCCTTATTTGAGGTCCCAAATACAGTTTTTTGGGACTATACTTCCTCTTCTGCCCATGTGATGGCCAGAAGTGATTCCTTGGGAATTGATGGCTTCTCGGACCCAAAAAGTTGAGGTTGAGCTCAGCATAGTCTGTTAAGTGGGTTGGGCCCATATTTTGAAGAGACAAATACAAATATACTTAGTTAATACTAAGTATAAAATAATATTCCCACCTTAATCTATTTAAATCCTATCAAAAAATTCCATGCCCTTGAAATCACTTAATCAAATATTCATGGAAACAAATAAATGAAATGGTATCCAATTTATTATCTTATAAACATTTATATTTAATTTTTTTGTGGTCTTAATATATCAAAAATTCCTCATGAATTGAATATCATGCTGAATTTAATTCACTTATTTATTAAAATTATATTGCAATGTGTAATTTCCAAACATCTCTTTCATAGAGGTTAAGAAATAAGAAGAGTTCAATAATCATTAGACTTGGTGACATGGATAATTAATCAAGAATGTGAATAAAAAATTTATAAGAATAAATAGTTAATCCACTAACACATATTGAAATAATCATAATAAATAAAACATTGTCTCAACAATCCCCCCATTTGATTTTTCATTTAAATATTGACACATATCATTCAATTCAATATTTGGTGCTATATACCTCTCACTTATAGGAAATAAATATGAAAATTTTAAATGGTTTCTTCTCAACTCATCTTTATTCACAAAAGAATGATCATATATTTTATTCGATAATTACTTGCTCACTTACAGAAGAAGAGTGATTTCACATTGTTCTCATAGAAAAGACCCTTTAAAGAATCAAATATACATCTACGTGGGATAACATGGTGAATAATTCAAGAGAGATAAAACTGAGGATGTCTAAGATATCCATAACATACCATTTATGTGAAATCAGGCTCATAATGTAAAAATTCACATACAGGGGTTTGAAATAATTATATTTATCAATGAAATGCTAAATATGGTACATATTTCAAGAAACACATTAGAATTTTCTTGTGAAAAAGATATATCTCCCAATTTATTTTATCTTGTCCTCATTTATGAAATCCACTGCATTTTTTATGATTAATACAATTAAGATAAAATGATTGAAATTGTGATTAGAATAAATCATATACCAATTATATAATGTTTCTTAAAAGATCAAAATTAACTATTTATTGCATATTTAATATCATCATCTAATCAATGTTCCTCCTCAAGGGATGAACTCATATCTTTTAATTCCATACCTGTTCATATAAGCACTTTTATAAATAAGGGAATAAATAGGGAACTCTTGATTTCAAAGAAATAAAATTTAGACAATGATCTTTCTCTGAATCTGAACTTCATATTCCTTTATGATTTAAAGGAAGCTATTATTCTTTGTTCTATATTATATTACATTTCTGATGTGTATATACTTTCCTTTTTATTATTATATTCATTTTTTTACTTTCCACATATTCTTCATAGGATGGTATAATTTTCATACAATTTTTTTTTTGTAATTATTAGTATTTTACACTATTCCCACATAGTGATTTACATTTCATCATATTTAAATGTGTTATCATTGAAATTAAATTATTCAATTTTCACAACTTTATTTCGCTTTTACATATAATGCTTTGATATTTCCCTATTTCATTAGCCTTGACTAGATGGTCTATTCAGATAACTAAAAATCCATTCTTGTAATGGTCATATTTTTTGAGTTTCTCACATAATACACTGGTGAATATTTCAACCTTCTCCAACTGTCTTCTTCTAATATTTATATAGTTTGAATTTTTACATTGTCAGAAACTATAAAATTCTGAACTTATTGTCTTTATGACCAAATTTACCACAAATATCATTAAGGAAATATATTTTTTTCTATGTTGATAGTTTAGATGATTTCTTCGTCACAGGTATCTCTTTATGATAATTTGATATTATTTGTTCAAAATTTACTCCCTTAATTCATTCCTCATTATTGGTAATGACATTTTATACCAGCATGAATAATAATTATAGCCAAGCACTCTGCCACCCTAGTAGTATCCCCTAAACATTTATCTTTTAAACTGATAATAAGTCTTATATAAATGTTTTTCTTTCTATATTTTCACATGTTGTGGGTGTATCTTCTTAGTAAGAGTCCTTATTGATTAATTATCCCATTCTTCGTTTTGGGAAATATTTTATTTTTTGTTCATTTAGTTCATCTTGATTCTACCTCATCTCTCAGTTCAAAATTTTATAAAATAATTGAAGTATATTGAGGATCATCAAGTGTAGAAGAATCCCTTTTCAGTGGACCCTTCTTCTCAATATCTTTAGAATATTATTCCTTATTCTTAGTAGATTTTGTGATGTATTCAATTTTGTTCGTTCATCTCACATTGAGATAGATGATCCAAAGACAATGGCTTAGATAATTCTATCTCTTTATCAACATGTTTTTCATCAAGATCATTAATCATATTATAATTTTCATATATCTTCAACATATTTTGTTCTTTATATTAATGAAAGTAGTAGCATTATTATGGGATTCTTCTCTTATAAGTGAATCTTAATTAGCATCATTTAATTTACATTATTTATTATATCCCTTCATCATATATGAATTATCTCATTTAGATGTGTCTCTTCTTCCTAGGTGCATTAATCATTTTCGGTTATCAGTTATCTTTTCTCATCCTTCAGCTTCATATTATACTAAGGGGTAGAATATATATTATCATTCAAGTATAATTCTAGATCAGTTCTCTCTTTACATTTTCCACCTCTTATTGTTTATTTATCATTTTTTGTTTTCCCCATAATGAATATTTAATATCTAGGCATCCATTCTTATTTTTTCCCACTACACGATGATGAATATTCATCAATTTTCCAAATCAATATATTTATTCTATTTTTCATAGAGTACATCTTTTATTTCAACTCATATTCACACTTTTTTATTTCCTAGACATTTTCTTGAAGTAGTATTCGTATTCATCATATTCATTGACATTTTATTACTTATTTGGATAGTCATATGAAAATGTAAAATCGCAATACAGTTGAAGTACATCAGTGGGTTATTTTATTTTTATCTTCTATATCCATCAAAAATCCTTCTAAAAATCCCCAAATTTGGTGGTTTTTTTCTTCAGCATTATCATAAACATAATCACATGATTTTGGTTCATCTTTAACTACAGATTTACCTATTATCATCAATTTAATTCTATCTCATTTTTTTATATCCCCATAAAATCTTTTTTTAATTCATATGCTATAACAATGTAATAGAGTTCATACAATGACAGATCATAATGGTATTACAGTGTAGAGAATTTTTAATGATATCAATCTATAAATTTTCTCATAACCATCAACACAATGGTTGAATCATCCAACTTCTCAAAAAAACATCTAATTATACTAACATATCATTTATCATTCTAAATTATTCATCACCACTTTCATCATAACCCAATTAGTTATCACCAAATATTTTCTTTGTATTTTCATCATAACTTCTTTGAAGTTATCATTTCCTTCATTACTATTTCTCATTTTCTCAAAGATTTATTAGGGGTTTGGAGACACATCAATTTTTTGTATACCTTTTTTGTTAAATCATTCAAGATTCATTCTTATCCTAACCAACTATCTCTAATTTTCTTTATAATTTATATGATCATTATCAACGTATGATGGATATTACACTGTAACCACATCTCTCAATTCTACCCTATGTGATAAGAGATATGATATAATCATATTTTATTATTCATGATAGATCTCACCATTGAAAATGGGAATAATCTCGATGTTTAGTGAATTTAAACTTTCCATCCATAGAATTTTGTTGGATCATTCATATGTTACTTTCCATATGATACCAGTTTATGTTCTAAGATTACTGTGAGATCATGCTGTGGAGGAGTGGGTGAATTAGTGATAACTTTTTATTTTTTTTGGCAAATTTATTCTTTTCAATTAAACCGATTTGGTCTGTTAAATCTTTAATCCACTATTTTTGTATATCTATACCTAACCTCAAATAATAATTTAAATTTGATGACATATATCAAAAGGATTTAAATGTTCAGAAATAAGGAAATACTCCTATCTATATTGGTTAATCATTCCAGAACATGTTCTACACTATAGTATTATAGTAAATTAAAATGGTTGATAAAAATTCACACTACTTCTCTCTTTAGTATACGTAGGAGGATATTTATAATTCATCCCATGATGTTACAATAATCAAAAATAATTATTTCATCTCCTTAATAAAATATGAGATTCACTACTCCATGCTTAAAATGATAAGATTATTCATTTCATCAAGGATTTATCCACTATAGTTTGATCTAATGATTTACATTTACAAGCTTATTGGATCACACATTCTCACGTACAAATTCAAATACCATTGGGGTCTTCTAGTAATTCTCAAAAAAATCTAATTTACTATATATGATAAATTTTTTAAGTGCAACATATGGTCTAGATATTCATCATTGACGATGAAGTCTCAAGCTCACATTATGTGTGTTGGTTTTGAACACAAGTTCATAAATATAGTATAAAATATTAATTCTTTCACAACACAATTCACTGTCTTCATGAATTCTCAATTTATATACAATTAATGAATGGATTTCATGGCATCTAAAACCTTGGAATATTCATTTATTATCATTATTATTATTTGTATCTCAATATTGTTTCATGTATCTTTTCATGTACATTTGTTATATGAATTTTCTTCATTTTATTTTTATTTTAATCTTATTTGATTATTCTTGAATGTATTTCTAGCATACACGAACTATATGTTTTCTTTAATAAGTAATTCTTCTGTACGTATGCATGAATTAGTTGTATGGGTTTCATGAAAAGTCCACCTACCTTTGCATAAAGGGATGTTTTGATCTTACTTACTCCATTAGATGACTAGATATGGCTTATGCGGCGTGTCCTCCTTCAAGAACACTACTATCCTGAATGATTGGAAAGGCTCATGGGTTATATACCAATATCCGTCATGAAAAAATATTTTTCCCATTATGTTCCTTCACATGAAAAAATGTTTCAGTGGACTCACCATCAGATAAGATCAATGTGCTTCAATATATTACCTCTCGTGATTGAATCAAGTGAAAATATTCTTCCTCCTTTATACTCAGAAGCCTTCTGTGATTATTCTCATGACATTCATGAGACATAGATTTTTCCATGGTATCTTTATTTTTTCTTTCAAATAATTAACGATATGTAAATATAAAAATAATTTGATTCAGTTTCTCTTATTTTTAATAGCTTCACATATACTTTTTCTCCATAGAGTAAACAGTTCATGTGAGTGATCTGTATCCAAATCTCTCAGAAAATATCATTGGGAATCCACTTCATCTCTTATTCGGGCCTTGGTTTTATATAGGAGAATACAACACGTCTCCTCTAATTTCCATGTCATTTAGAGAATCCAATATATACCACCAAGTATCTAAGGATCCCATTTATTTAGAACAATAAAAAAAACCTAGCTTCTTCATATGCTGCTGAGGTCATCATTCAATACATTATGTTACTTTTCATGATCAATTATTGATCATGCAATGCCTTAATGGAATTCCATCTATGTTGAGTTGATTTTAAACAAGTGATTGCACAATCCATGGATTATCAAGTGTTAAAATCATGAAATAAAACCGCTTCATGTGATGGATTCATGAGAAAATTTGATAATTCTTGTCTATGTCAACTTTTTTCAATGGATTCATGACAATCACTTGTATTCATGACACCAATTGAATTCATGTGATCAATTCAACTCATTATGTATACATACCTTTGAATGATTATTCAAGAAGGACAATGTATCTAGCTCAGACAGGAAAACTATAATGGATTATATAAGGCCCCAGCCTTAAACCTTACTTAATATTGAGTTATTACAAGATTACACATTGAGGATCTTTTCGGGTTTAGAGTTTTAGAGAATTAGATCATAAAACTTGCATTACATTCCACATATAAACAAAGTGGTTACATAAAGATAGTATTCTTCATTCCCATCAATGGAAACACATTTAAAATAAAACATGGATTATTTCTTGACACATCCTTGACTCTATCATCTTATCATGTACCTTTCCCTTGACCTGTGAAAAACATTTCAAAAACTTGGGATGAGCATAAAAACTCAGTATGGGTTATAAAAAAACATGGAAAGGAAACATGAGTTCATATATACATAAGAATGAAATCATAATTTACCCATAAAACATAGGCACTTTAACATACCTCAAAAAATCATGAATAAATCATAGAAATCACAAGACATAAAGGTAACTTGAGGCATTCATAACATTCTTACGTAGAGAGTAACCCTCTTGGTTACGTTTGGAATACCCATCACAGTATATTCCCTAAAATCTCTTCGGAGAAACCATAATGTTTCACTCCTTCACGTTACCCAATGCATTGGAGAGCTATAACGGGCTCACCCGCCCTTAGTTTATCACGGAACCACCCGTCTTCATAATAATTCCCAAGAACCATAACATAATCATATAACATAAAACATGCATAAAGGAAACATAAAATTTCCACATTTCAATCACGAGATATCAATACAAAAAATTGATATAAAAACATTATGAAAACCAATTTCAATACTAAAATAAAAGAAAAGTAAAACATGGTATTTATTTTTCTTTTAAAAAGAAGGTATGGCTTGTAGAGGAAGCCGAAACTCAAATAACGGTCACGACGGCGGAGAAGTCAATGTCGCCGCATACGTACGACAAAAACATTCCCTTTTGTCGTTTAGTAAATGCTTCGTATAAAAAAGATTCCTTTTGAATAAACGTAAAAGTCAAAGGGGTTTATACACCGTATAAAAGAAAGTTGTGTATAAAATAAAATATGCCTCAACGAAAGGAGATTGAGACGAAGTCCCATACCTCGTTTCCGACTTGACCCGACCATTCTTTAATCTCCTGAATAATAAACTTGAGTTAATCTCCACTTGATTAAGAATCTTTTTCAAGTTCATTATTCCTTTTATACCATGTTATGAACATCATGTAATCATTTAAGTTAATAATGTTCATTTTGTCGGTATTTGGTTCTTAAGTCAAAATAGACTTCTTACACTTACATGTTGTTAATTTGGTCATAGGTTCATTATATCCAGAATGATATTAATTATTTGGATAACATATATATCATATATATTCATCATATACATGTATTTATAATATTACATCACATTTAGTGGTAAGAAATGAAATGCACCGTTCATGGAGATGGTAAGCCGTACGTACGCATGAACGCTACTTCCATTTCTATTTCCTATTTTTTTTGGAATGGAATCATAATGATATAATAGTATATTATAATTCCAGTATAATAACATATATAATATCATTAACATTATCCTTTACACATCCCACATATGGTATTAACGAATCAAATCACTTTCAGGGGGCGGTAGTCCGCACTTCCTAAAATGAAGATATCGTGTTTACCCATAATGGAAACCATAAAGGTATTCCGAAAATGAAAAAAAACAGAAGCTTAAGGAAAACATAAACATATTATATATCATATATAAAAATAGTGACATCATAATGGCCACCTTTGAAGGTGTCAAATGAGTGTTGAACAATCATCGTTTCGGGAGGCAGAATTACGCTATCCACGAAAACCGTATGTTCATTAACAATTTGATGTAGTTTTGTGAGAGTGTAGCTCAAATAAATCTTATAACAACATCCTAGTATATTGAAGATACTGGTTTTGTTACAAAATAAGTAAATAAAAAGAGTTTAGGGGGTTGGAGAAGCAAAATAAAACAAATGAACATGAGAGAATGAATTACCTTTAAAAGTGTAACTCCTTTTGATTTGAGCCTAAAGGCTTCCTTTGAAAGGATTATGCCCAAAGGGAATCCTCTAGGATTAGTAGAGGGATGTGGAGAGAGTAAATGGGCAGGGTTTGGCCGATCCAAAGGCTGGAGAAGTGTGTGAAATGAGGTAGAGTTGGGGGCCTTTTATAAGAGGAGAGGAGGGGCACTTTTGGAAAGTAAAGAAATATTACATTATTTGAAAAATGTGTTTCGGTTTCAAAAGATCTCACATTGATATAATTCGTGGATAAGGTGATAAGTCTTCGAAATCAACTCATCCAATATGTTTTGGACATGTTTAGTTCATAGATTTTACATTATCTTTCCATTTTATTTAAATCGTCAAATAATGATGTCATCACTGCATCATTATTATGTCATAAATAATTTAATTTATTTAATGTATAAAAATCATAAAAAAACTACTATGATGTAGTAAATATCTTTATCTTTCCAATTAATATTTATAATCAAAAATCTGATCTTTATAACCCCATGTAAAAATTGTTTTCCTAAAACATCTCTTGTTTGTGTCATTTTTACTTTAACATTTAATAAAAAGTTATTTATGTCATTTCCAAACCACAGTGTCTCCATGGGGTACCCAAGTTGACCCATGGCTTGTCTTGGTCGGCCATGACACAACCAATAAGGTTGGGACATGTGTCTAGGTCATTTCCTATTATTAAAGCATTATTTATACCTTAAACTACCCTAATTACCACTAATCGCGATTAAAAACTTAATAAGTTACTATTCACCAAAAAATTATTTTAATCTCATTGAACCACATTTTACTTCTTAATGACAACCATGTATGTCGGATTTTCAAAATTCAATACACATTAGTGGTAAACATTCATTTAACTGAAAAATCAGTTTGATTGATTACAACTTAGTGGTTTCACTATTCATCAAAAATTGAAGTTTTTCAGAAAATTACCAAAAATTCACCCGAAGCTATATTTGATATTCCGAATTCAAAAATGAAGTCTATTTTAAAAAATTCAAATCATATAAGTCACATTAATTAATTTAATAATTAATTCCCGCTGCCAGAGAAAATAGCGTGTTTTTACAAAACAATAAGTATCAAAAGATTGACACCAGTTTAAGTCTAATTTCAAAGTGAAATTGATTCCAATGACCACCATTGGATAAAATGGTAAAAATATATTCTAATTTCACTTCAAAACCAATTCAAAACATAATCTAATCATATAAATAAATTAGATTAAAAAGCAGTTTTGATGTAAAATGCCGTATTTTTCACTATTCATTAAAAAATGAACATTGTCAGAAAAATACCAAAAATTCATACAAGGTATATTTTGATGTCCCAATAATAAAGAATAAGTTTATTTTGACAAACATAGTCTATAAAATTTTCAAAATATAGATTCAAAAATGGTTTGCCATCAAAAGGCAGTAAAACAATCTTTTAAGAATATTAGTGTATTCCATGCATAAGATTGTATTTATTTTCATTTTAAGCCTCTATAACACTATCTTAATCATTAATAGACATAGGTAAAAATATCTATTATTCATTACTTACTTGGGATGTTACATCCTTCCCCCCTTTAGAAAATTGCATCCCCGCAATTTATTTACTTATCGAATAAATTGGGGTACTTATCCCTCATTGCATTTTCAGATTCCCATGTTGCCTCTTCAATCATGTGGTTTTTCCACAAAACCTTTACCTGCTTAATCACCTTATTCCGTAACACTTGCTCCCTGTGGTCAAGAATCTGGACTGGTTGTTCCTCATAAGATAGGTTCTCTTCCAGCTGAACTACCTCTGGACTCAAAACATGAGATGGATCTGGCATATACTTTCTCAACATCGAAACGTGAAAAACATTGTGTACCTGAGATAAACACGGAGGTAAAGCCACTCGGTATGCAACTGATCCAACTATCTCCAGAATTTTGTATGTTCCAACAAACCTTGGACTCAACTTTCCTTTCTTACCAAATCTCATCACACTTTTCCAAGGAGAAACCTTGAGAAAAACATGATCACCTACCTCGAAAGATAGCTCCTTCCTCCGGTTATCCACATAACTCTTCTGCCTTCTCTGAGCTGTTCTCATGTGTTTTTGAATCAGCTGAACTTTTTCTGCCATCTCTTCTACCAATTCTGGTCCCATCAACTTCCTTTCACCCACTTCATCCCAGAAAGCTGGAGTTCGACACCACTTCCCATATAATGCCTGAAATGGTGCCATCTGTATACTGGAATGAAAACTGTTATTATATGAAAACTCAACCAAAGAAAGATGTTGGTCCCAACTTCCCTGATAATCCATAGAACAAGCTCGTAACATATCCTCCAATGTCTGAATTGTTCGTTCTGACTGCCCATCTGATTGAGGATGAAATGCTGTACTAAAATTTAATTCAGTACCCAACGAATTCTGAAGGCCTTTCCAAAAGTTAGAAGTAAACCTGGGATCACGATCCGATACAATGGAGAGAGGAACTCCATGTAACCTTACTATCTCTTTAAGATACAAACGGGAAAGTTGATCAAGAGAGAAAGTATCTCTTATAGTAAGGAAATGAGAAGATTTGGTCAAGCGATCAACAATAACCCAGATTGCATTATTACCTTGAGATGTCTTTGGTAAACCAACAACAAAGTCCATGGATATATTCTCCCATTTCCACTCTGGCACTGTTAAAGGCTGAAGCATCCCTTTCGGTAACTAACGCTCTGCTTTAACCTGCTGACAAGTCAAACACTTCAAAGTAAAACCAGCAATATCTCTTTTCATTCCATCCCACTAGTAATACTCCCGCAGATCTCTATACATCTTAGTACTGCCTGGATGAACTGAAAACGGAGAACTATGAGCTTTACATAACAACTCTCTCTTCAACTGTGAATCACAAGGCACACACAATCTCTTCCCAAAACTCAAAATGCAATCATTATCAATGTTGAATTCAGGCAACTTACCTTTCTGAACCAGCTCTACCTTTTTCTGCAACTCACTGTCTTGCTTCTATGCTTTCTTGATTCTATCGGATAGAGATGATCTCACTGATACCTGAAACAAAACAGAAGGACTTCCTGCACCAACAACTTCTATGCCAAAGTTCATCAAATCCTTAACCAAAGGATCACGTTCCAAACGCAACATTGTTAATGAAGCATTACTTTTTCGACTCAAAGCATCAGCCACTTTATTTGATTTTCCCGGATGGTAATGAATTGTACAATCATAATCCTTGATTAATTCTAGCCATCTCCTCTGTCTCATGTTAAACTCTTTCTGAGTGAATATATACTTTAAACTTTTGTGATCGGTATATATTTCACACTTTACTCCATACAAATGATGCCTCCAAATTTTTAAAGGAAAAACAACAGCAGCTAATTCCAAATCATGTGTAGGGTAATTTACCTCATGAGTTTTCAACTGTCGTGAAGCATAAGCAATTACCTGATCATTTTGCATTAGGACGCAACCAAGTCCTTTCAATGAAGCATCACTGTATACAACAAACTCACCATTCCTGGAAGGTAGTGCCAAAACTGGAGCATTCACCAATCTTCTCTTCAATTCCTGAAAACAATCATCACATTCTTTTGTCCAGATAAACGTAACACCCTTCCGAGTTAGCTTAGTCATTAGACTAGATAACCGTGAAAAATTTCTAACAAGCCTTCGGTAATAGCCCGCCAAACCAAGGAAGCTACGAATCTCGGTTACATTTGTGGGTCTTGGCCATTCTTCCACAACTTTTGTTTTTGCAGGATCAACAGTTATTCCATCTTTAGAAACAATGTGACCAAGGAAAGAAATTTGTTGCAACCAAAACTCACACTTGCTGAATTTCCCATACAGTTTATTTTTTTTAAGGTTTGCAAGATAACCCTTAAATGTTTTTCATGCTCCTCTTAACTTTTAGAAAACACCAAAATATCATCAATGAAAACCACCACAAACTTATCCAGGAACTCATGTAAAATTCTATTCATTAATTCCATGAATACAGCAGGTGCATTGGTTAGCCCAAAAGGCATTACTACAAATTCATAATGGCCATATCTCATATGGAACGCGGTCTTCGGAATATCTGCCTCCATTACCTTCAGTTGATGGTACCCCGATCTCAAGTCAATCTTTGAAAAAAACTGAGCTCCCTGAAGCTGATACAACTTCATTTGATGGCCTGACATCTGCTGAAGTAGTTGCAAAGGATTTCACCACCCCTTTCTGCTTGTAGTCTAACTGCTTCCCATTACTCAAGCTCTTTGTCGGACACTCGTTTTCATAGTGACCCATCTCATTTCACTTATAACATTTCACTAACTGTAAATCAAATTTGTTCTTACCTTCACCTTGATCCTTTTCAGTGCAATCACGAGCCTTATGTCCCATCTTACCACATCGGTATCACTTTCCAAAATTCAGAAGACATTCCCCAACATGCATTTTGCCACATCTATCACAAACTGGAAACTTAGTTCTCTTACCATCAGACTTTTTTGAAGAATTCTTACCTTTCTCCTGCCACCTCGGTCTCTTCTTCTGCTGGTTGTTATAGAAAACTTGGTCATCGGAAAACTCCATTTCCACCTTCTCAGAACATCGAACAAGCTTTTCATAACTTTTAAAATCACGAGAAGCTAATGACCTTCGATATTTTGGCTTTAATCCTGAGTAAAAATGATTTATTTTACTATCAAGGTCCCGGATAAAATTTGGAGCATACCTTTCCAATCGAGTGAACCTTTCTTCATAGGCAGCCACTGAGTCTTCCTCTTTTCTCAATTCCAAGAATTGCTTTTCCATCCTAAGTCGAACAGCCTTAGGAAAATACTTCTCAAGAAACATACCTTTGAATTCATCCCAGTCAAGAGCATCAATCTCATCGGCTTCCCTGATATTTTTAACCATAGACCACCACTGATCTGCTTCACCCTCCAAACGGTAAATAGCAAGACTAACCTTTTGATTGTCTGAACACCCCATGACATCAAAAATCTTCTCCAGTGCTATAATCCACCCTTCAGCTAGCACAGGGTCAGTTGATCCTCTTAATGATGGTGGATGTTGCCTCATGAAATGTTCCACCACTGACATGTTCCTCTGCGGTTGATCTGGCTGATCTTGTGCATGGATACCACCGCCATTTATCGCTTGAGTCAACTGCGCCATTACTGCAACAAACTGTTCAGTTCCAATTCCGACCATTTCTGGATGCTGATTCGGAAGGTTATTTCCTTCTGTATGCCTTCCTAGCACTGCTTCCCTGTTTCCTCTGCGGAAAACCATTCTGAACAAACATGTCTTAGATGAATCAACATGGTAATCTTTAAATGCTATATCATTTCGAAAAAAAAAATATTTTTGGATAATCATTTAATAGAATTCTATCTCCTAAAGTTATCTAAACCGAACTTTGATACCAACTATAAGGCCCCAGCCTTAAACCTTACTTAATCTTGAGTTATTACAAGATTACACATTGAGGATCTTTTCGAGTTTAGAGTTTTAGATAATTAGATCATAAAACTTGCATTACATTCCACATATAAACAAAGTGGTTACATAAAGATAGTATTCTTCATTCCCATCAATGGAAACACATTTAAAATAAAACATGGATTATTTTTTGACACATCCTTGACTCTATCATCTTATCATGTACCTTTCCCTTGACCTGTGAAAAAAATTTCAAAAACATGGGATGAGCATAAAAACTCAGTATGGGTTATAAAAAAACATGGAAAGGAAACATGAGTTCATATATACATAAGAATGAAATCATACTTTACCCATAAAACATAGGCACTTTAACATACCTCATAAAATCATGAATAAATCATAGAAATCATAAGACATAAAGGTAACTTGATGCATTCATAACATTCTTACGTATGGAGTAACCCTCTTGGTTACGTTTGGAATACCCATCACAGTATATTCCCTAAAATCTCTTTAGAGAAACCTTAACGTTTCACTCCTTCGCGTTACCCAATGCATTGGAGAGCTATAACGGGCTCACCCGCCCTTAGTTTATCACGGAACCACCCGTCTTCATAATAATGCCCAAGAACCATAACATAATCATTTCACATAAAACATGCATAAAGGAAACATAAAATTTACACATTTCAATCCCGAGATATCAATACAACACATTGATATAAAAACATTATGAAAACCATTTTCAATACTAAAATAAAAGAAAAGTAAAACATGGTATTTATTTTTCTTTTAAAAAGAAGGTATGGCTTATAGAGGAAGCCGAAACTCAAATAACGGTCACGACGGCGGAGAAGTCGTTGTCGCCGCATACGTACGACAAAAACATTCCCTTTTGTCGTTTAGTAAACGCTTCGTATAAAAAAGATTCCCTTTGAATAAACGTAAAAGTCAAAGGGGTTTATACACTGTATAAAAGAAAGTTGTGTATAAAATAAAATATGCGTCAACGAAAGGAGATTGAGACGAAGTCCCATACCTGGTTTCCGACTTGACCCGACCGTTCTTTAATCTCCTGAATAATAAACTTGAGTTAATATCCACTTGCTTAAGAATCTTTTTCAAGTTCATTATTCTTTTTATACCATGTTATGAACATCATGTAATCATTTAAGTTAATAATGTTCATTTTGTCGGTATTTGGTTCTTAAGTCAAAATAGACTTCTTACACTTACATGTTGTTAATTTGGTCATAGGTTCGTTATATCCAGAATGATATTAATGATTTGGATAACATATATATCATATATATTCATCATATACATGTATTTATAATATTACATCACATTTAGTGGTAAGAAATTAAATGCACCGTTCATGGAGACGGTAAGCCGTACGTACGCATGAACGCTACTTCCATTTCTATTTCATATTTTTTTGGAATGGAATCATAATTATATAATAGTATATTATAATTCCAGTATAATAACATATATAATATCATTAACTTTATCCTTTACACATCCCACATATGGTATTAACGAATCAAATCACTTTCAGGGGGCGGTAGTTCGCACTTCCTAAAATGAAGATATCGTGTTTACCCATAATGGAAACCATAAAGGTATGCCCAAAATGAAAAAAAAACAGAATCTTAAGGAAAACATAAACATATTATATATCATTTATAAAAATAGTGACATCATAATGTCCACCTTTGAAGGTGTTATATGATTTTTGAACAATCATCGTTTCGGGAGGCAGAATTTCGCCATCCATGGAAACCGTATGTTCTTTAACCATTTGATGTAGTTGTGTGAGAGTTTAGCTCAAATAAATCTTATAACAACATCCTAGTATATTGAAGATACTGGTTTTGTTACAAAATAAGTAAATAAAAAGAGTTTAGGGGGTTGGAGAAGCAAAATAAAACAAATGAACATGAGAGATTGAATTACCATTAAAAGTGTAACTCCTTTTGATTTGAGCCTAAAGGCTTCCTTTGAAAATATTCTGCCCAATGGTAATCCTCTAGGATGAGGAGACGGATGTGGAGAGAGTAAATGGTCAGGGTTTGGCCGAGCCAAAGGCTTGAGAAGTGTGTGAAATGAGGTAGAGGTGGGGGCCTTTTATAAGAGGAGAGGAGGGGCACTTTTGGAAAGTAAAGAAATATTACATTATTTGAAAAATGTGTTTCGGTTTCAAAAGGTCCACATTGATATAATTCGTGGATAAGGTGATAAGACTTCTAAATACACTCATCAAATAAGTTTTGGACATGTGTAGTTCATAGATTTTACATTATCTTTCCATTTTATTTAAATCGTCAAATAATGATGTCATCGCTGCATCATTATTATGTCATAAATAATTTAATTTATTTAATGTCTAAAAATCATAAAAAAATACTATGATGTAGGAAATCTTTTTATCTTTCCAATGAATATTTATAATCAAAAATATAATCTTTATAAACACATTTAAAAATTGTTTTCGTAAAACATCTCTTGTTTGTGTCATTTTTACTTTAACATTTAATAAAAAGTTATTTATGTAATTTCCAAACCAAAGTGTCTCCATGGGGTCCCCAAGTTGACCCATGGCTTGTCTTGGTCGGCCATGACACAACCAATAAAGTTGGGACATGTGTCTAGGTCATTTCCTATTATTAAAGCATTATTTATACCTTAAACTACCCTAATTACCACTAATCGCGATTAAAAACTTAATAAGTTACTATTCACCAAAAAATTATTTTAATCTCATTGAACCAAATTTTACTTCTTAATGACAACCATGTATGTCGGATTTTCAAAATTCAATACACATTACTGGTAAACTTTCATTTAACTGAAAAATCAGTTTGCTTGATTACCACTTAGTGGTTTCACTATTCATCAAAAATTGATGTTTTTCAGAAAATTACCAAAAATTCACCCTAAGCTATATTTGATATTTCGAATTCAAAAATGAAGTCTATTTTAAAAAATTCAAATCATATAAGTCACATTAATTAATTTAATAATTAATTCCCGCTGCCAGAGAAAATAGCGTGTTTTTACAAAACAATAAGTATCAAAAGATTGACACCAGTTTAAGTCTAATTTCAAAGTGAAATTGATTCCAATGACCACCATTGGATAAAATGGTAAAAATATATTCTAATTTCACTTCAAAACCAATTCAAAACATAATCTAATCATATAAATAAATTAGATTAAAAAGAAGTTTTGATGTAAAATGCAGTATTTTTCACTATTCATTAAAAAATGAACATTGTCAGAAAAATACCAAAAAATCATACAAGGTATATTTTGATGTCCCAATCATAAAGAATATGTTTATTTTGACAAAAATAGTCTATAAAATTGTCAAAATATAGATTCAAAAATGGGTTTCCATCAAAAGGCAGTAAAACAATCTTTTAAGAATATTAGTGTATTCCATGCATAAGATTGTATTTATTTTCATTTTAAGCCTCTATAACACTATCTTAATCATTAATAGACATAGATAAAAATATCTATTATTCATTAATTACTTGGGATGTTACAGATTAAGGTGGATTATTTTTGGATTATTTGAATTTGTGAAGCACGGGAGCCATTCTATGGTGGAGATCAGCATACTCAGATGTCATATATTATTTCCGTCTTTAAAAATATGGGTACACATTTCACAAATTATCAACATACCACATCATAACTTCCACTATACATCACCATTATTAATTATCATCCATATATTACAACACTCACGAGCTAGATACGAGGGATCAACACCCATCATAATTAAATTTCATGCTGCATAGTCCATGCCTCACCTACATAGTCCCACAGACACACATTGGGCCAAATGAGTCCCATTCACAACTTATACATGGGTTTTTTCTCAGTGTTCCTTATACACATTCTCACCGGCATGATGTAGAAACTATTCATATAACCCCATGGGTTCACCTGAGCTTCTCCTTTGGGCATGGTTATCATATGGTCCATGTAATGCTATGTTTGATATTGGCCTATGTTGGCTAGTAAGATAGCCCCATTTTTATAAATAAACATATGGATATAGTTACTAAATACAATAAATAAAATATAATTCCAATTTTATGAAATATATATCCCATCACTAAATTCTAGACCCTCCAAATATCTTCTTCAAATATTCTAGAAAAATAATAATTTCAATGGACTTCAAATTAATATCATTCTAAATATTTCTAATTAATATTTTCATAGTCTTCATCTATTAGAAATAAATCATGAATTGATATTTTTATTTCATGGACTTCAATTTTTTCTTCAAATGATGTAACAATGTGAAACCCACAAAACATCTCTTTCACATAGCTTAGGAAATAGTATCAGTTCAAAAAATTTCATACTTGGTAACATGAAGGATTAATCACGAATGTCCATAAAAATTTTCAAAGAATAACCATTATATCCACCAATAAATATTTACTTATTGAATAAAAATAAAACATATGCTCAATATTTCCATTCTAAGAAGTATAGAAGATATCATATTCAAGGTCTTATAAGAACACTAGCCATTGACTCTACCTGAGGTTAAGATATTTATGTGAAACGATGTACCTAATAATATTATGGTTAGAACATGTGATGAGTTTCAATCCAATAAGATAATTCCACAACGAATTTAGAGAAAACACAACTACTACAATTTTATATTTATGGGTCATATAGTTCCAATCATGATGATTCATTTATTTGGACCCATAAGAAATCAACACCTACCTATGCATAAAAAAAATAAAAGATCAATGCTACAGTCATTATATACCACCGCATTCTTAACACCATCCAATGGTGGTCCTATTATGAGGGAACTCATCATCCTCTTCTATAGATCTTGAAATTATTACTAACACTTCCCTATGAACATGAAAGGATTCCCATTTTAGGTAAATGTTGTTAGAGGTTCTGGGATTCAAGATAAATCATGTATGAAAATGTAATAATATCCCAAAAACCTAAGGAATCTCCACTCCTTAGTCACAATCTTGGATTGCTCCCAAGAATTCGCTGCTCCGACCATGGTGAGATCCACCCCTACTCCCTCTCCTAAGATGAGATGTCTCAGAAAGTGGACCCACCAAACCTAAAACTGACACTTTGAGTGATTCCTGTAAATATGGTTTTCTATAAGTATGATTGGAACCATATTCAAATGTCTTAAATTATCCCCCTCTTATGATGAGTAAATGAGGATGTCATTGATGAAGAATAACTAGAACATATCCAATAAGAGTTTTGAGAACCAATTTATGAGTCCCATGATAATTTTCGGTGTACTTTTCATCCCAAAGGGTTTTAAAAATACTCATAGTGATTATAAGGGAACAATAATACCATATTTGGTGTATCCTCCCCCTAAAATAAAAATGGTCATAACATAGCCAAAGTACAATCTTCAATGACCACCTCGCCACATTCAAATGGATGAAAAGACTCCCAGTTCATTGAAGTGGATACTTATTATTGAATGTCTTCTGATTCAAGTTGTGGGTATCCAAACATAACCTCATGCTAAAATTCATAATCTTTGTGGATAACATTGGTGAGTCATAGCGGTACACATAGGTCTAAAAATATATTCCTATGAAAATCCTCCAACAACACCTTCATATCTTGAATCTCAATAGGGGACACATGATAAGAGTTCTTATATTGGGGAAGTTACTAGGTGAAATCATATGAACATTTCAATATATTCTTATGGATTTAAGCCAAATTCATTCTTAGGAAGTATTTCTTCATACTCCCACACCTTTATATGAATCTATAATCTCATTGTGTCTAATGATGCAAGGGACATACTATCCAATACGTGGGGTATAAATTTTATTTAATGAAATAAGAGACCATCTTATTCTTCCTTGTATTCCTTATTTCTAGAGAAGGAAATTATTATCCCATCAATATTGAAACATCACATTCTCTAAATAAAATATTAATTCTGGTCATGAACCATCAAGAGTTATGTAATACCTAAAATGATTTCATAAGGCCTCATTATGTTCATAAAAAGATACCATATAAAAATATATCATATAAGTGTTTAGTCACACTATCAATTGAAGTGTGTGATTGATGAATCTTCCATAGTTGGACTCTCCAAATTAAATGGTAATTCAAAATGCTCTATTGGAATATTAGGATCTCGAACAAGGGGTGTGTAAATGATATAGTGTCTCTCACTTTTTTCTATAAAAAATATTCCTAATGTATAGAAGATGACGATTGTGTTTGAGATTATACATGGAGCTTCTAGGTCATAAGCCTCCATTTATTGAAGATGTATTTTATCCTTACCAAGAGATCCTTGATCCGGAAATGATACTTTGAGAGGTTATATTAGTGGTAACATAATATAATACCAACCCCCATCAACTATATCCTATATCCTTTTTCAGTTTTTCCACTATGTTTTCCTCCCTGGTCATGTCGCTACATCTTCCTAGATGGTCCATCAACTATTTCCATATATTATGTATGGTAGGTTAGGAAATCCAACATGATATGACATCACCCTTTAGAGAAGAAACAACATACCAACCATGGATCATTGGATCCACCCAAAAATACATGAGTAGTTGATCCATTATCCTGACACTACCTTGGAGTCCACCTCCCATGCTTGGATGCCCAAGAATGATTGTTTCTACCTACAGCTGGTGTCTCAACTAGAGGGTCTCCACTACAGAAATTCACCATGGGAAACTGCTCACCTGAATTGTTTTCCATTATTGAGGCATGATTTAGAACATTATTATAGGAAGTGATGTAGAGAGATACCACTCCATCAATGATATCTTAGTGAAGTCCATGTTCATTGTTTTTTACTCAAAAGTAACCATCACAAACCATATCCATGGAGTACCATGAGAGGTTACTGAACATTAAGAGGTACTTTTTGACTGCTTTGTTTCCCTATTGGAGCACTAAAACTTCATGGATACATACTTCTTAAATATTTTATAGATAAAACTTCTTATATGATGTGGACGTTCTGATTTTTCTAGGGAATAGGCACCTCATCATGCCTGTAGGTCACAAAACTCCACTCTCACCACACTAGGTAATAGGGATGGATCTTTTCGGGGACCCACATCTGATTGGGAGGGTACTAACAAGGTGGAAAACCATCTAACTACCTTTAGCTAGTACTTTTTTTCCATTGTATTTTTCTCACATAAAAAATCTATTAGCCTGTACCCATTTACTTGTGAAGTGAACACATGATACAAATTACATCATCTTGTACTGCTATAATTATTGACTAGACATTTGGTGGATATAGTATCAAAAAAAACATCCAGAGGAACCACCTCCATCATAGGTCCATAAATCGAAGCATCAATGCTAAGATTTTATTATCCAATTCCTCATATGGAATCAAATTTTCCATCATCTTGGAGGATTCCTCAAAATTAAAGACACACCATGGTTAAATAGAATATCTATTGAGAAAAAAAATTATGGACATGGAAACCACAACTCATTCCAATATGATGCATATACCAATGTAATACTTATAGCCATTACATTTATATATATACAGATTCATAATGTTTGTTATCATCAACCTAGTGAATTGATACATCACCTTCCATACCATAACTGGGTTTCATATCCTTCGCGAAAAACTTGAGAAAATTTAAAATTTATTCACATGTTCCCAAACCAATACAGACATTATAACTATATACAAGAGTTGATATTAAGAAAACAAGACCAAGATTTGATACCACTCTTTCGTGAATCAAATCATCAGGGCCTGCATGGCTGATGGAAAGCTGAGTTTGACATGCCAATTTGGCTATCAATAGGACGAATAATGGAGATTAATAATAACTAGAAACAAAACAATTATGGGAGACCTCATACATAAATACCATTACACATGTACACATCTCTATACAATGTTATAATATGTAATATGTAAACCATTGATACCATAATTTCATTCATAACTACTAATCCCATATAAGAGTTTGAAAAAGAGCACACAATTTTATAGGGTTTAATAAAAGCGAAACCTTTCTAGAAGATACTGTATCATAGTTATAAAAATGTGAGTTTTTTAAAGATGAAACTTTTTCAATGGTCTAATGGTCAATCTAGTATAACTAACCACCACATTCCCATAGTTCTCTTAGGAACCCATCAAATGAAAAATAATTTTTGTAAAGAAGTCAGGTTAAACGTTATCCCATGAATGCGTGTGTATAATCAATTCCAATAAGAATCCCCAAAATGACCAAACATAATGAATCAAGATTTATTTATCTCAATATCACTATTTTGATTCAATCAGAATGATAGACAATAAAAACCCAGATATTCTCTTAGATAGACAAAATTCTCTACGTAAGGTCACATCCTCACTACTAGCCTAAATTTATGGTTGAGGATAATAACTTATGTTCAACTGAGGGATCACTTATTGAGACTAATTTATACTGATGGAACTCATATGATAGGTTACACTCATTGGGCCTTTCCATTCTAAATTGGCAGTGAGAATCAAGAGATATTGATAAGAAGGTAGGGGATCATGCACAGGGCTGGTAAGGGTACCTAACCCTATTTTTAAAGAACCACTTAAAAGGGGATCAGAACCCATTTATGTCAATAATATGTTACATAACCCATCATATAGATGAATGATACAGGATCATACCCCGAAACAGTATATTGGATAATTGAATCTATCCATAACTAACCCGTAAAGGGGATCACTCATCCTATAATCAATAATGGATTCCACATTGTACCCTCTGAGGGATGTTATAAAGTAATCCACCCATTTTGATACAATTATTGGACTCAGCAAAATAAGGGATACACTATACCCTAAAATGGGCACATGACATGTACAAGGGGCAAAAAGTGTGTCCCAAATATTCCTCCCCTATATAATTTGTGCCTATATACTCCATCTCATGTCCATGTACTTTGGAAATTCCCATTTACCCTAGATTTTTACAATCCTGTGTACCCATGGGTTTATTAATGGTCCATGAATTCAGGTTAGATGATGTTTGCTTCGGTCACAATCCTATTTGGTTCATATATTTATGTGCAAAACCTCTCTCTCGTGGAAGTGTTCGAGATGACATGTGTTATTCTAAAATAAATGTTTTTATATAAGGATTTTCTATAAACCAGTTGAATTTATTAATATATTCTCATGTTTCCCCTCCTCCTATTTAGTTATTAATCACACCCAATGTTTAGATATGGTGTTGAAAAAACTACTGTCAACATCGATGGATAGATTTAATCCACACATATACTTGGAAAATGACTCTCATCATGTTGTGCTGATCAAAAGACAAAAATCATGAAATGAACGTTTTGTTCAAACATAAATCATCCTTCATCATAAAAAAGACGCCATCGCACCATGAATCCCATATCAGGACTCGTGTTAACAATCATTTTATCCGAAGATGAATTTTGTAATGAATGGTATCCATGTATACTAGATTCATCGGTCAAACGAAATATTTATGATATAAGGTCAAATCAGAAGGGGAGAAAAGAACAAAACAAAAGAGTGATGAATGATCATTGGACACTGCTGAGGTTAAACTTTATTATGAAATTGATAAATCAATGAATGAATTGATAATAAAGGTTTAACAATTAATAATATTCAACAATCAATCAAAAATGATATACGAATTAATTTTTTTAAAGCAATATTTTATATTAATAATGATGAAGTCAAGAATTTCAAATAATAATAAAAACATCCAATCTCAATATTGGATAAATAATTGATTAAAAATGATTCTATGTCATTTTCAATGGTGATTCAATTGAACTCTATTGATTCTGAGAAACCCAAAAATATCATGATCAAAAAGTCATGATCCCATTTTTGTCCACTACGTCTTAATTTAGTGGTCCCCTTTACTAATATGTAGGATTATGTGGATAACCTTTGGATTTATCTATAAAAATTCTTATGTGGAAGAGAAATAGATTACAACCAATAAATAGATAGAAAATTATTGAGTTTATATTTACATCTATTATTATTCACATGGATCCATTTAAATAAAACACCTAACACATAAAAATATAATATAAAACCTATGGTAAATATGTATTTTGTATTTAATGGTGGCCTCATATTACTCATATTATACATCTGTAATATTTATTCCATTATTTCTAAAAATGTGTGTGTGTGTGTGTGTTTTAATAAATTAATTTTTTTTTATTTTTTATCACCGAGGATCCATAGGCCCTGGAATCATGCAATAACTCTGCACCGAACTATGATTAAATTATTTTTAAATATTTCAAAGTGTTATAAGGAACAAACCAATTAATTAAACCATTAATATATAATTCATGTGATTCATCTAATAGTTTTTTTTATTAAAATCACTAACAGTTCATCTAACTTTTTCCCCAATCTTAAAAATCCATTTCCTTCTATGATGAACTTTGATATTTTCCCATTCTTTATAATTCTTAACATCATTATATTATCTTAATATTATCGAATATAGATAGTTGAGAAATAATATGTGAAAGGTTGATATTTTATCTTCCCTTATAATTAACATGTTTTTCCTTTTCATACATTATAAGATTAGATCCCTTTTAAAAAACCAAAAATATAAATCTTTTAAATATTTTTTATATATAATATTTTCCACCTTTTTAACATTTTTAGGATGGTAATAAATTGATCTATAATAGTGATTGATCAGATTAAACAATCATAATTATTATATTTTAAAATCATTACAGGTATATATATATATTATGATTTTATCATTATTATATATTTCAAAATTCTCACAACAAGTATAAATCTTCAAAATATTAAATGTAAATATAACCACTATAATATATTTATCACATGTTAGATAATGTTTCTAATAAATAATTATTTTTCTTGAGTAATTAGATATCAAATTGTTATTTTATATAAGGAAACTCCCTATTAACTTCTTTGACATATGAATTTATTTTAAAAACCCTTCAAAACATATGGTTGGTGTGATTACATATGATGTGAGTATGGTCTTCTCCATATCCTCAAGTAAATTATCACATTTTTATTTCTATATAGACATTACTCTCTATTAGATTTATTTTTCATAGTGTGTTTGATAAGAAAGATAATTATAAAAAACCAATTTTTCATATGAGGTAAAAACCCATTTATTATTGGTTTAAATTCATTTCATTATAATTAATAATGTGACTTATTTTCTATGAAAGGAATCATGAGTGATTTGGCATTGTTAAGAGAAAGGTACTCTATGTTTTTGTGGAAACAATGCAAGAACATGGTTTTCCTAATCCTTTACTCTAAGGCCACATAGTTTGGAAAAACCATGGGGTGTTATGTAGTGGAATATAGATTGTGTCCATATGATGTACATGGTCTTTATAACAATCCACCTAACTCATGTGATGTGGTGTCACCCATAATGTTTCTAGAACACATGTTGTGCATAGTTTGATAGTCCATACAACTGAACTATTTAATGGGTTTTCCATCGATAGTGAAACATGCATGGTTGGTGCACTCTTTGGATAACTGTGTGGCTAAACCATGAACCTATTTATAAGTGGGAAATTTACCTTTTTATTCAATTATTATATAAGGTATAACCCATTCCTTTCCCCTTTATTTCTAGTGGACCGCCCATCCTTGTCCTCCATTGATGACCATCCCTTGAATTATTCTTAGGTTTGAAGAAACTCCTCCATCTAGCCTCGTATTTAAGTGTCATATGTTGCATTGGATTTCCACTCATAAAAGATTTAATTATTTTCTTTACATTCTTCAGTTATCTCACTACAGCTGTTGCTATTTTTGTGAGTGATCATATACCATATTTTCATGCCATTTGTCTACTTTGTGGGTTTCTTCTGATCTAAAACAATTCAAAGGCAGATATTATATAAATGTTCCTCCTTAGGAATATGGTTGGCTGTCAATGAAATTTTTTTCTTCATTTTTATGTTTATTAATTTTTTAAATTCTCCATATTCTAGTTTCATGAGTAATTTCCCCTAAAATTAATCTACAATTAATTGGTTTCCCTAAATTAATAATGTAATGAATCTTTTAGATCCCTAATTATTTTTCTGGTCATCAAACTCAACATGATCCACCCATTTGGGTGTCCCCATTATATTTTTATTTTACATATATGATTTTATAATGAAACACACTTTGGTGTATTTGTATTTACTTCTAATGTGTGATATCATGATGTAAAATAGATAATTCATATTATTGTAGCTAGTCCCAAACACTTACAGAGACTTGAATTAATAAATAAATTTATAAATGGACTCATTCAATCAGAATGAGTTTCAAATGTCCATTGTTAACCTTCCACCCTTAATCCTTATCACTAATAAAGGAAAGGTAAGATCATTAATTAAATAGAAGTAGTAAATTAGCATGATTATGAGATGGCCAATGTTACACTCCATATTCAAATTCATGGCTCATGTTATAATGGAAAATATACATTATAATTAATAAATAATTTGTAATGAAATGAATTAAATAGAAGTAGTAAATTTTATTGATTACATCATGTCTAAGGTTTCTATTAATGTATATATATTTCATGCCCCTATTATGGATCTTCTTCCTATTATATGAGTGGTCAAACATGAGATCACCTTGGATTCTCGAAGTCATACCATGAGCACTTAGTGGTGTACACCCCAAATAATTTTGTTGATTTCCATAAAACATAACAACCATAGAATACAGTATTTCTCTGATTATGTCAATGACTTAGTGTTTTAAAAACAATTCACTCACTTATAGTCCAAATATTAGAATGTCTTGGATACACTCCTTGTATTCCTCTTGACATCTACGAACATGTGACACAATGGATTCTCCCCCTTTGTACCAGTCAGTCATAGCTCGAGATTTCTATGTTTGAGATCCATAGACTCAGTTAGGCACTTTTATATTATAATTCCTTGTGTTACCCCTTTCATTACACTCATACCCTTTATAGACAGACTGCCTTAGTTTCTATATTGAGTAGGATCGACCCCGGAGGCTATGGATTCCCTAGTCTCTACACAAATACCATTATTATATTGTCTTTTTTAGGATTCTCTATTTAGAGATCTAAGACTCATAATATATTGAAATACTATGTGGACACATGGTAACAAAGGCATGGGACATTGATGGGTCATGCATATATGTTCATATTATTTTCTAATGTATTAATATATATATATATATATATATATTTACATGATAAAAGGGTTATAGATAAATTTATGGATTAGTCCAAACATGGTATAGTTGACCTGGAATCCCATGAGAAGAGCAATGGGAAAAGTTTCTTACATTACACATTTTACATCACAAATTACTACTATTATTTCACACAATTACATATATATTAAAAGGATATATTTATGTGTAGAAACTATTGTTGGTGGCCTAAAAAATATACCCCACACCATGGTCGGGTAGCCTTTTGGTACCTAGACATACATCATGGATTTATGTATGGAAAGGTGAAAGAAACCACTTTTTTATTCTTGTCTAATTGAAGCATGGGACTGGGGGAACATTACCATTCTATGGCTCTTGATTCCATCTAGAGATATTCTTTTGGTATTTTTGGTAATTTTGGTATACCTCTATATATGTGTTCCTACTACCACTATTTCTTATTTTTTTAAGATAGATGACATCAAATAATTTGGAATATGGTATTAGTTTTTATATTAAATGTTTTTTATTTAATTTGGATGATTTATATTCATCTTTAATTTTTTATTGTGTTTAATCTATTCTTCCATTCATTATAAAACTATACTTCTCTAATCTTGATGGTATAGTATCATCAGTGTACCACCATGGACCTTGATGCTAGTTTGTAGACTCTTTATTATCGGGATGAACACTGGAAGAAACGAAATCATCTATGTTTAGTTTCATATGAGTGTGTTGGGTTTGATACATTTCAGATTGGTATCAATAGGTTTATTTTAATTTTTTATTACTTTTTGGGTTATTAGAATAGATAATAAGATGTACCAGAATTCGGGAATTAGCCTATGCCTTGGAGTAGCTAAACAATGTGTGAAAAAATACAATTTTCTAGGGATGTGATATATAGTTTAGGATTATGTCGATAATAGTTGTATTGGATTCACTATTGAGTAAGTCACATGGATTGTGGTTTTATTTATTATTGAATAATATATTTTTACCTTTGGCCTAGTATAGAAAGAATGCAGAGTCTCATCCATCATTATAGGAATATAAGGAATCCTATTTTGTGAATTATTTCATTCCACATTTGCGTACTGACTGAATTTTTGTTACATATTGCTTCTTCTTTAGAAGTAATTTTTGGATTTTTGCTAATGTTTTTATAGGAATAAATAATTAGAAATATAAATGTTCTTTCATCAACCTATATGTTTTTTTCATTTATATTGTTATTACGGAACATTAAATAGAAAATTATATCATGTTTTATCCTTGAAACATTGGTTGCACAAGGTAAAATGTTGTTTCGTTGTTGTTATAAGTATTTCAATTTTAATTAAAAGAGTGTGTATTCCCGTATAAATTTGAGAAGGTGATCTATATAGTTACACCATATAGATTTCTAGGTTTTATATACATGTAGTTACATTTGAAATTCCTAAAGTAGAGTTATTTATATATTTGGAATGATATATTAATTTAAAGAGACATTACAATATATATATATATATGGAAATAAATAATGATGTACTTGAGACCTATTGATTTCTATTTTTAAATGGAAATGGTAGCAGATAAATAGTGATTCCAATTGTAACTCGAACGGTGTTTGATCTATAACATTAATCTTAATCACTATATACTGAAACAGTAATATAAAATATAGAATATGACCGAGACCAAACTAAAGTAGTTCTATGTTAGAAATTTCTTTAGTTTTTATGATTTAATTATTTGACGCCCAAACCAAGATTAATGAGTAGGAAGAGCATTGTGGATATAATATAGAATGTCTTGTACCTATCATATTATTTAATATAGAACAATATCATTATAAATTATTATATAAGGTGTGATATTTGAATTTATAGAGCTATTTTACCATGACATCCTTGAGTCATGCACCAGGAGGGTGGTTCTGACCATGCTCTGGAAACGGTAGGTTCCATGCCACTAGAGTTACCTCTAGTAGTAACCCTTGTGGAACCTACATATATACTATACATTGGTGTGGATTCCATGATTCATGATGAATTTCTATGGTTGATGAAAACTATTCATAGAGCTTCATGACCTACCCCTACTATAGAACAGCTACCGCATGAAGTTTAATAGTTGCATCCATGCACCATTTCAGGGTATAGAAGTCTATAGGATACTGAGACATGGATAGAGTAATTGTGATCTATATTTGGGCATTCAAAGACACCTCCAGATAGTAGGATCAATCTTTCTATTAATATTCTTTATATTTATTAAAATCAAGAGTGGGATGTTTTTACTCGGGTACATCAACATCATGATATGGTTTAGAGAGATTTTCATGCATCATTCTTTGAATTTTTCTTTCTAAAAACATTGATAGATGGCAGAGCTAGGCTATTACAATATCTAGAAAAATGATCACTATCAATTATGTATTATTTTGATCTCATTATCTGTCTTTAGTGTTTTTCATTTTCCGTTGATGCTAATGAGTTTTCAATGGAATAACTCTTTGATGATGGAATCAGGTATGTCATATACACTTATGTAAATTATTTCTGTTTTTACTATTGTATCTAGAACTATGAACTAGGACCTTATTACTAAGCTTAATTTAAGGGAATCATGTAGTACATGACATGAAGATTCAGTGATGATGTTGGGTAGTAGTATTTATAGTGGTAGGAACATCATAGGGAGAATTCTCAATAGAGCAGTGGCAGACAGAGTATCCATTAATTTATGTAGCTCGACCATATTCCATTAGTGTGGTAGGAATAGTAATATAAAAGATTAATATGATCAAGATCCCATCATGTTTTATTCATGTGGTGGGATAGGTCATCTTCAAAGATTTTTAGTGCCTTCCCATCTAATCATAGAGGGAGAGGATCTGCACTAGATCCTCCTTCTAGGGCAGGATCAGTAGCTCTATATCTGGATAGATAATGGAACACCACTTAACATTTTGGTTGAGGTGGTGGAAAATTTGGTGGAGTCTATCCACATGATTTGTAGTGAAAAAATAGAGTACATGCATATATTTTTCATGTTGTAGTACATTGACATGGATTATTCCCTATTTATTTAGTGCATATTGTACCCAAAAAGAATTGATCCAGACCATATATAATTAGTTGTAAAATCATGATATCATTTACCCAAGTATATACATTATTTGATATAGATTAATTCAGTTATTTTATCTTTGTAGTTGTTGTGGAAATCCTTATTCTTCATATTCAGTATTTCTGTAGCATAATGAATAATGGAGCTCTTTTGGGAATTCAATCAATGAGTGTTCTATAGTGTAAGGAATCCCACCATTAGGTATGATGTTATCGTTTTATACATAAAATATTCATCCTTGAGATGAAATGCTTTGATTTAATTATTAAGATGCATTGGTTGGTACCCTATCACGCTTTTGTGCATTGTTATCACAATAGGGTATTGTTTACATTACCATTGGAGATAGTTATATTTACATGGGTGTGTGGGATGTCCAATAATGTAGAGAAAAACGAGATCATCATGGGTTTGGAGGAGTGATAGCCCCAACATCTAGCCATTATATGTATATTCAGGTAATACATCAGGTTTGTTTCCCAACTATAGTAGATTGTTTCTGGGGTTTTATCACTGATTATTTTTTCAATTACCTCATAATAGAGATAGGTTGTGTTCTCTTTCGAACTACTTCCTTGAGTAGCACCAGTATCAATTCCTCATTATAGGATGGCTACTATTGTGTTGTATGAGCTGAAGAGGCTATTATAAGACTTAGAAGATATGTGATTTATATATCATAATACATCTCCTTGGGGTTCGTCGGTCCTTTTCACCATGAAGGTAGACTGTGCCCTTAGTATTTTCAGGGATTCCCATCAGTTAAACAAGTTTATGGTCATGAATCGAAATCCATTACCTTGTATAGAAAATCTATTTGAAAAGCTTCTAGGAGTGAAAATTTTAACCAAGATTTATTTGAGGTCAGTTTGTCCTCAGGTATGAGTTGAAACATCAGGAATAACTCATACAATGTTTCATTGAAGGTATGGTTTTTATGAGTATATTATTAGCTCATTCATTCTCATAAATTCACAAGCTATCTTCATGGATATGATGAATTTGTTTTTTACTTATATTTAGATTCATATTTTTATTATTTTTTGATGATATCTTAGTGTGTTATCTTAATAAACACAACCATGTCGAATATATTGATATCATACAGAATACACTATGAGAGAACCTACTTCATTATAAACTCAATAAATTCCACTTTTGGATCGATAATATTCACTTGATGGGTCATTTCATTTCATAGGGATGGGTATATATTTACTTTGATAAGGTGAGTGTCATAGATTCCTAAAATAATTTCAATGCATTTATTGAAATACAGTCTTCCTTGGGGGAGTATGGTTATTACAAGTGGTTAATTTAAGACATTTATTACCTATAATCACTTCTCAAAGACATAACTAAAATGGGTTCTTCAATTCAATAAGTTATAATGTTGAGAGACAACCATACATGTTTTTAAACGGAGGATACCTTTAGTACCAATCATGATTACGCAACAACTGGGAAAAAGATATAATTTTTATTATGATGAATTAGACATCTGTCTAGGGATGTTATGATATAGGAAGATCAATTCGTGGTTTGTGGGTATCATCATTTGATTGCACTAGAAATTAATTACCTTATTAATGATATCGAGTTAGAGACAATGTTTTATGCCTTGTATTGTTGAAGTAGTATGGGGGAATACCAATAGTCATTAGAATATTATATTTCCTATAATCCTAGATATTTCAATTTAATAGTGGATGGTTTCTACTAAAGGACTCAAACACACGTAGTTGGAGGGTCCAATGATGAGTGTTGGTTGATGGTTCTATTCACTGGGATTGAATATAGTAGCACATGAACATAATTGATAGTCTACCCTTGTAGCATTAGAAGTGACCTATTAACTCAGGGAGATAGTGAAGATGAGGAAACAATTAGATCCAAAAATCTTGGTCAAAAGATATATTGTTTCATGTTGAGGCATTAAATTAGGATGGATCATTAATGAGGATGATGTATTGTGCATTCATGGACATGTCTGGGGTCCTACATACATCCAATATAAATTGTTGTGCAGGTTTCAAAATTCTACTTGGGAAGTACTCCATGGTTTTACCATGATATATCATGAACTATGGTGCCAATACTAGTATCTTTATACAAAAATGTAGATAACTAGAATTGTTAATATGTGTTCCACCAATAATCAGGTGAATGCAGAACATGAGAAATCAACTGGGCTTTTATAGACATTACCAATTCCATAGTAGAAAGGGGATTACATCACTAGTGTATTTTTCTCTTGATTTATGTGATCCCCTTCAGTAAATGATGTAGTATGTGTAATCATTGATAGTCTCACAAATGTATCTCATTATTTTCCTTCAAAGGAGGAAATTTCTATGTATTGCCTTAAAAGGCTCTATGTTTGAGAGATTATCCAGTTTTATGCTATAACGACCCATACCTTACATACATTGTTATTACATAAAAATTGAAGCATACTTATTACAACATATAACAAAACCATGAAAAGACCGTATAGGTATAGTGTCTTTAGAAACTGGAAAACATAAACAACTGGTTCATAAAGCATCTACACTGTCTCCCATTTATTTCATCATATCTATAGTCCCTTTTGGCATATCTTACTTAATAACCTTCTTCCTGACATGGGGAAAAAACATACAAAAGGGTGAGCTCAAATGCTTAGTAAGGGTAAACAAAAGAAAAGTCAATCACATCATATTAATAAGAACATATCTTTTGGAAATATTAACCTACAAAAGAGATCATAATTTTATAACATGGGGTAAAAAATAGTAGTGAAATGTAATCCCAATAATCATAACTTAAAACATGAAACTTTGTGGAATACACACATAGTCATAGATAATCATTTATTATTAGTTAAGACTCATTTACAAGACTATCTTAGTGGATAAAGTCCATTTCTGAACCGAGTTCATTCCGCATTTCATTCAAGTTTCACTGAATCGGTTTAACCTGCCGTTCCAACCATGTCTATCTCATAAGATATAAAATATTTACCCAATGCATTGGAGGGAGATATAGGTCCCACCCATCTCATAATGATACCATTCATATGTGTACCACAAAATCGTAAATCATATATCATTTCATAACCCATATAAGATAAAAATAATTCCATCACAACATAATAAAATCAATGTAATAATAGTGATAGAAACAGAACCCTATATTATCTAAGATGGCAAATAATTTTTATAAAACACTTGAACTCCATTCTTGAGGAAAATATCCTTTCTACTTCAAAAACATTTTCCTTTCTTAACATGTCATAAAATTTTAAACTAAAAGAAGTTTATTAAAAATAAACTTGAAATCTTGTAAAGGAAGCTTCTTGGAAATAATGTTTTAAAAATCCATTCATGTCGTATAAGTTAAAAAAAATTCTTCTCGTACTTTTGTCCGAAAAGTCAAAAAGTACCTCATACGAAAAATGACAAAAGATTCATTTCATATCTTTTACTAAAAACTCACTAAAGAGTAAAATTGGATATAAAATATTTTATAAGGATATAAATATTACATATTGAGGAAACAGGGATGTGGATGATAAAATACACCCCAGTAAATTCCAAAGTATAAACAATCTCGGATAAAAATGAGATTGTGATATTTCCCTTAGCTTAGGTATGATTTGGTTCATAAGTGTCCAAACCTCCTGTATAATGATTTAAATAATGTTATTTACTTATTCTAGAATCATAATTATTTTTATGATATCATATATGGTCATATTCTTAGCTTCTTATTAGTAATATTTCATTACTACTTGTTATTCGGGTGTTTATTACTATTTGTTCTTATGTGTGTTTTGTCGAATAAATTATTATTCTTATTTTTAGGTTATAGATAACTCATTTCCAGATTGGTATTAGTGTAATATATTCATTAATTCAATTCATTTATATAATCATTATGCGATGAAGATCATGTAGAACGAGTCACATCACATCATGGAGACGATATTCTGTACGTAAGCACGAGCGATGATATCGTTTCCATGATCTTGAAATTGTAATGGAGTGTATATATAGAATTTAAGAATCAATATAACTTTACAATAATCATGTATAATTATTATTTACACCATTATACCCATCCAAGGAAGGTGGTGGTGGAAAATAGATTACACCACGGCGTGGAGACGGTATTCCGTACGTACGCACGCGTGGTGATTTAGTTTTCCGTAGGATGGATAGATGGTGAAATACGGTTGTTTCATAATTATAATAACATATAGGTATATGAGTGATACTGATGTTATTACTTCATAATTAAACAACTAAAGAAGAATAAGTGGAAGAAGAAATGAAGATGAAATAATCGGTAACGGACATTACCTCTTCTTTGAAGCGCTTCTTTGAGACCTCCTTTTAGGACACTAAAATTGGTCTTTGAAGAAGACCAAGACCTCTAGGATGTCTCTACGGAAGTGGAGTGAAGAAATTGGCAGGGGTTGGCCGAGCTTGAAGGCCCAAAGTGGTGTGAGTAAGAGGAGGAGGAGGTGCCCTTTTATAAGGGAGGAGAGGGGCTCCTTTGGAAAAACTAAAAATATTATTTTATTATAAAGCCAAATTCTGTTTTAAATAGATCCAAATTGATTTATTTCGAAGCTAAGGTGGGTATGGGTCTAAATCCTCTCATCCAATATAATTTAGACAATTTTAGGTTCCTATTTTAACCTTATCATTTATATTTAACTTTAAGATAGATAATTTTAATTTTACCGTGTCTTTTTGTGTTCTTACACTATAAGGTTAATAAACATACTATAACAAGCCAAACGAACCCCAAGATGTTTATTATTAATATATATAACCTTATATAAGTCATTTGGCCTAACCTTAGATTTTTAGGAATAAAATAACAATTAATAATATAATATTTGTTTTAAAAACAATTTTATGTCAATTTTGACACTATTAAGTAATTGATTTTCGTGAAAATCATAACAGAATGTTTAGTTCTAAAAAAGTTAATTAAATCAATACTAACATTTCATATTAACATATAAAATTAGTTTAATTCATAAAAAGTCTAAAATTACATTTATTAGGGTATTTATGACATCAATTATGTCAATATTTCATTAATATGATAATTATTGCACCATCATTGTGTCATAAATAAATTAGATTATTTAATGTTAAAAATTATAAATAAAATACCATTATGTTGGAAATATTTTTAGCTTTATAATTAATATTTATACTAGAATTTATCTTATGTATTACTATATATTAAAAATGATTTAGTTATTAAACATTGATTTTAACTATTTTAACCCTTCTTTAAATAAATTGATAATAAATGTCCTAATCTAATCCATGTGGGCCTAAATGGTCATATTTTATTACTAAGGTTGTTTTTGGTCGAATTAAAATTATCCAATATAATTAGGACATGTGTTAGGGTAATAATAATATCATTCTTACCCTTAATTACCGTATTTACTTTTAACCGTGGTAAATAAAAGTAAAAAGTTACTATTCACCAAAAAAAATTTCATCTCATTGAACAACATTTTAGTCCTTGATATTAACTGTGTCTCTCAGATTTGTGAAATTCTATTCACAGATGCGGTAAAATTATGTTTTATGAAAAATTCAGTTTTTTTAATTACCATTTAGTGGTTTCACTATTCATCAAAAAAAGAAAGTTTCCAGAAAAATACAAAAAAAATAAGACTAAGCTATATTTGATATTATGAATTCAAAAATTATTTTTATTTTACCAAATTCAATACATATCAGTTATATTAACTAATTCAAAAACTAATTCCCGTCGTCAAAACAAATAGCGTGTTTTTAAAAGATAATAACTATCAAAAGATTAACACTTGTTTATGTCTGGTTTAAATGTGAAATTACATCCAATGAACAATATTGTATTAAATTGTAAAAATATATTCTAAATATACTTTAAAACCATTCAAATTAATAATTTATCATGGTTAATTATTTCGATTAAAAATATTTTTTTAATAAAAATTCAATAAATTTCACTATTCATCAGAATATGAATGTTATCCGAAAAGTACCAAAATTTTACCCTAAGCTAAATTCGATATTCTGAATCCAAAAATGAAGTCCATTTTGAAAAATAAAATTTATAAAATTTTAAAAAGTGGTTATTACTATTCATAACGGCTAGTTTTAATAATATTTTAAAAGCATATCATTATTTAGTGAAACTCGTTATTGCGTTCAACGTAAGCTATCGAGGAAGGTCGTGATTGCGTGTAAAGCAAGAAAATCTAGTGTTGTGTGTAGTGAAAGATTCCTTTGATGATTTAAAAACAAAATATTTCTCATAAAAGTATTGGGTGTTACATTCTACCCCCCTTAAAATGAATTTCGCCCTCGAAATTCGTCACTTTGTAACAAACAGATGAGGATACCTCTCCCTCATCATATCATCAAGATCCCATGTAGCTTCTCATAATTGGTGGTTCCTCCATTAAACATTCACCAAGAGAGTGGTCTTGTTTTGTAGGACTTTTTCGCTACGATCTAGAATCTCTATCGGCTATTCTTCATAAGAATGATCTTGCTCCAGTGGTACAACTTCTGATCTGAGTACATGTGAAGGATAAGGTATGTAAATTCTCAGGAGAGATACATGGAACACATCGTGAACTTGAGATAGATTCGGTGGAAGCGCCAATCGGTAAGATACCATTCCAACACGATCCAGTATTTCGAAAGGACCGATATATCTAGGGCTCAACTTCCCCAGCTTTCCAAATCTCAAGACCCTCTCCTGGGGAGATATTCGTAAGAACACTTTATCACCCACTTCAAACTCTAGGTCTTTTCTTTGGTTGTCAGCATAATGTTTCTGTCGACTGTGAGCTGCTCTTATGTGTTGTTGAATAGATTGGACCTTTTCTTCCATCTCATCAACAAGATCATGTCCTAATAGCTTTCTTTCCCCAACTTCATCCCAGCAAGTTGGAGTCCTGCATTTCTTTCCATAGAGAGCTTCATAAGGAGCCATATGAATAGTGGAGTGAATGCTATTATTATAAGAAAATTCCATCAAAGGTCGGTGTTGATCTCAACCACCTTTGAAATCCATAGAAAAAGTTTGCAACATATCTTCTAGAGTTTGAATTGTTCTCTCAGACTGACCGTCTGTCTGAGGATGATAAGCAGTGCTAAAACTCAACTCTGTATCCAGAGTATACTGAAGAATTCGCCAGAACATCGAAGTAAATCTCAGATCGCGATCAGATACAATAGAAAGTGGTACTCCATGCAATCTTACCACTTCCTTTACATATATCCTGGAAAACTGATCCAGAGAGAAATCCTCTCTAATAGTAATGAAGTGTGCGGACTTTGTAAGACGGTCAACTATGACCCAGATAGCATTATTTCCTTTGGATGTTTTTGGAAGTCCTCTGACAAAGTCCATAGTGATGTTTTCTCATTTCCATTCGGGTATGGGTAATGGTTGTAACATCCCCTAAGACTTCTGTCTCTCAGATTTAACTTGCTGACAAACCAAGCATTGAGAGACATATTCAGCAACATCTCTTTTCATGTCATCCCACCAAAAGTACACTTTCAGGTCCCTATACATCTTCGTGCTTCAAGGATGAATATATAATGAAGAACAATGAGACTCATCCAACATCTCCTTCTTTAATTCGGGGATGGGAGGAACACAAAACCGATTCCTGAAATTTATTATTCCATCACAATCAAGGTTGAATTCAGGAATATTTCTCACCTTCTTTTGTAATTCTACATCTTGTTTCTGTGCCTCTTTAATCTTCACATGTACAGATGGTTGAACATTCATTTGAGAAAGATAAGATTTTTCCCTTTCCATTATAATTCCAATATCCATCCGTTGTAAATCCATAAATATTGGATCTTTTGTGATCCCCATCATGGATAAACTGGCATGGTCTTGTCGACATAATGCATCTGCCACCTTGATTGCTTTCCCATTGTGGTAATGGATCCAGAAGTCGTAATCCTTAATCAGCTCGAACCATCTTCTTTGGAGCATATTCAGCTCCTTTTGTGTGAAAATATACTTTAAACATTTATGATCAGTATATATATCACACCTTTCACCATATAGGTAATGCCTCCAAATATTTAATGAAAATATTACCGCAGCTACCTCCAAATCATGTGTTGGGTAATTTTGCTCATGGATTTTCAACTGTCATGAGGCATAAGCTATCACCATATCATTTTTCATAAGAACACACCCCAATCCCTTCTTTGATTCATCACTATAGATCACAAACCTTTCTCCACTACAAGGCAGTGTGAGAACAGGTGCACTGGATAACCTTCGTTTCAACTCCTTGAAATTCTCTTCACATTCTTCCGTCCAAACAAACTTAACTCCTTTCCGAGTCAACATGGTGAGTGGATTAGATAATAGTGATAAATCATTCACAAAACGTCGATAATATCCAGCCAAACCAAGAAAACTTTAGATCTCAGTTACTGTTGTTGGTCTCGACCATCTTTCGATAACCTCTGTTTTTGCTGGATCCACAGATATCCCCTATTTTGAGATTATGTGACCCAAAAATGAAACACTTTGAAGCCAAAATTCACACTTGGTAAATTTGGCATAAAGCTTCTCCTTTCTCATGGTCTTCAATATAATTCTCATGTGATCTTTATGATCTTCTTTTCTCTTTGAATATACAAGAATATCATCTATAAAGACTACCACAAACTAATGAAGATAGTATCTAAAGACTCTATTCGTCAGATCCATGAAGATAACAGGGGAATTAGTAAGACCAAATGGCATCACTATAAATTCATAGTGTCCATACCTTGTACGGAACGCCGTCTTTGGTATATCCACCCTTTTGACCCTTAATTGATGATACCCTGAACGAAGATCAATCTTGGAAAAGTATTGAGCTCCGCGTAGTTGGTCAAATAAGTCATCAATGTGTGGGAGAGGATATTTGTTCTTGATAGTGATCCTGTTAAGTTCTCGATAATCAATGAAATTTCTCATTGATCCATATTTCTTCTTAATAAATAGAACAGGTGCTCCCCAAGGTGATGCACTAGGCCATATGAATCCCTTATCAAGATTCTCTTGGAGTTTCTTCTTCAATTCCTGCAACTCAATTGGGGCCATTTTATAAGGTGTCTTTGAAATAGGTAAAGCACCTGGTATGAGTTCTATTGAAAACTCAACTTCACGATTTGGTGGAAGACCCGGCAATTCCTCCGGAAAGACATCATCAAACTCCTGTACAATGGGCATATTCTTAATTGTGAGTTTCTCACCAACCATTTGAGATAAATAACCTTCATTCAGTGGAATCAAGACCCATAAGATGCAAGACATTTCCAATGGAAGGATATGTTCATCCTGGCATCGATAAACGATCATAGATTGATCTGGAATATGAAATGTGACTTCCCTTCTTTGGAAATTGATATGAGCTCCATATAAAGAAATCCAATCCATTCCATGAATCACATCAAATCCCACTATAGGAAGGATCACAAGATTTGCAGGAAGCACTTTCCCACAAACTTCAATCGGGGAAGAATTATAAACTTTTGATGCGACTGTTGTGCCATTAGGTGTTGTCATAGCTAACTAAAATCTAATTGTTGAGGTAATACAGTGATACCCTTAGAGAAATCTTCAGAAATAAAAGAGTGGGTGGATCTAGAATCAAATAAAACATTTTCTACTTTAGAGTGGATGGTAAGTGTACCTTTCACCACATCGTTATCGTACTCTACATCACTGATAGAAATTGCATGTGACTTTCCTTTGTCTTTAGCCTTATGATTTTTTTGATGTCGATCATCATCAATAACCCTTAGATTAGGGAATTTATTGGCATAATTCCCCATCTCCTTGAACATGAAACATTGATGTGTAGTAGTTTCATTCTGTGTGTCCCTTCCTTTGTTTTCATCATTAGACATCTTCTTCCCATCATTGTGGCATTAGAATGCCCGATGACCTTCCTTTCCACTTTTGAAACATTTACTTGTCCCTTTAAGAGAACTCCCTTCATGTTTCTTTCCACACATTGATCATAAGGGAAATCTCATCTTCTTTTCAGTGTGCTCTTTAGATTTTCCTTTGAATTTCATTTTCCTCTTCTTATCAAACCCATATGACTGATGGGTTACTCCAATCTATATCTCAACTTTGAGAGCACATAGAACGATTTACTCGTATCTATTGAAGTCCCTTATGGCTAAGGCCCTTAGAAGACTTGGTTCTAAGCCACTAACGATTCGATCGATCTTACTCTCAGGATGGATAATAATACTAGAAGAGTACCTTGCAAGTCTTGTAAAATTTTCTTCACAGGTACCAACCGATTTATCATCCTTTTTCTTCAGTTCAAAAAACTCTTTCTCCATATTTCGTCGGAGAATACGAGGGAAGTACTTATTGAAAAATAAGTTCTTGAACTCATCCCATTCCATGGACTCAATTTCATCTCTTTGCCTCGTATTCTTGATAATATTCCACCATTGATTAGCATCACCTTCCAAATGATACACTGCTAAGATGAATTTATCATGTTCAGAACATTGAAGAACTGAAAATATGTTTTCAGTAGTACTAATCCATTGTTCAGCAACTAATGGATCAGTATACCCGCTGAATGAAGGTGGACGCTGCCTCATGAAGGATTCAATAGAATGTTGCTCCTTTGCTCGTTTAGAAGTCAAGCATGATTCATAGCTTGAGAATGTTGTGTGAGCCTGGCTTGAAGATTTTTTATTCCATCTCCCATAACGTTTGGTTGCTAAGGGGGACAATCATTTCATTTCCCGTCGCATTCCGCATTAACATGGTTCCTTCAGGATCCGACCATTGACTAAAACCAAGAAGAATAGTGTGAGCAACCCTAATTATAATAGGAAAACCACATAATCAAGAATAAAATTTCACGCTTAAGGTCTTATCCTAGGTTATTCATTTCCATTTCTAAAACAATAAGATTATGTTCTATGATTAGACTTATCCTCAGGGTTCTTACTAAGGCTTTCACATCCTAGTTTCCAATGGTTGACTATACCTTTCCTCTGATACCAACTATAACGACCCATACTTTACATACACTGTTATTACTTCAAAATTGAATCATACTTATTACAACATATAACAAAACCATGAAAGGACCCTATAGGTATAGTGTCTTTAGAAACTGGGAAACATAAATAACTGGTTCATAAAGCATTTACACTGTCTCCCATTTATTTCATCATATCTATAGTCCCTTTTGGCATATCTTACTTAATAACCTTCTTCCTGACCTGGGAAAAAACATACAAAAGGATGCGCTCAAATGCTCAGTAAGGGTAAACAAAAGAAATATCAATCACATCAAATTCATAAGAACATATCTTTTGGAGATATTAACCTGCAAAAGAGATCATAATTTCATAACATGGGATAAATCATAGAAGTGAAATGTAATCCCAATAATCATAACTTAAAACATGAAACATTATGGAATACAAACATAATCATAGATAATCATTTATTATTAGTCAATACTCATTCCCAAGACTATCTTAGTGGACAAATTCCATTTCTGAACCGAGTTCATTCCTCATTTCAGTCCTGTTTCACTGAACCGGTTTAACCTGCTATTCCAGCCATGTCTATGTCATGCGATATAAAATCATTACCCAATTCATTGGAGGGAGATATAGGTCCCACCCATCTCATAATGATACCACTCATATGTCTACTAAAAAATCATAAATCATACATCATTGCATAACCCATATAAGATAAAAATAATTCCATCACAACATAATAAAATCAATGTAATAATAGGGATATAAACAGAACCCTATATTATCTTAGATGGAAAATAATTTTGATAAAACACTTGAACTCCATTCTTGAAGAAAATATCCTTTCTACTTCAAAAACATTTTCCTTTCTTAACATGTAATACAATTTTAAACTAAATGAAGTTGATTAAAAATAAACATGAAAACTTGTAAAGGTAGCTTCTTGAAAATAATGTTTTAAAAATCCATTCATGCCGTATAATTTTTAAAAAATGTTTCTCGTAATTTTGTCAGAAAAGTCAAAAAGTACCTCGTATGAAAAATGACAAAAGATTCCTTTCATATCTTTTACTAAAAACACACTGAAGGGTAAAATTGTATATAAACTATTGTAGACGGATATAAATATTACATATTGAGGAAACATGGATGTGGATGATAAAATACACCCCTGTAAATTCCAAAGTATAAATAATCTCGGATAAAAATGAGATTGTGATATTTCCCTTACCTTAGGTCTGATTTGCTTCGTAAGTGTCTGAACCTCCTGTATAATGATTAAAATAATGTTATTGACTTACTCCAGAATCATAATTAATTTTATGATATCATATATGGTCATATTCTTATCTTCTTATTAGTAATATTTCATTACTACTTGTTATTCGGGTGTTTATTACTTTTTGTTCTTATGCGTGTTTTATCGAATAAATTCTTAATTCTTCTTTTTAAGTTATAGATACCTCATTTCCAGATTGGTATTAGTGTAATATATTCAATCATTCAATTCATTTATATAATCATTATGCAATGAAGATCATGTAGAATGAGTCGCATCACATCATGGAGACGGTATTCCGTACGTACGCAAGAGCGATGATATCATTCCCATGAACGTGAAATTGTAAAGGAGTGTATATATACAATTTCAGAATCAATATAAATTTACAAAAATCATATATAATTATTATTTACACAATTATACCCATCCTTGGAAGGTGGTGGTGGAAAATAGATTACACCACGGCGTGAAGACGGTATTCCGTACGTACGCACGTGTGGTGATTTCATTTTCCATAGGATGGATATATGGTGAAATATGGTTGTTTCATACTTGTAATAACATATCAGTATATGAGTGATACTGATTTTGTTACTTCATATTGAAACTACTAAATAAGAATAAGTGGAAGAAGAAATAAAGATGAAAGAATCGGTAACGGACATTACCTCTTCTTTGAAGCGCTTCTTTGAGACATCCTTTTATGACACTAAAATTGGTCTTTGAAGAAGAACATGACCTCTAGGATGTCTCTAGAGAAGTGGAGAGAAGAAATTGGCAGGGGTTGTCCGAGCTTGAAGGCTCAATGTGGTGTGAGGAAGAGGGGGAGGAGGTTCCCTTTTATAAGGGAGGAGAGAGGCTCCTTTGGAAAAACTAAAAATATTATTTTATTATAAAGCCAAATTCAGTTTTAAATAGCTCCAAATTGATTTATTTAGAAGCTAAGGTGGGGATGGATCGAAATCCTCTCATCAAATATAATTTAGACAAGTTTAGGTTCCTATTTTAACCTTATCATTTATATTTATCTTTAAGTTAGATAATTTTACTTTTACCGTGTATTTTTCTCTTCTTACACTATAAGGTTAATAAACTGACAATAACAAGACAAACGAACCCCAAGTTTCTTATTATTAATATATATAAAAATATATATGTCATTTGTCCAAACCTTATATTTTTAGGCGTAAAATAAAAATTATTAATATAATATTTTTTTAAAAAACTATTTTTTGTCAATTTTGACAATATTTAGTAATTTATTTTTGTGGAAATCATAACAGAATTATTAGTTTGAAAAAAGTTAATTAAATCAATAATAACATGTCATATTAACCTATAAAATTAGTTTAATTCATAAAAAGTTTCAAATTACATTTATTTGGGTATTTATAACATCAATTATGTCAATATTTCATTAATAAGATAATTACTACATCATCATTGTGTCATAAATAAATTAAATTATATAATGTCTAAAAATTATAAATATAATACCATTATGTTGGAAATATATTTTTCTTTTTAATGAAAATTTAAAGTCAAATTTATATATATGTATATCTCTATATTAAAAATGATTTATTTATTAAACTTTGATTTTATCTATTTTAACCCTTCATTAAATAAATTGATAATAAATGTCCTAATCTAATCCAAGTGGGCCTAAATGGTCATATTTTATTACTAAGGTTGTTTTTGTTCGAATTAAACTTATCCAATAGAATTATGACATGTGTTAGGGTAATAATAATATCATTCTTACCCTTAATTACCCTATTTATTTTTAACCATGGTAAATAAAAGTAAAAAGTTACTATTCAGAAAAAATTATTTTCATCTCATTGAACCACATTTTAGTCCTTGATATTAACCATGTCTCTTGGATTTTCAATATTCTACTCACGGAAGTGGTAAAATTAAGTTTTATGAAAAATTCATTTTTTTAACTACCAATTAGTGGTTTCACTATTCATCAAAAAATGAATATTTCCAGAAAATTACCAAAAATTAGGCCTAATCTATATTTGATATTATGAATTCAATAATGATGTTTATTTTAGAAAATTAAATACATATCAGTTACATTAACTAATTTAAAAATTAATTCCCGTCGTCAAAAAAATAGCGTGTTTTTAAAAGATAATAACTATCAAAAGATTGACACTTGTTTATGTCTAGTTTAAATGTGAAATTACATCCAATGAACAAAATTGTATTAAATAGTAAAAATATATTCTAAATATACTTTAAAAACACTCAAATTAATAATTTCTCACTATTAATTATTTCGATTAAAAAAATTTGTTTAATTAAAATTTAAAAAATTTCACTATTCATCAGAATATGAAAGTTATCTGAAAAGGACCAAAATTTCACCCTAAGCTAATTTAGATATTCCAAATCCAAAAATGAAGTCCATTTTGAAAAATAAAATTTATAAAATTTCAAAAAGTGGTTAGTACTATTCATAACGGCTAGTTTTAATAATATTTTAATAGCATATCATTGTTTAGTGAAACTCGGTATTGCGTACAATGCAAGCTATCAAGGAAGGTCGTGATTGCATGTAAAGAAAGCCAATATAATGTTGTGTGTAGTGAATGATTCCTTTGATGATTTAAAAACAAAATATTTCTCATAAAAGTCTCGGGTGTTACACATGGTGTTCTATGGACTATTGTATCAGATAGTGATGATCATTTAACTTCTATATTATAAACAGGATTGTAAAGGAAGTTAGATACAATATTAATTTTGTTTATATAATAACACCATGTAATCAATAAGTATTTCAAAATGATGATACAAAATTTATAGGATATGCTTCGAGCATGTTCCCATGATTTCAGTGGATATTGGTAGAATCACCTACCACTCATAAAACATTAGTAAAATGAAAGTTTTTACGATATGATTCAGATTTATAACTATTATTCCTTAAATTCTAGGCCTTGTAGATCACCTACAGGGTGGTTAGAGGTAGGGGATACAACACAACTTGGATATTGTCTCATTTATTAGTCATTAGAGAAGGTTCAACTAATTAGAAAAATATTGACAATGGTCTGGTCTTGGTAGAAGCCATATTTAAAATGTCATAGATGACCTACTGACTCCAATGTCAGAGATTTGATATTCATGAATATATTGACAAGATTGGGACATAGATAGATTAAAATATAGGTGAATCATTCACCTTAGTTGGTTGGACCATTTGAGGTTTTGGAGGGAGTTGGGATGGTAGCCTATCTGTTATAGTTAGGTCAAGGGTATCAATATATGCATGACATATTCTATGATTTACATCTATTATGGTACTATTTAGACCCATTTCACATATTTTAGTATCATAAGGATGAGTTGGAAGAATATTTTCCCTTTGAAGACCATCAAATTTTTATATTGGACCGAAGCATGAAGGGTCTAAGATGTATTTCAGTCCCTATGGAACAATTGTTGTCATAGAACAGAATAGTTCAACATGAGACTTGAGAAAGTGATGACAACATACATGGTTAGTGCCCAAACAACTTTTCAAAATATAATCTTCTACATTTAGAAGGGAATCCAAAGGATGAGTTGTCTAAACAGGGGAGGATGTAAGAACCCAGTTTTAAGTGTGAGGTCTAAATCCTTTAATTATTGATTTAAATTTTTTTTGTCCTCATAAATTTTACCTATTGTATATGGAAGTAATCAAAAGTGTCTAGGTATTTTCCAGATCCTTGCACTCCATTTTTTGGATGAAACGGACTGGTAACACAGTTTTCCAAAACCATGAACATAAGGATGCGTGGTATGGAAAAAGTATGTGGTGTTATATTTTGGGATATAGAGCATGTGATCATGATGTGCACAGTTTGTATAATTATGATCCTAGAAATGAAATTTGGGTTTCAATTAAAAAGTTCCTAGTTTATTAGGTTCACATGGTTTCCCAAACCATGTACCTGATCCGTGAGAGGGGTTGTCCGTAGACAGTTTCATCCACATGATTGGAACATGGATTAGAAACTTTTATGGCCATACATTGCATCTCATGAAAAGTGATTAATTTTAAATTATACTTCCATTCATTTTAATGGGATAACCCTTTCTTTCTCTCTTTATTTCTAATGAGCTTCATTACTTAGTCCTCCATTGAAACTCCTACCATGGACTATGCTAAGCTTTGAATGAACTTCTTAGCTTTGAATTTTATTCTAGTTCTGTCTATTTAATTTGGTCAAAAATTATAATAGATATAATCCATTTCATTCCTTCCATAATCTTTTATTATATCATTGGACCTATTTTTTGTGAGCTAGTATTCCAAATTTTTCTATGCATTTATCTATTTTTCTATTCCCTTTCGATAGGGACAAAATTAAAGGCCAATACAGGATGAGTTTTTTTCAAAAATAATATGGTAGGTGGTCTATGAATTTTATCTCAATTTATTGATGTTCATATTTTTTCATTGTTCCAAAAACCCTGTTCACCGAGTGTTTTCCCAAGAATTAGTATTCCCTGAATTAGTTTCACTATTATGGAATCTAATGACTGTTTTCGATGGATAATGATGGTGGTGGTCATCAACCTCAATTTGATCCACCCCTTTGAGTGTAAATACTATATTCCAATTTTGACATCTATGGTATTATAACTAATACACCCATTGGTGTGTTTGGTTTGACTTCTAAATTGGGATATCATTAATGAATATGGATAATTCATAGTGCTATAGAATTTATGAAACACATATGTAGAATTTAATTGAAAACAATGTTCATAAATGGAATTAGTGATTTACATGTGTTGAACATGTTCAATGTTACCCTTCAACCGTCATACCTTATCATCAATAAATTTAAGGTAATATCATGAAATAAATGGAATTATTAATTTAGAATAATTATTACCTGGAAAATGTTACACTTCGTATTCAAAAACATTGTTCTTGTTATCAATGACATTAAACCATTACAATAATAAATTAAAGTTGATGAAATAAATTAAATGTATGTAGTTAATTGCATTGATTATTACATGGGTAATGTTACACATCATGTATTTTTTTGTGCATTTTTTTAGACCTTTTCCTATTATAGGAGTTTGAAAAATTGAGATCCCAATGGATTCTTGAGAGAATGCCTTGATAAATCAAAGGATTCCAACCCAATAAAAAATATATTTCCATGATATTTTCCTTTTATGATGGCACATATTGATTATACTCATCCCCTTCTAGGAAATTATTCAAATGTTTCATTCAGATTATTTATTAAATGGTTCATGTATTTATTGAATAATGATTGTGAAATCCATTTCTCTTCCATGAGTTATTTGTTTTTGAAACCCCGTTATTTTCATAGGTTATAAACTGATGAAATTATTATGAAACCCATATATTTACATTGGTTATGATGTTACTAAATATTAATGATACCCATTAAATTTCATGGGATATGATTTGATGTTTATAGAACCCATCAATTTTCACGGGTCATGATATGATGAATGTTTTGTGGAACATTCATGTATGATTTCATTATGTGAAAGGTGAAACCAATATCTCCCAATAAAGAATTAGGTAAAAATGGATTTATCTTGAGTAAAATTGTTATGCATGAACCTAATTACATTTTCACAATGCTATGCATTGACATGGTTGCATGTCCATAAGTTTATGCGTGAACATGATTATATGTTCACAATGTTATGAGTGAACATTTTTATATGTTCATAATTTTATACATGAAATTGATTAAATTATCATAGTGTTATGAATAGATATGTTTTAATGTCTATATATTTATAAATGATCAAAATTACATGTTCCCAATGTTAGGCATGGACCTAATTGAATGTTTACAACATCATACATGGACCTCGTCGCATGTCCAAAATTCTATTAGTGGGAATGATTTAATTTCCTTATTTTTATGTGTGAACCAATTTCTACTTATAGTTGTTCATTATGTTATATGATGATGTGTATGCAACAATTCCATGACTTATTCATTTGTTATTATTTCATGGATTATTCTCTTGATTTACTTATGATTCATGCCTTATGAACTGAAAATATATATTCCATAATTCAGGTTTATGATATTTGATATACATAGTATGAACTTCTAATGACCACGATGATTTTCTTATACCCTTATGTTCATGATATAGATACACATTTTATTTATTTATCCTTTTTAGGAATTTGAGCTCACACCTTTTTTATATTTTAGTTTCCTGAGGTTATGAATAATTGTATTTATATAGAGATACTATGTGGGAAGGTATTTTCAAAAAACATTGAAGATATTTCACTGAGCTATAATATTTTTATTCCATGTTTCCAAAACAACAAATATTATATGGTCTTTAGGTAGTAGTTTTTGTAAAATTTTATGTGTTTCTCAGATGTGATTTAATTTCTATATATGATAATATTGGGTCATTATAGAGTGATCCTGATTTCTTTATGGGACTTTTTCCACCATGATGTCTTGGTGGGTTTGTCTGTGGAAATTTTTTATTATGTGATGTTTTATGTTGTTTCCAAATTTTCCATGTTATGATTACCATGCTATACCATGTCTATTTTTTCATGTTTTTTATTCCTACTCTTTTAATTCCTATTAAATATTCCAATTTCTTAACATGTATTATCCTCTTTGTGTTATTACATGTTTATACCATTGATGGGTTTTATACCTCACCCCTTTCTTATGTTTTTTCCCAGGTTATCTCATGTAGTTTTATGTTTGAATGAGTATTATGAAAATGTTAGTGATATTTTAAATAAATGTGATCTTTTTCATGTTTTAAGTTGTTATGTAATGTTCCAAATTCATAAAGACATTATACTTCTTGGTCTTTTTTGTTTTATAAAGTGATTTATTATGTTATTAAACAATTATTAATGTGAAATAAAGAGTATGGGTTTATAGTTAGACTATAAACCCTAGTATAAAAGTAAAATAAAGTGGAAATAAAAAAATTCAAGTAATGAAAATAAGAGAAATATTACAATATAAAACATGATGAAAAATGATAAACTAAGAAAATATGATAATGAATCATGTAATTTTATGTCAAATGTGTCAGAATATAAAACTGAATGTAACACAGATAATATAAAATGATAAAATAATTAAATTCATTAGACCCTAATCCAAAAATCCATGTCTGTCTCATCTCAAAGATCCAATCCCTCTAGAATGAAACAATCAGCATCATGGTCTATTTCCAAGGTCCAAACCTGCATCCATGTAATCTTCTCAGGTACAAAAATGAATCCCAAATAGGGTGTGAGTGAAAATAATTAGGTTGATACAGCAATTTTTAAATTAACATGTCTGATAATATGTGCATGAAATAAATAGATAATCTTGAGTATTTATTATTCAATTAATACAATACTCCCATCTATATGAATTTTAACCCTGATGAAATCTCTTTGATATTATAGTAAATCGATGCCAACCATTGCCACAAATCAATATAATAATTAAAAAACTGGTTCAAGCAATATAATTATTAAATCATATATAGGAAAATCACTTCATATTATCATTTCAACATCAACAATCATTTAATATTATATAATAATTCCATTATCACTAGGCATAGCCGTTTATATAAAAATTTCATCATCATCAGGCACAAACCATTAAATAATAAATTCAGAATCAATAGAAACATGTGTCATAATGGACCGAATAAAAAAACACCAAAATTAACAATGGAAAAATTATCAAATTACTATTTGTTTTTCAATTATCTATTCATTCATTATGTTATGACATAATCTATTATCATTGTAGTGTATACACTAATTCATACCAATTTTCTATAGATATTCCAATATTAAATTAATCTATTTTATAAGTCAAATCATTCACATGAAATCATGTGAGTTATCATGTCATGCTAAGATATACTTTTATCCATTATAATGTTCTTTAATAATCATTGGTATTCTCTCCCTATAGGCAGTCTCAAGCAATGTATCAACACCATTGAACAAAAAAGGATCCAAAGAGTGGTCCAAACATATGATTATCATCAATCATTATTAAATGTTTTAATACACACACTATGATAGAGTAATCATATAATATTCTATATATTTGAAAAAATAAAAAAAACATTGGGATTTTTTATAGAACACTGACATATAATTAATGATTTGTGAAACACACTCAATCAAAAATGCTGATAAGGAATGAAGGTGGAGGTGGTCCTAAGGTAAAACCTGGGTCATACAACATAAATTCTCGGTTCAATAGTATTTAACAGATTTCACCATTATAATGCATAATGGATGGAAGAGAGGGGGGAAAAGAAAAGATACACACCCCAACATCAAGTGTTTGATCAAGACTTTTAAAAGAGAATAAATCACTCCAATATATCCTAGAGTCTCCCTACAATGTGGCAGAGAAATTTTTTTTATTATTTTAAAAAAATCAAATGTAAATGTGGTTTAAATCCACAAATCCCAATAAATTATTAAAATGAAACCCTTTTCAAATGAGAATTTCTCAATTCATGATATATGGTAGAAACAAGTCACCTCGTGTTAAAATAACATCAAACCACCATTTCACGACGATAACAAGTGTCACGGAATGTATCCTTCTCATTAATTGAACTAGATGAAATATTCTACCCACAATAGTATCATATCATGTAACATGTTCAGGAGGTGAATGATTCCAACAAACATCTCTCAACCTACCATTTTTTTAATCCACATGAAAAACCTATAAATCCTTAAAAAATATGGAAAATTCTCATAATCCCTTTAAACATTTATACATGAAATAAATTAATTAAAAAGAAAATTCAACCATTTAATTCTGGTCATTTACCATAAAAATTTATCTCTTTAACAAAAAGAGAGTCGTCCACCATGGTTTATAGAAAAATGTAACCCAACTAAAAAAGATTCATCCAAAACTCAAAGACGGGCATGCTTGGAAATATATGGGATATTAAATTTGTACTCCATATAATAGCTCCTCTAAGAGATACTCCCAACATCACTATGGGGTCTCAGTGAACACATTTGGACACTATGATCGCACATCTGATTCCTTTTCCATTGTCTCCTCTTGAAAACGCCCATTCTACCACAATACTTGAACTACAGTTATAGTCTTTTCCTAGAGACACATCTCACTATTGTCAAAAATACACATCGAATGCTCCTCATAGGAACCATCTAAACTTACATTTATTTCGTCAACATATACCACATTAGAAATGTATTGATGGTATCTTTGAATCCAAGAAACATGAAAAACATCATCCATGTAATTGTAGCACTGTAGAAGAATAAATTGATACACTACTGGGTAGACATATTCCATTATCTAAAACTTCTTGAAAACCCAAGGAATTACCTTACCATATTTCCTAATATTGAGTTTGTTCAACCTATGTGACACATGAAAAAAGACACGATGATGCACCTCAAACTCTAGAGGTCCTCTCTAATGGTTCGCATAAGCATTATTCTTGCTCTGTGAAATCACCAACTTCTTCCTGATCAGTTACACCTACTAAAAAGTATCCTAAGTGAGACTAGATCCAACTCACACTGACTCACCACCCTCTAAACTATAAATTGTTTATCGATAAAATAGTATATTAAAAGACTCAAAATGGGGTATTTAGATCGATAAATGGAAGCTGTTATTATAATTGACCTCCATGAGTGCTAAATGCTGCTCCCACTGACCACTGAAATCCAAAACACGGGTTCATCAAATATACTCTATGAATTGAATAGTGCATTCATATTTTTAGTCATTATGAGGTTGATAGGAGATACATAGAACAATATATGATCCATGATTCTTATAAATACCCAACTAGAACCGAGATGTGAATCGATGATCTCTAGTAGAACTGATATTCATCAAATTACAATGAAACATTACATTATGATGCATGTGAATACAATCCATATCATCAATGTTGAAGATATCCCAGATAGAAAATAAGTGAGATACATTCTTCATTCAATCTGTGATCACAAAAACTACATTATTATTATAAGGGGTATTAGGTTGTCCTATCAGTTGTCCCAGGGTGACATCATCCCATTTCCATTTTTGAATGATAAAAGGTTGCAACAATCTAGTAGGATTCTGATTCTTTCTTTCACCTAATAATTGTTGATACATCTCAACACTAATCCTACTACCAAATTTATCATTACTAGCCAGTAGTACTACCACTGGAGGTGAACATACATTTTTTTAAAACTCAAATGTGCCTGACATCAAGAAGCATGAAACTCTCACATCAGATCCCCACAAAATCTTGTAAAAACCCAAACATGACCCTATATAAGACGAATATTGGAAATACCAATATACTATCATGTTCGTGTCTCCCCAAAATATATATATTCACTCAGATATAATGATTCCAGATTAGATAATTAATCTCTCTCAATAAAATTAAGTAGCACCATTATTACAAATGTGGAACTCAAAACAACTCAACCCTAGTACTTCTGAACATCTAGATGAATGTCGACATAGAATTCCATCATCCAAAACATTTCACAAAACTCAGTTACTACTTCCATTTTTATAATCAATATCAAGGAATTGGCAATGTTGTTTCCATTATTTGGTGCAATATGACTCAAAGTTGAAACACTGTAGATACTCAACCCACCTTCTCTGTTGTTGGTTCAACTATCCCTTAGAAAATATGAACTAGATAAACTTGTAGTCCATGTAAACCAAAAAAAACATCCCTATAAGATAAAGTATTCGTCTTATTAAGGACTACAAAACTGTAGCTATCTCTAGATCTTGAGTAGAATAAACCCTCTCAGGCGGGTTGAGATGTCTAGAGCCAAATCAACCAATTAGTATTCCTTTATTAGAGATATATTGAGTCTAAAATAATATTCATCATAGAATATGCTATATTACATAACCATCATTGGTAATGTGGGGATTTTTTTCTAAGGTCGTCCTTCCCTTCACCTCTTAAAATCCTCTCTCAGAAGCATCATACCTAACAAGTATCTCCCTTTTCATAGTCATCCCGAACACTAGTGCTACCAAATGGGATAATTACCAGATAAAACATTGGTAATATGTTTTTAAACCTAGATAAATTTAAATTTGGAATGCATATTAATGCCACTCCCATGATACCACCACAACAACATTCACCAGGCCCACTGACACTCCATCCTTTGATATGACATGAACCAATATATGAACTTTATCAAACTAGAAACTATATTTGGATAGCATGGAATAATTTTGATCTTATTTTAATGTACTCAAGACAATGTGAAGATGTTTTTCATCATCATCCAATACATGTGAGTAAAATAATATATAATTAACAAAAACATATAAACTAATCTAGAAAATGATGAATCATTTGAATATACAAGGACATGAATATTTATAGTGTGTTAATCAAACCAAAAGACATCACTATGAACTTATATAATTCATAGATACTCCTAAAAGCAGTTCGAGGTATGTCAAATGGTCTCACCCTAAACTGGTTATATCATGACACCTAATTTATCATGTATATTATTTTAGAACCTCTCAAATAGTTGAATAGAAATTTGATGCATGGAAGTGGATACTGGTCTTGGCTACCATATAGTTCAATCTCTGATAGTCAACACACATAAGAAAAGTCTCATCAGTATTCTTTGTGAAATTAAATTAGGAACCCCATGGAGATGTATGAGACCATATGAACCCCTTAGCTTCCATATCTTCTGTTTTAAATTTCAACTCACACATCTCTATTGGTTCTATCATGTAAGGTAGAATATAAATTTTCTCAGATCTCGAAACCAACTTGATCATAAATGCAATCTTTCTCTTAGGTGGAAAGTCGTAATAATAATTAAGAAATACATATAGAATATAAAATACCAATAAAGGAAAAGTACCTGACTACATTCGGTCATAATTATAAAGAAGGATTTCTATATGACCCATATGAAAATAATATTTCTTTAAATTGATCCTCCATGACCACCTTAAATATCTCACTCATCCTTGTGAAAATATATCCCACTTTATAGGGATTGAAAGGTAACACTCCTCTAGTAATATTCAATATGATCATACTATATAATTATCCAATCTATAATAAATATCATATTAAATATTGTCATTTCCATCATAAATGGTTCCAAAAAAAATTCTTACCAACCAATTTTTGAAGAAAAAACATTGCAACATTTTAAATTCTCTAGCCACACTCACAATAGTGTACCAATGGACAAGAAACCATCAAATATTTCAACAACCAAGACCATACAAAATGAGAAAATTAGATAAAATTTAATTTGATGCTCTTAAATAAAAAAACATATGAAAGGGTTGATGTTATAAGAATCGTACTCTAATGGTAAATGTTTATTCATCCAAACTAGCCAGAGTGGACTATATAGTATATAGCAGACTTACCCCTGTTTCCAGGAATCCATGTTGAATCCTCTGGGCTACTCCCTCTGGATGGTAATACCACTCTTGTATCAGAGTACCATGACCCTATCTAGACATGATCAACTTGGGGAACTCCAGAAATCGGCCTGCTGAGGGGTTCATATGTCATTCCTAGAATCTATTAACTTTCAAGATCAATTTTCACTAGCCTATTACTGCATGTCCCTACAAAACATCTATAGGTGGACCATTCCACGATAATCAAAAAAATTCAAAGAATGGTATGGACAGTGTGCCAATTTGTGAAAAAACATTCCACATTCATAGCATTTTAATGGAACACCATTTAGAAATGGATTTATATTTCCTTGATTGTTATTAACACTATTTCCTTAGAGGTTACCATCATATTATAACTTCCTTAAACCATAATAAGATCTCCAAGATCACCCTACTAAAATAGATTGGATTCCATTCTAGGGCTCTCTTAGATTCCCTTATATGATGAGATCTTAATTAATTACAAATAAAAGTATACTCTAATGAAGAGTTTTCACCTATGACTTGATCTCATAGAGAATACAATACTTTAAATACCTCATCTTGAAAATGAAATTAAATACTAAAGATGGCATAATGCACTATAGGTTAGTGAAACATCCGTCGTAGTCCATCACTAACATGCCCTCATATACCAAGTGTATGAACAAGAAGTCCTTATCATCCCTCATCATTTCATTATATAATTGACTAAAAATTTGACCTCAATTTCCATCTAGGATAACTCCTATTTTCCCATCATTCTCTATATTGTCCTACTATACATGGATAGGCCAAGAAGTATGTATGCGACAAGCTTCACCCTCCTATCCATAAGTTTCTTGAGGTTCTTCCAGATTAGCTGGACTAACTCGATCCACAACATGGATACCTTGGATCCTCCTTCCATTGTGAAAATAGGTGTCTGGTGTAGTCAAAACATTATTGTCAACTTAGACTTCAAAGTCATGGTGAGAAAAAGTCTCATATTTCATGGATCACGGTACCTTTAGGACGATTTGATGAATCTGAACATCCTTCTGATCCCCAAGGGAAATATAATTCTCCAATCCTACTGTGTGAGGAGCATGCTAATTTCCACTCTCATGGTGATCAATAGGAAGCTGATAAAGACATGTTTCCTCTACCTAACCAACACAATCATTAGTACAATATATAGTAACAATGAAAGCCTCAATAGGTGATAATAATAGAGAACCACTCACTCATGGTCTCCCTAAAAAATTTTGTATAGGTCATTTAGCATGATTTTAAAGTTATTGTATTCATATTTATTAGATATATCATGTATATAATCTCACTATTCATATAGAAAAATAGTTCACATGAAATATATATGTCCCTATCCTACAAAATGGATGTCAAGATATATCTATATGTGCTTATCATGAGGTATTCATAATCATATCACACCATATCAGGAAAATAGTATAATCCTTAAGAAACAATAACATTTCAAAACTTGTGAATCACCCCAAAGGTAAAATAACATAAAGTGAAATTATTAAACAATATAAACAATATTGTCATCCTTGGGTCGTTAGATTTTCCACCATACATGGTTTTAATACTCACACACCCAATCTAATTAAAAATTACTAACACATCCTAGTATTATTTTTACCATTAAAATATAATAAAGAAATAGAAAATAACACTAATCTCCGATATAACTTTTTATTGTCCCCTGATCCGACACTCTCTCATGTGTTCAAATCAGGTTGGTTATTAGATCCCATGTGTGCCTACCCATATTCTAGAGGCTTTTGACATGCCAGTGGGGTGTATAGAATAGTAGAGAGACTATAACCCTAGTAAAATGTAATAATATATGGTTAATAACCAAAATTATAGTAACATAAATAACATTAATAGTATAACATAGAACTAAAATATAGACAATGAACCAAATATATCAAATAAAAAACCATGTAATTTTAGTATGAATGTTTCTAAATGTTATATTAAAAGTTATACTGATTAAATTTCATGTTGACATAATTAACATAATATCACACCAGTGACAATCCACATGTCAATCATGGATCTGAGTTCCACGCCATTCAACAAGAAAAAATCAACAACAAGTCCCTCTTCACATGTGTATCCTGGAATCCAATTTATCTACATGGGAACCAAATGGTGGCCTAGATAGTGTGTGATTAAAAATCATTAGGTCTACACCATAATGTCTAGAAAAAACAAGTCTGATAATAAGTGCATGCAATAAAAAAATCAGGATTTTTAATTAAATAATTAATAATATAAAAAAATTGATGTGCTTCGGTACCATGCTATAATATATCTAATCATGTTGTGTAACAATGCCAATCGTAACCACAAGTCTATTTCCTTATAACATTACTGGGAAAAGACCTATAATAATTATAGAATATCCAATAAAATTACATTATATAAACATTTCATCATCATTGAGCATAGACACATATATATTCATTTCACCATCACCAGGAATAACCCTTTATAAAATAATTTCAGTATCACTGAACATATACCATTATATAATCATTTCACCATCACATGAAAATCCCTTTATATAAGAATTTGCGTATCATCAGGCATATCCATTTATCTAATAATTTGTGTATCACCTAGCATATCCATTTATATAATAATTTTAGTGTCAAAAAACATATCACTTTCTATAATAATTTCATCATAAATCCCTACACATTTCATAACAGAACGAATAATTCATCGTAACATAAAAAGTCCTAATAGTAAATTTAACCAATTACCATTTCCATTTCAATTATACATTCACTAATTAGGTTAGACTATATGTTTTTATTATCCTAGTCTACATAGATATTCATTATAATTATCACCAATCATTTTAGTTATCAATAAATCCATTTTCCAAGGTGAATATATCATTGGAAATCACTTGAGTTCCCATGTCATCCTAAAACGTACATTATCCCATTATCCATTCTGTTATTATTCAATTTTAGGCTCAAACTATGTGTATTTTTAATCTATGTCTCAACACTTTTGTTTCCAAAAGGATTAAAATATTTTTCTAAAAACATGATAATCGTAACCCATTATTATGTTTAATAATGTCGCACATTTTGTTTTTTCATTCCAATAATATTGAAAATACATGAACAAATAGAAATAGACCATAGAGTTTAATTCTAGACCAAATGCCTTTTTTGGGGATTCATCGAAATATATATACAATTAATTATAATTAGGAATGAAGGTGAAGATGATCAGAAAAAAACACTAGATACAATAAAATTAAAACATGGTTCAACAGTGAATAGGGGATTTGATTGTGATAACAAAGAATAGTAATAAGAAAGGGTAAGACCAAATAAAAGATATCATGAGATTAAACACTTTGTTGAGATATATGGAAGGAAATAAATCAATCCAATATAGCCTATATTTTCCCTAGGGTCTAATGCAGAAACTTATAGGGATGATAAAAAATATATCCAACACATAACATAGTTTAAAACCATTAATCCTAATATATTCATGATTTGAAACCCTTTAATGACATGGATTTCATGATTCATGAGATACACAAAGAAGGTATTTCCTCAGGTTAACATAACCCCAATTGACTATTTCAAGATGTGACCTAGTTTCATTGTTTGTAACCATTACACAACAGTATCCATTTCATGTGTTCTTCTAGAAAATAGTTTCACATCTTGTAACATGTTTATGATGTGAAATTTTCTAGAAGATATCTCCCATCCCAATTCTTTTAAAAACAACCTTAACCACCACTAAATCCTAAAAACCCATGAAAACACCATATATTACCTTCAAACATTTATACATAGATTATATTAATTCTAACAAAAATATATCACCAAATACTTTTTCTTTTTCCTCACCAAATTCTCTCCGTCCCCAAATTAGAATCGGTATGCATGTGTTTTAAAAGATGAAAAAACCAACTAAAAAGATCAACCAAAAATCTAAATGGGACATAGATAGAAAACATTAAATCTCTAAACAATGTTTCAATGGTTTATATGTCTAATGAAATTCATCAAATACCATTGGGTCTAGATTCATGTTTAGTTATTGAGGTGACATTCAAAATTCGATTGGAAAACTAATGAATACTTTTGGGAGAATTTGGTGATCCATGAGGCTTTTAAAATTTATTTGGAGCTCATTTATTTGGAGGATTTCATAAAAAAGGGAATGGAATTGTTTTATGAATTTTATGGTGGATGTTACATGATTTTTAGGATAATGAAATTTCTATTCATATATAATCCATAATATTAATTTATAGTGAGTCATCTGGTTGAAAAACATTGAAATAAATGAATAGTCACTATATCAATTAGAATGATTATTTTTGAACGTATATATGGGATGTTCCATGACCCATAATGTGTTTTATAATTTTAATGTCAATTAAATTTTTCTAGTTCCCCAATATCTATATTTATAAATATGAAACAATGTAGATTCATGTGGTTATACTTGAACTATATCTTCCATTTGTTGATGGTTGATGTTGTAGATGTTAAAAAATCTTAATGTTTATATGGGGTGGATTGTTTTTCTGCTATTTATTCAGAATAATACTTGGTTCGAGTCAGTAATATTTGGGGTTCTCCTCACTCGATGTTTGAAAATGGATGAAATCATCATTTTTTAATGGTTTTTCCTATAGGAGTTCTTATTGTTGTTGGAAAAGTGGTGGTTCTATTTAGATAATGAGTGGAAGGAAATAATGTGGCATGATTCTGATTCAATCAAAAGTCAAATCCATTTATTAACTATAGAATCAAGAATCTTATAAGATTTTGTGGAAGGGAAGATTAATGGTCATAGAAATGTTTTAAAAGGGATGTTTGTTTTCAAACGAAGTTTATTCAGAACCATAATTTCATGTTCGATGAGTAAACATCTAAAAGATTCAGGTTGTGTTATGGTTTTCATAGTCATAATGATGAGATAAGTGGGTACAAGAAATAAATTATATGAAGGATCACTAAAACATATATTCATGGAGTGTATAACATTCATGGTGAAAGGTATTAAGAAGTAGGAAAGGTGTTCTTATTTTAGAAGGAGATATACCTATTATATCATTTTTTAGGCTCCATTTTCTCACACATGATCTATTATAAATAATACATTATTAAATGAATAAATATTGATATAAAGGTGTTACTTAATCAATTACATGTTATAGGTGTTTCAAAAAAACTATCAAGAACATTCATGGTTAAATGAAGGAGAATATATACTAGTTTAGTGGATGAGATATCAAAAGGTTATGTGATTTTCTGAATTTTGACTAGTAGTGTTTACGTTATGTTTTAGGGGACTAAAAATAGAATATAGGGATGTGTCGTGTAGTGTATTTTGATTTATTTTGGGGTATTATAATCATGAAACACTCTAATTCAATAAATAATATGATATTTTATTATATAATCTCTAAATTATATGCGAATGTTAACCCTGACCACATTAATCTAAAAGAGGGGAAACCCAAAGTCATTATTTCATTTCAATTCCAAATATGGAAATAAATAAATTGGTGTCTCTATCACTATAGAAATGAACATTGAATGGTTTTAGTGTTTTGTGAGGTCTTATATGTAGAGGCCTCCTTAGAAGATCATAACTAGGATATAATTTAGTAGTCAAAAAGGTCATTCATTTAATGGTTTTAATGAGTAATTTTTTCAGTATGAGTTTGTTAGCTCAATAATACTAGATTTTATGAAGGATAAATGTTTTGGATAGATTACAATTCTTATGGTATCATTGGAGATTGATGTATTGTAATGATATCATATTGTGGAATATTTTTCCTACAATTATGAACATTTATGTTTATGGAAGGAGAATGAATATTGAAATGGTACATGGGGTAAGTTTTTTAGGATATTTCAAAAAATTAGGATGATGGAAAAGATTATTTTATTTTTAGGGTTTTCAATGGAGTCACATAAATTGATTCATGTGTAATGATATATAATCTTCTAAAAAACTAAGGTATGATTTCCTCAATACGATAGGGATGATCAGAAGTGTGGTGGAGAATATTTTACACATTGAAAAATGAGGATGAATAGATGAATCTATTTTAGATTCTGGTTATTGTATATTAATGAAAGAATTGAGAATAGTGTTTTGTTATGATATTTTTGTTCTTAAACATTGATAAATGATCTAAATTTAATGATGTTATAATTTAGTGTGAGAACTATTTTCACATTCTGTTTTCCAATTTTTAGAATTCATGTTCTTATAATTACACATAATGAAACCAAATTGATATATTCCCATATTGATGATGATTTTTTGGATTCAGGTGAACAAAATATTCTTAACAGATTTAGCTGTAGTAGTATTATAATGGGGATTGGTTACAATAATTTGGAAGGAGGTATGTATGGATGCTTGCACACTGAGGTAGTCACATTCCAAAAGATAGGCTGATTTATCTAGATGTTTAGTTTTGGATACATAACTATAGTTCTAGAGGAAGGTGATGATATATGAAAGTTATAGAATACATAAATATTATTTATTAATGTTTTATAACTATTTTCTAATAATTATAATGGTAAAAGTAATATGTTAGGGTTCATTTTAGTAAAATAAAATGGTAATTGACTGTTGATAGTTAAATAAGATTATACAATGAGTAATTAGAGTTAGTTATAGCCAATGGTGGGTCCCCCAAAAATGTTGGAAGAGGGTTGAACTAGTAGACCTAATTATCCACATTATAATTTGTGGGGTTGGTACACTTTTATTTTATATTGTTCATAAAATTGTGTATTAGTTTTTAGATAGATTACAAAATTTCTAGAGACCCTAGTCCTGAAGGTGGGTGATCATATTTCAAAATAATGGTAGACTAAAAACAGAGAAGGTATAAACTATAGATTCCATAATTTTAACATATCATATTTCATGGTCATTCATGATTTGAGCACATGTGTAAAGATATTTTAATGGAGAAAATTGGTAGGAAGTCATCGATTAGACTAGGATGGATTCCAAACATGGATTCCTTGTAACTTAGACATTTTTTCCTTGAATAACTAATGCTTTATTCTATTGTGAATGTTAAAATAATGTATAAACCATTTTATCCAATATTTATTGTTATTTTTGTTGTTTTTTTATTATTCACATATTCGTATATAATCATTTTTTATAAGATATTTAGAATTCAAACCAAATAACTATAACTAGAGGTTGGATGATTGGTGTAATAGTTGGGGTAGAAAGTCTTCTATGATATGGATGATGTGTTTGGGGGGGGTGTTTATTAAATCAATGTGACCTTGTACCTAATTTGTGTTTTGAAATATTTCTTCCGACTGTAGGAGGTGGGTGCTTTCAAATCATAGGTTATAGGATAATCATTTGGTTCTTGGTTGTGGCATAATTATTCATATTTCTATATCAAGTTGTATAGATATTTATTTTAGTGAATATGATAAGTATTTTATTATATCTAAAACAAGTATAGGTTTTTATAAGAGTACTAGGTTCCACTTGACATGTGGTTTATTAGTTTTTCTGGTGAATCTCACTAGAAATATAGTAGAGTTCCCAGGGTTTCTAAGTCTATTGAAAGAGTTCCATGACCATCGGGTCTAGCAGCATGTTCATTTATTAATGTGACATATATAATTTGGCTATAATATTGGTGATGACTCAGAAAATATTGTTTTTGGATTTAGTTGGAGCACATTTTCTATAATGGATTTAATTGTACTGGGTAACGTATAATTTCAATATTTTTAATGAGGAATATTTGGACATTGAAGGATATTGTGTTTACTAATAGTAATGACCATAGAAGTTCCAATAGTAGTAATTCAAGTGATGTTGAGATATTATTAGTACATGAAAGTGAGTTTAGTTATTGTTCTAAAATGTTGAGTTTATATAGGACATTACCTAGTGGGAGGTGTTTGATGATTATATAATTGAAATTATGATAGTTCTTTAGTTTCTATATTGTTTCCCCTCGAAATTTTGGGGATGACCTCCTTGATGGGAGGTTCAAACATTCCGATCAGTTTCTAATTGGTTTGTTCGTGGAACCGGAAACATCCAATGATTCTACATCCATTTAGACCTACTTTCCAAAGTTAGGTGCTCATTACTTTGTGGATTGATGAGGCTTAGGAATTTTCATTGGTCGAGAGGATGGGTGGACGGACTCACCAGACCTTTTTGCGGGGAATTATTGTCTACTCCGGGACTTTCTTTATAGATTTAAGTTATGTTCGTGAATCCTTATTAAATTACCAAGTATAAAATGAGTTTTCCTTTAGATATGACCATCAGTGATCGATAGGTAGGAAATTTAGAGAAACATTTATATGTATTCGATGTTCTTCACTGATAAAGAATCATATGTATTTGTTAGAGATTCTTAGTCAATGGTATCCTTTGATACGTAAAAGTCTCTTGGTCCTAATGATGACCATACTGGTTTTAAAGCCACCAAGTGGGGCACTTGAAGTTTATTGTCATTCAGAAGGACATGAATTATTTCAGAGTTGGGATCGAACCCACAGATGGGTTACCTACGTATCCTTTGTTTATAAAAGGAATCAGAACCCATGTAGTTCTAGAAAGGGAGTATGATGTTTATGATTGATGGCTCAAAGAAGGATGTCATAATTACATTTATACTCTAACCTCATGTGAGTCATGTTCGAATTAAGAAACAAGAGGTATTGGGAAAAATCAGACAATTGTGCCATGAAAGATGCAATCATAAGAAATAATTCGGGGCTTATGTATGTATGACTATCCAGATAAATGAAGATTAGGATTTACTTCAGGGAACAAATCCTGGAATAGGGTCCATAAAGGTATATGTGCTTAATGGAGATTTGAATACTCTATCTTGGGGCTTAATATTAAAAAGGAGTCCCAAATTAGGAGAGGAATTATGATTGGGTTTTACTTCTGAAAATGAATCACAGATCAAAGGTAAATTAGGACTTGTTAAGATAAATTACGACTGGGGATTACTCATGAAAAGGAGGCCCAAATTAGGGGACTGGGGCTTACTCCTAAGGAGGATACTTATGTTATTGAGTTCTATCATCGTAAAGGATGAGGTTGAATGAATAAAATCTCAATATTTAATGACATAAAGATGTGAAAACCACTAGATTTTGAGAGTTATTCCACAGAATTCCTTTCAGTTAAGGGTGTCAATTCAAGAAATCATTCCATAAATGGCTTTGAAGAGTGTCCTGAAGACTGAATCTTGAATAGGAAAGGTGGAATAAAATAAGAGGGGTGAAATGGGCAAGAAGGGAACCCATGGAGGCAGAGGTGTGCAAGTATTGGCAGGCACGCAAGTACTGCGTGGGCGCGCAAGTCCGGTTCGCGCAGGTATACATGCGCGACACATGGGTACTTGTGGGGCGGTTAACCAGCAGGGTGATACTTGAGCGAATCTTGATTAAAGCCTTTAGAATACTCTTGAGGTTCTTCCAGAAGAGGGGCACACATGTTCTATTTAAGGAGTAAGGCGGCGCGCAAGTGTGGCCTTTTCCCTTAAGGGCTGTCCACTCAGGTGCGCAAGTGTTGATGAGTTTCAACACATAGGCCTTCCTCCCCCTTTTTAGATCTTCTGTTATAGGTATGAAATTACCTTATAAGTGTTTCGGAACCATTGAGACGAGAATAGGGCACCGAGAGCTCAAATCTGAGTTTTTGGAAAAAAATCCTCCTCGATTGGGGGCCCACAGGGTCTACTTATAGGCTGGAGAAGTCCTGGGCGGTTATCCCTTAGGTCGCGCAAGTCACTTGCGTGAACACTAGGCAGTGCACAAGTATACATGTGCGACCGTGAGGGACCATGCACGACCTATTGGAAATGTTCTCCTTGTTCATCCCATTGTTGACTGTTTGATGTATCTTCAAAGGATGAATCAATTTGGACTAAGGTATTTCCCTTTTCCAATCATTAAGTTCTGTGACGAAAAGAGCGTCAACAAAAGTCCCCCCTCAGAGTTGGATCCAGAGAGAAAAGAGGATTTAACTCTGAGGAAATGATGAAAACCAATGGAATGGCGGCATGCAAGTCTTTTCAGTGCAACACTGGGCGTGCAGGTTCTTTCCGCACAGGGCTAGAGCGTGGTGGATGGAGCATGTTGGGTGGAGGCGCGCAGGTGAGCCTCTTGGCCTATAAATATGCGGTCCATTGCCACACATAGTATCTGATTCCGGATTCTCGAGCTCTTTCCGCGAAAGTTACCTTCACCGTGCAAGTCTCTTCTTTCCGTTGTTTCTTCGCCGACACACTGCTGTCAAGCTAATATGACCTGCGCGGTGACACATGCATGACAGAAACTTGTGCGGCACATTTAACAAATGCACGGCACATCCATACTTGCGCGCCATAATGCCTTAGACATTTTTTTCCAATTCTTTCACAAATTTTATGAAAAATCAACGTACTTAAAAGTTAATTTATTTCAACTTTTGTGCAGAATCAATGGCTCTTAGACCCGGAATAGTTGATGAACTGGCTGGAAAGCGGATAGATGATATGATGAACATCATTGGTCATGATTATTATACCGTCAAAGATAGAACTCTTCTGGATTTGCCTAAGTATTTGACGAAATATCATTGTGACTTCCCACCGAGAACTTATCTGCCTTTGTATGGCTATGGTCATCTGCCGGAAGTCACCATTCCAGAAGCAAAGAACTATCTTCCATTTTCGTGGTTTCAGAATTACACCAACTTTTCTTCAGAAAATATCTCAGGTGGAGGAGTATTTCTAAATGCTGGAACAGCGGAGAAGGCCCACATGATGCATCATAGCTTGTGCACACCATATCTGAAAGATCATACACCTGAGCTGAAACCACATTGTCATCCTTCAATATTCCGAAATGCTCAAATGGATCAATCCAAAGGCCGGATGAAAAGTTGGGACTTCCGTCCTGGGGGAGGCGTGAAGCCAACTAGGATGTGGGCATACTGGGTGCGACAAACTTGTGCAGAGTTTGTTGAGGATCTAAAAGGAGTGGCGATATACGAAGCTGTCTGGGTTGGGAAACATATGTTTACAGACACGATAACTTAGTGCCGGAGATACTCAGCCACAAGAGCCAAGCAACTAATTCATTACATCTAACTCATGGAAAAGTAGGAATCAGTCTGTGGGATGTCCACAAGATCTCATGGGATCTAATTTTGGGCGATATGTATGATGAATTCATTCCTCCCAAGGTGACTTGGAATGATTTAGAGAAAACTCTTGCTTTAGCTCGGGAATTATTTAAGATCTTCCACAGGCTCAAGAGTTCAGAGACCTCATTGACTCATTCAAGAAAGGATATTCATATGTAGGAATGGATTAATATATATATTATTGAGAATAAATAAGGCGAGAAAAAGGTGAAGGAGCAGAAAGAAAAAGGATCCAAGAAAAATAAATCCACGGATAAGAGGCCAAAACGTCCTACCACCTACCCAAAACCTGAGAAGAGGGGTGCTCCTGGCACATTATGTTCAACTCTAGAAGTGGGAGAGTTCGAGAAGTGGGGATATGAGGAAAATCAAAGAATCCCAAAGAAGACTCGTATGGAGAGATTCCTAGAATTGTGGCCCAGTGATTATCTCTTTCTAGTCAGGGATTCGAAGGGATGCGTCAGGCCAAGGACCTTCGTCATTGCAGCAAAGATGGCTGAGGGAAAAATGGTTGGGTTGGCTACCCCCATTTTAGTAAAGATTCAATGGAGTTTACTTTATGTCTTCATGGGTAAATCTCCTTTAAGAATAGTGGGGCCATTCCATGTTTTATGGGGATGGATCGCCACTCACTTCTAGACTTACAATGTACAGAATGGATTACAAATTCGTGGATGTTCTTTCAGGTTTTCAGTGTAAGAATTCTCTGGAGTTGCTCCATTATATTTTACTGACTACGACATGAAAGTGAGGCTGAGGATGTTTAAGGAGTTCAACTTATTTCCCTATGGAAGTCCGCCAACTGGTCGGTTTGATGATGATGGAACTGCCCATTTGGATTTGAGGGCATACATGCTAGCATGAAGGGATGGTCTGCTAGTTTCCAGGATTGACAGAGAAATCATATGCAAGGAATATGCTCCATATATATTTTCACGTCAATTAAAATGTATGCAATAGATTTTTTTATCTCCTCCAGTACATGTCAGGTTAGAGCAACATCCGATGATTTCTCGGCAACTATGGCTACTAACATCAATGGAGAAGACTGGGGCAGTATTTGATTTACCCGCTAAAAAAGCGGCACATAATTTGACTACATATGATGTCGAACACTGGATAACATCGTACCCTAAATGGATATTGAATCACCCCGTTTATCATGTGGGGAAAAGGAAGAGGACTGTAGAGAAAGAAACCCTTCCACGTGAAGGTGATGCTTCCCCACCTGAAGTTGATTCGACAAACTCCTCCTCTAGAACTGATTCACCGGATTCCCATGATGTGGATGATGAGGCACAACCAGCGGCAAAGTGGTTTCGTGCACGATATAATCATCCAGCCAGAATTAAAAGACTCACTCCATCAACTCCTAGTGAGTTACTTCATTGTATTAATTTAATCACTGCTACATTATAATGAAATAAGTCTTATTTTCTTATTCTCTATTTGTAGTTGCATGAGCTGGGATGAAATTGAAGTCAAAGATTGTAGGACCTTCCTCGCAGCCATCATATCTATGACCAGAGGTTGTCCAGCTATGGCAGAGTTTATATTGTGGAACTGAGACCGCCAGGCTAGATTTGTGTGAGAGCCTACAACTTCCTGGAATAGGGAATCTTATGGATTCTACAAATCTTCATTATGAGGATAACCCTAATGAAGTGAAGGCATACATTATAGATCTAGAAATGCTCATACAAGCCACTGATGAGTCTGTTCCTGTCACAAGGCGGGTGAAGGAAATGATTGATCGTGGCGCCACTGAGGGGGATGGTGGTTCTGGAGATGAGGAGTGGCATGAGTATGTGGCTCCTAAATATGTAATTTTTCTTTCCTTATTTTCCTTGCAACTTAATTCCATTCGAATATTTGTTACTTAAGGAAGTTATTTTCATCATCTTGTAGCTTTTACAGAAAGGAACTGAGGTTCCTTCACCACAGTATAGCCCTGGTGGTACTTCCATCGGGGCTACTGCTGATTCTCCTAGCGAACCGGGCGAGATATCTCCAGGCCAGTAGGCAATGAATGAGGTGTTGGACATAGCCTTCCATTCGCCAATACATGTGCCAATAAGGGAGACTACCGATACTCCCAAAAAACCAAAGATGCAAAGGCAACGAAGGAGGAACTCCACAGCTAAATGCTTCATCAGCAGTGGTAAGTCCTTCGGGTAATCTTGAGTTTATACCCATGACCACATGATCACTCATATTTCTGGGGATTGCAGGGGATTCTTCAATTTCCCCCTTGAGGTAAAGAATTGATCCTCCTTCAAATACCATGGAGGGTGCTGTGGAACAATCATTCATCCAAGCTGACTTGGCTGCTCCTGGAGAAGAGCTAGCATCTATTCCCAGTATCCCACATGCTGATATTGAAAGAAGAGAAGAAACTGTGTCTGGTAAGTCAACAATGCTTCATAAAAAAAATTGTTGAATGAAACACCGATTGACTTCCATTCTATGATACTTCAGGTTCAATTCCTGCATTAGATCTTCTGGCGACTATTTCAACTGATGCAATTGATGGTGTGATTTTACCCGAAGATGTTATCCAGGGTTAGGGGTTGCAGGACGTAAGTCGTCAAGAAGACACATCAAATTCTCCCACTGGTGAGACTAACCGGGATTCTGAAATATCATTGGATGAAATGATAAATCATGGCATGTATTTCGAATAATTTTATGATCATGCTATGATTTAATATAATTTTGAAGACCTTGGGCGTGAGTGTTATCCTTCGCCCAGTAAATTTTCTTATTATTTACACATCTAATCATGACTGAAAATGATATGCAGTTCCATCCATAGAAACTTCTGAACATCCAATACCTGAAGAGGGTGTGGACATTGATGTCAACCCAACCATTACAGAAACATTTGCTCAAGTAGAGCTAACCCATTAAACCCTCCTGAGACCCATCTTGATGATCCTGTTGAGACTGGGAAAAAAGGGGAGGATTCTTATCAAGTTTCTGATCCACCATTGAGAAGGGATAACAATATTTGTGATTGTACTTAATTTTCAAGAAAATCAATTATTTTGTTATCCATTGAAGGTAACCAGTGCTTTCAATTAATCATGCATGGACGTCAACTCTAGTGGATAGAACTAGAGGTGAGGCCTCAGCCTCTACCTAAACAGCAGTAGAAGGTTATGCAACCAGGGTCAGGGGGGAAGAAGCTGAATAAGGCACTTCCTTAAGTGCATTAATCCCAGATTACATTCCCCCTATGATGATGATATTGAATCAAACCGAGAGGTGCTTATGGCGCATAGATTTTCACGATGTAAAGCATTGAATAATATATGGAAAATCATATCCAAGTTTCCTTTAGAGGATCAATCATCAAAGATCCCTCAATTGTAGTTCCAATTCATCATGCTAGGTCTTGGCAGTTTTGGATATCAAGAAATCCATACCGCGGTGAAACAATTCATATTCAGGCGAGAGTAGGAGAAAAAGTGTCACAAAGATCTGACCAGGGTGAAATTATCAGTCAACATTGGAGAATTTGAGGCTTCTATATCCCATGATGAGGCTGACTATACTGCCAGGATGAAGGAGATGAAGCATAAAATCAAAGAAAAAGTCATCCAGAAGATGCACCTTCTGCAATAGTTAGATGCTGTTACTGGGGAACTTGACCAACTCAATAATTCACTAGAGGGAGTTCAAACGAATTTTATGAAGACCATTGAGGATGCCAAGAAAGCACTCCATCAGGCTAAAAAGATTGAAGTTGGTCACATACATGAGCTTCATGTAGCTGCCGATGAAGCTCGGGATGCAGTTCATCAATTGAAGACTTATGTTGAAAATATTTTGTAATTCCTTAGAAAAGATAAGAGACTCCAATCTATGGATGTCCTTCTAATTATTGTGCATCAATGAAAAACACATTCACCTTCAATCATTTGTGCACGCATTTTCTTAATACCTGCTTTAAATTTTTCCTAAGACAATGGTCCTAGTAAGCATAGTATGATTTTTACTAGGATTAATGTAAATAACCCTACAAACATTAAATCTTTTAATTGCTCAATATTACCTAAATCATACAAAATGTATGTTTAGTGAGCTGGGACTTTACTTTTATTCAGAGTTCCCTCGTCTTTTGTAGGAAGTTTAAAGTCATGCACGTCGGACATTAAGAGGCTAATGTTTAAGGTCGAAAAATCTATGACCGAATGAATTAGAATTGACTCAATTCCTTGACAATTCATCTGAAAACATAGTACCATACTCAAGTTATGAGGGAAAAAATGTAAAATATGACTTAAGAATATTTGAATCTTAGGAATGATATGAAAAAGATCTAAAAGGCATCAGAAGAAGTAGTTTCCAAGAATGAAGTTACTATTATTTAACAAACCCATTAGGGGGTTGAATTATGCACGACCACTTAAGGGCATTGGCTGCATGGTCAAATAAATAGTATCTTTTGGATATCAAGTCTTTTATGTAGGCTGTTTATGCAAGGCCGCCTATGGGCATGTGCTGGATAGTCAGGAAAAAGAACTCTCAGAAATTTACATTCCTCGTGCCAAAATTCAGTGAAAGTTTATGAAGATTCATATTTTCCTAAGTATAGAGTTTGTTGTATGGAAATAGGTACTTGAAATATGGAAACTATATTTCTAAACAAGATTATCGACGAACTGGATGGATATTACTCCTACAATGGTCTGACCCAAACATAGGGAAGGATAATATAAACCATATACTTGAATACTTTCAGATCATGAAAAAGGATATGGGAAAAATATGTTAAGGATGGCTATTTTTTTTCGGATCCATACATACTGTCATTTAATACAAATAAGGAAAAAAGAGGAATTCTTCCCAGGAATGAAGTTACCACTATCTGACAAACCCGTTAGGGGGTTGAATTATGCAGGGCCACCTAAGGGCATTCGCTGCATAGTCAGATAATAGTATCTTTTTTCTAACAAGTCTGTTATGTTGACTATTTATGCAAGGCCGCCTATGGGAACATGCTGCATAGTTAGGCAAAACAATTATCAGAAGTTTGACATTTTTTTTACTAGAATTCATGAAAATGGTTATTAAGATCTGAAAATATTTAATGTTAGGATTATGACACATAAAGATGGGTATTTTCCAATGTATACAGAGATACACAGATCAATGCAAACCATAATCTTGTTGTGGCTGGGTCCTGAATTGAAATGTTGGACTTCACTACGTATCCCATAAAGATGGGAATCAAGCTCATATGTAGTTCTTAAATTACAGTTTAACTTCATGTGGGATTAAAGTATTAGAGAAATTATTTTAGGGTCATAGAGCATGGTCCATTGTAAGAAATACACAGTGTGTGTTTTCATAGGGACTTTTCAGCTAGGGAACTGAAAGTTGAATTTGGGGTTAGGCCCAAAGACATGGGTCTAGATTCGAGGGATAGTCGAATGTTCCTACGTATCCCATAAGGATGGGAATAAAGCCCACGTAGTTCTAGATATACCCTCTGTACAAATTTGGTTTGTACATGTGATCTGTGAAAGGGGACTTTAGTACAATAATGGTTTAACAAAATATAATAGGTTTAGGCATTGCCATGTATGCACGTATTCTTTGAAATGAAACATGATTGAAGAATCAATGTAAATAATGGTTCTGTCTCAAGTGAGGGTGTCAAATAATATTGTAGTTTATTTTCATAGTGGACAAAAGTGTTGAATAGTTTAACGTCGTATAACAAGGACAAAAGTGAACTAATGTAAAGATATCGATTCTAGGGGCGGTTTCACGAATCAACATCATATGAGATGGAGGTGAACCGATGTGAAGAGATTGATTTTGGTCTTGAACCTTGGGAGGTTTCCTACATACCCAGCCTGGAAAGGTAGGATCAATGTCCGCATAGTTCAATTAAAGAATGAATTAATGATCATGTTGTTCTTGGGGACAACGACTTAAAAAAATTATGTTGTTGGGACTTACACATGGTTAGTAGCCCAAAGAGAGTGTTATGGTTGAGGTTTGCTCTATGCTCACATGAGTCATACTCGGTGTGAGAAACAAGAGGTAATAACAACCATAACGATGCATAGTTTAATGTCATGTATAACATATAAAGGGACTATGCAGTTTAAAGTCTTGCAATTAGGACTATTGTTGCTGCATAGTTTAATGTCATGTAGCATGGACAAAGTACATTTTAATGTCATGTAGGACATATCAAGGACTTTCTCTACAGTTTAGCGTCATGTAGTTAGGACGATGGGGACAATATAGTTTAACATTAGGTTGGACGAAAGGGGGACTTTGCAGTTTAATGTCATGCAGTGAGGACAAAAGAGTAGATCATTTCATGTCATGTTGGACGCATTGGGGACTTTTTCCACAGTTTAACGTCATGTTGGATGAAAAATGGATGATATATTTTAGCATCATGTTGGGAGAAAGTGCGGATAGTTTAAGGAAATATGCATGCACCGTGGATGGTGCAGTTTAATGTCATGCTGGACAAAAGTGTAGTTTAAGGTCATACAAGACCTTTGATGATTATGTAGTTTAACGTCTTTCCGGACGTAAGGTACATTTATACAATATATTGTCATGTAATTAGGACATCATAGTTTAACATCTTGCTGGACGTAAGGGACTTTCAAATAGTTTTGGGTCGTATGCATGGACTGTTGATGATGCAGTTTAAGGTCATACTGGACCATTGATGTAGTTTAAGGTCATACAGGACCTAGTTGTAGTTTAAGTTCATAATGAACCATTTAGGGAACTTTTTCACATTTTAACGTCGTGTGGGATGAAATTAATGAAAATAGTTTAAGCTCATATGTATGGACCATTGCTGTATATTTTAACGTCATATAGCAAGGACAATGAAGGAGTTGTGTTTATACAAAAAACATCTTCAAAAATATGGCATTGGTTGGAGTAGTGATGAGTTCTCCATCCATCGAGATTAATGAATAAGCTCTATTGGAGTAGACCCTATGTATTGAATAAGGTCCTTCCCATTTTGGCTCAATCTTGGGAGGTTACTTTCCTTGTATCATTGGAGTTCTGATATGTAATACCAATTCTCCCTGAGTGAATGAAAGAAGATGAAATTTATTGTTAAAAGCTCGTGCTATTTGATTCTGATAGACTTCTAAGTGGTGGAAATTGCACAATCTTTTCTCATATAACTGCTCAAATTCATTAACTCTCTTTTGAGATTGTTCATCTGTAGATGATTGATCACAAATGGAAACTCTGAGTGAGGGTAGTTGAACTTAAATGGGCAATAAATCTTCCATTCCATATACCAATGAATATGGAGTTGACCGAGTTGCAGTGCAGGTGGTAGTCCGATAAGCCCATAAAGCATGAAAGAGTTTATCAGGCCATGACCACTTATCTTTATCCACCATCTTTTGTAGTATATTTGAATGAGTCTTATTAAAGGATTATATCTGGCCATTGGCCGATGCATGATACTAAGATGAATGGTTGGATTTGATGTTGTATTTTTGATACAACTTCTTCATCTCGGATGAACAAAAGTTGGTGCCATTGTCCTTCAATATGGTATGAGGGACACCAAATCTAGTAATGATCATAGACTTGATGAATCCAAAAACACATTTAGAACTGACTTCCTTGAGCGGTATTTCTTCTTCCAATTTGGAAAAGCAGGCAGTAGCAGTAAGAATGTACTTAAACTACTTGGCCATAGCCTAAGGGTAAGGTCCCACCACATCCATTCCCCATGTGGAAAATGGCCATGAGTATTTAGCCGTATAAAGCAATTCAGGAGGTTGATGAATGAAGTTGGCATGTACTTGGCATGAATGACACTTCTTTGTGAAATCAACACAATCTTGTATCATTGAAGGCAAAAAGTATCCAAGCCTATGAGTCTGATCAGACAGTCTATGTCCAAATTGGTGGGCACCACAGACTCTTACATGCACTTCTTTCATGACAGCCATTGTCTCTTCACCATCAATGCATCTGAAGAGAACTCCATCAAAACCACGTTTGTAGAGAATTTTCCCTAGGTGATCTGGGCTATCATAAAGAGTAAAATTGACCACACGTTGCCAGATTTGTTCTTTCTCAGCTCTATCAGGTGGAAGTGTTCCATTTTGATGGTATTCCATGATAGGTGACATCCATCCTGTATTATGACCATACAGTTCAAAAATGGGACTAATTTCATTAATTTCCTCTGTTCTAATACAAACATAAGGTGAAATTGCTTGACGGAGGGCAATACTGATGGTTGTCTCTTCCCAATTTGGATCTTCCAAAGTTGTGGCTATATTAGCCAGTGCATCAGCTCGAGCATTTTGTGATCTTGGGAAATAAGAAAATGTCGTTTCCAAAGGGAATTCCGCCATTAACTCTCTAATGTAGTCATACAAAGGGATTAGTTCTTATTTTTTGATGGCATAATCCCCCTTGACTTGTTTGATTACCAGGTCTGAATCACCTTTCACCATTAAGTGATTCACTTGTGCTAGAAGTGCTAATTCCAAGCCTACGATGAGAGCTTGGTACTCTGCTTCATTATTGGTACCACCTTCCCACAATAAGAAGGAATAAGGAAACACTGCCTTTTTCTAGAGAAATGTGCACAATTCCTAAGACAACTTTGTTGAATTTAGGATTTTCCATTTTTCAAACTGTTGGACTTCTGGAAGCTCCATCAAAATACATTTCCCACACATGAGGTCATTCATGAATAAAGAAGACATCCTCATCAGGGAGTTCAATATCTAAAGTTGTGTCTTCCACTGAAGGGTGTTGAGCCAGGAAACAGCCAGAGCTTGGCCCATTATTTCCTTTTGAGACACATATTGAAGGTTGAAATGCTGCAAAATAACTTCCCACCTTTCTAGACTTCCTGTAAACATTGGACGACTAAGGATGAATTTGAGCGGGTTATTGCGAGATACCAATTGGACCTCGTGATATTGCAGGTAGTGTCTCAACTTCTGAACTGCAAAGATTAATTCCAGGAAGCTCTTCTCAATATTTGAATACCGGGTTTCTGCTTCAATCATAGTTCGACTGAGATAGTAGAGGCTGTTTTCATTTCCAGCATCATTCTTTTGATCAAGAAAGTCACCCAATGATCGCTCTAGAGTTATCACGTAGAGGATAAGTGGTCTTCCTTCAATAGGTGGAATGAGTACCGGTAGACTCAAGAGGTATTTATTCATATTATCGAATGCTTCTTGACATTCTTCAGTCCACTGGTATGTGACTCCCTTCTTCCTCAATTTGGTAAAGGGTAAACTTTTTCCTGCTAAATTGGTGATGAAACGCCGAATATAGGCTAAGTGTCCTTGATGTCCTATTAATTATATCAAATTTTGAGGAGGTGACATTCCAAGTATTGACTTGTCTTCTCAGGATCGACATCAATACCACATTGTCGTACAACAAAGCCGAGAAATTTTCCTGAGGTTACCCCAATAGAACATTTTAAGGGGTTCATCTTCAAATTATGTTGTCGAAGCTTACGGAATATGACTTCCAAATCAGCCAAGTGATTAGAATGTTGTTTGGATTTAACTACCAAATCTTCTACATAGCATTCAATAAACATCCCTAGGAAGGGTATAAAGATACGATGCATGGTAAGCTGATAAGTTGCACCTGGATTCTTTATGCCAAAGGGCATTACCTGGTAGCAAAACACACCTAGAGGGGCTATGAAGGCTGTAGATTCCTCATCTTCTGGGGCCATTTGGATCTGATTATATTCGGAATATCCATCCATGATGGAAAGTGCTTCATAGCCCGCTGTTGCATCAATTAAAAGTTTTGTAATCGGAACTGTGAAATCATCCTTAGGACAATGCCGATTAAGATCTCTGAAATCGATGAAAACTCTAATTTGTCCATTCTTCTTCTTTACAGGGACAGTATTAGCCAACAACTTCGGATATTGAAATTCTTTGAAGAATTTAGCTTTGATAAGCTTATCCACTTTAGATTCAATTTTGGAAGCATAAATTGGGTGTGTGCTTCTTGCAGATTGCTTAAATCCTCGATGTTCTTCTGGTAAACCCAAATGATGATTAGAAACATCAGGATCAAGCACGGGCATTTTTGTATAGTTCCAGGAAAATATATCTATATTTTTCTTTAGAAAATAAGTAGTCATCTCTTTCTCTTCAAGAGTCATGGCCACACTGATTAAAGAGGGGCATGAATCTTCTTTTGTACTAAGATTTATTTCTCCGAGATCATCCATAGTTGTAGAGATACCCTCTTCAAATGCTGGAAGAGCATCTCTGAGATCTTCCTATTCTTCTTCATCATGTGTTATTTCTTCCATTTCAACTTTTATAGTAGATGGTAAATTATAATTTTCTTGATCAGAAGAGATGTCAAAATTTTCATATCTTGAAGAAGAAGCTTTCATTTCCGACTCGATTGATGATGAAGGGTCTTCTTTGGGTAATAAAGAGGATATGATGGATTGAGAATCGACATCATTGTTCACCTCCGATGTTTCTATAACTTCTTCTGGCATAATTGAGGAAGCATAGACTTGTTGGATTTCAGCAGATGAAATGAAGACATCACCATTTGTGCGTTCATCACTACTTTGTAGATTACCAATTTCTCCCATGTTGTCTGGCTCGATTACCGTAATTGACATTATGGATCTTTCCATAAGAGTATTATTATTTGGGTCTATCTTGTCAATTTGACTGATAGGCAACACATAATCTGTACTCACATGTGTAAATGGATTTACTGGAATTTTCTCCAAACCATATGGATCATTAAATTTGGTAATCTCCTTTATTGTGGATTTCTCCCTTCTCTTAATGTGAAAGAATTCTGCCTCAATGTATTGAGACTCACATGTCTTGAAAAAGGCCTTATCACCATACAATGTCCCAAATTGACAATCAAAACTATATTTGAGACATTGATGGTATGATGAAGGGATAACCGCATGTTGATGTAGCTAGGGTCTTCCAAGGATGATGTTGAAGGCTGAGTCTTCATAAAAAACAATGAAATATGAATTGGATAAAAGATCTCCAAACTGATTTCTGAGTGTAACTTCACCCAGTGGTTCTTGTTCATTTTTATCAAATCTTTTTAAAATCATGGTAGAAGGAGATAAATCAGATTCTATGAGGCCCAATCGACGAAGTGTAGGAATGGTCATGAGGTTGACTCCTGAACCATTGTCAATGAAAGTTCTTCGAACGTCTACGCCATTGAACTTACCAGAGAAGTACAATGGTCTAATATGTCCATGCACAACATCATCTTCATATTCATCATTAAACGATATTATTGCATGGCATTATGCAGGATTATTCTCTATGTGATAGACTTCAGCTGCAACAATTTCAGCTTCATATTCTTGAGGACTTGTCAACGCCTCGATAAGTGCTTCCCGAAGATCTTTTGACAGATTCAGAGCATCCAAAATTGATAACATGGCTGGTACATGGGACAAGTGTTTCAATATATCATACTTTGGATCCAGAGGTCTATGTTTCCAAATAGGAATATGTGGTTTTGCAGGTACCTTGGAAGTAGTTGCTTTGGATGTTGATGCATCTTGTATCGGGATAGGAGTTGGCAATATTCCAGGTTTTGGAAGATTAAACCGATTAGATCCATTTACATGATAAGAGGAAGAAGATGGAACCTTCAACCAATCTTCCAAAATAACTATGCCAGGACTGAATTTTCTATAGGTAGAAGAACATGCTTGTTCTTGCTGAGCTCGCTGAAGAGATCTACCACGAGTTTCTGCTGCATACACAGTTCTAGCAGGGGTAGAATTGGAATAGTGTCTTATGAAAGAACCATGTCTTCCCCTGTATCCTGAGCCCCTGGAAAATCCTCTGATTCCCCTGTTTGATACAGGGAATTCAGGTTCATTGAAATCTAAACTACGACTGGCATATGGATCTGTTAATTGAATCATATTAATAGAACCAAAGATTAACTTTTCATCGGATGAAGACTCTTCCTGATTAGCCTACTTAGGCTCTTCCAATTGGTGGGGCGGTGCCCGTGGCTTTGAATTAGATGGCATGAAGTCCTCCAGAGTCAAATACAACTTAGGCTTTGACACATTCTCATCTTCTTCTGATTCTTTTTCTTTCTTTGAATCAAGCCGTTTCTTTGAGGAATTTCTCTCTAATGAAGAGGGGTTTTCCACAACATTCATGGAAGAATACACAATTGGTTTCTTTAATTATGTTCAAAAGATAGCATCAGTTAGGTTGATTGTCTTTCTTCCCATCAAATCATCATACTTCTATGCATTTTTTCTTTTGACTTCATGTCATTCAACTTCCTCCTCTGGAACTGTAGAAGTAACACATGCTACCTGAGCTGAAGAGCCTTTCAGTTTGACTTGTCCCGAGTCGAACATCTTTTGTAGGATTTCATTGAAGACAAAACACTCTTGGATGGGATGCCCCAACATTTGATGAAAATGGAAATAATTGGGATGGTCTTAGTCTCCTTTCATGTTTGGCCTCTTGGGAATTGGAAATTGAACAAAATTATTTTCCAGATCCGAAATGAAATAACCATGAAAATTTTCATTTCAGAAAGAGTATGTTTTTCTCTTCAGATCCTCAAATTGTTTTCGTCGTTGATCTATTTGATCGTCTGGATGAAATGGCCTTTGTTGTTGGCGTTCAGGAGGTGGAGCCCTTCGAGAACATGAAGGTTTTGAGGTAGAAACAGGTACAGGTGCTTGTTTAAGCATAACTGTAGCAGTTTCTGATTTACTCATTATCCTTCCTAGAGCTAATGGAATTACATGAGATTTATCCTTAGCCTGTATAAGAGAATCTTCAATCTGCTGAGCGATTGAAGTATGGTCTCAAAACCCTCCTGTGTATTTCACAGGGATTAATGGCGTGCATAATTCATCACGCAGATTTTCCACACAGATTGGCAACAATTCCTCTTGAGGGAGTGCTAAGCTTAGGATATATGTTAATCCCTTCCAGCGAGCAATGAAATCATAGACCATTTCATTCTCCCTTTTCTTATAGTTTGTGAGATCAAAAACTGTTTTCTTTGGCAAATTTGAGTTGAACTAAAGAAGGAATTTTTGGCAAAGATCCTCCCATCCGATAATTGACCGAGATTTCCAGCTTGTATACTAGACAAAATCTGGTCCTTGCAAGGTTCGCATGAAACATCTGAGTTTCACTACATCTTGCTGCTTCGTAGTTCCCATCATAGGATCACAACAAGACACATAATGCGTCAAATGCTATTCAGGATCGCCTGATCCATTGAAAATAGGGAATAGAGGGTTCCCAAAACTAGATGGAGGAGAGATCGAATCTACCCATTCAGGGTAAACTTTCTTTTCTGGTTGAACTTGCGCATGTTTCCCTTCCATAGTTTCTAACCGAGCTGTTAATGACTCAATAGTAGTTATTAACTTTTTAGAAACATCTGGTTGAACTTGGACTTGGGTAGGTGCAATTACTGGAGCTTGGACAGATGTGGTAGTTGGTGCTGAAACTGATGGTAGCACTGCCAACTGTTGTTACACTTGACCCGTAAGATTAGACCTGTGAGGGTGTACTGATAGAGGAGGATATCCATGATCCCTCTTAGTAGCTGCAACAAATTCCCTTGGCTGACTAACTCCAGCTCGCTTAGGAGGAAGACTACCTTGAAGTAGCTCTGCATTCAACCTCTTTAATTCCTTCATTTCTTCCTCCTGTTTTTTCAAAACCTTGCTCTAGTGAGATCGATTGGCCTTCTCTAGAGGAAGGATATGTAACCTGGTTCTTTCTCTTCCATTTTTGGATCCTTTTCGGAGAAGGGGAAGTGGGTTACTTGAAAAATTACCTAGGATCTGAGTAATCCCTTGATTTCGTGTACGCACACCATCTTCATTTGTGTCGGTGCGTACATCTTCTTGAGCAGGAACCACTTCATCTGAGTCCCCTGAGTGAGCCTCATCTGGTGGATCAACAACAACGGCATTGATGACATTGATTGATGCATAACTCATCACATCCCTTTTATCAGCATTTCATTGATATTGTCTTCTTCCATGTCATTGATGATACATTTCCTTTTGTTGATTCGATCCCTTAGCAACTTCTTGATAAACCGTAATTTGGAGGGAATCTCTTGATAATTAGGCTCCTCGTTCCTCTTGAGGCTTCTTCCCAAATCGAGAAAAGACCAAATTTCTCTGAGGGGATTGATGATTTGAAAAAGTCCCCAGTCCAGTGGACTGGGGCTATTCCTTCTCAACTCCTCGAATCTTATTTGTTGATTCTGAGGGTTGGTTTAAAAGAGTCTCCAGTCTGGTGAGTTGTGGTGGCTCTTGACATGCTATGTCTGAGACTTTATTAAAAGATCTCTTGATCTTGCGAACCTTAGTACAGAAATTAGATGGATGCATTAACATATATCCACTTTTATCACCCGGTTCAAAAGACCGTTGGATGATTTCTGACACTTCTGTCACTTGGTGACGTGCTTGCTCCAAATGAGAGGCCTGTTCAATATTCTTGTTTTCTTGATGTCGGAGTAATTCAACAACTTTTTCATTGTATTATTGATTTTGAGAGGAACTAATTGAGGCCTTTTATTGGGAAAGCTTTTGATTACAAACAATGCCCATTGACTGTGGCCGGCCATGGGCAATAACATTGCATGATACCATTTTCTGCAGGCTTTGCTGACTGGAGAGCATCGTGAAATGCAGTTCTCCATGAACACCCCATCCTCTAACATGAATACCAGATAGGGTATTGCCAATTAACTGACACAATCGTCTTAGTGCGCCAAAGAATGAACGTTGAAGGGCTCTCTGCTTCTTTTCAGCCTTCGGATATCGAGAGACTGATAGAGACGCCAAACCAATATGACGTTGTAACCCTTCTATTATCTTAAGATGATTTTCATATTCATCATAAGATAATACTTCCTTTTTCAACTGAAAAAGTGTTTTACATATGTTTAGATGAATATCATGAATTTCAACTTCCGTCAACATTTCTGGAATGTCATACTGAGAGTCAGCCAGAGGACAAAACATGACTGGCACTTCACCTTTCGCCAGTTGTTTTCTCATGTTCAGCATTTCCTCTTTATAATTTGATGAATATTCTTCTACATGGTTTAACCGGAGATGGTGCTTCCTTGTTTATTCATTGGATTCAATAGGATTGGTAGATAAATCATTGATCAAACTAGAAGATTCATGACATGGGGTGGTTTGGAGAATGACCTACACCCTGGGCTATCTTATGATTGAGAGAGTATTTCACCGGATAGCGATGAAGCATCAGACATCCCTGGTTTCTCATTTGCAAGTGCCTCAAGGTAAGAAGGCTTTCTCAGCACTAAATTGTCCACTAGAGCATTTTCTAGGCAATGTGCATCACTACTGAGGAGAGGAATTTCACAGCAAAATTCCTCATCATGGGGAGGACCACCATAATGGGTTACAACAAAATATGAGATCTCTTTCTCCTTGATCTTCTGACCACACAGAGGGTTTCTGAGGCTCTCATCTAAAGATGAAACTTCGAGATCGACCGAATTTTCATGAAGAAAGCCATCATGAGGAAGTGTATATTAATGTCCTTCGGAATTAATGTTCCCCATATTGGAAAATGAGGGAGTAGATTATTGGATTTCAACAGATAATTGTCTGAGGGATTCAATAACTCCAGCATTGAGCAGTGCCTTGTTACAGATTGGCTCTTGATCTCCTGACTATGATGGGCGGGTCTTTTTTGTAGATGCCTTCTTATTCGCTTTGGAAACCACTTGTTGACGAATGTTGATGCTTTGAGTAGGTGTATGTGCTTGATCATTAAAGATGTCCAGGTTAGGCTGACGATATTCACTCAAATCAGGTGTATGTGCCAGACTTGGTTGTCCGTATGATATGGGGAGTATGTCCCACAACCCTCTTGGACTGGAACAGATGTGTGTGTCTGTTCCGGAGTGAATTTCTGATGTGTCACTCCACTGGTAGGGATAGATTTATGTGTCTTTCCCTGAGATGCTGCTGAAGTTGTTATAATATCCCGGCAGCCATCCAGAATATGAGCATGGATTTTCTTCTGCTCTTTCACCATCGATAGAATATGTCTGGTGACTTTAGCTGCCGGAACGGGAATATATGTCCATTCCGGGATTGGAGTAGGTGTATGTTCCTTCTCCTGCCCTCCTTTTACTATTAGTGAATCCTGATAGTACTCAAGTGTGGGGGCAGAGAGTTGAGTCTGCCTCCTATTTGTTGTCGGGGCTTTCCGACTAACTTCTTCGAATGCTTCCAAGTGATACTGTTGGTAGGATTGATTAGTACTAGCAGGTGTATGTGCCTACTTATTACACTTCTCCGAACTTAGTTGACGAGATCCATCATATGTAGTCAGATGAGCCTGCTGACTAGCTGATGATGTATAAACAGGTGTATGTTCCTGCCTATAGTACTCCACTGGAATTGTCTGGCGGGATTGGTGTGATGCTGCCAGACGTGTCTACTAGACAATGGAATAAAAATGGGCAGGTGTGTGTGCCTGGTCATTTCTTTCCACCAAGATAGGTTGGTGGACTTCTCCAAAGATGGAAGAGATGAGAAATTGCTCATTGTTAACCGGATATCGCCTCTGGCAATTTGTCTTGCCTGTTCGGGTTTGAGGATCCTGAGGCGAACGCCTGGTGTCAGTACCCTCATGATGTTTAGGGCGTACTATCGCACGAGTCTGGTGGCGATTGTTGGTGGGAGCCCTCAGGAAGGACTCATGTTTGTTTGAATTAAGGCCCTCAGGGACCTGCTCATTCACCTCCCTCGAATAAAGAAGGGAATGGTGATTGCGTTCTGGGGATAATGACCCGAAACTGTTGGAGATGGTAGTCAGCACTGCCTGCTTCTTGATCACCGTTCGTCGTTGTCCGGACGACTGGTGTGAGTTGTTCAGATGGAGGGCTTGTCGAGCAGCCTCCAGAGTTTGGATGGTACCGTGTTGATGGTACTCCTTAACCAGCATGTTTGATACCCAGCATTAAAGACGCTGAGTGGGTGATATCGTCCTCAGAGTGGACAACGATCGAGCAGGAGTAGCAACAGTGTCATTTCAGCAGAAGTATTCATAGGTGTGAACTTGAGAGAAGCCATTCTAGAAATACAGAAGATCTTGGAAAAGAGTTCTTGTTTGATATAACACACGTAATCATGATAAATTCAGTCACTACATCTTTTGGATGATCACATATATCAATGATTGTTTTTGTTGGCCCTCTTAATGAGTTTTAAATAGGGGCCTAACAAATAGGTAAAACATCATTTTAACTTGGTTAAGGATTCACATCGGGTTCACCATTTTTGTTTCCCCTCGGAATTTCGGGGATGACCTCCTTGATGGGAGGTTTAAACAATCTGATTAGTTTCCAAGTGGTTTGTTCGTAGAACCGGAAACATCCAATCATTCCACATCCATTCAGACCTACTTTCCAAAGGTATGTGCTCATTAGTTTGTGGATTGATGAGGCTTAGGAATTTTCATTGGTCGAGAGGATGGGAGGTCAGACTCATCACACCATTTTGAGGGGAATTATTGTCTACTCCGAGACTCTCTTTATATATTTATGTTATGTTCGTGAATCCTTATTACCTTACCAAGTATAAAATGAGTTTCCCTTTAGATCTGACAATCAATGATTGATATGTAGGAAATTTAGAAAATATGTTATAAGTATTCGAGGTTCTTCACTGATAAAGAATCATATGTATTTGTTAGAGATTCTTAGTCAATGGTAACCTTTGATACATAAAAGTATATTGGTCTTTATGATGAACATACTGGTTTTAAAGCCACTAAGTGGGGCACTTTAAGTTTATTGCCATTCAGAAGGACATGAATTATTTCAGAGTTGGGATCGAACCCGCAGATGGGCTACCTACGTATCCGTTGTTTATAAAAGGAATCAGAACCCACATAGTTCGAGTAAGGGAGTATGATGTTTATTATTGATGGCTCAAAGAATGATGGAATAATTACTTTTACACTCTAAGCTCACGTGAGTCATGCTCGGTGTGAGAAACAAGAGGTATTGGTAAAAATCAGACAATTGTTCCATGAAATTAAATCATAAGAAATAATGTGGGGATTATGTATGTATGAATGCCCAGATAAATGAAGTTTAGGATTTAATTCAAGGAAGAAATCCAGGAACAGGGTCCATAAAGGTATATGTGCTTCATGGAGATTTGAATACTCTAACTTGGGGCTTACTCCTGGAAAGGAGGCCCAAATTAAGAGAGGACTTATTATTGGGTTTCACTCCTGAAAAGGAATCCCAGATCAATGGTAAATTAGGACTGGTTAAGAGAAATTAAGACTGGGGATTACTCTTGCAATGGAGGCCCAAATTAGGTGACTGGGGCTTAATCCTAAGGAGGATGCCCAGGTTAATGAGTTCTCCCAATTTGTGTGTGATCCCTATGAAAGTGATGTATAACATCTAGGTGTTTTACAAGAGAGAGATGTGATGTGTTCTTACTAAGAGCTATGGCACTAGTATTATCACAGAGAATTTGGGTTTTGGAAAAACTCAATCCATAGTCTTTGAGTGTGTGTTGAATCCACAACACTTGAGAACAACAACTTCGAGTTGTTACATAATTAGCTTCAGCAGTGTAAAGTGTTACCGAGTTGTTTCTTGCAGGACCAAGAAACCAGAGAATCTCTTAAGAAATGACATGTTCCAGATGTACTTTTTTTATCCATTCTACAACCACCGATGTCAGCATCTGAAAATTTTTTTAAAACAAAATCATTTCCATAAGAATAAGAAAGTCCTAAATCCATAATGCCTTTTAAATACCAAAATATTCTCTTTAAAGCTTTTAAATGAGACACTTTTTTATTAGATTGATATCTTGCACATAAGAATATAGAAAACATTAAGTCTGGTCAAATAGCTGTAAATTATAGAAAACTTCCTATCATACCACTAAAAATTCTTTGATCTACTGGTTTCCCAGTTTCATCAAGATCAAGTGTATTTGAGGTACAAATTGGAGTGCTAATACTTTTATCTTTTTCATATCCATACTTATTAAGTAAATCATTAATATACTTATGTTGGGATATATATGTTCCTTCTGGTTTTTGAGAAATTTGGAAACCTCAAAAAATGTTAACTCACCCATCATAGTCATTTCAAACTCAGACTTCATTAAATTCACAAAATAATCAGTTAAATATTCCTGAGTTGATCCAAATATAATGACATCAACATAGATTTGAACAATCGAGACATTTTTATTTTCCATTTTTATAAAAAGGGTTGGATCTGATATACCTTTTTTATAATTGTTTTGTAAAATAAATCATGTATGTCTATCATACCATGCTCTAGGGGCTTGTTTAAGGCCATATTGATCCTTGGTAAGTTTAAAAACATGATCTGGATGTTTTGGGTCTAAAAATCCAGGGGGTTGTTCGACAAAAAATTCTTCTTGAAAAAAACAATTTAGAAAAGCACATTTTACATCCATTTGAAGAAGTATGAAATTATAGTATGCTGTAAAGGGTAATAGAGTACAAATAGATTCAAGTATAGCTACATGAGCATATGTTTCTTCATAGTCTATTCCCTCTTGTTGATTATAGCCCTTAGCAACAAGTCTTTCTTTATTTCTTACAATGAATCCATTTTCAACACATTTGTTTCTGAAAACCCATTTTACACCAATTACAGTTGTTTCTTTAGGACTTTCAACTAAAGTCCAAACTTGATTCCTCTCAATTTCATTTCTTTCATCTTTCATGGCTTTGATCCAATATTCATCACCTAAGGCCTCACTTAGACATTTAGGTTCAAATTGGGAAAGAAAAGAAAGATGTTCTATTTTATTTATTAAGGAATTTCTGGTCCTTACAGTTTGATTTACATCATCAATGATGTTATCACAGAGATGATTCCTATGAAACGATTGATTTGGGTTTTGTAAAACCTGTTCATCAACATATGGTATAAATTATTTTGTGGTAAATGTTTTAGAAGTAACTTCTTGAACATTTTCTTTATCAGAAGGATTTTCTATCAAAGGATGATAATCAGTTTTTGAAAACACATCAGAGGAAGTCGGTTGTGATGGTTTAAAAACCAAAATATTAGTATCATCAAATTTTACATGTACTATTTCATAAACAGTACAAGTGTTTTTATTGAAAACTCTATAAGCCTTAGAAGTTGTGGAGTATCCCATAAATATTCCTTCATCAGATTTTGGTGCAAATTTGTGTAGATTATCTTTTGTATTTTGAATGAATAATTTTCACCCAAAAACATTGAAGTATGAAACTTTAGGTTTTCGGCCAGTCCATAACTCATAAGGTGTTTTATTATGAAATGATCTCGATAAAACACGATTTATATTATAGCAAGCAGTACTAACAGCTTCATCCCAAAAGTGCTTAGCAATTGAGTATTCACTCAACATGGTTCTAGTCATTTCCTGGAGAATAGGATTTCTTCATTCAACAACACCATTTTTCTGAGGAGTTCTTGGGGCTGAGAAATTGTGAGTAATACATTTCTTACTAAAAAAAGATTCAAATTTACAATTTTGAAATTCACCACCATGATCACTATGGATAGTTATCAATGGTATATTTTTCTCATTTTTAACATGAGCTCTAAATGTTTTGAAATTGGAAAGGGCCTCAGATTTCTATGTTAGAAAATAGACCCATGTGAACCTAGCAAGGTCATCAACTAAAACAAATACGTAGTATTTGCCTCCAATGATTCCAGTTTTTGAAGGACCAAAAAGATCCATATGCACTAACTGTAATGCGTTAGAAGTTGAAACTTCATTAATTGATTTAAAGATAGTTTTATGTTTCTTTCCATATTGACAAGGATCACAGACTTTTGAAGAATTATATCTATGATCCTGTAGTCCCTTTACAAGTATTTTGATTGAGAGTTTACAAAGGTTTCTTAGATTTCAGTTTCCTAGTATTGTATGCCATATCCATGATTGGTCTTCTATAGCACTTAGGCAGGGTATGTTTTGGCTCCTAAGGTCTTCTACGTTAATAGTGTATAGATTCTCTTGCCTATGGGAAGATAGAATGAACACATCCTTGGAATTATGATCTAGACACTTATCATTCCTAAAACACACAATGTAACCTTCATCACATAATTGACTTATGCTGACGAGATTGTGCTTAAGACCTTTTACAAACAAAACATTTGAGATAATAACTTTTCCAACAAAAACAATATTACCTATACCAACACTCTTTCCTTGAGCATTATCTCCAAAGGTAACTTTTCCACCATTTTTGATAACCTTTTTAAATAGATCTTTGTTTCCGGTCATGTGTTGAGAACAACAACTATTCATGTACCAAATATTATTGTTGTTACACTTCTCATTTTCCTAAAAAAGAAACAATTAGTTTTGCGGAATCCAAACTTGTTTGGATCCAGAATGGTTAGATAACATAATTTTCGGAATCCTAATTTGTCTTACAAAATGAGATTTATGAAATCCTAAAGATTGAGTTTTATTGAGAGAACACTCTCTTTTCCATTGTTCACCACATTGGCACTTAGAACAAAAAGAGGTTTTCTGTGGAACAAAATATTTATTACTAAAAATAGGTTTGGAATGAGTATAACCAAGTCCAGAACAATTTCTCAAAGTCCGGATTTGGGAATAAATTTTGTCAAAATTTTCTTTGCCATGAGTAATGTTTGACAAACATTTCTTTAAAAGGGAAAATTTCTGAGTTTAGTTTTAAAACTATGTTTTTATCTTCCAAAACATTTGATTTTAAACTAGAGTCAAGCTCTAAAACATTTTTCTTTGAAATCACATTTTCTAGATCCGTAGAAAGTTTATCCTTATAAGATTTGACTTTCTCAAGGGTTTTTAGAATACTTTCAAAATCTGAAGTTTTCATATTATGATCCTTAGAAATATTCAATAATTCTTTAGTTAAAACTGAAATTTTAGATTTTTCTTTATCAAGATTCTTCTTGAGTTTAGAATTTTCATTTTCAAGTAATTTTGAAAATCTAGATACTTCTTCAAAAGAAGTTAATGTATCATCTTCTTATGATGAAGATTCATCATTTAAAGATTCATAATATTTATCAGTTTAATTTTCATTTAAAGAGATATTTTTAATAGCTTCAGAATTGTGTACCTTTTCCATGAGACAATGATCTTCAATTGGTATTCTGGCTATAAGTCCAATATTTCATTGTCCTGAGGACTCATATTTTGATGAATTATCTGATGAATCACTAATACTTGCACTCGAAGTATCATTTTCCTTGAAGAATTTATTTTTCTTATAATAATTTTTCTTGTTTCTTTCAGAGTGTTTTTCCTTTCTATCTTTTCTCTTTAGTAAAGGACAATCAGGCCTTATATGACCTACTTTCTTACATTCATAACAAGTTACCTCTAAATCATTCTTGTCTTTCCGAACTTTCTTTTTGAATCAATATTGGAGGTCTTTCTTTCCCAAAATCATGTTCATCCTTCGAGCAAGATTGGCTAACTCAATTTCCATGTGATCACTATCACATGATTCTGATATAAAAATTTTCTTGGCTTTGGATCTTGTAATCCTTTCAGGTGTTTTAGCTTTAGATGTAAAGGCTACACTTCCATTCCCATTTTTCTTCTTGCTAAAATCAGCATCTCTTTTCATTCTTGTCTCATACTGTAAATGAGTTCCAAATAGTTCATCAAGAGTAATATGGGAAACTTTTCTTTTTTCATCAATAGATGTCCTTTTTGACTCCAATTAATTTGGAATTATATCAATAATCTTATCTACAAGAGCTTCATCATCAAGGCCTTTTTCTCCCATGGATTGTAAGCTGTTGACAATTGTCATAAATATTTGTTGTACTTTACTTACTGTCTCTCCATACGGAAAACAAAATCCATGATACTCTGCTTGAAACATCACTCTGCTTGTTTCTATAACTTTGGATGTACCAAAATGAGTGACTTCTAATTTCTTCCATATACAGTTGGCTGCTTCCCATGATGATATGTGACTGTATATATTCCTGGTCATAGAGAAAAATAATGTATTGTGTACCTTGTAATTCAGTTGATATTCTTGCTTCTCTTGGTTACTGAAAGTACTGAATTCTTTTTCAAGAATTTTGTAACCTCCAGTCAGTATAATAATATTTTCTACACCAGTATTGATCATAAAAGTCTTCATTCGATCTCTCTAGTAGTCATAATCATTCCCATCAATGATAGGTGGTCTAGAAGGATTTAGATTGTCTATTGACCCAATATTTATTCCTGCCATCTAACAAAACAAAAACTTTTCCACTCCACACGTTAGTGTAGTAAGTTGTTAAAACAGTAATATGAAAGAAAAAGAGGAAGTAATACAAATTAGTGGAAACTCCCTCTGATACCAATTGTTGGATCGAATATGTAGATGTATGTGTATATTAGATGGAACAATAAAAGAATGGTGGGGGGTTAATTGTATGTTAAAACTTTGTGTTTAAACATAAGAATTTAGTTTTAATGATCTTAAAATAATACAAATAAAAACTCCCACAATTGTATTGATTATAAAGGTATGATGTAATGTAATACAATTTGAAAAGTAATGTAAATGTATTCAAGATGAATACAGTAATCAGAGTAAAACAATTGTGAATGATTCTACCTTAAAGCGTATAGAATCAATCGATACAATATGTAATAGTATAATTGTAATTGAACCAATTACAATTGAATGTGTAAATAAAAAAGGAAACAATACAAATTCCTTTCTAATACAAGCCGCATCGGAAATGTAAAAGAATTAAAATTCTTTTGTCCCAAAGAGAAGAGTTATCCTTTCACCAGGGATAGAAGGTCTGTCTCACCAACACCTTGGTAATCCCTCGATACGCTGATCGGTATGTCTGTCTGCCAATCCCCGACAGCCCTCGATACGATCATCGGTACGTCTTTCGGCCTATCCCCGGCAACCCTCGATACGATGATCGGTACGTCTGTCTGACTATCCCCGGCAGCCCTCGATACGATGATCGGTTCGTCTGTCTGCCTATCCCCGGCAGCCCTCGATTTTGTAGGAAATCGGAACCCCTATCTTTAAATCACTTAAAATCCCTTGATATGATGATCGGAAGCACAAAGCCGGAGAGAAGTGACAAAGACTCTCTCTATAAATTTATAGAAACAGAATCCCACGGGTGTTCCAAAGTCTCTCTTTTAAACTTCAAATGACCTCCTATTTATAGGCCTCGGGTTCCAATGGTCATATTGCCTCAAACGGTCATATTTCTCCGAAAAACTCAGAGGGACCTGGACACCTGGCATTATAACGGTCATATTGAAATAGAAATCATGACATCGTTTTGATTAGTTTGTAACTAACTCAATGAAATCTTATTGGTTAAACAAAAGACATATGAAGATGATAACCATGAGTACAATTAATATGAAACATGTGTTTTTGACTAAGTAAAAAATCAAGCAAGTAATGAAAGTATGAGTAGCAGAGTCAATACAATTTCCAGAGTCAGTACAAAAAAATATAGCCAGTACTATCAGTATTGTATGATGGGAATGATCAGTACGATCAGCTTGGTCAGTACAATCAGCATGGTCATTACGATCAGAATGGTCAGTACAATAAGCATGGTCAGTACGATCAACATGGTCAGTACGATCAGCATGGTCAGTACGATCAGCATGGTCAATATGATAAGCATGGTTAGTACGATTAGCATGTTCAGTACGATCAGTATGCTCAGTACAATACGATAAACATGATAAAGGTCATTTGTGATTTCCAAAAAAAGATATAAAAGTCAAAAGAGGACTTTTGACTCAACAACATTGGTAAAGACACATATATATAGTAATGATAGACATATTTTGAAGAAAAATTAAATATTTTTTGAGCAACCATATTGGATATATCATGAAGTTAAACATTATATTGAGTTCCTGCCTATGGAGAAGAATATCTGTGACAGTTTGATTGGAACACTGTTAGATATTAAAGGAAATAAAAAATATGGTTTGAAGGCAAGATTACACTTACTATTAATGGTAATGTGTTTGGAGTTAGCTCACACTTCCAATGAAAGGCGAAAATTTCTTCCCTCAACTTTTCATACATTATCCAAGAGGGAGAAAACTATATTTTTTCAGTGTCTTCATGATATCAAAGTCCCTCATGTTTATTCTTCAAATGTAAAAAATTTTGACTCATTGAAGGATCTGAATATGATATGTATGGAATATAATTATTGTCACGTCATGAGGAAAAGAATTCTACTAGTTACATTGCGTGTTATATTTCCCATCCGTTTTAGAAAGACTATAATGATGTTTTGTAATTTATTGAATTCAATTTGTAATAAGGTGATTTATGTGAATGATTTGAAATTTTTTCAAAATGATTCAAATTGTAAACTGTGTCAACTGGAAATGTAATTTCCACTATATTTTTTATATAATGGTGCATTTAATGATTCATATGGTCTGAGAAATAAATCATTGTGGACCTGTATATCTTCATTGGATGTATCATTTTGAATGGAATATAAAAATATTGAAGGGGTATGACAAGAATCCATATCGACCTGAATCCTCTATTATTGAAAATTATATTTATGAGGAGGTTTTAGTGTTTTGTATGCGCTACACGGATGCAACACAACACATATTTTTCCCTCCATCTCTCCATGAATGAGTTAATAATGAGGGAAATGGGATTTGTGGCTTGAATGGAAAGTCTTTGTCAGCTGAACAGTTGAAGAAGATAAAATTATACATCTTAACTAACATTGCAGATTCTCTACCGTATATCACATTGTGTATTAATGAGATTAAACAATGACATCTAAAAAAGAAACAAATATGGATTTTAAATGATCACAACATAACATTTTTTCATGGTTTAAAAATACCTTGCTTGGTAGATAAGATATTGAAGAGATATTAAAATTATAGTGGGTGGTCCATGTTTAAATGTGATAATGTGGTCCGTTTATGACATTAATAGCATTACATTTCATATAAAAGCTCAGGACAACAAATGTGAAGTTTAGAATAGTGGTGTATTGGTGTTTGCAGAAGCAATTCATTTTTCAAGTGATAAAGACAAAAACCCAATTTATACATCTGGTGCATATTATGGAGTGATTAAAGAAGTATTGGAGGTTGATTACTTTAAAATTAATGATCATGTTTTTAAAAGTAAATGGTTTATTGGTAACAACATTGTTAGACATGATGAATTTTTGAATGACAGTTGTTAATCTGAATAGATTGGAAGACACAACTGATTCTTTTATATTGACAACACTTGGAAAACAAATTTTCTATGTAGTAGATCAATCATATATGAAGTGGGATATTGTTTTACAAGGGAAAAACAATATGTTGGTGTGGATCAGCTTGATGAAGATGTTGATTTATGTGAGATCCCTAATTACATGGAATAATTAGTAGAACGTAATGATGATCATATTGAAGACATTGTTTGTTACATAAGGAACGATCCCGAAGAATGAATTTAAGAAAAAATTCCATTTATACATTCCTAATATTACAAGTAACATATGTTGATTTCTTGTTTAAATTTTTTATTTTCATAAAATGGTAGTTATTGTAAGTTTTTTATTTATTAAAACATTTTTTAAAACAAATAATTATATGTTTTGGTTTATTTTAATTTTTTAACTTTACTATATCATGTTTTCCATTTCATAAATTATATATCTATTATTTTTTATGAAATATTGTTACTTTACTATGTTTACCATGCTTGTCATATTTACCATATTTACCATCTTTACCATATGTAACATTGTTTAACATGATTATTATAATTACCTTGTTTACTATTACATAACTTAGTACAATTTTCTATTTTTTATTTACATTAGAATTTTAATATTAGAATTTTAATATTTTTTAACTAATGTTTGTTTTTTTTTGATTTTATGGAAAATGATAGATCAATCAGTTGATCGACAATATTATTCTGTAGAAGTGAATATTGGTCATACCCTTTGGGAGGTACATTTACATGCTCCTCTTAATGTTCCCCATTCTTCCTCATGTGCTCCCATAACGACCAATAGTTCAAGAGTTGGTAAAAGTGGGTGCACACATTTACCAAAATTATCACTTGCCTGTAAGCAGGACCAGAGGATAATCATGGAGTTTTATGAGAATGATATTCCTAGAGGTCCAAATGCAAAATATTTTAAGAGTTTTGTATCAAATAAGGGTAAGAGAAATGTAACCATTTTGTATGATGCATAGAGAAGTGTGGAAAAAGTGATAAAATCTCAGTTGTGGGAGACTATTTTGGTAAGATCTTTTAATACTTTTTTCCTACTAATTAAATGTTTCTAGTATATATGATATTTTTAACCTCTTCTTTATCAGATGAAATTTGAGATTTCTGACACTGGAGGAGTTAGGAAGAAATTCTTATCGATGGTTGCTAGGAGATGGAGGGATTTCAAATCAACCCTCTCATCTGATTTCATTTTTTTTCATAGAATTCATGAAAATCCATATCATATATATTCTTTCATTGATGAAGACACATAGAGACAGTTTGTTGAAAGTAGAAGAAAATATCAATTTTTGGTAAGGGCAATGTAAACTATTATATTATTTCTTATAGAAATGATCTTATTAAAGTTTTGTTATTGATTTGTAATTCGTAATATATAGAAATTAAGGAAATCTCATCTGGAAATAAAATCTAAAATTGTATTCCCTCATAGTTTATCTTGGGGAGGGTATACATTATTGGAAGAACAAATGATGGTGGAAAAATTACCAAAAATGAGAGATGTGTCATCAAACATTAGAGAGGTGGCCCCTACATACCCTCCATCTAGACATGAAAAATGGAAGAGAGCTCGAATGGGAAAAAAAGGAAATATATTTTAGATGATTCTAGAATCATAGCTCAGAGGATTGTTAGACATCTATTTTATTTATTTATGTTAACTATATTATTCATATAATTTCAATCATTACAGAAATGATCAATTAATTAATACATGATTTTCTTGAGGAGAAGAGCTCACAAGGGGTTTTTACAACTATTTGGAGGAAAGATATTTTATCATTAGCATTGGGAATTCCCAATTATCCTGGTAATGTACGAGGATATTCAGTAGGTGTATTGGTAGGAAATGTGTTTCCACGTTCTTCAACTTCTTTCATTGAGGGTTTTTATAAAAAAAATAGAATCCCTAGATGATGAATTTCATAATATTAATTCAATGATGGAGGAAATGATTAGAGAGTCGGTACAGTCTATGTTTGGAAAAATTGAAATACAATTTAAGACTATAGGTCCCACTCCTCCACATTCCCCAACAGACCCCATTATTATTCCTCTACCTCCGCCAGTAGCTCTCACTCCCCCCACCCGCCTGAGGACCCCTTTTTTTATCCTACTCCTCTGCCATAACTTCCTAATTATTGCGAGTTGTATGTTGATGATCCCCAACATCATATAGTTTCATATGGGAAGATATATTGTAAAAGAGATATAGTTCATCATCGATAGTTACAGGTAGAGAATCATAGGGCCATTGTACATTATATTATAGATATATCAGCTCGATTACCATTACCTACAGATGAGGTGACGAAAATTGGACATAGTATTGGCCATTTTTTAATTTTTCCATCCAGACATTAGAAACTCATTACCGAAGATGTATGTATGTTATATCTTCTATTTTATTTTATTTTATTAATGTTGTTTTATCATTTGAATACTATAAAATTTTCCTATTTATTTTTACAGGATTACATCAAAGATAAAGAAATATTGTATAGAAAAAAACAAAGACAAATGGGTATGACATCAGATACAGATTCTAGTAGCCTTGGAAGATTGTCATGATATTCAAATTTGTTGGTGGGTTATTATTTGTTTCCAATGGAAGCTCATGTTTGTGGACGTGTAATAATTGTGGGGATTGTGAAAACTGATCTCATAGAGCTTGTTACTCAAGATAAGTTGGGAATAAATGCGGTGATTTTTTTTATTGTAAGTCTTAATGCCTTTTTCCTGTGTTATATTTATTAAAAATTTATACTTAGGTCTGTTTTGTATGAGGAATCTTTATAACATTTATGGGAAGAATTAGCAGACATATGTATATAGATTCATGGACCCACATTTCATTTCCCCTGAAGCACATGAATTGGATGAGGAACAAAGAATGATTTATATTGTTGAATGATTTCAATAGAATGTAGCCACACAATTTTGGATGATGAATTTTTGTCAGAGGTATGAAACAAATCTTTGGAAAAGAGTTCATTATCATTTAACAGAAGAAACCACTAATCTTAAATTTTCTTTTATCAGTGATCATTGGATGTTAGGTGTTTTTTTTAAAAAGAGAAAACAATTTATTGGATATTCTTTGACCATGGAGATGTGCAGGAATGCATTAAGAATATGTTTGAAATGTAAGTTACAATTTTTCAATAGTTTTATATATTATAATGAATTTTAAATTTATCCCATTATTATTATTTTCTAACAGGGGATGGGTCTACTTGTGAAAAAACACAATGAAAAGGAGTGTGGAGATCAAATATGTAAATGTAATGGTAAATATCAATTTATAATTTGTACCTTTTAATTTATTACATAAAAATAATATATGGAATTTACCCTCATTCAAAAAAAAATTTCATGAACAACAAGGAGTCATCGAATGCAGATATTATATGTAATGATTAATGTTGAAATAATTTCAACTGGAACAGTTGTGAACTTTGACCTGGTATGATTTATTTTTAATCTTTTCCATAATATTTCATTTTATTTATTCATTTTACATGTTAACTACTATCCTTTTAATTTGATGACCCTCAACCCTATAGCGCTCAAGAGGTCAAACACTTACAAGTGGAATGGTAAAATTATTTTACGAGTATGATTTTGATTTTAGTTTGTTTGTAGTGTAAAATTTAATTTTGAATATCGTCCTTATAATTATAAATTTGGTAGTCATATAGGTAGTATTTTGTTTTTTTATGTTGAAATTTTATGTTTTGAATGTCATATATGTGATTGTTTAATTTTTCTATACTTTTTATTTTGGTCAAGTTATGATTGTTTCTTTGGTATGGATTCTGGTCTGGGAGGGGGGGGGGTGTTCCAAAGTTGTGGGGGCTGTCCAGTGGGTGGGGGTTTTCTAGAGGAGTGGTAGAGTTTTCAAGAGGGTGGGAGGATTGTCCAGGGGAGCGGGGGGCTGTCCAGGGGGTGTCTAGGGGTGTGGGGGTGTCCTGTGAGGTGAGGGTGGGTTTCCAGGGATGTGGGTGGCTTGTCCAGTGGGGTGTGGGTGTCTAGTGATTCCAGGAGGATGGGGAGTGTACAGAGGGTTGGGGGATGTTAAGGGGGTGGGGGTGTCCAAGGGGGTGGGGGCCTGTCCAGAGGGTTTGGGGGGTTTCTAGGAGAGTGGGGGGCAATCCAAGTGTGTCTGTGGGGGGGGGGGGGTGGTTGTCCAGTGGAGTGGGGGGGATTTAGGGGTGGGGTCCATGTTGGTGGGGGTGTCCAGAAGAGTGGGAGGGATGTCCATGGGGTGGGGGTTGTCCAGGGATGGCAGGGTCTAGTGGGAGGGGGGTTTCTAGAGGTGTGGGAGCATTTCCAGGAGGGTGGGAGGGATGTCCAGGGGAGTGGGGGCTATCCAGGGGGTGTCTAGAGATCAAGGTCTGTCATGTGGGGTGAGGGGTGTTTTCAAGGCTGTGGGAGGGTTGTCTAGTGGGGTGCGGGTGTCCAAGGAGTCCATGGGGATGGGGGTCTTTACAAAGGGATGTGGGGCTGTCAAGGGGGTGGGGATGTACAAGCACGTGGGGTCCTGTCCAAAGAGTTTGGGGGTCTATCCAGGGGGTGGGGGTGTCCAAGAGGGTGGGGGGAGTGCAATTTAGTGGTGTAAGGGGGGGATTATCCAGTGGAGTGGGTGGGGGGGGTCCATGGGGGTGGGTGTGTTCAGAAGGGTGGGAGGGCTGTCTAGGGGGGTGGGGCTGTACAAGATGGTGGGGGCTATCCATGGGTGTGGGGAGGGGGTGTCCAGGGTGTGGGGCGTTTCCAGAGGTGTGGGAGCATTTGCAATAGGGTGGGAGGTTTTCCCAGGCGGTTTCTAGGAGTGTGGGGGTGTTCTGTGGAGTGAGGGGGGTTTATGGGGCTGTTAGAGGGTTGTCTAGTGGGATGGGGTGTCCATGGTGTCCATGGGGATGTGGGGGGTGTACAGAGGGTTGGGGGCTATCAAGGGGGTGAGGGGTTGTCCAAGGGTGTGGCGGCATGTCCATAGTGTTTGGGGGGGGGCTGTCTAGGGGGTGGGGTGTCCAGGAGGGTGGGGGGAAATCCAGTGGTGGGGGGGGGTCCAGTAAAGTGGGGGTGTTTAGGGGGGGTGTGGGGTGGGCAGGTGGTCAATTTTGGTGGTGGTGTTTTGAAGGGTTTTAGGGAGGTCTATGTGGTGGGGTTTGTCCAAGAAGGTGGGTGATGTCCAAGGGTACTGGGCGTGTCCATTGGGGTGGGTGGTTTCTAGGGCTGTGGGGGCTATCCAGTGGTGTGGGAGTGATGTTCAGTGGGTGGGGGTGTCCCATAGGTTGGGGGTGTCTAGGGGTGTTGGTGCTGTCTAGGGGGTGGGGGGCTATCCAGGGGGTGAGGGCAGTCGAGGAGTGTGGGCGGTGTCTAGTGGGGTGGGGGTGTCCTGGGGTGTGGTGGGGAATGTCCAGTGGGGGGGGTCTAGTCTAGTTTTGGTTGGGTTTTGGTCAGTTTGGGGGTTCCCATGGGTGTGGTGGGGGCTGTCCAGTGGGTCGGGGGTTCTGGTTTGGTTTTGGTCTATTTGGAGGGTTCCTAGGGGTGTGGTGGGGGATGTCTAGTAGGGGGGGGGGGGTTCTGGTCTGGTTTTGTATGGGTTGTGGTCTTTTTTTGGTCCGGGGGTGTCTAATGGGGTAAATGTTGGTTGTCCAGGGGTTGTGGTGGGGGTTGTCCAGGGGGGTGGGGGGTTCTGGTCTTGTTTTGGTTGGGTTTGGGTATGTTTTTGGTTTGTCTTTAGTCTGTTTCAGGTCTTCTTTTAGCCGGGCATAGCAGCGGTTGTTCTATTTTATAAAAAAAATCTTTTTTACGCCACTTATTTCATATCTGACGTAAAAAAGCATGGAAAATGGTTTTTTACATCAGTTATTTCATAACCGACATAATAAATGGAAGGGAATATTTTTTATGTCGGTTATTTTATAACCTACGTAGTAAATATTTTATTACTTGGATTATTCTTTTACCGGCGTGGAAAACCACTTGGCAGACCGGTTTATCACGGCGGTTATGAAAATAACTGTCCAGATAAATGCTTCAGAGGAGTGATGTATGACATCAGTTATTTAATAACCTACATGAAAGAGTATATAACATGTCTCTTATTAAATAAACTACATAATAAACCACGACTCTGAAGTGTTTTCCACATCATATTTTGATCAATCGATGTGAAAAATGCTTTGGATTAGTGTTTTTTATGTCTGTTTTAAAATAACTAACGTAAAAAATAATGTTTATAACATCTCCTATAATAACTTCGGCCAAAATCCAATGTATAAAATAAAAAATAACTTCCCTAAAAATATTTTCTACACTAGTGTGAAATTTATGAAAAAAAAGTAGATGGAAGAGGAAAATATTTCTGAATATAAGGTTTACTTTTCCTTATAAGAAAAGCATGTTTTGGAGTACATACATAATATAGAATATATGATTTACCATTTATTTGAAGGGCATAATCTGAGACTTCAAAGGGAATTATTTTCAAAAACATTTTCATCATATGATTATATGGTGTCATGTTCCACTATAAATGACGATTATTTATGCATGTCTTGTTTATTAAAGAAAAGCACTAGAATATAATGAAAAGTGATGACAATGAAAAAGGAAATGTAATAAATAATAAAAATGGAATTGTACAACATCCAATATGTTACAATTATGGAAATAAAAATCTAGGTAAATGTATTAATGGAATGAGAGTTTATTAAAAGTTTTGAGATAAAAAAATAAGTCTAATGATTGTAATGGCAAGAAATAATTCCCTCACATTCAGTGATTTAACTGTAAGTGGATTAGACACTCTTTAAATGAATGTCCCATGAATCAAGGAATACCTTGATAAATTCATTTTGGTTATCATGGTATAACATTAAAAAGATTAATATCATGAGAATAAATTGTGAATCATTCATGAGAATATTATAGGAAGGATTTTATTTTAACATTTTTTCATGGGATTATTTTTTAATAAAAATGTATCTTTTCTTGGAAATATTTTCACTATGGATGTAATATTTTTTGGGGTTTCTAAGATAACTAAATCCATTACTGCAATATATAACATTTATCATCAGTATAATATTTGAAGTAAGGGTAAGTATATTAATTATTTAGAATATATCATTATAAATTAATCTAGTTTGGTCTAACATATTCTTATGCATTTTAGGGTATAATGAAAAATGTTTATACTTGGGTGTTATTATTGAGGCATTAAATATATAAATCCATTATTCGATTGTTTAATTTATTGAATATTTTTTACTTAGGATATCTATTATTTTTTTAGGAAATGGACATAAATGGGAGGAATCATCATCGAAAACTATTTAATATAATGATGATCACTCTCCATTAACAGATCTCATGGTCCCTTAAAATAATATTTTAGTTCTTTAGGCATGAAAAATTTATCTTGTTCATTTATCAATTTTAATACAATATGAATTACATGTAATGTATTGATTGAAACAAAAATGAATAAATGTATTTTGTAATTATAATTTCTTATACCTCTTCAAATTCAAGCAATTTATGATAAATCTATCATGTTTTACATTGAATATATCACCGATGTATTAATTTATGATTCAACAAAAACATTCACAAGTATAAGTATCATAAATAAACATGTTTTGTTTCAAAAAATATTTAATTTCAAAATAACAAGTTCCCCATTAATAACCTATAAACGAAATTTCATGATAAAATCAATTAAGATTTCTTGATATTCTAAAAAATAATTACAACAGCTGGGATAAAATCACTATAATTTGAGGAGAATGTAACACTACATTTTTTTATGAATATTATATATAATACCCTACTATATATGAAACACCATGTTTAAATGATCTATGATATACTATATAAGTATTATTATTTTAATATGATAGTTATAAGCTACCTATTGAATTGGTGGATATGTATAAGAGTAATTACATTTTGAAATATTTTAATAAAGGTTTCCCTAATACAAATATAGTGATTAATTCCTAGGAAATACGTACTCCATTTTGAATGATATGAATTCAATCATATAAGGTTATGAACATTTAATGTTAAAAGGGTTCAATTGTTATTATAATAGTGTTTTTTATTCATATTATAATTGTTTCATTTAAAAGCATAAATTATCCTATCTGGAGTATTTAATTTTTTTAAAATTTATTTTTTATTGTAAACTAATTAATACTCACTAATATATTTATTATACATTTCGTATAAAAAAACTAATTTTGTTCTAAAAAGTGATAATTAAAAAAAATATTTTAAGCACATGATGTATTTTTATGAAAATAAATTATGTTAATCACTATTTATTTATTAATATGAGTAAATATAAATTTAATATGTCTAATAAAATATAAAAATGTTCATCTAGAAGTTGTTACTTATGTAGGAATGATAAGAAATTCAGTACAATCTTTAAATTTACATATTTTCTAAAAATGGATTTAATGTTTTTTATGTGTGGATATTATAATTATATTCTACATATTTTAAAAAAATTATTTGATAAAATTTTCACAACCTGACCAGAAAATGCCCTATTGATTTATTTATTTTCTATAATTATTCTGTTTTATGGTTTTACATAGTTTTCTCCACTGACAATGGAAATTTTAGAAGTTCTAAGGGTGGTGAATGGTTGGAACATGGCAATTCAAAACCATATACCAACCCTTTGTAATCTACGCAGCCTAAGTAGAGGCATTGGTTAGACCACATAGTTAGAAACATAATCATGCATCCACCCCAAGAAGATCTTGTTGCCTTAGGTAGTAACACTAGGTCCATTTACTAAACACATAATTTATGAAACCATGTTATTTAAACAATGTGACCTCACCCTTAAGAGTGAAGAAACCTCATGTTGGGGCAAATATAATGATGAAGAGTATCATTTTTAGGTATTATCTTTTGTTGTCAATGTAACACCTATATGAATTTATGAAATATTTTTGTTAAATAATCATTATTCTTCATTATGTTTCTTTTCATGAAATCACGAGTTTAAACGGACAACAATACACCCTTAATATAAAATTACCGCTATCGCCTAACTCTAAGGTCAGTGGGAATAATTATATCAAACTAATGAAAATTCATTGTGAATTAATTGGAAATCAAATATTTATGAAAAATATAAATAAATTAGATATTTTTATTTTTGTGTGAATTACTTTTGTTAATGAAATTAATGAGATATATATTTTCAATACACTCAATAAAATAAATTTTATATTCATCCAATAGATGTATTAGTCATATGGTATTAATAAAATCTTATTTGATGTATAAAAACTGATTTTTTAAAAGATTAATTTTACACCATTGAATGGTGAACCCTTTAAAATTATTATTATGAAATATTAATAATTTCTATATGAAACCCTAAATGTTATTTTTAAGTGAGATATAAAAATTTACCATTCATGAATTTCGTATCTTTTTATGATAAATTTAATGTTTCGATGAATAGGAAAAATACACTAAATTTTAATTCAAAATAACTCTTCTCATTGAAATAACTTATATTGTTAAATTATATTATTGAATGCATTAAAAGTATAAATATAATATATTTTTCCATGTAATATTATTTATTTCATTGTAATTATTTTTACATTAAATTTAGATGTAAAATCTTTTCCAACTTCTGCTATATTCTAACTTTTAGAACCCATTTTCCCATTTCTACAATGGGATTTATTTTAAATTTATCACTACAAATTCTGTGTTTTGAATTTTGATAAATGGATTCCATATTTTGACTTAGTAGGTAAAAATTATGTAAATAGTTTTTTTAGAAATATGAAATACATCTTTTGTAAAATTTTATTAACAAGGTAAAATGGTAAATTGGATACTTAAGGGTAAAAATAATATTATAAAATTACCCTAACACATAAATTAACATAATTGTATAAATATGATTTTCCTGAAAACATACATGGGTAGAAATGGTATCCATTATAACCCACTTATATGAGATTATAATGTTAAGTTTATTTTATTTAAAGAGATGTTAAATATGTCTCACTACAAATTTAATAATTAAATTATTTTTAATATATGTTTATAAAAAAGATAAATTCTATTATAAATAATAACATAAAATCAAACATTTTTTTCATTATCATGAAAATTTATTTTTAATTTTTGGGAAATAAATATTTACATTAAAGGCTTATATTTGGATAATGAAAAATTAGTTAATTGATGATAAATCAAGAATTTTTTTATTAAAAAAGTAATAACCATAAAAGGCCCAAACACTTGATCATACCTTATTGTTCGATTATATATCAACCATAGGCATCCAAAGTTCAACATATTGACCATTTTGAGGCTTATATAAGATATTATGACACATATATTATTTTATTTAAAATAAAGAAAAATTTGTCACATTCATGTTTTAAAAGGTTATAACATTTTTAATATTGGGATTTTCATATAGTAAATTAAAATACATGTATTCTTAAGAAATATAAAGGATTTATCTTCTACATTTATTATATTGTTATATTTTATTCTAAAAATAAATATATTAAATAATTTCAAAAAATTTATGTAGTAATTATTTAATTAATGAAGTGATGAAATAAATTCTATAAAACATATTTTAATAAATATAATTTAGGATAATTATTATGTCAAATGAATTTTATAAATTACCTTGACCACACAAATCAATAATAAAATAATTGGATCGGGTTCTGATTATTATTTTTATATTTATAAAAATTGATGAATGAAATAGTTTCAAAATTTACACTATTGATATTTTGTCAAAATAAGGTTTTCTAAAATTATTTAAAAATAATAAAACATTTATAAATATGTTTAATAATTATTATATGGTCTAAAATGTAATAAATTATTCATTTATTTTCTAATTGACTTCAAATAAGTAATTATTTAACCCTTTTAGTGTTGAAATATTTGTACCATAGTAAAAAATTAAAATGATCAACTAAGTATTAAATATAATCATAATGCTTAAATTCAAATAAAAACGTGTCTAAAAATTATTTTTTGATAATATCACTATTATATGTCATTTCATATTCAATATTGGGACATTTTTGAGGTCTTTATGTGTGCATTAATTTTATTATAAATTAATATTTTTTTGGTGTTTCTAAAAGTTCCTCTCACCTCAATTATAAAAGTGCTCTCATCCCTCAATAATTCACTTCATTTTGATCCTTGAATATCGACCATACCCTAAAAATTTCCATTTTAAACGTCCCTAGTAAAATTATGGGGGTTCTTGTCTTATTAAATGAATAACTCTAGTTCTCTAGGTGGGTTTTTAGTGGAGTTGCGTCAAAGAAAAGGCAATATCATTAACTGATTAATTCAAACAACTTTCTTCTTATACATCCACCTCATGATTTTATTAATTATAATGTAATAAATGAAATATTAACTATATAAATACTGGTTATTATTATTATGGGACAACCATAATCCACCTTCTACCCATCCGATAAAAAATGAAATCACCACTTTTGCGTACATACGGCTTACTATCTTCACACCGTGATGCAATCAGTCTTTCACTACCACATTACAGGGATGGGTATAATGATGAAATTAATAAATAGATAAATTAGTAATATTATATCATATTTAATATGATATATTATACATAATCCACTTTAATTCAATTCAATAATTATGGGAACGATATCATCCATCGTGCGAATGTATTGCTTACCATCTCCACGAAGCGATGTGAATCGTTCTACATGATATTCATAAATAATGATTATATAAATGAATTTAATGAATAAATATTATATGTAATATACTTATAACAATATATAAATGATATAACCACAACCATAAATGAGTAATTAAAACTTATCTGACAAAACATGCATAAGAACATAAAGTAGTTAATCTACAAATAACAAGTAACAATGAAATGTTAACATCAAACGGTTGAAAATATGATCACAAATGTTATCATAAAAAATTATTATGATTATGAAATAAATAAGTATCATTATTTAAATCATTATATAGGAGTTTCGCATACATATGAAGCATATCAAAACTATGGTATTGGATAACTTTGTAAATCTCGTTTTTATCTGGGATTGTTTCGTCATGAGTATTTACTGCAGTATATTTATCTTACACATCCATGTTTTCAAAATATTTATTTCAAAATAAACATTATATCCATATATAATTTTACCCATTTTTAAATTTTTACTAAACATTATGAATGGAATCTTGTGGCGTTTTCGGTATGTGTTATTTTTTAACTTTTCCTGCAAAATTATGAGAAGAATGTTTTTTTAAATTGTTTGGAATGATGTATTTTTATGTTTTCACAATATGTTACTTCCTTGAAGATTACACTAAAATATTATAAGGTTATTTTCATATATAGTTATTTCAACTAAAATTGTGTAGATTGTTAAGGAAGGAAAACATTTTTGAAAAAGAAAGGATAATTTAATCACGGATAAATTTCAAGCGTTTCCTCAAAATTATTTTCCATCTAAGATGACACTATTTAAAAAATGGTTATACTTATAACCCTATTATTACTATTATTTTATTGTGTGTTTTTTAGGAAATCAATTTGTTTTATATAAATTATGATTTAATGATGTTTAAGAAACCCATTTTATTTCAAGTGTTACGATATAGTGACTGTTTTTATGTTTTTGTGGCACATGTAACAATAGTTTCATTATGCGATGGGTGGGACATATATCTCCATACAATTCATTAGTTAAATATTTATATATCCTGATATAGAAAAGAGTATAATGGAAAATAATATGACATAGTAATACATGGCAGTAATGAGGAGTGATCTCTGTTTGGTAATTGACATTGTCTACTATGATAGTCTCAAAAATGAGCCATCGCTAACATGAAATGATATTATATTATTATGTGTGTTTTCCAAGAATATTCATGTCTTATGTTATAACCAATGGGATTGTATTTAACTTTTACTATTTTATCACAAGACATGATGTTTTGGTCTTTTACTTGTTCGATAAGATTTTCTAATGTTATGTTCTTATGGTTATGATATTATATATATTTCCATTGATTATACTTATTGAGAATTTGATCTCACACTTTCATATGTTTCTTTTCTGTATATCATGAAGAAGGTTATTTTGTAAGATATGTCAAAATGGAGTCTACTTATGATTAATTAAGTGGGAGACAATGTGGATGTTTTATGATCCAGTTGATTATGTTTCCCAATTTCTAAAGAAACTAAACCTATATGGTCGAAATGTGGTATTTTTATGTTATGTAATAAATATTATTCAATGATGAAGTAATATATATATGTAACACATGGACTATTATAGTCAAGGATGTTTGAGAAGAAACGAAACCAGTTTATTTGTATAAGTGGATGCCCAAACCGATCTTTGTATTTAGGAAATTAGAATAAAATTTCTTAAGAATGTTTACTTGATTTGGAATGAATGATATTTCTAGATGATATGGATGTTACAATATTTTCCATTGAAAATTTGGAGATATTGTACAAGATTGTATTTCAAAAATTTAATAATTTATTTGGAGAACTTGTGAAGCAAGCCTAATGTGAGTAACGGGTAGAAAAGGTGCTTCCAATCACATTCTAATTTGATTGGATTCAAATATTTTGTTAGAGGATAACGAATCAGAATGGTTTGTTTTGAATGATGCATAGATTAAGGTGGAATCATTCTTTTGTGTTTCACAAATTTATGGGGTCCAAAATTAAGTGGATTTATAGCACCATGAATAATGGATTTCCAAGAAGTGAATTTAATATAATGTAAAATACATGAATTTCAAAAATCTTGGGTTTTTGAAGGGTTGTTCATGAAAGAACAATGTTTTGATTGAATAATTTTTTATTACTAGAAAATGAGAACATGATTATTGAAACATGTTTTTATCCTATGATGAAACATCATAAAATTGGAAAAGTCATGGGTTTCACAAATGATAGGATGAGATTTGTGAAGAGGTGAAGCATCATGAAGGGAGACATTAACCATTGTAATTATGAGAAGTGGAGAATCACTGGTACAATATGGATTGACAGTGATCTCCACGACAATGAAAAATATCAATGAATCATAGTGAAAGGAGGAGCGTTGTGAATATATTTTTGAGTGATCCAAAAAATGGACTAGATGTGGCGTATAATCAAAAACGGGAAAACCTATAAATATGAAGTGACCCTAACTTCATTTTTTGGATGTAATTTAATAAAATCGAAAATTTCTCCCATTTTGAGATGGTCAAAGAGCTCTGTGATGTGGGTTTTATATGAGAACATGAGACTCATGAAAAGAACTCTAAATTCTTGACTAATGACAAATCTATTAATTAATGGGTTCTTTATGATGAGGGATTATATTGCATTGAATTAGTACACTTCAAAAAGGCATTTGGATCCCCAAAGACAGATCCCTTTATTATATATTGGAGCTTTGTGAAAGGATCATCATGATCGAGCATCATGAAAGGAATTCTTGAATACCCATTTTAAGGGAATAAAACATTAATAGAGAATCAATAGAATACTGAAGTATTAGACTACATTTCATTACAATGTCCGAGTGGTTCTTACCAACTTCTGGGATGGAAAGAGATGATTTTTTTAAATATTGAATTTGTGAAAGTTGATCAAGATGCATCGTAACATTGTATTACATTATTTTTTAGAAGAATAACACACACTATTAGATTGTTTTCAAATTTCTACATAAGTATAATGTTATAACGACCCATACTTTACATACATTGTTATTACTTCAAAATTGAAGCACACTTATTGCAATATATAACAAAACCATGAAAGGACCGTATAGGTAGAGTGTCTTTAGAAACTAGAAAGCATAAACAACCGGTTCATAAAGCAACTACATTGCCTCCCATTTATTTAATCATATCTAGAGTCCCTCTTTGGCATATTCTACTTAATAACCTTCTTCCTAACCTGGGGAAGTAAAACATACAAAAGGGTGAGCTCAAATGCTCAGTAATGGTAAACAAAGTAATATCAATCACATCATATAAATAAGCACATATCTTTTGGAAATCTTAACCTGCAAAAGAGATCACAATTTCATTACATGGGATAAATAATAGTAGTGAAATGTATTCCCAATAATCATAACTTAAATCATGAATCTTTGTGGCACACACACATAATCATTGAGAATCATTTCTTGTTAGTCAAGACTCATTTTCAAGAATATCTCAGTTGATAAAGTCCATTTCTGAACTGAGTTCACTCCTCGTTCCAGTCCTGTTTCATTGAACCGGTTTAACCTGCCGTTCCAGCCATGTCTATCTCATGAGATATAAAATCTTTACCCAATGCATTGGAGGGAGATATAGGTACCACCCATCTCATAATGATACCATTCTTATGTGTGCCACAAAATCATAAACCATACATCATAGCATATCCCATGTAATAAAAATGGGAATCTTTAAACATCGTGACATCATAAAACAATTCATATAAGATAAAAGAATTCATAAAAATATTTCCATCACAACATAATCAAATCCATGTAATAACAGGGATAGAAACAGAACTCTGTATTATCTTATATGGAAAATAATTTTGATAAAACACTTGAACTCCATTCTTGAGGAAAATATCCTTTCTGCTTCAAAAACAATTTTCCTTTCATAACATGTCGTACAATTCTAAACTAAAAGAAGTTGATTAAAAATAAACATGAAAACTTGTAAAGGAAGATTCTTGGAAATAATGTTTTAAAAATCCATTCATGCTGTATAAGATAAAAAAACATTCTTCGTACTTTTGTTGGAAAAGTCAAAAAGTACCTCGTACGAAAAACAACAAAATATTCCTTTCATATCCTTTACTAAAAACTCACCGAAGGGTAAAATTGGATTTAAAAAATTGTAGGTGGATCAAAATAATATTAAATATTGATGAAACATGTATGTGGATGATAAAATACACCCCAGTAAATACTAAAGTATTAGCAATCTCGGATAAAAATGAGATTGTGATATTTCCCTTACCTTAGGTCCGATATGCTTTGTACGTATCTGATCCTCCTGTTTAATGATTTAAATAATGTTATTGACTTATTAAATAATCATTCTCATTGTTATGATATCACATATGGTCATATTCTGAGCTTCTTATTAGTAATATTTCATTACAACTTGTTATTCGGGTGTTTATTACTTTTTGTTTTTATGCGTGTTTTGTCGAATAAATTCTCATTCTTCCCTTTAGGTTATAGATACCTAATTTTCAGAATGTTATTAGTGTAATATATATCATATTAATTTATTCAACTAATTTATATAATCATTGTGCAATGAAGATCATGTAGAACGAGTCGCATCACATCGTGGAGACGGTATTCCGTACGTACGCACGAGCGATGATATCATTCCCATGATCATGGAATTGTATTGGAGTGTATGTATACTATTTCAGAATCTATATCACTTTACAATAATCATATATAGTCATTATTTACACCATTATACCCATCCAAGTAAGGTGGTGGTGGAAAATAGATTACACCACGGCGTGGAGACGGTATTCCGTACGTACGCACGCGCGGTGATTTCATTTTCCGTAGAACTGATAGATGGTGAAACAGGGTTGTTTCATACTTATAATAACATATCATTATATGAGTGATACTGATGTTATTACTTCATAATGAAACAACTAAATAAGAAGAAGTGGAAGAAGAAATAAAGATGAAAGAATCGGTAACAGACATTACCTCTTCTTTGAAGTGCTTCTTTGAGACCTCTTTTTAGGGCACTAAAAGTGTTTTTGAAGAAGACCAGGACCTCTAGGATGTCTCTAGGGAAGTGGATAGGATAATGTGGTAGGGTTTGGCCGATCATGAAGGCTAAAAGTGGTGTGAGGAAGAGAGGGAGGAGGTTCCCTTTTATAAGGGAGGAGAGGGGCACATTTGGAAAAACTAAAAATATTATTTTATTATAAAGTCATGTTCGGTATTAAATAGCTCCAAATTGATTTATTTCAAATCTAAGGCGAGGATGGGTCGAAATCCTCTCATAAAATAGAATTTAGACAAGTTTAGGTTCCTATTTTAACCTTATCATTTAGATTTAACATTAAGTTAAATAATTTTACTTTTACCGTGTCTTCTTGTGTTCTTATACTATAAGGTTAATAAACATACTATAAGAAGCCAAACGAACCCCAAGTTGTTATTATTAATATACATAACCTTATATAAGTCATTTTTCTGAACCATATATTTTTAGTAATAAAATAACAATTAATAATATAATATTTGTTTTAAAAACTATTTTATGTCAATTTTGACACTATTTAGTAATTGATTTTTTTGAAAATCATAACAGAATGATTAGTTCGAAAAAGTTAATTAAATCAATAATAACATGTAATATTAACTTATAAAATTATTGGAATTCATAAAAAGTCTAAAATTACATTTATTTGGGTATTTATAACATCAATTATGTCAATATTTCATTAATAGGATAATTACTGCATCATCTTTGTGTAATAAATAAATTAATTTATTTAATGTCTAAAAATTACAAATAAAATACCATTATGTATGAAATCTTTTTAGATTTCTAATGAATTTTTATAGTCTAATTTATCTTATATATAACCTTATATTAAAAATTATTTACTTAATAAACTTTGATTTTAACTATTTTAACCCTTCTTTAGATAAATTAATAATAAATGTCCTAATCTAATCCAAGTGGGCCTAAATGGTCATATTTTATTCCTAAGCTTGTTTTTGGTCGAATTACAATTATCCAATAGAATTAGCACATGTGTTAGGGTAATAATAATATCATTTTTACCCTTAATTACCCTATTTACTTTTAAACGTGGTGAATAAAAGTAAAAAGTTACTATTCACCAAAAATTATTTTCATCTCATTAAACCACGTTTTACTTACTGAAATCAACCGTGTCTCTCGGAATTTTGAAATTCCACTCATAGAAGCGGTAAAATTATGTTTTATGAAAAATTCAGTTTTTTAACTACCACTTAGTGGTTTCACTATTCATCAAAAATTTAAAGTTTTCAGAAAAATACCAAAATTTCACCCTAGGATAATTTCGATATTCCGAATCCAAAAATAAAGTCCATTTTGAAGAATAAAATTTATAAAATATCAAAAAGTGGTTATTACTATTCATAATGGCTAGTTTTAATAATATTTTATTAGCATATCATTGTTTATTGAAACTCGGTATTGCGTACGACACAAGCTATCGAGGAAGGTCGCGATTTCATGTAAAGAAAGCCAAGCAAGTGTCGTGTGTAGAAAAAGATTCCTTTGATGATTTATATAACATAAAAGTCTCGGGTGTTACATTATACCCCCCTTAAAATGAATTTTTCCCTTGAAATTCGTCACATTGTAACAAATAGATGAGGACACCTCTCCCTTATCATATCCTCAAGCTCCCATATAGCTTCTTCTAATTGGTGGTTTCTCCATAAAGCTTTCACCAATCGAGTGGTCTTGTTTCGTAGGACTTTTTCACTATAATCCAGAATCACTATCTGTTGTTCTTCATAAGAATGATCCTGCTCCAGCGGTACAACTTCTGAGCAGAGTACATGTGAAGGATCAAGTATGTAATTTCTCCGGAGAGATACATGGAACACATCGTGAACTTGAGAGAGATTCGGTGGAAGCGACAATCGGTAAGCTACCTTCCCAACACGATCCAGTATTTCGAAAGGACCGATATATCTAGGGCTCAACTTCCCCTTCTTTCCAAATCTCTTGACCCTCTTCCAGGGAGATATTCGTAAGGAAACTTTATCACCCACTTCAATCTCTAGGTCTTTTCTTTGGTTGCTGGCAAAACTTTTCTGTCAACTCTGAGCTGCTCTTATGTGTTGTTGAATAGATCTGACCTTTTCTACCATTTCATCAATGAGATCGGGTCCTAATAGCTTTCTTTCCCCAACTTCATCATAGCAAGTTGGAGTCCAGAATTTCTTTCCATAGAGAGCTTTATAAGGAGCCATCTGAATACTTGAGTGAAAGCTATTATTGTAAGAAAATTCCACCAAAGGTAGCTGTTGATCCCAACCACCTTTGAAATCCATAGAGCAAGATCTCAACATATCTTCTAGAGTTTGAATTATTCTCTCAGACTGACCTTCTGTCTGAGGATGATAAGCAGTGCTGAAACGTAACTCTGTATCCAGAGTATGCTGAAGACTTCTCCAGAACTTTGACGTAAACCTCGGATCCCGATCAGATATAATAGAAAGTGGTACTCCATGCAATCTTACCAATACCTTCACATATATCCTGGCAAGCTAATACAGAGAGAAATCCTCTCTAATAGCGATGAAGTGTGCAGACATTGTAAGACGATCAACTATGACCCAGATATCATTATTGCCTTTGGATGTTTTAGGAAGTCCGGTGACAAAGTCCATAGTGATTTTTTCCCATTTCCATTCGGGTATGGGTAATGGTTGTAACATCCCCTTAGACTTCTGTCTCTCAACATTAACTTGTTGACAAACCAAGCATCGAGAGACATATTCAGCAACATCTCTTTTCATGCCATCCCACCAGAAGTACTCTTTCAGGTCCCTATACATCTTCGTGCTTCCATGATGAATAGAGAATAAAGAACTATGAGCCTCATCCAATTGCTCCTTCTTTAATTCGGGGATGGGAGGAACACAAACCCGATTCCTGAACATTATTATCCCATTACAATCAAGGTTGAATTCCAGAACATTTCTCACCTTCTTTTGTAACTCGACATCTTCTTTCTGTGCCTCTTTAATCTTCACATGTATAGATGGTTGAACATTCATTTGAGAAAGATACGAATTTTCCCTTTTCATTATAATTCCATGATCCATCAATTGTAAATCCATAAATATTGGATATTTTGTGATCCTCATCATGGATAAACTAGCATGGTCTTGTCGACTTAATACATCTTCCACCTTGTTTGCATTCCCAGGGTGGTAATGAATTGAGCAGTCATAATCCTTAATCAGCTCCAACCATCTTCTTTGGCGAATATTCACCTCCTTTTGTGTGAAAATATACTTTAATCTTTTATGATCAGTATAAATATCACACCTTTCACCATAAAGGTAATTCCTCCAAATATTTAATGCAAAGATTACCGCATCTAACTTCAAATCATGAGTTGGGTAATTTTGCTCATGTATTTTCAACTCTCATGAGGCATAAGCTATCACCATATCATTTTGCATAAGAACACACCCCAATCCCTTCTTGGATGCATCACTATAGATCACAAACCTTTCTCCACTACAAGGAAGTGTGAGTACAGGTGCACTGGATAACCTTCTTTTCAACTCCTTGAAATTCTCTTCACATTCATCTGTCCACATGAACTTAACTCGTTTTCGAGTCAACCTGGTGAGTAGATTAGATAATCATGAAAAAAATTTCACAAAACGTCGATAATATCCAACCAAACAAAGAAAACATCGGATCTCAGTTACTGTTGTTGGTCTCGACCATCTTTCGATAACCTCTGTTTTTGCTGGATCCACAGATATCCCCTCTTTTGAGATTATGTGACCCAAAAATGAAACTTTTTGAAGCCAAAATTCACACTTGGTAAATTTGGAATAATGTTTCTCCTTTCTCACGGTCTTCAATATAATCCTCAAGTGATCTTCATGTTCTTCCTTTCTCTTTGAATGGACAAAAATATCGTCTATAAAGACTACCACAAACTGATCAAGATAGTATCTAAAGACACTATTCATTAGATCCATGAAGATAGCGAGGGCATTAGTAAGTCCAAATGGCATCACTATAAATTCATAGTGTCCATACCTTGTACGGAAAGCTGTCTTTGGTATATCCTCCCTTTTGACCCTTAATTGATGATACCCTGAACGAAGATCAATCTTGGAAAAGTATTGAGCTCAGTGTAGTTGGTCAAATAGGTCATCAATGCGCGGGAGAGGATATTTTTTCTTTATAGTGATCTTGTTATGTTCTCGATAATCAATGCAGAGTTTCATTGATCCATCTTTCTTATTAACAAACAGAGTAGGTGCTCCCCAAGGTGACGCACTAGGGCGTATGAAACCCTTATCAAGATTCTCTTGTAGTTGATTTTTCAATTCCTGCAACTCAATTGGGGCCATTCTATAAGGTTTCTTTGAAATAGGGAAAGCATCCGGTACGAGTTCTATTGAAAACTCAACTTCAAGATTCGGTGGAAGACCCGGTAATTCCTCTGGAAAGACATCATCAAACTCTCGTACAATGGGAATATTTTTAATTGTGAGTTTCTCACCAACCATTTGATATAAATAACCTTCGTTTAGTGGAATCAATAACCATAAAATGGAATAAATTTCCACTAGAAGGTTATGTTCATCCTTGCATCAATAGACGATCATAGATTGATCTAGATTATGAAATGTGACTTCCCTTCATTGGAAATTGATATGATCTCCAGGTAGAGAAAGCCAATCCATGCCAAGAATCACATCAAGTTCCACTATGGGAAGGATCACAAGATTTTCAGGAAGCACTTTCACACAAACTTCAATCAGAGAAGAATTATAAACTTTTGATGTGACGGTTGTGCCATTATGGGTTGTCACAGCTAACTGAATGTCTAATTGTTGAGGTAATACGATGATATCCTTAGAAAATTCTTCAGAAATAAAGGAGTGGGTGGATCCAGAATCAAATAAAACATTTTCTACTTTAGAGTGGATGGTAAGTGTACCTTTCACCACATCGTTATTGTACTCCACATCGCTGATAGAAATTGCATGTGACTTTCCTTTGTCTTTAGCCTTAAGAGTTTTTTGATGTCGACCATCATCATCAACCCTTGGATTTGGGCATTTATTGGCATAATGCCACATCTCTTTGAACATGAAACAATGAAGTGTAGTAGAGTCATTCTGTATATCCCTTCCTTTGTTTTCATTATTAGACATCTTCTTCCCATCATTGCGGTATTCAAATGCCCGATGACCTTCCTTTCCAAATTTAAAACATTTACTTGTCCCTTTAAAACAACTCCCTCCATGTTTCTTTCCACACTTTGAGCATAAGGGAAAGCTCATCTTCTTTTCAGTGTGCTCTTTAGATTTTCCTTTGAATTCCATTTTCCTCTGCTTATCAAAGCCATATTACTGATGGGTTACTCCAATATCCATCTCAACTATGAGAGCACATCGAACGTTTTCCTCATTGCTATTGAAGTCCCTTATGGCTAATGCCCTTGGAAGACTTGGTTTTAAGACACTAAAGAATCGATCGATCTTACTCTCAGGTTGGATAATAATACCAGAAACGTACCTTGCAAGTCTTGTAAAATTTGCTTCATAAGTACCAACAGATTCATCATCTTTTTTCTTCAGTTCAAGAAACTCTTTCACCATCTTTGATCGGAGAATACGAGGGAAGTACTTACTGAAAAATAAGTTCTTGAACTTGTCCCATTCCATGGACTCAATTTCATCCCTTTGCCTCGTATTCATAATAAGATTCCAACATTGATCAGCATCTCCTTCCAAATGATACACTGCTAGGATGACTTTATCATGTTCAGAACATTGAAGAACTGAAAATATCTTTTCAGTAGTACTAATCCATTTTTCAGCAACTAATGGATCAGTAGACCTGCTGAAAGAAGGTGGACGCTGCCTCATGAAGGATTCAACAGGATGTTGCTCCTTCCTTTGCTCATTTGGAAGTCCTGCATGATTCATAGCTTGAGAATGTTGTGTAATCATGGCTACAAGATTTTACATTCCAGCTCCCATAACATTTGGTTGGTCTAGGGGACAATCATTGCATTGCCCGTCGCATTCCGCATTAACACGGTTCCTTCGGGTTCCATCTATTGACTAAAACTGTAACAGCCCGAGATTTTATGAAAAATATTCTTTTTTTTATTTCACTAATGTCTTGTGTTGTACGCTACACCAAAAGGAGCTTGCACAAACACGCATCCTTGACTTGCCTTGCATTACACGCAATCACAACCTTCCTCGATAGCGTGTGTGGTACGTAATACTGAGTTTTACGAAACAATGATATGCTATTAAAATATTATTAAAACTAGCCGTCATGAATAGTAATAACCACTTTTTAAATTTTAGAAATTTTATCTCTCAAAATGGACTTCATTTTTGGATTCGGAGTATCGAATTTAGCCTAAGGTGAAATTTTGGTACTTTTCGGATAACTTTCATATTCTGATTACTAAATTATAATTAAAAACAACTTTTTTAATCGAAATAATTAATAGTAATAAATCATTAATTTGAGTGGTTTTAAAGTATATTTAGAATATATTTTTACAATTTAATACAATGTTGGTCATTGGTTGTAATTTCACATTTAAACCAGACATAATCAAATGTCAATCTTTTGATAGATATTGTTTCTTAAAAACACGCTATTTGTTTTAACAGCGGGATTTAATTATAAAATTAATTAATGCAACTTATATGTTGGGAATTTTGTAAAATAGAAATCATTTTTGAATTCGGAATATCAATTATAGCTTAGGGTGAAATTTTGGCATTTTTCTGAAAAACATCAATTGTTGATGAATAGTGAAACTACTAAGTGGTAGGTTAAAAACTGAATTTTGCATAAAACTTAATTTTACAGCTTCTGTGAATGGAATTTCAAAAATCCGAGAGACACGGTTAATATCAAGGACTAAAATGTGGTTCAATGAGATGAAAATAATTTTTTGGTGAATAGTAACTTTTTACTATTTTTACCGCGGTTAATAGTAAATAGGGTAACTAAGGGTAAATATGATATCAATATTACCCTAACACATGTCCTAATTATATTTGACAAGTGTAATTCGACCAAAAACAAACTTAGGAATAAAATATGACCATTTAGGCCCACTTGGATTAGAATAGGACATTTATTATTAATTTATTTAAAGAAGGGTTAAAATAGTTAAAATCAAAGTTTAATAAGTAAATCATTTTTAATATGGGGTTATACATAAGATAAATTCGACTATAAATATTCATTAGAAAGATAAAAAGATTTCCTACATGATGGTATTTTATTTGTAATTTTTAGACATCAAATAATATAATTTATTTATGACACAAAAATGATGCAGTAATTATCTTATTAATGAAATATTGACATAATTGATAATATAAATACCAAAATAAATGTAATTTAAGACTTTTTATGAATTCCACTAATTTTATAGGTTACTATGATATATTAGTGTTGATTTAATCAACTTGGTTCGAACATATAATTCTGTTATGACTTTCACAAAAATCATATATCAAATAGTGTCAAAATTGACACAAAATAGTTTTTAAATCAAATATTATATTATTAATTGTTATTTTATTCCTAAAAATCTAAGGATCGGCCAAATGACTTAGATAAGGATATATATATTAATAATAAACAATTTGGGGTTCGTTTGGCATGTTATAGTAAGTGTATTAACCATATAGTGAAAGAAAACAAAAAGACACGGTAAAAGTTAAATTAATTAACTTAGAGTTAAATCTAATTGATAAGGTTAAAATAATATCTTAAACTTGTCTAAATTATATTGGTTGATAGGATTTCGACCCATCCTTACTTTAGCTTCGAAATAAGACCCTTTGGAACCATTATAAACCGATTTTGACTTTAATATAAAATAATATTTTGAGATATTCCTAAGGTGCCCCTCTCCTCCCCTATAAAAGGACACCTCCTCCCCCTCCTCCTCACACCAATTTGAGCACTCAAGCTCGGCCAACCCCTGCCAAAATCCCTTCTCCACTTCCCTAGAAACATCCTAGAGGTTCTGGTCTTCCTCAAAGACCAATTCTAGTGCCCTAAGAAGAGGTCTCAAAGAGGCGCTTCAAAGAAGAGGTAATTACCGTTACCAATTCTTTCATCTTTATTTCTTCTTCCACTTCATCTTCTTAGGTTGTTTCATTATGAAGTAATAACATCCGTATCACTCATATACTGATATGTTATTATAAGTATGAAACAACCCTATTTCACCATCTATCCATCCTACGGAAAAAGAAATCACCGCGCGTGCGTACGTACGGAATACCGTCTCCACGCCGTGGTGTAATCTATTTTCCACCACCACCTTACATGGATGGGTATAATGGTGTAAAGAATAACTATACATAGTTATTACAACATCATATTGATTCTGATATATTGTATAATCCACTCCAATTCAATTCAATATTTATAGAAATGATATCATCGCTCGTGCGTACGTACGGAATACCGTCTCCACGACGCGATGAGATTCATTCTCCATGTTAACAATTTAAGAATGATTATAATGTATATATAAGAAATAATAATGAAATATATGACATTATAAAGCTAATGGATTTATATACATATGTATGTCATCTACTTACTTCCATTTCAAGACAATAAGGAAAGGAAAACAGGGTTCATGCGTACGTACGGACTACCGTCTCCATGAACGGTGTTTTTCATTTTATTTATCTACCTATTATATATATATATATATACTGAATATATATGATATATAAATCATATTTTATATTCTGGAAGTAAGTAAATCATGATATAAGTAATAATGATGTCAAGAACAACAAGTCAAAACACCTACGATAAATGAAACGATTTTACCCAAAACGCTTCTTTAACATTGAATTTACAAAAGAACGGGTAATATAATGTCATAAGTGAACCATATATGATATCATAACAATGATTATGATTCTGTAATAAGTCAATAACATTATTTAAACCATTATACAGGAGCTTCGGACACGAACAAAGCAAATCGGACCTAAGGTAAGGGAAATATCACGATCTCATTTTTATCCGAGATTGTTTATTCGTAAGTATTTACTGGGGTGTATTTTATCATCCACATCCATGTTTCATAAATATGTAATATTATTTCCATCCACATACAATTGTTTAAACCCATTTTTACCCTTCGGTGAGTTTTTAGTAAAAGAAATGAAAGGAATCTTTTGTCGTTTTTCGTACGAGGTACTTTTTGACTTTTCCGACAAAAGTACGAAGAATGTTTTTTTTAACTTATACGGCACGAACAGGATTTTATAAAGCCTTATTTTCATGAAGCTTCCTCTAAAAGATTTCATGACTATTTTCAATAAAATATCTTTCTTTTAAAATTGCATGATGTTTTGTGAAAAGAAATTGATTTTAAAGAAGAAAGGATATTTTCCTCAAGAATTCATTTCAAGTGTTTTATCAAAATTATTTTCCATCTAAGATAATAAAGGGTTCTGTTTTAATCCCTATTATTAAATTGGTTTGATTATGTTGTGATGGAAATATTTTTATGAATTCCTTTATCTTATATGAATTGTTTTATGATGTCATGTTGTTTAAGAATCCCATTTTTATTACATGGGTTACGCTATGATGTATGGTTTATGATTATGTGGCACACATAAGAAAGGATTCATTATGAGATGGGTGGGACCTATATCTCCCTCCAATGCATTGGGTAAAGATTTTATATCTCATGAGATAGACATGGCTGGAATGGTAGGTTATAACGGTTCAGTGAAACAGGACTGAAACGAGGATTACTCGATTCAGAAAGGGACTTTGTCCACTAAGATAGTCTTGGCAATGAGTCTTGACTAACAAGAAATGATTCTCTATGATTATGTGTGTATGCCACAAAGTTTCATGTTTTATGTTATGATTATTGTGATTACATTTCACTGCCATGATTTATCCCATGTTATGAAATTATGCTCTCTTTTGCAGGTTATGATTTCCAAAATGTTATGTTCTTATGAATATGATGTGATTGATATTTCTTTTGTTTACCCTTACTGAGCATTTGAGCTCACCCTTTTATGTTTTCTTTTCCCCAGGATATAAAGAAATGTTTTAGGTAAAAAAAAAGGAAGATCTTTATGGGAGATGTTGAAGATCTTTCACCAGGATTAGAAGATTACGTTCCGAGTTTCCAAAGACACTAAACTATTACGATCCTTGTGTGTATATTTTTGTTATGTATTAAGTATTCCGCAAAAGTAATGTAATGTTCATGTACGTTAGGCTTCGGGTCTCTACAGTTGGTATCAGAGGAAATGTTTAGTCAACCTTTGGAAACTAGGATGCGAAAACGTTAGTGAGATCCCTAGAGATATTTCTAAGGTATGTCTAGGGATGTCTCTAAGGTTAAGTATACGTATAGGTTATAGTCCTAGAATTGCTCTAACGATCTTAGAATTTAACCTAAGTTGTTAGATATTGAGGGTACTACCCCTTTATTATGTTGTTTTCCCTAGCAAGATTTTTGCCTCTCACACTATTCTTTTGGGGTTTTAGACGATGGCTGGAACCCGAAGGAACCGTGTTGATCAATGCAATGGACAATGCAATGATTGTCCCCCTGAGCAACCAAACGATATGGGAGCTGGAATGCAAAATCTTGTAGCCATGCTCACACAACTTTCTCTAGCTATGAATCATGCAGGACTTCCAAACGAGCAAAGGAAGGAGCAACATTCTATTGAATCCTTCATGAGGCAGCGTCCGCCTTCTTTCAGTGGGTCTACTGATCCATTAGTTGCTGAACAATGGATCAGTACCACTGAAAAGATATTTTCAGTTCTTCAATATTCTGAACATGATAAAGTCATCTTAGCAGTATATCGTTTGGAAGGTGAAGCTGATCAATGGTGGAATCTTATCAAGAATACAAGGCAAAGAGATGAAATTGATTCCATGGAATGGGACGAGTTCAAGAACTTCTTTTTCAGTAAGTACTTCCCTCGTATTCTTCGAACGAAGATGGAGAAGGAGTTTCTTGAACTAAAGCAAAAGGATGATGAATCTATTGGTATATACGAAGCGAATTTTACAAGACTCGTAATGTATGCATCTGGCATTATCATCCAACCTGAAAGTAAAGTTGATCGATTTTTCAGTGGCTTAAAACCATGTCTTCGAAGGGCATTATCTATAAGAGACTTCAGTAGCTATGAAGAAATTGTGCGTTGTGCTATCAAGGTAGAAATGGAAGTTGGTGTTACATATCCATCTCATGGTTTTGACAAGAAACGAAAGATGGAGTTCAAGGAGAAATCTCATAATAATGGTGAAAAGAAGATGAATGTTTCCTTATGAACAAAGTGTGGAAAGAAGCACGGTGGAGATTTTCTTAAAGGAACTAGAAAATGTTTTAAGTGTGGAAAATAAGGTCATCGAGCAGCTGAGTGTCGAAGTAATGGAAAAAGGGTTTCTAATGATGTGAATAAAGCAAACACTGCAGATAACGCACCACCAACACTTCAATGCTTCAAGTGCAAGGAAATGAGGCATTATGCTAATAATTGCCCTAATCCAAGGGTTAGTGATGATCAACATGATCAACCACTTAAGGCAAAGGACAAAGGGAAGTCACATGCGATCACTATTGGCGATGTTGAATATGACAATGATGTGGTGGAATGATTAAGTGTTTATGTAATGGGATTCCAAAATAATGTTTTATCATGGAGTATTGTAATATTTATTGATGTGGTATTCAAAGTGATTGAGATATTTTTTGGAAATAAGATGATATGCGCATAATGAAGACGAGAAAATGAAATGTTTAATAGTATTCATGAGCTCATGATTCATATAAGGACTAAGTGATATCATGGTTTAAGTATATAGAATTTTGAGGATTTTGGTATGTGGAAAGTGTTAACTTTTAACTGCACTCATGTTTTCACTAAGGTATTCAAGAGAATGCACGATTAAGGACTTTGAGTGTTTGGAATGTGACCAACAAGACATATCTTATGATATGTGGGGATCAACGACAGTATTAAATCTCTGGTAATCGTTGTCACTATATTATGAGAGTGGACTGCAGTATTATGTATAAGCCTAAAGATTAGACTGGATTATGTTGGACATAAGTTAGTATTGTTTAAGGATAGAAGATTTTCAATATTATTGATGGGATGTTATAGTACCGTAGTTTTAGAAAAAGGGACAACCTGCAGGACGGGCGACAACCCATCGCTTCGGACAAGGCTGTAGGAATCGAACCCACAACCGAAGTGCGACTGGCCTTTATCGCCTACCACTAGCCTACAGGAAGTCCCTGTTTAGTAGAAACTAGTTTTATTATATTAAGCAGTATGATATATGAAGTATAAGCCCATTTTAGGAACCATATGTGATTAATCTCACTATAGATCGACTTATGTATATAAATTTTGCTAACCTTTTGAGACAGATGGAATGACCCGTCATTCTATCACATGATCTGCTAACACTTCACGAATAACAAATTCAACTTCATTTATTTAAGCGATGAAGTGGAAATTGTTAAAGGCACGAACAACAGTGAGATTGTACCAAAATAAAGTAAGTATTTATTCTAATTCAAATTCTTTAACTTTAGGGAAATGATCTTGAAAACCAAAAATGTTGTCCTAGTTCTCTTATACCTGATGAATCAGATGGTACCTTAGATCGTCACAAATTTATGGATTTGTGATTACTGGCTTTTCCATAGCCATGTTCTCTACCACTCTCCATCAGAACATGATGGTTAGATTTCTCTTCCATATCCATATTTTCACCTATGTGGAAACCCAGTGATTAGTTTATTTGGGTAATCGTTACATTTCATACTTTAGTTTTTAAAGCCAAGTTTTGGTATTCCTTTTTACGATGTGGGTTTCTATTAAAGAAACTTTCGAATAGTAAACCATCTATAACCCCGACGAATTTCGAGGGCGAAATTCATTTTAAGGGGGGTAGAATGTAACAGCCCGAGATTTTATGAAAAATATTTTTTTTTTTATTTCACTAATGTCTTGTGTTGTACGCTACACCAAAAGGAGCTTGCACAAACACGCATCCTTGACTTGCCTTGCATTACACGCAATCACAACCTTCCTCGATAGCGTGTGTGGTACGTAATACTGAGTTTTACGAAACAATGATATGCTATTAAAATATTATTAAAACTAGCCGTCATGAATAGTAATAACCACTTTTTAAATTTTAGAAATTTTATCTCTCAAAATGGACTTCATTTTTGGATTCGGAGTATCGAATTTAGCCTAAGGTGAAATTTTGGTACTTTTCGGATAACTTTCATATTCTGATTACTAAATTATAATTATAAACAACTTTTTTAATCGAAATAATTAATAGTAATAAATCATTAATTTGAGTGGTTTTAAAGTATATTTAGAATATATTTTTACAATTTAATACAATGTTGGTCATTGGTTGTAATTTCACATTTAAACCAGACATAATCAAATGTCAATCTTTTGATAGATATTGTTTCTTAAAAACACGCTATTTGTTTTAACAGCGGGATTTAATTATAAAATTAATTAATGCAACTTATATGTTGGGAATTTTGTAAAATAGAAATCATTTTTGAATTCGGAATATCAATTATAGCTTAGGGTGAAATTTTGACATTTTTCTGAAAAACATCAATTGTTGATGAATAGTGAAACTACTAAGTGGTAGGTTAAAAACTGAATTTTGCATAAAACTTAATTTTACAGCTTCTGTGAATGGAATTTCAAAAATCCGAGAGACACGGTTAATATCAAGGACTAAAATGTGGTTCAATGAGATGAAAATAATTTTTTGGTGAATAGTAACTTTTTACTATTTTTACCGCGGTTAATAGTAAATAGGGTAACTAAGGGTAAATATGATATCAATATTACCCTAACACATGTCCTAATTATATTTGACAAGTGTAATTCGACCAAAAACAAACTTAGGAATAAAATATGACCATTTAGGCCCACTTGGATTAGAATAGGACATTTATTATTAATTTATTTAAAGAAGGGTTAAAATAGTTAAAATCAAAGTTTAATAAGTAAATCATTTTTAATATGGGGTTATACATAAGATAAATTCGACTATAAATATTCATTAGAAAGATAAAAAGATTTCCTACATGATGGTATTTTATTTGTAATTTTTAGACATCAAATAATATAATTTATTTATGACACAAAAATGATGCAGTAATTATCTTATTAATGAAATATTGACATAATTGATAATATAAATACCAAAATAAATGTAATTTAAGACTTTTTATGAATTCCACTAATTTTCTAGGTTACTATGATATATTAGTGTTGATTTAATCAACTTGGTTCGAACATATAATTCTGTTATGACTTTCACAAAAATCATATATCAAATAGTGTCAAAATTGACACAAAATAGTTTTTAAATCAAATATTATATTATTAATTGTTATTTTATTCCTAAAAATCTAAGGATCGGCCAAATGACTTAGATAATGATATATATATTAATAATAAACAATTTGGGGTTCGTTTGGCATGTTATAGTAAGTGTATTAACCATATAGTGAAAGAAAACAAAAAGACACGGTAAAAGTTAAATTAATTAACTTAGAGTTAAATCTAATTGATAAGGTTAAAATAATATCTTAAACTTGTCTAAATTATATTGGTTGATAGGATTTCGACCCATCCTTACTTTAGCTTCGAAATAAGACCCTTTGGAACCATTATAAACCGATTTTGACTTTAATATAAAATAATATTTTGAGATATTCCTAAGGTGCCCCTCTCCTCCCCTATAAAAGGACACCTCCTCCCCCTCCTCCTCACACCAATTTGAGCACTCAAGCTCGGCCAAACCCTGCCAAAATCCCTTCTCCACTTCCCTAGCAACATCCTAGAGGTTCTGGTCTTCCTCAAAGACCAATTCTAGTGCCCTAAGAAGAGGTCTCAAAGAGGCGCTTCAAAGAAGAGGTAATTACCGTTACCAATTCTTTCATCTTTATTTCTTCTTCCACTTCTTCTTCTTAGGTTGTTTCATTATGAAGTAATAACATCAGTATCACTCATATACTGATATGTTATTATAAGTATGAAACAACCCTATTTCACCATCTATCCATCCTACGGAAAAAGAAATCACCGCGCGTGCGTACGTACGGAATACCGTCTCCACGCCGTGGTGTAATCTATTTTCCACCACCACCTTACATGGATGGGTATAATGGTGTAAAGAATAACTATACATAGTTATTACAACATCATATTGATTCTGATATATTGTATAATCCACTCCAATTCAATTCAATATTTATAGAAATGATATCATCGCTCGTGCGTACGTACGGAATACCGTCTCCACGACGCGATGAGATTCATTCTCCATGTTAACAATTTAAGAATGATTATAATGTATATATAAGAAATAATAATGAAATATATGACATTATAAAGCTACTGGATTTATATACATATGTATGTCATCTACTTACTTCCATTTCAAGACAATAAGGAAAGGAAAACAGGGTTCATGCGTACGTACGGACTACCGTCTCCATGAACGGTGTTTTTCATTTTATTTATATACCTATTATATATATATATATACTGAATATATATGATATATAAATCATATTTTATATTCTGGAAGTAAGTAAATCATGATATAAGTAATAATGATGTCAAGAACAACAAGTCAAAACACCTACGATAAATGAAACGGTTTTACCCAAAACGCTTCTTTAACATTGAATTTACAAAAGAACGGGTAATATAATGTCATAAGTGAACCATATATGATATCATAACAATGAATATGATTCTGTAATAAGTCAATAACATTATTTAAACCATTATACAGGAGCTTCGGACACGAACAAAGCAAATCGGACCTAAGGTAAGGGAAATATCACGATCTCATTTTTATCCGAGATTGTTTATTCGTAAGTATTTACTGGGGTGTATTTTATCATCCACATCCATGTTTCATAAATATGTAATATTATTTCCATCCACATACAATTGTTTAAACCCATTTTTACCCTTCGGTGAGTTTTTAGTAAAAGAAATGAAAGGAATCTTTTGTCGTTTTTCGTACGAGGTACTTTTTGACTTTTCCGACAAAAGTACGAAGAATGTTTTTTTAACTTATACGGCACGAACAGGATTTTATAAAGCCTTATTTTCATGAAGCTTCCTCTAAAAGATTTCATGACTATTTTCAATAAAATATCTTTCTTTTAAAATTGCATGATGTTTTGTGAAAAGAAATTGATTTTAAAGAAGAAAGGATATTTTCCTCAAGAATTCATTTCAAGTGTTTTATCAAAATTATTTTCCATCTAAGATAATAAAGGGTTCTGTTTTAATCCCTATTATTACATTGGTTTGATTATGTTGTGATGGAAATATTTTTATGAATTCCTTTATCTTATATGAATTGTTTTATGATGTCATGTTGTTTAAGAATCCCATTTTTATTACATGGGTTACGCTATGATGTATGGTTTATGATTATGTGGCACACATAAGAAAGGATTCATTATGAGATGGGTGGGACCTATATCTCCCTCCAATGCATTGGGTAAAGATTTTATATCTCATGAGATAGACATGGCTGGAATGGTAGGTTATAACGGTTCAGTGAAACAGGACTGAAACGAGGATTACTCGATTCAGAAAGGGACTTTGTCCACTAAGATAGTCTTGGCAATGAGTCTTGACTAACAAGAAATGATTCTCTATGATTATGTGTGTATGCCACAAAGTTTCATGTTTTATGTTATGATTATTGTGATTACATTTCACTGCCATGATTTATCCCATGTTATGAAATTATGCTCTCTTTTGCAGGTTATGATTTCCAAAATGTTATGTTCTTATGAATATGATGTGATTGATATTTCTTTTGTTTACCCTTACTGAGCATTTGAGCTCACCCTTTTATGTTTTCATTTCCCCAGGATATAAAGAAAGGTTTTAGGTAAAAAAAAAGAAAGATCTTTATGGGAGATGTTGAAGATCTTTCACCACGATTAGAAGATTATAGTCCGAGTTTCCAAAGACACTAAACTATTACGGTCCTTGTGTGTGTGTTTTTGTAATGTACTAAGTATTCCGCAAAAGTAATGTAAAGTCCATGTACGTCAGGATACGGGTCTCTACAAAAACCATGAAGAATAGTGTGAGCAACACTAATTATAATAGGAAAACCACATAATAAAGAATAAAATTTCACACTTAAGGTCTTATCCTAGGTTATTCATGGTCATTTCTAAAACACTAAGATTGTGTTCTATGCTTATAATTATCCTTAGGTTTCTTACTAAGGCTTTCACATCCTAGTTTCCAAAGGTTGATTATACCTTTCCTCTGATACAAACTATAACGACTCATACTTTACATACATTGTTATTACTTAAAAATTGAATCACACTTATTACAAAATATAAGAAAACCATGAAAGGATCGTATAGGTATAGTGTCTTTAGAAACTGGAAAGCATAAACAACTGGTTCATAAAGCATCTACTTTGCCTCCCATTTATTTCATCATATCTAGAGTCCCTTTTTGGAATATTCTACTTAATAACCTTCTTCCTGACCTGTGGAAATAAAACATACAAAAGGGTGAGCACAAATGATCATTAAGGGTAAACAAAAGAATTATCAATCACATCATATACATAAGCACATAACTTTTGGAAGTATTAACCTGCAAAAGAGATCATAATTTCATAACATGGGATAAATCATAGTAGTGAAATGTAATCCCAATAATCATAACATAAAACATGAAAATTTGTGGCATACAAACATAATAATTGAGAATAATTTCTTGTTAGTCAAGACTCATTGCAAGGACTATCTTAGTGGACAAAGTCTATTTCTGAACAGAGTTCACTCCTCGTTTCAGTCCTGTTTCACTGAACCAGTTTAACCTGCCGTTCCAGCCATGTCTATCTCATGAGATATAAAATCTTTACCCAATTAATTGGAGGGAGATATAGGTCTCACCCATCTCATAATGATACCATTCTTATGTGTGCCACAAAATCATAAACCATACATCATAGCATAACCCATGTAATAAAAATTGGAATCTTTAAACATCGTGACATCATAAAACAATTCATATAAGATAAAAGAATTCATAAAAATATTTCCATCACAACATAATCAAATCCATGTAATAATATGGATAGAAACAGAACCCTTTATTATCTTAGATGGAAAATAATTTTGATAAAACACATGAACTCCATTTTTGAGGAAAATATCCCTTCTGCTTCAAAAACACTTTTCCTTTCTTAACATGACATACAATTCTAAACTAAAAAAGTTGATTAAAAATAAACCTTTTAAATTGTAAAGGAATATTCTTGGAAATAATGTTTTAAAAATCCATTCATGCCATATAAGTTAAAAAACATTCTTCTTACTTTTGTCAGAAAAGTCAAAAAGTACCTCGTACGAAAAACGTCAAAAGATTCCTTTCATATGCTTTACTAAAAACTCACCGAATGGTAAATTTTGATTTAAATAATTGTATGTGGATTGAAATAATATTAAATATTGAGGAAACATGGATGTGGATGATAACATACACCCCAGTAAATACAAAAGTATAAACAATCGCGGATAAAAATGAGATTGTGATATTTCCCTTAACTTAGGTCTGATATGCTTTGTACGTATCCAAACTTCATGTATAATGATTTAAATAATGTTATTGACTTATTCCATAATCATACTCATTGTTATGATATCACATATGGTCATATTATTAGCTTTTTATTAGTAATATTTCATTACAACTTGTTATTCAGGTGTTTATTACTTTTTGTTCTTATGCGTGTTTTGTTGAATAAATTCTTATTCTTCTCTTCAGGTTATAGATAACTCATTTCCATAATTTTATTAGTGTAATATATATCATATTTATTTATTCAATTAATTTATATAATCATTATGCAATGAAGATCATGTAGAACGAGTCGCATCACATCGTGGAGACTATATTCCGTACGTACGCACGAGCGATGATATCATTCTCATTATCATGGAATTGTATTGGAGTGTATGTATACTATTTAATAATAAATATCACTTTAAAATAATAATATATATTCATTATTTACACCATTATTCCCATCCAAGTAAGGTGGTGGTGGAAAATAGATTACACCATGGAGTGGAGACACTATTCCGTACGTACACACGTGCGGTGATTTCATTTTCCGTACGATGGATAGATGGTGAAACAGGGTTGTTTAATACATATAATGACATATCATTATATGAGTGATACTAATTTTATTACTTCATAATGAAACAACTAATGAAGAAGAAGTGGAAGAAGAAATGAGGATGAATGAATCGGTAATGGACATTACCTCTTCTTTGAAGTGCTTCATTGAGACGTCATTTTAGGGCACTAAAATTGGTCTTTGAAAAAGACCAAGACCTCTAGGATGTCTCCAGGGAAGTGGAGAGGAGAACGATTCAGGGGTTTGCCGATATTGAAGGCTCAAAGTGGTGTGAGGAAGAGAGTGACGAGGTTCCCTTTTATAAGGGAGGAGAGGGGCTCCTTTGGAAAAACTAAAAATATTATTTTATTATAAAGTCAAGTTCAGTTTTAAATAGCTAAAAATTGATTTATTTCGAAGCTAAGGTGGGTCTGGGTCGAAATCCTCTCACAAATAGAATTTAGACAAGTTTAGGTTCCTATTTTAACCTTATCATTTAGATTTAACATTAAGTTAAATAATTTTACTTTTATTGTGTCTTCTTGTGTTCTTTTACTATAAGATTAATAAACATGCAATAAGCAGCCAAACGAACCCCAAGTTGTTTATTATTAATATATATAACCTTATATAAGTAATTTGGCCGAACCTTAGATTGTTAGGAATAAAATTACAATTAATAATATAATATTTGTTTTAAAAACTATTTTATGTCAATTTTGACACTATTTAGTAATTGATTTTTCTAAAAATCATAAAAGAATGATTAGTTCTAAAAAAGTTAATTAAATAATTAATAACATGTCATATTAACCTATAAAATTAGTGGAATTCATAAAAAGTCTCAAATAACATTTATTTGGGTATTTATAACATCAATTATGTCAATATTTCATTAATACGATAATTACTGCATCATCTTTGTGTCATAACGAAATTAAATTATTTAATGTCTAAAAATTACAACTAAAATACCATTATGTAGGAAATAGTTTTAGCTTTATCATGAATATTTATAGTAGAATTTATTTTATATATAACTTTATATTAAAAATTATTTACTTATTAAACATTGATTTTAACTATTTTAACCCTTCTTTAAATAAATTAATAATAAATTTCCTAATCTAATCCAAGTGGGCCTAAATGATCATATTTTATTCCGAAGTTTGTTTTTGGTAGAATTACACTTATCCAATAGAATTAGGACATGTGTTATGGTAATAATAATATCATTATTACCCTTAATTACCCTATTTACTTTTAACAGTGGTAAATAAAAGTAAAAAGATACTATTCACCAAAAATTATTTTCGTCTCATTGAACCACATTTTACCTACTGACATCAACCGTGTCTCTCAGATTTTTGAAATTCCACTCACAAAAGTGGTAAAATTAAGTTTTATGAAAAATTCCGTTTTTAACTACCACTTAGTGGTTTCACTATTCATCAAAAATTGAAAGTTTTCAGAAAAATACCAAAATTTCACCCTAGGATAATTTCGATATTCCTAATCCAAAAAATGAAATCCATTTTGAAAAATAAAATTTATAAAATTTCCAAAAGTTGTTATTACTATTCATAATGGCTAGTTTTAATAATATTTTATTAGCATATCATTGTTTAGTGAAACTCGGTATTGCGTACGACGCAAGCTGTTGAGGAAGGTCACAATTTTGTGTAAAGCAAGCCAATAAAGTGTTCTGTGTAGAAAAAGATTCCTTTGATGATTTATATAACATAAAAGTCTTGGATGTTACAAATTTCATGTCATACTCTTTTTATTCCACATCAATGAATTTTATTCTAGTGGATTGTGTGGTATTGTATTATTTCCAATCCAAACCAATGATATAGGTACTCTTATTTTGTGACAAACCATGTAAATTATTATATTTATTTTGTATGTGTTTTTGGTTTGTATTAAGTAAGGACGAAATATTTAAAAATTGGATTAGGTTGCTTCAAATGTAAGGAATCATAAATGAAAAAGATATCACTGATCCACTCTTACACCTACTCAGTGATTCATGGATCTTGACTGGGCTACTTCACCGCATGATTGTTGAATGGTCTAAAAAACCCTGTATCCACACAATGTGTCCTGTAAGGTATTTAAAAAAGTGTAAAAATAATAATAACAATAGTATTATATGTAGTGATTGTAATAATAATGATATTTTTATTTTTATTAAACTCCTAAAGTTGTATTTTATCCCAATCTCTCCCCTCTCCCACACCCATGTGACCCAACACACCTTCCTTTTCCTAGAAATGCACACCCCATTCTCATACCCACCCCAATTTATACCATTTCACCTTCTATTTCATGGTGTGATATTTATCATCACTTCCTTCTCCTCCACGGTCATTTTTTCTGTCCTCCTTCTACCTTTCCTTTTATCCCTCTCACTATGCCATATCATGGTCAAAATCATAGGTTGGTTTTTTGGTCTGATTTCACCCTTGTTTTTTTGATAGGTCTTTTTCTTACTTATGGTTCCTTTTGGTAATGTGAGACAACATAAACCCTATGGTGGTAGTTCTGGGTCTTTCATGGATAGGGCTGAATGTTTTTCTTCAGGTTTGTGTACTCATTAATAAAATATTATTGCTCAAATATTTTTTTAATTTGGGATTTTTTAAATTCTAGGTTTCTTTTTTTTTCTACTATACCTTGGTGCTTCTTATGGTACCTTTGGGAAACAATTCATGAAGTTGACTTACACACATATACATGTGTATGGAATATATATATAGATACCCTATTTTTAATTATTCACTCATTATGAGGTGAATATCTATATTGAATCTAGGTGTATATATAGGTACATACGTGGGTATGTGTAAAAGTGTGTTTTTAGTCATCAGATCCAATCATATTTTTTAATCTGTAGAACACTTTGATGTTTATTTTGGTTTCATTAATAAAATGTGACATTGTTTGAGGTAGTTTCCCTATTTTTCAGCCTTTAATTTGACTTTCGTGATTAAATGAATGTTATTAATGTGTATATTTTTTAATATGTAGTTTTTATTCAATTTTCATCATAATTTACCTATGTTTCCAACATGGTTTTCTATTGATTAAAAAATTTTCAACCTTATTTAAATTTTCATGTTATATTAAATTTTCAATTGGATTTCTAAATGATTTATATCAGGGAAATTGTAAATTCAAAAAAAAATTCTTAATGTAATGAGTCCTGGTTGGAACATTCACTTATATTATAAAATTTGAAAACAACACTTAATGAATTCCCCATGACATGAAAATGTGATATATGTGTGTTAAATATGACTTATTAAATATGTTCCAAATGAAGTTTTGGTTCTTTGTTCATGCATTTTGGGTAGTGGATGCACATAAGGGGGGAGTTTGGAGGTGAGATAATGAATAAATTTTTTGTTTTATATTTATGGTTTTCTTATATATGATAGTTTAATTAAAATAATTTTAATTTATTTATCTTGGTAATCCTTCCATATTATGGTGAGAGCCTAATGTACTAGTGCTACACTAGTTGAGATTATACTAATGCAAGTGACCTAGAGTAGATACCCTACCTACTTTTTATATTAGCCCCTCAATTGATCTTGTGCGGGTGTTTCCAAGTGTTTGGGTACTGTATTATGGTAACTAATTGTGATAGAGATTTATTATGTGATTTTTATTATAGATTTCTCCTATAACAGGTCAACTAATACCCTATATTGCAGTGCATGTTTTTTAAACCTATTCTACATTCCTCCATTTTCTAACACCTATTTAAGCACTAATTACTCTTATAGTGAAATCATTTCAGAGGTCCCTCGTGATTTAGAAAATGTTTTAAAAACTATATTAAGGAAGGTGATGGAGTTATTTATATAAAAAATGTAAGTTTATACTTATTTTTGAAAATAATGGAAAAACATACTTTTTATATCTTATTTTCAAACTAGCATGACTTGGAATTTTCATTAATGGAAAGGAAAGGGAGTTGTTTACTGTTGTAATCCCAAATTATAATCTAAATGGTCATGCCTAAATTATAATTTTTAGTTTTAGGTTATCATAGTTATATATCACTCATGGTGTGATTGTGGGTCTGTGGTTAGAGGTGACTATGAGGTCGCATAGAGGTACATGTAGTAGTTCATTATTTATTTCATAAATCTATTGTTTAAATTATTGTTATATTTTATTTATTTGTTTATTTATAATTATTTTATTGGATCAATTATTGCCAACAATGTTTTATCTGATGACTGATAGTTGTTTTTATTCTATGAGGACCAGGAATACCTCGTAGATGTTATTGTAGGCCAGCTCGGGTTATCAGTTTTGGGTCTACCAGGGTTTATTCATAAAAATATGGTATTATAGAATAATCCCCTATTATTTGTGGATTTATAGTGATTTCGTGATACTATTTTTAGAATTCAAGTGATCGTTCAGGGGTAGTTTTTTTATCCCCGCTTATTTAGAAGATTAAATGAAGTTATATGGTGGTTTGTGATGTTTGTTGCATGAATATGATCTTTGGATCATGTATTTTTTTTAGGATTTTCAGTGTTTTTTGAATTTTTTGATAGCTTTTTAGAGATCATGGACTGTGTTTAGAATATACATTAGTTTATGTCGAGCTTGGAGGGATCTAGAGGGTGCATGGTTATTGTGCACGATCTAAAAATTCATGTACAAACCTTGGAGTGGCCTCAGTTGGCCTATAATGTGCTCACATGATTGGATAATAGTCCTCCAAATAGTGTGTCCAAGACATATATAACATTTTTTCCTATGTGTTTTTGTTATTTTTTATCCATTTATCATTGGGATGTTTGTTTGTTCTTGGTTTTTTTTGGGATGGTGATAAGAAAAATTTATATACACTCTTTGTCGTCATTTGTTTCTATATGTCTTTATTGATTTACTTGATAATTCACATGGTATATTCTCCATTTTTTAGGATTATGGGTTCACATGATTCAAAGGAAAAAGAGCAAGAAAATGCAGATTTTTTCCAGTACACATCATGAATTGTAAGGACGTCACGTTTTTGTAATGACCCAATGTTTTATCAATTGAAATTCAATTCTTATAATTATTTCATATATTCACATAAAATCATAACACAATCAACTTCTAAGTACTATGTGACCATTAAACATCATATTTTCACTTCTATGATATGAATTTCGAAAACCTGACACACACGGTTGAGATCAGTAAGATGTTTGGAGTCCGATAAGACAGAATTAATTAATTTTTAATTTTAACTAACCATTTTGAATAATAATATTGCCCTTATGATTATTAATATGACCCTTATGAATTTTAAATAATCCATTTAAATAGTTACCTTACAAATGAATGTATAAATAAAATTTATCCTTATTTTAAGTGAAAATATGTTTGTGTTAGTATTTCTATATGTAATAAATATTTAATTAAAAATTTACGATTATTTAATAATTAAAAAATTTATCCTCATAAAATTGATTCATAAATGATTATATTTTTTATTCTGTTTTTATGATAATTTTATAAGTCCTTTTCTAAATATTGAAAACATTATAAAATCAGTTATAGTTTTAAAATTTATAATTTTCAAGAAAATTATGATTTGAATTAAAAATTAAATTAATAATATTAATAAATTTTTTTAGAAATATATTTCATTTATTGATTCAACACATCTAAAAATGTTTAGGATCAATTTTTGAGTTAATTCTAAAATACTTGTATTTTTATGAATAGTTAAATATTGTAATTTAACTTATATATATGTTACATGTTAATACCCTATTTATTGATTCATGGATGATGTAATATCCTTAGGTTAAAACTCATGTGAACATATTATTACTTTTGTTCATGGAATCATCACTATTTCTTGTCTTAAGGACATATAGTACAATAATGATTAACGTATTTAGAAAACCCTCCTCCCCTCAACTATAGAAAACCACCCACACAAACCTCATCTGTAAACTCTTCTCAAGACTTTTGGAATGCCTATATTATTCTCTAATATCTCCCCAATATTATCCCCCACATCTTGAAACCCCTGTTCTCCTCAAAAGACCAAATCCTCTCCGCTTATGAGGATCTCAAGAAAGTCTAAATCAAGAGGTAATTCATCTTTTTTTATTTCATTTTATTTTCATGATCCGTTTTTCTATTTTCTGTCCTAAACTATCCTAGTATAAATGGAATGAAAAATCCATTACCATGCATGTACTATAATGTTGTTTTAGTAATGGGATAAATCAATATCATATCCCATTTCCCCTTCTTTTATATGAAAGAAACAAAAGCACTGTCTGAGATGTGTTAAATTATCACATTCAAGGATGATGGATTATCAATTTCTATTTAAATTTTCAATTCTTGTGATGAAACCATTTTTATGGTTTAAACAAACTATTAAATATATTTAATATATAATTTTATTTTTTTTAATCCTTTTTCAATCATTGTGTAATATAATAATACAAAACAAGTCAATTATTTGAAAAAACACCAAATTATTTCAAGTGTTTATCATTAATGATTTATATAATGACTCACCCTCACTCAAAATAAAAATAAATAAATTTTACAGCAATATAATATTCTGGATGTTCCCTAATTTAATATATCATCAACTATGTAAAACTATTCTAATCATACATGTTTTTTTCAAAATGAATATATGTGAACGGATCTTTAAAACTAAGGAAGAAAACACTCCGAAACAATGAAATCAAGTCTCTTAACTCAAAAGAAAGGATGAGGATAAACTTAATAAGGTTATAATAATTCAATAACATGTAGTGGATATTTTTGAATAATTAATTAATGAACCGAATTTGATTATTCAGGTTACTAAGATCAAGTAAAGAACACCATCCAAATTTAGGTAAGGGATCCACTATTTCTCACATTTATTCAAGAATTTCCTCTCTGTAATATACATTTATATGTAGTTCTTAATGATGTGTATTATTTTTATCCTACCCCATAATTCCCTAATGATGTGTAAGAGAATATAAACCCCTTTATTTCTCTTTATTACTTTCTATGTACACCTGGTACCATGCTGATATTCGGTAAGTGTTTCTACCCGAACATCTATTATTCATTCGGGTTTCTCTGTCATTAATTTTACCCAAATAAATTTATCTATTATAGTTACATACATTTTATTAATTTTGTTTACATTCTACAAACACAAGCATCAGGGTTCAATCATAATACTATTTCATGAATATAAATGTTTTTAAGTTGTTCTCTGCTCAATGATTTCGAAAAGAAAACCCATTTAAGTGAACTTATCGAATTTGTACCCAATTTCAAATTTATTTTACCATAAGTTTTAAGACACAATTGTTTTTATAAAACTAGTGTTTTTAATATTCTAACATTCTCAGATCACTTCTGTTTTTGTAGGTAATATTATTCCATTTTCTATTTTAATTTTTTATTAGTGTTTTCCTTAAAACCGCACCGAAATGTTTTAATGCTAAAAATTATTAAATACTTTCTTTATATTTTGAAACTTGTATTTGACATAATGTACCTTCATAGATTCCTATTTTACCTTATTAATTTTCATGTACATTCTAATTCCATTCTTTCATGGACACATTAATGAAACACACATTCATTATGCTTTACAACATGATTATGATACCCATTTCTTTCCAAGGGTACCCTTATGTTTATGTACGATTGATTATGAATTATTTTTAATGTGAAAAAAAATCCACAAAAATTTTATGATATTTGTTCCTAGATAAATCTCGAATGCAATGGGTAATGTTGACTCTCATGATATGTTATGTGCAATGGTCTTGGTGGTTATCCTTAGCGTGTACTACCATTTACAATGCTCCAGGCGGTTCCGCTTGGCTTGTGCTACCATGCGAAACCGTCTTGGTGGTTAACCAGGAATTTTGGTCCCCTATGTTTAATGAGTCTTGACTCATACAAAATTCATGATTTATGTTGTTGATAAATTTATATGATTCAATGTTTATATGATCCCGTTTTTATAGGTTATGATTATATATTCCATTTTATATCATTAAATCATGATCTGTAAACCATGTTCTAAATATTTATTCTTATGTTTATTCTTTTACTTGTCTTTTATATCATCCCTTTGTTCATGTCTTCCCTAGGGTGCCCTATGCATATTAATGGGCTAAAAAATGTTATGATATTTTTATAATGAATAAATAAATAATTATTCTTATAGTCCAATGTTTTATGTGTTCTGTACTAAGAAATCCTAGACACTAGAATTTATGATCATTGGATTGTAACATGCTGTTTTATTGGGCATAAAATCATGTAATGTTATGTGTAAAAATATAGGTTCTCTATATTTGGTATCAATGATGGTCTGATTAATTTAGAGAATATGAATAGAGAAATTTACTGAGAACCATAAGGATGAGACTAAGTATAAGAAAATAACCATAAATTTAGAGTGTGACGCCCCAGGTTTTATGAACTGGTTTAAGTAAGAAGTGTTATGACTTTAATGATGTCTGTTGTTTTATTTGTTTTTCTAATAAAGAATTAGAGATAAACTAAAACTTGGACAATAAGGTAAACTGATATATATTAAAACATTACTTTACAACGAGACCCAACTAGTTGAAAATACAATGCACAAGACCTAACACAGCCACAACAAGACTACTAAGAACCACAACTTGAGCAATCGGATAATCCTCATCTTCAGAGTCCATCAGCATGAAAAGTATAACAGCTAGGGCCACAACACATATGCTCAACGCTAATGGTATGAGGAGATCCATCCTTTCTGGTTCAATTGTTTTGTTCTTGTAAAATACCCCTGCTTTCATAATGGTCCTGTGAATTATGACCGTTATATTTATATATCCGTTGGGTTTTCAAAACGACCGTTGTGTTTCCATTAATAAAGTTTACTTTAAAAGAGAACTCGGTTTTTATTCCCTCATAACTTTATGATATTCTTAAGACATTCTTTCATAAATGATTCTTCTTGTTAAAATAAAAAGACTATTCTTAGAAGTAAATCTCCTCGTTTTTTACAAAATCCCGATGAATACCTAGGTAGTTGAAAACATGGTATTCTTTTTATGAAAAATATATTTAGAGGGAATTCGTAATAATTATATCTTTTGATCTCATAAATTATGTAATTTTTGGGAAACTATTGGTCTTTAAAAGAATTTTATAAAACAAACATTAGATTATTTTAAAAATTATAATGATTATGATAGTATTATAAAAAAATTACATCTTTTAAAGATTTATACCAAGACTTAAAATATTTAATCTAAACTAGAAAGTGGTTTTCATATTTTAAATTAAAACTGTTTGTTTTTATTCAATTTCTACAAATTATTTATATTTCACCCTATTTTGAGCTAAGTATATAATAAAACTAAATTTTTTTAAAAAATTATGTGGGACTCGGCCAAGCCAAGGGCATCCCTTATGGGACAATCCCTCCAGGCCATGGACGAGACCCCCTAGGGACCTGAGGTGCCGCCATCGGGCTCCCCAGGTGCGTGGTGCAACAGACCCGAGAAGCTTGGGGGCCATGCATAGGTTACCCGTGTCGCGCGTGGGCCCGTGTATAAGGCTGCGGCTCGCACTGCGTGAGGAAGGGCCAAGGCCCGCTGGGGACCCGTGTGTAAGGCCCCTTGTACGTGTGTGTTCGTGCTATTGCACCAGTCACCGAACACTCTGATATTTATACCGTGCCTCAAACTCTTTCCGTTTCAATGTGGGGCACGCTCTGTGTGACGAAGACCATCTAATCGTAATCCACGTCGATCTCAGCCGTCCAGCGTGTTTTTAGCCGCGCGACCTCCCCCACGCCTCCATGAGCTGTCCGATCTCTTCGGCGATTTAATCGCAGCCCTCCATCTCTTTAAATCGTTTAAACTGAATCCTGCTTCTCCCTCAGTTGCACGATCTCGCCATATTCAATCCGGACCGTTCCTTTTCTTACTGCGTCTCCCCGTCGTCTTCTTCCCAGCATCGGGGTCATACACCAGTAGGCCTGCGCCAAGGACGACTCGGCCTCCTCCGAAGCACTGCACCGCTGACCCTCGAACACCTCCCACCTAGCTCACTGTGTTTCCGTCTTCCCCACGATGGTCTACTCTTGGGTCGAGTGACCCAAGCCCACCACACCCCTTTATAAACCCTCCCACCCTTTGAACTGCACGGCTCTTCCTCCTCCTTCTTTTCCACGGACACCCAGCAGCTGGCACCGAGCCTCCTCCTCAAGTCAGGTAAGGGTCTGAATTTCATTACATCCTTCAAGGGCCTCGTTATATGCTTCTGATGGATATGTTTATATAGTTCATAATTATATATATATGTATATGCTTAAATATATAACCCCCCGGGTTCTTCTGCCTTCAAAAAAAATATTTTTTCTACTCTTGCATTTATGTTTTCCAAAGAATGAAAGGGAGGTACACACGTTTTCTTTTTCTTTGGGATAAAACCGCTTCTATGCATGCAGTATATATATATATATATGTATACGTAGTTTATGTATACGTTTAACAAACCCGTCGGTTTGTAACACCCTCAAGGGGTATTTGTATTTACGATTTAGGAAGAGGTATATTTATCCATGTTATGTGGTGATGCGGTTTTGAAAAGTATATAAATATATACATATATGTATAGATAAACCCGAGACTATTTTTTTGTCATATATAGTGTATATACTATTATATATATATATATATATATATATATAAATGTGTACACATAGACCCCAAAACCCTTTCGGTTTAGGGTACCTAAGCTCATTTAGAGGGTATACTTGAAAAAATATTTATGTTAAAAGTTGCATTTGTATCTTATTCTTAACATATTTCATTTATGTAAACTTTCTATATATATAACTAAATGTTTCTACATGTTTATAATTTTTTTTAAAAACCATTATATATATTTTGGGGAATGCTACAAATAAATCAAACTATGGTTTTCTTTTGGGGGGGGGGTTAATCACCATCTCCGATCACAAGTGTTTTCTTTAAGCAATCTACCTCCTTGAAGTAATAATTTTAAGGACTCGTCATTTTATGTCATCATTTTCATGCTTTAATGACTAGCTTATGTAAAGGGAAAAGAAAATGTTTTATGAAACTTTGTGTGCCTTTGTTTAATTGTCAACATATTTTTCAAATGTTATCTATCATTTCATGTATAAAAAAATGTGTGTGATGACTTGTGACTTGTTTTAGTCATTATTGTACATATTGTATACTAATGACATATCACTAAATAAATTAAGATTTTAGATTACCCAATGTGATAGAGGACACTTTGGGTAAAGTAAAAATGAATGAGATATTCAAGGTGGAATGGGACATCTTGAATATACAAAGTTGTTAAAACAAGTATAAACGATGTGTCTCACATGATAATAAAGGCAAATTTAAGGGTGCGCCCTGATAGCGCTCCAATGCATTGGGTAGAGACTTAATCTCTAGAGATGACCTTTTTTTTAACGACGCCTCGGTGAATAACCTTGGTAATTTTTAACGACACCTTGGGGACGAACCTTGGTGAAACGAAACGATTGTCAATATTAAATGTTGATTCCAAATAATTCAAGTTATGTAACAAGTTCTTTACAAGATAAAATTCTTTCATGACTGATGACTTTAACGTTTTCATAAAGTCCTTATTTTCTTAGCTTAAAGCTTGAAGCATGACTAGTGTTATCACAAAATAGAATGGTAACCAGTATATGAAAATTTAGTTGTTTCCTATGCGCAACTCTGATTATGTATTACTTTAACTATTTATATTTATGCTTAAGTAGATCATATGTAGTACATGTTCATAATAACCATTATCAATCCTTCAAGAATTGACATAAATGCTTCATGTTCTTCTTGAAAACTGTGTTTGAGCATTTGTATGTCATATGTTGTAATTTTCCTTTAATAAGTGATCAATCTCTTTAAAAATGAATGTTTTAAAATGTTACAATGTTTCAATTTCATTAAAAAAACCCCTTACTGAGTATTTTAATGCTCACCCTACGTGTTGATTTAAAATTTTCAGGTATGAGCTTTTTAAAGATGAATTGTTTCAGAAGTTGCCGGTTTCCCAGAACCTGAACCACACACGATCCTCTGTATGGCACATGATGTGTTGTTAACAATGTGTATTTTATCTTAAAATAACACATCGTGTTCAGAAGGCACCGAATCCTAGGTTTCTGGGGTCGGGGTCTCTATAGTTGGTACAGAGGGAGGTTCGGATAACTCTGGAGAGCCATAAACTGAAACAAATATATATATATATATATGTATTTTTCAGTTTTATTAAAAATTGGGTTTTCTTAAATTTCATATGGAAAATGAAGGCACAAATCTATTATCTGTCCCCATAGAGGCCCTAGATACCATTGTATCTTTAGCTAGCCGTGAGGACTTCCTAATCTATGCCCATATCTCCATGACATGCAAACACCTTTACGACATATCCAATTCACCATAGGTGCTCCAGCTACACCAAGGGGTAGGAATAGATTACCTCCTTATGATAATAAACCACTTTCCCTCTTATGTACGTCGAGGAAGGTACTAGGAGGGACTTTTCCGGATTTTCACGGCGGGTGAGAGCTTTGGCACTATGCTTGATAATCCCTGTCAAGAAGTCGCTGCTGACGGAGACCTCCGAGCGGGATACCTTTGTCAGATTTTAAACTATGGCTTCTGGGGTCAGTTGTTGGACTTCGGAAGGTTAGAAGACGAGTCCACCCGATTGTCTTACAGACGACAAGTGTATGAAGATGTCTCTCAACTTCATGCCCCCCATGCTAGACTCATAAGACGTCATAGGTGACCTCATGAGTTTATCCCGGAATGCTCGGCCTGTGTTTGGTTCGAGGAGTTAGGGAGTTTTGCTTCTATGAGTGGAGTTCGTTTAGTCAATGAGTAAGGGAAACTCAAGCACTAAGAATAATAAACGTATGTTTATTTAAATGTTGTCTTTCCCCTTTCCTTGTCCTTACTTGTATTTTATCCTTGAATGACTTTCAAGTAATGTAACTCCTTTCTTAAAACTTTCAGATGGAAGGACAAACCCACCGGTTATCTCTTCCCACTGAGATTTTGGAAATCATTGTAATCAAAATGTGTGAGGACGATTATGACCCCTTCGCAAGTACGAGGAGGACGTGCAAGCAATGGTTTGAGGTAACAAACGGTCCGGAGATTCTCCGCACCTGCCAGGGGAATGCCTCTATCTATTACCGCATTGGCTCTGCTCAGCTAGCCGGATGTGAACGACGAGGAAGTTACCATGAAGGGCTCTTTCTATGTTTTACCCTAGGCCAAAACTTCACGGCCAGAGTGCAATTCCAGGAGGCTGCATTGGAGGGAAATCTTTATATGGATTATATGCACCAACTTCTCAGCTTTAGCATGTTTGACCGTATCTATGGCTTCGATATCCTCGACCAAGACATAATTTGGCAAGTCCTTCATACATTGGTCTGCAAAGACATTTCAGAATTTGTACTGTTCGAGCTTCCCTCTGGAGGCCTGAAGGCCCGGAATATAAGTGAAACTCCTCCTATCTTAGGTGTATGTGGATTAGGGAGCTGGAAAAGGTGAGCTTCGCTACGGGGATCCCTCTAAATGAACATGTTGACCCTATTCATTAGTGGAGGTGGTAGGAACGTTTCTGAACATTGTAGTGTGGTGAAATAAATTGTGAGGACGCAATTTTCTAAAAGGGGGGATAATGTGACGCCCCAGGTTTTGTGAACTTGTTTAAGTAAGAAGTGTTATGAATTTAATGATGTCTCTTGTTTTATTTTTTTTTTCTAATAATGAATTAGAGATAAAATAAAACTTGGAGAATAAGGTAAACTGATATATATTAAAACATTACTTTACAACAAGACCCAACAAGTTGAAAATACCATGCACAAGACCTAACACAGCCACAACAAGACTACTAAGAACCACAACTTGAGCAATCAGATAATCCTCATCTTCAGAGTCCATCAGCATGAAAGTATAACAGCTAGGGCCATGACACACATGCTCAACGCCAATGGTATGAGGAGAGCCATCCTTTCTGGTTCAAGTGTTTTGATCTTGTAAAATACCCCTACTTTTATAATGGTCATGTGAATTATGACCCTTATATTTATATATCCGTTGGGTTTTCAAAACGAACATTGTGTTTCCATTAATAAAGTTTACTTTAAAAGAGAACTCGGTTTTTATTCCCTCATAACTTTGTGATATTCTTAAGACATTATTTCATAAAATATTCTTCGTGTTAAAAAAAAGAGTATTCGTAGAAGTAAATCTCCTTGTGTTTTTTACAAAATCCCAATGAATACCTAGGTAGTTGAAAACTTGGTATTCTTTTTATGAAAAATATGTTTAGAGGGAATTCGTAATAATTATATATTTTGATCTCATAAATTATGTAATTTTTGGGAAACTATTGGTCTTTAAAAGAATTTTATAAAACAAACAGTAGATTATTTTAAAAAATCTAATGATTATGATAGTATTATACAAAAAGTATATCTTTTAAATATTTATACCAAGACTTAAAATATTTTATCTAAACTAGAAAGTGGTTTTCAGATTTTAAATTAAAACTGTTTTTTTATTTAATTTATACAAATTATTTATATTTCACCCTATTTTGAGCTAAGTATATAATAAAACTATATTTTTATAAAAAATTATGTGGGACCCGGCCAAGCCAAGGGCATCCCTTATGGGACAAGCCCTCCAGGCCATGGACGAGACCCCCTAGGGACCTGAGGTGCCGCCATCGGGCTCCCCAGGTGTGTGGTGCAACAGACCCGAGAGGCTTGGTGGCCAAGCATAGGTTACCCGTGTCGCGCGTGGGCTCGTGTATAAGGCCGCGGCTTGCACTGTGTGAGGTTGGGCCAAGGCCTGCGGGGGACCCGTGTGTAAGGCCCCGTGTACGTGTGTGTTCGTGCTATTGCACCGGTCACTGAACACTCTGATATTTATACCATGCCTCAAACTCTTTCCGTTCGATGTGGGACGCGCTCCGCGCGGCCAAGACCGTCCGATCGTAATCCGCATCGATCTCAGCCGTCCAGCTTGTTTTTAGCCGTGCGACCTCCCCTACGCCTCCATGAGCCGTCCGATCTCTTCGGCGATTTAATCGCAGCCCTCCATCTCTTTAAATCATTTAAACTGAATCTCACTTCTCCCTCAGTTGCACGATCTCGCCATCTTCAATCCGGACCGTTCCTTTTCTTACAGCATCACCCCGTCATCTTCTTCCTAGCATCGGGGTCCTACTCCAGAAGGCCTGCGCCAAGGACGCCTCGGCCTCCTCCGAAGCACTGCACCGCTGACCCCCGATCACCTCCCACTTAGCTCACTGTGTTTCCGTCTTCCCCACGACGGCCTACTCGTGGGTCGAGTTACCCAAGCCCACCGGACCACTTTATAGACCCTCCCACCCTTGGAACCGCACGGCTCTTCCTCCTCCTTCTATTCCACGGACACCCAGCAGCCGGCACAGAGCCTCCTCCTCAAGTCAGGTAAGGGACTGAATTTATTGCCTTCCTTCAAGGGCCTCGTTATATGCTTTCGATGGATATGTTTATATAGTTCATAATTGTATATATATGTATATGCTTAAATATATAACCCCCCGGGTTCTTCTGCCTTCAACAAAAAAAATATTTTTTCTACTATTTCCTTTATGTTTTCCGAAGAATGAAAGGGAGGTCCACACGTTTTCTTTTTCTTTAGTAGAAAACCACTTCAATTCATGCAGTATATATATATACGTAGTTTATGTATACGCTTAACAAACTCGTCAGTTTGTAAAACCCTCCAAGGGTGTTTGTATTTATAGTTTAGGAAGAGGTATATTTATCCATGCTATGTGGTGATGCAGTTTTGCAAAGTATATAAATATATACATATATGTATAGATAAACCCGAGACTATTTTTTTCATATATAGTGTATATACTGATATATATATATATATATATGTGTACACATAGACCCCAAAACCCTTTCGGTTTAGGGTACCTAAGCTCATTTAGAGGGTATACTTGATAAAATATTTATGTTAAAAGTTGTATTTGTAGCTGATGCTTAACATATGTCATTTATGTAAACTTTATATATATATAACTAAAAGTTTCTACATGTTTATAATTTTTTTTAAAAATAACTATTATATACATTTTGGGGAATGCTACAAATAAATCAAACTATGGTTTACTTTGTGTGGGGGGGTTTATCACCATATTCGATCACAAGTGTTTTCATTAAGCAATCTACCTCCTTGAATTAATAATTTTAAAGACTCATCGTTTTATGTCATCATTTTCATGATTTAATGACTAGCTTATGTAAAGGGAAAAGAAAATGTTTTATGAAACTATGTGTGCCTTTGTTTAATTGTCAACATATTTTGCAAATTTTATCTATCATTTCATGTATTAAAAAATGTGTGTGATGACTTGTGACTTGTTTTAGTCATTATTGTACATAATTTATACTAATGACATATCACTTAATAAATTAAGATTTTAGATTACCCAATGTGATAGAGGACACTTTGGGTAAAGTAAAAAATGAATGAGATATTCAAGGTAGTATGGGTCATCTTGAATATACGTAGTTGTTAAAACAAGTATAAACGATGTGGCTCACATGATAATAAAGGCAAATTTAAGGGTGCGCCCTGATAGCTCTCCACTGCATTGGGTAAAGACTTAATCTCTAGAGATGACCATTTTTTTAACGACGCCTCGGTGAATGACCTTGGTAATTTTTAACGACACCTTGGGGATGGACCTTGGTGAAACAAAACGAATGTCAATATTAAATGTTGATGCCACATAGTTCATGTTATGTAACAAGTTCATTACAAGATAAAATTCTTTCATGACTGATGACTTTAAAGCTTTCATAATGTCCTTATTTTCCTAGCTTAAAGCAAGAAGCATGACTAGTATTATCACTAAATAGAATGGTAACCAGTATATGAAAATTTAGTTGTTTCCTTGTGCGCAACTCTGATTATGTATTACTTTAACAATTTAAATTTATGCTTAAGTAGATCATATGTAGTACTTGTTCATAACAAACATTATCACTCCTTCAAGAATTGACATAAATGCTTCATGTTCATCTTGAAAACCATGTTTGAGCATTTGTATGTCATATGTTGTAATTTTCCTTTAATAAGGGTTCAATCTCTTTAAAATGGAATGTTTTAAAATGTTACAATGTTTTAATTTATTTTAAAAAAACCCCCCTTACTGAGTATTTTAATGCTCACCCTAAGTGTTGATTTAAAATTTTCATGTATCAGCTTTTGAAAGATGAATTGTTTCAGAAGTTTCCGGTTTCCCAGAACCCGAACCGCACACGATCCTCTGTATGGGAAATGATGTTTTGTTAACAAAGTGTATATTATTTTAAAATAACACAACGTGTTCAGAAGGCACCGACTCCTGGGTTTCTGGGGTCGGGGACTCTACACAGAGTAAGTGGATTACTAAGAAAATACATCTTTTTCCAGATCCAAAAAGTTAGATGTGGGTATGGAACAAATATATGTAGGGGTAAAACCTAAAAAACCACATTGAGCTAGACTTGAATGTGTACAAATTCACGAAAATAGGAATTATTGTACTATTAATTTTATAGTACTGAGGGATTTACATTGGTAAGTTCAGGAGCTTATTACAAAACATTATTAATGGAATAAAAAAATCTCTTATGAATATATGTTAAGAAATAGATCAAGGAATACCATGATTAAAACCTAGTGAATCCCATGTTAGTATATACTTTTCTTTACATGTTTATCATTTTATATTCAATGTTCCCTTTTTATCCTCAATAGCTATGTATTAAAGCCCTGTAATTGTATGTTCTTTTTCGTAGTTAATGGATGGAAATTGATGAACACATTCCAAACATCAATGTGATAGTGAATGTGTATATTTCACTAATTCCATGACAAATATGATGTGAGTGGGTTCTCAAAACAACCTGGAAATACATGCTTAGCTGGATCATGTTATGAATAATTAAATTAATCACATGGAATGAACTTATCCACCACTAAAAGATAATGATGAAATATAATCCTTTATGTGGAAATGGCATCCCATGTTTAGAGTAACTTTTGATCACTTCGTCACAGAACGGTGGATTAAATCCATTAAAAAGATATTCTTTGTCCTCCATTGATTAGAAGAAGTGAAATTTTCCTTTGAGGTCTATCATTTTTTTGGGGAAGCTGATCAGCGGGGGACATTGATCAAAAATACAAACACCGAAGAGGAAATTGATCCCATGGATTAGGTGGAGACAAAGAGAATGTTTTTTAATAAATATTTTCCCTGATCCATCCATCTCAAAATAGAAAGATAGTAAGTAAAACTCAAGAAGAAGGAATAAGAGTCAATCAGTTCATATGAAGAAAACAATACAATGATTTCAAGGTTATCATTTATCATTTCAAGAACACTTAAATCAAGGTGGATCACTTCTCTACATGTCTAAAGAGAAGTCTATGTAAATTTTAGTGATTCGAGATATAAAAAACTATTAGGAGATTGTTTTTGTGCCCTCATGGTTGAAATGGAGATCAGAGACACTCAATGGTATTGTGGTCCAAATGAAAAAAATAGTGTAAAATGGAATCTAATGTGGGATGTTGCACAAATAAATTCCATGATGGAATGAAGGCCGACCATCCCAGGTGTAAAAATTATGGGAAAAACATCATAGGAACTATATAAAGGGAACTAGGAATTAGTTCCAATGTGGAAATATGGGACATATAGATAACAAATTCCAATGGGATATAATTAATCCTGATAATGTTTAGATTGAAAGGAAGGTTTAAAAATCATACAACTAGTGGTGTAGTGTTACAAAAACAAGGAATATGAGAATTATGCAAAAAATTTCCCTCATCAAAGGGTTGTTGGAGGAAGTCAACAACAACCTCCAAGGCACCAAGGAAGGGATTATTCTTTCACTACTGCTGAGGTGGAGTTATACAATGATGTGGTGATAGGTATTCTAGTTATATATTAAATTATAGTGAACATACTATTTGATTGTGGTTCTCCGTATTCATTCATATCATGCATCCTAGTAGAACCATCAAACACCACCTCAAAATTTGGAGGATATGTTATATATGAGAACATAAAATCAAGAAGTTATTTCATCCATGGTTTATACCTCATCGATGGTAAATTACTATGGACTAGACCTCCCATAACATCTTTTCATACAACCTTTTATGGAGTTTGATGTTATCTTTGTAATGGAAGGGTTAACTTTATAAAAATCCAACATTAACTGTCGAGAAAGGGAGACCACTCTTCAAATCGTGAAGCATCCAACAATTATTTATAGGGGTGTGTAGGAAGATGAATATCCTTTAGAAACATTTTATCATTTGTGGATATTAATTTAGTATGAACAATAATTTGTATTTTAAATGATTTAGGCAATTGAGACAACCATTCTATAATACATGGCCATCGTGAATGACTACACTGATGTATTACCTAGAGAGTTTCCTAGTCTTTCTCTTGATCGAGTGGTTGTGTTCTCAATTGATAATATTCTTATATCCCTATCTATATCAAAGACACCTTTTAGAATGTCCACGGTAGTGCTGAAAGAGATGAAGAAGGAGTTACAGTAGAATCTAGAGATGGGTTTTATACACCCGAGTGCTTCACCATGGAGTGCGCCAGTCCTCTTTGTCAAGAAGAAGGATAGATCAATGCACCTATATATTGATTATCGTTATATCACTAGAATAATGATAATGAACAAGTATCCCTTACCATGTATAAAGGAATTGTTTTCTCAGCTTTGTGGGACCAATAATTTGTCTAAAGTGGACCTTTGGTCAGGATATCTTCAATTAAGGGTGACAAACGAAGATATTTCCAAGGCTACCTTTCGAATGCACTATGCACAATGTGAGTTAATTGTGGTTCCATTCACACTCACTAATTCTCCATTAGTGATCATTTATTTAATGAGTATATTTTTTATAAAATACCTTGACATTTCATTTGTAGTCTTTATTAACGATATTCTAATACACTCAAAGAGCAAGGTGGAACATGAGGTGAATTTTATTACTATGCTAAAGAAATTTCGAAGCAGAAGTCGTGTGTAAAGTAAAGTAAATGTGAGTTCTGGATATATGATGTATCATTCTTGGGGCATGTTATCTCCAACAAAGGGAGATATGTGGACTCTTCCAATACAACTAAAATTGAAGAGTGGCCTAGGAAAACATATTTCACAAAGATCCATATGTTTATGGGTCTTTCTAGGTATTATCGATGATTTTTAAATAACTTCTCATTATTGTAAAACCAAATGACCAAAATGACATGGATGGTAGTGATGATTGTCTACACTCAATAATGTGAAATCATCATTAAGATGTTGAAACAAAGGTTTATCACTATTCCAATACTCACACACCCAACCAGTGGAGAACTCTTTATGGTGTACAGTGATTCTTCAAAAAATGGATTAGGCTTTGTGCTAATGAAAATTGAATAAGTGATAGCCTACGCCTCAATGCTCTTGAAAATCCATGAGTGACTTTGATATTTTCATTAAAAATTTGGCAACATTATCTTTATGGGGAGAAGTGTGAATATATACTGATCACATGAGTATCAAATATGTATTCACACAAAAAAGAGCTTAACCGGAGCTGGGGATGATGGATAAAGCTCAACAATGATTATGACTACTCAATCCACAACCACCCTAGAAAGGAAAACATGGTCATGGATTCTCTATGTATAATGGATCCTGTATCTTTATCAATAATGAGAATTAAAAGGATTCAATCATCATAGATTTTAGGAGGATGGGAATGGGAATCATTAAGTAAAGAGAAATATCAATCATCTCTTGAAATATTCCTCATCCATACCTCATGGACCAAACATTGTCATTTTTATTGAGCTTATAAAATAGGAAATGCAAGAGGTACATCACGAGGGGCCTAAAATTTTAGAGGCCCAAAGCGTCATTAACCATAAAAATGACTCACTCACTGCTAATGGAACCCATGTCATGGAAGTAGGAAATACATTGGTTCAATGATGACCTGGATGCCAAAAATTTCACTACCATGTTCCACTCTAGGAATGTGTGAGTGATCTCAGTGTGGGTACCCATGAGGTTTTTACACTTCATAATAATATATTCAATGTTACAGGGATTCTTAACTTCTCAAGAGAGTTCATTATAGAGAGTCAAGGAGTCAGTTCCACTAACTTCATGATTAGTTGTCGTTGGTCACATAACTCCAATTGAGTGGCCATAGCTAGGGCCTCCGCCTATAGAACATCGCGGCTTCCATAACATGAAGTGAAAGAGGCTAAGACCGACCTCTCCCTATCCTGAATTACTCAACAACCACGCATCACCCCACTGAGAAGAGACCCGTCCAATTTCTATTTTCTCCCACCTTTTGGACACTACCATTGAACCCAATGACCTTTCCCTAGACAACTGACCTCTTTGGAAGAAACATGATTCATGAGAAACAGCCTGATCGAAAGAGAAACCTTACAGTCGGTTCACAAGATGACCAAATCTAGTAAAATATTTCTCATGTTTAAAGTGATGCTGGTTTGAGTTCCTTTAGCATTGTCGTGGTGAGCATCATTCATGGCCTTCCAAATGACCTAGAATCCCTCCAAGAGAATAAGAACCTGACCTTTCCTCTCAAACACCCGATCACCGGACCCCTGAAGCCATGAGATGAAAAAAAAACCATACAATCATCTGTTGTTATACTAACCAGAGAAGACCACACACTCCTACAAAACATATCATGCCCAATCAATGTTGACGAAGATATGACCAAATGTTTATTGTTTATGGACTCTGCAACAAAAACCACTTGAAGCCAAATTCACTCCCATGCATTAAATTTTATCATACGTGGGAAAAGTGTTGTGTCTCACCATACAAAATAGAAATTTAACTACGAGGGAACCTCTTTGAACTACAACATCTCCCCCCAAGAATATCCATTAGCAATGTTCATCCTGAATTAATAAAATTCTATGGTTGATAATTATCCCAGCGTGGAATCCGTAAAGATGATACTATCTGGATCATCACTGTATATTATATTATAGAACAAATCTTGTTGGTTATCATCGAGTACATCCTAGATAAAACTAGGTTTATCGCAAGACTATCTAAATAAAATGAACGGTGTGGGACAGTCTAGAAACCACAACCTGCCACCCCCCCAATCGTGCTGCCAGAAGATAAGTTCCACTCTCCCCATCAGGCATCACTAGAGTGGCCTCAAAGACTCAAGGTACAGATGACTCATCTTCAACATATTTGATTTTTGTGACCTCTTTACACTCACATCCTGGCTGTATTTACCATGCATGGTCTTTCCCCAAAGTTTTCTTCATTCCATGTCTTTCCATGTGAGTTTCACATGTAACCCTTTCATAGAAGAGGAGATGCTTCTCTGGTTGATTCCACCTTCCGTTAAAGGTCCATCTAGGCACTCTCATGAAGCCCAGTGATGCCTGGATTCCATATGCCTATCCAATATAAATGGAATGAAAATCCAATCCATGTTAATGATTTAACCTTTGGGTACATTCAAGGTAGGGAGAAAATGTGTGGGAATAGACAGCAGAACACTATTCATGAGAGTTCTGTAACCACCAAATTATAAAAAAAAATTGTAGTTGAAGATATGCCTCGTGATATTTGTAATGATGTAATCAGAGTGATGCACATGAAGAGAGGTAGGAAAAAACCCACAGTCTAAGGTAATCTATAGGCTAGTCCCCTCTTCTCATAGTCATGATGATGTCCAGGTCCCTTTCCCTCCTCCCTGAGATCATCAAAACAATGAAATATAGGCTTTTCATTCTAATGACCTACTGCTCGCTCCATTTACAGTACTCATGAAGATCCTCATTCATCCCCAACACCGATCTCCTACTGCCATTAATAAAAAAAATTGTATCGTCTATAAACATCAAGTGTGTGATTCCCCCTAGAGCATGTCAGTTCTGATACAGGAGGATTTTTACTCCGCGAAGGCTCCAGTTAATTGAGTAGCTAAGGGGATTTTTAGCACGAATGTATATAGTGGGGGAAAGGGTATCACCTTTCCTAAAACCTCTGATTACCTTGACGAATCCAAATTGCTTACTGATAAAAGAAGTTGAGATCCACGCCGAGATGAAACACAGAAACAAAAGATCCCTAATCGAGGATAAGAACCCCATACTGGCCCAAACACTTATGATAAACCCCCATTAAATACTTTCATAGGCCTTCATCATGTCTAATTTTATCTCCAGACTACTCCCGAGAATTTGTTTTTGATTTCACTGACCATTTCTTGCAGAACTACAATCGCACCCGAAATAGACTGTCGTTTGATAAAACCATGATATTTTAATTCTATGAAGGTATTCATGTGATATGACATCCTCCTACTAATAATACTTGATAAGACCTTTTACGGGAAGTTTCACAATGTAATCGGGTGAAACTGGTCAATGGGTTGGGTATTTCACATATTCGGAAGCAGAAAAATTTTAGTTTCAAAGGCTATAAGTGGTATGTTCCCCCGTGGAAGTAGTCCTTCACTTCTCTCAAGAGGTCTTCTTTGACAATATTGCATGTTTCATAGTAAAAAGATCCTTGAATTCCATCTGGACACGGTACACTATCCAGGTTTAAAGTCTAAATCTCTTCATGCACTTCATCTTCCTCTGGATATCTTCTTAACCAACCATCAATATCATCTGACACAGAACTGGGAATTCCCTCAAACACATCAACATCCCCACTTAGATACCCTTCATTCATGTTTGGAATGGGGTCTTCCACAAGAGCCTCAATGCTAACATAGGACAATTCCCCCAATTCCTAGCGGTCATTGGTGTAGGTTCCATCCACCTAAGGATGTTAGGCCTATGACAGTGGCATCTTTCTTTGATGTAGAAATTTAAGTATCTTGTATTTATATCCCCCTCGCGAATCCATCAGACTCTAGCTCCCTCCCTATCCAAATATTCCTACCTCATAAGGATATTTGTGAGGTGATACTTCATTATCCAAAGCTCATTAAACATGATTTTATTCCATTCATGTTCCAGACCTTCCTTGAGGTATTCAACCTCTCTACTGACATCAACAAAATCCTGATCGCGACCTAGGAGGGTCTTCCACCATCTGTGTAATAACTGTCTAAGAAGCCTCAAATTCCTGTGTAACATAATCCATGGGTTCCCTGTAAGCGTGAGAGACAATGATTTCCTTACCTGATCATTGAAACTAGGTTCCTCCACTCACGTTCTCGAAAACTACATATGCTCCTCACTCGAAGAACATAATCCCAGCGATAGTCACAAATGAGAATGGTCATACAAGCACTAGACTGGGTGAGAAAACATAGTGTTCAGAAATAGAGAGATATCCACCTCGTTCATCAAAATCTTATAAAGAAGACACCAACTGCGTCTTCTGCCCCAATGATTACTGCACCATGTAAAAAAATATTTCTCAAATCCTGTATCCATAAGACCATTCCTTCCCATGAAGGGAACAAAATCCTGACAGGCACTCCGAGAAAAGACACCTTCCCCTTATTTCTCCTCTAGATGAGAGAAAATGATGAAGTCACCACCTAAAATTAAGGGGTGCTATTGAAGATGATTCCATCAAGGTCACGCCAAAGATCCTTCCTATCCTTCGCATTAAAATGGTATACATGAATGAAATGTGTAACTATTAGCCCCCTGAAGAAACATTTTTAGCAAGATACTGATCGCACGCACTGAACAAATCGACCATGTTGTGATCCGTCCAAAACAAAAATATATGATAATTAGGATGATCTTCATTCCAGAAACCACATACTCTAAGCCACCTTGCGTACTCTTTTACTTTTTTAGTAACCAGTTTGGGGTCAAGGATTTCCATCATCTCTATGGAATTATTAAAATGATTGTTAATAATGATGTTGGATATAGCCCGGGCACCAAATCCTCAGGTGTTCTAGATAATATATTTAAACATTATGATGTGTGGGCCTTGCTTTTGTTCTTTTGAATGATGCACATAGCTCATCCTTCTCTATTCACCATTGGATCACAAAGATGTATCGAGATCTATGGGAGAACTTTTTGTGGGACAATATGAAAAAAGATATTGTTGAATATAATTTAATGTGCATGGTATGACAATAACTAAAGGGTGAAATAAATAAGTCTAAGTGGATGATGAAATCACTACCCATACAAACATATATTTTAGAGAACATCACCATGGCCTTTGTCAATGGGTTTCATAAGAGTTCAAGAGGAAACCATGCTATATGGGTCATTGTGGATTGTCTTACAAAGACAACTCACTTTATCTTGATTCGAGAGGACCTATCATTGGATAAACTATGTTGTTTATATATATCAAAGAAGTGGTACAACTTCATAGAGTACCACTGTATATTTTATCTGACCAAAATATGATATTCATCATAATGTTATGGAAAATTCTAAAACATGCTCTAAGAACTAAACTAAACTTCAGTACGGTCAATCATCCTCAAACTGATGGAAAATCTGAGGAAACTATCCAGACAAATGATGATATGTTGATAAAATGTTCTGTGGAGTGGAAAGAAGTATGGACCCAACATCATCAACCATTTTAATTCTCCTAAAACAATATTTTCTAACCAAGCATCTGAATGGGACCATATGAAGCTGTTTATGGGAAAAGGTTTTTAACACCAGCGTTTTGGGATGAATTCAATAGTAGTAAGGTGTTAGGACCATAAATGGTTGATGAAATGGTGGAGAATGTTAAAATTATTCAATATCACATTAAGGATTCCCCAAAGTAAAAAAAAGAGTTATGCAGACAATCATCAATGAGACATTGAGTTCAATGGTGGGGACATGGTGTTTCTATTCATATCTCTATAGAAGAAGGTAATGGGGTTTTGGAAGAATGGAATGTTAAGTCCCATGTGTACTGGACCCTTCGAGATTCTTGAACGTGTTAGGGATGTGTTATTTAAACTGGTAAATCCACCTACCATTCCTAATGTACACGTTGTCTTACATTAATCTCTTTTAAGGAAGTACATACCTGATCCTTCACATGTTCACTTTTCAATGGTGGTTCAGTTGGAGAATGATATTTCATACGAGGAGCAGCTATTTGAGATCTTAGATCATTGAGAAAAAGTTCTACGTAAAAATACTACTCATCTGGAAAAAATACTATGGCGGAACCATAAGTATGAAGAGGAAGCATGAGAACTGGATGATGTAGTGAAGGAAAAGTACCTGCACCTATTTATGACTTATAATGTAAAATGAAATTTCATGGGAAGAGTTTCATAAAGGGCGAATAATGTAATGACCAAATGTTTAATCAAGGGAAATTACCATCTTATAATTATGTCATATAATAAGATAAATCACAACACAATGAACATGTAATTTCTATGTGACCTTTAAACATAATATTGTCACTTCTGTGAGTTGAATTTCAAGAATCTAAGATATAAGGTTGTCACTAGTAAGATGTTTGGATTCTGATAAGGATAACATAATTTTTAGTGAATAATAATCGACCATTATGAATAGTAATTTTACCTTTATGAATATTAATATGAAGCTTATGAATGTTAAATTAGAGAAGAAAATAGTGATCTTATCAATTAATGTATAAATTAAATTAATCGATCATATAAGTGACAATATGATTGTTTTGGTATTATTATCAGTCATATATATTAAAATAAAAATTTATGAATATTATATTAATTAAAAAAATAAAAAGCGTTTTCATAGAATTTATACATAAATTATTGTTTCTATGTATTCTGGTTTTAAGATAATTTTATAAGACCTTATGTAATTTTTGATAACATTATAAAATCAGTTACAGTTTTACAATTTCTATTTTTCATGAAAAATATTATTTAATTTAAAAATTAAAATAATAAAAAAAAATTTAAAAAAATGGAGTGTTTTTTTGGATTCAACATGTTGAAAAATGGTTAAGGTGAATTTTTGGGATTTTTCAAAAATACTAGATTTTTTTTATTAATAGTAAGAGACGATAATTTACCGTATGTATACATTATCTGATATATACTATATTTATTGTGTCATGGATGATGTAAGCACCTTTTTTTCTATGTAACATGAATATATTACTGTTTTTTGTCATGTAATCATCACTATTGATTTTCTTATGAAAAAATAATAAACTAATGATTAAAATATTATGAAAACCCTCCTCCCCTGCAATATAAAAAACAACCCACACTCACCTCTTTTCTTGTATCCTATCATTTTTTGTGCCTTGCCTAAATTGTACTCAAATATCCCCCCAAGATCCCCCCCCCCCCCCCACATAAAAAAACCAACGGTCTCCTAAAAATACCAAATCCTCTCCCCTAAATAGGCTCCCATGGATGATTGAACCACGAGGTAAATTCCACTTTTCTTTTCTTTTATTCTTTCATCTTCCTTTATTCCTTTTTTCCTAACCTCTCCTCATCCAAATGGTATGAAAAATCCAGTACCATACATGTACATTAATTTTGTTATTCTAATGGGATAATTCAGTATCATCTCCCCTTTATCCATCTTCTATATGAAATAAATGAAAACACCATCTGAGATGTGTCAGTTTATCCCATTTAAGGACGACATGTTATCAATTTTTGTGTTCATATTAAATTCTGGTCATGTAACCATTTTTATGAATCAAACAGACTATTAAATATTTATTTTATATTATGAGATGTTCTAGAATCATTTTTCAAACATTATGTAAAATAATAGTACAAAACAAGTCAATTATGAGAAAAATCACCAATTTAATCCAGAAATTTTTCATTACTGTTTTTTATAATGATTTTCCCTCACTCAAAAAAACCAAATAAATATTAAATCCATTTAATCTTCAGTATGTTCACGAATTTCATATAACATCAATTCTGGAAAACCATTCTCATCATACATGTTTATCTAAACATAAATATAAGTGACCTGATCATTTAAACTAAGGAAGCAAACTCCCCCAAACAATGAAATTGAACATATTAACTCATCAAAAAGGACATGAATGAACATAATAAGGTTATAATAAATCAATAAAATGTATTGGATATTATTTAATTATTAAGTATTGATCGTAGTTTTATTATTCAGGTCATTAAAATCAAGAGAAGAACACAACCATACATAAGGAAAGGGATCCCTTCTATGTCACATTTGTTAATGAATCCCCCCTAGGTTATGTCATATTATGTGTTTTTTCAAATGATGGGGTATGATTTATAATGCCCCCCATACTTCCCTCAGGATTTAGAAAATAATAGAAACCCATTAATCTCAAATTAATCCCGCCAATGTATACCCAGTACCTTGTCAAAATTTTGTATGGTATTCCACCCAACCCGCCATTATTCCTTTGGGTTCCAATATAATTATTTATAACCAATTGATGTTATCTGTTAATTTTTATAAATATTATCAATTATTTTTTCATGATCAAAAAAATGTTCCAATGTCCAATCATAATACTCTATGAGGGATATAAATGTTTTTAAGTGCTTCCCTATTCAATAAATTCCAAAAAGAAAACCCATTTAAGGGATGTTCCTGAATTCATACCCAATTTCAAGTGAACTCTAGAATATACTTTAATAAAAAAATTATTTTATAAAACCAGTTTTCATATTATTTAATCCTTCATCTATCACTTCTGTTTTTTATGAATGATTATTATTTTTTCGATTTGAAATTCTTGTCAGTGTTTTCCATAAAACCACACTAAATTGTGTTGCTAAAAATTAATAAACACTCTTTTTTCATGTTTTCAATTCTATTTGAAATCACATACCATGATATATGCCTATTATACATTATTAATTTCCATGTATGTTCTAATTGTTTTCATTCACATACACTTTTATGATACACCCATTCATTATTCTTTATGATAATATTACGATTCCCATTTCTTTCCAAGGGTAACCTTATGTTTTTGTATGATTGATTATGTATGATTATTAATGTGGAAATAATATTCATGAACCTGTTAAGATGGGTGTTCCTTGATATTTCTTCTATGAATTGGGTAAGCATGAGTCTCGTGAGACATTTTTGCAACAGTCATTGCGGTTAGCCTTGGCTTGTTCTACCATGTGCAACGGTCAAGGATGTTAGCCTTGGTGTGTTCTACCATGTGAAATGGTCTTGTTGGTTAACCTTTAATTATGATCCATTATGTGAAACAACTCTTAAATCATGATAATGTCTTGATTTATTTTGCTGGCACATTTCTATGATTCAATATTTATATGATATCATGTTCATATGTTATGATTCTATATGCCATTATATGTCATTATGTCAGGTTCTCTACACCATGTTCTAAAGCCTTATTCATATGTTTATTCCATTACAGGGCTTTTATCTCACCCCTTAATTCAAGTGAATGATAGGGTACATAATGCAGATGTAAGGGCTCAAAGGTAGATAGAAGCTCTTTATAAAGATTAAATAAAGAAGTATTTATTATCCCCATGTTTTATGTTTTATGTACCAAGTCTTCCAAGACAATAGACATTAAAATCCAAGGACTGTAATATGATTTTTTATTCTTCTTTAATTCATGTAATATTTAATGTAAAAGGACAAGCTATCTATTGATGGTATTATAGGATGGTCTAGTTATTTTTAGAGATTTGGAATATAGCACTTTAGTAAGAACATTAAAGATGATATTATGTAAAATAAAAGACCCCTAAATATTGGTATGTATAAATAAGTGATTTATCAAGAAAATAAATCCCTATATGGATAAGAAATTATAGAGATGGCTCTGTTACAGATGTATGTAGGGTGAAAACATGAAAACACTGCATTGAGATATACTCGAATGGGAATCAGTGCACGGCAACAGGCCTTGTCGCACTTTTGGATTGACATTCCTTGGGGACATTCTTTGGTAAATTCGTTAGATTAGTACAAACAAATATTAATGGAATATAAAAATACCATAAGAATATATGTTATGAAATAGATACAAGATAAGCTAAATTTTAATCAAAAGGAATCAAAAGTTATGATATACTTCTCTTTTTCAAGTATATCCTTTTATGTACAATTTTTAACATTTATTCTCAATAGATAAGTATTCAATCCCTATAATTGTACATTAAATTATTTACATAATATAGGGAAATAGATGGACACATTCCAATAATAAATATGATTGGTAAATTCAATATTTCTCCAATGATATGCAAAATATGATGGGAATGGATGCTCAAAACATCACATCAATATCTATTCAGTTGGCTCAAGTTATGAACAATAAATTGTATCACATTTTGTGTCTTGTGTAGATGAGAAATACTTTGACAGAGACCTTGGTGGTCCTGGACTAGGTGGTGTCCAGTGAGATCCGATAGAAGAGACATTTATCTGCGTCTTTGCGTGGCAGCCCCCTTCACCTACACTTCATGTAGTGTTTACTGTAGACAAACATTAAGAGTTTGTACCTATATTTGTTGGGCTTTTATTCTAGCCGCTTTAATTTTAGTTTTTTACTATTACTCTTAGTTTTTTCATTGTGAAATTATTATTTACTCATCAGCATTGTGGGTTGGGGATGTGTATATGTCTGTGCATAGAGGTACTTAGGAAAATGCCTCCCACATGTAGGATAATGCCTTCAGAGCTAGTTTCCATCCCCTGGACATTGAGAGGCGGGCTTGGGGTAGTCACGACAAGGGCACCGAGGGACAGTTCATAACATTCATAGTCGCAACTAAGATATTATGGTGGAAAACTGATTTGAAAATATATTTTATGATATTTCAAAATTTTGGATACTCTTAAAAAATTTTATTTGTAATTATTGAATTAAATTGTGATTATGTAATTTATTTAGGGGTGTAATGTAACATATCATATTTTTATACTATATTATACTTAAGTAATAAAATATTGCATAATGTGTTTCACATGATACAACTAACTATAAAAAAACCATAATCTATATTTTTTAAATAAAAATATGAATATGAAAAACCATCCATAAATTATTAAGTATGAATATGAGTAACTAAATTACAAAATTTATATATAAATAAATATAAATGTAATTTTAAACAAATTTTCATATTTCATTTTGTGCTTAAATTTTAAGGACTCTTCCTAAAAACATTTCCTAATCTTGAATTAAATGAATAATACACTTTGAGATTCTTTTCAATTTTAGAGAGTTTTATAGAATTTGGCCATAACTATTACATATCATCTTGAAAATTACATATAAACAATAATACTTAGTATCCATTTTTTCGTAAAAATAATATTAAAAATAAGCATATCTAGTTCCATGGTTTTGACAGCATGACTTTCCCTTGATCCCATCCTTGACTGTATTCATCATTAAGTCATGTGGAAAGCATTTCAAAAAACGAGGATGAGCAAAAAAATATTATTAAGGGTTATAAAATAATTAAAAAAAACATTATCCCATCAATAAATACAAATCAATGAAACCATACTTTTCAATTATAACAGAACTTATAAAATCATAAGTGTTATGAATAACACACAGAAGTAATAAATCATAAAGGTAACTTCTAGCATACAAAACAGACATACATTGTAGGTATCACAACTACATAGAGAGTTAATAAGGACTACCCATCATAGTATATTCCCTAAATTTCTTTGGAGAGACATTAATGTTTACCTTCATCATGTTACCCAATGCAATGGAGAGCTATCTCGGGCTCACCCTCCATAGGTTTATCACAGAACCACCCGTATAAGTAAACAATTCCCAAGAACCATTACATATTCATAAGAAATAAAATAAACATAAATGAAAGATAAAATTTACACATTGCAATTAGAAGATATCATTTCAATATATTGACATAATCAATTCATTCTCAAACTATTTTCAAATATTTTTAAAACATTTAATAATGTGATTTTGAATCAAAGTGTCCTATACCATGTTGAAGATTTTATAAGAATTAAAATTTTAAATCATTAATGTCCACATAAAAAAATACATTAAATTATTTTGAATGCATGGACATTAATCATAATTATCTATAAGATTAAATTATTAAAACATTTAAAAAAATGTTTTAGTCAAAGACTCTCTTACAACATGACAAAATACATGAATAAGATTGGTTAAAGAAAAAAATTAAACAAAACTTATCATATCATGTGTATATGTGGATTAATGATATAATATGTCAATGTTCAATATATACACCCAATAGGATAATAAAGGTGCAGAAGATCATGACATGCTTCAAATGAATGGAGATCGAGACATAGTCTCTTATGAAAATTTGGATGTCTAACGACGTCATTTTAATATTCAAAAAAGGGTTGATGAGAGAGAAATGGTTATCTCATCATTTGGACATAAAATTTACTGAAATAAGGATATATAATCTCATATCCCAACATAAGAAAATGGAAATTATGAGACATGACATAAAATAGGTATTTTACTAAAAAGGGTGAAAGGTTCCCTTATAAACATCATACCATTAAATTAAGGATAAATTAATGACATAATTATGTTTGAAAAATATTAAAACACAAAATATAAGTGGATATTAAGTGTAAAACAATCATAGGTATATAACACATATTTATATCATGACATAATCATTAAGTAGAAGTTCAAACCAAATAATGGTAATTTGGTGAAGAAGTTCCCTTATGGAAATTCGACAGCCTAGTGACATCACATTAAAATTCCTAAAAATAGTTGATGAGAAAAAAAGGGACTCTAATTACATGGAAATAAAATGTAATGAAATTAGTATATAGAAGAACATAACCCAACATATTAAAATTGAAATTTAAAAACATAACATAAAAATTTTAATTCACATAAAGAGGAGGGTGAAATGTTCCTTTACTGATTTGGTAATTTACGAAAGATACACCACAAGAAAGAAGGATCATACAATAAAAATTATAATATCAAAAAATTAAATTATATTACACATATATTACAATAATGGTCAGTACATAAACCACACAAAATGAAATAGTGTCAAATATAGCATGATTCTAACAGGAATAAAAAGTTAGATGAAAACCCCTTACCTCATTGTAATTAATCAAGCCATATGAACAAAAGTTAATAACCACCAAATAAATCACAGAATACCGGGAATATAAACATTATAATGATAATACATATCAAATGGAAGTAAACAATACAACACATGCAATAAATAATTGGTGAACAATTGAAATCTCACAGAATGAAAAGTGAGATAAGAAACTCCTTCACTTGTGTCCGACTTGACTTGTTTGTTCTTTATTCATCTAGAATAATAAAAATAAGTTAATTTATAATTTATTAACAACAATTATCAATTTTATTATTCCTTTTATATCACTTATTACCTTTCTATAAAAATTAGTTAATTATTTGAGTTCATATTGGACATATTGTAGATGTTCGGAATTTGAGTCAAAAATGAACTTCTTATAATTAAATATTTCCATGTGGTCAACATTCCATTGTCACTAAAATAATATTAATGATTTATATATAATACATATAATATATATCCATTATATATGTATTTAAAATAGTACATAACATTTGGATATAAGAAATGAAATGCACAATTCATGGAGAAGTTAAGATGTACGTACACATTAATGCTACTTTTTTAATATTTAATGGAATGAAAATGTAATGATAAATAGGTATATTATAATTAAATTATAAATTCATATATAAATCTTATTATATTATTCCATTATACATTCCACATATGGCATGAATGAGTCATATCACTTTGAAGGGGCGGTAGTCCGCACATCCACAAATTAAATTTTTGTGTTTACACATTATGGAAATCATAATGGTATGCTATAAATGGAAAATAAAGAAGAAAAAAAATAAAATAAAAATAAATATATCACATATAAATACATTTTATTCATAATGTACACCATTATAGGTGGTAGAATATAACTGAACAATCATCAATGCGTAAGGCAGTAGTTCACCATCAATAGAAATCGTATGTTCTTTATCCATTAGATAAAGGTGTGTGTAAGTGTAGTTCAAATAATTATCATAAATAAAAACCATTATATTTAGGATAATTTTGTTTTTATAAAAAAAGGAATAAAAATTTTATATGGGTATGGAGATGTAAAATAAAAGAAAAAAACTTAAGCGAAGACTTTACCTTTAAATCAGGTAACTTCTTTTGGATAGAACCAAATGTTTTGTTAGAGTGCCTTCTGACTAAGGTAAGGATTCTCCAAGAAGGAGTGGGATTCATGGAGCTTAATTGGTAATATTTTGGACGAGACAATGGGCATGAGAGGTGTGAGTAATGGTTAAGATGTGATGGATTTCTATAAAGGGGGAGGAGGGGCTCTTCAGAGAAACTAAAAATATTATTCTATTATAAACATATATTCGGTTTTAAAAGGTAAAAAACTCTTGAATGTAGAATATTAGATGAATCCTGGTCAAAATATAATCATCCAAAAATATTTGGGGAAGTTTTGGATATTTTATTTATTTTTATAATCTTATTTATTTAAATCATTCACTAATGTGGTAAACACTGCTTCATCATTGTGTCAAAAGTAATTTTATTTATTTGATGTCTAATAATTATAAATAAAATACCATGATTTATGAAATCTTTTTATATTTATAATTAATTTTTATACATGAAGAGATAACTTATATATCCCCATGTAATTATTGTTTAACTAAAATATATTTGTTTATGTCATTTTTTCCTTTATTTTTAATTAATTAATATAAAGTGTTATTATCACTCATCAGTGGCTCCATGGAGTCCCAAAATCGACCCAAGGATGAAACTATTTGGAAATTTTTCATCCAATAGGACTAGGACACATTTTAGTGTAATTTAATATTATTATAATGTTATTTTTTTACCCTTATTTACCAAATCTACCCTTTAACCAAGGTAAATACAATATTTACCGAAGTAAATATTCATAATGTCGTGATATAAAACATACATATTTACACAATTTAGACCTCATAATTTAAAATATGTAGTCTATTTTTCCATATTAAAAACACGTAAGTGGCATAAATTAATTTAAAATTACTTCCAACTATCAAAACAAAATATGTGGTTTTAAGAAATAATAACTATTAAAAGACTTACACTTGTTTGAGTCCAATTTCAATGTAAAATTACATCCAAGGACCAAAATTGGAATAAATTGTAAATAAAATAATCTAATTAATCTTTTAAACCAATCAAAAAAATAATCTATCTATATAAATAAATTAGAATAAAAGGCGGTTTTGAATTAGAATACTGTATTTTTCACTAATCATTAAAAAATAAACATTATCATAAAAATAACAAAATTTTAACCATTGATAATATTGATGTCCCGATTCTAAAGAATAATAATATTTTCTAAACATAGAACATATAAGAGTGAATAAAACTATACTTTAAAAGGATTCTCCATCAAAAGGCGGTAAAACAACCTTTAAAAAAATATTCGAGTATTTTATTTTTAAAATACGATTAATTTATATTTTAGTTTTGTATAATTTATTGGATAAATATAAATTCATTTGAAAAATATGTATAATCATATTTTTGTTATTCCTGTTCATTCCCACCAATAAAACTGCTAGGCGTTAACTACCATTTAAAAAAATATTATATTATTTTTTGTAAAACTCAATGTTGATTCCAACATAAGATTTGAGAAAACCATTGTTTAGCCTTGAGTATGAAATTAGACATTGCATCCCATTTAAAGTAAAATTAATATTTAATTCACAAATATTAATAAATATTAAAATTTCATATTTTTTATTTACCTGGGTTGTTACATCCTTCCCCCTTTTGGGAACTAAATCCTCGCAATTTTTAAATTGGGTTCGGATACATGGTTAAATATCCCACATAGAAAAAGTGTCAATAAAACAATCACTTTATAAAACAGAAATAAAATAAAAAATGTCACCCGAGACAAAAAAATACTAGCTTTCCCTGAAAACATGGATATAGAGGATAAAACAGACCATTATGTTCTTATGGAAGTGATAGAAAACATGATTAAGAGAATGTTAACTACCTTATAATCACAAATTTATGATGGGTTAAATAGTAATTGATTCCCCTTTAAGAAAAGTAAACGAAAAACATTTTTCTTTTAAGATCCTTTTCATAAAGTTGAGGAATTTATTTGAGAAATTGAATAAGAATATAAAGAAACATACATAATTTTCATGTATACTTAAATCCTTTACTTGATTTCTACAAAAACTCATCATTTCTCCAAATGATGATTATTCAAGATAACATTTTCATAATAAAAGTGCAATAATCAACTTCTAGAGAATAACATAATCCAAAAAAGACAAACTATATATTTCTCATGTATTTATACATTAACCGAAACCAAAATGGTTAGTACAAGATCAGATAGTTCCAAAAAAGGATAATCTATTACAAAAATAAAAACTACTCTTAATCTCCAAAATTTATCAAAAAAACCCAAAGTTCAAAAAAGACCATTCAATAAAAAATTGTCCATAAAATTCTTCAAATTAATCCAAACTAAGATTGAAACCAAAATCCTATAAGGATTTAGTCACATGGTCTTCCAAGATAAATCTTAAAAGTTATCTCAAAATTACATCAATTACTCTTAGAAGTCTAAAAATTCAATGTAATTAACCAAATTACATATTCTCCATGATAGGTTAATCATTTCAATATATAACCAAAAATCAACTTATTCATGATTCATAAAATCATATATATAAAAACAATTATTCATACTAGGAATTGAATTCATGTATTCTAATGGTAGGTGATAAATCCCAGTCGCACATTGATTATGGGTTCGATTCTCACAGCATTGTCTGATGCATCGATTTTTCAAATGTTATGTGTGTTATTCTTTTTTCAAAAATTATATAATTTTATAACATTTCCAAAATTAAGATGAATTCATCAAAAATAACCATAACATACTTTAACCATTAATTTTGTCGAATAACATTCATTTTGCATCCCAAAATGTAATAACCTGTAATTTCCACAAATTCAATGAACATATAAACCCAAATGGATCTTTATAACTATATCCAAAACACCAAAGATAATTAATAATCTGAATAAAATTTTCAAACATCAAAATTCACGGTTACGCATACTAGAAAATGATTCTAATGTAATCCCATCATTAATACATTCAAACATATCATCATCCATAACTTTTAAATTCTAAAAATGTAGACATCTTAATCATTAAACATCCATACTGATCCGTTATCCATTTTTTCAATCATATTCTGTTATACTTATTTCCTAAAAAGCAATCATGCATAATGTTTAAATATTTCAGTAATTTCAAAACCTGAGCTAATATATAATTGATACCTTTCATAGGACATGTTTAGTTTCCTCATGTTCAATTGTAATGGCATTAAAAATCGATAATCACATATTTGTATGATCCTGCTAATCCCTATCCGGAAACATCTTCGAAGGAAATATATTTGCACAGAGATCATGCAAACCACATTTAAAACATTAAATTGACCCATTGGAAAGAACTTATTTTCCTTTCTTAGATTCAACTAGACAGTTCCTTTTCCCATGGTAGGTTCTTGCTTCATGACCTTCATTACCACATATGAAACATCTTCATGTCCATTTGAATCATTTTACAAAGTTTTTATTTCCACATCCTTGACACAGAGGTTTTTTAATATGAGTATTACATGAACTTACGATGGTATTTTTTCCTCACATATACGATGCCTTATAAAAATCACCAAGATTTAGGTGGTCAATCATGACTCTAAATAGATTTTTTAGAATAACCAGAAGAGTTTTCATTACAGCACCCATTTCATTTGGTTTCTTATTTAGAAAACTGTCACAGTATTCTTCACATCCATTTTTCATTGGTTCCTGCTAGATTTAGCAATTTACAAAAAACATAAAGGTCAGTGTGACTATATCAGTACAATAATCATATTATATATTATGAGGGGGTAAATATTAAGATATACCTTTTCATGTTATATCAAACCCATTCAAATGATCTAAAATAACTATTACTCTTTCTAAAACCCTAAACATTATGGTTATGTCACTTATTCCAAAAGAACACCCTAACCTATAATGTTATCTATACTGGCCTTTGATACCAAATACAAGGACCAATCCTTAAAACATTACATAATGTTGAATTAAATGAATAATTCACATTGATGATATTTTCAGGTTTATAGATTTATATTATTTGGCCATAACTATTATATATCTACATGAAAATTACATTTTAACACTACTACTCAGTATCTAGGTTTTTTTAAATAAAAACTTTTAATAAGAAACATGTCTAGTTCCATGTTTTAGACAACATGACTTTCCCTTGATCCCAACCTGTACCGTATTCATCTTAATATAATGTGGAAAACATTTCAAAAACATAGGATGAGTATAAAAATCACAGTAAGGGTAGTAAAATAATGACAGAAATCATTATCCCATCAATAATTAAAAATCCACGAAACAATACTTTTTAATCGTAACATACCTTATGAAATCAAAAGATTTATGAATAACACACACAATCCATAAATCATAAAGGTAACTTCTGGAATACATAACATACTTACGTTATATCCAAGACAGCTACGTAGGTAGTTACATTGGAACACCCTTCATAGTATATTTTCTAAATCTCTTAGGAAAAATAGTATTGTTTACCTCTGTCACGTAACCCAACACATTGGAGATCTATCTCGGGCTCACCCACCCTAGGTTTATCATGGAACCACCCATATACATAAACAATGCACAAGAACCATAACATATTCATAACACCTAAAACAAACAGAAATGAAAGATAACATTTCCATATTGAACTCAAAAGTTATCATTTCATGATATTGACATAATCAATTCTTTATCAAATCATTTTGAAAACCATTTAAAACATTTATTAAAGAGATATCAAATCAATGTATCACATACCAAGTTGAAGAATTTATAAGAATTGACATTTTAAAACATTAATTCCAAAAATAAATAAATCATTAAATCCATTTTGAAAACATGAAAATTAATAATAATGATTTATAATATTAAATATTTAAAACATTTAAAACAAGGTTTTAGTTATAGAGTCTCCTACCACATGGGAAAAAAACATGAATAAAAATAGTTAAATAAAAACAGTAAATAAACTTATAATATCATTAGAATAAGGAGATTCACAATATTATATGTCAAAGTTTATTATATACACCCTATAGGATAATAAAGGTGCACACGATCAGGACATGCCTCAAATAAATGGAGATTGAGACAATGTCCCTTACGAAAATTCGGTAGCCCAACGACCACATTTTAAAATTCAAAAAATGATTTGATGAGAGAGAAAAAGATATCTCATAACTTGGGAATAAAATGTATAAAAATAATGACAAATAAGAACCTATCCCAACATAAGAAAATAGAAATTAATGACATAATATAAAATAAGTCTTTGACTAAAAAAGGGTGAAAAGATCCCTTACGAAGATCGTATCGTTAAATTAAGGATAAATCCGTGAAATAATTATGTGTGACAAATATAAATAAACCCTATATAAGTGGATATTAATTTTAAAACAATAATATGTCATTCACAGATATTTATATCATGACATAATCATGAAGAAGAAGTTTAACCCAAAGAATGGAAATTGGGTGATGAAGTTCCCTTACAGAAACTTGACAGCCTAATGACATTGCATTAAAATTCAGAAAATGAGTTTATGCGAGAGAAAAGGGTCTCTAATAACATGTAAATAAAATATAAATAAATTAGTATATATAATAACATATCCCATCGTAATAAAATGGAAATTTAAAATACATAATATAAAATATGTCTTTCACTTAAAGAGGAGGGTGAAATGTTCCCTTATCGATTAGGTAACTTACAAATGATACCCCACATGAAAGAAGAATCATATAATGAATATTTAAATTCCCATAGATTAATTTATATTAAAAAAAATATAATCATTCGTAGTACATACACCTCACAAAAGTAAATAGTGGAAAATACAGCATGAATCTCATGGGAATAATATGTGAGATGAAAACCCCTTACATTGTTGTAATTAATACAATCGTATGACCAAAATATAATAACCAAAACACTAAACATATAATACCATGAATATAAAGCTAATAATGATAAATATATAAAATTTCAGTAAATAATTCACTACATGCAAGAAATAAGTGGCGAACAATGGAAATCTCACAGAATTAAAAGTGAGATAAGAAACTCTTTACCTCATTTCTGACATGACTTATTTGTCCCTTATTATTGCTAAATAATAAACAAAATTCAATTTATACTTTCTTAAGAACCATTTTAAGATTTATTATTCCTTTTATATAAATTATTACCTTTCAATAACATTTCGTTAATTATTTGAGTTTATATTGGACATTCTGTCAATGTTTGGAATTTAAGTCAAAAATGAACTCGTTGTAATTACAAATTGTCCATGTGGACAAAATTACATTTTATCCAGAATAATATTCATGATTTATATATCATATATATCATATATAACAATTATATGTGTATTTATAATAGTACATAACATTTGGAGATACGAAATGAAATGCACCATTCATGGAGACGGTAAGTTGTACGTACGCATGAATGGTACTTTCATTTCTATTTTATATTTAATGGAATGAATACATAATTATAAATATGTTTATAATAATTCCATTATAATATGACATATATATATTTAATTATATCCATAATTTATACATTCCACGTGTGGCATGAACGAGTTATATCACATTAAGGGGGTGGTAGTCTGCACTTCCCCAATTTAAATTATCACGTTTACCCATTATTGAAACCTAAGAGGTATGCTATAAATGGAAAATAAAGAAGCATAGAAACAATATAAATATAATATATATCATTTATAAATACATTTTCATCATAAAGTCCACCATGAGAGGTGGTACGGGATAATTGAATAATCATCGTTTCATGAGGCAGTAGTTCAACGTCCACAAAAACAATATATTCTTTACCCATTAATTTTAGGTGTGTGTGTATTTAGTTAGAATGGATCACATAAAAATAAAATATTATATTTTTCATACTGGTTTTATGATAAAATAAAAGAATAAGAAGTGTTAAGGGTGTTTGAGAAGTAAAATAAAGGAAAAGAACTTAAGAGAAGACATTACCTTTAGATAGGGTAACTCCCACTAGTTTGAACCAAAGAGGTTTAATTCAGTTTCCTTCGTCCTAAGTTAAGGCTTATATGAGAAGGATAGAGATGTGGGGAGATTAATTGGGTATAGGATGGATGATACAAAGGTATTGAGAGGTGTGGGTAATGGTTTTGAGTTGATGGATTTTTATAAGGGGGAGGAAGGACCCTTAAGAGAAGCTTGAAAATATTATTTTATTATAAAGTTATTGTCGATTTAAAAAGGTAAAAAACTAATTAATGTTGAAGATACATTGAATCATGTTTGAAATAAAATCATCCAATAGTATTTGGATAGGTTATGGATAATGTTTTAATTTTTATAATTTTATTTATTTAAATCATTCATTAAAGAGGTAAACACTGCAACATCATTGTGTCATAAATAATTTTATTTATTTGATTTATAAAAATTATAAATAAAATACCATGATATAAGAAGTCTTTTTATATTTATAATGAATATTTACAGTCCAAGAGATAAATTATATAACCCAATTTAACTATTTTATTACTAAAAGATATTTGTTTGTGTCATTTTTTCCTTTAAATTAATTAATATTAATTGTCAGCATCACTCATATGTGGCTCCATGGGGTCCCAAAATCGACCCAACAATGACCATGGTCGGTCATGTGTCAACCAATAGAATTAGAACACATTTTGGGGTAATTTAATATTATTATAATATTATTTTTTTACCCTTATTTACTAGATTTACCTATTAACCAAAGTAAAAAATATATTTACTGAAGTAAATATTCATAATGTCTAAAAAATGTTACCTATTTACACAATCTATAAATCCTGATTCTAAATATGGAAACTATTTTTCCAAATTAAAAACATAGAAGTGGATGAGATTAATTTAAAATAATTTTTTGTTTTCAAAATAAAAACCGTGTTTTTAAGAAATAATAACTATCAAAAGATTGACAGTTATTTCAATGTGAAATTACATAAAATGAGATACATTGGATTAAATGGTAAAAAATTAATATAATTTAACATTAAAAATAATTTAAAAGAAAATCTATCCAATTAAATAAATTATATTAAAAGGCATCTTTGAATTAAAATATAGTATTTTCACTATTCATTATAAATGAACTTTATAAGAAAAATACAAAAATTCCTTCCAAAGTAAATTTTTTATGTCCTGATTCTAAAGAACATTTTTTTTGTGAAATATAACATATAAAATTGAAAAAAACGTGATTTAAAAAGGGTTCTGTATTAAATGGCGGTAAAATGGGCTTTTAGAAAAATAATATAGTATTTCATTCATTCTTATTTTAACCATCTCAAAATTTAGTGGATAAATGTAAATACATTTAACAATAATTTATAATCATATTTTAGTTAGTTCTGTTCATTCCCGCCAATACAACGACTATGTGTTAAATACCATTTAAAATAATAATAATATATTATTCTTCAGTACAACTCAACATTGTATGCAATGTAAGATTTCAAAAAACACATTGATGAAATTTGAGTACATTGTCATACATAACTTCCCCTTTGAAGTAAAATAAATGTTTAATTCAAAAATTTTAATAAATGTGAAAATGTCATATTCTTTATTTTTCCGGGTTGTTACATAAATACTATTCTAATAAAATGTTTCCTTTTATGAACTATAAAATAAAACTAGGTATATTATTTGATAAATAAATATATTAATAAAAAGTAATTTTTTTTGACTAATTTATCTTTTATTAGTGTGTTATAAAAAATTATAAATTCCAATATATAATATATCAAATAGATATTTTCATAGAGAGAAAATTCTTTATTATACATTATGAATTTATTTAAAGATTAAATTACTAAATTATAAAACATTTTTATTAAAAAATGATCATAATTTTTTTACTCATCATGAAAATATTATATTTTTATAATATTCTTGTGATTTTTCTAAAAATATTATTTTTTATGGAATAGTAGAAAATACGATTTTTATAATAATTATGAAATTTATGAAATTATTAATATATAAGTATGGATTGGAATTTTATGAAATATTTTTCTCATTAGATACCTATTTCATAAGATAAATTCAAAAGTTAAAAATATTTATTTTAGTTTACATTTTAATGTTCGGTATTTTAGAACAGAAATTAAATTATTCCCTAAAAATGATTATAATAAATTTTACATTTACTATTACAAATGTAATTTTTATGACAATTTTAAAGTAAAACTAATAATATGGATTTAAAATGTGGATTTTTAGGGTCCATATTATTCAATATGGACTGCTTTAAATTTAGGCATAAAAAATGAATTACTAGGCTAAAAACTAGTTATAGATAAAATCCAAAAAGGGTAAAAATCATTTCCCAAATGGGTAAAAAGAAAAAAATATTAAAAAACATGTTTCTAATTGTGTTTTTGAGGTTTTTATGAAAGAAAAATGATCTCTATTCTATGATTTTCTATTATTAGTTATCTAAAAATCGTTAAATATGTTTTCTCCCTATATTACGATGAAATTTTTATAAAAATAACAATCTCACCACATAAAAAAGTGGCCTCTCTCCAACCCTTCATGGACACTCAAAAATTTATTCCTCCTCTTGGAATTAAATTCTCATTCCCTCTCCCATCATCCAATTTCACATAATTATGATTTTATACACATATTTTTATCATATGTCATCTATTTATAATTAATCTTCCAAGGGAAGCATACATTTCTCAATATAAGTTCTTACATTTCCCGCACATTTTTCCTTTTATATCATTAAAATTTATATATATTCATTAAAATTTTAAAATTATAATTCCTTATTTATATTGTAATTATGTTCTTTCTAATTTTTGAATAACTTCAACCAACTATCCCCTTTTACCATAATGAAAACAAAAATTTCAGTCACGTGTACTCACAGACTACTACCTCTACGAAGTTCCATGAAATTTCAAGGGTTTCATGTACCTATTTTGGTATGATATATATGTATTTTAATTATATTGTTGATTTTTGGGATATTTTAGAGAACTTTTGGAGTTTTTTAGGGATTTTCAATAGGTTCACGGGTTGGGAAACCCATGAAACATCTATAAAGACCGTGAATTATGAGGTAAAGACTAAATGTAAGGCGCACAATTAGTGCACATGCGGTGCATGGTTTGACTAAATCATTATATGTGGGGAAACATTGAGACAATGATATATGGCATGGTGGTCATGCAGTTTGGAAACCATGCGATCCAATCATGCATGGATCAATCCTTGAGGTAGTATCTTTCCAATAGTTAGAGCATGCTTTGCATAACCATGCGACTAACCATGCAAAGTTTAAAACATAGATCATTAGAAAAAGGATCTCTGTAAATTTAGGTTTATAAGTTGGCTTATATTCCCTGAAACGACCCGGACTCAGGATTTTCCCTATCAATGTTATGATAACCTCTACCAATCTATTTTGAAGTTATCTAGAGCCATTCCTTAGTTTTTTAAAGATTAATATTCATGGTAAGTGACAATTATTGCTTTTTTGTGGTGCTTTATCTTAGATCTTATTTTTGATATCTCTCAACCTCTTAGATATGAATTAGTTATGGTTAAATAAAAGTTAGTTGATTCTAAATATTATTATATTCAGCATTGTTTATGATAGGGGAACATATATAAGGAGGGTTTATTGACGTTTCACCCGGTTTCATTGAAAATAATCATTTCATTCTTCGTTTCCGTCATAATACATGAGGTAGGTGGATTCAATCTTGAATCCCCTATTCAGAATATGATGGATTCATTTCAAATTGATTATTTTGTTTTAAATTTATTGTGTAATGATTTTTGAAAAACATATGGATATATGGTTTGTGAAAAACATTGAAATTGAGAGTTTTTTTAATATTCTTGGGTTCGTGGTTTTAGAATGTTGATATTAAAATTTTGACTTTTTTGTAATTGTGTTAAATGGACTAAAAAATGTTTTAAATTAACGGGATAGATTTACTGAAAAGAATTATAATGATTCATTTTAATTTGTTAGTTTGAAGGTTTTAAATAAAATAATGGTTTTATTGACATGGTTGTTTGGGAATTTGTTTGGATTAATGGATGTGTATGTTCATGTGAATTGTGATATATAAGGGTAATAAGTCTAAACCACCATTAACAGGATGGATAAGGGTCAGGGATCTCCCTTGTCAAATTTTATTTGTGTCGAATAACTATTTGATGTCTCCCCCATCATTAGATTGATGGATAAGGTTATCTATATCCCCCCCATATTCTAGGTTTTCATGCATTGTTTTTTGTGTGGATATGATAAATGAAATTTTTATTGAAAACTAGAATATGTGAAATTATTTTATAACACTATTTTTTGGTTCCAGGTAACTTATTGTTGTTATGGGAAAAGGGATTCACTAGAACATGATTATATTTTTTTCTTAATTAATTTAATTTTTTTATAAATTATTTATATATAAATGTTACTAACATGTTGAATCATATTTTCATGAGTAGGAATGTAATTGGAGGAAATCTATAATGTTTCATTAATAACCCCTAATTTGGAACATTGGTGCTTTTGTAGATCAGGTTTCTTGAGACAAGGGTAATGGTGAGGCATTACATATCTATTTTATTACTTCATGATACTTGAATAGTTTCTGGTTATGGATCATGGAGAATTATTTGAGAATGGAGGTTTCATTTCTTGTCTTTTAGTTTTGTTGTTATTGTAGTAATATTTTTTTCAACTTTATATTGTAGTGGTCTGTTGTGGTACTTTGTTTTAGTATTATTTTTGTAAATAGACTGATGTTTTGTCCTTCATTATTATCATGTGTCATATAGTGGGTTCTTAGATTAGTTATTTTATTACTAATTATAAATTTATCCTCCACTTTTATTGAGTCCCTATGGAATTTATTTCCATCCTTTAGCGTATTAGGGATGTCTCTTAAGGCTATGTGATGTCCATTAGCCATTTCAAGACAACAAGGAGGAGGAGGGGTGTAATAAGTTGTATAAGTTCTACTTGATCAAAAATAGGTTTGAGACAATTGGTATCACTTTGATCTATCAATAAATATATTTGAGATAAGTGGTATTTCTTGGTCCTTTGCGGAAAAAAGGACCAAAATATTTCTTGGTATTTAAAATGTATTGGTTTTTGTTCTTGTATTTAAATTAATTATGGTATATTATTTTAGTTTAGAACATATAATGGAATTGTATTAGAGGAACATTATATATATGGAATAAAAATACATAGATAACATTTTTATGTTGAACTTCAAGTTACCAAGAATTTTGGTACATCAATGTATTGGAGACAATTATATGAATTGCAATTTCATGGTAATGGGTTTTGCCAATGAGTTGAACATGAGTGGCTTTATAGGAATGAATTCCCACTAGGGTTTCTTTTTTAATTTTTTTTAATGATTTATATCTTGGTCTTATGAATTAATATTTTAAAAAATGTAGAATTTTCATTTCAAATGGAGGATATTAAAAAAGAGAATGATGGGTGTATTTTAAAAATTGATTGATTTTCAAAAAGAAATTAAATTTTTTCAAAAATAGATGATCATGGAAAATAATGATTTTTATAACAACTAATATGATAATATTATAAGGTAAAATTTTAAATTATAATATGTAAATTAATAGAGAGTTATACCTATGCCAGGTTGTGTTTATAGAAAATGGAACCCATTAGCCATCATTGAAACCAACAAGAAGAAGATGTAGAGAATGTGGTTACACCTGAGACATATGTGATTCAACAGATGGTTCAATGTATAGTCCATTATTTTCAGGATGTGTAAAATTGGAATAAGAGTGATAATACAAGAAAAGTGGATCATTTCAACCAATCTATAAATTAAATGCATCGTTATTTTGAGGTGATTTTGAAATAGAAACAGTAGAGATGTGGATGAACAGGATGAACTATATCATCTTTTTCATCATCACACCAGTAGAGATGAATGTTATACTAGAAACATATATACTAGAGGATCTTTCATTCGAGTGGTGGGATATAGATTTACAGGTTAATGTTAATCAAGCATTTTATTGGTAGTATTTTGAATAATTTTTCATCCAAAAAATCTATCCTCACATTTTCAAAATTAAATATATTATGGTCTTCTTCATCCTTAAGTAGGAAAACCATTCTTCCATGGAGTATGCGGATAAATTCATGAATTTATTGTACTTCACATTCGATGTTTATATTAGTACAACCTTGATTGTACACATATATAAATCGAAGTTGAGATAGGTTATTCACTCAAATATTTTCATCCAACATATTACAGACTATATATAGATCTTCAATAGAGTGAAGATGGATTAAAGGGACATCATAGAATCTATAGGAGGAGTAATTATGTGGATACCCATTCCAAATAGTGGTAAATATAATTTTGATGGAAAGAAGAAGAGAGAAAAATATTTCCAAGGAGGTACCATGAATCAGAATAAAATGGCTAGATCAGTGAGTTTCCTCTATAAACAAAGAGTTATGCTGGTTGTTTTTTACGTGTATCATTCGAATACAAGAAGTGATAATGTAAAAAAACACCAAGAGAATTACATAATTAAAATAAAATGGGAAATCATTGGTGCTATTATCACAGTGCTCCAAGGTCATGTGTTTGGGAAACTTCTCTGGCATCAAAGGATTTGTATGCTTTGACAAGGAGAGGGCAACAGAATCTGGCTCATTAGAGGAATAAATCTATCCAGGGAGATTCTATGAATGACATGACTCCTCTGGAAGTTCAGTCTCAGTTGGGGAACAAGGAACAATGTGCAGTGAGGAGGAAATTGTATGGAGCTAAGATGTTGACTATAGATGATTAGGATGGACTATCAATGGGGAATTGTATGATTATTTATAATTCTAGCCTTATGAAAGTTTTTTATTCTAAGGGTGAATTTCATTTATTTATTACCTCTTGTGATATTTATAAACTATGTTTAAAAGATGATATTATGCATTCAATAATTAAACATCAAAATTTTCTTTTTCAATGTGAATATAAAGCCATTGTGTGTACAGAATTTTCTATAACCGTTGATGGATATGAGCTAAAATTTCATTTCACTATGTTTTAGATGTATGAATTTGATATAATCTTGTGTATGGATTGGTTGAAAATGTTCAAGGTTCACATTGACTATTATAGCAGAAAATTTAGTTTCACGATATAAGATGACATCAATAATCTTTTTAGAGGGGAACAAAAAATAAATGCAGTTTAAAAAGGATTCATGGGACCATTAGTTGGAATTAAATCTTAATATTTGAGATCATTAACTTTTGAATCGATGGAAGAGATTGAGGATAATAGTTTTACATCAGTGTTTGACCAATATTTGAATTTTTCCCCGAAACTTCCTCAAGGTTTCAACTTGTATGGGATATGGTGTTTATGATTTCTCCCTTTCTTGGGTCCAGTCTTATTCCACTTCTATCTTGTCAAATAGAGGGAACAAAATAAGGTAATTGAATGTGCAGTTGGAAGAGATTGAAAACAAAGGTTTCATTTGGCCGATCACGTCTCCATAGGAAGTTCTAATCTTGATTTTCAAAAAAGAAGATGGAAACATTCATTTGTATATGGATTATTATATATATTTAACCAGTATATGATAAGGAATAGATATCCACTTCCACACATTGATGATATGTTTAATAAAATTAGGGGATCTGAGTGGTCCTCCAAAATAGATTTGTTTTTAGCATATCACCAATTATAGGTGTAGAAGTAGGATATTCTACAGACAACTGTTAGAAGTATATATATTCATTACAAGTATGTGTTAGTGATTTTTTTTTTAAATCCTCACCAACAGAATTTATGGAATTGATAAATCATATAATTCATAGATATCTGGATTCATTCATTGTGGGGTTTTTGGATGACATATCTGTTTATTCAATGACAAAGGCTGGGCATGAGAACCACATATTGAGAGTGTTATAAATATTAAGGGATCATCAGTTGTATTCCAAAATTATCATGGTGTGATTTTTGGATATAAGAGATAACATTTCATGGCCATGAAATTTTTGAAAGAGGTGATTTAGTGGATCTGAAGTAGAAAAAAATATCTTATCTATTATAAACCACCATTGAATTCCTTTGAGAGATGAACTTTTCTTGGTCTCTATTGTTATTACCGATTCTTTTTTCATGATTTATCATGAATCTCTTCAACTATAACTATTTATAAAAAGATAAATTTTCCATTCCATTGAAATTAAGAATGCCAAAAATCTTTTAAAGAGCTCATGATTCATCATACATCTTAAAAAAATTTGATTTTTGTACAAAGGATATGTGTAAGAGGTTTGTTGTGATGCTTTAGGACTAGGATTGGGTTGTTTTCTCTTACAAATATATCATGTTGTTGCTTTGGGATAAAGGATGTTATGAGTTCATGAGAACAATTACCCAACAAAATATTTGATGTTAGATATCGTATTACATGCATTAAAGATGTGGAATCACTATCTCATTGGTGATAAATTTACTATGTTCATAGATTATATTATATTGAAACTTACTTTCTCACAATGTGATATGAATTAGAAACAAATAATATGGATTATATATTTCCAAATTTTTTACATGGATATGATGTTTACTCTAGGAAATTAAATTTTAATGGAAGATGTATGAAGTAGAATGTCACATGCTCAGTTGGAAAAAGAGGCTTCAGATGAATTGTAGTTGATGTTGGTTCTAGCCGAAATGACCATTTAATATAATGACCCATAATTTACATACATTGATATTACATAAAAATTGAATAATATTCTTTTGAAACTAATATAAATCCATTATAGGACTGTATTGTTATAATATCTTTACAAACTGGGACAAATAAATAACTTGTTTATAAAACATATATATTATATCCCTATTATTTCATCATAACTATACTCCTTTTTTACATATCTTATATAATAACATATTCATGACATAGTGAGATGAATCATATGAAAGGGTGAGCTAAAATTCTCAGTAAGGGTTAAAATGGGAAATATTAATCAAATCATAATCATTTGACATAAAAACATAACATTTGAAAATCATATCCTACATATAAAATATCATGATATCATATCATTAGATAAATCATAAAAGTCCAATGTAATCCAAACATTCATAACATAAGACATGAAATATTTTGGCGTACGCATAAGCATAGAAAATTGTTTCATATTAGTCAATGCGCATTTACAAGACCATCATTACAGACAAATTACATTACTGAACAGAGGCCACTACTCATTCCAACTATTTTTTACTGAAATAGATTGACATTCCCTTCCAGTCATGTATATTTCATGAGATATAAAAGATTACCAATTGAATTGGAGTGATATTGTAAAAACCCAGTTCTTATTTTTGAGGTACGAGTTTCTTCCTTGCTCTTTCCTTAAGTGTTTTTGATAAATAAAGAGAAAATCCCAAAATTTTGGGACTACACACCATGTACTTTTACACAGGCCGTATACTTTGGCCATGTGGGATGAGTACACAGGGTGTGTAGCCATGCTAGAGATGAAAGGTGTAAAAACTGACTACATGCCGTGTAGTGGGTATTTACAAGCCGTGTAGTCATTCGGCAGGTGAATAGTGGGTATTTACAAGCCGTGTAGTCATTCAAAAGAATATTATTCAATTTTTATGTAATATCAATGTATGTAAATTATGGGTCATTATATTAAATGGTCATTTCGGCTAGAACCAACATCAACTACAATTCATCTGAAGCCTCTTTTTCCAACTGAGCATGTGACATTCTACTTCATACATCTTCCATTAAAATTTAATTTCCTAGAGTAAACATCATATCCATGTAAAAAATTTGGAAATATATAATCCATATTATTTGTTTCTAATTCATATCACATTGTGAGAAAGTAAGTTTCAATATAATATAATCTATGAACATAGTAAATTTATCACCAATGAGATAGTGATTCCACATCTTTAATGCATGTAATACGATATCTAACATCAAATATTGTGTTGGGTAATTGTTCTCATGAACTCATAACATCCTTTATCCCAAAGAAACAACATGATATATTTGTAAGAGAAAACAACCCAATCCTAGTCCTAAAGCATCACAACAAACCTCTTACACATATCCTTTGTACAAAAATCAAATTTTTTTAAGATGTATGATGAATCATGAGCTCCTTAAAAGATTTTTGGCATTCTTAATTTCATTGGAATGGAAAATTTATCTTTTTATAAATAGTTATAGTTGAAGAGATTCATGATAAATCATGAAAAAATAATCGGTAATAACTATAGAGACCAAGAAAAGTTCATCTCTCAAAGGAATTCAATGGTGGTTTATAATAGATAAGATATTTTTTTCTACTTCAGATCCACTAAATCACCTCTTTCAAAAATTTCATGGCCATGAAATGTTATCTCTTATATCCAAAAATCACACCATGATAATTTTGGAATACAACTGATGATCCCTTAATATTTATAACACTCTCAATATGTGGTTCTCATGCCCAGCCTTTGTCATTGAATAAACAAATATGTCATCCAAAAACCCCACAATGAATGAATCCAGATATCTATGAATTATATGATTTATCAATTCCATAAATTCTGTTGGTGAGGACATAAGAAAAAAATTCACTAACACATACTTGTAATGAATATATATACTTCTAACAGTTGTCTGTAGAATATCCTACTTCTACACCTATAATTGGTGATATGCTAAAAACAAATCTATTTTGGAGGACCACTCAGATCCCCTAATTTTATTAAACATATCATCAATGTGTGGAAGTGGATATCTATTCCTTATCATATACTGGTTAAATATATATAATAATCCATATACAAATGAATGTTTCCATCTTCTTTTTTGAAAATCAAGATTAGAACTTCCTATGGAGACGTGATCGGCCAAATGAAACCTTTGTTTTCAATCTCTTCCAACTGCACATTCAATTACCTTATTTTGTTCCCTCTATTTGACAAGATAGAAGTGGAATAAGACTGGACCCAAGAAAGGGATAAATCATAAACACCATATCCCATACAAGTTGAAACCTTGAGGAAGTTTCGGGGAAAAATTCAGATATTGGTCAAACACTGATGTAAAACTATTATCCTCAATCTCTTCCATCGATTCAAAAGTTAATGATCTCAAATATTAAGATTTAATTCCAACTAATGGTCCCATGAATCCTTTTTAAACTGCATTTATTTTTTGTTCCCCTCTAAAAAGATTATTGATGTCATCTTATATCGTGAAACTAAATTTTCTGCTATAATAGTCAATGTGAACCTTGAACATTTTCAACCAATCCATACACAAGATTATATCAAATTCATACATCTAAAACATAGTGAAATGAAATTTTAGCTCATATCCATCAACGGTTATAGAAAATATCCAGAACATATAACACATCAATATTGTACAATACAATAAAGAGTAAGTAGTACATCAAAGCAAAACAAAATAGCCAGCAGCATCGCAAGCCTAAGCTCGGTCTCATGCTCTCCTACTCCTCAGCAACAATCATTTACCTGTATAAGGACCCTTTCCCTTATCCACGGCTGTAGTAATATAGTCTGTTTGGGCCGAAGACATGATCCAAACAAGGTGTGAGAAATAAATCTTAGGAGGTACCCACCAAATCCATGTTCCCAACTATGTGATATATATGCAACAAAAGTGTGCAGTAGTAATATAAAATAACTATGCAGTACACAAAATTAACTAACATTACCAGTTATATTGAAATTTTATTATTCATTTTAACCATTTAATATTAGACATCACATTGGTGAATGATCTAAGTAGATAGTTAGTGTCCCTAAACATGTAAACTCTTAACCTCAGATAATCAGAATCATAACCCACGGGTAATTTTCTATAGGCATAACATATATTTCCCTCAGGCAGACAAAGTTTCGCCTTCCGGAAGAGAGTCTATTGCCCACAAGTACGAAAGAAGCTGCCCTCATGCTAAAATAACCACTTCGCTTAGGCTAAAGGTAACACTGCCCTCAATCAAAGCAAGTAATTGGGCCATACCAAAAATATAAACAAGTAATACACATGAAATTACTCCCAAGGAAATTTAATTAACATTATTACAATGGAATACCATCGGGTATCCTAGCCAAACAGCTAAACAGTGGAACGCACCCCCGGGGTGGTGCTGGATCCAAGCAGTGATCCCACACAACAATTTATTATCACATTTAATTACCTATGAAATTATAGGTATTCAAAACAACCAAGGCCTCAGCCACACGACACCCCAACATGGGTTAATAGCTCAATATTATACAAAAACGAAGAACAATTGGAATTTAAACACTAATCTGCCTACCTCAAACACCCCAGAACGGTATAGATGAATGTCGCTACTAGAAACGCCCAAAGACGACTTAGATCTGGGATAGAAGAAAACCTGTTCAAATGTAAATAGATTTCCCTCGAAAATGAATTGGTAATAATGATCTAAGTAGATAGTTAGTGTCCCTAAACATGTAAACTCTTAACCTCAGATAATCAGAATCATAACCCATGGGTAATTTTCTATAGGCATAACATATATTCGTCTTTGGGCGTTTCTAGTAGCGACATTCATCTATACCGTTCTGGGGTGTTTGAGGTAGGCAGATTAGTGTTTAAATTCCAATTGTTCTTCGTTTTTGTATAATATTGAGCTATTAACCCATGTTGGGGTGTCGTGTGGCTGAGGCCTTGGTTGTTTTGAATACCTATAATTTCATAGGTAATTAAATGTGATAATAAATTGTTGTGTGGGATCACTGCTTGGATCCAGCACCACCCCGGGGGTGCGTTCCACTGTTTAGCTGTTTGGCTAGGATACCCGATGGTATTCCATTGTAATAATGTTAATTAAATTTCCTTGGGAGTAATTTCATGTGTATTTCTTGTTTATATTTTTGGTATGGCCCAATTACTTGCTTTGATTGAGGGCAGTGTTACCTTTAGCCTAAGCGAAGTGGTTATTTTAGCATGAGGGCAGCTTCTTTCGTACTTGTGGGCAATAGACTCTCTTCCGGAAGGCGACACTTCGTCTGCCTGAGGGAAATATATGTTATGCCTATAGAAAATTACCCGTGGGTTATGATTCTGATTATCTGAGGTTAAGTGTTTACATGTTTAGGGACACTAACTATCTACTTAGATCATTCACCAATGTGATGTCTAATATTAAATGGTTAAAATGAATAATAAAATTTCAATATAACTGGTAATGTTAGTTAATTTTGTGTACTGCATAGTTATTTTATATTACTACTGCACACTTTTGTTGCATATATATCACATAGTTGGGAACATGGATTTGGTGGGTACCTCCTAAGATTTATTTCTCACACCTTGTTTGGATCATGTCTTCGGCCCAAACAGACTATATTACTGCAGCCGTGGATAAGGGAAAGGGTCCTTATACAGGTAAATGATTGTTGCTGAGGAGTAGGGGAGCATGAGACCGAGCTTAGGCTTGCGATGCTGCTGGCTATTTTGTTTTGCTTTGATGTACTACTTACTCTTTATTGTATTGTACAATATTGATGTGTTATATGTTCTGGATATTTTCATAGAACATGGGACATGTTCCACCATTATCTATATAACTATTGGTAACCTTTTACTGCTATTGTTGTATGTTGTATATTTAAATTCCTCTACGCTACACTTTGAAAAAGGAGGGCATAGTTTCCACACTATCAGACCTGGGCCCTCGCTACTAGTATGTAGCCTCTGGTGTTTGGGGAAATGTGCTTGAGGTCATGTGGCGAACCGGATTTGGGGCACCCATGGAGTGGTACTCGGATCCAGGACATTACAAAGTGGTATCAGAGGCGTTCTTTCTTAGACTTACTATTTGGAGCCTTAGTCAGGGATATGTCGGAAAAGGTAGTTGGTAATAAGCTATTACCGGGAGTAGCTAACCCATGTACTGGGAAAATCCAGTCTACCTCGATAATTTAAATATTTTCTAATTTTCCAAATTTTACAGTTGATTTCATTATCACCATTGGGTGATGCACTCATGTTGTGATATTTATATGTTATCCATGGGTTTTATTTAGTTTCAACCTGGTGAGATGACGGTATTCCATCTCATGCATCATTTAGGCACATGCAAGAAATCACATGTCATGCATAGTTCCATGCCATGTAGGCGCATTAGAAATTGCATGTGGTTGTGATAGTCATTGTACTAGAAAATCATGTTGTTGTAATAGTTTCTTTGATAAATACCTACTATCTGATATGTTATGTTTGTGTGAGTCCCTGATAGAGTGAACACCAAACTTTGGTTACTGGGGAGTATGGGCCCTCACTGACCGTAATTTGGAGGATCATTGACTTTTTTACCACAATTATAACACATATAAGATTCGAAACATTGATTCGGGGGGGGGGGGGGGGGGGTACGGGCCCTCACGGGGCCGAATTTGTCACTTAGGTTTTGATTTCATTATTTTCTAGGACCCGGAGTAGTTTCAGAGGCCTACTATCTGGAAAAACTAGGATATATGTCATGTAGTTCCTTGGACACACGCCGTGTATTATTTTGTTTGAGAAGAAAAGAAAACATTTTAGGTACATGCCGTGTAACCTCAGTACACACCATGTAGACTCTTTCTGTGTCATAGACTGTCTGGGCGGGGACATGGTAAAGTGAAGTGGCTGGGGAAAAAACGTTGTTTACGGGATGTACACGCCATGTAGTGTTGACCCGGAGTCCACCCATGTAACTGACAACACGGAAGGAAGATACCTGAATACATACTTTCCATGTACACTGTGGAACACACCGTGTTGTCTGATCTGGGGAACCGGCAGCGTAACTAAAAAACACAGGTCGGTGTTACCTCTTCCGGAACATTCCTTGTACCTGAGGGACACGCCTTGAATTCTTGACTGGTGACAGACCGTGTGGACCTAGCCGTGTGGCTGGATAAATGGGGTGGTGTACACATCGTGTGTGGTTGTTACATGTCGTGTAGTATCAAGCCGATTAGTCGGTTGTGTCAGAAATGACACAGGAATTTGGAAAATTAAACCACACACGCCGTGTAGATTATATACATGTTGTGTAGCTGTGTTAAAATGGGAGTCGTGTGGCTTAGCCGTGTAGAAGGACCTGGGAAGGTGAAGGGAAGTCAGGTACACACTCTGTAGTCAGTATAAACGCCGTGTAGTACTGTTGTGAAATCTTGAATTCCTTCTTCCACCAGTTCCCCTTTTGGTCCCTTTGTTTTCATATTGTGATAATCTTGATCTAAAGATTTGTGTTTGACCTTGTAAAGTCATGTCGATGAGACGACCATGTGTTGTTCTCCAGGAGAGTGGCAACGATTACACTCTAGAGATGGTGGGCCATGGGATACTAGTGGGTCCTCCATCAGAGCCAGATGTGGCGCCAACCATTATTCCGAACACTGGCACAGATCCGCAGTTACGTGAAGGGCATTATGCTATTTATGCAAACATTTCTGGGAGCACCGCCGGCTTCCACATCTATGGCTAACCTGACTCGTATCTTCCAGTAGCAGCATCCGCACACGTTTTCAAGGGATGGTGGACCACATGCTATGGAGTCTTGGCTGGGGTGTATGTAGACTATTTTCGAGCATCTTGAGATGTCTCCAGGGAGGAGGGTCATGATCACGACTTATATGCTGTGTGATTCCGCCAGGAGTTGTTGGGATGTTACCACATAGTCAGAGCTACATAGAGAGATGGCTTGGAAATATTTTCAAATAGAATTCTATGACTTCTTCTTCCCAGAGATGTTGAGGGAAGATAGAGCTCGAGAATTCATGAACCTGTAGAAGGGAGCTATGTCGGTGATGTATTATTTTTCTCATTTCACTGAGCATCAACATTTTGCACTCGTTCTGGTGGGGTGATGAGAGGGTGAGGGCCAGACGCTTTAATCATGGTCTTTGCTATGACATTCGAGCACTGGTGAATGTTTTCAGGTTTCCTTAATTACATAATATTGTGAACCTAGAATTGATTACCAAGATGAAACTTTAGGAAAGCTATTGGTGAAGTCTAGGGTGGTTTCAGCACCAGTTTTTTGGTACTATTTCTTCCAGTAAGAGGAAGAGACAGATAAATTTATCTCACGGTGGCAGCACCATCCAGAAGAATGTTTCAGGTGGTGAGTTCATGTGCTACCAGTGTGGTAAAGAGGGGAACAAGAGACCGCAGTGTCCACGTGATCTAGTGGAGTGCTGAGATTGCAGAAATATGGGTCATCTATAGTGCTTTTGCAGGGCGTTTCCACTAGTGGCTAGTGAGAGGGGTTCTGTATAGACTCCACAGGTGTTAGAAGGACCATCATCTTCTTACCAGTCGAGAACTGGAATACGTCAGGGCGTGCAGTCAAGGATGATGTTCATGGCCGCGGTAGCAAGGACACCAGGATCTTAGAGGCAACAGGGTGGGACAGCTCAGGGTAAGCCAGGCTATGTCGTAGGGCCGCGGCCCTGGGAAAGCATATGTAGTGCAACAGACCCAGCAAGAGTAGGATCCCGGACCTTCTACAGTCAGACGTACTATTCTAGTAGCTTCTATTTTATCTTCAGTACTTTTCGATACGGGTGCTACACATAGTTTTATATCTATGCCCATTTTGGAGATCGTTGGGCTCTGTGTTTCTTCTTCTTCGATTGTTATGATGCTAGGACACTCCATTGGGAATTATAATGGCCGGTCTGCATCAGTGCAAGGAGTGCCCCTTGAGGTTGGTGGGTGTCACATCCAATGGGACCTCTATGTCTTAGAGATGACGAGCTATGATGTCATTCTTGGGATGGACCGGTTGGTTCCCTTTCAATAATTTGTAGATTTCTATCATCGTAGGGTGAGTTTCATGTAACCGGAGGGTGGAGAGATTCTATACAAAGGTGAATGTGATGTTTAGGCGAGTCGAGCTAGACGAAAGCATCATGGGTCACATCACAGATTACGATTTTATATCTGGACGACTAGGGAACTTTTCAAAAGGATTTCCCTCCAGTGGTTGATCATTTCAGGTATTTCTTCCCTGATGACTTTTCAGGTCTACCTCTAAATCACTAGGTGGATTTCTCTATTGAGATTGTTCTAGGAGTAGAACCGTTATCAATTCCTTCTTATAGGATGGCTACACCTGAGTTGCAAGATCTCAAGAGACAATTAGAGGAGTTAAAGTGATAGGGTTTTATCTGACCTACTACTTCTCCATGGGGTTTGCTGGTCCTTTTGTGAAGAAGGATGATGGTACCCTCAGACTCTGTGTGAATTATCGAAATCTGAACCAGTTGACGGTCAAGAACCGATATCCCTTTCCTAGGATTGATGATCATTTTTATCAAATTCGAGGTGCAAGAGTGTTCTCAAAAATTGACTTTAGATCAGGGTACCATCAGCTACATGTGATACCATCGTACATACCACTTATAACTTTTCGGAGCAGATATGGTCTATAAGTGTACTAGGATATGGCTTTTGAACATACGAACGCACCAGCAGTTTTCATGGCTCTGACGAATCGTGTGTTCAATCCTTATTTTTATTCTTTTGTGGTAGTATTCGTGGATGATATCTTGGTTTACTCTCACACTTGACATGACCATGCCACCCATCTTGAGATCTTACTGAGTACACTAAGAGAGAATAAGATATATGCTAAGCTCTCAAAGTGCCACATTTGGATGGACCAGATTCACTTCATGGGACATATCATCTTAGAGGAAGGACTTGTCGTGGTCCTAGAGAAGGTGAGTGTAGTTGTTTCTTGGGAGCAGCCTAAGAACGTGTTTGAGATATGGAGATTCTTAGGGCTGGCTGGTTACTACATACGCTTCATCCAGGACTTATCCCGCTTAACAGAAACATTGACGGGTTTGACTAAGAAGGGTGTGACATTCGTTTGGACAAAACCTTGCAGGACATCCTTTAAGGACATGAATGGAAGGTTGACATCAGCACCAGTCTTGAAACTTCTTGAGAAATGGAAGAGCTATAATGATTACTGTGATGCATCAGGTATTGGGATGGGGGCTGTGTTGATGTAGGTTGATTGAGTTGTTGTGTAAGGGTCTCGGCAGTTGAGGCCACATGAGAGGAATTTCTCGACACAAGATCTCGAGTTGGCTAAAGTTGTGCATGTGTTGCACTATTAGAGACATTATCTCTTGGGAGAGAATTTTGTAGTTTCCAGCGACAAAAAAAGTCCCATGTATATATCTACAAAGCATGACTTGAATCAGAGACCTCGAAGGTGGGTCGAATACCTTCAGTATTTCGACTTTGAGCTGGCCTATACACCAGGTAATGTTAATGCAGTAGCTGATGCACAGATCAGGATGACTCAGATATAGGCAGTGCAGGAGGCCAGTGGTGAGTGGAAGCTCATGGCTTTGTTCTTTGAGATTCATTTGGAGGGGCATGACAGTCAGGGGCAGGCCTATCTTTCATCATTAGCTATGACTTCTACCCACCTGGATAGAGTGAGGATGAGACATCTATATGATTCAGAAGTCCTAGTTCTACGGGAGTCTGTGGCAAGTGAGGACACTCCTCCGAGATGGATTATATGTGATGATGAGGTACTGTGTTTCCATGGACGAGTATGGGTTCCACGGGATATACACGGGGAGTTGATACGTGATTTTCGTGCTTCAGCTTGGGCAGTTCATCCTGAAGATACCAATATGTACCGTGATGTGAGACGTCAGTATTGGTGGCCGGGTATGAAGAGAGATGTAGCTGGTTTTGTTACGAGATGTTCCACCTATCAGCAGGTGAAGGCAGAGCATCATAGGCCAACCGGACTGTTACATCTGTTAACCATCCCGATGAGGAAATTGGGTGATGTCGTTATGGACTTCGTAACTAGGTTATTGAGGTCACCTCGAGGCAATGATGCCGTGTGGGTTGTTTTGGATAGACTCATGAAGGTAGCTCACTTTTTTCCGATCAAGGAGACCTTGGTGTGGAAGAGCATAGAAAGTTGTATATCTGAGTGGTTGTACATATTCATGGGGTTCCTTGTTCTATCATTTCTGATAGGGACACCCATTTTAAGTTTCATTTCTGGCAGAGTTTTCAGAGGGCCCTGGGTACACAGGTGCTTCTGAGAACAACTTACCACCCTCACACAAATTGTCAGTCATAGTGTATGATATAGGTGAATTAGGACATGCTACATTCATGCGTCCTATATTTTGGGGGCTCATGGGAGAAGCATATAACCCTGGTTGAGTTTACCAATAATAAAAGTTTTCTGGAAAAAATTGAGATGGAACCTTACGAGGCTTTATATGGTAGGACATGCCGATCACCTTTGTGCTGGATAGAGGAAGGTGAGGCTTATTTACAGGGACCACAGCTCATGTAGGAGACTTCTAAGAAGGACTAGTTGATTCAAAAGTGGATTGATACTGTGTATTCTTCTCAGAAATCTTATTCTGATCGCCACAGACAGCCCTTGAAGTTTGTAGCCGGGGATCAGGTTATCTTGCGTGTTTCACCGAGGTTGGGACACAAGCGGATCAGGAGATAGGGTAAACATTCATTGAGGAATGTGGGTCCATTTAAGATTCTGGAGAGTGTCGGGATGGTTGCCTATCGGTTTCAGTTACCACAGAGGTACCGGGCCATGAACAACGTCTTCCATGTATTTCAATTGCGCCACTATCATTCAGACCAGTATCATGTCTTTCATACCGAGGAGGTTGAGCTTCAGGTCGATGCATATATTGAAGAGAATCAGATTCATATCATAGATAGGTGAACGAAGATTCTCCGAAGCCGGTCAGTTCCTCTAATACTGGTGCTATGGGAGCATGGCCAAGTGCAGGATGAAACCTTAGAGCTGGAAACCGACGTACGTGCTCAGTGGCCAGAGTTATTCTGAGCTTTATCTTTTCCACCCATGGATGGGAAATTCGGGGACAAATTACTTTAATGGGGGATGTTTGTATGATCCCGGTTCTTAGTTTTGAGGTACGGGTTTCATCCTTTCTCTTTCCTTAATTGTTTTTGAGAAATAATGAAACTAAGTGGAAAATCCCCAGATTTTTGGACTACACACCATTTATATTTCCACACTCCATGTAATTTGTCCATGTGGGATGAGTACACAGGGTGTGTAGCCATGTTGGAAATGAAAGGTGTAAAAACCGACTACATGCCGTGTAGTGGGTATTTACATGTTGTGTAGTCGGTCAGTAGGTGAATAGTAAGGCAGTGGAGGTAGCCTCTAGCTGAGTGACAGTACACACCATGTAATCAAGAAAACCACACAGTTTACTCATGTCAACAGATGAACAATGCCACCCTGGCGTGAATCCGCCGTAGGAATAGTTAAAAAATGGAAAGTACACGCCGTGTTCTTGAGAAGTATATGCCGTGTAATCTATTTTTTGGCTTAAATCGGGCAGTAGCCTCCCCTGTTCACATGGAAGGATTAGAACCAAAGGAGTCGGGAGAGAGGTCTGAACCTTTGATGAGCTCTAGATCACACGCTGAGAATCTGTTTCCGCCTCTGTTGATCTCGTTGGGACCGTACGGGTAATCCACTCCTTCAACATAATCCGTTCTTACCAATTCTTTCCCGAGGGAATGTTATTTACCTTTGAATGGGTTTTCTTCTAACCTAGATCTACGTCGTCTTTGGGAGTTTCTGGATGTGAAATTCATGTATACCGATCAGGGGTGTTTGAGGTAGGTGGATTAATGTTTAAATTCTAACTGTTGTGCGTTTTCTTGTACCGTTGAGCTACAAACCCATGTTGGGGTGTCGTGGGGCTAAGGCCTTTGCTGTTTTGAATACCTATAATTTCATAGGTAATTAAATTTGATAAAAAAAAATTGTGTGTGATCACTTCATGGATCCAGGACCACCCCAGGGGTGCGTTCCTCTGTTTATCCATTTCGCCAGGAAACCCAAGGGTATGCCATTGTAATAATGTTTAATGAATTTCCTTGAGAGTAATTGCATGTGTATTGCTTATTTATATGTTGGGCATGGCCCGATTAGTTTCTTATCAGTAGGGAAGTGTTACCCTTAGCCTGAGGGAAGTGGTTATTTTAACATGAGGGAAACATCTTTCGTGCTTCTGGGAAATAGACTATGTGCTTGAGGGCGACACATTGTACACCAAAGGGAAATATCTGTTATGCCTGTGGGAAATTACCTGAGGGTTATGATTCTGATTACCTGAGTGTAAGAGTTTACATATCTAGGGACAGTGACTATCTACTTAGAGCATTCACCAAGTTGATGTCTAATATTAAATTGTTAAAACGAATAATAAATGGAAATATAACTGGTAATGTTAGTTACTTTTGAGAACTTATTAGTTATATAATTTTACTACTGCACACTTTTGTTGCATATTTATCACACAGTTGGGAATGGGCCTTTGGTAGGTGCCTACTGAGTTTTACTTCTCAAACCCTGTTTGGATCATGTATTTTTCCAAAATAGAATATATTGTTGCAGGTGTGGATAAAGGCAAGGGTCTCTATACAGGTACAAGATTGTTGCTGAGGAGTAGGAGAGCATGGGACCAAGCTTAGGCTCGCGATGCTGCCGACTGTTTTGATTTTCTTTTCTATACTCTGTACTCTATATTCTATTGTATTATGTTGCTGTGTAACATGTTTTGGCTGCTTTCATAGAACATGAGACATGTTTTGTCATTATCTATATAACTGTTGGTTATCTTTTGCTGTTGTTGTTGTATGTAGTATATTTAAATTCCACTGCGCTACACTTTGACAAATGAGGGTATAGTTTCCCAACTATCAAACCTGGGCCCTCGTTGCTAGTCGACAGCCTCTAGCATTTGGGGAAATGCGCTTGAGGTCATGTGGCGAACCGGGTTCAGGGCACCCGTGGAGTTGCACCCGGATCCGGGATGTTAAAGATACATATGTCCCAAAATTCTCATAATGAAATCATTAATATATGTTCCACGAAAACATAAATCACTCGTCGTAACCCATGGAATAAGATGTGTTTCTTTAGACATCATTCCACCTTAACATAATCCCTATAAAACAAATGGATTTCAAAAATATAATTCCATAATAATGAAAATCGAATCAGAGGATAAATATGGATATTATACATGGAACATAACACTACTAAATAATTCCATCTATGATGGAAAATAATTTTTATTGATGACAAGAATTTTATTGTTGACGAAAATATCCATTCATCATAATAAACGTTTTCTTTTTTAAAAATACCAAAACATTTTATAAAATATTATTTGAAAATTAACAAGAACTTTTGTATAGGAATAATTATAGAAATATGGAAATTTGAAGACGTAAAAATATGTTTATGTCATATAAGTAAAAAATAAGTATTTCTTGTTATTTTTTCTGAAAAATAAAAAAAGTACCTCATATCAAAATGGAAAAAACATTAATTTCATACCATTTAAAAAAAATTATAATGGGAAAAATTAACATTAAAATATTTTTATAAGAATATAAATAATATTTCATAATTATGAAACATGGGCATGGATGTTAAATTTATCCCATTAAATACTTACTTATAAATAATGTCGATTAATAATGAGATAGAGAAATTATCTCTTACATTAGGTAAGATTTATATTTTATTTTTCTGAACATATTGTATGATTATTTAAATATTTTTTTGAATATTTCAGAATCATATTCATTTTTATGATATCATATATGATCATATTATCATCATTTTGTTAATAATATTTCACTGTTACTCATTGTTCAGATATTAACTACTTTATGTTCTTATGAAATTTATATTGAATAAATCATGGATCTCTACATTTGGTTGTAGTTAAATTAATAAAAAGTGATACTAACATAATATATATTATATTTATTCATTATTTATATTTATATAATAATGAATTAATGAAGATCATGTAGAATGAATCACATCGCATTGTGGAGATGATGGGCCATACATAGACACGAGCAACGATATCCTCATTAACATTGTTAAATGGTCTTCGAATTGGATTCTGTATAATATTAAATAATTAATAAAAATTTTAATAATAAAATACGTTTATTACTTCTATCATTATACCTATACATGTAAGGTGGTGGTGAAAAACATATTATACCAAATCATGGAGACGGTAAGTCATACGTACACATGCCTGGTGATTTGGTTTTTTAGGATGGATAAAAGTAGGAAAATGGTTGTTTCATAATTATAATAGAATATCAGTTTATAATTGATTTTATAGTTATTACATTATAACGAAACAACTTATTTAGTTGATGTAGAAGAAGAAAGTATTTTGATTGAATCAGTAGAGGAGATTGCCTCTTATTTGACATGCTTCCTCTAAATCTTCTATTAGTGCACTAGAGTCAGTCTTTGAAGAAGACTAGAACCTCTAGAATATAAATATGTATGTTGAGAAGGGAAAAGGAAGGTGATGGCCGAGCATGATGGCTCAATGTGATGTGAAGAGTTGAAAGAGGAGATTCCCATCTATAATTGAGGGGAGGGGCACTTTTGAATACACCTTAAATAATAATTTATAATAATATAGAACCGTACCCAAAAACCATCAAAATGAACCATATTAGAATATTTTATAAGATATGGTTTTAATCTTATCATACAATAGATATTGAAAGTTTTTTCTCTCAATTAAAATATTATCATTTTATTTAACACTTAGTTATTTTGTATAATTTTTCCTAGGGTAACAAATAATTCAATTTTAAAAGGGTGAAATATTAAATTTTTTTAGTGTAATATAGACCATAAATAAATAAATTAAGAAATTTTATTCCTTAAAAGTATAATTATATATTATTAAAAATGATTTATGATATCTAAATATTTGAATAAAACAAAATATTTTTAAACAATCTATAGTGTCAATTTTGACACTATTAATAAAAAATTCAATACGAAAATAATTTTTTATTGTTTAATATAATTATTTGTTAAAAAAATAAACAAAATACTATGAAAAATATAAATATGTTCCATTTCATAATAATATATTTAGTATAATTTATCATCTGGAAATATTAATATTTAAAATGTTATACGTATTAAATTTTAAAGTTGAAAAATTTAACATCACATTAATTTAAAATTATCAGTGTCATAGTCCCTTAGATAAGGCCCCAAATATTCAATAACTATACCCTTGGATGATTATGGTCAATATATACTTGAAAAATTATACTTGGTCCAGTTTTAGGGTTTTTAATGGGTATTATAGTTTTAATAAAAACCAAATTATTGTATTTCATCAATTAAATAATTTATGCATCATTAATGTATAATAAATTAAGGTTCTAATTTATTTCCTAAGAATTAAAAATAAATTACCATTATAAATAAGATAAATTATATTTAAAAAGTGTATTTACAACATATTTATCTTTTTTATAGACTTATATAAAAAATTTATTATTTATTAATCTTTTAGTGTGACACATTTAACTTTTAATTACATAAAATAAATTAAATTCCCTAGTCTAACCCAAGTTTATTTAAATGGATATAATTTCAATTCATGGAATATTTTTGATGAAAAACATGAATAAAATTATATTAATACCATTTTTAAGGTAATTAAATAATATTATTCTTACCCTTAATTACCTAATATACCGTTTTTTCATATTAATATAAATTAATGAAGTCAATATTTATAATGACCATGAATTAAATAATGATATCTAAATAATTTGGATCTATTTATTATAAAAATAGAATAAATTTTTTTTAAAATAAAAACCTTTAATTTATATTAATTAATTTAGAATCAATCATGTTGTCAGAATAAGATAACATGTTTTTAAAAGACCATAAGATTGAAGTTTTTTTAAATATGAATTCAAGGTAAAATGATTTCTAATGACATAAATTATTTTAAATAATAAAAATATATTCTATTCATAATAAAAATTTATAATGTATTTTAATTTAATCGTATAAATTATATCAATCATAGAGTGGTTTTGAAATAAAATCTAGTGTATTTTTACAAATCATCAATGCTTCAATGTTATCCAAAAAAAATCATAAATTCATTCAATGTGAATTTTTATATCCCACATCAAAATAACATGTTTATGTTTTTATGTAAAAATTATAAATGTGTCAAAATCATATTTAAAATGGGGTTTACCATTATAATGAAGAAAAATTCCTATTTTGAAAAATATTGGATTTTATACTACAAATATGGTTTATTCATTTCATGTGACAAAAAAAATACATTGGATGAATATCAAAAAAATTGTGTATAAAAAATATATATTTCATTAATTTTATTTAATAATATTATTTCACATAAAAAATAAAAAAAAATTATAATTGATTTATATTATCATTTAGTTTCATAAGATTGCTATATTCATATCACCTAACCTAATGGCTAGGTTATAATGGTCATTTTATAAAAAGGTATTCTCATGGTTTGTTTTAACTCATGATTATGTAAAATGAAATATATTGAATAAAATTTTTTTAGAGAAAATTTTTCATTAAATCATATTGGTGTTCCTATCTACCACCCATGAACTGAATTTCTGCATAGAAATTTATCACTTGGATATAAACAGTTGAGGATATATTTCCCTCGTCTTATTTTCTAGTTAGCACATTCCTTCAACAAATTATTTCTTCCGCAAAAAAAACACTAACAAAGTGAGTGGTCTTGTTTCAAATTACATTTTCACAAGGATCTGGAATCTGTATCGGGTGTTCTTCTTAAGAAAGATCTTGCTCCAACAGTACAACTTTGGAGTTTAGTACATGTGAAGGATCTGGTTTGTACGTTCATAAGATAGATCCATGGAACCCATCATAAAATAGATGGATGTTAAATGGAAGTTCTAATCCATAACTACATACCCAACACGATCCATAATTTTAAAAGGATCGATATACCTAGGGTTGAATATTCCATTCATTCCAAATATCATTACTCTATTCATGGGAGATATTCGTAGAAACATCGTGTCACACACATCAAACACTACATATTTTAGTAAGTTTTGAAATAACTATTTATCAGAATCTCAGCTTCTCTGATTTGTTTTTGAATATATCTGACCTTTTCTACCATTTAATCAACATGATCAGGTCATAATAGCTTTCACAACCCAACATATACCTATCATGTTTGAGTTTTGCACTTCATTCCATAGAAGTTTTAATAATTATACATATTAAAATTATAATGAAAGATATTGTTGTTTGGAAATTCATCCAAAGGTTGCTGTTGACCCCAACAACCATTGAAATTCATAGAGGAAGCTCTCAACATGTATTCTCGAATTTGATTTTTCCTTTAAGATTGACAGAATTTCAATGGATGATAATCAGTTCTAAAATGTACCTTTGTATCTAGAGGTTTGTGAAGACATATCTAGAAGTTCATGTTAAACCTAGGATCCAGATCATATATAATGGAAATAAGTACTCTAAGAAATATTACCACTTCCATTACATATATAATGTCAATATGATCAAGATATAAATCATCTCTAATAGAAATTAAGTGTTCTAAATTCATAAGGTGATTAACTATAACCTATATAGCATTATGGGATTTAGATGTTTTGGGAATACTGACGACAAAATCCAAATTGATGTTTTCAAAATAGATATTATGGTATGTGTAATAGTGGTAACATCCCTGTAGAATTGAGTATCTCCTCCTTAACATGCTGAAAAATCATGCTTCAGGAAATAAAATCGGCAACATCTTCATTGTTTCCATCCCACCAAAAATACTCATTCTGGTCCCTGTAGCTCTTTGTGATTCTAGGGCGAGTAGAGAATTAATAACTCTGGACCTAATCCAATAGATCCTTAATTAATTCTAGTATGGGAGGACCACAATCCTTATTCCTAAACCTTATTATTCCATCACAATCTAAGATGAATTCCATAAAATTTCTCACATTCTTTCATAGGGATATGTATTCCTTCTAGTCCTCATGAATCATCACTCGTTTTTATGGTTTAACATTCATTTGATAAAGACATGATTTTTCCACTACCATTAAAATTTCAAGATACATCCTTTGAAAATACATAAATATTTGATCTTTTGTGGTCTTCTTCATTGATAATATAGCATGGTCCATTTGACTTAATGTATATAACACTGTGTTTGCATTCCCAGGATGGTAATGTATTACACAGTAGTAATAATTAATCCAATACAATCATATTATTTGATGCATATTCAGCTCCTTTTTTGTGAAAATATACGTTAAACTCTTATGATCTGTATAAATATAAAAACTATAACCGTAAATATAATTCCTCCATATCATTCATTCAATGATTATCACAGCTAACTCTAAATCACATGTTCGGTATATTTTCTCCTGGATTTTCAATTATTGAGAGGCATAAGCTATCACCATATCATTTTTCATGAGATCACATTCTAGTCCCTTCTTGGATGCATCACTATAGATTATGAACCTTTATACAATATAAGGAAGTGTGATAATTGGTGCATTGGGTAACCATAATTTTAGTTCTTTGATATTCTTTTCAAATTCCTCTATCCACATAAAAATAATTACTTCCTGAGTCAACATGGTGACTGGATTAGATAATAATAGAAAATCATTCACATAACATCAATAATATTTTAAAAAAAACAAGAAATCTTCAGATATCAGTTACCTTTTTTGTCTCAAAAAACATTCAAAACTTCAATTTTTAATGGATCCACAGATATCCCGTCTCTTGAGATTATGTGACAAAAAAATAAAAAAAATAAAAAAATGAAATTCAAACACGGTAAATTTTTCATAATTTTTATCCATTATGAGGGTCTTTAGTACAATTCTCATGGTATCTCTATGTTCTACCATTCTCTTTGAATTAGTAGTAATTTTATCTATAAAGGCTACCACAAACTAATCATGATAGTGTCTAAAGATTAAAATTATTATATCATTGTTTAAAATTCCTTCTTTGAAACATCCTCCTTATTAAACTTTTATTAATGATATCTCGAACGAATATAAATTTTACAAAAGTATTGTGCTCTGTGTAGTTTGTTGAATAAGTCATCAATGTGGGGGAAGGGGATATTTTTTATTGATTGTGAATTGTTTACTTTCTTGATCATCACTGTAAAGTCTCTTAAAACCATATTAATTAATTAAAAATAGAACAAGTGCTCCATAAGTTGACGCACTAGGGTGTATGAATCCCTCATCAAGATTATATTTTATTTTCTTCTTCAATTCCTGCAACTCATGTAAGCCATTCAATAAGGTGACTTTGAAATCGGAACAACACTGGGCATGAGTTATAATGAAAAATAAACTTTTCATTTTTGTTGGAGGCATGGTAATTCATCTAGAAATACATCATCATTATATCATACATTGGGTGTATTATTAATTGTGAGTTTCTCCCCAACCATTTTAGATATATAACCTTCATTTATATTAATCAAGATCCATAAGATGGAAGGAATTTTCAATGGAAGGTCATACTTATACTTGCAATGATAAATGATCATATATTGATATAGATTATGGAATATGACTTCCCTTACTTGTAAATTTATATGTTCTCCATATATATAAAGTAAATCCATTGCAAGAATCATATCAAATTACACTATAAAAAGGATCCCAATATTTCAAAGAAGAACATTCGCAAAAACATCAACAAACGAAGATATATAAACTTTTGATATGACTGTTGTGACATTAGTATTTCTCAAATCTAACTCAACATCACATTTTTATGTTAATATGGTGATACCTTAAGAGAGTTCCTTAGAAATATAAAAGTCTATGGATAAAAAATCTAGTAAAAAAGTTGCTACAATATAGAAGATGGTAAATATACCATTAACCACTTCATTATTATACTATACATCACCAATATTAATCATACGTGACTTTCCATTTAATTTTATTGATGAGTTTTATGAAATCGATCATAATAAAAAACCCCTTTTATTATGACATTGATTGGAATAACTCCCCATTTCCATGCACTGGTAGAAATGATGTGTATGAGGTTCATTCTATATAGTCATTTCCCAAATCACACCATTATAAATATTTTTCCCATTACATCAGTATTCAACTACCCGATGACTTTATTTTAAAAACATATATGATTTTCTTGTCCCTTTAAGACAATTTTATCCTTTTTTCATTCCACACTTTGAGCATAAGGGAAAAATAATCTTCTTTTTAGTATCTTCTTGATATTTTCCATATAATTTCATTTTTCTATTCTTATCAAACACTTATGACTGATGGGTTCCTCAAATATCCATATAAACCTTGAGAGTGCATCGAAAAATATCTTAATAACTACTGAGGTCCCTTATGGGGAATTCTCTTCAGAGACTTGGATTTAATCCACTAAAAAATTAATAAATTTTACTCTTAGTTTGGGTAATAAATCAAGTAGTGTACCTTGAAATTTTGGTAATCTATTCTTCATAGGTACTAATGGATTCATTATCCTTTTCCTTAACATCAAAAAACTCCATCTCTATCTTTCTACAAAGAATAAAAGGAAATTAATACTGAAAAAGAAGTTGTTGAAGTCATCCCATTCCATGGAACCAATTTCATCTCTTTTCCTCATATTATTGATAAGGTTTCACCATTGATCAACTTCACCATCCAAACTATAGAGAGATTAAATTATTTTATCATTTTCTGAACATTGGAGATCTTAAAATATCTTTTTAGTGGTACTGATCCATTCTTCATCAAATAATGGATCAGAAAACCCAATGAACAGAGGTGGACGTTGCCTCATAAAGGACTCAATGGAATGTTGTTCCCTCATTATCTGTTTTGAATGTCCTACATGATTCAAAGCTTGAGAATTATTTTTGATAATATATAAAATATATTTCAATCCATGTTCAATAACATTTGGTTTCTTTGGTGAACAATCATTGTGTTTCCCATTGCATTCTGTGTTAACATGGTTCATTCGGGTTTGAGCCATTAACTAAAACCAAAAAGAATAATGTGGGAAACAATAATCTTGTTGGGAAAAACACATAATCATGAATAAAATTTCAATTTTGGACACATTTGGTTTTATCCTTGGTTAATCATAATGATTTAAAAAAACTAGGATATTAACCAATTCTTCAAAATATTTATTGGGTTCTTAATACGGTTTTCTCATCATAGTGTCAAAAGATTAATTATACCTTACCTATAATACTTACTATAACAAATCATACATTATATAAATTCAAATTACATCAAAATTTAAGAATATTAATTTCAAAATATAATGAATCCACTATAGGAGTTTATATGTATAGTTTCTTTTGAAACAGAGAAACATAAACAATTGATTCATAAAACATCTACATTATCCCTATCTGATTTCATCATTAGTATAATCCTTTTTGGAAAGTCATACTTAATACCCTTATTTATGACCAAAGGAAATGAAAAAAACTGAGATGGTGAGGTCAAATTCTATGTAAGGGAAACTAGGGAGATATCAATCATATAATAATCAATGGACATAAAATCATATCCTGTATATAAAATATCAGGACTTCATGTAATGGGAAAAATCATAAAAGATAAATGTAATCGAAAAATTCATAAAATAATATATATTATTTTATGTAATACATATAAGAATATAAAATCAATTCATATTAGTTAAGGACCATTTCCATGACCATCAATGTGGGATAAGTACATTGTGGAACCAAGTTTACCCATTGTTCCGGCCCTGTATTACTAAACCAGATTTACTTTTTATTCCAGTCATATCAATTTCAAGAGATATAAATCATCACCCAATTAATTAGCATGAGATATAGGCCCCACTAATATCATAATTAAATCATTCTTACGTGTTCCACAAAAACATAAACCATTCCTTATAACACGTGGAATAAAATGGTTTTCTTTAAACATAATTCCACCTTAACATAATTAATGTAAAACAAATGGATTGCATAAATAGTATGCCATCATAAACACAATAAAATCATTCGATCAGTAAATATAATACAATTGAAATATAAAACTATTATATAATTACTTCTATGATTATAAAAATTATTATGGAACACTTGAAATTATAGTTTTTGGAAAATATCATTTCTTCATCAAAAACGTTTTATTTTCTCAAAATGAAAATAAAAATATAAAAGAAAAGAATTTATTTGAATATAAATGTAAAATAGTGTTGATTATACTTCATGTAAACTATATGTTATGGATATATAAGAATATTTTCATTCCATATAAGTAAAAAAACATCCTCCTCAGATTTTTACCAAAAAAGTAAAATAATACCTCGTACCAAAAACTACAAATGATTCTTTTCATACCATTTAATAAAAATTAACTAGTGGGTTAAATTGAAGATAAATTTTTCTATAATAATATATATAGTATTAAATATTTAGGAAAAATGGATTTTGATTATAAATATACCCCAGTAAATACTTACATATAAACAATCTTGAATAATAATGAGATTACAAAATTATCCCTTAACATATATCTGATTTAGTTTGTATGTATCCAAACCTCCTATATGATTATTTAAATTATGTCATTTATTTATTTCATAATCTTGTTAATTTTTATGATATCATATATGATCATATTATCTTTTTTTGTTACTGTAATTTCATTATTACTCGTTATTCATAAAATAACAACCTTATGATCTTATGCATGTTCTGTCGAATAAATTCTTATTCACGTTGTTAGATAATATATACCACTAAAAGATATATTAACATAATATATAACATATTTATTCATTATTTATATTTATATAATCATTATTTAATGAGGATCATATATAATGAATCAAATCGCATCGTGGAGACAGTAGGTCATACGTACGCAGAAGCGACGATATTATTCGTAAATTTGTTGAATGGTATTAAATCGAATTGAGTATTGTGGTTCTTAATTAATATATTTTCTTAATAATCATATATAGTTATTAATTCCCTTAGTATATCCATCCATGTAAGGTGGTGGTAAAAAATATATTACACCACATTGTGGAGATGGTAAGGTGTATGTATATATGCATGATGATTTCATTTTTCATAAGATGGATAGAAGGTGGAATATGGTTTTTCATAATTATAATAAAATGGTATTATATATTTTATACTATAGTAATAACTTTATATCAAAACATCTTATGAATAGGATATAGAAGAAGAAGGAAGTTTTAATGAATCGGTAGAAGAGATTACCTCTTCTTCGACAAGCTTCCTCTAAATCTCATCTTAAATAACTAGAGTTTGTCTTTGAAGATAAAAAGAACCATTAAAACGTTTCTAGGTATGTTTAGAAGGGAAAAAGGGAAGTGGATGGTAGATATTGAAGGCTTAATGTGATGTGAATGGGTGAGGGAGGAGGTTCCCTTCTATATTTGAGGCGAGGGGTCCATTTGAAAACTCCATAAATAATAATTAATAATAAAATATAAACCCTTCCAAAAACCTAAAAAATGAACCAAAATAAAATATGAGGTAACATATGGTTGTTATATAATAAAACAATAAATTTAGGACAACTGTTTCTATCAATGTAAACTTTATATTTTTAATTAACACTTAGTTATTCTATTTAATTTTTAACATGGGTAACAAATAATTCAATATTAAAAGGGTGAAATATATACTTATTTGGTGTAAAATAGACCACATATAAATAAATTAGATAATTTACTTAAATATCATAATAATTATATATTTTCAAATATGTTTATTATTTTTAAATAATTTAGTAAAACATTAATTTGATAATCAACTAATAGTGTCAATTTTGACACAATTGAATTCATTTATTTTTTAAAATATTTATATAAGAATTTAAATTCAAAAAAAATATTTAATTATATTTATAAAAGGTAAATTTAATTTATAAAATTCAATATAAATATTAAATATCCAAAAATATATTTATTTTAACATTTTATAAAATTTATTTTTTATATCCATTAATAAAATACTCACTACACCAATAATGCTTAATTATTTAAAATAAAATTTTTTTGAATAAAAATAAAACAAATGTGATGAAGAAAAATATATTATCCTTTATAAGAATATTATTCTTCTAATTTATCTTATATAAAATACAATATTTAAAATATTTTACTTATTAAATTATGATGTTGACAACTTTAACATCACTTTAAATTAAATAATTTTAGTGTCATAATCCCTTCTATAAGGCACCAAATATTACATAAAATGACATTTAGATGATTATGTTCGATAAATAATCTAAAAATAAGTTTTTTACTAGTTTTTCATATATTTTAAAGCATTTTATTATTTTAATAAAATCAATATTATTTATTTTTCATCAATTAAATAATTTCGGCATCATTAATATATAAGCTATTAAGGTAATTATTTATTTGCTAAAAATTGACAATAAATTAACATGATAAATAAAAAAATATTATTTTTGAAATTATTATTTATAATAGACCTTATCTTATATATAGACTTATATAAAAAAATTATATAGTTATTAAAAATTGGGTGAGATATATATAAATTTTCTTTAAAAAAATAAAGGTCTAATCTCATCCACATGGATTCAAATGGATGCCATTTAGACCAGAGGATGATTTAGGTCAAACCACACTCATAAAATTATATTAATATTAGTGTTAGTGTGATTTTATAATAGTATTTATACCCTTAATTGCCTGATTTACCCTTTAACCATATTAGAAAAAATTTGAGATGTTACTATTTATAATGGCCAAAAATAAAATAATAAAATATACATAATTTGGACCAACCAATTCATATTATGGAATCAATTTCCCAAAATAAAAGAAAAAAAATTCGATAATTAATTTAAAATAAACCTCTTTGTCAGAATGAGAGAACGAGTTTTTAAAAGAAAAAATAGTAAAATTGAATGAAATTTTTTTACACTTGAATCCATCCTAAAAATTACTTCTAATGAAATACATTATATTTAATTATAAAAATATATTATATTTATAATTTATAAATATTCAATGTTATAATTTAACCATATATATTATTTAGATAAAAATATTTGTTTTCACATAATATTAAGTGTATTTTTACTATTTATCAATACATAAAAGTTAGCAGAAAAATAGCATAAATTCATCAAAATTAAATTTGTATATTATCTATCAAAAGAAAATATGTATTTTGTCATATAAAAATTATAATCTAATAAAATATTAATTTCATAAAATGTTCTCCGTTAAAAGGTAGTAAAATGTGATTTTGAAAAAAAATTATATTTATACATCAAATTGGGTTTATTCATATCTTAATACAAAAATATCAATTATATGACTATAAAAAAAGTTTTATTAAGTATATTAGATATATATCTCATTAATTTCATTTACTAATTTTAAATCACATAAAAAATATACCAATATATAACAGATTTATATTTTTATACATTTTCATAAGTTATTTATATTTTTTCTAGAATACCTAACGACTAGGTTATAATGGTAATTTTATATTAAGGGTGTATCGAGGTTTTTTTAAACTCATTATTTCATGAAATTAAAGATATTGAACAAAAATTATTTAGAAAAAATATATCTGTAAAACATCAGGGTGTTATATTGAAGGTGAAGAGGAAGGTGATGTATTAGTTTTATTATAGTTTCGGTGAATACAGATTTGTTAATGGTGGTTATATAGGAACAAACACCTAATTAAGAATGTTTTTTCAAGCGTTCAAAACTCTATGTTGGGGAGAATACTATGGGAAGGAAGCTGGATGAGTGTTCAACAATGTGTTTCTGAAATAGGATGGTCATACCTATGGATGTATTGGAACAACTTCTTGATTACTACCACACTAGAAACCCATACTTAACATACATATATCTTACATAATTTTAGATTAGAATTTAGTATAATACAAAAATTCATTACTGAGGACCATAATAGTTTATTGTCTTTGGTAACGTAGAAAAAAAATCTTCTATCATGGTGAGATATGTTAAGCATCTTTCCTAATGAACTACACCTGTAGTAAATCTACCTAAAACCATTATTCATTACATGGGGAAAGGGATCATAATAAAGGGGGTGATATTAGATTCATATTATGTGTAAAAAAATTCATAATCATATCATGACAAATGGGTATGAAACATGAGCATAAAATTTTAAGATCATACCTAGAATATTAGATATTTCAATAAATATTTGAATTTCATAAGACATAGATAATAATGGAATGAAGAGAATTAGTAATGAAAGAATAACATAGAAATACTAAATGGAATTTGTGAAATTCATATTTTTTTATAATTTTGTGAACTTTTATAAGTACAATTGGCTTTACTAATTAATTGAATGACATGAAATCAGGCCCCCCACATCAGCTTTTGGACATGAAACCAGGTCCACGTATAACATTTTTAACATGTAATATAGTTTACCCATAACCTTATGTGTATGAATCCAGGTTCAAGAATAACATTGTGCGCATGTAATTAAGGTCAAACATAACAGTGTGAAAATTTAATTTGGTCCACACATAATATTATTGACATGCAACCAGGTCCAGGCATGACATTTTGGAAACATAATAAGGTTCACTCATACCATTGTGAACATGTAATTAGGTTTACGAAAAAATATATTTACATGAAACTAGGTCCATTCATAACGTTTTTTACATTTAATCAGGTTCAAAAATAACATTTATACTCTTGAATCATCCATTGTTACCCAATGAATTAGAGGTAGATTTAGGTGCCACATATCTCTTAATAACATCATTCATACAAGTGCCAAAAAATAAAAATTTCATTATATAATGAGCAAATACAAACATAGGATTTATTAACATTAAATCATATCCCATGAAATGAAATGGGTATCGTTAACATTTAATCAAATTATATTCAAAGAAAATATATAGGTTTCATAATCACATCATGAATTCATGACCCATGAAATGAAGAGGGTTTCTAAATAATATAACTCAAGGAAGAGAAATTCAATTTATAAGCATAATGACTTCAAAGAATAATTCATTCATACAATGAATATGAATGGATCCTTTAGTTCATTTACAAGAAAGTAATTGGTAACATCAATGGATGTAATCAAAGTTGGGAAATAATTTTGAAATAGATTTTGAAAACATTTCATGTGGAAAATTTCATTTATTCTTTGAAAATTATTCCTTTTTAAATCATATAACTTTTTAAATCTAAATCCTTGAAAATAAACATTAAAACATTATAATAAATATTTTGAATAAATTTGGAATCCTTTTTCTTTTGGAACATATTAATAATTCTTTCAAATATTTGTAGAAATTCATAAATAGATAAATTCCATGAAACACTTTTCTTTGAAAATAGATTTGATATATTATAGTAGAATGATTGAGGAAAATTAAACATTTTTTAAAATCTATTTTACTTCAAAGTGTTCTTCATTTAAAATTTTAAAATAATAGGAAAACATTTTGGGAAACATGGTTTTTGAAATAGAACAGATTTCTGACGGGGGAGAGAAATATAATTAAATTTTTATAAATACATTTCCATAATTATTAAAATTACCAGGGAGTGAAAAAATGGTAATAATAGGTGGATATAAATTTAATAAACATAAAATAAGGGAACTCAATAGTTTATCTTGAGATATCCTTAATAATATTTAAATAATGAAGCATAATTATTTACATTCTCGAAAAGGGAAGAAATTGTTTCAATAAGATCTTATCACTTAGTAACATGGGATAATACCATCAAAGTAAGAATGTAAAATTACGTGAAGCATAAATTATCATGAAATGAAAAAAATTTATTATATAACATGTAAAATGGAAGTATATACACCTTCAAAAAGAACTTAGGTTCATAACCAAAATAGGAGTCTTAAATACGGAAAAGTGAGACAAAACTATTTTACCAATTTTTGAACTTTTGAAACATAAACCCCAAGAAATAGTAATCCTTAAATACTTCTGTAAATAAACATAAATTTTATTATAATAATTAATGAATACATCCATAGTTAGTATACACACCACAAAAATGGAATGGGTCGTGAACCAAGAATGTATCTTAAAGAAAAAAAGTAAAACGAAATCCAATTGCCACAACCATTGATCATCATTGTACTTGTTCAAACATCATGTGTAATGAATATAATTTTTTTTAAATATAAAAAAACCATATTATTTCATTCAATACTATAGGGTGTTTTATTATTTCTTTATATTACATTCTTGTTAACAATTCTAAATTGAGGTTTCACATTGGGTAATATCTGTTTTATTTTTCAAATGTGTCTTCATTTGTAATATATTTGGTCCTAATATTTATGTCATTATTTCCATAATTTAAACCATGATTTAAATATAATTTATATTCAATATATGTGTAATATTTTAATTCATATAGTATATATATATATATGAAATGGGAGACACCATCCATGGAGATGGTAAGTCGTACGTACGCATGAACGTTACTTTCGTTTAAATGTTATGTTGATAAAAAGAATGTAAAAGACATATTTTAATATATATGTATATATTTCATTATAAAGTAGCTTTATTTAATAATATATATCATATAACATCATTAAATTCATCGTTAATATGTTCTATGGAGTGTGTTATTGAATCACTTTTCTTGGAGGGGGTGATAATTAACAATTCCTCAAAAGAAATTATCATATTTACAGTAATTGGAAAGAAACCAATATATGTGTCATAAAATGAATAAATATTCATAAATACATAATGAAAATTATATATTACATATACAAAATAGTTTTCAATAATAATATTCACCATTATAGGTGGTAAAGGAAAATGAATAATCATTATTTAGTGGGTGGTAGTTCACCATACACATAAATAGTATGTTCGTTACCAATTAGATGGAGGTGTGTGTGAGTGTAGGATGATCACATAGAATAAACAAATCATAGTATATTTAGGAAATTAGTTTTTTATATATTCATGTAATAAATAGATTGGAGGGGATGGAGAAAGAAAACAAAATAATGGATTTTGAGAGAATATGTTAGCCATAAATCGGGTTACTCCTTTTGGTTTGTTCCAAAAAGCATCCATGGATTGGTTTATTACCAAGATGAGGAATATTAAAGGAGGGGATGGATTTTGGGAAGTGTATTGGGCATAATATGTCATAACCTATGTGTTTTGAGAGTTTTTAAGAAGAGGGAGAGTGGTGGCCTTTTATAGGGGATGGAAATGACACACTTGGCATTTTTGAAAACAAGTTAGATGTACCCACGTTTTTACCTAAAAAAGACATAAATAATCAAAAAAACCAAACAATGGATGGTTAATGGCTGAATATTTTCCAGAAAATGGGGTTTTACATGTTTATAGGTCGTTTTGGGTCTTTAATTTTGGTATAATACATTTTAACCTAATTTTAATTTTATCCATTGTAATTATTTGTAATTACATTAACTAATATTTTTGGAAAAAAGCATTTTTCACCTTATTAGACAATATAAATAATAATTATTCCAAATATGGAATGTATTTTTCCAATTTCCAATCATGTTAGTGGTATGAATTAATTTCAATTTAATCCCACTTATGGGATGACCCTATATTTTCTTAATGTAAAAAAAGATCAAAAATTTCCTTTTTTTCTATAACCAATTTAAATTTGAAATTGTTTCCAGTGAAATAAATTTGATTAATTCATACAAATATTGTCTGATTATATTTTCAACCAATTTAAATTATAATTTATCCTTATAAATGAAATATATGAAAATGAATTTTTGAATTAAAATTCAATATTTTTATCAATTAATTATATAATGAAACCACATATAAATTTACAGAAAATTTATCATAAGATAATATTTCAATTTACATTTAAAACATAAAATTTATTTTTCCATATTAAATCTATTATGGTTCCAATAATTGGATTAAAAATTTGTTCTCTATTAAAATTATGTAAAAATACCTTTATTAAACATTTAGGTTTTTAAGAATAAAGGTTCGATTTTTATCATCATATATCTATAAAATATAGATTATGAATAAAAAAAATATTTGATTAAATACATAAAATATATATTTAATTAATTTTACAAACTATATATCATTAATTTATTTAATTATAGTAAAACATCTTCCTGATCATAAAAATATTAATATTTCCCTTTACATTCAATCAATTTTCATATTCATTTATAAATAATTTTTACCCTATGAATTCATCTTATAATTTTGTAAACCAAATATTTTCATAAACTAGTTAGTAATATTCATAACTACTAATTTATGATCTAGATTATATATTATTAAATTTAATATTAATTGCTTAATGAGACACTACTATTCGGTAAAATTGGTCATAACATGTTACACAGACCGTAATGGAATGTCATTATTTCCTTTAAAGAATTCTAACATCAATGTTTTATATGGAGGAAGCTAAATATTATGTTGTGTGTAGTTCATGATTTACTTGGTGTTCATAAAACAAAATAAAAACAAAGTTATTTAATATTAAATAAGTTATTTTTAGTGTTGTTCGAAATGAAAAATAACAAAAACAATAAATTAATTCAAAAAAGGATAATTCAAAAAATCATGGAGTGTTACAAACAGTATTCAAGATAGTATTTTCAACCAGGAATACAAAAGATGTATAATGAATTAAAAGAAAAAATTCTTTGGATCGGTCTGAAATGAATAGGTGGTCATGTCTATATATTGATGATCAACTTTTCAGCATGTTAATGTAGAGAATCCACGACCAACATGTATTTTGAAGTCTTTACCAATCCCTATGTTTAAATTGAATCATAGAGATGTAGATTTTGTAACAAGTCTACCAATAATGGTTTGGAAACATGATGTCTTATGGATGGTAGTGGATCAGCTCGCATTGTCATCTCATTCCATTCAAATTATTGAAACTCATATGGTGGAGGAGTTTTCGAAAGTCTATATCTGATAAGTGGTAATGTGGCATATCATTCTAGTTTCAATCGCTTTGTATAGGGATCTCAGGTTTATGTATCAGTTCCTGAAATCTATATAGAAATTCCTTGATCATCAGTTTAAAATTATTACAGCTCATCATCCTTAGATGGACATGTAATCTAAAATGATGATATAATATTTTGAAGACGTGTTGTAGGCTTGTGTAAGGGATTTTTTTGTCTCATAGGAAGAGAACATACTATAATTGGTGTTCACATAGAGAAATAGTTATAAAAACAAATAATAATTCCCCCATTTGAAGCATTTTTTAAGATCCCATTTCATTCTATACATTGTTGGGTTATAACAAGGGATTCTTCATTTGTTGGTCCAAGCCTTATCCGTGAATCAATAAATAAGATTATGTTTGCTAGGAAGAAGGATGGAGATGTATGAGATTCATCAAAAATATTATTTTGATCATCATTGATGTAACTTCTCATTCTCTATGAGTGATCTTGTGTTCTTAAGGATTTCACAAATCCTTGTTCATCGACATTTTGGGAATCTGGGAATATTATCTCCTTGGTATATAACTTCTTTTGGGATACATGAATGGTTCGGTGAAGTGGCATATAGGTTGTCATTTTAAACACATTTTAGTGTGGAACAAAATGTGTCTCATGTATCTCAGTTGAAAATATATCTTCCTAATTTGGACCTTATCATTTGATGTGATCATGTAGATATAGATCTTGATGTTTCATTGATATATATGTCAGGGTGGGTTATGGATACAAATGAGAAATTCTAGCATGGAAGAATCATTGGTATAGTGTGGGTTTTATGGAAACATGGTCAAATTTTGGAAGATACATAAGAACAAAAGACATAAATAAAGGTTGACTGACCTAAAATATTTCACAAATATGGTTGTTTTCTACATTAAGGGGATACAATGGTTAATGGTGGCAAGAATGTAGTACCCATATTTTTCGTAACTGGCCATTTAATTATGTTTTTTAATTAGGAAAAATATATTTCTGAATTATTGGAGATTTTGGAGAACATTAGACTGTTTTGGTGATTTTCTATAGCTTCACAGTGGGAGAACTGTTTGGGAAAACCAAGAAACACCTACAAAAAAATATATATAGTGAGGCAGAGGCTAAAATGAAGTTATATAGGAGCTGCACAGGTGGCACATGGTTTGACCAAACTATGATAATTGGGTAAATGTTTATATAGTTATCATTGGTATGTTATGTGTATGGTTTGGAAATATTTGGATCCAACTGTGTGAGAATAAACACTTGAGAATGTATCTTTCACACAGTTAGTGCACAGTTTTCTTAACTGTGTGACTAACCATGTATAATTTAAAAACTATATATAAAAGAGGATCGAGGAAATTTTAAGGTTTTAATGACTTTTTCATTCCTTAAATGGACTTAAATAATGATTTTCCCCCACAAGGGTTAGAGAAACTCTCCCCATTGTTTTGGAAGTTATTTGGAGCCGTTCATTGGTGTTTTGGAGTCGTGTAATTGTGGTATGCGATCATCCACAGTTGTACTTAGTGCTTTTACTTAGATCATCTTCTATACCTCTCTTTTTCCATTCTATATACATCCACAAGGGTTATATATTTGATGGTTTATCCAAAATATTATTAAATATGGGATCATTATGATAGGGGAAGATATCTATGGTGGGTTCATAGAGATTTAACTCGGTTTCATGGAAGTTATTCATGTTTCTTTTTGTTCTCATCATAAAACTCAAGGTAGGAGGCTTAAATATTTAATCTTTTATTTAGAATATGAATTATTGTTACCAAATTTATTTTTTAGTTTGATATTGACTGTGAATTATCTGGGAAATAATTTTTCAAAAACCAGTTTACTGATTGTTTGCGGAAACATTGAAATTTTTTGTCTTTATTGAATGTTCTTTGGTTCATGGTTTATAAATGTTTGTTTAAAATTTTGATTTTATATAATATTGTTAAATGTTTTAATAAAAAAATATCAACAAAATGTATGGTTTTATTTAAATGATTTAGATTAGTTGATTTGAATTTTTTTTATGGTTTTCAATAAAAGAGAGGATTTATTAAAATGGATAAAATGGTTTTTTGGAATTGGTTTGATTTAATTGTGGTGTTTAGATGTTAATTTTGATGGATAAGTGTATGTAGTCTTCCTCATAATCAACAAAATATGTAATGGTAAGGGATCTTCCCCATTAATATCATTTGGATCGGATAAGGGTAAGAAGTCTCCCAAATATTTAGTTGGATGGATAAGCGTCAAGGATTTCCCACTCTTCCAGGATTTCAGTAATAGATTGTTGTGTGTATAAGAGAAGTGGAATGGTTATTCTAAAATAGATAAATTGAAATTATTTTAGAACATGGTTTGGTTTCATTCCTTGCAACTTGCTGCTGTTTTGAGAAAACTATTTCATTTGAACTTGTTTATTTTTTAATATAAACGGTTTTGGAAATTGTCTTATATAAAATGTGTTTATATAAATATTTCTTATTTGTTTTATTAAAGTTTAATTATAAGATATGTAATTTAGTAAAATCTATTGATTTTCATTACTCGCCACTACTTGGTCACTTTGGTTCTATTGAAAATGTTGTGTATCGAGACATGGGTAAAGGTAAGGTATCACATATCTTTAGAAGTAGTTCATGATACATTGGATTTATTATGGAGATGAATCATGGAACGTCATTGGAATTTGGAGTTTTCATTGTTTATATTTCAGTTTGTTTGGTCTTCTACTCTTCCTCTGTTTACATTGATATTGTACTCTTCGGTTATCGTACTTAGTTATAGTTATTTTATAAATGAATTATTTAGTTGTATTTTAATGTTATCAAGAATTATATAGTTCCATTTTTTGTTTGTTTTTTTATTCTTAATGTTAAAATATTCCCCCATATTCATTTAATAAATTTGGTATTTATATTTATCCATTTTCATCTTGGCGATTTCGTTTAAGGCATATTAACACACTTCTTCAATCTCATGCCAAAAAGGAAGAGGTGAGATGTTTCACATCAGGTGTCGTTTTCCTTCATTGAACTACATGTAGGGTATTATTGAGGAAATTAAAATAGAGATATGATATTTATAACAAGATTTAGATTCTAAAATAATTTACCATAATATATATTTCTCCCTTTATATGAAAATTTAGATCATCATCCATGTGGATGAATGGAAAACAACATCCATATAACAATGTATACTATTTCTGATTATCATCCTTCAAAGATTGTCTTGAGAATGGGTTTAATTGAGTAAAATTATTTTTATAAAATTATTAAGGTTATGTGATGACTAATTTGAAAACCAATTAACAATACGAGAAAAAACAACATTGGTGTAATTTAAATGGTCAAAAGAATCAAAACTAAGAGGAAAAACATTTCATCCAAATATTATATGTAATGACCCGTAAAATTCAAGGGAAATTTTTTTTCTTAAATTTCTTTAGAATTTTACAAGAGCACGGTTTCTGAAGGAACCTGATTCCGAGGCCCGGTGTGCCCGGAATCAATTCCCGAAGTTTGGCTCGGGTATGTTCAGTGATCAAACGAGCGGGAATTTCTAACTTTTGAACCGGTGCCCAGAATCTAATTCTGAGGGCACCGATGAACTCGCAGCGCCGATATTCGCTTAAGGAGTCCTTTTCCGAGGTTGCGTTTTATGCGGGTTGAGAGTTAGTTTTGGGGGAATTAAAATGAAGTTAAATAAAATGTGGAAACACATTTTATTCTTTAACCATGTTGGTTATATCCTCCCAAAGGGAGTTAGAGGTGGGACCCACATCCACTTAACCTCCCTTGAGAGGATTAAGTGTGGTGGGGCCCACATGAAGCCTAACTCCTCAACACCCCATAAAACTCCCATATAACTCCTCTCTTATTAATTTGACAACTTGTTTAATTAATGAGGTGAGTTAAGTGTGGTTTAATTGAATTTCAATCTTTTGAAATTCTTGCCAACACTTTGCATTTAATTAATTAAACCAACTTAATTAATTATTTTGAGTGGTTGATTTATTTTGAAATAATTTTTCCAACATTAAAATGAGATATTCTATTCTTCACTTTGGGTTGGCATAAACTTTGTGGGGAGAACTAAGGAGAGGAGAAGAAATTTTAGAAAACCTTCAACCTCTCGAAGAAGAATGATCCATGTCCCCAAAGAACATGAAGCAACACCTTCTACCTTCTTCAACCGGAGCAAGGAAGGGATGCACCGCCGCCCACAATGTATTCTGAGAGTGTCGACTCGACTCGACTCGACTTCACCTAGCGATTTTTCCACCAACGTTGATGGAACGATGCCATTTCTGTGACGCCTGACGTGCGACATATTTTATCATGTAGGGAATTGTTGTTGTTTTATTTAATTATTTCCATTCTTGATTCTAAAATGTCGAACTTCGGGGATAAACGAATAAATGTTATCGTTTAACGAGAGGGGGGCCAGACCGCAAAAACACGGCCGAACCCCCCTCCTATGTTCATATTTGTTTCCATGTGTATGGAACGAGATGGCGTGGTGCCGTCGCACCACGCGGGAATCGCATGACAATTATTGCGCGGAGCCGTCGCGTCGCGCTGTGGAAAGAAATCCAAGAACGCGACACCATCGCGTCGCGTCGAATAAAGTCGAAGGCGTTGTGGCCGGAGTGGGGTCGCGGCGGAGGGGCACGGTGCTGTCGCACCGTGCCGGATGGCAAATGCCGCGGCCGGTTCCGGGCCACGGTGGAACAAAATGACCGGCGGCCAACCGGGCCGCCGGTTTCCGAAGCCGGAAGGGGACCAGCCTTTGCCGGTCCCGTTGAGGAAGAACCGGCCGGCCAGGTCGGGCCAGCCGGAAGGGAGAAAAACCGGGGGAATTTAATTCCCCCGGCCAGTAAAACGGCCCCCCATAATGAGGGGGGGGCTTCACAAAGGGGGGGCAAGCGCCCCTCGATTTTCCAACAGCTCGGCCTTCGGCCCGGCTGGCAGCGCGCCTAGTGCGCTGCGCCGGACCGACGGGCCAGGCCGGTCCGCCAGGCCAAGCCGGGCCGGGCCGCACCGGGCCGGGACGTGTCCGGCCGGGTTGACCCTGTCCGGGGTGGGTCGACCCGGTTTGGGCCAACTGGGGGGTCTCGGGCCGGGTCGGTCCGTGCCCGAAACCCCCGTTACCGAACTGTTAGGTTCAAATGCCCATAACTCAGGCTACGAACCTCCAAACGATGCGCCGTCAGCGGCGATGCAATCCTTGGATTGAGACGGTCGTTTTCGTATATCACACTCAAGGTTTCAGATTACATTGAATTCGGTCGGGTTAGTTCGTACCCGAAACCAACCGGGCCCTCGGAGCAGAAACGCTCATATCTTGAGCTACGGACGTCTGATTGACGTGTCGTCGACTTTGTTGAGTTCCTCTTAGTGAGACAGATCATTTGGCATAATCCACCTGAGGTTTGGACGCAGGTGGAGTACCGTCGGGTTGGTTTTTTCTTAAAAACAAACCGGGACCCTGGAACGAACAAGCCAATAACTATCAGACCGGGCGTCCGATTGACGCGCCGTCTGTTGCGTTGAGTTCCTGTTGACGATACAGAACTTTTGGATACATCAAATCTGGACTTTGTGACAGTTGATGTATCAGCCTCTTGGCTCGTGGAGCGGACCCTCCCGAACGAGCTTGCTGTGTGCGGGAACCCTAGAGCTGGCTCCGACTGCTACTGTGACTGCGACGACGACTGTGCAGAGATCCTTAGTGGATTCGACGACGACGACTACAGCACTCAGCAATCCTCTGTGGATCAGTGCTACCGATCCTGTGTGGTTCTGATCCTGTTTGGGTCAGTGCTCAATGGTCCTGTGTGAACCAGCGCCTACAGATCATGTGTGGGTCCAATCCTGTGTGGGTCTTTGCGGGGATTAGTACCTATCGATCCTTTGTGGGTCCGACGACTTAGATGGATCAGGGATCATCTCTATCATCTACCGAAGAAGTATACCTGTGTGAGCTGAATCCTGTTGCTTTCCTGTGTGGATTGTGTTGTACTATCCTGTGTGGATTTCGTTTTGCTTTCCTGTGTGGAATACGTATACTTTCCTGTGTGGACTGAGTTGTACTTGGGCTTGGAGGTTGGAGCATATTGGAATTGATGACTTATGTATATGTATGGGAATATACCTAAGAAGTGTCAGTTATTTCTTCGTGTTTGTATCTTCCTTTTGTGGTTTATCCTTTGTTGATTTTGGGAGACCTTCGGGGGCCTCGGGGTCCCTACTGAGTACCTTATACTCACCCCTTCACGGGCTATGCCCGCACTACATTGTGTTGGTTGCAGACGATGGACAACGTTGATCGTGGTTGAGGCTTGCAGAGCAGGACGGTACCTGGAGGTGGACCACTGGGCGGGACTTTCTCGGAGCAGACGGCGGGACCCGAGGAGTAGTGGAGATATCTGTTCCCACCCTTCAGGTGGGATTTTCAGTGGACAGCTCGGTGTAGCGGCTTTTACTTTACAGTTGTTGTCTTCCCTTTCGAGTTGTACTTTACTTTCAGTTGGGGTTTGTATACTGGCCCATTTACTTTTCCGCACTTTTAGTTGAACTCTGTTTTTACTTAGTGTTTACTTTTCTGCTTGCTTACTCTGTGGTGCTTGTTTACTTTACAAAGGCAATGCCTTCCCTTTTTACCAGGATTTACGCCTTGGTGCTAGTCGCCAGCCCCTGCCTATGGAAGGTGGGCTTGGGGTAGTCACGGAATGGGCCCCGAGGGCAGGTCGTGACAAATTGGTATCAGAGGAGTTCATTTCTACCGCGAACTCTGATATTTTCTATGTGAAGCAATTGTGTTTAGCGTATTGAGTGTGGTTATCAGTCCAGGGAGTCCAGTGTTGGTGCGGCAGCCGACGTATCCATACACCAGGACCCTGACTTCTGATTTCCGACCTAATGCACGAAAACATTGATTGCGTGTGTGTTTCAAATTTTCATTGTGATTACTTTATATCAGCTCACCAGGTATACTGTTCTGGCCGTGACGCACCTGTTTCCTTTTCAGGATGGCCTCACGATGGAAGCCAGCTAGGGTTCCGATAGTCAAGCATGATGACGGCCCACCGAGCGACGAGTCCTCATGCAGGTCCCTTTGTCAGCAGTGGAACTGGCGGTAGCACTACTCACCGAGCCCCCGATACTTCCAGCACCAGCCGCGGATGATGCACGTCGCCTCAGCGCACTGCATGAGTTTCAGCGCCAGCGACCACCCAGGTTTCGTGGGGAGACGGACACCCAGGCAGCCGAGGACTGGCTAGAGGCAGTCGTACGAGTTTTCAGGCTAGTGAGGACACTAGAAGACCTCATGGTGATCCTCGCTGCGAGCCTACTGCACGCAGCAGCGGGCCGATGGTGGAGATTGATGCTCCTGGTGCACGATGAGGAATCTCTACATTGGACGGACTTTGAGAGCCTCTTCCGCTCGGAGTTCGTCCCAGCCACCCTCAGTGCGGTGCTCATTCAGGAGCTTCTTCAGCTGCGGCATGGAAGCATGACGGTCGCTCAGTACTCAGCGAGATTTACAGATCTCTCACGCTACTCGACCGACATGGTACGTGACGCATTCTTCTGGGCTCGGACCTTTGAGCAGGGTTTGAGACATGAGAGCAGGGCATCGCTGATCTCCCTCAGCATTCCGACTCAGACAGGAGTACTGGAGCGGGCCTTTTTGATCGAGAGCTTCCTTGCTGAGTCTACACCAGCACTGAGACCCACCGCAGGGCGGCACGTAGCAGAGTCTTCTGCAGCAGGCAGTCGACAGATGACTCAGGTGTCTAGGCAGACCAGACCCTCAGGTAGACGACCTCAGGACACTGGCTCAGCAGTGCGGGGCACACAGCGTGGAGCCAGTCTTTCGAGAGGCAGACAGTGCTACTCGTGTGGCGGGCATGGCCACATGGCTCGTGACTGCCCGACCCGCCGTGCCAAGGAGTAGCAGATAGTTGAGGGACCACTGAGGCAGAGGCAGAGGGTCGACTGTGGCAGTCCGTAGGGAGGAGGCAGACAAGGCATAGGAGCTGTCCGAGCAGCAGGTGGTGGGAGACTCTTTGAGGCTCTACCACCACCACCACCAGGAGGTCCACCCCGACCATATGGAGCTGGCAGGTAGAGACAGGCACAGCTCCAAGCAGCAGAGGCCTACGACCACGGCACGCCCGAGATGATTCGAGGTACTATCTATGTCTATTCCACCCTTGCTTCAGTTCTTATAAACACAGGAGCGAGTCACTCTTTCATAGCCTCTTCCCTTGTTCGGAGCTCGGTGATTCCGATAGAGCCGTTGGCTCGATACTTATGGCTAGAGACTCCTACGGGAGCAGACTCGACGATTACGCACTGGTGCCAGCAGTGTGATCTTACTCTAAGAGGCAAGAGCTTCGGTTGGGATCTTCTTGTAGCAGCGTCGAGGACTTACGATGTCATCTTGGGCATGGATTGGTTATCTACAGTCCATGCACATATTGACTGTTTTAGGTGCAAGGTGTGATGTGTACGCACCGACGAGAGCAGGTTCACCTTCACCAGCGATAAGGGAGCCTTTGCAGCACAGGATGGATTTCCGTGGAGGAGAGGACAACCCATCACTCATCAGTTGGCTAGCCTCATCCTAGGAGCAGTTGACGTGCGGAGTCCTGGTTTTCCTGCATTGGTGGATCAGTTTGCGGACGTTTTCCCCGACGACGTTCCAGGGCTACCTCCTCGGAGAGAGGTAGACTTTTATATTGACATGTACCCTGGGACAACTCTGATATCGATTCCAGCATATCGTATGGCCCCTGCCGAGCTTCGAGAGCTACGGGTACAGTTGGAGGACTCGCAGGGCAAGGGGTTCGTCCGACCCAGTGTTTCACCCTGGGCTTCCTCGATTTTGTTCGCCAAGAAGGCGAACGGGAGCTTGCGACTTTGTGTTGACTACTGTCGCCTGAACCAGGTGACAATGAGGAACAAGTATCCGCTACCGAGGATTGATGACCTCTTTGATCAGCTCAAGGGAGCACGGTGGTTCTCGAAGATAGATCTCAGGTCAGGCTATCATCAGCTCAGAGTTAGAGATGAGGACGTGCAGAAGACGGCCTTCAGATGTCGGTATGGCCACTATGAGTTCTTGGTTATGCCCTTCGGCGTAAAAAATGCTCCATCAGTGTTCATGTCCCTCATGAACAGGATCTTTCAGCCATGCCTTGATCAGTTTGTCGTGGTCTTCATCGACGACTTTTTGATATACTCGACGACTGAGGAGGAGCACGCCTACCACTTGTGGGTTGTACTAGACACACTCCGAGAGCACCATCTTTATGGTAAGGTCTCGAAGTGCCAGTTCTGGATACGTGAGGTCCACTTCTTGGGGCACATCATCTCTGAGGCGGGAGTTGCAGTGGATCCTGTGAAGATCGAGGCAGTGTTAGCTTGGGAGCCACCCAGGAGCATGATGGAAGTGCGAAGTTTTTTGGGACTAGTTGGATACTACCGGAGATTTGTGCCAGACTTCTCTAGAGTTGAGGCACCACTCTCAGCTTTGACGAAGAAGGGGAAACCCTTCGTGTGGTCAGACAGATGTCAGCAGAGCTTCCAGGAGCTGAAACAGAGATTGACCAGCGCACCTATCTTGAGGTTTCCTGAGGAGGGAGTTGGATACGTAGTTTACTGCGATGCGTCAGGGACCGGACTTGGGTGTGTCCTGATGCTGGAGCGGGCCATGATTGCCTATGGATCACGTCAGTTGAGGCCGCATGAGCAGAACTACGCTACCCATGACCTAGAGTTAGCAGCAGTGGTCTTTGCTCTGAAGACATGGCGACACTATCTGATGGGAGAGCGCTTTACAGTATTTTATGATAATCAGAGTCTCAGGTATATCTTCTCGCAGAAGCACCTAAACCTGAGACAGTGACGATGGCTCGAGTTCCTCCAGGACTATGACTTTGAGATAGTCTATACTCCTGGGAAGGGGAACGTGGTAGCCGATGCCCTCAGCAGGAGGACGGGCATTCAGCTACTTGAGGAGGCGACAGAGCAGCTAGCCTCTTTGCAGATATCCTTCGTGGATAGAGATGGGGTAGCCTTCCTTTAGTCTCTCACTATAACTCCCCCACTTCTACAGCGGGTCAGAGAGGCACAGCGTGAGGACGCTGACTATGAGACATGGCGTGCACAGATATCCTCAGGACAAGCACCTGATGGTTTCTCCCTTGGAGCAGAGCACGACATCCTTTTCAGAGGACGTACCATGGTACAAGTCTCTTTGCGAGAGGAGGTTCTGAGAGAGTTTCACACTTCTCCTTTGGCGGTACATCCTAGAGTGGCGAAGATGTACCAGGATCTCAGACGACAGCACTGGTGGCCGAGCATGAAGAAGGTTGTGGCAGAGTTCGTTTCTCGATGCCTCACCTGCCAGCAGGTGAAGGCAGAGCATCAGGTACTAGAAGGCTTAGTACAGCCCTTGGAGGTCCCGGAGTGGAAGTGGGATGGGATATCTATGGACTTCGTGACTGGACTTCCACACACTTCCAGAGGTCACGACTCCATCTGGGTGATTGTCGACCGACTCACCATGTCGGCTCACTTCATACACATCAGTGAGCAGGGCTGAGTGGAGAGCTTGGGGTGTCTCTACGTTCAATAGATTTTACGGCTTCATGGTGTGCCATCATCTATCGTCTCCGATTGAGATGCTCTCTTTACATACCAGATTTGGAAGGGACTGCAGGAGGCGTTCGGGACGCAGCTATGTCTGAGCACAACCTTTCACCCTCAGACGGATGGTCAGACAGAGAGGACCATTCAGACTCTAGAGGACATGCTCCGCGCATGTGTCCTCGACTTTGGTCGTAGCTGGGAGGACCACCTACCCTTGGTGGAGTTTGCGTACAACAACAGCTACCACTCCACCATCGGGATGGCACCGTACGAGGCGTTGTAAGGCCGACCTTGTAGATCTCCTTTGTGCTTGATAGACCCTGGGGAGTCATCACTTGTGGGACCGGAGATGGTCCATGCCACAACAGAGAAGGTCCAGGTCATCTAGGAGTAGATGAGGATAGCTCAGAGCCGGCAGAAGTCATACGCTGACAGGAGGCGGAGGCCACTAGAGTTCGAGGATGGTGACCACATCTTCTTGCGGGTCTCACCTCGACGTGGTATACGGAGATTTGGCCGAGGAGGAAAGTTACCTCCGTGCTTCATCAGACCCTTCCAGGTCCTCATCAGGATTGGCGAGGTGGCTTATCGCCTGGCTCTACCACCTCAGTTGCACCAGGTGCATGACGTCTTCCACGTGTCTCAGCTGAGGAGATACGTGCACGACCCGACGCACATAATTGACCATGGGGAGCTTGACGTTGACGATGGGGAAACTTTTGCGGAGGTCCCGATGGAGATCGAGGATCGACAGGAGTGGGTCCTACATGGGCAGTCGATTCCTCTAGTGCGCATCAGATGGCGGCACGGGAATCTCCCGGATAGAACTTGGGAGCGGGAGGCTCAGATGCGTGGTCAGTACCCTTATTTGTTTCCCTAGTTTTGATGTATCTTTATGGGGATGTAAAGCCCTGAGGTGGGAGTAATGAAAAGACCCGTAAAATTCATGGGATTTTTTTTCTTAATTTTCTTTAGAATTTTACAAGAGCGCGTTTTCTGACGGCACCTGATTCTGAGGCCCGGTGTGCCCGGGATCAATTCACGGAGTTTGGCTTGGGTACGTTCAGTGAACGAATGAGCGGGAATTTCTAACTTTTGAACTGGTGCCCGGAATCGTATTCCGAGGGCACCGATGAACTCGCAGCGCCGATATTCGCTTAAGGAGACCTTTTCCGAGGTTGCGTTTTATGCGGGTTGAGAGTTAGTTTTGGGGGAATTAAAATGAAGTTAAATAAAATGTGGAAACACATTTTATTTTTTAAACATGTTGGTTATATCCTCCCAAATGGAGTTAGAGGTGGGACCCACATCCACTTAACCTCCCTTGAGAGGATTAAGTGTTTTGGGGCCCACACGAAGCCTAACTCCTCAACACCCCATAAAACACCCATATAACTCATATATTATTAATTTGACAACTTGTTTAATTAATGAGTTGACTTATGTGTGGTTTAATTGAATTTCAATCATTTGAAATTCTTGCCAACACTTTGCATTTAATTAATTAAACCAACTTAATTAATTATTTTGAGTGTTTGATTTCTTTTGAAATCATTTTGCCAACATTAAAATGAGAGATTCTATTCTTCTCTTTGGGTTGGCATAAACTTTGTGGGGAGAACTAAGGAGAGTAGAAGAACTTTTAGAAGACCTTCAACCTCTCGAAGAAGAACGATCCACGTCTCCAAAGAATGTGAAGCAACACCTTCTACCTTCTTCAACCGGAGAAAGGAAGGGAAGCACCACCGCCCACAATTTATTCTGAGAGTGTCGACTTGACTCGACTCAACTTCACCGAGCGCTTCTTCCACCAACGTTGACGGAACGATGCCGTTTCCGCGACACCCGACGTGCAGCATCTTTTATCATGTAGGGGATTGTTGTTGTTTTATTTAATTATTTCCATTCTTGATTCTAGAATGTCGAACTTCGAGGATAAACGAATAAATTTTATCGTTTAACGAGAGGGGGGCCGGACCGCACAAACACGGCCGACCCCCCCTCATATGTTCATATTTGTTTCCTTGCATATTGAAAGAGATGGTGTGGTGTCGTCGCACCACGCGGGAATCGCACGGCAATTATTGCGCGGTGCCGTCACGCCGCGCCGTGGAAAGAAATCCAAGAACGCGACGCCATCTCGTCGCGTCAAAGAAAGTCGAAGGCGCCGTGGCCGGAGTGGGGTCGCGACGGAGGGGCGCGGTGCCGTCGCACCGCGCCGGACGACGAAGGCCGCAGCCGGTTCCAGGCCGCAGAAGAACAAAATGACTGACGGCCAGCTGGGCCGCCGGTGTCGGAAGATGGAAGGGGACCAGCCTTTGCCGGTCCCATTGAGGAAGAACCGGCCGGCCAGGTCGGTCCGGCCGGAAGGGAGAAAAACCGGGGGAATTTAATTCCCCCGGCAAGGAAAACGGCCCCCCATAATGAGGGGGGTCGCGGCTTCACAAAGGGGGGGCAAGCGCCCCCCGATTTTCCAACAGCACGGCCTTCGGCCGAGCTGGCAGCGCGCCCAGCACGCAGCGCCTTACCGGTGCGCTGGGCCGGTCCGCCAGGCCCGGCCGCGCCGGGCCGCGCCGGTCCGCCAGCCAAGCCGGGATAGGCCGCGTCGGGCCGCGCCGGGCCGTGCCGGGCCGAGTCGACCCTGTCCGGGGCGGTTCGACCCGGTTCGGGCCAACCGGGGGGTCTCGGGCCGGGTCGGTCCGGGCCCGAAACCCCCGTTACCGAACTGTTAGGTTCAAATGCCCATAACTCAGGCTACAGACCTCCAAACGATGCGCCGTCAGTGGCGATGCGATCCTTGGATCGAGATGGTCGTTTTGGTATATTGCACTCAAGGTTTCAGATTACTTTGTGTTCGGCCGGGTTAGTTCGTACACGAAACCAACCGGGCCCTCGGAGCGGAAACGCTCATATCTTGAGCTACGGATGTCTGATTGACGTGACGTCGACTTTGTTGAGTTCCTCTTAGAGAGACGGATCTTTTGGCATACTCCGCCCGATGTTTGGACGCAGGTGGAGTATGGTCGGGTTGGTTTTGCCTTAAAACCCAATAGGGCCCCTGGAACGAAAAAGCCAATAACTCTCAGACCGGGAGTCCGATTGACGCGTCGTCTGTTGCGTTGAGTTCCTGTTGAAGATACGGAACATTTGGATACATAACATCTAGACTTTGTGATAGTTGGTGTATCAGCCTCTCGATTCGTGGAGTGGACCCTCCCGAACGAGCTTGCTGTGTGCGGGAACCCTAGAGATGGCTGCGACTGCTACTGTGACTGCGACGACGACTGTGAAGAGATACTTAGTGGATTAGATGACGATTACTACAGAACTCAGAGATCCTGTGTGGATCAGTGCTACCGATCCTGTGTGGGTCCGATCCTATGTGGGTCAGCGCTCAGCGGTCCTGTGTGAACCAGCGCCTACAGATCCTGTGTGGGTCCGATCCTGTGTGGGTCTTTACGGGGGTTAGTAACTATCGATCCTTTGTGTGTCCGACGACTTAGATGGATCAGTGATCATCTCTATCGTATACCGAAGAAGTATACCTGTGTGAGCTGAATCCTGTTGCTTTCTTGTGTGGATTGTGTTGTACTATCCTGTGTGGATTTCATTTTGCTTTCCTGTGTGGAATACATATACATTCCTGTGTGGACTGAGTTGTACATGGGCTCGGAGGTTGGAGCATATTAGAATTGATGACTTAGGAATATGTATGGGCATATACCTAAGAAGTGTCGGTTATTACTTCGTGTTTGTATCTTCCTTTTGTGGTTTATCCATTGTGGATTTTGGGAGACATTCGGGGGTCTTGGGGTCCCTACTGAGTAACTTATACTCACCCCTGCACGGGCTATGCCTGCACTATGTTGTGTTGGTTGCAGACGATGGACAGCGTTGATCATGGTTGAGGCTTGTAGAGCAGTACGGTACCTGGAGGTGGACCACTGGGCGGGACGTGCTCGGAGCGGACGGCAGGACCCGAGGAGCAGTGGAGCTATCTGTACCCACCCTTCAGGTGGGATTTCTAGTGGACAGCTCAGTGTAGCGGCTTTTACTTTACAGTTGATGTTTTCCCTTTCGAGTTGTACTTTACTTTCAGTTGGGGTTTGTATACTGGCCCATTTACTTTTCCGCACTTTCAGTTGTACTCTGTTTTTACTTAGTGTTTACTTTTCTGCTTGCTTACTCAGCAGTGCTTGTTTACTTTACAAAGGCAATGCCTTCCCTTTTTACAGGGATTTACGCCTTGGTGCTAGTCGCCAGCCCCTGGCCTATGGAAGGCGGGCTTGGGGTAGTCACGGAACAGGCCCCGAGGGCGAGTCGTGACATTATAATAGTTTTATATATATTATATATTTTTATCATACTATAAAATTCTTATTAATCACATTAATAAAAACTATATAACATTAATATTCTTATTGAATAATGGATTTTTTTTTGAATTGCTTCATGTTTGTAACATCCCAAGTATGGAATGAATAATATATATTTTTATCTATGTCTATTTATGAATTAGATAGTGTTTTAGAGGCTTAAAATGAAAATAAATTCAATCTTAAGCATGGAATACACTAATATTCTTAAAAGATTGTTTTACTGCCTTTTGATGGAAAACCATTTTCAAATCAAACTTTTTACAATTTTATAATCTATATTTGTAAAAATAAATATATTTTGTATTATTGGGACATTGAAATTTACATTGGATAAATTTTTGGTATTTTTCTGACAATGTTCATTTTTTAATGAATAGTGAAAAATACTGCATTTTACATCAAAAATTCTTTTTCATCTAATTTAATTATATGCTTAAATTATCTTATTAATTGTTTTAAAGTGTAAATAGAATATATTTTTACCATTTAATCCAATAGTGGTCGTTGTAATTAATTTCACTTTGAAATTGGACTTAAACTAGTGTCAATCTTTTGGTACTCATTGTATCATAAAAACACCCTATTTGTTCTGACAGCGAGAATTAATTATTAAATTAATTAATGTAACTTATATGTTTTGAATTTTGTGAAATGGACATCATTTTTGTATTCGGAATATCAAATATATATTAGGGTGATGTTTTGGTATTTTTCTGAAAAACTTCAATTTTTGATGAATAGTGAAACCACTAAGTGGTACTTAAAAAAACTGATTTTTCGTTTAAATGAAATTTTACCACCTCAGCGTTTTGAATTTCAAAAATCCGACATACATGGTTGTCATCAAGAAGTAAAATGTGGTTCAATGGGATTAAAATAATTTTTTTGTGAATAGTAACTTTTAATTTTTTAATCGCGATTAGAGGTAATTAGTGTAATTTAAAGTAAAAATAATGTTTTAATAAAATTAAATTACCTAGACACATGTCCTACCCTTATTGGATGTGTCATGGACGACCAAGAAAACTCATGGGTCGATTTTGGGGATCCCATTGAGCCACTTGGGTAAGATAAAGACATTAATTCCTTTTATTTAAAGTAAAAGTAAAAATGACACAAACATGAGTTGTTTTACTAAACCAATTTTTAAATGGGGTTATACAAGTCATGTTTTTACTATAAATATTAATTAGAAAGATAAAAATATTTCCTACATCATAGTATTTGTTTTATAATTTTTTGACATTAAAAAAATTAAATTATCTAAGACACCATGACAATGCAACGATTAGCACATTATTTAACGATTTAAATAAATGAAAATATAATGTAAAATATAAGACCTAAACTTGTAAAAAACCTATTGGATGGGTTTATTTAAAACCCTAATCTCCTTATCTTCTAAATTTATAATTGTGGGACCTTTTTTATCCGAAAATCATTTTATAACAAAGTATCTTTTCTTTACTTTCCAAGAGTGCCTCTCCTATCCTCTTACAAAAGACCCCCACCTCTACCACCTTACACACACTTCCAAGCCTTTGGCTAGGCCAACCACTGGCCATTTTTCCTCTCCACATCCCTCTATAACTCTTAGAAGCCTCACTTTGGGCAGAATTTTTTCCAAGGAAGCCTTTGAGCTCAAATCAAAAAGAGTTACCCAATTTAAAGGTAGTGTCTCCTCTGGTGTTATTATGTTTTATTTTTCTTCTACAACCCTCTAAACTCTTTTTTTCCTTTCTTTTGTAGAAAACCCAGTATATTAAATATACTAGGATGTTTTTATATGAATTATTCGAGCTACACTTACACACACCGACATCAAATGGTTAAAGAACATACTGTTTCCGTGGATGGCGAATTTCTGCCTCACGAAATGATGATTGTTCAATATTCTTTTAACACATTCAAAGGATTCCATTAAGATGACAATATATTTACATATGATATATAATATTTTTATGTTTTACTTAAGCTTCTTTATTTTTCATTTATGGCATACCATTATGGTTTCCATTATGTGTAAACACGATATCTTCATTTTAGGAAGTGCGGACTACCGCCCCCTCAAAGTGATTTGATTCGTTAATGCCATATGTGGGATGTATAAAGGGTGTAATTAATGATATTATATATGATATTATACTGGAATTATAATATACCTTTATATCATTATGATTTCATTCCATAAAACATGAAATAGAAATGAAATTAGCGTTCATGCGTACGTACGGCTTACCGTCTCCATGAATGGTGCATTTCATTTCTTACCTCTAAATGTTATGTAATATTATAAATTCATGTATATACTGGATATATATGATATATATGATATCTAAATCATGAATATAACTATAGATATAATGGATACATGAACAACATGTAATTATAAAGAGTTTATTTTTGACTCAAGTATCAATGATCGTTAAAACGATCGTTATTAACTGAAATAATTACATAGTGTTCATGACATGTTAATAAGTGATAAAAAAGAATAATGAAATTGAAAAAGGTTATTAAGAATGTATAAATTAAGTCAAGTTTATTATTCAGGACGTTAAAGAACTATCGAGTCAATTTGGACCTGAGGTATGGGACTTCGTCTCAATCTCCTTTCATTGAGGGATATTTTTTTTTATACACAACCTTGTTTTATATGGTGTATAAACCCATTTGACTATTATATTTATCCAAAAAGAAATATTTTTTTATACGAAGCGTTTTAATAAACGACAAAAGGGAATGTTTTTGTAGTACGTATGTGGCGACAACGACTTCTCTGTCACCGTGACCATTATTTGAGTTTCGACTTCCTCTACAAGCCATACATTTAAAAAAAAATACCCTGTTTTACTTTTCATTTATTTTGAATTTGAAAATGGTTTTCATAATGTTTTTATATCAGTGTGTTGTATTAATATCTTGTGATTGAAAAGTGGAAATGTTATGTTTCCATTATGCATGATTTATGTGATACGATTATGTTATGGTTCTTGGGAATTATTATGAAGACGGGCGGTTCCGTGATAAACTAAGGGTAGGTGAGCCCGATATAGCTCTCCAATGCATTGGGTAACGCGACGGAGTTAAACATTAAGGTTTCTCAGAAGATATTTAGGGAATATACTATTATGGGTATTCCAAAGGTAACCAAGAGGGTTACTCCGTACATAAGAATGTAATGAATTCCTCAAGTTACATTTATGTATTATGATTTATACGATTTATTCAAGATTTGATGAAGTATGTTTAAGTGCTTATGTTTTATGCGTAGAGTATGATTTCACTGATTATTATGTATACATGTACTCATGTTTCCTTTCCATATTTCTATATCCCTTACTGAGCTTTTTATTCTCATCCCATGTTTTTGAAATGATTTTCACAGGTCAAGGGATAGGTACATGAAGTGATTATAGTGTCAAGGAAGTGTCAAGAAAGAATCCATGTTTTATTTTAAATATGTTTCCATTAATGGAAAAAATGAATACTATTCTTTTATATAACCACTTTATTTAAATGTGGAATGTAAGGAATGTTTTATGATCTAATTCTCTAAAACTCTAAACCTGAAAGGATCCTCAAGGTGTATTCTTGAAATATATCAAGATTAAGTAAGGATTAAGGTTGGGGCCTTATAGTTGGTATCAAAGGGCGGTTTAGATAACTTTAAGAGTTAGAATTCTATTAAATGATTATCCAAAAATATTTTTTTTGAAATGATATAGCATTTGAAGATTACCATGTTGCTTCATCTAAGAAAAGTTTGTTCAGAATGGTTTTCCAGAGAGGAAACATGGAAGCAGTTCTAGGAATGCATACATAAGGAAATAACCATCCGAATCAGCATCCTGAGATGGTCGGAATTGGAAATGAATAGTTTGTTGCAGTAGTGGCACAGTTGACTCAAGAGAAAAATGGTGGTGGTATCCATGCACGAGATCATCCAGATCAACCACAGAGGAACATGTCAGTGGTGGAACATTTCATGAGGCAACATCCTCAATCATTTAGAGGATCATCTGAACCTGTGCTATCTGAAGGGTGGATTCAAGAACTAGGGAAGATTTTCGATGTCATGGGGTGTTCAGACAATCAAAATGTTAGTCTTGCTGTTTACCATTTGGAGGGTGAAGCAGATCAGTGGTGGTCGATGGTTAAAAATATCAGGGACGCTGAAGAGATTGATGCTATCTATTGGGATGAATTCAAAGGTATGTTTCTTGAGAAGTATTTTCCTAAGGATGTTCGACTTAGGATGGAAAAACAATTCTGGGAGTTGAGGCAAGAGGAGGACTGAGTGGCTACCTATGAAGAAAGGTTTACTCGATTGGCAAGTTATGCTCCAAATTTTATCTGAGACCTTGATAGTAAAATTAATCGTTTTTACTCAGTATTAAATCCAAAATATCGAAGGGAGTTAGTTTCTCATGAGTTCAAAAGTTATGAAAAGATTGTTCTATGTTCTGAGAAGGTGAAAATGGAGTTTTCCGATGATCAAGTGTTCTATAACAACCAGTAGAAGAAGAGACCGAGGTGGCAAGAGAGAGGAAATAATTCTTCAAAAAGGTATTTCGGTAAGAAAACTAAGTTTCTAGTTTGTGATAATTGTGGTAAAAGGCATGCTGGGGAATGTCTTTTGAATTCTGGAAAGTGCTACCGATGTGGTAAGACTGTACATAAGGCTTGTGATTGCACTGAAAAAGATCAGGGTGAACGTAAGACCACATTTTATTTACAATTAGTGAAATGTTTTATGTTCAATGAGATGGGTCACTTTGAAAACGAGTGTCTGACAAAGATCTCTAGTAATGGGAAGCAATTAGACTACAAGAAGAAAGGGGTGGTGAAAACCTTTGCAGCTACTTCAGCAGATGTCGGGCCATCAAATGAAGTTGTATCAGGTAATTTGATCGTTTTTTCAGATTATGCCAGTGTGTTGTTTGATTCGGGGTCTACACATTCTTTCATCTCTGAAAACATTTATAGTAACAGGGTAATACCATCTCAAGAAATGACTCCTGAACTTGTGGTAAAAACACCTGGGGTAAATGTTGAGGAAAAAAGAATTTATAAGAATCTTCATATCCTTATCCGTGGAAAGAACCTACTTTCGAACCTTATTGTTTTACCTCTAGTAGAGTTTGATGTTATCCTGGGTATGGATTGCCTCTTTATTTACCATGCTATGATTGACTGGAGAGATAAAAAGTTTCTATTCAGAAAGTCTTTTAGTTTGTGTACAAGAATGAACCCTTACTGTTGATAACATATCAAGAGGCTGAAAAACTTGTAAAAGATGGAAATGAACGTTACCTTGCACATATTGTTGAAAAAAAGGAACTATTCAGATTAATGATGTGCCAGTGGTAAATGAGTATCTTGATGTTTTTACTGATGAGTTTCCTAGAATAATACCTGATCGGGAAGTTGAGTTTACTGTTGACATAGTTCCTGATGCTAAGCAAATTTCAGAACCCCCATATCGAATGGCTCAAATTGAACTTTTAGAGTTGATGGAGAAATTTCAAGATTTATTAGAGAAAGGTTTCATTCGACCTAGCACATCCCCATGGGGTGATCTTGTTTTATTTGTTAAAAAGAAAGATGGTTCAATGAGACTTTTCATTGATTATAGAGCCTTGAATAATATCACTGTTATGAATAAGTATCCTTCACCTCATATCAATGATTTGTTTGATCAGCTCCAGGGAGCTCAGTATTTTTCAAAGATTGACCTGAGATCGGGGTACCATCACCTGAAGGTAAAGGAAGAAGATGTTCCAGAGACTACATTTCGTACAAGATATGGCCATTATGAATTTGTAGTAATGCCTTTTGGGCTAACCAATGCACCTGCTATATTCATGGAATAAATGAATAGAATTTTCCATGAGTTCTTGGATAAGTTTGTGGTGGTTTTCATTGATGATATTTAGGTGTTTTCTAAAAGTAAATAGGAGCATGAAAGACATTTAAAGGTGATTTTGCAAGCATTAAATGAAATGAAATTGTATGGGAAATTCAGAAAGTGTGAGTTTTGGTTGCAAAAAATTCCTTTCCTCGGTCATATTGTTTCTAAAGATGGGATAACTATTGATCCTGAAAAAACAAAGGTTGTGGAAGAATGGCCAAGACCCAGAAATGTAACTGAGATTCATAGATTCCTTGGTTTGGCAGGATATTACCGAAGGTTTGTTAGAAAATTTTCACGGTTATCTAGTCCAAGTACTAAGCTAACTCGGAATTTTGTTAAGTTTATCTGGACAAAATAATGTGATGATTGTTTTCAAGAACTGAAAAGAATATTGGTGAATGCTCTAGTTTTGGCACTACCTTCTAGGAATGGTGAGTTTGTTATCTACATTGACGCTTCAGTGAAAGGACTTGGTTGTGTCCTAATGCAGAATGATCAGGTAATTGCTTATGGTTCACGTTAGTTGAAAACTCATGAGGTAAATCATCCTACACATGATTTGGATTTATCTGCTGTAGTTTTTGCTCTAAAAATTTGGCGGCATCATTTTTATGGAGTAAAGTGTGAAATATATACCGATCAAAAATGTTTAATGTATACATTCACTCAGAAAGAATTGAACATGAGATAGAGGAGATGGCTAGAATTAATCAAGGATTATGATTGTACAATTCTTTACCATCTGGGAAAAGCAAATAAAGTGGCTGATTCTTTGAGTCGAAAAAGTAATGCTTCATTAACAATGTTGTGTTTGGAATGTGATCCTTTGGTTAAGGATTTGATGAACTTTGGCATAGAAGTTGTTGGTGCAGGATGTACTTCTATTTTGTTTCAGCTATCAATGAAATCTTCTCTATCAGACAGAATCAAGCAAGCACAGAAGCAAGACAGTGAGTTGCAGAAAAAGGTAGAGCTGGTTCAGAAGGGTATGTTGCCTGAATTCAACATTGATAATGATTTTGTTTTTAGATTTGGGAAGATATTGTGTGTGAATTGTGATTCATAGTTGAAGAGAGAGTTGATATGTGAAGCTCATAGTTCTCCATTATCAGTTCGTCCTGGAAGTACTAAGATGTACAAAGATCTGCGAGAGTATTACTGGTGGGATGGAATGAAAAGAGATATTGCTGATTTTACTGTGAAGTGTTTGACATGTAAATAGGTTAAAGCAGAGTGGCAGTTAACGAAAGGGATGCATCAACCTTTACCAGTTCCAGAGTGGAAATGGGAGAATATACCCATGGACTATGTTGTGGGATTACCGAAGTCATCTCGAGGTAATAATTCAATCTGGGTTATTGTTGATCGCTTTACTAAATCTACTCATTTCCTTGCTATACGAGATACTTTTTCCCTAGATCAACTTTACCGTTTGTATCTAAAAGAGATAGTCAGGTTACATGGAGTTCCTCTCTCCATTGTATCTGATCGTGATCCCAGGTTTACTTCTAACTTTTGGAAAGGCCTTTAGAAGTCGTTGGGTACTGAATTAAATTTTAGTACAACTTTTCATCGTCAAACAGATGGGCAGTCAGAACGAACAATTCAGACATTGGAGGATATGATACGTGCTTGTTCGATGGATTATCAGGGAATTTGGGACCAGCATCTTTTTTTGTTTGAATTTTCATATAATAACAGTTTTCATTCCAGTATACAGATGGCACCATTTGAGGCATTATATGGGAAGTGGTGTTGAACTCCAGATTTCTGGGATGAAGTGGGTGAAAGGAAGTTTATGGGACCAGAATTGGTAGAAGAGATGGTAGGAAAATTTCAGCTGATACAAAAACACATGAGAATAGCTCAGAGCAGGAAGAAGAGTTATGCGGACAACAGGAGGAAGGATCTCTCTTTTGAGGTAGGTGATCACGTTTTTCTCAAAGTATCACCATGGAAAATTGTAATGTGATTTGGTAAGAAAGGAATGCTGAGTCCAAGGTACATTGGACCATATGAAATTTTGGAGAGAGTTGGATCAGTTGCATACCGAGTGTCTTTACCTCTGAGTTTATCTCAGGTACACAATGTTTTTCATGTTTCGATGTTGAGAAAGAATATGCCAGATCCATCTCATGTTTTGAGTCCAGAGGTAGTTCAGCTGGAAGAGAACCTATCTTATGAGGAACAACTTGTCCAGATTCTTGACCACAGGGAGCAAGTGTTACGAAATAATTTGATTCATCAGGTAAAGGTTTTGTGAAAAAACCACATGATTGAAGAGGAAACATGGGAATCTGAAAATGCAATGAGGGCTAAATACCCCAACTTATTCGATAAGTAAATAAATTAAAGGGATGCAATTTTATAAAGGGGGGAAGGATGTAACATCCCAAGTAAGTAATGAATAATATATATTTTTATCTATGTCTATTTATGAATAAGATAGTGTTTTAGAGGCTTAAAATGAGAATAAATCCAATCTTAAGCATGGAATAGACTAATATTCTTAAAAGATTGTTTTACTGTCTTTTGATAGAAAACCATTTTTAAATCATACTTTTGACAATTTTATAATCTCTATTTGTCAAAATAAACATATTCTTTATGATTGGGACATTGATATTTACATTGGATAAACTTTTGGTATTTTTCTAACAATGTTCATTTTTTAATGAATAGTGAAAAATAATGCATTTTACATCAAAACTACTTTTTCATGTAATTTAATTATATGGTTAGATTATCTTTTTAATTGGTTTTAAAGAGTAAATAGAATATATTTTTACCATTTAATTCAATAGTGGTCATTGAAATTAATTTCACTTTGAAATTGGACTTAAACTAGTGTCAATCTTTTGGTACTTATTATTTCGTAAAAACACGATGTTTGTTCTGACAGTGGGAATTAATTATTAAATTAATTAATGTAACTTATATGTTTTGAATTTTGTGAAATATACATCATTTTTGAATTAAAAATATCAAATATAGCTTAGGTTGATGTTTTGGTATTTTTCTAAAAAACATCAATTTTTCATGAATAGTGAAACCACTAAGTGGTACATAAAAAATCTGATTTTTCATTTAAATGAAATTTTACCACCTCTGTGTTTTGAATTTCAAAAATCCGACATACATGGTTGTCATTAAGATGTAAAATGTGGTTCAATGGGATTAAAATATTTTTTTGGTGAATAGTAAATTTTAATTTGTTTATCGCGATTAGAGGTAATTAGTGTAATTTAAGGTAAAAATAATGTTTTAAAAAAATTAAGTGACATAGACACGTGTAATACCCTTATTGGATGTGTCATGGCTGACCATGACAACCCATGGGTCAATTTTTGGGAGCCCATCAATTAGCACATTATTTAACGATTTAAATAAAATGAAAATATAATGTAAAATATAAGACCTACACTTGTCAAAAACCTATTGGATGGGTGGATTTCGAACCCTTATCTCCTTATCCTAGAAATTTATAGTTGTGGGACCTTTTGTATCCTAAAATCATTTTATAACAAAGTATCTTTTCTTTACTTTCCAAGAGTGCCCCTTCTATTCTCTTATAAAAGGCCCCCACCTCTACCACCTTACCCAAACTTCCAAAGCTTTTGGCTCAGCCAACCCCTGCCCATTTTTTCTCTCCACATCCCTCTATAACTTTTAGAATCCTCTCTTTGGGCAGAAGTCTTCCCAAGAAATCTTTTGAGCTCAAATCAAAAAGAGTTACCTGATTTAAAGATAGTGTCTTCTCTTGTGTTCTTATGTTTTATTTTGCTTATCCAACCCTCTAAACTCTTTTTATTCCTTTCTTTTGTAACAACACCAGTATCTTAATTATACTAGGATGTTGTTATAAGAAGGATTTGAGCTACACATACACACACCTACATCTAATGGTTAAAGAACATACTATTTCCGTGGATGGAGAATTTCTGCCTCACGAAACGATGATTGTTCAATATTCTTTTAACACCTTCAAAGGTGGCCATTAAGATTACACTATTTTTATATATGATATATAATATGTTTATGTTTTACTTAAGCTTCTGTATTTTTTCATTTATGGAATACCTTTATGGTTTCCACTATGGGTAAATGCGATATCTTCATTTTATGAAGTGCGGACTACCGCCCCCTCAAAGTGATTTGATTCGTTAATTCCATATGTGGGATGTATAAAGGATGTAATTAATGATATTATATATGATATTATACTGGAATTATAATATACCTTTATATCATTATGATTCCATTCCATAAAATACGAAATAGAAATGAATGTAGCGTTCATGCGTACGTACGGCTTACCGTCTCCATGAACAGGGCATTTCATTTTTTACCTCTAAATGTTATGTAATATTATAAATGCATGTATATACTGGATATATATGATATATATGATATCTAAATCATGAATATAACTCTGGATATAATGGATACATCAACAACCTGTAATTATAAAGAGTTTATTTTTGACTCAAGTACCAATGATCGTTAAAATGACCGTTATTACCTTGAATAATTACATAGTGTTCATGACATGGTAATAAGTGATAAAAAGGGGATAATGAACATGAAAAAGGTTCTTAATCAATTAGAAATTAACTCAAGTTTATTATTCAGGATTTTAAAGAACGAACGATTCAAGTCCGACCCGAGGTATGAGACTTCGTCTCAATCTCCATTCATTGAGGAATATTTTTTTTATTCACAGCCTTCTTTTATACGGTGTATAAACCCCGTTGACTTTTACGTTTATCCAAAAGAAATCTTTTTTTATATGAATCGTTTTACTAAACGACAAAAGGGAATGTTTTTGTCATACGTATGCGGCGACAACGTCTTCTCCGCCGCCGTGACCATTATTTGAGTTTCGGCTTCCTCTACAAGCCATACATTTAAAAAAAAAAGAAAAATAAATACCCCGTTTTACTTTTCTTTTATTTTGGTATTGAAAACGGTTTTCATAATGTTTTTAGATCAATGTTTTGTATTTATATCTTGTGATTGAAAAGTGGAAATGTTATGTTTCCATTATAAATGTTTTATTCGATATGATTATGTTATGGTTCTTGGGCATTATTATGAAGACGGGTGGTTCCATGATAAACTAAGGGTGGATGAGCCCGATATAGCTCTCCAATGCATTGGGTAATGAGAAGGAGATAAACGTTAAGGTTTCTCCAAAGAGATTTAGGGAATATACTCTGATGGGTATTCCGAACGTAACCAAGAGGGTTACTCCCTGCGTAAGAATGTTATAAATTCCTCAAGTTACCTTTATGTCTTATTATTTCTATGATTTATTCATGATTTTATGCGGTATGTTTATGTGCTTATGTTATATGAGTATAGTACGATTTCATTGATTCTTATGTATACATGTTCTCATGTTTCCTTTCAATATTTTTATATCCCTTACTGAGCTTTTTATGCTCATCCCATGTTTTTGAAATGATTTTCACAGGTCAAGGGAAAAGTACCTGATGTGATGATAGTGAAAAGGAAGTGTCAAGAAAGAATCAATGTTTTATTTTAAATATGTTTCCATTAATGGGAAAAATGAATACTATTCTTTTATGTAACCACTTTTTTTAAATGTGGAATCTAATGCAAGTTTTATGATCTAATTCTCTAAAACTCTAAACCTGAAAAGATCCTGAAGGTGTATTCTTGAAATATCTCATGATTAAGTAAGTTTTAAGGTTGGGGCCTTATAATAATCATCTATTAATTATGTATATTCATGTATATTCTATTTTAATCATCCATTTGAATTGTTCTATAAAATTATATCATGGATGAGTATTAGATAATAAAAATTAACAATATATGATATAAATAAATAGTGTTTTTATTTTGGTTCTATAATGGTATCATTATTCTTATATGAATTAATTATTATATCATCATTCGTTTGTTAAAAATCATATAAACATGATCATCTGTGATTTTTTACAAGAACTATAACTAAAATTCAAATTCCATGAAATTATGACATTATAATTTATTATAATGTATAAATTCATATTCCTTTTATGATTATTATTTATAAAAATTATGATAATAATTATGAACAATGTCGCTATTATTAGATCATGTTACTTTTTTTTAAGTGTTTTTAACCATTGCTCTAAGTACTGTTTTATTTGATCTCTTAATGGGTTGTTTCAAGATTGTTTATAGAGTTTTATTAGTGGTTTCTAGGTATGTGCATGATTTTTTCATGGTTAGAAAAAGTGTATAGTCTAAACAGAAGTGATTTTCATGGTTTGAGAATGGTTAATATAGGTTTTCTACCAATGTGTGTATCCCGTGAAACTATTGATAGTGGAAGATTACATGGTTTTTACAGGTTTTATTAACCATGAAACCCACCCGAAGAGTGGTATTTTTGTTTCGTTGAGTTTTTTATGTCGGATTTCTTCTTGTGGACAACACCACTCAATTTTCTTAAATGTTGATGAATTATATTGTAGTTATTTCCTATCGAAAGCTCTACAAAGTGAATTTTGAAGGGACATCATGGTGATTCTTCACATGGTTTAAAAGGTTAGGGTTGTCATCTCTTTCTCCATTTTCCCATCCACTTTATAATTATCATATAACCCCAGTTTACATTAATGTTCAATTTTCATAGATAGGGTGGTAGGAAATTTTTAGTTTATCTCTATTTGAGTGTTAAGTAATATTTGAAGTGTACTTCCACAAGATTTCATCAAACGCGACATTATTTTTCCACTTGATGTTGGTGTTTCCAATTCGTTCCCTTTTATTTAAAATTTCTTTGATTTCATTAATGAATTATATTTTTTTTAATTCAATGTATTCATATATGTGATTGCTAATTTGGATTCATAAAATGGATTCCATTATTAATTGGTTTTTCTTTTGAAAAAGTGATTAATTTTTTTCGTAAAATGGATCATGGTTTAGAAATTGAATTTGAAGATTTTATTTTCCTTAAAAATTTCAAGATTATTATTCTTTGTGAAATATAATTTTCACATGATATTTATTCTAAATGGTGTTTTTATAATGGGATCCCATTCTCATTTAAGGGTTTTATTATTTTTAATTTGTTTGTTTTAATTTATAATGTGAAAAGTGGAGTTTCTATAAGATTGTTGGTTGTGTTTCTTGATAATTTGGATTTCTATTAGAATTCAATTTGAATCAGAAATTTTTTTAAAAGGGGGATTTCAAAATAAATATGATATAAGTGAAAATCGTAGTTTTATTCATTATAAGTGGTTGGATGAATGAATGTCCTATGTCCTTGGCTTGGCTTTTCAAGTGTTAAAACCTTGTGTGGCTTTTTGTTTTTGTAATGTTTGGTATGTTTCTATGATTTAAATAATTTTATTGAAATTTTTTAAATAGTTTTCATTCATTGTGGTGATATAAATTAACATTATAATAATTTTTGTGGTATTAAATCCCCATATAGAAATGTACTTTTTAAATTGGATTTTCCAAAAAGGATGTGTATTGATTTCACTCCATGTTTTTGATAAAACAGTTTAAAGAGGATCAATGGGTTTACATAAATTTATAAAATGATTATATAATGGGGTTTACGTGTTGATGTTATTGTGAAAATGGTATTTCTTTTTATGATAATGGTTTCTAATGCATAAAATGGTTATGTGGTCTTGGTCTTGAAAATTATGAACACAATTATGGTAATGAAATTTGGAAATGTTGTTGAATGAAAACTATTACACATGGTTTTTATTTATAATGAGTTGATTAATGATGATAATGATGATTCAATATTATGGTAATACATGTTGGATTGGGATGTCAAACATGGTGTTATGATCCCCAATACACTATAGTTATTTGAGGAATGGACATGGAATTCCAAAACCCATGGTGTGTGGTCATGGTGGTTGATACAGAGTTTTATTCATGGAATGAACATGGAATTCATAAAGAGAAGGGGTATTCTCATGGCAGACCATTGCCAATATTTTTTGAGGAATGTACACGGTGTTCTAGAACCTAAGGTTTATGGACATAGTGATCTATATTCAGGTTAAGAGGGTCAAACATGGTGTTTTGTAACCTTATTCGACATATTTATCTTGTATTGACATTGGTAGAAGTAGGTTTTTTAAAAATGGGTGAAACATAGATGGATAATTGGATTCAATGATTAATAATTTTCTGACATGGTACTGAAATGATTCAAATTATGTGTGGGTTGATAATTAAAATGTAAGAAATTATTAATATAGAAATATTAAACACCATAAAATTATTTGGATTTTTGTAAAACCTCATTTTTAAATGTTTTTATAATGTTCTATTTTTTAGAAATTTATCTCCCATGATTAGTCATTCTTCTAATATGTACATCAGAATGAAAACCTATATTCCCTATTATTTCAAAACTATAAAATATGGTTTCATAATTAAATGTAATGGATTAGAATCATTATGGTATACTAATACCTTTATCTCACACCCTACATACTAACATTGGTGTGTATGTTGTCTTCATGACTTGTGAAATTTCCTCTAGGATATGGATCTAATGTTGAAATGTTTTCCCCCTTCCTCGAAAATTGAGTTTGGTTTGGGATATTTTTATGACTGGAGAGTCACATGGTGATGGTGATCAGACCATTGGTTTTGTGGAACCCGTTTTATCGAACTTCATAACACCTTCTTAAATATTTATTTTTTCTTATTTTCCATTATAGTCTCATAAATTAATTTTTTGTTTATTTCTAAAATATGCATCTTGTATTTTATCTAGTCATTTTTTTATTTCTTGTTTGCATATATTTTTTGGTTCCATGATGGTGAAACCATCCCCAATGGTAATATATGATTCTTTGAGGCTACTAATTAGCACGGGGGAATTAGGGACACTCTTCGAGTGTGTGGAAGGATGACTTGGGAATTTTTTTTCTTGATGTCATGGGATGGTTCATTTAACGAGTTATCAGATATATAGGATTATTAGAACAGTTCTTAAGTTATTGAGAAACCCCCTTTATTATTTTTTGTGTGTCTGGGTTGTTTAGAGACTAGGATTGTCATTGTGGCTCGGGTCGAGTGTGTGGGAAGGGTCATCGCCAACTCCTCATCACACCGAACCACGAGTTCCCATTGGATTATCAGGAATGAATATTGTTCTTGAGTTTGGATTTTGATTCCCTGAAAGTTTTTGAAATTTTATAATGATTATTTGATCCTCATTTAGTGAACTAGTGATTTTAGTCTTCCATTTGAGTTTTGGATGTGGAAATGGTAAAGGGTCCAGGTTCTCATGGAAAGAACACAGGGTGTAGTAAACTATAGGTGCTCGTGTTACCTGGTTCTTTATACCAGGATATTTCATATTTCATGGTTGGTGCCCGGTTTTTCAGCTCATGATTCCAAAATATGGAAGGACAAGTTTCCCCTACATAATTTTGTTTGTCTTTTATTCTTCTTATATTGACCCAAATAGAGTAGGAAATTGGTTTATGTTTTTATTGGTAATGTTTAATGGGTATTTTATGGAATGTGGTGCATGCATGTGGTTTGGATGGACATGAATACTTTTGTTCATGGTTTTTTACCTTGTGGAATCATGTTTTGAAAAGTGAAAAATTTCTCTTTGAATGGGAATGGTTATTATTATTTGATAACCATTTTCGGGTGGTTTTAAAAAAATCTTTGATTTTTTTAAATAATACATGGAGAAAATTGTTCATTTTGAAAATAAATCTGGTTCAGAGAAGTGGAATTTTGTGAATCCCCTAAATTCTTAAAGAGGATACTTTGAGAGTTGATTTTTAAAAGGGTTTTCCTTGAGAAAGGTTATTTCTATGTGGTACATTCAAAAAATTTTCAAATGGAGTGTGAAATTTACTTTTTAATAAATTGAAGAGATTTTTTTGATAAAAAAATAATGGTGTTGAATTGTGAGTTAAATTATTCTCTATTAAATTGAATTTTAATACTCATGATTCATGGTGATAGGATGAAATCTTTGAGAGACGAGTGGTGGAAAATTTTTTTGAATTCAAAAGATATTTTCAATTCTATTTAAATTTGTTCTCAAAAGATGTTTTGAAATTTTGTTTTCATTGTTCCATATGATATGGAAATATTTGTATTGTTTGAAGAGTGTGGGTGTTTGGGGTCATGTATCATGTTTTTTGGTTTGTTCATCCTAGAAATGTATTGATGGAAGCGATATTGTTATTCATAGGGATTTTATTTTTATATTTTGGTCCTTCGTTTTTTACATTATCTATTATGTATTCCATTAATATAGTGATAAGTAATTTTATAATTAAATATTATTATGGTTTAACCCTTGTGTGGTGGATAATTTTGGTTTTTAAAAAGTGTTTATGGTGAATTTATTTGTTTTTTATTAAGAATGTATTTCACATGGAATTCAAAGTGCTTCTTGAAATGAATAGTAGTGTTAATTTTAATGGTTGATTTAAAAATTAGATATGGTAATTTAATGGGGGTTTTACCTAGTGTGGGTTATTAAATAAAATTTAATGTGTGTTACTCAACATCTAAAAGTCTTCATAGATGACATAAGTTGTGATTTAATGTCTTTGATGGTTTAGATTTTTTTCAAAATGTTTATTAATTATTAGGGTGATGTTTTAAAATTTCTTGACCCTGATTAGGTCATGTTGTGAAATTATAAAGTGGTGTTTCCCATTGAGATTTTTGAAAGAAATTATTTTTGTTTTCTATAATTTTATTCATTAGGATTTTGAGAAACTAATTTGGAATTTTTTTTCATAAATGGATTTCATGAGCATGGTTTTGAAATAATGGTTTGATGGGGGGATTAAAAAAATTTAAAAGAGGAACTGTTGATGTATTATTAAACTAAGTGGTTGATCTATGTTTTAAATTTATATTCAGATTCAATTTTGTAATTTACTTGGGTGGTGGTTTTTGATTGGTATGTTTTTTTGTTTGAATTGTTATAGAGAAATCATATGAAAGGGGCTGATATGGATTTTCTGGATACATTTTTTTCTTGGATATGGTACTATTTGGGTTTTTAATTTGTATTAAGTATTAGATATGATATTTTCATGTGGTTGTTAAGGAAAATTTATTAGAACATTATTTGAAATTATTCATCATATTTTGAATTTTATATAATTGTGGTTTTTGTGATTACCTTCCATCATGGGTGATGCCTTGGTTTTGATCATATGTGAATCCCTTTTTATTTAGTTGATTTCTTTTAAAAAATATGGTGTTTTATTTTGTAGGGTACTATTTTAAGGAAAGTTTCTTATAAATGTGGTTTCATGTGACCTTGGGGTAAGTATATGTGTAATTAGGATGGATTTTGTGTTTGGGCCTTTGATAATTTGATGGTACGTGCATTGTAGGGTTTGACATGGGATTTTCATCTGTTTTGAGGTCTTAGATTACCCTCTTTAGCATGGTGACCTAGGTCTATGGCCCATGTTATCTTGTGATGTGGCATAAGGTTGTCCCTTTTGGGAGGTTTATAATGATAATCTTATTACGGGCTCTATGATACGGGTGTTGATTTTTTTTGATGAAGTGAGAGGTCTAATTGCTATTTAATTTTTTGGTTGTGATTCTTATTGTGATGGTCTCAGTTTGAGGTTCTTTCTTTTGTTACATGATATAATAGAATTCAAAATGGTTGTAAGACCCGTACATAGTCTCCATTTATCATTTTTATCTTATAATAGAAATTTTGGTTTTGATTTTTCCTGAGACTGTTGGTATCCATAAGGATTTGGTGGTTTGGTTTTAGGGTTTTGTTGTTTATTTAGATTTTCTTCTTAAGGGACTCTAAAGTGGTTCATTATAAAAATTCCCTCACATTGAATATGTTTTGCTTAATCTTTTTCATTTCCTCTGTCTTGAGTTGGGACTTTTTAGGGACATAATGTTGTATGAGTGCCTTTTTGATACATTTCCTCAAATGAAACACGATTCATCCACTTTAGGTAAGCGATTCAAATTCATTACCTTTCATTTAAGATTTAGTTGATTTTCATGATGATTTATGTGTGGAATAATTTAATTTATTGATATATATGATAGTTAGTATGGATTCATTAATTATTTTCCATACTTAATTGGGATTTCAATTGGAACAAGTTATGGAATTTCATAGTAAAATGGAAAATATTTTTTAAATTGTACATATTTCATTATTTGTGTTTGATAAAATTATATGGATGGGTTTCTTTGTGAAATATAAATGTTCTTTGGGATTTAGTGTAAATGGGTTTTTTAAAGTGAGAACCCATTTATGTTAAAGTGTTTACTTGTCATTAATGTGGTGGTTTTGATTTATAATCTGAAAATAGAATTTCACTTGAATTATTGGATGTGGTTGTTAATAATCGTTATTTCTCTTGAAACTATATTTGAATGAAGAAAAATTTATAGGGTTTTTTCCAAATTAATGTGATATAAGTGAAAATCTAGGTTATCAATCTTGAAAGTAGTTGTATGGAATCAGTATCGTTAGTAATTTTCTTGTGTTTTCATGATTGAAACCCTTATTATGTGGGTAGTTTATGATTTGTGAATATGTGGGTCATTTACATAATTTTTAAGAAATGTTTTATTTGTTTTACATGATGTTTACAGATTGGGATTATAATTCCAAGATGTTTTATAGTATTAAATTTGTAGTTTTATATGTAGTTTTTTAATTTTGGTTTTCTAAAAAGGAGGTGGCACGGTTTCATTCCTTTTGTATGATAACAATGATTAAATAGGATCAATGGTATTAAATGTAATTTTAAAATTATTTTATTGAAGGGGTTTACTTGTTGATGTAATTGTGTAAATGGTCATGTTATTTATGAAAATTTTTTATAATGGGTTATATGGTTAAGTGATCATGGGATGGAAAATTGGGAAAATGATAATTTTAAAGAACTATGAAAATGTGGTTTAATAGAAATGGTTACCCCTAATTATTATTTATAATGTATTGGATAATGATGATGATGAGTCAATTATATGGTGATACATGTTTTTTCGGAGGACGAACATAGGGTAATGGTAATGGAATTCCTAAATATAAGGGTAATGGTCATGGATTTCAATTCATAGGCTTACTTGGGAAATATTCATGGGGTTCCTTAACTAAAGGTGTATTATCATTGAGGTTCGTACTCATGTTTTCTTGGGGAGTTGATATGGAATTCCAAAGCCCAAGTGTTATATACATGGAAATCCATACATAGGTTGAGAGGGTCAGACATGGTGTTCTAAACCCTGATTTTACATATGGATCATGTATTATCACTGGACGAAGTAGGATTGATGAAAACGGGTGAAACATGAAAAAAGGGAGAAATGTATTCAAAGTGGAATTATTGGTTGGCATTATTTTTAAATGTTTTAAATTATCTATGGGTTGATTATTCAAAATTATGGTATTTATAAAAGAGTAATGTTTAGCATGTCAAATTTTCTTAGTGCATGGTAAAACCTCATTATTTCATGTCTTGAAATGTTTTTTTTTTTGAGAAAGTTATCACCCATATTTGGTTTTTCATATATTATGTAGTAAAAAATGAAAACATATTTTTTCAATTATTTGAAATCTATAAAACTCAGTTTATGTATTATAAGTAATGAATTGTATTCCTAGTGGTTTTATACTAGATTCGACTCACCTGGACATAATCACATTGGTGTTTACTATTTTATAACATTTGTAGGTTTTCTATGTTAAGGATTACATGTGGAATCTCATTCCATCTTACTTAATAATCAGGTGTGGTAAACATGATGGTGGTGGCCATAGATGCCCATATAGTTGGTGATCAGACCATCAATTTCATGTAACTGGTTTTTGAATGATTTTTAATGGTGTTTTATATCTTAATTTAGTTTTATCTTCTATTATATTCGTGTAAATGTGTTTTTGTTTATTTATAAGACATGTCTCTTGGATTTTATCTTGTTGTTTTTTTTGTTATTCCCTGTTTGGGTTTCTATATTTATTCCATATGTGTGAATCTCTCCTAAATGGTTATATATTATATCCTTGATGCTAGTCGTCAACATAAGGGAATTGGGGATGCTCCTCAGGTATGTACTGGGTAGGCTCGGTAATAAAATTGGTTGGTGTCATGGGTATGATGGTTACAACTTTAATGAAACACAATGTAAATAGATGATCGAAACTACTAACAAATGATGTTGAATGTATATAATAACAAAGTAACACACATGTATAATGTTTTCATAAATAAAGAGTATACAAGGTTATGTATATGAATAAGTTTATTAAATTAGAGATTAATATAATTATTTTTAATATGAAGGAGGTTAAGGCATGATCGTCGAAGTCAAAAAAATGGTATGAGAATATTTTTCTAAAATTAAACTTATTGAGAAATTTTTTATTTTTTAAACATTAAAAATCTATAATATGTGATGATTACTACCTAGTGAATGTTATTTAACAGATTCATGTAATTCATGGTGTTGGAATATCCATATAATGTTCTTTCTTCAAATTTAATTTGATTTAAATAAAAACAAGGTTGCAGGGGAATTTTTTAACACAACTCCCTTCATTGAGCTATCATGAAAATTCTTAAACATTTTTCTTAAAATATTTTTTCTTAATACATTAGATTTTATTTTCTTGTACTTATTTGCCTATCTAGTTTAATATTAACATTTAATTGAATCATTTTCCCTTGAAAAACTTATTTCTAAAAATATATGTCATTATTGAGAATAATTCTTATCCTATTTAATAATGGATTCCCCATATTTTCCAAATTTTATGTATACATTATATTTGAATGCGCAATAATGTATTACCTCATGTGATATATAAACATATATTCTACTATGTTGAACAAGTTTTTTTATTTCTCTATTTGTGATTTGGGATTTAAATAATGATACTTTAAATTATTGAAATTATTTTCTATCCTTGATCATTTATTTTATCATTCTCTCCAAATTTTCATGGGATATAATTTATGTTTTTTTCAAGGATCATTTATTGATGGTTCCATAAAAAATGAATAAAATTGAGTTGTTTTCACATAATATTTTAGAAATTATTGCTGAAAGTGAAATATAAATTTAGATTTTATGATATTATTTAATATTTTGTATAGAATTTATTTATAAAGATTTTTTAAATGAACACATCATTTCTTTGTAATGAATATTTTGTTAAATGAAATCTCATTTCCATGTTTTGAAAATGTTTTCTAAATAAACCCATGTTTTATTGATTTTAAAATTAAAAAGGGTATTTAATATTATTTTTTTATGTGATTTACCCAATGTAAATGAATATATATTTTCCATATATGTGAACATAATATATTCATTAGTATGATATTATATTATGATACCATAAAATTCATTTTCCTTGATAGATTATGTTCATTTTGGGTATTATATATTATTGGGTTAACAATTCTTTTGTAACATCCCAAATGTGTAATTAATAATAGATATTTTTATCTATGTCTATTTATGAATTATATATTGTTTTATAGGCTAAAAATGAGAATAAGTCCAATCTTAAGCATGGAATACACTAATATTCTTAAAAGATTGTTTTACTGCCTTTTGATGGAAACCATTTTTAAATAAAACTTTTGATACTTTTATAAGCTCTATTTGTCAAAATAAACATATTCTTTATTATTGGGACATTTATATTTACATAGGATGAATTTTTGGTATTTTTCTGACAATGTTCATTTTTTAATGAATAGTGAAAAATACTGCATTTAACATCAAAATTGCTTTTTCATCTAATTTAATTATATGGGTAGATTATCTTTTTAATTGGTATTAAAGTTTAATCTGAATATATTTTTACAATTTAATCCAATTGTGGTAATTTGGATTAATTTCCCTTTGGAATTGGGCATAAACTAATGCCAAACATTTCATAGATATTGTTTCAAAAAAAGCCGCTATTTGTTTTGACAACGAGAATTATTTTTAAATTAACTATTGAAATTTCTGTGTTTTGAATTTGGTAAAATGGATTAAATATTTGGAATCATAATTTCAAAATTATGTTATCAAGACTCTTTTGTTTTTGGACATTATGAATAGTAATGATGGTAATTATCTTTAGTTTTCTTGATTAATGTGTAATCGAGTAGTTAAGGATAATAAAATAATATCATAATAATAAAAAATGACACCAACATGTGTCCTAATTCTATTGGTTGTCTCATGGCCGACCATGGGATGCCTTGTGCCAAACTTGGGGACCCCATGGAATCACTTTTGTGTGAAAGTGACTTTTTATCTTTTTATTGTTAAAGAAAGTTAAATATAACAAAGAATGTATCACCTGAGTAAAACATTTTTAGTTTTGTCTACATAAATTCTATTTTGGACTATAAATATTCATTTGAAATATAAAACTATTTCCTACATCATAGTATTTTTTTTCATAATTTTTAGACATTAAATAAATTAAATTATTTATGACATCATGATGATGCATCGATTACCTCATTATTTAATGATTTAAATAAAATAAAACGATAATGTAAAATATAGGACCTAAACTTGTCAAAGACCTATTGGATGAGTATATTTCGAACCCTTCTCACGTTATCCTCAAAATCAATCAATGTGGGACCATTAAAATCCGAAGCTCATTTGAAAATAAAGTAACATTTTGTAACTTTCCAAGAGTGCCCCTCCTCTCCTCTTATAAAAGGCCCCCTCCTCTACCGCATTACCCACACTTCCAAAGCCTTTGGATCTTTCAAACCCTACCCATTGTGTCTCTCCACATCCATCTATAACTCTTAGAAGCCTAACTTTGGGCAGAAGTCTTCCCAAGGAAGCCTTTGAGCTCAAATCAATAAGAGTTACCCGATTTAAAGGTAGTGTCTTCTCTTGTGTTCTTATGTTTTATTTTGCTTCTCCAACCCCCTAAAATCTATTTATTCATTTATTTTGTAACAACTATATTATATTCAATATACTAGTATGTTTTTATAAGAATCATTCGATCTACACTTACACACACCTACATCTAATGGTTAAAGAACATACTGTTTCTGTGGATGGTGAATTTCGGCCTCACGAAATGATGATTGTTCAATATTCTTCTAACACTTTCAATGGTGGAAATTAATATCTCAATATATTTATATGTGATATATAATATTTTTATTTTTTCCTTAAGATTCTGTATTTTTCATTTATGGCATACCTTTATGGCTTCCATTATGGGTATACGCGATATCTTTATTTTAGGAAGTGCGGACTACCGCCCCCTCAAAGTGATTTGATTCGTTAATACCATATGTGGTATGTATAAAGGATAGATTTAATGATATTATATACGATACCATACTAGAATTATAATACTATTATTTATTATTATCTTTTAATTCCATTAAAGTATGAGATATAAATGAAAGTAGTGTTCATGCGTACGTACGGCTTACCGTCTCCATGAACGGTGCATTTCATTTCTCATCCCCAAATGTAATGTACTATTATAAGTACATATATATAATGGATATATATGATTTATGTTACATCTAAATGATGAATATAATTCTGGAATTAAAATATACATATCGCTCATTTAGTTTTAATTCCATTAATATGACATAGAAATGAAAGTAGCGTTCATCCGTACGTACGGCTTACCGTCTCCATAAACGGTGCATTTCATTTCTTACCTCTATATGATTATGTAATATTAAAAATTCATTTATATGTTGGATATATATGATATATATGGAATCTACATCATGAATATCATTCTTGAGATAATGGATATTTGACAACGTGAACAACTTGTAAATATAAGAAGTTCATTTTTGACTCAAGTACCAATGATCGTTAAAATGACCGTTATTAACTTAAATAATTGCATAGTGTTCATGACATGGTAATAAGTCATATAAAAGGAATAATGAACTTGAAAAAGGTTCTTAAGAAATTTTAAATTAACTCAAGTTTATTATTCAGGAGATTGAAGAACGATCGAGTCAAGTCGGACCTGAGGTATGGGACTTCGTCTCAATCTCCTTTCATTTAGGCATATTTTGTTTTATACACAACCTTTGTTTATACGGTGTACAAACCCCTTTGACTTTAACGGTTATCCAAAAGGAATCTTTTTTATACGATGCATTTTACTAAACGACAAAAGGGAATGTTTTTGTCATACGTATGCGGCGACAACAACTTCTCTACCTCCGTGACTATTATTTGAGTTTCGGCTTCCTCTACAAGACATACCAATTTTTTAAAAGAAAAATAAATACCATGTTTTAATTTTCATTTATATTTGTATCAGAAATGGTTTTCATAATGTTTTTATATCAATGTTTTGTATTGATATCTTGTGATTGAAAAGTGGAAATGTTATGTTTCCTTTATGCATGTTTTATGTGATATGATTATGTTATGGTTCTTGGGAATTATTATGATGATGGGTGGTTCTGTGAAAAACTAAGGGTGGGTGAGCCTGATAGAGCTCTCCAATGTATTGGGAAATGCGAAGGAGTTAAACGTTAAGGTCTTTCTGAAGAGATTTATGTAATATACTGTGATGGGTCTTCCAAACGTTACCAAGAGGTTTACTCCCTATGAAAGAATGTTATGAATGCTTCAAGTTACCTTTATGTCTTATGATTTCTATGATTTATTCATGATTTGATGAGGTATGTTAATGTTCTTATGTTTTATGAGTAATGTATGATTTCATTGATTCTTATGTATACATGTACTCATTTTTCCCTTCGATATTTTTATATCCCTTACTGAGCTTTTTATGCTCATCCCATGTTTTTGAAATGTATTTCACAGGTCAAGGGAAAGGTACATGATATGATGATAGTGTCAAGGAAGTGTCAAGAAAGAATCCATGTTTTATTTTAAATATGTATATGTAGTAGGTAAAAAATGAATACTATCTTTTATTGTAACCACTTTGTTTAAATGTGGGACTTAATGCATGTTTTATGATTTAATTCTATAAAACTCTAAACCTGAAATGATCCTCAAGGTGTATTATTGTATTATCTCGAGATAAAGTAATGTTTAAGGGTGGGTCCATATAGTTGGTATCAGAGGTTGGTTTATATAACTTTAGGAGTTAGAATTCTATTAAATGATTATACAAAAATATTTTTTTATGGTCAAATTGAAATGATATATCATTTGAAGATTACCATGTTGCTTCATCTAAGACATGTTTGTTCAGAATGGTTTTCTGCAGAGAAAACATGGAAGCAGTGCTAGGAAGGTATACAAAAGGAAATAACCTTCTGAATCAGCATCCTGTGATGGTCGGAATTAGAATTGAGCAGTTCACTACACTGATGGCTCAGTTGAATCAGGTGATAAATGGTGGTTGTGTTTATTGATGATATTTTGGTGTTTTTTAAAATTAAAGAGGATCATGAAAGAAATTTAAGGGTTATTTTTCAAACCTTGAAATAGAAGAAATTTTATGGGAAATTCAGGAAGTGTGCGTTATGGTTGCAACAAATTTCATTCCTTGGTCATATTGTTTCTAAAGATGGGATAACTGTTGATCCTGCAAAAACAAAGGTTGTGGATGAATGGCCATGACCCACAATTGTAACTGAGATTTGTAGTTTCCCTGGTTTGGCAGGCTATTACCAAAGGTTTGTTAGAAATTTTTCATGGTTATCTAGTCTAATGGCTAAGCTAACTCGGATGGGTGTTAAGTTTATCTGAACAAAAGAATGTGATGATTGTTTTCAGGAACTGAAATAAAGATTAGTGAATGCTCCAGTTTTGGCACTACCTTCCTGGAATGGGGAGTTTGTTATATAAAGTGATGCTTCATTGAAAGGACTTGGTTGTGTCCTAATGCAGAATGATAAGGTAATTGCTTATGCTTCACGTCAGTAGAAAACCCATGAGGTAAATTATCTTACACATGATTTGGCATTAGCTGCTCTTGTTTTCGCTTTAAAAATTTGGAGGCATTATTTGTATGGAGTAAAGTGTGAAATAAATATCGATCACAAAAGTTTAAATTATATATTCACTCAGAAATAATTGAACATGAGACAGAGGAGATGGCTAGAATTAATCAAGGATTATAATTATACAATTCATTACCATCCGTGAAAAGCTAATAAAGTGGCTGATGCTTTGAGTCGAAAGAGTAATGCTTCATTAACAATGTTGTGTTTGGAACATGATTCCATGGTTAAGAATTTGATGAAATTTGGCATATATGTTATTGGTGCCAGATGTTCTTCAGTTTTTTTTTCAGGTATCAGTGAAAATTTCTCTATCAGGAAAAATCAATCAAGCACATAAGCAACATAGCGAGTTTTAGAAAAAGGTAGAGATGGTTTAGAAGGGTACGTTTCCTGAATTCAATATTGATAATGATTGTGTTTTGATATTTGGGAATAGATTGTGTGTGCCATGTGTTTCACATTTGAAGAGATATTTGTTATGTGAAGCTCATAGTTCTCCGTTTTCAGTTAACCCTGGAAGTACTAAGATGTACAGAGATCTGCAGGAGTATTAATAGTGGGATGGAATGAAAAGAGATATTGCTGATTTCACTGTGAAGTGTTTGACTTGTCAGCAGGTTAAAGCAGAGCGGCAGTTACCGAAAGGGATACTTCATCCTTTACCATTTCCTGAGTGGAAATGGGAAAATATATCCATGTTCTTCGATGTGGGATTATAGAAGACACCTCAAGGTAATAATGAAATCTGGGTTATTGTTGATCTCTTTACTAAATATGCTCATTTCCTTACTATACGAGATACGTTTTCCCTATATCAACTTTCCCGTTTGTATCTTAAAAAGATAGTCAGGTTACATGGAGTTCTTCTCTCCATTGTATCTGATCGTGATCCCAGGATTACTTCTATCTTTTGAAAAGGCCTTCAGATGACGTTGGGTACTGAATTAAATTTTAGTACAGCTTTTCATCCTAAATCAGTTGGGAAGTCAGAACGAACGATCCAGACTTTGGAGGATATGTTACATGCTTGTTCGATGGATTATCAGGGAAGTTGGGACCAACATCTTTCTTTGTTTGAGTTTTCTTATAATAACAGTTTTCATTCTAGTATACAGATGGCACCATTTGAGGCGTTATATTGGAAGCGGTGTCGAACTCCAACTTCCTGGGATGAAATGTGTGAATGGAAGTTGATTCGACTGAAAGTGGTATAAGAGTTGGTAGAAAAAGTTCTGCTGATACAGAAACACATGAGAACAGCTCAAAGAAGGCCGAAGAGTTATGTAGACAACAGGAGGAAGGATATCTCTTTTGAGGTATGTGATCATGTTTTTCTCAAAGTATCACCATGGAAAAGTGTGATGCGATTTAGTAAAAAGGAAAGCCGAGTCCAAGGTTCATTGGACCATATGAAATTCTGGAGAGAGTTGGATCAGTTTCATACCGAGTGGATTTACCTCCGAGTTTATCTCAGGTACACAATGTTTTTCATGTATCGATGTTGAGAAAATATATGCCAGATCCATCTCATGTTTTGATTCCAGAGGTAGTTCAGCTGGAAGAGAACCTATCTTATGAGGAACAACTAGTCCAGATTTTTGACCACATGGAGCAAGTGTTACGGAATAAGGTGATTCCTCAGGTAAAGGTTTTGTGGAAAAACCAAATGATTGATGATGTAAAGACCCATAATATTCAATGGAATTTTTTTTCTAAATTTCTTTGGGATTTTACAAGAACGCGGTTTCTGACAGCACGTGATTCTGAGGCCCGGTGTGCCCGGAATCATTTTTGGAAGTTTGGCTCGGGTACGTTCAGTGAACGAACGTGCGGGTTTTTCTAACTGTTGAACCGGTGCACGGAATCGAATTCTGAGGGCACCGATGGAATCGCAACGCCGGTACTTTCTTAGAAACGCCTCTTCCGGAGTTGCGTTTGCTCGGGTGTGGTTTTTAATTTTTGGGGTTAAGTGAAGAAAATAAAATAAAGTGGGGCAACAACTTTATTTTTATTTCACTTAAAGCTACTTAAAACTGCGTAAGCTGCGTTGAAACGGATAAGGTGGAACCCAAAATATCCTACCCTCTTGGTAGGATATTTGTGAGGTGGGGCCCACACGATCCCCACCGTTTCTTTTCCCCTAAGTAACACACCGTAACCCCCCCCCCTCGTAATGAAAGTCAACTACAGTGTTTTCTAAAACTCTTAAATGCTCTTATTAAATGGACAGTTAAGTCGTTACCATTAATTCACCGAATTAATGGATCTTTTCATAACATGTTTTCAAACTGTTGGCATAGTAATAAAATAAGACCAACACATTTTCTTTTTGTTGGCGGGTTGATTGTTGAGAGGATTTGGAGAATTTGTCCCTTCTTTCCTCTTCACGAAGAACGCGAAGAACGCGAAGAATGCGAAGAACGCCGAACCCTCGGAGATCGACGACGTGACGCCGTGTTCCTCGACACCGAATATTCTCCTTCCATGACGCATCTTACACGACGTTCTTCCCCGCAACAATCTCTGATCATCAACTACTTGAGGTAGGAGATTTTAGATCTTTTAATTTATCCTTTGTGGATTTTATCCTTAACGTGGATTTAATTCGGGAAATTATATCTATATGTCTTCTTTAACCCCCGGAGATCGAAGAAGCGATGCCCTTCCGCGACTGGATGATCCTCTTCTTCTACGACGGTCAATTCTACGAAGAACACTCGTCTGATGACCACGACGAAGGTAGGGGTCGTTTTGAAAATGATTTTACCTATGTTTGTTTTCCTCCAAGGCAAGAACGCGGATCAACCAATTAACAAGTTGGTCCGCAGATTATTATTGCGGGTCATGGTTTATCAATTGCTGGGAATTATGGTGTTGTTTCAATCCGCTAACGCGGAGGGTACGGACCAACGAACAAGTCTGAACCCACTGCCATTTTGTTCTTGGTGTGCGGAACAGCAGATGACGAAAAAACGGGCCTCAGAGACGATTTGTTGATTCCACAGTGAAGAACGGGACCTGGGATGAGCTATAGTGCAGACGGAAATGGAATCGGACCACCAGAGCAACTCTGGTGGCCGATGGCGGCGGCGTTCGACAGACCCACGACCGCACGGGTCCGGCGATACACCGTACGCGGCCCTGCTGCGTCTGCTGACCAGGGGCGGCCCCACGCGGGGCCGCTGTGTTCTCTCGCGGGGGCAGCATGCCCCTCGCACCGCTCGGCTGTAATCGGCCGAGCCGACCCCGGTGGCCGGGCCGTGCATGCCGTGTCAGACCTAGACTCGGGTCGGGTCGACCCGGTTTGGGCAGACCCAGGGGGGGTTGGGCTGGGTCGGTCAGGGTCCAGACCCCCCGTTTTCAGACCTTTTCGGTCTTTCACTAATAACATGAGATATGGGCCTCTGAACGACGCGCCGTCAATGGCGATGCGATCCTTGGATCGAGACGGTCATTTCGGTATATTACACTCAAGGTTTCAGAATACCTTGGTTTCAGCCGAGTTGGTTCGGATACGAAACCAACCGGGCCCTCGGAGCCGAAACGCTTATAACTTGAGCTCCGGACGTCTGATTGGCGTGCCGTCGACTTTGATGGATTCCTCTAAGTGAGATGGATATTTTGGAATACTCCACCAGAGTTTTGGTTGCATTTGGATAGTGGTTGGGTTGGATTGCACCTGAAATCCAACCGGGCCCCAAGAACGGAAAAGCTCATATCTTTCAGACAAGACATCTGTTTGACGAACTGTCAGCAGCGTTGGTGATCACATAGAGAAACAATCCCTTTGAGTATACCATATGAGAGTTTGGGGTAGAGTTGAGTTACGTCCGGGTTGATTCGCACACAAAACCAACCAGGCCCCGGTGAAGAAAAGGCTAGTAACTCACAGACCGGGCGTCCGATTGACGCGTCGTCTGTTGTTTTGAGACCCCTATGACGAGGCGGTCCTTTGAGATACTTCTTCGTAGAACTTTGTGATACTTGTAGTATTGACCAGAAGCTCATGGAGTGGACCCTCCCGGATACAAGCGTGTGGAGTACGGAGACCGTGTAGCCGGCTGAGACCTGACGACTGCTTGACCGATCGACTCGGTGTGTTTCGGATAGCCCAGTGGGGAGCGCTTGGTTGTAGCGGCAGACCCACAGCGGACGAGCTCTTGGTTGTTGCGGCAGACCCGCGGTACTCAACAGTAGGGGTACCTATGGAGGCTATGAGGGGGAGAGCTTGGTTGTAGCGGCAGACCCACGACGGAAGAGTGCTTGGTTCTAGCGGCAGTCCCACGATACTCAACAGAAGGAGTACCTCTTGAGGCTATGAGGGGGAGCGCTTGGTTGCAGTGGTAGACCCATGGTGGGAAGTGCTTGGCTGTAGCAGTAGGCCCACAGTACTCGATAGGAGGAGTACCTCAGTAGTCTTAGGTCAGTGAGCAGTACCTCGGAGTCGTGATAGGACCACTGTACACTCCAGAGATGGGGCTCTTCAGCAGTTACAGTTCTGATAATGAAAATCCGGGTTTGAGCTGAGTCTATGACCTTCATGTTTACCTCACGATTGAGATGGGTTACTTGATAACTTAGGTATTTGTATGGGCATATACCTGAGTAGTGGTTATCCGTTGATTTCATAATCCTTGTGTTTCCTCATGATTGTGATGGGTTACATGATAACTGAGGTATATGTTTGGGCATATACCTAAGTAGAGGTTATCTGTTGAGATATTATTTGTGGATATCCTTGTTAGTTTTAGTGATACCTTGAGGGTCTCGGGGTCCCTATTGAGTACCGTTATACTAACCCCTACACGGGCTATGCTCGCACCTCTTTGTGTTGGTTGCAGACGACAGGCGGTGCTGATGGAGGCTGAGTGTTCGAGGACTGGACAGTACCCGGAGGTGGACTACACGACGAGTCAGTACCCGGAGGTGGACTACACGATGAGTCAGAATCCGGAGGTGGACTTCATAGCGAGACGACACTTGGAGGAGCTTGACTGGCAAGAGCGTTGTGGAGGCTATCTGTACATACCCTTCAGGTAGGATCCGTGGTGGACGATCCAGGAGGCGCACCATCTGCACCTACCCTTCAGGTAGGATCCGAGGAGGATGACCCAGGAGCCGCTTCTATCCTTCCAGCTGTTGTCTTTTTCTGTTGTACTTTGTTCAGCTGTATTTGTACTTTCATTTAGGTTTTTATTCTGGCCCATTTACCTTTCAGCACTTCTCTTTGTACTTAGTGTTTTAGTTCCGCTTGTACTCTGTGGTGTTTTGTTTACTTTCAATAAGGCAATGCCTTCCCAGTTATTGGGATTTATGCATTTGGTGCTAGTCTCCAGCCCCTGGCCTATGGAAGGCAGGCTTGGGGTAGTCACGGCACGGGCCCCGAGGACGTGTCGTGACAGAAGAGGTACCATGGGAATCTGAAAATGCATTGAGGGATAAATATCCCCACTTATTCGATAAGTAAATAAATTGTGGGGATGCAATTTTCTAATTGGTGAATGATGTAACATCCCAAGTATGTAATGAATAATATATATTTTTATCTATATCTATTTATTAATTATATAGTGTTTTAGATGCTTAAAATGATAATAAATTCAATCTTAAGCATGGAATACACTAATATTCTTAAAAGATTGCTTTACTGCATTTTGATGGAAAACCATTTTAAATCAAAATTTTGACAATTTTATAAGCTATATTTGTCAAAAAAACATATTATTTATTAATGGGACATTTAAATTTACATAGTATAAATTTTTAGTATTTTTCTGACAATGTTCATTTTTTAATAAATAGTGAAAAATACTGCATTTTACATCAAAACTGCTTTTTCATCTAATTTAATTATATGGTTAGATTATCTTTTTAATTTGTATTAAAGTGTAATATGATTATATTTTTACCATTTAATCCAATTTTGGTCATTTGGATTAAATTTACTTTGGAATTGGGCATAAACTAATGCCAAACATTTCATAGTTATTGTTTCAAAAAAACCCGCTATTTGTTTTGACAACGTGAATTATTTTTAAATTAATTATTGCAATTTCTGTGTTTGGGATTTTGTAAAATGGATTAGATATTTGGAATCAGAAGGTCCAAATTATTTAATTAAGACGCTTTTGTTTTTGGACATTATGAATAGTAACGATGGTAATTATCATTAGTTATCTTGATTAATGAGTAATCGGGTAGTTAAGGATAATAAAATATTATCATAATAATACGCAATGACACCAAAATGTGTCATAATGCTACTGTTTGTCTCATGGCCGACCATGGGATTCCTTGTGATATACTTGGGGACCCCATGGAATCACTTTTGTGTGAAAGTGTCTTTTTATCTTTTTATTGTTAAAGAAAGTTAAATATAACAAAGAATGTATCACCTGAGTAAAACATTTTTAATTTTGTCTATATAAATTATATTTTGGACTATAAATATTCGTTGAAAGATAAATATATTTCCTACATTATCGTATTTTTTTCATAATTTTTGAACAATAAATAAATTAAATTATTTATGACATCATGATGATTAAGCGATTCTCTCATTATATAGAGATTTAAATAAAATAAAATAATAATGTAAAATATAAGACCTAAACTTGTCAAAGACCTATTGGATGAATATATTTAGAACCCTTATCACCTTATCCTTGAAATAAATCAATGTGGGACCTTTAAAATCAGAAACTCATTTGAAAATAAAGTAACATTTTGTAACTTTCCAAGAGTGCCCCTCCTCTCCTTTTATAAAAGGCCCCCACCTCTACCTCCTCACCCACAATTAAAAATCCTTTGGATAGGCAAAAAGCTACCCATTTTGTCTCTGCACATCCCTCTCTAACTCATAGAATCCTCACTTTGGGCAGAAGTCCTCCCATGGAAGCCTTTGATCTCAAATCAAAAAGAGTTACCTGATTTAAAGGTAGTGTCTTCTCTTGTGTTCTTATGTTTTATTTTGCTTATTCAAACTCCTAACCTCTTTTTATTCATTTATTTTGTAAGAAATCTAGTATCTTCAATATACTAGGATGTTTTTATAAGAATCATTAGATCTACACTTAAACACACCTACATCTAATGGTTAAAGAACATACTGTTTCTGTGGATGGATAATTTCTGCCTCACAAAACGATGATTGTTCAATATTCTTCTAACACCTTAAAATGTGGCAATTAAGATGTCAATATATTTATATATGATATATAATATGTTTATGTTTTCCTTAAGCTTCTGTATTTTTCATTTATGGCATACCTTTATGGCTTCCATTATGGGTATACGTGATATCTTCATTTTAGGAAGTGCAGACTACCGCCCCCTCAAAGTGATTTGATTCGTTAATACCATATGTGGTACGTATAAAGGATAGATTTAATGATATTATATATGATAACATACTGGAATTATAATAATATTATGTATCATTATGTTTTAATTCCATTAAAGTATGAGATAGAAATGAAAGTAGCGTTCATGCATACGTACGACTTACCATCTCCATGAACGGTGCATTTCATTTCTCATCCCCAAATGTATAGTACTATTTTAAGTACATATATATAATTGATATATATGATTTATGTTACATATAAATGATGAATATAATTCTGGAATTTAAATATACATATCTCTCATTTAGTTTTAATTCCATTAATATGACATAGAAATGAAAATAGCGTTCATGCGTACGTACGGCTTACCGTCTCCATGAACGGTGCATTTCATTTCTTACCTCTAAATGATTATGTAATATTATAAATGCATGTATATACTATATATATATATGATATATATGGCATATACATCATGAATATCATTCTTGAGATAATGGATATTTGACTACATGAACAACTTGTAAATATAAGAAGTTCATTTTTGACTCAAGTACCAATGATCGTTAAAACGACCGTTATTAACTTAAAAAATTGCATAGTGTTCATGAAATAGTAATAAGTGATATAAAAGGAATAATTAACATTAAAAAGTTTCTTAATCAATTATAAATTAACTCCAGTTTATTATTCAAGAGATTAAAGAACGATCGAGTCAAGTCGGACCTGAGGTATAGGACATCGTCTCAATCTCCTTTCATTGAGGCATATTTTGTTTTATACACAACCTTCTTTTATACGGTGTATAAACCCCTTTTACTTTTACATTTATCCAAAAGGAATATTTTTTATATGAAGCATTTTACTAAATGACAGAAGGGAATGTCTTTGTCATACGTATGCGGTGACAACGACTTCTCCACCGACTTGACTATTATTTGAGTTTCGGCTTCCTCTATAAGCCATACCAATTTTTTAAAAGAAAAATAAATACCATGTTTTAATTTTCTTTTTTTATTTTAAATGGTTTTCATAATTTTTTTATACCAATTTGTTGTATTGATATCTTGTGATTTAAAAGTGGAAATGTTATGTTTCTTTTATGCATGTTTTATATGATACGATTATGTTATGGTTCTTGGGAATTATTATGAAGACAGGTGGTTCTGTGATAAACTAAGGGTGGGTGAGCCTGATATAGCTCTCCAATGCATTCGGTAACTCGAAGGAGTTAAACGTTAAGGTTTCTCCGAAGAGATTTAGGGAATATACTGTGATGGGTATTCCCAATGTAACCAAGAGGGTACTTCCCTACGCAAGAATGTTACGAATGCTTTAAGTTACCTTTATGTTTTATGATTTCTATGATTTATTCATTATTTTATGAGTTATGTTAAAGTAATTATGTTTTATGTGTAAAGTATGATTTCATTGATTCTTATGTATACATGTACTCATTTTTCCTTTCCATATTTTTATATCCCTTACTGAGTTATTTATGCTCATCCCATGTTTTTGAAATGTTTTTCACAGGTCAAGGGAAAGGTACATGATATGATGATAGTGTCAAGGAAGTGTCAAGAAAGAATCCATTTTTTATTTTAAATATGTTTCCGTTAATGGGAAAAAATGATTACTATCATTTATTGAAACCACTTTGTTTAAATGTGGGACTTAATGCATGTTTTATGATCTAATTCTCTAAAACTCTAAACCAGAAAAGATCTTCAAGGTGTATTCTTGTAACATCTTGAGATTAAGTAATGATTAAGGCTGGGGCCTTATATCTTTTATGTAATTATGTATGATTTTATTTTTATGAAAAAATAATGATAGATATACCATGGGTGACCACTAATTGTTCTCTAATAGAGTTTATAATTAATTAATCTCTATATATTTTTGATTACGATACCTTTCCATCATGACTTGGAAAAATTTTATTGTAACTTGTTGAAAAATAGTTGTAATATTTTTTATAACACATTCTCTATGAAATTTGCAGATATTCTAAAGAATATATAATATATGTTATATAGAAACACATTGAGGTTATGAATCATGTTCTTATATTCTTAATAAGCCCTGTGTTCTTGTGTCCATGTTCATATATTAAAAATCTTGTTTTATATATGATTTCATGATACTATGACATTTATTTCCATTGGCTAAAAACCATATTCGATGATTCATGGATTATTAATTCATATAATTTTTATGTATGTATATTTTATGATCTATTCTTATTCCCCAATTATATTCACATACTCATATGTTCATCCTATTTTAGTTTATGATCTTTGATTGTTATTTGTTTTTCATGCCCTTAACATTAATTTGATATACCGCTTATTATGATTTCAATTATCTATGTTATGATAAAAATTACGATATATGATTTTTCTAGAAGAGTATATTTTGTTATGATTTTGTGATAAATATTGAAGACATTTTATGGGATGAATTGTTCTTTTATATTGTTTATTAATTTCAATGATTTAAAAAAATATGTATTTTTCAGTAAATTAATTATAATAATCATATAAACTTATACAGTTAAAAGATCATCTGAATGTATTATAATGAAATATTTTCATTAAGTCATGTAATTATAGTTTAGTTATTTCTAGTCTGTAATATATCTCATATAAGAGAACATAGCTTATTTTGAATTATTAAAATACACATATCTAATGAGAAAAACCAATAATACTATTAGTATATATATTAACAACATAACTATATATATTGAATGAATGATACCTAACATGATATGTAAATATCCACTTTAGAAAAACCCATATGAACTATACATCTCTCAAAATCCGTGAGTATTAAAAGAATGAGACACCATGTATATCCACCTCTTTACATGTATATACATATTAATCTCGAATGGAAACATTCAACACTACCAACATGATCATCCAAACTCTACAAATCGTCATCATGTTTCAACTCTGATAAAGTCTCACAAACACTACTACCACTAACACCAACTCCAGTCCATGCATCATCTATACAAACACAATAGGTGTGGTAAGATATACTATTAATGTGTGAGAATAAACACGATTAGTAATATGCATCAAAAACCATAAATGGAAGTCAAAGAACCATGTAATCCCGGACACCAGAAGAAGTGGAACCAAAAATAATAATAGAATCTACATGTTCTCTCCTAGTATATGTCATATGGACATAAGGATGACCTAGTCATATATGAAATCTCACCCAATGGGGTTTATGTAATTTCAAAATACGGATTCATAAATTACTCTAACAATAAAGAAGGTTTAAGTAGATATCCTTGCTAAAAGTCACGCCTTGAAATAATCCATGAATTATTGATGGGTTAGTAGGCATAAGGAGTCTACATAATTCAGACACTTCATAACATAATAATAAATTGTTGGGGAAACCCTCACCTAATTGAGGCTTCTAAATTGTCTGATAGATTATCACACATTTTATCTATTAACTATCACACCACCATTCCAAAAACATAACAGGGAACCCACACCTTTCCCAAGAATAGTTTTTTCCAAAGGTAGTACTAAACAATAATTATCATAACAACTTATCCATTTTAAATCCCACATGTCTCAATAAAGACATAATGGGGGGACCCATGAATTAACATTTTATGTGTCGATCAAATGTTTAATGAACACTGATGGAGGAACTAATCCTCATCAATACATTCATGTTGGATAAGGGAGTATTGAACTCAATGGATAGTAGACCTGGACTTTTAGGAACCTAAGAATCCAATAAACATAGATAAACCAAACCCAAATAATGTCACTTATAGTAGTGGGGGATGTATTCCTCACCAAGAGAAGTGTCACTCAAGGGATTATTAAACATTATATGGAGGACTACTTATTTGTTAAAAATGTCATCAAATAATGGTGTACTAATTTTGGATCCTTTTCATATATTTTATAATAAAAGGAAAACTATTATTGAACTCATTTCATATTAATAATTTAATATGATTCTCTTTATTAATTTCTCTAAACATCATATATGTGTGATATCATGAGTAAAAATAAAATATATTATCATTTTCTATAAAAAAAAGTATTCTAATATTTCAAATTTTATTACACAATAAAATTCAATTTAATCATCTAAGATTATAGTATTTAAATTAATTTATATATTAGTTTAATACCTATTTCTCATAATACATAGAAATAATTTTCCAATATAAATATGTTCTGGGATGGGTCAACCACTCACAAGAAAACTGGACAAAGATCTATAATATCTCATTACTATCAAGTTATTTGTTATAAAATTGTTTAAACACTGTAAAATAGAAATTTGGTTTTAACCTAATGTATGGGATATTTTTATAGCCCAAGAAAAATAAAGCATACTAGAAATAAAAATAAGAAATAATGTGTTAAATTAGTGAAATATTTAATTTATTTTAATGTTGAAGTTGAAATGATTGAAGATACAATATCTATGTAAATAAGCAGCATAAAAATATTAGGGAGATGATATCAATTTGATTAATAAATGAGAGGGATTTTTAATTATATAATCATAAAATTTAATTCTTCTATTATTAAAAAAAATGAGATTAAATTTTACAAATATGTACAAAATTTTGTCCAACTAATACATTTTAGATTTCAAATTACAGAACGATAAGTTCTATACTGTGTCAAATGCATAATATAAACCTTCCCTTTGAAAATAATGATTATTTCATCATTGAGATCATATTTTCATTCAACCATGGTGTGCTACTTTCATTTATCAACATATTTCTTAAAATTTTTCTTCTGAAAGAAATATTTCTGAAAAAAATATATTTTTTTCAAGATCAAAAATTGAATATTTTTAATGAATTGAGAATATAATAACCACCTTGGAAAAAGGAATAGAGCAGTAAAAATTTTATGAAAATGAATTAATGAAATAATTATATATAAATGATTAATCAAATATTTATCTCATAGGGATGCTTATACCAGAATCATGTTTAGTTATGTAAAAGGTGTATTATTCATTATAAAAATAGAAAACTGAGAAAGTTGATATCTTCATTGAATGAAACCCTCTATTTCTTGTTGAATTTACATCCTCTATCAATCCATTAGAATCCACTACATTTCCCCCCTAGACTCTTAATATTTCCATCTATATTATTATGAATTAGTCGATCCTTCCCTAGCCATGATTTCCTTATTTTAATTAAAATGGTCTCCTAGTGAATTTTCATATAGTTAGTCCCTCCAATATCCAACCTGAATAGGGAATTTAGTGGATATCACTATTCACTACATTCGTTGTAGTGAATTTTCTTTGCCCTTTAAACAAAATATTCTTTCCACATGCATTAGAATTATATTCCATGAAATAAAAATTGAGAGATAATTTCAGCTCAATTTAATCATTAGTGTATTCTCTATAAATCCTTAGATTACTTCTCGTTATATTCCATTTCAATGTCTTAGGACCATTTTCATTGAATTCCAACAATGATTATATAGGGTTCTATATGTATTTAGATTTAATTCAATGACTAGAAGATCTATATAAAACATAAAATTTATAAAATTCCAAAATTTTATAAGGTATAATTTTCTCATATTCACTCAGAAATTACATTTATTAACCATAATTATCTATGTTTTATATTTTGGGATACTTATAAACTAGTTAGTGGGAGAGATGAAACTTCCACAATAATAGAATTAATCGAAATTTTATAAAAACAGCTCAGAATTACTCTTATATAAATAGAAATGACTCTAACACAATTATTGTTTCCCTTTTTCAAATGTCTTCACATTTACAAATTTTAAATCAACTCTGAAAACTTACACTCACTCAATTTGACATAACTCTTATGCATTGAATTTACATGATGAAATATTTTATTTCCACATAATATAAATTTTTAAAATCAGTAAATGGATATTTGCGTCAACCACTAGCTTTTACATATGAAATTAAAAAAAAATTAACACTTTTGAAAATATTTTATTACAAAAAAAATTTAATTGAAGACACATTAAAAATCGAACCATATTCATCAAAGATTCTGAAAAAATCAATAATTAGATAAAAAATGTTCCATGAAAAATTAATTTTTAATAAAAACATAGAGGATTGAAAATACAAACTAAAAAATTAATTACAAAATTTCTTAAAAAACAATTATAAATATATTTTCAGTAAGAATTATCAAAATGTTTTTTTATAATCTAAATGAATGTTAAGAAAAAATATTTTATGTTGTCGACCAAAAAAATTACATTTTGAGAACAATTTTGAGTGGTAGTTTTTTATATGAATGATCAATTATCGATATTTGTTCAATTATAAAAAATTTTGTACCAAAAAACTAGAATTTAATTAAATAAATAAATATAAAATGTATCAAAATAAAGATACATCAAATTAAACCACACATAAGAAATTTCATTTCCACAAGAAATAAGTTATACATATTCATTGAATGTTAATTTATATAAAAAATAAGGATTATGATGCATAAAATGGTGATATTTTCAAAAGGATTTTTCCTATTGAATATATCAAGTAAAAATGAATCATTATACCCTCAAAATGTATTTTCTTGTAAATAATTATGGTTTTTGCTTTAAATAGATTATTATATTTTGATATTTTGAAAGGAATTTCACAAAACCTCATTTTTGAAAGAATTTTTCATCGAAACATTTTTTCTCCTTGGTTACCGATAATACAAAACCCAAAACTAATCCATAACCAAGAATCTCAACATAATAAAATTCATAACATAATTACTCACATAGAATAAAAGATATAGTTATAGAATAACATTATTCAACTCAACCATTAGTTTAAACACACCTAGATCAACTAGGATTAGGTGTTCATTTCCAAAACCATATTAATGTAATGTATATCAATTTAAATAAAATTAGAAGATTCTAATTCAAATTAAAATTAAATATAAAATCCCAAAATTTTACATGAAAATATATTTTCAAGGGAGAAATTAAAATATGTTTCCGAATTGAATCCCTAGGGATATTAAAGGACTAACTACCTCAAATTATAAAAATAATCACTGAATTTCATGATACTTTTCTCCTACCATGTATGAATAATACTTCTCATGGATTTTCAGTTTTAAAATCATTTAATGAATATAAATTTTCACGCAATGATAAATTTTTAAACATATTAGAGACCTCTCCCCAATTCTTAAATCCAAACACTATCCCTAATGTTGAAATTAAATGTTTAAGGAGATATTAAAATAGTTTGTATTGAAAAACATTTTCAATTTCAAATTGTGAAAATCATGTGATTAGGTAATAAAAACACTCAAAATTGAATTTTTGTCAAATAATAATATCAAAAATATAACTAAAAAAATATATCATATAGATTCTAATGTTTTATATTCAAATTATAATTCTTATATTAAGTTGTGTTTAATTTTTTTTTTTTTATTATCAACAAGCATGCAAGGCCATAATTTTGACACACAAAGATATAAAAATAATAATAGTAACCATATTAAATTTACACTTTATTGTAGTAAAAAAACAATAATTTCACATTTATATTATCTATTATTGTCAGTAATAAAATATAAAGTTGTTTATAATTATAAAAAATAATATAAAATTGTAAAAAAATAAATAAAAATCCACTAATATAGAAGATTGAATATATTTGTTCAATAAAAAACACCTACATTTCTTATTCATTAGAAGTAATCCATTATTTCATATTTATATATGAAATAAATAAAATAGACTAAATTCTATTTATGAAATTTTAATCTCACAAAACACAACAATTGTATCATTTAAAATTGAATGTTATTAAAATTTTATCTAGTATTAATTATATAAAACCCTTGAATAACCAATTTATATGTTTCTCATGAAGTTCATAAAATCTACTCTAAATGGTGGTGAACAGTTTTTATAATATATTTATGAAAGTAGGGGAAAAAATATATATTTCTCATCTTTTCAAGCATCAAAAAATATATCCATAATATATTATATGGGTGAAAATGAATCTTCTCCATAGATGAAGTGTAAAACTAGCTTCATGTAGAGGAAAATAATAGTATTTTTATTAAAATTAAGAATAATAAATTATATAAAATCAAATACAAATTTAATGGGTCAAAACTGATGAATAAATGAGTTTAAATTATTTAGTTTAAATTTTTATATGCTCATGATTAAAGCAAAAACATAACATCCAAACCATCAAGATAAATGTTAATTTAATATTTGATCTGATAAAAAATATTTTCTCCTCCCTAACTATCTCAATATCTCCATTAATTGACAATCTAATTATTGTAAATATACCTAGCCACTTAAAAATTGTTTTTCCAGGATAGACTTCATGTAGGTGTTGAAAATAAACACTCTCTAGATATGTTTGAAACCCTTATTTTTAATGACAAAATCATGAAAATCCATCATTCAGTCTTTTACAAAAACATGAATATTAATTTGGTTATCTCATGATCTCATTCAAATCACTCAACTCTAATAACCTCTTTCCACCAACAACCTTAAATTCACAATTCCAAACTGTTATAACCCAAAAAATATATATGGTTTAATTCTATATGTAATGGCTTTATTTTGGATAGATAATTCAAAAAATAAAACATCTGAATGGGGGTCATTGAGAAAATTATCTAATCCCACAATTATTCATCATGTTTATAGACATTTCATTCCTAGAGATTTGAACATTCTCTATGAATATTTTTTTAATTTTATATTTGTAATCACATCCTTTTTACTAGAACATGGATGATAAAATATTCTATTTTGAGGAAAAATATCCCAATTATCCATTAAAAATTGAATTTATATATCTTAAAATGAGTTGAATTATTACTTATGAATCATTTATTAAAAGAAAATATTAAAAAGTTTCTATTCATATTGAATTTAATAACACCAGTAGAATGATTGTTTGGACGTTATAATACCTCATACCACTTATAAGAATAGTCTATGGCTAGCCGAATATACCCACTCCCTTAGAATATTATAATACTCCCCAAAAAATCCAATCCAAAAACATCAAATCTCTCAACCATCAAAATTAAATTTTTAGGAATGAAATGACATTGGCCCCAATATCCCGAAGCCGATGACTACATTATTACATTCACATTGTTACAAGGAATCACATCTCAAAGGATCGACTAGTATAGTATTTAAGGAGAAATAGATTACATAAATGATATCCATTTTTTATTTTTAAATGAAACTAAATCCTGAAAAATGTCAAAATATAGTATTCTTGAAACTCAATCGAAGAATTAAAATTTATATTTTTGGTAATGGAAACAAAATATGGATGCGATTAAATGCTCAATAAATGTTTAGTATAGTTGAAGCTATCAGGAATAAATAACAATAATCAACATGTAATGGTAGATAACTAAACATGTAGTCAATTTAAATAACTTGACAATCATTGTGAGATAAGGTAGTATCAATATAGAATGATAAAAACTGAAACACATTCCATTTAATAAATAAAATTATAATTAAATGAATCCATATATAATTTCATAGTGAGAATCACATTTATAATAATAATAACTAAATTATTCATGAGAGAAATGCTTAATTATAAGATTCCATGTCCCCCAGATACATGATACTTTAACCATCATGACATTTCAAAGGCGGGTTTTCATAATACTGGTTAATAACCCTCATGATTCTTCAAATGATTCATTTAATGTGACTACCAATGCATCAATGGGATATCAGAAACTAGGACACACTCATGTAATACCTATTAAAATCATTCCTCCTACATCAAATAATTAACATAATTTATAAAAAATGGGATATATCCCCAATTATCCATATTGTGTAAATGATATAGGATTAGTTATATTTCCCAATTATTTTAATATACTTAATTGTGAAATCTATTTGTAAAAATGGTATAAAGTTTATGAAATAATCATATTAACAACACCAGAATATGAAAATCTAAAATAAATTAAATTTCCATTGAATATGATTAAAATAAGGTGTTTTTATTCACAAGATAGGTAACAATCATAATTTAATAGAGGATTTTACAATAACTTTTACCACATGAAAAATTTCATGTCAAACCCCAATAGATAAAATAATTGAAATTAGAACTTTAAATAACATTCTTTATGAATTAATAATGATATTACATTTCAAGTGGAATTACATACACCACATAAAAGTGAATTGGTTCATAATAACAAATTAGGGTCAATAAAATGTAAATTGAGATGAAATCCCCTACCGCATGCTTCATTTTGATTGTACGTTATTCAAAATCAACATAGTAGTTTTAAACATGGTATTAACTTATATAAAAAAATATAAATATTTATAATACCATATATGATCCTTTTATAACATCTGATTACCTGTTAATTATTAATCATTCATTATTTTCATTGTTTTGGCTATCAATTTCATTTTATTGTATGTGTGTATTTTCCTAAAAAATATGGTTCCTACACATATTATAGTATTTAATAATATAAATAATAATAATTTTAATTCCCTGACCCAAGTTACCCAGAGTCAGTGCATTATTACATAACATTCGCATGATCACAAAAGATCAAATCTTGAAAGACTGATTAGTTTAGTATCCTTGGAAACAAAAGAAACATCCAAAAGTCTTACATTAAATGATAAAGTGAAAACATACAACAACATAATAATCATATTCCACACTCATATCCCCCCAGACTATCCCTGTAGGTCAGTCATAAAATACTTCTTCACATCCTGGGAAAAATAAAACATAGAAAGGGGTGACCACATATGCTCAGTAAGGAAAACAATATAGTGGAAAATTTCATAAATAAGAATAAACATTTAAGGGAATGTATAACTAAAACAAAATACATTTAAACTTGAACTTATTCATAATATAGAAAAAATAAAATGAAATAATTCCATTTACTTATTCACATGGTAATTTTACTAGTCAAATTATCACACACAATTCTAATAACCACTTTCATAATGATGGAATGCATAATTCCAGACTATCATAACCACATAGTCAAGGCCTTGTTCCAAGACTAAAAATAAGATTTTTTCATGGCATTATGCCAAGATAGTAGTTTGTCTCATGATGCCTACTGATGCATCGAGGAGCTATAGCAGGCACCACCCGTCACATACTAAGTCCAATGCATTCCTCATATGAACAAGTTTAAACATAACATATACATTCGTATTAAAACTAGCATTCAAAATGTGAATACTTTTTCCATAAACAATCAATGGTATAAAAATAGAACATCCACAGTAAAACTTATCACAAAACCTTCAATACTATATTGATGTTTTGTATCATAATAAATCAACATCAAATAAGCTTAAAATCTATCAATGAATGTTGATTTAGATTAAATCAAAACTATTTGAGGGAAATATATCTTTTTTAAAATCATTTAAAAGTCACATAATTATAAAATAAAACATTTACATTGAAAATATTCTTATAAGCTTGTATGGTAAGCATCGAAAATTTTATAATGCCGAAAAATAGCCACACACTTTGTATATGTAAAAAAACATTCTTACATTAATTTTGTCAAAAAGGTTAAAAGTACCTTGTTTGGACAACAACAGAATGATTCCTTTCAAACCATTTTATAAAAATTCAAACAAGGGTATAAATTACTTTAACCCATATTCTAGAAAATAGTTAAAATGTTTTGGAATACATTTTTAAGAAACAAGGATGTGGATGATAAAGAGGTCCCAGTATATAATTACGTATAAATAATCTCGGATAATGAAGAAATTGTGAAATTAACCTTTACCTTGTACTTTTCCTTGGTCAAGCATAGGTGAACCTCTTTTATAATGGTGAAATAATTTTTATTAAAGTATACATTAATCATATAAATTAAAATTATATCATATATGATCTTTTAACATCGCTTTGTTAATAATATCTTAGTGTTATCGTTGTTTCGGGTGTTAACGAATTCGTTTTCCTTTTTTATTATTGAATATGTGAGTCATATTTGTTATGGATGTGATGTATTTTATTAATATAAAGAATTTTTTCAAGTCGTTAAACAATATTTTTAATCATAGAATGAAAATTACTCTTAAATGTATATAATGGGGAATGTATCTAATCGTATTCGTGGAGACGGTAATCTGTACGTACACACGAGCGATAATATCATTCTTTTAATGTTAAAATAATTATAATTGGATTTTATATCACATATAAATATTCATTATCAGGTTATATTTATTATTTACCTCAATTACACTTCATTATTATACCCGTCTAAATTATAATGTTTTGAATAACAATTACACCACGACGTGGAGTCAGTAAGCCAAACATACGCATGTATGGTGACATGTCATTCAAAGGATGAATAGAATAATGAATTTGGTTGTAACATATTTATAATAACATCACAGTATATAGAATATACTGGATTTATTTTATAAGAATATAAACAACAACAAAAAAGGATGTGGAAGAAAAAAGGAACTTAAAAGTGGTGATAAAATATTTACATCTTTTTCGGGTTCGTTTGTTTGATTTTATCAAAAGAGCTCCATAAGTTAGATTTATGACTAAATTAATGCCTCTAGGTTGAAGGGAGTACAGTTTAGATGGAATCTGGGTAGAGGGTGGCCATGAAAAATGGCTTTGAAGGTATGAATTAGAGAGAAGGGTGTAGTGCCCGTTTATAAGAAGGGTGAGGGGCACCTTAGGAGAAGCTGAAAATATTATTTTATAATAAAATATTTTTCGGTTTATAATGTCTTTAAAATGGATTATTTAAAGGATATGGTGGGTATAGGTCAAAAACCACTCCACCAATAGGTTTTAGAAAGGTGTGGTTCATTATATTAAATTTATCTATTAGATTTAACTCTTAGTTAAATAGTTTGACATTTACTATGTCTCTTTGTATTTTTATATTATATGGTTAATAAACTTACTATATACTTCCAAGGGAACCCCAAATGGTTCATTAGTGATACAACTATAATCATATAAGTTTTTTGGACTAACCATATATTTTTAGGAACAAAATATAATTTAATAATATAATATTTTATTTTAAAAACTTGTTATGTCAATTTTGACACTATTTGTTATTTTGTTTTTGCTAAATTCATAACAGCATTATTCCTTCAGATAAAATTCATCTAACCACCTATAATACGTATTATTAACCTATAAAATTAGTGTAATTAATAAAAACTCTCAAATTACATTAATTTGGATATTTATAATATCAATTATTTTAATATTTCATTAATTAGGTAATTACTGCATCTTCATTGTGTCATAAATAAATTAAATTATTTAATATATAAACAATTTAAATAAAATACCATTATGTATGAAATATTTTTGGCTTTCTAATTTATATTTATAGTCTAATTTATCTTATGTGTATCTCTATATTAGTAATGTTTTAGTTATTAAACATTGATTTTAATTCTTTTAACTCTTCTTTGAAATAAATAATAATAAATGTAATTATCTAATCCACGTGGACCAAAGAGGTTCATATTTTATTCCTATGTTTTTTTGGTCTAGCTATACTTATCCAACCGAATTAGGAAATATGTTAGGGTAATAATAATATAATTTTTACCATTAATTACACTATTAACTTTTAACCGTGGAAAATAAAAGTAAAAAGTTACTATCCACCAGAAATTATTTTCATCTTATTGAACATAATTTTACTCATTGATAACAACCGTCACTCTCGTATTTTAGAAATTCTACTCATAGAAGTGTCAAAATTTTGTTTTGTGTGAATTTTCAAATTCTCATAGGAGGTGGGTAAAAGACGGTGAAAAGTTGAATAAAAATTTAATATATCTAAAATTATTATAAACTAACTCCAATAAATTACATTGAACATATATAGGTATTATGTATCTATTTTGACCTAAAATAAATAAAAATAAAAAATAATTATTTAAATATGAATTTTTTTAACTATAACTCAGTGTTTTTAACTATACATAAAAAATTGAAAATTTTCAGAAAAATACAAAAAATTCACCATTAGCTAATATTGATATTTTGAATCCAAAAATGAAGTCCATTTTGAAATATAAAATTTATAAAATTCAAAAAATTGGATATTACCATTCAGAATCACTAGTTTTATTGGTTGCGTTGTGATAGAACTCAAAGTTACGCTACTATATTATTCAAAGAGATGTGTACTATGAAAGATTGGGGTGATACATTCTCCCCTCCTTCAAATAATTTCGTCCTCCAAATTTCTAGAATATTACTGAATAAAATGTCTCGGGTGGTTCTTCATCAAAATTTCCTCGGGTTCCCACGTTGCCTCTTCCATCTTATGGTTTCTCCATAGAACTTTTACCAGACGAGTCATCCAGTTTATCAACACCTGTTCTCTGGTATTAAGAATCCTAACCGGCTCTTCACAATAAGACAAATTGGGTTTCAGTTCTACTTCCTCATAGGTGAGTACTTGAATTGGGTCAGGCATGTATTTTCTCAATATTGATATGTGGAACACATCTTTAACTTTGGAGATACTTGGTGGCATTGCCAACTATTAAGCTACAACCCCAATTTGTTCTAGAATTTCAAAATGTCCGATGTACCTAGGACTCAATTTTCCATTCTTACCAAAATGTATAACACCCTTCCATAGAGATACCTTCAAGAAAACATGATCTCCATCCTGAAATTTCAAATCCATCCTTCGGTTGTCAGCATAGCTCTTCTACCTACTTTGAGCTACTTTGATGTGGGTTTGGATAAAATTCACCTTTTCCATCGTTTTCCCCACAAGTTCTAGGCCTATGAGTTTTCTTTCACCGACATCATCCCAAAATGTTGGTGTGCTTAATCTCTATTCGTATAATGCATCATATGATGCCATTTGAATACATGAAACGAAGTAATTGTTATAGTAAAATTCTAAAAAAAGGTAAATATTGATCCCACGTACCTTGAAAGTCAAGTGAGCATGTTCTCAACATGTCTTCAAAGGTTTGAATAGTTTGTTCTGATTGTCCATCAGTTTGGGGGTGGTAGGAAGTGCACAAACAAAGTTCAGTATCAAGGGATTTCTGATGAATTTTCCAGAACCATGATGTCAAATGTGGATCACGATCAGAATCAATCGATATGGGTACTCCATGAATTATTAAAACTTCATTAATATATAGTCTTTTTAAACATTAAAGTGGTAAATCCTCTCTTATATCATGAAAATATGCGGACTTGGTAAGACGATCAACAATGACCCATATTGCATCATTCCTTCTAGGAGTCATCTTTAGTCCCATGACAAAGTCCATTGTAATATTATCCCATTTCCACTCTAGTATGGGAAGAGGTTGCATGACTCCTTGATAATAATTCCTTAAAGCATTCACTTGTTGACAAACCATACATCTTGACCCAATATCAGCAATCACCCTCTTCATGTTGTCCTACCAAAAATGTTCCTTCAAATATCTATACATTTTGGTTTCCCAGGGTTTATTGTGAAATTGGAACTATGAGCATCATCCAACAATTCACATTTTAGATCAGGTATCTCGGGAACACAAAGTCTCTTCCCAAATTTCAATATTCCATCTTCATACACAAAGTCACTCAATCTCCCATCATTCACATCATTAATCTTCATTTGAAACTTTTCATCATCAGTCTTAGATTTCTTTATCCTTTCTATTAAAGATGTTTTGGAAAACATTTGGAAAGGAATAGATGATTCCCCTTCCATGGTGATTCCCATATACATCATTACTAGATCCATGAATATAGGATCCTTTACAACTATCAACTTGTTCAGAACTCCATGTTCCTTTATACATGAAGAATCTTCCATTTTATTTGCCTTTCCTGAGAGGTAGTGTATCATGAAATCATAATCCTTGAGTCGTTCAAGACATCTCATTTGCCTCATGTTGAGTTTATTATGATTGAAAATATACATAAAACTCTTTTGATTAGTATAAATCTCACATTTTCACCATAGAAATAGTGTCTCCAACTCTTAAATGAAAATATAACATCTACAAACTCAAGATTATGAGTGGGATAGTTTTGCTCATGAATTTTCAGCTATCGTGATGCATAGGAAATAACTCTATCATTATGAATAAGGACACAACCATGTCTATTATTCGATGAATCACCATAAATAACACACCCATCATACCCTGATGGTAGTGTCATTATAGGGAATTAACTAATCTTCTCTTCAGTTCTTCAAAAATATTCTTCAAACAATTTTCTCCAAACAAATTTAACCCCTTTACATGGGAGATTTTTTAATGGGTTACCCAACCGGGAAAAATTCTGGACGAAACGTCGATAATAACCTGCTAAACCAATAAAACTGCGTACCTCAGTTATACTTGTTAATGATTGCCATTCATGGATTTCCTTGGTCTTTGAAAGATCAATGAAAATTACATCCTTAGAGACAATATAGCCAAGAAAATAATTCTCTTGAAGCTATAATTCATAGATTCTAAACTTCCCATATAATTTATGTCTTCTAAGAGTCCTCAAGATAATGCACAATTGATATTCATGATCTTTTTATATTTTGGTGTATACCAAGATTTAATCAATAAATACCATTACAAAGTCATCAAGATATTTCTTGAAAACCATATTCATTAGATCCATGAAGAGATAGGGTGCATTAGTCAATCCAAAAGGAATTAGTATAAATTCATAATTCCCATACCTAGTTCGAAATGTTGTCTTCGGAATGTCATCCTTCTTCACACACAACTGATGGTCTCCAGCTCGATGTTCAATCTTTGAAAAGTATTGAGCTCCATGCAGTTGGTCAAATAATCCATCAATGTGAGGTAAGGGATACTTGTTCATTATTGTTATTGCATTGATCTCACTGTCATTAATACAAAACCTCATAGATCCATCTCTCTTCTTAAAAAAAGGACAGGGGCTCCCCATAGAGAAACACAAGGGATAATAAATCCCCTATTACTCAATTACTCTAGTTTTTTCTTTAGTTACACGAATTCCACAATTTCTATTCTATAAGGGGTCCTCAATATTGGCCTTGATCTAGGAATTAATGAATTGGAAAACTCAATTTCTCATTCTGGAGGATGTCCGGGTAAATCTTCTGGATTCACATCAACATATTCTTTCATAATAGGTACATCCTCTATTTGAACATTCCATTCCTCACCCACAGTTATTTTATTCTCTTCATCCATAATAATTTAATTTAGCTGAGATATTGGGGGAGGATCTAGATAAGAATAAGGTGGTGACACTTCTCCTCTAAAGATAATATGTTTTTTATCATCATTATCAAAAATCGTAACCTCCTCCCTCTTACAATAAATCATTACATCATGGTCCAATATCTAATCTAAACCAAGGATTATATAAAATTCAATCATAGGTATGATGATGAGACCAGCAGATAAAGAACATTTATATGATCTAACAGGAATGGATTCAGAAGACTTTATTGTGATGATACTTTCCTTAAGAGTGTTAACTGACAACTCCCTAGTCCAATCAAATTGGAAATATATAATTTTCATAGCAAAATGGGAAGAAATAAAACAATTCTATGATCCATAATCAAATAAAACATTTTCTAAACTTGAGGAAACCATTAAATTACCTACCACCACATCTTTCATAACTTTTACCTCACTGGTAGTGACAGCATAATCGTGACCTTGATCCCTAGGACTTTTCTGAGGTAAGTTCCCCTGATGCTTAGGAAATTCATTTTCATAATGTCCTATCTCTCTACAATTGTAGCATTGAACATCAGTAGATTTCTTTTTCACCTTGCAATCACGATCATGGTGGCCTTTTTCTCCACACTTGTAACAGACTCCCATTCCCTTCAAGAAAGTACGGGGGCGTTTTTCCCACATTTACTACAAAATGGATATTCAACATTTCCCTTCTTCAATATATTTCCATTTCCAGAGTGATCAACAAATCTCTTCTTCTCTTCCTTTGATTTAAAGTCATATGACTTTGAGAATTCTTTTTCTGTATTGATAGCACAAGAGATAATATCTTCGTACGATGAGAGGGATTGTGAGAATAATGATCAATGGATAAATGGTATTAAACCATTAATGAAATGAGCAATCTTACTCCATGGGTTACATATATAATCTACATCATGCCTCACTAACTTTGTAAAGTTATCCTCATACTTTATTATATTCTCATCCTCCTTTCGCCTCAGACTCAGAAATTGTCATTCCATATCTTCTCGATGACATGAGGGAAGGATTTTTCTAATTAAATCTCTTTAAACTCCCCCATTCCTTATTTTATACTTCAAAATCTTCCTTTGTTTTTTGAATCAATGACCTTCTTTGATCAGCATCTCCAGTGAGGAGGTAAAATGCCATGATACCTTTTTCCCTTTCAATACTACCCAAGGCATTGAATATTTATTCTACGGAATTTATCAATTGCTCAACTACTAATGTATTTGTACTCCAATTGAATGTTTTTGGTTGTTACCTCATGAAGCGGTCTAAAATTTATCTTCCATGTTGTGGATGAGGGTTCTCCATACGGGTAATGTTATTATTCATAACCTGTGTGAGTTGTCCCAGTATAGTGATAAGTTGATCATAACTTATTGTATCACCATCTCCACTATAATTATCTGATCAGGTGGTAAATCCCTACATAGAGTGCATTCATTGATACAGATTACATTCATTCCACTAGACACCATTTCTAAACAAAGGCATATACTATATCAGTATTTGAATCGAAATACATAATTCGAAACTTGTAAAACACTTATCTTAAATTTAATAGTTTATTGATATATTCCATAATCATAAAAAAATGTTTTCATTGAGGAAATATATACTCATAAACCCTTCATAATGGTTTTTAATGAAAATGAGAAATATCCTAAGCATATCCCCTGGGAGTATCGTAACCAAGAGTGAAGCAAGGATTGTTGTCATGCACTAGTTCCCGTTTGAGTCTTGATCAAAGCGGTGTTTTCGGGTTTTACCCCTAGGTACAAATGTTCCACAACCACCTCTATCTGCTCGTATTCAGACAGGTACTTATTTCGTGAAAAAATCACAAAATCTATACAATACCAAAATTTTAGGAAGTTCTTCTATACTAATTCCCAAAGTATATCATAGGACTATGTGGCCTAATCAGATTTTATCTAAATATAGCTTCCAAGGATTGTAATAAACTTCTTCTGATACCAACTATAAAGCCCCGACCCCAGTTACCCAGTGTCGGTGAAATATTACATAACATTGGCATGATCACAAAAGATCATGTCTCAGAAACCGATTAGTTTAGTACCTTGTAAACACTAGATACATTCATAAGTCTTACATTACATGATAAAGTGAAAACCTACAACAACATAGTCTCTCTAGTACACACTCATATACACTTAGACTATCCCTACAGGTCAATCATAAAATACTTCTTCACATCCTGGGAAAAATAAAACATAGAAAGGGGTGAGCTCATATGCTCAGTAAGGATAACAATATAGTGGAATCTTTCATAAACAAGAATAAAAATTTAAGGCAATGTATAACTAAAACAAAATCCTTTTAAATGTGAACATCAGCATAATATGGAAAAATATAATGAAATAATCCCATTTATTTATTCACATGGATATTATAATAGTCTATTAATCATATGCAACACCAATAACCACTTTCATAATGATGAAATGCATAATGCCAGACTATCATAACCACATACTAAAGGCCTTGTTCCAAGACTAAAAATAAGATCTTGTCAAGGGCTTGTACCAAGACACTAGTTTGTCTTATGAGACCAACCGATGCATCAAGGAGCTATAGCGGCTCCACCCGTCACTTACTAAGTCCAATGCATTCATAATATGAATAGATTTAAACATAACATAAACATTCGTATTAAAACGAGCATAATAAATGTCCTTACTTTATCCATAAACCATGAATGATATAAAAAAAACATCCATAGTCAAATTTATCACAAAATCTTCAATACAATACGAATGTTTTGTATCATAATAAATAATCTTCAAATAAGCTTAAATTCCATCAATGGATGTTGATATAAATTAAATCAAAACTATTTTAGAGAAATATTTCTTTTTTGAAATCATTTTAAAGTCACATAATTATAAATTAAAACATTTACTTCGAAAATCTTTTTATAGTCTTGTAAAGGAAGATTTGATGATTTTATATCTTCGGAAAATAGCTTCACCCACCGTATAAGTTAAAAATTATTCTTACCTAAATTTTGTGGAAAATGTAAAAAGTACCATGTTTGGACAACGATGGAAATATTCATTTAAGACCATTTTATAAAAATTCAAAAAAAGGTTATAAATGTCTTTAACCCGTAGTCTAGTAAATAGTAAAAATGATTTCGAATACATTTTTTAAGAAACATGGATTTGATTGATAAAGAGGTCCCAGTAGATAATTATGTAGAAACAACCTCGAATAATGAAGAGATTTTGAAATTAACCCTTACCTTGTACGTTTACTTGGTCAAGGGTAGTTTAACCTCCTGTATAATGGTGAATGAATTGTTATTAAATTATACAATAATCATATACATTAATATGATATCATATATGATCTTTTATAATTTCTTTGTTAATAATATCTTAGTATTATCGTTGTTCAGGTGTTGAAAGATTTTTTTTCCTTTATATTCTTAGATATGTGAGTCATATTTGTTTTGTATGTGATGTATCATATTAATATACATAACTATATCAAGTCATTAAACAATATTTTTAATCATCTAGTTAAAATTATTCTTAATCGGATAAGATGGGGAATGAATCTTATCGTGTTCATGGAGACGGTAATCCGTACGTACGCCCAAGCGACAATATAATTAATTTGATATTAAAATAATTTATAATTTAATTGAATAGAATATCAACAGAATAATTATCATGTTATGTTTATTATTTACATCAATTACACATCATTTTTATACACATTTAAATAATAATTTATTGAATAACAATTACACCATGACGTGGAGACGCTAGGCCATATGTACACATGTTTGGTGACATGTCATTAAAAGTATGGATAGAATAATGAATTTGTTTGTACCATATTTATAATAACATCACAGTATATAGAAGACACTAGATTTATTATTTTATAACGGAAAAAAAGAAAAAGTATGTGGAAGAAGAAAGGAACTTGAAAGAGATGATGAAATATTTACCTCTTCTTCGGATTGTTCCTTTTGATTTGATCAAAAGGGCTGCAAAGTATTGCTTTTTGACTAAAGAAAGTATTCTAGTATGAATGAAGGATAGTTGAGAGGGTGTTTGGGAAGAGGATAGGCTAGCCAAATGGCTTAGAAGGTGTGAATTAGAGAGAAGGGGGAGTGCCCTTTTAATAGAGGGGTGAGGGGCACTTAGGAGTAGCTAGAAAACTTATTTTATAATAAAATAACGTTCTTTTTATAATTCCTCAAAAATAGATTATTTAAAGGGTAATGAGGGGATGGGTCGAAATCCACTCAACCAATTGGTTTTAGACCAGTTTGGGTAACTATATTAACATTAGCTTTTCAATTTAACTCTTAGTTAAATTGTTGGACATTTACAATGTCTCTTTGTATTTTTATATTATATGGTTAATAAACATAATATATACTTCCAGAAGAACCCCAAATGGTAAATTAATGACACACCTTTAATTATATATGTCTTTTTTCCAAAACATAGATTTTTAGGAATATAATATCATTTAATAATATAATATTTGTTTTAAAAACTCTTTTATTTAAATTTTGACACTATTTGGTATTTTGTTGTTACTAAATTTATAACAACATTATTTATTTGAAATAAATTCATCTAACCAACCATAATATGTCATAGTAACCTAGAAAAGTAGTCTAATTCATAAAGAGTCTCAAATTACATTTATTTGGATATCTATAATATTAATTATTTTAATATTTCATTAATTAGGTAATTGATGCATAATCATTGTGTCATAAATAAATTAAACTATTTAATGTCAAAAATATATATATATAATACCACTATGTAGGAAATATTACTACTTTTATAATGAATATTTATAATAATATTTAGATTATGTGTAACCCTATATTAATAATGTTTTAGTTATTAAACATTGATTTTAATTCTTTAAACTCTTATTTGTATTAAATAATAATAAATGTCCAAATATAATCCATGTGGACCATAGTGGTTCATATTTTATTACTATGGTTTTTTTGGTCGAACTATACTTATCCAATAGAATCATGACACGTATTAGTGTAATAATAATTTTATTTTTACCCTTAATTTCTCTATTTTCTTTATACTCTAGTAAATAAAACTAAAAAATAACTATTCACCAAAAATTATTTTCAACTTATTGAACTAAATTTTACTTACTTATATCAACCGTGTCTCTCAGATTTTTGAAATTTCACTCACAGAAATCGTAAAATTATGTTTTATGTGAATTTGCAAATTCTACTAGAAGGTGGGTAAGGGACGTTTAAAAGTTCAATAAAATTTTTATATATCTAAAATTATTACAAACTAACTCCAATGATTTAAATTGAAATTATATAGTTATTATGTGTCAGTTTTGACATAAAATACATTTAAATTAATTAAATAATTATTTAAATAAAAATTCAGTTTTAAACTATAACTTAGTGTTTTTCACTATTCATCAATAATTGAAAATTTTCAAAAAAATACCGAAAATTCAGACTATGATAATTTCAATATTACCAATCCAAAAATTTAGTCCACTTTGAAAGATAAAATTTTTAAAATTTTAAAATGTGGGTATTAATATTCACAACGGCTAGTTTGATTGGTTGCAGTGTGTTAGAACTCGATGTTGGGCTATTGTATTATTCAAAGAGACTCGTACCATGGATGCCTTGGGTGTTACAATAATAATTACGTAATTATAATAATTTTACATCAGTGTTATCATTAAATCATATAATAAATGATGGTAATGAATAATTATTTTTTAAGACCATGGAGATATCATGTCCTATGTATGCATGATTAACATTTTCATTTTCAACGATCATTATAGAAAGGGGGTAAGATATATTTTACCTTTAATTAGAGATAATAATATAATTAATATATTAATATATACTCATGTATATATAATTCATGTGGTGTAGTTACAAAAAGAGAGTCATATCACATTGTGAAGGTGGTAGTCCACATATACACGAATGATGTAATCATTATTACGTGAGTGAAAAGGAATGACAGAAAATGATATAAATTATCTCTATAGAATGATAAATATTTAATTAATATCATTATTTGTTAAGTATTATCATATATAATTTTTAACATTATCTTTATAACATTACATGTGAATCATTACTGAAAGATGAATCACATCACATTTTGAGGGGGTAGTCAGCCGCAAACACGAGTGACGTCATCATATCTTCTACGGAAAGGAAGATAAAAAAGTATATTTGATATAATCAATTAATAATATTGAATATGTTATAAATATTATATATATTCTTCGTATTAAACTTTTTACCCATCCTTGGATGGTGGAAATGAAAAAATTAACGACATCAGTTCACAATGTACTATTCCACCATACCATATAATGATGATTTTACAACGCATATTATTTTAGTGTATATATTTTTAGGAGGTGAATATATTATTTAAACATAATATTTTATTTAATATAATTTTTTAATTATATAATCATGTTTTAATAAAAATTTATTTAGGTTTAGATAGTAGAAATAAAAATATTTTCATCAGAATGTATTACCACTTCATTGTGTATTCTCATTAGGTTTAATCTAAAACATTGAATTGTTTTATCAATGATAAAATAAGTCTTCTATGATGAGGTTTGGGAATATATAATTTTATTCAGGTGGTATTTGTATGATTTTAATGGCTTTAATGGTTTTAATATGTGAGGGGAGGGAGTTCCCTTTTATAGTTGAGGTGGAGTGGCAATCTTGTTAATAATAATAAGTATTCACTATTGGCAGGTGAAAATTAACAAACTCCATAATTGAAAAATAAATGTTTTTAGGGAATACATGGACTAGATAAATCATCACAACTCATGTAAACATGTGTTTTAATCATTTTTACCTTAACATCTACGTTTCCTCATTTTTACCTTTTTTTGAATTTTCACTATTGTAACTAGTTTTTTTAACCTAGGTAATTTATGCTTTAAGACTACATTAAAGTGATAAATATTTAAAAATTTAGACAAAAAATTGGATATATTAAATTAAATTTATTAAATAAAAAATTGTTTTTGTTGATAATTAATTTTAACAGAAGCGTTTGTAATGTGAAAAAACATTGCTTTAGCCTTAATCGCACTAACAGAGTTTCTACTAATTAATCGTATATATATTAATTATAAAATAAATTTTGTCCACATAACAGGATAAATTATTATTTATTAAAATTTCAAAATCAATTGGTATAATATAATAGTTTTAGTAATTTTAAATAATTTAATAAAAATTAATTTATTATCAAATGATATTAATGTGCATTTTGACATTAATCATTTATTTTGAATTTAAAAATACAAATACAATAATGAAATTATAATATATTATTCTCAAAAACATTTAACATGATATCTTATTCCAATATATTAATTTAACACAATAAATCAATCAATTTAATTCACTTTTAATATTTTTGTATCATTTTTTATATTAATTTCTAACTAAATAATTACTACATTGAAATTTTATAATCATATTATATAATTTTTTAATTCATAGAAATTGAAATAAATATTATGAAAAAAATTAATTTTAAAATATTTTTTTTAACCAACCCTATGTTTTTTCCCTATCCAAAAGCTATATAGACATTTAAAGGAATAAAAATATATTTTTATCTTTTTCCAAACATAATTTATTATATGGGTCCTATTAAAATGAATGTGGAAATTAATTTCCATATTTCATATAATATTATATAAATGGTCAAAATAAACTCATTAAATAATATAAATTTATTATTTTAGGTTATTTTAAATTTTATCATTATGGTTTGACCCCTGAGAAAAACGAATTTTACCATAACTATGGAAGTTAATTTTTACTACATTCACTATTCATATTTTCTAAAAAATTATGGAAAAGTTATCTTAGATTATAAATTATTATGATTAAAAATATGTAATAAATTTTTCCAAATTGAATTAAAATAAGTTGAAAATTACACTTTAAAATTAATCCTGGAGATACGATGGGAACAATGGATTCATAATGTAAAAATATTCAAAAAAAAATTATTAATTTTATATAAATATTAGATATGAAAATTATTCCAATGAACTAAATTGTATTATTTTATAGAAAAATGAAATAATTTTACGTTAAAACCAATCCAAGATATAATTTGATGTTATAAATTATTAAAATTAAAATATAATTTAAAATTAAATTCCATTATGTTTCAATATTCATTAAAAAATTTAAATGTGTAAAAAAATTCATGAATTTTACCCAAGGATAATTTTTTTATTAAAATATAAAATATAAATAACAATTTACCAAATAATTGTTTTAAAATTTGTAAAAATTAATTTTAAATTATGTTCACAAAGTGTGACTAAAATATGATTTGATTAAACATGGTGTTCCAAGAATCAAAAGTTGTCAAAAAAATTAGAATTATTCAAATAGAAATATATTGTAACTTAATGGGTTGTTACATTCTATCCACATCAAAAAATATTCCTCACAATTTAATCGCTATTGTGGAAATCAATGGTTTGATATTTTAAAGTTATTTTAAAGAGGATTTCACATCGTAAAAGAATAAATAAAACACCCCCATAATGACAGAGAAATAGAAGTATGAATATCATATTTAATAATCAAATAACACGGATTCGAAGTATGAGAACATAAGTTAGAAATGAAAACATATAAATTGAAGAGAATTCTTACACCCAGGGGATTATATATAGTGATAAAGATCATAGTTCACATGAAATTGGGTGATCCATATATGTATAATAACCATATAACCATAAACGAATAGGTGTGGAAAGGTCTTTGACAACGTCTAAAATTTTGGTAATAAGATTAATTTTTGGTTTCAAGATTCATTTCCTAATGTTGAATAAATTTCATTGGAATATATGCTCACTTCAATTAATTCCATTTCATAAGAACAAAATCATATTTTGGTTGTGCCTTGATCGTGCTATAATTCATGTCTTACTTCGAAAATGAGTTTTGGGCGCCCAAAGCAATAAAATGAAATATTAATTAATGAAAATATCCCTAAGATAATGATAAGTTATTACTCTAATATCTTGTAATTATTTTTGATAAAATGGTCAGTATAGGTTATCTAATAAGTATAAATATTCATATAGTGAAGTAATACATAAATCTCTAAAACCACATCCAATGTTTAACATATACAAGTTAATAAAAAATTTCCATTAAAAACATAAAAAATATTATGTTCCAAAACCTTATAATTTTTTTCAACAAAATTCCAAATCAGATGCAATGTAGTTAGTAGTTTCCAATTTAATTTATCCATATCTGTCATCTCATTATCCCAACACCATTATCTCACCAGATTGAATGTATTAAGGGTTATGATTCCCTCAATGATTTTTTTCCAAAAAAAGTTCCTATGAATTCTGAATCACTTTTTTTAGTACTATTCAATACATTCTCTCAAATAAAAAATGAAATAGTACTGACGTATGATCCATATAAATTTCATACTTCTTAGGATTATGATACCATTTAAAAAATAAATTTAACAACATTTTTATGGGATCTAAATTCTAATGAATATTAGACATTTAACCTCAATTGTATTAAAAGAATAATATTTAACATGCGCCCATGTCTTTATTCGAGTTATATTCCTCTGAAACATGGGTCATTCATTTATATAATTACCCATATCCTTATAGTAGTTGCATTTAATATGGTAAAAAATTTTATTTCCCTTGAAATAAAGAGCATGGTGGCTTTTTCACTACACATAAATTTAAACACTTTTTCCTATTGAGTTTATACAAATTAATTTTCTCCCATAATTATCACATGTGGGAAAATAATTATTTCCTTTCATACATTTATCCACTATTTTCTATACCCTACCCATCTTTTATTTCTATACATTGAAGCCATAATCTAATAACCTGAATTTTTCCATGTATTTTCATAATTATATGGGAAATTAACGAGTCCATGAAAATTTTCAGTGTGTGATTCCAAGGCTCAGAGTGCCCAGAATGAATTTCTAAACATTTTTTTACGTACATTAATTAATTGTGTGAGAAGGTTTTTTGTCACTTTTGAACTGGTTATCATAATTGAAATATGAGAACACAGTTGAACAAGCAATGTCGATATTCTTTTAAGGAGTCATCCACCTCAACTATAGTAGGTTGAGTGTGGAAGTTAATTTTTCGTAATTTTCGTGGATGAAAATAAAATAAACTTTCATTGTTTTATTTTTTAAAATTGAAACCACCCATTTGAAATATAAAGGTGGGGACCACCCGTTCCTCTCATTTAATGGGAGGTGACTCTTGGTTTCTACTCCAAATTAAATGTGACAACAAAATTTAATTAATGTACCAACATTAATTAAATGAATAAACTTTATTTAATATGTTGTACCCTCATATTCTAGTTGGGGAATTTTTGGCAAAGAGAGAACTTGGGAAAGAAGAGCTTTTGGAGAAATAACTTCCTCAACAAAGAACACCCTCTCCAATGAAGAACTTCCTCTGGAAATGAAGAGTGAGGATGATGCACGAGCTCAGGTCGGGTCTTGTGGGAGAAAAAAACGCTAAAATCGCCATCAAAATCCCTTTCCTCGTGACACCTCCATCAGACGATCGAGTTAGGGGTTTTAATTTGAATTATGATTAAATTTATTAGTTAATTATTTATATTCTGGATTCACAACGGCGATGGCCAAACTAACATTGCCATAGTTTTGCACTAATACCTTGCCCCTATTTTGTTCTTCAATATTTTTTTGTGCGTTCTTTAATTCCAAATAATTAACAGTGCTGAGAACACAATTTTTTTTTGATCGTGACATATGGACGTGGAGCCCTCGACTTGAGGATCGCATATATTTTGTCTTCATATTTTATTCAGTCTTAGAAAACAGATGTGATGACCCATAGATGATGAGGGAGGATAGAACACCGATCGGCCTCATGGATGTTGGGAGGTGCATGTATGTGAAATCAGATGAGCAGGAGGCTACGGCCCATTGATCGTGGCGGTGCAGGGTGGCGGCCGACATACGACAGACAACTGGGCGGAGTAGCGGAACGCGCCCGCGCTGCCGATGAAGCAGAAGTCGGTGGCTGCCTGACCATGGCAGAGACCGAATAGCCGAACAGCTCCGGAAAGCTTATGCAGATCGGTGAGACCCACTCGGATCCTGTGGTGACATGGTAGGGCGTAATTGCACTATTATTTTGTCTTCTGAGCGGAAGGGGGCCGCTCCCCATCGGTGCTGGCTCGGGCAGACTACCTTCCCACTGCGGTCCGCACCGCGTGCCGTGCCAAGGGGGCCATGCCCAACAAGCTAGGCTGGCCCATCCCCATCACGGCCCGGGCCAGACCCGGACCGGTTCGGGTCGGCCCATGCTGGGTTGGACCAGACCTGGGCCCATCTGGACCCAGATACATCTTTATATCCATATCCTGAGAACCGGGAATCTGTTTGATGAACCGTCTAAAACACCATATTCCACATATCAATACATTCCTTTTGGTATAATAAAATTTAGTTTTGGATAAAGATAGAGTATGGCCGGGTCACATCCAACCTGAATCCAATCGGGCCCTAGGAACTAAAACGTTAATAACTTAGAGACTTCGTGTCTGATTGACTCATCGTCAGCTGATTTGGTCTCTTTTGACGAGACAGACCATTAGGATACTTCATCAATGGAATTAGTGGAAGTTGAAGTATCGAAAAATGGATTGAGAAGAAGATCCTCAGGGATTCAAGGACGCTTAGTGCGAGAACAGTGTGGATGGTTGTAACATGAAGAAAGAACAACGATCTTCCTCGGGTCAGCATCTATCACATCCTATGGGTGTCCCTACTCAGTGATCATGTGTGGGCTAGAGCATACCAATATTTTTTGGGTTAGTACTCAGCGATTCACTGTGGGTCAGTGCATACAGATCCTATGTGGGTCAGATCTTGTGTGGGTTAGCGGGGGTTAGTTACCTATCTATCCTATGAGGGTCAGCGAGGGTTAGTTACCTGTCAGTCATGTGTGGGTCAGAAGGAGTGCTACTTAAATGAATAATATGATCTAGTCTTACGACTAATAATCTGTACTTATGTACTTACATTATACAAGGTGTGAGATGAGTCTGTTACATGTGTGGTACTTCTACCTTTGTGGTCTTACCTGTGTGGTACATCTACCTGGGTGGTGTTACTTGTGGGGTACTTATACCTTCGTGGTGTTACCTGTGTGTTACTTCAACCATTTTGGTGTTACCTGAGTTGTACATCTACCTTCATGGTGTTACCTGTGTGGTTCTTCTAGGTTCGTGTTGTTACCTGTGTGGTACTTCTACATTCGTGGGGTTACCTATGTTGTACTTCTACCTTCATGGTGTTACCTTTGTGGTCTTCTTCCCTCTTGTGTGAGATGAGTATAACTTGATAACTTAGGTATATTTATGGGCATATACCTAATTAGAGTTCATTCCTATTTCTTTGTGCTTTGTGTTTATTCCTTTGTGGAACTCTAAGAGACCTACGATGGTCTCAGGGTCCCTACTAAGTATCAATATACTCACCCATGCACGAGATACGCCCCCACCATATTGTGTCTTGTGCAGACGATAGACAACGCTGACTGAGGACTAGGGTACCAGGACTGGAGGTTGTATGGAGGTGGACCTTAGACGAGGCGTACCATAGAGACGGCTGTTTGAGAGCTGTATCTACCCTTCAGATAGGACCCTTGGTGAATGTTCATAGGAACGGTTTCCAGTTTACTTTTACTTTTTAGTTTTACTTTCAATATCACGTTTTACTTGTACATTCTACTTGGGCTTGTATAATGGCCCCTTTTACTTACTTTACACACTCTTATTACTATTCATTTTACTTTTTTCTCGTATCCTACTGTGTGCTTGGTTGTATGAGTTACATGTTATAAAGGTAATGTGTTCCCACTTATAGGGATAAGCATCTCCTATGTTGGTCGCCAACCCCTGCCTACAGAAGGCGGGATTGGGGTATTAACAAAATGGGTCCAGGGAAATGGGTCATGAAAAATTGGTATCAGAGGAGTCAGTTCTACAGAAGAACATGGACTCTGATATTTTAATCAGTAATAGTTTTCAGTGTATGAGTTTGGTTATCAGTTTGCAGAATCCAGTGTTGGGCGATAGCCGACATATCCAAACACCAGGACACTGACATCTAATTTCTGACTCATTGCACAAAAACCCTGATTGCATGTGTGTTTTGAAAATTTTTCTTTATGATCACTTTTAGTCAGCTCACCAGGTATAATTTTTTTACTTTGGCGCACCAGTTTCATTTCAGGATGCCTCCATGATAAACCATCAAGGGTTTCAGTTAGAGTGTGTGATGACAGCCAACCGAGCAACGAGGCTTTGGTGTAGGTCCCCCTTACGACAATTTTACCATTGGGTGGTGTCCCAGCGGCACCCCTACCCATAAGGAGGGTGATGCCACCATCCCAAGCAGTAGAGGGTGCACTCCACTTGAGTGTGTTGCACGAGTTCCAATGCTAGAGGCCACCGAGGATCCAAGGCGAGAAGGACCCACAGTTTGATGAAGATTGGCTAGAGGTCATGGTTAGAGTCTTTCTACTAGTAAGGACACCAGCTAATCTCATGGCGATCCTTGACACTAGTTTAATTCATGAAACAACTGGAAGATGGTGGATCTTGATACTCCATGCTCATGATGAGGCAACTCTTGTCTGGGCGGATTTCAAAAGCCTTTTCAGGGCAGAGTTTGTTCTAGCGATATTACTCTCAGTGCGTATAAAATAGATTCTCTACTTGCAGTAGGGTAGCATGACCTTGGCTCAGTATTAAGTGAGGTTCACCGACTACTCATGCTACTCCACTGACATTGTTCGGGCACCTTTCTTTTTGGCCAGAACCTTTGAGCATGGGCTCAAATGGGATATTAGTTCTTTGAGGATTTTTCTCAGTATCTCGACGCATGCGGGAGTGTTAGAGGGAGCTCTCATAGTGGAGAGCTTCTTTTCTGAGTATTCACCGGTAGCGCGACCCACCACCGGACATTATATAGTACATTCATCAGCAGCTAGCAGTAGATAGATGTCACAATGGTCTAAGAGGACAAGACCTATGGCTAGAAGACCGCAGGATACATGGTCGGTGGTGAGGGACTATAATGATAGAGTAGGACAGGCAAGGAATATGCAATGTTACACAAGTGGCGGGTAGGTTCACATGGATCACGGCTGCCCGAACTACTATACGAACAACCAGTAGATGGTAGAAGGACCTCTTAGGTAAAGGAGAATATTTTATTGAAGATTTACATATGAAGGAGGTAGACATAGGGGAGGGGAAAGCCATGCAATAGGTGGTGGGGTGTTATTCGAGGTTCTATAGCCCCCACCACTAAGTGTTCTACCCTGAACACATGGATTAGGTGGACATGGATGGGCTCAGATTCAGGAAGCTATGGCCTATGACCATGGTGCTCTGGAGATAAAATGAGTTACAATATTTTTCTACTCCACCATAGCTTCAGTACTTATAGACACAATTTCCAGTCATTATTTTCTTCCCTCATCCCTCGTTCGGAGCTTCGAGAATCTGGTGGATCCGTTGGCTCGATCCCTAAAGCTAGAGACTCATAAAAAAGCTGATTCGACGATTACACCATAGTAATGGCAGTGTGAGATTACTCTGAGATATGAGAGCTATTACCGAGATCTTATAGTAGTGGCATCGAGGCCTTACGACGTAATGTTGGGTATTGATTGGTTATCCATAGTCCAAGATAAGATCGGCTATATTTGGTGCAATGTGCGGTGTGTTCACACAGATGGGACCCAGTTTTCCTTCAATAGAGGAAAGGGGACCTTTGTAGAACAATATGGTCTTTCCCGGAGTAGGGTGTTACCGATCACACATCAGTTGGATAGCCTTACCGTCGGAGCAGTTGATGTTGAGAGTATGAGATATCCTGTAGTGGTGGACTAGTACGCTGATGTATTCTCTAATGATATTTAGGGTCTACCTCTTCACAGAGAGGTGGATTTTATACATCAAATTGTACCCCAGGATTTCACCGATATCTTATAAAGCTTATTGGATGGCTCCCATAGAGCTTTGAGAGATAAGACTACAGCTGGATAAATTGAAGAGAAAGGGGTTCATTAGGCCAGTTGATTCTCCTTGAGACACCCTGAAATTGTTTTCTAAAAAGGAAGATGGGATTTTCAGACTCTGTGTGGTCCATCAGCGCCTGTAATAGGTGACGATGAAGAACAATTACCCACTACCGAGGATTGATGATCTTTTTTATCAGCCGAATGGACCACAATGGTTTTTGAAGATATTCCTATGGTCAGGCTATTACCACCTTAGGGTACTACAAGAGGATGTGTAAGAGATAGAAATCAGATCTCAGTATGACAAATATGATTTCTTGGTTATGAAATTTGGCATGACTGACGGCCCAGTAGTGTTCATGGGACTAATGGACAAAATCTTCAATCCATACCTCGATCGCTTTGTAGTAGTCTTCATCAATGACATCTTGATATACTCATAAATGGAGGAGGAGCATGACTATCATCTACAGATAGTTCTGGACACACTCCAATATCACTGGATTTATGGTATGATCTTGAACATCTAGTTTTGGATATGAAAGGTTAACATCCTATGAAATGTCTTCTTGGAGGCTAGAGTTGCGGTGGATCCAGCAATGATTGAGGATGTGCTTGCATAGGAGCCACCAAGGATTGTGACGGAGGTTCAGAGTTTCCTGTGATTGGCCAGTTACTACTAGACGATCATTCCTACATTTTCTATAGTTTAGGAACCCTTAACAGCATTGACGAAGAAGGGGAAACTATTCGTATGGTTTGAGAGATGCAAACGGAGTTTCCAAGAGATGAGGTAGAGACTAAATAGTGCCCCTATAATGAGGCGACCAGAGTAAGGCGTTGGGTACGTAGTCTACTACGACGCATCAGGGACCAAACTTCGATGTGTCCTAATCGAAGACCGAGTAGTGATTACATATGGTTCTCTACATATGGGACAACATGAGGAGAAATACGCTACCCATAACCTGAAGTTATCAGCAGTGGTCTTCGCTTTGAAAATATGGCGACATTACTTTATGGGTGAACATTTTAAAGATTACTCTGATTAGAAGAGTCTCATGTATATCTTCTCTCATAAGGACATAAACCTGAGGCAGTGTCATTGGCTAGAGTTCCTCCAGGAATATTACTTCGAGATAGTCTATACTCATGTGAAGGGGAATGTAGTAGTAGATGCACTCAGCATGAGATCTACTATAATGTTACTTAGTGAGGGGACGGAGCAGCTATTACTTTTTATGATTTCATATATGGATAGAGATGTTATATCTTATCTTCAGTTTCTTACAGTCACCCACCCCCACTCCTTCAATGAGTCAGGGAGGCGTAGCTGGGGGACACTGACTGCGAGGCTCGACGTGCACAGATTTCCACAGTACATGAAATTGATGAATTTTCTAAAGTTGGGGAGCATGTAAATCTCTAAATAAGATGTAATATGGTACCGATGGAACTAAGGGAGGAGGTGTTGTGGGTGTTATATACGTCCCCTCTAGAGGTACATTCAGAAGTGGTGAAGATGTACTAGGACCTTCGGCTCTAGCACTAATGATCGGGAATGATGATATCAGTAGTAGAGTTTTTCTAACGATGCCTCACTTTTCAGCCACTGAAGGCAGACCATCAGGTTCCGATAGGATTTTTTCAGCCATTAGCGGTGCCAGAGTGGAAGTGGGGTGGAATTTCCAAGGACTTCGTGATAGGACATCCCGGCATGTCCATGGGACATGATTCTATCTGGGTGATCATTGACTGACTCACCAAGTCAGCCAACTTCCTACCTATCAGAGAGAAGGGATCAGTAGAGGGCTTGGGACGCCTCTACGTACATGAGATATTACAGCTTCATGGGGTGCCACATATGATTGTCTCTGATCATGATGCATGTTTTACTTCCAGGTTATGGAAGGGGTTTCAGGAGGTATTCAATATATGGATTCCGTTGAGCACTGCCTTCCATCCTAAGACAGAGGGTCAGACATTACGGACCATTCAGACCCTCAGGGACAAGTTATGTGCTTGTATCCTTGAATTTGGATGCAGCAGGGAGTATCAATTTCCCTTAGTGATGTTCGCTTACAACAATAGCTTTCACTCCACTGTCATTATGGAAAAATCCATGTAGCTGTATGGTTGACCTTGCAGATCAACCTAGTGCTAGACTATCCTAGGGGAGTTAGCACTCATGGGACCAGATATGGTATGAGCTACCACAAAGATGGTGCAGATCATCTAGGATCAGATAAATAATGCATAGAGCATGCAGAAGTCTTATGATGAAAGGAGACGGAGGCCTCTGAAGTTCGAGGATGGTGAACATTATTTTTAAAGGTCTCACATCGACCATGTTTTTGGAGATTTGTCCAGGGTGGCAGGTTATCTCCAAGGTTCATCAGACCCTTTAAGGTCCAATATAAAGTTGGCGAGGTGGATTACAACTTAGCTCTTCTACCTCCATTGAACAGGGTGAACGATGTTTTACACGTATCCCAGTAGAGGAGGTATGTACATGATCCCTCTAAAATCATGGACTAGGGAAAAATAGGAATCGATTATGGGGTGACGTTTTGGAGGTTGTTGTGGAGATTGAGGATCTACAGAAGGGAGTCATTTGTGGATGGTCTATTCCTCTATGGTGCATTCGTTGGCAACACAGGAACCTCTAGGAGAGAACATTGGAGCGGGAGGCTCATATTCGTACATAGTACCCCCAATTGTTTTCCTAGTATGTGTTGTGGCTTTCAGGATGCAATTCCCTAAGGTGGGGAGAATGTAATGAACCAAATTTTCCATATTTTTTTTTATTATATTGGAAACTTATGAGTCAATGAAATTTTGACAGCGTGTGATTCGTGTCCGGGAGTTCCCTAACTGAATTTTTGAGATTTTTTTAATGTTTTTTCAGTAAACATGCGAGAAGTTTTTTGTAACTTTTGAACCGGTGCTCGGAATTGAAATTTTAGGATGCCGTTAAACATGTAGTGCATATTTTTTCTTAAGGAGACCTTCATCACAACCGTAGTAGGTCGAGGGTGGAAATTAGTTTAGTGTAATTTTGCGTGGGTGAAAATAAAATATAAATACTTTATTTTATTTTTAATATTGAAACATCCCATTTGAAAAATAAATGTGGGGACCACTCGAACCTCTTTTTTAAGGGGAGGTGACTCTTGGTTTCTTACCCAATTAAATGTTCCACATTAATTTAATTAATGTGCCAAAATTAATTAAATGAATATAGATAATTTAATATGTTTCCTCCTCATCTCTTGTTAGGGGAATTGTTGGCAATGAGAGAATGTGGCGAATGAGAGTCTTTGGGGAAATAACTCCATCAACGAAGAACACCATCTCCAACAAAGAACATCCTCTGGAAACAAAGAACGAGTTTGATGCATGAGATCAGGTAAGATCTTGCGGGAGTGAAAAACGACGATGTCACCATCAACATCTCTTTTTTCATGACACCTCAATCGAATGATTCAGGTAGGGGTTTTAATTAAAATAATTATTGAATTAATTGGTTAATTCATCATATTCTGGATTCAAAAAGACGATGGGAAAACTAACATGGCCATCGTTTTGATGTTATACATTTCCCCACATATGTTCTTCTCACATTCTTCATGCGTTGTTCAATGAAAAATAATTAATAGCACCAAAAACAGAATGTTTTTTTGGGTGCGATATATGGACGTAAATCCCTCGACTCGAGGATTGCAAATATGTTGTTGTCATATCTTTTCGAGCATTGAATGAAGTTGTGGTGACCCGTAGAAGTGGGGGTGGCCGGAACACCAGCCTATCGTCTGGATGTAGGGCAGCATGAATCCGCGCTGCCGGATGAGAAGGAGATGGCGAACCATCGGCCGCAGGGGAGAAGGGTGGCAGGTGAAATCTGGATGGCTGCGTAGCGAAGCGTCAACGCGAGTCCGTGCCGCCGGGGGAGCAGGAGGCCGCGACAGAGGCTGAAGAGTCGGTCAGTCATAGTGGATCGGCGGGACCCACTCGTGTCCTGCCATAACAGGGCATCGCCTAATGGCACTACCATTATATCTTCCAATTGTAAGGGTGACGCTACAATATTTCACTGGCTTGGGCAGCCCGCCAGCCCCCTCGGGTCGCACTACATGCCACCCAGCACACTGCACCAACGAGCCGCGCCCTACGGGACGGGTTGGGCCATCCTCTTCGCGGCCTGGGCAATCCAATGGCCCAGAAAGCTGGGCCCGCTGAGGCCGATGCCATCCGGGCCATACCCAAACCTGGCGGGCTGACCCAAACCGGGTTGGTTCAGCCGAGTCTAGGTCAGGTCGGACCCGTGCCCATATGGTCCTAGATACGCCAGTGTGACCATATCATGAGAACAACACATCCGATTGAAAAACCATCTACGACACCAGAATAATTGGATTGGAATGGTCCTTTTATTATACTCCACTTGAGTTTGGGATAATGATGGTGTATGTTCAGGTTGGATCGAACCGAAATCCAACCGGGCTTTTCGAAGAGAAATGTTATCAACTTAATGACCTAGAATCCGATTGACCTGTCGTCAGTTGAGTTTGGTCACTTTTGACGAGACGAAACTCTGGGATACTTCCTAATGTGTCTTTGTACTAGTTTATGTATCCACAAATGTATTTAGGTGTGGAACCTCATGGAAGCAAGCATTCCTAGTGTGGGAACCCTGTGGCTGGCTGTAACATGAAAAAAGAACAATGAGCCTGTGTGGGTCAGAATCTATCAAATCCTATCTCGGTCAACGATTAGCGATATTTTGTGGGTCAGTGAAAACTGATCCTTTGTGTGTCAGATCCTATGTGGTTCAGCGCTCAGTGATCCTTTGTGGGTTAGCGCATACCGATCTTATGTGGGTCAGATCCTGTGTGGGATAGCGAGGTTCAGTTACTTATTGATCCTGTGTGGGATAGCGGGGTTTACATGCATATAGATCCGGTGTGTGTCAGAAGCAGTGCAACTTAACAGAATAAGATAATCTATAATTAGGAATAATCATATGCTGTACTTATTTTATACTAGGTGTGAGCTGAGTCTGTTACCTATGTGGTACTTCTAACATCGTGGTGTTACGTGTGTGGTACTTCTACCTTCGTTGTGTTACCTGTGTGGTACATCTACCTTTGTGGTGTTACCTGAGTGGTAATTCTACCATCATGGTGTTACCTATTCGGTACATCTACTTTCGTGCTGTTACCTGTGAGGTAGATTTACCTTCATGGTGTTACCTTTGTGGTACTTCTACCTTCGTGGTGTTATCATTGTGGTATTCTTCCCTCTTGTGAGATGAGTATATCTTGATTACTTAGGTAGTAAGTATATTTGATTCCCATTGCTTTGTGGTTTGTGGTTATTACTTTTTGGAACTCTAGGATACCTACGGCGGTCTCAGGGTACCTACTCTGTATCGTTATACTCACCCTTGCATGGGCAACGCACAGACCTTGTTGTGTATTGTACAGATGATGGATATCGGGGACTAAGGACAAGGTTACTGGGACAAGAGGTTACACGAAGGAGGAACTCAGATGAGGAATACCGTATAGACATATGTCTAAGATTTGTACCTACACTTTAGGTTTGGAGGATGTTCCCAATATTTGTTTCTAGTTTTACTTGTACATTCCTATTTTACTTGTACTTTCTAGTTGGGATTGTATACTGGTCCCCCTTGACTTACTATAAACACTCTTCTTACGATTCAGTTTACATAGTGCACATATCCTATTCTGTTCTTGGTTGTGTGAGTTACTGGTTATAAATGAAATGTCTTCCTGGTTATAGGGATAAGCCTTTCCAGTTCTAGTCACCATGCCTAGCCTATGGAATGCGGGATTGGGGTAGTCCCTGCATGAGCCCCGGGGGATGGGTCATGACACATAAAAATAGGATCATTATTTCATTTAATTAATATAAAATGATATTATGTCCTCATATGATTAGAATATATATGATAATATATCCCTTCAATATATTGACTGAAAAAATTGAAGAAATGGTCATTCATACCTTTTAGAATATGTGAATTGATGTGGTTCCCATTTTCCCTTCAAAACACCATTTCTAAATGATGGTATACCCAATATTTGACCATATAATAATATAAAATAATGTATACTCCCCTAAATAGTGGAATACATAACATAAGTTAAACTCACAATCATAAACATAGTTTTTTTAGAATATCACTATTTAAAAATCCTTCATAATGGATTGTAAACAAAATGTGAATAATAATAATAATATCCCATAAGAGTGTCAAAAATAGTGAATAGAAAGTCATGTTTTCATGCACTAGGTTATTCTCTATTTAGGCCTGACACACCTTCTAGATATTTTACTCCTACGTACCTCTATTCTAGAACCACATCTACTAATCATATCAATATATAGAGTTATTTCGAAGAGAAGTCACATAATCAAAACATTATTAATATTTTAGTATTTCTAACTATCTATATTATATAATTATTTAATATGAATATGTCCCCTAATAAATTTCTTCAAAAATCTAGTTCCCATTGGTTAAACTAACCATTCTATGACGCCAACTGTAATGACCCTGACCCAGTAGCGTAGAGATGATCTTTTCTTTATTATATTGGAATAGATAAAAGGAATCACATCCTAAAGGATTTATCAGATTAATAATTTAGGAGAACAATATAACATACATGATACAAATTTTACATTGGGAAAAGAAAATAAATCATAACATAATCAAATGATTAATATCCATGAAACTCATCCCAGGAATTTAACTTAATATCCATGGGAAAGGGAAAAAATATGGCTATGATAAAATTATTAGTAAGGGTTAATTAGATTAGAAGATATCATTAATCGAGAACCATAATCATCAAGTAAAAATATATAAATTAATAAAAATTCCATTTAAATAAGTTGACTATCATGGTGAGACAAGGTAAAATCAATATGGAAATTTGAATAACTGTAAAACATGCCATTTAATCAATAAAAAGAGAATGAAATGAATTCATAGATAATGTCCTAGAAAAATATCATGGATAATAATATTATATGAATTATAAATGAATAAAATTATTAATTATTTCATTCAATGTTTTCTAGGAAATTATATCTTTTCAGTCAAGAACATTCACAAGACGTTTTAATTATACAAGCTAAAAACCCTTCTAATTGGGTAATTTTTTCATCTTATGAGACTACTGATGCATTGTGGGGATATATGTAATTGAGAACCACATAATTTATAACTATAAATATCATTTCACTTATATCTAATAATATATTTTATTTATAGATTTCTTCACTTATCATCAAGTATCTATATTTAGCGAAGGATAAGTATTTAGAAAAATTTCCCTATCTAACCAAATTACATTTATAGTGAATACAATACGTAAAAATGGTATAATGTTTTGGAAAAAAACATACTCATAATATATATATATATATATATATATATGTATTTATGATAATTTTAATTTACAATGAAAAATTATTACAATATAATTATTGTTTTAAGAGAAATTTAACAATTTCAAAAGAAATTGAGAATTCAAAATAAATTAGACCACATTGTAATTTTCATGTATAATCCACTTGAATAAAATATTTAAAATAAAACCTAAAATGAAATTTGGTATGAATTAATGATGATATTACATGTAATGGGGTATTATACCGATCAAATAAAAGTGAATTAATTCATAATAACAAATAATTCACAATGGAATGTAAATTGAGATGAAATACATTACCTTACACATATATTTGATTTTATGTTTTTAAACTCATATATAGTGGTCTTAGATGAGATATTAACTTATTCAAGAATACAATTAGAATTTATAATATCATATACTATCATATTATAATATCATATTATCCCATCATTAATAATAATTCATTATTTTTTTTTGGTGTTAATTTCCTTGTTTTCTTAAACAACGTTTGTCCTTAAATATCCAGTTCTTGAAATTATTATAGAGCTTCATAATACCCAGAATAATAATTATGAAATAATATTATTTTTATATATAAATTTTAATTTTAAATCCATAAATGATTAATGGTTTTGAGAAATAAATTATGTTACGATCATTGAGATAGTGGGTCGTACTAATGCAAAAGTAACATTTTCATTATCATCGATTAGTATAGAAAGTGGGTAAATAAAATTTTAACAATATATAAAGATATAAATATCATTAATACTATATTAAATACTTATATACATATATATATATATATCATACTTTTAGTGTGTTAATGAAAAGAGAGTCACAACGCGACATGAAGGTGGTAGTCCATACGTACACGAATGATGTTATCATCATTACCTAAATTAATAAAAAAGAAAAAATGATATATATTATATTTAAATTATGATAAATATTTAAATTGTGAAAAAATTATGTAATTTATAGTACATATAAAAATATACACTATCTTTATCACATTTCAAGTGAAGTGGTAGTGAAAGATTAATCAAATCGATTCGCTGGGTGTTAGTCCACTGTACACACAAGTGACGTTATCATTTCTCGTACAAAATAGAATATATATATATATATATTATTGAAAATAGTTTGATAAATATGTTTTAAATATCTTTTATCTAAATCATATCCACCATCATACCCAACCTTGAGAGGATGAAATGGGAAAAATAATAACATTGGCTCTCAAGGTGGTAGATTACCATACCCAGGAATGTTTATTTCATAACCCATTTGACATAATTGGAGATTCATTAATGTCATTAAATTACTTTAAAAACAAGTTAATATATATAATATAAAAATTTTATTATATCATCATTGATTAATAAAAAATAATAGAGGTGGAGAAAGAAGTAAAATAAAGATGTTCATTGAATACAATTATGTCTTCTTCGGGTATCCACTGTAGGTTTGTAGTAAATCATTGAAATGATGGATTTATAAAGAAAATAGGCCAGAAGTATGAGTTTTGATAATTTTTTATGTTATATGGTTTGGTTTTGGATGATCCTAATTTCATGAGGGGTGTGAATAATTGAAGGGATTGATTTTAATTTTACACTTGAGGGGAGTGACATTGTTGTAAATACTCAAAAGTTTTCAATATTGGGAGGTCAGTATTACATAAATTGGATCCCAAATTGACAAATTCGGGTTTATGAGGATGATATAGTTGAGAAAAAACTTCCAACACACAATGAATCTAATGTTTTAAAAAAATTTATTCCCTAACTTCTATGTTTACTTATTTAAAACATTTTGAGTTTTCACTAATGTAACTAGTTTTCAGACCTATTTAATTTATCCATTAAGTCAAATTTAATGTGTGAATTATAAAATAAATTATACCCATATATTATAATATTAATTAAAAATTATCAAATGATTATATTTGTTGTGTTGAAAATTACTTCTAACACAAACACATGCAACTTGAAAAAACCCCGCCTTAACCATAACCACACTAACATATTTTTTTAATAATTTTGGATCTATATATTAATCATAAAAGAAAAATTGTTCCTCAAGTGGGAAATAATTTATATTTATTAAAATTTTAAAATCACTAAGATGAATATTTTTTTAGTAATTTGAAATCATTTAATAACATATAATTTATTATATAATAACATTATTTTCAATTTGGAGAGTATACATGACATTTGAATTAAAAAATATCAATAAAATTATGGAATTTGAATATATTTTTCACACAACTGTGTATCATGATATATTCATCAGAAAAAATTATTTAACATTATAACATACTCAATTTACTTCACTTTTAATATTTTTAGTATCATTTTTTTCATTTAATTACAAACTAAATAATTACTTTGTTGACATTTATTATAAATTTTAAGTAATTATTTCATCTCTAAAAATTAATGGAAAATTAATATAATAAAATAAAATAATTTTATTTGAAAACAATACCTATAACCAAACTTATTTTTTTCAATTTCTAATCATTATAAAAAATTAAACTTATAAAATTATATTTTTATTGTTTTCTTTAAATAACTTATTATATGGGTTATATTCAAAGGAATTTGTAATGAAATTTTAATATTTCAGAAAATTTTATTGAAATGATTTAAATACCCATTAAATTAAAGTAAGATAATATTTCAGATCATTTTCACTCTTATCATGATTTTTTGACACCACGATAAACATATTTTTACCTTAACTGTCATAATTAATTTTTAATGCATTCACTGTTCATTTGGTTAAAAATTAATCTAACATTATTACGCATTATAAAATATTATGATTATAAATATAGAATACTTTTTTCCAAATTTAATTCACATAAATTGTAAATTTTAATATAATTTAATCTCATTTATGCGAGGAGAACATTTATTTTTTAAAGTAAAAATGTTCAAATGTTTACTTTGTTTTTATATGAAAATTCAATATGAAAATGATTCCAATGAAAAAATTTGGATGAATTGATATATAATTTGACTTTTTTAATTTAAACCCAATAAAATGAATTTAGTTTAACATTATCAATTATGTAAACTAAATGGTAGTTTAAAATTGAATTTCAGAATTTTTCAATATTAAACCAACAAATAAAACTTCTTAGAAAAATTTTAATACGTCATCATAAGATAAATTTAGAATTGTAATTGGAAAAATGAATTTAAATTTCTCAAATAATTTTTTTAAATTTCGTAAAAAATAAATTTTATTTATGTGCACATAGTTTGACTAAAATGTGTTTTTATTAAACCTACTATTTCATAAATCACAAGCTATCAAAAAAATTAAAATTATTATTAAAAAAATATCATAAATTATTGATGTTTTATAAGAATGATCTTCAATTTTTCCATGATTTTATATTCTTTTGTACCTATAAAATTTAGTAACTAAAATCCAAGAATATATAATGAGTGTTTAACAAAAGAATCCATCTTTTCAGAACATTTCAGTTATCCTCTCCCCAATTGGTGTACATCCCATGGTGATGAGTAGAAATAATATAAAATAGAAATAATCTCTTAATCACACATCTCATCAAAATCCAAAGAGTAAAACTCCTAAAATGTATTGGATGATCCCAGATGTAATAATTAAAATTAGAAATGACGTTTTTATCTATATTTGATTGAGATCACTCATTAGGATTCTTGAAAATATAAAATTTAGATGATCATCAAAATAAAATCAATGGTTTCTTTGAAATAGTGAGTATTCGATCATCTAGAAATAATGAATTGATATCGAGTGAATTATAATTCATATTATTGGGAAACCTTAAAAGGCGATCTATAAATTAATTTTCAAAACATTTATTTTTCTTTTTATATATATATAACCCAACTAATGAGTTGAAGATTTACCTCTTTCATGAAAAACAAAAAATTCATGGATGAATGATCTGTGAAGATAATGACTTCAGACATGATAAAATATAGACTTTTCAACTTAAGGGAAAACATAATAGCCAAAAACTCCTTATCATTTGTGATGTAGTTTACTTTGTAATAATATAGTAGTTTACTAGTGTAATACACCACATGAAAACTATTATACTTTATTTATAGAAAAATAACTTTTATAGATAGTTCACTAGCATCACAAATGATCTAAAAATGTAACTTCCAATCAAGGGTGGGCCAATATTTAATAAAACAATTGTTTTCCCCCAATTTCATCCTTATGTATCTCTTTCCCTTTATGTTTGTTTAATTAAAATTCCTCTACACTATTTTTATTCAGAATAGCTAAATTTATTTTAGCATCAAGTATATTTTCAATATTTATTGATTTAGTGATTTCAGTATTTGATTTTATTATTCTTAAAAATAGCGATTTTATACTTACTTATAATTTTCCATACCAATATCCTTGGTTTTAAAACTAGTACTAGTGGTAAAAACCATAATTTTTTCTCTATGGATGATCTCAATGGAATATATAAATTTAACTTATTCTATCCCACAAAATTTATATATCGATTTAAATATATTAACTTTACATATTATTCATCATATATTAAATTCTATGATTAGGATATTTCATCTCATCCTTATGTTTAGACTATTCAAAGTAAATTTTATTATGAATTTGGTGAATATTTTCTTATATATTCAGAAGATAATTTGAAGACTCATCTATATGTTTATCTTTATAATTTGTCATAAATTATTTCGGAACCAAAGGTAAGAATATACAAAAATACCAAACACTTTTTAAGAGAGGTTTTCTTTGCTACTATAACTAGTATTATATTAATTCGATAAGGGGTTACAATATCCCATCCTAGAACTATAGGGTTAAAAACATGAATTCTCATAGCACTATATAGGTAAATCAGCATTAGTGACAAATGATCAGGTGTTCCCAAACATCACATGGTTCTTACATATTATCTAAGTTAACCCTAATTATTATCATTTTAAATTATAATATCTTGATAATATTATATTTTAAAAATATCTATGATTATTTCATTCCTATGGATTTTTAGTCTCCTAAATAAATTACATTTATAGTTTTGGGAAAGTATGTTAACGATTTGTTTTAAATCCTCAACTATATTGTTAAAGAAATCACTATTTAATGATTGATCAGCAAAGGTATTATGGTAAAGTGAGAGACCATTTTAGAATTTATCTAGAACGAAGTGTAGAAAAAATTGATGGTTCTAAAATTACATAATAAGAACACTAAATATAATCCAATTCTTAGGGAATATCTATCCCTCATACATGTTAAAAATAATGTTTTAATACATATCCTTGGTTATCAATTATATTAGATAATATTTCATGAAAAAAATGTAAAATTTTTTCCCATGTGTCAAATATTCCTTCATACTACTTCTAATTAAAGGTTCTATAATTTCCATTAATGAAAAAGGGAAAAGCCTTATCGTGAGATCTTAAAAACATATTACATTCAATGATTGATATTAAACAATACAATAAAATACCATAATAAATTCTAAAGATCCATTATTAGGTAGATTATTATAAGATTGTGGAGAATAGATATATGATTACTTAATCTAATAATCTATATATTTAACAGTATTCCAAATATAATATGGGTTGCCCAAAATAATGGTTAATTAAAACTCTATATGTCTATATCCCTCTAAAACATGATTCAATGGTTGATATGGAATGATTGTTTTTCATTTGGGTTCATGACTCTTCAATTTAAATTTAATATTTATTTTTTATAGAAATAGAATGTTAATAATTATTTGGAAATATAGTCTCATTTTTTTTGACCATGTGTGCATTAACTAAACAGTTTTCCAATTCCCCCATAAATATCACTTCATGATATTAAATAATATGATTTTATAATATTTTATATGAATATATATTTAATATATTTATTATTTTGGAGCTTCAATTTTTTTCCTTTTGGACACAAGATTCCTTCCCCAAAAAATCCAAATTTTTTGATATATACTCAAAATGAAAATATTTATTTTAATGTCTCGTACATAGTTGTGCATTTGAAATCCACATCAATACAAATGGAAGGACAATTATTTTGACCGTAAAATAAGAACGTCAAACTCAAATATAGAAATCAATTAATATTTCTGACAATTTCTAATATAAATAACTATTGTGATGTGAAAGTGATGAAAATGATAATTTTTTATTATTTAAGCTAGTAAAATATATGTTAAGGTGGGTGGTGATATAGTAGGATAATGGATATAAGTGATTAATAATCTTTGTGAAATTTTTGTTTTCTAATTTTATAATGAAATTTATCAATTTTAAAGAAATCAAATTATACATGAACAACATTCATAGAAGTACATCAAACAAATTACATAGAGAATTCAATATATATATTGTTACATTATATAGTTTTCAAATAAAAAATTTAACCCATGTTTATGAAAATGGTTAAAATTTCATTACAATGATCAAATTATCATTAAATCTTAGTGTTTTACTCTTAATGAACGAAAATTTTCATATCAAATAAATTTATAATGAATAGTTCATAAACATTTTTTCCATTTTTCAACGAGGTCAACCATTATAGATTCTTAAATAATTTAAAAAATGTAAATATTTAATTGAGAATTGAAGAGAGTAGCATCTGTTGGGAATAAGTGGGTGATTCTATGTATCCTATGGATCATAGATATCCAATCCACTAGAAATTTTAATTCCTACAAACATAAAAATAGGTTCACATGCCTAAATTTCAATGTAATTTAAATTTAATGATAGAAACATCCCCTGCAAAGATGTACCAAAATTAGAAAGACTATGAACCCTACCCACAATTAAAATATGATCCTTGAATAAAACATAAGAAAAATAGAAAAAATGTAAATACAAAAAGTATATAAAGAACATAACGGATTAATATTCTTTTTATAATAAGTCATATGTTCATGGGAAAAACACCAATTCTTCCCTTTGAATTTTAATCATACGTTTCATGAATTAAAAAATATGTTACAATGAATATGTAATCTCAACATGCTCTTAAGATAAAAAATAATTAATTTCCACACATCCAATCATAGTACTATGATCCCACTCAATTATATAGTATGCTACAACCACTCAATTGGATACATCTGAATCCCAAAAATCATAGTCAACGTAACAGGAACAACACAATTGTAAAATTACAAATAGGTAGTTGATTTCTCAGATGAATTAATGTTCTTCATTTCTGTATCAAAACATAACAAATTTTGATGGTTTCGCCTCTTATAGGATATATTTTTATATTGTTTTCTAAATACTAAATATTTCCACCTTTTTACGAATGAAATTTTCATGAATTAAATATTTTGGAACTAAAACTATACTTCACATCCCATAAATCTCCCACATAATGAATTATTTTGTTGAACCATTGAAACCCTCCTAAAACATTTTAAAAATCAATCATCAAATAATTTTTTTCATAAAGTCTCCTATATTCACCTTATATTGAAGAAATTCCCAATGAGGTTCAATGTAACCACATAATTTATAGAACTATCACCCTGGTGTACATATGTAATGTATTATTGATATGGAATATATGTCAGATCCCTCTCTCCTTATCCACCAACATGTTATCGGTTCAGGTGTATGTTGGTCAATATGATCTTTCCTTAAATGGAATATAGAAGTATATTCCATGTGGATCCCACTCTGATTATCACAAAAATAGAATTCCTCTATAATGAATTTATCAAAACTTCTTCTGAAACCACACCATGTAAACCATGTAATTCCTAGAATCCATTTATTCCATGTACATTAATTCTATATTACATAATCTAACAATCAATTTTACTAACGGAATGCATCTATTAATTTATATTTTGTAGTTAAAAAACATGATATTCTCATATTAGCTTCTAAATATCTAGAAAACTAAATATAAACATAACTTTATAGAGAATAATATATCACAAATCAAAAATAAATATATTCAATTTATTTCAAGTAATATATAATAAGAATGAGATATTCTCATTACCCCTCTCTAGGGTTAAACGTAATGATACATTCAACTCCCATTGGAAAAAATATATATAGACTTGTAAAAATGATCATATAAATCAATATTATAACATCTAATAAGAATGTATTGTAATCTATGTGCCAAATCTGTTGTACGATTTCTAATTCATACAACTTGAAAAATTAATTGTTTTTTATAACAGGTGATGATATGGTCTTACATAAAAACATTACAAAGTATTCCATGACCTTCAAGATATAGTTTTTATGGGAAAACAGTAGTGTTCCATATCTAATATCCAATTTTATCTTTATCCAAAATATTTTCTTATAATATATGAGATCATTGATTTTTAATACTCCGTACAACATACTCTTCAACATTTACATTAATGAAACATTTGGAGCTGAAAGAATTATTCCATATATATAAAAGATTATTGTGCTGAACTCTTCATTATCCCACCACTTCTAATAAAATTTTATGATTTCTTTTTAACTTTTGAATTATTCAACCATCCTAAATATTTTGAATTTATGATTATATTATCTTGTTCCTTTTTATAATCCATAAATAATTTTCTTCATCTTATAAACATAATTCTAGTTTATATGTTATATGAATATTATTGGATGTTTAATGTAAATGTTGTTCACTAAATCAAAAAATAGTAAATAAATGATCACATGAACATGTTATAGGTATATTTATTCTAATTCAACAATTCTTAGATCTATTTTTACTTCTATATTTTTAATTACCTGTGAAAATATTTCCTAGAATTCATATCCTTTTTCATGAAAATAACTTTAACTTCTCTCATCCCTTGAAATAATTCATTCTATTGGCCTCTTATATTAAATAATAAACCCATTTTTTCATGAATTATCTATTCATTTTTATAATTCATTCAGTTTACAAGTTACATTTGATTTCAATAAAGTCATATCATCATCCATTAATAACTTACTTTTATTGATTCACTGAGTTTTTCCACTTCTTCCGGGTATTCGTGTTACACTATATCCCATAAATAAATAAATTTTATATCATCCTAAAACCATTAAACCAATCTTATAACCATATTTGATAACCTCAAATGACTTGGATTTCCTATATTCCATGGTTCTTCTCTATTTTCCAGTTCCCTAACTTTTGGTGATCACAATTGAGGTTGAAATGTTATTAATAATTCTATCATATATTTCAATGGTATTAATTATAGAGTAGTTGTGATTTTAGAATTATAATTGGAGTCCTTGAAAAGGTAAAATCTTATAATATTCTTACATATATTCACATGTAATTCAGTTTTTAATTTATATTATTCACTATTATTATTAGATAAGTTGTGATCCTTTCCTAGAACCATCTCATTGAAGTGAAATTCATTGATTTTAATAATATTCCTCAAGAAATAATCCCATTTTCTATAAACAAATTATTCATTTCTATATCTCACAAGGGAATACATTTTTTATTTTTTTAATTGAGCTTATATCAGTCCTCAGTATCTATATGAATGTGTAATAATAGTATTCATTTCTATATCTCACAAGTAAATACACTTTAATTAACTAATTTCCCTACAACCTTGGTACTTAATATTTTCAACAATTACTATTTATTAAGTTGTACATATTAACTAATATTATTTATCATGATTTTAAATATAAAATCAATTTTATCACAATCAATTTATAGTTGGGGATGAATTTAATTTAATATAAAACCTGCAAGTATGATTGAAATCATATTTAATAAAAATTTATTTTTCAAGGAAGAAATGATTTTATTCTAACATTATAATTTGTAACCATCATTATATAAATTTAAATTAATAAATATTTATAAATAATTTCAATTTTTATTTTAAATAATTTCCCATTATGGGGTTATTAATTAATTATAATTGAGAAACATTACAAATTTTAAAACACTTTTCATAAGAATACACATTGTTTTATAAAAATAAACATATAATAAAATCTCTTGTAATGATCATTAAAATAAAAATAATTCAATTAAATATAACTAAATAATAAATATGATAACTTGAAATAAAATTTAAATAAAATTTTACTATTTAATTTATTAAATTTTCAAAATAAATGAAAATTTTATATAAAAACAATATTTTTCACTCTTCACTAAAAAGTATATATTTTATAAAAAATAATTAATTACCTCTGTTGGTTAATTTAGAAATTATGATATAAAAATGGAGTAAAATTTATCAAATTTATTATATATATTTTATAGAAAATAATTATAATATTTTTGTAAAAATAATTAAACATCATTTTCTAATCAGACATATTTTGAAGAAAAAAATGACATTACCAAATTTTAATTTATTATTTTGAAGATATTTTTCATCATATTTTGGACACACACACATAGATATATATATATATATCATAATCTAGTTAATCCTACCTATATAGAAAAATTTATTGGAAGTGTTAAAATGGTCATATTTAAATAATCAGTTTTTGTTTGGGATCATTGTTTTGTATAACATATTCCATCGATCATAGTTTTCTTGTGAAATTACTCAAGATGCTACATTATTCTCCTTTTAATAAATTTCATCCTCATAGTTTAAACATGTCGTATGTAAAAAATGTTTTGACACATGAAAATTTATTTTTTGGAAAACAAATACATAAATAGAGTTCATTAAGCATCCTCATGAAATGAAAGAAAAGGAATCTTGAAGGTCATCATATAACATAGTTTCTCAGTAGGATAAATTTAGTGGAAATTGAATACATGGACATTGAAGATGAAAACCACAACAAATAACTAATTGAGTGTAATTGAGAACACATTTAGGATAAATTCAATGTCCAAAGAAACAATAAACCTATGATTAGTGAAAATTCTTTCAATTGATCAAAAATGATCATAATATGAAAAAATAATATATTAATGATTATTTTCCCAAATATAAGGAATTAATTTACTATTTATACAAATTAAATTAATGAATTATAGTTATTGTTAATTATAATATAATCCTTTAATCAATTTCTACTAAACCTCATCATTTATTCAAACAATGAGTACTTTTAAATAATAAAACTCACAAATGATATTCATGCTGAATTTGTTAAAGAATTTTCTTCATTATTCGTTTTCACTATAATTCCTGAGGTAGGTGGATTCCTTCTTGACTTCAATTTTTATGACATGATAGAGCAGGTTCAAATTTAATTAATTTCATGAAATTTATTGTGAATTTGGTGTTAAAATTATGGTATAAAACATATTTAGTGTTGGGTTTTGGATTTGTGAATTATAGAAATGGGTTGTGCAAACCAATTGGTTTTATTGATTTTAAAATATTGATTTTATTGTATGTATTGGTTGTATTTATGAAAAAATATACTTGAGGGGTTTTCAAAAAAAGAATGGGTTTTTTCATAGAATTTCTGATCAGAAAATATTTTGGAATAATGGATTGTTTGAGATCATGTTTTCAACGTGACCGTGAATAAGGGGCCTATATAATTGGTGTGCAACGAAATGTGGCACTAGATAGTGGGCATGTGTCATTGTTACAAAAGATAATTTACCATTTTGTGACATCATAGTGGATGTAAGAGAAACCAAATATGAGTAAAAAAATCATTGTGATGGTTTAATGTGTGTGTGTGTGAATCATGGGATAGGTATGCCAAAAAAATGATTTGAAATGGTTTAAATAATTTTTTGTTTCATTTTCATGGATTCTATTTTGGTTTGAATCATTTTGGAATTATTATATTCTTTTGAAATATATAAAATGGTTTTATATAATTTATTTTATATAAACGTGTTATCTTGTTTTATCCTAGTGGTTTGAGTAGGGAAATCATTTTGGGAAAACATTCTGATATTTATTACTCACACATGATTTGGAACATTGGTTCTATTGCATAATTTTTTATCAAGAAACAGGTAACGGTAATGTATCACCCTTCTTTAGTGGTGAATTGTGATACTTGATCATGGATTGTAGAGGTGGAGCATGGAGAATGTTGGGTGTTGTGGAGTTGTGTCCTTATAGTCTTGGAGTTTAATTGAGTTAGTTTTCCAATTTGGTACTCTGATTTTGGTTATGGTGTAGTTTGGTATCGTTTTAATTTGGTTTTACGTTGATTTTTATCAAATTATTATCATGCGTCGTATAGTTTTTGTTTGGTTATGAGTTTCTTGGGCATTGTTGTTTAATTTTCAATGGTAAAATCATCTCCCAATTTTATTAACGCTCTCGGCATTTATTTAATGCCTTTCTCATAATGGGGATGTCACTTAATGACATGTAACGATTTTAATTTGCCTCTAGCTAATAGAGAGGGGCATGAAGTTAAATAGTGTATCACATTGTCCTACAGAAAACATGCATGTCCCCAATGGATTATTTGTTGTCTGGTCATAAAAACAAACGTAGATAACCATGTACACACCTAAATATTACTATGTTTATAATGGTAATCCAAAACTTATTTCATATAATTTTCCACAAATATATCCCTCGAATCAAGGTTCATAGAGGGAAATGAATCAATGAGGCATGAAGAAACATGATATTTCCACTACTCTCAACAGAGTATCCCATTGACAATATCAAATATCATGAATAATCAAGGATATAAATAAACCAAAAATACTATAAAACTATTAAACAAGAATCAAAATTGATAAACACCTATCTCATAGGATTAAAAAAATACTCCACATCTATCAATGAATACTTGAAATCTAGGAAAACTAGTACATTCTAACCCAACTACCCATATAATATTAACAAATTTTCTAGTAGAGATATTAAAGAACATCAAGAGAGAAGATAAAACTTTCCACTCCATTAAAATCATGGGAAAGACTTTGAATTGTAGGGAAATTCCACTCTCATGTAAATAATTTATATTAATCTCTTGACTAATCCTGAAGGATTACTCAAAATTAATAAGATGAGAATTAAATCTACTAATTTCATTCAAAGTACATCAGACAAACACTCTAAATAAGAATGATTCGAGACAATCATTTCAAAACAAACCCATGTAAAGGGATGGAACCTTTTTCAAAAATGGTTTATTTAGAAAACCTCCAAGAATCATTTTAAAGGAGTTATAGAATAACCCATTTAAAATTAAGCATCATTCATTACATTAAAACACCAAAAGAGAAACATTTCAAAAATCATTCATTACTAGTTGGAACCTCCTAGTTCTTAAGAAAAATAATTAATCATGATTTAATTTCATATTTAATTACGTTATATGTGTTTATTTTTTTTAATGAAACCACCATACATGTCATAAAACTCACTCTTCTCAAAAGATAGAATCCTCTTGTGATTTATAATTATAATTTCAAAAATGATTTGATATTCTAAATTACATGTTTAATATAATCATGGGTTTTATCTTAAAAATGGAAACCTCCCCCATTATAGATTTATGGTACACTAATAATCCTTTTAAAACATTTAGTTGTTATTAGAGATATGAATCAAGGGTGTAACATTATTATATGTAAATTAATAATTTGTTTTAAAACAATTTTCTCCTATTTTTATTATTAATGAAATTTTTTTAATGAGGTGATCTAGAAAACAAGCATCAATTATCAAGAAAAAATATAAATATTCACTATTCAAACTAAAATCATTATCTTTGACATCACTTTTTCACTCATTAAACTAGTTATACTAACCAAGGAAAAATCATAGTATATCATAATGGTCAATCAAAAAAATCATTGACATCTATATATCCCTAGAACCAAAATAATTAATTACCATTAATTAGAGTCACCCAAAAAATCAAAAAATCAAGGGCTATACAATAACAATCAAAAGGATATGTACTAATGCTCGATAATTCCACATGGTTGACAACCGTGTACCAAGCATTCCCGAATAACCATAACATTTCCCAACTCATGTGTTTGATCACTAAATATTTTTTAGGCTATAAAATTTGACATCACATCATTTTTCCACTTTCTATTTACACTCCAAATCTAGAATATCCACCAAGGAAACCAATACATTCTCATAAGGGTCATTGTCCATCATATCAAAACATAAATCATGGGAAACATGAAATGATGGTAGAATTGTTAAATATAAATGATTTTCATGTCAAATCAATAAATTTAGTAACTAAGAACCTAAATTAAATTCACTCCTTGAGTGTATACATGTACTATTTTTAATGTACTAGTCCATATACAAATCCCAAGCAGTTTTATCACAATTTTGGATGCGTAATAGATCTGATACCATTTTGTAATGAACCATCTCTGGTAAACAAAACACATTAATCAAAATCATTCACATAATGGTCTAAATTGAATTTTATATCTCCATATATTGGTGAGAATCATTGTAGTATCAATAAACAAAAAATAGGGAATGATTTCTCCTACAAAGAAAACACAACATGTCTACTGTATAAAAAATTAATATAAACAACTAGAATACTATATAAAAGAAAAATGTTCAAAACAATGGGACCTAAAAAACAAATAAAAATGGATAATCCCATATGAAAAATAAACCATGACCAAATCTAACACTCTAGGTGACCATTTGTCCCCACAAACCCCACTCTCATTGAAGATGACAATAAACATGATAAGTTATTGAGCTGCATGATTCCCTTCCTTTTAACTGTATCCTACAATGCCAAATCTTTATAATCCTGAAGGCATATATATTGTTTTAGGAAAATGAACATTATAATACCATTATAAATATATAGAATATTTATCACCATGAAAAATTAGTTCTATATTTCAACAAATGAAAAGCCATAAAGCTATTTTAATTGAATTTTTTACATAAAATATACTTTTTTTCCTTTCAAAACTTATCATACTCAAATCCTAATGTATATGAAAATAAGAAAAGATTCTGAAATATACTTTTATAATTGAAAAAATTAATATCTCAAAAAACAATACAAGTTACATTGATTATATGTATTAATGAACACAAATGGGCTCTTGTCTATGGGAATACATAAATTGGACAAGATAGGAAGACTATCATGTATTAAATGAATAATATAATACTGATTCCTTCCATAGTATTTCAGTATCAAGTTTACCATTATCTTAAAAAACATATGGATGACCTAGTAATAAAACTTAGCTATACCACACCCACATCGTTTTCATATTTCGATAACCTAATGTATCTAAGGATTCCAAAATTATATGTCTGATCAAAATATTAAGGTAAACCATGCCCAAAATATTATAAAACATTTAAAAATTCAAATTACTCCCACTCTCAAGATTTAAAACCCATTTTAGGGTCCAATACATATTTGGATAATTTCATCAAACACTTTATTTGAATGAAACTATTTTTAAATAATGCCTTTTAAAAACCATTTTCCACTCCATCAGAAATTCCATTACCCAAAATTGAACTTATATATTTCAAATAAATGATTTTTACAATCCAAGATAGAGGAAAACAAAATAACATAAGGGCTTACATGTAAAAGCAACACTATATATAGACACCTACCTTATTAATAGTAGACACTTTTTCACCTTCAAAAAATAAAGATTGGAAAGGAAGCGATTAGGTCCTCACAAACCTATATTCATAAGAACATTATCAATTAAACATAAAACAATCTAGATCTAGTAATACCAACCCATTAGGGTTCCATTGAAATATTTTTAATAGGTACCAAAAAGATATCAAGAAAGAGGAAAAACATCAGATGTAAACTATAACATACATCAAAGTGATTTCCAAGAGTAATAGAGAAACCACAAATAACCAAGGGAGAACCTCCTAGAGAATCAATGAGAGGATAGTATGAGAATGAAGGATTAAAATGATATTAGAGTAAAACAATATCAAGGGTATCATGATAATATTCCATTTATAATAATCCAATATAGGCCTCATAGATAGCTTCCATAGTTATACAAAAAACATGCTAACCATGCAGTAGTTATTTCCCCTTGAAAACCAAAGTGCACGATTACTGGGGAATATCTTCATGGATAGAAAACCATTATCAATATATGTGACATTATTTTAATAGAAAACCTTTTGTACACAAAAAATTATATATGGGGAACATGTTTATAAAAAATAATTCTCAAAATGTGCATCTCACCATTAAAACCAACTATGTCATATCACATGGTTATTGCATGGTTACTACTAACTATTTGTATACCTTGTACCATGCATGCTCTTCTAAAATACTTAAATTATATATAACGATAAGAGAGATAAAATGAAACAAAAATAAAACATACATGTGCCATAAAGGGAATCACATCTTTGATACTAAATTACTGGATGATTTTTTTTAAAAACATACCTTATATCTTAATTTAGGTTAGAAATAGCTTTCATTTATATTAATATTTTTCAAATTGTATTATGAGAATCTCTTATGTAATTTTAAATGATTTGTAATGGTCATTTACTCCTGCCTTAGACATTCAGTATATAATATTAATGAGTATTTTTATATTTATCCAAAACAATTGCTTTTTTAATTTTTTAAAAATTGTGACAGGAATGTTATTTTTAATGTAGTTGGACTGAATTAATTTTCCTAACATTATGAACATAATTTAATATTTATATTCCTTAAATTGATTCAATGGGTTTTCAAACAAAATCATTTTTCAATTAAATTCTAATTTTTCAGTTTTTATATTAATATAAAAAGTGAATATTTTCTAAAATTTGAAAAATAATTTTTAAATTATTTATAACTTTTTTGACAATAATGATTAAGAAATTATTTAAAGAAAGTTCTTTTTTAAATTTCAATTATAATTTCTTCTATAATTCTCAAATGGATTTTCTTCGATAAAATTATTATATTTGAGTGAATTGATGGTATTATATCATCCTTTCATAAAAATGAATTATAAATTATTTTTAGATTATTAGTTTTCATATGATCATTATCTATATCAATCTACATTATTCATTGAATATTATTTTTCTCTATAAAGACCATATTTATAGTATCATGGGTGTATTTAGTATAAGTTTGAATACTTTAATATTGTCTCAACTATATAAAATGTCAATATATTGTTTTAATTGAAGGTAACATTTTATGAAATTTATTCATTTTTATGGGAAATAAAAGTGTTTCTTATTCTTGATTCAATATTTATATTTATGTATTGACAAAGAATATTTATTATATATTATATAGTTGATTAAATGTATGAGTAATTCAGTGTAAATATGTAAGTGAAAAGTGGATTGTAGTTATAGTTTAATACCAGAGACCCTACTATATTAAGTAAACACGGTATCCTAAATCATAAGACTGTCGATAATTAAATGATCTTTTATTCATAAGTATATTTAAAATTTTAATTTAAAATTTTTTATCTTATCAAAATAAACTTATTTTTTGAATTCATAATATTTAAATTGGATTAATATGTATTTTTTTTTAAAAAAATTATTTTTATATAAATATTACAATATATGATTCTAATAATTTTTTGTGTTTTATGCCAATTTTATTATATAATAAATTTATTAAACCATTTAATCAAATATATATATATATATATATATATTATAAATGAAATTATTCATTTTAAAATGTAAACCCTAACATTTCAAGAGAATAAAATTGGTTTAAATGTAATTTATGACCTAAAACACCATGTTATAAAGTAAATATAACACCTTATATGGAGTAAATAATTACTTTTAATCAAATTTAACCTTTTCAATAAATTGAAGAACATGTATCCCTGAATCAAAATAAAAATTAATATAGTACATCTTTTTAACATATCTGGTATGTTGGTGGGTGTGAATTTTACAATATAAATTATGAATATCATGGTTTTATATTATTTAGAAATTAAATTAGAGTCATTAAAAATAAAAATAAATATTATCTGAAAAAATTTATTTTTTATAATGGACAGTTTAGTCAGACATTGTGCACATAATTTAAAATTATTTTCTACCACTTTTAGAAAACATATTCGGTAAAATAAACATCATTCATGAAATCCTAATATAAAAATTATCATTGGATGAATTTTTGGTGTTTTTCTAAAACTTTTACATTTTTTATGAATAATAAAAAAATTTGAATGTAAATTAAAAACTGAATTTCATTTAAATAATATACAAGGTAAAATAAAATCTAAATTGGTTTTAATGTAAATTTAGTTAAATTAAATATATATCAATCTAATTTATATATTTAGAGTAATTTTTATAAAGAATTTTGACATAAAAAGTTTGTAAACATTTGAACATTTTCTCTTTGAAAACACACTTTCTCGACGCGTCTGTGAGATTAAATTTAAATTTAAAATTTTCAATTATACGAATGTAATTTTTTTAAATGAATAAAATATCATTAATTATAATAATATTTACTGTATAATAAGTTTTAATTAATTTCATTCCAAAATTAATAGTGAAAAAAAATACAAATTAGTTACCATTGTTAAGGTAAAAAAGTATTTACTGAGGTGTTAAACTTATCATATAAGGGATAAAATAATCTAAAAAAAGAATAAAATATATTTTATAGCCATATTAATACCCTATAATGACTAAGTATCTATAATAATACATTTTTTACCCTTTTTTTAGAAACACCTTTTTCTTTTCAAGAATTACTAGTGTTCCACTCACCTAAATTATAAAAGTATACCCCATCTCCTATCTTCATTACACATTAAATCATATTTGGTTCATCCAAGAACTATAAAAAATCACATTAAATCTTCCTTCAACCCATACTATATGAAATATTTTTTTCATAAATCCACCCTAGTGTGGAATTTTGTGCCAACCTCAGTAGGTTACTTTAAGAAGAGGTAATGATCATCTACTAGTGTTATTCTTTTATTTATTTATCAACCTCATTAAATTATTATTAAACCATGATTATATAATTACCTCATTATATTAAAAATTAATATACTATTTTATGATAATTTAATGACCATAAAACATCCTCACATATATCTAATGAGTTATGAAATCATCATTCATATGTCCAACGAACTACCGCCTCACGAACCAATGTCATTTTTTTCCAATACCACATCTCAATGTTGGGTTTTATGATGGATATATATAAAGAATATAAATTTTAATTTCAAAATAATTATAAATATATAGTTATTATATAAAATATATATTTTTTACTTTCTATTCCATAGGGAATTCAATAACATCACTCATGTGTACGATATATTACCTCCTAACGAAGTGATGTTATTAAATTTTCACTAACTGATTACATGGAAGGTTATAAAGATAATTTTAATTAATATATGTTATATAAATGAAAGAATTATTATATTCCTGGAATATTTATAATTATATAAAGAAAATATATCATTTTATTTCTTACCTTTTCACTCACCAAAATATGACAACGTCATTCATGTATATATGGACTACCACCTTCACGAAGTGATGTGACTCCATTATCATCACCAAAACACATGGATAATATTTATAATTATATTTAAAGAAATTATATATTATTTATGATATTAGTATAATTATTTAATGTTAAAATATTTCTTATTCTCTTCCATAATGATGGTTGAAAAATAGAAATGCCACTCATGCGTATGTTCGACCTACCATCTTTTTGATCGTAATATACATAATTTCTCAAAACTATTTTTAATGGTTTGCATTAAAATTATTAAGGATATATAAATTTGTTTATTATTTTTTGATTATTTTTTTAGTTATTATGTTACTATATAATATGTGTAAAAACATGATATTTCCAAACAAAACATGTAAATTAACACCTGAAACAATAAAAATAATGTAATATAAGTAATGAATGGATGACAAGATGTTATAAAAAGGACTATATAAGATATTATTAATATTAATATGGTTATGATATAAGTTATTAAAATGTTTTATACAACTATAAATGAGGTTATGTAGAGATCAAAAAAAGGGAGAGTGAGGTAATGGATTTTTTTAACGAAATTTCCATTCTTTGGATTAAACTTCTACATCTTTGATTATGTAATTCTCATATTACATGTATAATTAATTTTGATTAACCACTATTTTATTCCCAATATTTTTATAAGTATTTACATTTAATAAACATAGAATATTTAATTATTAATTCTCACTTCAATTCTATGATTATTGTAAGGGTTTATTTCACAATCTCATTCTTGTCGAGATTATTTATTGTTGAATTTATGTAGATAGAAATTATTTGACCATTTCATAATAAAATCCTTTTAATATATTATACTGTGGTTATTCTTGATATATTAATGTAATGTTAACGTTTTTACACTCTTTGGTACTTAAATTAATTTATAAATTGATTTTAAGAAAATTCAAATTATTTTCTCTATTTGATGATAAATTCATTTTATAAAAAACGATGTTTCTAGAAATGTTATCAAAAATATTTTAATCATTTTTCAAAAAAATTATTGAATAAATATTTATGTAGTTTTTAATTTTTAATTTTTTTTTGGAAAGGAATCTTTATGTTATTTGAAAAACATGACCCTTTTGGTTATTACTAAAAATGTTAAAGTAATAATTGTTTTAACGTACATAGCGTGTATGAAATATCTTTCCATCATGACTAATCAAATTTTTTGAAGATTACTTTCTATTTTTCAAATATTATTCTTAATGAAAATTATTTTCGATATTTTATTTGAACATTTGGTTTAAAAAGGTGATTTTTAAAAATAAAATGATCTTTTCCATTCAAATATCTTTTTATGTTATTTTTATTCATTAATAAAAACCCATTTATTATTAATCCATTGGTTATTATTTGTTTTGATAATATCCTTATACATCATATGGATGTTTTATGATCATTTTAACCAACTAAATTATAGAAATCAATTACAATTATTCATTTTTATAGTCATTAACTTTCCCTTGAAATATTCACATTACTGTGATCAGTGGACATTAAATTTCCCCAAAATATAAATATTATTCATAATAGCTATGTTTATTTAATTAAATGTATATAAATATTAGATACGGTGTTATACATCTAATATTATTCAATTACTTGGGGAAATTTTGATAAATCTACATTCATTAACAAATATAAATATTTGCTGATAAAGAACATGTTCCATGAATTAAATCGATTATTCAGTATATAAGGAATGATTTGGACATTTAGAAAAATGTGGGGACTAGATATTGATATCACCTTGATGTATTGATAGGTGTTAAGAGATGAATCAGTTGTCTAAACATTGTTAAATGGGTTTCTAAAAATAAATTTTTAACTATTTTGGTGACAAATTTTGATGGTAGAGGAATATGTGCCTCAGACATGGCATCTAATAATTAACCATTACCTTTATTAAGAATTCATTTATAATTAATATTTATATTTCCAAAATAATATTATATCTTGATGAATTTACTTATTATTTTATAGATTAAATGAATTTTTTTCAAATATTTAACTTTATATATTGAATATGACTTATCTTATCATGATAGTAAAGTTATTTAAATAGCATGTGTGATAATTTATTTACCATTCCATGTTGATCAGGATTATTGATTCATGATAGGTTTTATTATACATAACTAAAACTAAGAATTTTAAATCACACTTATTTTTTATTTTCCTTAGAATCCATGAAGTGTATAATGAATAATAATTAAAGATATATAAGAGGGAATAATGTTATTGTTGAAAATAATATTTTGTAATTGTTGTTTTAAAATATAATTTTGGAATCATGTATGTTACTAGTTTTTTATGACCCATAAACAATTTGGTGCTTCAAAATGTGATTAATTGTCTCTTATTCCAATGTAATAAAGAAAACACTATCTTAGAGTTACTGTGGTTTGGGTTAATACAGTTGGTACTAGAAAAAGTTTAGTAGAAACTTTGGGAACTAAATTTTTTTAAAAATTGATTTTAGATCTTAAACCTATCATATAATTTGAGAATAATTATATAAGAAGATCCATATACTTTTTAATTCTTCGTATTACATGAGTTTTCATATAAATACATCCCGATTAGAATACTACAAGATGAAATGGTTTTGGAATAAATGTACTTAGGGGTAATTGCTCTGAAATTGGAGTATTGGACTTAAACTTGATCATAACCTAGTACGTAACAGAATTCCATACTGAACACATATTTAACTCTCCTAAGGTATATTTTTATGATCAATAATATTTTATTTATACACCATTATTAATGTTTTGAAATATTGAAATCCCCAAATAATCCATTTTTATGAAGATGTGACTTATAATTCAATTTTTTTTCTATTCATGTTAAATATTTTACAATTTTTGGGAATATACATTATTTTTCATAATGATATGATCTAGTGTAGTTTATTACATCATTTATAAATATTCCCAAGTATATGGAATGGATTCCACAGAAACGAACATAATCCAAAGAGTAAGAATGATTGTTTCGTCAATTGGATTAAGCCAATATTTTGAACAGAACTAGTATCCCAATCATTATCATCATATAAGAACATTTTATCATGTACTAACAAGAAAGAGAAATAATTATCTATGTATTATAAATTGAATGTGAAGCAATAGAATAGTATGAAGGTAGAGGAAAATAAAAATAATGGGAATAATTGAATAAAGGATTTGTAATCTTATTTTTAATTCTATACATAAAAACATCAGTTCTTACTTAAAAGAAATGACATTTTTCAACAAGTATGAAGATAAAGGATATCATTTTTTAAGTAAAAGTGTATGAATAATGTTTCCATTGTAAAATGAATCAACTATATGGTAATATGGAAGTATAAAAATAAAGTTATCTTGCGTTAAAATAAATAAACATCAAAAGAATGTAGTGGATCATGGTAAATATTTTGCTCTTACCACAAACAGAGTGGAACAATTAATGTGATTGTGTTTAGATTGATGAATTATGTCATTTGAGTATTTTATCAATGATTTTCTAGTTATATGAATTATGAAATGTATAAAGACCATACTACTGTTATCTTTCATTAAGGATTTGAATGTATATGTCGAATGATACCAATGAACAGGAAAGATGGTCTAGGGGAGTGTGAACTTCATTAAAAACACTTGATTGAAGGAAATAAAAACCTTAATATGTTATTGATGTTGAGATAATGATATTGTTAAACATTTTCAAGACCCAGAAATTCCATGTAAAGTTTTTTAATTATATTTGAATATCATGTGTCTACGAAAATTGACGATGCACAATTTCGAGGCCTAGAGTGCCCGGAATGAATTTCTGAACTTTTTTTCAGGTACGTTCATTAAACGTTCTAGCTGGTTTTTATGACCTTTGAACAAGTGCTCAGAATTGAAATCTGAGGGAACTGTTGAACTCATATTGCCGGTATTCTCTTAAGGGGACCTTCACCTCGACCGCAGTGAGTCGTGAGTGAAATATAATTTTTGTGCTTTTCTTGAATGAATAAAATAAAAATAATAATGTCTACCATTTTTATTTTATGAAACCCCTCAACGTGGGTTATGGAGGTAGGGACCACCCAAGCCTAAAACACCCTTGTGGATGTTTCACAGGTGGGGACCACCTATACTAATTCCTCTCATAGTTTATGTTGGCGGGGACCAGCCGAGACTAAAACCCCCTTGAACTCCCACTTAAATGTGGGGAAGCCTCTTAAACATCCCCCACATCAATGGTTCCACCCCCTTTGATTAATTATATCAACTCAATTAATTAATTAATCCAATTTAAAATTATTCCAATAAACTAAATAGTCAACATATTCTATTATGTTGGATATATCATTTTTTGGGTGGAATTGGGTGATAGTTTATCGAAAAAGTAAAGGCGAGAGCTTTTGGGAGGATAACACGTATGCATTGAAGAAATTCTTCCATGAAGAACGCTCCTCCAACAAAGAAAAATGATGAACGAATTTGACTTCTTCCTCGAGACATCCACCAATGTGGGACGTCTTCAATCGATGACCATCCTTCCCACCTCGTTGACGTCAACAAACAAATGAGGTATGGGTGTGTTATAAATTGATCAATGTTAATTTCCCTCCCACATTGAATCATATTCCCTGATCCATATGCTTCCACCCTAAAAAGGATGGTATGGGGCAAAAAAACATGGTCCAACCCCATCGTAAATCTTATTGCACCATTGTGTGATCCTCATGATGGTGACAGTGACCGGTCCTGGAAGTTGGCACCGGTGGAACTCGAGAACTATGGCTGGCACTATGGATGACCATGACGGAGGAGACAAATGAAGGGCTGCTAGTCAATCTGGCCACCGTCAAAGACACAGATACCCACCACCCCGCATCCTCCACAGCTTCACCACCCAGCGGCCTTCTCCATCCACAGTGCCCCACCGATCCGCCACCCCACTGCTCGACCGCCCCATGGCCTCCACCTTCTGAGTTGCTCCGCCGCACTACGACCCTCCGCAGAGCCCAGCAGCCTCAGCCATCCCGTGGCCTTGTGGCCCTCTCGACCCTCTTCGTCCCCCCTGCAGCCTCCGTCATCCCGTGGCATTCTGGCCCATGCGGCTTGGTCGCCATATGGCCCTCCGCAGCCCTACTGACCTTCGCGACACCCACGACCTTCACATCCCTCGAAGCCTCCGCACCGCCCTTGCAGTCTTGTGATGCTCCGTGGCCCCCCATTCCACCTATCATTGGATAGTCGGTTAGACCCAAACCGGGTCAGGTCATCCAAGGCCCGGTCGGGCCGGGTCGGACGGGACCCAGACCGGCTATGAGATTTTCTCTCTATCAGCCATAACATTGGAACCAAGCATCCATTTGGAAAACCATCAATAGCACTATAAACTTTGGAGAGAGAAAATCCCTCTAGTATTCCCCCATTGGAGTTTTGGGTAATGTTGGGTTATGGTTGGGTTTGATCGAGCATGAATCTGACCAGGCCCTAGGGACGAAAAGACTAATAACATCAAGACCAGGCATCTGATTAACACACTATCTATTGCGTTGAGACCCCTATTACATGGAGGTCGTTTGAGATACATCTTCAGGGGACTTCATTGTAGTTGGAGTATCGACTAGTGTCTTGTGGAGTGGAACCTCTTGGAGACAAGAAATCATAATGCAGGAAACCTATAGGTGGCTATGATGTGAAGAATGAATAGAGATCTAGTGTGGTTCAACACCGAGAAATCCTCTGTGGGTCAACACCTAGAGATCTTGTATGGGTCAGCATAGAGCGATCCTATGTGGGTCAGCACCGAGTGATCCTCTTCGGGTCAGCACCTAGAGATCCTATGTGAGTCTGATGATGATTTAGGATCCTTTGTGGTTCTACCTCTTAACAGAGTAAGATGATTAATTAGTTACATCTAATCATATCTAATACCAATGTTATACCTTGTGTGAGCTGAGTACATACCTGTGTGGTATAATCCTTGGTGGTATACCTTGGTTGTATTATTCTATGTGGAATACCTTTGTGGTACTTACCTTCATGGCAGTCTTTTTGTCACGACCCGCCCTCGGGGTCCGTGCCGTGACTACCCCAAGCCCGCCTTCCATAGGCCAGGGGCTGGCGACTAGCACCAAGGCGTAAATCCCAGTAAAAAGGGAAGGCATTGCCTTTGTAAAGTAAACAAACACCACAGAGTAAGCAAGCGGAAAGTAAACACTAAGAAAAAACAGAGTACAACTGAAAGTGCGGAAAAGTAAATGGGCCAGTATACAAACCCAAACTGAAAATAAATTACAACTCGTAAGGGAAAATAGCAACTGAAAAGTAAAAGCCGCTACACCGGGCTGTCCACTGGAAATCCCACCTGAAGGGTGGGTACAGATAGCTCCTCTGCTCCACGGGTCCCGCCGTCCGCTCCGAGCACGTCCCGTCCAGTGGTCCACCTCCAGGTACCGTCCTTCTCTGCAAGCCTCAGCTAAGATCAACGCTGTCCGTCGTCTGCAACCAACACAACGTAGTGCGGGCAAAGCCCGTGCAGGGGTGAGTATAAGCTACTCAGTAGGGACCCCGAGACCCCTGAAGGTCTCTCAAATCCACAAAGGATAAACCACGAAGAAAGGTACAATCACGAAGTAACATTCGACACTGCTTAGGTATATGCACATACATATACCTAAGTCACCAATTCAAATACGCTCCAACCTCCGAGCCCATGTACAACTCAGTCCACACAGGAAAGTAAACGTATTCCACACAGGAAAGAAAAACGTAATCCACACAGGATAGCACAACACAATCCACACAGGAAAACCATAGGATTCAGCTCACACAGGTATACTTCTTCAAAGGACAATAAAGACGATCTCTGATCCATCTAAGTCGTCAGACCCACGAAGGATCATTAGGTAACTAACCCCCGCAAAAGACCCACATAGGATCGGGCCCACACAGGACCTGTAGGCGCTGGTTCACACAGGACCGCTGAGCGCAAGGACCCACATAGGATCGGACCCACACAGGATCGGGCCCACACAGGACCTGTAGCACTGATCCACGTAGGATCGATGAGTTCTGAAGTCGTCGTCGTCGAATCCACACAGGATCTATGTACTGTCGTCGTCGCAGTCACAGTAGCAGTAGTAGTAGCAGTCACAGTAACAGTCGCAACCAGCACTAGGGTTCCCGCACACAGCAAGCTCGTTCGGAGGATCCGCTCCACGAGCCGAGAGGCTGATACATCAACTGTCACAAAGTCCAGAGTTGATGTATCCCAAAGTTCCGTATCGTCAACAGGAACTCAACGCAACAGACGGCGCGTCGATCGGAAGCCCGGTCTGAGAGTTATTGGCATTTTCGTCCCCGGGGCCCGGTTGGTTTTTAAGGAAAAACCAACCCGACCGTTTTCCACCTGCGTCCAAACCTCGGGCGGAGTATTCCAAAAGAACCGTCTCACTAAGAGGAACACAAAAAAACTGACGGCACGTCAATCGGACGTCCGTAGCTCAAGATATGAGTGTTTCCGCTCCGAAGGCCCGGTTGGTTTCGTGAACGAACCAACCCGGCCGAACTCAAAGTGTTCCGAAACTTTGAGTGCGATATACTGAAACGACCGTCTCGATCCAAGGATCGCGTTTCCATAGACGGTTCGTCATTCGGAGGTCCGTGGCTCAAGTTATGGCCAAAAGACCAAAATCGGCTCGAAAATGGGGGTCCGGGTCCGGGCCGACCCGGCCCGGCCGGCGGCGCGGCGGCCTGGCGCTGCACAGAGGCAGCGCGCGGGGGGGGGGGGGGCAAGGCCCCCCGCTTCTTGGATTGGTGGCGCGGCAATCAGCAGCGGCCCTTTTTTTTTAAACGCCCCCCCCCCTCGTGGGGGGCCTGCTTGATCGGAAACCGGGTGGCCGCCTGCCCCCCTCAAGGAAACCGCCCTCCCCAAATAAATGGGGGGGGGGGGCTTTTGAGCTGCCGGGGGAATTAAATTCCCCCGAATTTTTGTCCATCCGGCCGGCCAGCTGGCCGGCCGGTTTTTCTCCAACGGGACCGGCAATCCGGTCCCCATTCTGGCTCCCGACGCCGGCGGCCCGGCCGCCGGTCTTCTCGTCCCGCCGCGGCCCAGAACCGGCCGCGGTGTTCGTCGTCCGGCGCGGTGCGACAGCACCGCTCCCCTCCGTCGCGCCTTTGTTTCCCATCGACACGTCGCGACGGCGTCGCGTTCTTGATGATCCTTCCACGGCGCGGTGCGACGGCGCCGCGCAATATAATCGGGCGAATAATCGCGTGGTGCGACGGCACCACGCCACCTTGTTTCCACACGCAAGATAAAACATCAAGAACGAAGGAGGGGGTTCGGCCGTGTTCATGCGGTCCGGCCCCCTCACGTTAAACAATAACACATATTTAAAATCCGCACATTAGTCATGCTAGAACCACGATCAAGGATAAATAAACAAACAAATAACAACAACCCCTACCTTGAAAATTGACGTCGCACGTCGGTTATCGCGGAGAAAGGCGTCGCGGCGTCGGACCTAGATTCTGTGGATGTCGGGGTGCGTCCGAGGAGGAAACGACGTCTCTTCACTTGTCGCTAAGACGAAGAATAGAGGTACATTGTCATTGGCGATGATCACCACGGTCGGCGACTTCTCCCTTGTCGAGGAGGAAGATGAAGACGGAAGAATCCGGGACGCTGAGTCTCGAAGGTCGTGGGATCGATGTTCCTTGTCGGAGAAGAACCATTCTTCACGTTCTTCGTCGAAGACGAATAAAATCTTCAAGTCTCTCAACGATTCTCCCAATCCTCTCAAGTAACAAAGGAACTAACCCAAAAATAAATTAAGCATACACTTAATTTATTAACACAACCCAACCTTTGAAATTCAAGAGTTTGAATTTCAAAAACTCAAAATTAAACTCACTTATTAATTATACATGAGTTGTATAATCAATTAAATGTTAAGTTGTCAAGCTTTTAAGAGGGAGAGAGGGGAGTTAGGGAATTTGAAAAGGTGGGGCTCGGGTGGCCCCCTCCTCACCTTAATCCTCTCTTAGGTGGTTAAACCACCCAACTTCCAACAAAAGATTATAACCACATTAAAGATATAAAATAAATATTGTATCACAAATTTATTTTACTCTTCATTTCATCCAGAAAATTAAACATCTCCTCCTAGGCAAACGCAACTTCGAAAAAGGTCTTCTTAAGCGAATATCGGCGCTGCGAGTTCATCGGTGCCCTCGGATTTCAATTCCGAGCACCGGATCAAATGTTAGGAAATCCCGCTCGTTCGTTCACTGAACGTACCTGAGCCAAACTTCGGAAATTGATTCCGGGCACTCCGGGCCTCCGAATCAGGTGCCGTCAGAAACCGCGCTCTTGTAAAATTCCAAAGAAAATTAAGAAAAAATTTCCCTTGAATTTTACGGGTCTTTACAATACTCCCACCTCAGGGATTTACGTCCCCGTAAAGATACATCAAAAACTAGGGAAACAAATGAGGGTACTGAACACGCATCTGAGCCTCCCGCTCCCATGTGCTCTCCTGGAAATTCTCGTGCAGCCATCTGATGCGCACAAGAGGAATCGATCGCCCACGCAGGACCCACTCCTGTCGATCCTCTATCTCCACCGGGACCTCCGTAAAAGTCGCCCCATCGTCAACGTCAAGCTCCCCATGGTCAATGATGTGCGTCGGGTCGTGCACGTATCTCCTCAGCTGGGATACGTGGAAGACGTCGTGCACCCGGTGCAACTGAGGTGGCAGAGCCAGGCGATAAGCCACCTCTCCAACCCTGCTGAGGACCTGGAAGGGTCCGATGAAGCGCGGAGATAACTTGCCGCCTCAGCCAAATCTCCGAATACCAAATCGAGGTGAGACCCGCAAGAAGACGTGGTCGCCATCCTCGAACTCTAGTGGCCTCCGCCTCCTGTCAGCATATGACTTCTGCCGGCTCTGAGCTGTCCTCATCCGCTCCTGGATGACCTGGACCTTCTCTGTCGTGGCCTGGACCATCTCTGGTCCCACAAGTGCTGACTCCCCAGGGTCTGTCCAGCACAAAGGAGATCTACAAGGTTGGCCGTACAACGCCTCGTACGGTGCCATTCTGATGGTGGAGTTGTAGCTGTTGTTGTACGCAAACTCCACCAAGGGTAGGTGGTCCTCCCAGCTACGACCAAAGTCCAGGACACATGCGCGGAGCATGTCCTCGAGAGTCTGAATGGTCCTCTCCGTCTGACCATCCGTCTGTGGGTGAAAGGCTGTGCTCAGACGTAGCTGCGTCCCGAACGCCTCTTGTAACCCCTTCCAAAGCCGGGAAGTAAAGCGAGCATCTCGATCGGAGACGATAGATGATGGCACACCGTGGAGACGCACAATCTCCTATATGTAGAGACGTCCCATGCTCTCCACTGAGCCCTACTCTCTAATGGGTAAGAAGTGTGCCGACTTGGTGAGTCGGTCAACAATCACCCATATGGAGTCGTGACCTCTGGAAGTGCGTGGAAGTCCAGTCACGAAGTCCATAGATATGCCGTCCCACTTCCACTCCGGAACCTCCAAGGGCTGTACCAAGCCCGCTGGTACCTGATGCTCTGCCTTCACCTGCTGGCAGTTGAGGCATCGAGAAACGAACTCTGCTACTGCCTTCTTCATGCCCGGCCACCAGTGCTGTCGTCTAAGGTCTTGGTACATCTTTGCCACACTAGGATGTACCGCCAAAGGAGAAGTGTGAAACTCTCTCAACACTTCCTCTCGTAAAGCGACTGGTACCATGGTACGTCCTCTGAAAAGGATGTCGTGATCTGCTCCAAGGGAGAAACCATCAGGTGCCTGTCCCGAGGATATCTGTGCACGCCATGTCTCACAGTCAGCGTCCTCACGCTGTGCCTCTCTGACCTGTTGTAGTAGAGGGGGGGTGACTGTGAGAGACTGGAGGAAGGCTTCTCCATCACTATCCACGAAGGATATCTGCAAAGAGGCTAGCTGCAAAGATTTCTCCTTTACCGAAAAGTGAAATCTGGTCTCATCCCCTGGATGAACCACGTTCCTTGCCTAATACAGTCAATCCCATCATGATTAGTTAATTCATGGCATGGATGACGTCGTAAGGCCTCGACGCTGCTACCAAGAGATCCAACCGTTACTCTCGCCTTCAAGGGTTGAGTCACATTGTCGGCATCAGTGTGTGGTCACTGGGTTTCCTTCAGTACGAATCTCGCAAGTGAGGGTCAAGTCAACAGTTTTTAACCGGAACCTCTTAGTAAAAACAATCAAAAGACAAGAAAACAAAAGTCACCAAGGAAAGTGTCTTTTATTACTTCAACTTAAAGAACAAGATCACAAGGCAACACAACTATGAAGCTAGAGGCATTATGGGCCAAGGCCTCTATGCCTGGAGCTAGTCCCGCACTAGTCCACCCGCTTCCGGAGCTCCATGATCGTAAGCTTCAGCTGCCTGAAGCTGTGCTCTCCCCTGAGTTCGGGGTGGACCTCCTGGTGGTGGTGGTGGTAGAGCCTCAAAACGTCGCCCACCACCTGCTGCTCAGCCAACTCCTCTGCCTCGTCCGCCTCCTCCCTGCGGACTGCCACGGTCGAACCTCTGCCTCTTCCTAGGTGGTTCCTCAGCCGTATGCTGCTCCTCTCAATGGCGGGTCAGGCAGTCACGAGCCATGTGACCTTGCCCGCCGCATGCATAGCACTGTCTTCCACTCGAAAGACTGGCTCCGCGCTGTGTGCCCCGCACTGCTGATCCAGTGTCATGAGGTCGTCTGCCCGAAGGTCTGGTCTGTCTGGACCCCTGAGTCATCCGTCGACTGCCTGCCGCGGAAGACTCCGCCACGTGCCGCCCTGCGGTGGGTCTCGGTGCTGGTGCAGACTCAGCAAGGAAGCTCTCGATCAAAAGGGCATGCTCCAGTACTCCTGTCTGAGTCAGTATGCTGAGGGAGATCAGCGATGCCCTGATCTCGTGTCTCAGACCCTGCTCGAAGGTCTGGGCCCAGAAGAATGGGTCTCGTACCATGTCGGTCGAGTAGCGCGGGAGATCAGTAAATCTCGCCGAGTACTGAGCGACCGTCATGCTTCCCTGCCGCAGCTGTAGAAGCTCCTGGATACGCACCGCACAAAGGGTGGATGGGACGAACTCCGAGCGGAAAAGGCTCTCAAAGTCCGTCCAAAGAAGATATGCCTCATCGTGCACCTGGAGCATCAAGCTCCACCATCGTCCTGCTGCTGCGTGTAGTAGGCTCGCAGCGAGGATCACCATGAGGTCTGCTGGTGTCCTCACTAGCCTAAACACATGTACCACGGCCTCCAGCCAGTCCTCTACTGCCTGGGGATCCGTCTCCCCACGAAACCTGGGTGGTCGCTGGCACTGAAAATCATGCAGTGCGCTGAGGCGACGCGCGTCGTCAGCGGCTGGTGCTCGAAGCATCGGGGGCTCGGCGGGTAGAACTACCGCCGGTGCCACTGCTGACAAAGGGCCCTGCACTGAAGCCTCGTCACTCGGTGGGCTGTCGTCACACTCGACTCTCGGAACCCTAGCTGGCTGCCGTCGTGGGGCCATCCTGAATAGGAAACAGGTGCGCCACGGTCAAACAGTATACCTGGTGAGCTGACACAAGGAAATCACAAAGAAAACTTTGAAACATACACGCAATCAATGTTTTCATGCATTAAGTCGGAAATCAGAAGTCAGGGTCCTGGTGTACGGATACGTCGGCCGCCGCACCAACACTGGACTCCCTGGACTGATAACCACACTCAATACGCTAAAAATTATTGCTTCACATAGAAAAGATCAAAGTTCACGGTAGAATCGAACTCCTCTGATACCAATTTGTCACGACCTGCCCTCGGGGTCCGTGTCGTGACTACCCCAAGCCCGCCTTCCATAGGCCAGGGGCTGGCGACTAGCACGAAGGCGTAAATCCCAGTAAAAAGGGAAGGCATTTCCTTTGTAAAGTAAACAAACATCACAGAGTAAGCAAGCGGAAAGTAAACACTAAGCAAAAACAGAGTACAACTGAAAGTGCGGAAAAGTAAATGGGCCAGTATACAAACCCAAACTGAAAGTAAAGTACAACTCGAAAGGGAAAACAACAACTGAAAAGTAAAAGCTGCTACACCGGGCTGTCCACTGGAAATCCCACCTGAAGGGTGGGTACAGATAGCTCCTCTGCTCCACGGGTCCCGCCGTCCGCTCCGAGCACGTCCCGTCCAGTGGTCCACCTCCAGGTACCGTCCTGCTCTGCAAGCCTCAGCTAAGATCAACGCTGTCTGTCGTCTGCAACCAACACAACGTAGTGCGGGCAAAGCCCGTGCAGGGGTGAGTATAAGCTACTCAGTAGGGACCCCGAGACCCCTGAAGATCTCTCAAATCCACAAAGGATAAACCACGAAGAAAGGTACAATCACGAAGTAACATTCGACACTGCTTAGGTATATGCCCATACATATACCTAAGTCATCAATTCAAGTACGCTCCAACCTCCGAGCCTAAGTAAAACTCAGTCCACACAGGAAAGTAAACGTATTCCACACAGGAAAGCAAAACGTAATCCACACATGATAGCACAACACAATCCACACAGGAAAACAACAGGATTCAGCTCACACAGGTATACTTCTTCAAAGGACGATAAAGATGATCTCTGATCCATCTAAGTCGTCAGACCCGCGAAGGATCATTAGGTAACTAACCCCCGCAAAAGACCCACACAGGATCGGGCCCACACAGGACCTGTAGGCGCTGGTTCACACAGGACCGCTGAGCGCAAGGACCCACACAGGATCGGACCCACACAGGATCGGGCCCACACAGGACATGTAGCACTGATCCACGTAGGATCGCTGAGTGCTGAAGTCGTTGTCGTCGAATCCACACAGGATTTCTGTACTGTCTTCGTCGTAGTCACAGTAGCAGTAGCAGTAGCAGTCACAGTAACAGTCGCAACCAGCACTAGGGTTTCCGCACACAGCAAGCTCGTTCGGAGGATCCACTCCACGAGCCGAGAGGCTGATACATCAACTGTCACAAATTCCAGATTTGATGTATCCAAAAGTTCCGTATCGTCAACAGGAACTCAACGCAACAGACGGCGCGTCGATCGGACGCCCGGTCTGAGAGTTATTGACATTTTCGTCCCCAGGGCCCTGTTGGTTTTTAAGGAAAAACCAACCCGACCGTACTCCACCTACGTCCAAACCTCGGGCGGAGTATGCCAAAAGAACCATCTCACTAAGAAGAACACAAAAAAACTGACGGCACGTCAATCGGACGTCCGTAGCTCAAGATATGAGCATTTCTGCTCCGAAGGCCCGGTTGGTTTCGTGAACGAACCAACCCGGCCGAACTCAAAGTATTCCGAAAATTTGAGTGCAATATACCGAAACTACCGTCTCGATCCAAGGATCGCGTTGCCGCAGACGGTTCGTCATTCTGAGGTTCGTGGCTCAAGTTATGGTCAAAAGACAGAAACCGTCTCGAAAATGGGGGTCCGGGTCCGGGCCGACCCGGCCCGGCCGGCCGGCGGCGCGGCGGTGCGGCGGCCTGGCGCCGCACGGAGGCAGCGCGCGGGGGGGGGGGGGGGGGGGGAAAGGCCCCCCGCTTCTTGGATTGGCGGCGCAGCAATCAGCCGTGCCCCTTTTTTTTAAACGCCCCCCCCCCCCTCGTGGGGGGCCTGCTTGATCGGAAACCGGGGGGCCCCCTGCCCCCCTCAAGGAAACCGCCCTCCCCAAATAAATGGGGGGGGGATTTTGAGCTGCAGGGGGAATTAAATTCCCCCGGATTTTTGTCCATCCGGCCGGCCAGTTGGCCGGCCGGTTTTTCTCCAACGGGACCGGCAAACCGGTCCCCATTCCGGCTCCCGACGCCGGCGGCCCGGCCGCCGGTCTTCTCGTCCCGCCGCGGCCCGGAACCGGCCGCGGTGTTCGTCGTCCGGCGCGGTGCGACGGCACCGCGCCCCTCTGTCGCGTCTTTGTTTCCCTTTGACGCGGCGCGACGGCGTCGCGTTCTTCATGATCCTTCCACGGCGCGGCGCGACGGCGCCGCGCAATATAATCGGGCGAATAACCGCGTGGTGCGACGGCACCACGCCACCTTGTTTCCACACGCAAGATAAAACATCAAGAACGAAGGAGGGGGTTCGGCCGTGTTCATGCGGTCCGGCCCCCTCACGTTAAACAATAGCACATATTTAAAATCCTCACATTAGTCATGCTAGAACCACGATCAAGGATAAATAAACAAACAAATAACAACAACCCCTACCTTGAAAATTGACGTCGCACGTCAGTTATCGCGGAGAAAGGCGTCGCGGCGTCGGACGTAGATTCCGTGGATGTCGGGGTGCGTCCGAGGAGGAAACGACGTCTCTTCACTTGTCGCTAAGACGAAGAAGAGAGGTACGTTGTCGTTGGCGATGATCACCACGGTCGGCGACTTCTCCCTTGTCGAGGAGGAAGATGAAGACGGAAGAATCCGGGACGCCGAGTCTCGAAGGTCGTCGGATCGATGTTCCTTGTTAGAGAAGAACCGTTCTTCACGTTATTCGTCGAAGACGAAGAAGATCATCAAGTCTCTCAACGATTCTCCCAATCCTCTCAAGTAACAAAGGAACTAACCCAAAAATAAATTAAGCCTACACTTAATTTATTAACACAACCCAACCTTTGAAATTCAAGAGTTTGAATTTCAAAAACTCAAAATTAAACTCACTTATTAATTATACATGAGTTGTATAATCAATTAAATGTTATGTTGTCATGATTTTAAGAGGGAGAGAGGGGAGTTAGGGAATTTGAAAAGGTGGGGATCAGGTGGGCCCCTCCTCACCTTAATCCTCTCTTAGGTGGTTAAACCACCCAACTTCCAACAAAAGATTATAACCACTTTAAAGATATAAAATAAATATTGTATCACAAATTTATTTTACTCTTCATTTCATCCAGAAAATTAAACATCTCCTCTTAGGCAAACGCAACTTCGGAAAAGGTCTTCTTAAGAGAATATCGGCGCTGCGAGTTCATCGGTGCCCTCGGATTTCAATTCCGAGCACCAGATCAAAAGTTAGGAAATCCCGCTCATTCGTTCACTGAACGTACCCGAGCCAAACTTCGGAAATTGATTCCGGGCACTCCAGGCCTCGGAATCAGGTGTCATCAGAAACCGCTCTCTTGTAAAATTCCAAATAAAATTAAGAAAAAACTTCCCTTGAATTTTACGGGTCTTTACATTACTCCCACCTCAGGGCTTTACGTCCCCGTAAAGATACATCAAAAACTAGGGAAACAAATGAGGGTACTGAGCACGCATCTGAGCCTCCCGCTCCTATGTGCTCTTCTGGAAATTCCCATGCTTCCATCTGATGCGCACAAGAGGAATCGATCTCCCACGCAGGACCCACTCCTGTCGATCCTCTATCTCCACCGGGACCTCCGTAAATGTCGCCCCATCGTCAACGTCAAGCCCCCCATGGTCAATGATGTGCGTCGGGTCGTGCATGTATCTCCTCAGCTGGGATACGTGGAAGACGTCATGCACCCGGTGCAACTGAGGTGGCAGAGCCAGGCGATAAGCCACCTCTCCAACCCTGCTGAGGACCTGGAAGGGTCCGATGAAGCGCGGAGATAACTTGCCGCCTCAGCCAAATCTCCGAATACCACGTCGAGGTGAGACCCGCAAGAAGACGTGGTCGCCATCCTCGAACTCTAGTGGCCTCCGCCTCCTGTCAGCATATGACTTCTGCCGGCTCTGAGCTGTCCTCATCCGCTCCTGGATGACCTGGACCTTCTCTGTCGTGGCCTGGACCATCTCCGGTCCCACAAGTGCTGACTCCCCAGGGTCTGTCCAGCACAAAGAATATCTACAAGGTCGGACGTACAACGCCTCGTACGGTGCCATTCCGATGGTGGAGTGGTAGCTGTTGTTGTACGCAAACTCCACCAAGGGTAGGTGGTCCTCCCAGCTACGACCAAAGTCGAGGACACATGCGCGGAGCATGTCCTCGAGAGTCTGAATGGTCCTCTCTGTTTGACCATCCGTCTGTGGGTGAAAGGCTGTGCTCAGACGTAGCTGCGTCCCGAACGCCTCCTGTAACCCCTTCCAAAGCCGGGAAGTAAAGCGAGCATCTCAATCGGAGACGATAGATGATGGCACACCGTGGAGCCGCACAATCTCCTGTACGTAGAGACGTCCCATGCTCTCCACTGAGCCCTGCTCTCTAATGGGTAAGAAGTGTGCCGACTTGGTGAGTCGGTCAACAATCACCCATATGGAGTCGTGACCTCTGGAAGTGCGTGGAAGTCCAGTCACGAAGTCCATATATATGCCGTCCCACTTCCACTTCGGAACCTCCAAGGGTTGTACCAAGCCCGCTGGTACCTGATGCTCTGCCTTCACCTGCTGGCAGTTGAGGCATCGAGAAACGAACTCTGCTACTACCTTCTTCATGCCCGGCCACCAGTGCCGTCGTCTGAGGTCCTGGTACATCTTTGTCACTCCAGGATGTACCGCCAAAGGAAAAGTGTGAAACTCTCTCAACACTTCCTCTCGTAAATCGACTGGTACCATGGTACGTCCTCTGAAAAGGATGTCGTGCTCTGCTCCAAGGGAGAAACCATCAGGTGCCTGTCCCGAGGATATCTGTGCACGCCGTGTCTCACACTCAGCGTCCTCACGCTGTGCCTCTCTGACCTGTTGTAGTAGAGGGGGTGACTGTGAGAGACTGGAGGAAGGCTGCTCCATCACTATCCACGAAGGATATCTGCAAAGAGGCTAGCTGCAAAGATTTATCCTTTGCCGAAAAGTGAAATCTGGTCTCATCCCCTGGATGAACCACGTTCCTTTCCTAATACAGTCAATCCCGTCATGATTAGTTAATTCATGTCATGGATGACGTCGTAAGGCCTCGACGCTGCTACCAAGAGATCCAACCGTTACTCTCGCCTTCAAGGGTTGAGTCACACTGTCGGCATCAGTGTGTGGTCACTGGGTTTCCTTCAGTACGAATCTCGCAAGTGAGGGTCAAGTCAACAGTTTTTAACCGGCACCTCTTAGTAAAAACAAACAAATGACAAGAAAACAAATGTCACCAAGGCAAGTGTCTTTTATTACTTCAACTTAAAGAACAAGGTCACAAGGCAACACAACTACGAAGCTAGAGGCATTATGGGCCGAGGCCTCTATGCCTGGAGCTAGTCCCGCACTAGTCCACCCGCATCCGGAGCTCCATGATCGTAAGCTTCAGCTTCCTGAAGCTGTGCTCTCCCCTGAGGTCGGGGTGGAACTCCTGGTGGTGGTGGTGGTAGAGCCTCAAAACGTCGCCCACCACCAGCTGCTCGGCCAACTCCTCTGCCTCGTCCGCCTCCTCCCTGCAGACTGCCACGGTCGAACCTCTGCCTCTGCCTAGGTGGTTCCTCAATCGTCTGCTGCTCCTCTGCATGGCGGGTCGGGCAGTCACGAGCCATGTGACCTTGCCCGCCGCATGGATAGCACTTTCTTCCACTCGAAAGACTGGCTCCGCGCTATGTGCCCCGCACTGCTGAGCCAGTGTCCTGAGGTCATCTGCCCGAAGGTCTGGTCTTTCTGGACCCCTGAGTCATCCGTCGACTGCCTGCCGCGGAAGACTCCGTCACGTGCCGCCCTACGGTGGGTCTCGGTGCTGGTGCAGACTCAGCAAGGAAGCTCTCGATCAAAAGGGCCCGCTCCAGTACTTCTGTTTGAGTCGGTATGCTGAGGGAGATCATCGATGCCCTGATCTCGTGTCTCAAACCCTGCTCGAAGGTCCGGGCCCGGAAGAATGGGTCCCGTACCATGTCGGTCGATTAGCACGAGAGATCAGTAAATCTCGCCGAGTACTGAGCGACCGTCATGCTGCCCTGCCGCAGCTGTAGAAGCTCTTGGATACGCACCGCACGAAGGGTGGCTGGGACGAACTCCGAGCGGAAAAGGCTCTCAAAGTCCGTCCAAAGAAGATATGCCTCATCTTGCACCTGGAGCATCAAGCTCCACCATCGTCCTGCTGCTGCGTGTATTAGGCTCGCAGCGAGGATCACCATGAGGTCTGCTGGTGTCCTCACTAGCCTAAACACACGTACCACGGCCTCCAGCCAGTCCTCTGCTGCCTGGGGATCCATCTCCCCGCAAAACCTGGGTGGTCGCTGGCGCTGAAACTCATGCAGTGCGCTGAGGCGACGCGCATCGTCAGCGGCTGGTGCTCGAAGCATCGGGGGCTCGGCGGGTAGAACTACCGCCGGTGCCACTGCTGACAAAGGGCCCTGCACCGAAGCCTCGTCACTCGGTGGGCTGTCGTCACACTCGACTCTCGGAACCCTAGCTGGCTGCCGTCGTGGGGCCATCCTGAATAGGAAACAGGTGCGCCACGGTCAAATAGTATACCTGGTGAGCTGACACAAGGAAATCACAAAGAAAACTTTGAAACATACACGCAATCAATGTTTTCCTGCATTAAGTCGGAAATCAGAAGTCATGGTCCTGGTGTACGGATGCGTCGGCCGCCGCACCAACACTGGACTCCCTGGACTGATAACCACACTCAATACGCTAAACATTATTGGTTCACATAGAAAAGATCAAAGTTCACGGTAGAACCGAACTCCTCTGATACCAATTTGTCACGACCCGCCCTCGGGGTCCGTGCCGTGACTACCCCAAGCCCGCCTTCCATAGGCCAGGGGCTGGCGACTAGCACCAAGGCGTAAATCCCAGTAAAAAGGGAAGGCATCGCCTTTGTAATGTAAACAAACACCACAGAGTAAGCAAGCGGAAAGTAAACACTAAGCAAAAACAGAGTACAACTGAAAGTGCGGAAAAGTAAATGGGCCAGTATACAAACCCAAACTGAAAGTAATGTACAACTCGAAAGGGAAAACAACAACTGAAAAGTAAAAGCCGCTACACCGGGCTATCCACTGGAAATCCCACCTGAAGGGTGGGTATAGATAGCTCCTCTGCTCCACGGGTCCCGCCGTCCGCTCTGAGCACGTCCCGTCTAGTGGTCCACCTCCAGGTACCGTCCTGCTCTGCAAGCCTCAGCTAAGATCAACGCTGTCCGTCGTCTGCAACCAACACAACGTAGTGCGGGCAAAGCCCATGCAGGGGTGAGTATAAGCTACTCAGTAGGGACCCCGAGACCCCTGAAGGTCTCTCAAATCCACAAAGGATAAACCACGAAGAAAGGTACAATCACGAAGTAACATTCGACACTGCTTAGGTATATGCCCATACATATACCTAAGTCATCAATTCAAATACGCTCCAACCTCCGAGCCCAAGTACAACTCAGTCCACACAAGAAAGTAAACGTATTCCACACAGGAAAGCAAAACGTAATCCACACAGGATAGCACAACACAATACACACAGGAAAACAATAGGATTCAGCTCACACAGGTATACTTCTTCAAAGGATGATAAAGATGATCTCTGATCCATCTAAGTCGTCAGACCCACGAAGGATCATTAGGTAACTAACCCCCGCAAAAGACCCACACAAGATCGGGCCCACACAGGACCTGTAGGCGCTGGTTCACACAGGACCGCTGAGCGCAAGGACCCACACAGGATCGGACCCACACAGGATCGGGCCCACACAGGACCTGTAGCACTAATCCACGTAGGATCGCTGACTACTGAACTCGTTGTCGTCGAATACACACAGGATCTCTGTACTGTCGTCGTCGTAGTCACAGTAGCAGTAGCAGTAGCAGTCACAGTAACAGTCGCAACCAGCACTAGGGTTCCCGCACACAGCAAGCTCGTTCGGAGGATCCGCTCCACGAGCCGAGAGGCTGATACATCAACTGTCACAAAGTCCAAAGTTGATGTATCCAAAAGTTCCGTATCGTCAACAGGAACTCAACGCAACAGACGGCGCGTCGATCAGACGCCCGGTCTGAGAGTTATTGGCATTTTCGTCCCCGGGGCCCGGTTGATTTTTAAGGAAAAACCAACCCGACCGTACTCCACCTGCGTCCAAACCTCGGGCGGAGTATGCCAAAAGATCCATCTAACTACGAGGAACACAACAAAACTGACGGCACGTCAATCGGACGTCCGTAGCTCAAGATATGAGCGTTTCCGCTCCGAAGGCCCGGTTGGTTTCGTGAACGAACCAACCCGGCCGAACTCAAAGTATTCAGAAACTTTTAGTGCGATATACCGAAACGACCGTCTCGATCCAAGGATCGCGTTGCCGCAGACGGTTCGTCATTCAGAGGTCTGTGGCTCAAGTTACGGCCAAAAGACCGAAACCGTCTCGAAAATGGGGGTCCGGGTCCGGGCCGACCCGGCCCAACCCCCCCTGGGTCGGCCCGAACTGGGTCGACCCGGGTCCGACCCGGCCCGGCCGGCCGGCGGCGCGGCGGCCTGGCGCCGCACGGAGGCAGCGCGGGGGGGGGGGGGGGGGGGGCAAGGCCCCCCGCTTCTTGGATTGGCGGCGCGGCAATCAGTCGTGCCCCTTTTTTTTAAACCCCCCCCCCCCCCCCTCGTGGGGGGCCTGCTTGATCGGAAGCCGGGGGGCCCCCTGCCCCCCTCAAGGAAACCGCCCTCCCCAAATAAATGGGGGGGGGGATTTTGAGCTGCCGGGGGAATTAAATACCCCCGGATTTTTGTCCATCCGGCCGGCCAGTTGGCCGGCCGGTTTTTCTCCAACGGGACCGGCAAACCGGTCCCCATTCCGGCTCCCGACGCCGGCGGCCCGGCCGCCGGTCTTCTCGTCCCGCCGCGGCCCGTAACCGGCCGCGGTGTTCGTCGTCCGGCACGGTGCGACGGCACCGCGCCCCTCCGTCGCGCCTTTGTTTCCATTCGACGCGGCGCGACAGCGTCGCGTTCTTGATGATCCTTCCACGGCGCGGCGCGACAGCGCCGCGCAATATAATCGGGCGAATAACCGCGTGGTGCGACGGCACCACGCCACCTTGTTTTCCACCCGCAAGATAAAACAACAAGAACGAAGGAGGGGGTTCGGCCGTGTTCATGCGGTCCGGCCCCCTCACGTTAAACAATAACACATATTTAAAATCCGCACATTAGTCATGCTAGAACCACGATCAAGGATAAATAAACAAAAAAATAACAACAACCCCTACCTTGAAAATTGACGTCGCACGTCGGTTATCGCGGAGAAAGGCGTCGCGGCGTCGGACGTAGATTCCGTGGATGTCGGGGTGCGTCCGAGGAGGAAACGACGTCTCTTCACTTGTCGCTAAGACGAAGAAGAGAGGTACGTTGTCGTTGGCGATGATCACCACGGTCGGCGACTTCTCCCTTGTCGAGGAGGAAGATGAAGACGGAAGAATCCGGGACGCCGAGTCTCGAAGGTCGTGGGATTGATGTTCCTTGTCGGAGAAGATCCGTTCTTCACGTTCTTCATCGAAGACGAAGAAGATCTTCAAGTCTCTCAACGATTCTCCCAATCCTCTCAAGTAACAAAGGAACTAACCCAAAAATAAATTAAGCTTACACTTAATTTATTGACACAACCCAACCTTTGAAATTCAAGAGTTTGAATTTCAAAAACTCAAAATTAAACTCACTTATTAATTATACATGAGTTGTATAATCAATTAAATGTTAAGTTGTCAAGCTTTTAAGATGGATAGAGGGGGGTTAGGGAATTTGAAAAGGTGGGGCTCGGGTGGGCCCCTCCTCACCTTAATCCTCTCTTAGGTGGTTAAACCACCCAACTTCCAACAAAAGATTATAACCACTTTAAAGATATAAAATAAATATTGTATCAAAAATTTATTTTACTCTTCATTTCATCTAGAAAATTAAACATCTCCTCCTAGGAAAACGCAACTTCGGAAAAGGTATTCTTAAGCGAATATCGGCGCTGCGAGTTCATCGGTGCCCTCAGATTTCAATTCCGAGCACCGGATCAAAAGTTAGGAAATCCTGCTCGTTCGTTCACTGAACGTACCCGAGCCAAACTTCGGAAATTGATTCCGGGCACTCCGGGCCTCAGAATCAGGTGCCGTCAGAAACCGCGCTCTTATAAAATTCCAAAGAAAATTAAGAAAAACTTTCCCTTGAATTTTACGGGTCTTTACACTTTCCATTATGGAACAGTTGAGATTTAGGATTTTGAGTTGGGCACTGTGTTTACCACATGATTAATATGGGTTTACCTTATAACATAGGTATATATATGGGGATATACCTAAGTAGGGTTGTTAGTTGATTCCATGTAATTTGGTTTATCCTTAGTGAATTTTGTGAGACTTTGAGGGTCTCAGGGTCCCTACTGAGTATCGTTATACTCACCGCGGCATAGGCTATGCCAGCACCCTATTGTGTTTGGTGCAGACAAATGACAACGCTGACTGAGGACAAGAGTACCAGGACTAGATGGTTCCTAGAGGTGGACCATATGGCCTGTCGGATTGCAAAGGAGATGGGTGGACATGGAATTTTGAGGAGGCGATCTGTTCCTACCCTTCAAGTAGGAACCATGGAAGATGACCTAGTAGATTTCATTCTCTTTCTCCAGTTGTATTGTATTTTAGTTTTACTTTTACCTTTACTATTGGTCTTCTATTCTAGCCCCTCATACTTTCAGCACTACTTTTTTCTATATAGTTCACCTGTGTTCGTATCTTGATGTGTGTTTGGTTGCGTGATTTTTCATGTTATAAGGGCATGCATTCCCAGTTTTGGGGAATACGCCTTCGGTGCTAGTCGGTAGCCCCTGGCCTATGGAAGGCGGTCTTGGGGTAGTCACGGGCCAGTCCCTGAGGGACATGTTATGACAAATTCGTATCAGGGGTGTTGGTTCTACCGTAGAACAGAGGAAAATGATCTTTTTAAAGGAAATTGTGTTATGTGTAGTGAGTGTGGTTATCAATTTAGGGAACCTTGTGTTGGTGCGGCATCCAACGTATCCATACACCAGGACCCTGACTTCTGATTTCCAACTCAGTGCATGAAAAAAATAATTGTCTGTGTTTTTTTTGAAGAGTTTTCTTTATGATCTCTTCAAGTCATCTCACCAGGTATAACTTATTTACCATGGTGGAACTAATTGTTTTTAGGATTCCTCTACAAAGACATCCAGCTAGGGTTCTGAAAGTAGTACGAACTGATAGCCCACTGAGTGATGAGGCCACGGTGCATGGCCCTCTTCTAGTAGAGGAACTAGTGGTACGATTACCCATTGGGATACCGATGCCACTAGCCCCAGCAGTAGATGGTGCATGCCACATGAGCGCATTGCATGAGTTCTAGTGCTAGAGGCCACCCAGGTTTATGGGAGAGATGGACCCACAAGCAGCTGAGGATTGGCTGGAGGCCGTGGTGAGAGTTTTCCAACTGGAAGGGACACCAGCTAATCTCATGATGATCCTTGCCTCCAGCCTTATACATGTAGCAGATGGAAGATAGTGGAGCTTGTTGCTCCAAGTTCATGATGAGGTGATTCTTCTATGGGAAGACTTCGAGAGCCTGTTTCAAGCAGAGTTTTTCCCAGCGACTCTTCGCACAGTGCACATACATGAGCTTCTTCATCTGCAGTTGGGCAACATGAATATGGCTCAATACTAATTGAGGTTCACCGACCACTCACGCTAATCCACATAGATTGTGTAAGACCCATTCCTTAGGGCACAAACCATTGATCAGGGACTCAATTGGGAGATCAGTGAATCGATGATTTCTCTCAACATCCCGACATAGGCGGGGGAGTTAGAGAGAGCCCTCATAGTGGATATTTTTCTTACTAAGTAGTCACCTGTAGTGAGACCCACCACAAGACGTCATGTAGTTGAGTATTCTTCAGGTGGTAGCAGAAAAATGTCAAAGAGGTCGAGGATGACCATACCTATGAGTGGACGACCGCAGGATTTAGGGTCGGTTGTGTGGGGCACCCGGGGCAGAGCCTGTCATGCCAGGAGGGGGTAGTGTTACGCATGCAGCAGGTAGGGTCATGTGGCTCATGACTATCCGACCCTCCATACGGATGATCAGCAGACGGTTGAAGGAACTCCCAAGAAGATACATAGATTCGATCAAGGTGGTTTGCAGGGAGAAGGTGGGCGTAGCGGAGGAGCTGGTCGTGCAGCTGACGGTGGGCAGCATTTTGTGATGTTACTTCCACCACCACCAGGTGGTCCAACCTGACCATAGAGAGCATGTTGATTGGGGCGATCTCTACTCTAGGAAGCTTAGGCCTTTGATCACGGCCCTCTAGAGATGATACAAGATACAATATGTGTCTACTCCACCTTTTTTGTAGTAATTATAGACCCAGGTTCAAGTCATTATTTTATTTCCACATCCCTCGTTCAGAGCGTGAAGATTCCTATAGAGCCGTTGGCTTTACCCTTACAGCTAGAGAGTCCTACAGGAGAAAACTCTATGATTACGGATATGTTCCAGTAGTGTGATATTACTCTAGGAAGAGAGAGCTTCATCTTGGATCTCCTAGTACCATCGTTGAGTCTTTACAACTTCATCATGAGTATGAACTTGTTATCAGCAGTCCATGCTCAAATAGACTGTATTAGGTGGAATGTGTGATTTGTCAGCATGGATGGGACCAGGATTATCTTCATCGACGAGAAGCGATCCATTGCAGTATAGGATGGACTTACCCGGAGGAGGGTGTAGCCGATTACACATAAGTTTGATAGCCTTACCCTCAGTGCGGTTGATGTGAAGAGTCTGATTTATCCTATATTGGTGGACTAGTACGTGGATGTATTCCTTGATGATGTTTCCGGTCAACCTCCACATAGAGAGGTGGAATTTTATATTAATATATACCCCAGGATGACACCTATATCAATAGAATCATATCGGATGGCTCCCGCGGAGCTTCATGAGCTACAGGTTCAACTATATGACTTTTAGGGAAAGGGATTCATTCAGCTCAGTGTTTCACCTTGGGCAACCCCAATTTTGTTCATCAAGAAGGCTGATGGGAGATTGAGACTTTGTGTTGACTATTGGCGCTTGTACTTGGTAACTATGAAGAACACGTACCCACATTTTAGGACTGATGACCTCTTTGATTAGCTAAAGGGACCACGGTGGTTCTCGAAGATAGACCTTAGATCAAGCTATCACCACCTCAAAGAACGAGACGAGGTTGGGTGGAAGAGGACTTCAGATGTTCGTACGACTTTTATGAGTTCCTGGTTATGACATTCGGTGTGACCAATGATCCAGTAGTATTTGTGGTACTCGTGGACATGATATTTCAGCCATACCTTGATCGCTTGGTAGTAGTCTTCATCGAAGACATTTTAATATACACGACTACTATATAGGATCATGCTTATAATATGCTAGTAATACTAGACACACTCTAAGAGCATTGGCTTTATATTAAGCTCTCTAATTTCCAATACTAGATCCGAGAGGTTCACTTTCTAGGAAATTTAATATTTGAGGATGGAGTTGTAATGGATCATGAGAAATTTGAAGTGGTAGTTTCTAGGGATCCACCGATAAGTGTGACTAAGGTACGAATTTTCCTGGGATTGGATGGATACTACGAGATTTTTGTGATAGTTTTCAATAGATTTGTATCACCACTTTCTGCATTGACGATGAAGGGAAAATCCTTCGTGTGGTCGGAGAGTTGGCATCATTGTTTTCAAAAGCTGAGGAAAAGGTTGACCAGTGCTCCCATCTTGAGGAAACTAGAGGAGGGCGTAGGGAACATAGTTTACTACGACACATCAGGGACCAGGCTTGGATGTGTCCTGATGCAGGAGCAATCAGTGATCACATATGGTTCTTTACAGCTGAGACAGAATGAGAATAACTACACTACCCTTGACCTGGAGTTAGGATCAGAGGTATTTGCATTGATGATGTGGCAACATTACTTGATGTGATTATGTTTTACAATCCTCTTGGATCACTGGAGTCTCAGGTATATTTTCTCCCACAAGCACCTGAACATAAGAAAACGCCATTGGATTGAGTACCTCCAGGACTATGACATCGAGATAGTTTATACTCTTAAGAATGGTAACATTGTAGCAGATGCACTTAACAAGAGATCTGTTATAGAGCTTCTAGGTGAGGCGATGGAGAATCTGGCTGCTTTTCAGATATCCTTTGTGGATCAAGATGGATAATTTTTTCTTTTGTCTCTTATAGTCAGTCCACCACTTCATCAGCAAGTCAGAGAGGCACAACGAGAGGATGCTGACTGCGAGGCTCGACATGCTCAGATATCCACAGAACATGAACCTGATGGATTTTTTAGAGGTGGATAGAACATAATACATTCAAAGGACATTACATTGTACCAATTTCACTTCAGAAGAATGTTTTGAGAGAGATCCACACATTCCCTCTATTGGTACATCAATCTGATGACAACACTTTGGGCCAAGAATGAAGAAAGAAGTTGTAGAGTTTGTCTCTCAGTGCCTCGATTTTCAGAAAGTGAAGGTGGATCATCAGGTACCAGTAGGATTCGTTCACCCATTAGAGGTCTCAGAGTGGAAGTGGTATGGGATATCCATGGACTTCATGACTAGACTTCCACTTACATCCATGGGACACGACTCGATTTGGGTGATCGTCGACCGATTCACCAAGTCAGGCCACTTTCTACCGATAAAAGAGCAAGGTTGAGTAGAGAGATTGAGACACATCTATGTGTTGGTGATTGTGCAGTTAAATGGAGTACTGTCGACGATCGTCTCTGATCATGATGAATGTTTTACTTCCCGGATATAGAATTGGTTATATGAGGCTTTCAGGACACAGTTTCATCTGAGCACCGCCTTCCCTCCTCAGACGGATGGCCAGACTGAGCGGACCATTCAGATCCTTGAGGACATGTTGCGTGCTTTCCTCCCAGACATGAGTCACAGTTGGAAGGATCAATTTACTTTGATTGAGTTTTCATAAAACAACATCTATCACTCCACCATTGGGATGACACCTTTTGAGGCATTATACGAGTGACCTTACAAATCACCTTTGTGTTGGACTGACCCAGGGGAGTCAGCACTAGTGGGACCAGAGATGGTATGGGCTACCACAGAGAAGGTGCAGATCATCCAAGAGAAGATGAAGACAACATAGAGTAGGAAAAATTCTTAAGCCTATGGGAGATGGAGACCTCTAGAGTTCAATGATGGCGACCATATCTTTCTACAGGTCTCACCTCGATGTGGTTTACAGAGATTTGGCCAAGGCCGAAAGATATCTCTAAGGTTAATCGGACCCTTCTAGGTCCTCAGTATAGTTCTAAAGGTTGCTTATCGCTTATCTCATCCACCTCAATTGCACCGAGTTCATGACGTCTTCCACGTAACCCAACTAAGGAGATATGTGCATGACCCTTCCCACGTCATCGACCACGTAGAGTTAGATATCGACGATGGGATGACTTTTACAGATGTTACAATTGAGAATGAGTATCGATAGGAGTGTGTATAATATGGGTGGTTGATACCTATGGTGCACATTTGTTGGAAGAATGGGAACCTATAGGAGAGCACATGGGAGCAGGAGCATCAAATTCATTCTCAATACCCCCACTTGATTTCTTTATATTGAGTTATGTCTTATGAGGATGTAAATCCCTCAGTTGGGGAGAATGTAAAGACCCATAAATTACATGTATTGTTTTTTATTAGTTGGGAATATCAGGAGTCCTAAAAAATTGACGGTGCATGATTTTGAGGCCTAGAGTGCCAAGAATAAATTTCTGAACTTTTTTTGAGTACATTCAGTAAATGTGTGAGCGGGGTTTTCTAAAATTAGAATCGGTGCATAGAATTGATATCTGAGGGCACCGTTGAACTCAGAGTACGAGTATTCTCTTACGAAGAACTTCACCTTGGCCACAGTGAGTTGAGAATGGAAGATAATTTTTGTGCATTTGATTAAAGAAAAAAAATGTATAACATTTTTATTTTATGAAACCACTAAACAGAGGTTATGGTGGTGGGTACCACCCGAACCGAAACCTCCAATGTGGATGTTTCACAGGTGGGGACCACTTGAACTAAAGCCTCTCATAGTTTATGGTCGTGGGGAAAACGGGAGACTAAAACCCCCTTGAACTCCCTCTTAAATATGGGGAAGCCTCTTAAAATACCCCCACATTAATCGTGCCACCCCCTTTCATTAATTATACCAACTCAATTAATTAATTAAGCCTATTTAAAGTTATGCCAAAAAAATAAAAATAAATCAATTTCTATTATGTTCAGTATTTCATTTTTGGGAGGAATTAGGGGATGGTTTTTGGAAAAGGAGAAGGGAATATATTTTGAGAGGATTAAACTTCTATAATGTAAATCTTCTTCCATGAAGAATGATCCTCCAATAAAGAATGTCGACACGCGACTTTGACTACTTCCTCGGGACATCCTCCAACATGGGATGTCTTCAAATGACAATTTTCCTTCCCACCTCATCAAAATCAACAAATGAATGATGTAGGGGTGTGTTTTAAATTGATCAATTTTGATTTCCCTCTCACATTGAGTCATCTTCCTTGAGCCATATGCTACCTCCCTAAAGTGGAGGGTACGAGCCAAAACAACTTGGCCTGACCCTTTAGAAAATCTTATGGTTCCATTGTGTGATGTTCATGATGGTGACAGAGACTAGTGTCGGTGGTTAGAACTAGTCGAACCCATGAACCATGGCCAGCACTACGGTCGGAGGTGATGAAGGTCACAAACAAAGGGTGGTCGATCAAGCTGACCATCTGTAAAGGCACGATGCCCCACCGCATCGCGGCCTACACCGTCCACGGCGCACCGCCGCCTCGCAGCCTCCAAGGGTCCGCCACCATGTGGCTTCCGGCATCTGCAGTGCTCCACCACCCTGCGACCCTCCATGTACCCCTTCCGCCTTGGCTGTCCCATAGCCTAGCGTCCCTCTGCATTCTCCCCACAGCCTCTGCCATCCAGCGGCCTCACGACCCACACAGCTTCGCCGCCTTGCGTCCCTCTGCGGCCCCGCGGCCCATCACGACCCCCGCCGAATTTTCCACCCTTGCAGCCTCCATGATTCCCTCATGGCCTCAAACCACTCCGTATCCCCCACACCGCCCCGCGTGGGAAGGGTCGTTCGGGCTGGCTCAGATCGGACTCGAACCAGCTACGAGATTCTCTCTCTATCGCCCATAACTTTTACACTAGGCATCCATTTGAAAAACCGTCAACGACACTATAAACCATAGTCTAAGAAGGTCCATTTGGTATACCTACACTTATGATTTGGGTAAATTTGGGGTATGGTTGGGTTGGATCAAGCCCTAATCCAACCGGGCCCTTGGGACTAAAAGTCTAATAACTTACAGACCAAGCGTCTGTTTGACGCACCATCTATTGCGTTGAGACCCCTTTGATGTGGAATTACTTTGAGATAATTCTTAGTAGGAATTAATGGTAGTTGGAATATTGAAAAATGGCTTGTGGAGAAGACCCTCATAGAGACAAGAGAGCCTTGTGTGTGAAACCCTTTAGCTGGCTGTGATGTGAAGAATGAATAGTGATCATGTGTGGGTCAGGACCGAGCGATCCTGTGTGGGTCAGCACCTAGCGATCCTGTGTGGGTCAAAACTAAGCTATCCTATGTGGGTAAGCATTGAGAGATCCTATTTGGGTCAACATTAAGTGATCCAGTGTGGTTCATCATCGAGCGATCTTGTGTGGGTTAGCACATAGAGTTCCTATGTGGGTTGGAAGATGATTTAGAGTTCTCCATGGATATGCCTCCTAACAGAGTAATATGATTTAGTAGTAACATCTAATAATCTATACTATTGTAACTATGTTATACATGGTGTGATCTAAGTCTGTGCATGTGCGGTACGTTTCTGTGTGGTAATACCTTGGTTGTATTCTTCTACGTGGTGTACCTGTGTGGTACTTACCATCGTGGTAATCCATCCCTTGTGAAATAGTTGAGCTTTGAGATTTTGAGTTGGAATTTTTTTTTCCTCATGATTGAGATGGGTTTATTTGATTACTTAGGTATATGTATGGGTATATACCTATGTAGTTTTTTCAGTTGATTCCATGATGTATGGTTTATACTTGGTGGATTTTGTGAGACCTTGAGGGTCTCAGGGTCCCTACTGGGTATCATTATACTCACCCCTACATGGGCTATATCCGCACTCAATAGTTTTTGATGTAGACGAAGGACAAAGCTGACTGAGGATGAGAGTATCATGACTAGATGGTTCCTAGAGGTCGACCATATGGTGTGTCAGAAGGCAGAGGAGACAAGAAGATGTGGAGTGCTGAGGAGGTGATATGTACCTACCCATCAGGTAGGAACCTCGGAGGACGACTCAGTAGCTGTCTTCATCATTCATCAGATGTATTATATTTCAGGTGTACTTGTACCTTTACTGTTGGGCATGTATTCTGGGCCCTCTTACATTCAACACCCCCTTTTTCAATACAGCATACTTGTTTTTGTATATAATTGTGTTCTTGGTTGAGTGTGTTTGCAAGTTATAAAGGCATGCCTTCCCAGTTTTTGGGAATACGTCTTCAGTGCTAGGTTTCAGCACATGGCCCATGGAAGGAGGACTTAAGGTAGTCACGACACAAGCCATGGGGGACAGTTCATGACACAAATATTATGAGTGAAATATAAAAGTTAAACTAGATAGTATAGATTAACAAGGGACTAATTAAACATTTGTTAACTTTGTGGTTTATGCTATCACTGATAGATTTTGAAATGTTTGTATATTTAAGTAATATATACAATGATCAATGTTTTACTTACGGAATAAGGAAGTGTGCAAATTTTCAATGAGTTTTTATGTGAATCTAAGTTATTAAAATGTTTCTCGAGAATAATGATTAATGTATTCACATGTTTAGTTTGTAATGATTAATTACTACTATATATTGTTTTGGAGATTAATAATAAGATCACTTTGAAAATTCAATACCCTTATTTACTATGTTTGGGATATTAATATTTTTAAATGGCCATAAGGATGACCATTTATATAAAGGATTATGTTGAAATTGCTATGAGGTATTAAAGAATAATGTATTACATCACTATATGGAGATTCATTCATATTTTATTACCTGTACTAATTTTTTTTCATTATAATAACTAGAGATAGAAGGAAGAATTAATCAATATATTAAATATTTTAAAATCCATATAAAATAATATTTAGTGATCCATGAATATAAATTAATTTTTGGATATTCATTTATTAGAGTAAAAAATGCTTTAGAAATTTAATGAATCAGAACAAAATGATAAAATTTTTCTTATGAAAATGAATCATATCGAGTAAGAATATTTTTTTTATCATAGGTAATTAAGTAATTCCTCAACATTTGTAAAAAGGTCTTGAATAAATAAATTTATTCAATTAACTTCATATCCGATGAAACAAAAGTTCATTTAAATAATCATAAATTTATGGTGATAAGGAACTATCATTTAATTTGACATTCAATTTTATTTGATCAATTACCTTTATCACTCTCTATAATTATATATACTTTCCCCATGTCCATGATATCATTTAGCACCTATGTTATCCTACTTAGAAACCTAGGTATTTGTTATTATTTATAAATTTGATAAATTATTTTCTTTATTATTAAGTGGATCTTTTTTAATCCCTTTATGTTGTGGGGGGGGGGTTCATCAATAGTGTATCTAAATGTCAAACCCTTTATTAACGATATCATGTATATCGTACAAGGATATTATTTATTTAAGGTGGGGAGAATGTAAGAGCATGTGATTTTTAATGAATAAAATAGTTTTTGATAATGTGTATGACATGAAACACCAACCTTCGAAAAAAATATGACACTTGAGAATTCATTAAATATTACTTTTAAATTAAATTTTATATCTTCTATAACTTGTGTAACATGAAACCATAGTGTAAAAATCAATCATAATATAGTATACCATTATAAACTGGATATTATGTTAGCTGGAATGAATAATACAAAATAAATTATGATAATCAATTTCATCAATTTATTATAAATAAACTAATAATCATATAAAATAAAAAGAAATGTTTTCTGAAAAACAATATTCTTTCTAAAGCACTGTATAGTCGTGCTTTTGACACAACATTAAAAATATTTTTTTACTAATTTTAGAAACAGTAATTTATAAAATGAACATAATTTTGGATATTATAAAATAAAATTTTACTTTGGGAGATATTATTTTTTGATTTTTAGGAAATGTTTCATTTTTTTCTTAATAGTTAAAAATATTTAATATTAATGGAAAAATGTCATTTTTTTTAAATAATTTACAAGGAAAAAATTTAATTTAAATTGGTTTTAATGTAAAGTTAGTTCAAATATATATCTATTAATAATATATAGTGTATTTTAATAATTTTAATATTTAATTTTTATATAAAAACATTGTATACTTTTTGAACATTTTCTCTTTGAAAAACTGATTTTATATTGCATCTCTCTAATTAATTTTAAATTAAAATTTTACAAAATTATTAATAGTTTTAAAAAATAGATTCCATAATTGGAATTAGAATATTTTATATTATCTAATTATTTCAATTCTATTTTTTACTAAAATTAAAAGTTCAAATAGTAAAAAAATTAACATTGTTAAGGAAAAAATGGACTTACTGAGGGTAAATCTAAAAATATAAGTGTTAAAATGACATAAAAAATTGAATTAAATGTATTTTATTGTGATATTTCGACCATATCATGACTAAGGTTCAAAAATAACCATTTTTACCATTTTGTAAAGTGAAAAACTTGGGTAAAACCTTTTCTTTTCAAAAATTTCGAATTTGAAACTCACTTCACATGTAAAAGGACGACCTGTATCTTCTCTTATTCACTTTATAAAACCATTTTAATTTATTAAATAACTACCCAAACCACTTCATATATTCAATAATATAATAACAGAATAATGTTTTCGGTAGAAATCCAACCTATGAAGGCTTTTGTTGCAAATATATGGGGGTTACCCGAAGAAGATTTAATGTTTTTCGATGATCATTTTTATTTTATTTCTTCCCCCACCTAATTCAATTATTAATAAAAAATAACTATATATACACCATATTATATTAAATAAAATTAGGTGTTATTAGGTTGAGGTAATTACATTTGATAATCCCCACTTCCATTAAATGGGTTAGGAAATCATCATTCATATGGACAGTGGATTATCACTTCCCGAACCGATGTCATTATTTTTTTCCATTACCACCTATCCAGGTTGGGCATGATAATGAATATAAATTATATATCTTATAATTATAAAATAATTATACATATTTAGTAATTATATCATATATAAAATTTTTAATTTTCTTTCATATGGAATATGATAACATCACTCATGTGATTGGCAGACTACCTCCTAATGAAGTAATGTTATTCTTTTTTTACTAACATATCACATGGAAGTTAATAAATTTAAATTTAATGAATATATATGATATAAATAAAATAATTATGATATTAATGAAATATTTATAATTATAAAAATATAATATATCATTCTATTTCTTTTCTTTTGTCTAACTTAATGATGATATCATTTTCCATGTACATGTGGACAACCTGCTCCATGAAGTTAAGTGACATTAGCTTCTTCACCACACCAACTGATGATATATATAAGTATATATAAATACATAACATGGAATTTATGATATTATGATGAATTTTAATGATAAAATAATCCTTACATACATTCCATAATGATATTTGAAATATGAAACAATACCCAAGTGTACTTATGACCCACCGTATCCATCATCAAAATGTGCATCATTTCTATAAAACAACATTCATGATTGGTTATAAATTTATAATTGATATATAAATATGATAATTATCTAATGATTATTATTCCAAATATTATGGAACTATATATTATGTGAATGTTTAAAATCCTCTATAAAAAACACGCATGAGAAAACATTCCAGTTAATACTCGAAGTTATTAATATATTAAAGTGTACGTAAAAAATTTGCAATAAGATGTTTTAAAAGGACCATATATGATATTATAAATATTAATATAGTTCTATTAAAAGTTTAAAATTTTATTAAAACAAATATATAGTAGTTTAATGAATTATCATCCAAAAGGAAGCATGAGGTAAGTGATTTCTTGACTCAATTTCAATTCATAGGGTTACACTTCTAATTCATTGATTATATCATTATAATCTTATGTTTATAATTATTTATTTTATAATAAGCCATATATAATCGTTTAATATGTATATTTATAGCTTTTATAAATATTATATTCATTTATTAATTCTCACATCAACATTAGGATCATTATTAGTGTTAAATTCACAATCTCATTCAGATCGAGAATGTTTTTTCTGGAATTATAGTTGAAATAATATTTTCTAAATTTTATTAATAGAATCATTTAAAATTGTTATAACATCTATATTTATGATAAATTCAAGTAGTAAGACCATTTTTACACACATTGGTACTAAAATTAATTTTAGAAAATGCCTTTTAGAAAATCAATCTTTATTTCCCTCTTTAGTCGGAAATATGTTTACATCCAAAAACTTGTTTTATAAAAAAGATTTCTAAAATTGTATTAACCACTAAAAAACACTTTATTGGGAAATATGTTACCCATTTTTTACATTTAATTTTTTTCCATGGAATATTCGTATCAGTTTGAAAACATGGACATTTGGATTTTATTGAAAATGGGAAAGGAATCTTTGTTATTACATACTCTGTATGTAAAAAATTTCAGATCACCATGTCCATCAATGTTTTTAATCATCCATTACAGCATTAAATGATTATTTTCAAGGAAATTAATTTTCAAAATGTGTTGTGAACTCTAGTTTTTAGAAGTTATTTTCAGAATGGAAAGGATAATTTCATTATGATTTTTTAAAGATCATTTTATGTAATTTCTATTCACCAATTAAAAAACACTATATTCATAATCCTATGGGTATATGATGGATTCATAATATACACTAAATTATATTGATGGTTTATGATCATTTTGACCAAATAAAGTATTGAACTCCACTTTATTTTTTTATTTATAAATCATTATATTTCCCTTTCAATATTCACGTTCATACAATCATTGGGAGTTAAATTTACCCTAAATATATATATTATTTTTCATGGATATGTTTATCTATTAAACCATATATCATTTTTACATATGTTGTTATACGTTGAAATAAATATTTTTATCTTTGGAAATATATATGAATAAATATTCTTTACTTAATATTTGAATATTATGATAAGACATATTTTTCATGATTTAAATAAATTATTCAATATATGAGAAATTATTTGGACATTAAATCATATTTGAGGTGCTATTATAGATATCCACTCAATGAATTTAGACGTATCATGATAAGAATTACTTTTTTAGACTTAATTAAATTTGTTTCTACGTTTCATTTTTAAAATGTATTTGGGATTGATCTTGATTATAGACATATCTTGTGCCTAAGACATTACATACAATAATTAAGAATTTCCTTCTTAAAGAATTTAGATATTATAATCTATGAGAGATCTGTAATTATATTATCACTGGCTTCATTTCATTCTATATTTATCTACGAGATGGAATCTATTTTAATTTTTTTACATTAGAAAATTGTTTATACATTATCTTATCATAATAGTCAGGTTATAAAAATGGAATTTATGTTCAGTTATTTACCATTCCATGTTGATTGTTCTTATTTATTCATGATTGGTTCTGATATACATAGCCCTTACTGATTATTTAACCTCACCATTATATTTTCTATTCTCCACAGAATCCATGTAGTGTATAATTATTTATAATCAATTATATATAGGTCTAATTAATTTATTCTAAAACACTTATGTTTTAATTTGGGGTTTAAAATGTAATATGGGAATCATATATGTATATAGTTTTCCAAGACAACTAAAATATTTTTCCCATTGGTAAGAAATTCCATGTATCTTATGCCAATGTAATAAATTAGATGTTTTATTCATGTTACGGGGGATAGGGTATCCATATAAAATATTAATTATTGTCTTCAAACTAATGATTGATATTTTATAACTAATGTAATATTTTTCTCAAAAATGATTATTATATTATAAATATTTTACAATAAAAGTAAATTTTAGCACTCATACAAATATAATAAAAAATTAATTTAAAATTCATAATTTTTGGGTCCAAATTATATTTTAACGTAAATTTATTTTTATTCAGAGTGATTAATCTACCATTGGTAAAAACTAGTTACCACAGAAAAAGAAAAAATGGTAAAATTCATCATTCAATGATTAAAGAGATTAAAGAATGATAAATATATATATAATTGATTATATGAGGTTTATATTGTCATTATATCTTCCCCAGTCCTATATTTATTATTTTTGGAGCTATTTAACATTTTTTACATCTTCTCGCTTTATATAAAGTTAAAATATTTTAAAATTATCCATTCTCACCGCATGTAAAAGGGCCCTCAGACAACCCATTCATGGAACAACTAAAGTTTAGTTTTACTCATGAATACCATCACTTTTTAATTCCCCTAGAATAAAATTTAACTATAATAAGATTTATATCACCATTAGTTAGCGTAAATCCTTTATTTCCAAGGAAATTTAATGTCTCCAATGAGAGTATTATCAACCACATAGCATTTATATTAATTATATTTATTAAAGTTTATTCTAAAAAATAATATAATTATATCAGTATAATTTAAATACCTTAATGTTACTATTTTAATTGAATTATCATTTATTATTCATATACACAATTCATTATGAAAATAAATTGTTGTTCGTGTGTTGTGTGGACTATCTCCATCAAGAATTAACATGTTCCATGTTCCTTCACTACCTTACTCGTATGGATAAAATGATAGTATTAAAATAATAATATTATTTTTATGAAATAATGAAGGTTATGATATGAATAATTTTATAACCTGTGAATGATATGTTCAAAAAACGAAAATAGTTAATTTAATCATTTAAAATAAGCATACTAATATGATAATCAATTATTCAAATTGTGTAATATTTTCACATCAATTAATTCTTAATTTAATTCCTCTTAAACTATTATAGGTATCACTAATAAAAACTAAATAAGATCATTTTTTTATTTTAGTTATATTAAAACAATATCGCCCTGTGATCATACTTTAAATTAGGATATGTTTATGATTCCATCAGTTTAACCATCTACATAAATAATATTTTAAATTTATACCCGGATTGACCATAGGAACATAAATACTAGAATAATATGATATAAAAGTGTAAATAATAAATTTTGTTCTTCTATAGTTTTAATAATAATATCCAATTCATTAATTATGGAAACAAAATTTGTTCATTAAAATTAACAAAAAACATGTTTATTATTGAATTCAGCTTCATAGATAAGGTATAAAAATATTATTAAAGGAATTTTTTTTAAAAAATTAATAAATTATCCATAATATTATAATTAATGATCTATTAAATGTAAAATTGGAAATTAGATTGAATTGTAACACTAATATTATGAAAACAGTCCAAACGATCAAAACTATAAACATCGATGTGTAAAATTGAAATAATTCATGTATAAAATGAATATATATGGAGTTTATTGATGATAATTTATATCAGTAAGGTTTTGAATTTAGTTATAAATACTTACATGTTTATTTTATATGATATTAAGGGATGTTCTTGTATGTTATGATAATATGTAAGAGTTTACAATGTGACATTATTCTCTTTGAAACAAATTTGTTATTTTTCAAATATTTTCCATTATGTGGTGTATATACTACCCATTTGATAATTAATACCATTATATTACTTTATTAATGTAATTTTAATATCAATTTAATACACTATATTTCAATATGTTATGATTGAATTTTTACCCAATCCATAAGTGGGGTTTTCTGTCTCAATATTCATTATTTTGGACTCATGTTATTCTCACCACATATTTAATTTTTTGGTGTATAAATTTACAATATTTAATTATTTATATATTAATAATGAAATTTAAGTGATTTATAATTCTATATTATTTTACCTCTCTAAAATTCTTTTAATTCAATTTTTTCCAAAACTATTGTAAAATTAAATCATTTCCATGGTGGAATAACAGTTCAACGTTTTGGTATGGTAAAATTCTGTAAAATATCCTAGAAAATAAATCCATGTATAGATAATTGAATTTGTATGTAGATATAGATCAAATAAACCTAGGTTTAATACACCTAAAATTAATGGTTTTTTATTGAATCAATCATCACTCAAATGCTCGATTAGTGGATGAAAGAATGCACACTTGGTGAAACACTCCCAAGGGATATGATTTGGAATATTCAAACACCCTTAATGAAACATGATGAAGTATTTTCCCGCCATTTCCATTTTATTCTAAAAATTAAAAATATTTAACCTAAATATTATCATTCATGGATAGCCCAACTCAATGAAGGTACCCTTACCAAAATATTTCCTTATTAATAGTACTACATTTAATTTTGATGAAACCCAAAGATTCATAATTTTAATCAGATGTTCCCCAATAAATAAAAAGTATTCTTTTAAATGGTGATGTATTTTCTGTTGAAATATCTCAATATATGGGGACCCATATTTTGTTCAGTAAGATTATCCTCAAGAAACGATATGAAAGGGATTGATGACTCTTATGGTGAATTCATTAGACCTAATCAAGTGATGGATAAGGCCCAAAAATTTTTATCACCTCAATTATTCAAAATGAATCATGAGATAAATAGATTGGGTTTTATTTTATACCTCTTCTCATATTAGGAAAAGTGTCTTGGCACAAATCCTTGATAGAAAGTTTAGAGGAATGATATTATGTGATCAATTAGTTTGAGAACAATGATTTTTATATTACATGTTTTCATTTATTATCATATAAAAAAAATTTCCATTAGTTTTATTTGATTTTGTATTCATTTTATTCATTTATTCTTACCATAACACTTATTTAATGTTTATATTATGTAATCTTCCACCATATTCGACTCTTTACATAATATCTGAGATCACTTTAATTTCTTTTCCATTCCCTTGGAAACACAGAGGGGGATTGTCTGTAACAATCATGGATATAAAATAAGGGATTATAATGTTCTCACAATGTGTTCATGTTATTTCTTATGTTTTAAATGAAATTTATGTCAATATCCAATCCTCATGACTACTATGCAGTTCTAAATTATAAGAACCCAGGTATTTTGTAAAAAAATGTGATATAACTAATGGTTATGGGTTTATAGAGTCCAAGATGACATATTTGTTATCAGAGAATGTTTAATAAGAACATTGAGGTATAAATTTAGAGGAAACAAGATAGATAGAAAAGGTTCTATTTATAAATTTAATCATTTATAAGGAACACTCGTGAAATAATAACAGTAATTTAATTTTATAATTCTATTATATGAGATAATTATTCATATACCATTGTAGACAGATGGAAAATAATAGGGGGAATGGTATCATTATCAACAACTATAGTTAGATTAGGGATATTCCCCCTGAACAAGTTAATGAATTATTATTTTAGTCTATTTAGTTCAGAACTATATTAGTTATTTTGACCTATGTCATGAAAATTAATATCACCAGTATAGAGTGACCTATTGATCAAAAATGTGGTGAATCATTGTTGGACTTATTTATGTGAATAAAACCTCCAAAATTATCTAAACTACTATTTCATTGGATGATGAACAATAGATCAATCCCTGATAGAATATATTTCTCACATTGGGAAGCAGTAAAAAGTAAAACGACATCATGGTCATATCCCTTTTGAAGGGAGATTAAAAATAATTGTGGTTTCTAATTGTAAAAATTAAAAATAAATATGAGATCATGTTAATGGAATGAAAATATTTTAGGGATTTATTCATTGAAAAAAACATTCCTCAAGAACATAGAGCACAAATTTAAAGGAAATTCCACAACCATAGAAAAAAAGATGAAATTATTTATAAATATGAGAACAACTTTACAAGGTTATCTGGGAATGCTGAGAACTATGTAGATAGATCAAAAATACTGATTGATAAATTCTTTGATAGGTTATAATAGAGATATATAAGGGTTTTGGTCTCTTAATCCTTTCCTTCATATTATAATACAGTGTCAAGCACCACCAGGACAAGAATTTATTTCAGAAAGACATATTTATTCAAGGTAAATCAAGATAATATTCTTATTGAGCATCATGTGATGATAAATATAAATAATGGAATGAAATAAAGTACTATATTTCTTAGATGGTATAATTATGGAAGAAACACCCTTGTTCCTATAGTGAGGGAAAAAGTGTTTGATACTAGTGTATAGAAAATTCCAAAAAGCTCACTAATAAAAGTGCACAACAGATGTTTTTGATGCAGATGAATTTAACTATATAGGGAAAGAAAATTATGAAAACCAATTCCTCAAGTATCAAAGGAACATACCTCATAAAAATTCAAGGGATCAAGACCAATATTATTCAATTAACATATCTAATGTTGAAGGTCCTAATGATTTTATAGAAAAAACTTTAACCATAGCCTCAATGATACCTAATGTTTTATTGGAATATGGGTCTTTATACTATTTTATATCATTCATGTTTTCCAAAAAAAACATTATATACATTCCTAGAACTCTAGTGAGGGATACATCATTTATAAAACCAAGTGGAAGTCTTATTGCAGTAAATATGTTTCAGTAAGTTCCAATTTCGATGTATGGGAATAACCAATTTTATATTTGTTTATCAAACAAATGGATGAATTTGATATGATTCTTGGTATTGATTAGATTTCAAATTCTAATTTCAAATATTTACTCCTATGTGAAGGATATTAAGATTCTCAAAGATAAATTCAAATATATTATCTTTAAATCCGAAACATCATCATTTAAATCATGTTTAGATCATCCCCCAATAGCTCTCATTAAATTAATTTTGGGTATAGAGGATGATAAAGTAAGATCTATGGATGAGGAATATATCTGAAGAATAGAATATGTACTTGTGGTACAAAACTTCACTGATATTTTCCCAGATAAATTACCTAGCCATCTACCAAAGCATGAATTTGAAGTCTACTTGAAATCATTCCTTATGAATGACATAAAACTAAAAATCCTATAAAATGGTACTAGTGGTGATAGTAGAGTATAATAAATAGTTATATGGGTTTAGTGATAATGGATTTATATTCCATAGTGTTTCATAGTGGGGATATTCAATTTTATTCATGATAAAAGTAGGATGGTTCCACAAGATTATGAATTGATTATAGGGAGATCAATTCCATCACTATAAAGAATGTGTACGATTTAACGTGTATTTAAGACTTATTTGGTCAACTTTAAAAAGCCCAGTTCTTTTCAAAGATTGATATTTTCTTTAGAAATTATCATATTTGGTTGAAGAAGGTTGATATAACAATGAACAGAATTCAAACAAGGTATGAACATTATGAGTTTATAGAAACGACATTTGGATTGACTAACACACCTTTTGTTTAAGTGGATATGATGAATATTGTATTCAAGAATTATATTGATAAATTTGTGTTGGTATTCGTCGATGATATAAAAATATAACCATTGAGATATGAAAAAAAATTAAGTAATCAAAAAATAATTCTAAAAACCCTTAGAAAAAAAAACGAATCATATGGGATGTAAAATAAGACTGAATTCTATCACAATGATGTTTCTTTTTTACAGGTATATTATCTCAAAGGTTGTGACATATATTTACCCTTTGAAGTCAAAAATATCCATTGAATAACCTACACTAATGAGCATAACTAAGATACAATATTTCCTGGGCATAACAGGATACTATTGGTGGTTTGTTAAATATATTATTGGATTTACAGCATGTCAACCAAGTTAACATGTGAAGTGGTTAAATACACATGGTTAAGAGAATGTGAGGGATATTTTAAAAATAAAAGGAGGAGACTGATTAATACCCTAGTTTTAACTCTACAGTTAGGTATGGAAGGATTTATAATATATTGTTTTGCATAGATGAATGAATTTTTTTTTTCCATATGCATAATGATAGATTGATTGACTATTAATCAAGGAAATTAAAAGTAAATTAATAGAACATTCTAACTAAAGACCTGGATCGAGAATAAATAACAGTCAAATTGAAAATTTAGGAACACTACCTCTCTGGAAAAAAATACAATATATATAAAAAACAAAACAGATTTAAATATATCTTCCTTCATATAGAGATCAACATAAGGAAAATAAGATGGTTGAAAGTACTTATGGACTATGATTTCTCAATACACTACCTCCCTGGGAAGAAAAACATGGTGGATGATACATTGTGCTAGAGGGAACATGAAGGTCTAAGCATGATTAAGATTAAAATTGAACATATAAATTGAGATCTAGTAAATATGTATATGGAAATTTCTAGGAATGGATATACATATTTTATTTTATATGAAATTTATAAACTATAATCACTACCAATGAAATAGAAATCTCAACATGATGATAAGTATATAAAATTCAATATTAATGTATTTAATGATGATAAATTGATAAAAAATCTTCAATAAAGATGGATTTTTGAGGTTTTGGAAGATTTTATGTCTTTTATCCATACCTAAATTCAATAGGGAACTTCTAGATGAAGCACATAGCTCAAATTTATCCATTCAACATTTTAGCACAATGATATATAGGGTTTTGAGAGGAAATTTCTATTAGGATGATTTAATGTAAGAAATTGAGGTTTATGAAACCATATTCATAGTATTGTATCATGTAAAGGCTAAAAGATAACATCCTAAAGAAGACATGCAACCTATTTTTTACCCATAAGGGAGTGAAAAAATGTTAAAATTGACATTGTCATTTGACTCCCAAAGACTCTAAGGATGAATGATGTTGTATGGATCATTGTTTATCATCGTACAAAGTCTAATTATTTATTAGAAATAAGAGAGGATATACAAATTTAGTACCATTCCCTGATCTATATGAACAAAATCATAAGGGTTCATGGGGAATCAATACCTTTTGTATCAGATCATCAGTTCATGTTCATATCAACATTATGTAATAGTCTTAAAGGGGATTTAAACACTGAGATTAATCCAAGAAATGCCTATCATCCCCAAACTTATGGGAAATCTAAAATTACTATCCATACCTTTTATGACACACAGAGATCATGTTGTCTTGACTACCATAGTATACAGGATCACTATTTACCTTTGGTTGAATTTTTATAAAATAATACTCTCCATTAATGCATCTAAATTGATCCATATGAATCATTTTATTGGAATGTGTTTCATACAATAGCCTCCTTCGAAAATGTTAGAGAGATTATGTTATTTGGCCGAGATCTTATAGAGGAGACAATTGTTAATGTGTAAACTATTCTTGATCACATTAAAGTAGCCCACATAAGATAAAAAAGCTAATGATAATTTAAAGAAAGAATTCGTGTCTCTGGTTGGGGATCATTTATTATTTAATGTTATACTATGGAAGGGAGTTATATGATTTTTTTTTTAAAATATTGTGCTTTAAGCCCTATGTATATTCAGCATCTTGAAATACTAGATTAAATTGGGGTTGTAGCTTATCGACTGGCTATACCATTCAAATATTCAAATGTAAACAACACCTTCCCCATTTCATTACTATGGAAATACATGTTTTATCTAATTAATGTGATAAAATAATTGTGAAGAGAGTTGGATAAAAAATTTCCTTATAATTTAGAACCTATCCAAATTCTTTACTCTAGTGAGATAGTATCAAAGAATCAAAGAAATCAATTGGTGAATATATTTGGGACAAATAAAAAAACTATTAGAGGCAACATGGGAGCCCAACGAAGAAATGATACAGTGATATCCACACTTTTTCAATACCTGATATATACTCCCTATTTTTAGGATGAAATTATTTTGAGGGGGATGTAATACCTATGACCTAATTATAGTATGTAAACACTATATATTGATCTATCATTCAATGTACACTTAAAAGAAAAATTATTCAAAAATATATTAAAAAAATATAATTTTAGAATTTATGAATTATATTTTTACACAATAAAATTAATTTATAAATTCATCATAAACATATAATCGTAACATACATTTATTGTACTATTCTAAAAAAATTGGTATTAGATGAATCGTGAAATATATAAATTTTACTAACTCGATAAATTTTAAGAGATTATTTGTATATACTATTTTTTTCCAAACATTTAATTAAAAAATTATTCATTTGATATTATTTATAATACATTTATTATATTAATTAATGTTTACAAACCAATTATTGGTACTTTAGAACTGAAGTAAAAATTTTCTCAAATGTTTTTAACATATTATCCATTTTTCATATTAAAATATATTTTTAACAGTTAGTGGAATTGATTAAAAAAATTAATTTCAATCTTATAATCAATGGTTCTAAATATCTAATAAGCATCACCATATATTTAGGATTAAATATTTTATTACCATAGGTAAAAAATAGTTATCAGGGATATAACTAAAATAGTAAATATAATAATTCATGGGGTAAACAACCTAAAAAAAGAAAAATATATATAATGTATAGTATGATGTGTGTATAGACTTTTTCTATTCTTCAATACTTTATTTAATAGTTTTTATCCACTTGACATGTTTAACATGTTCTCCCTTTGTATTACTTTTATATGTTCACAAAAATACCCCTCTCACCAATTATAAAAGGGGCCTCTCACCAACCTTTCAAGGAACTCATTAAAATTGAATTTCATCATAAAAAAATTTAATTTCATATACCTAATAATATAATTCCACTAATATAAATTATTTTTAACAATAATTATCATATGGAATACGTTTCTATTGATATTTACAAGGAAAATTCAAGTCCTTGGCGTGAGTATTATCAACTACATATCTTTTTCACATAACTATATTAATAAAAATATATTCTATAAATAATAACATGATTATATTAGTATAATGTATATAAAATACTGTTAATATATTAATGTTATTATCACTTTTTATTCATATACCCCATCAATTAAGAAAAACAAAACTGATGTTCCTGCATTGTGAATACTACAACCTCCATGAAGTAACATGGTTTGATTCCCACCATCACCTTATAAGGTATGACACAAGTATGATATTAATAGATAAATAAAATATTTTTGATATAATTAATATTATATTATGATAAATTATTGAAACCTTTTATGATATTATCAAAAAATAATCATCATTAATTTAATCATTTAAAATAAGAGAACTAAGATGAAAATCTTTTGTTGGAATTGTATAATATTTTCCAATATATTCATTTATCTTATAATTGGTTAAAATTATATTAAATATAAATAATATATAATAAATAATATATAATTTTTTATATTTATATTATAAAAAACCATCCTCATAAAGATTCATTAAATCAGGTTATGCTCATATTAGGGTTGGTTTAACTCTAACTTCAACAATACATTGAATTTACTAAATTGATGAATATGGGAACATAATTAATTTTATAATATTATATCAATTTGAAAATATATTTTATCTTTTATATAAATATTGTTTCAATATATATTTCATCAATTAAGTAAGCACCCTATATTCTTCCAAAATCAGCAAAACATTCTTATTATTGTCTTCGTCTTTAAGGATAAGGTAAAAAAAATTTGTATTGAATTTTAATCATCATAAATTATTATAAATAATCTCAAATGGTAAAATTATAAACAATGTAGTAATTATAATTTTAAAACAAAATGAATAAAACATTTTTATTATTAAACGGGTACAAATGATAAAAGTTATAAACACCGTTGTGGAAAATCGGCTGAATTGTTATAAAAAATAACGATTTATGAAGATTATTTATGAAAATGGATATGATTATCTTTATAAATAATGTTATAAATATATATATTCTTATGATATAATAGGATAAATTATGTTCTTGTATTTCAGGACATGAGGTAAGGGTTCTCTGCCTCAAATTCCTCTCATTGAGAAAGGTTTTGTATTAAGCACCAAATTTCCTTTATTTGATGTATATATTTCCTATTTTAGATTTTATATAATGAAATAAATATATTACTGGTATTTTGAGATAAATTTTAATCCCAATATTTTAATTTTTTATTATTTAATCAAAACCTAATCTGTATGTGGTGTTTTCCATCTCAATCTTCATTCTTTGAGACTCATTATTTAATCGCCTCAAAATTATTTTTTTGGGTACATATGTTTATGTGGAAATTCTTTTCCATTATAAAAATGAAAATTAATGGATTTAATATTATATATTTTTATATGTCTCTCATATTCTTTTTATTAATGTGTTATCAAATCTATTGTAAAACTAAATCTTTTCCATGGGAAACAAATTGTCCTATGTTTTGGTAATGTAAAAGTGTGTATAATTTTCTAGAAAATACATTCATATATTGATACTGGAATGTGGATGTGGATGTGTAACAGATTATCCAAGGGTTAAATCCTCGAAAATTTTTGGTTTAGAATTAACACAATCATCATCTAGATGGACAATGATTCTGGAAAAGAATGAACACCTCGAAAGACACCCTCTACATATAGGTTATAAAATAATCACACACTATTTGTATACCATGATAAGGATATTTACGATCATTTAATTATGTATGCTACCTATGAAATCTATTGATCCTAAATACAATATTTCATAGATAACCCACTACATTTAAGGTATCATTTCCCCTTTATTTGTTTTAAAAGCATACCACCTAATTATTTAATGATACCCCATGACTAAAATGTTGATTATGGTATGTTCCCATAGACATCTACATTACAGTATGGAATGAGGAAGAATTTTATTTTAATATTATTCGATATATATATAATTTTTTTTAATTTAGCTTCATTTTCATTAGGAAATGATACAAATGGTATTTATGACTCATATAGTGAATTCATATGAATTAATCATGTTGTTGATGGGGTCTAGAACTATGTAGCCCCTTGATCCTTCGACAGGTATTATGAGACACATCTTGTTGGGGTTTTATACATACCTCTTCCCATAATAGTATAAGTGTCTTGGTACAAGGTATTGAAAATAATTTATAATTTATAGTATTATACACTCTATTAGTGTTGTGAAAATATTTTTCTTATCAATGTCTTCATTTATTATTATGGATATAGAATTCACTGATTTCTAGTTCATTATTTCATCATGTTCCTTATTCATTCTTCGAATATGTCTTATTCCATGTTATAAGTTTATAATTTTTAACTTAATTCCACTCCTTACTGAGCATATATGCTCACCTTAATTTCATTCCTTTCCCTAAGAATCCTAAAAGAGGATTATGTGTAATTTGTATGGATATGATGTATTATATAATAATGTTTTCACAATGTGTCAAAGTAGTTTATTGTGTTTCAAATATATTATATATATATATATATCTAGTCTTCCAATATAATTAAGATATTTTATCCTATTGTAATTATTGTATTAAATAAAAATTATTTAATACAACTACAGGATCATGGTTTCTTAATTCTATAATGTTACATATGGGTCTCTCCTCGATTCATCGACATGTCTAATGTGAAAAAAATTGTCCAAATTAGTTTGGAATTTTCTGTATACCAACAAAATTATTAATATTTATTAGAATGAGTCCATTGTGGTATTTTTTATGATGTCGCTTCATAAGCCCTTTATGGTTACACCATGACATCTGGAATTATTCATTCCTACATTATGATTTCAGTAATTATTATCCATGTGATTGTTATGTTGATATTTTTATTTGATACAATTCGATGCTCAATGATAAAATTAAATGGAATATGTATTTATTATCAACTCTTTTATATATTTAATTTCTTATCTACCCATGATAATTTTTTTGTATACATTCTCTAACTAGGAATTTTAGATCACTATTAATTATTTTTCTCATTTCCCAATGATACGAGAAGGAATTTTGGAATGATCTTCAACGAAGTAATAAATTTTTTCATGTAGTGTTTTATTTTTCCAATAAAATAAGTAAATAATGTTTTTATATATTATCAAATGACTGAAAAATATATCGTTCCTCTTAATCGTGATCCCATGTTTCGTGGAACAATATAATAATGTAAATACCAGCTATAGGTTTCTAGTGTTAGAATTATTTAAATTATTTAATGATAATATTACTTATATATGAGCTCAATGATATAAAAAACATGTTAATATAGTGATAAATAATATTTAATAACAGTTAAAAGTTGACGATATGGAAGAATTGTTAAATATAAAAAAATACACACATAAAAGAATTTAATATTCTATTGGAAAACTCATTAATCATGATGGGATTTTTGAAATTTATATGTACTAGAAGTAGAAGAACATATGGGGGTATTATTTTGGAAATAAATTACATTGATTAATGGGATGTATTATATGTTTTGAATTGTATTTGAAGGGGTGATGATGTGTTCTTTTATATATGAGTGGAATGAAATATTTGTAATTATTTAATAATTAATATAAAAAGAAATTCATATTTTGAGGCAATCTGGGATAAAATATTTGTAAAAAATAAATGAATGGATATTGTAGGTCAATAAAAACCCAAATCCATTAATTTTATGACAATTGTTTTTATATTTTATGTTTTTAACCTTGGTTTAGTACTTTTTCCATAGTTAGTCATTATTACGATAACTAATTTCTTTATACCGAAATAGATTCACATTAACATTTAATTTGGAATTATTTATTTTAAATATTATATAAATTTTATTTATTGAAAATTTTAAATTGATAAAATTTGGATAATAATAAATTTATAATTAATTAATAAATTATTTTTAAAAAAATTATTTATTTTGAATAGAAATGAGCTTACGATAAAATTATGAATTTTCATTATTTCGGTGTTAATAATTTGATTATTAATATAAAAATAATATTTATAAGGATTTTAAAGAAATATTCATTTATATATATATATTTCAATATTTAAATAAAAAAAGGCTAAAAATTGTTTTTTATGATAAATTATTACATTAGGTTCCCAAATATAAAAAATACATATCTAGATTTAAAATAACGTTTTGAAATAAATTATTTTACTCCTTTTATACATATTAGGTTTATAAAATGTTTCATATATATATAATTCATTCTTCCACCATGATAAATTCCAAAAAGCTACATTGGTAAAATTGCATTTTCCATGTTTAACCTAAAAGTCAACCATTTTTTAAAATTCCCAAAGATGAACTATTATAATATATTAAACCTATAGATTATAAAATAAATTCATTTTATATATTTAAAATTAAAAAATTTATAAATTTAACTTTTAAATGAAGTCATATTAAAAAAAAAGATGAATTATTTATTAATAACTAAAACTATTTCTTTAGTTATGAGTTGTTACCTATATATTTGATATATTATTTTAGTTTTTTAATAAAATATTGTTTAAAAGTTTAATAAAATTAAATTTTATCATATTATTCTTCCAATTAAGTATTATTTATCTTTTAAATACATAATCAATCAAATAAATTTACTGTAACAATCTTTATACACTATTATTGAAATTGTATTTCTATAACCATTTTATTTTCTTATGAAATTAAATTATGAAAATTTTGTATTAATTTATTAATAATAAGGAAATATAAAGAAGATAAATTAAAATTTTAAATATTTTTTTTTCTATTTTTGTTATTAATCATGTTTCATAAAATTTTAAAAAGAAATTTTTGACTATTTAATTATACACAAAGAATATGAATAAAAAATGCATAGAAATTAAATAACGTATAATTAAATTAAAAGTTGTTGATATGTTATTATTGTAGTATAAAAATGATAGTTATCCATTCATGCTATGTTTAAAATATAATTTTATATAAAAAACATTCAATTGATATATGTGACTACGAAAACATGTATCATAATTTAAAAATAATTAGATTATAATGAATTTATTACAATGATGATATGATATTAAAACTATACATTATTGTAATGTATTATTTAAAAAATAATTGTTAATATATCAAAAAAAATAATTATATATATAATGTATGGAAGAGGGAAGAATGAAAACTCAAAGGCTAGTGATAGGCTCTACACCACTATCTCCCTTCGATCATTGGTTCGAGCCTCGTGCCCTCACCAGATGTGATGGTTTCTCACCTAGCTTATCATTTTCCTTATTTCTAAGAAAAAGTAAATTAATAAAACTCTTTCATACTGGAAAATATATAAGGAAACTAATTTTTTGTTATATATATGTAAATAAGTTTGTTGTTAATATTATTAAAAAATTAATGTACCATTCTCATATTTAATTTTGAAAAAAATTATAAAAGTATTCAGTATAAATTTGTGAGGATTCATATATAAAATGTACAGTTGATTAAGATATTATTTTTATTGTATTAATGAATAATGATTTTATTTATTTTTTGTATGTTTACGGAGATGCAAATATTGTTGATATAGAAAACATCATTAAAGTATATTTCAGTATCACCCCAAACATTTTATGGTAAGTTTCTCTTAAATACATTTTATTCATTAGGTTTCCTATATTTCATGAATCAATGAGCCCATATGGAACAAAACATGGTTACTTATAGGAGGTAGCCAAAACTTAGCCACTAAACATAGATTTACTTGATCGGTGATTTGAATTTTAAAAATATGATATACATGGTTATGTTCAAGATGATATTTAGAGTCTGATAGAATAAACATAATTTTTTGTGAATAGTAACCTACCCTTGAGTGTATAAAAAAATTTAGACACCCTAAAGATAAAGATGAATATTCTAAGTGTTTATATATATATATATGTCAATTAAAAAATGATTTAATTAAATATTTAATTATCATATTTAGAAAATTATTTTTAAAAAATGGACTTCATTTTTGGATTCTACACATCGAAAAATGGTTAGGGTGAATTTTTGGGATTTTTCTAAAATACATGACCTTTTTATGAATAGTGACATACCATAAATTGAATAATTAAGATAATTACACTAATTATAGAGTCATATGTGATGCTTTGATGATGTAATCACACTTGGTTCGGGATAACATGATAAAATTAATATTTTGGGTCATATAATACTCAATATTCCTTGTCTTGTGGAGAAATAATAAATTAATGAGTTTTATATCAAGAAATCACCTCTCTCCCCCACTATAAAAACCCCCTCTAACCCCCCTTCCATTCACTCTTCTCAAGCCTTGGGCCTTAAACAATTTCTATCCAAATACCTTCCCAACCTCCTCCCACATCCAGAAAGCTCTTGTCTCATAAAAATACCACAACCTCTCCCCTTAAGAGGTTCTCAAGGAGGAAGTCTCAAGAGGTAAATTCATCTTTCAAATCCCTTCTTTTCTTTTAAGTTCTTTTATTTTTGATTCTTTTATCACATCCCTTCAGCAAAATAGTATGATAAATCTAGTAACGTACATTAAATTTAATATTTTCATGATAATGGTATATATTCAATTATCTTTACTCCATCCCCCACTTTTATTTGAAAGAAATGAAATCACCATTTGAGATGTGGTAATTTAGCACATTCAAGGACAACGACTTATCAATTTATATTATAATCTTTAATTATGGTAATGAAACCATTTGTGTAATGTTTGAACTAGATTATTATTTAATATATCCTAATTTTAGTTCTGTAATGCTTTTGTACACATGTTATTAAGTTATAATGAAGAAAATGATCATCGTAATCAAACCCACAAATTGTCCAAAACGATTATCACTAAGGTTATATATATAAAAATTTGACTTCAATCGAAGTAACCCAAATTAAATTTAAAACCATGTAATCTACTAAATGTTAATTAATACTTTATAATGTCATTTATATACAACCACATCCAGATTATATATTTTTCCGAACTTGAATATAAGTGAACCTATCATTTAAAACCAAGTAAACAGATGAGCCCAAACAAGGAAATTGAACATTATAACCAATCAAAATTTCCTAGAATGAACTAAAAATTATTATAATAAATAATTTACATATAAACTTGGTTATTTAATTACGAATTAATAATCCTAATTCATTTATTCAGGACTTTAATAACAAGTCAAGAACACCTTCAAGTAAAAGGTAAGGGATCCTCTCTCTCACTTTTATTCAAGAATCCACCCTATCTTGTGTGATTTTTTTAATTTATAATGATGGGGTATATTTTTTCAAGTCCCCCATAATTCCCTTATGATATATAAATCATAGGTTAACCTTTTATCTCTCATTAAGCCCTTACAAGAACACTCGATACCATGCCAAAATGTTTGGAAGGGGTTTTTCTCATCTAACATTCAATTCTGTGGGATCTCCATTGTTCACCTCTTATTTCTTATTTGTGGTATAGGTGTACTGAAATTTTACATATTTTATCATGGTTGTCATTATATTTAGTGTATTATGTGACAATTTTTGTTGTTATTAACTCTTTTTCATTTGACTCAATTGAATAAAACACCGTAACGTGCTTTGTCTCAAAATTTCAATTCGTTGTGACATGCTTTGTAATTGTGCACCTACTCTTTCTTATGTGGTGTACCTACTACCCATTTGATATCACTTTTTAATTGAATGTATATTCCATGTAAATATTCATATTCATATATCATGGATATTATTATTGTCTAATCCGTATACCATTTTACATACGGTATTTATTTTGAATTTGGTTTTGACTATGGAAATGTAGATGAATATGTATCCTCTATTATATACGGATAATTTAAATACATATTTCTCTTTTAATGAATCTATTTATAAATAATTATTGGAAGTAGAGGTTTTTGGGGCCCACTACAGCCCCTTTATGCATTGGTAGGTCTCACAAGACAATACAGTTTGGCGACAGACCCTTCGAGTTTGTTTCCAAAAATTAGATGGGTTTCTACCCATAGAACTAAACCGTTTTTCTGGTATTATGGTTCATGTTCCATATATATTACATCCAATTAATAATAATTCTCTTTATTCATTATCGGCTATTATTATTATCCATGAAGTTTTCACTATCACTAAATCTATGGATGCAGTTTCATTCTCAGTTTATTAATGGCATTAATTGTTCATTTATTTAGTATGCCATTTTTATTATGTCAGATTGATTAAGATTCACTTTTTATTGTACTCAATATCATACTATTTTTACACCTTACAAAGCATTTTAGCTCACCCCTTTCATTGTTTATCTTCAAATTTTTATGAAGAGGAGTTCATATATTGAGTACTTGTGGATGTGGTTTTTTTATTATATATTGTATCTTGTAACCTTATCCAATGTATTTTATTTTAAATATATGTATCTAGATTCTTCAGGACTACTTAAATGATCATACCTTCAAGATTTTAATTCATTCTAAACATTCCAATATCACAAGTAATGCACCGGCTCTTCTCTAGAGGTGTCGGGGTGTTATAGTTTGTATTAGAGGATGTTAGTAGAAAAATTGGTAACTAGATTTATAAAACGTGGATTAGGGAAGAGTACCTAGTATAGTTTTGAGGAAAAACATACATCAATCTCTTCTTATTTTGGTAAGGAATAGATTTTATGGAAATTTTATGAAATACGTCACTATCTGGATACGATCTGGTAAAGGCGGCCCTGGCACATACGTATCTAGTGGTAAAACCTGAAAACACCACATTGATCTAGGCTCGAACGAGAACTAGTGCACGAAAATGGGTCTTGTTGCACTCTTGATTACAAAAGTCTCATGGAATATGCATAGGATAATTCATATTTTATTTACAAGCCATTATGAAGGATTTTAATGTAAATTTTACCTTAGAGAAACCATGTGAATAATATTAGCTATGCATAGAATTTAAATCTATGTTTGGTGATTTTATATTTAAGATTCATAAACTAATCAAGTTTATCCAATTATTTAGAAATGGCGTCTAATTGAAGAAGGGGAATCAATACTTGTGGGCATGTTTGGGATCTCTCTACTAAGAAAGTCAACACAGTCAAGGTTGGAGTAGATCCGATCAGGACTATATTGGGACAACTTACTCAAGATGTATTGAATAACCATTCCACACCTGTGTTGGATCATTTCATGCAGTAGAAGCCCCATCATTAATTGGGACTAGTAATCTAGTGGTAGCTGAGAAGTGGATCAAGTCACTTGAGAAGATATTCATGTAATTAAGATGCAATGAGAATGAGAAGGTGGTGCGGGGAGTATATTGTCCCAAGGGTGACGCTGACCATTGGTGGTCCCTAATTCAGAATACCATGGAGGAAGAAGAAATAGAAGATATGTAATGAGGTAATTTTAAGGGAATATTCTTCCAAAAATATTTCCATCGTGAGCAATGAACTAAAATGAAGAGGAAATTCTTTAGCTTAGAACAAAGGGACGAAGACAGTGTTGTAGAGTATGAGGCTACTTTTACAAGGATGGCTAGGTATGCTGCAGATTACGGATGTGACTCAGAAGACAAGATTGATCATTTCATTGATGGACTAAACCCACGTCTTCGGAGGGAACTGGCTTCTCAAACATTTTCAACATATGATGGAATTTTGTCAAGTGCCATCAAAATAGAGAGGAAATTTTCTAGATCAAATCATTTCAAAGAAAACCATGATAAAAAGCGATACTTGGATAAAAAATGAAAAAGAGAAGCACCAAAGAAGAGCAAGGGAATGAATATATTCCCATTATGCGAGAACTGTGGAAATAATAATATCAGGAAATGCATGAAATGCATGGGAGTCTACTATAACTGCGGAGAAAAGGGTCATCGATCTGATAAATGAAAGGGGAAGAAACAATTCAATGATATTCAACGCTGTAATTGAAGAGAGATGAGACACTATGAAAATGAGTGTCCTAAACTCCAAGGAAACATAACATGGAAAAGGAAAAGAGATCAAGGGAGAGCTTATGTGATTACAACTGCGGAGGTCGAAGTTCCTAATGATGTGGTGGCAGGTACTTTAATTGTTTCCTCAAAATTATCCAACACCTTATTTGATTTTGGATCATCGCATTCATTTACATCTTCTCAGTTTACCAAGAAAATTAGATATGTTTAATTTCATTTAATAAAGGAGTTTCCAGTCAAAAATCACGGGGGATGTATCATTGCTACAAAGGCATGTTGAGTAGTCTCCCTCCAGTCACCAAAACATGATTTAGTTTCTAACCTTTTCATCATACCAATGCCGTAATTTGATATAAATCTTGGCATGTATTGGAAGTCAAATTATGATGCGAAGATTTATTTTAAGAAGAAAGAAGTTGCAATTTTTGCAAATGGCGTAGAATCTCTTGTCTTTAGGGCAGAAACATTGTCACCTAATTCTTATCGAGAACCACCACCAGTAGATCTACTAAATGAAATAATTATAGAGGAAGATAAACCAACATATATGGGTTAAGAAAGAAATATTAAAATCAAAGATGTGCACATAGTGCAGGAGTACATTGATGTACTTCCATAGGATATACCTAGAAATCCTCTAGAGGGGGAAGTTGAGTTCTCTATTGATTTAATTCCTGGTGCGAGACCTAAATCAAAGAAGCCCTATAGAATGACCACTATGGAGTTAGTGGAGATAAAGAAAAAACTAGAGTATTTGAGTGACAAAGGATTTATTCGACCTAGTGTTTCTCCACAGGGAGCCGTGATCCTGTTTGTCAAGAAGAAAAGATGTATCCATGAGGCTATTCATTGATTATAGGGAAATCAATTCTATTACAATAATGAATAAGTATCCTCTCCCTCAGATTTATGATTTATTTGATCAACTCCATGAAGCCCAATACTTTTTGAAGATTTACCTTTAGTTCGGATATCATCAGCTGTGTGTGTGGAAGAAATATATTCCTAAGACAACATTTTGAACCAGGTATGGGCATTATGAGTTTATGCTGATTTCATTTGGTCTAACTAATGCACCCTCTATTTTAATGTATTTAATAAATATATTTTTCAATGAATATCATGATAACATTTTTTTGGTTTTTAATTATGATATCCTGGTATAATCAAAAAGCCATGATTACCATGAGAATAACTAGAGGATTATTCTAGAAACTCTTAGAATAAATCAATTATATGGGACGTTTAGCAAGGGAAATTTTTTGCTTCAGTCAGTTTCTTTTCTAGGACATATTGTCTCTAAATATGGAATCCTAATTGATCCTGCAATGAAAAAGGCAATCCAATATTGGCCCACGCCAAAAAAACATAACTGAGGTACGTAGTTTTACTGGCATAGTAGGTTACTATCGATGTTTCGTTCAGAATTTTTCCCGACTGGCTAGCCCGCTAACCGAGCTCACATGTAAAGGATTTATGATTGGGTGGACAAAAGAGTGTACAAAATTCTTTGACGAATTTAAAAGAATATTTTTCAATGCTCCAATTTTGACTCTTCCATCTGGAAGTAATGGATTTGTGATATAAATCGATGCATCAAAGAATGGGCTGGGTTGTGTCCTTATGAAAAATGATAAAGTTATTGCTTATTCTTCAAGGAAGTTGAAGAATAATGAGAAAAATTATCCAAATCATGATCTTGAGTTAGTTGTTTTAATATTTTCATTGATGATATGGAGACATTTTTTCTAGGTTGAAAATTTGATATTTATACTGATCACAATAATTTGAAGTGTATTTTCTCACAGAACGAACTCAACATGAGGAAAATAAGATGGATTGAACTAATCCAGGATTATGATTGCAAGATACACTATCACTCGAGGATAGAAAATAAGGTGACATATGCTTTGAGTAGAAAGGATCAGGGAGTTTTGAACAAGATGTGAGTTGAAAGGGATACTATTTCCATGGATCAAGTAAAGATGGATATGGGAATAACCATGGAAGGTGAAACATTAATTATTTTTCAAATGGTTTCCAAACCATATTTTCTAGAAAGGATAAAAAGTACTCAAGATAATTATTAGGAGTTTCAAAATAAGATTAAAGCTGTAAATGATGGAAGATTTAGTTACTTCGTATATGAAGATGGAATTTTGAAATTTCGGAAGAGACTTTGTGTTCCCGATATACCTGATCTAAAAAATGAATTTTTGGATGATGGTCAGAGTTCCAAATTCTATATACATCCTAGTAGCACTAAGATTTTTAGATATTTGAAGGAACATTTTTGGTTGGACAAAATGAAGAGGGAGATTGCTGATTTTGTGTCAAGATGTATGGTTTTTCAACAAGTGAAAGCTGGAAGGCAACAACCTGGAGGAGTATTGCAACCTCTTCGCATACCTGAGTGGAAATGGGATAATATCATGATGCACATAGTCATGAGACTACCAAAGACTCCAAGAAGTAATGATTCAATATGGGTCATTGTTTATAGTCTTACCAAGTCAACACATTTTCTTGTATAAGAAAATATCTACCACTTGAACGTCTATCAAGAATATATATTAATGAAGTTGTGAGACTTCATGGAGTACCCCAATCTACTGTTTTCTATTGTGATCCACGTTTTACATCAAGAATCTGGAAAATTCTTTAGAAGGCCCTAGATAATGATCTTTGTTTGAGCACTTCCTACCACCCAAAAACTGATGGAAAATTAGAACGGACTATTCAAACATTGGAAGACATGTTGAGGTCCTGTTCACTTGATTTTCAAGGCATGTGGGATCAGTATTTACCTCTCGTGGAATTCTCCTACAAAAAAAGCTTCCATTAAAGTATTCAGATGGCACCCTATAAAGCATTATATAGGAGGATATGTCGTACACCAACATGTTAGGATGATGTTGGTGAAGAAATCCCGTGGGCCCAAAACTTGTTGATGAAACAACGGAAGAGGTGAGGATTATTCAGAACCATATCAAAATAGCTGAAAGTAGGAAAAATAGATATGCAGATAATCAAAGGAAGGATTAGGTGTTTCAAGAAGGAGATCGCGTTTTCATAATGTTATCTCCTTGGAAGGGTATTATCTGATTTGGTAAGAAGTGAATGTTAAGTCCCAGGTACATCAGACCTTTTGAAATTATGGACCAAATTGGAGTTGTAGCTTACCGTTTGGAAATGCCACTAAGTCTATACAAGGTTCACAATGTGTTCCATGAGTCAATGTTAAGAAAGTACATGCCAGACCCAACACATGTACACACTTATGAAGAAGTAGAACTTGAGCCAGATCTATCATATTGTGAAGAGACTATCAGGATTCCTGTTACTAGAGAACAATTATTGAGAAATCATATGACTCGCCTGGTGAAGGTTCTTTGGAGGAACTATATGATGGAGGAAGCATCATGGGGGCCTGAGGAGCTTATGTTAAAGACTTACCCAAATATTTCATGAATCACTGAGCCCCTATGGAAAAAAACATGGTTAATTATATGAGGTAGCCATAACATAGCCACTAAACTTAAATTTACCACCTCTGTGATTTGAATTTTAAAAATCTGATATACACGGTTCAGTTCAAGATGATATTTAGAGTCTGATAGAATTAACATAATTTTTGGTGAATAGTAACATACCCTTATGAATAGTATCCTACCCTTATGAATAGGAACATACCCTTATGAATAGTAATATGACTCTTAGAATGGTATTCATACCCTTGAGTGTATAAAAGAATTTAGACACTCAAAAGATGAAGATGAATATTCTAAGTGTTTATATATATCAATTAAATAATTATTAAATAAAATATTTAATTAAACATATTTAGAAACGTATTTTTTAAAAATGGACTTCATCTTTGGATTCTACATGTAAAAAAATGGTTAGGGTGAAATTGGGATTTTTCTAAAATACATGAATTTTTTATGAAAAGTAACCTACCAAAAAATGCAAAATTAAGATAAATATACTAATTATATAGTCATCTGTGATGTTTTTCTGATTTAGGACCACTTGGTTTGGGATCACATGATAAAATTACTATTCTTGGTCAGGTAATAGTAACTATTATTTTTCTTGAGGATAAATAATAAAGTAATGTGTTTTATATTAATAAATCACCTCTCTCCTCCACTATAAAAACCCCCTCACACCCCCCTTAGATTCACTCCTCTCAAGCCTTGTGCCTTCTCCAAATTCGGTCCAAATACCTTCCCAACATCATCCCCCACATCCAGAAAGATTTGGTCTCATAAAAAGACCCAAACTGCTCCCCTTAAGAGGTTCTCAAGGAGGAATTCTCAAGAGGTAAATTCCACATTCAAATCACTTCTTTTCTTTTATGTTCTTTTATTTTTTTCATTTCTCACTTCCCATCGCCAAAATAGTATGTTAAATCCAGTAACAAACATGTACTATAATTTTTTTATTATAATGGTATATATTCCATTATCTTCTCTCCTTTCCCTAATTTTATTTGAAGGAAATGAAAGCACCGTTTGAGATGTGCTGATTTAGCAAATTCAAGGACAATAGTTTATCGATTTCTATTATATTCATTAATTCTCATCAGGAAACCACTTGTGTTGTGGTTGAACCATATTATTATGTTATATATCATATTTTTAGTTATTTAATACTTATTTACACATGGTAATAAGTTATAAATAAATACAAGGTTCATCGAAATCAAACAAACCGATTAACCAAAACATTTATCACCAAGGTAATAAATATAAAAATTTGACTTCAATATAAGTAACCCAAATTAAATTTAAAACCATGTAATCTCCTGGATGTTCATTAATAGTTTATGATTCATTTCCCGAAAACCACATCCATATCATATATTTATATGAACTTGAATATAAGTGAACCAATCAATTAGAACCAAGTAAACAACCGAGCCCGAACAATGAAATTGAACCTTATAAATCTTCAAAAAATCTTAGAATGAACTAAAAAGGATTATAATAAATTATTTACATATAAAAGTGGTTCTGGAATGATGAATTAATATTCCTAATTTTTTTATTAAGGTCATTAATAACAAGTCAAGAACACCTTCAAGCATAAGGTATGGCATCCTCTCTCTCACTTTTATTCAAGAATCCACCATATCTTGTGTGCTTTTGTTTTTAATTTCTAATGATGTGGTATGATTTATCATCTCCCCCATACTACCCTTGTGATATTTAAATCATGGGATATCCTTTTATCTCTCATTAAGCCCTCACAAGAACACCCGTTACCATGCCGAAATGTTTGGAAGGGGTTTTTCTCATCTCACTTTCAATTCTGTGGGATATCCATTGTTCACCACTTATTTCTTATATGTGGTATAGGTGTACTGCCATATGACATATTTTATCATGGTTATAATTGTATTAATTTTATTTTGTGACTCTTTTGGTGGTTATTAACTATTTTTTATACGAATCAATTGAATACAACATGGTAATGTGTTTTGTCTCAAATTTTCACTTCATTGTGACTTGCTTAACAATTGTGCACCTACTCTTTCTTATGTGGTGTACCTACTTCGAATTTGATATCACTTCTCAATGAAATTTATATTCCATTTAAATATCCATATTCTCATATCATGGATAATATTATTGTCTAAGCCGTATACCATTTAACATATGGAATTTATTTTCAATGTTGTTCTGACCATATAAATGTTGAAGAATCTGTATCCTCTATTATATACGGATAATGTAAATACATATTGATCTTGTAATGAATATATTTATAAATAATTCCTGGATATAGAGGTGTGTGGGGCCCATTAAAGCCCCTCTATGCATCAGTGGGTCTAGCGAGACAAAATATTTTGGTGATAGACCCTTCGAGTTTATTTCCAAAAAATCAGAGTGGTTTCTACCCATAGAACTAAACAGTTTTTTCAGTATTATGGTTCATTTGATAGATACATGAAATCAAATTCATAAGTAGTATCTTTATTCTTTATCGGCTATTGTTATTATCCATGAGGTTTTCACTATGAAAACATCTATGGATGCAGTTTCATTCTCAATTTATTAATGGCATTAATTGTTCATTTATTCACTATGCCATTTTGATTATGTCAGATTGATTAAGATTCACTTATTATTGTACTCATGATTCATTTATTTTTATCCCTTACTGAGAATTTGAGATCAACACATTCATTGTTTATCATCAATAGGTTGTGAAGAGGAGGTCATTTATTGAGTACTTGTGGATGTAGTTTTTTGTTTTTTATTTTGTATTGTATCTTGTAACCTTATCCAATGTAATTTATGTTAAATCTATGTATCTATTTTCATAAAGACTACTATACTGATAGATCCTTCGGGATTTTCATTCCTTCTAACCATGCCAATATCACAAGTAATGCACCGGCTCCTGTCTAGAGGGTTCGTGGTGTTACAATATCTTTCTATGAAGAATGTATATTGAATATTTATGTAACCATTAAGAGAGAATATCTCTTACTATATATGAAGACTAATGAATTTATGTAATGGAAATATTTAATCAGTTTATATGTATAAAATAAAAACAAGAGGGTATTTGTGAATATTTAAGGTTACCTATGGGGATTCATTTTGATAAAAAGAGTTCAACTAAATTCTTGAATAATTTAGTACACCACCCTCAAATGATGTAAATTGATGTTAAGTATTATTTCACTAAAGATAATTTAGAAAATTTGGTTATCATGATTGAATATTTTGGTATAAATCCCCATGTGCTATACATTTTTGAAAAACCATTAGCCATATCAGTATTTAAATCACATCAGTTGATCCATCATGTTCAACCGCGTCCCACCATTTAAGGAGGTTTGATCTATTCCCTATTGTCATATAATTATAATGAGTAACTTGTTATTTTATTATTTTATAAGAATTTATCCATTGGTTTTATACTGAAATGTCTATATAATCAAGAAATTATGAATAAAAATAGTTCAAATTTGGAGAAATATTGAAATATTTGTCCACAGGAGGGAAAACATAATGATTAATTAGCTAAAAAATTTGTGTAGGAGTATCAATCTCAATTAAAATATATATTTTATTTTACTGGGGGTATTTTATATGATAAAATAGGATATTTAAGACATGGTAATAATCTTTAAGTAAAAATATATGAATTTGTAAAAGAGTAGTTTTATTGAATTTTATAGTTTATCAAAAAGATTTTAATAGAGTTTAGAGGTATGCATTGAGTAGAGAATTATCTATTGACCACTTATTTTAATGATGAGAATTTTTCATGTTTACTTAGAGTTATGGAAGATTTATTTTGGATTCTTTGAAAATTAAATTTCATTATTTAATGTGTTTTTTATAATGAAAAAATCACAGTGCAGTCTTTCCGACCATGAATTGAAAGATATTGCATAAGGGTAAACAAAACAGTTAATTGGAAATCACCAGAAAATAGTGTGTGTAAAAACATAGATGAAAATATCACATGAATGTGGAGACCCGATGATATTTAAGTTTATATTTGGATTGTCTGGTCTATATCTTCATGCCACAAGGATAGATAATAATTTTTCATCATCATTGTTATAGAATTTTTTACGCTCATATCACACATCAATCAAATGTGTTGGGTTTTATTGAATTATGTGGCATTGTAGTGATATAAACCCATGATTGTTTGTTTTTGTTTATTTATATAATGAAAAATAGATCATTGAATAATTTATTAAGAAATGTTGTAACATTATTGAGATTAAAATATTTTTGTTGTCTGGCTTTGTAGTTTTAAGGGTTTAAGTTGAAAATGAACTCCTGATCCTTGGAGGAATTGGATACTGAATCATGTTGCATTATATTGAATACTTTTCATTATAAAAACATATTTAAGATGGATCTAATAACATTTTAATCATGATCATCATGCAATGATATGTTATATTCTATATTATTTTCATAAACCAAATAATTTTTTAATTTTTGGTGAATAAAATTGAGTAAAGTAGTATTAATTAGATGATTATGGATGATTTTAAAAACCAAAAATATGGATATAATTAAAAATTTAAAATGTATGAACTTGAGAGAATTGATTTTTCATATTAGATTCTTTTTTTGTAAAGAAAAATCAGAACAAATTAGACGAGAATAATATCATCAGGAATAGAAAGTTGATAACTAATTTACTGAATTGTATTGAAGATTTAGTTTTGAAAAATTATATAGAATTATAATGAAAAAAACCCACATTTTTTTGTTATATTGTCTCCATTATGTTCAATTTAAGCAACCCTTACATTGATTGTTCTTTTTGTCGTGTATCATCATAGTAGGTGGAGAGATAAGTAGTGGGAGTGATCCAATGATCAATAATGTCCCGTTTTTATCATTTTAATTCAAAATAGGTATTAGTGATTTTGGCACACCAAATCATTATCACTATATGTGACATAGATGTATCCCATAGTGTTGAACCATATAAAGTATCTATGTTTTAATTATGATCATTATTTAGATTTTTTTTCATGTTCTTGAGATTTACTTTTTTAGATTGTTATTACCAACATGAGAAAAACATCTATTTAAAATTGGGACAAAAAAGTATTCAGACCCTAAATCACCCCTCTAAAGGTGTGTTTCAGACACTAATATTGCAAAATATTTAAAAATTCTAATATCCATAGAAAACATGGTGCCTTTAAAATAATTTTAATAATCTAAGATCTTTTATGATCGATAAAATATATTACCTTATCAGTGTTATTGTGATGGTTCTTGATCTCCATTAATTCTAAAAATATTCATATTGATAGAATTAATTATTCGACAAAATTCTTTATCTCATATCAATTTGGTAGAAAATGATATTTAAAATAAAACATTTGGAGAAGATATTCTTTTTTATTAAGAAGAACATTAGGTTGAACAATTCCTCCAATTTAGATGGATTTCCATTTTTTTACCTCATCATATGGAATATCATTAAATAAGATACCACTATAGAGATGAAAAACGACTTTATGAGAGGGTATAAGCATATATAATTTTCCACCAATACTATGGTTCTAATTATAAAAATTGATAAACATTAACAATTTTAACAAGTTTATCCAAAAGAAAATTTATATTAGATTGTGGTGAAGGATATAAATGATTGTATTGCTCATAGTCTCGCTTATATCATCTCTATGGAGCAACATGGTATTATTTTAAGAAAGTGATTTCAAAGGGTTATCGGTCTCACTCAAAAGACAAAGATTGATCAGGAATGAATTATTAGTTATATAAATTTCATTATGATGGTGTATATATAAAATTTATAAGAAAAAAATAGAATTGGATTCATTATGAAATTTGTTTGGAACATTTTATTCTTAGTGGAAGTTTGTGAACTCTTGTTTAGATGTATAATGAACCCCTATTTTCCATTTCATTTACGAGTAATCATTTCAATTTTAACAAATCCATTTATGCGCCTATTTTGGTTACCAACTATCTCAGAGACTCTCTATTCTTAAAAATTATATATTTCATGGAAACATTAAGAAGATAATAAATGAAGTTTTTTTAGATATCATTAATGTAATATTTGGTATTTTTATCTTTCTAATTTTCTATTCATAGATGAAATATTGTATTTATAAATGGAAGATTAATATGATTATTAGGAGTAAAATATATTATTTCTTCATACAATAGGTTGAGTGGAATTTTTTTAATGATTTTAAAGAAATATATTTTTCTATTTTCTATCAACCCATAGGAGGATAAAACAACCGGTATAATGGTCCATATTTCATTAAAAAGGATTTCATTTTGTTAACTTAGGATATCCCCTAATGATTGGGTGTTTTTGGAGTTGGTTCCCTAGAACCAAATTACTTTTTATTTTCAATTACTTATATATTCAATGTCTATTATTGTAATAAATATCTTATTTCATAATGAGTTTATTTCATGTAAAATTATTTTGATAATCACTACATAAAATCGAGCCTATACAAACACTTTGTTCCCAACGGGTTAGAAAACCGGTTGGGAAAAATATTATATAACAATAATTCTAGTAATCTGTTGGCATAGGATGTTATATATTGGGTTTTCCCAACAGTTAAAGAAAACATTTGGGAAAGAAAACTATTACCCATAGTTTTATTAACTGTTGGGAAAACATATACCCAATTAAGGTCTCCCTCATGACATTTCATCCCTGCACACTCCTCCCCTCCCCGACCTCAACCTCCTCCCGGACTTGGCCTCCACCTCCCAGCATCCGCCTCCGCCTCTGCCTCCCAGCCCCCCTCCCACTCCTCCGGTGACGTTCCCATTCCCCTCTCAGTTCTTTCTGGTACGAAGATGTCCCCCTCCCCTCTCAGCCATCGGTGACGTTCCCCCCTCCCCTCTCATTTCCCTCTCTTAGTTACACCCCCCTCCCCTATTGGCCTAATCTCCTTCTCCGACATCCCCCGACCCCCTCTCCAGTCGCGCGCGAGACCCCCCATGGGCGAACACCCCTCGAGAAGTCTGCGTCTCTCGGCTCCCTCTCCTCCCGCTAGGGTTTTTGATGGGCACTTCCAGGTAAGTATTATTCTTACGTTTTTAAAAATGAGGCAAAAAGGAATGCATTATTAATATCATAGTTAGTATAACCATTCATACTAATCGTTCATTTTCTATAGTTTTGTTTAGTAACCAACTCATGGTGTGGTGAATTATTGTTTATATTGTATATTTTTTCAAAATAGAGTCTTCTAGAAATGTAGAGTTTGATTCACAGGTTGTATTCCATTCATTTGAACAGTGCATTCAATAAAAAGTTCCTGATTCTTTTGAAACCTCATATTTTCCTATATAGACTCCTATTAGATCTTATACTATGTTGGATTTTGTTTTTAAATCATGATATATATGTAATGAGGTTGAATCGTTATTAAGATTTGCAATGATGTGGGTTAATTAGAGGTGAGTTATGAAATATGAGATTTTATGGGTTATTGTGAGGAGTTTATTTCCCATTAATTGATTGGATCATAAAACATAAGTTGGTGCTGTATATAATATGTAATTAGAATTGGTAAAGTAAAATTTTGGTCACGGATTTCTTATTTGGTTATTTGGATGGTATTCTCTATAAAAAGTGGGTATATCTCTATTGAATATGGTTGTATTTTTCGATTGACTAATGTATTTATTAAACTATCCTTGCAATAGACATTTCCCACAATACGAAAGAACCACATAAATCATAGATAGACACTACGCCATAATACACCAATGGGAGACACAGCTTGAATTTTATGGATAGTTAAGGGGCCATTAAATTAGGAACTAAAGTCAATTTGCACTCAAGCCTTGATAAATTCCATTTCTTAGTAGAAAACATACCAACACCTTTATTCATAGTATAATATAATGAAATGGTTTAAACCATAATGACCAAGTATGCCATCTAGTTCAGGGACTAGTGCCTAACTAGGTTTATGTGTAAGAACAACTACAATACATTGATTGTGGTCCCTCTGAGGAACTTTCCATAGTGAAGAGGGTTATTTACACAATATTCAACTCAACTAATGTAGAATAGGTGCATATTAAATGGATAAGTGTACTACTATGATGTTCCCAACAGTGTGCTATATAAAGAACATAATGAAAAATGAAGTGATTAATAAATGGAATCGCTTCCCCCTTGCATGAAGGAACATGATTTGACCCATGGGGTGGTGTGGTTCTTATATATTGGGTGGTGACATGTATAATCATAGGATACATGTATGTTTTTGTTTAGTTTTTATATGATTTTATTTATCTTATTGTCCACTTAGATATTTTACTTCTTTCTACGGATGGAGGGTAGTGATGTTATCCTGACTAGTTGTCATAGATAACTTGTATACTGTAATAACATGAGGTGTGAGTGTACGGAGAAATTAGAAGATAGAGGATCCTTGGGTTATCCCATGAGATGGAATTATTTTTCTAAAACATTGTGTGGGAACATTTCTGGTGTATGTTGGAGTCATGAAATAAACCCAAGTGTCTCCATGAGATAGCATAAATTACCCCATGTGTCTCCAAGTGTCTCCATACATCATATCATCCTTGAAAGGGTTGGCCACTCACCCAATCCTATCAAACCTATCCTAGTCTATCCTATCAATCACATATTCTAGCCCCATATCTTCAGGATTATCCCATTCCTCGATACAAATCTCATCATCCAACTAGACAAAGGGGATTATTCACCTTATGATTGTACTAGTCACAAAAGAACACCATGTCAAACCCTTATACATTATATTCTCAATAATCCATTCAAGAAACTCATCAAAATAATGTAATATAACCTAGCCCCACTAACCAGGTTACATCCTAAGATAAATCACACCAAGCATCTTGGCATTATAATGCCAATATGTCCGACAATACCCAATACCTACACTAGCATTTAATCCTTCATATCTATAGTTGAACTCGTGAATCATTAAATTGAGTAATACCTTTCAAAATACATTTTATATTCTCAGAGGGACCATCCTACTCTATGAACCTACCAAGATTCCAATACATCCTCATAAGTATTTCCTCATCAAATGATAGATATAAAATTTCCACACCTATCACAACAACGCCCAATCCCCTTAAGAATATTTTACATGATCTAAATCCTCATCATTAGTGACATCAATCACATTAAAGCATATAAATGTCAACTGAATCCTAAATTCCAATAGTTATTCATGTGGATAGGCCCCATGGAATCATTCTAAGAACTAAATCCATAAATAATAATTCCAAATACATGGATCATTTTTAAATAAATATCTCTAGTGTAAACATAAAAACCAAGAATATTAAGACCTCATCCCTTGTATCAAATAAAACCAAATTAAGTTGAAAATCAGGTCAAATTGATTATATACCATTAATAGGAAGAGTAATTGTTAATTAATAGGAATTTACTATTTGATAGTATCATTTTAAAACATTGATCAGTTTCTCCTTTGCTTGCAGGAACATGATCTGACCCATGGGGAGCTGTGGTACTTATATGTTGGTCGATGACATGTATATTCACATGAGAAATGTATGTTTTAGTTTAGTTCTTATTTTATTTTCTTTATTACATGGCCGCTTAGATCTTTGACTGCATTTTATGGATAGAGGGTAGTTATATTCTATGAAGGGCGCTAGAAGGAGTTCATATTGATTCAGTTTACCAGCTCTGAACCGACGTAAGATTATATGGTTAGTATTTGTCTCTCACCTCATGTATTTTAGTATTTAGTGTTTTTTACTCTATATTATGTTTTGATTGGGTGTTGGATCATTTCTTATTGGTTCGGGTGGATTTGGTTCCCTACTGGAAATCTAGGTAAGGATTTAATGCCATTGGTTGGTTTCTCACTGGTTATGTAGCATCCTTCATCTGTCTTAAGCTTCATAATATTCTTTGGGTAGTGTGTTGATCACTGCTCATTGGATTCGAGTTTCCAAGTCAAGGGCGACTCGCCTCCATGTGCATAGGTAAGTAAGTATTTTTATGTGGCTTATCTTGTTATATGTATAGTAAAAATGGTAGTGATTATGCACGTTTGGGGCTAGGTGTAACCGTGTACATATATATAAATGCATCGTAGGTGAGTGGAGACAGATATATGCATATAAGAATATGCGCAAGGATACCCTTGAACATGCTCATGGCCATGCATGTGTGTGCATAGGGGATAGGTGTCATTGCATGTGTGTGAAGGTGCATATACCGAGTAGATGAGCAACACCTTTTAGTTAGAAAGCTCCAAGAACCAAAGTGGATGGCTTGGTTCCACCATGAGTTAGAGCCCCTCTCGTATCCTCTTTATTTTTAATAATTCTTTAAATTAAATTTAGCTTATTACTTAATTCTGCTTAATTATATTGAATTAAATATCTTGTATAAGTATTCATTAATATAATTTTTTTTATCAATACCGTCATGTTTTTATAAAAAAACTCGTCCAATAGAGGTGTGTGGTCTGCAAAAACTCACAGTAATAGTTTAGGGTGTATGATTCATTTCCATCGTTTTGTTTCCCTTTAGACGTTACGTCATTGTGCCGCACACTACAACCTTCTGATGATTCCTTGTTATAACATATTAAATAATTTATTTATTGTATCATGTCTATTCTGACCTTATCTTATGGAAAAACCCATTTCGGATGTTTGCCTAGCCTCTTGGCCACCCTTTATGGTGTTTACCCGAGCCTATATATCTAAAAACACTAATGGTGTCATTTTTTAACACCTATCAGGATTATGGTTGTCCCCACCATAAGATTCATTCAAACACTATTTTGGGTGTTTTCTTATCCTCGATTCACATCTAATTTTTTACGTATATGAATTCTCCCATAATACTTTTGTTACATCTTGAGATGTTAAAACATACTCAAATTCAATTTTTCTCAAGGTGACATAAGTTTTTTTATTAGGGTTCCAAGACATTCTTATAACATTGACAATTAATACACCTGCAAAATTTGACTCTCCATCATTAGTTTCAACTACCTCGTAAAACTTTGAAAAACAACGAATATAAAATATATATCTTTATCATACCACAATCCAGAAGAAATAGTCTATTTTTTATAAAAAAAATCAGTTTCTATAATGTGAATGACAACTACATAGGATTTATTTGGAATCCTGGCCAGATGATGCTACCCCACGGATGTCGCTAGACCGGGGCAACACGCCAGTGTCACGACACGGTCACAACGTAGTAATGTCATGATTTGGATCTGCTCTAGGATGACACCACGCGACGGTTCACAGTCCTGTAGAAATTCTATGTATGATACCTATATAGAGTTTTATATAAATTACCCATATATAGTTAATGGGGAGGGAGGAGACTGCTAAAATGTTTCCCTTCTTCCTACCTCTCCCTACGCTCCTGGCTAGAAGATGCTTCCCCATATATGTCATTGGACCGGGCCAACACACCGTGGTCTTGTCGTGGTCACACCGCGGTCACGCTGCTGTCACGTCGTGGTCACGCCGCGGTCATGCCGTGGTCACGCCGCAGTCACACCACAGTCATGCCGCAGAAATGCGGTGATTTATCCCTACACCATGGTGACACCCTGAAGTGGTTCCCAGTCCTATCGGAATTCTATGTATTATACCTAGATAATGTTTTAGATACATTACCCACCCATAGTTAATTTGGAGGGGGAAATGACTAGAATGTTGCCCCACCTCCCCCCGATCCCTTCGCTCATAGATAGAAGATGCTGCCCCAAGAATTTCAATAGACTGGGACAACATGCAAGGGTCATGCCGCTGTCACACCACAGTCATGCCGTGGTCATACCGCGGTCATGCTGGGGTCAGGCCGGGGTCTCGCCACGGTCATGCCACGATAAAGCTGTGATTTGGCCCTACTCTAGGATGACACCCCATGGAGGTTCGCAGTCTTGTCAAAATTCGTTGTATGATACCTAGATAAGGTTTTAGATACATTAACCACACATAGATAATGGGGAGGGAGGTGACGGTAGGAATGTTTCCCTGACTCTTCTCGCACCCTTCTCTCCTGGCCGGAAGATGCTGCCCCGCGAATGCTGTTGGATCGGGCCAACACGTAGAAGCCACTCTGTGGTCACGCCACTGTCACGCCACTGTAATGTCATGATTTGGACCTAATCCAGGACGAAACCCCATGGTGGTTCGCAATCCTATCAGAATTCGATGTATGATACAAAGATATAGTATTAGATGCATTACCCACCCTCCTTCTCGCACCCCAGATAGCCCCCCCCCCCCACCACCATCCTCACAGGACCCCGGACATCCCCCCAGAGAGACCCCCCTGACAACAAGTCAGACAACCTCCCACCATACTCCCTAGACCCCAGACAACCCCCCAGACAGCCCCCCAACCCTCCTCCCTAGACCCCAGATCCAAATCTATGTTCTCTTCAAAATTCACCCAAAATCCCAACGGAATAGAGGGTTTTAGAGATTCAGAATAAGATGAGAGAAGAGTGCAAACCCTATTCGAAAAGAGGAAGAAAGGAAAGGATTAGAATCCCCTGGATCTTCAATCCACACTTGAAGACACTCAAAACTACCTAGTGACATGTATGAGTCAACCCCACCTCAAACTATGGCTCGATGTGGCTGGTACCACTCAAAGTGTCTCACTGTTATTTGAAACGAACAAAATTTATAATGAAAGCATCAACTGACATATGGAAAACTGGCCAAATAGATTCTGACTGTTTTGATACTTCAGCACAAAGATATATATGTCATTTTTGATTTGTAACAGTTAACCCCGCCTCAATATGAGGCACAGTGTGGTCGATAACACCCAAAGTGATTCACATTTATTTGAAATGGAAAACATTTTAAGTGAAAACAACAACTGGCATAAGGAAAACCGAAAAAATGCAATCATATTCTATTGATACAAAATGAAAATGATCCATGGGTCATTTTTTACATGTATGAGTCAACCCCACCTCAATCTGAGGAATGGTGTGGCCGATATCACTTGAAGTGTCTCACTTTTATTGTAATGGACATGATTCTAAGTGAATACAAAAAATTGGAATACGGACAAATAACCAAACACATTCAAATTATATTGATACATCAAAAAAATTATTCATGGGTCATTTTTGACTTGTATGAGTCAACCCCACCTCAATTTGAGGTATGGTGTGGCCGGTACCACTAAAAGTGTCTCACTTTTATTTGAAATGGACAACATTTAAAGTGAAAAAAATCAATTGGCATATGGAAAACCAAACAAAACACATTAGGATTGTGTTGATACTTCAATACAATGATCTATTATTCATTTGTGAGTTGTATGAGTCATCCTATCCACAATCCGAGGTATAGTGTGGCCGAAACCACTCAAAGTGTATCAGTTTTCTTTGAAATGATAACATTTTAAATGAAATCAACAACTGGCATATGGAAAAAAGACCAAACGGATTCAGATTCTATAGATAATTTAGGAAAATGATACTTGGATCATTTTTTACATGAAAGAGTCAACGTCACCTCAATCTGAGGCACCGTGTGACCGGTACAACTCAATGCATCTTTCTTTTGTTTAAAATGTATAATCTTTTAAGTAAAAACAACTAGCATACAGAAAACTACAATAAGATTGTATTGATAGATTAGTAAAATTATCCATGGGTCATTTGTGACTTGTACGAGTGAACCCCTCCTCAATCTGAGATGTGGTGTGGCTAGAACCACTCAATGTGTCTCTCTTTTATTTCAAAAGGACATCATTTTAGGTGAATACAACAACTGACATATAGAAAACCAACCAAAGGAATTCGGATTCTGTTGAAACATTATGAATACAATCCACGGATCATATGTGACATGTAATTGTCATCTATTCCTCAATCCAAGGGCCGGTGTGGCTGGGACCACTCAAACTGTCTCACTTTTATTTGAAATGGACATGATTTTAAGTGAAAACAACAACTGGTATAATGAAAACCTACCGAACGCATTCGGATTTTTTTGGATACATTAGAAAAACGATACATGTGTCATTTTTGATGTGTACGATTCAACCCTTCCTTAATACGAGGTGCAGTGTGGCTGACACCACTCAAAGTGTCTCTCTTTTGTTTAAAATGGACAACATTTTAAGTTAAAAGAACTACGGGCATAGAGAAAACTGACCAAAATCATTCATATTATATTGAAAATTTAGTAAAATGATACATGGGTAATTTATGACGTGTACGAGTCTACCTCGCCTCAATCTGAAGTGCGGTTTTCCTTGAACCACTCAAAGAGTCTAAATTTTCTTTGAAAGGGACAACATTTGAAGTGAAAACAACAACTGGAATATGGAAAACTAACCAAACTCGTTTGTATTCAGTTTATACTTTAGGAAAAGGATCCATGGTCCATCTGTGATGTGTAACTCTGCCTCAATCCGAGGCATGGTGTGGCTGGTACCACTCAAAGTGTCTTTCTTTTGTTTAAAATGGACAACATTTTAAGGGAAAACAACAACTGTCATATGAAAAAAAGAACAAACACATTCAAATTCTTTTGAAACAGTAGGAAAATGATCCTTGGGTCATTTTAGATGTGTAAGAGTCAATCCCTCCTCAATCCGAGGTGTTTTGTGGCCAATACCACTCAAAGTGTCTCACATTTCTTTTAAATGGACAACTTTTTAATAGAAACAACAATTGGCATAATGAAAATCAACCAAACTCTTTCAAATCCTATTTATACATTAGTAAAAGGATCCATTAGTCATTTTTGAATTGTAAGAGTCAAATATTCCTCAATCTGAGGCCCGGTGTGGCTGGTACCACTCAAAGTGTCTTTATTTTGTTTAAAATTGATACTCTTTTTTGTAAAAACTAATGGAATATATAAAACCAACCAAACACATTAGGATTGTGTTTAAACATCAGTAAAACAATTCATGGGTAATTTTCAATGTGTACAACTCAACCCTACCTAAATCCAAGGCATGGTGTGGTTGGTACCACTCAAAGAATCATTCTTTTGTTTAAAATGGATACTCTTTTTACGTAAAAAAATGGAAAATGAAAAACTGACCAAACAAATTTGGATTATGCTGATAATTTTGGAAACCAATACATGGGTCATTTTCTCTGTGTAAAATTCAACCTCGCCTCAATCCGAGGTGTGGTGTGGTTGACATCACTCAATGTGCCTCTTTTTTGTTTCTAGAGGACATCACTTTATGTGAATACAACAACTGATATTCGGAAAACTGACCAACGACATTCAGATTCTGTTGAATCTTTAGGAAAATTATTCAAGGGTCATATGTGACATGTAAAAGTCAACCTCGGCTCAGTCCAAGGGACAGTGTGGCTGGCACCACTCAAACTGTCTCACTTTTATTTGAAATGGATGGGATTTTAAGTGAACACAACAACTGGCATACAGAAAACCGATCAAACACATTCGGATTGTGTTGATACATTAGGAGAATAATCCATGGGTCAATTGTGACGTGTAATAGTCAAACCCTCCGCAATCCAAGGAGCAGTGTGGTCGACACCACTCAATGTGCCTCTATTTTGTTTAAAATGGACAACATTTTATGTAAAAACAATAACTACCATACGGAAAACCGACCCAATGCATTCAGATTCTATTGAAACATTAGGAAAATTATACATGGGTCATTTTTTATGTGTAAGAGTCAACCTATCCTCAATTTGAGGTGCTTTTTGACCGACACCACTCAATGTTTCTAACATTTCTTTGAAATGGACAACATTTTATGTGAAAACAACAACTAGAATACAGAAAACTGACCAAATTCATTTGGATTATGTTTTTACTTTATAAAATGCATCCATGGGTCATTTTTGATGTGTAAGAGTCAACCCTGGATCAATATGAGGCCCTGTGTGTCCGGTACCACTCAAAGTGTCTTTATTTTGTTTAAAATGGATACTCTTTTATGTAAAAACAAATGGTATATGGAAAACTAACCAAACACATTCAGATTGTGTTGATACTTTATGAAAATGATCCATCAGTCATTTTTGACATGTATGTGTCAACCCTACTTCAATCTGAGGCATGATGTGGCCAACACCACTCAAAGTGTTTCTATTTTTTTCGAAAGGACATCATTTTAAGTGAATGCAACAACTGAATATGGAAAACCAACCAAAGGTATTCATATTCTGTTGAAACATAAGGAAAATTATCCATGAGACATATTTTATGTGTACGAGTCAACCCCGCCTCAATCTGTGGGCCGGTGTGGCCAGAACCACTCAAACTATCTCACTTTTATTTCAAATGGATATTATTTTTAGTGAAAACAACAACTGGAATACGGAATACCAACCAAACGCATTCAAATTTTGTTTATATATTATGAAAATGATATATGGGTCATTTATAAAATTTAAGAGTCAACCCCGCCTCAATCTGAGGTGCAGTGTGGCCGACACCACTCAAAATGTTTTTCTTTTGTTTAAAATGGACACCATCTTTAGTGAAAACAACAACTAGCATACACGAAAACTGAACAAACGCATTTGGATTCTATTGAAACCTTAGAAAACGATCCATGGGTAATTTTTGACTTGAATGAGTCATCACCGCCTGAATCTGAGGTGCGGTGTGGCCGAAAACATTAAAAGTGTCTCACTTTTCCTTGAAATGGAAAAAATTTTAAGTGAAAACAACAACTGACAGACAGAAAACTGACCAAACGGATTTGAATTCTATTGATACTTTAGTAAAAGGATCCATGGGTCATTTTTGACATGTACTAGTCAACCTCGGCTCAATCAGAGGCATGGTGTGGCCGATACAACTCAAAGTGTCTTTCTTTTATTTAAAATTGATACAGTTTTATGTAAAAACCACTGGCATGTGGATAACTGAACAAACACATTAATATTGTGTTGATACTTTATAAAAATGGTTCATTGGTCATTTTTGACTTGTAAAAGTCACCCCCGCCTCAATTCGAGGCACGGTGTGGCCAGAACCACTCAAAGTGTCTCTCTTTTGTCTCAAAAGGACATCAATTTAAGTGAACACAACATCTGACATGCAGAAAACCAACAAAAGTCATTCAAGTTCTGTTAAAAATTTATAAAAACGATCAATGGGTCATATGTGATGTGTATAAGTAAACCACTCTTAATTTTGAGGGCTAGTGTGTCTGACACCAGTCAAATTGTCTCACTTTTATTTGAAATGGGGATGATTTTAAGTGAAAACAACAACTGGCAAACAGAAATCCGACCAAACACATTCGGATTGTGTTGATACTTTAGGAAAAATAGCCATGAGTCATATTCGACGTGTACGAGTCAACCCCTCCTCAATCTGAGGCATGGTGTGGCCAACATCACTCAAAATGTGTCTCTTTTGTTTAAAATGGACATCATTTTAAGTGAAAACCACAACTGACGTATGGGAAACCGACCATACGCATTCAGATTCTATTGAAACATTCGGAAAATGGTCTATGGGATATATGTGATGTGTACAAGTCAAACATTCCTTAAACTGAAGTGCGTTGTGGCTAGAACCACTCAATGTGTCTCTCTTTTGATAAAAATGAACATCATTTTAATTGAAAACAACAATTGAAAAATGGAAAACTAAACAAATGCATTCGGATTCTTTTGAAATTTTATGAAAATGATCCACGGGTCATATATGACGTGTATGAGTAATCCTTTCCTCAATCCGAGGTGCAGTGTGGGAGACACCACTCAAAGTGTCTCTCTCTTTTTTTTAAATTGAAATCATTTTATGTGAAAACAACAACTAACATACGAAAAACCTACCAAACACGTTTAAATTTTGATGAGAGTTTTGGATAACAATACATGGGTTTTATGGGATGTTTACATGTCAACCCCGCCTCAATCCAAGGCACGGTGTAGCTGGTATCACTCTAACGGTCTCTCTTTTGCATAAAATGGACGTCATTTTTAGTAAAAACAACTGGCATACAAAAAACTGACCAAACATATTCGGATTGTGTTGAAACATTAGGAAAATGATCCATGGGTCTTATGTGATGTGTATGAGTCAACCATGTCTCAATCTGAGGTGCGGTGTGACCGACACCACTCAAAGTGTCTCACCATTATTTGAAATGGAATGAATTTTAAGTGAAAACAACACCTGGCATACAGAAAACTGACCAAACACATTCAAATTATGTTGATACTTTATGAAAATGATTCATTAGTCATATTTGACGAGTACGAGTCCACCCCACCACAGTCCAGGGCATGGTGTGGCCAGTATTACTCAAAGTGTCTCTATTTTATTTGGAGTGAACTGAATTTTAATTGAAATCAACAACTTGAATAAAAAAAACTGATCAAACACTTCTAGATTGTATTAATACGTTAGGAAAACAATAAATGTTTCATTTGTGACGTGTTCCAATCAACCCAGCCTCCATCCTAGGCACGGTGTGGTCGGTATCACTCTAAGTGTCTCATGTTTTTGTTTAAAATGAAAAAAAAATTAAGTGAAAACAACAATTGACTTACAAAAAACTAACCGAATGTATTTTGATTGTGTTGATACTTTAGGAAAACGATTCAATGGTCATTTTTTATGTGTACAAGTCAACCCCATCTCAATATGAGGCACGATGTGGTGGAATCTTGCTCTGATAAATATAACACACCATACTTGTACCATTTACTATTCATAGCCTTAAGAACATTAATATTATTCTCACTAAGGTCATAAAAATTACAGTTCCATTCTTCTAGATAATCACAAGTCGAACATCTAATCATTTCAGTTGTGGATGAATTTTAGTTCATGTAAAAAGTTACATACATTACTCCTTTTTTAATGACCATGGAACCATGCGTCAATTTCCATACCCCAATTTCAAATTTAGTTTCTTATCTTGCATCATCAACCTTTCTCTTTAGATTTAAGAAGAAGAAAACCAATCCCAGGTAAAATCCATTTTAAAAAAATTTTCACTTACTATAAATGTTGCTTCTATTTGAGGATAGATCATAATTGGGAGTTCTTTTGTTGTCAAATGATCTTATTATGATCCTCAAAAACCTAAAAAATTTAAAAATTTAGGGGTTTTATTTGAAAACATCAAGAATGTGTAGCGAGTGAATATACTACCACATGTCAAAGTCCTATGGTATGATGGATGGGTTAAAGAGAGATTTTGGGGAATGATTCAGTTGGATATAATATTTAGAGGGATATAATGTGTCGTTAATTTTATTCTCACTATTAAGAATGGGAGGGTATCATCAATTATTTTTATCATTGAATAAAGATGTGTCTCCATTACATTAACATGTAGTACCACATGTATGACTATAACCCTTACTGGAAGGGGAATGTTTTTTTCAAACTCGTATGCATCCTGACACACTCTGGATCAGACACATGTTCAAAATCTAATTATTCAACCAATTTAGACATGATAACTATGTGTATAAAAACCAATACCCATGTTTATTATGTTTTTACCATTATAGAGTCTACCAACAAAGCCATTACCATTCACCCAATATCTAACATTGACACCCCTACCTCCTTAATCATCCTTCTTACTTCATCAAAACAGTCATTTACTTTATAAATAACATATTCTGTTTTAAATTTTAACATCCACATGTATTTTATCCAACACATCTAAAAATGATGTAGTTCTGATTAAAATAAATTATATTACTATGAAATTCAGTATGTATATATAGCATGTCTCTAATCAATGTGGAGATGTATTTGAAATTTACACTCATCAACGATAGTAGAAACTCTTTTTCATGAGTTGGGTAGTTTCACTCATGGGTTTATAAGTGACGAGACTCCTAAGAAAATAAATTTCCACCATTTATTATAAAAAATACAAGTTCATTGCAAAATGCATCACAAATCATTACATGCCAAAATCTAGGATCAGAAAAATAAAATTGGGATTTGAGAAAATTTCCAAATCTTATTCAACTCTAATAATTATTTCTTTACCAATTCTGCCTATTATATTTTGATGGGGATGTGGGGGGGGGGGCTGTACTCGTTGGGGGGGTTTTGCAGGGGTGAGGAGAATTACTACTGGAAGAGTGGCTATCATATGAAGATTGAAATGGGTGTAAATAATGTTTGAGTTATTGAAACTATTAATCAACTATATTATATGATTTTTTTCATATGAAGATTGAAATAGGGAATTATAGCTCATGACATGGTTGGAAGAGTTTGATGGTTTTATGTGTTTTTTGTGCTATTACAAGTGTTTTTTATGCTATTTTATTTTTGTTTATATGTGTTTTTTGTGCTACTTTTTATGCAGGTGTATACTGGAGGGCCTATTTGAGGGGCTTCTATGCAATAGTTCTGTAAAAACACAATACCATCAGTTTTAAACCGTTTTAATAATTTGATAAAAAAATTAAAAACTATCCCTACAGTTTTAAAACCGTTTGTATAGTGTTTAGTCTTCAATATATACCAACAGTTTCAATGAAATCGTTGGTAAAAATGTTATACAAACATATACCAATGGTTACCCTACAACCATGGGTAAATCAATATTTAGGGTGGCCTATACCAACGGTTTAGATAAATCTTTTGGTATTAGGATTTCCTCATAGATTACATCCCTACGGTTTGGAAAACCATTTTATGGGCTATAACAATGGTTTTCCAACCTATGCCAATGGTTTAGAACCGTTGGTATAACCTTCATTTCTAGTATTGAATGTACTTAATGTATTTCTATAATGAAATGGTCATAAAAATTCCATTATGAGATGAGAACCTATAAATTCTGTTAAATTATTCAAAAAAAGTTCATATGGAATAAATGAAATATTTTGACAGAAACAAACATATGTTTTTAATATCAAGTGTTGGATGTTCTTAGGAGAACAAGGATTCTTATCTGGATGTTTTACACTTGGTAATATATAATACAAGAAGTTATAAGGATAGAACCAACAATAGTAATTCAATATGTTATATGTTTCATTTGATATTTCAATATATGGATGTTTATATTGGTCATTAGACTTGAGATTATTGTTAATATATATCTTGAATAATGTACTTTGATATATAGGTGAAAACCATGATAACATTTTATTTTGGAAAAGTAGCATACATTGGGTCTCCCGTAAGTAATATGAAATTAATTTAATAATTCAAGAAAATTATTTTTCTGTTCCAGGACTATAATTACATATCTATATCCCTTTGATTTAAAAGTAAATCCTTCATTATTTCCATGGCCATGCTTTTTTTTTGATGAGTTAATTCCTAGAAGTCAAAGAAATATATATGAAGTTTATTGGTTGAGGAAAAAAATATGACACTTGATTGATGAGAAACACATACAAATTAATTATATTACATATTATTTATTCTTATGTTTTTTTTTCACTGTGACAATAATATCATTCTCTATGGACACCTTGATGTGTTACTAGATGCTAATCTAGGACATCAGGTAAGAAAACTTAATTTCTGTATGAATGTTCCCAAGCTGTTCCCACCCATGTGTATCCAAAATCCCATAATAAATATTATTTTAATTTAAAATTAGAATAAATAATATTCTCAATAAAAATGAATAATAATTATTCATGTTTTTATGATCATATCAACTAAATCAACATTTATTATAGTTTGAAATATATGTCATTCAAATATTAAATAAATATTTATTTTGTAGTTAGTGAATATAATATTTATTTATTTATTTCATGAATATAATAATTATATTTATTTATTAAAATAAATATTTATTATTCAAGGTTTGATAAATTTTGAAGAGTATTGACTGACCATGTTAAGGGACCTATGGAAATGATATATTTTATTTTATTCAATTTAAATAAATAATGATGTTTTATTTATGAAATGATTTTTTAATATACGAGAGTTAGAGCACATCACTGAATATATTAATAATAAAGATATTACTCTTATTATTTGAAATATCATTTTTTATAATTAATAAATTATTCAAGGGTCTATATGAACTCAAAAAATATCTAACCCTATGTATATAACATAATTTATATCAATTCTATGGTAAAATGAATTGTTCATCATTAAATAAATATTCAATATATTTCTCTCATGACCAAATATAATTCTCTCACAAATGATATTAATAATGATAGGTGACACCCATCCCCCATATCAAGTCCATGAAAACCACATTTACAATTATGGAAACCCAATGGAATTCCTATTTCATTCTTTGGATAGTAGTTCAAGGCATTGATTTCCTATATGCTACAACTTGGGGTTCCAAAAATGTAATTGTGAGGTTCATGGACCAATTGTGGAGACTACTAGAGTAATTTTGATTCGGATTCATAATCAAAATGTTGACATGGTAATAACAATATCATAATTTCTCATCAATGTTGGAATAATTATCAAGATGAGGTAGGTATTTCTATAAATTTATTATAAATTTTATGTGAAAAGATCATCTCTATGAATATTCTGAAGTTGTATATCGTATTGTTTTTTGAATTTTACAATGAATCTGATGAAAAAAATTATTTTGAATATCCCAAACCACTTACACTCTGCCCAATATCCTTATTATGATATCATAGTGATCACATATTAATATATAACTATTTATTATGTTTTGATTAGTTACATATTTTATTATTATTTTTCAATTTTAGTTATTTTCATTCTATAACGGAAAAGTTGAGATAATATAATTGTTAAATTTTACAATATCATGAAAAAATGAAGCCTTGTGGTAAATGTATGTGATATGTAATTAATACACACCTTGTATTGACCACTACATGAGTGAAATGAATTTACTCCAAATACATGACATATAGTTGGATGTTCTCACTGTGTAACTTGTTTGAACTCAGAAACGATATATGTTGTGTCTCTAGGTGCATAATCGGGGAGTCCAGTAATGAGTCACCTGTTGTTTATCTGGCTTACACACTATATAATTTTGTGTAACTCTAGAGAATAACATTTCAAGACATGTTTGTTGTGTGAGTTAACACATGATAAGAATTAATTAATTAAATTAAAACAAAACTACATGGTTTTCATGTGAATGTACATGCCATCTGATGACAGTTTTTACATGAATTAAATGTTAAGTGTTTTCAATGGATCATGATGTATATTATGTTTTTTATTAATTATTTTACATTAATTCTATAGATACATAACACCTATGGTTTTCATACATAATCTGTACTTCACATGCATTTATAGTAGTGAACGAAACATATATTCAAGTTGTGTTCTGTATAAATACACACCATGAAAACTATGTTTCTTGAATAATGGATCAAAACACTCTGTATATCATGTCAAATCATATAGAATACATGTTATGTAAGTACAAAATACATTACAAGGACTAAAAACAACATTATTCACATGTTGTGTCATGCGGGGATCCACACCATACAATAGTTAAAAACCAAAAATCGAATTAATGTGACATAGAGGGGAACAATTGATTCCACCCCTAGTACACATCGTGTAACTAATTAATTTTTAAATAAAATTACAATATTTAATTTATTTGGTATAACAATGTATGATAATATCAAGGGATATTTGGATTATTAATTAACATTGGTCTATCATGATAGTTTATTTATTAATTCATGATATTTATCTTGATAACAGAATCAATTTAAATTAATCATTAACAGTTTACATGTGTAATCATTGGATGAAAGGATAATCGTGATGTTGATCATCCTATATTTGTGGTAGGATTCTGTTTACTTTAATTATTTAATTCATGGGTTTTCATGAAAAATTTATTATTAAATTAAATATTATAATCTACATATAAACCCTTCCTCTTTATTATGTATAGTAATTACTGTCCATGCTATCTTTTATATAACAATAAACCCCTAATTCCCTTCATTTGTGTGTGAATAGGAAAACGTAAAGGAACGAGCTTCCTAGAGAGAGAAGACTATTCCAAACTGATCTAAGGTAAATCGAATCAAGTATATATAGAGGATAAAGGCATAATATTGTAACTTGAACCAAGCATGACATAAGGAATTATTTACCTCGGGTTATGAGTTAGTTTATTGTCCACTCAATACACCATCCATTAAAAAAAATCACATGATCATGCCCCATGTTTATTATATTATTTCTAGTTCATTGTAAATACTCCAATCCAAATTTATTTTATTAAAATATCCACTTTATGGAAAAGTGGGAACCTTAAAAAATCTTAGACCACCTGATTAGAAATTTAAAATTACAAGCCTAAAACTATTCCAAATACAAGAAAAAACCATCATCACCACATCAAAACACATACCACCACACAATACTCATGCTGACAGAAGAATAACCCAAAAATAATACAATCACTCTACCATGAACTACAACCAGACTCCATCAATGCCACTGAAATCATCATAGTAGAAATGACTATAGAAAAGTACCACAAATATGCATTCCACTATCATAATAATGAAACTATGTCACATCACGCACCCTAGTACCTGACATTTCCATCATCCACAACAGTTCACTGGAGTGACTATCCACTGAAATCCATCATTGGCGCCATTGAAAACAAAAAAATACCACCATAAACAATCAAAACAACAAAAATATTGACACCACACCATAAACCATCACAAAATCAATCCATATAGTAACCCATCATATGTGTTGATTCCACCATGGGGAAAACACATCCTAAAACACCAAAAACTATTCAATGTTCACATCCCAAAACACCTTTAGAACCTCTGTTCGAATCCAAATTGGAGAATATTGGAGCAAATCAAGAGCCCAAGCATAGTTGAGAGAAGACCAAAGCCACACCAGAGAGATGATGGAAATACAAGGTGTTTATGAAATTTGAGTATTGTATTTCAAGATTGGGGAGTCTACTCAATGGAGAACAGAATTGAGAGTAAATTATTTTTGTAAGACAGCCTACCTAAATACCTTTGAGTAATTTTTAGGGACACATCTTAGTTTATGAGATGGATAATATACATACTTATCAATAAAATATCCCTGTGATGGAATGTTTTAAATCCAATGGTAATGAAAATTCGGTTTTTATAAAATAAAATTTGACTAATATGACAAAAATTATTCTTCCAAACTTGGTAATAAATATAAATTACAAAAAATGTGAAATTTTTTGTTATAGAAAATATAATATAATTTTATTATAACATTACCCAATTGATTAGAATTAGAAAAATATAATATTCTCACTCCCATAAAATTTTTGGAGTGATGCAGGTGCATGAACATCATACCACCCAAAGAGCGTATGTTTTATATCCTAGTGTCCCTAGTTTTTGATGAGCCTTATAAATATAAAATTAATGGGCATATTATATTCCAAATACATGTCATCAAATAATTGGATTTCTAATACATCATGATATATTTCATAACTAAAGATATCTATAAACATCACAAAGATATATATTCATGCATAATGTTGTCCCATATTTATGATATTTATTAATGGAAGGGATGATAATATAGGTCTTAAAACTCAATGGAATTTTTTATTTTAAATCATGGAAAGGGTGTTCCAGCAAAACAATATATAGTCAATATTATTTGATATATTGAGTGTATTTAAAATAAGGGTATCAATATTACCAATGAATTGTGCACATAAATTTTTATTACCTCACTTCCTTAGAACATAAATAGTTTTATTATGAATTCTAATTTAATTAATTTAGTAATGACCCTCCTAGATATCTTGAATCTTATTATATAGGTGGATAAGGAAATAAAGAATGAAAAATATTCAATCATTAGAGTGAACAAGAATATGGAAATTGTGAAAAGGCATAATAATAACACCAAGTATCAGGAACTTTTTCACCACATAAACAAGATAAGTAGGATTATGGTGTAGGTTATAGAACAAGATGTACTGTATTTATCGGGTGTTAAAAAGAGCTATTGGATGAAGAATTTACCTAAAGTGAATATGAAAGAGGTTGGTTCATTTGAATTCATTATAAAATGGTACATCTACAGTTATACCTATTGTATATTAAATACAACTTATAGTACTCACATTTCTATCCAAATATATAAACCAAGTAAATTCATGATGGAATTTAGAGGGGAGGTGGATCTTCAATCTGCCAAAAGCGGATGACTCTCTACACTAGAAATTTCACACTATACTATTTTATTATTGATGGTTCTAAATATATTATTAAATAATATTTATTATGTTATTATTCAAAAAAAACACTATTTTTATATATATTATACATATTGATGGCTTTATTTTTAATTTCAAGAATAAAAGTTTCTGATTTTATAATGATAAAAAATGTTATTTGATAAATATTCCTAATAATTGTATTTATATACAATAATTTGAAAACCATGTGTAGAAAATCAATAAAAAATCAAGCTCACATGAATCATTTCACATCCAGTTATAGTGTTTCCATCTTGGTAATGAAAATCCTCACATAATAAGATCATGTTTGATAGATTTCCCACTTTTCATGAGAGGGAGTACATCATCAAAAGATATAGTGGGAGTAAGATTGATATAAATGATGTCGAGGATCATGATAGAAAAGAGTGGGTAGAAGAACTAATCCCAAAAGTCACCATAGAAGGAGGTATTCAAAAGAGTCATGTATTATACAGGAGAACTAGAAGATATAGAGAATTAGGGAGTTGTTTTTTAGTCACTAAGGATGGTGAATCATTAACCGTTTATAATGATGAATCTATGTCCAATAAGGAATCATTATGTAGTATAGAAGTTATATAATAGAAGGAATCCATAAATTTAAAAATTTATTGCATGTAACATAACCATGAATGGGTTTTGATAAATCGTATGGTGGATGTAATGACTATTGATTGTAGATGGGTATATATGAAGAAGATAAGTATGGATAGTAAATTCATCACCTATAAATCTTGTCTGACTGCTACAGGGTTTATGAAAATTCATGAAATAAAATATGAAAAAAACATTTCCCTTATCACCATACTGTAATAAACAAAAATTTTAGATTCCCAAATAGATTAACATGAATATTAAATTTGTAAAATGGATTTCAAAATAAACATCTTAATGAGAGCCTTGTGAAAGATGTCAATATGATTGAACATGAAGGGTTTATGAATCCAAAGGATGCCAATAAGATATGCAAGTATTAGGGATCAAAAAATGTGTTAATGAAAGGATCCAAATCATTGAACATTCATTTTGAATAATCTATAAGAATTTTTTTACACAATGAATTAATGTTAAACCTATGTTAATAAGAGGATTAAAAAGTGTATATTTGTTTTTTTAATAGTACATTTTGATGATATATTACTGATGATAAATGTGAAAAAAAACATTTTAATCCATTATGAAACAGTTATATAAATTCATATTCCTGAAAGGCTTAGGTGAAGTAGTGTTATGAACTAACACAGATAACCCACCAAAATAAAACCCACACCAATATTGAAATAGCTTGAGGAGAATTCCTGATCCGCACGGGCTGGAGACTAGAACAGGGGTATCAAATAAAGGTAAAAGGATATTATTTCATCATAATAATATCAAAAAAGTACTTGTAATATATTATTAAATAGTCATTATTCCAAAAATATTATCAAGAATAAAACTTCATAGGGTATAAAAAACATGTTTCAAAATAGTACATCAACATGACTCATCATAAAAACCTCAAAGACAAAATAGAAGGATGTCATCATAATAGGGTAATAATATGATCCATAAGTTACTACAAACCCACAAGGTAATAATATTAAGAATATAAACTACATATGAGTAGTTCCTTCCCTTTTCCTATATATAGAATAACAAAATTTTACAATTATCCGAAGGAAAATGTAGGCTTTGAGTAACAATTCATAGTCTTATCTGATAAATTATTCCCTATGAAATCCATATCAAACTAACAAAAATGGATTAACATTATGTAAATTATGACATAGAAAAATTTTCATAGTTCAAATCATAACAATTTTTCAAAAACATATCTTTGGATAGTAAAAAACAATAAAAAATGGAATTTCCTTCCAAATTTCCATTTATATTGTTTTTTTATAAAATACATGATAGAATTATATATTATATAAAAACATGAATGAATAATAATTTCTATCAATGTTGGAATTTGTAATTAGTTTACAAGAATAAAACCATGGTTTTGAGTCATATAGTAAGTTTAATACTTGTATTCTCACACATGTCAGTGAAATCTAGATCTAGATGTTCACAAAACCCTAAGTATTAGGCCTAGGGGGAATAGAAGAACACCCTGAAGAATAATTTTCATTGCATTAATATGTGTAGTCATCATTTTCATCTTAATTCCAATGCTAGGTAGAGATAGTTACTTCTTAGTGTTTGTTCTTCCCACTAAACCATGCAATATCCCATGGGTTCAAGGAAATCAATTATACATTGGGATATCATTCTTTAAAATCTATCCCAAATCATTTTAATCAGCCCTAGGTTAGATTTTTAAAAAATAACCTTTCATTTAAAAAAACAACGTCGAATTATTTTAATCCAAAACTAATTCCTTTCAACCTAAATAATGTTACTTTAAATCAAAAAAAAAATTTATTTTTATTCATTTCAAAATTAATCTTCAAAATAATGCTTTAAAACATTCATTACAATTCCAGAAAATATTCCATGAATCAATACTTTTATTTTCAATACCATAAATAAAATTTTTTCATCATCACACCAAAACCCCATGACATTTGAAAATAATTTTTCAAAGTGACTCAAATCATGATTTTGAAATAATTTAGAAATCCAATTATAATCAAACAATAATAAAATGTTCTAATTGATAGTAATTTCACTATGAATCCACCTACTTAAATATCAATATCAATAATAACCCAACATTAAAGCAAATAATTGATGGAAAAATTCTAAGACGATCATCTAATGATCATAAAAGACAAAATTAACAAATAAAAACTCAAATGAAACTATATACAAAGAATAAATAGCCCTTGGAGAATAAGATACATGAGGGAAACGTGAATTAATCAACATATCGATGATACACTTAAAAAGAGAGAATAAACATACCAATTGATAATTGGATCTAAGAAATTTCAAGGTTTTAAGGTCTAAATTCTCCTGAAGATAGTCTACAAGGTGATTACGGTTGAATTAAGATTGACAGAGAGAGGTGTTTGGAATTAAAAAAACTATTACTATAAAAAATTTGAAACTTCCTTGACATTACTCAAACACATCGGCATCACCGATTATCTGATGGCTCTCATGGGCTATCTAGTTGTGCCTGGACGAATTCTTAATGAACTAGTAACCCCACATGTGAAATGATGGACTTCCACTAATTGGAATATGGAGTTTCTATAGGGATTACTTTGAGAAATCCATCCACTAGTTAGTCGGTAGTATTTTTGTGGGATTTCCCTACTACTAGCATTCATTCAGCTAGCTGGTGGCCATCATGGTTGAGATAGTGCACCTCATATAACCGATTTATATGCAACCACATGTATAATATCATGTGAAACTCTAAAGTACCTCCTATAACAACCCAAACCAATAAAATAGTGATAAAATCCATTCTATTCCCCTATAAAGAATTAAAAAAAGGAAAAAACCAGGAATCAATATAAACAACATGATAACATCATAAAAATGAAGAAGATACAATGTAAAAAAAATTATACCTACAACCTGGTGTCATTATGTTAATATTCCCCCCATCATAAATCTTTTCATCCAAAAAAATCATGTCAATAAGACTCTATATAAAAGAGGTGAATCCACCACCCTATAATAAATGAATCATTATCTAATGTATCATGAGAATAATAACCATGATGCCATAACTCATGAACCATGGGTATGCATAATCTACGAAGAAGCATAACTTGTGAGTCAACAATCTAAACTGGTTACTCAGTCATAGAAATATAAACTTATATATTGAGTCCCTCTAAACTCAGACCATGAAATGATTTTCAAAGACACTAAGTGATATGAGGAAATTAAAGGCATCATGGGTCAATTTCATCCATGGTAGAAAATAAATATTGTTTAACACATTTCTAATCCACTCAACAACCTCAAACATTACCATGTATCACAACTCTATCTTTTATTATTTTCAAATCCATTAGTGACCCAACCAAGGTGAAGCTCTGAAAATCACATGATCACCAACCATGAACTCAGAACGGAATATATGAATGTTAATATAACTCTTATAGTAGCTGTGAAAAATAAACATTGTCAGATTAATCATCTAGATCATAGATTCCATCATTAGGAACATGGTAGGTCCCAGAAGTGAAGCATCTCCAACCTCCAACAACAAATGTATAGTTTTATAGTGCCAAAAAATAGTTCCTCAACGTTTTATATTTTAATGGATGACTGTTATCTATTGATATAGGAAAACTATAATACCCTATTAGAAATCCCATCCTTCTCCAAAGTAATGGACATAAGATAATATCATGTACTCTACAATCCTAATAGATTATTTCTTCAGAGTATCAATTAGAGTATTGTATTCCTTTTCCACCATTCCTTGGGATCCAATTTCCTTTAAGAGGCCTCTTTGAAAAATGGGGTGTGATTTAGGATCAATATAAAAAACAATGGTAGATGGAAGCTATAAAAATATAATTATCTCTTTATCATACATATTTCCCAATTCCTGAACTATAGTCATATATTTATTTGGAATATGTGATATTATTTGGTCAACCCATCTATCACCACCAAAGTCACATTATTTACTTGAGGATTGCATAGAAACCCAACAAAATTGTCTATTTATAACTCACCTCACTCCCAATTCAGCATAGTAAGTGGTTAATATAATATATAGTTATTATGAATCTCGAACAAAATCTATTGACAAGTATATTAATGTTAAATTAAATTATATATGTCTCATTCCATAAATGGATTCTAGAAACAATACCTCATATTATAAAACATATTCATTGTGGCTTGGTGTACCTCCCATTAAGAATGATGACAATCCACCTTCACAACCATTATTATAAAATAAACAATTACTAATGATCCCTGATGTAATAGACACCCTTTGAAGATATATACAATTAATAAATGGTCTATGTAAAATAAAAAGATCCCTATAATGCCACAAAACTCAACATCAAGTTTGTGTCCCTAGATAAAATTCACAATAAGAGAGTATTTCTACTGAATCCCCACCAAAAAACAGTGATCCAATCATCTCATACTCTTAGATTTATATGAGGTAATAAATGCATTATATTCCACTCCTCTAATGATTCCATCATTCTATGGGATTGTATTTTCTATTTGAATGAATTGGTAAATCATGTTTTATTTCATATAGATTGATTTTGTTAAAAAATTGATAGTGAATAGAGGTGACTATATTGTAATTTTTCAGTTATGGTGTAATAGTTATGGCCTAATTATTTAAAACTCAAAACCGAAAAATATCCTCAATGTGAATTCTTTAATTCATACAAGATTCTGTATTATTTAAGGCTGGGAATTAGAGTAAAATTACTAAAATTTTATAAAAACGTTCTCTGAATTGAATTCTTGAAGTTTTATCTACCATTGCATGATTAAACTATAATTTTTTCCTTTTTTGGGCCATTAACCCTTGAATAGTGTCCTCAAATTTTTGAAAATGGTAAAGGAGTCTTTAAAAGTTCACTTTTATCACGTATAAAATTTTACCTCTTAAACTAATAAAATATATAATTAACATTATAATTAAACCTCTCAAATATTATATTTTACTCTCCCTATAATCTTCTTTCATGAACAAAATCCCTTAGTCACTTATAATATGATACATCCCATGAATTTCAAGGTTACTTCTCTGGAATGATTTAGTCTCCAACATAATTATTATATTCTTCTTATTTTTTTATTTTAATAATCTATATATCTTGATAATATAACAGTATACTGAATTATATGTTATTATTATATTCATATGTTTTATATATTAATGTTAAAACCCATAGTTGTTCATATCCATCAACTTATATAAACACAGGAACGACACTCAAGCATGTGTATGGACTACAACCACAAAGAATAATTGTTTTCTAATTTTTTTGTTTCTATTTTCTAATTATATATCTAAAAAAATTAAAAAATGGTTTTAAAAAATTAAAAAAATTAAAAAATTAAAATTTTCATTATTTTTTTATATTATGTCAAATTATACAACTCTTTGACCAGAAAACATAATTGAGTTAACCCGTGTTCTATTTTGGGTCTTTTAAACCACCGGCTCAAACGATAGTATAAAACTCCACCATCGATGACTATGTGAGTATAAAAAATAATATTATTATAATATAATAAAAAAACCAAAATTGGTATATGATTTTGAAAATATTTGATGGAGTATTTATTTTATTATTTATGTATTGTCATTGATCGCTAAAATCACTAACTAAATCCAACACCGATTCCATTTTCACAAATCGTAACTAAAACAATTAGGTAATGATATAAGACATTTTAAATCAATGTATGTTATATATTAACTAATATTATACAATTAATAAATAAAAATTTTGGTTTCAATTTTTTGGTAATGATTCCAAAATTATTAAACATCGGAAAAATCACAAATCTTATTTGTACCTATTGACTATAATACACTACAAAAAATTAATTTAGTCATCATAAAAAATAATAGTACTGATTTTTGTAGAGTTATATTTATTAGTAATGTAATTAAATAACATATTATTATATTTATTTTTATTGGAGTTTAGAGTGTTGTCAACTAAGCGTGGAAAAATGGTAGGAGTTTTCTTGTCTCAAATTTGAATCACTTAATACATGTATAACCTATAGAAATTGTTCCCATTTCGTTGGTGTAAATAATTAAATATTTTAATTTTTTTTATCACAATAATTTTATATTTAATGATATTAAATTTTCTATTTAACATCACACATCTCATGGGGTTTTGATTAAAAAGTTATAGAGGTTAGAAGGTATTTTCATGACATACATCTTTTCCCTCGGTCCTAATCACCCTACATTGAGTATTCTATTTAAAAATTGATTAATTATAATCTTTGATGATTATATTTTATATTTACTCTTTATTTTCTATTCAAATCATGTTTCAAACCTAATTTGTTTCTTCATTTATTATACTATTTTGATAAATTTCATTTTTTTATGAATAATTCCAATTAATTTTAATATATTTCTATTTCTCATCCATGATTTTACATCCCACCAATGTTCACCTTTTTTAAATTTAAATTCAATTATATATCTATAATGATCCTTATATTCTTCTTAATCCATTTGAAATAAATGGATTTCTTATCCTTTTTAACAATATGTGTTTCAAAAAAAGATATTTAAAATGAAAAAAATGTTTCTATTATTTCAATAATAAATTATTTTATCACCCCATCCACAATTTTGTGAATATTATTTTTATATATTAAATGATATTTTATTTTTATTAAAATATTATTCACTTTCCTTTAAAAAATATTTTTAAAAAATATTTTTTACTTCAATTTTTTAAAATGTTTCATTAATTTTAGTTATGTGAAAATTTATTTACCCACATTGTTTTATTAGTCATGAATTGACGTTTTGATCAATATTTATAAATTATTATTGTTTTATTCATTGGGATTATATAATGTTTTATTTTTTCATAATTTCATGATATGTGCTATTTTTTTAAGGTTTAAGAAACCTATTTCATCCATGGTTTATTTATGATATAATGACGATTGACTGTAACTGTAACATATATGCATGGTTGTTGATGGGAGGGGTAATATATCACCCTAAATGCATTGGATTATGTTTATATCTGTTGAAATAGTCATCCGGGGACATGAATATTATGTTCAAATAACCATGTTCATGATGGGTTTTCTCACAATTTCAGGCATAGATATTATTATAGGTTTTTCGAATAGTGGAAGAGCCTAAATGGCATTGGAAAACACAACTTTATAGTCTTAATTTAAAAATAATAGTTGTTGTATATGATGAATAATTTCATAAAAAAATACTTATATTAATTGACTATATTAAATACTAGAGCCAGAAGATGAGGAACTTTACAAGCAATTTATAATTAATTTTGAAGTAGATCACGAATTACATGAACTTTTAATTCTTTCTTCATTGATTATTCAGATTAATTAATATCATTGTATCAATATTATTTTTAAATATAAATGTGTGTAATCACTCTACTTATGATTCAAAAGTGCCCCAAAATCTCTAAATATCACTGTATAATTTCTAGGTTCTAGCAGAGTCGATCCTAATTTCATGATCATTCATGGTTGATTTCTACAATGATATTCTATGAGGATGAAAAAATATTTCAACAAACATTTTGTATTGGTACAAGAATAGGTGAGTGGAATATCTATATCTCTGTATCTATCTATTTTGAATAAAAATTGTGTGTTGGAAGGTTATATAATGATATATTTATTATGGAAAGTTTAGGGTTATCATTTTTCACACAACACCCTTTACAATGACTAAAATATTAGATAAAACCATGTATTAATAATAATATAATTATTAAAAATTATACATGTGCATCACCAAATAGTAAATAAATATCATTTATATTATTTCCAATAAGACCATTAAATTCGGTCCACTTATCTTCACAGATATTTACTGGACATTGAATAGTGACAATTTATTTAATAAATAATGAATAATTTATTGTCAAGAAAACATAAAATGAATATTATAATCACAAAATCATGGAGATATTTATTTAGTATGAATTTTATTTACCACATTTATGTTTTTAATATCCTTAGATTAAATCTTGTGAATTTACCCAACCATAATAATTATAATACTACAATGAAAAAATAATATTAATTCAAAAATGTAAAATTAAAAATTTAATTGAACTGATATTGAAGATACACTTAGTTTGTGACCCATTAGACCTATTCATCTATGTAAATAGGTTTATATTCTTAAAGTACAAGGTTATAATTTAGAAACAATCCAAAGAAACCATAAATAATAAAGTTAATTTTCTATATGACATAAACTATATATTAATGCTATTTGTGTAATATTATCTAATTACTGTCATGTATGTAATTATGTTGGTTTTATACCAGTGTCATCAACCTACGTTCATGATGTTTTTTTGTTTTAATTTTCCAAAAATTGTCTTTCCCACACAACATTGTGGCCATAGATTTATCTAAGATGTTACATTTCCATCAAATGGCATAATATATATACATACTAATAGAATTGATAAATATATTATCACATTATATTTTAATTCAATATCACACATGATTAATAGAATGTAACCAACATTGTCGCAAAAATATTTCATCATGATTTTCTTAAATACATCAATTTGCATGAGTTATGTTATTCATTAATGAAAATATTATGATCTAAGGATCAATAAACTTATATTTATGATAGGAGAATCCAATGATACATTAAAATTTTATCTCTTACTGCTTTTTCTGATCTCATATCCACCCTTAGTAGATATTACTAATGGATAACAATACAAGGATGTGTCTCAATATCGTATGAGCCACATAACCCAGAGAGATTTTATATTTTATTTTACATCATACAATATCACACATATACTAGAAACATAACTAATATTAAAAATAATTATCACATACTATTTTATACTTTCTAATAATAATGATGTGATAAGAAACATAACTAACATTAAAAAAAATTAATTCATGTAATCATCATGTTCTTAGAAGGTGATTCTAGGGTTCCAAATCCAATATAATCACATGTATACTAGAACCAACTGTTAATATTTTTGAGTCCACTAGCTCCCATATTTTAATATTTCCTTAATAAAGATATAATATTCATCAAGGGGTCCAACACGTTTTCCTCCATGGATACTCTTCTAACTGAAACATCCTCTCATTGGAAAAAACCATAATGTTATAAAACATCCAAATTATATTATTTTCCATTTGGTGTTACCATGAATTTTTGAAAATATTAAAAAATGAAACCTTATCATAGTAAATTGTGATAGGATCATAACTACTGGGAAACACATCATGCTCTGGAAAAACATGCTCTTGAAAAAATTTGTGAATAATAACATGTTATGTGGATGTATGGTAATCTTGAATATACCTGGACCCTATTATAGAGTCACCCGCAACTAGAAACATTAAAAATATCCAGTTTAAAGATCTTCCTTTGAGAAAAAAACATACCATGACTGTGAATGAATATCATTCTGATATATATGGAATATTTAATATGTAGAACCCCTAATTACTAATTTGAAATGAGAATCATATGATCTACAGGTCCTTATCATATTAAAAGGCAGGTATCTTATTTTAAATTAGTAATATTTCTTTATCATATACTACAATAAACATTATCGTTCTCCCACTAAACCTCTTATAAACACATGTCACATATTCACTGTTAATTAAAACAAATTATATTATAGTTTCATCTAACAAAATTTTCCATGGCCTATATGTGCACATTATTACATAAATGTATATATAAAACTTGAATACCATTTTTGGAATTTCCTAGTTTCACAAATCCTTATGGATGTGACATATCCATGTCTTCCTAATGGTTCTTATTAATGAATGTAGTTTTTAAATATACCAACCAAATATCTGGGTCATGGAAAGATTGTATAACATGTTGAATTCTAGTGGATAAAAACATGGAAAAATTTGATTTTTTTTCATAATAGTCAATTCCTAGGTTTTTTCTAATCCCATTAGCCACTAGATATGATTTATAGGTACAATCACAACCTTATATGTCTAACTTTCTCTAGAATACCCATTTATATATAATAAAATTTAAATGTACTATAAGATCAACCAAGACTCAGACATGGTTATGATACATATAATACATCTCAAAATTCATGAAAATACTTCCATCTTGTTGATTTTCAGATATTTATTACCTACATATTGGGCATCATGTCATTATCGTATGCAAATAATTATTTACTATCTTCTATGAGTTCAAAAACCATATATTTTATGTTCTCTTACCTATGAGATGCTCCAACACATTACATGTGTTTCAAAAAAAAAACATCTTCCATAAAACCCTATAGAATATATTCTTATACCAACTTTCTGCATCTTGATCATCGACATCATCAAAGAAAATTGTACTACTACTATCCTCCTTAATGATTTCTTCCCTCTTAAGGAATAAAAAGTTCCTCAAAGCTATACACCTTTTATCCATGGGATTATATAACTAGTATCCCCTTATTTACTATAGTTAACATATAAAGATACACTTTCTTCCCCATGATGTTAGTCCTTTTTCTTTGGACAACCTTAACAAACAAGTCAAACACCATAGAAAACAAATATAAAAAACAAGTTTCCTTCCACTCAATAACTCAAATAGAATACTATTTTTATACATTAATTCGTACTCATTTTATTATGTACAATTTCATGTGTAATTTATATCCTAAAAAGTATAATGGAAAGAATGTTTGAATCAACATTGACTTTATCATTTATATAAATTTACAATTCATCTCAGTGATAGCTTTCCAATTCAGTGTAAATATTGGAGTGAGTTTAGAAGAAATCCTATACTCTAATAAAATGTTCATGAAATATTAGATATGATATTCTCCTACTCAATTAAAATTAATGTTTTTTATATTCCTATAAATAATAATCTCAACATCATTACTTAACTCACTTAACTACTCAAGGGATTCATAATTATTACATATCAAGTCTATGTAACAATACCCACTCAATTCATCCATAAAAGTCAAATAGTATGATAATACACAACTATAATATACTTATAAAGATTCACACACATCAGTGAATAACAATTCTAGAGGACCAATGGTCCTCTATAATGGGAAAAATTTTGGTTTTTTAATCTTTCCTTATAAACAAGAATTACATCCATCAAGTTGTTGAATCCCAAAATAGCCCAAGTTACCATCTTTATAGGGCGTTGTAAAATGGTTATCATTTATTTGAGAAATGTTTTGATGAAAAAGCATGGTGTTAATTGAGTCACATGAATTTGATTCAATATCAATTTCAAATATTTTCTAATTTAACCTATATAGACAATTATCCATTTATTTTATATCATAACATTTTTATCTTTATAAAATTTATAACTCTAATTTCGAAAGTAAAAAATAAAAACATCCAATTTTTGAAAAGATATAAAAATGATTTTTAGAGTAACATTAGGAATAAATTAATAATTAATTAAAACAAAAATAGACCATATTGGAAGATTGATTTGTTAGCTTTCATAGGATGAAGTATCAATACTCACCCCATTGGTAGCCCATAGATCTACTTCGTCTATGGTAACCATCCAAAATCTTCTTGGTTTTTATAGTTGGATAGAAATGTGTGAAACAAATATTGTATATAATACCCATAATTTTTGATATATAAGGATTAATATTTATTATGAATTCACATAAATATTCCCTTAACTTATTTTATTGGGTGTAGTTCATCTTCCAATGTCCTTTCTTTTGACATGAAAAACAAGCAACATTATATTCTTATACATACAGTTGGATCTTGTTATTATTTGTAGAATTTTTCTCTAGATCCTTAGACTTTTAATGAGTCTTCAAATCCTTTTACTTTTTCTTCCAGTTCTTATTAACAATAATAACCTTGTTCTTTTCATGCCCCATGACTTTATCAACATGGAGAATAAATGTAATGTGTTTTGAAAGTGTCTCTTATCCATTTCTCATATTATAGTCCACAATGAAGCTTCATATGATTTTAGGTAGTGAGGACATAAGGATATGTGTTTTCAACTCCTCTGGGATATTGAAACTAATGATATTCAAGAATTATATATAGGTAATTATCATAACTACATAAATATCATCATACACTAACTATTAGAGCCTACACAAAAATAGTGAATTTAAGGTCTCATATCATTCTTGTCGCACCTTCTCTATATAAAGATCATGAAGCTGAAAAAATATTCCATATGCATCTAAAACCTCATAATACATTAGAATCTAAATAGATGTGGAGGATAATATGAATCAAGGGAAATCTATTATGTCGTACACATGTTTTAGGTAGGGAGATTATTCTTTCTCACTTGCTACTTGTTCATGTTACATAGAAAGTAGGGTTTTTATTATGTATAATTTCAATTGATGACATAATATAACACATAAATGCATATACCATTCATATAAATTCATGCAAGTGGGAAGGTTTTCCTAAACATGTATTTATTGTAGTGATATTATTTAATTCATGTGTTTTTTAATTTCTATAAAATTTAAAATCATATTATTATTTCTTCATTGATTACCAAAATAGGTTAATAAATTTAAATTTTATTAATATCCCACTATTTTTGTGAAAGATAATGGAAATCACCATTAGTTTTAAAATATATATTTCATGGATATTCCATTTTCAAGGACCCTTATTCCCCTTATCATAATCAAGAATTTAGTGTAACAAGTTAATTATAGTGTTTTAGGTAGGAATAACATGGTTACTGCATTAACTCATAGTTCTATTATCTTTCAAGTAGGACACCCAATCCTAAAATCCTAGATAAATATTTCATCAAAACATTCCTCTTTGTTACACCATTTAATTGATAGAAATAAAATATTAGTTTCATCAGAATGATATTATCTAATTCTTAGTTTGTGAAGGAGATGATAAACTAACCCTCTCCCTATGCAAAAATACATTGAACCATATCTTAGTTTGTGTTGCAGCATTCCACCTCTGCTTATATGTGTTGACACAATTGGTTTCTCCTTGAATCCAGGACTTGATATTCGTCCTCTTACCTAGGATATCCAACCTTATATAATATTTTTCTCACATATAGGTGATGGTATATAAATATTTGATAAGGGGGTTTATATAAAATAATTCATAATCACACATTACCTTACATAAGAAGGATGATGAGATGTCACAAAATCCATTAATTTAATTTAAATAAAATAATAAATTTTTTGAAAACCAATTACATACACAAGTCCGACCTAATATAAAGATAATTGAAACAAAATTAATCATAAATTTTCAATCTATTTGTCTATTACATTGATTAATTATTTAAATATTATAAAAACAAGTAATTAATACAATCAATTAAATTTATCTTAAAACCATTAGAAAATCTAAAAATTTTCATCATTCTGGAATTTAAGAAAAACTCAAATTTATTTTTTTAAAATACTAATAATGTACATAACAGTACTTGGAGGTTTTTATCATGTACACATTCAAACATCCCTGAATAATTCCTTTTCTTAAGTATTCCCTTATAATAGAAACCAAATTGCATAATTGGAAATTATATTGTGTGTACTGTCAAAAAATTACACACAAACCACATGTGAATTAATGCACATGTTTTTATCATGATTTATGTAGTATACACTATAAAAAATTCCAATGAAAAAATATTAAATTTATAATATAACTAACAAATAAATTAAATATATAAATGAAAAATACTAAAATATTATTTTCACTAGAAAATAAATGAAACTAAGAACAAATATGAATAGTTTTAATTAAAAAATTAATTCATCTATTTTTTTTAAATTAAGAGCATTTTTTCAGCAGACTATACAATGTTTATTGGTTGGAAAGATTTGTAGTCTCCTTTTCCAATGTCCAGGAAAAATTATTTAGTATTGGGAATATTTCCTACAATGGATGGGTATTGTGTATACAATGTTTCACCTTTTTACCTGACATGTGGCCTATTAGTATCATGGATTTTCATTCCTCGTGTCTTGTTGGAGATACATGACATGCCTGGACCCTCTGTTTTCTCTATTATAAAGTCACAAGGACTGGTCTCCATGTAATAAGGTTACACAATGTGTGATTTTTCTAATTTTATTCTAGATACATTGGATCTACACAAAAATCCATTATTATATAATCAATGATTTGATTTCATCGGCCAGATTAAATATTATTATGAGATACATGAAGGATACATGGTTACACAAAAAATAGATTTTGGGTAGACACAATGAATACCTGTGTTACCCATACAATAACTTCGGCTTATCTAGATGACATTTTTGGATGTCTCTTCATTTTATCTTAACCATTTTATTGGTTATATTTTGTGAATTATAAAATAGAAGAGAAAAAAAACAGAGTTCAACAAAAAGTATATCTGATGTAAATGAAATGTAAAATGAATACTATTTAATCAATGATTAAAAATCTGTATAAATTAACTATGTTAATTCTCTAAATCCACTTATAGGTTTTTGTAGCTATAGAAGTTCCCTAATGGCATCTCCAATGTGACATTTTAGTATTAATTTACTAATAACCGTTTTCCAACATGATTAATGACATTTTGAACAATTGAATTGTTAGATTATAGGACTAGATTAAATCCCAAAACTATAAAAGGAGGATCTTTACATGTAATAATTATTTAATTGATAAGTAGATCTAAAATTAACTAAACCAATAATTATTTATATATTGATGATTTGGATGACATAATATCATTGTACTATCATCACTCTATAGGAATACAGTTTATAACCCCTCCAACGGTGATCCAAATTGCACTACAATCATTGAACATCATCATATAATCATCAAGTGCTATAATGTTTGATCATGATAACATGTTTCATTTTAGGTTGATCACATTATAATTATTAAATTATTATAAGTAACTTTCTATGATCTCTCAATGTATTAGTAGAAGATAATGATAAAAAATACATTAAATCTCTAGAAAAATTCATATGTCATGAGATATCCTATCACTAACCATTATGTATGAAAAATATGTTTTGGAAGTTGATATATTTTTATATTTATTAAGGTAGGTCTTGGGTTAATAATTTATAGACAAGACCCATTCTAATTAAATAATTTTTATTGAACATTAGACTTTAATAATAATATAATTATTATTCACTTGACATCTGAGTCATCTAAGAATATAATTATATCATTTATATCATTTCTTATCAGATGACTAAACTTATTCTACTTTTCCACCTTAGTAATTTTTGAACACATAAAATGATTATTTATTTAATAAATAAATATTAATATATTATTCATTTATAAATATAATAAATATTATATTCATGAATCATTTATAATATGTTTTTTATTATTATCAATTCTGAATAACTTGTGATCAAATCATTGAAATCAACAAAAAGAAACTAATTATTAAACAAACAATCATGGATAATATTTAATCTAAAAATGTAAATTCTATATTGATATTAACTATGATTATTTATTTAATTATTGTCTGACCCTCTGAGACATATTATCATTCCAAATAAGAATATTATCCAAAAGTACAAGTTTAGAATCCAGTAACATGCTAAGACACCAATAATGAATGAAGTTAATTTCATTATTATTTAAAACCTCCAATGAACACATACTATGAAATATTATCCTTTTACAATGAAATCTCTAATCAATTAGGTTTAATACTTGTTTCATCATCCAATGTGATTGATTTATCGTTCTTTGAAATTCATTAAATGGATATACCCATAAAACAACATTTCCATGAATTTTTCTAAGAAGTTCCATTAATATAGAAGGGAATGAGATCTAAAATTACACTAATATATAAAATGGATAAATATTTATCACATTATCCATTAAATGAAATATCACCACGGATACACCCAACACATCATAGTTCAACATGAACATATGTCATCATGGTTTTAATCAATATATAAAAGTAAATACCTTGTGGTTAATTATGAATTATAATATTAAATTATAAGGATCAATACACACATATGTAGATAGGATCATCCAATGACACATAAAATGTGGATTTCTTACTGGTGAGTTTGTTATCATGGCATTCCTTTTTATCGATAACTAAGGGAAAAATCATGAGAAGGAATCTGAAAGACTATTGATCCTCTTATTAATAATGACCTATATCATCTATATCCTATCAGAAAATATAATATTGCCATAAAATGTGGGTTTATGGAAAACTATCATAGTATCTATAGTATCTTATCAGAGTTGAGAATTCTTATTTTCATTCAATGTGGAATTTATTCTTAGGAAATTATCCCATATTATGTTATGTAATGGAATAAAAATGATGTTATAAAAAACATTATTAATATTAAAAACAATTAATACATGTAATCATCACGTCCTGATAAACTGGTTGTAGGTAACTAACTCCAACAATAATGATTTTCCTCACATAAGCATGGGAATAATTAGTTTTCTCACACAATTTTTCTTATGGTTATTCTTGTATCAAAATTAAATGTCTTTCATAAAGTTATTAAAACTTTTGAAGATGAATTTAATTTCCACGAAGTGCTATGTTTTCACAATTAAGCTATATTTTAAATGTATTTTACATTTTAATGTCATGATCACATTTTATGTGACTATTGAGGAGTGTTTTAAAACAATTTCATTTATATTATGCTTCCTTTTACTATTTTTATGATAAATGTGTTTCTAAAATGTTTTAAGATTATATTATATAGTATTTATATATTTTTGTATGATAATTATGTATTCCTCACATTTTCCATCAAGTTATGATTTCCTTTACTGAGAATTTGAGATCACCACATTATTTTATTTACAATTGAGTGGTTATGAAGTCGATTAATCATGTGAGATATATAAACAATGTTTAGGGGATGAAGTTTATGTAAATTAAATTTAAATTGTTGTAAAATATTTTTTTATGTAGCTATTCTCCAATACACTAAACCTTTTGGTCCATGGATAACAAGAATGTTATGAGATGCATTACTTAAATTGTGTGATTACTATATTATTTAATTCATGCTTTTCTTGGGTATCTATTGTTTGTATACAAATAAGGTTTTTTTATTTTTGTAGATTATTTGAGATAAAATTGGTTTTGGGATTATAGATCCTTTGTGAAGACACTAGAGATGATTCTAATTAGAGGAAGATATCATAAAATTGTTATAATGACTTGATTACTAAGTTTTACAAAGAAATAAAATCCTATATGGATAGTAAATGTGGAAGAATGATCTATCATAGTTTTACATTTGGGTATTAACCTTAAAAAATTTGGCTTAGGGATTAACATGATAATCAACTGATACCTAAAAAGAAGACTTAATTGGACACATGGTTTTACACACATGGGGGATATTATTTGGTGGACATATTCTCTTCATGAACCACTAGGAATGATTTATTTCCCAGTTAGATTGATTTATTATGTTGATAGATTTTAGATAATACAAATTAATGTAACCAAGGTTAAACTATGTTTTATATAGGTTAAACTAATGGAAGTAATGGCCAATGTAAAAATTTGAAAGAACAGTACATATTAATGTTAAAAAAATTTATTTTTATGATATTTCTTTTGTACTGTTAATGTTTCTTCACTTAGATAATCCATTTTGCTATTATTAATCGTTGGAACTATATGGAACACAATGTGTGCGAGAAAACATGAAGATTACGTCAATAAAAACCCCATAATAATTTGATATGGAAAGAGAAACCATATTATTTTTACAAAATATCTATCACAAAATATGATTAAAAATGTGAACATAGTCCAAGATCCAAACACCCAAAATAAACAAAATATTCAATTTTTATGAAAGGACAATTGATGAATATGATGAAGTAAAAAATGTTCACTTTCCTATGGTTCGAAAATACTTAATGAAACATCAATGAAATTCCATCAAGGATACTAGAAGGTGCTTCAACTATGGAAGATGGGGTAATAAAACATAAAACTTTTTTCGAAAAATTAAAAGGTCCATTATAATGATGGGAGAAGAAATCATGAATTTAATGGCAGCACTAATGATCTGATTTATTAGGTGTAGAAACATTGAATATTATCTATGATAGTGTCATAAATATAAGGGATATGAATGATAGGTTTGAACAACCAACACATCTATGGGAACAAGGGGGATCTTGGTCAAGGTCTTTTGATGAGTTGTATTTTTTATTATCAAATCCTTCACTTCAAGAATTGTGAATATCCATCCATCCAATATTGAATTTTTATTACAAGTAGACTTCGCTAAATACAAGAAAAACTAAAAAAAACTCATTGAGGTCTAAATGAATTTATAATGAGAAAGTATTATTAAATAAAGATACAAAAACATGAGAATGAAATACCTAGCTAGAAGATAAAAAACAGTTGTCTTCAGTAGCCACCTGAGAAGCTATACAATCTTCCACTTCATTACCCTCCCACTATGTATTGTAATTGTCTACCCCCAAATCATGGATTTTTTACACTTAAGAATGATATCAATAATAGTCCAGGGAATGAAGAGTTTACCTTGTAGAAAACCCGTGATCATGGTTGAGTCTGTTTCAATATATTATAACATGATTTTGTGAAGTATACAGTGTTCGTGAATTAGGATTGATGCCAAAAAGAAATATGATCCCATGTACTGTTTTTGGGAAATATTTTGGGTATTGATAGAACCTATTTGGAAAAATGAAATTCCACCCGGAGTGGATGTGATGAAGCATGCATCCCATTAAAACATTCATCTTAGAGGGGTTTACGGAGTTAGATTCTCTAGGACTAGTACCCAAGTGGCCAATGTGAAGGATGAATATCCGTTGAAGATGGAAACAAAGATAATAGATAATAGAGAGTATGTGTAATACTTCCTATCAGAGAAAGCTACTCCAAAAATTTCTTGGATGAGTTTTAATGTGGATGTAAATGAACATTATATGAGGGCCTATTCTTCATCAACTTCATTATTGGACCTCAAATTTCCTCCTGCACTTCCATATTGAGGAACTATGGGATATGAGGATATGTTTTTGTGGTATACTTATTATAAAAATAGGAAATCATATTTCATTCCATAAATTAATTTAGGATAATGTTTTAATGTATCAATGAACTATGAACAGAAAGGAATGTAAAACAAGTATTAACATCAATCAAAGAGAGTAATGTAAATAAAATGGTTAGGAAGTAAAAAAATTTAGGGTTATTCATACTTTAAATAAATATAAATGAGTGATACCTCATTGGAAAATTAAATCTCAAGTCATATTCTAAATATTCTAAATAAAATATTATTAATAATTAACAATTAAATTTATAATCATGTAATATATTTATGGGGATAATGTAACAACCAGAGATTTAACTATGAATTTTCCTAAGAAAATTATTTAGTTAATAATGAAAAAAATATTATTATATTTAAATTATTAGAGATTACCATTAAAACATATCCATAAAATAAGTTGTCATAAATTGAAGCAACTGTATAAAAACCAATTAAATAAAGTACGAAGAAATGGAATTTGGAATAAGAAGTCTTCTTTATGAATCCTATTTGTATGAACTCTGAAGAGAAGTAGATTTCTTAGTGTTTTATCTTGAACAAGCCTATGTTGAAGTTGTGAAATTATGGATTGAGAGAAACAATATATGAGAGATGTTCAATCTCACGATGATTTCCATAAGATCAATTCTAGCTGAACTACCACACAAAACTACATCCATATATGAAATGATTATTAGGATTTTTTCATAGATCAAAATTAGTTTTGTATTTATATATTAGGATTATATAAAAATTTAATGAAATATTTAAATCTATCGATATATAATGAATTTATCGATTTTAGTAAATATATTTTTATAAATTCTCTTTATTCTTAAAAATGTGTTTTTTAGAAATTGTAATATTAATTAACGAAACTTTTTCATATTGATAAAATAATAATAAGAAATAATGTAACTATATTAGTTATTAATTATATAAAAATATAGTTAATATATAAAATATTATTTTTGAATAAAAACAATTTTTTCTACACTTTCTATTCGTATTTAAAAATATAAATTAAAAATTTTGGGATTTTAATTTGAAAAAAGTAAAATTATTTTTTTATTTATAATGACTATATTATACTAATTTTAATTTTTTATCATATTCTAAAATTTATGATATTTATTTGAAAATTATGATATTTACCATAATTATAATTTATATGCTTTTATCACCATGTAAGAATACCATATAAGATTTAAAAACCATTAAAGTAATAAAATATGAAATTAATGAATATAATTATGAATTTTAAAATATTATATATAAATATAACACCATTTACAAACATTTTTAGAACTAAAGTAAAATGTTACATTAATAAAGAAATGTTATTTGGTCTAATCAATAGTTCAAGTATTTTCAAGGTGAGGTTATGATTATTATTTTATTAGAAGACATGAACAATTAAATAGATTCTATTAAATCAATTTATATCTATAAAATTATTAATCCTAATTATTTTATCATATATATATATTTAATATCATAACAACATTATTTTCCACAAAAACATTTTTACTTTTTTAAGTGTCTTTATTTTATAATTAAGTACTCAAAATAATGTAGATATTTTATATTAAAGTATTTAAATTAAAATTGAAATTATAATATTAAAATTATTTAATAGGTTAAATTTTAAAATTTATCCCTAATAGTAATTACCAAGATTAACGATTTATTATCACAGTGAAAGGAAAATGAGTAAATTTAGTTTAACATAGTGTAAAAGTGAAAAAAAATTGAAAAAAGACTTGAATTGAATGTTTGAGATTTTTATATGATATTTAATATGTAACTTAGAATTATTTACATTATTATCCATTTAAATAAGAATAGTGTCATGAAATTTTTAAAAATTTCAGGGATTTTCCAAAAGACCCCATAATTTCACTTATAAAAACATATTATTTCCAACCATTAAAGATAAACTAAAACATAAAATTACTCATTCATACTCATCATTTTTACTATCAATAAAACCATATCCCAATAAAATAATCCACAGGTCACATAATTTTAACCTAAGACTATATTTCACGGGGATATCCAATGAATGATAAACTCTCCAACTTAAGTTATATTAAGTTCTTAATTTTCTTAATCTTACTACATCAAATATTTTATCACCATAAAAATATGATTAAATTATTATCACTTATATAATTATATGGTGTAATATTAATGTTAAAAACCATAGTTATTCATTTCCACCAATTTATAAAAAGGTAACATCAATAGTGAGTGTGTGTGGATTACTGGCTCCATGAAGAATCATTTTTTCATTTTTTTTCTAAATTTTAATTTCTTATCCAAAAATTGTCAAAAATTGTTAAATAATTAAAATAATAATAATATTATTCTGTTATAATTATGTTTATGTCCAAAGAAACACCACTTTATCCATGCTAACTAATCATGTTAATGTACATTCACATTCGTGCCAGTTTTTCCACCTACATAAACAATGATATAAAACACAATCATGGATTAGTATAGGAACATATAAAATAATAATATTATAATATAAGAAATAAAATAATTATTTATATATTTTTTATGAAATATAATTTTATGTAGTTAAATTAATATTAATGGGTCATTTTTTTCTCTAAAATCAATAACAAAACCAACACTGATTCCATTTTCACATAATTTAACTTAAAATGAATTTAATGATAATAGTGTTTTTTAATAAATGTAATCCATATATCATATAATATAAAATTATATATCAATTATTAATTATGTTTAATATTATGGTTAATTATTCCAAAATTTGTAAACATGCATCAAACTGTTTAAGTTATTCAAACCTAATGGTTGTAATATACTATAACTAATAAATGTACCCATGATAAAAAATAAAAATAAGGATTATTAATATTGAAATATATATTAGTAATTTTAATAAATACGATCATAGGGTAGTTTTTCTACATTATCTTTTATTGTTATCAATTATGTTGAGAAACTAAGTATGGATTTCTTTTTCTCAAATTTTATTCCCTTGAAAAATATTTATCTTATACACCATATTTCTATTTCAATGGTTTAAATAATTCCCTATTTCCATTTTGTATCATTATCCTTTTATGATTTATTATATCAAATTTTTTATTAAATTTCATACCTCTTAAGTGGAATTTATTAAAACATCACAAAGACTATAAGTGGTTTTACCATGGAATGATAAAAACAAAATATGAATATTTAACATGGTCAATGGAATAGAGTAAATAATGTGGATGAATCATAAAAATTTGATTTATTATCTTTTGGAAACTAAATACCCAACAACCTATTCACTCGTAAAATTTTAATTAATACTGAACTCTATCACACTCATAATTTTTTGACCTAGCTACTTGCTAACCAATTCTCATAACATTTATATACTATGAGGTATAAGCCTTTAAAAAATTCATTTAAGTGAGATAAATGTCCCACCTATATCATAATCTATAAATTTTTGTTCCAAATCAGAAAAATAATCACCACTTAATAAAATAAACCATAAAAAATGGGTTTCATGAATATTCCAAATGATCATATAAAGAACCCAGTGAAATAAAATCTGTTTCATAGAGTATCTAAAATGAAATATTTAATTTTTTAATTTTTTCCATTAAATAATATGACATTCATAAAATATTAAAATAGCATTATAAATTAATTCAATTGACCATAATAATAACATTATCACACCAAATAGTCATATAAAAAAATAAAAAAATATAGTGATACATGAAACAAAACTCTATTAGAGATAGATATTTTTGAAGCTAATGAAAACAAAATCTGGAAAATAGTTTTTTTAAATATTGTATTCATTATTGTAATAATCATATTTAAGAGTCTCTTTAAAAAAAGTATACATTATTTTTAAGAATAATGAAAATAAATTTTTTCATGAAATTGTAATTAGTTCAAAGAATATTTATTCCCAAAGTGAAAATAGAACATAATTTCAAAGGTAAGGTCTTGTAAAAACTAAAATCAAATAATAAATTGTGTTACTCAATGAAAAGATTTTGAGTTACCAAGTCATTTAACATTAATCATGATTTATATGAAAGTGATTTATCCTCATATATCATAAGGACAAACATATTAATTTTCTATTTCAGAATATTATTCATTAAAATTTACTTTCATTATCTTCATTAAAAATAATTACTTTTATTTATAAGATTGTTGAAATCACTTTTCAATATCAGGTGTTAATAATATTGACTATTTTGAAATTGTTTTCTAAAATTGGTGTTGCTCTTCCTTTTTTTCCCAAATATTATCATTTAATTTTCATTTATGGTACTATAAATAAATTTTTTATAATAGATTAAAATTTTTATAATACCATTCATTTAAATTTTTAGACAGGTTTCAAAAAAACTAAAATGAGACTAGACTTGTTTTGGGTTATTTACTGATATTGATGGATTAAATTATAACAATCATTATTTTTTTGTTTATTACAAAAGAAAAATATTAATCATATATATTAATTATATATATATATATATTTTACTCACATCCACTCTAAAGTAAACACATCCATGTTTTTCATGTAAAGTAAAATAAAACACGTTTATTCACGATGGTGGTATTCCACACACCGCATGATTAACTTATCCATTACCCAATAAATGAGAGGGATAAAGTTGGATAGTAAATTATCCTTGAAGAATAATAAATATATTATATAAATCATATTTATTTATCACTAACATTATTAATACCTATCATGGGAGGTGGTGATGAAAATCCGAATTTGTCTCTTTGTCAAAGTGGTAATTTGCGCACACTCACAAGTGTTGTTTTTGTTTTTCTTTATATATGGAAGAGTGTAAATAATGGTTATACAATTGTTATAAAAAATATAAACACAATATTTAATTTTATGTTATTAATATACTATGTTTATGGTTGTATTATAAAAGAAATAACAACAAAGAAACATTAATAATGATGAGATAAATATTTTGAGATATTGAACATACTCTTTTGAAAGTCCTTAGATTAATTATCATGGGATAATTTGTGTTAATTAGGGGAATTAGGGAACATAAAGGACATGAAGGATATTAAATTTTTTCTCTTATTCAAAGAAATATTGAAATAGGTGTTTAGTATTGGATGTGTGAAATTGGTATTATTTTATAAAGAAGAAAATGGAACATTCAGAAGCACTCCACATTTTACCATAATACCATGACACTATAGAATGTTAAATGAATCAAATGTGGAATAAAGTAGAGTGTGGATAATATTTAACATCATAGAATGGTTTTTATAATTAAATAGTTTAATTTTTATCCATTCATTATTCCATGACACTACTCGTGGGTAATTGGATGAATACTTTTATGAAAATTGTTAGTCCTCATCATGGATATAGAATACCAGTTTTCTACTAAGAGAATAATCCACCTTGTTTAACATTCATGGCTAAAAAATATTGATCATTCATAATAATTAACTAAATATAACCATATAATTTGGTTTATATTTAATATTTTTAGTGTGAAGATATATTTCATGATCTTGTGATTAGTTTATATTTCACACTTGTAATAGTTATGAAAATTAAGCTAAATTTTCAATGAAAATTTTACAACATCTAATTCAAAAACCTATGTTTGATTTGTTTTCTCGTGGTATTTTAATATCACTGAATTATAAGGAAATAAATTTTCCTTCATCATGAGGATTCATTCCAATCATTTTAAAAATATATTACTATAAATGAAAAAACCTTCACCACTATAGCATAATTTATGCACAAGTGTACTGAGAAAACTTTCCTTAAGCTCCTTGAAACTTTCCCCACATTATTTTTGGAGTAAGATAACTTTTTTATAGGTTAACATGGTTAATAAGGCTGATATCCATGTGAAATTCCTAATAATATATCTATAATATCCATATGAAATTACAAAACATTGGATTTCAGTTATAGTGGTTATATTTGTCCATTGATTAATAAACTTAGTATTTAATGTTTCTGGAAATATGCATTAAATTTTAATTAATAGAAAAATGAATGAAATTTTTTATCATAATAATTTATATTTTTTATGTTCGGAATATAGTCTTTCCTTCACCAGGGTCTTTAACACAGTTCATTAGTGTTCATCACTATCTAAATTTATTTTTCTAATCTATATGGATATCAATAATTAAAACTACCATAATTTGATATAGGTTATCTCAAAAGCATATATTCAAAAGATAAATGAATATAGTGGGAGAATTGGTAAGTACAAACAACATCACTATAAACGAATAATGTTTATACCTTGTATGTAATGACGTCCTAGGAATATCCTCCATTTTTTGACATTTTTATCATGAATCTATCAAACTCATGATAATGGATTCACAAACTCATTAATCTATCCTTATTCTTTAAATACAGGACCAGTGCACACTATAGTGAAGAAATAGGGTGTATAATACACTTGTGAAAACATTTTAATAATTGATTCTTCAACTTCACTAATTCAACATGACCTATTCTATTTAGATTCATTGATATATGTAAATATATAAGGATTAATTAAATTGTGAACTTAACCTCATATTCTAGAGGAAGAATATAAATTCATTTGGAAATATGTCATCATAACCATACAAAATGGGTATATTTTAAAAATTACATCCTCCTAAATAATATGAGATAGGAACCCCTTTTTGTTGGGCATCATGACCCATATTATAGAACTTTCTTCTAGATAAGGTGCAGTATTATCCTTTCATTGATACTTGATTACTGATTGACTTTGGATATGAAATGGTATTTCAATTTCACAGTAATTTATATGAACCTTATATAAAGATATCATGTCTATAACCATATTATTTCAATCCTAACTAATGGTAAAATGATATATATTTAATGGTAGTATCACTCCAACAGTTTATATTGGAGAATATTTTACACCTTAGTTTTATTAATCATGCACTAAAGTGTTTTCAATGATATAAAAATATTGAATGTTTCAGGTGATGAATCCATGTTCTTTACAATCATATAAAAGGTAATGATATTTGAAAAAACAAAATAAAATAAATCATTCATGGTAATAGAGTATATATTGTTTTTGACTTCACCTCATCATTATTATGGTCTACCTCTATAGTAGTGATTGTATATTCCCTCCTTAGATCTCATATTTTAAAAGGTTGTTGTTTAATATTCCTTTAAATAACTCTAAAGATAGGGAATTGATTTTCAGAATTACTATAATCCTAAAATTTGAAGCATTAAAGAGTGGATGGAGCATTATATAGGTCCTCATTCTACATAGTGCAGTTATTCAGCGGCATCACATTACATCGGTACTCACGATCTAGGTGGATTTCATGACCACAATTGTAATAGTTCCATGAACCATTAAAATAATTACCCGAGTGTTTCCCCCTGTATCTTTTACGCGTGGTTAATTTATCATTAAATAATTTATGAGAAAATTATTTAAGGATTACGTGATACTCTATTTTATTTTCCATTCTCTTGAATCACATGTGTCTCTGTCTTCTATTTTAACCATAAATGATCACTGAACAACCTCTTCCAAGCTTCCAAACTCTATTACTGCAAATTATTTTCAATGATTGGTTTTTTATACAACAAATAATTGATAAATGAAATTTTTATGTCATATATAGACATTATTTCATACCTTGTGAGTGTCATAAATTTTTCCATATAAGATCCAACATAATCATCTTCCTTTTATTTCAATTCTTTGAATTATAATTCTATCTTACTATGAAGAGTCTGAGGATAAATATTTTTTTATTAATATTCAATTTAACTCGTCCTACATAATAGAGTAAAATTCAACTAATTTCATTTCATTCATATTGAGATTACATTATTGGTCAGCCTCATATTTTTAATGAATGACTTCTAAATGACCACCTCATGCTCCAAGAATTGAAGGATAGGAAATATATTTTCCATCATATTAATCAATTACTTAATAATTAATCGATTTAAAGTACCATTAAAGGATGATGGGTATTGAAACATAAAATAATCAATATCTAGTTTCTCCATTCTAGGTGCTTTTGGGAACTCCACATTTTTCATTTTACAATTCATATCATGTGATATTTGAGTTAGCATTGCCATGATATTTGGAACTCCAGTTGTTGTCTCGTTTAGAAAATCACCAAATTTCACATTATAACAATCATTAAATTAGTTCCATATTTTTCAATCCATATCTTAGATATATGAAAGATTATTTTAATGGAAAATCAACTAACAAATGAATAAATAAGAAAACTATAATCATTGAAGAATTTACAAAAGATTAATTAGTATTTATTCATTAATAACATCATAAGATTCTATGTAGGTATATATATGATTATTTCTCTACTATATTTTCCATAACCATTCTAGTTAACGTGATCACTAAGACTTTCATAATGGTTCTTAAAGGAAATTTTAAATAGCATAATCATATCCCTAAAGATTGTTAGACCATGTGCTTAGTAAGTGCCTATTAATATTGAACCAAAATGATTGATGAAATATGAGCAAGAAACTATTTTTGTGGTTATTATCCCTAGATGCAGTTATTCCAAAACCACATCCATTTTTATTATATATACATGTGTAGTATCTCATACCTAAATAAATCTTAATTAACCAATATTGATTAGAAACATAGACTTAATGCACCTTCATATATGATAGAGGATACTGTGTAACGACCCAAACATTTATCAATGAAATTTCGCCCTTCTTTAAGTATTGTCATAATCACATAAAATAAAATTTGGAAACCCAATGGAACATCATGATTAAATAAATTCATATTTGAATATTAAACATAATTTATCCACTTTTGTGATTTAAATTTCGAAAAGGTGGCATACAAGATTGTGATCAATAGGAAGTTTGGAGTCTGATAGAACAAACTTATGTTTTAGTGAATAGTAAAATACCCTTGTGAATTGTAATTTTAACCTTATGAATTGTAAATTTTTCATGTGAATTGGAACCTTACGAATAATAGTATAATTAAAATTTATCCATCATATAAGTGGAAATATTGTATAAATACATATTTGTATTTGTATTTTTGTATGTCAAGTATATTTAATTATTAAATTAATAATTTAAATGAAAACTATTCATAAAATATTATATTGATGACTTATGATTATATGATAGTTTGATGATAAATTAAATAATTTTTCAAATTGTTAGAAAATCACTTTTAATTTAAAAATTAGTATTTTTCATGTAAATTATGTGATTAGTTAAAAATTAAATTATTATTTTTTATAAAATTATTTTCATAATAGAGAGTTCATTTATGTATTTTAAAAATCTAATAATGGTTAGATTTTATTTTGGTTATTTTTCTAAAATACTTGTATTTTTAGTGAATAGTAAAATACATTAATTTACCGTATAAATACATTATTATTGAAATCCACGATTGTTGACATCACGATTGATGTAAGAACCTAAATCTCAAACTCACATGAACTTATTACTATTATTAGTCATTTAATATTCATTATTTATTATCTTATGGAAAAATAATAAACTAATGGTTAAAATATTATGAAAGCCCTTTTCCCCTCCATTATAAATACCACCCCTCACACCATCATTTCTTCATACATCACAAGATTCCTAAATATTCCACATTCTTCCAAAATATAATTACAAACACGTCCCCCATGTACTGAATCACGTTTTATGATAGAAAGACCAAAACCTATTACCTAAAGAGGATCTCAAAAAATATATATTCAAGAGTTAATTTTTCTCTCTTTTCCTTTAAATAGCCTTTCAAATTTTATTTCATTTATTATTTTACCCTCAGATTATATTATACAAATTTAATGATAACACCATTATTATTGATATAATTGTATTCTATTTTGTTAATGAAAGATTATTCATTATAAACCCCCTCTATATCTTTTATAAAAATAAAATCATTTCATGTGATGTGTTAATTTACCAACATCATGAGTGATGAAATTCCACTATCCTTCAACTCCATAAAGGATATCAATGACACACTAAAATATTGATAAAATATTGTGATATATATATTTTAAACGTTTTTATGTAATATAAACAACTTTTATTCATATTTCTATGTGATAAAACAAAACATGTTCTTTGTGACTCAAAACCCGCCAAAATTATCCGAAATTGATCTGTATTAAATTTTAACTGGTGATTCATCAATGTGGTATATAACATAATTCATTAAAAGATCAATTAAAATCTTGTAATATCATTAATCACATTTAATATCCCTTCTTTATGTTTATCCATGTTTTACATGAACTGTCATTTATGTGTACTAGTGAACCGTTAATGAAAACTAAGGAAATGAACAATCCTAAACAATTAATTTAAACTCTATAACTCAAAAAAATTCCAATTAATGAACTAAATGAATCTATAATGAACCATATTAATGTATAAAAGGTTATTAAATTCATAATTAATAAATATAATGTAATTATGAAGAATATTAATGTTAATAAATAATTCAGATACAATGTAAGAGGAATTCTAAAAAAACATTATTTATTTGGGTTCTCCATTTTCTAATCCATTTTCAGCATTGTTACTCCATAAAAATCAATTTTTTATCATTATATTACCTTTATTGGGATATAAATTTTTTCCACTGGATTTTATGTCAATCATAATGTTTTCCAAAAGAACTCATCTTTAAGAAACACACCTTTTACTTCTCACTCCTGGTTGATGGTTCTTGTATCAAGCATGTTATTAACTCTTTCTTTTGAAAACCCAAGGTATAGGAATTTGTTCTTATGAGATAAAAACCATTCAATTCCACACGTTATTCATTTTCATGATTGAAATATTTTCTATGTGGAATGCATGATAATGTAAATGTTTTAATGTGATGGGTGCACCAGGAATTATATAGAGCAATATGAATGTTTTTATGTGATTAGTGGGCCTTTAATTATAGTGATCTACAATGCATTGGGTAATTTAATGAATATCATGAGTTAATGTGAAATAATTCAGGAACACGATGTAATATTTGTCCACAAATATGTGTGGAAGTTAACCACTAAGACATCATGTTTCATTTTTATGCATTTCCACATTCCATGCTATTATATAAATGGTGTTATGATTATACTCATCCCATGTTAAATTATTTCATGTTCCTATCTTAATTATTTATGGAATTTTAGCTCAGAACTTTTTAACATATATCCTCCAGAGATTACTTGTACTAAGAAGTACACAAGGGATGATAAGAATCTAGAGAAGAAGGAATTAAATAAATGATTGTGCTTTATGTTTCAGATGTTATGTATGGTCCTAGTTTTCCCTTGATATTAAACCACTTGGTATATTTTCTTTATTATTTTTATTTTGTTTATAATTAAAATGATGTAAATTCAATGTAAGAATATGAGGTTTTCTATATATTGGGTATCAGAGGTAATGATTAGTTAAATTTGTAATTTGGATTAGATAAAACTATAGAAAACCTGTAGTATGATTCCATGTTAAAATATTCACAAAGGAAGCATTGCTAATCCTAGGGATCCTAGAAGATATTATTTTATTGTAAAATGAACAAATAAATAATTTATTTATTTTGGAATTTTTGACTTATGTTTTGTTCTAACCTTTTTTATTTTAGAAAATGGTGGGATACAGGAGAAAATATACAAACAACATATACTAGGGATAATGCAATGATTGCCTAAATAACATCCCCAATCCTTTGGGAGGTGGAGTTTAAAACATCATGTTGATTCCTAACAAGATCTCTCAAGTTATGAACAATAACCTGAATATTTTGTAACATCCTTATTCACATAAGAGGGATAAAATGGTTATTAAGTGTTTTATGCAGCTATGAAAACCAATGTTTAGTGGATCTTCTAATAAACTTATTTCGAAACAGTTGGTAAAATCCACAGAGAATATATTTTATGTGATTCACAATTCTATGATGAAAAAGGTGACTATAAACATTTATCTTCTATATGGAGAGGAATATAAGTGGTGGACATTTATTAAGAACACCAATCCTTCAAAAAAATTTAATATATGGAATGGGAATACATTAAGATCATATTTTGTAAGACGTATTTCCCAATAACTCTTCATACAAATTTGAAGTGAAATTTTTTATATCTCATGATAATTGAAGGCGATTTTGTCATGGCCTACGAATATAATTTTAGAAGGCATTAAAGGTGAACTTTTGGTTTTGTTATTAACAATGGAAATAAAAATTTATATATTATTTAGTGGAATTAATCCACACCACATAAAGGATCTTGAAATTCAATACTTTGAGAGTTATGTGTATTTTTCTGATGTGATCTCAAATTTAGATATGGATTTTGGAGAATGGTCCCATGGATATGGTGATAATATATGAAAGGTGGAGTTTCAAGAAAAAGGATCTAATGACAAATGAGGGAAGAAAACTCAACCACCCACTTCCAAAAAACATGGGAAGAAGAATCGTTATAAGGCCCCAGGCTTAAACCTTACTTAATCTTGATTTATTATAAGATTACACATTGAGGATCTTTTCAGGTTTAGAGTTTTAGAGAACTAGATCATAAAACATGCATTACATTCAACATTTAAACAAAGTGGTTACATAAAAGATAGTACCCATTTTTTCCATCAATGGAAACATAATTAAAATAAAACATGGATTCATTCTTGACACTTCCTTTCCACTATCATCACATCATGTACCATTCCCTTGACCTGTGAAAAACATTTCAAAAACATGGGATGAGCATAAAAAGCTCACTAAGGGTTATAAAAATATGGAAAGGAAACATGAGTTCATGTATACATAAGAATTAAATCATATTTTAACCATAAAACATAAGCACTTTAACATACCTCATCAAATCATGAATAAATCATAGAATTCATAAGACTATATGGTAACTTGAGGCATTCATAACATTCTTATGTATGGAGCAACCCTCTTGGTTACGTTTGGAATACCCAACATAGTATATTCCCTAAATATCTTCAGAGAAACCTTAACATTTAACTCATTCGCGTTACCCAATTCATTGGAGAGCTATATCGGGCCCACCCGCCCTTAGTTTATCATGGAAACACCCGTCTTTATAACAATTCCCAAGAACGATAACATAATCATATCACATAAAACATGCATAAAAATACATAAAATTTACACATTTAAATCACAATATATCAATACAACACATTGTTATAACAAAAACATTATGAAAACCATTTTCAATACCAAAATAAAAGAAAACTAATACATGGTATTTATTTTTCATTTAGAAAGAAGGTATGGCTTGTAGAGGAAGCTAAAACTCAAATAATGGTCACGGCGGCGGAGAAGTCATTATCGCCGCATATGTACGAAAAAAACATTCCCTTTTGTCGTTTAGTAAAATGTTTCATATAAAGTGATTCTGTTTGGATAAAAGTAAAATTCAAAGGGGTTTACGCACCATATAAAAAAGGTTGTGTATAAAACAAAATATGCCTCAATGAAAGGAGATTGAGACGAAGTCTCATACCTCGGGTCTAAATTGACTTGGTCGTTCTTTAACATCCTGAAAAATAAACATAAGTTAATTTATACTTGATTAAGAACCCATTTCAAGTTCATTATTCCTTTTATATCAGTTATTACCATGTCATAAACACTATGTAATTATTTAAGTTAATAACCGTCGTGTTAACGATCAATGGTACTTGAGTCAAAAATATTCTCTTTATAATTACATGTTTTTCATGTATCCATTATATCTAGAATTATAATCATGATGTATATATCATATATATCATATATATCCAGTATATACATGCATTTATAATATTACATAATGTTTAGAGGTAAGAAATGAAATGCACCGTTTATAGAGACGGTAAGCCGTACATACGCATGAAGGCTACTTTCATTTATATTTCATATTTTATGGAATGGAATAATAATGATATAAATGTATATTATAATTCCAGTATAATATCATACATAATATCATTAATTAAATCCTTTATACATCCCACATAAGGCATTAACGAATCAAATCCCTTTGAGGGGATGGTAGTCTGCACTTCCTAAAATGAAGATATCGCGTTTACCCATAATGGTTACCATAAAGGTATGCCATGAATGAGAAATAAAGAATCTTAAATAAAACATAAACATATTATATACCATATATAAATATAGTGATATCTTAATGGCCACCTTTGAAGGTGTTATATGAGTGTTGAACAATCATCGTTTCGTGAGGCAGAAATTCTCCATCCACAGAAACATTATGTTCTTTAACCATTAGATATAGGTGTGTGTATGTGTCGATCGAATACTTCTTATAATAACATCCTAGTATATTGAATATACTGGTTTTTTAGAATAGATAGGAATAAAAAGATTTTAGAGGGTTGGAGAAGCAAAATAAAAATAAGAACACAAGAGAAAACACTACCTTTAAAACGGGTAACTCTTTTTGATTTGAGCTCAAAGGATTCCTTGAGAAGACTTATGACCAATGTGAGGCTTCTAGGAGTTATAGAGGGATGTGTAGAGACAAAATGGGTAGGGTTTTTCTGGGAAAATTGCTTTGGAAGTGTGGGTAAGGTGATAGAGGTGGGGGCCTTTTATAAGAGGAGAGGAGGGGCACTCTTGGAATGGTATAAAAGGACACTTTATTATAAAATTATTTTCGGATTTAAAAGGCCCGAAAATTATATATTTCGAGAATAAGGTGGTTATAGTTCTAAATACACCCATAAAATAGGTTTTTGACATTTTTAGGTCTTAGATTTTACATTATCTTTTCATTTTATTTAAATCGTTAAAAAATGAGGTCATCGCTGCATCATCATGGTGTCATAAATAATTTAATATATTTAATGTCTAAAAACTATAAAAAATATATCATGATGTAGGAAATCTTTTTATATTTTTAATTAATATTTATAGTCAAAAATATGACTTGTATAACCCCATTTAAGAATTGTTTTAGTAAAACAACTCATGTTTGTGACATTTTTACTTTAACATTAAATGAAAAGATATTAATGTCATTTTCCTTCCAATGTGGCTCCATGGGGTCCACAAGTTGACCCATGGATTGTCTTGGTCGTCCATGATACATCCAATAAGGGTATGAAATGTGTCTAGGTCATTTCATATTATTAAAACATTATTTTTACCTTAAATTAAACTAATTACTTCTAATCGCGATTTAAAACGTAAAAGTTACTATTTACCAAAAAAATATTTTAATCCCATTGAACCAAATTTTAATTCTTAATGAAAACCATGTGTGTCGGAATTTTGAAATTCAAAACACAGAGGTGGTAAAATTTCATTTAAATGAAGAATCAGTTTTTTAAGTACCACTTAGTGGTTTAACTATTCATCAAAAATTGAAGTTTTTCATAAAAATACCAAAACATCACCCTAAGCTATATTTGATATTCCAAATTCAAAAATGATGTATATTTTACAAAATTAAAAACATATAAGTTACATTAATTAATTTAATAATTAAATCCCATTGTCTGAGCAAATAGCGTGTTTTTATGAAACAATAAGTATCAAAAGATTGACTGCTGTTTAAGTCCAATTTCAAAGTAAAATTAATTCCAACAACCACTATTGGATTAAATGGTAAAAATATATTCTAATTGAACTTTAAAACCAATTAAAAATATAATCTAACTATATAATTAAATTAGATGAAAAAGCAGTTTTGATGTAAAATGAAGTATTTTTTACTATTCATTAAAAAATCAATATTGTCAGAAAAATACCAAAAAATTATCCAATGTAAATTTCAATGTCCCAATCATAAATAATAAGTTCATTTTGAAAAATAGAGCTTATAAAATTGTCAAAAGTTTTCTTTAAAAATGGTTTGCCATCAAAAGGTAGTAAAACAATCTTTTAAAAATATTAGTGTATTCCATGCTTAAGATTGGATTTATTCTCATTTTAAGCCTCTAAAACATTATCTAATTCATTAGTAGACATAGATAAAAATATCTATTGTTCATTACTTACTTGGGATGTTACATCCTTCTCCCCTTTAGAAAATTGCATCCCTATAATTTATTTACTTATCGATTAAGTGGGGGTATTTAGCCTTTATTGCATTTTCAGACTCCCGTGTTGCCTCTTCAACCATGTGGTTTTTCCACAAAACCATTACCTGATAAATCACCTTATTCCATAACACTTTCTCCCTATGGTCAAGTATTTGGACCAGTTGTTCCTCATAAGATAGGTTCTCTTCCAGCTGAACTACCTCTAGACTCAAAACATGAGATGGATCTGGAATGTACTTCCTTAACATTAAAACATGGAAAACATTGTGTACCTGAGACAAACTCGTATTTAAAGCCACTCGGTAAGCAAATGATCCAAATATCTCCATAATTTCATATGTTCCAATGAACCTTGGTCTCAGCATTCCTTTCTTACCAAATCACATCAGACTTTTCCATAGTGAGACATTGAGAAAAACATGATCACCTACCTCAAAAGAGAGATCCTTTCTCCAGTTGTGTGCATAACTCTTCTTCCTGCTCTAAGCTGTTCTCATGTGTTTTTGTATCAGCTGAACTTTTTCTGCCATCTCTTCTACCAATTTTGGTCTCATCAGCGTCCTTTCACCCACTTCATCCCAGAAAGATGGAGTTCGACACCGCTTCCCATATAACGCCTTAAATGGTGCCATCTGTATACTGGAATGAAAACTGTTATTATATGAAAATTAAACCAAAGAATGATGTTGGTCCCAACTTCCCTGATAATCCATCGGACAAGCACGTAGCATATCTTCCATAGTATGAATCATTCATTCTGACTGCCCATCTGATTGAGGATGAAAAGCTGTACCAAAATTTAATTGAGTACCCAATGACTCCTTGAAGGCCTTTCCAAAAGTTAGAAGTAAACCTGGGATCACAGTCAGATAAAATGGAGAGAGGAACTCCATGTAACCTGACTTTCTCTTTAAGATACAAATGGGAAAGTTGATCTAGGTAAAATGTATCTCGTATAACAAGTAAATGAGTATATTTCATCAATCGATCAACAATAACCCAGATTGAATTATTATATCGAGATGTCTTCGGTAATCTCACAACAAAGTCCAGGGATATATTCTCCCATTTCCACTCTGGCACTTGTAAAGGCTGAAGCATCCCTTTCAGTAACTGTCGCTCTGCTTTAACCTGTTGACATGTCAAACAATTCACAGTAAAATCAGCAATATCTCTTTTCATTCCATCCCACTAGTTATAATTTGGCAGATCTCTGTACATCTTAGTACTTCCAGGATGATTAGAAAACGGAGAACTACAAGCTTCACATAACAAATATCTTTTCAACTGTTAATCACAAGGAACACAGAATCTCTTCCCAAATCTCAAAACACAATCATTATCAATGTTTAATTCAAGAAACATACCTTTATGAACCAGCTCTACATTTTTCTGCAACTCACTGTCTTGCTTCTGTGCTTGCTTGATTCTGTCTGATAGAGAATATTTCACTGATACCTGAAGCAAAACAGAAGGACATCATGCACCAACAACTTCTATGCCAAAGTTCATCAAATCCGTTACTAAAGGATCACGTTCCAAATGCAACACTGTTAATGAATCATTAATTTTCCAACTCAAAGCATCATCCACTTTATTTCCTTTTCCCAGATGGTAATGAATTGTACAATAATAATCCTTGATTAATTCTAGCCATCTCCTCTGTCTCATGTTCAAATCTTTCTGAGTGAATATATACATTAATCTTTTGTGATCAGTATATATATTTCACACTTTACTCTATACAAATGATGCCTCCAAAATATTAAAGCGAAAACAATAGCAGCTAATTCCAAAACATGTGTAGGGTAATTTACCTCATGAGTTTCAACTGACGTGAATAATAAGAAATTACCCGATCATTCTGCATTAGGATGAAACCATGTCCTTTCAATGAAGCCTCACTATAGATAACAAACTCACTATTCCTAGAAGGCAGTGCCAAAACTGAAGCATTCAACAATCTTCTTTTCAACTCCTGATAAAAATTATCACATTCTTTTGTCCAGATAATCTTAACACCCTTCCGAGTTAGCGTAGTCATTGGACTAGATAATCGTGAAAAAATTTCAACAAACCTTCGGTAGTAACCTGCCAAACCAAGAAAACTACGGTGCTCAGTTACATTTGTGGGTCTTAGTCATTCTTCAAAAACTTTTGTTTTAGTCGGATCAACAGTTTTGACATCTTTTGAAACAATGTGACCTAGGAAATAAATTTGTTGTAACCAAAACTCGCACTTGATGAACTTTCCATACAGTTTCTTTTCTTTAATATTTTCAAGATAACCCTTAAATGTCTTTCATGCTCCTCCTTAATTTTAGAAAACACCAAAATATCATCATTGAAAACCACCACAAACATATCCAAGAACTCATTGAAAATTCTATTCATTATGTCCTTGATTACAGCAGCTACATTGGTTAGACCAAAAGGCATTACTACAAATTCATAATGGCCATATCTAGTACGGAACGCAGTTTTCAGAACGTCTTCTTCTTTTACTTTCAACTGATGGTACCCTGATCTTAGGTCAATCTTTGAAAAATACTGAGCTCCCTGGAGCTGATCAAATAAATCATCGATATGAGGCAAAGGATATTTGTTCTTAACAATGATGTTATTCAAGGCTCTATAATCTATGCAAAGTCTCATTGAACCATATTTCTTTTTAAAAAATAAAACTGGAGAACCCCATGGTGATGTGCTAGGTCGAATGAAACATTTCTCTAATAAATCTTGCAATTGCTCCTTCAACTCTAAAAGATAAATTTGAGCCATTTGATAAGGAGGTTTTGAAATTGTCTTAGCATCAGGAACTAAGTCAATAGTAAATTCAACTTCCCGATCTAGTATTATTCCAGGCAACTCATCCGGAAAAACATCAGGATACTCATTTACCACTGGCACATCATTAATCTGAACATTTCCTTTATTTTCAACGATGTGTGCAAGGTTACATTAATTTCCATATTTTAAAAGTTTCTCAGCCTCTTGATATGTTATCAACAGTAAGGTTTCATTCTTGTACACAATCTGAAAGTCTTTCTGAAGAGAAAATTATTTAGCTCTACAGTCAATCTTAGCATGATAAATAGAGAGCCAATCCATACCCAGGATAACATCAAACTCTACTAGAGGTAAAACAACAAAGTTTTCAAGTAGGTTCTTTCCACGGATAAGGATATGAAGATTATTATAAATTCTTTTTGCCTCAACATTTCCCCCAGGTGTTTTTACCACATGTTTAAGAGTCATTTCTTGATATGGTATTTCCATTTTACTAGAAAAGGTTTCAGAGATGAAAGAATGTGTAGACCCCGAATCAAACAACACACTAGCATAATCTAAAAAAACAAATTACCTAATACAACATCATTTGATGGCCCGACATCTGCTGAAGTAGTTTCAAAGGATTTCACCACCCCTTTCTGCTTGTAGTTTAACTACTTCCCATCACTCGAGCTCTTTTTCGGACACTCGTTCTCATAGTGACCCATCACATTGCACTTAAACATTTCACTAACTGTAAATCAAATTTGGACTTACGATCACCTTGATCTTTTTCAGCGCAATCACGAGCCTTATGTCCCGTCTTACCACATCAATAGAACTTTCCAGAATTCAGAAGACATTCCCTAGGATGCCTTTTCCCACATTTATCACAAACTGGAAACATAGTTTTCTTACAATAAGACCTTTTTGAAGAATTCTTCCCTTTCTCTTTCCACCTCGGTCTCTCCTTCGGTTCGTTGTTATAGAACACTTGATCATCGAAAAACTCCATTTATACCTTCTCAGCACACCGAACAAGCTTTTCATAACTTCTAAACTCACGAGAAGCTAATGCCCTTTGATATTTTAGCTTTAATCCTGAGTAAAATTGATTTATTTTACTATCAAGGTCTCGGATAAAATTTGGATCATACCATGCCAATCGAGTGAACCTTTCTTCATAGGAAGCCACTGAGTCTTCCTATTGCCTCAATTCCAGGAATTTTTTTCCATCCTAAGTTGAGTAACCTTAGGAAAATACTTCTCAAGAAACATACCTTTGAATTCATCCCAGTCGAGAGAATCAATCTCATCAGCATCCCTGATATTTTTAACCATCGACCACCACTGATCTACCTCACCCTCTAAATGGTAAATAACAAGACTAAAATTTTGATTTTCTGAACATCCCATGACATCGAAAATATTCTCCAGTGCTTTAATCCACCCTTCTGCTAGAACAGGGTCAGATGATCCTCTGAATGATGGGGGATGTTGCCTCATAAAATATTCCACCACTGACATGTTCCTCTATGGTTGATCTAGCTGATCTCATGCATGGATACCACCACCATTTATCGCTTGAGTCAAATGCGCCATTACTACAACAATCTGTTCAGTTCCATTTCTGACCATCTTAGGATGTTGATTTGGAAGTTTATTTCCTTCTATATGCTTTCCTAGCACTCCTTCCCTGTTTCCTATGCATAAAACCATTCTGAACAAACATGTCTTAGATGAAGCAACATGGTAATCTTCAAATGCTATATCATTTCAATTTGACCATAAAAAAAATATTTTTGGATAATCATTTAATAGAATTCTAACTCCTAAAGTTATCTAAACTGACCTCTGATACCAAATATAAGGCCCCAACCTTAAACCTTACTTAATCTTGAGTAATTATAGGATTACACATTGAAGATCTTTTCAGGTTTAGAGTTTTAGAGAATTAGATCATAAAACATGCATTACATTCCACATTTAAACAAAGTGGTTACATAAAAGATAGTACTCATTTTTTCTATCAACGGAAACATATTTAAAATAAAACATGGATTCTTTCTTGACACATCATTGACGCTATCATCACATCATGTATCTTTCCCTTGACCTGTAAAAAACATTTCAAAAACATGGGATGAGCATAAAAAGCTAAGTAAGTGTTATTAAAATATGGAAAGGAAACATGAGTTCATATATACATAAGAATGAAATCATACATTACCCATTAAACATAAGCACATTAACATACCTCATCAAATAACGAATAAGTCATATAAATCATAAGACATAAATGTAAATTGAGGCATTCATAACATTCCTACGTAGGGAGTAACCCTCTTGGTTACGTTTGGAATACCCATCACAGTATTTTCCTTAAATCTCTTTGGAGAACCCTTAACTTTTAACTCCTTCGCGTTACCCAATGCATTGGAGAGCTATATCGGGCTCACCCGCCCTTAATTTATCATGGAACCACCCATATTTATAACAATGCCCAAGAACCATAACATAATCGTATCACATAAAACATGCATAAAGGAAACATTACATTTCCACATTTCAATCACAAGATATCAATACAACACATTGATATAATAAAATAATTATAAAAACTATTTTCAATACGAAAATAAAAGAAAGTAAAAACTAGGTATTTATTTTTCATTTACAAAAAGGTATGGATTGTAGAGGAAGCCGAAACTCAAATAATGGTCACGGCGGAGGAGAAGTCATTGTCGCTGCATAAGTACGAAAAAAACATTCCCTTTTTTTGTTTAGTAAAACACTTCATATAAAAAGATTCCTTTTGGATAAACTTAAAAGTCAAAATGGGTTTATACACCGTATAGAAGATGTCTGTGTATAAAACAAAATATGCCTCAATGAAAAGATATTGAGACGAAGTCCCATACCTCGGGTCCGACTTGACTCGATCATTCATTAATTTCCTAAATAATAAACATGAGCTAATTTATACTTTCTTAAGAACCTTTTTCAAGTAAATTCTTGCTTTTATATCACTTATTACCATGTCATGAACATTATGTAATTATTTAAGTTAATAACGGTCGTTTTAACGATCATTGGTACTTGAGTCAAAAATATGTTCTTTATAATTACAAGTTGTTCATGTATCCATTATATCCTGAGTTATACTCATGATTTATATATCATATATATCATATATATCCATTATATACATTCATTTATAATATTACATAATGTTTAGATGTAAGAAATGAAATTCACTGTTCATGGAGATGGTAAGTCGTACGTACGCATGAACACTACTTTCATTTCTATTTTGTATTTTATGGAATGGAATCATAATGATATAAAGGTATATTATAATTAAAGTATAATATCATACATAATATCATTAATTAAATCCTTTATACATCCCACATATGGCATTAACGAATCAAATCACTTTGAGGGGGCGATAGTCTGTACTTCTTAAAATGATGATATCGCATTTACCCATAATGGTAACCACAAAGGTATGCCATGAATGAAAAATACAAAAGCATAAGTAAAACATAAACATATTATATACCATATATAAATATAGTTACATCTTAATGGCCACCTTTGAAGATGTTATATGAGTGTTGAACAATCATTGTTTCGTGAGGCAGAAATTCACCATCCACAGAAACAGTATGTTCTTTAACCATTAGATGTAGGTGTGTGTATGTTTAGCTCGAATACTTATTATAAAAACTTCCTAGTATATTTATTATACTGGTGTTGTTACAAAATAAAGGAATAAAAATAGTTTAGAGGGTTGGAGAAGAAAAATAAAACATAAGAATACAAGGGAAAACACTACCTTTAAAACGAGTAAATCTTTTTGATTTGAGCTCAAAGGCTTCCATGGGAAGACTTCTGCACAAAGTGAGGCTTCTAGGAGTTATATAGGGATATGGAGAGACGAAATGGTCATGGGTTGGCTGAGAAAAAGGCTTTATATGTGTGGGTAAGGTGGTAGAGTTGGGGGCCTTTTTTAAGAGGAGAGGAGGGGCACTCTTGGAAAGGTATAAAAGGATACTTTATTATAAAATGATTTTCGGATTTAAAAGGTCCCAAATTATATTTTTCTAGGATAAGGTGATAATAGTTCTCCATCCACCCATCCAATAGGTTTTTGACATGTTCAGGGCTTAGATTTTACATTATCTTTTCATTTTATTTAAATCATTAAATAATGAGGTCAACGCAGCATCATCATGGTGTCATAAATAATTTAATTTATATAATATTTAAAAATTATAAAAAATATATCATTATGTAGGAAATAGTTTTATCTTTCTAATTAATATTTATAGTTCAAAATATGACTTGTATAACCCCATTTAAAAATTGTTTTAGTAAAACATTTCATGTTTCTGACATTTTTACTTTAACATTAAATAAAAAGATATTAAAGTCATTTCCTTCCAAAGTGGCTCCATGGGGTCCCCAAGTTGACCCATGGATTTTCATGGTCGTCCATGACACATCCAATATGGGTATGACTTGTGTCTAGGTCATTTCATATTATTAAAACATTATTTTTAAATTAAATTACACTAATTACTTCTAATCACGATTAAAAACATAGAAGTTACTATTCACCAAAAAAATATTTTAATCCCATTGATCCAAATTTTAATTTTTAATGACAATCATGTATGATGGATTTTTGAAATTCAAAACACATAGGTGGTAAAATTTCATTTAAACGGAAAATCAGTTTTTTAAGTACCACTTAGTGGTTTCACTATTCATCAAAAATTGAAGATTTTCATAAAAATACCAAAACATCACCCTAAGATATATTTGATATTACAAATTCAAAAATGATGTCTATTTTACAAAATTTAAAACATATAAGTTAAATTAATTAATTTAATAATTAATTCCCGCTGTCTGAGCAAATAGCGTGTTTTTTGAAACAATAAGTATCAAAAGATTGACATTAGTTTAAGTCCAATTTCAAAGTGAAATTGGTTCCAAAGACCACTATTGGATTAAATGATAAAAATATATTCTAATTTAACTTGAAAAACAATTCAAAATATAATCTATCCATATAATTAAATTAGATGAAAAAAAAGTTTTGATGTAAAATGCAGTATTTTTCACTATTCATTAAAAAATGAACATTGTCAGAAAAATACCAAAAAATTATCCAATGAAAATTATAATGTCCCAATAATAAATAATAAGTTTATTTTGACAAGTAGAGCTTATAAAATTGTCAAAAGTTCGATTTGAAAATGGTTTTCCATCAAAAGGCAGTAAAACAATCTTTTAATAATATTAGTGTATTCCATGCTTAAGATTGGATTTATTCCCAGTTTAAGCCTCTAAAACACTATCTTATTCATTAGTAGACATAGATAAAAATATCTTTTATTCATTACTTACTTGGGATGTTACAACTGTGGTAACATCCTCAAAGGGATGGGGAAATGTTTCAAGTGTGTTAAAGAAGGAAACAAAGCTCTTGAATGTATAAAAAACATGAGATGGAAAGAGAATGTGGTGGATGAAATGAAACAACCACCCATGGTTCAATGAAAAAAAAATTGGGAGAAAGGTCACTATGAAATATAGTACACTAATCATCGACCCCTTAAGGTTAATCAGTGCAACAACCACCAGAGACAATGGAACATGGAAAGTATTATTACATCACTACAAAAGAAGTTGATAAAGAAAATGAAGTCATACAAGATACACATCATATTCACTCAATAATTGGAATGGTCTGATTTGATGATGGTTCTAAACATTCCATTATATATTTATTGTTTTTCATAACTATTGATCGAACCCCTAAAATCATGAAGTGTAGATATTTGTAAAAACACCAAGGGATAAAATCATTGGAACCCAAGTGCTGGACTCTTTTATTATTGTCGTATATTGGAATATTCTTCCTGTGAATCTCATAATAGAATAGTTTGTGTAACTATTCTCTATAATGGGAATTTATTGGATCTTATTATATATAGAACATATCAACTATCCTAAAAAAGGAAATATCTTTTCATATTTTGAACCATCCCATTCTCTTATACAAATTCGATGAAGATCATGACTCTCTATTGAAAATTCATTCAATGGTGTCAGTGTGGACTCCCTGTAAAGAGGAATACCTCACTAAGATGGTTGATCCACGGATGGTGTCATCCTTGTAGAAAAGTCCATTGTGATGAAATACTGTGATGTATTTCCAAAAGAGTTACCTGGAAATTCCCCAGATATAGAGGTATACTTCTTCATTGAACTCATACCCAGATCCACCTCAACGTTAATGTGTCACCATAGGTTAACTACTATCGAACTGTAGGAGTTAAATAAGCAGCTAAAAGATAATTTGGTAAAAGGGATCATATTCCCTAGTGCATCACTTTAGCGTGCACCAGTGCTCTTTGGGAAGAAGAAGGATGGATTAATGTAGTTTTGTATCACTTATTTGGAACACAACATGATCACCATAAAGAAAACATATCCTATCCCATGGATTAAGGGCTTGGTCTATCCACTACGAGGAGATCAATACATCTCAACAGATGGTATTCATTCACTATAGGATAGGGTATCTTTTCCATCACTTTTATACCAACGATTAAAAAAAACCGTTGGTGTAGGTGTCCTTTACCAATGATTTTAATAAACTGTTGGTAAAGGTTTTGTTAGGGAAAGATTTTACAATGGTATAAAGAAACAGTTGGGAAACTGTCCCCCCCCCCCCAATTTTATAGAAACAGATCCATGACTCCCAGAAGCTCCCGATTTCCAAAAGCATATTCCTTCAACTCCAAGAAGCGCCCTCCAAGTGAACCACTTCCATCCAGTCAGCTACAACTCCCACATTCAGGTTAGATTCCTTCAACCACTTCTCATATTAGCTAAGGATATCCTTATATTATCAACATTTTAATATTTGTTTCACTATTTAAAAATATCACATCATTTTTTCCTATTTTTAGGGATTTTGGAAGATTTTATGATTCACTACTCCCTTCACGAATATTGTACCTAAATCACTACATCAATGTACACATTGAACAATTAATTTTTTCATTAAACATATAAATTTATAAGGGCATGGTTTTTTTGTTGTATTCCAATTTTACAGAATCATTGTTCTTTTTTTAATCTCAATGCTCCAAAGTATTACAGCTCCATGTATATGAACTCATAAGAAATTGTTTGTAATATTTATTCATAGTATTTTAGTAAAATCACTCCTTTCATTACGATAATTTAAAACATGAAGATATTATTCATATTAATTTTTGTACACTATGTGTGTTACATAACAAAAATGATTCATGTTTCTATCAAAATCTTTATATATATAAAATATACCTCTATTCACTTATCCTTCGCACAATAGAACATATGGACTATATTCTTCATCCTTGCAAAATATAATGTGGTCCCTAATTATTTTTCAAAGAACAAATAAGAAACACTTAACCGTACAATCCAACATTCTTTATGAATAAAATATCTACAATGGGAACTCTCAGTGGGACCTCTCATTCTCCCATGTAGTACTTATTCCTTCTTCATGAAACAAATTAAAAAAACCCTTTTAGATTTTTTCTTCAGAACCATAGAAAACCATTTTATATTTTTCAATTTTGGTTTTAATTTATCATATCCTTATATTAGAATGATATATAAATAGACTGGATAGTTATAGACCTCTCGGTGGTCACCTACTTGATTTGTACCTCACATATTGTTCAAGATGCAATTGGGAACTGGGATAAACTACATGATTATATTTTTAGATAAGGGGAATCACCATTTTACATATTCATGACTACTCCATGACATAGTATGGAGCATGTTGTAGATAATTGGGTTATAGCTCAAGAATCTAGGTTGAACATTAGAATTTGATGAGCCTCTTTTGTAGTAATACTTTATAAAAGTTGTAACTATGTTTTTCTTCTGGATACATGACATACATTACCATCATTCGGTATATGATTCTGTTATTAGTTGGTATTACTGATTTTTTTTTTATTTTCATCCATTTCTAATATTTTTTCATTTTTATCTATCTTTTACTTTGTAACTGATAATATAAAAATTGTGCAACATAGGAAATGAGGGAATAGTCGTCCCTAGACACCCAAAATTATCTCACTATTAGTCAATAACATTTGGAATTTTGGTAGATGTTCTTTAGGCCATGTGGAAATCTGGGTTCGGGCCACTAATGAGTTGCATCCTGGTTTGGTACGTTACAATTCATGGATATCATTTTTATTATTGTTTCTAATCAAATCCATACCTATAACTATTGAAGGTCCCTCTCTAAAATCAATTGGGACATGATTCAATGAATACAGCCTACCAACCTATGATCTATGACCTCAAACCTAGGATTCATTAATCCATGGTTAAGGTGAAACATGATGAGTCCATAACTACTTTTGATGTGATCCTCATCCTACTCCTCATCCTGATCTCCGATAAGAGGTTAAATTATAAAACTCATGTACTACAAACAAGACCCTTAATGATTATGTATTCCTTGATCTACATCTAATAACTTACTTGGAAATTCATGAATATAGGCTTTAGAAATTCAGTAACTTATTTTATTATACACTGTGTTTTGTTGTGTTTAATAATTTGATTCTAATATAGAGTAATGTGTCGGTTCTGCTTTTATATAAAGTAAACAGTTGTCATTTACCTAAATATGTTTTGATTGAACTACAATATTATTTAATTTCAATGAAATGACTTATTTTTATGTTTTTACATAATGGATAGATGTTTGATGTACGAAACTGATCGGATTTCAAATGATTTTCAAAATAATTTAAATAGTTTTTTAGATTTTTCATTTAGTAATGATATAGATAGTGGTCGCATACACTGCCCATGTTCAAATTGTGTTGGAAGACCTTGGTCGAGTCGTGAAGCACTTGTATATCATATAACCAAATATGGTTTCCAAACAGTCAATTATGTGTGGTATCACAATGTAGAGTTAATGGAATCTCAAAATGTTGATGATCCAAATGATAATAATGAATTGGAGTGTTTGATATATGATCAGTTTCCATTTATTTCGTCATCATGAGAAGGAAAGGATGTCCAACCAACAAGATTTTTATATAAGCACACATGATGCGTCCAATGAAAATGATGATGTTGATATGGTGAAAAAATTGAATGATGCTGCAATGACTGTAGTATATCGGCAATGTGGTAAAATGATAATTTTGGAATTTTTAATCTGATTGTTTCAGGGGAAACCTATGTATGGTATTTCAAATACTGCAATCGATTACATTTTTACCTTATTGAAGGGCTTACTTCCATATGATGTAGATATTCAGTCAAACCACTATATGGAATGGATTCTAGTTGAGGAACTTGGAATCTCTAAAAAAAACTCATGCTTTCTCGAATTATTGCAGCATATTTTGCGAGGAAACCAATAAAATAAATGATTGTATCAAATGTGGAACCTCTCGATGGAAGCCAAACGATGATGGAACACCATCTCGTGTGCTACAAAAAGTAACGTGGAACTTTCTATTGAACCCCAGATTACAAAACCATTTCATGTCTGATGAAATATCAGTAAAAATGTGATGGAATGATACTGATAGAAAAAGGAATAATGAAGAGTTGGTTCACCCTTAAGATGGATTTTCATGTTATAGATTTGATGCTCGATATCCTAAGTTTGCAGCCGATATGTGTAATGAGATATTGGGTCTTTCATGTGATGGTTTTAATCTATTTGGGGAGATTCTTACATCGCACAACACATGGTCGGATATCATACAGAATTATAACCTTCCCCATGGTTTTGAATGAAAAAGCCATACACTTTCTTGAGATTCTGATATCTTTCCCTTATTATACCGACAATGATATAGTTGTATAAATAAAACCTTTAATAAAAGAGTGGAAAATTCATTGGGATGTGGTTGTGCCCACAAACGATGCATGTTAGAATGATTTATTTCAGATGAGTGCTACACTTATGTGGATGATCAATGATTTTACTAATTATTAAATGATGTATGGATACGGCACAAAAGGAAAATGCCCATGTCCTATTTTATGAAGAATATGCTATAGATAAGACTGAAATATCATCATAGATTTTGTTTTATGGGACATCGACGATTCTTTCTAATGAACCCTCCATATAGAAACAATCGTCGAAGCTTTGACAGTAGCATGGAGACTGACGATCCACCCCAGTGTATGTCTGGAACTGATATTCTTAATTAATCGAAAGATTTCATTTATTCATTTGCGAAGGGTGCAATGAAATCTTGAAAGAGGAAAAATGTTTCCAGTGATACCTGTTACAATTGGAAGAAGAAGAGTATTTTCATTGAGTTGTCGTATTGGTCAACCATCTTGTTATTTACATTCTTAGACGTAATACCTATTGAAATTAATTTATATGTGAAATGTTACTTTCGATTCATCTCAATGTCAAGGGGAAGAAAAAATATGATTTAGGATCTCAGTGTGACTTGGTAGATTTGGGGATTAGACCAGAATTGCATCCTTTCTGTATCTGTGAATATAAATGGCATGTTTTATGTGCTTCTTATGTGATGACACCTACTGAAAGAAAAATGAATTTCAGGAAGTGCTAGAGACTATTAAAGTTATTGATGTCTATTCAAGAAATATATCAAAATAGGTTAACAGAAAAGAGTTGAAGCTCTAATCTTTGAAGACTCATGATTATCACATCCTTTTGCATGATTTGATTCCAAAAGAAATCTTTCAGCTCTACTCCAATAATATATGAGTCTCAGTTATTCAGTTGTGATATTTTTTTAAAGATCATTGTGATAAGAAGTTTTCCAAATCCTTCTTGAAAAAACTATTGGAAGAGACACCAATAATTTTGTGTGAGTTGGAGAAAATATTACCTCCATAATTTTTACATGGATGTTGCATCTGACTGTCCATCATCTGATAGAAAAACTTCTTGGAGGACCCATTGCTTTCCATTGGATGTATCCAACTGAATGAAACATTTTCACATTGAAATCATAAGTTTGGAACAGGAATTATCCTGATGGTTCTATTGTGAACAGTTACATGGATCAAGAATGTATGGATTTCTAGTCAATGTATTTTTATGATCATAATATGAGAATAAACAGACCAATGAGAAAAGAAGAAGAATATAATGAGAAATTTGAACCAAGTTTTCCATCACTTCCTCAGACAGGAGGAATTCCTGGATCATATACATTGACAACATTAATCCTTGAAGAGCGAGATATGGCACATCACACAGTCTTGTTCAATTGTGATTTTTTCGATGAGTATATCAAGTAAGAAAATCATACATGTATCGCTTATCTTATCTCTTTTAATTTTAAATATTTGATAAAACTATTATTATTTTTATCTACATGGAACATAATGAATTAATATATAGAATGAATCGTTCTTTATCATTGATAAGGAAAGAGACTTTTCATAGTAATGTGTTTTCTACATGGTTGAAATTGATGGTAAAAATATTTCTGTAATAAAAAAATAAAAATAATATTTAATTATGTTTACTGTATGTTTATATTCCAGGTATCATGTTTTCTTGCAGACACTGTTTATGATGAAATAAGTGCTTTGGCTTTTGGTCCTAATACCATGGTTCTTGCTTGTAAATCACTTGTGATCAATGGATTCAAATTTATTATCACTGAATGAGAAAGAAACATGAGAACCCAACATGATGGACTTATTCTAACTACCACAACAAAATATTATGCCCATTCATTAGATAATTGACCTCGTTCTGAAAATGTAGCTTATCATCGATTCGTGGAGAAAATAATAATTTTGGATTATTACTCACATGGACGAGTCACGATGATGAAATGTCAATGGTTTGATTCAATGACAATGCAAGAAACATGTATTGATGATTATGGATTTCAAGTTATTGACATGACTCACACTCTTGCCAATGATGAACCATATGTATTAGCATCAATGGTGAAACATGTTTTTTATGTCAAAGATCATCGTTATCCAAAATTCTATGTAATAAATGAAGTAAATACCACTCATGTTTTTTATGATGGTGATGTATAAGTTGACACAATCCTCACTACAATTGGAAGAAATACATTTATTACTTATGATGACTCCAATAGCTCAATTTTCAGATTTGATTGTGAACCCGATGTTGTGGTGGGAAATATATAGAATCATATTTATGTGTTCCCACCTACATGTTTAACCTACATCATTCAGAGTGTGTATCCTTGTACTTACCTTCAAACCACCTTAAATATTCCCTTTTTATGTTTTTTATCAGAATGGTTTTTCTATATTTTTTTTGGGTTACACATTAGTTATCTATTTCTAATTACTACCATATTTGTTTTCATTGTAGGTAATGACACAGATTGAAGAGATGCTGCAGAAAAAGATGATAGAAAATAATCATCGCATGACACTGATGGGTGTTCCTCCACTCATCCCTATTGTGAGTATTTTATTTCAAATATATATATTTCAACAACTTATAAAATAATGTTTTTTGTTTTTTGTTAATTTTTTTTCAGGATCCACCCCCTAAATGAGAGATGTCCGAAGAGGATCCTGATATTAATCACATTACAGAGGCTGGTGGTAGGAGGGGGTGGTGTCAGAGTTAGAAGATCATTTGGTGGTCCCGAAACTGAGGACGGTGGTATAAGAGCTCATGGTGAGAGAGTCAGATGATCCACTTGGCGTACCCGATTGGACTATGCCCCTAACACAGATGTATCTTCTATGCCCCATTTTGAACCTGATGTGTCTTTAGGGACACACATGATATTTAGGCATTCAATGATTAGACTACCTGTTGGACAGACATCTATGCCATCAAATTTTGCTTCCGGGTCATTATCTCCAATCTATTATATTCAAAGTTCATCGACTCTTTCTCTAACACAGTATGTGGATGAGGAGCGTACACTAACGGACACTACACATGTACAAGATATTCCTTAAGATTTTGCACATCTAGTGACGCCCATTGATATTACAACCACATGTATATTTATATTAATCAAAAAAAATGTGATACCAAATTTTATTTTTATTATAACTTGTACTGATATTTTTTTTTCTTTTATAACAGATTCATCTACTGATAGGAGGTGAGGTAGGGGGAGTACTCTCTTGATTATGGTATGGAACCTCCATTCATAGTTGATGGTTGAATATAATGATGATGGACAGATGATTCATAAACTTGGGCATGAATGTCATGATTTTTTGGTGATAGTAGCCTAAAACTACGACATCATTCTGGGCATCCCTCTCTCTTATAGGCATTTGCCACAAGAAATCAAGGATAATACATGGGCACAAATATGGGTGAAAAATCTATCAAATTTAATGTAGTATTTTTATTTATTTATATGTATTAATCTATTGGGTTTCAGCTTCGTTATAACATCCTTGATGGATAAGGTGTACGACCAACATGTTTAAAGGATCTAGGAGAGATTTGGAGAGCTTATAAGAATGAGTTTTATGTTGGATGGTGTGATAAAGAGGGCACAGAGTAGGATTCAGTACCTATTATGGATGACTTCCCGATAGAGCAATATCACCAAATGGTTACCCAATGGGCGACGACCAAATTTAATGTATTAATCCCATTTGAGGTATTTAAATGATAGTTTTAATATTTTGAATTAATATTATCTTATTTATTATTAAAAATTATTTAGAAATCTTAGAAAAAATCCCAAAAAAACATTGATTCAATGCAATACCTCCACACTTTGGGGTGCACTACTATGTCAGATCATGAGAGGCAGCTGGTACGATATAGTTGTTTATAATTTTTCTTTAGGACTTTCTCTTTTTATTGTTTCATACATATATAATGTGATTTATTGAATATTTAATATACGATTCTTCTTGCACTTTATATTGTTTCAATGTCATTGCAGAAGCAAAAATTGAATATTGAAGGACGTCTCCCTTGTGAATTTTATTTGCTAGAGTAGAAGGAAAAAAGATGAAACTGTGGTTAATGAACCAACACAAGAAAATATTGTATGTTTAAAAAAATTAAATGTTTAATTTCTATTTTGAAAGTTAATAATTTATTATTATTTTTAACAAGATGCTTTAGAGGCCCTTGATGCCCAGGAGCATGACAATTTAAGGCCACATGATCATTTATAATAGGTTTTGGAAGATGAGAACTCTGGTCGAGTACGCTGCTGTCCTGGTAGGAATATAGTCCCCATGAGTTGTTGGTCCTCTCTAGGTATCCATTCTAGTACCACCGAGTTGAAACATGTCAAGGAGCATGCAAGACAGACTAATAAAATGGTCATAGAGTTGGAAGAATAGGTTCAAATGAGGGAGAAAGAATTTATCAAACTGATCAAAGATTTATCTTCATCACTTCCCACAGAGGCCATCTTGTCTTGTAGGACTATATGTCGTCGATGGGTGCATTATCCAATGTAGCATGCGGAAGTTCTTGTGGTGGACATGATGTTGATGTTCCTGGTGATTACGAGGATGCTGAAGAGGATGTGGGTGAGGATGAGGATGAGGAAGAGGGAGAGGATGGGGAAGATGAAGAGGATGGGTTTGAAGATGATCATGGGGATGATGAAGAAGAGGACGAAGAGGAAAAAGTTGTCGGTGAGGATGAGGCTGATGATGATAGTAGTGATGGGGATGGTGATCAGGGGCAGAATGATCCATTACATTTTTGAATTCAGTATAACTCATTATTTTTGAACATGGTTTTCACACTGGTATGGATATTTGTAAATTTAGTATATTCTTTTTTTGACCAAATATGGAACCCTAATGATTTTATAATGGTTTATGGGGATTCTAGGGCTTGTTCGGAACTCGGACCCTCGGTCGACGTAGAAAAACACTATGCCTCACAGTAAGTAAAAATTTTAATTCCACCCCACATGGTATCTACCAACCATATAGAAATATATATTAGAATAAATGTGCTTCATTTTAACTAACCATACACCAGGGGATGAACATCATTCACAATGTCTATAGTTTTAGTATAAGATATTATCACAGTTGTTGCACGATTTTCCTGACTGGCATAAAAAACCAACCAAAAAATTTGGATTGTGTTGATAGTTTAGAAAAATGATCCATGAGTCGTATGTGATGTGTATGAGTCAACATTTACTCAATATGAGGCATGGTGTGGCCGATATAACTCAAAGTGTCTCTCTTTTGTTTAAAATGGACTCCCTTTTATGTAAAAACAAGTGGCATAAAAAAACATACCAAACATATTTGGATCGTGTTGAAACTTTAGGAAAATGATCCATGGGTCATATTTGATGTGTAATACTCAACCCAACCTCAATCTGAGGCATGGTGTGGCCGGTACCACTCTAAGTGTCTCACTTTTATTTGAAGCGGATAAAATTTTAATTGAAAACAACAATTGAAATATGGAAAATGGTCCAAAATTATTCAGATTCTATTGATAATTTAACAAAACGATCCATGGGACATTTTTGACATGTAGGATTCAACCCCAAATCAATCCGAGGCATGGTGTGGCTAGTACAACTCAATGTGTCTCACATTTATTTTAAATGATCGAAATTTTAAGTGAAAACAAACACTGGCATACATAAAACCTATCAAACACATTAAAATTGTGTTGATAATTTTTGAAAATGTTCTATGGGACATTTTTGTCGTGTACGAGTCAAATCAACATCAATCAGAGGCACAGTGTGGCTGGTACTACTCTAAGTGTCTCTCTTTTGTTTAAAATAGGAAATCTTTTATGTAATAACAACTGGCATACAGAAAACCGACCAAACATATTCAGATTGTGTTGATACTTTAGGAAAACGATCCATGGGACATTTTTGACGTGTATGAGTCAACCTCACATCAATCGGAGTCGTGTTGTGTCCAGTACCACACTAAATGTCTCTCTTTTGTTTAAAATGGACATCATTTTAAGTGAAATCTACAACTGGCATAGGGAAAACCAACCAAATGAATTAGGATTGAGTTTATACTTTAAAATAAGGATCCATGTGACATTTGTATCATGTACGAGTAAACCTCGCATCAATCTGAGGCATGGTGTGGTCGATACCACTCTAAATGTATCTCTTTTGTTTAAAATGGAAATCATTTTCAATGAAAACAACAACTGGCATACGAAAAACCGAACAAACACATTCGGATTATGTTGATACTTTTCAAAAATGATACATGAGGCATATTTGACGTGTACAAGTCAACCCCACCTGAATCTGAGGCACAGTGTGGCCGGTATCACTCAAAGTGGATATCTTTTGTTTAAAATGGACACTATTTTATGTAAAAAAACCAGCATATGGAAACAAATCATATTCGTATTGTGTTGATACATTAGGAAAAATATCCATTGGTTATATATGACGTGTAAGACTCAACCCTGCATCAATCCGAGGCGCGGTGTGGCCATTACCACACAAAGTGTCCTACCTTTATTTGAAATGGACAACATTTTAAGTGAAAACAACAACTGGAATACAGAAAACAAACCAAACACATTCGGATAGTGTTGATACTTTAAGAAAATTATCCAAGGGACATTTGGAATTTTTAAGAGTCAAAACCACATCAATCTGATGAACGGTGTCGACAATTCCACTCTAAATGTCCCTCTTTTATTTAAAATGGACATCATTTCACGTGAAAACAACAAATGGCATACAGAAAATAGACCAAACGTATTTAGATTCTATTAATACGTTAGGGAAATGATTTATGAGTCATTTTTGCTGTGTATAAGTCAACTCCAACTCAATCTGATGTGTGGTGTGTCCGGTACCACTCAATGTGTCTGACCTTTATTTGAAATGATCAATATTTTAAATGAAAATAACAAACGGCTTATGAAAAACTGACCAAACACATTTGGATTGTGTTGATACATTAGTAAAACGATTCATTGGTCATTTGTGATGTGTACGAGTCAACCCTGCCTCAATCTGAGGCATGGTGTGGTCGATAGAACTCTATGTGTCTCTCTTTTGTTTAAAATGGACACTGTTCTAAGCAAAAACAACTGACTTATAGGAAACTAACCAAACGTATCCGGATTTTGTTGATACTTTTGAAAAAAAAAGTAATGGGTCATTTATGACATGTATGTGTCAACCGAGCCTCAATCCGAGACCTGGTGTGGCCGGTACCACTCAAAGTGTCTCACATTTATTTGAAATAAACCACATTTTAAGTGAAAAAAAACTGGAATACAGAAAACCAACCAAACGCATTCAGATTGTATTGAAACATTAGAACAACGATCCATTGGTCATATGTGACATGTACAAGTCAACCTCACCTCAATCTGAGGCCCAGTGTGGCTGGCATCACTCTAAATGTCTCTCTTTTTTTTAAAATGAACATCATTTTAAGTAAAAACCACTGGAATTTGGACAACTGACCAAATATTTTCAAATTTTTTTGATAGTTTAGCACACTTATCCATGGTCCAACCTCACACAATCCACTTCCCATGTGAAGAACTCCTACCCCTATTCTAAAAAAATGAAATTTAATAGTCCAAGGATAACTATATTCTCTAAGTCACACAAGCTCATTGATACACATCCATTATCATCATCATTATGTTCAATGACACCCACCCCAAACCATGACATTATATTTGTGTTTGGTTGAATTAATTTATTTATTTTCTTATTTTGGGATATTATCTTCTAATTTCTGAATTCAATCATGGATGTGTTATAAAAAAATGAAAATTTTTATGTATTCTAAATTCTATATCACATATAATTACTTATTAAATTTTTTATGTATTGTAATAATAATTGATTATTAAATTATGTATCTTTCTAATTATCAGTTTTTAATTATGTATCCTTATTATGTATTTCATTGTATGTATTCTGTACAATTCACACAGTAGAACACAGAGCTGGCTGCTGTGTGAATTGTACAACAAATCATATTCCAACAGTTATAAACTGTTGGTATAGGTTCTATATGTATATTTTTTACAAACGGTTATGAACCATTGGTTCCAAAACTTTACCAACTATATAAACCATTGGTATAGGGGTGAATGGAAGACACAAATAGATATGCCAACAGTTTTGAAATTTTTGGCATATGTCTTGTATAAGAACTATATGCCATCATTTTTATAAAACACTTAGTATAGAGTTGATTTATTCACATATACCTACAGTTTATCTCAACCCGTTGGTATATCTATATTTTCACGACTTACTGTGCTATGATTTCTAAAACTGTTGGTATAATTTATACCAACAGTTCTCCACCATATACCAATGGTTTTCAACCGTTTGTACACCTTAAATTGCCAGTAGTGATTCTAAATATCACCAGCTAAAGGTGAAGAAGGAAGATATTAAGAAGACTACCTTCCAAACAAGGTATAGGCACTATGAGATTCTGGTGATGCCCATAAAATTTACAAAATCCCCTACAATGTTCATGGATTTGATTAATTGAGTCTTTATAAATTACCTCAAAAAATTATTGTTAGTGTTTATTGATGATATTCTCACCTACTCCAAGAGAAAAGAGGAACATGAAGAACATCGAAGACTTCTGTGGAGACATTCGGAAAGGATAATTAGTATGCCATTTATAACAAGTGTGACTTTTGGATGAAGTAAGCCACAATATTGGTACATGTGATCACATGTGAAAGAATTTTTGTGGACCTTTCAAAAACAAAGGTGATTGTGGAATGGTGAAGACCCTATAATGACAAATAAATATGTTGTTTTCATGGATTTGCGGGGTACTACCGATGTTTTGTGAAAAATATCTCATGATTGTCATACATGAAAACTAAGTCAACAAGAAAAAAGATAAATTATGTCTAGCTAGAATAATGTATGGGAATCTTTAAAAAGATAATGAGATGAATGATCACTGCACCTGTACTCACATTACCGAAGAGTGTAGATTTTTTTATGATATAGAATGATTTTTAAAAGAATTTATTTGGTTGTATACTAATTAAAAATTATAATTTGATAGACTACACCTTACGGAAGTTTAATATCCATTATCATAAATACCCGACACACGACCTGAAGCTATCAACAATGATTTTAAACTAAAAAATCTCTCTGCACTACCACTATGGTGACAATTGTGACATATATCCCGATCAAAAGAGTCTGACATATATATCTTATAACAAAAGGATCTCAACATGTATCAATGGATATGATTTGATATAATAATATACTACGATATCTATATTAAATGTCATCATGGAAAGTAGAATAATGTAGATAATGCTCTATGTATAAAATAACATGTTACTCTATTCATGTGGTCTATTAAGAAAGATCCTATCTTTATGGATATCAAAAAGTATAGATTTGGAAATATTAAATGCAGGGATTACATCATACCTTGAAAAAATATTTCCCAACCATCTATCCAATATAACATTATAGATGAATAAAGGGATGATCTGGAGCTACAAAATTGGGTGAATGAATTAAATGAAGGGATCCTTTCAGTGTTTAATATCAACGATGATGGTGTGATTAATTTAAGAAAATGACATTGTATTCCATCATCACGTAGGTAAAAGTAAGAGATATTTGATAATGCTCACCACTCACCTTTCTCTGTCCATCCTAGTAGCACCATGATGTACATTAATCTCCGAGAACACTTCTGGTGGTACAACAACAAGAAGGATATTGTTGAATTTATCTCATGGTTCTTTATAGGTCTACAAGATAATGTAGATTGACAAAATTCGAAAGGGATGATGAAACCATTTCATATACCCATGTGTAAATAGGATAATGTCACTATGGACATTGATATGGCTCCCTCGAAGATGTGAATGGGAAATAATGAGATATGGGATGTGGTTGACCTACTGACCAACACTTCCCTCTTTTTCACTATTCGTGAAGAACATTAAATTTATAAACATGAAAAGGAATATGTGAAGGAAGTGGTGAGACTACATAAGGTTCCCCTCATTATTTTATCTCAACATTATCCTATTATCACATCAAAATTTTGGTGGAGTCTCAAACATTCTATAAATACTAAATTAAATTTCATCACGGAGTATCACCCCTATACTGACAGCCAATCTAAAAGGTCTATTCTTACAATTGATGATATGTTAAGATCCATCTCTTTAGAATTCAATCGGGGTTGGGCCCATAATCTCCAATTTATATATTTTTAATACTACAATAACTTCCAGTTGAGTATTCGTATGGATTCATATGAAGCTATATATGGAATTCGATGTAGAATTCTAACATATTAGGATGAATTTGGAGAAAGTAATCTACATGAGCCAGATCTTGTGTGAGAGAATTCCAAGAAGGTTGATGTCATCGAGAAACATATCAAAGATACTCAGAGTCAAAAAAATAGCTATTCTATAAACCATTTAAGGTACTTGGAGTTCGACATTGGAGATAAAGTCTTCCTTCAAATATCACCATGGGAGAGAGTTATACATTTTGGAATGAAAGGGAATCTAAGCCCAAGGTATTGTGGCCCTTTTGAGATACGTAATTGTGTTCGATCTATATAATATCATATTGATCATCCACTGAATAAGGCTTATGTTCATGATCTATTTCACATATCACTCATTAGAATGTACATACCAGTTCCCTCACTTGTAATGAACTCAAATATTGTACAACCTGATGAGGATGTCTATTATGAGGACTAGTGATGAATGATTTTTTATGGGAGAAATAAGGTTCTATGAAAAAAAGATTACCCACCTTATTAATGTGTTTTGGTGGAACCACATGTATGAAAATGAAATCATTCCCCGTGATCTGTTAATTTACCTACATCATGGGCGATGCACTTCCATTTTCCATCAATTCATTCTAGGATGTCAATGATCCCATTAAAGGGTTGAAATTTATTTATATGTATATTTTTACCCCTTTTATGTTATGGAAACAAATTTTATTCATAATACTAAATGATGAAACAAAACACGTTCATTATGATCCAAAAACCACCCAAATTAACATAAAACAATCATAATTAAATTTTTCCTACTGATTCATACACATTGTATATAACATAATTCATTACAAGATCACTAAAAATTATTTCAGAACATTAATAACATGAAATATATGTTTGTTATGTTTATACATGTTCAACATGAACTTCCATTCTTGTGTACAACTGAATAGTTCATGAATAATAATAAACAGAACACTCCTAAACAATGAATTTAAACTCTATAACTCATCCAATGGCCCAGAAAAGAACATAATGAAACCATAATTATCCATATTAATGAATAAAATGTATTTTAATTTATTATTAATGAATATAATTTTATAATACTAGACATTAAAGTGATGAATGCATTCAGAAACATGGTAAAGGTAATTCTCAAACCCAACATTCATTCTTCGAGTTCTCCCTATTTCATTTAATTTTCAATATGGTTAATCCGTAAAAATATTTTATTATCATTATAATAACTTTTATGGGTTATAAATCTTTTCCACTTTAGTTTTTTTCGAACACAATTATTTCCAATATAACTCTTCTTTAAAAACGCACCTTTTACTTCTCAATCATGTTTGATGGTTCTTATGTCATGTATGTTATTCCATCGTTCTTTTAGGAACCCAAGGATTATTAATGTGTTCTTATGAGATGAACCAAATTCCTTTCCATGGGTTATTCATGTTCATGATTGATATATGTTCAATGTGGAATGCATGATAATGTAAATGTTATGATGTGAGAGGTGCACCCGAAATTATATAGCGTAATATGAATGTTTTGATGTGATGGGTGAAAATGGAATTATACAGAACCAAAATTCATTGTATAATGTGATGAAATATAATGATTTAAAGTGAAATTATGAATGTAATTGATTATATCATTGTTCACAACTATGTGTGGTAGTTTACTACTAATATATGATGTTTTATTTTTATGCATTACCACATCCATGCTATTATATAAATTATGTTATGATTATGATCACCCCATGTTACATTGTTTGATGTTAATTCATTCCTATTACTATTATTATAGCTCACACATTTTTTATGTATATCCTCTGGTGACTAGCTGTACTAAGGAGTACAAAATGGCCAATTATAATCTATAGATGGAGGAATTAAAAATCTTTTTATGATTTATATTGTAAATGTTATGTATGGTCCTAGTTTTACAAAGAAACTAATACTTTGGGTCCTCATTGTTAATTGTTTGTATGTTTTTTATAGTTAAAATTATGTAAAATTAAAGTAATAAAAGTAGGGTCACTATACACTAACTAGCATCGAGGACCTACGGTGTGTTCATAGAGAGACTATGCCATCTGTTTAGAGTAGAGCATAATGGTGAATAATAGATAACATCGGTATAATTAGTGTAATTACATGAATAAATAGAAGATTAAACAAATCCTCTCGATAAATATCACTATTTTCATATAAAAAATTATTATATTTTCATGATAAAACTCATAAAGGGAAAATACATGGGATATAGATTTAAAGACATATTATACATGATATACAAAAATATAACAAAAATACCATGCTATCTCTAATATAATAGTGAGAATAATCTCAGTCCTCTATTCCTGTACTCGTTCCTATTATAGATAATCATGCATCCAATGATATACTCTTACCATTATCCCTTCCTGAAACCAAGATATCTGTTAGGGTACTAATCGAAAGCCTAAATAGGGTGTGAGATATACTTAGTAGGCCAACACCAAATATTGATAGTATGATCCAGTCAGTTCAAATAAAATGTAATTTTATAGATATAATAATGTAAATATGAAATGTAAATTGTAACTAGCTCATCTTGGGTTCCTCGAGGACACTCTTCTGAATGTACCTTCATTAGCCCTGGCTGGAATACCTCTGAAAACATCTCAGAATATATATATATATATAAGTATATGTAAATATATATGTTATGATAATTTTATATATAAATATATATATATATGTTTATTTGTTTATAAAAATATATAAATTAAAATTTGGATATGTAGTATATCTTGGACCCATGGTTTACCCAATGCATCTAAGTAAAATCATAAGAGTCCCATGTTATAGATAAGGGAAACATCCCACGAATTCAATCAAGGATAAAAATGTAATGATATCTGTAAACCCAATGATTGAAGTGAAATTTCATGTGAAACATCTTCTAGGAGATTGTGAAATATCATGTCTAATATTTAATAAACAATGTGAGATGTCATTCCAATAATCACACTTCAAAGGAATGTGAAAAAACTTTTCCAATGTTATCCTTAACAATGTGTCAATATCCATTATATATCAATAAAACATAATAATAATAATCCATAAATTATGCAATTCATTTACATAATCCATGATATATCCTCCAACATTTTTACATTTAATTATCCATGGGTTTAATCCACTCTTTGTATAGTGGTATGTGACATGGTCATACCATTCACTTCAATTTAATTAAATTAAGGATTTTAATTTAATTATCATGATAACCCCACATGGACTGTAGGATAGTCACATAAGCAATTATAATGATAAATTAATTTCATAATGACACCTCAATGGGTGGAACTTGTCGAATGGAAATCCCTATACAATAAATAGTGTATAAAAGAAATTTTCAGCATGATTAACAATTTAAATTAGGGAATCATATTGTTTTAAATAATATACATGGAATTTACGATGAGTATTCATGACGAGACATAGTATATACAAACAAGGATTTATGGATAAATACAAAACTACCCATATTTTATTTGTATGTGACTTTTTTTGTGGTATCAGCTTTATATTAGAGCTTGAAAAGAAGAAAATAAGGAAATATGTAAATGTCATAAAAATATGGAATATTAATTCACCTAAAAATAACAATTATAAGGTATAGATAAATGAGGAAATTAATGATGTGGATTGAATATATTGACATAATATTTCTAACACAACCAATGATGATTGATTATGATATTGGTTGAATAACCGTGATCATATCCTTGATCTAGTAGAGGAATGAATTCCAAACACGATGGATGAGGATATTGTAAATTTAGGAGAACAAAAATAGGGGATGGTCCTTAAAGATGGAAAGGTAAAAATATACATTTCACCTAACCATTAAATGGTGAAAATTTTTGGTCACACGTTTGGCCAAAATTTATTCAAATCGTCCACAATTATTACATAAGTGGCACTACCCATATGATATAGGCATGTGATATTTCAAAATATACACAACCCATGTGGACACTATAAAGATCCTACAAATTTTTGTGTAACACCATTGAATTATTTGACTAACCAATAACCATCCTAAAAGTGCCTCATTGTTTGAGGTGCACATTTATCACTAATCATTCCCTTCACCTGATTCTTCCAAAAAATAATGGTTTCGGGCTCCGAACAAGCCTTAAGAACACATGAACACATATTTAGACCTAAAATCTCATTCCATAGAAAAAGTAGCTTTATAAAAAAACATAAATAATTCATACCTATATGAAAATAAAGGATGTTATAACCTCACCTCTTTAAAACATCTTCTCCGCATATTGTATTTCCATGGGTAAAAATACATTGACTGAGAATAGTTCTAGACACCGAGCACAAATGTTGGTATCTATCTCCATGTTATTATCTAAAAAATGACCATGATTTCATTGAACATACACTATGGGAATTGACATATCTCATATATCCTCCATGCCCTAATCAGTAATACATGTATGATGCTCCTAAAAAGAAGCATCAAACAGTTTCTCAATGTCATGAAGATAAAAATTATAACACATGTCAGATTAATAATGGTGAAGCTATGATACATGGAAGATGTCGTACATATCCTATTACCTCTGAGGAAATGACAACTGGTAGGATATCATACCATAAATCACCAATATCATGCAAGGATCAACATAATTAGTTGATAAATTCTCATATTTATTAATTGATCCATGAACCAGCCATGAAAAAATAGAGAGAAAGAAGTAATGTCCCAAAATGAACTCCAGAATGTTGTGATAATGGTTAGTATAATACTTAGGCCCAAAATGAGCTATATCAATACAATTGTAGATAATATGTACCTTTTATGAAGTATCAAAAATTAGACATGGTCCTAGTAGCGATACCTCACCTCTCTCTAATTAGCATAGTGGTGAATGAATCAACCTACCATATAAAGACATTTAAGGATTCAACTAAATTATTTAATTAAATATATCAATGTATGAAAATTAGATGAGAGGTAGGTGTTTCTCCCATGAATCTTCAAAATTATGGACTCATGATCTATAAATTTCCTCCATCACCAATATCATATTCTCATATTGACCATTAGTCTAATGGTGATATGATGTAATCAAAATCACCTATTAACCTAGTTCCTTATGAAACCCCTACTAGAACTACACTATAAATAGATCAACCCTGTCTGATATGATATAATGGGTAAGACCATAATGGCATGTATACTGTCAGATGTAAATACTCCCATGGAAATCAACTAAAATGGACTATTTAATAGGTAAAAAGTGAATATACTTTTTATACCTAATGAAAATGAATGATACCACCTCACTTCCTTGTGGAGATCTGGAAAAACCTTCCAAAAAATTCCTAGTGAAATATTCCTATTTCAAAATTGTAATTAATGGAGGTTGTAAAAGTCTATTAGGTTTCTAGTTCTATGTCTTCACCTATTTATAGGTGGAGAACCATGTAAAAAACAAGTAATCCACCTCTTCATATTTATCCACCAATACTAGTGGTGTATACTAAAGTACATCTCGGTACGTCATGGATGCAATAACAATTTAAATTCATGATACTCCCACATTAGTTCTTATTATATATCTATAAGAACCAATACATTCCTATGAATGTAAAGAATCTTATCATCATTGATATCCCAACCAGGAAGTGATTCCTCACCTAAGGCACCCTCCATCAGGAATAATACCTAAATATTAAATTGTTATCTCATCCATACCAACTATAGAAGACAATATTTCACTATCAAGAATTCTAAAATAGGCTACCAATGATACGCCATAACCTCCAGATGCATCTTAAAAACTCGTTCCTTCAACCGCCACTCGCTACATGCCTCTTGAATGGCCTATTTATTAGTCGTCCTTCTCAGAACGACTTCCATTACATTATCCTTATCATGAATATTGAAATGCTCAAAATTTGGGACTACCAGTATTAAACCAACCTTCACCATAAAAGATTCAATTAATTCACAATGGAAATTAATTTTAGTTTTTGATCTTCAATGTAAATGATGAACCATTTTCCAAATAAATAATTCCACTAACAACATAAGACAATAAACAAAACATCCGGCTTATTTTCATGTGTTTTTAGTCATTATTTTGAGGAATCAACTGATAAATCATGAATAAAATGACTCATATCCTTTATTCAAAATAGATCCCTGAGCAATACCTTATACTTCAAAATATACCATACATCCTCTTCCAAGGTCAGGATAAATCATTATTAATGTTTAATTCAGTATGGGAATCATCTACTAGACGGTTTTCTCACAAGATTCAGACCACTTATAACTACTGGAATTGTTTTTTAAGCCAGTAAGAGGTACAACATGGTTTGAGAATTACCAAATAAATTTCCTATAATATCCATCTATCCCAAAAAGTATGCATATATCAAATATTCCCTTGGTATTCTACTAGAATACAATGATTCTAACCTTCTCTAGGTTAACTTATAATTTTGTATCAGAGATAATATGAACCCGGAAATGAAATTTTTTGATTCAAAAGTATCATTTTGTGAGCATAGAATGAAACTAGTTCTCTGCCAATGTATTCAATATGATCTCAAGATGTTTTTCATGGTCATTAAAATGTGATAATACACCATGATTTCATCAATGAGGGAAACCGAAATTTAATCCTGATATGGATGATTCCCCAATTCCATGAAAAAAGGTGTGTTAATAAGACTAAATGACATTACAAGATACTCGTAATGTCAATATTTTCTATATAAATCCATAAGAGGTATATAAAAAACATGATTAACACATGATGATATCTTGACTTTAGATTAATTCTAGAGAGGACCCTCACCCCTTAGAGGTAGATAAATATTTCATCTATATGGGGTAGAGGATAACAATTTTTTATCTCTATTTGATTCAACAGACATTATTCCAAAAAATCATATGGTTCTCATCCACATTCTGATCGAAAAGTATAGGAAAAATCCATGGAGATGTACTGGTTTATATAAATCCATTATCCCCTAATAGAATACCCAAGAATATTAAAGGGATAAAAAGATAAATCATATTACTCATGTCAACAAGGTTCAACTTTATTTTTAGGATCCTAACTTATTTAAAACTCCACAATTAAGAGTTTTTTTCTTGGAGTAGTGATCAAGACATGTGACCTTATAGGATTTTATCCAAGATGTATTAATGTGAGGAAAAATCAGACAGAAAAAAACATGTGTTGGCCTATGGTGACAACTAATAGTTTTATGACCCATTTGGTAATGTAAGTGGGACCCAAGTTGGGGACCATGTGTCTGTAGGAAAAATGGTGGTACCTAGTGGACTAGGATTAAATGTCCATGTTATGTTTGGGTATTTGTGTTGTTAGTATGTCCTGGTTGTGATATTAAAATCATATGAGGAACCCAACCATAAGTGTGGTTCCACTACCTACATCAAAATGTGAGGTCCACAATAAAGATGTTATGCTTTAAAGGGGGAAAATATAACACCCCATTATGTTAATAGATTAAAAGGATAACTGATATGGATCATATAAATAGTTTTCACCCATATTTTAGGTCTCTTACATTATTAAAACTCCACATTTTGACAATCTTTTCCTAGAAGACCCATTTAGTAATCATAGGTGGGCCCCAGGTAGGGGGCCTCGTGTCTGTGGGGAAACCGGTGGTACATGGTGGGCCAGTACCAGATGATAATGTTAACGAGGGGTGTTTGTGTTCTCAGTATGGCCCAATTGTTATATTGTTATCAGAAAAAGAACTCGGCCTTAAGTGTTGCCGCACTGCCTTGGCTGAGATTCATGGTCCGTAATGAGGATGTTATTCTCTAAAGGGGTTAATGTAAAAACCTAGAATGTTAATGGGATAAAAGGATAAATTATATGACTCATGTCAATATGTTCAACCTATTTTTAGGTTTACTACTTGATTTAAACACCACAATTAATCATTCGTGGTCTGTAGTAGTGATTAGGATGGGTCAACTTAGGGATGGTTTTCCAGAGTATGTGAGAGTGGGGAAAAACACATTGGGAAGAACTTGTGTTGGACATTGGGGATATTCATTAGTTTGATGACACATTAGGGTACATTAGTGGGCCCTTGGTAGGGGAATGTGTGTTTCGGGGGAAACTGGGGGTACCTAGAAGGCAAGGTCCTTAGGACTATGTTAGGGGGGTGTTTGTTTTTTCATCAGGGCCTAGTTGTTACATGGAATTATAGTAGGAACCCAACCTTAATTATAGTGGCACTTTCTGGGTTGAGATTCTAATTACCCAAACATTTCATACATGGAGATTATATTTCTTTTAATAACTAGTTAATAATATACATAAAATATACACAAAATGTCCATATTAGTTTAATGTATTTGGAAACTTGGAACACATTCTTATAAAATGATGAATGGTTATCAATATCACCCATAATATCATCCCGTTTTGTTTTCCTACCTAAAAACTTTATTTATATCCTAGAAGAAAGATAACATAAAAAGGGTGTGCTCAAATTCTTAGTATGGGTAAACATGGAGAACATTAAAAAAATAAACAAATGTGTGTAAAAACATAACCATAAATATTCAATATTAGAACCTGGTGTAATGAAATAAATCATGGAAGTAAATAAGGCCAAAATCATAAACGAACATGAACCATGATAAAATAACATTGGCATAAAACATTTAATGGTTGAAAACACATAATAATAGAAAATAATTTCGTTATTATCCAAGGATAATTTCCAAGACCATAATATCATACAAATTCCATTACTGAACCAAGCTCACTCCTCATTCTAGACCTATATTTTTTATCCAGATTTACATGTCGTTCCAGCTCGGTATTACGGAAACAGAATTTCTTGTCTTTCCATCCTGGTACTACTTAATAAAATTTTCTTTTTTCTAAAAATGTCTATACCATGAGATATAAATATTTTTCCAAATCATAGGAGCCATATATAGGCCTCACCCATAACATAATAAAAACCATACATATGTCTTCCACAAATACATAAATCATTCATCCTAGCATATCACAAGAATAAAATGGTTTTCGTAAACATCATTCATTATAACATAATCCATATGAAATAAATTTATTTCATAAATTGGATTCCATAATAAAAATAATTTACCACAAAAAAATAGGGATAGTATACTTGATACATGTCATTAAACATATATGGAATAAAATTTTGAAGAAACACTTGAAATTATTTCATTAAGACAATATATTTTCATATTCAAAAACGTTTTCTATTCATAAAACATAATAAAATTTTAAAATAAAATAAAATATTTTAAAATTACCGTAAAAATATGTAATATATGATTAATGGAAATTATATGTTATTAATGAATAAAAATATATTTTTTCCATATAAGTTAAAAAAAATTATTCGCATACATTCTCCAGAAAATTCAAAAAAGTACCTGGTACATATAAATGAAAAAATAATCCTGTCATACCATTTAATAAAAATTCACCGATGGGTAAAATTATGTTTACAGAATTGTATAAGGATAGAAGGAATATTTTGGAATACTTATTTAGGAATCATGGGAATGGATGATAAATATAACCCATTAAATATTAACAAATAAACAATCTCGGATAATAATTTGATTGCAATATTATCCCTTACCATTGGTTCGTTATTCTTTGTATGTATCTAAACCTCCTATATACTGAATTAAATGAAGTAATTAAATTATTACCAAATCATAGTAATTTTTATGATTATATATAATTATATTCTCATCCGTTTGGTAATAATATTTCAATATTAGTGGTTTTTTGGGTATTAATAACTTCATTTTATTATGAATGTTTTGTCGAATAAGTTCTTATTATCAATTTTAAGACATAGATATTTAAATTAAAAATTATATTAACATAATATATATCATATTTTTTAAATTTTTAAATTTATACAATCATTATTTAATAGATATCATGTCAATTGAATCACACCACATCGTGGAGATGGTAGGCCGAACATACACATGCGCGATGATATCATTCCTTTAATTATGAAATTGTATCAAAGATTATGGTATATATATTTCACTAAAATAAATATCTTTTTATAATATTCATATATAGTAAATATTTCTATCAGTATACCCTCCCATTTCATTTGGGGGTGAAAAATAGATTAAACCACGACGTGGATACGGTAAGCCTTACGTTTGCACGTGTGGTGATCTCATGTTTTGTAGGATAGATATAAGGTGGAATATTGTTGTTCCATAATCTTAATAATGTATTAGTACACATGTTGAAAATGAATCATTAATTTAAAATGGAAAAAACACATGAAGAAGATGTAAAAGAAGAAATAATTTGAAAAAATCAGTAAAAGAGATTACCTCTTCTTCGACGATCTCCCTCTGAATATCATATTAAAGGTTCTAGAGATTGCCTTTTGATAAGAAAGTAACCACTAGATAGTGAAGAATTAATTTATGAATGGAATTGTATAGTGTTTCGATGAGCTTGACGTTCCAATTTATGTGAATAAATGAAGAAGGAGGTGGTCTTTTATTATTGAGGTTTGCGTACCTTTGGAATGTTTAAAAATATTATTTTATAACAAAATAAAAACCAACTCAAAATCGTCCAATTTGTCATATTTTAAAAAATTAGATGAGTAAATTTTCTAATATCAGAAAAAAATAATTTATAGACATGTATTTATCTCATTTTAGACATATCATTTCATTTTACCTATAATTATTCTATTTTAATTTTAACAATGATAACAATTTTTTTAATATTAAACTATTTCAAATTTTACTTATTTGATGTCAATTATACCATAATAGAACAATATACAACATTATAGAATACACCATAATAATTTTATTTTTTAAAAAAAATATTATGATTTTGAAATAATTTAATATATCATTATTTTGACAGTATATATATTGTGTCATTTTCGACACTCTTCATTTAATCTATTTTTGACAACATCAAGATCATATATTGACCTACAATAAAAAATTTTTATTATATATATAATTTATCAATTAATATATAATTTTTCTGATATTTTAATTAATTCTAATTATGCTGATTTTATTATTTTTAATATCACTAATTTCATATTTCCATTATTAAAAGTATTACTACAACATTTTTATGTCGTTAATTATTATACTTATTCGTTTTGTTAAAATTAAAAATATAATTATAAGACAAAGATAATTTCTCCCTATTTTATTATAATACATATAGTAAAATATATCTCATGGAAAATACAACATTAAGAATGATTTATTTAATAAAACGTGAATTTGTTAACATTATCATCACTTTAAATAAAATGTTATAAATGTCATAATCTTTTCTATATGGAAAAAAATGAACAATAACATGACCCTTGGGTGATTATAGTCAAGATGTACACTAAAAATAAGTGATATGGTATTTTAATGGTTATTACCAGTTTATTTAAAATTATTGTATTAATTGTTCAAAAATAAAATAATTTATCCACCTGCAATATAAAAGCATTTAAGGTAATTATTTAATCACTAAAAATTATAAATAAATTACCATAATGTACATAATTTAATTATCATTATATACACTATTTATTATCTAAGATATATCATATTTATGACTTTATTGACATTATTCTACATATTTGAAATAAGAGGGAGACATGCTTCCACTTTCTTTTATTTTAATAATAAATATGAACTTAATGGTCAAGAGTTCATTAAATGAGGAAATTTAAATATATAGGTTTTAAGAGATGACTTTTATTCATCCAAAAAATTTTATGGTTTTATAGTAACTTTATTGCCTTTTTTATATTTGTTACCAAAATTTACTCGATTTAACTTTAACCGGGGTAAATAAAAATTATCAAAGTAATCATAAAATCAAAAAAATAAAAAGAAAATATTTACATTATTTGAAAAACTGATTCTAAATATGGAATAATTTTTTAAAAACATAAAACATAGAAGCTGAAATAATTAGTTTGAAATTATTCCTATTGACGAAATGAAGAACAAGTTTAAAAAATTAACACGTTTTAAAAGATTGAAATGTTTTTACATCAAAATTCAATGTAATATTAATTAAAATGATATAAAATATATTGAATGAAAAAAATATATTCTATTAATAATTTAAAACCATAATATAATATAATTTAACCATACAAATTATTTCAATGTAAAATGTTTATTATAATTAAAATTTATAGTATTTTTATTATGCATCAAAATATGAAAGTTATATGAAAAATATCAAAAACTCATCAAAAAATAATGATTATATCCAATATGAAAATAAAATTATTATGTTGTTAAATAAAATATTTAAATTTTTCAAATACTACATTTACAAATGGTTCCCCATCAAAAGGCGGAAAAACTGATTTGTTTAATTCTTGTATTATCCAAAATATTGAATTTGTTCCTATATCATGTCTAGAAAACATATAAGACAAATTTTGAACATTATATTGAATATATTAAATAAATATTTCAATAATAAAAACTATAGAGAGTGCTTTTATTATTTTATAGATATTATTAAACTCACTCTTTCGTGAAATAATTTCTTTCAAAAGAACATGTAATTGTGTGAAAAACAAGCCAAGAATATTATTGTGTATACCACAAGCTAAGTCGGTGATGCATATAGAAAAATGTTATCTTAGTGTAGAATAAAATACTATAAATACATTAAAATAATATATATATATATATATCTCATAAAAATCATTGGTTGTAACATTCTATTGCCTTAAATTGAATTTTGGCCTTGAAATTCGTCTCGGTTACTAAATGATTTAATACATCAATTTTTATTTCACATAAACCCACATTATAAAAACAATGATTAAAACATTCTTTTGAAAGGTAATAATTTGAATATATGATTTAAACAAAGTAAATAATAACTATTTCTCTTTGTAGAAGAACATAGGTGAAGATTAGGCATGGGGGAAAAGCATAAATAATCACAGAGGATGATAAAGATCAGTGAGCATAAGAAAGGTATTGACCCAGTGAAGGTCAGTGATAAATAAATCATATACTAAAGAATCATGAAACAATTCATCGATGTCATATATAATGATGATGATAAGACACCCTTTTACATCACGATCCATTTTCGTAATGTAGAATAATTTGGATAAGATGATATAATTACATGATTTCAGTACAATCTAATAATTGATCATGCCTTACACAATTTTCCACTTCATCTCGTATTCAATGAAATTGTGTTGAATTTTTCATTCTTGAAGGGTTAATAGATCACATGATCCATAAATAGAATTATAGTTCCTTCAATTTTCCATTTTTAAAACAAAAATTTTATCAAAAGGAATAAAATATAAATAATTACAATAATAGTGAGTTAAGAAAGACATCATAAAGAGTTTAACTTACTCTATACCTAAATGAACAACCATAAAATCATCCTGAAAACAAAAAATCTAAAAATTTAAAAAGATGATAACTAAAACACATTAACATTTCTGTCTCATATCTCATAAGGCAGTTCTTGGTTGTCACATTCCAAACATTTGAATACCTCAATAATTTATTATATTTACAATAAATCCTAATTTAAAACATGAATGTTTTCTTATATTTATGTCCAAAAATCTATAAACTTCATCCATGATAGCATGAACCTCTTTTCAATAATCCTTAATCATTTATAAGGAAATCTCTACCATCCAATTTATTTATTGATGTCCAACGTATCCTTATGAAAATATCATTATCTAATCATCATGATCATATTAAGGGTTATCCTTCCATTAATTATGTATTTTCCAAAATTATCAACATATCACCTCAATCATTATTCATGTATACCATTACCATTCAGTATATTCTCTTAAATATTTATGAAAAATCTAAAGTGAACCAATACATAGATGTTTCATTATTCTATAATACCATAAATATACTTCTACAACATTATTCATGAATTCTAATACTCAATCATTCCACAACGTTATTTCCTTACACAACATTACCAATAGGGATCATGTGTTACTTTCCATTTTTTTTATTAATATGTTGCTAAAAATGGTTGTCATCATTAACCCATGAATTTAGGAAATGGTTAGAATAACTTAAATTTTCCTTTCACTTGAATCACTAGTTTAACAGAGGCTCACTCTTTGGAGAATTTGGTTTATTCCCATTATTTCCATAATAAAATTCTTGATGACGTTATATAACAAACATAAAACATTTATCATCCCCCATTAGAAAATTTCCTCCTTGTTTCCTTCAAAAATTGGATCATAAAAAAATATAATATTATTTTCGGCAAAAATTGAATAGTTTTCTTTTAATTTCTATCCTCCATTTCTTATCAAGACCATTAGATCAATGAGAAAATACATTCAACATTTTTTTATGAATATAATGTGGAAGGTACATAATGAAAAAAAGTTCCTAAATTCATCCCAATCCATGTATTCAATATTATTTTTTTACCATGTATAATTGATTAACATCCATCGCTGATTAACTTTACCTTCCAAGCGATAATTGAAAAACTTAACATTTTCACATTCTGAACATTAAAGAATGAAAAATATATTTTCAATACCAGAAATCCATTTCTCAACAACTAGTGTATATGTTGTCCCACAAACAGATTGTGTACATTACATTTAAAATGATTCAAGAGAACATTGTTCCCATGTTTGGTCATTCAAATTCATAATAGGATTTGTGGTCATAGAAATAAGATTTGTTATTCTAGATCCCATAACAATCATTTATTCAAGATGAAAATCATGGAATCTCCCATTTCATTCATCATTAATACAATTCCTTCATTTCCAACCAATATATAAAACTCAAAAAACAATATTGTATGAGGGAATATACATTCTCGGAAAAAATCATAATTTGGGGAATTCTCTCTAATGTATTAGGTTTAATAATAGGTTAGTTAGGATCGTTACCAAAATTCTACGATTGTAAACTATAATGAAACATCCCCTTAAAAAATTCTCTAGACAAATCCATAGAAATACTACTATAGATCTCAATAAGGATTTCACGTCATAGTTTTGAAAGGATGACTAAACCTTCCCTTTAATACAAACTCTAACAAACCAAACATGATGAAAATGAACTTTTAATTTCTTTTGTGGAATTTTTAATACATGACTAAAATAGAATCCAATGATAAATTTATATTAGTGTCTATGTAAACATACCAAAAATTCTTATAACTTTTTGAAATTTCTTAACCTTCTCCCATAAAGGATATCACCATTATTTTTCCTACCAAAAACCTCTCCATGTATCTTTGGGAAAAGAAAACATAAAAAGGGTGATCTCAAATTCTCAGTACTGATAAACAAGGATGAAATCAAACAAAATATAAAAAAAAGTGTTTATGAACATGAACGTAAATTTTTAATATATAAATAATGAGTCACAAATAAATCTTCGCACTACATAAGGCATAAATCCTAAAGGAACATGAATTGTGGTAAATTATCATTGGCATAAAACATGGAATTGTGGAAAACACATATGCATTAAAAATAATTTTCATAGTATACAAGTAAAATTTCCAAGACCATGATAGTATACAAAGTCCATTACTGAATTGATTTCACTCCTTATTCCAGCCCTATATTACTGAACTAGATTTACATACCATTCTAATTCTGTATTATTAAACCTGATTTACTTGTCATTACAAACCGGTATTACTGAACATGATTTACATGAAGTTCCATACATATATATCTCAAAATATATAAATCATTATCTAATGAATTGGAAGGGGATATAGGTCCAACCATTCACATAATGAAAACCCTACATACGTGTGCCACAAAAACATAAATCATTCATCATAGCACAACCCGATGAATAAAATGAGTTTCTTAAACATCCTTACTTAATTACATAATACATGTAAAAAAAAGTATTTCCTAAATATAATTCCATCATAAACATAATTAAACTCAAGAATAATAGGTATAGAATACTTGAATCATGTCCATAATCTTAGATGAAAAATAATTTGGATAAAATAGCTGGAATTCTTTCTTAAGGAAAATATCCTTTCTTATTAAAAAACATTTTATTTTCATAAATGAAATTGAAATTTTGAAATAAAAAAAAATTCATTGAAAAAAACCTTGATAAAATGATTGATATGATTCATGTAAATAAGACATTATGAAATAGTAAGAATCAATTCATGTCGTGTAAGTAAAAAAACATTCTTCTCATATATTTTTTAGAAATGTCAAAATGTTCCTCATTTGGAAAACGACAAAGGATTCATTTAAAATAATTTAATAAAACTTAACTAATAGGTAAAATTGATATTATAAAAATTTATAAATTTATAGAGAATTTTTTTGGTATAATTATTTATAAAACATGGACATGTAGGATAAATATACCCTAGTAAATTCTTATGAATAAACAGGCTCAGATAATAATGAGATTGGAAAATTGTCTCTTGTTTTAGGTATGCTATCCATTGTATGTATTTGATCATCCAGTATAATGATTTAAATGTTTTGACTAAGTTATTCTATAATCGTATTCATTTTTTATAATCTTATATATGATCATATTATCATGTGTTTGGTAATAATATTTAATTACTACTCATTATTTAGGTATTAACTACTTCATTTTCATATGCTTGTCTTGTCAAATAATTTCTGTATATCCTTATTTTGTCATAGTTATATCATTATCAAAGGATATTAACATTATATATATCATATTTTTTATTCTTTACATTTATATAATAATTCTTTTACTTTTATCATGTACAATGAATCACATCACATCATGGAGATGGTAGGCCTTCCGTACACATGGGTGATGATATCATTCATTTAATATGAAATGATATCGAATTGGATGGTATATAATTTTTTAAATAATAAATAAATTTTACAATAATACTATAAAGTTATTATTTTTATCATTATACACATCCAAGTTATCTGGTGGTGAAAAACACATTACACCACAGTGTGGTGATGGTAAGCCGTATCTAAGCACGCATGCTGATTTAATTTTTTATAGGATGAATAGAATGTGGAATAATATTTTTAAATAACCTTAATGACATATAAGAATATGAGTGATACTTGATTCAATAATTAATAAAGGAATAAACTCATGAAGAAGAAGTATAAGATGAAATAATTTGAAATAATCATTATTGTAGATTACCTCTTCTTTGAAGAGATTCCTCTATATATCCTATTAAAGGCACTAGAGTATTTATTTTGTGAATAAAATCACCTATATAATGTGAATAATGATTTTTATAAGGGAATTGGGAAAGGGATGGCTTATAATGAACTCTAAAATTGATGTGAAGAAGTGAGGGATGAGGTTCCCTTTTATTATTAAGGATGGAAGACCATTATAATTTCTAAATATATTAATTGTCAATAAAATAAAAATAGTAACACCCCAATATTTTATGAGAAGTATTATTTTTAATTTATTTCATGTCTTGTGTTTTATGATACCACATGATTATGTTGCGCTATACTCAATACCGTATTAGCTTGCAGTATATGCAACACTAATCTTTGAAAGTGTTACACACAATTTTACATTTGTTTGATAGTAGTTATTCTACACAACATTGAGTATATATATATTTTAAATGTATTAATGAAATATAGTTGGATTTTTTTATATTCTATGACAAAGTATTCATGCACTACATGAAACCCTCATTTGTCTTGCATTACACACAATCGCGACCTTCCTCGATAGCGTGTGTTGTACACAATACAGGGTTTTAAACAACAACGACATATTATTATAATATTATTATGAACAATTCATTATGAATAGTATTAAATAAAATTTGAATTTTATAACATTATTATTCATCTTTCATATTTTCTAGAACATGGTGTAAGAAAAAAAAATTCTGGTAAAATTTGTATCTTTCAAAAAATGCAGGTTTGCCGCATTTTGATGGCGCACCCACATTAAATCTAGTATTTAACATGTTTATAAGATCAATTTGACAAAATAAAATTCTTCTTTGGAATCAGGATATTAAAATTTACTTTGGATAAATTTTTCATATTATTTTGATAACTTTCAAATTTTAATGAATAGTAAAAACACGCTATATTTTAATTAAAAATGACTTTTTTCATCATAATAATTTATATGGTTAAATTATAATATTGAATTTCTTTAACATATAAATAGAATATTTTTTTACCATTTAGTATAATGTATGTCATTATCATTTATTTTACATTGAATTCATAGGTAGAATCATTTCAATCTTTTGCAATGTTTTTACTTTTAAAACTCGTTTTCTTAATAGCAGGATTAATTTTAAATTAATTACTGCAACTTATGTGTTTTGAGTTTTGAAAAATGGATTCCATATTTGGAATCAGTAGGTTCAAACTATGTTAATTGGCTAATTTTTATTTTTGGGCACTATGAATAGTAACTACGGTAATTTTTATTTTCTTCAGTTAAAGATAAATCAAGTAATTAAGCGTAAACCTACGATTATAAAATTACCCTAACACATGAAAAAATTATATTGGGTGACTAAAAGTAGACCCATATCACCTAAGGGTCGGAATAGAATAATTTTATGGACTTTTAATCATAAAAATAATTTAATTATTATTAAAACCAAAGAAAGTGACAACATGTCACTCTCTTAAATCGTATAAGTATAATAATTTTAATTTAGGGATAAACATCATTAAACTTAGAAAACTAATAATCTAAAGAAATCTCACAAAATTATATACATCATGAGAATTTATTTATAATTTTTAGGGATTAAATAATTGTCATTTATGGTGACATAATAGTGAAGCAAAAAATTGTTTATTTAGTGAAAAATCAATAATATAGTTTTTATTAAATTAACAATAACTATCAAAAGGACCAGAAACTTGAAAAAAAATTATTTTATGAGTATATCTATACCCTAATAATCCATGGGTCAATATTTGGACCATTTGGAGTCTTATAAAACCGATTATGACATTTATATTATATTATTTTAAATGATGTCAAAGATGTCACCTTCATAATTTAATACATTTGACAATTTAAATGTTAATATTTTAAGATGATAAATTCAATTAAGAATATTATTAAGAAATTTATTATATTTATATTCATCATAAGATTTTATTTTAAATTTTTATGCAACAAATAAGTATATTATATAAATATACAAAAAATGTTGTAGTAATTATTTTATTAAGAGATATACCAAATAAAAGGTTTTAAAAATATTAAAACAAATATTATATGAACTATTTAATATCCTCCACTAATTTTCTAGATACATATGACATTTTATGAATCTATTAATTCTTTTATTTCGAACATATCATCTGATAGAATTTTATTTAAATTCAAATAAATGAATAGTGTCAAAATTGATACTGTTGTTATTTTATAAAAAGAACATAATATAAAAATGTTTAAAAATTACAAAAATATTTAAAAATTATACATTAAAATTTATATGGAAAAATATGTCATACATTATCCAATTATGGAAAATTTAAAACACATAAGTAATTATTTTTTAACAATTTAAAATTTAGAATCTTATTACCACAAATAAATTTAAATAGATTAAAAAGGATAAATCAAGATGATAATGTTTAAATTAAATTCAAAATAGTTATAAATTTTATTGGATGATGAGATCAAAACCCTATCTCATCTAGTCTTCGGATTTGAGAAATTTTGGAAGTTTATATGTGGGGTTTGAATTTATTATAAATTAATATTTCTTATAATTTCAAAGGTGCCCCTCTCCTCCCTTATAAAAAGGGCACCACTTCCCTCTTCTATTCACACCCTATTGAGCCTTGATGTTCGAAAAACACCTGATAATTTACCTTATCAACCTATTTAGAAACATACTATAGGTCCTGGTCTTCTTCAAAGACAAATTTTAGTGCCCTAAGAGGAGGTTTCAAAGAGGCGTGTCGAAGAAGAGGTAATATCTGTTACCGATTCTTTCAAATTTATTTCTTCTTCTACTTCTTCTTATTTATTTGTTTAATTATGAATTAATAACATCAGTATCACTAATATACTGATATGTTATTATAAATATAAAACAACCTTATTTCACCTTCTATACAATCTAAGGAAAACGAAATCATCGCGCGTGCGTGCTTACAGAATACCGTCTCCACGCCGTGGTGTAATCTATTTTTCCACCACCACCTTAATGGAATGGGTATAATGGTGTAAAGAATAACTATATATGATTATTATAACATAATTATTATTCTCAGATATTATATCATCCACTTAAATTCCATTCAATAAAAATGGGAATGATATCATCGCTCGTGCGTACGTACGGATTACCGTCTCCACGACGCGATGAGATTTATTTTCCATGTTAACAATTCAAGAATGATTATAAAGTATATATAATAAGTAATCCTGAAATATATGACATAATAATGCTACTGGATTTATATATATATATATATATATATGCATTTCATCTACTTAATTCCATTCATGTTAATAAGGAAAGGAAAATAGCATTCATGCGTACATACGACCTACTGTCTCCATGAACGGTGTATTTCATTTATCTATCTTATATATATATATACAGAATATATATGATATATAAATCATTATTTACATTTTTTAAGTAATTAAATCATGATAAAATTAATAATAATATCAAGAACAACAAGTTTGAACAAGTACGATAAATAAAGTAATTTTACCCAAACTGCTTCTTTAACATGGATTTTACAAATGATCGGGTAATATATGGTAATAAATGAACCATATATGATATAATAACAATGTATATGATTCTTTAATAAGTAAAGGACATTATTTAAATCATTATACAGGAGGTTTGGATACATACGAAGCGTATCAGACCTAAGGTAAGGGATAATTATTCCAATCTCATTATTATCCGAGATTGTTTATTCGTAAGAATTTACTTGGGTTATGTTTATCATCCATGTCCATGATTTCTAAAAAAGTTTTCATAAAATGTTTATTATTCTTCCATGTATGTTTAAAGTCATTTTTACCCTTTTATGACTTTTACCACAAGGTTTGGAAGGAATCTTTCTTTTGTTTACCATACGAGGTACTTTTTGACTTTTCCGACAAAATTATGAGAAGAATGTTATTTTTAACTTATATAGCATGAACAAATATTTATGGTTTCATAACGAATAATTTACATAAAGAATTATTTACAAGATTTCATGATTTTTTTCAACAAAAGTCATTTTATTTTAAATTTACATGGCATTTTGTGAAAAGAAAATGATTTTGAAGAAGAAAGGATATTTTCCACAAGAATTCATTTCAAGTGTTTTGTCAAAAATATTTTACATCAAAGATGAAATTATTTCATATGTGTAAGTTTCAAGTATAATATATCTATGATTTACATGGTTTCACTTTTTGTATGATGAAATGATATCCATTTGTTTTATATGGATTATTTTAGGTTGGGATGATTTTTATGAAACCCATTTTTATTCATTGGTTTTTGATGAATGATTTATGTTTATGTTGTGGCACAAGTATGAATGATTTCATTTTGCGATGGGTGGGACCTATATCTCCATATAATTCATTGGGTAATGATTTATATCTCATGATATAGACATTGCTGGAATGAAAAGTAAATCTGATTCAGTAATAAAGGGTCGGAACGACAATTAAATCGGATTTAGCAAGGGACTTTGTCCACTAAGATGGTCTTGGAAGCAATGGCTTGGCTACTATGGAAATCATAACATGTGCATAATAGTTTCCACAATTACATGTTTTATTCCCACGCCATTTTATCATGATTTATGTTCCATTATGATCTATGACTTATGTACTAACATGTTTTATGTAATTTGTCAAGAATTTGATGTTTAAATATTATGTTCATGTTTTGAAGTTCAAATGTATGGGGTTTGTTTTATTTTCTCCATGCATACCCTTACTTAGAATTTGAGCTCATGCTTTATATGTTTTGTTATCCCCAGGATATAAAGAAATATTATAGGTAAGATAAAAAGGGAAGATATTTATGGGAGATGTTGAAGATCTCTCACCATGACTAGAAGATTATGTTCCAAGTTTCCAAAGACACTAAACTATTATGGTCCTTGTGCGTCTATTTTTGTTATATATTATGTATTCCGCAAAAGTAATGTAATGTCCCTGTACGTCAAGCTTTGGGTCTCTACAAAAACCCATATAAAAGCCTCCAGAATTCTTTATATTTTATTATTAGATGATATATGATTATTATATAATCATATTATAATTTTTAGAAATGTTTTTATTTCATTTTGGACATTATCATTTCATTGTAACTTTAATTATTTTATTTTATTTTAAACTAAGGTAACAAGTTGTTCAACATTAAAATAGAGTAATTAATAATTATTTGATGTTAATAATACCATAAATAGAAAATATAGAACATTAAACAGTATAAATTAACTATTTTATGTTTTTTAAAATATTTTATTATTTTAAAATAATGTAATAAAAAATTATTTTGACAAAATATCAATAGTGTCAATTTTGACACTATTCATTTAATGTATTTTAAAAACATCATAATAAGATCTTAATCTTCAACCAAATATATTATTGTATATATAAGGGGCCAATTTTTTCAATTAAATTTGATAGATAGATTAATTTTCTCAAATTATATTGATTTTAGTATTTTTAATAACATTAATTTGATATTTCCATTAATAAATTACTACATCATTTTTGTGTAATTATTTCATATATACTAATTTTCAGAATAAAAATAAAAAATAAAATAACAGGACAATGTTACATCCTCTATATTTTATAGTAATACATATTTTCAAACATATCTCCCTGAATAGCCAACCTCAAAATGTCTTATTTATTTAAACATAAATGTCACACCATTATCACTACTTTAAATAAATTATAATTAGTGTCATTATGTTTTCTGTATGGATCCTAGTTTTCTAAAACTCAACCACTGGATGATTATAGTTGAGAAATACTCTAAAAATAAGTAATTTTGTTTTTTAATGGTTTGTATTATATTATTTAAAATTATTTTATTGATTTTTCAACTATTAAAAAGTTTTTGAGTCATTATTATATAAGAATTAAAGGTACATATATATTATATAAAATTTATAAAAAATTACCATTATTTATATAATTTTATTATCCTTATTAATACTATTTATTGTTGAAGTTCATTCATATTTATCTCTATATTAAATTTATTCTAATTGTAATAAGTAAGACGGTGAAATGTGGTCACTTTCTTTTATTTTAAAAATAAATTTCATTTTCATGGAATAGTTTCTACTAAATGATCAATTTTAATAATCAAGTTCTCAGGGTACGATTTTATTTATCCAATAGACCTTTTTTAGGTTTTAGGTTAATTTTTTATTCATTTTCATAATTGTAAGCCTAATTTAGCTAATTTAACATTAACCGTGGTAAATAAAAATTAACAAAATTAATATTCATAAAATATAAAATATAAAAGGATCCTATTTACATAATTTGGAAACAAGAATATAAATATAGAATCTATTTTTCCAAATTTAAAACAACTATGTTTCAGTAATTAATTTAAAATTAATCCAGTTGTCAGAATGAAAAACATGTTTTGAAAGATAAATCATTGCAAAAGATTGGAATGTTTTTATTTAAAAATATAATGTAAAATTATTCCCAAGGAAATAAATAATATTTAATGATAAAAATATATTATATTTATAAGTTAATACAATTCAGTAATATAATTTTACCATATAAATTATTTCTGTGAAAAAAGATGTTGTCCACTAAAATTTAGTTTATTTTTACAATTCATCGAAACATGAGAGTTATCAAAAAAATATATAAAATGTATCCAAAATAATTACATTAACAAATTACAAAATAAATTTTATTTTGTTAAATATAATTTTTAAATGTTTCAAAAAAATTACATAAAATTGGTGTTCCATAAAAAGGAGGCAAAACTACATTTTTTGAAAAATACCTCTTTTATCTCAAATATTAAATTTTTTCTTATATCATTTATTGAAAATATATAAGATGAAATTTTAACACTAAATTAATTATATTACATATTTATTTAATTAATAAAATCTATAAAGTATGATTTTATTATTTCATAGACCTTATTAAACACATTCTTGCATGAAATGAATTTTATCTAAAGAACATGAAATTGTGTGTAACACAAGACAAGCCTAGTGTTGCGTATACCGAAACCAAAGACAATGTTCGATATAACATAATATAATTAGGTTTTAGCATAAAACATAAGACAAAAAAGAAAAATAATATATATATATATCTCTCTCTCATAAAAATATCAAGGTGTTATAGAGATGTGGAGTCTACAATGAGGAAATTGTTCTCTAAAGGGGGTTGAATGTAACACCATAAAATTTTAGAGGGTGAAAATGATAAATTATATGACTCATTTAAACAAGGTGAATATTTATTTTTGGGACCGTAATTTATTAGAAATCCATAGTTAAGAATGATTTCCCTAGAGTAGTGATCATGATCGGTGATATTTTGGGATGATTACCAGGGTTTGTGCGATTGACCAAAAAACACACAGTAAGGAATATGTATTCGACTATTGGGAAATTAATTAGTTTGATGAACCATTTGGGAATTTAGGTCTACCCTTGTTAGGGTAACATGTATCTATGGGAAAACTAGTGGTTCTTGTCTGGTCAGGACTTAATGCCCATGTTCAATCGGGTGTCTGTGTTGTCAGTGGGGCCCAATTGTTACATCCTAGTCCTCCAACTATCTCATGATCTTTCTAAGCTCTGTATGATTCAACATATAAACATGGATTGATACTAAAAATTCTCATATCACGATCAATGGATTGAATTCTACATATCTCACAAGTAGTAACCTAGTAAATTATTCACGGATAACATCCCTAAAATAGTCCACTATATGGGGGATTTTTACCTGAGGTTTTCATTGATCACTCATAAAAATACTATAAATTTGCTCCATCACACTGCTTATCCCATGGTTCTCTAATCCATCTTGACATTCCTAGACATCCAATTCCACATTATGATTGTATTTACCACCCTCAGGTAGTGATAATGTCACCTTCTATCGATAACAATGAACTAGTTCTCAACAAAGGCGTAACTAGTCCATGTTTAGAATGAAGTCAAAACTAGTAATATCTAGAATAATGTAGTTTCACAATTAACAAAATCATCCTTCCATGACGTGAAAATAATTACATAGACATAAAATATCTGCTCACATTCCCAATGGATTATCTAGAGTCATTAAACAAAGAAGATCTCAATTTCAGGAAAACAATTTCAATAATAGCCACATAGATAAAAAAATATGAATCATATGTTCCAAATAGATAAAACTCTAATGTAAAGACTAATGAAATCATACCATATTCTATAGAATGATCAACAATCTATACCTCTGTTATTTGATGTTTTTCCTAAAATTGGATAATATAATTACCCAGAGCCACACCCTATTTATACATAGTATTCCCATAATTTTGGTGTTGTATATTTGAAGATTGGACCCCATGGTCACATCTACCTCCTCAACCTGATTGGATAGTAGTATTCCAAAGACATGTCTGACATGAATTCGATGATCATAATCCCAAATGTGGAGTCTTTGTAGGCCTCTTTTCATTAAGTAGAGTGGTAATGGTTTTTGAAAAAACACAAATAATGGCCCATTTTACAATAATATCCTTATTAAAATAGGTCCTTGTTGCACCTTGGATTTTTGTTAATAGGTTTCTCACACTAGTGGAATATCACATAAATGTCAGTGTATGTTGATTGACCGACACTACCTCCCCTGTATAGACCCAAGGTACTACTATCTTCCACTAGATGACTCACTTCCCTCTATTGATGCTAAACCACCGTGGCCCACACAATTAGATTCCCTAATATTTTTCAAAGTGATGTTGGATAGGTTCACTATCATTGAAATAGTAGTAAATAGAACGACTTTAAAATTAAATATTATGGCATATACAATCCTATACTCAAACTATATTTCTCGCAATATATCATTATTAGTGAGTTCCATAAAAAACACTTGAGATCTATGAAATGAGAAAAATACCCCTTTATAGACATAACACATTGGTGAGGTGAATAAATTCCATAGAAAGTCAAATGTCTGTATTTGTAGGAAAATGTAATCATAGAAGGCCATCTGAAAAACCATCCAGATAATATCCTACTACTAACCAGCTCAGGTGAAAATGTCCTGCCCTCACTTAGTGAAATCACATAGCATGTATGTCGTGAAATTGAACCTTATTTACAATGGCATATCAATGTCATTGAATATAGATTTTATGGAATCCATCTATGTCTCAATATCATGGGGCATGTCATCCCCTAGAAATATATGTTGATCATACTGCTGGAAATATTGCATTAATTCTACCATAAAAGAGGATACTCATTGAGATCCCTACATGAAATATATAAACTAAAGGAAAATCTATAGAAATTGGGAAATAATCCCCAATTAGGGTATACAGGGCAGTGTCACAAGTGGAACTATATTAGGTAATATAGTTTTCTATGGGCCCACCACCTCTAGAGCATGGTCATCTTTACCTTCCTGGTGCTCGATCTAAGGTATTCATGTGGTAATATTTCTAAAATTTCCATGTTCATTCATACAAATATAATTTTATAATAGAAAATATCATAGAGAATATCGGACTGGAACAACACCTTCTTATACAAGATTCAATATCCATCGACCCACTCCTAAATCCATGTATATGTCATTTTATAATAAAATTATAGTCATAAGAGACACTCACTATTACCCAATACTATGGTTGGGTCAATGTAATCCCCTAAACCCATTTGACCAGAGTTGGTGGATTATTTTATTACATTCTCATGATCACAAGATAATAAATCCCTGAAAAACCAATCAGTATAGAAGTATTCAAAAATATATTACATTCATCAAAATTACAATAAAAATCAAAAATAAACTAAAAATAAATAATTATTTGAGAATTCCATAAATCACCTAGATTAACCCTATATATCAATCCTAAACCACATCTTGGAATCCTGTGAAAATAAAACATAGGAAATGAGTGATTCCAAATGCTGAATAAGGATAAACAATATAGAGGAAGCTATCTTAAATAAGCATAAACATTTAATGAAATGTATAAAACAAATTCACAAGACTTTAAATATAATCTTCAACATAATATGTCAAAAATAAATCAAATAATTTAATTTAATCTCTTACATGGATATTCTACTAGTTGAATAATCTCATGAAATATCAATAAATAATCTCATAATGAGGAAATGATTAATGTATTACATCATAAACATAACTTCAAGGGCTCATTAAAATTACATTACCTTGAAATCAATTCCCTATTAAAAGAAAATATTTTGTATCATGAGACCTACTGATTCATCGAGGGGCTATAACGGACTCCGCCCATCAGTTACTAAGTCCATGGTATTCCTTATTTTAAAAGGGTGAAACAGAACATAATCATTTATATTAAAATTGTCATATGAATGTTAATACTTCAATCATAAATCATGAATGATATTAAATAATCACATTCATAGGTAGACATATCATAAAAACATAAATACAACATGAAATATTTTATCATTATAAAAAAACTCAATTAATTATAAAATCCAACGAAGGCTGTTGATATAGATGAAAATAATCTAATAAAATCATTACAAATCATTAAGAGGGAAATCCCTTTTGAATTATAAACATTAAAATTTGTGTTATTTATAAAAGAATTAATTTTTTTTTGAATAAATGTTCCCCATACCACTTTGAATATTTTTAATGGAATTATAATTTTAAAACATTCATTTATATATAAATAATATTATAAAACCATTTTTAAAACATGGAAATTAATGAGAATTTTTTAGAATAATGAATCATCGAAATATTTAAATCAATGTTTTAGTTAAATATACTATTACATAAAACTATAAATTGTTTCCTTTTTATAACTTTTTAATAAATGGATGATAAATATTTCCCAGTTGATACTTATGTATAATCAACAACCAATAAAAATGACATAAAGAAATTAACCCTTACATTGTACTTTAATTTACTCGATAGTGTACTTGCCTCGTAAATAATGGTTAATGAATTTTATTAAATTATTACAGGACCATATACTTATTTATTTTATCGTATATGATACTCTTATATCATTTGGTAAATAATATTTCAGTGTTATCATTTTTTTTGGGTATTAATAACTATGTTTTCACATTCCTATTTTTTCATGTAAGTCAAGTTTCTTATGAACATGATATACTTTATTCATATCGAAAATGAAAATATATTAATAATTATTATTTTAATTCCTCATATATATTTTAAAATCATTATTTAATGGTCAATAGAGAGAATGAATCTCACTGCGTCACAAAGAAGGTAGGTTGTGCGTACACATGAGTGACAATATCATTCCATTGATGGATAAATTGTATGGAATTTTATGGTAAATTAATTATAAAAATTAATTATAATTTTTTATAAATTATTTATATATAGTATAATAATCATTATACCCATCCAAATAAAGAAGTGTTGAATAACAAATTACACTATGGTGTGGAGACGGTTAGCTGCACGTACACACACATGGTGGTATTACTATTTGTATGATAGATAAAATGGTGAATATGGTTATCACATGATTATAATAAGTTGTAAATATGTCTATTATAGTAGGGATAATATTTTTTATTTGGAAACAATATATAAATAGGAAGTATAAGAAGAAAAAAAATTTGAAAGAGGTGATAAAACATTTCCCTCTTATTCAAGTTTCTTCTTTTGGTTTTCACAAAAGAACTCCATAGGATAGCTTTATTGCAATAGAGAAATCTCTAGGATGAGGTGAGTGATTTTGGTAGAAGAATTGGGAATGTTTTGGGGGATCCATATGTATTTTTAGTTGTGAATTAAAGAGATATGGAAGTCACATTTTTTTGAGGGGTGAGGGGAACTTTTGGAAAATCTACTTGAATCGACCGAAGGATTTCATTTTTTGTAATTATATTGATAATACACCATTAATGGGGTGATTTGGTACCAATAATGTCTCCTAGGATTATGATACAATTACATTACCTCTAGGTATTTAGGGGAAAATCCAGATAAGACAACATGGAACTCCTCCTCCCTAAAAATGACATGAAATCAGTACTCCACCTTCGCAAGACTAGTCATTTAGGTGCCCTGTGTAGAGCTTCATAGGACTGGTACTGATTGAAATTACATAATACCTCAATCATAAAATTCCATTTAGTTCTACTCTATTGAATGTGCCTCCTCTGAATCCTCATATATGGCCTTTGTTACTCATAATCTGAGCAGTGCATCTGCTTATTTCATTTGGACTGAAGGCCTTGGGGTGGGCTAAAGGCCTTGAGTGTGCCCAGAATCCTTGAGAGCTAACTGGACCTAAGGTCTTGGGTGTTCTGAATGCATCGCGGGACCTAGGGACCAATCTGGGGTCCCAATGGCCTAGATGGATGAATAGTTCCACCTACTATAGTACCAAACATGACCTGCTACAATAACGACTACAGTACCCGCTATAGTACTTCTACATTAACTAGGAAATATATCTCCACCTAGATTTCATCTCTGGTCTCTTGGATGAACTTGTCAACTCCTCACCATCCCAGCTAAGGCTCATGTTCTTTGGAAACTATCCAAATATAAAATTAATATAAATGAAATTTCATTTCAAAATATCCCCAAAATCAATTATTTTGATTATAAGATGATTTAGGGTAGAATATCAATTATTTATTTAAAATTATACATGTTTATAAATTTTCATGACCCATATCTTTTTGATTTAACCCATATTTTAACCTTTTTAATATTACCGTAATATCTTATTATATATACATTGTTTGATAACGTAATTACAATAACATGTCGAACGACTATCAATAGTGATATTTAGGAACTATGAGGACTTATACCAACCATATTGTTGAATTTTATATTTTTATGAATTTTATAACAGCTAATAAACTATTTTATATTTTATGTTATGAATTATGTCATCTAGACACTATTCATGCTTGATTTTATTTAAAAAAACTCATAACAACATTATTCCATTGAAAAAAATGCATTAAATCGATTAAAAAATTTAATAGTCATCCACAAAATTCATGTATGGGGTTATATATTTCAAAAAATATTTACTTTAACATTTACAATATAATTTATTTGATTCTTTCATTAATAAAGCGATTATTGCATCATCATTGTGATATAAATAACTTTAATTATTTAATTCCAGAAATTTATAAATAAATAAAATTTATTTACGTAATATTATAAGATTTATATTGAATTTTTACAGTCATAGAGATCACTTATATAAACAAATTTTAAAAAATTATTAAGAAGATACATGTTTATGAAATATTTTCCTTTACGTTATATTGAAATTGATATGCATTATAATCACAACCAATTGGCTACCAAAGTTCACATTAATGTCCCAAGGGTTTTCATCGTATCCCACAACTCTTATAATAGGATTTATAGAGGTTTTAGGGTAGTTTTATTTTAATATAATATTATATTAACCTTTTATAATTGATTTTTCCTTTAACCGTGGTAAATAAAAGTAATTACCAATGTTTTTGTTCATAATGTCCTAAAATAAAATGGAACTATTTACATAATATAGACCATAATATTACAAATAGTGGATACATTTTCACTAAATTCAAAATATAGTTGTTGTGGTAATTAATTTCAATTTAATTCCCGTGAGAAAACAGGTTTTTACAATGTAAAAATCATTAATATATTGACACATTTTTATATCCAATTTAAATGTAAAAATTCATCCAATTAACAGAAATATATTAGATGATATAAATTAATATATTTAGACTTTAATATTAAATAAAATGATAATGTAACAATAAAAATAATTAAGATGAAAATGCAGTATTTTTCACTATTCAGTAAAATGTCAAACTTTTCAGAAAATTACCAAATCATTTGCAAATTAAATTTTCATTTCTCAATTATAAATAAGAATTTTACATTGTAAAATTTTATGTATAAAAGATTCAAATGTTGAATTAGATTTTGGTGCACCATCAAAAGGAAGTAAACCATTATTTTTGTAATAACATTACTTTTAAAAAAAATTGAATTTGTTCTTAAATCATGTTTAGAAATTACCTAAGATGAAAGATAATATTTTATGAAATGTTAAAATAAAATTGTTTTAATATTATTAATAACATATAAATTGACTTCTAGGTTATATATTAAAATAATTTATTATTAATATATTATTGTTTTTTAAATATCGGTGTTGAATTTAACCCAAGAAGACTCATTGTAGTGTGTAGAGTAAGATTTACATGGTGTTGCGTAAAAATAAAAGAAAGAAAAAAAATTAATTTTATTTAGATATATTATAAAGTCTCTAGGTGTTATATTCTCCCCTCCTTCAAAAAAATATCTCCTCACAATATAAACATGGGTTTGAAAACTAGGGGTTTTACCTTTAAAAATATCATTGTTGAAATCCGAAATCAATAAACGGATTAATGGGACATCCATTTTAAAATAAATAATTGGATGTATGAAGGTCACCAAAGATAAAAGATACTCAGGTTCCATATAGGAATACATGGACATGAAAGAAAAATATAACCATCATTTCTGATAGAGAGTGATAGCGAACATGATGAGGAAAACGTTAACAATAACAAATTTAGATGTCGGTGATGTTCTAAGAGAACATTTGACTCATTAGAAAAATATCCCTACGACATATTTTTTGGTTTTTATGATCCTTTCCCTATAGATAAATTATTAATTTAATTCATATAATAATAAAAAAGGATTAATACTTCAATGAAAAGTAGAGTTTCATCCTTTAATTAATTTCTACCAAAAACACATCTTTTTCTCTAAATAATAAAATTTTAAAATATTATATTTATGTCAAATATATACAGTTCTTAAAATTAATTTATACATAATATTTCAGACATTTTAATAAAACACTACATTATACAAAATAGAACATCATGCAGGATAGTGGTAGGTGATAAAGAATTGTTGCACATCGATTGTGGGTTCGATTCCCACATCCTTATCTGATATGACATGTTTTCACCTGACCTATGTGTTGTCATTTTCATAAAACAATATGATTATAAAATTCCAAAAATAATATTATGAAATTTTTTACCCTTAAAAAATAATATCCAATTTCCATGTTAATCTATTATAATGGTCAAAAATATCCAACATACATCTATCCAAACTAACAATTCAAAAATTTATAAGGACAAAAAATGTATAAAATCAATATAACTTAATTCATATATCTTTTTTCACATACCAAACATGTGAATAACTTCATCATGTATCCTCTTAAATCTTGTTAATATCTTGAATTACCTTAAAAGCATATTTATTAAATTAATTCATCCTTATTCATTACGTAAACATAGAATATTTTATATTCTCTTTAAATCGAAAAAATGTTCTAAACTCAAAAAATTATGGAATAAAAAACTATTAATCATTTCCAGGGTAGTATATAGTATCCATTTTTATTTATCCAAAAAAAATCATCATATTATTTTTACACCATTATCTCAATATCAGAAACATAATAAATGTATGTTTCCCTTAACAATATATTATCCAAAAAAATTATTTTTCAACTATGTCAATTTACATAGTACTGTAAAATATCAGACCCTTAATGAAATAGTATTGTAGTACAATCCTTATATAATACATATTTTTTATAACTATTAAATTTATAATAAATAATTCAAATAAAACAATACATGAATAGGTATATTAATAATTCCACTTCATTTGTGGAAGTAGCTTACAAATTTCATTTTCAAATAGCATCATCTATGATATATTCCTTTAACAATTGGGAAAATGATATACATAGTATCCCATATTCTAATAGTTGAATCATTGTAAATTGAAAACTTTTTTCGTACCCTTGTAATCATGAACATGATTCCTTTTTCTATAAACTTATAACAATGTCCAATTCCCTTCAAGAATCTACAATGGTGATTCTTTTTATAATTATCACATGTGAAAAAATACATCTTTCCCTTCTTCTCATTATCCATGTTTTTCTCTACCATCCTCTTCTTCTCATACTTACATTTAAAGCCGTTGTAATGGTAGAATTATTTACTCAGCTTATTAATAGATGATATTATTTCTTCATTTGATGAGAATACATCAGATATTATTTTCCTTAAGAATGATTTTCATAGAATAGGGATGATATGATCCTAATTAATCTTTGGATCATGTGTATTGGTGGAGTTCTCATTTCTTATACTAGGAGACATTTCTAAAAGATGGAATATACTTGATTAGATTATAATGTTATGCATTTTGTATAACAATATATATGGTTCATCACATAACATAAACTTATGCATCGCAAATCCTAGAATCATAAACATTGATTACACTGAGGATATATTTTATTCTAAATCCTTCATAATGGTAAGTAAATAATATTTGAATTATCATATACTTATCCCACTAGAGTGTAAAACTAGGTGTATGTTAAGGCCCATTTTTATGCACCAGGTTACCTAGAGTCAAGCCCAGAACACCTTGTTAGAGTTATTACTCCTCAGTACATCTGTTCCAGAACCACATCCACTTATATTATCTACAATGGGATGAATTGTTTAAGAATAACCACATAATCTATACATTGCCAAAATTTTAGGATATTATTCAATACTTATATTCAATTTATATCTTAGGTCCATGATCCTTAATCTATATTTTATAAATCTATTTCCTAGTTTTTTGATAAACTTGTTATGATACAATATATAATGCCTTAACCCTAGTTTCCCCGAGTTAGTTAATTATTTTATTACATTGGCATGATAATAATTAAATCAAATCCTCAATGATAGATCAGTTTATCTATCATGATAAATATAGTACATTTATTAACCTTATGTTAAAATTGAAAAATGAATCAACATGTATAATTATTTGAGGAAACCATTATTATCCAAGCTTAACCCTACATATCAATTTAAGAACACTTCATTGAATCTTGTGAAAATAAAACATATGAATGTGGTGAGATAAAATGTTGAGTAAGGAGAAACACTACAATAGAATATATTATAAGTAAGCATAAACATGTCAGGAATTCTATATAATCAATTCATATTCCTTTTAAACATAATATTCGGTGTAATATGGAATGAATAAATCAAATAATACCATTTAAGTATTCAAATGGACATTCTTCTAGTCAAATAATCACATGAAATATTAATAACTAGTCTCATATTGAGGAAATACATATGGTTGGACATCATAACCATATCATAGAGGACTCGTGGAAAGACCATTACCATACTGTTAAGGACATGTTCCAAGACAGTAGTTTGTCTCGTGATAACTACTTACGCATCAAGGGGCTGTAGGGAGCCCCACCGATCACTTATTAGTTTCTATGAATTCCTGATATGAAATGGGTGAAACATAACATTAACAATAGATTTAAAATTTTCATATGAAATGATAATACATTAACCATAAACCACAAATGATATAAAAATATTGTATCTATAGTAAAAGACCTCATAAAACCATCAATACAATATGGATGATTTTATCATAATAAATCAACCTCCAGTAAACATAAAATCCAATAGAGGATGGTGATATTGATGGAAATACTATTATAAAATCAATAAAAATCATTGAGAGAAATTCCCTTTTAAATTTGAAAACTTTAAAAGTTGGATAATTTATAAAAGAAGTCATTTAAAAGAAATTTTTTTGCCAATGTTTCCTATTACACTTTTAAACTTTATAAATGAATAAAAAATATAAAACAATCTTGTTCATTTAAATAAATCCTTAAAATTGTTTTTATAACATTGTCATTAATGAGAAATATTTAGAAGAGTGAATCTTAAAAACATTAAAAACAATGTTCTATTTAGTGTGTCTCTTGCATTAAAACTTAAAAATTATCCTTTGAAACTATTTTTGTCAAACATGGACATGGATGAAATTTTTTACATAGTTGATACTTAATATAAACAACGTAGGATAATAATGAGATTGAGAAATTAACCCTTACCATGTAACTTAATTTAGTCAAGAGTGTGTCAACCTCATATATAATAGTTAAATAATGTTATTAAACTATACCAAGACCATATACATATTTATGATATCATATATAATCCCTTTATTTCAATTTTCAATTAATATTTCTGTATTTTCATTGTTTCGGGTGTTAATTACTTCATTTTACCATTCCTATTTCATCATGTATGTCATATTTTTTATGAATAAGATATATCTTACTAATATCCAGAATGAGATTTTGTTAATTATTAATATTTTTACTCATTATATTAATTTTTTAATCATTATTTAATGATTAAGGTGGAGAATGAATGTCACTGTGTTGTGGAGATGGTAGGTCGTACATACGCACTACAAAGATGTCATTCCATTGATTGTTAAATGACAAGGAATTGGATGGTATATTTATTATAAAATTTATTTAAATCAATTTATTAATTATTTATATCCATTATAATTATCATTATTCCCTTACAAATAATGTAGTGTTGAATAAAAAATTACACCACAATATGGAGATGGTAAGTCGTACGTATGCACACATATTGATATTGTTATTAATATGATGGATTAAATGAAGAATATGGATGTCCAATGATAATAATAACACATAAATATATGTATTAAATTTTATTTATTATTTTTATATGGAAACATCTTAGAAATAGGTAGTATATGAAGAAGATAACTTTGAAAGAGGTGATATAAAAATTACCAATTTTTCAGGTATCTCATTTTCATTTTTACAAATGGACACCATAGGTCGAATTTATTCATAATGTGTGGACTCTAGGATTAAGTGAGGAAGATTTGGATAATAAGTGGGAATGGTTTGGATGATAAAAAGTGTTTTGGATGTGTGAATTAATGAGAAAGAGAAGTGACTTTTTATAAGAGAGGTGAGGGGCACTTTATGAAAATTACAAAATTTTAAATTAAAATTAATTAAGATAAAATTAAAATTGTCCAAATAATAATTTTGAAGAAAATATGATGTTCAGTAATATATAAATCTTCTAAATAAAATTATTCATGTTTTTATTTTTTTAAATACATATCAATTTTTTAACCCTTATTTTACACTTTTAAATCTTACCATAATATCTTATTATCTATACATTGAGTGTTAATGTAATAACCATTACATGTTAAATGATAGAAAATAGTGTCATTTTTGATATATTAGGAATTATCCTAACCATGTGGTAAAATATTAGATTTTTATTAATTTTACAAAATTTAACAAACTATTTTATATTTTATGTTATGAATTATGTCTAGTCACACAAAATATTCATGTATTTCTTCAAATATTTAATAAAATATTTATTTTAGCATTTATAATAAAATTTATTTGAATTTTTCATTAATAAATCTATTATTTCATCATCATTGTGTCATATATAAATTTAATTATTTAATTCCTATAAATTATAAAGAAATAACCATTATTAAGGTAATATATTATCCTTTTTAATGTCTATTTAATGTCTATTACATCGCATATATACCCCAATATAAAAACTGATTTAGTAAGAAGATTCAAGTTTATAACATTTTTGTCTTTACATTAAATTAAAAGTTAATAGTGCCACAATCACACCCTAGTGGCTTAGAGAGGCCAAATTTACGTCCCAATGGTTTTTTTGGTCACCCATAATTCATAAAATAGTATTTGGATACGTTTTAGGGTCGTTTTATATTATTATAAAATTATTTTTAACCCTTTTTACCTAATTTACCTTTTAACGGTGGAAAATAAAAATAATTACTAAATATATTATTCACAATGTGAAAAAATAAATGGGAAATATTTACATAATTTGTAACTTATGATTTAAAATATGGCACCAATTTTTCCAAATTCAAAACATATAAGTCTTAGTAATTAAGTTATAATTAATTTCCATTCAGAAAACAAGAAAATGGGTTTTTTAAAATTAAAAATAATCAAAAGATTGTCATGTCTTTATATCCATTTTTAATTTAAAATAATTCCACTCACCAGAATTATATTAAATGATAAAAAAATAGTCCATTAAGACTTTAAATATAATTAAAATTGTAATATAACAATATAAATAATTTATATTAAAAGGCGGTTTTGAATTAAAATGTAGTATTTTTTATTATTCATTAAAATGTGATACATTTCAAAAAATTACCCAAATTTGTCCAAACTAAATTTTTATATCCCAAATTAAATGGGTAATTTTATTTTTTTCAAAATTAATATAAAAACATTATAATATTGAATTTAAATTTGGCGCACCATCTAAAGGTTGTAAAACTTCATATTCTGAAAAATAATTCTTTTATTCACAAAATTGAATTTGTTTCTATTTTTTTAAAGGTAATGCTTTGGTCAAAGACCAAAGCACAAAATATTATCAAAAATCAAGAAAGTTACAAGAGTCTAAAATAGGGGATTTTTTTACAATCCCTATCAAAGAGTTCAAATAAATCAGCGGGCAGGGAGTCCATCTAAGTCATCCACTGGTGAACTCCTTTGTTGGCAAGAGCATCAGCGACGGAGTTTGCCTCACGGTAAGTATGGGTGGCGATATAATCAATCATGTGGAGCAAGTTAAGGCAGTTCATCCAACGCGAAGTATACTTCCAGTCTAGATGAGTGCTGCCATTCCATATGGCATGAATGATGGTGGATTAATCATTCTCAATCCACATTTTCCTCCAACCTCTTTGAAGAGAAAAATCAACAGCATGAATGACACCCAGTAGTTCTGCCTCCAGCGATGACGAGTGACCACATCCAACGAAGAAGCAGCCCTGACACTGGCCAGCAGAGTCTCTAAAAATAGCACCACAACTGGCAGGACCTGGATTTCCTTTTGATGAACCATCAACATTAACTTTGATCCATCCCTGCATTGGAGCCTTCCATAAAACCTCGAAGGTGCGTTTTGGCTTTGGATAATTTCCAGGAACACGGAGATGACGAAGGATCTCAAAGTATCCAACTGAGTTGTTGCAGCAATCTTTTTGAATAAAAGCAGCTTCTTGGATGGCCACAAGGATCCGAGATTTTCATGCATTGAGATTAAAAGAATGATTATTATGAATAAGATCATTTCTAACATACCAGATCTCATGAATGAGCTCTGCCACTGTCTCCAAACAGATGTTGTTGATCTGCAAAGAAAAATCAGATATAGTGCAGTTTATTAGAAACAAAGAGATAGAATCAGTAAAAGAGCATCTGTAATTGAAAAGATCAGAGACAAAATTCCATAATGCAGAGGCTGACGCACAAGACAAGAAAATGTGATCTGCATCCTCCCTGTGTTGGTTGCATAAGCGGCATTTAGAACAAAGAAGGATCCCAAAATTTTGGAGAATAGTATCAGTAGGCAATCTATTATGGGAAATACGCCATATAAGGGTGAGCCTGGAGGGTTTAATCCAAGGTTTATTAAACTGACTTACCCAACTATAACTAGAATCAAAGTGATAGAAATTCTGCTTATAAAAGCTTTTGGAGTCTAGGACACCATTAAGGGCAGGTTCCCAAACCAGGAAATCACCATCAGGAGAGAAAGAATGATTATCAATGATTTCCATAATATTATCCGGGAGATCATGACGATGAAATTAAAGAACATCTTTTATAGATTGATTAGTGTCCTCAGGAGTATGACTAGAAGGTAACAAAGTTATCAAGGGGTTATCATACCATTTACCACACAAAAAGTTAATAGAAGAGTTAACACTAACCATCCATCTAGAATTATCCATGATCTTATTATAAGAGTCCCTGATAGATGGCTAGATGGAGGAATTAATGAAATTGAGATTCCCTTTTAAAAGCTTAGAATGAAATTTGTGATACAGAAAGTTAGTTGCTTTAGAAGGGGAATTAATAATATGCCAAGTGAGATGAGCCTGGAGAGCGTCATTGAAAAGCTTTAAATTTTTTATGCCAATCCCACCTCTATCAATAGGTCTACAACAAGAATTCCAAGGAATGGTGACAAGCTTCCTTTCAAGAATACTTCCAATCCAGATGAAATTTTTAATAAAGGTATTAATTTTCTTGAAAATGCCAGCAGGCCATTTATAAATCATGAGGGAGTAAACCATTTTAGATACAATGGTTGATTTGACCAAGCAAATTCTCCCAGCCATGGAGAGAGATTTCCCTTTCCAATTGGAAAGTTGTTTTGTAATCTGGTCAATAACATTAGCAAAATAACTGACTTTGGGTCGCCCCTAGAAAATAGGAACTCCTAAGTAGGTAAAGGGAATCAGTCCTTCTTTAATACCTAAATAATTGGTAATACTATTTTTCCTACCGACAGGAAAATTTTTACCAAAAAAATGAAAGATTTATTCCAAGAGATCACTTGACCGGAGTCCTCCTCATAATGAGAAATGGATTCCTTATGAGTTTGTATATTCTTTTGGTCCCCTTTTAAAAACAGGATAATGTCATCAGCATAGAGAAGATGAGTGGGGGCATTAAGATTTCTAGAGACCTGTATAGGTTTAAGCTTACTTTGATCAACCAAACTGCTGAGGAGTCTACTAAGATAATCCTCAGCAATGACAAAAAGGATAGCGGAAAGAGGGTAACCCTGTCTAGCACCTTTAGAGCAGGTAAAAAACCCTCTAGGAGTGCCATTAATAAGGACAGAGATGTGAACTGAAAGAAAAAAGATCCTAATTCTTTCAATGAAAAGGTATTGAAATCCAAATCTTTTTATCACTTTAAAGATAAAGTTCCAATCAATAGTGTCAAAAGCTTTTTTAATATCCAGTTTGATAGCCACACATCCTCCTCTATTATTTTTATTTGAAATATTAAAGCATTCAGAGGCAAGGCAAATACAATCTTGAATGGATCTTCCTTTGATAAAACCAAACTGGTTCCAAGAAACAATTTTATTGCAAATAGGAGCAAGTCTATTTGCAATGATTTTGGTTATGATTTTGAAAATCTTGTTAATTATAGCAATCAGTCTGAATTGATGGATCTCAGTGGCATTTTCAACCTTAGGAATTAAAGTTAAAAATTGAGCATTGATTCCATGATGGAGAAGACCACGAGTGAAAAAGTTTTTAACAAGGTTACATACATCTATGTGAATTATGTCCCAATGCTTTTGAAAAAAACCATTGTTAAACCCATCAGGGCCAGGAGCACTATCGGGATTGAGGCCAAAAACAGTGTCTTTGATTTCATGATCAAGAGGAGTGCTCAAAAGCAAGTCGTTTTCCTTTTTATCCACCAATAGAGGAATAAGATCAGGATTAAGATTAGTGATTGAACCTGGACCATTAATGAGATTATAAAAGTAAGAGGTAACATGATCTGAGATGGCCTCTTCAGAATTAGTGATCACACCATCAATAGTAAGTTTAGAAATAGGACTATTAATCTTTTGAATTCTTGGAAGACAATTGTAGAATTTGGTATTACGATCAACATCAGTGAGCCATTTGGTCCTGAACATATGTTTACGAATTTTATCTTTGAAAGTAATCAAGGAGTTAAGTTTGACAGAGATATTCACTTCCAATTGAGGATCCAGAATGAAATCAGAGTCGGTGTTTTGACATTGAAAACTACTAAGCTCTTTCTCAAGTTAGGAAATATCCAGATCAATTTGAGAAATTGAAGATTTACACCAGCCTTTGAGGGCATGTTTAAGAGTTTTCAACTTATATAAACAGGCAAAAGAATCTTGTTGGTGTTTCATAGAATTCCAGATGTTTTGAATGAAAGAAACACAATCAGGATTCGAAGACCAAGAATTATTAAATTTAAAAGGAAAGGCATATTTCATTTCTTTTGTGGGAAGGATAACATGAATAGGATGGTGATCAGATTTGAGCCTAGGGAGAGTAACTCTAGAAATATTATCCCAGCTATCCAGAATCTACATGTTAACAAAAGGCCCTATCGAGCTTGCTAGCAACTTTTTTATTATGGTGATTTTTGTACCAAGTAAATTTAGCCCCAGAAAGAGTGATTTCAAAAAGATTACAATTTTCAATAGCCGCTCTGAATTCCCTGGAGGATATAGAAAGGTGAGAGGGCCCAATTTTTTCACAGGGACTAAGGATGGCATTAAAATCACCCATGACCATCCAAGGAGATTGAATGAATTTATCCAAATCAATAAGATCATTCCATAAGTCTCTTCTATCATGATATCTATTCTTGGAATAGACCATAGTACAAAAAATATGACGATCATTCCAAGAAAAATTACAAGTAAAGTGTTGATCTGAAGATCTAAAAATGTTGACATTTTTCAGAGAGTTATGAAGAACGATCCACATAGAGTCAGAGTTAGAATCTATTTTGCATGAGCCTAGGAAATTGTAGTTGGGAGAACCAACCCTCAAGAAATTCATTTTGAAAGTAACTTTCGGTTCAGAAATAGAAAAAAGAAGAGGTTTGGGATTATTTAAAAACCTCCTAAGAGTGATGTTGGTGTCTTGATTAGCCACACCTTGACAATTCCAGAATAGAATATTCATTAAAAATTAGGATTTTGGGTAGGACCCTTCTTATTTTTTGATTTCCCAGCACCTTTAGTCCCTTGAGACCTTGTGACCATTGAGGAGGGTGGGGGTTTTTGTTTGGTATCCAGTTTGGACTCTTGGTTTTCAGAGTTTTGCAATTCATTTGCTCTCAGATTAGAGCTAGGATTTATGAGAGGGGGTAAAGGGTCATTAATTTCAGACCTGTCCAGATGCGGTTCTTGCAAATCTCCATGCACAGGTAACTGATCATAAGAAGATTATGACACATCCAGATCAACTGGAGCGGCCATGTCAGAAGAGGAATAATTTGTTTCTATATCATGTCTAGAAATTACATTAGATGATTATTAATAGTATAAGGAATATAAAAATTCAAAATGTGGTTAATACTATTCATAACTCCAAAATTAATGACTAGGATATATATTATATTAGTATTTTATTAGTATATTGTTTGTTAAAACTAGGACTTGCATGTTACTTAAGACAACTCATTATAGTGTGTAGCGTAAACATAACATGTTGTTGCATAAAAATAAATAAAGAAACAATATTAAACTTATTTATAAATATTATAGAGTATTGAGGTGTTATATTCAAGTTCAAGGATACATGTCATATAACAAAGGTCCCGATATATAGGGTTTTCATTTTAAGTTATAGTGGAAAATATCATTTACATTGTAATTTACATCACCATCTATTAGTAAATGTCATTTAGAAGTTTCAATTTATTCATATTCATTTTAATTTTTATATATAGGAATTTATATATTTATATCCTGATGCATTTGAATGAGTCTACCATTCCTAAATTATATGTCTCACACTTTATAAGTTGAAATTTTAACTTCATATAACTACCACCAGCCTTTATAATTGTATAATTATTCGAATCACCATTAATAATTTATAGAGGAACATACATATTATAAATTTATATTGGGATCCATTTAAAATTAAACTCTAATGTTTCATCCAATTAGACTAATTCTTCATGGTTCAAACATCCCATAATTGGTTAGTTAGAGTGACTCCATCAGGATATATGGGAAATCAACATTAAGGTTGATGCAGACACATTAAATAACCAATAACGTATCTCCCTACAATAAATTTTAGTGTAATATAATTATAACTATCAATTCACTTACAAAAACCATATCAAATATAGTTAATACAAGAATTGAGATACACCTATATGGCTTGTCATATTTCATGACAGGTGAAAATCTATGTACATATGATGATTCATGTACAATGAATCCTTTCCTTACCTGGCCAAGAGTAAATGAAAAATTTATTAATGTCTCATTATAAAAAAGGTTTGATCACCCAATAGTGAAATTAATATAACTGTAACGAGATAAATACTGAACAAAATGCCCCATCATAAGTAATTTGGCTTTTCTATATATGTGGGATAGATACTCCAAAACACATACTCATACAAATGTTTATGTAGTCCTATTTCCCTATCTACCAACTGAAAATTGTAATGAAAAATAACAAGTAAATTCAATACAAACATTTAGCATCTCGGACAAAGTACACTCCCATGTAACCAAACATAGTTGTCCACATGGTCTATTCTGTGCATCCCCATATGTTTGAGGCTTTTACTACTAGTGAGGGCCTAGGGTGTGTCCGTGGTGGAGACTATGCTATCTAGTTAGAGTGGGTCATAAAAGTTAATAACATAAAATATCATTATAAGCTGTGTAATAATTTGAATCATCAGAATTATAAAAAAATCATCTTGATATATATCACTAGTATGATATAAAAATTAATGATCATGTCATGATACAACAAAATGTGGGAAAATTTATGGGATATAGATAAATAGGCATATACAACATGGTTTAAAAATATAACAAAAATTGAAATGTATCTCCAATATTAAAATGGGAATAATCTCAGTCCTATTATCCCATAATCTATTATAGTAGAGACAATCATTCTTCAATAGTCAGACCCTTACCTTTTAAACTACCTGCAAACAAGATGTTTATTCGGGTACTAATCAGTGGCCCAAAATAGGTGGCTCAAAGATAAACTCAGTAAGATACCACAAATGACTTCTAGTATGATCCATATTATACATATCAAATGGATGTTAGTATATATAACAATGTAAATTCAAAATGTAATCTATAACTAAGTCATCTTAGGTTTCTAAAAGACACCCTCCTGATTATGCATACATCATCCAAAGCCAGTATACCTCTTAACATGAGTAGCCATATATATATATATATATATTCTTAGTACTAAACATGACTCGATGTACACAAAAATATTTCTTGTATAAGCATAAAAGTATAATAATATAGATAATTTCACTGACCCAAGCATTCAATTAGATATAAAAATGTCATCATATCTGTTAAGGCATTGATCGAAGAAAAACATAATGTATAAAAACCACTAGGGTAAAATGGAAATTGTTTCAAATTTTCAATAAATTAAATGAGGCATCACGCCCATCATCAAATGTCAAGTGAGTATGATGTTTCATTTCAAATGTTAGCCTTAAAATAAGTCAAATTACATTATACATGTGTGAGAAATAATAACAATAATCCATAACGTACATTATTCTTTAATGTAATCAAAGAGATAGTCTCCAACCATATACAAATTTCTTATGAAAGGGTTCAATCACCAATTATTATTATGGCACATGAAATTGTCATACCAGTCGTTTAAATTTAATAACTATATGGAATTTAAATTTAATTATCATGAAAACCCCACTTAAAGAGTGGGTTGGAATGATAAGAAATTCAAAGGTCAAATTCATTTAATAAGAACACCTAAATTGGTGTAAATAGTCAAAATGAACATCCTCTAATAACAATAAGACAATACATTACATATAAATAATAGACCACATACATTATCATAGTATATGTCTCTTTATATGGTATTAACTTCGTATTTGATGTCAAATAGAAGAAATCAATGAAATAATAAATTTTCATAATATAAGTCATATTTTCATATCTGGAAGTAAAATTCATTAGTCTGAGATAAATGATAAAAGGTAGGAATATCATTGGATATATTAGAATTAATTATGCAAGTGAACCAATGGAAACTGATTCTATGTAGAATAGAATAACCTGTCTCTATTCGAATAGTTGATGAAGGAAAGAGATCCTAATGTGAGGTAGGAGGAAGTCGTGTGATTTGGATAAGAAAAATAAGGGGTGATCCATAAATAAGAGAAGGTAAAAATGGAAATTTCACAAAAAATTTAAGAGCATGATGTTTTTGGTATTGCAGTTGGAAAAACTGTGAACCTATAGTGCACAAGAACCACCTATGTGGCACTACACATGTGGGCTAGGAGAATGGATTAGAATACTTTGCACATCCCATGTGACACCTCTAAAATTTTCCACATCTCACCTACACATCCATGCCTAACTCTTGAAAAGTTTGGAAAACTATGCATCACCCTTATCAGAACAAATTTATTAACGTGTCCCATTAATAATAACCACGTGCTAACCATGCACCTCACCTATTTCATCTAAAAGTTGAGGTTCTTGTGTAACAACCCAAATCATATTAACGAAATTTCCCATCATATTATTATTTGAGAAAACACATACATAATATATAGAAACCAACAAAAAATATTATTAATAATCAATAATGAATCATTTCTCAGAAAAAAACAATAAGAATTCAAATTATTATAGCAGGACAACAAATTGATAATAAGATAATATGAATAGGAAAATTTTGATATGATCGATCCATAGAAAGACCACATTCATGAATTGTGCTATAAAAATAAAACAAAATGATAATAATATAATATTGTTTTTTGAGATTATTTATATATAACCTGAAGGAAAAAATTAATTGAATTAATAATTAATGACAAAAGTGGTATTTATAATAATTAAGGAACCTATACCACTGGAATAGTAACATGACCATTGAAATAGAAATCTAATTGTTAGGAATACTAATCTATCCTTTAGAATAGTAACCACACCTATAAATGTATAAATAAAATTTATGTATTCAGTAAATGTAAATATCATTTATTTATTAGTTGATATATATAAATAAATGTTTTAAAAATGATAAATTATGTGTTGAATTTTTTGATAAACATAAATGTTTATTTATAATTTCAATATTAATATAAATAATTAAAATAAAATTTATTTCCAAAAAAAATATTAATAAATAAATATTATGTTGTATTATAATTATAATATAATTTTATGATACCATAAATAATCATCCAAATGTTCATAAATTTTTTTATAATATTAATATCAATATTTTTCAATTAAATGTTTATATTATTTAAAAATAAATTTCTCATATTAAAAAATTTATTTTCCTAAAATGGTTTCATTTTTGAAATCTAGACATCTAAAAAATTTTACGGTGAATTTTATGAATTTTTCTAAAATATAAGATGTTTTGGTGAATAGTGAAATATGATAATTTATGATATTTAACATTATAAGCAGAATACTAGAATTTTTGAGTCATTTATGACATAAGAACACATTACCTCAATCTTTTCTTCAATAGTTACTATATTTATTCATAGGATGGAAGAGTATTGATAGTAATGCTTCAAAATAATAAACTAATGAATACAATAATAAAAAAGACCCACCCACTTTAAATACCACCCTCAACACCCCTTCTCTTCACATCATCTAATCCTTGTATCTTGTCAATATTAATTGTAATTACATTCCTAATCATCATCCCATGACAAAGATCTATTGGATTCAACAAAAGACCAAACCGAAGTGCCTTAATGATGTTCTCAAGGAGAACAAATTCAAGAGGTCAATGTATGTGTAGAAGACATTCATGCATAAGGTAAAGGGATTCTCAAACACAAAAAATTTCTATTGGGGTTATCCCTTTCTAATGAAATATTTGTTATAAATATTCCTATAATTATCCTTAGATATAATTTAATTATTATTCCCTTTTCATTTTTTGACATATATATTTCCCATATGATTTTATGAGAAATAATGATTTTCCATAATATATCTTCTTTTCAGAAAATATTTTGACTCCTATTGAGTTTTTTATTTTTCGCTCAAGATCAACGATTCTTATAAAAAACATGTTTTTAAAATTTCCATTTGGGAACACCATGTCTATTCAGGGAATCATGATTGATGAAATGTTATGAAACCCATTCTTTTCCATGGGTTATTTAATGACTATGATTAAATTATATGTGTCAACCCAGATTATATAAATGTTATGACATTCTAGAGAAGAATAAATGTGTTGACCTCCAATGCCTTAGGTAATGTAATGTATCTCATCATAATGTGTAATATTCAAGTACATGATTCTAGATTTGTTCACCCTGATGTTTTTTTGATTATGCATATATGTTATGTATGAACATGATCCTAGATTTTCTCATAACAATGTGTGGTATTATACAACTAAGACATGATGTTTCATTTTTATGAAATTCCACATTCCAATCATTCATCCAATGTTTCCATCATTATGTTAAAGATGATCTTATGATTGGGATATTATGACGATGTTTCTTCTAACATATGTAATATTGATTCATGTCCATTATTCATCTTATTAATGGGATTTTTTATCACTAAATTCTATGATGTATATCTTTAAGTGACAATATGTACCAAGGAGAAATTATATTTAGAAGGATCAAAAAGAATATTTTAAATAATTTTTTTTCAATTATTTATATGTTATTAATGGTAATAGTTTTTGGAAGATATTAAAACATTAGACCATGGAATTTAAAATGATATTATGTATTTTATATTAAAAATAATGTAATAGTCTTGTATGAAAAAACAGGTTTACTATAGCCATTATTAGAGTAGGGTTTAGTTAATTTATGAATTATGATTAGAATATGTTAGTTAAAATACATAGGATAAGACTATGTATATGTAAAAAACCAAGAAGCGTTATTTTAAAAATATATTAAACTGAGGTATCCCATAAGATATTATATTAGAGTTAATTATTAAAAAGAATACATTATATATTAATGAATTGCATAATTACTTTTTGTTTAAACATTTTCTATTTTAAAAAATGGTTGGAACCAAGAGAACCCAAGCCAATAAACCCTATGAGGGATAATGGAATGATATATTAATTGATATCCCTAATTCTATGGGATCTGGAGTTCATAAAATCATGGTAATTATTACCAAGTTATCTCAGGCTATGAATAATAACTTATACAATGTAGAATTTAGTCCATCAACGGAGGAGGAGAAATTATCTATTCAATCTTTAGTACAACAACGATCACCGACATCTATTTGATCTTTTGATCCACTTTTTGTGGAATAGTGGGTAACTCAATGAAGATAATAATATTGGTGATCCATTATTCTAAGAAGTGTAAGGGGAATATAGATATCAATTTTGTAGATAGAGAAGTCTATACATGATGGTAATTAATAAAGAAAAGCAATCTGAAGATGAAATAGAAATGATGGAGTGTGAAGCCTTTACGAAAACATTTCTTTATAATTATTTCCCTAGAACACGTTGAAAAAATATAGTGAGATAATTCAAATATTTGAAGAAAAAGGAAGGTAATCTATAAATACATATGAGGAAAACAAAACATGTATTTCCATATAGTCATAATATATTTTTTAAAAATGACTTAAAATAGATAGATTCTTTTTTAGTTGAAAACTACACCTCTGAAAGGCACTAACTATCCAAGAAATTTGGATTTATGAAGAAGTGGTTCTACGTACTTCCAAAATGAAGAGAGAATTCTCTAACGTCCCGTTATTGTTTCAGGTATTCCTAAACCTTCTTTTGTTAAATAATTGTTATGTTAAATGGGAAAAATGTTTTATTCAGTAAAAGTTATGGTTTTTTAAACACGTCGTGGAATAGTAAAACACCCAATTACTTATTTGGAATATTGAATTAAATATTTTCTAAGTCAAACAATGTGTAAGTATGTATTTCTGAGGTCTACAATGGCTCGCGGAAGATGGAATAAAAATATTAAATATATTATTTTAATCACAGGTAATTTATTTAAAATAATTGAATAACTCAATGATAGTCTATCGTATGAGAAATATGAGCATAATGTTATGTCTGTAATTAAGGGTTTTACCCTAGAAAATATATAAAATTTGTTATCGTCGGTCCTTTAGATGCCTTGCTAGCAAAAATAACCTTTTTAATTTTAATTAATTATTTATTCTTTTTTTAATTAATAAATCAATAATATCACCCAAACGGTGAATTTTATGAGAAATTGGATAACATCATTGGGTCCGGAACAAGGTTTTTATCATAGGTTGGGCATAACATTTATACATAATAGAAGTTTGAGATTATTTTATTATTTTATTTTAAATAATTTAATAATTAAATTTAATTATTAAAAAGAAACTATTCCCACGGTTCAATCACCCCTATCAGCACGCCGAAAAACCATTTTGATGTGTAGGGGGTTAAAAACATTTGGTTTTGGATCTTTCTCAATGATTTCAATTATCAACACATCAATGGGGCGTTTTTAAACATTCTATTGGATGTTGGAAACATTTTGATTCAACGTTCATTAATTGGAAAAAAATATGTGGCTTGTATAATGAAATACCCATTTGTTTATCCAATCGTCCTTGGATGGACCTGTTGAAACCAAGTAGTCATAAATATATTTTGTGAATGACTTTTGGATCTATTTTTGTTCCTCCTCGTCTATGGTCGTCTTCCTCAGCAGTGCGTGAGGGTCAAGCATTGCACATGATAGATAGAATCCAAGTTGACTGTTTTCATAATTCGTTAATTATGTTATTTCATTATTCTATTATTTGTTTTCTCTAAAAAAAAAATTCAAAAAATTATCAAGATATAATTTATAAAATTATAACAAGATAAATTATAAAATTATAAAATATAAATTTCCTAAAATTGTGAAATGTTTTTGATTAATATTATGAATAAACAAAAATAATAATTGAATATTTCATCAAATTTTTTAAATGGATAATTGTTTAAAATTATAAAATGATAATTGTTTAAATTATCAAATGATAATAAATTATAAAAATATATATGTGTGTGTCTATGTATATAGATATATATATTTATATATGTATATTTTGATAGAAAAACATTGGAAAATTTATGAAAATAACCTAATGATAAACACATGTTTTTATACACATATATTTTTTATTGAAGATTTTTTCATAGTATTATCGAAGGATAATTAATAATTTTATCAAGCGATTATTTTTTTGAATATTACTAAGGTATATTTATAAATAATAATCATGAGAAGATTAAGATAATTGTAAGTGAAAGACGATAATTATTCTGGTTTTCAAAATATATAAATATTTTCTCATAATTACTTTGGATGTTAGGTTAATTTTATGAAATATATAATTATCAATGTTTATTACAAGATTTGTTGAAGGATAATTTTAAATGCATGTGTTGACAGAAAATGTTAATCTAGATATTATCTACAAGAGAGAAAATGATATCACATGTCATATTTTAATTCCTTGTGAAATAAAATAGATGTTTTGGTTCTAAGAACCCTTGAAAAATATCAAGATTTTGTAAGTAGAAGCTTACACTAATATGACAGTGATGAGGTTTATTGTACCACACAGTGTGGTTTATCTTTGCCACTTACATTGACGACCATGATGTAGGTGGTCCCATCCTGATTTTCAAAATCGATTTCCATCGATTTGCCTGATTTATTTCAATTCCATATTTTAATTCAAATGAATAATCTTGCTTCGAATTTCATTGATAAAAACACAATTAAAATGTATTGGTGGATTTGAAATGGTTTTGCAACCTAAATTTGGAAAACACCAAATTCTATTGTATTGGGGTGGGTTTATCGAATTGGATGATTTAAATTGTTAAATTTAAATTATGGATTTTAGGGAAATGTTTTCGATTAAAATTTTGAATTCAATTATGGAAATTAATTTCAAAAAGTATGGAATAAGCATTGAATGGATTTCAAACTCATTAAAAGGGATTAAAATGATTTTATAGAAACCCAGTGGTTTTATCTTGTGAAAAGAGACATGTTTTTTAATAAAACTTATTTTCATTTTAAATGGAAAGGAATTTGAAATTTTGAAATGGAAGAATGGGATTTTTCATATTATTAAGAATTCTTGAAACAATTATCCCATCATGTAAGAGTGCATTAAATACATAGGTTGTTAGTGAGTTATATGGATACCCTCTACACTATGAAAACATTCTAAAACATACATATGGAAGGTCACATCCCTGATGGGTTGGTGAAAAGTATACTTTGGGTAGTATAATAGGGACATGTGTATACAAATTTTTTTGAGTTCACATAGAGAGTGTGGAATCATACAGCTGGTTAATACTATCGAGCCTTTTGGGGGATGAGCATGTTACTCGCCTGTTTATTTATATTTTAGATATAAATGCATACCAATTCTTTGTGAATATGCATTACCTTCTTTAAAATTTTATATAAACTATTTTATATAAATTTTTAACTTAATCCATTGTTTAAGAAATATTACATCTCTTGTAATGTAAATCCTTAACATTGATTGTATTTTACATCATTTTAAAAATGTATATCATTTTTGTATAATTATAATTTTAAATTTCGAAACCTATTTACTTTAAAAATTGAAATATTTTATTATAAAAATTTATATTTTCCATCTGTTATGGAATAATTACTTTGATCTTACTGGTATTAGGCTCACACTATAATTTTGTCTTCGGGTCTTTGTAGACATTCTCAATCTAGGCTCTATCAAAGGGAAGGGATCTCAAAAAGGTGGATCCAGTAGCTGAAATTTTAACATGGTGATTTGTGTTTGTTTGGAAATTTGGGATGTTTTCATGTTTAGTAAATTGGGTTGTCATACATTGGATATATGCCTCATTGTATTATGGTACCTTACTACGAGTGGAGTTTTTCTTTTGATATGAATACCTCTTTGTTTTTCTTTTTCCTCTTAATTCTTGTAGAATAAATCATTCCCACTTATATATTTTACGATTCCTGGTGATAGTATTTGAACATTGGGGATCAATAATTTCATTAGGGTTATATAATGGTCTGCTTTCTTATTGGGTTAACAGGGTACTTAGGCTGGTTTGTGACAAATTTTTATCAGATTGGAGTTTGACTTTTTTCTAGAATTAAGTATAAAACACTAAAATCCTGTCGAGACTGAGGAGGTAGTTGTGATTGAGTGCTTGTCCATATCTCACCACACTAAACCTTATTTCAACAGCGGTGGTTATGGAAATATGTCTCAAGGAGTAGTTCCAGTCTTCTCCCTATTGTGATTTGGAAAGAGTGTAATCCAAATACTGTTTGTTCCTTCTGAAGAGAATAATTTTTCCCATTACTTAGTATGAATTGTAATAAAATGTCATCATGATGAATACTGATGTTGCATAACATTATTACCCTGAGAAGATGTGGAAATCCAATCCAGGAGGAGGCTTTTTTTGAACCTCATCAAGTAAAACATGTTGTGGATCCAAATCTAGTAGAGGTGAGCGTGCATACTCTACAAGATTTGGGGCAGGCACCATAACCAATCCTCATTTAGGCTTCAGTTGTGAATCCTTAAGTTAATGTTATATGATATCATTCTCTGGATTTTATTCACCTGTAACCACCTTTTTTCAATGGCACCACATATCATCAACATGCTAAGGAATGGTTGGGAAGGATATAATGTTTTTTGAGTTTATAGAGACACCAAACGAGATAAAGGTGATGTGTTACAACTTCATGTTAGGGGGACCATGTAGGAGATGGTGGGATATGACACTGACACAAATAAACATAGGGACATAGAGTGGAATGATATCAAGGCTCTTTTCACTTTCAACTTCAATCCAGATTCAATGGTGTTGGACATGGATTTTGAGTTTTTTATGCTTTGAGTAGGCCGATAGAACTGTGGCTCCTGCAGATGTTTTGGGCACTTATAGATGTTCTACCACAATATTGAAACTCAACATAATTTCATGAGATCATCAGAACCATCAAAAATGCGGGGAAAGAAAATTATTATTGTAAAAAAGAGTTATAGACACATGTATTCAGAACAAAGATTCTCCATATAGTAGAAGAGTCTCTAGAGGATGTTGATATCAGTCCAGCGACTATGGTTTGTATCATTACTATAGCTTTGTCTTTAGGGGTATCTCTATTTGATACAGATTATTCTCACTCACTTTTAAACCCAATGCGCTAATATTCTTAACCTTCCATTAGATATTTTATCTTTTGCAATGGATATTACTACAATCATTGGGTGCAAAGACATAACAGAGTTTCTATAGTCCCACTTTTGTCTTCTGTCTATCAGATGCGAGATTTCATAGAGTTTTCTGGTTCTTGATATGGAATCTATTGAATTCATATTTGGGATAGAATGTATCATTGGGAATAAATCATTGATTTATTGTCATCTTTTAAGGGTATACAATAACACACCTAGTTTTTTGTCATTTGTCTTTTTTAGAGAATGGGATAAAAGGTCGAGCAGAGCCATAACTTCTTATCCATATTTGGGGAAGGTAATATTAGTGTTTTCTTTTTATTTGGAGCAGTGATATCTCTCTAGTTGTTGTAGAGTTTCCCATCTTGTTTACTTCGAATTTTTTTTGTTTACCAACAATAAGAAAGGTCGAATTTTACATTGAATTGATGCCTAGTACTCAACTAGTTTCTTTTCCCTCTTACAAATTAGATCCATTTAAACAGAAAGAACTAATTACCTAGTTGGATAATCTTCTTAGGAAAGCCATTATTCACCCAATTGTGTTTCCTTGGGTAGCATCAGTTATCTCTTCCCTAAAAGCAGATGTTCTTCGACATATTCTCTTCTCAAAATGATTCTTTAGGAACATAATCTCATTGATGAATTCCATAAGAATTAGAGATTATCTTAATGGTGGGGATACTAATACATAGTGGTCATTCTCTAAATAGGTTTTTATGTGTTATAAGAACTATTATTTTGCACCGTCATTGTCATAGAAGGCTATAATATGGTATTTCAATAATTTCAAATGTGTTGTGCCCCCAAGAAGCACTAAGAAATTCTATGAAATGAATTAGTGGTTTTGGGGATCATATATTCTTGAAGGTTTCACCCAAATTGGGTCATCAATGGATTGGGAGGAAAGGAGAGTTTTCTATTTATTTTGTTGGTTCTTTTGAGGTTATTGATTAGTTTGGGAATTTTGTTTACCTTTTAGCACTTCCACCACAACAATCGTCTTTACATAATGTGTTTCATGAATCTTAGATTAAAAATCATTTATCCAACCCATCTCATGTTCTGAGTTGCCGTGGTCTTTACAAGGAACCTATTTATCTATAACTAAATGACCAATCAATATTGTTGATTCTGATACCAAGTAACTTCATCATAGGATGAAACCTCTAGGGAATATGATATGGTAGAAGGGTTATAATTCTAATGAGATGTGAAATATGGAGGAACTTAGGAGAGAACAATGGACTTGTCTTTTTAAGATGGGGGGTTCTTCATAGGCTTTCTGGGGACATAATGTTCATATGGTGGGGAGGTTGTGACATCATGTTACTGTTTTATGTATTCCAAATCCTTATTGAGTTAAATTGTTATTATGATAAATGGGGAAAATGGTTTATCTATGACATTTTTTGATTTTGTTATACAGGGAACAGAATGGTCAAACACCCAATAAATACTCTAGAAAATTCAATAGAATATTTTATGAGTTAAACACTGAATAAGTATTAGTTTCAGAGTTTTTCAAAGCCTTTAGGAGGATATAATAAAAATATTAAATATATTATTTTACGAATTGGAAATTTATTGAAAATAATTGAATAACTCCAAAATGGTCCATCGTATCAGAAATCTGAGCATACTTTTATGTTTGGAATGAGGGGTTTACCCTAGTAAGGGCATAACATTTTTTAGCATCAGGTGTTTTGATTCCTCACTCTCAAAACCAATAATATTTAGTTTAATTAATTATGTATTCCTATTTTTAATTAATAAATCATTATTATATCTTATTCAGTGCATCCTTTGAGAAATTTGAGGCACCCATGGGGTCCTAAACAGGGGGTTTACCCTAGGTAAGGCATAACATTCATACTTAATAGATGTTTAAGTTTTTTACGTTGAATAATTAATTTATTTAATTTAATTATAAAAAATAAACGGTTTTCACTCTCCAATCCGCCCAAACAGCGTGCCAAAATTTCACTTTCATGCATAGGGGGTTTCAAAACCTTCAGTTTTGGATTTTTTTCAACTGTTTCAATTATCAACACATTATTGGGGTATTTTTAAAATATCAATGTATGGTCGAACCATTTTGATTTAAGAATCATTAATTGGAAAAAAAAATGTGGCATGGGTATTGGAATACCCATTTGATTATATTTTTATCCTTGGTTGGCCTTATTGAAACCAAGCCATTGTAGATCTCTTTTATACATGACTAGGGGACCTATTTTTGTTCTTCCTCTTCAGTGATTGTCTTCATCAGCAATGTGTGAGGATTGAGCATTGTGACTATGAGAGAGAGTAAAGGTGATTGTTTTTTAATTCTTTTTTTAAATTATTTCTTTATTATATTCATTATTTTAAAAACAATTTTCACAATGGTATCAAGTGATGATTTATAAAATTAATAGGGGACAATTTATAAAATTATCGAATACAAATGGCATAAAATTATGAAAAAATTATTGAATAATAATTTGGAAAACCCCAAATTATAAATGAAAATTTTCACAAATTATTGAAATGGATTATTATTAAAAATAATCAAATGATAATTTTTTGAATTATTAAAATATAATAAAATATCAAAATATACATGTGTGTGTTTGTGTCTATACATATATATATATAAATATATTGATAAATACACATGAGATAATTTATTAAAATTATCTAATGATAAACACTTTTTTTATCAACAAAGGGTTTTCCTAGATGACTTTTTCATTGAATTATCTAAGGATAATTATTAATATTATCATGAAATATTTTTTTACAAAATTAAAAAATTATATCTAAAATTAATTATCACGAAATGATTATGATAATTGTAACAACAAGATAATAATTCTTATGATTATGAAAAGGGATATATATATTTTCTCATAATTACTTTGGATGTTAGGATAATTTTATTAAATTAAAAATTATCAATGTGTAATTATATAAAAATATGATGGTTAATTTCAAAAAAAAATATGTTGACATTAAATGATAGTACATATGTTATCCAAGAGATGGAAATGATATTACATGTGATATTTTAATTTCCTGTCAAATAAAACAGATGTTTTGGTTCTAGGAACCCTTGAAAAATGTAAACCATTCTGTATATACCCTTATAGTAATATGGCTGTGAGGTGGTGTATTGGACCACACAGGGTGGTCTATCATTGCCACTAACATTTACGACATTGAGGTATGTGGTTTCGTTCCAATTTGAAAAATTTATTACCATTGAATTGTATAATTTATTTTAATTACTGATTAAAATTCAAATGCTTAATCTATTTTTGAATTTCTTTGATACAAACAAAATTCTAATTAATTGGAGGATTTGAAATGGTTTTGGCATTAAAATTTAAAAACCCTCAATTCTATTGAAATAGTGTGGGTTTACAGAATTTGATGATTTAAATTGATGAATTTAAATTACGGGTTTGGTGGAAATGTGTTCAAATAAAATTATGAATTTAATTGTAGAAAATAATTGCGAAAAGGATGGAATTTGTTTCTAATGGATTTCAAACTCATGAAAATAGTTTCATATTATATTATATAAACCCAGTGGCTTGATATTGTGAAAAATCATGTTTTTTTAAAAAGTCCAGTTTTGGTTTTAAATAGAATCTAATTGGAATTTGTTGAAATAGAATAATGGGATTGATCATATTCTTAAGAAATCAAAAAACATTACACCCATCATATAAGGGCGCATGGATGCCTTAGGTAGTTAGTTAGTAATTTTGATACACTAAACACTATGACAACATTTTAAAACATACTTGTGGCGGTTCACATTCCTAATGGTTTGGTGACAAGTCTCCATTGGCCAGTTTTATAGGGACCTATGTATACACATTTTCTTTAGTTCACATAGAGAGTGTGGAATCCTATAGCTGGTTAATACTATAGAATATTTTGGAAGATGACCATGGTGCTCACTTGTTTAATTATATTTGATATATAAATGTACATTTTTTTGGAACTCCATTACATGCCCACTGAATTTATTTAAATTATTTTATATAAATATTTTACTCAATATTTTTTTTTGAAATATTTAATCTATTGTAATGTAAATCCTGTAAATTGAATGTGTTTTCAATAATTTTGAAAATGTATAGCATGTTTTCTATAAATTTGATTTTGAATTTCCAAACCTATTTATTTTGTATAATTAATGATTTTATTTGGAAAATAGTCATTTTTAATCTATTATGGAATCAATGGTGGTATCCTAATAGGATTAAATTCACATAATAATTTTTCCATCAGGAGTTTTTAGACTTTCTCCATCCATGCAAGAGAAAATGGAAGAGATATATTAGAGGTGGATCCATCTTTTTATCACTGTACTTGTTGAGTTATGCCCTTAGTGAAATTGGGGATGTTTTCTTGTTTTGTAATTTTGGATGTAGTACTCTGGCTTTTTGGATATTTGTATTTTAGTACCATACTCATAGTGGATATATCTTATGATATGAATATTTCTTTATTTTTCTTTTGATTCCGCATTCTTGTGGTAAAAATAGTTCCCACTAGTATATTGTATGATGCTTGGTCGTAGTCATTGACCACTGTGGATCAGGAATTCCCTCCAGGGTATTTTAGGAATGGATGAGTTTTTAGGTTACCAGGGTACTCGAGCTGGTTCTTGACAAAATGGTATTAGAGGGAGTTTGAGCTTTGGTCTTGAAGTCAGTATACATTTGTGAAGTCTTATCAGGACTTATGAGGCAGTTTCAATTGAGTACCTCACCAGCTATCACTTCAATGAATCGTAATTTTCCATGGGTGGTTAGGGAATGACGTCATGAGGTGTTTTTCCTGTATTTTCCATTATGTGATTTAAATATTCTGAAATCCAAATCTTGGTCTATTCTTCTGTGGGGAATAATTTTTCTCCTTACTCAGTCTGAGAGTTAATCTAATGTCATCCTGTTGAATGTTGATGTTTTGTATTATTATTCCCCTGAGAAGACATGAAAATATGATCATTGATGAGGCTATTATTGAACCTCAGTGAGTGAATCATGTTGTGGATCTGAATCATGCTGAGGTGATCATGCATAATGTCAATGCTTTGGGGCAGGCACCAACACCAATCCTCGTTCAGGTTCTAGTGTGGATCCTTAGGGAGATGTTCTTTGATATCATTCTTAGGATTTTATTCTCCAATAACCATCCAATTTCATGGGTGCCACCAATCCTCAACATGCTGAGGAATAATTGGTCTGGATATAATGCCTGTTTTAGATCTTGGAGACACTAAACAATATCATGGTGAAGTGTTCCACCTTTGTGTAGGGGTAACCAAGCAAGAGATGGTTGGATAAAATAGTGACCAAAAAGAAACAATGGGGATTACAGTGAAAGGAATTCAAGGTTCCTTTCACTGGACAACTCTATCCAGATTTAATAGTTTTGGCCACAACATTGGAGTTTTTCAAGCTTGGGTAGGCCAACAGAAATGTGGCTCTTGCAGATGATTATGGAGCTTACAGAAGTTCGGCCACAACTTTTCCACTCCATATAACAACACTTCACCATCAAGAAATTCAAAAGCTATTGAAAAACCAAATTCTTCACATAAAAAAGAGATCCAACCACATTCAGTTAGAACAAAAAAATTTCATGCAAAGGAAGAGGCTCAATAGGAAGCTGAAATAGGTCCATCTATTGTGATATGTATTATAACTATAGATTCTTATTTAGTTAGTACTCTATTTGATACTGGTGCATCTCACTCATTTTTTTCAACCAATACTACTAGTCTTATTAATCATTATATGTATCCTTTCTCTTGTGAAATGGATGTTACTAAACCCCTTGGGTGTAAAGAGAGATCATTGTTTTCATAGTCTTGCTTGTGTCTTCTCTTTATCAGATGTCAATCCTTCTTGGACATTTCTGGTTCTTGATATGGAATCTCTTGACAACATATTCAGGATGAATTAGATCATTATAAATAAAGCATATATTGATGGCTATAATCGAAGGGTATACTATTCCAAACCAAGTGGTGTGTCTCTTTTCATTCAAGGAGATTGGGACACTCAGTTGAGTAGTGCCAGACCTTCTTATCCAGAGTTGGTGAAGGTAATATTAGTTTTCTCTTTTGATTTATAGTAGCAAACTCCCTCCTGTTGTCATCAAGTTTCCCAATTTATTTCATTCTTATATTTATGGTTTACCATCGGTAAGAAATGTTGAGTTTTCAATTTACTTGATTCTAGGTAATCAACATGTTTCTTTTCCCTCTTACCAAAATAGATCTAAATAAATATATTGAAATAAGTTCCCAAGTTGATGATCTTCATGGGAAATCAATTATTCACCAAAGTGTGTCACCTTGGGTGATACTGGTTCATTCCCCCATAAAACTTGATGTTACCTAATTTCTTATATTCTTGCGATGATTCGTTGGGATCATAAGATTATTGATGAATTTCATAAAAAATAGAGTCTCTTTTTATGGTGGGGAGAATAATACCCAGTGGTCATTCTCCAAAGAGTGTGATATTTGTTATAAGAACTGTTATGTTCCACCATTAGAGACAAAAATATATTATAATGGGGGATTGTTAGAATTTCCAATGGGTTGTCCACCTAGGAATCAAAAATATGTTCTATGACTTAATGTAGTAGGCCTAGTGACCGAGTATTATTTATGGTTTCAACGATGTAGCGTCATTTCCTTCTTGGGTGGAATATGAAGCGTTATATTTATTTTTTTGGGATCATTTGTTGTTGTTGATTAGGTGAATAAAGATGTTTTCCATTTATCACTACCACAACAACTGATGTCATTACATAATTTGTTTCATGAATCTCATCTTTGAAATTATTTATCCAACACATATAATGTTCCAAGTTGGCGTGATCTGGAAGGGGAACCAGGTTTATCTATAACTGAATGACCATTCATAGTTGTTGATTTTATGACCATGGTACTTCATGGGAGGATGACACATCTGGTCGGTATGATATGGATGCATGGTTCTAATTCTCATGAGAAATGAGAGAAGGATCTACTTATGAGATAACGAATGACTACTATTTTTAACATGGAGGCTTCTTCATGGGATTTATAGGGATAGAAAGTTCCTATGGTGGGGAGGTTGTAAAATCTCATTACTATTTCAAGTATTCCTAAACCTTCTTGTGTTAAATTATTATTATGTTAAATTGAAAAAAAATGGTTTATTAGTGAAAAGTTTCATTTTTGTTCAAAACAAAAGAGAATGCTAAAATGACAAATTAATACTCTAGAATATTCGATTAAATATTTTATGAGTTTTACACTGAGTATGTATGAGTTTCACAAGTCTGAAAAGGCTTGGGGAGGACAAAATAAAAATATTAAATACATTATTTTAGACATAGGTAGTTTATTAACAATAATTAAATAACTAAAAAATAGTCGGTTGTATGTGAAATCTGAGCATATTGTTCTGTTTGGAATGTGTGGTTTACCTTAGAAAAAGTATAAAATTTGTTAGCAGCAAGCGTTTGGATGGCTCAATCAAAAAATAATGTTTTTTATTTTATTTAATTATTTTTCCATTTTCAAATTAATAAATCATTACTATCTCTCAAAATATGTATTCTATGATAAATCTGAGAGCACCATTGGGTCTGGAATGGGGTTTTTACATTAAGAAGGGATACCATTTAATCTTAATGGATGTTTCAGATTATTTTAATTTTTTGTTAAATAATTAATAAAATTAATTTTATTATTAAAATGAAATGCTTTTCCCTATTACTTCACACCTATTATCATTCCCAAATTACATTTTTATGCATATGTGGTTTCAAATCCATTGGTTCGGGATCATTTTCAAGGGTTTCAATTATCAAAACATTAAGGGGGTGTTTTTAAACATTTCATTTGTTTTTGGAAACATTGTGATTCAATGATGATTAATTGAAAAAAAATATGCAATGTGGGTACTGAAATATGAATTTGTTTATCTATTCATCCTTGGATGGCCATGTTGAGACCATGTAGTCATGAATCGCTTTTTTTCGTGACCGTTGGATCTATTTTTGTTCATCCTCCTCGTTGATCTTCTTCCTCATCGGTCTGTGAGGGTTGTGCATTGTTCCTATGAGAAAGAGTCTAATGTGATTGTTTTTTTAATTATTTTATTAAATTATTTATCTATTATATTATTTATTTTCCACAAGAAAAAAATAAATATCACAAAGTAATCAAGAGTTAATTTATAAAATATTAATGGATAATTTATAAAAGTTTCAAAAAGAAGTTTCCTAAAATTAAAAAAACAATTGTTGAATAATAATTTGATAATAACCAAATTATAAATGTATATTTCATCAATTTATTGAAATGTATAATTGTTTAAAATCATCAAATGATAATTTTTCGAATTATCAAAATATAATGAATTAACAAAAGATGGTGAATTATCAAAAGAATATATACTTTTTTCTTTGTGTGTACACACCCACACAAGCACATATATGTATTGATAAACACGCATGAGATAATTTATTAACATTATCTAATGATAAACACATATTTTTCTCGAAGGTTTATTCTAATAGATGAATTTTTCAATGAGTTATCGAAGGATAATTACAAAAATTATCAAGCAATTTATTACCAAAATTACAAAAGGATTGAGATAAATAATTGTCTTGAGATGATTACGATAATTTTAACAACAAGATGATAATTATTCGGATTATCAAAAGTGATATATATATTTTCTCATAATTACATTGGATATTAAGATAATTTTTTAAATATTAAAGTATAAACTTGTAATTACATGAACTTTTGAAGGGTAATTTCAACCACAAACGTTGAAATAATATGATAATCTAGATATTATCAAGGATAGTTAAAATAATAACCCATTTTATATTTTAATTCATTCTGAAATAAAATACATGTTTTGGTTCTTGGAACCCTTGAAAAAAATAATCCTTTTCTATGTGGAATCTTTCCTTATTATGGTTATGAGGAGGTTTATGAGGAGACACAAGTTGGTTTATTTTTTCCATTCACATCGATGTCCTTTAGGTTGGTGGTTCCATCATGGATTTCGAAGTTGACTGTCAATGTAATTCCTAATTTATTTTAATTTTTGATTTAAATTAAATAGTTTAATATTTATTTCAATTAAATTAATGAAAATACATTTCCAATGAATTGTAGGATTTGAAATTTTTTATTCATAGATATTTAGAAAACACCCAATTCCATTGAATTGGGATGGGTTTATGGATTTGGTTGAATTAAATTGTTGATTTAAAATTATTGATTTCAAGGAATTTTTTTCAATTAAATTGTGGAATTTAATTGTGAAAATAAATTGTGAAAATGATGGAATCATTTTTGAATGGATTTCAAACTCATGAAAATGGATTAAAATTATTTGATTGAATTTCAGTGGTTTTATAGTTTGAATAAGTAATATTTTTGAATAAAACATGTTTTTATTTTAAAATGTATAGGAATTTTAATTTTCGAAATGGATGAATGTGAATGATCATATTTTTAAGATTCCTTAAAATAGTTCCCCAATCATGTAAGGGAGAGTTCAAGATCGAGGTTATTATTGATTTATTTGGATACACTCTACACTACGACTACATTTTAAAACATACATATAGTGGGTCACATTCTGGATAGGTTGGTGAGAAGTCTCATATGGTCAGTTTCATAGGGACATGGGTATACACATTTTTCTGAGTTCACATTGGGAGTGTGGAATCCTATAGCTGGTTAATACAATAGAACCTTTTGGAAGATGACCATGTTGCTTGCCTATTTATTTATATATGAGATAGAAATGTATGCCAATGTTTGTTGGAACTAATTTACATGAATACTTAATTTATATAAAATGTTTTTTATAAATGTTTTACTTAAGTCATTATTTTATAAATAATCCATCTCTTTTAAGGTAAATCCTTAACTTTGAATATATTTTACATCATTTTAAAAATAAATAACATTATTTCAATAAATATGTCTTGGAATTTCCAAACATATATATTTTAAAAATTTAATGATTTTATATAGAAAATATAGATTTGGATTCCATTATAAAATATTATGTGGTATCCAACCTGGCATAGACAGACACAGTACTTTTGCCTTTAGGTATTTTTAAACATTCTCCATCCATGTTCGATCAAAGGGAAGGGATTCCTAGGAGGATGATCCAGCTGTTGAGATTTGGAGATGGAATGTTGTGTCCATAGGGACCTTAGGGATATATTCCTATTTTATACATTTGGTTGTAGTAGATTGGATTTATTCCTATTAGTATTTTGGTACCTTACATCTAGTAGATTTTTCTTTTGATATGCTTAATGATTTTTTTTCATTTTCATCCCCATCTTGTGGCAGAAATCGTTCCCACTTGTATATTCTACAATTCCTAGTGCTAGTCATTGACCCGTAGGGATCAAGAATTCCCGTTTTGTAATTTTAGGACGGTCTCGGTAATCGGGATACTAGGGTACTCTTTCTTGTTCGTGAAAAATTAGTATTATAGAGAGTTTGAGGTTTTTTCTTGAATTCAGTATGCATTTTTGAAATCATGGAAGGACATAGGAGGTAGTTGTGATTGATTTCCTAGCTAGCTCTCACCATAATGAACCTAAAGTCACCAGAGGTGGTTAGGTAATGGCATATAGAGGGGTAGTTCCATTATTTCCACTATAGCGATTTGGATAAATTGAAATCCAAATCCAAGTTATTTCTTTTGTTGAGAATATTTTTTCTTGTTACTCAGTTTAAGTGTTAATATAATGTCTTTATGTTGAATGCTGATGTTGTGTGACATTATTCCCCTAAGAATATGTGAAAATAAGATCTAGGAGGAGGCTACAATCGAGCCTTCGTGAGAAAATCATTCTATTGATCCAAATCTAGTAGGGGTGGTCATGCATACTCTTCAAGCATTGGGTTAGGCACCAAAACCTATCCTCATTCAGGATCCAACTGTGGATCCTCAATGTAAAGTTATTTGATATCATTCTCATGATTTTATTGACCAGTAACCACCCATTTTCAAGGGATTCATTGATCCTAAAAATGATAATGAATGGTTTGGTAGGTTAGAATGTATGTTTGAGTTCATAGAGACACCATGGGTGATCATGGTGATGTGTGACACCTTCATGTTGGGAGGACTAAGAAGGAGATGTTGGGATACGATAATGATGGAAAAGAATCATGAGGGTTTAAAGTGTAAGGACACAGAGTTTTTTTTTCAATGGACACTTCTATACAGATTCAATGGTGTTGTAAAAGGAATTGGAGTTTATCAAGATTGACCAGGCCAACCAAACTATGGCTCATAAAGATGTTTAGGGAACTTGCTGATGTTCAGTCACAACCTTTCCACTCTACATAACAACACGAGATCATCAGGACCATAAAAAACAATGGGGAAATCAAATTCATCATGTACAAAAGATTTATGACTACAAGAATTATGAATAGATTTTATTTACACATTGTATGAGTCCCCAGAGGAACCAGATAAAGGTCCAACAACCGTGATAGGTATCATTACTATAGCTTCATCTTTAGTGATGTCTCTATTTGACACCAGTTTATCTCACTCATTTTTTTAACCCATACTATTACTTATATTAATCTTTATATGGTGTTTTTCTCTTTTGAAATGGATATTACTAATCCCCATGGGTGTAAAGAGGCAACAAATATATCGTAGTCCATCTTGTGTCTTCTCTTTATCAGATGTCAATATTTCTTGTAGTTTTCTGGTTCTTGATATGGAATCTTTGGAATTCATCATCGAGGTGTATTGGTTCATCAGTAATAATATGTTGATTGATTGTTATCTTCGATGGGTCTACCATGCCACACTCATTGGTATTTCTCTTTTCATTCAAGGAGAATGGGACCCATGGTCAAGCTGGTTTGGACCTTATTATCTTGATTTAGGGAAGGTAATATTAGTTTTTACATCCTATTTAGAGTACTGATCTCCCTCTAGTTTTCATAAAGTTTCCCATATTGATTCTTTATGATATTACTGGTTTACAACTGGTAAGAAAGATGAGTTTTCAATTGACATGATGTAAAGTACACAACAATTTTTTCCCACTTACCAAATTGATCCAAATGAATAGTAATAACTAATTTCCCAGTTGCCAGATCCTCTTAATGAAGCCTTTATTCACCCAAGTGTGTCACCTTCTATAGTGCAGGTTCTCTCCACCACAAAAGCTGATATTTACTAACATATTCTCTTCTAGAGATGATTCTTTAAGAACATAATCTTGTTTAAAATTCTCTAGTTATTAGAGACTGTCTTTATGGTGGGGAGACTGATTCCCATTGGTCATTCTCCAAAGAAGACTTTATGTGTTATAAGGGCCATATGCAGCACCGTTATCGATAAGAAAGGATATAATGCGGTATTTCCATAATTTTCAGTGGGTTGTGCCCCCAGGATGCACTAAGACATTCTATGACTTAAAGATGATTTTTTGGTGATAGTGTATTCTTGAAGGTTTCACCCCAGTTGGGTCATTAATGGATTGGGAAGAAATATATGTTTTATTCTTTTTTTGTACGATATTTCTGAGGATTTTGATTAGGTGGGGAATGTTTTTTAAAATTTAGCACTACCACTACAGCTGATGTCATTACATAATGTTTTTCATGTATATTAGCTTCGAATGAATTTATCTATCCCATCTCATGTTTTGAGTTGGGATGATCTTAAAGAGAACCTGTTTTATCTGTGACTCAACGAATAGTAATGGATGTTGATTCTGAGGAAAAGGTACTTCGTGGGAGGATGATACCTCTAGCCTTTAGGATATAGAAGCATGGTTCTAATTCTAATGAGATGTGAGAGAGGGAGACACTGATGAGATAAATGTGGACCTGTATTTTTTATGTGGAGGCTTCTTCATAGGATTTGTAGGGATAAAGAGTTCATATAGTGGGGAGGTTGTAACATCCCATTACTATTTCAGGTATTACTAAACTATAATGTATTAAAATATTATTATGTAAAATCGGAAAAATGGTTTATCAATGAATTGTTTCATTTTTTTAAACACATGATGTATTGGTAAAATGGCCTATTAATACTTCAGAATATTCAATTTAATTTTTTTTGAGTTAAAAACATAGTAATGATGAGTTTCTGAAGACTGAAATTCTTCTAGGAGGATGGAATAAAATTTTTAAATATATTATTTTAAGGTTAATCAATTTATTCAAAATTATTTAATTACTCAAAAATCATCCGTAGAATAAGAAATTTGAACATTCTATTATGTCTTGAATGAGGGTTTTACCCTAGAAATGATATAACATTTGTTATCATCGGGTTTTTGGATTCCTCTCTCAGAAAAATAACCCTTTTTATTTTAATTAATTACATAATCTATTTTTTAATTAATAATTCATTAATATCTCTCATATAGTGTACCCTATGAGAAATCTAAGACCATAGTTGGGTCTATAACATGATGTTTACCCTAAGAGGGGAATAAAATATATACCTAATTGATGATTGATAATGTTTTATTTTTATGCTAAATAATAAATAAAGTTATTTTAATTATTAAAAAGAAATAGTTTTAACTGTTCATTTAACCCTAAAATCACACCCAAAATCCATTTTCATGAATTGGGGTTTTCAAAACCTTTGGTTTTGTATCAATTTCAACTATTTCAATTATAATCAAAATAATTGGTTGTTTTGAAACATTTTTTTGGATGTTGAAAAAATTATGATTCTATGTTCATTAATTGGAAAAACATATGTGGCGTGGAAATTGAAATAATGATTTTTTATTCGTTCATCATTTGTTGGCCTCATTGAAACCAAGTAGCCGTGGATCTATTTTGTACGTTACTAGTGGATATATTTTTGTTCTTTCTCATAAATGATCGTCTTTCTCAGTAGTTTGTGAGGGTTGAACATTGCACCTATAAGAGGGATTCCATAATAATTTGTATTAATTTTTTTATTAAAGTATTTATTTATTCTATTATTTATTTTCTCAAAAAACAAAAAATTGTCAAAAAGTTATCAGGAGATAATTTATAACATTATTATGAGATAATATATAAAATTATCAAGTATAAATTTCCTAAAATTAAGAAAAAATTGTTGAATAATAATTTTAAAAATCCCAAATTATAAATACATATTTCATCAAATTATTAAAATCGATAATTGTTTAAAATTGTCAAATGAAATTTTATTGAATTATAAATTGATAATGAATTATCAAAAATATATATACATGTGTTTGTGTATATATATACATATATATATATTTAAAAAAGGATATAATTTATTAAAATTATCTAATGATAAAAAGATTTTTTATCGCTGGATATATTTTCTAGATGACATTTTCATTGAAATATAAAAGGATAATTTTCAATTTCAGAATGTAATAATTCTTTACCTAAATTAAAAAAGGATAATTATAAATAATTATCATGAGATTATTATGATAACTATAACTACAATATGATAATTTTTATGATTATCAAAAATATATATATTTTCCCATATTTACATTGGAGGGTAGGATAATATTATTAAAAATAAAATTTAAAATGCGTGCATTGACATAAAATGATAACCCATACATTATCCATGATAGATAAAATGATACCGCATGTGATATTTTAATTACTTGTGAAATAAAATAGATGTTTTGGTTCTAGGAACTTTGAAAAAACAGTAACCATTTGTGTATAGATTCTTACAATTATAAAGTCATGAGGAGGTGTATCGGACCACACAAGGAAGTCTATCATTTCTAATAAAATAAAATACCTTGATGTAGGTTATTCCATCCTAATTTGATAAATCTTTTAGTATAGAATTGCATGATTTTCCCCAATTAATGATTTAAATTAATTTTCTTAATCCTACATTCAATTGATTTTATAAAAACACAATTCAAATGAATTTGATTATTTAAAATGGTTTTGGTAAGGAAATTTGGAAAAACCCCAATTCCATTTAATTATGGAGGGTTTTTGGAATTGGATGATTTAAGTTTCTTAATTTTACTTATTAATTTGATTGAAATTTTTTCAATTAAGTTTTTGAATTTAATTGTGGAAATTAAATTTTAATAGGATGGAATTAGTTTTGAATATATATTAAACTCAGGAAAATGAATTAAAATGATTTTATAGAAACCCAGTGGTTTTATCTTGTGAAAAAACTATTTTTCTTAATAAAACCTATTTTAGTTTTTAATTGAATGGAATTTCCATTTTTGAAATGGAAGAATGATATTGATTGTATTTTTAAGAAGTATTAAAATAATTTACATATCATGTATAAGATCATGAAAGCCTTAGGGAGTTAGGACATTATTTGGATACACTCTATGCCACAACAACATTCTAAAACATACATGCGGTGGATCACATCCCCAATGGGTTGGTGACACATCTCCTTTGGCCAGTTTTATAGGGAGTTGTGTATACACATTTTTCTAAGTTCACATAGAGAGTGTAGAATACTATAGTTGGTCAATACTGTCATACCTTTTGGCAGATAGCCATTTTCTTACTTGTTTATTTATATTTGAGATATAAATGTATTCCAATGTTTGTTGGAACTACAAATCAGGCCTTTATAATTCATATAAATTTTTTATATAAATGTTTTACTTAAGGCATTGTTTAAGAAATATTCCATCTCTTGGTAATGTAAAGCCTATACTATTAATTTATTTTCGACCATTTTGAAAATGTATAACATGGTTTATTTTAATATCATTTTTAATTTATGAAAATATTTCTTTTGAAAATTGAACAATTTTATCTGGAAAATTTATATTTGGGATCTGTTATGGAATATTTGGTGGAATTATACAAGGATTAGGCTCACACCCTAATTTTTCCTTCGGGTGTTTGTAAACATTCTCCTTCCAGGCTCGAGCAATGGGAAGGAATATCTTGGTGGTGGATCATAATATTGGGGTTTGGATATGATCCGTTTTTTCCATAGGGACCTTGGGGATCTTTTCATGTTTATTACATTATGTTGTAGTACTTTGGCATTATGCCTCTTTGTATTTTGGTATCGTATTCCCAGTAGAGTTTTCTTCTGATATGCATACTGCTTTGTTATGCTTTTTCATCCACATTAATGTGGCATAAATCGTTCCCACTTGTATATTGAATGATGCCTGGTGATAGTAGTCGGCCCATGGGAATCAGGAATGCCATTTAAGTTATGTGAGGATCGTCTTAGTTATCAGGTTATCGGGGTACTTGGGATGGTTTGTGACATGTTGATAGAATGGTCTCATGGTTATGAATATAATAAGATATGAATAAAGTTTCATGTTTTTGGGCTATATGAAAAAGGATAAAAGAGGATCTAACTGACCACATGTCATAAATTTGTGAAGAATAATCAAGAGAATTTACCCAAAAGAATAAAGAAATTATTGAAATTTAGGAGAGAATTAAACCATTCTCAGGAATGTCGAAGAGACATGAAGAATATTACCAACATGTTGAACAAAACGAACGTACCTCCAAAGTCTCCACCTATGGTTAAATTGATAAACTATATGTAAAAATTGCATTATTCAAGCCAGTGCACGAAACCATGGGTCCTTGAGGGAAACCACCCTAAATAAACACCAACACCAAAGGACAAAGGGATATCTTATGCCATTACCAATGGTGAAGTAGAAAAGGAATATATATTTTTTGAAGGTACAATTACTATTAACTAAATAAAGGAAACAATTTTATTTGATTCTGGTACTAAACATTCCGTTTTAACTACAAATTTATCTAGAACTATTCAATCTAAGCCCCAATACCTTGAGTAATATAAATATGTAAAAAGATTTAGTGGTTAAATCATTGAAAACCAAGATTAAGACACTTTTACTATTTTAATATGAGATAATATTATTCCAATGTATATCATAATACATCTCTTAGTAGAATTAAACAATATAATTTCCATATATTTCCTTTTTTAAAGATAACACATCAATTGTTCCGAAATGGAACAATATATTCATATTCTAAACCATCCAATGATCATTTTAAAATGGAAGGAAGATCATGGGTATCATTTGGAATATCCCTCAGTAGTGTGGGTGTTTATTCCCAAAGAAAAAGCATTCCCTTCTAAAATGGTTGAGTCAATGTAAGGTATCAACCATTGGGAAATTCCCATTATAAGGGAATGTAATTGACTATTTCTTGAAGAGTTACCCAAAATTCTCTGAGAATATGATCTAGAGTTATCAATATAACATATATATAGAGAAACACCCATATCACAATGTCCGTATAGTATTTCCCAGATTGAAATAGACTTCGTAAAGAATAAGTTGTATAATAATTTGGGAAAATGGTTCGTAGAACCTAGTCCATCAAATTGGGGTGAACCAGTGATCTTCGTAAGAAAATAGGAGAGATCAATGTAGTTGTGTATCAATTAATAGGTGTTAATAAGATCAACAAAAAAAGTATCATATTCCGAGGATTGATGGCTAGTTCAATAAACTTTGAGAAGATCAGTACGTCTCAAAGGTGGATCATTATTCTGGATAACATAAACTAGAGTTGAACATGAAATATATTAAGATGATTACATTCTGTACAAGTTATGGGAACTATATGTTTCAAGTGATTCCATTTGGACATACTAATTCCACTGAAATCATAATTGATTTGGTGAATAATCTTAAGAGACTGTGTTGAATTTTTTTTGGTAGTGTTTATCGAAGAAATTATCAATTACTCCAATAGAAAAGTGGAAAATTGTGAACCAAAAATGATTCTGATGGAATAAGTTATGAAGGGATAATTGTAACCTATGTTCAGTAAGTTTTACTTATAGATGAGTCATGTCACATTCTTGAGGCACATTATCACAACTTATATAATATATGTAGACCCTTAAAAAAGGAAAATTGGGGAATGATGTATGCCCACTTTTTTCATACAAATGTATAGTTTTCTTTAATTAGCAGGGTACTGTTCACATTTTGTGAGAAATTTATAATGAATATCTGTCCTATTATATAAGATAACATGGAATGGGGTAAAGTACTTCTAGTTGAATTATTGTGAGAAGATATTTATAGTTGCCAATAAGAGGCCAATAACTACACCTTCAACCACACTAGCTATAAATGGATAAGGTTTTGTGATATACAGTGATCCTTTAAATGAAATATTGGTTTGTGTAACCAAGAACAATTATAAATTGGTAGCATACACCTTACAATAGTTTACATTCCATTTGTAGAACTACATAGAAATTGATATGGATCTAGAAAATGTGATATATTCTTTGAAATCTAAAGTCTCGCTCTATATAGTGATAAGTGTAAAATATATATTGATCACATTATTATAAAGTATATATTCACATATAAGGTGAAGAATTTTAATTAATAAAGTTGGATAGGGTAAATCAATAACTGTGATTTCTCTATTCTATATCTTCCAGGAAAGGTGAACAAGGATACAAAAGAACATAATAGAAAAGAACATGCTACTCTGTCCATGATACATGATCAGAAAGACCCAATCCTTATAGAAATGAAAAGGAAGGATCTAGAAATCATAATTGTAGGAAATGGATCCTACCATTCCCAAACGAATGTCCAACCATATATCCAAGAAAAGATGATGGAGGAATATAGGGATGATCTAGAGTATCAGAAGTAGGGGAAATTAGTAAATGAAGGTAAGATATATGGTTTCTATATCAATTATGAAGGTGTGATTCGGTTTGGACATGAATTTTTTTTTATTCATCAAATGAGATGAAGAAGGACCCACTGGAAAAAACACATAACTCTATTTCATTATCCACCATGAAATTACCAATGTATTGAATGATATTAAAGTGCATTTCTGGTGGGAAAACATGAAGAATGATATTGTATAGTATATCTCACAGTGTATGTTATGATAGAAATTCATGGAAATGTGACACACATCCAAACAGATGATGCAAAAATTGTATATACCGTCTAGGAAGTGGGAGAATGTCACTATGAACTATTTAATAAGTCTCTTAAAAACATCCAAATGATATAATATGATATGGGTGGTGGTGGATCGACTCACTAGGACTGCCCACATAATTTCTATTTAGAAATATTTTAATATTGAAAAAATATCTAAGATATATGAATAGGATGTGGTGTGTCTATAGAGAGTTCCAATTTCAATCATTTTTTATCATGATCTAATGTTAAAATATAAATTATCGAGATGTATTCAACACTGTTTGACTACTGAATTGATGTTTATCACCATAACATCCCGTCCCTAATGCCAATAAATAGTACCTTGAGCCGGTAGGTCACATGGTATCATGATTATCACCTTAAACACCAAATTTTTATCACTAGTAGTGAGTTCCTAGTGTGTGTACATGGGGAAAATATACCCTCATATTGAAGTGTCGCACAACGGTTGTTTCATATCAGTCAATAGAAAAATTAGTAAATCAAACTGATAGAAGACCAACATGAAATATAGAATTGTATAAAAAAATCCTAAAGTAATAACATATGAAAAAAATTGTCATTTCATGTATATATAAACAAGGAAGATAGGTATATAGAAAACCAATAAAATACATGTATAAAAATACAAAAAAATGACTATCTCTGAATTGCATCACAAGGGATGATCAGTCATTTTCACTATTACTCCTATGCAATAAATAGTCAAACATCACACTGTATCAGATTTTTTTGGATCCCTATATGAATCCATAAAGTTTGTCTAGATACCAAATGTTGGCCCAAACAAGGTTTGAGATAACACTTAGAAGGCCATCAACAACATTGTCTACAAAATTCCTCGTATACGTATAGAAGGATAAATTGGTATGTAATATATCATAGGTATAACATTACTAAAAGTATGGTTTTAAAGAAACATTTAGCCTATCCATCGAAACAAGGATCCCAATGGACCAATAGTAAAATTTCTATATGAAGGGGTAGGTATAAAGAACCCAAGCTGGTCCAATACTATTAGTCTATTACTGAAATAATATACCCGTACCAGGTCAATATATGATAAATATAAAAAATATCTATATAGTCAACTGTAAAAAAATTCAGTGAATATTTTTTAGAAGTAGTAATATAACACCATCATGTCCACACTGTATAACCATGTGCATAATATCTATCAAAAAAACATCATATATACAAAAGTGTTAGGCCTTGTAAGATCCAAACCTTTTATGGAGATGACTCGAACTCTTTTATATGTACTGTTTTTTTTATTCTATGAATATCTCGGTTGGGTTTTAACATGTGATGTTTTTTGCGGAAATTTAATATTATTTAAAGGAATTGGGGAAATGCACTATTGGAGCATGGTTTTCCCAAACCATGAACCTATCTCAACAGACCATGAAAATCCAAATAGTGAATATTAACACAGTTGGTACACAATTTGTAAAATTTTACACCCTCATATTATTAACCATGAAACACTGCTTGGCGAGGCAGAAATTTAGGGTTTACATTTAGGGTAAACCATGTTCCATATATAGGAAACCTTACATGTAGAAATTTAATCCCGTGAAAATTGATTTAAATATTATCTAACCCCTATAATATATCCATAAATATCTTAGATCAACCCTAAATCAATTTATAGCATTTCTTGAGGCCCCAAGAAGAATTAAGTAGCATTACAACATCAATTTTTTTTTAATAAATGACCCATGAATGGATTTGAACCTCTATCAATATGTGGTTTCTTGTCGATTATATTTGCTACTCACATATCCCTTACTATATAAAGTAGGATTAATTGCCTCTATTGATTATTTTTATAGATATTGGTTTTAAAAGATGGTGATTATTTTGACAAGGCATCTAGTTTTTGGATCAAGATCCCATTATTTTTTTTGGTCATTGTTGTTCTGTATCAATTGTGGATTTCTATTGGCAAGTTTCATCATGTGATCATGATTTAGGTGGTATAAATTTAAATTCCAATAGTCACGATTTAATTATTCATATGTAATTATGAAATTTCAACATCCATGATTGGGAAATTGAATTAATGACTGAATTTATTTAATTTAATTTCTATGTGATAATCATTCAGGTTATATTTGGGAAATTAAAATTTTTGGAATTGGATTAATTAAATGATTTTTTAATTATTAGAATATTTTGATAGTAAAATTTATGGTAAAATGGGATTGAGTAATTGGTCAATTAATGTTATTTTGGAATAATTGAAAATGAGTTTTATGAGATGGCTGGCTTAAACTAATTGGGTTAATTGGTTAGATGAATAAATGTGGAAAAATGGTTTCATGGTGAATTATTTATATTATTAAGTGTCTTTAAAGTGATTAACCAAGATTTTATTGATAATTTAATTTATACCACATGACTAGAATGTTGGAAGAAAGGGTTAGTGCTTCATAACCATGATGTCTATGAAATTGTGATATGTGAGATATTGTGATACTTGTGTTTTTTAATTTATGTCTGTGTTACATGGACTGATGCTTCGAAATCCCATATATGATTGACTGATATAAGTGTGTGGGTCATGGACTCATGCTTCAAAATAATATTGTGAGTAATGGTTTGTGGGAAAAAATTTGATGATTCAAATACTGATGGGGATCTAGACACGGTGTTCTAGGCCCAAAACGTTGGCATTGGACTATGGTTGAAATTGGCTATAAAATGAATTGAATTGAAATGATAATCGATAACCATTGTATTGGGATATGTGATATCCCTTGGGGATTTTTTAGACTACATCATAAGATGAATAATGTATTTATAGTTTGGGTGTACATAAGAACATTAGAATTATGTGTTTAATTAAAGGATGATTTGAAACGTGATAAATGTTTACTTATGCATGGTACATGATTATTTATTCAACTGCCTTCACTATTACTAATTGGATATTGTTTTGGATGTCATTGGTTGTGTCTTATGGAGTTTATCTCACACCCTACTAAGGATTCCTAATCAATACCTGAATAAACATCATGATTACATGACATGATATGGGGAAGATACCAATGTTAGATGGCCAAGTCTCCTTGGATCCTAGATGTTAAAACCATGTTTTTTTAAGACCCGCTTTGGAGTTTTCAGTGTCATTATTTTGGGTTTTTTATTTTGGAACTTTATTGTTATTATGACATGACATATCTATATTTTTAGTCTGGTTATTATATTCATGATTTGGTGAATCATGTGCTTTTAGTTTTATTTAGTAATGGAATTTAATTTATTTATTCAGTTGGCTATTGTTTATTTAGTTAATATATGGGTAACATTGAAAAAGAGGTTACAATTGACCCTAGATCAATATTAGACCCCCACTACTAGTTAGTATCCTCTGGAATATAGGGAGGCATGCATGAGGTCATGTGACTGACCGACCTGAGGCACCTGGGTGTGGCATCCATGCTAGGAAGTCACAATGTTTTATAAAATGAGGTTTTATTTTCCTTCCATTTTTTCCTGCTATTGGGGAATGGTGGACATAATAATTGGATGAGTTAGCCCATGTTTAAGATCATTTCCATGGGTGTTTCTAACCCATCCACTAGGCTAAAAGACAAGTACATAAGGTTGGATTGCTCTTATTGATGTGTGTTGTTATATATGGATGTTATTTCACCTCATGTGATGAAATTGTTATACGATGTGATAATTGTTTATGAGATTTGACTCATATCCCTATATGGAATGAAGTAGATTATGCATGAATCAATCTGGAATGTCATGAATTATTTTGACATAAATCATTTTTACAAATGAAAGGAAAATAAGATTATGGGTAATATTTTGAAATTGAAATTCCATTCCTTTCATGGGATATTTAACTAAAAATGGTTCCCGATATAGAATTCAATATTGTAAAATGATGAACAATTGAGAAAATGGGTGTTTAATGATGAAATTGAAAAATGAGAATTTGTTTACCCTTTTGTAAACTAAGACCTAGACGAGGGGTGGTTACAAGTGGTGATAGTGACTTGGTTTTGATTATGTGGAGGGGTTTTGGGGAATGAATTTTTATGGATTATTGTAAATCCATTTTATGTGTATCTATTAATGTTATGTTATGCATATTGAGATGTTTGTTTTACATTGTAGAGACATTCCTCTACAATTATGCTTGTAAACATGATGACATGTGGTTATGGATGGAGATGATCCACTAAGAGTGGAACCAGAGGCACCAATAGTGCTGGCTGTGGATGTAAAAGAGCTGTTCCATTATAATTTCACTTGGTTTATGTATTTATGGAAAGAGACCCATGGTAGGATGTGAATAGTATGTCTGACCTGACATAAGTGTTTCAATTGCAAAACCCTCTGATGATTAACATAGAGGGTGGTCTTGTGGAAGTTGAGTTATGGATTGAGTCTATCCAGAAGATATATTAAATCATGGTGACTCATTCTAAGAAAGAATCAAATTGTATCCCTATATGTTTAATGTTTTGGTGAAGCATCATTAGCACATCGAATCTCAAGATAGAAAAATTTAGAGTATGGTGTGGAATGAAATTTATAAGAACTTCTTGGATCAATTTTAGACTAAAAAACTCAATAAGGAGAGAGTGGAATAATTCTTGACGTCGAATAAAGAGAGTGTATCTATTATGGGCTATACTAGATGGTTTAAAAATATGTGGTTCTTTTTCTATTGTTAGATATAATGATGATATGGATGTGAAATGATTTTAGGATGGGCCTAAAAGGGTAGTGAATATCTTCTAGATGAAAACGTTTTCATCGGTTGTGAATTAGGATCTCATTTCTAAGGGTAATGTGAAGGATTATTCTAGTGGAGGATAGGTGGATTCCACTATATGGTCAGGAGGTACAAATTTTGGATGTATGAAGTATCACTATGATAATATTTTCTATAGTAGTGGAAAGAAGACTGGCTAGGGGTTAGGGTCTATTAGATAGTATCTTACTTGAGTGACATGTTCCCAATGTGGTATTTTGGGTCACATTAATTGAATGTTCCCCGACCACTAGAAGTGTTCCACACGAATTGCAATATGGTACATCTAAAGAGGTTCTGCAGGAACCCATAACTGATAGGTAGTGATGGATTAGATAGATAGAACCAGAGTATGGGAAGGGGGGATTTTATAGTGTACCAATTAGGTAGTTATAGTTCCAACAACCATGGTAGTTGATGCATTAGATGTGGTAATTCTAGGAATGAGGTCCATATAAGAAGGATGGTGCAACTCATGGGACCTAGAAAACATCATTGGAAACCAGAAGAGGATAATTTCATGGAGTTCAGCATACACTTCTGGATAGTGAGGATGTATTGTCGATAGTTATATTTACTATTATTTTAGATTATATACTTTATAGTGGATACGTTTATTCTACATCATCTAATTATTTTATATCTTCACAATATGTGAATGATATGAGTCTGGTATTGGATTTTATGAGTGGTTTTATGAGGATCGATATACCATTAAAAGTATGGTCGAGAGACATCTGTTTGTCTGTGAGGTGTTATCTCAAGACAAGAGAGTATCATTTCAGTTGAGATCCTTATAGACATGATTTTTGTGTATTTGACCTAATCATGGGAATGGATATGTTAGTGTATTACTAATACCACAATTATTTATTTATAAGGTTAGTAAATTTTACGAATCCTGAGGATAGAAATTATATTCTTCATGGAGAGTGGGATATGAAGGCAGGTCATGTAGGTCCAGTTCACCAGAAAATTGGGCAGCTTATCTCCCAGGTTGTATTTTCCTTGATGGATGACATGGGGTAATTTAATATTTCTTTCCCCCCATAGTGAGTACGTTCAAGGATGTTTTTCATGAGAATATTTGAGGGCTTCCACCTCAGAGATATGTGGTTTTTAAAATTGACAACATTTCTAGAGTTGATCAAGTTTTAATTCCACCATATATAATGCGACCAACTAAGCATCAAGATCTTAATAATCAACTATAAGAGTTGATGGTTAATGGGTTCATCCATCTGAGTATGTCACCATGGGGTTCACCAATTTTTCTTTCTACGAACACTGACTTTATTCTGAGCTTATGTGATGATTATAGGAAGATGAACCACATGATTATGAAGAAATAGTATCCTCTTCCGTGTATCGTTGACATTTTTGACCATTGAAGAGGATCCTGTGTTTTCATTAAGATTGAACTAAGAATAAGGTATCATCAGTAGATATTTATATCTTTTAATATACTGTGTACATCGTTCAGAAGAAGTTATGACATTTAATAGTTTTTCATGATTCCATTCAGGATGAAAAATGCAGTAGAAATGTTTATATTCTGGATGAATTGAATATTACACATGTACCTAGATCAATTTATGGATGTATTTTTAGTTGAAATCATGTTCTACTCCAAAGATCATGATGATCATGTGAAACATCTTGACATAATTCCAAGTACACTAAGAAATAATCAAATATATGCCAAGATGTCTATGTGAAAATTTTGATTGAAATTTTACACTTCTTGGGTCAAATCATTTAAGAGTAATGTGTGTCAGGGGGGCCAAATAAATACCAGGGAGTGGTTTTTTTGGAAAATCCCAACAATGTTTTTGATATTTTCAGTTTTTTGGGATTGGAATGTTATTATATGAGATTCATCTAGAAATTTTCCAATTTTACAACACCTATTTTGGTCTTGAACAACAAGGTTACAATGTTTGAATGGTACATATCATGTGAAATTTATTTCTAGGAATTGACGAAACACTTGATAATGACACATATGTTGATCATAACCAAGCCACATGAGGATTATATGGTGTTCTGTGATGGATATAGAATAAGTGTTGGAAAAGTGAAAATGTAAGGTTATAGTGTTTGTTAATATGGGTCTTAGTAATTGAGGAAACATGAATGGAACTCCCATATACATGAAATAGAGTTAGTAGCAGTGGTTTATGATTTGAAGTGTTAGTGACATTATCTGTTGGTTTAAAATGTTACTATGTATACTGAATAGAAGGTCTTATATTATATATTTTTATAAAGATATTTAAATATCATGAAATATAATTTCGGTGAGTATATTAAAACTTTGAATTTTAGGATAGAATATATGGATAGAAATTGAAATAGTGTTGCTGATGATTTCAACAGGAAAAATCAGACTCATATAGTTCCTGAGTCTAGTTCTAATAGAAAAATGATGACCTTAAGAGCTAAGATACATGTTGTGGTTCAATAGGGACATGATCAAATGAACCTCATATAAGTTTTAGTGGAGTCTACAATTTTATGTCAGATTAGGGAAAATAAGTATGAGGATATGAAATATTTTTTTGAGGGAAGGATTTGAAGGTGGCATGTTAGATTCGGATTAGACCATAAATGATGATGAGATTATCTATGTCAAAAATTTAGATGGTGTACCTTTATTTATGTGGGGGGAACTAAATCATGAATTTCTTACCTCATAGCGATATGTGTATCCTTGGATGGTTGAAATGTATTGTGACCTATGTCAACAGTATTGGGGGCCATCATGAAAAAGGATATTGCAGGGTTTGTGACATGTCACTAAACATGTTAATAGGTTAAGCCCATGCATCAACAACCTATAGGTTTACTACAAGAATTTAAAATTCCCAGGTTTAAGTTAGATTATGTTACCATTGGTCATTGATATAGATCTCCCACGAAAAACTCATAAATATGAATCTATTTAGATGGTTGTGGATAGACTGACAAAAGTAGCACAGTTCATGCCTATACGGTAGAATTTTTCAATGGATCAGTAGGGGATATGTAATTTTGTATGATTGTCTATCTACAAGGGGTACCGTGGAGTATTTTGTATACTAAAAGTCAAGGTTTACTTTTGGTTTATATTATGGATTTTAGAATGTTCTTTGTACATTGGTTTTACTAAGTATGAGGTTCCACCCACAGATAGATGGGATGTGAGAGAGTAATATATAGGTTTTAGAGGACATGACATAAGTGTGTGTTCTTGATATCGGTGGGTCATTATAGATTATATTAGAAATAACTAAGATGTATATAACAACATTTATCAGGAAACTATTCATATGGAACCATATGGTACACTTTATGTTAGGCCATGATGGTAAACATTATATTGGATAGAGGAAGGTGAGTCAGAGTTTTTGGGATCTAGTATTATTCCGTATTTGTTTGAGAAGCTTCAGTAGATCTACAAATACATGGAAATAACATAGAGTAGAGAGAATATTTATGTTGACAGAGGCTGATGACACCTTTAGTTTAATGTTGTTGATAAATTATTCCTTTGGGTGTCTTCTAGATTAGGTCTGAGTATGAATCATAGTTAAGGAATATAGAGACCCATGTTTGATGGACTATTGTAGATTCTGCAGAGTATTGGGCTGATAGAACACAAATTGGATCTTCTATAGAGATATTTCAATATGCATGAAAGGTTTCATGTTTCACAACTGTAGCTGTATCACCCCAACCATCCTCATGTGATAAATGTGGATGATGTTGAGATTGATAATGTTGTGTTCTTTGAGAAGCATCTGACTTGTTTTGTGGAATGTAGTGATAATGTTTTGAGGAGAAATTATCTAATTAATTTTCAAATATTGTGTAAATATGGTTTTGTTTAGGAGGCAATTTGTGATAGAGAAGTGGATATATGGTCATAGTGGCATGATATTTTTTACTCATAATATTTGAGATGCTTAGGAGTAAAAATTGAGGATGAGCTGTTAGAATGTGGGGAGATTGTAAGATCCCATTCTTCTTCAAAGATGTCTTGATCAAATTTGTAGTTACTATATTTCCTTGTTTTGAGTATATCATTTATGGGATTTACCTTGGGTTTTTTGGGTGAAATTGAAATATTTTTCATGGAAGAGGGGAAGTGCACAGTTGGCGAATGGTTTTCCCAAACCATGCACCCAACCCAACAAACTGGGAAAGAACAAATAGAAGGGATTAGCATAGATAAAGAAATATTTTTTATAATTAACCCCCTTATTAATAACCATATCAATCCCCTAGGTGAGGTTCTTGGTTAGGATAAACTATGCACCCTTTATTTGAAATCGTGTGCACTGAAATTTAATCCCATGAATTTTTTCAAAACAAATCCTAAACACATATTTTGTATCTCTTTACACCCTAGATCAAATGTAAAACGATTTTTCTCAATTCTTTTAGGATATCATAAACATTTTAGGTCATTTCATCCTTCATTCTTGAAGAATCAATGATTCATTGATGGATATTCCCCACTAATGATATTTAGTTTCATCCCAATTAGATTTTTCTCTCTCCTGTATCCCTTTCTAGATAAAAAGGGGATGTTTTTCCTCCACCAATCATGGTTCTAGATCTATTTTTTATGGATCCCGATTCTTTGGATATTGGATACAGGTTTTGGATATGGATCTCAAAATTTACCATGATCTTGGTTTTTCCACTTCAATTGGGGATTTTTATTGGCGAGCATCCACCATAAATCATGAGGTTGGTGGTAAAAATTTAAAATCTCTTATTCGAAATTTTAATTAAATTTATGTAATTGTGAAATTTAAAATTCTATGATTATGAAATTTCATTAATGATTGAATTTATATTATTTAATTTTCTAGGTGATAATGATTTCAGTAAAATTAAGACAATTAGTATTGATGGAATTATATTATTTAATTGACCAATAAATTAATGGAAAATTGTGATTGTGATTTTGATGGGACATTGGGATTGCAGAATTGGTTAATTAATGTGATTATGGATTAATTTACAATCAGTATTATGATACGGTTAGATTAACCTGAATGGGTTAATGGGTTTCACGATTAAATATCGATAAATAGATCAATGATGAATTAGTTATGTTATTCCATGTGATTAAAGTGATTAACCAAGATTTAATTGATAGTTTCATTGCTACCACATGAAATGAATGTTTGTAAAGAAAGTTAATTATTCTTTACATTAATGTTTATGAAATTGTGATATGTGCGATATTGTGATACACATTCTTTTTTGATATAAATATCTGGGGAATGGACTGATCCATCAAAATCCCATATGTAAGTTATTTTTATATGTGTGTGGGACAGAGGCTGAGAATTCAAAATACTATAGTGATAAATGAGTTATGGGAAAAATATTGATACTTTGAATAGCCATACGGTACTGAACATGGCGTTTTAGGACCAAAACATTGGCATTGTACTATATTTCCAATTGACAGTAATACGAATTAAATTGAAATGGTAAATAAAAACCGTGGTATTGTTATATGTGTTATCCCTTAGGGATGGTTCATATTCCGAAACAAGTTGAATAAGGTATTGATAGGTTGGGTGTCCATTGGAACAACAATAATTATGTACTTAATTAATGAATGACTAAAAATGTGATAAATTTTTACATATGCATTGTACATTATTATTATTAAAATAGTATACATTATTTTTAAGTATATAGTATTTTAGACTTCATTGGTGGTTTCCTAATGAGTTGTACTCACAAACTACATGGGATTTTGGATCTCTAACCAAATAGAATTCATGTTTACATGACATGATAAGAGAAATAACGCTATGATAGATGGATGAGTCAGGATGGTGCATGGATGATGAAAATAAACATGGTTTTGAGACCCTATTTGGTAATTTTAGTGCCTTTATTTTTTGTTTTATCATTTTTTTACTTGAAACTTATTACGACATGACCGATCTAATATTTTAGTTTGGATATTTTTTCCAATTTTGTTTTGCATGTGCTATTTGTTTATTTTAGTTAGAGAATCTAATTTCGTTATTCATTTTGATATTTTTTATTTCAGGTTTTGGAATACTTTGATAATGGGGGTATAGTATCCCCATGAAAGATATTGGACCCTCGCTGCTAGTCAGAAGCATCCATCATATGTGGATTCATTCTTGATTTCGTGTGACTGACCATCTTTTGGCACTATTGTGTGGAGCCTGGGTTGGGATGTCACATTCCAGGAAGGGTTGGATCATACTTGTAGAAGACCAAGGGATACACATCATGTCCAAAGGGAATCTCAATGAGAACTTAGTAAGGACTTGGATTGAGTCTAACTATATCGGTAACAATACATATCTAATATGGGTCCAAGAGAGCAATATCCAAGGGGTATCACGATGCAAGGACTACAACGCAATCAAGCTCCAAGGAGAAAACAAGCCCAAAGTATTTGTATCCATAAAAAAATTCATGGAAGAAACGTTAATGAAATCCTATGGTGTTAGGATATATGTATTACCAACCAATTCATACACAACCATTAACAATTCACTAACATATTTGTCCCTAAATTTACAAAAATTAACATCCATGATTTCATTCAAATAATAAAATAATTTTTATTTATATATTTATTAAAACTCACATCATGTCAACACATAGAAAAGATGTATTAAATCTTACCTCAAGAATCATTAAATTACAATTAATTTTTTAAAATGGATCCCTTTAACTAGTTGTTCTCTTACACACCCTACATGTTATATAACAAATGGAATATACAATGGCGCACCCAATGGGTGGACAAGGTTGGGGAAAAAACCTAAAAAAACTCCAAGGTACTATTGGTAAACCATAATAGTGTATAATTATTTTTAATTCAAGCATTCAACTCATTTTAACGGTAACACTAGAAATTTTTGTCTGCGACATAATGAAAAATAGATTAGTAAAACACCAAAACCTATTGTAAGTTCTTTAATTCATAAAATAGGCCCGTAGTAGAGCACACCTCTAATGTCGATGCCTGATTCGGTCTAGATCAGAATAAAAATGAAGAAGGTATCAAAAGAATGAGAATAAGGAATATTATCATGAAATGAAAAACACTGTAAATATGAATACAAATTAATAACTACTTAATTGTGATTATTAACTCAACAACACGGCTCCAATGAGACCAACAACACGTGAATCTGATTTTGGATGATGAAACAGTGGAAAAACCTATTATTTGAGCTTCAAAGGATCTCCCATCCTTGAAGGGTGTCTGATGGAAAATAAAGTAGTTGGGGGTCTCAAAAAATAAATCCAGAAGTGTAAAATAGTAATTTAAATATTTTTAACTTGGTCACATTATTTGGACACATGATTGGCCAATTCATCTGCCAATTTTGCTCCCTTTACATCATTAAAGGGGATGTCACATAGATTCATGCACCCAGTTTTGAAATCCATACCCAAACCATGAATTATGTGTCTGCTAAAAACTATAGATGGCCCACATTGGAATGTTTCTATGGATGCATGGTTTTCTCAAACCCTATACATCCAGACATAGGCCTGGACCTCCTTATACTATTTCATTAATCTGTGTGTCTTGGGTCTCTTGTTTTCTATTAACTATACAACCCAAATTCATTCCCACAAAAGCTATGATCTAAGATACGAACAATCCCTAGGAACCCCCAAAACAATTGTGATCTCATTAAGCACTAACATTAGGTTAAACCCAAGAAATTAAACTAAAAACAAAAGATACATACCTCATAAAAACATAAGATATTTCATTTAGTACTCATCACCCCTGAACTAATATCCAATCTATATAGACTATTCCGAAATACGGGGACTTGCTATGATCTGTCTCAATGGAATTAAAAGGATGAAGGGATCAACATCTCTCATTGGTTGAGTTCTCATACAATAACAACTTACAATCTCTTATTCAAAATTCCCCCTATGAAGATCATTATGGGAATAAATGGAGAAATCCAACTTATTTGGATGATGTTGGAAAACTAAAGCTACATGGACTTCCTCACATGAAAGATATGACCAAGATGGTTCAATCCATCCATCAATATATAAAATCTAATAATAGTCGTCATAAGGGCTATAGTTACAACCATCAAAAGGGACATGGTGTTTGATGTTGGATTTTTTTTTATATAACCATGGGAGTGGGTCAGGTAGTTTTGAAATAAATGGAAGCTTAGCCCAAGGTATGTTGTCCTTTTGGATATCATTAGTCACATAAGAACACTATCCCATTGGTTTCACTTCCAAACACCATGTCATAATTGCATGATGTATTCCACGTATTCCTCTTATGGAATTACATAACAGATCTCACATATGTAATTACCATATAGGTTTTACAACTAGAGAAGATCACTCTTCTAAGGAGAAACCATTTATGATTTTGGATTGTAGATACAAGGTTCTATGAAACAAAACTACACACTTGTTCAAGATACAATGTAAAACCTATAAGTATGAAGAGGTGAAATGGTAACCTGAGCATGTGATGAAGGAGAAATTCACTCACACGTTTTCACCATAGTTTATAAAAAAAATTGATGATGAAATTTCATAATGAAGGAAGAATGTATCAACCAAAATTTTATTTCTTTTATATAATTATGTCGTAAAAATATACATCACATAAGGGAAATGAGAAACAAATTATTTTCATAAATTATGAATGAATAATTTTTAAGAAAACCAATAAAAATGAAAAATAATACTACGAGACAACCAATAGAAAATAAGATAACTAGTATAGGAAAATTTGGATCAGCTTGATCCACTAGAAATACCGCACTCAAAAATAAAACTATAGAAAAAAAATTATTAATAACACAATATTTATTTTTCCAATGAAATTATATATAACCTTGATAAAAATTAAAATTTAATGAATAATGAATGAAATATGAGGTATTTATAAGAATTAAGGAACCTATACCACTGTAATAGTAACCTAACCAATGGAATTTTAATTAGATTGTTTGGATTAGTAATCAAGCAATTAGAATAGTAAACTCGCCTATAAATATATAAATAAATTTCTTGTATTTGTAAAAAGAATCTATGATATAATTATATCAAGATATAAGTAAATAAACGGTTAAAAAATGATAAATAAATTGATGGTATTTTTTTAAAATGTAAATGATTATTAACAAAATTATATTTAATTTAATGATTTAGAAGAAAATTTATTTTCATAAAATAGATTCAAAAATTAATATTTAGTTTTATAATAATTAAAATATAAATTTATTATACCTAAAAAAATTAAGTTGTTTGTATAATTAATAATAATATTTAAATAAGTATTTTTCAATTAATTAGTGATTTTAGTTAAAAATATTTTTTTTATATTTAGAAAATTATTATAATAAAATGTATTCCATTTTTTTAAATACCCACATCAAAAATTGGTTAGTGTGATTAAATTTAAATTTTTCTATTATAGATAAATTTATGGAGAATAGTGAAATACAAAAATTTATGGTATTTAATATTTTAATAAAATTATTGTTTTTTTGATTCATTGTCTGATGTATTCATTATTTAAGCACCCATTATCTTGAAATATCCTTCACTAATTATAGTATTTATTAATAGGAATCAACACTATTAATTGTCTATATCTAAAATAAAAAACTAACGAAAATAATAATATAAAACCGAATCTCCTCCCCTATAAATACCACCCCTCACCAATCATTCTTCTCACACCTTATAATCCATGTAACATATCAATATTCTTCCCCATTACCTCCCCAGTCCTCTTAACCATGTCCAATAGTTTCTACTATCTTGAATGGACCATACCAAAGTCTCTTAAAGAGTTTCTCAAGGACACGACAATCAATAGGTGATTAAGTACAAGTGAAGGACACATTCAGACATAAGTTTAGGGGATTCATGAACCCAACTACTTTTTCTTGGGTTTTCCCTCTTTAAGGAAATATTTGGAATGAATATTCCAATCATGTTCCTCAAATAACATTTTAATTGTTTTACCTTTTATTTGAGGGTATATACATATTAGAAACATCATTTTATGAAGAAAAAATGAATATTATATTAAATAACACTTTATTTCAAAGAACATCTCTACTCCTCTTGAGTTATTTCATCTTCACTCAAAGATGATGATTCTTATACCAAATATATTTTTTCCCTTCTACATTTTGGAAGGCAAAGTTAATTAATGAAATTATTATTGGTGAAATCCTTATGAAAAACATTATTTTCCAAGGGTTGTTTTATAGCTAGAATTACATCCTATGTGGACTACATGATTATGTAAATATTATGATGTGACAGGTGGGACTAGAATTATATATACTGTCAATTAATGGGGTAATGTAACGTCTATCATGAGATAATGTGTAATATTAGTGAACATGATACTATATTTTTTCAAATGATGATGTTATGATTATGCACATATGTTATGTGTGATCATGATTGTAGATTTCTTGAAAACCGTGTGTGGTATTTGACCAATAAGACATACATTTCAATATTCCATTCCTTTTTACAATTTTTACCTCTTGATGTTTCAGATGATTCAATGATTATGTTAGGACTTTGATGATTCTTATCAGTCGTGTTATATTGATTCATATCTCTTTTTCATCCTCTTACTAGGATTTCAGCTAACCAATTTCTTCGATGTATATCATTAGGAGACTACATGTACTAAAAAGAATGTGAGATTTAGAAAGATCAAGAAGATGATTTTAAATAAATATTTATGCTTTATATTTTTCATGAGTGAAGAATGGTCCTAGATTCCCCAAGATACTAAAACGTTTGATTATAGATGTATAAATCTATTTTTTTGTTTATTGAGAAAATTATGTAATAGTCAAGTTAGAAAAAACAGCTTCTCTATATCCGAGATCTAAAAATGTGCCAGACAGACCTGAACCCTTTCTAATACTTTTAGACACGTTCCTAAGAAAGAAAAAGTGGTTTAAAATATAACTTAAATAATTAATACATTTCAGAAAATTCAAGACATTACAACATGGATGTATTGCAATGAAAACCACTCTCCTTTATTTACCATATGAAATGATGTTCTCTTATACATAGGCTTATGCTAAGTGTTATTAGTAAAGTTATCTCATCAGAGTATCAAAAATAACTTAACCCCCCATTGATACCTACTAAAGAGACCAATGAAAAACATCCATAAATATTTAACTGATTATATGGTTTAATTATTACAATAAAAATAGTCACAGAACCATGTAACTTAATTTTAGGTGTCTTATAGACATGAAAAACAAAAAAACCTATTTATCATGTTTTGAATATATCTATATAATATATATCAATTAATATCCATTCCAGGGGAGAAAATCCTCTTCAAATCATTGGGAAAGAAAAACATAAAAATGGGTAAACTTAAATGCTCAGTAAGGGATACCATATCAAATACCATAATGGGTAGATAAAACATTTTGGAAAAATCACGAATAATGAAAAATAACTGATTTAAAAGAACAAAAAATAATAAGTGTTAATTGTAATCATGATAGATAGATAAAACATCACAAAGTTTATCACATGATCCATGGAATGAGAATAATAAAACATGATGCATATAACATGGTCCATATAATGTTAAAATAAGTGGGGCATTCATAAAAATAGTATTTATTATCTTTTTGAATCTGACTACCCACCAACTCATTCACTAAACAAATAGTTAGGAGAGTTAAATGCTATCAAAAATTGTCATTTTAAACATAGATACTTTCTAAAATTTTCATATAACATTTCTATCTCATTATATATAAGCCTTTACCCAAGGAATTATAGGTAGATATAGGTCCCACTCATCTCATAATCTATACATTTGTATTCCCCTAGAGAAAAACAAACATCACATCATGAAATAACCCACAAAAAGGAAAACTTATTTCATGACATTTCCAAATAATCATATAAATAACCCATGGAAATAAAATGTTGTAACACCCCAAGCATCTACGGTTCGCTTCTCTTTGAATAATGTGATAACGTGTGTTGTACGCAACACCGAATTCTAACACACCATAACCAATCAAACTAGCCGTTATGAATAGTAATACCTACTTTTTGAAATTATATATATTTTATTTTTTAAAATGGACTTTATTTTTGGATTCGGAATATCGAATATAGCCTAAGGTGAAATTTGGTACTTTTCGGATAACTTTAATATTTTGATGAATAGTGAAAATTACTAAATTTTAATTAAAAACAACTTTTTTAATCAAAATAATTAATAGTGATAAATCAAATATTTGAGAGGTTTTAAAGTATATTTAGAATATATTTTTACCATTTAATACAATTTTGGTCATTGGACATAATTTTACAATTAAACCGGACATAAACAAGTGTCAATCTTTTGATAGTTATTATCTCTTAAAAACACGTTTTTGTTTTAACAACGGGAATTAATTTTAAATTAATTTCTGCCACTTCTTTGTATTTAATTTGGAAAAATGGATTTCATATTTGGAATCAGGATGTTCAAATTGTGTAAATAGGTCACTTTTATTTTTGGACATTCTGAATAATTACTGCATTAAATATTTTATTTACCATGGTTTTGGGTAAATCCGGTAAATAAGGGATAACAAATAATATTATAATAATACTAAATTACCCTAAAACGTGTCCTATCCTTATTGTTTGATACATTTTCGACCATAGGCATCATTGGGTCGTCTTTGGGACCCCATAAAGCCACATGTATGTGATAGGGGCACTTAATTTTAATTAAGTTAAAATAAGTACAAAAATGACATAAGCATATATCTTTTAGAAAAAAAATTTTACATAGGGTTATATATGTTGGATTTAGACTATAAATATTCATTAGAAAGATAAAACAATTTTCTACATAATTTTATTTTATTTATAATTTTTAGACTTTAAATAATTTAATTTATTTATGACACAATTATGATGTAGTAATTACCATAATAGTGAAAAATTAAAATAATTGATATTATAAATACACAAATAAATATAATTTTAGACTATTTAAGAATTAAACTAATTTTATAAGTTAATATGACATGTTAGGAATGATTTAATTAAATGTTTTCTAAGTAATCATTCTGTTATGAGTTTCACAAAAATCAACTATTGAATAGTATCAAAATTGACATAAAAGAGTTTTTAAAAACAATATTTTATTATTAATTGATATTAAATTTCTAAAAATATAAGGTTCGGCCAAGTGACCTATATAATGATATGTGTATCATTAATGGACCACTTTATGGTCTCTTGGATGTATATAGTATGTTTATTAACCATATAATATAAAAATACAAAGAGACATTGTAAAAGTGAAACTAATTAACTTAGAGTTAATACTTAGAGATAAGGTTTATATATGTTTCCAAACCTGTCTAAATTATATTGGTTGAGTATTTTTCGACCCATCCCCACCTTAAAATTTAAATAATCAAATGTGGATCCATTAAAAATCGAATATAAATTTATTATAATTTAATATTTCTAGCTTTTCCAAAGGTTCCCCTCACCCCTCTTATAAAAGGGCACTCCTCCTTCTCATTTCTTCACACCTTCAAAACCTTTTGGTTCGGCCAAACTCTTCCCAAATACTCTCCCAACTTCAATCACTACAACCTAGAGTCCTTATTTTGATCATAAAGCCATCATAAGGATCCCTTTTGATCAAATCAAAATGAAGAACCCGAAGAAGAGGTAATGATTTCACCACCCTTTTCTAGGTTCCTTTCTTCTTCCACTTCTTCTTACTTTGTTATTACCATTCTAAAATAATAACTCCAATATCATATATATACTTTTATGTTATTATAAATATGGTACAACCATATTCATTATTCTATCCACCCTTTGAATAACATTTCACCATACGTGCGTACGTACGGCTTACCATCTCCACGTCGTGGTGTAATTGTTATTCAATATATTATTATTTGGATGGGTTTAATAATGATGTGTAACTCATGTAAATAATAAATGTAACATGTTAATGATTCTGTATATATGATATACCATCCATTTATATATTATTTTAATATCAAAAGTATTATATTGTCGCTCGTGCGTACGTACGGACTACCGTCTCCACGAACGCGATGAGATTCATTCTCCATCGTATCCATTCAAGTATATTTATCATTTGATGATTCAAAAATAATGTTTAATGACTTGGTATAATTATGTATATGAATAAGATACAACCTATCCATAAGAAACATGGCTTATGTAACAAGACATATAAAAGAAAACGAGTAAGTTAACATCTGAAACAACGATAATACTAAGATATTAATAACAAATCAATGTTAAAAGATCATATATGATATCATATTAATGTATATGATTCATGTATAATTTAATAACAATTATTTCACCATTATATAGGAGGTTAACCTACCCCAACCAAGGAAAAGTACAAGGTAAGGGTTATTTCACAATCTCTTCATTATCCGAGGTTGTTTATACGAAATAATCTACTGGGCTCTCTTTATCATCCACATCCATGTTTCTTAAAAAAAATTTCAAAAAAAAATTACTATTTAAAAGAATATGGGTTAAAGTCATTTATACCCTTGTTTGAATTTTTATAAGAGTTTTATAAAGGAATCATTCCGTGGTTTTCCAAACAAGGTTCTTTTTAACCTTTTCGACAGAATTAATGTAAGCATGTTTTTTTAACTAATATGGTGGGTGCGGTTATTTTCCATCGTAATAAAATCGTCGAAGCATCCCTTACAAGATTATAAGAATATTTTCAAAGAAAATGTTTTATTTTATAAATATATGACTCTTAAATGATTTCAAAATAGAAAGAGATATTTCTCTAAAAAGAGTTTTGATTTCATCTATGTCAACATCCTTTGTTGGATTTTACGCTTATGTGAAGTTGATTTATTATGATACAAAACTTATATATTGTATTGATGGTTTTGTGATATGTTTGAATATGGATGTGCTATTTTTATTCCATTCATGGTTTATGGTGAAAGTATTGACATTTCGTATGCTAGTTTTAATACGAATGTTTATGTTATTTTTAAACCTTTTCATATGAGAATGCATTGGACTTAATATGTGATGGGTGGAGCCCGCTATAGCTCCTCGATGCATCGGTAGGTCTCATGAGACAAACTAGTGTCTTGGCACAATTCCTTGGAAAAATCTTATTTGTAGTTTGGCACGAGGCCTTGGCTATGTGGTTATGATAGTCGGGCATTGTGCATTCCTTCATTATGAAAGTGGTTATTGATATTGCAAGTGATTATTCGATTAGTAGAATATCCATGTGAATATGAAAATTTCATTACTTAATTTTACATTTTCCATACTATGTTGAAGTTCATGATTAAAAGGATTTTGTTTTAGTTATACATTGCCTTAAATGTTTATTCTTATTTATGAAAGTTTCCGCTGTATTGTTATCCTTACTGTGCATTTGAGCTCACCCCTTTTCTATGTTTTATTTTTTTCCCAAGAAGTGAAGAAGTAAATTATGAATGACCTAAAGGGATATTATGTGGGGATATGAGTGTGGAATATGGAGACAATATGTTGTTGTATTAGTTTTTCACTTTATGATGTAATGTAAGACTTATGAATATATCTAGTGTTTCCAAGGCTACTAAACCAATCAGTCTTTCGAGATTTGATCTTTCTTGTGATCATGCCAATGTTATGTAATAATGCACCGACTCTAGGTAACTGGGGTTGGGGCGTTACAGTTAGTATGAGAGGAAGTTTAGTGCAAACCTTGGAAGCTATATTTAGATAAACTTTGATTAGAGCACATAGATTTAAGATGAATTTTGAGGATTCGTATAGAAGAACATCCTAGAATTTTGGTATTGTAGAGATTTTGTGAGTTTTCTGAGCAATACATCCCTGTCTAGATATGAGCAGGTAGAGGCGGCTCTGGCACAGATGTACCTAGGGGTAAAACCCGAAAACACTGCTTTGAGCTAGACTCGAACGGGAACCGGTGCACGACAACGGGCATTACTGCACTCTTGGTTACGACACTCCTGGGGGATATACTTAGGATAACTCTCATTTTCTTTACAAATCATTATGAAGGGTTTATGAGTATATACACCCTCAAAGAAAACATTTTTATGATTATGGATTATATCCATAAATAGTTCAATTTATTTTATGTGTTTTGTAAGTATGGGATTATGTATTTTGATTCATAAACTGATATAGTTTATACCATTGTTTAGAAATGGTGCCTAGTGCATGAAATGGAAACCATATAAATTCACGCACTCCATGTAGGTATTTCCCTCCTACTCAATATAATTATAGTAGTGCTGGTGATGCAACTGGTTCCGATCAGCTAATCACCATACTGGGACAACTTACTCAGGTTATGAATAATAACCTTAACCATATGGAGCACCCTGATCCACATCGTGGAGGATCAATGTTAGATCGATTCATGAGGCAACAACCACTAACATTCAATGGGAGTACAAATCCCTTAGTAGCTGAGCAATGGATAAATTCCTTAGAGAAAATATTTCAGGCTTTGGGGAGTAGTGAAAGGGAAAAAGTTATCATGGCAGTTTACCGACTCACTGGAGATGCTAATCAATGGTGGACATTGATTCAAAACACGAAGGACGATGATAAAGTATCAAATATGGAATGGAGGGAGTTCAAAGATCTGTTTTTAGAAAAATACTTTCCTCGCGATCATCGAGCAAATATGGAAAGGCAATTTCTGAGTCTGAGACAGAAGGAGGATGAGAATGGCGCAAAGTATGAGGCTAACATTACAAGGTTCGCAAGGTATGCTGGAGATTATATACGTAACCCAAGAAGTAAGATTTATCGTTTCATTGATGGGTTAAAACCATTTCTCTGTCGAGCATTAGTATCACAATCCTTTTCATCGTACGAAGACATTGTCTCATGTGTTATCAAGACCGAAAATGAATTCTCTAAGTCTTATGACTTTAAAGAAAAGAAAGATAAGAAGAGACCTTCTGATCAATCATGGAATGGAAATAAGGGGAAGGAGGGAATGGTTGAATATCTATCCTGTGGTAAATATGGGAAGAAACACCCCGGTACTTGCTTGAAGGGAATGAGAGTCTGTTACAAGTGTGGTGAAAAATGCCACCATGCTCGTGATTGCAAGGTGAAGAAGGAAGCTACCAATGTTCAGTGCTACAATTGCAGGGAGATGGGACATTATGCAAATGAATTTTCTAATCGTCAGGAGAACCTACCTCAGAAAAGGCCAAGGGATCAAGGCCAATCTTATGCTATCACTAATTCTGAGGTAGAAGCTCCGAAATATGTGGTGGCGGGTAATTTAATGGTTTCCTCAAGTTTAGAAAAAGCATTTTTTGATTCTGGATCATCGCATTGTTTCATATCTTCCCATTTTGCTAAGAAAATTAGATATTTCCTATTTGATTTTACAAGGGAGTTGTCAGTTAAAACTCCTAAGGGAAGTATCATTGCAAAAAAGTTTTATGAATCAGTCCCCATTAGAGAACATAAATTTTCTTTATCTTCTGATCTCATCGTCATACTTATGATTGATTTTTATATAATCCTCGGTATGGACTGGCTTTCGGACTACGATGCAAAGATTTATTGTAAGAAGAAAGAGGTTACGATTCCTGATGATAATGATAAGGAACACCTTATCTTTAGAGAAGAATCGTCACCACATAATTCTTATTTAGATCCACCCCTAGTAGCTCAACTAAATTCAATTATTGGGGAGGAAAAGAATGAAATAACTGTGGGTGAGGAAAGGAATGTTCAAATAGAGGATGTACCTGTTGTGAAAGAATTTGTAGATGTATTTCCGGAAGATTTACCTAGACATCCTCCAAAATGAGAAGTTGAGTTTTCCATTGATTTAATTCCAGGATCAAGGCCTATATCGAAGACCCCTTATAGAATGGCCACTATAGAATTAGTTAAACTAAATAAACAACAAGAGGAATTTGGTAATAAGGGATTTATTCACCCTAGTGTTTCTCCATGGGGAGCCCCTGTTTTTTTAGTTAAAATGAAAGACGGATCTATGAGGTTATCGATCGACTACATGGAGATCAATGCTATAACAATAAAGAACAAGTATCCCCTACCACACATTGATGATTTATTTTACCAACTACAAGGAGCTCAATAATTTTAAAATATTGACCTTCGATCTGCATACCATCAGTTGTGTGTGAAGAAGGAAGACATTCTGAAGACAACATTTCGAACCAGGTACGGGCATTACGAGTTTACTGTAATGCCTTTTGGATTGACTAAGCACCCTCTATATTCATGGATCTGATGAATATAGTTTTCAAGGAGTATCTCGATGAATTTGTGGTGGTATTTATTGATGATATCTTAGTATACTCCAAAAGCTACAAAGATCATGAAAATCACTTGCGCATTATCTTGAAGACTCTGAGAAGGCATGAATTATATGGGAAGTTTAGCAAGTGTGAATTCTGGCTTCAGGAGATTTAATTTCTTGGCCATATTGTCTCTAAAGATGGAATCCTTGTTGATCCTTCTAAGACCATGGAAATCCAAGAATGGCCAGCACCTACGAGTATAATTGAGGTACGTAGTTTTATTGGTTTGGAAGGCTATTATCGACATTTCGTCCAAAATTTTGCCTGATTGGCTTACCCATTAACGAAGCTCACACGTAAAGGGGTTTAATTTGTTTGGAAAAAAGAGTGTGAAGAATGTTTCGAAGAACTGAAGAGAAGATTAGTCAATGCTCTTATATTGACTCTACCATCGGGGAATGATGGGTTATTTATTTATAGTGATGCATCGAATAAAGAACTTGGTTGTGTCCTTATGCAGAATGATAAGGTTATTTCCTATGCATCACGACAGTTGAAAATTCATGAACAAAACTATCCTACTCATGATCTCGAGTTAGCAGCTGTGATCTTTGCTTTGAAGATATAGAGGAACTCCCTCTATGGTGAAAAATGTGAGATTTATACTGATCACAAGAGTTTGAAGTATATTTTCTCACAAGAAGAACTCAACATGAGGGAAAGGAGATGGCTAGAATTGCTCAAGGATTATGATTGTATGATACACTACCACCCAGGGAAGGCAAACAAGGTGGAAGATGCTTTGAGCAGAAAATATCATGGAGTTTTGAACAATATGATAATTGAAAGGGATTCAATTTTCATGGATCTAGTGAATATGGACATGGGAATAACCAGGGAAGGAGAAACATCAATGCTTTTTCAAATGGTTGCCAAACCGTCTTTACTAGAAAGGATTAAGAGTTCTCAGACCGATGATGAAGAATTTCAAAAGAAGAATAAAGCTATGAATGATGGGAGACTGAGAGACTTTGTGTATGAAGATGGAATTTTGAAATTAGGGAAGGGACTTTGTGTTCCCGATATACCTGATCTAAAAAGGGAATTGCTGGATGATGCCCATAATTCCAATTTCTCTATACATCCAGGGAGCACCAAAATGTATAGATATTTGAAGGAAAATTTTTGGTGGGACAACATGAAGAGGGATATTGCTGATTTTGTGTCAAGATGTATGGTTTGTCAACGAGTGAAAGATGGAAGGAAACAGCCTGGAGGAGTCATGAAGCCTCTTCCCATACCAGAGTGGAAATGAGACAATATTACGATGGACTTTGTCATGGGACTACCAAAGACTTCTAGAAGGAATGATGCAATATGGGTTATTATTGATCGTCTTACCAAGTCAGCAAATTTTCATGCTATAAGAGAAGATCTACCCCTGGAACGTCTACCAAGACTATATATTAATGAAGTTGTGAGACTTCATGGAGTACCCCTATCGATTGTTTCTGATCGTGATCCCCGTTTTATTTCAAGATTCTGGAAAAGTCTCAGAAATCCCAGGATACTGAACTTCATTTGAGAACTACTTTCCACCCTCAGATAGACGGACAATCAGAACGGACTATTCAAACCGTAGAAGACATTTTGAGATCCTACTCACTTGACTTTCATGGTATGTGAGATCAATATTTACCTTTGGTAGAATTTTCCTATATCAATAGCTTTCATTCGAGTGTTCAGATGGCATCATATGAAGCGTTATACATAAATAGATGTCGCACACCAACCTGTTGGGATGGCGTTGGTGAAAGAAAACTTATAGGTCTAGAACTGGTGGAGGAAACGATAGAAAAGTTGAAGGTAATCCAAAATCACATCAAAGAATCTCAAAGTAGGCAGAAGAGCTATGCCGATAATCGAAGGAAGGATTTGTAATTTCAAGTCGGTGATCATGTTTTCATGAAGGTATCTCCACGGAAGGGAGTCATACATTTTGGTAAGAAAGGTAAATTGAGTCACAGGTACATCGGACCTTTCGAAATTCTAGAACGAATTGGGGTTGTAGCTTACCGATTGGCAATGCCGCCAAGTCTCTCCAACGATCACGATGTGTTCAACGTATCTCTATTGAGGAAATACTTGCCTGACCCAACGCATGTACTCACCTATGAGGAGTTAAAACTGGAACCCGCTCTGTCTTATTGCGAAGAGCCTGTCAGGATTCATGATACGAGAGAACAATTACTGAGAAACTGGAGGACGCGTCTGGTAAATGTTTTGTGGAGAAACCATAAGATGGAAGAGGCAACATGGGAACCCGAGGAACTTATGATAAAGAACCACCCGAGTATTTTCATGCAATAATATCTTGGAAATTTCGAGGATGAAATTATTTGAAGGAGGGGAGAATGTAACACCCCAAGCTTCTACGGTACGCTTCTCTTTGAATAATATGATAGCGTGTGTTGTACGCAACACCGAGTTCTAACACACCATAACCAATCAAACTAGCTGTTATGAATAGTAATACCAACTTTTTGAAATTATATATATTTTATTCTATAAAATGGACTTCATTTTTGGATTCGGAATATCGAATGTATCCTAAGGTGAAATTTTGGTACTTTTCCGATAACTTTAATATTTTGATGAATAGTGAAAATTACTAAATTTTAATTAAAAACAACTTTTATAATCAAAATAATTAATAGTGATAAATTATAAATTTGAGAGGTTTTAAATTATATTTCGAATATATTTTTAACATTTAATACAATTTTGGTCATTGGACATAATTTTACAATTAAACCGGACATAAACAAATGTCAATCTTTTGATAGTTATTATCTCTTAAAAACACGCTTTTTGTTTTAACAACGGAAATTAATTTTAAATTAATTTCTGCCACTTCTTTTTTTTGAATTTGGAAAAATTTATTCCATATTTGGAATCAGTATGTTCAAATTGTGTAAATATGTAACTTTTATTTTTAGACATTTTGAATAATTACTGCGGTAAATATTTTATTTACCATGGTTAAGGGTAAATGCGATAAATAAGGGTTAACAAATAATATAATAATAATACTAAATTACCCTAAAACGTGTCCTAGACTTATTGGTTGATACATGTTCGACAATAGGAATCTTTGGGTCGATTTTGGGACCCCCTGGAGCCACTTGTAGGTGATAGGGACACTTAATTTTAATTAAGTTAAAATAAGTACAAAAATGACATAAGCATATATCTTATAGAAAAAAAAATTACATATGGTTATATATGTTTGATTTTCGACTATAAGTATTCATTAGAAAGCTAAAACGATTTCCTAAATAATGATATTATATTTATAATTTTTAGACTTTAAATAATCTAATTTATGTATGACCCAATGATGATGCAGTAATTACCATAATAGTGATGAATTAAAATAATTGATATTATAAATACACAAATAGATATAATTTGAGACTTTTTAGGAATTAAACTAATTTTATAAGTTAATATGACATGTTAGAAATGATTCAATTAAATATTTTCGAAGTAATCATTTTGTTATGAGTTTCATAAAAATCAACTATTGAATAGTATTAAAATTGACATAAAAGAGTTTTTAGAACAAATATTATATAATTAATTGATATTAAATTCTTAAAAATATAAGGTTCAGCCAAGAGACTTATATCATGATATTTGTATCATTAATGGACCACTTGGGGGTCTCTTGGATGTATATATTATCTATATAAACCATATAATATAAAAATAAAAAGAGACATTGTAAACGTGAAACTAATTTACTTAGAGTTAATACTTAATGATAAGGTTAATATAAGTACCCAAACCTATATAAATTCTATTGGTTGAGTTGATTTCGACCCATCCCCACCTTAACATTTAAATAATAAACTTTAGAGCCATTATAAACCGAATATAAATTTATTATAAATTAATATTTCTAGCTTTTCCAAAGGTGCCCCTCACCCCTCCTATAAAAGGGAACTCCTCCTCATTTCATCACACATTCAAAGCATTTTGGTTCAGACAAACTCTTCCCAAATACTCTCCAAACATCCCTCAATACAACCTAGATGCCTTAGTTTGATTAGAAAGCCAACCTAAGGAGCCCTTTTGATCAAATCAATTGGATGAACCCCAAGAAGAGGTAATGATTTCACCACCCTTTTCCAAGTTCCTTTCTTCTTCCACTTCTTCTTCCTTTGTTATTACCATTCTAAAATAATAACTCTAGTATAATATATATAATGTGATGTTATTATAAATATGGTACAACCATATTCAGTATTCTATACACCCTTTGAATAACATGTCACCATACGTTCGTACGTACGGCTTACCGTCTCCACGTCGTGGTGTAATTGTTATTCAATATATTATTATTTTGATGGGTATAATAATGATGTGTAACTCATGTAAATAATAAATGTAACATGTTAATTATTCTTTATATATGATATAACATCCATTTTTATAATATCAAAAGAATGATATTGTCGCTCGTGCGAACGTACGGACTACCGTCTCCACGAACGTGATGAGATTCATTCTCCATCGTATCCATTCAATTATAATTATCATTTGATTATTAGAAATAATGTTTAAGGACTTGATATAATTCTGTATATTAATAAGATAACTCCTATCCATAACAAACACGGCTTATGTAACAAAACATATAAATGAAAACGAGTAAGTTAACACCCGAAACAACGATAATACCAAGATATTACTAACAAATCAATGTTAAAAGATCATATATGATATCATATTAATGTATATGATTCTTGTATAATTTAATAATAATTATTTCACCATTATACAGGAGGTTAACCTACCCCAACCAAGTAAAAGTACAAGGTAAGGGTTATTTCACAATCTCTTCATTATCCGAGGTTGTTTATACGAAATAATCTACTAGGATCTCTTTATCATCCACATCCATGTTTCTTAAAAATGAATTTCAAAACATTTTTACTATTTAAAAGAATATGGGTTAAAGTCATTTATACCCTTTTTTGACTTTTTATAATAGTTTTATAAAGTAATCATTCCGTCGTTTTCCAAACAAGGTGCTTTTTAACCTTTTCGACAGAATTAAGGTAAGAATGTTTTTTTAACTTATACTGCGGGTGTGGTTATATTCCGTCGTTATAAAATTGTCAAAGCTTCCCTTACAATATTATAAGAATATTTCAAAGAAAATTTTTTATTTTATAAATATATGAATCTTAAATGATTTCATGATAGAAAGAGATATTTCTCTAAAAAGAGTTTTGATTTCATCTATATCAACATCCTTTGTTGGATTTTACCCTTATATGAAGTTGATTTATTATGATACAAAACTTCTATATTGTATTGAAGGTTTTGTGATACTTTTGACTGTGGATGTGCTATTTTTATGCCATTCATGGTTTATGGTGAATGTATTTACATTTCGTACGCTAGTTTTAAGATGAATGTTTATGTTATTTTTAATCCTTTTCATATTGGAATGCATTGGACTTAATATGTGATGGGTGGTGCCCGATATAGCTCCTCGATGCATCAGTAGGTCTCATGAGACAAACTAGTGTCTTGGAATAAGGCCTTGGAAAAATCTTATTTGTAGTCTTGGCACGAGGCCTTGGCTATGTGGTGATGATAGTCTGGCATTGTGCATTCCTTCATTATGAATGTGGTTATTGATATTGCAAGGGATTATTCGATTAGTAGAATATCCATGTGAATTAGTAAATGGCATTATTTCATTTTACTTTTTCCATACTATGTAGAATTTCAGGCTTAAAAGGCTTTTGTTTTAGTTATACATTGCCGTAAATGTTTATTCTTATTTATGAAAGTTTCTGCTATATTGTTATCCTTACTGGGCATTTGAGCTCACCCCTTTTCTATGTTTTATTTTTTTTCCCTGGAATTGTAGAAGTAAATTATGAATGATCTGCAGGGATATTATGTGGGGATATGAGTGTGGAATAAGGAGACAATATGTTGTTGTAGTAGTTTTGACTTTATGATGTAATGTAAGACTTATGAATAAATCTAGTGTTTCCAAGGCTACTAAACCAATCGGTCTTTCGAGATTTGATCTTTCTTGTGATCATGCCATTGTTATGTAATAATGCACCGACTCTAGGTAACTAGGGTCGGGGAGTTACAAATTCAATTCATAGAATATTAAATTTTAAATACATCAATTTTTAAAATTAACTATACAAATAATATATGTTTCATAAAATATTCAATAATATATTAAATTAAATACCTTGATTCCAAAAACATGATCAACAAAAATAGTCACATAATAAAAAAATAGCATTGCATGAAACATGAAACATAACTCCACTAGAGTAATATCTCATTTTAATATAATTAAAATTAAATCATGAAAATATATTATTAAAAACATATTTCATTTATCATTATAAAATTCATATTTACATGTATATTTTAAAATGATATATTAAAAATTGTAACAAACCCAACAATAGTACCATGGTGTCCGGGGTTAATTTTTTACAATATAATAGATACAAGTGATAAATTCACCAAGAATTTATTAGTTTATTAGTCATGAAGAACAATATACATAAATGATTCCCTTATTACATTTTCGATGAATCATAGAACATTAAAAGAAAAAAATAAATAACTTTCTTGATACTTGTTCAAAGATTACATCTTCAATATATGGGGAAGGAAAATTTATAAAAGGGTTTATCAAATTCATTGAAAGGGTAGCATGAATCCATTATAATTTATCAAAATTCAACAAGTAATATTTATTATGGAATGGTATATAAATTAAAAACATAGACCATCAACAAACTAAGAATGAAAATGAAACCATATATTTTTTCATAGTAAAAATACCCTGGAAAGTCGTAAATAAATACTAAATGATTAAAATTAATAATTATAATAAGTCTTGTAATAGTCACATGAACCACTACAGTTAAGACCATTCACAAGGAGGTTTTTTTTAAGGCATAAACCCATGTGGTTTTTCTTTGTGACAAAAATGTAGGGTTTTTCAATAACTTTTTTGTCTCATGAGACCCCTCGATGCATCGAGGGGATATATAATGTCAAGACCCACCCAGCACTATTAGTCCAAATAAATTTACATATATAATTTTAATTTAATTACAATATTAATTATCAAAATATCATAATTTTTAAGAGGATATAGATAAATAAATATTTATCTTTGAGAAATAACATTCATTGTAATCACTATATGTAAAAATTCTATACTACTACGATAATTATCATAAAATGACACAATAAATATGGATACATAATGGAAAATTCAATTAATTTTGATCATATATATATAATGGTTAATTATAGAAAAACCACTCAAATGGAATAAGTGGTTAATAAGGCATATCTCAATGAAATAAAATTGAGATGAGAAACCACATACAATGTTCATATCATTGTGGTGTGAACTAGTCAATGGGAATATTATGTTTAACAAAAGAATATGAAATAATCAGATAAGTGGTAATACATCATAAATAAATAATTATTGGATTCCAGACATAATATTCTCAAAATATTATCAATTATTTAGATGCATATAAACCAATGAATAAAAATTGTGTTATGAAATCCCTAGGCTATGTCTAAAAGAATTATGCACTTTCACATAATTTCTTGGATAATAAAATTATATTAATTAAATAATTAATTCATAACAATTTATACCAGAATTTTATATTTTAAAATTTTATTATGTCCATGTATGTATTTTTTTGACAAGTTATATGATTCAAATTATTTGTTTTGAGATATTATTTTGTCTTTCATAATTGGTTCTCTTTTAAACATGTATGAATGTTCATGTAAAATAGTAATTTTTTTACAAAATTTTACATATATTTTATTAAAGAACATCCGTAAATTTAAATTATATTATATATCATTTTTTTTTACGGTACAAGAATTAATCATTAGATAAAATGTAAATCAAAATAATTAAATTTAGTTTGCAGGGTTTTGTGACCCTCATGAACATATATCATATTTTTAATACCATGATTATATACTGGTTCAGGAAAATAATGTAAATTATAATATTTATAATTATATATTATTTAACCATAATAATGTTTATATGACCAGCCATGAAGGTGGTATCGGAAATTGAAATTGCAACATCCATGACAGTGGTAAATGGACATATCACAAACAAGGTTTTCATTTTTAGAAGAAAAGGGATTAGATAATGAGTTCGTTGATGGATATTTCATTAACATAATAAAATAAATTTATTTATATGGTACTAGATTTATCATTCATATTTTTAAATAAGAGTTAAATATTAGAAAATAGAATAATAAAAATTAAATGAAAATAAAATAGGAATTTAACTCTTTGAGTAACAGACTTGAAATTGGAAATTCTACAACTCAAAAAAGGATTTTGAGATACCATGCCCCTTGACATTACCCTTGAATTAAATGAATGTGTGTAAACCTCATGTATTAAAAAGTTAAACATATTAATTAGCCATCTCATAAAAAAATTTATATAAATTTTTGTTAACATTCTTCATTAATAACAATAATATTCATGTATTTGATTATCATGATCTCCATTCGACATTGGGTGTTAGTAATAGTGAATGTTTTGAACAAGGGTTGTAAAAGTTGTGTCAATATTCAATTTTATTAAAAATATCATCATTTATAAAAAAAATTAAAAATAATATAATTGATGTTTTATAAATAATTATAGTGTTATAATACCATTACATTAGAGTTTTAGTCATGTTTCATGAAAGCTATAATGATAATGAACTGGTTTTGGGTTATTTAGTGATACTGAGAGATTACTGTACAATAATAATTTCTTTTTATTGTTATAAAACAATATCCATATTAATTATATATATTAATTTTATATACAATATAATCACATTAGCTATAAATTAAATTCATCCAATTTTGCAAGTGATGGAAAATGAATAATTTTAGTTCTTGAAGGAGGTAGTCCACACAACACACAATTAACAATCTCATTACCCAAAAAATAATAGAGGCGAAGGTGGTCAATAAGTAATAATTTTAGAATAATTAATATATTATATAAATAATTTTTATTCACTAATACCATCATTAATACCAATAATTTGGTGTAATGATGAAAAAGTAAAAGTGTCACTTCATGGAGGTGGTAATCCACACACATGCACTAAGGACGATTGTTCATTTTTCTTTGTAGTTGTAATAGTATAAAGTAGGGTTGTGAATTTATAATAAAAAAATAAGAGAACCCTACCTATTATGGGGTTATTATTATACTCTGTTTATGATATGTATAAAAATATATATATGAACAAAATGTTAAAATAGATGTGATACCAATGTTGAGACCTTGAAAGTCCTCTTGATGAAGACCATATATTTAAGGGACTTAAGGAAAATTTATGGTGAATAGCAAAAAATAGGGGATGTAAATAAAATCAAGTAGATTAAAAATGGGCATGATTTCAAATATATTTTCAAATAGGAGTGGTGTATTTAAATGGTTTTAGTGGTATCCTTTTATAAGAGAAGAAAATGGGTGTTTTGGAAACACTAATCATTTTTCAATAATGTAATCAAACTAATCAAGGTTAAATTTATAAAAAGTGAAAAATATAGAGAATGAGACATGATATAGTATAAAAATATTTCAACTAATTATTTGAAAACATTTTTTACCTTGTTTTGATAATTCCCCTAATATAAAATAATTTTTACCATTTTTCCTTATGCATGGTGTAATTCATCAAAACATTGAAAGTAATTTTATTAACTAAAATTAAAATTGACCTCATTACATAATTTTTATATTTTGATTTTAAATTTGAAAATAATTTTATCAACTCAAATGTTTAAATATGTTAAAAGTTATTTTAAATTAAACAAACAAAATCATGTAAAACGAAATTTTAGAAAAATCATGCATTTTAGATTTTTGTTTATATATAAGATAAAATAATCTTTATTACTAATTTTAATGTCATAAGTGGATTTTTTATTAATCTAATAAAATTTTTGATAATTTAAATCAAATAAATTAATGAATCTCGCCTAAAAATTAGTTCATAATAATAGAACTCATAAAATTATTTTTATTAAAATAATAATTTTTTTAATAATATAAATTATTTCAATAGTAATTAAAATAATAAATAATTTACTAAAATGAATTATTGTATTTTTTAAATTAATATTTTGTTACATGAAATTCTTTTTAACTATCTTGGATAAACTGAAAAATCGATAAAATCATAAAAATTATAAATTAAAAAAAAAGTAATTTTTTTTAAAATATATATTTTTTTTAAATAAATCGTACATAATTTCTTAAAATAATTTCATGAGATGAGTTAGATAATTATTTTTTCATTATATTTTAATTTTAAAAATTTTAAATTTTATTTTTGAAATAATGTATAATATAATGAAAAAGAATTTTATTGGAAATAACCTTTTACAATATTGAATCTTTCTAATTATTTATCTACTAAAGGTAATATATTTCCATGGTTCACTATCTTAGTGTTTATTATGGATTTTTTAATAATTTTCCTCTATTAATTTTTAGTTCATTTATGTTGATTGTATCAGGTAACGTATGTTATCGAACAAAATATTAATTTATGTTGTAAGAAACACAGGTCATTACAATAATGTGGGACTATGATAATAGATATTTAATTAATTGAATAATTCAAGATAGGTTTTGTCCCTTACAAGAATAAAATTTGATATATCTGAATATTTGATTGAAATTGAAATACCTTATTAAGTCCATGGTACTAGTGGTTTGTTGATGGGTTCATTCCAGATATTGTTAGAATGATATATCAAGAATATATGTTGATGACACTAGTATGAAACATGATTGATGAGATATCAATAAAAAGGGATTATATTACATATTATGAATTTGTGAATGGTTTTTTCATTGTGACATTAACATCATTCCATATGAGTACCTTGATGTGTTTCAAGATGCTAATCTTGTTTTTTATGTAAGATCACCCAATGTCACAATAATAGAGGCATAGAGGGTCATATACTAATTATACCCACAATATTATATTAAATTATATTTAATTTTGACATTATATTAAATATTTTTATCAATAACAAGGAATAATTATTATTATGGTTCTATTGATAACAAAAAATCAATTACTCATTATTACTCTATGGAATATAAAAGAGATTAAAATTAAATATATATTTATTCAACAGTTTGTTAATATAATATTCATTTATTTTTTAAAAAAATAAAAAAATGATTATAATTTTTTAAATAAAAGATTAGAATTGAAGTAATGATAAAATTTTGATATGGATTAATGGGTTGTGTTAAGGGAGTGTTGAAAATGTTATATTTTATTTAAAATAATTTAAATAAATAAATATTTATTTATATAATAAATAAAATTTAAAAATTCTTGAATTAGAAAATTTCATATCGAATACTATTAATAATTATAATATTATTAGATATAGAGTTTAAAAAAAATAGTTTAGTTATGGGTATCTGTGAAATTATATGCTGTCTAAACCTATGTGTATAACATAACATATGTAATTTCTACAGATAAGTTAATTATTATCCACAATACATTATCTCGAGAAATTTATATCAAGACGAAATATAATTCTCTCAATAATGCTATAAAAAATATTTGATAATCCCCCTCCACTATCTCAAGATAGATAAAAACAGAAATTAAAATCTCTAAGACTAAAAAAAGTCATGTTGTAATAAGTGATAGATGGTGAAAAGAATATTATTTTTTCATTCCAGTACCTGGTGATCCAATAAAAACTTTTCAAGGTTCATAGATCATGATTAGATATTTATAGTGGAATTCTACTTTGGATTCTTCATCTTAATGATAACATAATAAGAACATCAACAAAATTAATCCCCACTGATTAAGTGTTTAACCAGCCAAAGTAGTTATTAATACAAATTAATTATAAATTATATGTACAAATATATTCTCTAGGAATATTCTTGGGGTTCATTTTTACATTTATTATTATTTTTACAAGTGAACTGATGAAATACATTATAGGGATTGTGCCCAAAAAATTCCATTATTCCCTAGAACCATAATGTGTTTCTAGGTATGTCACTTTAACCAGATGGTGTAGAATTTTAAACTCACATTCAAAACTAGACGAGTTGGTTACTCTAATTTGGTTGAATGATTATATTATCTAAAGTGAACTGTAATCCCTCATGATTCAATTAATATCCATAATCTTGGTGTACAAATCTATCCTTACCTTTACTAAATTTTTCTTCTTTGATTAATTATGGGATAAATGTATAGAGAGATGACATTGTTTGTTTATCTCAAAATGGATCGCCCTCCAAACTAATTAAATTGATCATAATATAAAAATATATATGATAGCACTAAATTAGTTCAATGTATTATTATTTTGGATTTTTTAGAAGGAAAAATTATTTGATATCACTTCTTGTGTAATTAATATGTTCAGATTCATTACAATATCATCTCTTCTCAAATATATCAACCCCCATAAAATTTGAAAAAATTTATCTATTATATTATTGATATGATTTACAAGTCTATATGAAACATCAAAGAACATATAGTGTTATTTTGGAAGTAAATCTAGGCCGGTGAGGCTGTCACTTCTAAATTTATTATACAATAAATTATGAGTAATAATTGTTACGGTATATCAATCATCTCATAAAAGTAGTACTTGATGATAAACGAAAGATTTTAGTGAATGAAATTTATATTATAAGTTATGTTTATTAGTTTACTTTCAATGGAAATTTAGATGATATTTTTCATCTTCTTTGTTGCTTAAATTCCACCACCCCTCTGTCTTTTGTTTTATTCATATCACTCATTTGAAAAAAACCCTCCTAATTATGGTGAGTATTTTGATGTTTTGAATCTATAATAAATATATCATAACTAAATAAGCTATTTAAATGTGAGGTGTATCCCAGGTTTAATAACACATGATTTTAAAATAATACTTGTTTGATAGTGTATACTACACAGAACATAAAGCTTAAAACAAAAATTATTATTATTGAAATGTGGCTGTTATAACCATGTAGTTGAATAAGAGGGTATGAATAAGATTAAAAACATTAAAATATTTATCTATAAAATGTTAATATTTCATACAAACATATTTATTAATTGTTGGAAAATAACCATTCAATTCTTCTGTAAAGCCATTTTATTCTAAAGAAAATGTTATCTAAAAAACTGGTTCTTATTGTTTTTTGAGAGTGAATGCTATAAATAATATCACTACATTTTATAATTTTTATATGATACAAATAATAGAACATTTTAGTTTATTATATCAAAATTATCTTAGGATAAAATTTTTGGTATTTTTCTAAAAGGATTTATTTTTTAGTTAATACTTAAAAGTATCGTTTTTTATAAAATTGTCATTTAGTTTCATTAAAAAGAATAATTTTTTTTAAATTTTCCATTAAATTAATATAATAATCTTATATTTATAATTAATATAAATAATTAAATATTAATCTTCATTATACTTCATTTTTTGAATATAATCAATTTTGGGATTAAAATCATATATGTCTAAAAAATCGTATTTCTTTTTGTTATGAATTTTAATCAGAAATTCTTTTACAGCACGTTTAGAAATTGAAAAATAAAAAATTTATTCCATATTTTTAATTAGGGTGTCATAATTTTTAATTTTTAATCTTTTATTTTTTTACATAATTAACTGTTACCATAGTAAATCACTGTTACAATGGTAAGGGTAAATCGGGCAATTAAGGGTAAAAAGAACACGATAACGTCTAAAAATAACCCTAAAACTTAACTTTATCATATTGAATGAATGGATTTATTCCATTTACATACAATTTTCACATATATAGAAACATATTTTCTTTATTTCATTTATTTTCACCATTATAATATTCATGTAAAAGATACATTAAAAAATTCCACTTTCTTGGTTTTGCTATCTTTAATATTCTATGGCATAGATAAAAAAATATGTTCCTTTATAAATTATATTTGATATATAAATTATTTTTTATCATGGTAATATATTTATAATTTTTAGTGATTAAATAATTACAATAAATAATTACACAATAATGACCAAGTATTTATTCAATTAATAGAAAATAGAATAAATGATTCTAAAAATATTTAAAAAATTAATGTTTTAATAATTACTATGTTCTAGTAGTTTTTTAGAAAATTATTAAATATTTTATATGTTTTAATGTATTATATTCTAATCACATTGAAATCATGATATTTTCAATGATAATTTAAATGAATAGTTCCAAAAATGACGTTAATGATATTTTACAAAAAATAATATTTTATAAAATAATTTAAAATTCATAAAAATTATATATCTATCAAATTTATTTGAAAAAATTTTAAAATATTATATTTCATCGATATATAGTTAAATTTTTCTATAAGAGTAATTATCTTGAACCTCAAAGAGTAAAAATATTTATTATCAAAGTAATCACCAAAACGGGATAACACGAGTTAAAATAAAACATATGGGTGAAAAAATAATATAAACTTCTCCAAATTTACTCTGATTAGAGGATTTATACCCATATTCATCATATATTTTTTGTTTTATCATTTTTCATCATGTTTCTACAAAAATTTATTTATGTTAATTTAATACTATAAGTAATTTCTAATTTTCCCCTTCCCACACATATAAAATAAAACCCAATCTTCTCTTCCATCCACACATGAAAAACATTTTGTAGATATAATCAATTAGGAATACCTAAATTTCACCCCATCCCTCATCCAATAGTCATTTGTTTAATCATTACTCCATCTTATTAATGTTTATTTATAAACCAATAAGTTGTCTAAAGAAGAGGTATGGTTTTTAACCAAGAGTTTTTATTTTATTTCTTCCTCTACATCCATAAAATATTATCCATTCACAATGAGATTATAAAATTAGTATCTTTATAATGACTATTATGGTAATAGATTATCATCATAAACTATATCCATCTCATATTCTATTTAATGTTAAATAAATCCATTGTTCATGTGTATGAAAGACTACCGCCTCATTAACCGATGTAATTAATTTCCCGGACCATCCACTCATATATGATTAAAATGATATATTTAATGTATATATATATATATATTAAATTAATAAAATATTTATAATTATTTAAATTTAATATATCAGCTATTTTCTTAGCTTTCGATTCACTAAAAAATTAAAACGTCATTTATGTGTATGTGTGGACTACCACTTCCACAAAGTGATGCAGTTCATCTTTCATCACCACATCACATGAATGATATATATAACTATATATAATTAAATAATATTTTTTCTAGGATATAATAATAATTTTTAAATAAAAAATAACACATACCTTCTTTCCATCTTGACTATTGAAATATAGATACATTACTCTTTCGCACGTATGACCTACCATCTCCATGATTGTAACGTTGTTCATTTTTTATAATCTACTTTCATGGTTGGTTTTAAATTTTATCAAATGTATAAAAATGTAAAAATTTCATTATTATTATTCTTTATATGGTGTCATAATGATCTCATTAACCATACAAAACCTAAGAAGGTTATTTTGGACATATGAGCCAAATATCATCAATATGCCAAACGTGCACTTAAATAAATAAGTAATTGAATATAAAATTGTAATAAATAATATAAAAGGAATAATAAACTAGATAAAATTTTTATTATTAATGTAAACAAATATCATTATTTAATTACTTATGATGACAAAGAACAAACATGACCATTAAAGATCAAGGTAAAGAAAAATTTAACATAAAACATTATTTTAAATGTTTTAATTATTTTTTAATAAATATTTTCCTTCCATACCTATACTTTTAGAATAATTTTATATATTTATTTATATGTATATAAAATAATTAAAGAGGATATTTTATGCCTTTGATGAATTTTCTTAATGGTTTAAAAAATGAATAATTAGCAAAAAAATTATACGGAACGTTTTGACTATATCTAAAAGAGAAAAATGAATATTCTATTTTAATGTATTCAATTTGAATGGAATGTCATACCACCATATACATTAGTTTATCTTTTTATAACATTATAATATTTTTTTATTAAAAAAAATACCATATTTTCCTTTTCTTTAGTCATTTTAGTTTTTAAGATGGGGTTTTAGTAGGAAAAGTTATTTCGATATTGTATATAGTTTTTCATATGAGTTCAATGGCATTTTTTCAAGAGTTTTATAATGAAAAGTAAAATCATATATTTTTTTGGTTTTTTTCATGGTACAAGAGAAATATAGATGAATATAATAATTTGACTAATATACATAATATGAATGGGTGATCATAAATCAACTTATCTGAAAGAGAGATCCCATAACAACTAATACAATTGTTGAGCCCTATTATAGCTCTTAAATGCATTGGGTAATGTTTTTTGTATTTATAGCTAAGAAGGAGGGAGTTAATTGAGGAGGATTATTCATTTCATTTTTCTAGTATCACATTATTTCTGACATGATTTATGAATTTAATGCATTAGGTCATCTATCATTAGATTCTATTTGTATTCAATGAGTTTTAAATTATTTCCTTGAGAAAAAGATATGTATTATTTGTGCCTATATGATTTATTTAATATGATCCATGAATATTTGATAACAGGAAAAATTATGGTTTTCTATTTTTTTCATCAGACATCTAAAATCCTATCTTTTATGTTCCTTCTTGAGTGTTTTGTGATCATCCTGGATTCTAAAATGTTTTTAATGGGTTTTATGGGTAGTTAGGATGATTGAAAATTTCACGATAAAAATATTAAATATTTTCCAGGATAAGAAAATGTGGTTCATGTAAAATGTATTCAAATTTTGGAAAAATTTGATACTGAGTAGAAGTGTCTACATTATAATATATGGATTTTCACGTATATGTTATAAACTAAATCACTAAAACAATAGACATAAAAAGATCCTTGAAATGAACTAAAGTGATTTTGTATTCAATTAATGGATCAATTAAGGACCATGTGTTTGCATTTGTTATAAGAGGTTATTTTAAAGAAATTTTGAAATTAAGATATATTAAGAGTTTTTGATTCCATAATTGGTATTTATGTTTAATTATGATAATATGTTAAGAGGCATAGACCCCCACTTATAAGGTTTTAAGGGATGGGATTTTATGGTGATTTATTATGTTTTGGGTGATGTTTTATTTTTTTAGGTATATGTAACCCTTAGGATTAATGTAAAGAAATATTTAAGAAGAATGTTATTACATTTTCTAGGATGTATGCTGAATAACATGATATAACATTTGATGTTAAAAAAAATATTTAATTTAAATGTTATTATGGTTAATTTTGTGATTTTTAATCATCCCTTTTTTGAATGTAATTAGAATTTTTTAATTTATTTTATTAAAAGGAAAAAAAATTTGGCCATGTGATGAACCATTTCACCCATAATGGTCATGATTCTTGAATCTAAAACAAAAGGGAGATACTGTTAAAATGCCTACCACTATCCAATGATATTTCCTAGTTAGTATGAAATTGATATTTTACTTAAATAATTTTAATGATAGAGATGGATTTTTTTAGGAACATATTTTTCATTATGTGGATAAAAATTGGGTTGAAAAGTGTTTTGGTGATTATGTGGTTAATTTTATTTTGGAATAATTTCTTTATTTTTGGGAAACTTATATGATTATGGTAAACCTAATACTGATATTATTATTCAGTAATATTTTGGTAAAATAAATGATTTTGATGTGGCATTATGGTGGTTTAAGTCACATTTGGAAATGATTAACATATTTTAAAGATTAATAAATTATGTCATATAAATTTTCAGCTAAATAAATTAATGAGTGAATAATACTGATTAGAGGTAAATTTTCAATTAATCTCATAATATTTAGAGATCATATCCATCTGATTTTTTGGTTTTGAACATGATAAATAATAATTTTAATAATTCATAAGTCATAACATTTTCATGTGATATATATTAAATTTTTGTTCTTATTATCGAGGATTTAGAGATTAATATTGTATTTCATCATAGGATGGATTAATAATTTTTAAAATTATCTTTCCTTGTGCTAATAATGTTTTTTTTGGTTAAATATATAATGACATCAGAAGTAACATGTAATTATTTTCTGAATTTATCTTATCAATTATAAGATTATTTTATTTCATCATGTGTGAAAATCGATATTGAATACTCATCGTGTAGATAAAATGACTAGATTTTGGAGGAAATTGATTAAATGATGAAATTATACTTGTGAATATTGTACATTTCCTTATTTCCATAGTTTAAAAGGTAAAATAATTTCTCAAATATAGGAAAATCGTATTGAAATAAAAGTGTTTTCATATTACCTTTATTTTTGATTTATTGATGGTCTTTTTTTAAAATTCTTTTAGTACAGTTTTTAGTTCATTAACTTTATATTGATCATTAAATTTCTAGAGACCAATGATATTGGTCACTCATTTTTGTTATTGGTATATTAATATTCCCACCATGTCCTTGTTTTAACTTATTATTAATGTTCAACCATTTGGAAATATGGTTATGTGTTATTCAGGGTGACCATCTATTTCCTTATCCCACTTATAAAGAGGATGTATTATTAACCCTTTTTATTATGTGTATTTTCAAAAATGATATTTTTTAAATTTAAAACCCATTATTTTTTAGAACAAGTTCAAATTAGGAGGATGCAATTTATTATGGTGTGTGTGTGGGTAGGTGGATAACGTAATATCATATGATTTGAAATGAAAAATAAGTTCATTAGTGGATACGACATGAAACACTAATCATAAATGAACCATGAAATATTATTATTTAAATATTACAATTATAACTGAGTTATTTACTTGAAATGTATTAATTGGATTAATTGTATTATGAAATATATATGAAAGTCATTCCCAGTAATAATGAATTGATTAATTATTTGTAAATGAGTCTCAATTTTTTATTAAGGTTATTTTATTATTTAAAAATTATTTTTCTGAAAAAATATTATATTATTGATCTTTTTTAGCACAAATAATAGTTAATGTTTAATGTTTTTGATAAATATGTTAATTTGATTAATCCAATAATTGCATATTTTAATAATCACATATCATTTTTATGTTTTTTCTAATCTATTATATCTTATACTAGTTATAACTATTTTTTTAATATAGAAATTTTACAATGTCTTGAATATATCATAAATCATAGTAAGATAGATTAGAGACCATGCATCCTATGAGTAGTTTATTCACAGTGTAATGGATCTAATTTAATGAAAAAAGATTCTTTATGTTGTATCTCAAGTAAATATAATGATCATGACTTTCAAAATGGAATGAATCAACCACATGATGAGTGGATTTCTATGCTCCAATCAGATCAACCATAACTATTTTATTGAAAATAAATTCAATGCATCTGAATCAATTCAATTGAAAATTAAAATGGATGAAGCAAAAGATCTATCAAAATATGATAATGTATTTTATTAACCATATAATAAAATATGTTATTTCTTAAGATTCAAATTCACTACATCTTAGGGGAAAATGATCAAATTATAATTCTATATTTCTATAATATTAATGAATAAAATAGTTGTGTTATTAAATAGGCCATGGGAATAATTCATAGTTCAAAATGTTTTTGATTGATTGAATGATCATGTGATTGATCATATATTCACGTGATTGACTGTAAGTTCATGTCATCAAACATATGATCGAGTCATTGATCATAAAATTCAATTGTTTTAACATATGAATTTTTAAAATATATGATCTTAATTCTCCTAAAATGTTAGCGCAACTCAATATTACAACAAGAAACTCTTTAAGGAAACCACATCTAAAAGAGAGTATTATATTTTTTTAATATAATATATTGAACACTTTTCTTTATAGAATTAAATTTTGGTTAGAATTATTTAATTAGAAAAACTTTCATGATAAATATGTAGACTTTTAATGATGATTATTAAATGAATATATTTAGTGAAATTATTCCATTAAAAGATAGCTGTTGTTAGAGAAAATAATCATGGACACAAGAAGTAATTACAAAACCACTATGAACAAAAACCAAGAACTCTCTACCATGTTGTTATCTAAACATAATTTCATGATGTGAGAACATATTTCATCTCTCTTATCATTTCCAAATCAATAGGTCAACATTAATAAGAGACTAATCATATGAACATTAGTTTAAATAATGATTTACATAGAAATATTTTATCTTCTCTCTCCTTATTTTTATACAGTTTTCATCTATGTTTGTAATACACTTTATATCTTTTAAGCACTATAACATACAATGTATTGGAAAGTATAATATAAATTCTAACATTGTTTCTTATCATTTTTATCCCATGAATAATTTTAGAAGATTTTTTGTTCATCCTGGAAATACTTGTTTGTTTGTTTTTTGTATATAAAACTCATTTATAGTTTTGGATCAATATATTTCTTAATAAATGTTTATGCCAACAGGTGATTTCCATGTGGGGATGATTAGGTCTCAGTAAGAGTCTGACCCTATTTTATTGTTATTAAACCATGTTTTAATATCTGTTACTGTATATTTTATAAAAAATTGTTTCATTTTTAAAAATGATATAACATAACAATACTTTAATAGTTAACTTTAATCAGTGTTTTATATATGGTATATGACAAAAATAATTTATTTTTAAAATTATATGTAGTTTTCACTTTTTTTAACTAAGTTGTGATTATAATTTAGTAAGGATTTTCAAAAGGTATAATAATATACTTATACTATTCTAGTTATCTAGGATGTTTTTATAAATTCTGGTTTTTATTTTTAATTATTTATTAATATATATATATTAATTAGATAATCAATTCATGATGCTTCTTGAGCTATCCACTCCAAGTGATATTTAGTATCATATGATTTTTTAAATTAATATCAATAATTTATATAGACTGTGTAAAATTTATTTTATTTTTAAATTTATATTTTTTTGGATAAAAATAGACTTTAGGGGACTTCTACTAAGATAAATCCTTTTTTTAACGGAATTAACCATTATCAGTGACAAATTGATATTACAATATATATAGGGATCATGATATTTGGTATTATAATTGTATAGGAGGACAAATATGAAAAAACCCATAGCTAATAGATATGATTGGAGTGATTCCACTATGAATATAGATGATTATAACTATAATTACATGAATGATTTATATTGTGCATTATAGAAATATGAGTATAATAGAATTTATACTTCTTCTATTGATTATGAAATTTTGGATACACATTATATTTCTCATAAAAGAACATTAAAATTTAAATAAATGATCATAAATAATTGTACTATTAAATATGATACTTTTAAGAAGAAACCCAATGAACTAATTTATGAAATGTATCCCAGGTTCAGAAAAAATTTCATTCTAATCCATGAAATTGGGATTAAAATTGAAGATAATGACAAACTAATGAAACTACAATGATTCTTACCTGATGGATGGATATGAACCTCTATTTTTCATTATTTAATTTTAGATATAAGTAAAATTATAATCACATAGTTGTTTGGAAAACATATGATGTACATGGAATAATTGAAATTGTACAAGGAAGAAGATGAATCAAAGATAATGTCAATTTCTTTCCAAACATTTGAGACATTGATAATGGATAAAATCAAAGAATATAGTTCATGTGGTAACATCACATTCTAACAATTATGAGGAGATGCCTCATCTTCCAGAAAATTTAAGAAGTTATTCAAGAATAATAAAATCATTAGGATTTCTAACTATGTAATAAAATAAGAAAAAATATGGAGTTGGAATAAATAAAATCAATAAAGGTATGTGACCTATTGTGAATACAAAAAAAGGGAACATAAAAAATATCCAAAATTAATGTATAAGATAACATCTTTATATAAACAAAAAATTACAAATAACAATATGAAATCTACTTAATGTACCTCGGAGGGGTGATCCAACGAGTCTAACTCAATCATAGAGGAGAATAATGATATCTAATGATGTGATTTATTAAAAAAATATGAGATAATTTGTAATTCCTCTCAATCTCATGGTCACCTTTCCTATTTTTCAGAAAATTAAAACAACAATGAATATTTGATCATTGAAAATTTAATTGTGTACTGAAATATGATTGAAGAATTTTTTATTATCCTTAAGGATAATTAATAATGTTTAAATAAGTAGCATGATATGTCTATTCATTAGAAATTTTATATTACTATAGAAAAATAAAAAAAATCATTTATTAAAATAAATCAATAAATATAAAATTTCATATGAGATAATAAAAAGTGATCCCGAATGGTTTACAAATGTTATATAATCCTTAAACCTGATTCTTTGAAAGTATAACACACCCAGTTACATTTTTGTTATTGAAAAAAAACCCCAATGAGATTATAATTTATAAGAATAATTTTATTCATAGATCAAGATCACCCAATTATATAAATATTTCATATTCTTGTGGACATAATAATGTTTTCATTTCTGAAGTCTTAATTCTATTTATGATAAAAAAATAACAACTTTAAATTCCAAATAATTTATTTCCAAAATTTCTTGACCTAAGAAATTTCGGATACCGAAATAATTTTTTTATCTAAATGTATATAGGAAACATTTTTGAAGATTACCAGTATGCATTTATGGTATCTAGATAGTGGATATTCTGAAAACATTACTATATACTACTTAAGCATTAAAAGTATTATAAAGTAAGATGGTATACATAATACATTAGGGGAAAGAACCAAATAAAAAATAATTATACATGGTCAAATTGATGATATTAATTATGTTTTAATTTTTGAAGTCTTAGTTGTTGATGGTTTAAAGTACAATTTTCTTAGTTTTCGAGTTGGATCCCTGTAACTAAAATATTTAGAACGTGATTACATATTTTAATTTTTTTTTCTTGTCACATTATTATTTTATTTATATATGACATTTATATGTGATAATTTCCTAAGAATATATGTCATAATGGAGGTTATATATGTTCCTCACAATAAATAGAACATAGATGTAACATATAATTATTCCCTAATATTCATAACCATATGGATGATATTGTTGTACGAGAAAAAATTCTATAGGATATTAGGGTTATAAGGAACATAAAATATAATGATGCCTTCTCATGATGTTCACCCTTTCTAATCACCAAGGTAATTGGAAATGGAAAACGACCCCTCAAATATTAAATCTGTGTTTTAATATGTCATTTGATATTTAAAGATACAGACATGTGTAAAAATCCTAAAAAAATGATATTATCATTAATATATATCATGAATCACTCATTTTATGTATTAATGAAAACCATGATGAAATATAGGGTATGTTTGGTGTTTCACATGTGATATTATATTAATAGATAATGACTGAAAGGATTTATCACTTTTGATTTGTAATAACGGTTGATATCTTAGCCCCATTGATGAAATATAACTACCTAAATAGATATATAGACATATTATTTTGTGGTAATGTTTATTTGTAGAAATTGAAAGAAAAATCTACTATATAGGTTTGATGAAACAAATATACAACTTACTTTATTATAGATATCATGGTAATAGAATTATATTACATGGTAAATGTTCATAAGTGTTTGTATTCTATTATGACATTAACTTATTTCTCTATAGATTACATGGAGTGTTTCTATATTCTAACCATGTACTATAGGTGGTTATTTCTAATGCCACCAAGATATAGGCCTATAGGGCCACACACAAAGTTTATCCTCAATATAGGTTAAAATTGTTTAATAAATTTAATAAGTTGTAATAAATATCATTTATTCAGTTTTGGATGATTTTAATAGTTTATTCAAAATTTATTTAAAATAATAAATTTAGTTAAATAATAAATAAAAAATATTAGTTTTTTTGTTTATAGAAGATAATATTTGTTATACTTATCAGACAAATAATTCAGTGACATTTATTTAATTAATTAATTATTATTTAAGCAATAATAAATGTTGATGAGGGAAAGATGACTGATTTTAATGGTCCAATTATAAATAAATGATATTTTTTTATATTTCTCACAATTCAAGTGATTAATATTAATAATATTATTATTAATGGACATAGGGTAAATTGAGATTATTAGAAATGATTAACTGATTTTTTTAATTTATAATCCCTAATCATTCTATAATTAATCTATATTTTCATCTTATTATATCTAAAAAATATGACTTTTGTAAAGTGATTTTTTGGATTCAAAAGAGATAAGAGAGATAATATGAGATATATCTAGATATATATATATATAAAGATATATAGAATTATATCTAGAGATAGACATTTAAAAAGATATGTTGAGAGATATCTAGTTATATATCTAGATATATATTCAGAGATATATCTAGAGACTTATCTAGAGTGATTAATATGGATCTATAAATATCTCTCCCTTCTTCATCTCTCACATCATCAAGAGATAACTGATAGTTCTCTCTCATTTAGAAGAAAATTTCATTAGTCAACCATAAACAACCCAAGACACTAGGATTGGCTGCTCAAGCATTATATGATTTAATGGTTTTGATCAGATATTGTGGTGCATGTGTGGGTCACTACTAGACAAATTTTATACTTTTATCATATAGTGTTACAAAGATGAAAAAAAGTCTATTTAATCTAAAAATCTAAAAAATTTGAATTAAAAATTTATATAATTATATATATTTTTACAAGCTAATCACAAATTATATGTAAAGATCCTCTCCCCTCTAATTTTCAAATGATTCCATCGATATACCTTGAATGTAAAAGTCGTATCAAACAAGTCACATGTTTAATTTAAAATTATTTACTATAAATTTACTTATTTAAAGTTCTTGTGTTTTCATTTACATAATATGAATCATTTTTTATAATCCAACATCATCATCTCTTGTATTATTAGTTATCAACAATTTAATAAATAATAGTTTAATGATTAAAAATGAATATTGATCTGGATAGTACATGGGGTGTCCCTAACATGCCATGTATCGTATAAATGGAATGTGGATAGACATACTGTGGACATGGTTGTAATACAAAAACACACTATGTTAAATACAAAACACCATGTATTCTACATCAAGCAGTGTGGCCAATTTTTTTGCGAAAAAAATAATTAAATGTATAATTATGACTATTGATTATGTTTTCCTTATGTCATTCATTCAATAATACAGTTCATGTCATATAATCAAAAATTATATATCAATATAGTTTATGTATTATTTCTTTTATGAACACATGATGTTTACACTAGGAAAACTCATTTTCTAAATTAATTTTAAATGATGTTAATTATGTTTAAAATTATAGTTAATGGTGGGTTAAATATAATTTGATTTAATGAAGATAAATTTACATAAAATAAATAATTCATGAAATGTTATCTAAATAAAAATATGAAATAAATTTAATTTATAATAAAATTTAAAATGAACTCTCGTTAAATTAAATCCCCACACTTCTTTGTAAGTAAAATATTATGTATGTATGCAACTCCTATGTGAATGGATATAGACCAATCCAAGGATATGTGGTGAAACCAAATGAGGAAATGCATAGAATCCAGGGGGGACTAATGAAACAAAATCCAAGCTATGTTTCATGTTATTTTCCACTAGGGATGAGGGTTTGTTTATCATCCAAAAGATAAACTACCCCTGATAGAATATCATGATCAACGGAAAAATGTTTTATTTTTTAAATTTTCATGCTTAATTATTTATGTTTTTGAATGTTGTTTGGTCACCTAATGAAATAATTAATAAACATTCATGATGGAATAAAATATTAATAAATTACATGTAAATATTTGTTAGATGTGGTATAATTGTTAAGTAAAATAAAAATAGTATTAATAATACATGTAAAAGGTAAAATTTGATTTATGAATAATAGTTTAAATTCCCTCAACATAACTATTATGTTGGTCTAGTCTATCACTAATTTTGTTAAAATGACATCATAGATTAATGTGAATGACAACCCCAATTATGGGTTCTTTCAATTATTATGGATATATGAAAATTTGAGTTTTGAGTTTACTTAACTTGGTGTACATCAATGTTTATCATCTCTAGAATTACATGGTATAACTAAATTAAATGTTTAGAGGAATCAATAAAAATGATTTTTTCTTAGGGGAGAAACTAAATATATCGAGGAACTCTGAGTTATTGTAGTTGGACTGTTAATCCTATAAAAAACCCTTCAAATATTGTATTAGAAACAATTCTAAGTTATGATAAGGGAATATGGATCATTAACACTAGAATATCAAAGAGGCATTATATTTCAAAACATATGGTGAGAGATATTTGGTTTCAAAAAATAATCGGATATTAATAAGAATTTAATTAATTTAAAATTTATTAATCTATTTTTGTCATCAAAATAAGTAATATTAATCGACTTTTGAATTGAAAAAATATAAAATCAAATGACATTGAAAAAGTCACTATGATCCATACTAGATAATGTTAACCTTCCCACTAGTGTGAGTTTCCAGGAATGTAATAGGCACTAGCATGTTATACTATCCCATGGATAAAAATTTTACATGATGGAAACCCCACTAACTATAAAATCCCAAGTATTTATAGAATAATACATTTTCATATCTAATAATATTTATAAATAAAATGTAAATTTTACGTTAAATGAGTCACTTTGTTCAAAATTGTACTCAATATATAACAACATGCAAAATCAAAATATTACGCTACACACAACATTGAGTTATACAGAAACAAATATAATAATATTATTGTTATTCTAAATGGTAGTTAATGATTATCCATTATAATGGTGATAATTAACATAACTAACTAAAATGAAATTAATTTTTTCTATTAAATTTTATTTAATTTATCAAATAAATTTTAGTGGCTTAAAATGACAATGATTTAATTTTATGCATAAAATACTCTAATATTTTTGGGAGATCGTTTTTTCATGATTTGATGGAGAAACCATTTAAAATATTGTTTTTGTCACTTTTATATGTTCTATTTGACAAAATAAAATTTTTATTTTGAATCGGGATATCATAATTTAGGTTTGTTGAAATTTAATTATTTTTCAGATAAAACCCATATTTTTATGAATAATGAAAAATAGTGCATTTTAATTCAATACTATCTATTCATATAATTTATAAATATAGATAAATTATAATTTCAATTGGTTTTAAAGTATAATTGGAAATATTTTTCTATCATTTAATCCAATTTTGGTAAATTGTGGTAATTTATCATAGAAATTGGATATAAACACATGTCAATCTTTTGATTATTTTTAATTCTTAAAAACATGATTTCTGGTTTGAAGAATGTGAATCAATTTTAAATAAATTTCTTCTAATTCTATGTTTTGAATTTTTAAATATATATTCGTTATTTTTAATCATACTTCCAAAATTATTTAAATTGGCACCTTTTATTTTTTGAACATTATGAATAGTAACTTCAGTGGTTGTTTTTATTTAGCATGGGTTAAGGTTAAATCATGATAATATGTGTAAAATTTAATATTATAAAATATAATAAAATGATAAAAAGTGTAATAATAATATTGGGTAATATATTACTGACCATGATAATCATTGGGTTGATTAATGGACCCCATGGAGCCACATGGGTGTGATAATGACATGTTTTAATAATTAATTTAAAGTAAAAAAGAAATATAACATAAACATATACGTTTTTATTAAAAAAATTGTTTTGGGGGTTATATAATTGACAAATTGGGATAGAAATACTCAATCTAAATATAAAAATATTTTCTTAATCATTTTATTTTAGTTATAATTTGTATTCATTAAATAAATATATATTTTTATGATACAATGATGATGATGTGATTACCTTTTTTATGAAGGATTAAATTAAATGTTATTATAAAAATTAGAATAATTGTAATTTTAACATTATGATTCCATAAAAGAATTTTAGGGATAATTATGACATGTTTTATTTGGGTTAATTTAGTTATCTTGAATAAACCAAGTTTTTATGACTTTAACAAATATCATTTACTAAATAGTGTCAAAATTGACATACATGAGTTTTTAAAAAAATAATATTTTACTAATTGATATAAAAGTAATAAAAATCATAGATTCATCCAACTGACATACATAATGTAAAAATTTCATTAAGAATCCACTTTATGTTCACTTTTAATTTTATAATAACCATATTATCCATTTAGTGTTAAATAACAAGAATTTATGGTAAGAGTTAATTTATTTAACTAATGGTAAAATCCATAAGATATGGTTACATATGTGACCAATAATTTTCTAAAACCTATTGGTTGAGAGGATTTAAACCAATAATAATCATATCTTATAAATATATCACTTGGAAACTTCATAATTATAAAATAAATTTATAATAAAATAATATTTCATGACATTCCTAATGTGCCCCACCTCCATCTTATAAAAGGAAACCACATATACCCACTTACCCACAACTCTCAAGACCCTTGGTTCACCCAAATTATATTCAAATAAGCTAAAAAAATCTTTAATTTTTCATATAATCCTTACATTGGGCATATTGAAATTCAATAAAGAATTTTGGTTCAAATCAAAAAGAGTTACCCGATTTAGAGGCAACATATTCTCTCAATCTCCTTTCATTTATTTTTCTCATCCAACACCCTAACCTAATATTATTAAGTTATTTTGTAAAAATAACCAGAATAATAAATATACTATTATGTTTTTATACTATTGTTTTATACTATACTAACATACACCTGCATATAATGGATATAGAACACACTGTTTCTGTATATGGTAAACTACCACCTCACGAAATGATGATTGCTCAATTTTATCCAAAAACCTCTCATGGTTGGCATTATGATGGAAATATATTTTTATATGATATATATTATATTTATATTATCACTATTATTTCGTAATATTTATTTACAACCTTCCATTATACTTTCAATAATTTCTAAATTCAATAATTTCATTTGAGTACGTACGGACTACCGTCCCCCTCAAAGTGATATGACTCATTCATGACATACATGGAAAATATAATGTATTTTTTTATTAAAAATATGATTCATACCTGACATAAATATAATACTAGTATTATAATGTACATTTATATCATTTTGTTTTTATTATTTTAATATGATAAATAAATGAATGTAATGTTTATGCAAATATACGACCAACTATCTCCATAAATGGTGAATTTCATTTCTTATCACCAAATGTTGTGGATATTATAAATAAATATTTAATCAATATATATGATATTTAAATCATGAATAATATTTTGGATATGATATACTGTTGACTATATGGACAATTTACATCAAAACAAGTTCATTTTTAACTCTTGTAACGAATATCGACAAAACATCTGATAAGAACTTAAATAATTATGTAATTTTTATAACATGGTAATAATTGATAGAAAAATATTAATAAACATGAAAAGGTTAACATGAAAGAAAAAATTAACCTAACATTATTATTCTAGAACATAATGATTGTACACAATGAGTTAAAGACAAGATATGGGAAAACATAACTCAATCTATATTCCTTGAGTCAAATATCCATGTCATTGGTTTTGTTTCTCCATGAATATGTGTGAATGAACACAAATTTTCATACACTAAATATACAATTATACTGGGTGTATTTATATTTTTTAGACATAATTATTTCATTTATTTATCCTCAATCTAATGATATTATCTTTCATAGGGATTTCATCTCAATATCCATTCATTGACGTAACTATTAATGTTATTCACCTTTATCATACTATATTTTCTATATAAAACCTTTTTGATATTTACTGATTTTTTAATATTCTTCCTTAATTATTTTTATTCATGTGTTTTTCAAGTGTAAAGGGACTCATTAACTAAAACTTCTTTTTAAATGCTTTAATTATTTTTTCCTCAAAATTATCTATTTCATGAAATGTTTTCATAATTTTTTTTAATAAATTATTTATATAGACACGAATTTTTTTAAATATAAATTTATTTTATACCAATAATTGTGTTAATGGTCAATTTGATTCAAAATGAATTTTAATTAAATATCATAAATTGTTATTTAAATAGATTGAATATTACAATATCTTGTTATGATTTAATGTGATTGAAAATGAAATGTTATGATTGAAATGCTAATAATTGTGATATTTTATCTGTTATGACTATATAATAGTACTTGTACATTTGACGAGTGATTACATAATAAAAAGATAATTGGTTGTTACGTGATTATCCAAAGATGGGTGGCTACATGCTAAACCAAAGATGGGTTGTTTTGTGATAAACCAAGGATGGGTGGTTAATTTATAACCTCAAATTCATTGGGAATGGAAGTCAGCCTTATTGTTATTACATTTAGTGATATGTGTGGAAGTCAATTGTATGGTATTTCTATTTATGTATGTTCCTTTCCCAAGTTACCATTATATGTTATATCTTTCATTCTATGGGATTTATGGTAATATTTTGGTTACAAGAAAGATTTTCAATGAAATTATATTTAGTGATGTGTTTTTTCATCTTTTTAAAGGTGAAAAATATTAATTTATGATTTTGTATTCATGGTTTACATGTTATCGCAAGACTGACAGTTTTTATTATTTATGTATCCCTTGATGAGATATTTATTTTCATCCATTATTTTGAAATGATTATCACAAGACTAAAATAAGAATAGACTTAACAATGAGATCAGGGAATACTCTTTCTATTTAACCATGAAATGATCCATGTTTCTTTTTTAAATGTTTTTGTTTTATGAAAAAATAGGATAGTGAGTAAAAGTTTTTACCTTGAGTAGTTAAGTGGTTATGTATGTGTTATGACCTACATCTCTAAATATCTAAAACAAAAAATATCCAAGATGTTATTTAAAGTAAAATAATTAATATAAATCTTTTTTATGTAATGATTACGGCCTGGGCATTATAGTTTGTGTCATAAGATGTTTTAGAAAATTTGGACAATATGATGTTTTCTTAATGGTTAGGGATATCATAATGGGTTTGTAATTTTAATCTAGATCATGAGTTAAATGTCTTAGAAACCCATTTTTAGGCAAAATAATCTGAAATATAAACCTGATTAATTATATATTTGGAGATATTATCCTTTTAAGAAACTGCACGTTATTTATATTTGGGATGAAACATGAAAGGTATGATATAAAATTTGAGGTTAAATTATGTTATGGTTAGATTTGATGATTTTGTCTCATTTTTATAATGTTATTAAATTATATATTTTTTAAAATGGACAACATATAGACCATGTGGAAACCCATCATGTTGGAAAATAATATGGGAATCAAACCGACAACCGAAGTGCGATTGGGATTTATGGCCTAACACATACCTACGTGAAGTCTCTAGTTAGTATGACATAATCTTTTTAGTGAAATTATTTTATGGATTAAGAATATAATTATTTTTGTAAATTGAGTTTTATCAAATGGATATACATGGTATTGATAGATGATTTTGGGGATTAAGTGATAGTTTTTATTTTGGAAGACATTCACTATTTTTGGATCTTGTTAAGAAAATTTTAAATAGAATACTATGAAATATTTTTTTCAAGAATAATGGATGAATTATTTTTGTATAAATATATGATTTATTTATATACCTATAGAAATTTTGGTTATTTATGGGAATTATTAGCCTATATTAGAGAATATATGATTTTGGAAATTAATTTTTGGTACAATCCGTTAGGATTGGTTAAAGTTATTTTAAGATAAATGTTAAAAAATTTATTGTAGAAATATGTTAACAAACCATTCTTAAATTTGTGTTTAAATCATATTTTGGATTATTTATCTGGAATTATATGGAAAACAATTTGTATAAAGGTCTATGTTGGCCGTTGGATATTATTGTTGATTTTAGAGATTAAATATATTATTGTTTCTTATAAATGCTTATTCTTTTTAGGGAATTATATAATATTTTCCTGACCATTTTCATTCTTGATAATGTTTCAAAATAAGATGAATAAATAGTTCATATTATGCGTATTATGTTATTCACTATATGATGATTCTAGTTCTTAAGGTGTTACAAACTCATCTTGATTACTATTTTTTAGAGAAAAGCTGAATTTTTGTTATAAATTTATTAAAGGATGAAATTCTACTTGAAACGTAAGTATGTTTCCTTATGATCTCAGTTATGATAGTAAATTAATTCTTCAATATTATGAAAAGGGTATTAATACAAAAAAATTGTTAGTTTTCTTTTCCTAATATTAAATTAAATACCGTTGAACCCATAACATGTTTTTGGTATTCTGATGGTTAACTTTCTACAGATAATGTTATAAATTACTCTACATGAGAACAAGATGATTATTTTTTCTTCCATATCCATGTTTTAATACATCTAATCCTATTATGTGTTATCATGGGTGACCTTTTTACTTCGCTTTAATTAGTTTAAAGTGGTATCCTTATTGGACCTTTTTACAATTTAGGATTTTCAATGAAGTAATAGCACCGAATTCTAAAATTGCGAGGATGAATTTTCCAAAGGGGGAAGGATGTAACATCCCATATATTAATAGAAGAATAATTATTCATATCTAATAATTTTTTTTATAAAATATTAATTTTACATTAAAGGGGACAACTTCTCTGATAGCATACTTAACGTGCAACACCAGGTTTCTCCGAAATCAAACATTTCACAAAACATTGTGTTATACCAAAAAAATAATACAATAATACTATTATTATTTTAAATAGTAGTTAATATCTATCCATTTTTTTAGAGAGAATTAATATAACTAACTTCTATATGATTAAAAATGTTTGTTAATTTTTTTTTAAATTTATCCAAAATATTTTAGATGCTGAAAATGAGAATGAATCTATTTTTTAGCGTAAAATTCTATAATATTTTTGAATTTCCATTTTACCAACTTCTGATAGAGAATCCTTTATAAATATTTCATTTTTTCATTTTTACATGTTCTAGTGGAAAAAATAATCTTCTAATTAGAATAGGGACATCAAAATATACTTAGGTTGTATTTTTAGCTTTTTAAAAAATACACAATGTAATGAATTATGAAAAATACAACATTTTAATTCAAAAATACATTTTCAAATAATTTATTTTTATAGTTAGATTTTAATTTTAATTATTTTAAAGATTAATTTTATTATTATTTAATAATTTAATTAAATTTTGGTCATTGGATGTAATTTCACATTGAAATTGGACGGAAACCCATGTCAATATTTTGATAATTTTAATTTCTAAAAAACATGCTTTCTTGTTTTAAAAAGATAATCATCTTTGAATTATCTTCTACCAATTATGGGTTGTGAATTTAGAAAAAGGATTCCATATTTGGAATCATATAGTCAAAAGTTTGTAAATATGTTCCTTTTTAGACATTATGAAAAGCAGCATCAATAATTATTTTAATTTATGAAGGGTAACTGGTAAATAAAGTAAATAAGGGTAAAAATAATATTATAATAAAATAAAACTACCCTAAAATGTGTCATATTACTATTAGATGATATATGTCAGACCATGACCATCCTTGAGTCGATTTAAGGACCCCCTAGTTCCAATTGCGTGTGATAATGTCATTTTATAATAATTAATTTAATCTAATGAAAAATATAACAAAAATATGTAACCTTTAACTAAACAAATTTAAGGTGGGAAACATAATTGATATCTTTGACTATAAAAATTCATTGGAAATAAAAAGAGATTTTTTATATCATGGTATTTTATTTATAAATTTTTTACAATAATTAAATAAATTTATTTATAACCCAATGATGATTCAATGATTACCTTTTAAATGAATATTTCAAATAACTGAAATTATAAATATTCAAATAAATGTAATTTGAAAATTTTGGTGCCATCCATTAATATTATGGATGAATATTAGAGGTTATATTTGATTTAATGATGTTTTTTCTAATTAATTTATGTTATCATGACATTAACAAATATCAATTACTAAATAGTTTCAAAATTTACATACATATGTTTTTAAAATAAATACTATTTTATTGAATGATATAATAGTCATAAAAATCATAGATTATGAACGATTAATTAGATAATGTTAAAACTTCCGGTAATGATCCACTTGTGTTTCTTTTGGCATTTTATAGTAACCAAAATAACCATATAGTGTAAATATTCCAGAAGATGTTGTAAGAGTTAATTTATTTAACTAATGGTTAAAGCCAAAAGATAAGGATAAATTTATGACCTAAACATTTCTAAGTCTTATTTTAGAGGATTTAGATTAATCCTATTTTTATAATCGAAATATATCACTCTAGAACTATTATAATTATAAAATCATTCAATAATAAAATACTTTTCCAAGACCTTCCAAAAGTGCCCCTCATCTTTCCTATAAAAGGCTGCCACATCTACCCGCATACTCACACAGATCAAGTACCTTATATCACCCAAATTATTCTCAAATAAGCTCCCAAAATCCCTCACTTCATCCTATAAGCCATACCATGATCATAATCCAATTAAAGAAATAATTTATTTCTTGAATCAAAATTAGTTACCTGATTTAGAGGTAACGTCTTTACTGAAGATACATTCATTTATTTTCATTCCCCAACACCCTAACCTCTAATTATTCAATTATTTTATAACAAAAAAGGTATACTCAATTTAATTGGATTTTTAATTATAAGGGTTCTTCCTACACTAACACACACCTCCAACTAATGGATAAAGAACATATTGTTTTTATGTATTGAATACTACTACCTCACGAAATGAGGAATGTTCAATCTTCTCCTACCACCTCTCATGGTGTATAATAAGATAGAAAATTATTTATATAAGATATATATTATATTTACAATTTCTTTATGCTTCTGTAATTTTTATTTAAAACATTCCTTTATTCATTCCATAATGTGTAAATATGATAATTTCATATGCCAAAGTGTGAACTACCGCCCCCTCAAGGTGATATGGCTCATTAATTCCATATTTGGAAGGTATAAAGGATGTTCTTATAAACCTATGAGAAAACCCAGACATAAATATATTACAGTTTTCATAATATACATTAATATCATATTATTATTATTATTTTAATATAAAAAATAAATGAAAGTAGCGCTAAGGCATACGTATGGCTTACAGTCTCCATGAACAGTGCATTTCATTTATTATCATTGAATATAATCGATAATATAAATACATATATACGAGATATATATTATTTTTAAACCATTAATAAAATTCCCTATATTATTTAATTTTTACTACAAGGACAAATTAGATAAAAAAAAAGTCCATTTTCGACTCATGTACTGATTATCCACAAAACATACGATATGAAATTAAATAATTATTAAATTTTTATAACATGGTAATAATTGATATAATGGAAATAATAAACATGAAAATGGTATTCATGAAATTATAAATTTACTTTTTTTAATATTCACGAACATAATGACTTTATGTGACAAGTTAGACTCAAGGTAATGGAAAGCATTACTCAATCTGTATTCCTTGTCTTAAATATCCATGTCATTGGTTTTGTTTTTCAATGAATATGTGTGAATGTCCTCGGAATATTTTACACTGAATTTCTACTTATAATGGATGGATTTATATTTTTTACACATAATTTTTCATTTATGTATCCTTAATTTAATGATACGATCTTGGTAAGGGATTTCATCTCAATATCGATACATTAAGGAATATGTTGATGTTATGAACCATTATTATACTATTAGATGTATATATAACACGTTTGACATGTTATATCATGAATTTGTATATTATAATGATATTTAATTTTTTTTTTATTCTATCCTGATTTTTATTCAAGTGTTTCTTGTGTGGCAGGGGACTCTTCAACTAATGCATCATTTTAAATTATTTATGTATTTATTCATCCAAAACCTAATATTTAATGAACTTGTTTTCAAAATGTTATTAATAAATTTTTTATATGGACATGAATATTTTAAAATATTAATTTGTTTCAAATTTTTCAAATTTATATGGGACAGTTTGATTCAAAAGAATTTTTTATGAAATTTTTAAACTGGTTTTTGAAATTGATTAAATATTTCAATATATAAAAAAGATATATTGTCATTTAAAATGAAATTTTATTATTGAAATGTCGATAGTTAAAACTTTTTATGTATTATGAGTATATTACAATACTTGGACATTTGATGGGTGGTTATGTGATAATCCAATGATGAGTTGTTATGTAATAATCCAAAAGATAGGTGGTTACATGATAAACCATGGATGAGTGGTTCCATTATTAACCAATCATCAGTGGTTACAATATATCCTTCAGGGCATTTGGTATGGAAGTCAGATATATGGCTATTCCATTTAGTGATATATGAGGATGTTGATCGTATGGTCATTCAATTTAAGTATGTTTATGTCCCAAGTTACCTTCATATGTTATATGTTGTTTTTTATGGGATTTATAGTAATATTTTGGTTTCCAAAATTGTAGTAAATGTTCATTTATTCAGGGAAGTGTTTTCTCTACTTCTTATTGGTGAATAGTATTACTTTTTGATAAAGTATTCATGGTTTACATGTTTTTACAAGACTAATAGTTTTCATTCTTTATGTATCCCTTTCTGAGATTTTTGTGATCATCCCATGTTTTAAAATATTTTTCATAGGTCTTAAAGAAGAATAGAGTCAAGGATGAGATCAAGGAAAATTTATGTTTTTTTTAAATGAAACAAACAATGTTTTTTTTAAATTCTATTTTATGAAAAAATTGGACAGTGAGTATAAGTTTATACTTTTACTATTGAAGTTGTAATGTATGAGTTATGACGTAATTCTCAAAATCACTAAATCTGAAAAGATCCTAGATTTAATTAAAAGTCAAATTACTGACTAAACTCAAGATTGTGTAATGTTTAAGGCCAGATCCTAATACATACAAAATCACTTTAAAAAGAGTCTAGTGGGGAAGTGTTATCTCTCTATCCAAATCATGTGAGAAAAATTAAATGGATTACCAATTTCTTATTATCTACCGCATCCAATGATATTTTTAAGAAACATGACTATGTGGATGTGATTAGCATTGGTTCTCACCATTAGGAAATTCATCAAGAGAGGGTGAGGAAAGAGAGAAATTAGATATCCAATTCACTATTTACATGCATGCATGTAGATTTGGAACCATCTAGGAACATGTAGTTAATATTATTGGATACATTGACAACCTATACACCTTGGGATTATAGATCCCAGATGAGTTTCACACATATTTCATTACTTCTTCACTACCCAAAAACATATCCAATTTTATTTTGAATTATAATAAATGTAATTGTTAGAAGACACTATCAAAACATCTTACTGTTATCTACCATGTTGATAAATGCTTGGGGCATAAAAACATACTATTATTATGCTGAATAATAACAACACTAACAAGGAAATGGGGACTAAGACTCATTCAAATTTTAAGGCTCTATGGTTTCATCCCCCTAAAATTAAGAAGATCTAGATGTAATTATAGGAACATGATGTTGTATGGTTGTCCTGTGTTAAGAAGTGGCACTAGATGAGAAATTGAAACTACAAAAATCAGTTAGGGGAAGCTTTAGGTTAATTCATTATATATTGTAATATTTCAATATCTTTATGTTTGGTATTAGATACTACATGTGGTGCTCACATTTGTGTCCAAATATAAAAACCATGTTGATGTTATAATTTTTCAAGAGTTTAGGTGGATCTAAAGACTACCAATGGAGCAAGGTAAGCTTCTCTAGACATTGGAGGCTAACATATCACATTATCGATAGGATAAATTTTTCTTTTAAAAAACTGATCTTATAAACCTTTTGTTACAGTGAAAATTATTTTTGTTTCATTACTAGATATGTATGGATTTATTTTTAACTTTGGAAATAAGGGTTCCAAATTCTATAATGTTACCATATATTTTAGTATGGAATAAATAAATAATTTTATTTATATAAAATGATAAAAACCATATATTGTAAATTGACAATGAAACAGATACGTGGAACTCATACAACACCTAGTTATGGTAGCATCATCTTTGTCATGTAAACAAGAAGCATTTGAAAAATCTCTATCAAGATTGTCACTTAGTTTCCTTTAAGAATAATACACTTGAGTGATATAATTCTATTTTTACAAGGTTAGATTACTAAACCACCATTTGGTGGTCAAGGTTAAAGAGACCAACTGCTTCTTAATTTTGGTATAAAATAATGTGTTTAGACCTTTTCATGTAGAGGTTAAGGTGGATTATCAAAAATTATCACGATCATCTATTAAATAAGTATCAATGGTTATATATATGAGATGAGGTGTAATACACCATGCTTCCACAGTATGTATCTATTTGAATAATTCAATAACTTGCGTTGTATGAAAAATCGAGTTCTAGCACACCGTGACCAATCAAACCAACCATTTAAAAAGTAATTATGAATTATAATACACACTTTATGAAACTTTAAAATATTTATTTTTCAATATTGACATCATTTTTGGATTCAGAATATCAAAATTAGCTTATAGTGAATTTTTGATATTTTTTTGAAAACATTCAATTTTTGATTAATTGAGAAATACATTGCGTTATTGTTTAAAATTGACTTTTATTTAGATAGTATTATTTTAATTTTAATTTATTTTAAAGTCAAACTAGACACACAATACCTATATTAGTCCAATTAAATTCATTGGAATCATTTAATAATAGAAATATATATATATAATTTTATTGAGCTCTTTAACGTCTTTTAATCACCTTTTAGGCAGATTTGTGAATTACAATAAAACGTAATTTCACTGCTTCTATGAATTTAATTTCAAAAATCCAAGATACATGGTTGACATCATTAAGTAAAATGTGGTTCAATATGATGATAATAATTTTTGGTGAATAGTAACTTTTGAGTTTTATTTACCTCGATTAAAAGTAAATAGAGTAGTTAAAGGTAAAAAAATATTATAATCAGCCTAACAGATATATGAATTATACTTAATAAGTTTATTTTTAAGTAATTTAAACCTTAGGAAAAAAACACAAATTTTTGTCATTCATATGGATTGGATTATGAGATTTATTATATTTTATATAAAAAAGAGTTACAAGTGTTGAATTCTAATTTTAATAACTAAACTACTTTTAATATAGGCTTAAATTAGACTATAAATATTTAAAAAAAAATCTAAAAAGATTTTATACATCATGGTATTGTATTTATAATTTTTAGCAATTAAATAATAAAATTTATTTATGACACAATGATGATGCAATAATTATTCTATTAATGAAAGACTAAAATAATAGACGTTATAAATATCAACCTAAACATAAATTGATACTCTTGATGAATTACATGAATTTTATAAGTTACTATTACATGATAGGTTTGATTAAAAATAAAATTTAATAAATATGTTTTTTATGAATTTCAAAAAAACCAAATACTAAATAGTTGAAAATTGGCATAAATGAGATTTTAAAACAAATACTATTTTATTAAGTGATATAATATTGATAAAAATATATAGTTCATATAAAGGAATTATATAATTATAGATATATAATTAAAGAGACACTTGGTGTTTTCTTTTAATTTTATTCTATATATATTGACCATTTAATATAAAAATACAAGAAGACATGGTAAAAGTAAAACTCTTTTACTAATAGCTAAATCTAAAAAGATAAGGTTAACATCCTGACTAAACATGTCTAAAACCTATTGGTTGAGATTATTTGGACCCATCCACACCCTATACTCAAAATTAATTTATTTTGAGCCATTATAAACTGATAAATATTATATAATAAAATAAAATTTCCAGCTATTCAGAAAGTGAGCCTCACATATCGTATAAAAGTGTACTTTCCCTTCTCTTAATTACACACCTCCAAATCAATTTTTCTATGCCAACCCATACTAAAATATCTTCCCAAATACCATAAAATCAACATAGAGTACTTACATTGATCATCAACCAATCCTAAGGACCCATTTTGGTCAAATCAAAAGGAAGCACCTGAAGAAGAAGTAATTATTTCATCACTACATTCAAAGTTATTTTCTTCTTCCACTACCTCGTTCTTTGTTTTATTTATACCAAAATTATAACTCCAGTACCTTAAAAATACATTGATGATGTTATAAATATTGTATACCCATATTCCTTATCTATCCATCCTATGAATGACAATGTCACCATACGTGTGTACGTACAACTTAAAGTCTCAACATTGTGGTATAATTAGTTATTCAAAACCTCATTATTTGGAAGGTTATTATAATGAGTATAATTGATATAAATAATTAATATATCATGTTAATTATTATTTATATATAATATACCATCAAATTTCATATTATTTCAATACTAATAGAATGATATTGTCACTCGTGCGTAAGTACGACTTACCGTCACGACGATGTGATATGTTTTCATTATCCATTATAACAATTCAAGAGTAATTTTCAATTTATGACTAAAAATAATGTTTACTGAAATTAATATCATTTTGGATATGACTCAAATATATCATATCCATAACAAACATGACTTATGTAACAAAACATATAAAGGAAAACGAATCAGTAACACCTGAAACAATAATACTAATGAAATATTATTAATAAGGAAATATTAAAGGATCGTATATGATATCATATTTATGTATGTGGTAATTGTATAATTTAATAACAGTGATTTAACAATTATACAGGAAGATAATGTACCCCTTACTAAGAAAAATTACAAGTTAAGGGTTAATTCTACAATTTCCTCAATATTAGAGATTGTTTATACGTAATTATCTACTAGGGCCTCTTTTTCATACACATCTGTGTTGCCTAAAAATGTATTTCAAAACATTTTTACTAATTCCTATACTATATTTAAAGCCATATATATTGTTTTTTTATTTTTTTATAAAATTTTTTGAAAGGAATAATTCTGTCATTTTCCAAAAAAGGTACATTGTGATCTTTTCGAAAAAAATAATGAAAGAATGTTTTTTTAACGTATACAACGAGTGCGGTTGTTTTCTAATATTTTAACACCTTTTAAAAATTTGTTAAAATCTTATAATAATATTTTAAAATAAAATTTTTCCTTTATAATTGCTTTACATTTAAATGAATATAATGTATAAAGATATATTTCATTCAAATAGTATAGGATTAGATTCCATCTGTGTCAACATCCTTCGTTGGATTTTACTTTTGTTTGAAGTTGATTTGTTTTGATACAATATTCAAAATTGTATTGAAGGTATTGTGATATGTTTGACTATGGTTGTTCTATTTTTATACCATTTCTATTTTATGGTTAATGTATTGATTTTTCATATGGTAGTATTAATACGAATGTTTATATTATGTCACAAACATTTTATATTAGTAATTAAATGGACTTAGTAAGTGATGGGTGGGGCCCGCTATAGCCCCTCGATGCGTCGGTATGTCTCAAGAGACAAACTAGTGTCTTGGCACAAGGCCATGACAAAATATTTATTTGTAGTCTTGGCATGAGGCCTTGGGAATGTAGTTAAGATGTTTGGCATTATGAAATCCATAATTATGAAAATAGCTATTGATATTACATGTGATTATTCAACTAGTATAATTTCTATGTAAATATGTAAATTTCATTATTTGGTTGAAATTTTCCATATTATTATTAAGTGAATTTTTAAAATGCTTTTGTTTTAGTCTTATACATTTCAATAAATGTTTATACATATTTAGGATAGTTTACTCTATATTATTATCCTTACTGAGCATCTGATATCACCCATTTATTATGTTTTATTTTGTCCAGGATGAGAAGAAGTATATTAGGATTGACCTGTAGGAATATTCTATGAGATTTGAGTGTGTTCAAATGGGACACAGTGTTGTTTCTTTTTTCCTTTCATAATGAGATGTAAAATGTATGTATGTATATAGTACTTCCAAGGCTATTAAAATAATCGGTTTTTTGGTAATTGATATCTTGGGATCATGACAATTTTATGTAATAATGTACCAACTCATTGTAATAGGGGTCGAGGAATTACAGTTGGTATCAGAGAATGTTTAGTACAATCCTTGGGACTATATTTACACAAAATCTAATTAGAGAACAATACCCTAAGATAAACTATGAGGATTAGTATATAATAACATCCTAGAATTTTGGTATTATATAGATTTTGTGAATTTTCCATGAAATACATCCCTGTCTAGATATGAGTAGGTAGAGGCGGCTCTAGCACAAATGTATCTAGGGGTAAAACCCGAAAACACTGTTTTGAGCTAGACTCAAACCAGAACTGGTGCACGAAAATAGTCCTTTCTACACTCTTAGTTACGACACCCCCGAGGGATATTCTTAGGATAATAAACATTTTGTTTACAAACCATTATAAATTATTTATGAGTAAATACTTCCTCAAAGAAAACATTTTTTATGATTATTTATTGTGTGCATAAACTCATCAATTTATGTTAGGTATTTTAGTAGTTTGGAATTATGTATTGATATCCATAAACTAATATTGTGTATTTCATTGTTTAGATATGAAACCTAGTGTAAGTAATGGAAAATGTATCGAAACACACAATCCATGTAATTATTTCCTTCATACTCAATATAATTATAGTGGAACTGGTGATAGTACTCCTGCTGAACAGCTTATAACCACAATGGGACTACTCACTCAGGTTATGAATAATAACCATACCCGTATGAAGCACCATGATCCACAATGCAAAGGATCAATGATAGACCACTTCATGAGAAAAAAACCACCAACATTAGATGGGATTACAAATACATTTGTTTCTAAACAATATATATGTTCCTTAGAAAAAATCTTTAATACTTTGGGGATTAGAGAAATGGAAAAAGTTTTCGTGGCAGTTTATCTCCTCACAAGAGATGCATATCAATAGTAGTCATTAATTAAACACACTATGGATGATGAAGAAGTATCAAATATGGAGTCTAGGGAGTTTAAAGATATATTCATAGAAAAATAATATTTTGTGTCTATCGAGAGGATATGGGAAAAAAGTTTCTGAGTCTGTTGAAAAAGGGGGATGATAATTTCACAAAGTATGAGGCTAATATTACAAGGTTAGATAGGCATGCTACTGGTAATATACATAACCCAATGTGTAAGATTTATTGATTCATTTATGGGTTCAAACCATTTCTCCATCGATCATTTGTCTCATAATCCTTCTCGTCATATGAAGATATATTATCATGTTCTATCAAGGAAGATAAGAATTCTTGATGTTTTATGACTTTAAAGTAATGAAAGAGAAGAATGGATATAATGAACACTCTAGAAATGGAAATAAAGGGAGGATGGGAAAACATTAATTTCTATCATGTGGAAAATGTGCGAAAAAACATCCCAGTACGTTCCAGAAGGGGATGAGAGTTTTTTATATGTGTTGAGAAAAAACCCACCAAGCTCATGATTGCAATGAAAATAATGAGTCTTTAAATGTTGAATTATAAAATTTTTGGGAAATGGGGCATTATGAAAATGAATGTCTTAAGAACCAAAGAAATATACCTCATAATAGGATAATGGAGAAAGGCCAAGTTTATGTGATCACTACTATTGAGGTTGAATCTCATAATGATGTGGTGGTATGTCCGTGAATCGTTTACTAAAATTTATACAATTCGTTATTTGATTCTGCATCATTTAATTCTTTCTCATCATCCATGTTTTCTTCGAAAATTAGATATTTCAAATTAAATGTAATAATGGAGTTGTTAGTAAAAAATCCTAAGGGATGTATCAATGCAAAAAAAATTGTGAATCAGTTACCATTATGACATAAAACGTGCTTTATATTCTTATCTCATCACCATGCTAATGATTGATTTTGATATAATCCTCGGTATGGATATCATTTCACACAATGATGTGAAATATATTGTAAGAAGAAGGAGGGTACAATTTTTGATGATGATAATGAATACCTTATCTTTAGAGTAGAAACATCACCATGTGATTCTCTTCTATATCCACACCCAATAGATCTACAAAATTCAATTATTGTGGATGAATTGAGTGAAATAACTATGGGTGAGGAAAATAATGTTCAAATAGAGGATGTGCCTATTTTTCAACAATATGTTGATGTGTTTCCATTGGATTTACCTGGAAATCCTCCAAAATGATAAATTGAATTTTCCATTTATTTAATTCTTGGGTCAAGGGCCATATTGAAGACCACTTATAGAATGGCCACTGTGGAATTAGTGGAACTATAAAACAACTATAAGAATTGAGTAATAAAGTAGTTATTCACCCTATCGTTTCTCAGTGTGGATCCCCTGTACTTTTTTTAAGTAGAAAGATTTATCTATGAGGATGTGCATTGAATACAAGGAGTTCAATTCAATGACAATAACGAAAACATATCTCCTAACTCACACTGATGATTTATTTGATCAACTTCATTGATATAAATATTTTTCAAATATTTAACTTTGATCTGGATACTATCAGTCATGCATGAAAAAAGAATACATTCCAAAGACAGTATTTTTAACCAGCTACAGTTATTGCGAGTTTACAGTAATGCCTTTTGGACTGACTAATGCACCCTCTATTTTCATGGATCTAATGAACAGTGTTTTCAAAGAATATCTTGATGAATTTTTAGTGGTATTTAAAGATGATATATTGTTCTACTCCAAAATCTATTAAGATCATGAAAATCACATTCTCACTATTATAAAGACTCTTAGATGAAATATATTATATGGTATTTTTATAAAATTTGAATTTTTGTTTCAAGAGATTTCTTTTCCGGACCATATTGTCTATAAGGATGGAATCTCTATTGATCCTTCAATGATAAGGGAAATCCAAGAATGTGCAGCACTGAAGAGTATAACTGAGGTACACTGTTTTATTGGTTTATTAGGTTATATTAGTGTTTCGTACATAATTGTTCCCAATTGGAAAACCCATTTACCAAGATCACACATAAAGGGGTTAAATTTTTTTACGACTAAAGAGTGTGAATAATGTTTTGATGGATTGAATAGAATATTAGTCAACGATCTTATCCTGAATCTACAATCGGAGAATGATGGGTTTGTTATTAATAGTAATGCATCAAAGAAAGGGCTTGGTTGTTTCCTTATGCATAATGACAGAGTTATTTCTTATTCATCACAGAAGAACAAAAATTCATTAAAAAAACTATCCTACTAATGATAATGAGTTATCAGTTGTGATATTTGCTCTAAATATTTGGATACACTATCTCTAGGGTGAGAAATGTGAGATATATACTGATCACAAGAGTATAAAGTATGATTTATCATTAAAATAACTCTACATGAGGAAATGGTGATGCCTTGAAGTAATCAATGATTATGATTTCATTATACACTACCACCCATGGAAGTCAAAAAAGTTGGTAGATTATTTGTGCATAAAGGATCAAGGTGTTCTGAACAATATTATAGTAGAAATGGATCCTTTCATCCTGGATCTAGTAAATATGGATATGGGAATAATCATGGAAGGTGAAACAACAAATATTTTCAAATCGTTGCCAATAAATATTTACTATAAAGGTTAAATAGTTCTAATCCTTATGATGAAGAGTTCCAACAAAAAATTAAAGTTGTAAATGATGGGAGACTGATAAAATTTGTATATGAAGATAGAATTTTAAAATTTGGGAAGAGGCTTTGTGTTCCCAATATACCAAATATAAAAAGGGAATTGTTGGATGATTTTTATAACTCCAATTTCGTTATACACCGTAGTATCAATAAATGTATAGATACTTGAAGGAATAATTTTGGTGGGACAATATGAAAATGGAAATTACTTTTTATGTGTCAAGATGTTTGGTTTTTTCAATAGGTTAAAGCTAGAAGACAACATTATAGAGAAGTCTTGCAGCCTCATCCCACACCAGAGTGGAAATGAGATTATATTACGATGGACTCTTTCAAGTGGATACCAAAGACTCATAGAAGAAATGATGAAATATGGATCATTATTGTTTGTCTTACCACGTAAGCAAATTTTTTATATAGATAAATTTTATCACTTTAATTTTAAGAAAAAATATATATTAATTATTTCCAAATACATCATGGTGTACCCCTATCAATTGTTTCAGATCGTGATCCCCATTTTAAAAAAAGGTTCTTGAAAAGTCTTCAGAAATATGTATATACTGAACTTCTTTTGAGCACTTATTACCACCCATAAACTAAGGTAAAATGATAACCGACTATTAATATCATAGAATACATGTTTATATATTTCTCACATGACTTTAAAGGTATGAAGGATCAATATTTACCACTATGATAATTTTTCTATAATAATAGATTCCATTCATGTATTCAAGCGGAACCATCTGAAGAGTTATATGGAAAGAGATGTCCCACATTAAATTGTTGGGATGATTTTTGTGAAAGAAAACTCATTGGCTCAGAAATTGTTGAGGAAACAATATAAAAGGTAAAGATTATCCAAACCCACATCAATGTATCTCAATGTATGAAAAAGTGATTTGCCAATAATGTATTGAATGATTTGTAATTTCAAGTAGGGGATCACGTTTTTTTGAAGATATCTCCATAGAAGGGTGTATTAAGATTATATAATAAGGGTAATTAAGTCCTAGTTACAAATGGACATTTCGAAATTCTTGAACGAATTGGAGTTTTATCTCATCATTTGACAATGCCGCCAAGTCTCTACAAATTACATGATGTATTCTACATATCACTTTTGGGAAAATACATGACTAACCCAAACCATATACTCACCTATGAAGAAATAGAAGTGGAACATGATCTATGATATTTTGAATAGCCTATAAAGATTCTTGATACTAGAGAAAAAGTGAAGAGAAACCAGACGAATTGTTTGGTAAATGTTTTTTTGGAGAAACCATAAAATTGAAGAGGCAATGTGGGAACCTAAGGAAATTATGATGAGGAAGCAATCGAATTTTTTTATGCAGTAATATTCTATATATTTTATGTAAGAAATTATTTGGAGTGGATAATGTAACACCCAAATTTTCTATGATATGTTTCTCTTTGAATAATAGAATGTCTTTTGATATACAGAACTTCGATTTCAAGCATAGCATGACCAAAAAAAGTATTCGTCTAAAAGATAGTTATGTATATTAATACCCACTTTTTGAAATTTTATAAATTTTATTTTTCAAAATGAACTACCTTTTTGGATTTGGAATATCAAAATTATATTTGGGTGATTTTTTGGTATTTTTCTGAAAAAATTCAATTTTCAATGAATAGTGAAAACATTGTGTCATTGTTTAAAACTGACTATTATTTAAATAATAATTATTTTTATTTAAATATATTTTAAATTCAAAATAGATACATAATATGTATATTAGACAAATGTAATTCATTGGAGTCATTTTATAATAATATAAGATATATAAAATTTTATTGAACTTTTAAACGTCTTTTACCCAATATCTAGGCACATTAGCAAATTTGAATAAAACATAATTTTACCACTTCATTTAATTGAATTTCAAAAATCCGAGATCCATGATTATAATCAGTTTGTACAATTTGGTTCAATAAGATGAAAATAATATTTTGTGAATAGTAAATTTCGGATTTTATTTACCATAGTTAAAAGTAAATTGGGTAATTAAAGGTAAAATTAAAATTATAATTACCCTAACACATGTCATAATTATATTTTATAAGTGTATATCAACAAAAATAATCCTTAGGACGAACATATGATCATTTTTGATCCACAACGATTAGATTGGGACATTTATTTTATTTTATCTAAAGAATGTTCAAAGTGTTAAATTATATTTTTAATAACTAAACCTTTATTAATATTTTTTTATACATAAGATATATTCGACTATAAATATAAATATTATATTTAAAGATATTTTCTACATCTTGGTATTTTATTTATAATTTTATACATTAAATAATTAAATTTATTTATGACACAAGGATGTTGTAGTATTTACCCTATTAATGAAAGACTAAAATAATTGATGTTATAAATATTAAAATAAATTAAAATTGAGAACTTTTTTGAATTTTGTGATTCATCTAGGTTAATATGATATTTTAGGATTTATTCAACTTATTTTTTTTTGAAAAAATAAGATTTTTATGATTTTTACAAAAACCAATTACTAAATAGTGGATAAATTGGCATAAATGAGTTTTTAAAACAAATACTATTTTATTAAATGATATAATATTCCTAAAAACCTATGGTTTTGAAAAATGAATTATATTATGATATATATATATATATATATCATTAATGAACCACTTTAGGGTCTCTTGTAATTTTATAGTATTTTTGTTAACCATGAAATATAAAAATACAAGAAGACATAGTAAAAGTTAAACTTTTTAATTAAGAGTTAAATCTAAAATATATTGTTACTATGGTGACATAAATTTGTTTAAAACCAAATGGTTGAGAATATTTTGACCCATCCCCTCCTTAAAAAATAAATAATACCATTTGGATCCATTATAAACTAGAAATGATTTTATAATAAAATAATATTTCAAACTTTTTCTAAGGTGACCCTCACCACTCCTATTATAGGGTACATACACTTCTCTTAATTTTACACCTCCATGTCAATTTGAATCGGAAAAAAACTAATAAAACATCCTACTAACTACCCTCAGTTCAAATTAAATTCATTACATTGATCAGAAAGAAAACTTACAAAGCCCTTTTTTTCAAATCAAAAGGTAGCACTCAAAGAAGAGGTAATTATTTTATCACCTCGTTCAAAGTTCTATTTTTCTTCAATTCATATTTATTTGTTTTTTCAATAATAAAATAATATCTCTAGGATATTATACATACTATTATGTTATTATAAATATTTTACAACCATATTCATTATTCGGTCTATCCTATTAATGAAAATGTCACCATACATGTGTATGTATGGCTTACTATTTCCAGGTCGTGGTGTAGTTTTTTATTCAACACATCATTTTTTGGATGGGTATAAGAATGAGTATAACTGATGTAAATAATAAAAAAAAAATTTATGATTATTTATATATAATATACCATCCAATTACATATGATTTAACCAATAATATAATGATATTGGCACTCTTACGTTCGTATGGCTTATCGTCTCCACGACACGTTCAGTTTTCATTCCCCATCATAACCATTCAAGAATAATTTTAATTTGATGATTAAAAATAAGGGTTCAATTACATAATATAATAATGGATATGAATCAAATATATTCTATCCATAAAAAACATGACTTACATAATAAAATATTTAATGTAAAATGAATCAGTAACACCCGAAACAATAATACTAATGAAATATTATTAACATACCAATATTAAAGGATCATATATGAAGTCATATTTATGTATCTGGTTATTTTATAATTTAATTAAAATTATTTCACCATTATATTGGAGGTTAAATTACCCAATACTAAGGAAAATTTCATGGTAAGACTTAATTCTACAATATCTTCATTAACCATGGTTATATATACGTAAGTATCTACTGGGACCTCATTATCATCAACATCCATGTTTCCTAAAATTTTATTTCAAAACATATTTACTATTTCCTCAACTATAGTTAAAGACATTTATACCCATGTTTTCCAATTTATAAATTTTTTTAAAGGAATCCTTCCATCGATTTTTAGAAAAATTACCTTACAACCTTTTCGAAAAAATAAAATATAGAATGTGTTTTTAAATTATACAGTGGGTGCAGCTATTTTTCAACATTATAACTCCTTCGAAGCTTCCCGTACAAGCTTACATGAATATTTTCAAAATAAATTTTTTATATTATAATTACATGAGTTTAAAATAAATACAATGTAGAAAAAGATATTTTACTCAAATTTTATTTGGATTTATTTCATCTATGTCAACACCCTTCAATAGATATTATGATATTTTGAACTTGATTTGTTATAATAAAATCATCCATATTGTATTAAAGGTTTTGTGATATGTTTGACTATGGATGTGCTATTTTTATAACATTCATTGTTTATGGATAAAGTATTGATGATTCATATTCTAGTTTTAATACGAATGTTTATATTATGTTTCAACAGTATCATATTAATAATGCATTGGACATAGTAATTGGCAGGAAGATCCCTCTATAGTCCATCAATGCATTGGTATCTCTCCTGAAAGAATCTAGTGTCCTAAAACATGGTTTTCATGAAATATTTATTTATAGTCATGGCAAGATTCCTTGACTATGTGGTTATGATGTCTGACATTATGCATTTTATCATTATGAATTTATCTATTGATATTACATGTGATTATTCAACTAGTATAATATCCATGTAAATAAGTAATTTTCTTAACTTGATTTACCTCTTCCATATTATGCTGAATTTTATGATTAAAAGGCATGTGTTCTAGTCTTATATATTTCCTTAAATTTCAATGATTATTTATTATAGTTTCTTCTATTTTTTTATCCTTACTAAGTATTTGATCTCACCCATTTCTGATATTTTATTTTTTCTAGAATGCGAAGAAGTATGTTATGATTGACCTGAAGGGATAGGCTATAGGATATGGGTGTGTTCAAAGGGGACACGATTATTTTGTTTTTCCAACACATAATGTAATTTAAAATGTATGTATGAATCTTGAATTACATGGATAATAAACTATTCTTTATTTTAGGACGTGATCTCTTGTGATCATTCTAATGTATTGTAATAATACACCGACTCTAGGTAACTGGGGTCTAGGCGTTATATGATGTATAAGTATGAATCCATTTAAAAATTAAAATATTTAAATAATGAGGTTGCGAACTATCTTGGTAATAGGATAATAAAAATTTAATCTGATTGAGGTGGAGAATATCTTAACCAAGACATTATTGACGTTCTATGAGAGTATGAGATTTCATCTCAACTCCCTCCACCATTTACACCCTAGTTAAATTATGTTATTGAAATAGGTAACCATACCTTGTTGGACATGGTAAGGTCAATGATGAGTCACACATATACTCCATTATCCTTTTGGGGATTTTAATTATAAAATATATCATACATACTAAACTAAGTTCAATCTAAAGAATAAAACAACATTCCCTTCCATTTATGGAGTCTTTTAAAACATGTTTTTTCACATGTTCATGAATGGGATAGCGAGGAATTTTTCATTACTAACACAAGAAACAAACTTGATCTCCGATTCATGATGTTTATATTTGATGGTTATCCCAAGGAGACAAGAGAATACAATCTATACAACCCTTCAGATAGGAACATAGTTGTCGCATGATAGTGCATCGTTCAGAAGAGGGAGTACTTACTCAATAAGGATAGTAAGAGAAGGTACGAATTGGATAATTTTTACACTCAACTTGCATAAGAGTTGGTAATGGAATCATTTATCTAGGTCCCCATGAAATAAGTTGTTCTTAAAAGGTATGTTCTATATATGAGTTCTAGAGAGGTAAGGGATCCATAGAGATATTTTTTTCTATTCATCGATGATGGTGACTCATTATTGGATTAAAAATATGATCATATATCCTATAAAGAGGTAGTAGAGTGAACATAAGCTACAATATTACATGAAGACATGAGTTACTTGATGGATTCAATATATTAGAACAATTTTTCGGTTCTGATCGATCCACTAGTCAATGTAAAACCAATTGTGTCTAAATAGTTATTCAATAGACAGATGGACATGGAAGGTAAATTAAATAACTATAAATCACAACAAGCATTTAATTTTTTTTAAAAAAATCAATGGTTGGAAAATGAAGAAATATTTTATACTATTTTCATTATTAATTCCATTATATTTTTTTCAAAATAGATTACCATGATTACATGATTTTTAAACTGGATGTCAAAACCACATTCCTCAAGGGGGAATTCAAGATGATGTGTATATGGAATTACCATAAAGTTTTGTATCTCTAATAAATTATAAAAATGAATGAATGTTGTAGAGATCCATTTGTGGATTGAAGAAAGCATCCAGTTCATGGAAAATTTGATTTGACGATAACAAAAAAGAATATCTTTTCATTAATAATGAATGGAATCTATGTGTTTACAAACAATTTTTTGGGAGTATGATTAGTTACTTAGTAGTATATTTTTATGAAATATTTTTAATTGGAAATGTTATACCAGCATTATGAGAGGTTATGGAATGGCTGAGAAAGTGATTATTTATAAAGGATAGAGATAAAGCATTATATATTATAGGTATCAAGATCATGAGTGATAGATCAAAGAGATTACAAGACTATGTCAGAGTATTTACATTGACCAAATACGGAATAGAATTGGTATGGAACAATCAAAGAGGGTATTAGTTCTAGTGTAACATGGTATACATCATTCCATGAAATTTATTCCGCACACACAAGAAGAAAGATATATAATGCGTAAGATCCTATATGATTCTATAGTATGGTCTATCATGTATTCTATGTTATGTATGAGGGTGGAAGTTTCATACTATATGAGAATCATATGAAGATATCAAGAAGGCCAAAGTGAATAAAATCAAAATGCTATAAAGACTATTATAAGTATTTGATGCAAACAAAATATATAATCCAAATTTATTGATGTTATGAAGATATTTTTATCCATGGTTATTCAGATGAAAGATATCATAAATATGATAATGACTTGAATTCAAAATTTGGTTATTTCTATTCTCTAAATATAGGATATATGATTCGGTTGATCTCAATGAATCCATTTTAAATCTATTATATAGAAGGTTCGGTGATATAATGCCTTTGAATGCATCTATGTAATATATTTGGATTCAAAACTTTATCCATGATATTACTATGTACCCATTAGTGAATAACCCATCAAAATTTACAATGATAATACTATATTGGTGGATCTCTATAAGATTATGAGGTCACACTAAAGTAAAAATCATACACTTAATATGTTTCATATATTGAGGGACTATACTAAATGAGGTAAATTTTTTATATGTATATTATCCATGGAAGAAAAATGTGGAAGACCCATTTACTAAGGTCATATCATAGATGGGGAATGAGTATCATGTCAGAGATAGTGGGTTGAAATATGTTTTCAATTTTCACATGGATAGTGGGAGTCTATTCGAGTTGGTTACCTAGAACCAACATGTTTAGTACTTGATATCATGTTTTTAAATGATTTTTTGTTGTTAAATTATTAATATTTCTCTACAAGAAATTTTTATGTCGTAATTTCTTATGATTATATGACATACTAACAGTTTACAACATTTCCCCTCTTTAATGAGAACCTAGATGTTCCATTACACTATTCATGATTCTTTTTATATTCATAGATGATATTTTCTTGATAGGATGAAACCAATACAGGATATTATGTTTTGGAATCTCTTTAGATAATAAAACATATTCTCTTATTGTTCATCATTAGAAAAATCCAAGATACACTACATCAAATGCTACATATTCAAACTCATATATACCAATGGTTTATACAATCTATTGGTACAGGTCCCCATTGCCAATGTTTTTTCCAAAACCATTGGTAAAGGATACTTTCACACCTTTTCACCAATGGTTTTACATAAACCATTGAGAAAGGGTCGAGTTTTCACAAAATTTGTGGCAAAAATGTGGGTAGTGGTTACATTGAGGCCACTTTTCCCAATGGTTTTCCAAAACCGTTGGGAAATGGTGTAGTTTCCGGAAAAGGTTTTCATAACCTTTGAGAAGGGGTACTCCGAGGCCAATTTTCCCAATGGTTATCCAAAAAATATGGGAAAGGGTCCACTTTTCCAAAAGATTTTGGAAAACCATTGGAAAAGGTTACATTGATTCCAATTTTCTCCACAGTTTGGTCAAATTGTTGTGAAAGGGTGCATACTTAACCCAACATCTTGGGAAAACTATCTGGAATAGACTATCTGAATGGTTTTGAGAACCATTAGTATAGGTACCCGTATTTTTTATGAATAAATTTATCAAATATCATTACGTAAATCAATATATAAATTACATATAAATATATATCTATATTTATCTAAATATATTCACAAATGAAACTATAGGATAATGTTAAGGTCACAAATATATAAATTGGGGGTGGTGGGTTCAACCCTCTTATAGAAATATTTTTTATAAATGCCAATTCGAATGTTTTACTCCAAACCTTTGGGATAGGTATTTCCCAACACCAAATCACCCAACGGCTTCCCAAACCATTGTTATAGGAAATACAAAAAATTATGGTACCTATAACAACAGTTCCAAACTATTGGTATATGCAATTTTTCCATTAGTGATAGGTGGTTATGGGAATAGAACCATCAAACCAGAAATCCAAATTTTCATGGGTCATAAGATATTGCTATATATAGGCATGTGAAGTAATCCTTAGACATTATTATTATCATTAATGGATATCATGAAAAATTCGCTTCGATGTATTGAAAAAAAAATATTGATGAAATATGTTTTTGACAAGGTATGATATTTGGGGTGCATCATAGATGATCTTATATTAATGGATATTTTGAGAATGTATGTATCCCTTATTTTTTATAACGAAGTTCGATATCTTAATCCCTTTTATGGAACGTGAATACATACATAAATATATTGCTATGGCCTTCAGTGAGAGAGTTTATCTCTTGGGATTTAAAGAAAGTGAAATCAAATATATAGGTTGATGACACCTGCATGCAACCATAGTGAATAGAGATATCAAAATAAAGGGATTATATTACACGATTGTTTTCTATAGGATGTTGAATTTCATTGTGAAGTTAACTTATTTCTCTATGGATTACATGGTGTGTTACAAGATGCTAAACATGGAATTTCGTTGGTTATTCCTAATTCCATTAATAAAGTCACCTATAGGGTCACACATAAAGGGTATCCAAAATCTCAATTAAATTATAGTGTTGAATTTAAAAATTAAAAATAAATTATGTTAATTTAGGTTTGTTAAATCATCGTAATTTAATTATAAGATATTTGAAATAATAAACTAAGTTAAATAATAAATAATAAATATTATTTTTCATGTTTTAAAAATGTAATATTTATTATATTTGAAATTGAAATAATGTATTGATATTTATTTAATCAAATGGTTATCATATAAGTATTTTTAAATGTTAATGAGGGAATTATATATGAGTTTAATGATCCAAATAAAAATAATTTATATTTATTTAAATCCTAATGTGTTTCACATATCCAATGATTAATAATAATAACAATAATATTAATGGAAATTGGTTCAATTAAGAATATTAGAAATAGTTAAGGGTATGTATGAAATTTTTTAAACCTAAAAATAAAATAATTAGTATCTATTAATATATAGTTATATCTAATTATATAACTTTCCTAGTGAGAATTTCTTTTCTTATTGACAGTTAAGTTAAATTTCTAGAAAGATATATATGGAAATATATATAGATATATATCTAGAGAGATGTATCTTGAGAGAAATATCTTGAGAGATATATGGTGATATATCTAGATAGATATATATTGGTGATATATCATTCTATATATAAATAAATCTATCATACACCTATCTCACATCTTTGAGATCGAACCAATAGTTCATCCTTTTGAGAGGAAAATATTTATGGTCGACCAAGAAAAATAAAAGTGATCAAGGATGTCTATGCTTGAACCCAGTGATTTAGAGACATTATTTTGAGATTATGGTGCGTGTGTGTACCACTTCTATATGGATTCTTCACGTAAATACTATACTAAAAATTGTGTGATTAATTATATTCCATCATATCATCAATGAATGAAAAATTACACGTTGATGTAATTATACATCGTCCCATTAATTGATTGTAAATTACATGTGAGGATACATTACCTTTTGTTCTTGAATATTAATATAGTCGATCAATATAATATTTTCATTTGTCATTATCTCATTATCATGTAAATAATTGATTACAATTTATTTAAGACTAAAATATCATTGGGTCATACCTTTAAATGGAGCTTATGCTATGCTCGAAACTAAAAAATAGACAATATCAAACATTTAAGGATTCGTATTATGTAAAATCTGAAAATAATTCTTAAAAAATTTGTGATTCCATGAATGATTTATTTTTTAATACATTATGTTGTGATAAATTTTTTTCATTTTATTTAGATTATTCATTTTTTTCAATATATTATTTTCTGAAGTGCCTTTCATATAGAATCTTGGCTATGGAATAGTAGACTACACTACTGAATCCTTCACACACATAAGAAGCTAAATAAAGAAGGATTAATTATGAATTTTTTTAAAACGGAATTACTAAAATAAAAATTCTATAGCCCATTTCCACAAGGGAAACAATAGAATATTTATTTCAAAACCATGAAATATGTTTCAACATATCATCCACTAATGATGGTTCAGATGGAATTGTTTGGAATTTTTACATTCAAAAATAGGGATAATTATGGTTATTTTCTAAATGATTAATATTATATAAACACTTAGATATTATTTATAGATCAAAAAAATAATCGTGTTATTAGTTTGAAAAATATTAAAAATAATTAAAAAATCATAGTTGACTTACTATAATGACCTTAAGAAGTGATCATGATCATGAGTATTAAAACAAAGTCCCTGAATCCTTATACTCACAAAATGGATATAATACAAACTTATCGAATTATATAATTTCACAAAATAATAATGTTATTGAATGAATGAATATGAATTTCTTATGATATTTCACATACCATGATCATTGAGTATGATACAACTATTTATTTTTTGGTAGATTATATTAATAAAGATTAATATAATATCATGAGCATTATTATTAAAAAACTTTTTAATAGGACTCCATATGTGTTATAGAGTGGATAAAAACCAAACAGTAATTAATTTAGTGTTTTTGGCTACAAGGACTTTATTTTCAACACACAAGATTTTAGACAAGTATTCATCCTAAAGTGGTGGGAGAACCTTTCTTCGATATTCCACCTATAATTACCCAACATTAAACATTACATAATCATTAGTTAATTAGATCATTCACATTGAGTATATTTTTAGGTTTAGAGTTTTATAGAATTAGGATACAACCATTAAGCAATGACACAAAAATGACAATGCAATCACTTATACTAATCCTTATCTTGTGTGTAATATATTTTCTTGATAAAAATATTTATAACATTAATATTTATTTCATCCTTTCTCTTACCCATCCTTATCTTGTGTGTAAGATATTTCAAAAACATTGGATGACCACAACATGCTCAATGAGTCATATAAAATAAGGAATGAAAATGATGTCCGATGAATATTTTAAACTCAATGAAAACATTTTAATCAAATAAAACTTTTCACCCATAAAACATGAGCTACATAGATTACATAGTGTAATAATAATATTCCAAAAAAACATCATAAACTTCATAAAACATGAAGATAACTTGTGGAATCCGGATCATACTTATATTATAGCTTTCACAACAGCATTGAGAGTAAGCATCATGGTAATGTTTGGAATACCCATCATAGTATATTCCCCAGATATATTAAGAGAAACATAATTTTTTACCTCTGTCATGTTTCCCAATGCATTGGAGAGCTATCACAGGATCACCTGCCCTCCGTTTATCATGGAAACATATGTATACATAAGCAATACCCAATAACCATAACATAATCATAACTCAAAAAACATGCATAATGGAAGAAATTACATTTCCATATTTCAATCACAATATATTATTTCATAATATTGATATAATCAATCATTTATCAAGACCATTTCCAATGAAAAAATACATATAAGGGGTATAATGGTATTTTTTTAAAAAAATTTACATATTGTATAGGATGCCAAATATAAAATAATTATTGCGACTGCGTAATGAATGTTATGACCAAATATGTTAATAAGAAACTATTATTTTTTCATTTACTAACATCCTTGAAAAAAATTATTCATGTCTAAAACCATTGAATGAAATTAAAATTCAAATTTTTTTATTATACACTGTATAAAATATTTTTTTATATAAATAAAAATAAGCCTTAGTTAATAGAGATTGAGATGATGTCACTTAAAAATATTTAATTATTATATTAAGTATAAATGAATGAAATTATAATGTGTTAAAATGAAAAAATACCCAATATAAGTGGGTTTTAGGTGTAAAAAATCATAGTAAATTAACACATATTATTTTAAAAATAAAACTGATGTCATGCATATTTAACTCAATGAATAATGATTGGGTTATTATTCCCCTTACAAATATCTATCAGTTAATAAAATAGATCCATTATGTGTATTCAATATAAATACACATAAATAAATTACAAATACATGATAGGATATGAAGATTTATTTCTCACATAATCATCAAATGACATAAACAAGAAGTGAAGATTAAACCAAATACTGGAAATTGGGTTATGAATTTCCATTACCTCAAGTATGAATTATCTCATTCGTTCTTTATAATCCTGAATAAAAATATATATTAATATATTCATTCCATAGAACCGTTTAAATGTTTACTATTACTTTTTAAACTTTTTTCCATGTTATAAAAATAATATTTCTATTTTATTTCACAAAAGGAGTTTGGTTGATACTGGCTACTTGAGTCACAAATGGAATTGTTTTGATGTAAATTGTCCATATAGTAAATATTATATCATATTTAGAATATTATTCATGATTTAAAAAAATATATATTCAGTATATATGTATTTATAATATTCCATTACATTTGGATATAATATATTAAATGCATCGTTCATGGTGACGGTAGGCCGTACGTGCGCATCAACGCAGCTTTCATTTCTACTTTCATATTAAAGGAATAAAAAATAAATGATACATATTTATATTATAATTATATTATAATTTCATTGTTATATATTTTAAATAATTTCAATAAATCCATCATTTATAAATTCCTTGTATGGAATGAACGTGTCATATATCTTTGAGGGGGCGGTAGTCCACACTTCCTCAAATGAAATTATCATATTTGCATATTATGGAATAAAAAAAGGTATGTTTTGAATAAAAAATTATAGAATAAGAGATACAATATAAATATAATATATATCATATATAAATTTATTTACCGCACAATTTCCAAAAAGAGAGGTAGTAGGAGAAAATTTAATAATCATCATTTCATGAGGCAGTAGCCTGTCGTATATAGAAACAATAGGTTTGTATCCATTAGATGAAGGAGTATGTTACTGTGTTTTGAATATGTCTCATAAAAAAATACCAGTATATTTTGGATACTTCTTTTTATATATAATCATAGAATAATAAAAACAAAGGGTATTAGGAAGGAAAATAATGTAAAGGAACATTAGAGGAGATGCTCCCAATAAATCGGGTAGCACCTTTTGATTTGAGAAAAAAGACTTTTTTGCATTGCATTCTGCACAAGGTAAGACTTCTATGAGGAGGTGAGGGATTTTTGGAGCTTATTTGAGAAGATTTTGGACAATCAAATGGTGTAGAGATATGTGAGTAATTTGGTAGATATGGGGGCCTTTTATAAGAGGGGGGAGGATCACCTTATGAATGTTTTGAAATATTATTTTAGTATAAATTGATTTTTTGAATTATAATAGTTATAAAGTGGTATATTTTGAGTATAATATTAGTATGGGTTGAAAATTATCAAACAATATGATTTAGATGTGTTTACCATGAAAAAATAACCTTATCGTTTGTCTTTAACCCTTATTTAAAAACATTAACTTATTCCATGTCTTCTTGAGTTTTAATAACATATGGTTACTATTGTCACTATAAAATTCCAATAGAACCACAAGCGTATTATGAATAATATTATTAACACTATATAATTCATTTCCCCTAATAATATATTTTTGGGACTGTAAATACATTTAATAAGATATTATTTGTTTTGAAAACTCATTTATGTCAATTTGGACCGATTTTGTAATAAATATTTGTTAAAGTCGTAAAAACATTAGTAAAATCAAATAACCATATTAACTAAAATATAACATGTTATAATAATACATAAATATTTTGTATTCAATCAAAATGCTCAAATTTCATTTATTTTAATATTTATAATATCAATAATTTGAAATATTCATTAATAAGGTAATCGATGCATCATCATCATGTCATAAATAAATTTATTTATTTACTATCTAAAAATATAAATAAAATACAACGATGTAAGAAATTTTTTATATTTCTAAATACTCTTTATAGTCTAAGGTATAATTTATATATTTATTATTAAAATTAATTTAGTTAGGTGATACATGTTTGTCATATATTTCCATTCTCATTAAAATATATATTATAAAAGGTCATTATCACACCCAAGTGGCTCTATGAGGTCCTAAATTAGACACAACGATGATAACGGTCAGTAATATCTCATCCAATAGGATTAGGTTACATGTTATAGTAGTTTTATATTATTATAATATTATTTTTTAATATTATTTACCATATTTATTCTTTTACCATGGTAAATAAAAATAATTACTGAAGTTATTATTCATAATGTCAAAATTTAAAATGTACCTATTTAAACAAAATGGAAATTATGATTCTAAACATGGAATACATTTTTCTAAATTCAAAAAATATAAACTATAGTAATTAATATTAAAAAATCTTATAGTCAAAACTAGAAAGGAGGTTTTTTAGAATTAAAAAGTATCAAAAGTTTGACATGTATTTATGCACAATATATATTTCAAATTAAATCTAAGGACCAGCATTGGATTAAATGATAAACATATAATACAATTACGCTTTAAATCCAATTATATATAAAATCTAAATATATAAATATATTAGACGAGAAATAGGATTTTGAATCAAAATCTAGTATTTTTCACTATTCATTAAAAAATAAATTTTATCTGAAAACTACCTGAATTCAACAAAAGAAAATACTTTTCCCTCTTCAAAAGAAGAAGTATATTTCTTGAAATAGAACATACAAAATTGACAAAAAAATATATTTAAAAATTTTTTTCCATCAAAAGGCATCAAAACTGCATTTTTTTAAAATAATTCTTCAATCTGAAAATTTGTATTTTTTCTTAGATCATATATAAAAAAAGTATAAGACATTATTTAATAATTATAATAAACATATAAAATATATTTTTAAATAAATATAAACCAACAATTAGTGATATGGTTTTATTAACACAATTATTCTCTTTTAAATAGTATTTTATAAAAACACGTTTTTTATATTCAATTGGTTTTGATTTCCATTTACAATAAATTTGTTAACAAAAAAATAATTATTTTAACATGTTTGAACAATATTTTATTAATTCACTTGATATTATTCATTCCATTCTTTCTAATGGCTTGGTTATAATGTTATATTTAAGGAGTATTATTTAGTTGTTTGTTTGAGCTCGATGTAGCGTATCATGTATGTTAGTGAAAAATTTATTTCATTCTTAAAAATATGGAAGTTACATAATCCTCCCTTTAATAAATTAATTCCTTGAAATATGAATTTGGGGTTGGTAACTAAATTATGACTATTCAAAATACATTTATTACAAACCCACATCGCAAAATGGTTTAATAAAACTTCTACTTTAAATGATAGAAAGTGATGACAAAGGTCACACGAGATTACACATACTAGGGTTCCATGTTGGAAAACATGGATATAGAATAGAAAACTAATAATCATGTTCTGATGGATAGTTATAGGAAACATGATGAGGATAAATTTAACAAATCACAAAACCATAATTATGTGAATGATGTAATGGATATTGATTGACCATTATGTAATGAAATTAGATATAATTTTTGTTTTATGGTCCTTTTCATAAATATTTAGATTTATTTTGCTACATAAAAAAGAAAAAATGAAAAGATAATTACATGAAAGGTAGAGTATCATCCTATAATCAATTTCCACCACACTCTCATCTTTTTGATAAATTGTTTAGTATTTAAGGTTATTTTTTCATACCTAGGGAAATATAATGAACTTATAAAAACACATATCATCCTCAGTATGTTATGTATATATTTATCACACCTTTAAAACATTAAAAAAACAAAAATTGTTAGTACAAGATCATATAATTTCCAAAAATAAATATTCTTTTATAATGGGAAAGACTATTTATAATCTCCAAAAATCAACAGAAATACCTATGTTCTACATAGACCATTCACCTTAAAAATGTCCATAAATTTCTAATGTAATGCAAACTAAGACAAAAACCCAAATTTCGTAATTATTTGATAACATAATCTTCAGCTGATAAATCATAACATTTATCTACAAATAATATCGACTACTCTAAATATTTGATACTGAAACGTAATTAACCTAAATAAATATTCCCCATGATAGGTTATTCATGTCCTTAAATAACCCAAATCGCCCTAGGTTCACATTAAAAACATAGTTTCAACAAAAATTAAATTAAACCTTTAATCCTCAAATGAAACTCCATAACATTATATTTTCTTTATTCATATATTTTTTCCCAAAATACAGATTTTTTTCCAAAATAACATTCATCACTTAATCACCATATAAATTTCTTATACTAAATATATCCATTTGATAAAACCTAAGTTCCCAAAATCAATATATTCTTAATATATAATATCATTGAAATAAAAATATAAATTCATTCTAACCAGAGACTTCACATAGGCTAGTGGAAGGCATTAAATATCTATCTCACATCAGTTGTTGGTTTGATACCTACAACCTTGTTCGACGCAACGGGTTGTCACACGGTCTGTGTGTTTTCCATTTTCAAATCTATATCATTCTTATAAAATTCCCAACATGAGATAAAATCATAAAATTAACCATAAAATGTTTTAATCTCAATTTTATCTCATGAATTTCTGTTTTCGTCCCAAAATGTAATAACCCATCATTTCCAAAAATATACATATCTCCAAAAACACCTTTAATTAGCTTGAAATTTAATAAAATAAGCCTCAAAAGATGTTTCTAAGACATTTAACTTATGATGAAACATAAAATTATAAAACCATGATGATATCTATAACTCTTAAGATAACATCATAATCTCTAATGTAGTCTAAACCTTCCTCTTATACCAACTATATGTCCCCTGCCATAAATATTACATAATGTTTAGTTATTTGAAGAAATCAATTGAGGATATATTTAGGTACAAATATTTATTGAATTAGGCCATAACTATTATAGAATAACTCAAAAATTAAAAAGTAGTCGCTTCTACTCTCTATCCATTTTTTTACAAAATGGATTTTTTTTAAAATGAAAAATGATATACTTTCTTGAGAAAAATATTTGTAACATTCGTCTTGATTTTATCCTTCCTCTTTCCAACCTGATACCCTGTGAAAAATATTTCAAAAACATGGGTTGAGCACGAATATCTCATTAAGGGATAAAAAATAAGGAATGAAAACTTTATCCAATTAATATTTTAAAATCATTGAAAACATTTTCAGAAAATTATTTGTTTCACATATAAAACATATACTAGATAGTTCACATATTGTAATCATAATAATCCTTCAAAATATCGTATAAATCATAATGAATAAACGTAACTTGTGGAATTTGTATCATACAATCATTGTATCATTCACATCTACATACTGAGTAATATTCATGGCCATGTATTAAATACCCTTCACATTATATTCCCTAAATCTCTTTGGAAGAATCTTAATTGTATACCTCCACCACCTTACCCAAATATTTAGAGTGCTATCGTCGGCTCACATTCCCTCGATTTATCATAGAACCACCCTAATACATAATCAATGTGAAAGAGTCATAAAATAATCATAACACATAAGACATACATAATGGAAAAAATAACATTTCCATAGTGAAATCCCAATAGATTATTTCCTATTGTTGACATAATGAATCCTTTAACAAAACCATTTTCCATATAAAAATACATATACAGGTCATATGGTATTTATTTTAATTTTAATAACATTATGGCTCATAGGGGAATCCATATATCGAATAATTTTCATGATGGAAAAAAGTTCGTTTTCGCCATATACATTAAAAAGAAACATTAATTTTTTTCATATAGTAAAACACTTCTAAAAAAAGATTAATTTTTAAAATTGTTTAATGAAATTAAAAATAATAGGGGTTGTCTATACACCGTATAAAATGATTTTGTATATAAATAATATTATGCCTCAACAATATGAGATTGAAACGAAGTCCCATACAAAGATCGTATCATTATATTATGGATAAATCTATGAAATTATGTTTTTCTAAAAAAACACACAATATAATTTTATATTCAGTGTAAAATAATCATATGACATTAATAAATATTATTTTAGAAACAAAAACAATGGAATGTATATTTATCCCAATGAATGATGATTAAGTTAAGATTTACCTTAGAAATATAATTCTGTCAATAAAATTGATAGATTATGTGTATTAACTATAAATAGAAATAAATAAAGTATATATAATATATGGTATATCCAAATTCATTTCTCACATAATCATAACACTATATAAAGAAGATGTAGAAGACTAACTCAAATAATGTAAATTGGTTTAAGATGTTCCCTCACCACATGTCTGACATGCCTTGTTCGTTCTTTATATTCCAAAATAGTAAACATTTGTTAATTTATACATTATTTAGAACATTTTTAAGTCTTTTTATTTATCTTATATCACTTATTACCATTTTATAAAAAAAAATAACTATTTAAGTCTGTATATGACATTTTTTCAATATTGGGAACTTGAGTGAAAAATGAACTCGTTTTGATGAAAATCGTCCACATAGTCAAAAGTCCCTCTTTTCCATAATATTATTTCTAATTTAAATATCATATATGTCCTTTATATAGTTATTTAGAATAGTCAATCACATTTGGAGATAATAAATGAAATGCACCGTTCTTGGAGATGGTAGGCAGTACGTATGTATGAACGCTACATTCATTTCATTATCATATTAAAGGACTGAATAAAATGATACATATGTATATTATAATTTCAGTGTAATATATATTTTATTTATGTTACATATGTTCATTAACACTGTCCTTTATAAATTTAATGTATGGAATGAACAATTCATATAACTTTGAGGGGGAGATTGTCCACACATCCTCAAATGAAATTATCATATTTACATATTATAGACATCATAAAGGTACATTTTTAATGAAAAATTACATTATAATAGAAAAAATAAAAATATCATATATATCATATATAAATAGTGTTCCATCATAATTTCCACCATTAGAGATGGTTGGAGAAAATTGAACCATCATCGTTTAATGAGGCAGTAGTTTACTATAAATAGAACCAATATGTTCATATCTATAAGATGGAAGACTGTGTAAGTGTGGTTCAAATAAATCCCAATAAAATACTTGTATATTGAGGATACTTTTGTTTCAATATAATCATAGAATAATAATAACATAAGAAGTGAATATAGGAAATAATGTAAAGGAGCTTTTGAGAATGCACTAACTATAAATCGTGAAACTCCATTTTTTTAGAAAAAAGTCTTAATTGAATTAAATTTTTACCAATATAAGGATCATATGTGAAAGGAATGGAGTTTGTGATATTATATTATCAGATATTAAATGTTCCATGGGGTTTGAGAGTTGTGAGTTTTTTGGAAGTTTTGGTATCCTTTTATATGATGGAAGGGCACTTTTGGAAAGACATAAAATGTTATTTTTTTATAAATTGATTTTTAGATTATAATAGTTACATAGTGATATATATGGAGTATAATATGAGGATTGGTAAAAATAATCTCATACAATAGGTTCTATTCATGTTTAGGATATAAAATTTGAATTATCTTTTGGCTTTAACCCTTAATTTAAAACATTATCTCTTACCATGTCTTCTTTTATTTTAATAATGTATGGTTACTATAGTTACTCAATAATACAATAGAACAACAAGTGGATAAATAATTAAATTTTTTACATTATATATTTCATTTTTATGAATCTTATATTTTTTAGAATAATATTTCATTTAATAAAATAGTTTTTGTTTTAAAAACTAATTTATGTATTTTTTAAGACGATTTGGTAATTGATTTTTGTTAGTCATAAAAACATTATTAATTCATTAAAACCACATTAAATAAAATATAACATGTCATAAACATCCATGAAAATCATGAATGGCATCAAATTTGTCAAATTAAGTTTATTTTAATATTTATAGTATCATTTATTTGAATAATTTGTTAAAAAGTTAATTGATACACCATCACTATGTAATATATATATATATATTTATTTAATTTATAAAAAAATAAATAAAATAAAATGATGTAGGAAATATTTTTCTCTTTATAATGATTATTTATTGTCAAATAAATCATTTAAATAATGCATGTTAAAATTGATTTATTAAAAAGATACAATTTTTTGTTATATATCCCTTTTGTTTCATTTAAATATTATAAAAGGACATTATTACACACAAGTTGATATATAAGGTATGAAATTTGATACAAGTATGCTCATTGTTGGCTATATCTTGTTCAATAGTATTAGGACACATGTTAGGGATGTTTAATATAATTATAAAAATTATATCTTACCCATATTTTCCGGATTTACCCTTTAACCATTGTAAATAAAAATAATTACTAAATTTACTATTCATAATGTCCAAAAATAAAAGGTAACTATTCAAAAAAAAATTCATTTTGATTCTAAATACCCTATCCATTTTTAAAAAATCAATAAACTAAAATAATAGTAATTAATTTAAAATTATTTCTTTTTTTCAAAACCAGAATGATGGTTTTTAAGAAGTAATAACTATAAAAATATTGACATGTGTTTATATCAAACATAAAAGTGAGATTAATTATAATTATGAAAATTGGATTAAATGATAAAAAAATAATCCAATTACACTTCAAAATGAATTAAAAGGACAATCTATCTATATTAATAAACTAGATGAAAAGGAATTTTTGATTCAAAATCCAATATTTTTCACTATTCATTAAAAAATGAATATTAACAGAAAAATACCAAAATTCAACCAAATTAAATTTTAATTTCACACAACTAAAGAATAGGATGATTTTTTCAAATAGAACATATAAAAACGAGCAAATATTGATTTAAAAAGGGATCCCAATCAATAAGAGGTAAAACTATTTTTATTTATTTGAAAAATACCTCTTTGATTTAAAAAGGATTTGTTCTTATATCATATTTCGAAAAAATATAAGAATAATTTTAAACATTAAATTGAATATATAAAATATATTTTTCATTAAATTAAAATTATATTTATTTATATGATTTTATAAACAAAATTATTCTCTTCTAAATATGTTTCATAAAAACACGTCCTATATATTCAATTGGTTTTCATTTCCATTTCAAAAAGTTCGGTAACAAATAATTTCATTATATAATCATGTTTAAACCATATTTTCATAATTTAGTTGATACTATTCATTCCCTCCATTAAAACAGAAAGGTTGTAATCGTAAAATTTAAATAATAATATTTACTTGTTTGTTTTAGATCGATAAGGAATATTATTTATGCTATTGAACATAGTGTTTCTATTTTAAAACTCAGGATGTTACACCACCTATAATAAATTATTTTGGGTGTTTAATAATATAAAAAAAATGTTTTATAATTTTTACGTGTCAAATTTTAATAAAAATATTTACATGAGCCTAATAATAACTTCTGAAACCTTGAGTATGATATTATTAACACAAAAAGCAATAGCACACGATCCTTACCCCAATTAGTGAGGTATCTATATGTGCATCCATGAGACCCAGGTCCGAAACCAGGCGAAGGCATAATTCTTGGTTACTATAGCAGAATTGTTTCAATACTGTGAGGGTACTGTAGGAGGTACTGCACCAGGTACTCTTCAGAAATATAGCAGCCAGAACTATTCACCAGGAAAATCCGCTTTGGTCTTGGAGTCATTAAGTACTTTGGGTCACCAAGGCCCTCAGGTCAGTAAGTATTTCGAGACATCTCAAGGAATTTCGGGCACCTCAAGGTCATTAGAGTCACCTGATATAAAGATTCCCATATAGATTCAATAAGGAACTAGCTCTAAAAGAGAATTCAAGCGGAAGATGCATTCACCAAAGCATGGATAAAAGATTTGGAGGAATGAGAGGGTATGTAATTTCCATCAGTATATGGCTTGTGCATCTCTGCTAATGATAAATAACTAAATTTCCATGAAATGGTGGAGAGCTCATCGCGATGCAAATGTTGGGGAGGTTTGGTTTCATGTAGTCATAGTCTATTTGATTTCCTTAAGGCCAATGGGTCCTTTAATGTCTCCGAGCCTAAGGGAAATATAATATCTAAGCCTACAGGCCTTGTAAGGGTTCTCCCTCATCCCTTGAAAGGGGGGGTTATCAACAATTAATAAAAAGGAAGGCCTTCGGCCCATTTTGACATAACATGAATATCAATAGCTCACCCATTCATAGTGATTTTTCTATAAAAATTACAGTAGAAAAATCACATAGAATAGAATATTTATTTGAATAAGAACCTGACAATTACGGATAAGTACCTAGTACTTCTATCCCTAGATCCATTATAACACATTGAGATCATCCCTTAGATTATTTCGTAATATATCTAGATAGAGATACTCAAACTAGATCATCTCTAACAAACCAGGTTGAACATCATTCATTTTTATCACAACATGAACCTAAAAACAAAACTAAATAAATTGATTATGAATAAAAAGAAATGGTTATTTAATAATATTTGAATAGGTGTGAATGGAATAATGTCTGAGAACTAGTAGAAAGTCCATATGACTTCTTAACCATTGGAACTAAGTGGGTGTTTAGAAACAAGCTTGACAATTCTTGAACTATAATTAGAAATTATTCTAGAGTAGTTGTAAAAGGGTATAGTCAAGAGTAATGAAATGAATGTGAAGAAACCTTTCCACCATTTTCATGACATAAAGATATAAGAATGTTTCTTATCTAGAAGTCAAATTTGAATTTATAAAATTATTAAATGGATTTCAAGTGTGATTTTATAAATTTTTATATAATATTGGATGTGATTATTGAGAAACCCCTTCGATTTCAAAACCATTACCTTATAAATCCTATTTTCAAATTAAAATAATAATATTTTTGTTTACAACAAGCTCAGATATTTTGGTATGATAGAATTAGTTTGTTTTTAATTTATTATGAATTTTTAAAAGGTAAAGTTGATCTAAATTTATTTATTAAAGGCCTTGAAAATATGTTGGGGTGGTTCAAATATATGATGAGGATATTATTTTTGGAACATCCAAAAACATCTTAATTACTAAATTTTCAAAACTAATGAAAAATGAATTTTAAATGAGTTCAGTTGATGAGTTGTAATTATTATATGGTTTTCAAATTTTTCTAAATAATTAAGGAATTTTTTTAAACCAGAGATACTAAAATGTTTGTATTTCAAATTGATTTTTTATGGATTGAACCAAAGGAACTGATACTCCCATGATTTCAAGCTATTAGTTATATCATGATGATACTCTGAAACTATTTGATCAAATTACTTATAATGGTATGATTTAATGTTTATTAAGATCAACGAATATATGAAATAAATTATACATAGTTTTTTAAATTGAGCATGGTTTTTAGAAAATACAAAGGAATATCATTTAAAAAAATTCAAAATATTTTTCAACTTACTCAAAAGTACAACCAATATTGGATTAATATATTATAGAGAAAAAAAATAGTTAGTTTTTTAGAAGTATATTTTGGTTGATATATGTGAGATATAAAAACAACCACTCAATTAAATAAATATTTAGAAATGTTTCTAGTATTAGTGTGTAGTAATAATTATATTTGCTGGAATGGTTGAGGGATGGAGGTGCAGGTCGGGGCACGGGGGTAAACACAAGCCCTGATGTTTTTGATCCACTCTTGATGGATGATTCTGATCCACTCAAGGTTGATCATCCATCGGATGGGAATTTCGGTTGTGTTATTCATAAGGAAATCTTAGTGATTGTGATTAATAAGCACCCTATGGTGGTTCATGCCTCTAACACTTCGGGTTTGAGAAGTAATTTTGTGGATGTCCTTAGATCCTCAAGTAACTTTCTAGAGTTTGAGTGCCCACCTCTTGGTGGGATCATTAAGAAGGGGTGTGTTGCTCATGATGCCGCAGATCAGGGTGCTGTTGAAGAGCATGTTAATATCTGTAGGTTTTCAATCATCACTTGAGTTCGTCTTCTGAAAGGTGGGGGAGTATTTGGAAATTCAATAACCTTTCGCAACGAATCTCACAGATATGGGGGTTTTCCTATTGGAAGATTATTTCTATAGGGCATTTGAATTATCACATTCTCTTTTCTTCTGAGGAATCCAAGTGCAGTGCATGGAGTTTTGGATATATTTAATTAAATCTTGGACTCATTCAGATTCAGGAGTGGGATATAAGCTTTGATCCGGCTAATGTCAAGGACACTCATGCTCAAGTATAGATTCATATTTTGAATCATAATTGGCTCTATTGGTGTCCTGAAATTTTATGGTACATTACCTCATCTGTTGGAAATCCAATTTTTATGGAAAAGAAAACTGAAAATCGAAGCTCTGGTCACTTTATAAGGGTTCTAGTAGAGGTGGATATGGCTGCTACATTGGTTGAAGAGGTTGTTTTGACAACTAGAGATGATTGGTTCAATTTGGAGATTCAGTATGAGGGGAAACCGAATTTCTGTTTGAATTTTCATTTTTTGGGCATATGGACTTTGATTAAAACCGGAATAAGGTCTATGGTTTATGAAAAACTAATGGCCAGACGGATTCATTCTGTTGGAAGAAAAAGGTTATGTATCCTGGGTCCTATAGTGAGCTGATTAACATCATCAATCAGGATAGAATACAAGATATTGTGACTACTACTGAACCTACTGTTAATCTCTCAGTACAGACTCCTCCACATCCTTCTATTCCCATGACTACATCAGTTGTTTCAGTTTTAATTTAGGGAACTCAGTATGTCACTCTAAAATAGGCATTTGTTGCTCCACCCCCTCACTCCTCTGAGTCTGATCATGCTGCTCAAGCTCCAGCACTTGGAGATCTTGGTTCTGGTCTCCATGTCTCAGTGCAGGTCCCAACTGAGTCAGTCCCAGTTTAAGTCCCTGCTGAGTCAGCTCTAGTGCAGCCATCTGTGTCAGTACCAGTGCAGGTCTTAACTAAGTCAGCTTCAGTGGAGGTCCCAGATGAGTTGGTTCCTTCTTCTTCTGATCTATTTTCCCAGGTCTCAGGATATGACACATTAGAGGCAGCTCCTATTTCTGGTATTTTTTTAGTCCAGTACAATTATGGTAGTGCTGTTTCTGATTCATTGATTAGGGTTCCTAAAGGTAGTGTTGTTTCAGAATATGTGAGAAGAGTTCCTCTACAGGTGTTGGAGACAGAAAAAAATGAGACTACTATCCAGTGTCAGGTTCAGCCTATTGGGACTGATCTGTCTTCCCAATATATTGATAAGACATGATCTGGTGAGATGTTGCAAAATGGTGAGGGTTATTTTTCTTAGGATCCCCAGTCTAAGACTACAAGCAAGACTTCTTCCAAGGGAATTCATTAATTGGATCAATTCTTAAATATGTTCACTCCATTGAGTGGATGATTTTTGTGTGATGAAAAGGATGATTCTTTAGTTCAAGAGTTTCATCAATCTGTGGGATTCCCTATGGCTGTTTCAGCTCCTTCCTCACCTGTTGCAGATAAGGGAAAGAAGAAGAAAAATGAGAAAAATATCAAGAAAGTCCAGATGCACCGGGATGGTGGGCCTAACACTAGGTCCAAATATTCCCTTCCATGAAGATTCTTTTTGGGATTTTCCAAGGTCTTGTGAATTATCCAATGTTCACAGCCCTTAGTCACATTATTGTGGTGAAGAAAGTTAGTCTTATTGGAATTGCGAGCATCTCATGCCCTTTTACAAGTGGAAATCTTTTAAAAGGACGACTCTTGGATACTCTCATGTTTCCCATAATTCATTTCATTCCTCTTTAGAGTCCCTTTGGGTTTTGAAGCATGATAGAATATTGTTTATTTCTTCCCATTATGACCAACAATCGATCACTTTATCTGCTGATATTGGTGGTCATGTTTTGTCTTTCACCTTTGTTTATTCCCTGAATCATTATATTGGAAGACGTGCTTTATGCTTAGCTCTGGAAATGTTTTCATATGAAATGAGGCTATGTTGGATTATTATTGGTGATTTCAACTCGGTACTTAGGCTTGAGGATAAGACATGGAACATTTTCAACATGTTTACTACTAATGATTTCTCTTCTTGTATTGACCCTTGTAATTTAATTGAGGTTCCAATAATGAGAGTTGATTTTACATGGAGAAGATACACTCTAAATCGGATTCAAGCTAGAAGAATTGATTGGTGATTTTTTCATATGGATGAGGGATGTCATAATTATTCCCTATCTGGTATCACTCTTCCAAGAGTTTATTCTAATCACAATCCTCTCTTAGTAGATTTTTTTCTAACAGGGTAAGATCATTTCCCTTTCCTTTTATGTTTAATAACACTTGGTTATCTATATCAGGTTTTAGGCATCTAGTTATTAAAGCATGGGAGACTACTTTCATTGGAAGTCCTTTCTACATAATGATTATGAAACTTAAGGATGTTAAGGCTAAGCTTAAAGATTGGAGTAAACAGTCTTTCTCAGTCCTTGATCGGGATATTCAAAGTGAAGAGACTAATCTATTGTATTTTCAAAGACTTAATGAGGGTCAAGATGTGATCTCTAGGGATGGTATCCTTACAATTTCAAATTTTAATGAGCTTTTAGCCTTAAAAGAAAACCTCTCTCTGACCAAATTTAATGTCAGGTTGTTGAAAGATGGTGATAGAAACACAAGATTCATCCATTTATTACATAGATAAAAGAAGGTGAAAAGTGGAATGAACTCCATCTTAGTGGATAGAGTTCTTTTTAGCTCTGATAATGATATTTCTGGTACTATTTTCAAATACTTGTAAAATATCTATAAGGATTCAGATAATGAGAATACTCATAAATTTTTTGGAAATATTCCTTCTATGGTTCAGGCCTCTCAGAATGACATGATCACTGGTATCCCCACTAAGGAGGAAGTCATGAAAGTTGTCTTTTCATTGAATGCTAATAGTGTGGCAGGGCCAGATGGTCCCTCCAATAAGTTTTTCATGTCTTATTTGGATATTATTAATACACTGTTTTTTAATGCTATTAGAGATTTCTTCTATCTTGTTTACTTCCCTTTTGGTCTGAATGCTAGCTTTATTTAATTGATTATAAAGAAGTCGAATGCTCTTTATATTTGTGATTTCATGCCTGTGGAAATTGGGAATAATCTTCCAAATGTTATCAATAAAATTTTGGCTAACATGTTGGGAACCATTGTTAATGATATTATCTCCACCAATCAATTTGTATTCATGCCTAGAAAAAACATTCAAAACTTCTTGCTTACAACTTTTGAATGTGTCAAAATTATGAGTAATAGAGGGAGGTATGGTAATATGGCTCTTAAAGTTGATATTTCAAAGACTTTTGATACAATGATGTGTGGTTTCAATTTTTCAGTATTGAGAATACATGGTTTCTCAAATGGGTGTATCAGGTTGATTATTTGCATTCTTAAAAGCTTTATTCTCTCAGTTCTTATTAATGGTTCTCCTAGAGGATTCTTTGGGTGCTCAAGGGGAGTGAGACAAGTTGATCCACTATCTGGAATTCTCATTGATCCTTCTAAGGTCTATCTAAGTTGTTGTATTTCAAATCTTGTGCATGCCGGTTTGTTTCAATAGATGAGTTTTGGGAGAGGAAATTTTACTCCTTCACATCTTTTTATGTTGATGATATTCTGTTGATTGGGATGGTTGATTGGATCACCATTTGATATATTTAGGCAACTTTTGAGCATTATGAAGAGGTATCTGGTCAACTAATCATCTAGGGGAAATCCTCCTTGTTTTTAGGGGAGGGGGTGATCATTTCCAAGATAAATATAACTTCTCAGAGGCTTGGGGTTAATAGGGGATCTCTATCTTTTAATTATCTTGGGGTTCCTCTTTTTTGGGGTGCTGTTAAAAGATTCTACATTGACAATATTTATCTTAGAATTCATAATCAGGTGGCTACCTAGAAAGGGAAATCTATGTCACAGGCAGGGCGTGTATGTCTGGTCAACTCTGTGATTACCTTTATGTTTCTCTATGTATTTTCTCTCTACATATGGCCAATAAATCTTCTCAAATAAATGCAAAGATTGATTTTTAATTTCATTTGGACTGGCTCTGTTTATGAAGTAAAGCTTGTTATGGTTTCTTGGAGTGATTATATTAGTTCTGTTGACATGGGAGGTATGGGGCTCAATGATCATAAGTTTTTTAATGACTCTCTCATTAAGAAGTTTACCTGGTCCCTTCTGAATTCTAATGATTTCTCTTTGGAATTCTTGTGCAATAAACAAGGGACCAATCTTTTAAATGGGTATTCTCTTTATGTCCCTTGTTTTATTTGGTCTTCCATCAAGCATGTTTATCTCATCCTTTCCCATTACTGCAAATGGGTGGTTTGTAGAAATTACACCTTGAATTCTTGGAGGACTATCAGGATATCTTATGCTACTGTTGATGTCATTGACATTCCCACGTTGTTGAATGGTCTCTCTATTTTTTAATTTCTATATACTGTCAATGCCCAAGAGGTTCTTCCAGGGCCGTTGATGATTGAATTATACATTTATCATTACTCTTCTATGGATACTATGATTTGGATGCCTAATGTTTTTGGCTCCTTTAGCACTAAGGAGGATTATAGATCCATGTGTGATACTATGTTTCTGGTCCCTTCATGGTTGTTTATGTTTCACACTGCCTTTATTCCACAAGCCCATTATTTTCTCATATGGAGGATTTGGAAGTACAAGCTTCCTTTGAAATGGACTTTACAGAAGGATGGGTTTTCTCTTACACCTGTTTGAGTCTTTTGTCTCACTACGGATGAAATTGTTGATCATATATTCATCTCTTGTAAATTTTCATCATTTCTATGGAGATATTTGCAGGGAATTTTTGAATCTCAATTGAACTTCAAAGCTTTTGGATATTTTATGTCATCTTTGTATCGGGATGATTCTAGTAATCATGTGAATCTGTTGCTTCTCTCTAATTCTTTAGCGCTTGTCTCTTTTATTTGGAGAGCTTGGAATGATCATGCATTCAAGAACAAATGTATCCCCACATCTGTTTGTATTTGTTAACATCTTATTGGTGTTATGGCGACTGCTTGGGCTGGCATTGTTGTTATGCGTAATTATGTTTCTGATCTGGTGATCTTGAGGTATCATGGGATTTTGGGTAGATGTAAAAAACCTCATGTGATTAAGTATATTCGGTGGATATCCCTGATTTCTCATTGTCTGATAATTAATGTTGATGGGGCTGCCTCGGGCGCTCTAGGACCGTCGGGTTATGGTGGAATCTTCCACAATTACATAGGTTTTGTTAAAGGTTGTTTCTATCATTTTCTTTGGAATGGTTTTACAATTGAGGCTGTATAATGGGATATGATTAAGGTTATCTGGTATGATTCATTTCATGGCTGGATGGTTTTATGGCTGGAATCTGGCTCTACATTGGACGTTGACATCCTTAGAAACTGATCGACGAATTTTCTGTGGAGAATGCTTTCAGATTGGGATGATTGTCTTAATTATGAAGAGTAGTTCTATTTGGTTGTCACTCATGTTTATAGGGAGGTGAATCTGGTTGCTATTTATATTTCTATATTTTTAATTGATGAGGTTAGTTCTTTTAGGACCTTAGTCACACCAACTATCTTTTGTGAGTTGGTGTTTGTGGATGCAGGTGGTGATGTGTACATATGGTTTTGTTAGCCCCTCTTGTTTCTCCACTCTTGCAGACATTATTATTTTTGAATAAAATTTTCTGGGAACATGATTTTTTCCTGTTTCTGATCTTTCTAGTAGTAATGATATTATATTCCATTATCTATTGTTGAGGATAAATAAATAGTTTCTAGTAGTAACTATGCTGGTTTTATGTGGATGAAACATACATTATTTGATTATCCATATCAATTCAGAAATTTACCTATAAAATATAATGAAAAATTACTCTTAGAATTTATAATATTGTTGTATCCGATTCTAGGATAAGACACGTTGATATACAACATCACATTCTGAGAGATAATATTAAGGAAGGAGATATCACTTTTAAATTTATTGGCACAACTGAAGATTTTGATGACATTTTTAACAAAGAATATGAATTATTAGGGATTAAGTTATATCAAAAACCTAGTTACAATTAATTATATTTAAAATGTTTTATAGTATATTTTTTATATATTTTATAATTTTATTACATATATATTTATAAATATGTTCTTTTTATATCAAATATTCGTTTATTGTTTATATTTTAAAAATATATCATATCGGTTTTTAAATATGTTAAATATTTTTTTACTTCCCGGTGAATGAATCTTCTAAATAACCTTAAATGATTAAAATATCTAAAATTAGAATTTGAGTCACCACAATCCATTATAGCTCTGAACAAACCTTCCTTAAAACATTTCATCCCTGAAACCATATTATATAAGATCCACAAATCTTAGCTGTTCATTTTCAAGATAAAGGGATCATTTGAGGAAGATATTCTAGGATCATCTAATAATACCAAAAGGGGGAAATCAAATATGAGTGGATCTCAAAATATTTCAAAACACAATATTCTATCTCATATAAATTTTTTATAAAATTAATTGTATGTTAAGTGGTTTAGGAAAATCCATTAATTGATTTGGATAGATGATCTTTATATAAATGTATGAGATGGTTTCTAGATGAGAGTCACCAATTTTACCTTCATGTAGTGATTTATTTTTAATTTAATAATTTGTTTCATTAAAGAGATCCAAAAGAAATTATTATGAATATTTTATATTGTAATGAATGTGAATTGTCTACATGATTTTGGGATAACTATTTATGAACTTCACAATATATAGAATTTTATGATTATCATAATTCTTATCATGTGAATCGACCACACATCAAGTATGGGAACATGTGCTAGGAATTGGTAGATGACCTAAACTATTGTAGATACTGTAAAATTTATCTTATTAGGGAATATAGGCTTTATTAATCATCATAAAACACATTATCTTCCTTTTAAATGAAGATTTTACCTCAATCGGGAATAAAGATCTATTTTTACTCCACATAATGGTTCATGGTATTCATACCAGTCTACCTTGATTCTTAATGTGGAATATGAAAGAGTTATGTAATTCTTATTCAAGATTGAATTCTCTTCAATAGCCTAATTTAATTTCTATTATCTTAAAATATAAATGTATAAATCCTAAGGTAATATAGTTGTAAATATATTCGTGTGGTATTTGTTTAAACTAATCCACTTAAAAATGCATGAGGATTAGTTAGAATACTTGGAAGGGGGTGCAGATAGGTGATCAAGAAAAGGTCCAAGGAAGTTTCTTTCTAGTTAACTACTAACTATTTTAAGGTATATCATTTTTTCAAGGACTATACCTATAACAAATATTTGATGCAAATTAGTTTTTTCTATGAATAATGATATGAATCTATTTTTGAAATATCTAAAGAAGAATTATAAGAATAACAATAGATCTTGGATGTCTCTTATATTGGTACAGTTCTAATGAAATCGTAGAATCGTATTGGGGTAGAACCAATAAGAGGATGAGTATCTCCTAAGAGGAAAATAACTCTTAGATACTTTTTAGTTGGAATTTTTGTCATTTATTTGGGTAGTGACTAAGGATTTGATACATTTGGTGATAAACCACCAATATTTTTGTTTCGGGAGATATAATATTTTTTTCTACACCTCCAAAAGATGCCCCTTCTCTATATAATCTTTTTTGGGATACGTATCTATGTGTTCATGCCCATGATAGAGATAAGGATAAATTTTTTGTTTAATGAAATCCACATAGGCCAAAAAATGATTCCATTATAATTTCTCCTAGAGTTAATAATATTTTAGTAATAAAGAATTATTCTCCAGTTGTAGAGAATTTTGATCACTCTGATGTTGTATTGCGACGATTAGCTACACCATCTTCTTGTGGACATGTATAAAAAACAATTTTTTTGAGAGAACCAATTTATGTTTATTCACCCAAAATGTTGTTATGGCTATGGAATATTCTGAGGAAGAATCTAATACCAATAATATATAAGTTGAGAGACCCCCCCCCCTCGTATTTTACCTCCTAAATAGGAGACTTATACAGGACCCCCATACTACAATCTCGATGAATATGTCACCCCTTATACTTAATATGATATTAATTACCCTCAAGAATCTGTCCCTAATAATTATAAATATGTTTTAGGATTTTCTAAAACATAAATGATTACTTCTACAGAATTCTTTCAATTTAAGAATGATATTTTAAATGTTTTGTAATGTGTTTTCAAGTAATTTGTTGGGAAAATAACTATAGTAGAGAGGAATATGTTTCTTACACTATTAAATGTGTCATTACACAAATATGTACAAATATATTCTTCAAGATTGTTAACATAAAGCTAGAGATATCATGTTTTATAACTCAAATAGAGTATTTTGGACGTCAAATCAGAGCCATGTTGGTGGTAAAATTAACACATTGTCAATAATAGATAGAATAAATACCATTATTTATCCACCCTATAACTCAACCTCATCACCTATATACATAGTATTTATTGATTAATATCTTATAATAAAATTAATCTATAAGTATATTCTGAATATCATTGATAATGTGAAAGAAATTTGCTATCAATTTCAAATGGATGTTGGAAGACTTGATGGGAGATTATATCATACGTTTTCAGTCCAATAAATCATTGATGAAAATAAAAAGGGTGTAATAAAGGGTGATATCACGTTCTATCTCAAATGAATTTACACCAAGTCATATATTATGTCTCAGTTTCAGTCACTGACAAGAGACCTGAAAATGCATCCTTTGACTATAGATTTCAATGATATTGTGTTGAAATTTGTAGTCATGAATCCTCTAATCAACTAGTTTATATCAGAAAAGGATTAATTCGTTTGAATTATGTATCATGGATCGTGGAACATAACCTGTATTCCCAAAATTTCATAGTCTTATATGTACATTTTAAATGACCATATTCAGAAACCTTCTAATTTACCTATTTCCATCATATCTATATCTCTAATCAAAGATTCTACATATATTATTTCCACTATTTATACAACATCACCTTCTATCAAATCTACCTCACTAGATGAACGTTCAATAGTAAAATTTGGTATAAAACATTATCAGTCCGTACATAAAATCAAATGAGATTACAAGAGTATTACAATCCTACGATTTAATACAATATCTTAGCCTTCACCATCTCGACCTATTGATGGATAATGGAAGGACCCCATTTTTCCTTCTACCCTTCCATGCCATGAAGATTCATATTTTTATTAGGAAATTTAATAGGGACATTATATACTTATATAAAATTAATGAAAAATATTTTAATTATTACTTTTATCTCTTAATTTTCAATCCTTTTTCTCTCAATATTTTTTACAGTACCACCTATCGTGAATTATTTTTAAAAATTCCTAAATGGGGAGTAAAATTTGGAATTTTAAAAAAAATTATCTATTACATGATATTTCACATTACCTTATATTGTAATTTTTTATTAGTCTCTTAATGATTTATGAATTTATTTATTCTGTGATTTGTGATCATCAATAGGGGATATAATTGGAATAATCTTACAATTCCTTATATTAATAATAACAAATCATGTTTATATTGTTTCTAATAAATTCAAAAAAATTAAAAATATAACTCTTTTTTTTGTAATGTAATAAATCATTTATAACTCCGGAATCAACTAAAATGCTCATCAAGACATACTATTGATCATGGGTCTAATAAGTGGAAAATTCAAAATTCACTAGATCAACTGCAAGATGATGCAAGAGAATACAAATTGTATCTCAAGATACTATTGTGATCAATATTTCCAAAATGGAATGATTCAATAGTACCACAAGTGGATCAACAACATATATATCAGATCGATGATATCTATTTTTTCTCAGACTCTTTAGACGACCTTATGAAAATTTTGATCTAAAAAATAATAATTCTTGCAACTAAAAATCCAATGGAAGATACCACACATAAATATAAATATATAAAGGTATTTTTATATACCAAACGATGAAATATAGCCTCCCCAATATTAAAATCAATATAATGTTAAAGGAAATCCACTGTATGAGAGGTTTGGTCTTATGAAAAAGTGATGAAATAACTATTTGACATGATGATGTTACTACGAGAATAATTCAAAATTAGAAAATGTATCTGATCAACCATAAGTTGTAGTGATATACTATAAGTCAAGCTATAAGTTCAATTGATATTATATAAGATCAAAGAGTCCAATAGTATACTTTTCTCAAGAGAGTAAATTGTAATTTTCACAAAGTGTTGCAGCTACTGTCCATACTGGCATAAAAATATTTAAAGAGAGTGTATCATAAAGTTATAATTATATTATTATATATTATTTTAGAAACACATTTCAATGTATAACTAAATTTTGGTAAGAATTATTTAATGGTGATAAATTTCATATTGAGTACAAGAATTTCAAATGATGAGTTTATAACTACTCTATTTAGAGAATGTATTTTTTAAAAATAACAGATGACTTAGAAAATAATTTGTTAATATTGTAACTGATGATTTAACTTTTACAAAACAAATGAACTCACCACTATATTATTATTTGTGTAATATCTCAGTGTAACACCCCGAGATTTTATGAAAAATATTCTTTTTAATTTCATTAAGGTCTTGTGTTGTACGCTACACCAAAATGATCTTGCACAACATGCATCCCTGACTTGACTTGCATTATACACAATCACGACCTTCCTCTATAGCGTGTGTAGTACGCAATACCGAGTTTCAATAAACGAGATATTATTATAATATTATTATCAACTAGATGTTATGAATAGTAATAGAAATTTTTAAAACTTTGTGAATTTTATCTTCAAAATGGACTTCATTTTTGGATTAGGAATATTGAAATTAGCTTAGGGTGAAATTTTGGTACTTTTCGGATAACTTTCATATTCTGATTAATAGTGAAAATTACTAAATTTTAATTAAAAAAAACTTTTTTAATCGAAATAATTAATAGTGATAAATTATTAATTTGAGTGGTTTTAAAGTATATTTAGAATATATTTTTACAATTTAATACAATTTTGGTCATTGGTCGTAATTTCACATTTAAACCAGACATAAACAAATGTCAATCTTTTGATAGTTATTATCTCTTAAAAACACGCTATTTGTTTTGACGACGGAAATTAATTTTTAAATTAGTTAATTTAACTTATATGTTTTGAATATGGTAAAATAGACATCATTTTAGAATTCATAATATCAAAAATAGCTTAGGCCTAATTTTTGGTATTTTTCTGGAAACTTTCATTTTTTGATGAATAGTGAAACCACTAAGTTGTAGTCAAAAAAACGGAATTTTGTCATAAAACTTAATTTTACCGCTTCTATGAGTAGAATTTTGAAAATTTGAGAGAAAAAGTTAATATCAAGAACTAAAATGTGGTTCAAGGATATGAAAATAATTTTTGTTGAATAGTAACTTTTTACTTTTTTTTACCTCTGTTAAAAGTAAATAGGGTAATTAAGGGTAAAAGTGTAATTATTATTACCCTAACACATGTCCTAATACTATTGGATAAGTTTAGTTCGACCAAAAGCAACCTTAGGAATAAAATATGACCATTTAGGCCCACGTGGATTAGATTAGGACATTTATTATCTATTTATTTAAAGAAGGGTTAAAATAGTTAAAATCAAAGTTTAATAACTAAATCATTTTTAATATAGGGTTCTACATAAGATAAATTCGACTATAAATATTAATTAGAAAGCTAAGAAGATTTCCAACATAATTGTATTTAATTTGTAATTTTTAGACTTAAAATAATTTAATTTATTTATGATACAATGATTATGCAGTAATTATCTTATTATTGAAATATTGACATAATTGATGTTATAAATACCCAAATAAATGTAATTTGAGACTTCTTATGAATTAAAATAATTTTCTATGTTAATATTTCATGATAGTATTTATGTAATTAATTTTTTTTCGAACTAATCATTCTGTTATGATTTTCACAAAAATCAATTACCAAATAGTGTCAAAATTGACATAAAATAGTTTTTAAAACATATATTATATTATTAATTGTTATTATATTTTTAAAAATCTATGGTTCAGCCAAGATACTTTTATCATGATAGGTGTATCATTAATGGACCACTTAAGGGTCGATTAGATGTATATGTTAAGTTTATTAACTATATAATATTAAAATACAAAGTGACATGGTAAATGTCAATCTAATTAACTAAGAGTTAAAACTATAATATAAGGTTAATATAATGACCTAAACATGTCTAAATTATATTGGATGAGAGTATTGCGACCCATCCCCACCTTATATTCGAAATATATCAATTTGGAGCTATTAAATACCGAATTTGACTTTATAATAAAGTAATATATTTTGGTATACCAATGGTGCCCCTCTCCTCCCTTATAAAAGGGAACCTCTTCCCTCTTTTCCTCACACCCCATTGAGCCTTCAAGCTCGACCAACCCCTGACAAATTATCTTCTCCACTTCTATAGAAACATCCTAGAGGTCCTGGTCTTTTTCAAAGACCAATTTTAGTTCCCTAAGAGGAGGTATCAAAGAGGCACTTCAAAGAAGAGGTAATGTCTGTTACTGATTCTTTCAACATTATTTCTTCTTATACTTCTTCTTATTTAGTTGTTTAATTATTATGTAATAACATCATTATCACTAATATACTGATATGTTATTATATGTATGAAACAACCCTATTTCACCATCAATCCATCCTATGGAAAATGAAATCACCGTGCGTGCGTACGTACGGAATACCGTCTCCACGCCGTGGTTTAATCTATTTTCCACCACCACCTTACATGGATGGGTATAATGGTGTAAATAATGACTATATATGATTATTTTAAAGTGATATTGATTCTGAAATAGTATACATACACTCCAATACAATTCCACCATCATTGGAACGATATCATCGCTCGTGCGTACGTACGGAATACCGTCTCCACGTTGTGATGTGACTCATTCTACATGATTTTCATTGAATAATGATTATATAAATGAATTGAATGAATGAATATGATATATATTACACTAATAAAATTTTGTAAAAGAGTTATATATAACCTAAAAAGAAGAATAAGAATTTTTTCGACAAAACATGCATAAGAACAAAAAGTAATAAACACCTGAATAACAAGTAGTAATGAAATATTTCTAATAAAAAGCTAAGAATATGACCATATATGATATCATAAAAATAATTATGCTTGTGGAATAAGTCAATAAAATTATTTAAATCATTATACAGGAGGTTTGGACACTTACGAAGCAAATCGGACCTAAGGTAAGGGAAAATATCACAATCTCATTTTATCCGAGATTGTTTATACTTTGGTATTTACTGGGGTCTATTTTAGCATCCACATACATGATTCCTCAATATTTAAGATTATTTCCATCCACATACAATTTTTTAAATCCAATTTTACCCTTCGGTGAGTTTTTAGTAAAATATATGAAAGGAATCATTTTTTGTTTTTCGTACGAGATACTTTTTGACTTTTCCGACAAAAGTATGAGAAGAATGTTTTTTTAACATATACAGCATGAATGGATTTTTTAAAACATTATTTCCAAGAAGAATAATTTACAAGTTTTCATGTTTATTTTTAATCAACTTCTTTTAGTTTAGAATTGTATGACATGTTAAGAAAGGAAAAGTGTTTTTGAAGTAGAAAGGATATTTTCCTCAAGAATGGAGTTCAAGTGTTTTATCAAAATTATTTTCCATCTATGATAATAAAGGGTTTCTTTTCTATCCCTATTATTACATTTATTTGATTATGTTGTGATGGAAATATTTTAATGAATTCCTTTATCTTATATGAATTGTTTTATGATGTCATGATGTTTAAGATTCCCATTTTTATTACATGGGTTATGATATGATGTATGGTTTATGATTTTGTGGCACACATATGAATGGTATCATTATAAGATGGGTGGGACCTATATCTCTCTCCAATGAATTGGGTAAAGATTTTATATATCATGAGATATACATTTATGGAACGGCAGGTTAAACAGGTTCAGTGAAACAGGACTGAAACGAGGTGTGAACTCGGTTCAGAAATGGACTTTGTCCACTAAGATAGTCTTGGAAATGAGTCTTGACTAATAAGAAATGATTCTCTATGATTATGTGTGTATGCCACAAAGTTTCATGTTTTAAGTTATAATTATTGGGATTACATTTCACTTCTATGATTTATCCCATGTTATAGAATTATGATCTCTTTTGCAGGTTAAGATTTCCAATAGTTATGTTCTTATGTATACGATGTGATTGATATTTTTTTGTTTACCCTTACTGAGCATTTGAGATCACCCCTTTCTATGTTTTAATTTCACTAGGAAATAAAGAAAGGTTTTATGTAATGAAACAAAAAGGGGAAGATCGTTATGGGAGTTGTTAAAGATATTTCGACATTATTAGAAGTTTATATTCTGAGTTTCCAAAGACACTGAACTATTACTTTCCTTGTGTGTCTTTTTTTGTTATGTATTATGTATTCCGCAAAATTAATGTAATTTCCATGTCCATCAAGCTTTTGATCTCTACATTTGGTATCAGAGGAAAGGTTTAGTCAACTTTTGGAAACTACGATGCGAAAATGATAGTGAGATCCCTAGAGATATTTCTAAGGTATGTCTAGGGATGTCCCTAAGGATATGTATATGTATAGGATATAGTCCTAGAACTATGGTAACGATCTTAGAATTTAACCTAAGATGTTAGATATTAAAGATACTCCCCCTTTATTATGTTGTTCTCCCTGGCATGATTTTTTCCTTTCACACTATTCTTTTTTGGGTTTTAGACGTTGGCTAGAACTAGAAGGAACCATGTTGATCAATGTAATGGACAATGCAATGATTGTCCTCCTGAACAAACAAATGTTATGGGATATGGAGTTAAAAGTCTTATTGCTATACTTACACAAGATATGAATCATTCTGGACTTCCAAATGAGCAGAGAAGGGAACAATATTCTATTGAGTCATTCATGAGGAAACGTCCACCTTCTTTCAGTGTGTCTTCTGATCCACTTGTTGCAGAACAATGGATCAGTACCACTGAAAAGATATTTTCAGTTCTTCAGTGTTCTGAACATGATAAAGTCATCTTATCATTATATCGTTTGGAAGGTGAAGCTGATCAATGGTGAAACCTAATCAAGAATATGAGGCTAAGAGATGAAATTGAGTCCATGTAATGGGACGTGTTCAAGAACTTATTTTTCAGTAAGTACTTCTCTCGTATTCTTTGAACAAATATGGAAAAGGAGTTTCATGAGCTTAAGCAGAAGGATGATGAATCTGTTGGTATATATGAAGATAATTTTACAAGACTTGAAAGGTATGAATCCGGGTTTATTATCAAACCTGAAAGTAAAGATGATCGATTTTTCAGTGGCTTAAAACCAAGTCTTTGAAAGGAATTAGCTATAAGAGACTTCAGTAGCTATGAATAAATTGTGCATTGTGCTATCAAGGTAGAATTGGAAGTTGGTGTAACATGTACATCTCAGGTTTTTGACAAGAAATGAAAGATGGAGTTCAAGGAGAAATCTCAGAACAATGGTGAAAAGAAGATGAATGTTTCTTTATGCTCAACGTGTGGAAAGAACCATTGTGGAGATTGTCTTAACGGGACTAGAAAATGTTTTAAGTGTGGAAAAGAAGGTCATCGAGCAGCTGAGTGTCGAATTAATGGAAAAAGGGTTTCTAATGATGTGAATAAAGAAAAGACTGCAGAGAATGCACCACCGACACTTCATTGCTTCATGTGTAAAGAAATGGGGCATTATGCTAATAAATTCCCTAATCCAAGGGTTAGTGATGATCGACCTGAGCAACTGCTTAAAGAAAAGGAAAAAGGGAAGTCACATGCCATCACTATTGGCGATGTTGAATATTAAAACGATGTGGTGGAATCATTAAGTGGTTATGTAATGGGATTCCAAAATAATTTTTTATATAGTATCATGGAATATTGGAATATTTATTTATTGGTCTATTGTGGTATTCAATAATTTTATGGTACCGATAACCATGTAAACTGATTGAGATATTTTTGGAAAGGATATGATATGCACATAATGAATGGATAAGGAGAAAATGAAATTTTTGACAGTATTCATGAGCTCATGACTGATATTATGATATAGGTATTTCATGGTTTGAGTATATAGAATTTTGAGGTTTTGGTAAGTGGAAAGAGTTAACTTTTGATAACACACATGTTTTCACTAAGATTCAATGGGTATTCATGATTAAGGCCTTCGAATGTTTGGAATGTGACCAAAAAGGCATATCTTATGATATATGGGGATCAACGATGGTATTAAAATCCTTGTTATATGAAATCTCTGGAAAAGTTTTTCATTATATTATGAGAGTGGACTGCAGTTTTATGGATAATCCTAAAGATTGAAATGGGTTATACTGGACATAATTTAGTATTTTTTAAGGATATAAGTTTTTTCAATATTATTTGTGGTATGTTATAATAATGTAGTTTTAGAAAAAGGATAACCTGCAGGATGGGCGACATCCCATCATGTCGGACAAGGCTGTGGGAATCGAACCCACAACCGAAGTGCGACTGGCCTTTATTGCGTACCACTGGCCTACAGGAAGTCCCTGTTTAGTAGAACTAGTTTTATTATATTAATAAGTATAAAATATGAAGTATATGTCCATTTTAGGAACCATATATGATTAATATTACTATAGATGGACTTATGTATTTTTTGATAACTTTTCTAACCTTTTGTTTGAGACAGATGGAATGACCCATCATTCTATCACATGATCTTCTATCACATCACGAATGACAACTTCAACATCATTTATTTAATAGATAAAGTGTAAATTGTCAAAAGAACGACCAACGGTGAGACTGTAACAAAATCATGAAAGTATTTCTTCTAATTCCAATTACATCAACTTTAGGGAAATGATCTGGAAAACCAAAAATGTTGTCCTATTGCTCTTATATCTGATGAATCAGATGGTAACTTAGATCGTCACAAATTTATGGCTTTGTGATTGTTGGATTTTTCGTATCCGTGTTCTCTACCACTCTCCATCAGAACTTGATGGTTAGTTTTTTCTTCCATATCCATATTTTAACCTATATTCTCATACGTGGAAACCCAGTGATGAGTTAATTTGGGTAACCATTATGTTTCGTACATTATTTTTTAAAGCCATGTTTTGGTATTCATTTTTACGATGTGGGTTTCTTTTAAAGAAACTTTCGAGTAGTAAACCATTTATAACCCTGATGAATTTCGAGGGAGAAATTAATTTTAAGGGGGGTATAATGTAACACCCTGACATTTTATGAAAAATATTATTTTTATTTTCATTAAGGTCTTGTGTTGTACGCTACACCAAAATGAGCTTGCACAACAGGCATCCCTGACTTGTCTTACATTACACACAATCGCGACCTTCCTCTATAGCGTGTGTAGTACGCAATACCGAGTTTCACTAAACGAGATATTATTATAATATTATTATGAACTAGTCATTATGAATAGTAAAATCCATTTTTAAAATATTATAAATTTATCATTAAAAATGGACTTCATTTTTTGATTCGGAATATTGGAATTAGCTTAGGGTGAAATTTTGGTACTTTTAGGTTAACTTTCATATTCTGATGAATAGTGAAAATTACTAAATTTTAATTAAAAACAACTTTCTTAATCGAAATAATTAATAGTGATAAATTATTAATTTCAGTGGTTTTAAAGTATATTTAGAATATATTTTTACAATTTAATACAATGTTGGTCATTGGTTGTAATTTCACATTTAAACCAGACATAAACAAGTGTCAATCTTTTGATAGTTATTATCTCTTAAAAACACGCTATTTGTTTTGATGACGGGAATTAATTTTTAAATTAGTTAATGTAACATAAATGTTTTTAATTTCGTAAAATAGACATAATTTTTGAATTCATAATATCAAATATATCTTAGGCCTAATTTTTGGTATTTTTCTGGAAACTTTCATTTTTTGATGAATAGTGAAACCACTAAGTGGTAGTCAAAAAATCTGAATTTTTTCATAAAACATAATTTTACCACTTCTTTGAGTAGAATTTCAAAAATCCGAGAGACACTGTTAATATCAAAGACTAAAATGTTGTTCAAGGAGATGAAATTAATTTTTGGTGAATAGTAACTTTTTACTTTTTTTAACCACAGTTAAAAGTAAATAGGGTAATTAAGGGTAAAAGTGTTATTATTATTACCCTAACACATGTCCTAATTATATTGGATAAGTTTAATTTGACCAAAAACAACCTTAGGAATATACTATGACCATTTAGGCCCACTTGGATTAGATTAGGACATTTATTATCAATTTATTTAAAGAAGGGTTAAAATAGTTAAAATCAAAGTTTAATAACTAAATCATTTTTGATATAGGGTTATACATAACATAAATTGACAATAAATATTCATTGAAAAGCTAAAACTATTTCCAACATAATTGTATTTTATTTGTAATTTTAGACTTATAATGATTTAATATATTTATGATACAATGATGATGTAGTAATTATCTTATTAATGAAATATTGACATATTGATGTTATAAATACCCAAATAAATGTAATTTGAGACTTTTTATGAATTAAAATAATTATATATGTTAATATGACATGTTAGTATTGATTTAATTAATTATGATCGAACTAATAATTCTGTTATGATTTTCACAGAAATCAATTACCAAATAGTGTAAAAATTGACATAAAATAGTTTTTAAAACAAATATTATATTATTAATTGTTATTATATTCCTAAAAATCTAAGGTTCAGCCAAGATACTTATATCATGATAGGTGTATCATTAATGGACTACATGGGGGTCTCTTAGAGGTATATCGTAATTTATTAACTATATAATATAAAAATACAAAGTAACATGGTAAATGTCAATCTAATTAACTAAGAGTTAAAACTAAAAGATAAGGTTAATATAATGACCTAAAATTCTCTAAATTATATTGGATGAGATAATTTAGACCCATCCCCACCTTAGCTTCGAAATATATCAATTTGGACGTATTAAAAACCGAATTTGACTTTATAATAAAATAATATTTTTAGTTATTCCAAAGGTGCCCCTCTCCTCCCTTATAAAAGGGCACCTCCTCCCTCTTTTCCTCACACCCCTATGAGCCTTCAAGGTCGGACAACCCCTGCAAAATTCTCTTCTCCACGTCCCTAGAAACATCCTAGAGGTCCTGGTCTTCTTCAAAGACCAATTCTAGTTCCCTAAGAGGAGGTCTCAAAGAGGCGCTTCAACAAAGAGGTAACGTCCTTTACCGATTCTTTCAACTTTATTTCTTCTTCCACTTCTTCTTATTTAGTTGTTTCATTATTAAGTAATAACATCAGTATCAATAATATACTGATATGTTATTATATGTATGAAAAACCCCAATTTCACCATCTATCCATCCTACGGAAAACGAAATCACCGCGCGTGCGTACGTACGGAATACCGTCTCCACGCCGTGGTGTAATCCATTTTCCACCACCACCTTACTTGGATGGGTATAATGGTGTAAATAATGACTAAATATGATTATTATAAAGTGATATTGATTCTGAAATAGTATACATACACTCCAATACAATTCCACGATCATGGGAACGATATCATCGCTCGTGCGTACGTACGGAATACCGTCTCCACGATGTGATGTGACTTGTTCTACATGATCTTCATTGCATAATGATTATATAAATGAATTGAATAAATGAATATGATATATTTTACACTAATACCATTCTGGGAATGTGGTATCTATAACCTAAAAATAAAAATAAGAATTTTTTCGACAAAACACGCATAAGAAAAAAAAGTAGTAAACACCTGAATAACAAGTAGTAATGAAATATTACTAATAAGAAGCTAATAATATGACCATATATGATATAATAAAAATAATTATGATTCAGGAATAAGTCAATAACATTATTTAAATCATTATACAGGTGGTTCAGACACTTAGGAAGCAAATCGGACTTAAGGTAAGGGAAAATATCACTATCTCATTTTATCTGAGATTTTTTATACTTTGGTATTTACTGGTGTGTATTTTATCATCAACATCCATGTTTCCTCAATATGTAATATTACTTCCATCCACCTACAATTTTTTAAATCCAATTTTACCCTTTGGTGAGTTTTTAGTAAAAGATATCAAAGGAATCTTTTGTCATTTTTCATACGAGGTACTTTTTGACTTTTTCGAAAAAAGTACAAGAAGAATGTTTTTTTAACTTATACGGAATGAATGGATTTTTTAAAACATTATTTCCAAGAATCTTCCTTTACAAGTTTTCAAGTTTATTTTTAACCAACTTCTTTTAGTTTAGAATTGTATGACATGTTAATAAAGGAAAAGTGTTTTTGAAGTAGAAAGGATATTTTCCTCAAGAATGGAGTTCAAGTGTTTTATCAAAATTATTTTCCGTCTAAGATAATAAAGGGTTATGTTTATATCTATATTATTACATTGATTTGATTATGTTGTGATGGAAATATTTTTATGAATTCCTTTATCTTATATGAGTTGTTTTATGATGTCATGATGTTTAAGATTCCGATTTTTATTACATGGGTTATGATATGATGTGTGGTTTATGATTTTGTGGCACACATAAGAATGGTATCATTATAAGATGGGTGGGACCTATATCTCCCTCCAATTTATTGGGTAATGATTTTATATCTCATGATATAGACATGGCTGCAATGGCAGGTTAAACCGGTTCAGTGAAACAGGACTGAAACGAGGAGTGAACTCGGTTCAGAAACGGATATTGTCCACTAAGATAGTCTTGGAAATGAGTCTTGACTAATAAGAAATGATTCTCTATGATTATTTGTGTATGCCACAAAGTTTCATGTTTTATTTTATGATTATTGGGGTTACATTTCTCTTCTATGATTTATCCAATGTTATGGAATTATGATCTCTTTTGCAGGTTAAGATTTCCAAAAGTTATGCTCTTATGTATATGATGTGATTGATATATTTTTTTGTTTACCCTTACTGAGAATTTGAGCTCACTCCTTTTTATGTTTTAATTTCTCTAGGAAATAAATGAAGGTTTTAGGTAAGGAAACAAAAAGGGGAAGATCGTTATGGGAGTTGTTGAAGATATTTCGACATGATTAGAAGTTTATATTCTGAGGTTCCAAAGACACTAAACTATTATGGTCCTCGTGTGTCTTTTTTGTTATGTATTAAGTATTCTGCAAAATTAATGTAATGTCCATGTACATCAAACTTTGGGTCACTACACTCAACCTCAATCCGGTATTAACCATTTTTAATTTATTTCAGTCTAATTAATTAAGTGACCTGGGGCACATGCATGTGCACCACGTTGCGGGTCCCGGACATCTTTATTTAATTTAAATAATTGCAGACGTTTCATGAAAAATTACACATTGCACTATGGCATGGTGTTAATGTTATAAATAATTAATTATGGATTAATACAGAGTAATAATAAGTTTAAATAAGATTTAAAAAAAGAATTGTTAAAATGATATTCTAAAATAAACTAATGATGGGGTTATGGGGAAAATAAAAATAATTAAAATTGGGGATTCCCATTTTTAATTATTTTAAATATTCTCCTTTCCATTATTTTGTTTTATTTTATCTTTTTCTTTTATTTACTTTTTTTCCTTACATTTTTTCACTAATTTTTCTTTTCTTTTCTTTTCTTTCTTTTCTCTATTTTCTTTTTTTCCTCTCCTCTCTCCCTCTCCCACTCATCACACCGCACTGCTCAATCCCATCACACCAACCAACATCCATTTCAGAAGGCCACTACTCCTCCTTCCTTTGTCTGATTCCTTCATAGTCAAATTCATAGTAAACCTTAGGGAAATAATAATGTTGCACAATTGTAAGCATGAATTTTTTTTGAGTAATCTGCGCACAGTTCATCGAGGAATATTTTTACCCTATTTTGGGGTTTTTTCTAAAATCCTTCATTTTCATCAGTTTTAGGTCAAATACAATTCTACAAAGGATCTTATATTCATCTACCACTACAAGGAAGGGTGCCTACTCTCTTTCCCTCTATTTATTGGAGGTTAATAAAAATGCATCGTAGTGCCATTAGTCGGTGACTACCGGCTCTGTGTAATTTTTTCCAAATTTAATTACCCTCATATTTTTGACTAATTGTTGCAGCCTTAATCACCACAGATTAATTTGTTTGAATTGTTGAGATAATGTTGGACACCACTTTTTGGGTGTGCTAACATGGTCGGTGTAATCACCTGTAAGCTGGGTTTATTGTTTAAATAATTGTATGTGTTGTAGAGCCCATTTTTATTTTAAATAAATTTAATAAATAGATTCTTTAAACAATAAATTGAATTTTTGGATCATTGGAACATTTTGTGCTGAAATTATTATTTTTTAAATGTGAATTATCCACTAAAATTGATATGACATGTATACTGCCTTGCTAGTTGTTATGCTAAACTGCTTATTATTTAGATGTACATTATCTGCTGAGATTGATATGTTATGTATAGTGTCTTTCCAGTTGTTATGCTGAACTTGTTATTATTTATATGTGCATTATCTGATATGGTTGATATGATATATATATTTACTTTCAAGTTGTTATTATATACTATTATATTTATTCTTTGTCATGTCAGTGTATCTGGTTAGTTTTCAAGCTATTCTTTTATATTCTGAATATGTTATATCTACTACTATGAAATCTTCAGTTAAATTTAGATCATGGAATGGGGGCGCATCCTGTATTAAGGTCCACACATAAGTCCTACATTTCTATTGGGTTACCTCTATGTGTAGGGGCAGTGTCTTTGGATTTTTCAGATCGAGACTTGACTCGACTTTATAATACTTTTGAGAGATACCGCTTCCAAAAGAGCCCATCGGGACGGATCTATTGGCAATGTGGCTAAGCCAGCCTCATATGACACTCGACCCCTTTTTGCGAGATTGGGACGAACTCGGGGTAAAGTCATGCCTCACGTGAAACATGGTCTATAGAAAGATTTCCTTAGATGAGATCAGTGGAATTGGATAAATTGAAGGATGTTCCATAGAGATACCTTCGAGAGGGGATCAAACTCCAACTCTCAACTTGAACCTTAATAATGATTTAATTAATGGTAATTTTCATGCCATTTGATTTTTCTTGAGAATTGGGATATCCTTCTAATATATTAATGCTAATCTAGTTTACATTAGACTTAGACCCCAAGTCAATGCACAAACTTGGGGTATACCTCTTTCTTGTTTACCTTGATTTTTTGGGTTTATATATATATGTGTTCATATATTCTGCTGACAGGTTCCCTTTTAGACTACCAGCTTATACTAAAGCAGGAGATTAAACCCGAGATCTGGTTGGGACCTGGGATGACTTATTTATTTCATTGCACATAAAATTAACAGTCTGAAATTATTATATAATGGTACAATACATTTTTATCATTGCATGAAATGGAACGGTTTAGAAACTATGGGTACCGGCCTACTAGGATTTTTATCTCACACCATGCTCGGGAATCATTGACCCTCGAGTAGATTACATACTAATAGGTATTGACAAGGGGAAGAGTGTTGCTTCCAATGTTGGACTGTTCATTATTTCTTAGGATAAATACTGGGGTAGAGGACGAGGCCTTGCTCTTGATGTAGTTGTGGCGTGTATCTTTTCTTTTAGTTGACTGTGTTTTGGGTTCTGTTTTCTTACACATTCATTTTATACCTATATCATGGCATGTCATCTTTTTGTGAGATTCTGAATTTGGTAATTTTAATTTAGTTGGATTTATTTATATTTCTCCTGATGCAGTTTAATCATTCACATGATACTGCTATTTATTAATTATTTCCATTTACATAGGTTGATACCTATGAGGGCATAGTCTCCCCCATGGACACAAAAGGGACCTCATTATTAGTTGGTAGCCTATGGCATTCAGAAATATGTGCTTGAGGTTATGTGACCCCCTGGTCTGGCCACTGTTGTAGAGGTGAGATAGGTCAGGGCATTACAAAGTGGTTTCAGAGGCAGTGTCCATTTGATGTGCCAGCGAGGACACATGGCCCTTCTCGAGGGGGGGTATGGTAATACCACATCGAAGTAAGAGGAGCCCGAAGAACCCCTTTATTAGGTGGTGTGGATAACTCTCCCTTCATGAGGCCTTTTCCTGAGAGATGTCAGATGGCCAGATCTCAGGTAAAACAAAACTATACAGGCTAAGCCAAAAGAGGATAATATCAAGATCGTGGTTTAGACTGGGCCGTTACAAATCGTATCAGAGCTAGTTTTTCCTTTTTTTCCTTAACTGTTTGGGTTAGACCAGAGACTATCATATAGGGATTTAGGATGTACAGTGTGCTTGGACGTAGCTAAACCATGTATATGGGAGAACTCAAATTCCTGGGTTGGGATTGCAGTTATTGATTATGACAATTACTATTGATATGTTTTCACCATTGGGTGACTGACTAGTATTGTGTTGTTATTATGTTAGTATTTTTGAGATGATGTGTTTACCATTTCAGCCCGATGATATGAGGGAAATACATTCCATGCATCATAACAGGCACTATATGATTTAAATGCCATGCATATTGTCCTGCCATATCTACTTTTAGTGTGCATTGCATGTTTACATGTGAGTGTTGTTCCTAGTGGAAAATTTTTAAAATTATAGTTTTTTTAATATAAATTTGTGATAGTCTGTTAGATGTTAGCTGTACATAACTGGTGAGTGGACTATAAAACATGTTTTTTAATAATTTTTAGTTGTATCGTCCATATCGAAACCCAACTCTTGAGGTTGGTTGTCTATTGTCTAGCTCTCATGGTAAGGCTATGTACCTAACCTCTCTTTGTGCCTTTCTTGTTTTCTCACCTTATTTACTCCTTGTCTAAAAGTGTGTGTTTGGTTATTATAGACAAATTCCACCATGATGTTTTCATGATATGCCTCAAAAGATTGGATAGGAGAACATTCCAGAGATGGTGGGTCCTGAACCACCAGTGGTACCTCTCATAGAGCCTCTTGTGGCACTCCTCCTGTTGATCTTCCGAGGGACCCTCACTCTCCTTTTAGGGATAGTATTCTTAGGTTCATGAAGTCATAAAAAAACATCCTCAGACCTTCCCTGTCTATGACAGTCCTCACATGGGTCTTTCTGAAACAACACCCTTTCACCTTTTTAGGGAGTGGTGTCCCTCATGCTGCAGAGTCATGGATTGATGCTATATGTTCTATCTTCAACCACCTTGATACGCTTCCAGAGCGGAGGGTGAAACTTGTATTCTACATGATCTTTGACTCTTCCAAGAACTAGTGGGACATTGTTTCTCAGGCTGAGTAGACCAATGACATAGTATGGGATGAATTCCAAGAAGACTTCTATAATCATTATTTTTTTACAAACTCTAAGAGATGATCATGTGCGGGACTTCCAACATCTTCTATAGGGCTCTATGACGGTGTTAGAGTATTCTACACAATTCACATAACATAACTGTTTTCCCCATATTTGACGGGAAATGCACTGACTACTGCAAGGTGTGTTGAGGAAGAACATCATTATATTATCCACTCATAGGTGAACGTCATCTGTTTGACCACTGTTACATAGATCATGAACCAAGATCTAATATCAGAGTAAAATTTTAGGGAAGCTAAACTAGGGAGAGAGGGATGTTCAGTTCTGAGACAAGGTGATGGATCTTCTGGAAGCATGAAACGTTGTTTTGAATTTGAACGTGGGTTAAGTCCTAGACAAACATCACATCTTCATAGCTCTTTCACTTTTTATCAGTGTAGTAGGGATGTTCACAAGAAGCCGCAATGCACGAGGGATCTGAATGAGTGCTGATCTTGCGACATGATGGGTCACCTTCAGTGTTTCAACCATTCACTCTCTTCAAAATCTACTGGTAGAAGATCCTCACATGCACCTCTATCATGTATGGTATCAATGACTCCATAGTAGGGTATAAGTTCTTTTTCCACTGGTCGATCTGGATAAGGTAATGGTGGAGGTCATGGTCAAGGAATTAATGTCCCAGATTATCAGCATCAGCAGAGTGGACCTGCTCATCCCAACTATGTAGTGTATCAAGGTCATGGATCAGGTCCCATGTATGCAGTTCAATCAGTACCAGAGGAGCAGAGTGCATAACCATCTATAGTGAGAGGTACTATCCTAGTATCCTCTACTTTATTTTATACTATTATTGATATCGGGGAATCACACTCATTTATATCTGCTAATTTTGTTGAGAGTCTAGGTTTTCCAATTGAGTATCATGGAGGCGTCATGTCTCTCAACACTCCACGTGGGGTCATGATAGAGGGCATAAATCAGTGCCAAGAAATCCCCCTCGAGATAGGCGGGTACTATTTTGTTTTCAATTTCAATATCCTCGATAAGTCTAGCATTGGAGACATTCTTGGTATGAACTGACTCGCCTCTTATCGTGCTCGAGTGGATTTATATCGTCATCAGGTGTCCTTAAAATTCCCTGAGGGAAACACATATCTTTACAAAGTAGAATTTGATATGTAGGAAAACCATGTTATGCCAAAATATGTAGGGTTGGGCAGAGTGGTAGCTAAGTTTCCATGTATCTTCCTGAGAGACCAATGAACACAGGTAGTTGAATAATCTCTAGTGGTGGATCTTTTGAAGGATGTATTCACTAACAATTTCTCTAGATTACCTCATATGAGAGGCATGTAGTTCACTATCAAGCTCAAGCCAGGTGCATCACCAGTGTCTATTCTTCCCTATAGGATATCACCAATAGAGATAGAGGAACTCAAAAAGAATATTGATGACCTCGAGGATAAGGGTTTCATCAGTCCTACCACATTGTTGTGGGGATCACCTGTCCTTTTTCCCTAGAAGGTTGATGACACACTATGGTTATCCGTGTGTTATCGTCGACTCAACCAGATCATGGTAATGAATCATAATCCATTTCCTCATATATATGATCTCTTTGAACAGCTTCAGGGAGAAACTATTTTCTCCAAGATTTCTCTTAGGTTGGGATATCACCAGGTGCGTGTGCGACCATCTAACATTCCATTTACGTCTTTCCAAAGATCGTACGACTTCTACAGGTATATGGTAATTCCATTCGGCCTAACGAATGCGTTGGTAGTCTTCATTGCTCTGATAAACTGTGTTTTTCATCCGTATATTGATTCTTTGGTGTTAGACTTCATGAATGAAATCTTAGTGAATTTGCATTCCAGACACGACCATGAAACACATCTTCAGATCGTACTGATTACACTGAGAGAGAACCAAATATATGCTAAGCTCAGAAAATGCCACTTCTAGATTGAAAAGATACACTTCTTGGGTAATATTATATAATAATCAAGGGTATCAGCTGACCCAGAAAAGGTGAGCCCTGTGGTTTTATGGGAGTATCCCAAGAGTGTCTTCGACATCCTTAGTTACATGGGGCTTGATGGATATTAAAGGAATTTTATCAATGATTTCTCCCACGTAGCAGTGCCTCTTATGGATTTGATTAAGAATGGTGCATAGTTTATCTGGTCAGAATCTTGTGAAAGGTATTTTCATGAGTTTAAAGGAAGACTGATCTCTTCCCCAATCCTGATTCTTCTTGAACCTGGTAAGAGCTATAATGTTTATTGTCATGATTCAGGAATTGGACTGGGTGCAGTTTTGATTTAGGGTGATCGAGTCGTGTCCTACGGATCCTGCCAGTTGAGACCTCATGAGCGGAACTGCCCTACCCATGTCCTTATGGTGGAATCTGTGGTTCATGCTCTACATTGTTGGGCACACTATTTGTTGGGTGAGATATTCTTTGTTTACGCAAATCCTAAAAGAGTAAAATATATCTCCAATCAATGAGACTTGAACTAAAGGTAATGTCTGTGGGTCGAATACTTGAAGTCGTTCAACTTTTTGATTTCTTATACCCCTGGTAAGGGTATTTCTGTGATAGATGCTTTAAAATACAAGACACAGACCCAGGCCATGCTGGTATCCAGCTGCGAGTGGCAGATGATGGCCTTTTTTTCAGAGATGCATCTGGAGGTTCGGGAGAAGAGTGAGAAATCGGTTCTATCAGATCTTAAAATGACATCCTCTCTTCTAGATAAAGTCCACAGGCAATATTTGACTGATCTCTAGGGGCTCATTTTGAGGGAAGGTGTTATAGGAGAGAACCCATCTACTATTTGGGTTTCTGATGGCAGTGATACTCTCATTTACTGTGGCTGTGTATGGGCACCTTCAGGTTTGTGGGATGAACTGATGATGGAATATCACACCTCTGTTTGGGTATTTCAATCTGGGCTGACCAAGATGTAAAGAGACATGTGTCGACAGTATTGGTGGCCAAGTATGAAAAATCGGATATCAGGTTTCATCACTCAGTGATCCTCTTTCCAATAGGTGTAGACAGAGCACCAGCGGCCTACTGGACTCTTACAGCCTCTATCCATTCCTGAATGGAAGTGGAATGACTTCACTAGGGATTTTATTACAATCTTTCCAATGTCTCCTCGAAGAATCTATGTATTAGTGGTGGTTGTCGATAGGTTGACCAAGGTTGTTCATGTCTTGCCTATCCGAGAGACCAGTACGATTGATGAGTTTGGAAGGATGTATATCTGAGAAATTGTGCAACTTCATGGTGTACCTAGTTCTATTGTATCGGATAGGGATGCTCACTTTACTTCACAGTTCTTGAAAGGGTTGTAGAAGGTACTTGTTTCACAGGTTCTTCTGAGTACTGCATATCACCTTCAGACCGATGGGCAGTCCGAGAGAACTATATGTGTGTTAGAGAATATTTTACAAGCATGATCCTTGATTTTGGTGGTTCTTGGTAGAATCATTTACCTCTTGTCAATTTTACATATAATAAAATCTTCCAGGAGAAAATCCAAATGGCTACGTACGAGCCTATTTATGTTAGACTGTGTTGTTCACATTTATGCTGGCATGAAGCAGGTGAGCCAGCTCTGTTGGGTCCTCATCTCATTCGAGAGACTTCTGAGAAAGTTCAGTTGATTTAGAAGCATATCTCTACCGCTCAGTCTAGAAAAGAGTCTTATATAGAGCGTCTTTACAGACCTCTAGAGTTTGAGGTTGTACTTTGAGTATTTCTGCGTGTTTCTCTATGGTTGGGTCACAGGAAGAGGAGGATGTAGGGGAAGTTATCATCGAGATAAATCGGGTCGTTTGAGATATTGGAGAGAGTTGGGATGGTAGCCTATCAGTTACTGATACCTCATAGGTACCATGCCATGCACGACGTTTTCCATGTATCTCATCTTTGAATGCATCATCCAGACCTGTCTCATTCTTTTGACCCTGACAATATTGATCTTGACACGGATGCAACCTTTACAGAGCATCTGATTCGTATCACTGAACATAACATGAATGTCCTCCAAGGCATGTCACACCCACTAGTCTGGGTGTTATAGAAACACGAACGCGTTCAAGATGAGACCTGGGATTGTGAGATGGTTGTACGTGGGCAGTGGCCGATACTCTTCTATGGTGATGTTCCACTACCCTCATAAGGGAAACTCAAGGATGAGTTGTCTTATGGAGGGTAGGTTTTAACATCCCGACCTTAATCATCTATGGCCATTTTTACTATATTGCAGTCTAACTAATTAAGCGACATGGGGTGCACACCTGCGCACCTCACTACGGGTCCCAGACAAAATTTTTTTTTAATTTTTAATAATTGCAGATGTTTCATGAAAAATGTAACGTCGCACTTCCGCGCAGTGTTTGGGTTTTAAATAATTAATTGATGATTTAAAAAGAGTAAGAAGAGATTTAAAAAATATTTAAAAGAAATCAAGAAAGGATTAAATGAAATTCTGAAATAAAATAAAGAGGGGGTTATAAGAAAAATGTAAATAACTAAAATGGGGAATAACCTATTTTAATTAATTTTATTATTTTCCTATACATTCTTTTTTTTATCTTTTTCTTTGATTTAGTTTTTTCCTTATCTTTTATTTTTCGATTATTTTGATTTTATTTTATTTTTCTTTATTTTCTCACTTTTCTTTTTTTCCTCTCCTCTCTCCCTCTCCCACAGTTCACATTCCACCCCACAATCCCATCACACCAACTAGTAGCCCCTTCGGAAGGCCATTGTTCCTTCGTTCGACATTCTATTCCTTCACCGTCAGGTGCGCTGTAATCCTTAGGGAATGACTAATGTTTCAAAATTAGAATCATGCATTTTCGTTGACTAATCAGCATGTAGTTCACCGCGGAAGATGTTTACCCTATTTTTGGGATTTTTTGAAATACTTCCTTTTCATCTCTTTTAGGTCAAATAAAAATATACTATTGGTCTTAGAGTCATTTATGACTACAAGGTAGGATGACTACTCATTTTCCCTCTGTTTCATTGCAATTTTTAAAAATGTACCGTTGTGTCGTTAGTCGGTGCCTACCATCTCTTTATAATTTTTACTCAATTTAATTACCCAAGTTGTTTTGCCTAATTTTTGTAGCTTTAATCACTTTAGATTAATTTTTTTGAACTGTTGCAACAAATTCGGACGCCCCTTTTTGGGTGTGACGACATGGTCGGTGTAATGTCCTATTAGTTGGATTTACTGTATAACTAATTGCATGTGCTGCGAAGTTCCTCTTTATTGAAATTAAATTTAATAAATAGTTTCTTTGAACATGAACATTAATTTTTGGATCATTGGCACTTGTTATGTTGAACTGGTAATTATTTAAATGTGCAATATCTCTTGAGATTGGAATGACATGTATATTGCCTTGCAAGGTTTTATGATGAACTGTTTATTATTTAGATGTGCATTATCCATTTAGATTGATATGATATGTATATCTTCTTGAATGTTGTAATGCCGAACTACTTATTATTTAAATGTGCATTATCATCTTAGGTTTATATGATAGAAATATTGTCTTACAAGTTGTTATGCTATACTGTTAAATTTATGCCTTGTGATTCAGGTGTATCTGGTTAGTTTTCAAGATGAAACTTTATATGTTGATTATGTCATATCTATTGTTGTGAAAACATTAATTAAATTCATGGTAGGGAAAGGGGGTGGGTCCCGTATTTAGGGTCATGCTTAGATCCTCCGTTCCCGACGGGATACATCTACGTGCTGGGGGGGGCATGTCGTTGGTTTTTTCGGACCACGTCTTCCTCGGACAATCTAATATATTAAAGTGATACAGGTTCCAAAACTTCCAATTGAGATGGATACCTTGGAAATGTGTCACACTCGACCCCTTTTGCGAGATCAGAATGGACTTAGGGTAAATTAATTCCTCGAGAGATACTTGGTCTTGCGAAAGATTTCCATGGACGGGCTCGGTGGCATTGGATAAATTGACTGATTTTCCATAGTGATACCTTTGGGATGGTCTCATACTCCAACTATCAACTTGATCCTTAATATTGATGAACTTAAGGTTTATATTATTTCCATTTGAGTTTTCTTGAGAATTGAGATATCCATCTGATATGTGAAAGTGCATCTGGTTGGCACTGGACTTAGACCCCATGTCAAAGAAAAAGATCTGGGTATACCAATTTCTTTTTTAACTTTCTTTTATGTCTTTATATATATGTGTGTGTTCTTTCATTCTGGTATCAAGTTCCCTTTCAGACTACCAGCTTAGGCTGAAGCAGGTGATTACGCATGGGTGCCGTTTGGGACCCGGGCTGACTAATTTATTTCATTTCACTTAAAATTATCTATGTGGAAGTATTTTATAATGGTACACTGCATTTTTATCATTGCATGAAATTGAAAGGTTTAACAACCATGGGAGACAGCCTAGTAGGATTTTATATCACACCCGGCTCAGGCGTCATTGAAACCTGAGTATATTACATGCTCGCAGGTATTGACAAGGGGAAGCGTGTTACTTATGATGTTTGACTATTCATTACAACTTAATATGGAGACTATAGCATAGGACCAGGCCTTTCTCGTGATGTAGTTTTTGCTTGTGTCTTTTATTTTAGTTGACTTTGTGTTTGGGTTCTGTTATACTTCACTTTTAGTTTATACCTACATCATGGCATGTCATCATTTTGTGAGCATCCACATTTTTTTATTATCATTCAGTTGGGTTTATTTATATTGCTTCATCTCCATTTTATTCCCCCACATGATTCCACTATTTATTAATTTTTGTCATTTACTTAAGAGGTGATATTATCTGTTACTTATGAGGTTATAGTCTCCCCCACATACACAAAAAGGGCCCTCGCTACTAGTCAACAGCCTCTGGCATTCAGAGATATGTACTTGAGGTTATGTGACCCAACAGTCCAGCCACCGCTGTAGAGGTGAGCTAGGTTGGGGCGTTACAATTTTACTTTAATTTAATATCAAAGAAAAAAATTTATATCTTATAACATTTCTTAATCAAAATAAAAACATTGAGAAGAGACGATTCTTCTCCAAAACAACATAACTCATCTTCTACATCAAAATATTTTGTTTGTCTCTTGCTATATTATTTTTAAACATTTGAGCCGTGTTTGACTATCATTGTATCTATTTTAATCACTCACTCACACAATATATAGGAGAGTATGAGAAACCCTAAAAAATTATTTATTATCATCTTTTATTCCATGATGAATTGTGGAATATGTTGTGTATATATTGGACATCCATGTGCAATGTTGTACGTAAAACCAAATCTAGGTTGTGGAGTAATTTATTTATTAATAATCATTCTTGAAAGTGGTTGACTACTATTTAGTGAGGATTTGGTTATAGATTTTGACTAAACGTATATTATTTTTATTCTCCTATTTTTTCTTTTTTTTATTATCAGTTTTTCAGTCCAATCATTTTTAGTTTTCACAACTATATAACAAAACACTAAATTGGTAATTAACTTCAATAAGTTTTGTATATAAGGTGTTTGGTTCAATTAATTTTTTCTCGAACGTTAAATGAGTTTTTGAATTATTTTAATTGAGGTTGTATTAATCATTTAAGTATATTTTTGAAATATAAAATTATATATATCTATTAATTTAGATAACTGTGATGTTTTTTATAAATTGTTTGATTTTGTGTTAAATCATTTTTAATATATTTTTTAAATATAAGCTTAATTAACTATGTATTGTTCTTCCACTCTGACCACTAGTATTTCCTAAAATTATATAAATTTTTAAACAATAATATAATTATTATGTTAGGGTAAAAATTAGATATTTTTCTGAAAATGTTTTGTTTTTATTATATTGTGAAAAAAATGTTTGTAAAAATGTCATTTAATTTCATTAAAAAGTGTCATTAGGGTTAGAATTTGATATTAAATTAACATAAAAAAAAGAAATTAATAATTAATTTAATTAATTATATAGGAATAAAATTTATACCTTATTTTTTGGCATAATTTCATTTTCATGATCAAAACACATTTTTCTAAAAACAATTTTCATTGCATTTTTCTTTTTAATTTTAAATTAATTTTTTCCAAGAATAAAAATTGTGTATTGAAAAATATATTCCACATATATAATTAGTGTTTACATATTGGATAAATAGGTTCCTGTTATTTTTTATCATTATGAATAGTAACCATAGTAAATAATAATTATCACAGTAAAGGTAAACTAGAATGTTTTGGTTAATAATAATATGATAGGAATTAAAAAATGAACCTATTGCATAACTATATATTATTGTATAATGATATATTATTGAATAAATTTTATCTATTCATTTTTATCCTAGTTTTGGAAATATGAAAATTTTGTTCCAATTTTATTTCATTTTTACCTTTATTATAATTTTATAAAAGATAATGTAAAAAATGTTTCTTTTGGACTTTTAATAACTATAATATATTATTACAGGGATATAAACAACATAATTTTGGTTATAAATATTTATTTTAGATATAATGTTTTTATTATCATGGTAATTTATTTCTAATTTTATGTTGTGAAATAATTACCTTAAATTACTACACAATGGTGATAAATTATTTATTCATGTAATAGAAAAATAAAATAAATGATCTAAAAAAAATTATTATAATTTGAATAAATGACTGTGTTACATGAAATATTATGATAAATATAAAATTTTTGATATGTTTTAAATGATTATGTTAAAATTTATTTACATTCATCTTTTAAAAGATAAATTAAAGTAATAGTTACAAAAAATGAAATCAATGATATTTTACAATAAATATCTTTTGTTGAATGATTTAAAAGTCCATAAAAATTATATATTTGGAAATGGGATTTTTATATGGTTTAAAATGAAAATAATTTTCCTTTTATGAGAATAAATTCTTTTTATAGTTACTATATTGACCCCTAAAAGGTTAAAAACATTATTATCATGATAATCATCAAAAAATGGTTAACACGGGTTAAAACAGGACAATATGTTTCAAGACATAATCTCGACTTCAAAAAAATATTTTTTATGATAATTTAGACCCATAATCATCTTATATTCAAATTATATAATATTAGATCCACTATTCTTTGAAAATTAATTAATCTTAATTTAACACTGTGTAATTACAAAAGTGTCCCTTACCTCACTTATAAAAGAAAACAAGCTCTATTATTTTATTAACACATAAAACCCATTTGGGTAAAATAAATCCTTACCCAAATAAATTCTTAGAATCCCTAAGAAAAGTATACAAATAATGGTTTTATTATAAATCCATCATAATAAAGCTATATTAATAATGATGTTTTCTAAAACAGATGAATGGTTGTTGACCCAGAATTTTCATTTTATTTATTCCTATACACCTGTAAATATAATCAAACCATAATTATATAAGAATATTTGTTTCTTATATATAATGGGATTTTATTATTTTAATATGTAATCCCATATACATCTCATCATCCAAAAAATTGTAAACTAAACAATCATTCGTGTTTACAAAAAACTACCACCTCACAATCTGAGGAATTTTTTTCCATCTACACCTCTTATAACTTGTTATAATGATGGATTTAATATATATATATATATATATAATTAATGAAATAATTATAATTACATAAATTTGATATATCATATATTTTATTAAGATTGACTAATTGAAAAATGTGACCATAATTAATGAGTATGTGTAGACTACTGCCTCCTTAAAGTGATGTAATTCATTTTTAATCTCAACATCACAGGGATGATAAGTATTTATATAATTATATTTAAATAATTAATATGTAATTTTTTATAAAATGATATGTATAAGAAGAAAAAATATTACATACCCTCTTTCAATTATGATCACTGAAAATGGAAAAGTAACTAATGTGTACGTATGAGCTATTGTCTCCAGGATTATAATGTAGTTAATTTACCATAATAATATTCCATGATTGATTTTGAAATTTTAATTTAGTTAATAAAATAAAATTATTTAATTTTAATTTTTTTTGATAAGTTGAAATATTTACCTCATTGACCATATTCGACCCACTGAAGTAATTTTGGAAAAAATGAGATGAATATCATCAAAACATTAGATATGAACATAAATGAAAGAGTAACTGAATATAACATTATAATAGATGAAATAAAAATAATAATAAACACGAAAAAATGGTTCTTGAGAGGGTAAATAATTAACATAAATTTATTGTTACAGATGAAAAAGAATGAATGTGAGTAGTTCGACTCAAGGAAAGGGACACATTAACTTAGGACCTCATTTTAAGTGTTTCAAAGATTTAATTTATAAATATTTTTAATGTATTTACAAATTATTAATTTATTATAGACTTATTTATAAAAAAAGAAATGAATTATAAAAGGATATTTTATATATTTTTTGAATTTATTGCAAATGCTTTCAAAAGGAATTATTTTATGATTTTTTTATGGAATGTTTTGACTTTCATTAAAAAAGAAAATATGAATAAATTATTTAAATATATATATATCCCCATAGGTATTTCTAGACACAATAGACATTATTTTACATTTGGATTCATTTAAAAACATTGTTTTTTTTTCAAAGAAAATTGATATTTCCATTTATATTGGGTATTTTTGTTTTCAAAATTGGTTTTTTAGTGGAATGGGTATTTTGATATCTGAATTTATTTTGAATAATAGTTCACATGATTTTTTCATGGTTTTCATGATGAAAATGCAAGAAAACAAATGTTTTTCTTTTGATATGATTCTTGATCACATTAGATGAATAGTTTCTAAGACCAATCCATCTTATAATAACGGGTGAACATGATACATATTAGGTAAATGAGTGACCCTAATACAAATTATAGAACGACTGACTCATATTATAGTTCTAAAATACATAGGGTAATGTTCCTTGTATTCAAAAGAAAGAAGGATGAAGTATACTAAGGGGGTTTATCTAATGACTTCAATTGATATCCCATTATTTTTTACATGGGTAAAGAATTCAATACTATAAGTTACCTAAAATATGTTTTTAATTTCTTTATATGATTATTAAATGTTTCTTTGAGAAAATAATGTATCTGTTTTTTATGACCATATTATCAGAGAATAATTTAAAAAGGTAAATTGTTTTTGTGTTTTCATTATTCCGTTAGAGTAATGTATTTTCTTATTTTATCCCCCTTATTGATTTTTTTAATATTATCCTAATTCTGAAAATAATTTTCAAAAGGATTAAGGATAATAAATGAACAGATGATTAAATTCTTGAAGAATTTTCATGAAGAAAAAATGTGTTACATGTTAAATGTTTTTATATTGATGAAAAATGGATATTGTTTATAATTTTCATCATTATAGTATATAGTTTTGTTATGTAGAAGTAATGAAAGGATTCTGTAAAACTCTAATTCTATAAAATAATATCAAAATGATAGAAAATAAATTATTTTTTATTGATTCAGTGTACATATCGAATATTTGTCTGGTCCTTATACATGGAGTAAAAATACTATTGTTTCGTTCTAATATAATTCAAGTCTACACACCCTCTGTATGAGGAGACATCTTTAGAATCACATCTTCGTCTCAACTTTTATTTTTTTATCTAACCATAGTCTATTTGGGAACCACCTAAAATTTTGGGTTTCTTGTGCTATGGTGGACTCTCTTTGATGAAATCTGATTCTCATCATCTTTTCCATTATTTTAAATCTGATATAGTAGGGTAACAATGAGGTTTCCCGTATGACCCCAATCTCAATTATATTTCATTTAAAGATTCTCGGAAATGCATAATGATTGACATTATTACCTCAAATGACGAGAAAATGATATTTTAGGATTTTGGAGGTGGAAATCCTTGTTCTTTCAAAATCCATATAAAATCTCTGCTAAATGGAATTTGTTGAAATAAAATATTATAAATCTTGATCTAGGAACGAATACTAGCGAATCGTTAAGGTATTTGACCAGGTTAAGATTTGCGGTAATTCATGGTGAGTTATGATCCATTTTTTTAGTTTTTTAATAATATTTCGTTCATGAATGCATTTATTTGAGAAAGAAAATGAACTATTACTTTTAATATCTCTTTACATATATAAATTATTTTCTCGTACTTTTATCAATATTGGTTTTTATAATGTGGTAAAAGTCCTCAAGAACCTATATTAAGAACCTTGGAAAATACCATATCTTATCCAATTTTTTCAGTGTCTTTACACTTAGAATCCCGCATTTTTTCCATTGATACTATGGTGAGCTAATATTTATGCATCGAAGATTTTAAGAAGGTCTATGGTTATGGTGAATTTATTTAGGTTTTTTGGGACCCATTTAGATATTAGTATGAATTTTATATGTGTAAATACACTTAATATTCATTTTTTTGGACCACTATATAACCTTCCTTTAATTTTACATTCATTATAAATAAAAAATTTATCCCGATGATGAAAAAGACAATATTGATGGGCATGATAATAATGATGACCATCATCATCCCACATTAGATAATCATCTATTAAAGTATCTTATAAAATGTACTTTTTATTTCATGATTTAACTATGTTTCATTTTTTAGAAACTTGTTTTTAAAGATAAATAAGTTCTTTTATATGATTAATAATCTATTTATGTTCATTGGAATCATTTTTATGGTTGAATTTTGTATATAAACATTTTTATACTTAAAATGATTTTTTTTGGAAAAAACTATTTTTCATTGAGATTTGTGTTTTAATATAAATTTAATTTATAGCACATATAGAAATTGAATCTTAAAAAATGGATTCCATATTTTTAATTATGATATTCAAAATTATTAAATAGTCCCCTTTTATTTTTATCCATTTTGAATCGTGATTTTAGTGAATAATTACCATCATGGTAATGGAAAATTGAGAAATTAAGGTTTAACATAATATGATAAAGAATAAAAATGACCATATAAATTGAATTTATATAATTGGATGAGTGGATTTTGGATATTTACATCAATTTTTTTAAGAATTGTATAAATTTTTCCATATTTATTTGGTTTTGAACATTATATTATTTTAGGTAAAGAATAATAAAAAAATGGAATTCTATTTGTCTTATTATATACTAATTTCAAACATAGGGATTAAAAGATGATATGTTATGTTATAAAAGGTTTATTTAAAATATAAATGATTTTTAACATGTTTATTTTGTTAAAATTCAGCTATTGAATTGTTTAACTTAAATACTTATACAATGCCATGATGTTATTTATTAAATTAATAAAAAATAAATTAAATGAATTTAATAATGTTGAATGTATTATAATTTGAATTTATTATTCTTTACCATTATTTTTTTTACAAAAATAACATATTATATAGGTGTTAATTTAATATATTATAATTAAATTTTTATCATGTTGGGATTAATGTCAAATTAATTGTATAGGTCAAAGAATGAAATTAATGATATTTTATAACAAATAATATTATATAAAATGATTTAATATTGGTAAATATATGATATGCATCCATTTGATAGGTATATATTTAAAATTATCAACTATTTTCCATTTATAAGTCACTTTTCCTTTTATAGTATATATATTGACCCAAAAATATTACAAAATCCATGTTCATAGATATTGTAAAAAAGCTTTAATATAGGTAACATGAAAGAAAGAAGTGTGAAAACCTAATATCAAAATGACCAAAGTCTATTTTATGATATTATTTCCTCCCATAATCATAATTTATTAAATATAAAACTATTTTTATCATTTATTCATTGATATTTATATTATTAGTTATATATTTTCAGTAATTCCAACAGGTCCCCTCTTTTCACTTATAAAAATTCACATCGACCCTTCATTTATTAACATGTTAAAGGTATTATATTTAATACAATACTTAACTAAATCCATTCATAAAACACGTACCTGTGTTATAGAGGCCTTTTTTGGTAGAATACTAACCTTACATTGTTTATGGTTTAAAGAAAATGTAATTGTCTAAAAAGAGGTATAGTTTTTAACCGAATGTTTTAGTTTTAACTCCACTTATACATCATTAAAATATTATTCAAACTTCATTAGATAACAAAAATAGTATATTTAATATATATAAATTTTATTTTTAATGAAATAACCTATATCCATATCCCCTTCCATCAAATGGGGAATGAAACTATCATTCTTCTATAATGAGGCATACCCCCTCGCTATCCCAACAAATTAGTTTTCCATAATTACTTATCTCATCTAGTTTTAAATACGGATTTAAATTTATTTATTATATTAATTACATAATTATAATTTTTAGAATAAAATATATTCAATTTGTTCTTATCATTCAATATATTAAAAATGATAATTTCATTCATGTGTATAAGTGGATTACAACAACCATGTAGCGATGTGATTTTTCATTAATCACCACATGACATGGATGTTTATATAATTATATTAAAATATATAATATATTATTTATGAAATAATTACAATTCATTAAATATAATTAAATATATAACTTCTTTATATCGATATCATTGAATAAATGGAAGCATTACTCATATATACATTTTTTCTACCATCTCCATTCTTGTAAACTAGTTCATTTTTTCATAACCAACATTCACGGTTGGTTTATAAAATAAATATTTATGTATAAAAATGATAATATTTTTGAGATGATGGAAGAATGATACCTTTGACCATTGAAAACCTACCAAATTTATTTTTCCATATGAGCCCAATATCATTAAACATCCATTGAGAAGTTAAATAATTATGTAACATTGTATAACATAGTAAAATATAAAATAAAATTAATAATAATTATTAAAAATTATATTAATAAAATAAATAATTATAATAAGTTTTTTTATTAATAAATATAATGAATATACTTCATGTGTTGGACTCATGGTAAGGGACACTTTACTTTTAAATCCTTGTTTTAAATGTTATAAATATTTATTTTATAAATATTTTGATTCAATGTAAAAAAATCATAAAATTATTTGATTAATGTATTTATGTGGTCAAAAATGAATTATAGTGGATATTTTATATCTCTGTCGACCTTTTTGAGTGGTTTTATAAAGGAATATTTTCATATATTTTATACAAAATGTTTTTATTTTATTTCAAAAATTAAAAAAAATTATGTTCTATTTAAAAGTACATATCATTAACATATTTTACCAAAACTAGAAAAAATTATTTTTTATTGGGATTCCTTTATAATATAATAATTTTCCAGTAAAGAAAACCTAGTTCCCTATGTTTTGGGTATTTTTGAAAATGGTTTAAAATGAAATTGATATTCATTTATTTTGAAATATTTTTCTTATGGGTGTAAGGAATGTTTTTATATGTATGGGATATTTCATGTGTAATGATAATATTTTGGTTATTGGGAATAATTTATTATTATATGTGAATCCATTATGAACTATGGATGGGTGGTTCTATTTAAACCCAAGTACATATTGTTATGTTATTATCCAAGTATGTTTGGGTCATTTATATCCTTTCAATGCATTGAGAAATGATTAGGAAGAATGATGAACATAAAGGTTATTTCATTTCAAGAGTCATATATAAATTATTTACATTGTTACCTACATTATTTATTAATTATTTGTATAGTTTTTATGAAATTCTTTTTATTTCACAAGGTATGATAATTATATAATGTTAAAATAAAATTATTTCATCTGAGAAAATGTGAAATGAAAAACATTTATGAGTTTACATTATTTTAAATAAAAATATATGAGTTTTAATTTTTTATTAATATTTATTATGAAAAGTTTCATTAAAACTTTTGGGTAGTGAAATTGATTTCTTGGGTAAGAAAATATTGATTTTGATCCTAATGTTTAATTTTGAGAAACGAAATTTTTTATGAATATTCATGGAATAAATAATTTCATTATTACTTTTTATACGTCATATACTGAGATTTTTTTGCACATACCATGTTTTAAAATGTTTTTAATACGATTTTAATGGTGATAAAATAAGTTAATAAGATTATATTTATATATTTAGAAGGTAACTTTAGAGATGAAAGCATGTCTTTATAAGGTACATGTTCTGTGGAAAATTGGGTATTGTGTAGAGATGTTCAATTAGAAATGGTTATTGAAAATTATCTTAACATATAATCCTATAAGGTCCATGGGTTTGTATATTTTCAAATATTTCTATTTGAAGTCATTTGTTTCGAAGGGTTAAAATTTTGCTACATTTATATGAATTAAATCTAAAGATTTAATGATTATGTTTTTAGAAATATATTATTGTGCATGGGTTCGAAAAAGTCATATGATGCATGCGTAATATGTTTGAAATCTTACAAAACATAGCCTTAAATTATAAAATTACATATTTTTCATTTATCCCAAAGAAACAATGGGGTATTACTTCTATATTCCTATAGAACTCAAAGTGTTTGTGCCAATAGATGGTGTTTTCATTGAGAAAAATTTAATGACTTGAGGCGTCAGTAGGAGAAAATTTGAATATAGATAAGATCAGGATTAAAATATAGGAAGTGTTCCCAAAATGGAAGTTTTATTATTCCACAAAGAGTTTTGGATGATAAACAAACTTAGTTTATAAATTAAAATTTAAGGTATGTAAGGGTTCAATAAAATCCATAGAGATATGGATTTACTATAAAATATTATCTTGATGTTATGTTCATAGATGATCAACCTAATATCAATTTTGAGTCCATTGAGGTTTGTGATACTAACAAATGTATAAATTCCCTAAAATGTGAAATTGACTCCTTATACATTTATCATTTTTCAAATATTGTATATTCACCTGAAGGTGTATGTACTATATGATGAAAGTGGGGATTCTATAAAAAAAATTAACATTGCATGTAACACACCATGGTTTTGAAAATAAATTAATTTTATAATCTAGCCATTAAACACTACATAGAATCATATATGAATTGAATTTCAAAAAAATGGTCATCTAGAGTTGTGATTAGTAAGTTATTTGGAGTCTGATAGAACAAACTTTATTTTTGATGAATAGTAACACACCCTCATGAATAACAACAGGAATAGTAATATGAACCATATGAATAGTAAATATTGATATTATTTAATCTTCATACGGTAATAAGAAAATTATATCTTAATTAGTTTTTCCATGTGTTTTAAAACTAAGCTTTAAATTTTTATTTATTGAATTAACTGTGATTTTATTTAAAAATTAAATTAATAATAGTTTGAAAATTATTTTTAAATAATTGTGTTAATTATTTAATTCTACACATAAAAAATTGTTTGGGATAATTTTTGGGATTTTTCTGAAATTCATGAATTTTTTTTGAATAGTGAAATACTGTAAAATACCATATATTCAAATTATCAGTTAACAAACACAATTTATGACATCATAAGTGATGTAAGGACACTTGGTTTGAACTAACATGCACTTATTACTATTATGGGTCACATGAAACAACACTATAGGTTGTATTGATGGAAATAATAAAGTAATGAAATAAAATACACAAAATTTACACCTCTCCTCCACTATAACCCCCCCCCCCCTCATTCCATTTTTATTCACTCCTATAAGCCTCTAAGATCATAAAATATCAACCCAATTATCCTTCTCTAGTCACTCCAAACATCCAAGATGCTCCTGGTCTTTCCAAAAGTCAAAAACCATTCCCTTAAAAAGAGGATCTCAAGGAGGTTATTTCAATAGGTAACACACCACTCTTTTTTATTTAGTTTCATTTCAACTTATGTTATTTTATTATACTATCCTCAACTCCTCTATCCAAATTAAAATGAAAACTCTATTATCATCTATATACTGGAATTATATCTTGTGAATTTAAGAACCATCATCAATATTCTTACTCCCTCCCTTTTATTTTTTCAACGTCCATGGGGTTCAATTAATAAACATCGTGGATGACAAAGTTTTGTTCTTCAATTTCTCATTAACTACTAGTCATGAAACTATTTTGATGGTTAAACCATACTATAATATATGTATGATAACCTAATTAATATTCAGTTACAAGTACATGTACATATTATTAATTTTTATGACAAAACTAGTTCATAATAATCCAAGTATAGCAAAATAATCGAAGTGGTTGTAATGTAATGATTCATCCTCATTACGTGTATAAAAATGATTGAAATTACCATTAACAATTCTAGAGGTTTATAAATAATATTTAATTTCATTTCTAGAGATTTAAAACCCTTTCACATGAACTACATTACTTAAAAACAAGTGAACCGGTTATGAAAATCAAGAAAATGAACAATCTGTAACGACGAAACTCGATATTATAACTTATCAATAAGGATATAAATGAACTAAAAAGAATTTTGATAAACTTTATAAACATCTCATAGGTTCTTAAAAATGATATGAATTATTATAATATCATATTCTAGGACCTTAAGTTTAAGTATGGGACACATTCAGTCTTAAGGTAAGGGTTTTCCACGCGAACTTCCATTTTAATTCGGGTTACTTTAATTATATAATTACCTCACTGAAAATATCATGTATTGTTATTTACTCCTCATTAATTCTCGGTCAGTATTATATATATTTTTACCAACCGGAACCCTTCCTTATTTTATGGATAGTTACACATTTCAAAAATACAAGCCTCATTCATGGGAATTTCTCAAATTAATACCTATTTTCATGGGCACTCTATAATCTATTTTTTGGAAACCATTACCATAATAAAATCAAAAAAATTATTATGAAAATACTATTTTACTTAACTTCTCTTTTTATACAATGATTTTTCCAATAGAACTATTCATTTCAATATAAAAGTTTCTTACTCTAGAATATGTAAATGATTTTATAAGAGTATTTTCATCAGATTCAACACTCATGTTGATTCCTATGTATTTTTTGGTTTAATCATTTATGATGTAATGTAAAATATTTTATTAAATGGTTTATGACTAACTCTAATATGGATGATCTATCGTAAAACCATTTACCATATTAATCATAATGGTTAGTGTTTCATGTTTAATAATTGGGAAAAGTGAGGTACATTTCATATGACAGTTTCAATATTAATGTATATATTGTTTATGTTTATCATCACTCATATGTGGAATTCATTAGACTTATTATGTGATAGTTGGGGCCTGATATATCCCCCCGATGAATCAGTAGTTCAGATGAGAAAAATAGATGTGGAATTGGTCGAGGCCTTTACGGATGTGATATATGTTTTTGGCCGAGGCATTAATCATTTTTAGATATCTTGGCCGAGGATTTGACAAGAATGATTCAGATTGTCCGACATATGCATTTCCCTCATTATGAAGATCATAATAGAATTTTCATATGGTTATTCGACTAGTAGAATACCCATGATTATGTTTTATTATGGAATTATTTACTCAGCTCATATTACTACCATAAAGTGTTCAAGTTTTTTATTTTTTAAAGGCACGTGTTATAAATTATTCACCATGTCTTATGATTATGTTATCTTAAACTGTTTTTCTTACCCATACTGGGCATTTGAGATCACCCTTTTCTTACGTTTCATTTTCCACGGATATTGAGAAGTATATTATGAACGAATTACCAGCATAATCTAGGATTCATGGAATTTTCTAATAGAATAAATTAGTGTTTTATTTCCTCTTATGATGTAAAGTTTAACTTATTTATGTATATTGTTACCAAAAGATACAAAACGATTGGGTCATCTGGGATGCATATTCCTTGTTTATATTCCATTGTAATAAAATATGGCACCGGCTCTAAGCAACTGGGGTCGGGTCCTTACAGTTGGTATCTAAGGATGTTTTGTAGATAACATGGAAACTAGATTTAGAAATTGTAGACTCGGGAAGAGTCCCAAAGATAGTCTTTGATGATAAAAAATACATTAATTTCCTGGTATTTTGGTAAGAAATAGATTATGTGAATCATTATAGAAAATACATCACTATCTGGATACAAACAGGTAGATGTGGCTCTGGAACAGATGAACATAGGGGTGAAAGCTCCCACAAGGAGTTTCACGCTTTACATAGGGAATCATGTTACCTAACAAGGAGGATTTCAACAGTATTGGTATTGACACTCCCATGGGAAATTCTATGGATAATTCACAATTTCATTACCAGACATTATAAAGGATTTAAATGAATATTTTTCCTCAAAGAATCCATTTTTGTGATAATGGGATTATCCATGCGTATGATCTATATTTACACTATGTATTTTGTTAAGTTAAGATTGTAAATTATGATCCATACCCAAATCTAGCGAATACCATAATTTAGCAATGTCGCCTAGTAGAAGGAATGAAAACTACACGAATGTGTGTGTCCCTTGTTGGGATTTCCCTCCGATACTAGATAATGATGTTGTCTCTAGTGTTGTGACTAGTGTTCAACAACTTACAATAATACCGAGACAAATTACTTAGGTTATGAATAATAACCTTACTAGTATGTAGCATCTAGATCCACTATGTGGAGTAGCTATGTTATATAGCTTTATATGACAACCACCTTAATCATTCAATGGGACTACAATATCCTTTTTTGATGAATAGTGGATATGTTCCCTAGATAAAATATTTCTCTATTTGGGATTTAATGAAAGAGAGAAGGTCATCATGAAATTTTATCGTCTATCAAGAGACACATATTAGTGGTGGTTGTTAATACAATAATCAAATTGGGGGAATTTATTGAAGAGATGTAATTGATGTATATTATGGAAATATTCCTATATAAATATTTTCCTCGTTAACAGAGAGAAGATATGGAAATGAAGTTTCTGATTTTGAATCAAAAGTAATATGATAATTTTGTAGTGTATAAATATAAATTCATAGGTTTAGCATGTTATGCTATGGACTACATAAAAAATATGAGGAGCAAGATTGATTGATTCTTTGATGGCCTAAATCCATTCCTCTGGTTGGAACTTTTCTCTCAAGTTTTTTCATCATATGAGGATATCGTTTCATGTTCTATCAAGACAGAAAATGAGTTCTATAAGTATTGTGACTTTACGTGAAAGAAAGTTATGAAGAGGGTTGCTGAAAACATTCGGAAATGGAACAAGTAAACATGGAATAATGGAAGATTTGAATATCCACCATGTGATAATTGTCGAAGAAAACATCCTGCTGGATGCTTAGAGATAAAAGGAGTATGCTAAATATTAAACATAAAGTCCATTATGCTGGTGATTGTAATGGGAAGAACTAAGCTATAAATGTTCAATGCTATAATTGTTGAGATCTTGGGAAATATTCTATGTATTTTCCAAAGTGTCAAGAAAACATGCCACAAAAAGGCCAATGGAGTAAGGCCAAGCATTTCGAATCATTGCTGTATAGTTTGAAGTTTCAAATGATGTGGTGGAAGGTACTTTAATCATTTCATCAAAATTATCCAATGATTTATTTTATTTTGGATCATCACATTCAATCATATCGTCCCAGTTTTCCAATAAAATTATTTATGTCCAATTTGACTTATTAAGCGAGTTGTCAGCCAAAAATCCTACGAGAAGTATCATTTTAACAATGTTTTTTGAATCAGTTGCCATTATGGAATATTAACGTGTTATATCTTCTGATCTTATTTTCATACACATGATTGAATTTTTTGTAATCCTTGGTACGAATTGTAATTCAGGTCAAGATGCGAAAATATATTATAAGATGAAGGATGTAACCATTTTTGATGATGATAAGGAATTTACTATATTTGGAGAAGAAACATCACTATCTGGTTCTCATCTAGATCCACCCCATGTAGCTCTACTAAACTTCATTATTGGGGAGGAAGGGAATGAAAAAACAATGGGTGAGGAAAGGAATGTACAAATAGTGTATGTAACTATTGTTCAAGAATATGTTTATGTGTTTCCAGAGAATTTTCCTAGACATCCTATAGAATGGTAAAATGAGTCTTCCATTGAATTAGTTCCTGGTTAAAGGGCCATATCAAAGACCCCTTGTAGAATGGACACTATTATGTTAGTGTAACTAAGGAAACAACTATATTAATTGAGTGATAAGGTATTTATTGGCCCAAGTGATACTCTATGGGGAGCCCCTGTTCTTTTAGTTAAGAAGAAAGATGTGTCTATGAGGTTATGCATTGAATACATGGAGATAAATTATATAATAATAAATAACAATTATCTTTTTCCTCCCATTGATTACTTATTTGATCAAATTCATGGATAAAAATATTTTTGAAAGACTAATATTTGATCTGGATATCATCAGTTTCTTGTGGGGAAGGAATAAATTACATGAATAGCATTCCGAACCAGGAACATGCATTACGAATTTACAGTAATGCCTTTTCTACTAACTAATGTACCATGTGTTTTCATGTATCTGATGAATGAAATTTTCTTGGAATATCTTTATTACTTTATGGGGGTGTTTATTGATGATATCTTGTTATACTATAAAATCTATAAAGATCATGAAAATCACTTGTGCATTATTCTAAAGACTTTGAGAAGAAATGAATTATATGGGATGTTTATAAAGTATGATTTTTGGCTCTAATATAATTCATTTCTAGGCCACATTGTCTCTATGGATGGAATATATATAGAACCTATGATGATATAGGATATTAAAGAATGTCGTACACCAATGAACATAACATAGGTACATATTTTTATTGGTTTATCATGTTATTATCATTGTTCCGTTCATAACTTCACTAGTTTAGCCAACCCAATGACCAAGATCACACTAAAAGGGGTTATGTTCATATGGAAAAAGTAATGTGAATAATGTTTTGAAGAATTTAAGATGATGTTAGTCAATTCTCTGATCCCAACCTTGCCATTAGGTAATGATGTGTTTGTTATCCATAGCGACACATTAATGAAAGGACTGGGTTGTGTAGTTATGCAGAATGATCAAGTGATTTCCTATGAATCTAGGTAGTTAAAAATTCTTGAAAAAAACTATCCAACTCATTATCTTGAGTTAGTATTGGTAATCATTGCTCTGATGGTTTTGAGACATTACCTATATGGTGAATATTTGAGATATATATAGATCCTAAGTGTTTGAAATAAATATTCTCACAGAAATAACTCAACATGAGACAAATGAGATGGATTGAGTTACTCAAAGGCACTGATTTCACCATACACTACCACCCGGTGAAGGAAAATATGGTAGAAAATGCTTTCAGTAGAAAGGGACATGGAATTCGGAATAATATGAGAGTTGAAAGGTATCCTTATTTCATATATCTAGTAATGATGGATTTTGAAATTATTAATGAAGGTAACGCATCACTAATTTTTCAAATTGTTTCCAAAACTTTATTACTGGAAAGGATAAAATTTTATCAAGCTTATAATGAGGAGTTTCAAAAGAAATTTAATTTTATAAATGATGGGAAGTTTACTGACTTCTTATATGAAGGTGGAGCTTTGAAATTTTGAAAGAGGATTCATGTTCCCACTATTGACGAGCCAAAGAAGGAACTATTGGATGATGCTCATAGCTCTAATTTCTAAATACACCATTGTAGCACAATGATGTATAAATATCTAAAGGAACATTTTTTGTGGGAATAGAATAAGTGGGATATTTCAGATTATGTGTGGACATGTTTGGTTGGTCAAAAGGTGAAGGCTGGAAGATAACATCCTAGAGGATCCAGGCAACCCCTTCCTATTACTATGTGTAAATGGCATGATATTATAATGGTCATTGTCATTGGGCTTCAAAATACTCCAATCAAAAATAATGCGATATCGGTCACTATTGACCGTCTTACAAAATCAGCACATTTTTTTACTATAAGAGAAGATTTTCCACATGAAAATTCAGAAATATTATATATTAAAGATGTTGTAAGAATTCATGGTGTACCCTTATAAATTGTTTCTTATCATGATCCTAATTTTTCTTCACAATTCTAGAAAACTATTAATATGTCCCTAGATACTGATATCCATTTGAACACTTCCTACCACTCACAAACTGATGGACAATCAGAACGGTTTATTCAAAAATTAGATGACTTGTTGAGGTTTTGTTCACATAAGTTTAAATATATCTGGGATCAGTATTAACCTATCATAGAATTTTACTATATAAATATCTTACATTAAATTATTCATATGGCTCCATATGAAGAATTATATGGAAAGATATGTCACACCCAAACTTGTTGAGATGATGTTGGTGATAGAAATCTCATAGGCCTAGAATATGTTGAGGAAACAATAGAAAAGTTGGAGATCATCCCAACCCATATCAAAACGTCTCAAAGTAGGAAAAATAGCTATTTTGATAACCATATGAATTATTTTGAATTTAAAGTAGGAGATTATGTTTCCCTAAAGATATCTCACTAGATGGGTATAATAGGATTCAGTAAAAAGGGAAAATTAAGTCCCAGGTACATCCGATCTTTTGAAATTCTGGTCCAATTTGGATCAGTAGCTTACCATTTGGAAAAGCCTCCATGTCTCTCTAATGTTCACAATGTGTTCAATGTGTCAATGTTTAGGAAATAGATTCCAGAACCAATAGATGTAGTCACCTATGATGACATAAAACATGAGACCGATCTATCTTATTGTGATGATCATATCAAGATTCTTGATACCAGAGAACAAGTATTGTGAAATTGGAGGACTCAACTGGTAAAGGTTCTTTAGAAGAACTATATGATAGAGGAAGCAAAATAAGATCCTACAAAAATTATTTTTAAGACATTCCTGAATATTTTTATGTAACTATTTTATAATTTTGATGATTAAATTTTTTTAAAGAGGGGAGAATGTAACACCCTATGGTTTTGAAAATAAATTCATTTTATAATCTATCCATTAAACATAACTTTTCCTGCACTATGTTATGAATTTTAAAAATTGGTCATCTAGATTTGTGACCAGTAAGAAAGTTGGAGCATCATATAACCAACAATATTTTTGTTGAATATTAACATACCCTAATGAATAGTAATATGCTCTTTATGAATAGTAAATAATGATGTTATTTTATTTTCATAATGTATTAAGACAATGATATCTTAAATAATATTTCAATGTGATATAAAACAAATTATACATTTTAATTGCTATTTTTCGAATTAACAATGATTTTATTTAAAAAATAAATTAGTAATATTAGGAAAATTATTTCTAGAAAAGGATGTTCAATTTTAAATTATACACGTTGAAAAATGGTTGGGGTAACTTTTACGGACTTTTGTGAAATTAATGGATTTTTTATGAATAGTGAAATATGGTAAAATACCATATAATCAAGTTATTTGTTAAACAAAATATTTATGAAATCATATTTGATGTAAGGGAACTTTGTTAGAATACATATTCAATTATTAAAATTATGGATCACATGAAACAACAATATTGGTTTTCTTGATGGAAATAAAAAATAATAATGAAATAAAATATTCAAAATTTATCCCTCTCTTCCACTTTTAAAACACCCCTCACTACCTCTTCTATTCACTCTGATAAGCGTTTAATATCCTCAATGATCTGACCAATTATCCTTCCCTAGTCACTCCCAATGTTTAATATGCTCCTGGTCTTTCCAAAATACCAAAACCCCTTCCCTTAAGAAGGATCTCAAGGAGTTTATTTCAAGAGGTAAAGCACCATTCTTTTTCATTTAGTTTCATTTCAATTTATCTTCTTTTATTATACTCTACTCACATCCTCTTTCTAAAAGACAATGATATCTCCATTACCATCTATATACTTGATTTATATCATGTTAATGGCAGAACAATCATCAATATTCTTACTCCCTCCCTTTAATTTTTTCAACATCCATGAGGTTCCAATTTATATCCTTCGTGGACGACGAAGTTTAATTCTTAAATTTCGACATCATTACTAGTCATGAAAACATTTTTATGGTTTAAGAAAACTATAATATATTTTTTATAACCTAATTAATATTCAGTAACAAATACATGTACATATTATTAATTGTTTTGAGAAAACTATTTCATAATAATCCAAATACCACCAAATGATCGAAGTAGTTGTAATCTAATGATTCATCCTCATTCCATGTATCCAAATGATAGAAATTACTATTAAAATATATTTATATTAATAAATAAAATGTAATTTCAATTATGGATATTTATAACCATTCCAAATGAACACCATCGCATAAAAATAAGTGAACCGGTTATAAAAATCACAAAAATGAACACTCCAGAATGAGAAAATTCAATATTATAAATTATAAACAAGGATATTAATTAATAAAAATTAAATATTATAAACTAATTAACTATCTAATAGGTTATTAATTAAGTTATTAATCAGTATAATTTCATATTCCGTTACCTTATGTTCAAGATGAAAAGTTATTCATACTTTAGGTAATGGTTTTCCACCAGAACATCCATTTTCATTCAGGTTACATTCATTGTCTAATTACCTCAATGAAATTTTAATGTATTGTTTTTCTACTCCTCATATATTATTTTTAATTATTATATATATTTTTACCGACTATAAAACATCCTTATTTTATGCATAGTTACACGTTTCCAAAATACAAGCCCGATTCAAGAGAATTTCTCAAATTCTTTACTATATTCAAAGGAACTCTATAATCTGTTTTTGGAAACCATTAACATTATAATATCACTAAATTTATTATAAAAATAATATCTTACTTCACTTGTGGGTTTATAGAAATATATTTCCAAAATAACTTTTCTTTTCAAAATAAAAGAGAATTTATCTTAATAATTTCTTAATGATTTTAGAAGATTAATTTCTTCTGATACAATACACTTGTTATTTATTATGTATTATTTGGTTCAATTATATATGAAGTCATATAGAATATTTTAATTAATGGTTTATGAATAAATCTATTGTGGATGATCTATCTTAAATCCACTCATGATATTAATCAGAATGTTTAGTGTTTTATGTTTAATGATTGGGTATAATTAGTTTCATTTCATATGATAGATTCAATATGAATGGTTATGTTGTTTATGATTATCCCCACTCATATAAGGAATGCATTAGACTTGTTATGTGATTGGTGGGCCCCCCTGTATCCCTTAGATTCATCTGTGGGTCTCATGAAAAAAATAGACGTGGAATTGGCTGAGGTATTTCCCAATGTGATATATGGTTTGGGCCAAGGCCTTAATCATTTTTAGAAGACTTGGATGAGGCCTTGAAAAAATGATTCAGAATGTCCGGAATATTCACTTACCTAATCTTGAAGCTAGTAAGTTAATGTTCATGTGGTAATTATACTAGTAGAATACCCATGATTATGTTTTATTGTGGAATTATTTACTCAACTCATATTCCTACAATAATGTGTTCAAGGATTTTATTTTCTAAAGGAATGTGTTTTCAATTATTCACCATGTATTATGTTTATTCTATGTTTCATTGTATTCCATGCCATTTATAATGATTTGTGATAATTCATTTATTGGGTTTCATTTTCCTTGTATATGAATAAGTATATTATGAATGACTTGCAAGCATAATCTAGGAGGCATGGATGTTTCTAATGGAATAAATTAGCATTGCATTTCCTTACATGATGGAAATTTGATTTTATTTATGTATCTTGTTTCCAAAATATACAAAACTAACTAATCCTTTAGGATTCATATTCCTTGTTTATATGGCTATGTAATAAAATATTGCAACGGTTTCGACCAACTCGTGTCGGGTCCTCACATGTCTTGTAGAGTATCTTCCTAAGAATAATATATTAGTATAAATGGGTTATAAAAAATCATGGTATTTACTATAAAGAGACCATTTCTATAATATAAATTAAATATTCTATTCATTTACTTATTTATATAGAAATTAATAATAATTAAGTGACATATCAAATAAATATCAACTCCACTTTCCTTAATGTGAATTTAGATACGGAAATATATATGAAATGACCCAAGTATTTTGATGTACTAAAAGATAATTTTATGGTTTGTAATTTTCAATGATCTATTTTGGGATTGGATATATATTATTGGAGTTGGAAGATTGACATTGATTTTTTATGATGCAGTCATAAAGTTTTGTTTAATTAAGAATATGAATGATTCCTTTGTATAGAAGAGGGTTTACTAATGTGTTATGGTATTTATAATATATTATGTTGATGATATACTATTTATCAAAAATTATATTAAAATTATACAGTCTATTAATATGTGGTTGGGTATGTTATTCTTATTTAATCCCATGGGTGATGGGGCCAATATATTGGAAATAATTATATCTAGTGATAAATAAATTTTTTTACTTGCATTAAGTCAAAAAACATCAATTGGTAAATTAATAAGGGGGTTTATCATGGAGAACTAAAAAATGTATCATTACTAGTATTGAGTATAATGAATATTTGGATGATTTAACAACCTTCTAATAGGTTAAATAGGACAGACACGATTTCTTATGAATTTTTTATATGATCTATATAATATTCACAGGTTTGTGGAAGACCCAATATTTCTTATACGTTATCCTAAAAAATTATATACCAATATAGTCCTAGTGATTGTCACTGGTTGATTTTCCATAATATCCTTAAGTATAATAGAATAAATAACGACATGTTTATGGTTATCACAGTTGTAAATGAGAAAATTTAAAGGGGTTACACAGATACTAGTTTCCAATATGAAAAATATGATATGATACAAGAACATTATTTTTGTTTTTAATTATTCATGGAGCTATCCTTTTATGATTTATAAATTAGATGTTCTGATAGAATTAACTACAAAAGAAAAGTACATCATTGTATTAGATTCTACAAATATTGTTGTTTGGGTCAAGAAGGACATTAATGAACATGGTTTGGTTCCTAGATTTAAGGGATAAATTGAGCATTATTATGAAAAAAATAAATCAATTAGTCAATAAAAATAACTCTACTCTCGAAAGTAGAACATGAACATCCATCTTCAATTTCATATCATTCGAGTGATTATTTATAGGGGAGATATAATGATATATTAGGTGGTTACAAACGAGAATGATATAGGTAAATTGAAAAAACCATTAACAATAAAAAATGATGTCGGTCTTGTTGAATTTAATAGTATTGGATACATAATATATTATATTGAATGGTTTTAATTTATCTAATCATTTTAAAATAAAGGAAAAATATTTTTATCATTTATTCATGTGTGTTGTATAAATTAAATGAATAATTGAATGATAAAACCCCATAAGATAATGACCTTGATTTATCCCTAATATATGATCAGTCTATGATAATATGGTTTATGATTATCTACTATGATAATATTAATGTCAATATAATCATGTATATTATATAGAGTAGAATCATGAGATAATAAATGAAGTCTTTTCATCTACAATGACCTATAAAATTATATCACATGGAATTTAGTGTGGTCACAGATATAAATAGGTTTGTATTCATAATATGAATCCCTATTAAATAATGATTAAAAGATACATAAATTGTAAACCATAGTACTTTGATGTCCTTCATATGCCTACCTTGAGATTGAGCTAATCAGGGCGTAGTTGGGTATGTTACTGATCATTTAATTAGCTATGTTTATAAAATATGAAATAATATTTTATAAAAATTAAGAAATATAATACCATGAATTAATTATTTTAATCAATGTATATCCATGTTTAGTTGAGTGAATTATGATGTTCTTAATTACATTTATAACATCTCATGTTTTAGAGAGAGACGAAATCCTCAAATCGTTTGATTTTTTGATATTTGTTGCATGGACCAACTATATTATTGGAATTATAAAAATATATATGATTTAATTTGATATAAGGAATAGTTTGTATATTGGATTCATGGATTTTTAATTTCCTCGGGGTTTCAATTGGGTTTTGGGTGTCTCAGATGCTAAAAACCAAATTTTCAAGGTGTTCACATAGATGAACATTATTTGTAAAAACTATAAAGCCTCCAAGGGGATACCATGTGGCCCTCATATTTCTATAAAAATGGTTTAAAAATGGTTTTGGAGGGGTAACATGTCCATATGATAACCTCTACAGTTTTAATATAGGTATTTTACAAGGTCTATACTTGGTTTGGAAATCTATGTGCCATGACTGTGTGAGGTGTGGTTCCTGGATAGTTGGTATCACATGGTTTGTTCATTGTTATCTAAACCATTTTCTGACTGTGTAATCTATTTAAAAAAGTAAAATGACAATTTTGACCTCAATTTCATTAATAGGTATTCCCCTCATTTTCTTCATCTCATTCAAGATCCACCACCAGCAGCCATGTAGCTCTTCTAACTTATTCTACAGGATTTGAGCCATCATGTTCATTCAAGATCCTACAATATCACCATCAGTATCATTGGAATCATGTTGGTAAGGGATTTGATCCCATTTTATTTATTCTCTATTTCTCTCTCCATATGGTTCACCACATCTATATGAGATGATTTACCCTATATTCATGGTGTTCTTATAAAATGAAACTTTTATCCAACGAAACTCAAGTTAGAGGACAATAATAGACGAGTGACTATCTACCAGCATGAGGTAGGTAAATATAAGATTTGTCATTTATTATTACCTATTTTTGGGGGTTTTTTCTTGACCTTACTATTTGGTTGTTTGAGAGAGACACTATTTACTTAAAACCATTCATTTGAATTAATTATTTGATTACATTGGATGCATATGTGAAGGATAACCCTAGCCTACAAATGGTATGATATTAGTGATGGGATTTAGATCATTGGAAGATTATTCAAGGGGTGTTTCATTATTAAATTATTATTATTTTTCTGAAAATGGTTCCATGGGAAAGGGATTGGCACGAACTATGGATTTAGATGGTATTTTCTATATAGATGAGGAGATGTACTTAATCAGTTTGGGTGAGGAACAAATTCATGAGGTGATGTTATTTATCATGTTGGGAGAAGTAGATATTTGATTGAGGCGATGAGGTCAATCCTAATTGGGGGAATCGTATGGGACTTGAGATGGTGTTGACTATCAGGTTTGGAAACATGGTCATAAGGGAATGTGGTACCCGAATGTTGGGGAATATATACATGGTTGGTCATTTAAACTCACAGTTATTGATTGATACACCATTGGTGTCATTTTCACAAAGATAATACTCAGATAATGAGGTGGTATTAAACAATCATGTGGTTATATGCCTCTATTAGATGCATATTAGTATGGTGTTGACCATTAGTGATGTTGGAGGTGGTTTCCATAGAATTCCACATGGATGGTGAGGAACCATCAGTTGACAGTGATAAGATAGTTAGTTAGCAGTTCAGTCTCATGGTATATTATTATCCTTCGACCAATATTACTTATGAAAATAAATATCAATGTTCCTCAGAATTTTAGATATTGTGTTGATAATTTCTATTATTAAAAGGACAAGAATCATTATGCCTCGGGCATCTGACGTTAAGCCGACATGTGTTATTCTTATCTGTGGACTGAGGGAACAGTTACTTGATTAGTTGTTCCTTTTTTATTTTATTTATTTGAATATGAAATGAGGTGTTATATGGAATGAGGTTCTAGGTAAAATATTATAGTGGAACCTAAGGGTTAATATGGATTTATTTTCATCAGGTTATTCCTTGGACCATATTCCAAGGATCCTCACCAATACACTTCTACCAGAAATGGACAAATCAGTTGATTTATTATTTGTTGATCTAGAGCATTATGGAAGCCCGTTATTTTATTTAATATGAATCTATCAATTATTTTTATTATAAACATATTTTATGTGACATCCCAAAAATTTTATGTAATTAATAAATTAATTTTATATTAAACTAATAATGATATGAAATAAAAATATGTGATTCCATTTAATAAAAATGAAATTTTATTAGTTTGATTTGTATTATTTTTCAAAGTTTCAATCAATAAATACTTAAAGGCATACTAATTTAATATAAATTAATTATACTTTTATGATATATAGTATACAGATATGATATTATCGGATAAAAAATGATAATCCATGTTAATATTAAATGTAACAAATTATTTTTATACTAGACATAATATAAATTTAAATATATTTTATATTTATTAATTCTTCTTATAATAATAAATTATGTTTAGAAAGTTTTCAAATTAGAATTATGAATATCATATATCATTGTGTTTATATAATTAATAAATATAATGTTTTAAATAGACAAATGAACTATTATGACATTATATGAATCTTCAATACTATTAAATAATATGGAATTATGAATGAAATATAATATGATTATTACATAGAATTAAAGAAAATATCTTGATATGAAAAAATAATTATAATGAAATAATCAATATTAGTTTCAAGAATATATATATATTTGAAATTGTATGATTTATTATTAAAGCACATGGAATATAATCAAATAATAATTTTTATATTTCAATGATATTGTATATATTACTATCTGAATGAATTAAAAAACTTAAATCATAATAGAATCAGCATAGGGTTTTCACAAGGGATGCCCATGTTAGAGACAATGTCAGGGGAAGCGGAGGTTTCGTTTTTTTTTTTTTTGACCTCGTCTTCAAGAAGTGTCGAATCCGAGAATAGGAGTGTAGGATTTTTCAAAGACAGATCTTGATGTGGTTCGAGTCATAAGGATGTCGCGCTCCAGATCAGAGTTGCATAGTGGATGGTAGAGCTTGGTGAAACCATGAGACTAGGGCATTGACCATCAACGACCCTATCTTGACCAAAAATGGTGATTTGTACATGATTTAAGAGAGAACGATGTTTGGTTTTTTAGATCTTCTACCTGACATCCAGTTATGAAATTATTTATTGTTTATTCAAATTTTTTCTATCAAAATATGATTCTTATATTCGTTTTATGTGTATTAACTCACTATTTTACCATTATACATTTATTTTTCTTCTACAGAAGTTGACAGATTACAATTACCTATATTTTAATGGGTTTTCTTCATAGAAATTAATCTTCTGTCCTTATCATGAAATATATTTTTTTCATATTTCCATCAATGTGGATCAAGCTATCTTAATTTAAACAACCCAAGTTCATAACCTTTTTTTAACATCCTCATATTAATTTATGTAGAATATAATACAAGTAAAAGATAGATTTCATTTATTATGAAAGTTTATAAAAATTGAATTCACTTTTAAATTTCATTTTACAATGTGTTTTATGTAAAACTATTTTTATAGCAACTCAAATGCTAGTTATTATACATTGATTTTTCTTTATGTTGACTTATGATATCTCAGCTTTCTCACCAAGAGTAGGATTAAAACCACACATTTTTCCTCAAATTATTTTAAAAAAATATTTATATATATGTTAGATGGACATATAAAGTCTCATATCCCATTTATATTCTTTCTTTAATAAATGAGAGATATGAAAGGTTGGTTTGTGAAATCCTCTTGAACATGGAATAGGGAGAAACCCTATTCAATTTCTTTTCAATTATCATGAGTATCTATATTTAATTTTATTTAAGAAAAAATATTTAGGTTTCCAGTACTCATATTTTTCGTAATGGAAATTTATATCTACTTGTTTATTTATTTTTGATGGAAAATAATTAATTCTATTTTTGAAGGGGGTGTTTTATTTTTTTTGTTTAATTTTTGATATAATATATATTTTTTGGGTTTGTATAAAGGAAAATTATTTGGAAAGCATTTTATTGTTTTTTTATTGAAATCAAAATCAAATATGTTTTTATGTTTTAAAAAATTTAACATGATTTTAATAAGCACTTGATCTGAATCATTTAGACAGTCTGTTTAATTTTTTTTATAATTCAAAACATATTTTAAAAGGATCATATTTTTACACATGAGTGATATATATAAATATATATATATATATATATCAAATATTATTTTTTAAATTGTAGTTCATATTAATTCTCCCAAGGAATATTTCTATTTATAGAAGTTTCATATAAACATGAATTTATTCCTTAATTATTTGGTATATATATATATATTTGTATACTTTCTAAGTATATAACTATTTTAATAAACTAGAATTAACCAAATATTAGTTAAATAATGAATTTATAAAATTAAAAATATCAAAAAAAATCATATACATGCATATATATATGTACATAGATATATTCATGAACATTGAATAAACATTAAAAAATTGGATTTTATGGGAATTGGTTGAAATGATAATATAATTTTTATAATTTTTCAACTTTTTCCAAAAAAAACACAGATGAAATGTCATCGTGATTAATATGAATCATGAACTTCGTATATTCATGTAAACATGGCCTTGAGTTTGTGTATTAAATTGAAATACATTGCATTTATAATTAGTATATGTTTTAATTTAAATTTTATGGTTAGTTCCAAAATTAATAAGTATATAGGTACTGTTGAGAGTGTTTTTATTTTAAATATTTCTATTGCATTATATACAGAACAAAATTAATTATTATGATTAATTTAAGAATATCATACTACTCATATGAGAAACAGATTTGATTCTTGATTGGAAGGAGGAATACATCAATAATCCATAAAAAGTCTATTTGTAAAATGTAATGGTTGTAACCAAAATTGAAATGATGAAATAGGTGTTCATATATTTATATGCCCACGTAAATGTATATATATATATATAAGTATTAATGTGTAATTTAATACATTGATTTTTGCAAAATAAAACTCTAGTGGAAAATAAATATATTTGTTAAGAACACATAAAATGATTTCAATAAACTCAGTTCCTGATCATTGTAAAAATAAAAGTTCATTGGAGAGTGAACTCATAATTTTCTAATTGGGTAGGCCCAAGAAAAACTTCAATTATTCGTGTGGGATCAAAATAGTGTTTTGTAATCAAGAAAATATTTAATTTATTCCAACAAAAATAATAGGATTAGTTTTAAAGAATTTTCAAGTATATAAGTTCCCAATTATTTATAATATTTCGTAAATATATTTTACAAATGTTTTTTCAATGAATTTATTTAAAATATTGTATTTATAAATGGTTTAAAACCCCATTAATGGGTAAATTAATTCTTACCCATTTGGTTTAAAATAATTTTTTCATAGGTACCTTAGAATATTAAATGTCGATTAGTCACTTTTGATGTTAGCATGCGTGGAAGAACAGTATGAATTTTTTTCTTTTTTAGTTCAACACTAATTAATGTATGGTGTTTTCTAATCCCCCATAACATGGATTGGTAAAATATACTTTATCGTAATAAGTGTTGTATAATTTTTTTTACTTCTATAAAACAATTCATAGCGTTTTGAAGTACTGAGTCTAGAATAGAGGGATCAGGGCATTATACTTAGTATTATAGGAACGTCATAGGAAACTATGCAGATTAGATTTGGTCTTTTAAGGAAAATAAATATACATGATATAATTTTCTTCAGATAGTTATATCCCCTTTATAAATTAATTAACTTTGCCAATGGATATTTCTAATTTTTTATCAAATCTGATGAATGAATTATGAGGGTTAAATTCATTTAAAATGGGGAGAATGTGACATCCAAAAAATTTTAAGTAGTTAATAAATTAGTTATAATTCAAAATAATCATGATATGATATAAAACTAAGTTATCTTATTTAATCAAAATGATATTTTATTAAATTTATTTTTATTATTTTTCAAAATATAAATATATAAAAACATAACATCATATTAAAATAATAAAAATTAATTATACTTTAATGAAATATAGTATCCTAATATGATATTTTTTTTATAAATAAATATAATAAAATTTAATATGAAATGTAACCAATTTTTTTAAAGACAAACATAATGTTATTTTCAATATAGTATTTATTTATGAAATTGTTTTATTACTATAGAGATTTTTAAAATTTTTTAAAAAATTGAATGATGTATTTTAGAATATATTGTCTTAAAATACATAAGTAAGTATAATGTTTTAAATAAAAAATTAATCTATTATGATTTTATATGAATTTCTAGTATTATTAATTTATATGAAATTTAATTTGACAATAATATATAATTAAAAACATATATTACAAAATGAAAGAATGATTATAAGAAAATTATTAGTATTATTTTCAATAATAATATATATGTATATATGAAATTGAAAGTGTTAAGATTTATCAAAAAATTGAATTATAATTAAAATTAAATAATACTCTTTATAATATAATGATATTTTATATATTATTATCCTATTGAAAAAATAAAAAATAAAATGAAAATAGAATCATTATAGTGTTTCCACTAGGGAATCCTATATATGAGATAAATCCAGAAGAAGCAAGGATTTTGATTTGGTCGTGTTTATCATTGAGAGGTGTCAAATCTAAGAATAACAGTGCTAGATTTGTCAAATCTAGATCTATATTTTGTTTTTAGTCCAATAGGCTATCGTGCATCAGATTAGAGTTATGAGGGGGAAGGCTAAGGATGGGGAAACCATGAGCATAGGTATTATAGCATCTCCATCAAAATATTGAAGACAAAAGGTAATACGAAATTGATTTCGGGGAAAATGACGTTTGGTTTTTGAGATCTTCTTTATGCCTTCCTGTTAAGAATCTATGTGATGTTTTTCAAATTTTTTTGAAAGTGAAATTTGTTTTTTAGATTCATTTTTGGTAGATTAACTAAAAATTTCATTGTTATCCACTTATTTTTCTTCTCCAAATGTCGACATATTACAATTATATGTATTATTTAGGTTTTATTCATGGAATTTATCATTTTTCGTTATCCTGAATTTCATTTTTGTCATATTGCCTTCAATTTAGATAAACCATTATTAATTTAATCTTCCTTGGCGTGTAACCAGTTTGTTCAATCCTAATATTATTTTTTGTGTAATATAATAGAATTGAAATATTTATTTCATTTATTGTGCATGTTTCCATACATAGAATTCAGTTTTGATTGTAATATTCCAAATAGTTCTATGGATAACTATTATTTTAACAATTGAAATGATTGTTTTCATTAATTGATTTTTATTTTTTGATGAGTTGTAATATATCTGCTTGCTCATCAAGCATAGGATTTAAACCAAACAATTTTCCTCGATTTAGATTATAAAAATGATATTTGTATAGCTATGAGATAGTTATATAAAGTTTCATGTTACCTTTTTATTACGGGACAGATAAGTGAGAGAGATGAAAGGCTGGTGAGAGAAATTTTTTTGATCATAGTGGAGGGAAAATCCCTATTATATTTCATTTTTGTGAGCATGAAGAGCCATGTGTGGGATTTTCCGTGAATAAATCTTAAGGTTTCCTCTGCTCATTTTTTTGGTAAGGGAAATTTATACTTGTTTGATTATTTATTCTTGATGGAAATTATTTAATATTTTTTATAATGGAATTTTTTTTATTTAATTCAAGTTATAATATCTATCATCTAGTTTTTCATAAGGTAATATTATTTTTCAAGCTTCTGATTGTTGGTTTATTGAAATCAAAAGAAAACATGTTTTGATGATTTGAAATGTTTGATATGTTTTAAATAAGTGGTTGTTCTATAAATTTTAGAAAGTCCATTTAATTATAGTCATAATTCAAAAAATATTTCAAAAGGATCAAAATATTATAGGGGTGTGGTATACATAAATATATATTTATATCAAATTTTATGTTTTAATTTTATTTAATTTTAATTATAATACGGAATTTTTCTATTTATTGATATTTTATATAAACATGAATTTATTATATTATTAGGTGATATATATATATATATACTTGTATAATTTCTAATTATCTAAATATTTTAAATAAATTATGAATAACCAAATATTAGACGAATTGTGAATTTATAAAACTAATAATATCATAATTATTTCACGTACATGCATATATACGTATATAGATATATACATGAACATTGAATAAACTTGAAAAAATGGATTTTTATGGGAATTGGATGAAATGTTTATTGAAATGTTATAATTTTATAACCATGTTTCAAAAAAATTAGCACATGACATGTCATCATAATATATTAAAAATAGGGACGTCCCATCTTCATATAATCACAGCCATGTGATTATGCATTACGTTGATATCAGTATCATTTATAATAAGTACAAATTTTAATTTAAATTTTATGGTCAGTTCAAAAATAATTATTTACTTCGGTTTTGTGATTTTATTTTTATTTTACAATTTTTACTTTAAATTTTTTTTGTGTGGAACTAAATTAATTATTATAATTAATTCAATAAGATTTAACTACTCCTATGAACAACAAATTTGATTCATGATATGATGGTGGAATATAAGGATAGTCCGTGCAATGTCTATCTCGTAGATGTAATGGTTATAAACATAAATGGAATTTCATATATTTATATACGTACATATATATATATGTATATATGTATATATATGTGTAATTTAATACATTTAGTCTTTTAAAAAAACTCTAGTGACAATCACATATATATAAAGAATAATCAAAAAAATTTCCAATAACCCGACCCTTGTTTGTTGTAAAAATTGTATGTCATTGGGTGGTGAACTTATCTTTTGCTATGGGGTTAATCCCAACATAACCTTCATTGATATTGTTGACTATAGAATAAGGTTTTTTAGGTTAATTCATAATATCTTCCAAATAAAATCAATGTATTATATTTAAGTCATTTTCGAAGGATATTTATTCTCAAAGAAATATAATATATTTTCTAGATATTTTACAAAGGCGTTTTTAATTTCATTTATTTTTTAAAAATTATTTTTCAAAGATATTAAAGCCCCTTACTTGCCAGATTAATTTTCACCACTTTGATTTAAAATGATTTTTCATAGGTACCTTATAATATTTATTTTTTATTTCAAAACATTTAAAGTTATCTTGTGTGGAAACATAGTAGGCGTTTATTTCATTTTTGTTCAAAAATAATAAATTTAAGGTGTTATCTAATTCTCTAAAAACTAGTCCATCAAAATATCCATGATTTTAATTAGTGATATATAATTGTTGATTTACATTTATAATAAATTACACAACATTTTTAAGCATCGAGCCTGAAAGAGCAGGCTTGGGGTGTTATATTGCATCATATATGTAAGTTAGGAACATGTTGACGGTGGCCTACTAAGATTATTTCTCAAACCCTACATGAACCCTTTAGGATTTCGGTAGAATTTATTCTTTTTCAATCAGTTAAGGGTTTGGGCTCAGGGGTCAGACCTTAGTTATCATGTTGGGTTGTGTAGCATGGATGGATGGATTGTGACCATGATGGTTCCTTCATAAGATGAAGTTTATCTTTGGTGTCTTACTTTTTAATCACCATTCATATTATATGTATATAATTATGGTCTTCCACGGGCGACCCCTCTTCTGTTTATTAGAATAATTAATTGAATAGTATACATGCTCTTACAAATAGTATCATGTTCTACTTTCCTAACAAAAAATGGAATTTTTAAACAAAAAATGGTATTTTTAGCTTATTATTTTATTATTACCATTTTTAAGTTGTTTTTATACTATAATATGTTTCAAGTCTAGTTTCTTAATGACTTATTTGACTATGTATTATCCATATATTCCATTACTACTATCATCACCATAGGGTAAGGACTTCCCATTATCACATATTTACACCCTCACTGCTATTGGACAGATTTTGGTGTATAGGATGCACACCTATGACTGGGTGGTTAACCATCACGGATTACTGTTCGAGTGACCATATGGGTCGAGGGACCACAAATGGTGTCATAGTAGTTCTAATATTGGAATTAGTAACATTCTTCAGATGTTTACAAATGATATTTTATGATTTAGTTTCATTTTTTATTATAATTTATGATATGTTAGACTAGAGGCTAGAATATAGTCAAAATTGGGTTCAGAGCTAGTGATTCGGTGTCTACATCCCACGACACGGTACATAGACCAGGTTTCCAGGGGTGAAAAATTGTTATCTTACATTGCTCTTTTTATAGTTGATATGATTTCCACCTTTATGGGTTTACTTGAATGTGATTATAATCTATCATGGTATGTGATCTTTGTCCTATTATGGGAATGAAAGGGACATTTGATCCTTGGCCTAATATGGAAAAGAATAATTTTGGACTTTTCGATCGAGATGGAAAGGGATCATTATTTATAGTTTCTAGATAGGAAAATAAGATGATATATATAAATATATATGGATATGATGAAATTATTTTTATTGTCATTTTGAACCTATATTTCACTAAGAGGAGTTTTTTTGTTTAATGTTTCAACAAATCAAGCAAAATTGTACTTTCCTAGTTAGACTCTCTTCGGTGGAATTATACACCACCATCACATGCATGTGGCTCTAATGAAATATATCATTTATTCCATGTGATTTATGTATATATGGTCCTGGATCTGATAAGAGTATGATGGTATGATGATTGGGGAGAGCTATTTAAATTGTCAATAGAGAATCTAAATAATGTTTTCCTGATTATCCTTTCAGTAAAATTATACTCAGCTTCCAAAAATTTATATATGATGTCTGACTATGATATTTTTAGTTGAGAGACCAAGAGGATATATTTTAATTTGATACCTATATTTCATATCGGTGGGTAAGAGACCAAGGGGATGTATTTCATAATCCATGGTTGTGGTTGGGGAGTATAAGGGTGGTGAGATTATGATGTCTATTATAGCTTTCCTTATATGTATTTAATATATATGTGTGTATTTGTGTGTGTGTGTGTGTTATTATAGCATTTTGACCATGCTATTGGTATTCAGTGGGTTTCCTCCAAGGTGTCTTTGGATGGAACATCAGATGAGTGGAGATTTAGTATCATGGGGGCATGAAAAATTGAGACCCATGAGTGTTCAGAAGATTTTGAGCCGCATGTACAAGAAAATGTACATTCTCAGGTATAGTACGGAAATAAACTGAATATGGTATATTTTGAACCATTTATTGATGAGTAGCTCCAAGAAATCTAGTATATATTATCTAGGGGAGATCTTGTAGCTGAGAAATCAATGAAATATATGACTCATGAGTTCTAGTCATATAACCCAATACTATTTCTGGGTGAGGGTGTACCATAGGAGGATGCGAATTGGATATTGTCAATATACACCATCTTTTATCTTCTTGTGACACCCCCAGGTCATAGGTTGAATATGATGATGTACATTCTTAGAGGAACTTCAATGAATTGATGGGATGTATAGGTTTACACCGGTAGAGATGAGGGACTAATATGTAAATATTTTTAGGCTATATTCATCAATTTTTTCATTCATGAGAGGTTCATGGGAGATATAGAAAAAATATTTTTTATCTTATATTTGGGATACATTTTTTATTGACTATGTAGTTACTTTCATAAACATTTCTCATTTGTCTCTAGGTATAGAGGGCGAAGACACCATGAGAGTGAGGAATTTTGAGGATTGTTTATGACATGCCACTAGGAGGCATGTAAACATATTCAGGTCAGTCGCATTCAGAGAGGCCATGAATTAGGTATTGATAGCTAGGGGAATTTTATTTGACTTTTCATACTCGAGCTTAGAGACAGTGTCAGAAGATGTTAGTAGTGACACTTCAAATAGTAAGAAGAATGGCCGAGAGGAGTAACAGTAGGGATGTCAGGCCCGAGACATGAGCAGACCACTGAGGAGTTGGTCATAGATTGTGTTATTCATGTGAGGGAGTCTGGGGCATGCAAAAATGTTGTATAATTGGGTATTGAAGGAGTTATGATCATGTTTCCAGGTCAGGTATCATGATATGATCTATAGGAATACTTCTTACATGTACTACTAATAAGGACTAGGGTGGGCTTATGCAACTGATTCAAGACCGGGAGTTTTAATAATAACGGTTAGCTGGTAAAAAATTGAACATAAAATACATAGTAGAGGTAGTGGAACCCAACCATGTCTTCATGGGTTTTTTGTTGTTGCAAAACTACAGGGAGGGAAGGCCATATGTAGTCGATCTTCATGCTAGGTGGATGTAGTGGAGGTTCCAATTGCAGAGAAGGTTTGTGATCTAAATATATTTATGTGTTTAATGTATAGTGGGAACTATATTTCTTCAACATTAGGATAATATAATGAATAATATGATTTATAATATACATCATGTGGTATACATATTAATATTTAGATTTAATAGTTTTTTATTGAGATCAAAACAGTCCCCTTTGTTGCATGAGTATCGGGGAAGTTTTAATCGAGGATAATTGTTAATTATAATTATATATTAATTTATTCAATATTATTACAAATTCTACAATTTTTCTTAGGGTCACACATATGACCCTATAATGATGATTAAATAGTATAAAAGATTTATGTCAAAAAGTTTATAGAAATCATTATATTCATGTCTATATAATATTAGATGAATTAAAAAATTATTTTTATGTATTATATAAATACAATAGGTATTTATTTTAATTTGGATTGTTTTTGAAAAAATACTGTAAATCATAGATCATGGTGTGGTGATGATCTCCATATTATTATGGTAGTTTATTAAAAAGCGTATTACACCATGATGTGGTGTATGTTAGAATATTATGATAACGATCAACTAACTCTAAAAATTTTATTATCATATATAATTTGGATATCAACTCATCATGTGATGATGTGTAAATATAATAATGACATTAAAAGAGGGTTAATGTTTAGTGTAATTAATCAATAGGGATCCAAAAGTGTTTATACATTTTATAATGTTTGGTATGATAAAAACTCCAACGAAAATTTGAATTGTATGCATCAGTCCTATCAATGAAATTTCTAGATATTTTTTAAGGTTAACCTATTTATTAATAACAAAGGTAATGATCTAACAGACTATTGATTATCTATTTTTTGTAAATTATGTTCTTGTAACACCACTTAATTGTGGAAGATCTTTATTTTATTGTGTATTTTTATGTTATGGGGTGTTTTTCATAGATTTTAGGTCATTTTAGAGGAGTGATTGGTCATGTGAAGATGTTATTTCTATATGATCCTTAAAAATACTATAGAAATGACCATGGATGAGGAACTGTTATGGGATGTATTTCTTACGAGGATATGATGGCTTCCTTCTGTGCTTGATGTGGATCCATAGGTAGTGAAATTATATTTTGGAGGGAATGGTGTTTAGGGGACATTAGTGAGATCCTAGTGAACCATAAAGAGTTTAATAATTCCCCCTTTGTTGACATAGTTCATGGAGAGTTTCTTAGGGGTAATAGGGAATCCAACACACCTATGTTCTTGGGTGTAGTGGTACAGTATTAGGGGGGGTTGAGCTGTCCATGTGAGAATGAAATAGAGATAGTTATTTTCCCAAACTATTGTCCATGTTATGTTGATAATGTAAATAAAAAAGTTAATTCAACTATGATTTTTGTGGGATTATAAAGGAATCAGTGGTCAAAATTCACTATGGATTATCTATATCCCAACATGCTATTTTTGGTTTTTATATACAATATAAATGGAGAAAAGGCTATCAATGAATATGGAATTTGAAAATTTTTAATGGCGGTGGTTTCAGATCATTCAATGAAAATAGGGACCATGGAAATAGTAGAATCCACAACACCATGGATAAGGATATTTGTTTTTTTGTTTATAAATATGGGGTTAGGTATCCTTGTGTTCATTTTTTATTCCATCTCTTAAAACACATTTGATTTCCATGTGTTTTTTGATTCTTCTAAGTTGACCCATGGTGTATCTTGACCCAGTGAATTGTATAGATAAAACTTATTTTATCAATGGTTATGATATGTACTCATTCATGTTAAATAGTGTATGTTCATTCATTCATATGGTATCATTCATTTCCCTCTTAAATTTTTGTTGATGTAGGCAGATTCTCTCTCACTCTACTTTCCATAGAACATTAAGGATTCTAGTTTTGAATGTTTAATACTCTTGATAATTTTGGGAATTATATTGATAACTTCATTTTAGTTTTTTACAATATAATCTTTGGTTCGAAAAATAACTGTTGTGCATAGCACCCACAGTAGGTTTTGGAATACTACAGAAGATGTAATTTTTTCCAAAAATTACAGTTTTGGTGTGTGTTCATGATATCAATAGATGGTGCCTTATTGGTATCAAATTGGTAATCAATTCCATTTTTGTGGGAAAAAAATATTGCATAAGTGGTGTTCGATTTTTAAAATAAATGGTTTTGGCATGTGTAAAATCGGTATTTGCATGGATTAGTGTGCATTCATAACCAATATGTGTTGGGAATTTTCGTTTTGGAGTTAGATATCGGTGGTTAATTTTAGAGAACAAAGGATAGGTACATCCATTTATTGAATTGGGTTTGGGTGATTGGGTTTCTTATTAAGAGTTAGTATTTTGAAGAGATCCCTCAATATTGGAGGTTTATTTGGTAGGTGCATTTCATTGGTGTGTGTGAACATGGAATGATGGTTGAGTTTTTTTGTGTTTTTCTTGAGAAAGGAATTTTTTAAAGGATATTATATTATATTGTAAATTATTTACATGGTTTAATTTAGGTTTATTAATTTATATCATGCTCCTCTACTATTTTATACAATGTCGACTAACTTGTTCTAGTTTTAGTGTTGTGAAAGAAGTCCTTATAGGATTTACTTCTGGGTTTATATACTCTCCATCTACATATGCATCATGATGCATATGTAGATATCATACGACATGATTTAGATTAGGGGGACCAAATACATTTTTAGTTTAGAATATCTATGTTGTAGTAATGATAAATGGAGTTTGGACCATGTTGGTAGAAGTTATGTGGATCCTGGTTGAGTTCCAGGTTAGCACTTTCGTCTACATTTGTAGTCTTTTTTCTTATATTCTAATTTTCATTTGTTTTCGTCCACTATGATTCAGATTATTTTTCATCAATCATGGGAAATAGAGTTTAATATTATTTTATCAATGTATCATATTTATAGATCATATTATAGTTCATTATTTTAGGTTGTTCATTATATTTGCCTAAAAATTAACCTAATGATATTGTATACCAATGGAATTTATTATTATCCACTGGTTTATGAGGGATCAAATTAATTTTTGTGGAATTTTTGTCCTAATTAAGCCAAAAATTTAGGTTTCGAATGTTACAAATAGTACTAGTTTCATAGGGTATATTTGTTGGGATGGTAGGCATGAATAAATGATGTGTCAAGATATCAAATTAGGTGTTTAAAAAAGGAATATCAAACAACCTTATACTAAAATTATATTCACCAGGGTTATCCAGGTATGAAAAGTACTAATAAATAGTTCTATTTATCTCATCACCTCATCGTTGTAGGTTTATCTGATGTGATTAATATATAATGCATTATTAAAAAAAATAATTCCCATTAAGATTACATCATTAATATGATATTTGATTAGTTATTTTTTTCATATCTGTGACTTGAGAACATCATTTGATAAATGTTTTTTCTGATCATATGAATATGATCAAGAGATTCTAAAAAATAGCTTTTAGAACATGCGAATATATTACTTTTTTCTATGTCGTGTTATGATTTTGTTATGATTGATCAATGTTTATATCATAAATGTTCTTTTATTTATTAAATAATCCTATAAATGAATTTATTTATTCTTGTTAAATAATTAATCTGTATAGAATATATTTATTAAATGATAATCAAAACCCCTATTGAAAATGTTAATAATAATAAAATGATAACATAAAATCCGGGGTACCTATTTACATGACTACATTCATAGTAATGGTTATCATGTTTATAGTTTAGATATATCGTCAACATAATATTGGTTGTTCAATATCTCAATTAATTTTTCCTTGTAGTTTCTTTCCTTGTATTAAAATTAATTATTTCGAATTATGTTGCATATTGACTATGAATAAATGAAGAGAATGCTTAAACATTGAGTTATTATATTGTTAGATAATATGATGATATATTTAAAAATGGTATTATTTTTAATTATACTAATATATGTTCATAATTAGATAATATTATTTATCACAATAAATAATATATAATTTAATATTTTCATATATTAATTGGTACAAATTGTAATATTGTTTAATATTTTTTTAAATAATAAAATTGTATGTTCCCTTGTTATGGGAGAATTCAAAAGGCTAAGAACTGTAAACTAGATTTTTTTAATTTTTTCATTAATTGAGAATACATGAATTTGAACAATTTTTTTTGTTAAATCATTTTACGTTGGATCATAATGGAATAAAATATTTTAGTGTATTATGTATCACATAGACATGATTACTTTTCAGTTAAAAATAATTTTATATGGCTATTATTTGTGGAACATGGTGTAACTCATCTTTATATAATGGTTTGTTTTTTTATCAAAATGTTAAATTGAAATTGATACCATATTCAATAGTATTTAATGAGGGGTTCACATTGTATATGTTTGACTTGTTATTTTCTACAACATGTGTTTGATAAGGATATGATTTTGATGATAATGTGGTTTTTAAATAATTGAATGTTGTTGGAATTTTGTTTTACATAATTTTTTTTGATTTTAATATAGGTTTATAAAAAATATGATGATGAATGTTTAATGATATTTTTTATGGTATTTTGGTTTCAGGAATTATTTAAATAGATTCATTAAATGGACCATGGGTGAAAGAATTACTAAAAGAAAACATTATAGTTTTGTTGAATTATAGAGTTTACTAGTTTTCAAATGTGGTGTGGTGTTTTGAATACAGGGGTGGAATCTGTATATTAATGTGCTGGAAATGACAAAAGTAAGATACCAATGCCTTTGAAATATGTTTATTAATTATTTATTGGAACTTATTTTCCATGAAGTTATTTTTTCTTCCTCTACTTCCTAGGTTTGTTGATATACATGGGTTAGTTATCATTATGATACTTCTATGAGTTATAAATTATAATTTTAAGGGGAAAATATAGGTTTTATTTGTGAATGTTTTTTTATGGTATGGTAATCAAGACACCTCATGGGTAACAAGACATTGTGGTCAAGAATTTGTTGTAATCATTCAATTTAATATTGATTTCTCCACATAGTGAGTAACAATAGAATATTCTGATATAGTTATTTAATAATTAAATGGATATAGAAAAAATTGAAATATTAATGTCTTTTCTAAAATATATTTTAATATTCCATTTATATCCACTAACTAGATTGTGTAAACTAAAAGTTCAATTTGAATAATTTTGAAACAGGGTTCTCCTCCCTTTTTGATAACACACCTCTGTTGAACATTATAATTAAGTGTGTGTTTCCTAGATTAGTTCAAGGTGGGTGAACACATATAAGGCTCCTAAAGATATGGGTGATTACATGACCATGTATCTAGATTTAGTAATGTGTGAGTTTCTTTCTTGACACTAATGAATGGTATCAGTTTCAGGTACCTTGAGAAATCATACCCTCTATGCATAATGGGTTATTTAGGCTATATTGTTCATGTTTTATCAAATTTAGACTCACCAAGGGCTTCTCTGGCTAGGTATGGATATTCATGGAGAATTGGGTAGGGAAATCTATATTCAAGAGCCATCAAATGTCTAGTTAATGTATTGTTGGATCAATGATAATTCATTGGTTAAATCACTCACATGAAATGTTTAAACATGGACTATGTTTATTTCATGTTTTTTTGTCTGGTAACTCTGATTCATTACCTAGATATCCAATTCCACGTAGATTATGCTTCCAAGCTCTAATAGCCTTAACATTAGGTTAAACCTGGTTGGTGAGTATCCCCTTATGGAGGAATTAGGATTAATGTATTCTTTCTAATTCCCAAAAATCAATTATAGTTCCTCCATTAGGATAGAAATTTTTTATAGGTTAATAATTTAATGTTTGGGTTATCCATACAAGAATTGTAAAATGATACAAGATAATCAATATAAAACACCAACTATTAGTGGGATTGTTATAATTTTTACTTATATATTTAGTGTCTTGAGAGTAAAGATACATGGATCTTACCAATAACATGAATAATATTATTTCAAATCATATCTATTTTGGATGATTATTGACTAAATCAACATGTGGATTCCTTTCATTTCAATTTGGGATATTAATTTAGTAAAAGATTTTGTAAGATTGATGTCTATAAAGGGTGGAAGTAGATGACCATAATTTTTTTAGACCTAGTTTTACTTCATGGGTTTGGTATTAGTTACATTAATAATTAAGATACTAGATAACAATGATTTTTTTATATCCCCTTCTATTGGAGGATAAGTTGACATGATCAATAGTTTAAGAGGAAGTGTTTGGAAATAGTGTGATCATTATGGGAGTTTTGTTTTCTTTTTATAGTTCCTTCATATATCAAAATATTCATCACATGGACCTATTTTTAACATTTAATATTCATAATTAGAAATCAATATTTTTTATTTTGTTTATAATTTCTATAAATGATCTTTAATGGAAGGTAATTTATATTATCAAAGTTGTCCAATGGATTATAGACCTATCACCTAGGAAATATAGGGATGTTAACTCTATTTTATGTTAGAATTCTTGAGATTATGAAGTGTATCAATTAGGTTATCTATTGGATAGTATTACCTCCATAATTAATAATAGTTCATGGTAAACTCTTTTTCAAATATTAGTGTTAGAAGTGTATATTGGACCACATTAATTTAATTGGTTGGGATCATATTGTTATTGATCTAAATGATTCAGTTGGTTAACAAAAAATGCACAAGTTGTAATAGATATGATAAGATCATTTGGGGTCTAAACATTCCTTAGGTATGTGTGTTAATGTATCAAATTTTGGATTTATATTTGTATATAGAGTAGGATAAAATTAATCTTGGCTATTGGAAAAATATCTCATCTAGGTGCCACCAACCACCAGCTTTCTATGAAAGGAGAGGCTCATGGTGGAGATAATTTAACAACCTCATTCAATGGAAGTTACCTTTTTTGTTTTATATTTTAATGTTTTGAGATGGTTTTCAATTGTTATGATAATTTTTGGATTTCTTCATAGTTATATTAAGATGTTGTGGCTAGATGAGATTTAGAATTACCATGGATCAATCAATGGTAGTGGTTGTGGAATAAATCATTTTTATTCTGTAGGGGGAATGGTGCCTATGGGATGTTGTTTAAATCCTCATGATCCACGGGTAGGGGTGAAATGTCCATTTTTATAGTGTTGTGTTTGGAAATCTTCCCAATGGAAAATAGGAAATCCAACACACCCATATTGGTGTGCATGGTGGTCCAATTTTAGGAGGAGGTCGAGTTTTAAAGGTGAATAATAAAAGGATGGTATGGGTTTCCAAAATAACGGTTCATTATATGGTTGGAATTTAAATGAATTTTGTAATTCCCCTAGGATATAATGGGCCTCTAAATGGAACCATTGTCAGATGGCACCATTTTTGTGGTGGATAACAACATGTCATGGTGACAATCAAACCTCTTTAAAATGGTGGAAAATAATATTAAGGAATGATGGAAATGATCTAGTATGAATTTAGTAATTTAATATTTGGAATTGATCAAAGGTATAAACTCGATGGTTGAAGCCACCTTTCTATTAGAATTAAATCTTTTTTTCTATCAAAAATTGGGGATTGGTTATCCTTGTGATCATTTTTCAATCCTTCCATAATAACCCTAGACAAATAAATGTGTTCGTTGATCCTCCATAGTCAACCACTATGGGATATTAACCACCTGAATTGTGATAAACAATATTCATTAATCTATGATTTTGAGCTGGAATCCTTCTATAACATATGTGGTAAATATTTTTTTATACACTCTTATGAATCACTCTCTTTAATCATGGTTGAGGTAGATAACTTATGTCTTAAATAACATTCCTTCAAAAATTAATGATTCAAATTTTGAATGTTTGATTATTGTGGTCAATATAGGATTTTTCTTCGTAACACCTTTCTGAAATATTTATAAGTTTCATGTTGTTTTTGAAATTAACGGTTGTAGTATGTTCTCAAAATTAGATTCTTAAATGTGAAAAAGTGGTATTTTTGTTCAAAAAAACATCTTTTGTTTGTATTCATGATTCATTTTGATGGAGACAAATAGGTATGGACATGGATTAAAATTTCATTCATGTGGGCACACTGTATTTTGAAAGTAGTGTTATAGATTTAATGTAAATGGTTTTGGTGTGTGTGAATTCTTCAATAGCATGGTTTGGTGTGTATATAATAAGCATGACATGAAAAAAATTAGATAACACACTAATCTAGAACCCCAATCAATCCTATTATGAATGAAAGGGTGTTCTTGATCCCCATGGGCTGGTGACGAGCACTTGGGAATAAAGAAACATAAACGGGAATATTTTTGATATAACCATAACAAATCAATATAAAGTAGACGATTAGAATCCAAAACAATTATAATTCTAATAAAATATTAAGTTGAAAAATACCACAAGGGAGAAAAGTACATTATTTGAAATATTAAAACAAACCAAAAACATCACATAAATCAACAATGTCATCATCGGTAATCTATACTCACAAAAATTAGATCATATACTATACATGTCTCCACCATCTTATGAAATCAAAAACACCAACCTTCTATATGTGGCCATTTACCATTTTATACACCTGGAAAATAATGCATATAAATTCCTCAAGATGATGTAGGGTGTGAGAAACACTATCTTAGTAGGATCCCACTAATAATTACATAAGAAGTCCATATCAAATAAACAAAATATTCATGATTTCAAATAAAACATATCATTTAAATATTTTGAAAATTCATAGTTAATCATTATATTCAATTGATTTCACCGTAAATAATAAAACAATTACAAATATATATTTATTTTAAAAAATTCATTAATAAGAAAATTCTTTTATACATGTATGCAAAACTCTTTAAAATAATTCGAATGTATAATATCTTTTTCATTCATAGGTATTTTGTTATGATTCCCAGCATAAGTGTGAAGATGTCTCTTAGATTCGTACATTCTCACTGTAATATAGTTCCAATGGTTCACAATTCCATAGTTCTCTAGCCTAGGGAGAATATGAGTCCACACTAATCAATGAACCCATTACCATCATCAAATTTTAGTAGAATTATCTCCATATATCCCTTTCTAGGTAGAGATAATACACACATATAATGAATATCCTAGAACAACTACTTACAACTTAGAATCTCATTTTCAAAATGTAAATCAGTTATAGGGAAAATAATTCATCTTAAATTTGTTTCATGAATCATTGTTCAAGATGAACCCTTTCCAGTTTCATACATTCCATTTCACATAAAAACAAATATCACATTTTTTTATAATTACTAATTCCTTTAAAAATAATTCATTTCAATTGAAAGTCACATAAACATTCATGAGATAAATTTTCAAGAATCATATCTGTTGTTACTCATATCATTAATTTTGTTTAAAAAATATTTTATCAAATAAATAATTTAATTGAAAATCCATATCCAAAGTGGATCGGCATACAGCATGCCATTCTGAAAATATTTATCAAGTATATCAAATCATGATTTATTAATTAATTAGAAATCCACATCAAATCAATATGTAAATAAAATTTAATTGATATGAATTACATTATAGAACCAACTACCTCAATAATCTTATTTTTGAAAAGCCAACTAGGGATCCACAAGTAGAAGAAGATAATGTTGTAAAATTTATAAATAGGTGATTATAGAAACAGAATACGGAATTCATGATCACGATCAATCAATAACACATGAATCCAATACTCTCAAAGAATGAGAGACATGAGGAAATAATAATTCACAATCATATTAGGATACACTTACTAGAGTATATTTTATGATTCATTAGACACCTTGATACATTGTGATTCAAGGGTGGAAGGGATAAAATTTCCTTAAGAGATACTCTAAATTTGAATAGATATATTTATGTTTGAATTATATGACTTAATATTTAAAACAAGGGTTTCTAGAATTAAAAAAATTAGAAAAATTAATTCATATTCCACAATTTTCGAGATGTGCACAAAACATGTGCCCCTTTCTGTGTTAATAGAAAAGACACCTGTTTTTTCACATGGTTAAAAGAACTATTCACTGACATTGTTGAACACCTTTGTCCAAGGTAGCAATGTTTTGACGGAAATGACATGAAATTTGGAATAAACGTGGACCCTCCAGTGGAAATATTTAACAATAATTATGATTTATAGGGTAGACCGATAGGGTTTTTACTAACCCGGAAATAGCCATAAATAGTCTTAGAAACCACTTAAAACCTCATAAATTCACCAAAAAATAACATATTCAAGGACCCAAACCAAATATGATATATGTAAAGGGATCCAATTACCTAAAATTATGATTCAAGATGGTATAATTCTCTCCACCATAAATTAATTATTCTACTAGAATTCCTCATCAAGAAGTCAGGTATTCAATGTTATAAGGCCACTAATATTTTATCATCATCTCATGCTACCGTGTATCTGGATAACTGAAACCATGATACTATAAAACATAGTCCATGGTATAGATTTCGTTGGAGTTGGTCGCCTATAACAAATTATGTTTTTCATAATTATAATCTTGTATTCAGGGATTTTAATATTGATAAACACGTTATCACATATTTATTGGTCTTCTATGTGACAATGCATGTGATAATTTCCTATGGGTAGTTTTTGCAATGAAGGGTCACAATAGATCATTACTATGTTGTTAACCCGGAAGTTCCATAACACTATTCTTGAATATATGTTCTATTGCTGGATGATGTTATTTGAGGGACAGAAAAAATACAGGCCATTAGTGGTGAGGACTCATAAAACATTGAGACACCTTCTCATGCTTTGTTCCCTTCATAATATCCATGATCATATTATGAAAAAAGACCTATCTGTTTGAAATCAGAATTTCATAGTGTTATAGGATGTTCATATCTATGGACATGTGTATTGGTCCCCAGGCATTAAAATTATTATTACTCAGTATTAAAATACACTCACTTAGATGTATTGATAAAAAATGTTATGAGACATTATTATCAATGAGGTTGGATAGGTTGGGAGCATCACGAGTAATACAACTTTAATGGATAATCTGAGAATGGATTTTTACCATCTTTTCCATTACAGAATTTGATATCTTAGTCCCTTTGATAGAATTTATATAGCCTAAATAAATTAATTTCCATTGAGGGTAATGGGAAGTTCAATTTTGGGAGGTCAATGGAATAGTAATGGAGCTCTTGGGTTGATGACACTAGCATGAAATATGATTGATTAGATATTTTGATAATAAGGTATTAAATTACATGGTACACATTCGTAGGAGGGGACAGTTCATTGCAGCGTTAACTTATTTCTCTATGGGTTCCCTTATGAGTTTCTAGACTCTAACCATGGACTTTACGTGGGCTCTACTTAATGCTACTGAGAAAGTGAACTAGAGGGCCACACCCATTGTGTATCCAAATATCTCAGTTAAATATTCATTTCACTAGTTCAATAAGGATTATTCTTAATTGTGGCTTAATAATTATTCAAGGATTCCTGATCACATTTATTTCAATAGTTGTTATTTAAGAGAATATATTATTGGTGAAATGATATATTTATTAGAGAATGATGAAGTGATATTTATTTAAGAAATAAATAGTCATTATTCAAGATCTAATATATTTGGTGGAGGAAATAAAGAACATGGAAATACCAAAGTAAGTGACCTATATATTAATATACATTCCATATGGTTATTATAGGGATTTGTGAGGAATAATAATAATTTTTTAATTTAATAATTTTAGGTGTAATTCACTGGGTGCATGTCAAGTGATAATAATGGTGAAATCCTATTATTAGACATGGGGTATTACTAAGAATTAAATTAAATGAATATATTCGATGGGTAATTAATTAATTTTATTATTATATGTAATATAAATCCTAATTACTTTATTCTCATTTAGGACTAGCCATTCATTGTGATTGTTCACAATAGATCTAGAGAAAGCTCTCATGACATGAGAGAATTCCATTCCTCCAAGAACACTCTCATGTTATGAGAGAGATCCTCCTCTATTCGATAAAGTTGAATTTTTTATAAGCATCTCCCAAGGAGATCTAAGGCGGACATCGCAAGTGAATGATCTTCTACACTATAACCCAAAGATCTCTTCGATGTTTTCTAGAGATATTCTGAACATTTGTGGATCACCGCTTGAAGAATCCTATAACTGGATTTTGCGATGCAGCAATGGATCAAATTGGATAATGACCTGAACCATAAATGGAGAGAAAATTCCATCAATGTAATTCTTTTATTGTAATTACAGTATTTATATCCAACACATGATGATCCTCTCAATGGTTCAATGACACCGCCATTTTCAGTTTTTTCATTGTTCTATTTTGATGATCTGGTGTTTTATCATTTTGAAAGATCAAGAATTGATTGTTGTTAATAGTAAAATTAATGTTGTGTATACCCATCACAAGCGATTCCATTGTACTATAACCCTACATGTGGTATCATATTAGCCATATCATTGATTTTAATTGTTTTTTTGTTGATGATTTACGCATTTAATAATATTGTTTTTTCAATTAAATTTAATCATTTTTTAAATCAAATTCTTGATAATTTTTCCCCCTCATTCTATTCATGTTCACCTTATATAAATTATCCTTTATTTTAATTTTGATTTAAAAATATAGGGTCTTGTCTAGAGGTTCCAATGGTTCAGATCCGTACAACACCAGAACACACAGCATGTATTCTACCTCACACATCATGTAGTAAAGGGTCAATGGATCATTACTGGTATACCAAACAAAGCCATGTCTTGGAGATTATCTGAGTCATTATAACTCTATGTGTTGACAAAAAATAGGTGTCCCACAGTTTCCAAATTACACTGTATGTGGCCCAAAGGACACGGAGTGTAGTCCCTTTAGGTTAGGGTTGGACCGTATACCTCGTACACAGCTTTCTTGGCTAGAGAATATGTAACGTGGATACTACACAGTGTGTCACCCAATGGACATTCCATGTAATCCGAGGATTTATGAAGTACATATATATGTTGTACCCCCAAGAATGTACTTCATATGGATGGTAAATGATAGGATATTCCATGTAGTAATAACTACACATCATGTACTCATCTAGATTACACATATTTATTAAAATTTTATTATATCATAAAAAACCTTGGGATATGTACCATAATCTGGGAATAAATATGTGGCACAAAACGTTATTGGTGTTTTACACATATGTGTTTAATTCATCATGTTCATAATGTTCATTTCCACTCATTCGTTAATTAAGAATGGGAATTTATTTGGATTCCTCAAAAGTACAAGTAATATAAAAAGATAATTTTAAATGAATTAATTTTTTTAAATTTATGATGGATGAGAATCTCATGGAAATTAATAAAATAGATTAAGATAAAACTATTGATTAATTAATGATAATACTTAATGTATATGAATGTGATTTATCTTAAACAAGAATAATTAACGAATTGATTGCTATTTTTATTTACACATAAATATCATTGCATGTATGGATGATCATGAGATTTACCAGGACCTTTGTATGTGGATGGTTTCTTTAAATATATTTATTTAATTTAAATTTTTTGTTCTGTGATCCTTCTACTCAGTAATATTTCGGGCATGCATGACCAAAGTTTCTTTTATGTAAAAAAACCATTTTCCACTAACCTATGTGTGAGAAAGAAATATTTAATTGATGGGTCTCCCATTTTAGTGGAGTGGGCACATGTTAGGAGATGAGGAAAAACTAATCCAAGGATATACAAAGGGGTATAGGTGGAAATCTGTAAAGATGAACCCAAAATGTTCAATGTGTTTCTATGATAGGTCTTTGGAAAGATTATGAACCTCTACATAAACTAACGAATATATCAAGATGATGATCATGTTGTTTATTTTTATTTCTGTCAGTTTCATGGTTTATTTATTATGGGTCTTCTTTTATGATAAAAAAAATAATGAATTAAAAAATCATGAAAGATGGATCTCAAATGAGACCATTTAATACATATATATTATCATAGACGTGGTTAATCACATAATTATATCCCATTTAATATTAAAAATAATGTAATAATGATAATAAAAAGTAAATTTATATATAAGGATAAAATACCTCAATGAAATATTACTTCTGTATAGCCTTCCATTATCTTGGTTATAATCGTACCATTGTTTAAAGTGATTTACTAACCCTATTTGGGTTGATTTTAATTATCAAGGAATTCTAATTGGTGGTTTTAGGTTGACTTGACTTGGTTTAAAACAAGGTTTGACTTCCACCATAGGACATGGTGTGACCAATTGTAAAAGGTTTAGAAAATCCAATTAACAAGATTTCAGGATTGGGGAGTCAACTCAGTGGATCAAGGAGAAGTGATTTAATGCAGTTGGCATTTGGAATGCCTACCTAAAACCATTCATGATTCTTTAACAACCTTATTTTGGGTAATGAAAATGGCAATATAGATCATTTCCACAATAATATTTGGGTAATAGAATATTCCAAATTCAATATTGATGTTTATCGGACATCAATTAAATAGTGCGAGACTAATAAGTATTAATTTATTTATTTTATTAGTTTTATGAAGATAATATAGTAAATCATTACTAAGGAAAAGTTGTAGAAATGGTATGGGAAATAACATTAAACATATCTTATGAACCATAATCGAGAAGGAAAACCTTCTCACATGCACCAATTTCATGTAGTGGAAGAGGTGTTTACGTGCCATCCATCGCCACAAGAGGAAATTGTATGTACTAGAGGAGCATATTCCAGTTGTGCCTAGAAATGAGGCTAGTGATGAAGAAATATCTCTCTATATGAAACATTTGAATAATTCCATATATGTACAATGTTTCAAGATATTGAACATGTCTAATGAGATATATTGGAAACATGAAAACATAGACGTGTTTAAAATGATGTCTCACCTTAATAATCTCTATCAAGTTAAGGAGAGACGAGAGGGATATGAGATCTACAATACTTTTTGTAAAACTAATCATAGAGATTCTTCCCCAGATGGACCCCATGTAGTATAGCTTATTGTCTATACTAAATTCTAGGACATCTTAGGGATTAAGGTCCCATATGTGATGTGTACAGATCTAATCATGTCATCACTGCCCAAGACCTTCTCAAGATTTATTATCAACTATAACATGAAAAATGATGAGAAGATTCTATCAAAAATTCTTACAAATATTCTCCAGCTTATAAGGACTTGGGGAATGAAAAACTCACAAGCCTTAAGGTGAATAAGAATAGAAAGTACAAGGAAAGTGAGCCAAGGATATATAAACAGTCTGAATACCCCAACCAATATCCATCCATGAAGGAGAAGATCCAAAGTTAGGGCACAGAATGGGAGGCAGTATATTTTTCATGTGGACAGCAAGGATAGTAGAAGTGGAACTGCAGCCAGAATCATGGGGATACTAATGGTGTATTTGTTATCAAGTTTAATCTTTATATTTATACAAATTGGGCATTAGATAAAGCATGTGAGGCTCACAACATTATTCAAATGAAGGAACCAAGTATATTTTTAATTATTGCCATCAGAATGGTGGATATTTGAGATGCCAATGGTGTGAGGCAGGATACATTGGCCATTGGTGATTACCATATCTCATTGACAACTGGGATACTTTTTCCTTTACATAACAATTATTATGTATAAATTGTTATCAAAAACATAATTATTGTATTGTGTTTATATATCGATGTTTTTAAGTTCATGTATGGAAATAAGGGTTGTTTCTTTTATAATAAAAATGTATGTTATGGTATGGTGAATTTTAATAATTGTTTTTATGTATTAAATTATGAAAACAATGTGTTGTAAATTGATAACAAAAAAACTCACATGACTCATACATCACTTAATTATGGCATTATGATCTTGGTAATGTAATTGAGAAGTGCTTCAAAGGCACTTCCATGATGGTTATTTTTACTCTACTGAGCTAAAACAACTTGATAGATGTAACACATTTTTATAAAGGAACATGAATAAACCTCCTTTAGGGGCACAGGGTAAAAGGTCCACATAACTTCTAGGATTGGTACACACGGATGTAGGTGGACCATTTATAGTAGAAGTTATAAGTGGATTTCTTACTTGATTAATTTTACAGATGAATTGAGTAGATATTGCTATAATAATTTAATGTGGTATAATTCATATTCCTGGGAAAACATAAGGAATTAAATAATGATGTAGAGAATCAGATTGATAATAAGATAAAGAAGTATCAATCAAATCATGGTGGAGAATATCTGAACCCATAGATAATCGACATTTTCTGGGAAATTCGGATTGTATCTTAACTCATTACTCATTATACACCATATTTGAATACTATTATTAAATGGAGGAACAATAGCTTGTTGGACATGGTGAGGTTGATTTTGAGTTATACAGATCTTCTATTATCCTTTTGGAGATATTAATTACAAACTACAACATACACATTAATCCATGTACTAAATAAGGTGGTAAATAGAATTCCATATGAGTTATGGAATGGAAAGAAAAATATTTTATTACACAAACTTGTATGGGGATGCGAGGAGATTGATAAGGCCTTCTCTGGAAACAAACTAGCACATCGTGGTACGAGGTGTGTCATTATAGGATATCCCAATGAAATGAATGGATATTACTTATATAATCATTCAGATAAGAAAGTTAATGTCTCTAAACATGTCGTTATTCATAAGAGGGAACATAACCTCAAAAAGGGTTGTGGGAGAAATATTTTCATCAACGAAGTTTATGCTTATGATACAGAAGAGTTCATATAGGAACAAGTTCCATAGGTTCTCATGGAAGAGGTTGCAGAAACACAAGAACTATGTAGTACCTAAATAGAGGTAAGGGAACCAGAGAGATTTTTTCCTAGTCAATGAGGACGGTGAATCATTATTGTTAGAAAATGATGAAACTCTTTCCTACAATGAAGCAGTAGAGAGGTCAGAAGCCACAAGATGACTACAAGATATGAATTCTGAGATGGATTCTATGTATCAGATCAAATTATAGTTTCTAGTTTATGAGAAATTTGATGTAAATATTTTTGGATAAAAATCAATGTTCAATAGAAATAATGATATTGATGGTCCAATGGTCACCTATAAAGTAAGGCTACTGTCTAAAAGAGTCAGACAACATCATGGAATTGACTACGATCAATCCTTCTCACCAGTTTTCATGCTAAATTCCATAAGAATCATACTTTCTATAGAATCTTACCATGACTACGATATTTAAAAGATGGATGAGAAAAAAGCATTCTTTAATGGGAATATTCGGGATGATTTATAGATAACACAACCAGAAATATTTGTAACAACAGGTGAATCCAAATGGTTTTTAAAGTTATATAAATTAATTTATGGATTAATGCAAGAATCTAGGTCATGGAACATTTGATTTTATGAATCCAAAAACAAATTTCATTTCATTGAAATAGAATGTGATCCTTGTGTTTATAATAATATTAAGGGGAATGTGGTCATTATCATAGTTTTATATGTTGATGACATATTACATATTGGAAAAGACGTACTAGTCTTAGAGTCAGGTAAGGCATGGTTGAACAAGGGTTTTTCTATGAAGGACTTAGGTGAAGCAACCTATATTTAAGGGATCAAGATCATTTATGATAGATCCAAGTGGCCACATGGACTATTCCAGGGTACATAAATTTAACAAAAACCAATGATACATAGAATGTGACATTAGAATAGGAGATTGTTTCCAGTGGAACATGACCTACATCTTTCTAAGAAAATGCGTCCTAATAAACAACAGGATAATGATAGGTTTAATGATAATTCATACTCTTCAGAAATAGGATCCATCATGTTTGAAATGTAATATACAAGGCATGATCTTGCCTACGGTCTAATCATGGTAGGTACATATCAAGCAGAGCCTAAAGAACAACATTGAACATATTTTAATACTATCTGTAATTATCTATGAAGAACTAAGGATATATCTTTGGGTATAGAGGAGACAAGGAGATTTTTAATAGTGGGTATGTTGATACTGGTTTTCAGAACAATCAAAAGGATCTGAATCCACAATAATGATATGTTTGTTTCTCAGCAGAGGAGTTGTGAACTGGAAGAGTTCAAAGTAGCCAAATGTTTCTGATTCTATAGTGAAGTCCAAATATATATCAGCTTCTGAGGTATCCATGAAAGCCATTTAGATGATGATTTTTGTCAATGGAGATATTGTGGTGCCTATAATTACATACGCTATCACATTGTATTTTTTATTACTATAGTGGTGGATCATTCGAAATAACCATGGTCACATCAACAGACAAATCACATTCTCTTGAAGCATCACCTCGTAATGGATTTCACTAAAAGGGGTAAATTTGTAGTTAGATGAGTGTCCATAGAGGAGAACGTGGATGGCCCTATGATTAAGGGAACATATCATCAGAATCATGAATATCATGTGAGATCAAGTGGGTCAATGGTTATTTCCTCATGGATCTAGTACAAGTGGGAGTTTTTTGGAGTTGGTGTCCTAGAACCAACTACTTTTTACTTCTTAATAAACCTGTATTCATGGATTTTGATAATAATAAATACCTTATCACCTCATGGTTGTTCAAATATTTTAAAATTCATGTGATAATTTCCTAAGGATAGTTGTTTCAATGAAGGGACGTAGAGGATCCCGGCTATGATAAGAACCTGAAAGTTCCATAACACTATTCTTGAATATATTTTCTACATTCAGATGATGTTATTTGAGGGACTAAAATAATACATGCATTTAGGGGTGAGGACTCATAATAAATTGAGACACCATCTCATTTTGTGAGCCCTTGGTAATATCTATAAGGATATTACAAGACTATGACCCGTCGGTAGGAAATCCACATTTTATAGTGTCATTGGATGTTCTTATGTATGGATGTGTGTGTTGGTCCTTGTACATTAATATTATTATTAATAGGTATTATAACTCACACACATAGATTTATTGAATATAACCATGATGACACACTATTTGTAGTGAGGTTGGTTATGTTGGGTTCTTTATGAGTAATACCACATTAATAGATAATGTGATAAAGGATTTGTCTCTTCTATTCAATACTGGGAGTAGATATCTTGAGCCTTTTTATGGAATTGATATAGCCTATATAAATTGATGGACATGGTGTGGAATGGAAAATTTCAATTATGGGAGGTAAAATAATGAGTAATCAAGCACATTGGTTAATGACACTAGCATGCAACCCACTTGATTTGAGATATCGATACAACGGGATTAAATTACATGATAAGCATTTGTAGGAGGTGACATGTCATTACGGTTTTAAATTCGTTCTCTATGGGTTCCTTGAGGTGTTTATAAACTCTAACCATGTAATTTATTTAGGTTTCTCCAAATTCAACTATGAAATAGTCTAAGAGGGTCAAACACTATGTGTTTCCATTTATATTAGCTAAATATTCATTTAAGAAGTCGATTAAGGATTATTCCCGAATGCGGTTTAATAATTTTTCAAGGATCACTGATTTCTTTTAATTAAACATTATTTATTCAAGAGAATATATTGTCGGTGAAAAAAATATATTTATCATAGAATAATGAAATGATATTTACTAATGACATAAATTGTCGTTATTCAAGGTCTTATAAATTTTGGGGAGGAAATAATGAAAATGGAAAAAAAGAACACTCCATGTATAATAATATGCATGCCCTGTAGTTTTTCGAGGGATTTGTGAGAATTAATATTATTTATTTAATTAAAAAAATATTAGGTGTAATTTTTTGGGTGCATGTCATGTGACAATAATTTCGCAAAAATGTTATTAGAGATTAGGTCTTACTGTTAATTAAATGTAATGAATAAATGCCTTTGGTAATTAATTTATTTTATTATTTTATGTAATATAAATCCCAATTACATTATTCTCATTTAGGCCTAGCAATTTTTTGTGACTGTGCACAGATAATCTTGATTATGCTCTAAATCCAAGAGAGAATTCCTTCCCTCCAAGAATGCCCTCATTTTATGAGAGAGATCCTCCTCCACTGGATCAAGGAAAGCGTTTTGGATGAAACTCTAAAGGCTATTGATGGAAGACATTTAAAGTGAAGGAAATTCCATTCTAGAACCCAGAAATGCCTTCGAAGATGTGAAGAGATATGTGGAACACATGTGGATCAGAGCTAGAGGAATCCTACACATGGATTCTGTGACGCAACGGCGTATCACACTAGATCTTGACTAGATGCATCAATGAACATGTATTTCCATCAAGGTAATTCATTTATTTTAATTAATTTAATTGTAATGGATATATGATGATACTCTCTATGGTTTCAAGAAATATCTCTTTTCTATTCATTCATCGTTCTATTCTGAAGCTCCAGAATTTTATCATCATGATGCAACTTGGATTGATCATTGTTAATGGTAAATTTATAGTTGGGTACACACATCCACGTACTTACCTTGTACTTGGAACCTACAGAATTACCATAAATAACCTTCATATAAGAGTCACGAATTAAAATAGGTTGAATAATCATGGTCATATTAGTTTCTGCAACATGTTACTCCCTACTAAAAAAATGATTCATGCCGGGAATATATTTCTTAACTTTTGATACACGAAACAATGTATGGATCAAATTAATTATAGTTAGAGAGGACAATTGGTATGCAACCTTCAGAATCCACTAAAAATCCTCCAAATTTTCAACATATATTCTTGCCAACATCCCCTTTTTTCTAAGCCATCAGTGGGAAAGTTGAAGAGAGACTCTTAAGAACACATGGTCACCAATTAAGAACACTAAAAAAGATCAAAAATCATACCTATAAGATTTATAATAATTATACAGAATCATAAACAGTAATCAAATCAGATGAATTTTTTTTGTTGTCTCCTTGACCAAAGTAGGTGCCATAAGAAACGATTCACTAATCTCCTTCCATAAAAGTGAATATTTAAAAGGGATACCATACAAGGACTCAAAGAGTTCCATTTTATTTAAATAATTGTAACTATTTTTATATAAAAACTCATCCATACCCAAATAAAAATCTCACACTTCTCAAAAGTAATATATATAAACATGAATCATGTTGTAAATAATATATATCACACTTTTTTCTATTTATATTTTGTAAATGGTACATCATGAACATTATAAAATACCATCACCTCACCTCCTAGTGGCCTCTCAAAAATCAATATATGAACATTGATCCATATTAAAAAATTGTTATAAAATACACTTTGGAAAATTACAATCTCTTGAAAATACATATTTCATAAATCATGAGCATTGGTGGTATCATATCATAAACCATAAGTTTTTGAGGCTTATCCTTAATCTGTAGATATGTATAAAATGTGAAACAAAACTAGTGATTCCTTGTTTCATACCTAGATAATATAATTAATGCCTCATATCATAATACATATTCATGAATCTTCGTAGAACCTTCAACTATTAATTATCAAAATTAAAAATCAAAAACATCCTCATTGGTGAAATAAATACATAATGGATCCTTAGAAAATGGATTCAATATAGAGGTAGTTTCCACTCACCCATGGTCCCTCATACTATAAATAATTCGTAATGCCTTAGAATGCATTATCTAACTACTATTTCTAGAGAATAAACTAAAAACAGTGAATGTAAATTGAATTATTTTCAAAATAACTTTGTACTCATCCTCCTGAATTCTATAACCCATGTGAACAAAAGGATACATGATATTATACTCCTCATATGATTTCTTCACAATCTGGGATGGTAGTTTTGTTCTCATAGCAGCTCTAACAATGTTCCCTTTATAGTGGTGTTGGAAATGTAAAAGTAAATACATCATTGGAACTCCACCCATCAGCTCAAATAAAGATTCAAATATTCTTGAGAGAAGATATAACTCAATCAATTATGATTAGAGTAAATGAAAAATCATTCCCTAGAAAGGGATTTCCAATAAAACATAATAGAATACATCATAGTTTAAAGTTATAGACAACGTGCAGGATATTTCTTCTCATTAGGAAAAAGATGTCGAGAACCATTGGACACAATGTGACCCCCCCCCCTCCTAAATGATAACAAAATCCAAACTAGATCATGAAGTATAAAAAACACCATGTTTCTATACAAAACCTTTGGAAAAGTAAACACTAGTTCCAAGCATAAATAAATTTTCAACTCATCGAAGGATGTTTGAAATTTCTAATCCCAAGAAAGCTTCAATTAATTCCATGTGGGAGTACTCAATAGAGAATATATCTTTGGGAATTCTTCAAAAATTAATTATGATATTTTATTAATCCCAAAAATATCGGAATCTCAATTGGATTTCATGGTTATTCCAAAAACATTATAGATTTTACTTTTTTAGGATCAATTGAGTTACCATGTTTTGAGACCATGATCCCTAATAACATCACCTCCAAAATAAAGAATTATCACATTGATATATTTTCATAAATTAGTGATTCCTCAATATTTCCAAAATTAATCAAGCACCAAGTACATGATCCTATTTATTTTTTGAAATATAATATGATTTTATCATTGAATACCAAATGTAATGTGTCATAATAATGGTGGAAAATTGTGTTAGATACATCCATAGATCCAACATGAGTGTTGGTCACATCAAATGACATAAAAATATACTCAATGTGTCCATAGATACTCCTAAAGGAAATCTATGGGTTATTTGACACAATGATCCTAATATAGTGGTTACTAAACTAAAGAAAGATATTTGGGAACCACTTCACCCGTTTGAATTGATCAAATAAATCATCAGTAAATGGAATCAAATTTTTTATTCCTTACCATAATCTAATTAATTTCAATGTAAGCAACACACATTTTAATGGTTCTTTAAAAATTATTGGTGCAAATAATTGGTTCTTCCCATGGTGATATATTGAAACAAATGAATCCTTTAGACATGAAATCATCCAACTAAATATCTATATCCATTAGTTACACTAGTTCTATATGTTGGGCTATGTACCTGACACAAGTTTTATAGAAAATTACACTTACTTTATCATGGTAAACAAGAAATGTGTGATGAATTAATTTTTGGAAAATCAATAACCAGTGGAGTAAGTTTAATACAATAATAATCCTTCTCTAGTGTAACAACACACAATGATAACATTACTCTATGATTCATATGAGGATGATCGACATGGCTAGGCTATGGGTCCCATTATCCATGATAGAAATGGAACTCTCAATAAAGGGTAGTAAATGAAACCAGTTAATGATAATAGTAAGTTTTATATTTTATATAAATCAACTATTCCATCCAAATAATTACATTTAGAGATTTTATATAAATTACCAAAAATTATTATAAGGGATAAATCTCTAATAAAAAGAATGAAAGAGGGTGGGATAAGAGACCCTACTATATATTATTCCCTAGAGGAATTGTAATATATTTCAAATAAGGCATGAAATCAATTGGAATTCTATATAGATCCACAGTGAAGGTTGACATGGAAATTTGATAGGCCTCGATATAAAATAATGGTGTCACTAATGATGAAACCACAGTAATGGTACCTCTCACATTCACTGGACTCACATCAGTTACCACTAGATACTCGTATACTACAAGAAGTGGCTTTATTATTGATGACTATGATTAGAGCCCCATTGTTCATGAATCATCTGACTACTCTTAAAATAATTTTAGTATAAACAAACCTATACCACTCAGTGGAATGCTAAAAACAAGACAAAGCCTCTACAATTGTTATGAGCATCCATTTGTTATGTGAATATTTCATGTCTCCCAACAATAATTCATTGATTTCTTAATCTTTGAACGTTTGATATAAATTTTTTTGGATTTACTATAGTCTTTATTATATCTTAAATATGTCTACTAATGAGGAAACCCACTACTATTTCCCACATGAAGATCATTCCAATTTCTATTCCATTTAAAGGAACAACTGAAACAACCACTATGAGAAAGTTGAACTCCCATTAACCATTAATTACTAACCATGTAAATTTCCACTAATAGATATCCCTCTATAACATGAACATAAGAGGTACGATTCAATATAATGACCCGTGATCAGATATCTAATCAAACAACCCTCAGAAACCTATGATTCATTATATTTTTATTAAATAAAACCTTAGGTGAAAATTAAGAAACATTAAAAAAAATATTTCCATACTGAGTCACTATACACTCACCTTGGTGATGGTTGATAAAATCATTCTAATTTTCCCAAAACATTAACTGTTGATCGTATATCTATGTGAAAAGTTTCTTGAAGTACATTCACATAATGTTATCATTATAATTCATTAGGACTATAACATCCTATGTAACGCCCCAACCCCAGCTACCCAGAGACGGTGCAATATTGCATAACATTAGCATGATCTCAAAGATCAAGTCTCAATAGACCGATTAGTTTAGTAACCTTGAAACACTAGATACATTTATAAGTTTTACATTACATCATAAATTAATACAAAACAACAACAAAATATGCTCTTCATATCCCCTCATATTATCCCTTCAGGTCATTCATAAAATACTTCTTCACATCCTGGAAAAATTAAAACATTGAAAGTGGTGAGCTCAAATGCTCACTAAGGATAACAATATAGTGAAATCATTCATAAATAAACATAAACATTTAAGGCAATGTATAACTAAAACAAAATTCTTTTAAAAGTTATCTTCAACATAATATGACAAAAGTAAAATGAGATAATTCCATTTACTTATTCACATGGATATTCTACTGGTCAATAACCACATGAAATATCAATAACCACTTTCATAATGATGGAATGCATAATGCCAGACTATCATAACCACGTAGCCAAGGCATCATGCCAAGACTACAAATAAGATTTTTTCAAGGCCTCGTGACAAGACACTAGTTTGTCTCATGAGACCTGCTGATTCATCGAGGAGCTATAGCTGTCTCCACCAGTCACTTATTAAGTCCAATGCATTCCTCATATGAATAGGTTTAAACATATCATAAACCATAACATAATCGTATAACATAAAACATGCATAAAGGAAACATAACATTTCCACATTTCAATCAGAATACATCAATACAACACAATGATATAATGAAAAACACTTTCAAAACTATTTTCAATAGCAAATTAAATGAAAATTAAATCTTGGTATTTATTTTTCATTTAAAAAAAGTTATGGCTTATAGAGGAAGCCGAAACTCATATAATAGTCACAGCGGCGGAGAATTTGTTGTCGCCGCATACATAAGAAAAAAAATTCCTTTTGTCTTCTAGTAAAAACTCTTCGTATAAAAATATTCCTTTTGAATAAAAGTAAAAGTCAAAGGAGTTTATACACCGTATAAAACCAAATATGCCTCCATGAAAGTAGATTGAGATGAAGTCACTTACAAAGATCATTTTTTAAATAAAATAAATCTATTATGTGTATTCACTATAATTACACATAAAGAAAGTAAAAATACAAGATAGGAAATAATAATATCATGACATAATTTGATAGTAGGAGATTAACCCAAAAAATGGAAATTGGGTTAAGAAGTTCCCTTACCTCGTGTTCGACTTGACTCGATCGTTCTTTAACCTCATGAATAATAAACTAGAGTTAATTTATATTTTCATAAGAACCTTTTCCATGTTCATTATTCAATTTATATCACTTATTACCATGTTATGAACATTATGTAATTATTTAAGTTAATAATGGTCATTTTGTCGATCTTTGGTACTTGAGTCAAAAATAAACTTCTAATAATTAAAAGTTGTTCATGTGGTGAAATATCCATTATATCCAAAATTATAGTCATGATGTAGATATCATATATATATTATATATCCAGTATATACATGCATTTATAATATTACATAACATTTAGAGGTAAGAAATGAAATTCACCGTTCATGGAGACGGTAAGCCGTACTTACGCATGAACACTACTTTCATTTCTATTTCATATTTAATGGAATGAAATTATAATTATATAAAGTTATAATATAATTCCAATATAATTTAATGTATAATACCATTTAATTCATCCTTTATACATCCCACATATGGCATTAACGATTCAAATCACTTTGAGGGGGCGGTAGTCCGCACTTCCTAAAATGAAAATATCGCATTTACCCATAATGGAAACCATAAAGGTATTCCATAAATGAAAAATACAGAAGCTTAAGTTAAACATAAACATATTATATATCATATATAGTGACATCTTAATGTCCACCATTGAAGGTGTTATATGAGTGTTGAACAATCATCGTTTCGTGAGGCAGAAATTCGTCATCCACAGAAACAGTATGTTCATTAGCCATTAAATATAAGTGTGTGTAAGTGTAGCTCAAATACTTATTATAACGACATCCTTGTATATTTAGGATACAGGTTTTGTTACAAAATAAATGAATAAAAATAGTTTAGGGGGTTGGAGAATCCAAATAAAACATAAAAACACAAGAGAAAACACTACCTTTAAAACGGGTAACTCTTTTTGATTTGAGCTCAAAGGATTCCTTGGGAAGACTTCTGCCCAAAGTGATTATTCTATGAGTAAAAGTGGGATGTGGAGAGACAAAATGGGCAGGGGTTGGCTGAGCCAAAGGCTTGAGAGGTGTGGGTAAGGTGGTAGAGATGGGGGCCTTTTATAAGAGGACAGGAGGGGCACTCTTGGAAAGTTATAAAAGGTTACTTTATTATAAAATGCTTTTTGGATTTAAAAGGCCCCAAAATTATATATTTCGAGGAGAAGGTGATAAGAATTATAAATCCACCCATCCAATAGGTTTTTGAAATGTTTAGGTCTTAGATTTTACATTATATTTTCATTTTATTTAAATCGTTAAATAATGAGGTAATCGCTGCATCATCATGGTGTCATAAATAATTTAATTTATTTAATGTCTAAAAATTATAAAAAAAATATCATGATGTAGGAAATATTTTTATCTTTCTAATTAATATTTATAGGTAAAATATATTACTTGTATAAACCCATTTAAAAATTAGTTTAGTAAAACAACTCATGTTTGTGACATTTTTATTTTAACATTAAATAAAAGGTTTTTTATGTCATTTTTCTACCAAAGTGGCTCCATGGGGTCTCCAAGTTGACCCATGGATTTTAGTGGTCGCCCATGAATCATCCAATAGGGGTAGGACATGTGTCAAAGTCATTTTATATTATTATAACATTATCTTTACCTTAACTTTCACTAATTACCTTTAATCGCGATTAATAAAACATAAAAGTTACTATTCACCTAAAAATTATTTTATTCCCATTGAACCACATTTTACATCCTAATGAAAACCAGGTATGTTGGATTTTTGAAATTAAATTCATAGAAGCTGTAATGTTTCAATTAAACAAAAAATTAGTTTTTTAACTACCACTTAGTGGCTTCACTATTCATAAAAAATTGATGTTTTTCAGAACAATGCCAAAATTTCACCCTAAGCTATAATTGATATTCTGAATTAAAAAATGATGTCTATTTTAAAAAATTACAAACATATAAGTTGCATTAATTAATTTTATAATTAATTCCTGCTGTCACAACAAATAGTGTGTTTTTAAGAAATAATATATATCAAAATATTGACAACTGTTTATGTCCAATTTCAATGTTAAATTAATTCTAATGACAACCATTGGATAAAATGGTAAAAATATATTCTAATTATACTTTAAAACCACTCAATAGTATAATTTAACACTATAAATTATTTTGATTAAAAAATTTATTTTAAGTATTTTTCACTATTCATAAAAAATTGGAAGTTCTCAGAAAATTACAAAAAATTCAACTTATGGTAATTTTGATATTATGAATACAAAAATGAAGTCCATTTTGAAATATAAAATTTATATAATTTCAAAAAGTGGGTATTACTATTCATAACTGCTACTTTTGTTGGTCGCAGGGTGTTAGAACTCAAGGTTGCGTACAACACACGCAGCTCTATTATTAAAAGAGAAGTGTATCATGGAAGCTTGGGGTGTTACATTCTCCACAATTTCAATAAATTTCATCCTCGCAATTTGAAATTTTTCTTCAAAAATAAAAGGTTGAAAATAGAAAATACCATTGTGGAGAACACAAATCATAAATAAGGTTAATAAAATTTAGCCTTAATAAGAGGGAAAGGGAAATGGAAAAATTCACCACCATATTATGATCTGGATTAGGAGAACATTTGTGGTAATTAAAGACATATAATTGGAGGAAAAACGTAAATTTTGTTAGGGAGTGATTGAGTTCATCAATCACAAAAAAGTGTAAAATTGAGGGCCTCAAAGCCTTCAATCTATGGTGATTTAAAATATCATCATTTCAACAAAACATAAGTTATTAGGATAACACATTTTTTGTCTTAATATCCCTTTCCTAAAGTTTAAGAATTAATTTTTTCATAGAATAAGAGATAGGTATATATAGATATATGCTTGACAAGTAGAGTTTCAACCTTCAACTGATTTCTACCACAAACTCATCCAACCCTCAAAAAGATTATAGAACTCAAAAATATTATATTTATCCTAATCGTACAAGGTTCAAAATATTAACACATACCATTAAGATTAGGAAAAATATTTGGTAATAACTAGGGACTTCCTGTAGGCTAGTGGTAGGTAGTAAAGGCCCATCGCACTATGGTCGTGGGTTCGATTCCTGCAGCTTTGTCCGACGCGACGGGTTATCCCCCGACCAACAGGTTGTCCTTTTCCTAAAACTATAGTATAATAATATTCCAAATAAAATATTCAGAAATGTTTTAACCTTAAACAATACTATCCAAGGTTCAACTTAATCTTTTCCAACCTATATAGTTATCCAAAATACTTCTGTCCAACTCACAGTCCAAATTTTATAAGGAATGTAAACATAATGAAGATCATTTTTTCCGCATAACAACATGTGAACACCTTCATCATATATTCTTTTAAAACACTACAACATCCTGAATTACCATAAATCCTTATTGATTACATTCATGATCCCTTTTTTATTATAGAATACTAGATATACTCCTTCAATCCAAAAATGTATACAAATCATTAATCAGTTTCAAAGAAGTTAAGAATATCCAATATAATTTATCCAAATCAATCATGTATTATTCCAAAATCACTATCTCGGTATCGGAACCATATTATGGTTTATCATTCTCTCAACCATATATTTTCCAAAAATGTAAACTATTGTGGAGTCACTTTTCTTGGTTCCACAGAATCTCAAGTCCTTGATGAAATAGTACTGTAGTACAATCCTTATATACTCCAAAATTATTATAACCAGTACATCATTGATACAACACTCAATTGTCAAAATTCATTAATAACAACATAATAACTCTAATCATTCCTGTAACGCCCCGACCCTAGTTGCCTAGAGTCGGTGCATTATTACATAACATTGGCATGATCACAAGAAAGATCAAATCTCGAAAGACCGATTGGTTTAGTAGCCTTGGAAACACTAGATATATTCATAAGTTTTACATTACATCATAAAATGAAAAACTACTACAACAACATAATGTCTCCATAATCCACACTACTATCCCCTCATAATATCCCTGCAGGTCATTCATAATTTACTTCTTCACATCCTGGGTAAAAATAAAACATAGAAAAGGGGTGAGCTCAAATGCCCAGTAAGGATAACAATATAGCGGAAACTTTCATAAATAAGAATAAACATTTAAGACAATGCATTACTAAAACAAAAGCCTTTTAAAATTGAACTTCAACATGGTATGGCAAAAGTAAAATGAAATAATGCCATTTACTTATTCACATGGATATTCTACTAATCGAATAATCACATGCAAAAATCAATAACCACTTTCATAATGTTGGAATGCATAATGCCAGACTATCATAACCACATAGCCAAGGCCTCGTGCCAAGGCTACAAATAAGATTTTGTCAAGGCCTTGTGCCAAGACACTAGTTTGTCTCATGAGACCTACCGATGCATCGAGGAGCTATAGCGGGCTCCACCCGTCACATATTAAGTCCAATGCATTCCCATATGAAAAGGTTTAAACATAACATAAACATTCGTATTAAAACTAGCATACGAAATGTAAATACTTTCACCATAAACTATGAATGGTATAAAAATAGCACATCCACATTCAAACATATCACAAAACCTTCAATACAATATAGAAGTTTTGTATCATAATAAATCAACTTCAAATAATCTTAAAATCCATCAAAAGATGTTGACATAGATGAAATCAAAATTCTTTTTAAAGAAATATCTCCTTTTATTTTGAAATAATTTAAGATCCATATAAAATAAAACATTTTCTTTGAAAATATTCTTATAAGCTTGTAAGGGAAGCTTTTAAGATTTTATAACGGCGGAAAATAGCCGCACCCGCCGTATAAGTTAAAAAAAACATTCTTACCTTAATTCTGTCGAAAAGGTTAAAAAGGACCTTGTTTTGAAAACGACCGAAATATTCCTTTATAAACCACTTATAAAAGTCAAAAATGGTATAAATGACTTTAACTCATATTCTAGTAAATAGTAAAAATGTTTTTAAATGCATTTTTAAGAAACATGGATGTGGATGATAAAGAGATCCCAGTAGATTATTACGTATAAACAACCTTGGATAATGAAGAGGTTGTAAAGTAAACCCTTACCTTGTACTTTTCCTTGGTTGTGGTAGGTTAACCTCCTGTATAATGGTGAAATAATTGTTATTAAATTATACAAGAATCATATACATTAATATGATATCATATATGATCTTTTAATATTGATTTGATAATAATATTTTAGTATTATCGTTGTTTCGGGTGTTAACTTACCTGTTTTCTTTCATATGTTTTGTTACGTAAGACATGTTTGTAAAGGATAGGTTGTATATTATTCATATCCAGAATGATATCAAGTCCTTAAACATCATTTTTAAATCATAAAATGATAATTACGCTTTAATGGTTACGATGGAGAATGAATCTCATCGCGTTCGTGGAGACGGTAGTCCGTACGTACGCACGAGCGACAATATCATTATTTTGATATTAAAATAATATATAAATGGATGGTATATCATATATACAGAATCATTAACATGTTATATTTATTATTTACATGAGTTACACATCATTATTATACCCATCCAAATAATATTATATTGAATAACAATTACACCACGACGTGGAGACGGTAAGCCGTACGTACGCACGTATGGTGACATGTTATTCAAAGGGTGGATAGAATACTGAATATGATTGTACCATATTTATAATAACATCACAGTATATGTGAGATACTGGAGTTATTATTTCAGAATGGTAAGAACAAAGGAAGAAGAAGTGGAAGAAGAAATGAACTTAGAAAAGGGTGGTGAGATCATTACCTCTTCTTCGGGTTCTTCCTTTTGATTTGATCAAAAGGGCTCCTTAGGTTGGCTTTCTGATCAAACTAAGGCCTCTAGGTTGTATTGAGGGATGTTGGGAGAGTATTTGGGCAGAGTTTGGCCGAACCAAAAGGCTTTAGAGGTGTGAAGAAATGAGAAGGAGGAGTGCCCTTTTATAAGAGGGGTGAGGGGCACCTTTGGAAAAGCTAGAAATATTAATTTATAATAAATTCATATTCGGTTTCTAAAGGCTCCAAAGTTGACTATTCAAAGGATGAGGTGGGGATAGGTCTAAAACAACTCATCCAATAGAATTTAGACAGGTTTGGGTACTTATATTAACCTTATCTTTAAGTATTAACTCTAAGTTAATTAGTTTCACTTTTACAATGTCTCTTTGTATTTTTATATAATATGGTTAATAAACTTACTATATACATCCAAGCGACCCCCAAGTGGTCCATTAATGATTAACCTATCATAATATAAGTCTCTTGGCCGAACCTTAGATTTTTAGGAATTTAATATCAATTAATAATATAATATTTGTTTTAAGAACTCTTTTATGTCAATTTTGACACTATTCAATAGTTGATTTTTGTGAAACTCATAACAGATTGATTACTTCGAACAAAGTCCATTAAATCAATCCTATTATATCATATTAGCCTAGAAAATTAGTTTAATTCATTAAAAGTTTCATATTATATTTATTTGGGTATTTATAATATCAATTATTTTAATTTTTCACTATTATAGTAATTACTGCATCATCATTGTGTCATAAATAAAATAACTTATTTATTGTCTAAAAATTATAAATAAAATATCATTATGTAGGAAATCGTTTTATCTTTCTAATGAATATTTATAATCGAAAATCCAACATGTATAACCCTATGTAAAAATTGTTCTTCTAAAAGATATATGCTTGTGTCATTTTTGTATTCATTTTAACTTAATTAAAATAAAGTGTCATTATCACTTACAAGTGGATCCATGGGGTCCCAAAATTGACACAAAGATGCCCATGGTCGACCATGTATCAACCAATAGGGTTAAGACACGTTTTAGGGTAATTTTGTATTATTATAATATTATTTTTTTAACCCTTATTTACCGGATTTACCCTTTAACCATGGTAAATAAAATATTTACCGCAGTAATTATTCAAAATGTCTAAAAATAAAAGTTACCTATTTACCTAATTTGGACATCCTGATTCCAAATATGGAATCCATTTTCCTAAATTCAAAACACATAAGTGGCAGAAATTAATTTAAAATTAATTCCCGCTGTTAAAACAAAAAGCGTGTTTTTAAGAGATAATAACTATCAAAAGATTGACACTTGTTTATGTTTGGTTTAATTGTAAAATTATGTCCAATGATAAACATTAAATTGAATGGTAAAAATATATTCTAAATATACTTTAAAACCACTCAAATTCATAATTTATCACTATTAATTATTTTGATTAAAAAAGTTGTTTTTAATTAAAATTTAGAAATTTTCACTATTCATCAAAATATGAAAGTTATCCGAAATGTACCAAAATTTCACCCTAGGCTAATTTTGATATTCCGAATCCAAAAATGAAGTCCATTTTGAAATATAGAATATATATGATTTCAAAAATTAGGTATTACTATTCACAACGGCTAGTTTAATTAGTTGTGGTGTGTGTTAGAACTCGAGGTTGCGTACAACACACGCTATCGCATTATTCAAAGGGAAACGTACCGTAGAAGCTTGGGGTGTTACATTCTCCCCTCCTTCAAATAATTGCGTCCTCGCAATTTCTAGGGTATTACTGCATAAAAAGACTCGGGTGGTTCTTCATCATAAGTTCCTCGGGTTCCCACGTTGCCTCTTCCATCTTATGATTTCTCCACAAAACTTTTACCAGACGCGTCGTCCGGTTTCTCAGTACTTGTTCTCTTGTATCAAGAATCCTGACGGGCTCTTCACAATAGGAAAGATCGGGTTCCAGTTCTAATTCCTCATAGGTGAGTACATGCGTTGGGTCAGGCATGTATTTCCTCAACAGAGATACGTGGAACACATCGTGAACTTTGGAGAGACTTGGCGGCATTGCCAATCGGTAAGCTACAGCCCCAATTCGTTCTAGAATTTCGAAAGGTCCGATGTACCTGGGACTCAATTTACCTTTCTTACCAAAACGTATGACTCCCTTCCATGGAGATACCTTCAGGAAAACATGATCACCAACTTGAAATTCCAAATCCTTCCTTCGATTATCGGCATAGCTCTTCTGCCTACTTTGAGCTGCTTTAATGTGATTTTGGATTACTTTCACCTTTTCCACCGTTTCCTCCACCAGCTCTGGGCCTACAAGTTTTCTTTCACCAACGTCATCCCAACAGGTTGGTGTACGACATCTCTTTCCGTATAACGCTTCATATGGTGCCATCTGTATACTCGAATGGAAGCTATTGTTATAGGAAAATTCTACTAGTGGTAAATATTGATCCCACATACCCTGAAAATTAAGCGAGCAAGATCTCAACATGTCTTCTAAGGTCTGAATAGTCCGTTCTGATTGTCCGTCTGTCTGAGGGTGGTAAGCAGTGCTCAAATGAAGTTCAGTATCCAGGGATTTCTGAAGACTTTTCCAAAATCTTGAAGTAAAACAGGGATCACGATCAGAAACAATCGATAGGGGTACTCCATGAAGTCTCACAACTTCATTAATATATAGTCTTGCTAGACGTTCCAGGGGTAGATCTTCTCTTATAGCAAGAAAATGTGCTGACTTGGTAAGACGATCAACAATAACCCATATTGCATCGTTCCTTCTAGGAGTCTTTGGTAGCCCCATGACAAAGTCCATCGTAATATTGTCCCATTTCCACTCCGGTATGGGAAGAGGTTGCATGACTCCTCCAGGCTGTTGCCTTCCAGCTTTCACTTGTTGACAAACCATACATCTTGACACAAAATCAGCAATCTCCCTCTTCATGTTGTCCCACCAAAAATGTTCCTTCAAATCTCTATACATTTTGGTGATCCCAGGGTGTATAGAGAAATTGGAACTATGAGCATCATCCAGCAATTCCCTTTTTAGATCAGGTATATTGGGAACACAAAGTCTCTTCCCGAATTTCAAAATTCCACCTTCATACGCAAAGTCTCTCAATCTCCCATCATTCACAGCTTTAATCTTCTTCTGAAATTCTTCATCATCGGTCTGAGAACTCTTAATCCTTTCTAGTAAAGATGGTTTGGCAACCATTTGAAAAAGCATTGATGTTTCACCTTCCCTGGTTATTCCCATGTCCATCTTCACTAGATCCATGAAAATTGGATCCCTTTCAATTCTCATCATGTTCAGAACTCCATGGTCTTTTCTGCTCAAAGCATCTGCCACCTTGTTTGCCTTCCCCGGGTGGTAGTGTATCGTACAATCATAATCCTTGAGTAATTCAAGCCATCTCCTTTGCCTCATGTTGAGTTCTTTTTGTGAGAAAATATACTTCAAACTCTTGTGATCAGTATAAATCTCACATTTTTCACCATAGAGGTAGTGCCTCCATATCTTCAAAGCAAAGATCACAGCTGCTAACTCAAGATCATGAGTAGGATAGTTTTTTTCATGAATTTTCAACTGTCGTGATGCATAGGCAATAACTCTATCATTCTGCATAAGGACACAGCCAAGTCCTTTCTTCGATGCATCACTATAAATAACGAACCCATCATTCCCCGATGGTAGAGTCAATATAGGAGCATTGACTAATCTTCTCTTCAGTTCTTCGAAACATTCTTCACACTCTTTTGTCCAAACAAATTTAACCCCTTTACGTGTGAGCTTCGTTAATGGGTTAGCCAATCGGGCAAAATTCTGGACGAAACGTCGATAATAACCTGCCAAACCAATAAAACTACGTACCTCAGTTATATTCGTAGGTGCTGGACATTCTTGGATTGCCTTGGTCTTAGAAGGATCAACAGAGATTCCATCTTTAGAGACAATATGGCCAAGAAAAGAAATCTCCTGAAGCCAGAATTCACACTTGCTAAACTTTCCATATAATTCATGCCTCCTCAGAGTCTTCAAGATAATGCGCAAGTGATTTTCATGATCTTTGTAGGTTTTGGAGTATACCAAGATATCATCAATAAATACCACCACAAATTCATCGAGATACTCCTTGAAAACTCTATTCATCAGATCCATGAATACAGAGGGTGCATTAGTCAATCTAAACGGCATTACAGTAAACTCGTAATGCCCGTACCTGGTTCGAAATGCTGTCTTCGGAATGTCTTCCTTCTTCACACACAACTGATGGTATCCAGATCGAAGGTCAATCATTGAAAAGTATTGAGCTCCATGCAGTTGGTCAAATAAATCATCAATACGAGGTAGGGGATACTTGTTCTTTATCGTTATAGCATTGATCTCCCTGTAGTCGATACATAACCTCATAGATCCATCTTTCTTTTTAACAAAAAGAACAGGGGCTCCCCATGGAGAAACACTAGGGCGAATAAATCCCTTATTACTCAATTCCTCTAGTTGTTTCTTTAGTTCTACTAGCTCTACAGTGGCCATTCTATAAGGGGTCTTCGATATAGGCCTTGATCCAGGAATTAAATCAATGGAAAACTCTACTTCTCGTTCTGGAGGATGTCCAGGTAAATCTTCCGGAAATACATCTACAAACTCTTTCACAATAGGTACATCCTCTATTTGAACATTTCTTTCCTCACCGACAGTTATTTCATTCTCTTCCTCCCCGATAATTGAATTAAGTTGAGCTACAGGGGGTGGATCTAAATAAGAATTAGGTGGTGACGATTCTGCTCTAAAAATAAGGTGCTCCTTATCATTATCATCAAGAATCGTAACCTCTTTCTTCTTACAATAAATCTTCGCATCATAGTCCAAAAGCCAGTCCATACCGAGGATTATATCAAACTCAATCATAGGTATGACGATGAAATCAGCAGATAAAGAAAATTTATGTGCTCTAATGGGGACTGGTTCACAAAACTTTGTTGCAACGATACTTCCCTTAGGAGTTTTAACTGACAACTCCCTTATTAAATCAAATTGGAAATATCTAATTTTCTTAGCAAACTGGGAAGATATGAAACAATGCGATGATCCAGAATCAAATAATGCATTTGCTAAACTTGAGGAAACCATTAAATTACCTGCCACCAAGTCTTTCGGAGCTTCTACCTCAGCAGTAGTGATAGCATAAGCCTGGCCTTGATCCCTTGGCCTTTTCTGAGGTAAGTTCTCCTGACGCTTAGGACATGCATTTGCATAATGCCCCATCTCCCTGCAATTGTAGCACTGAACGTTGGTAGCTTCCTTCTTCCCCTTGCAATCATGAGCTTGGTGGCCTTTTTCACCACACTTGTAACAGACTCCCATTCCCTTCAGGCAAGCACTGGGGTGTTTCTTCCCGCACTTACCACAAGATGGATATTCAACCTTTCCCTTCTTCCCCTTATTTCCATTCCCAGATTGATCAGCAGGTCTCTTCTTCTCTTGCTTTGCTTTAAAGTCATAAGACTTAGAGAATTCCTTTTCGGTCTTGATAGCACATGAGACAATGTCTTCGTACGATGAAAAGGATTGTGAGACTAATGCTCGACGGAGAAATGGTTTTAACCCATCAAAGAAACGATCAATCTTACTTCTTGGGTTGCGAATATAATCACCAGCGTACCTCGCTAACCTTGTAAAGTTAGCCTCATACTTTGTGACATTCTCATCCTCCTTTTGTCTCAGACTCAGAAATTGCCTTTCCATATCTGCTCGATGGTCGCGAGGAAAGTATTTTTCTAAAAACAGATCTTTGAACTCCCTCCATTCCATGTTTGATACTTCATCATCTTCCTTCATGTTTTGAATCAATGACCACCATTGATCAGCATCTCCAGTGAGGCGGTAAACTGCCATGGTAACTTTTTCCCTTTCACTACTCCCCAAAGCCTGAAATATTTTCTCTAGGGAAAATATCCATTGCTCAGCTACTAAGGGATTTGTACTCCCATTGAACGTTGGTGGTTGTTGTCTCATGAATCGATCTAACATTGATCCTCCACGCTGCGGATCAGGGTGCTCCATACGGGTAAGGTTATTATTCATAACCTGAGTAAGTTGTCCCAGTACGGTGATTAGCTGATCAGCACCAGTTGCATCACCAGCCCCACTATAATTATCTTGAGCAGGAGGGCAATCCCTACATGGAGTGCGTGCATTGATACGGTTTCCATTTCTTCCACTAGGCGCCATTTCTAAAAAAAATGGCATAAACTAGATCAGTTTATGCATCAAAATACATAATCCCATACTTATAAAACACTTAACATAAATTGAACTATTTATGGATATAATCCATAATCATAAAAATATTTTCTTTGAGGAAGTATATACTCATAAACCCTTCATAATGATTTGTAAAGATAGTGAGAGTTATCCTAAGCATATCCCTCGGGAGTGTCGTAACCAAGAGTGCAGCAAGGCCCGTTGTCGTGCACCAGTTCCCGTTCGAGTCTAGCTCAAAGCGGTGTTTTCGGGTTTTACCCCTAGGTACATCTGTGCCAGAGCCGCCTCTACCTGCTCGTATCCAGACAGGGATGTATTGCTCGAAAAACTCACAAAATCTCTACAATACCAAAATTCTAGGAAGTTCTTCTATACTAATCCTCAAAGTTCATCTTAGGTCTACGTGCTCTAATCAGAGTTTATCTAAATCTAGCTTCCAAGGTTTGTACTAAACTTCCTCTGATACCAACTGTAACGCCCCGACCCTAGTTGCCTAGAGTCGGTGCATTATTACATAACATTGGCATGATCACAAGAAAGATCAAATCTCGAAAGACCGATTGGTTTAGTAGCCTTGGAAACACTAGATATATTCATAAGTTTTACATTACATCATAAAATGAAAAACTACTACAACAACATAATGTCTCCATAATCCACACTACTATCCCCTCATAATATCCCTGCAGGTCATTCATAATTTACTTCTTCACATCCTGGGGAAAAATAAAACATAGAAAAGGGGTGAGCTCAAATGCCCAGTAAGGATAACAATATAGCGGAAACTTTCATAAATAAGAATAAACATTTAAGGCAATGCATTACTAAAACAAAAGCCTTTTAAAATTGAACTTCAACATGGTATGGCAAAAGTAAAATGAAATAATGCCATTTACTTATTCACATGGATATTCTACTAATCGAATAATCACATGCAAAAATCAATAACCACTTTCATAATGTTGGAATGCATAATGCCAGACTATCATAACCACATAGCCAAGGCCTCGTGCCAAGGCTACAAATAAGATTTTGTCAAGGCCTTGTGCCAAGACACTAGTTTGTCTCATGAGACCTACCGATTCATCGAGGAGCTATAGCGGGCTCCACCCGTCACATATTAAGTCCAATGCATTCCCATATGAAAAGGTTTAAACATAACATAAACATTCGTATTAAAACTAGCATACGAAATGTAAATACTTTCACCATAAACTATGAATGGTATAAAAATAGCACATCCACATTCAAACATATCACAAAACCTTCAATACAATATAGAAGTTTTGTATCATAATAAATCAACTTCAAATAATCTTAAAATCCATCAAAAGATGTTGACATAGATGAAATCAAAATTCTTTTTAAAGAAATATCTCCTTTTATTTTGAAATAATTTAAGATCCATATAAAATAAAACATTTTCTTTGAAAATATTCTTATAAGCATGTAAGGGAAGCTTTGAAGATTTTATAACGGCGGAAAATAGCCGCACCCGCCGTATAAGTTAAAAAAAACATTCTTACCTTAATTCTGTCGAAAAGGTTAAAAAGGACCTTGTTTTGAAAACGACCGAAATATTCCTTTATAAACCACTTATAAAAGTCAAAAATGGTATAAATGACTTTAACTCATATTCTAGTAAATAGTAAAAATGTTTTTAAATGCATTTTTAAGAAACATGGATGTGGATGATAAAGAGATCCCAGTAGATTATTACGTATAAACAACCTTGGATAATGAAGAGGTTGTAAAGTAAACCCTTACCTTGTACTTTTCCTTGGTTGTGGTAGGTTAACCTCCTGTATAATGGTGAAATAATTGTTATTAAATTATACAAGAATCATATACATTAATATGATATCATATATGATCTTTTAATATTGATTTGATAATAATATCTTAGTATTATCGTTGTTTCGGGTGTTAACTTACCTGTTTTCTTTCATATGTTTTGTTCCGTAAGACATGTTTGTAAAGGATAGGTTGTATATTATTCATATCCAGAATGATATCAAGTCCTTAAACATCATTTTTAAATCATAAAATGATAATTACGCTTTAATGGTTACGATGGAGAATGAATCTCATCGCGTTCGTGGAGACGGTAGTCCGTACGTACGCACGAGCGACAATATCATTCTTTTGATATTAAAATAATATATAAATGTTTGTTATATCATATATACAGAATCATTAACATGTTATATTTATTATTTACATGAGTTACACATCATTATTATACCCATCCAAATAATATTATATTGAATAACAATTACACCACGACGTGGAGACGGTAAGCCGTACGTACGCACGTATGGTGACATGTTATTCAAAGGGTGGATAGAATACTGAATATGATTGTACCATATTTATAATAACATCACAGTATATGTGAGATACTGGAGTTATTATTTCAGAATGGTAAGAACAAAGGAAGAAGAAGTGGAAGAAGAAATGAACTTAGAAAAGGGTGGTGAGATCATTACCTCTTCTTCGGGTTCTTCCTTTTGATTTGATCAAAAGGGCTCCTTAGGTTGGCTTTCTGATCAAACTAAGGCCTCTAGGTTGTATTGAGGGATGTTGGGAGAGTATTTGGGCAGAGTTTGGCCGAACCAAAAGGCTTTAGAGGTGTGAAGAAATGAGAAGGAGGAGTGCCCTTTTATAAGAGGGGTGAGGGGCACCTTTGGAAAAGCTAGAAATATTAATTTATAATAAATTCATATTCGGTTTCTAAAAGCTCCAAAGTTTACTATTCAAAGGATGAGGTGGGGATAGGTCGAAAACAACTCATCCAATAGAATTTAGACAGGTTTGGGTACTTATATTAACCTTATCTTTAAGTATTAACTCTAAGTTAATTAGTTTCACTTTTACAATGTCTCTTTGTATTTTTATATAATATGGTTAATAAACTTACTATATACATCCAAGCGACCCCCAAGTGGTCCATTAATGATTAACCTATCATAATATAAGTCTCTTGGCCGAACCTTAGATTTTTAGGAATTTAATATCAATTAATAATATAATATTTGTTTTAAGAACTCTTTTATGTCAATTTTGACACTATTCAATAGTTGATTTTTGTGAAACTCATAACAGATTGATTACTTCGAAAAAAGTCCATTAAATCAATCCTAATATATCATATTAGCCTATAAAATTAGTTTAATTCATTAAAAGTTTCATATTATATTTATTTGGGTATTTATAATATCAATTATTTTAATTTTTCACTATTATAGTAATTACTGCATCATCATTGTTTCATAAATAAAATAACTTATTTATTGTCTAAAAATTATAAATAAAATATCATTATGTAGGAAAGCTTTTTATCTTTCTAATGAATATTTATAATCGAAAATCCAACATGTATAACCCTATGTAAAAATTGTTCTTCTAAAAGATATATGCTTGTGTCATTTTTGTATTCATTTTAACTTAATTAAAATAAAGTGTCATTATCACTTACAAGTGGATCCATGGGGTCCCAAAATTGACACAAATATTCCCATGGTCGACCATGTATCAACCAATAGGGTTAAGACACGTTTTAGGGTAATTTTGTATTATTATAATATTATTTTTTTAACCCTTATTTACCGGATTTACCCTTTAACCATGGTAAATAAAATATTTACCGCAGTAATTATTCAAAATGTCTAAAAATAAAAGTTACCTATTTACATAATTTGGACATCCTGATTCCAAATATGGAATCCATTTTCCTAAATTCAAAACACAGAAGTGGCAGAAATTAATTTAAAATTAATTCCCGCTGTTAAAACAAAAAGCGTGTTTTTAAGAGATAATAACTACCAAAAGATTGACACTTGTTTATGTTTTGTTTAATTGTAAAATTATGTCCAATGATAAACATTAAATTGAATGGTAAAAATATATTCTAAATATACTTTAAAACCACTCAAATTCATAATTTATCACTATTAATTATTTTGATTAAAAAAGTTGTTTTTAATTAAAATTTAGAAATTTTCACTATTCATCAAAATATGAAAGTTATCCGAAATGTACCAAAATTTCACCCTAGGCTAATTTTGATATTCCGAATCCAAAAATGAAGTCCATTTTGAAATATAGAATATATATGATTTCAAAAATTAGGTATTACTATTCACAACGGCTAGTTTAATTAGTTGTGGTGTGTGTTAGAACTCGAGGTTGCGTACAACACACGCTATCGCATTATTCAAAGAGAAACGTACCGTAGAAGCTTGGGGTGTTACAATTACTACTCATCTGTGGTAGTATCATAACTTGATTATTATCCAATAACATCATTTGGGTCATACTCTGATGATTTGGACATTGGTTTGCGTAGTGTCCCCACTCCTTGCAGATAAAGCATTGTACATTTGAAACATTTTTCTTACCCTTGAAATCATGCACTTTGTGGCCTTTTTCTCCACACTTATAACAAACTCACATTCCATTCAGGCAAGTTCCAAGTTGTTTCTTCCCACAGTTATCACATATTAGAAAATTCATCTTTTCCCTCATCCATGTATCCATCATTCTCCCTTCCATCCTTTTCTTCTCTTTCTTCCCTTCAAATCCATAAGACTTAGATAATTCTTTACTTATCTTATTAACACATGATACTATTTATTCATATGTTTAGAAAACATGGGAGACTATTTCCCTTCTAAATGTTGGCTTAATACCGTGAAAGATATGATCTGTATTACTATTTGTATCACACGTATTGCTGGAGTTCACATTCCTTCTACTGGGCGCCATTTCTATACAATGGCATAAACTAGGTTAGTTTATGAATTGCAATGAATAATTCCAATCTTGAAATATACTTAACTTAATTTGAACGATTTATGGATGTAATCCATAATCATAAAAATGTTTTCATTGAGGAATTATATACTCATAAACCTTCATACTGGTTTGTAATGAAAAAGGGAATTATCCTAAGAATATCCCCCGGTAGTGTCGTAACCAAGAGTGCAGCAAGGCCCGTTGTCGTGCACCAGTTCCCGTTAGAGTCTAGCTCAAAGTGGTGTTTTCGGGTTTTACCCCTAGGTACATCTGTGCTAGAGCTTCCTCTACCTTCTCATATCTAGACAGGGTTTTATTTCTTGGAAAACTCAAAAAATAACTATAATACCAAAATTCTAGGTAGTTATTCTATACTAATCCTCAAATTTAATCTTAGGTCTATGTTCTATAATCAGATATTATCTAAATCTAGTTTCCAGGGTTAGTAATAAACTGCCTCGGATACCAATTGTAACACCCCGACCCCAGCTACCTAGAGTCGGTGCAATATTGCATCACATTGGCATGATCAAAATATCAAGTCCCGAAAGACCGATTAGTTTAGTGGCCTTGAAACACTAGATACATTCATAAGTTTTACATTACATCATAAAGTAATACAAAACTACAAAAAAATCTTTTCTTCATATCCCCTCATATTATCCCTTCAGGTCATTCATAACATACTTCTTCACATCCTTGAAAAATCAAAACATTGAAAGGGGTTAGATCAGATACTCAGTAAGGATAAAAATATAGCGGAAGATTTCATAAATAAACATAAACATTTAAGGCAATGTATAACTAAAACAAAATCCTTTTAAACTTGAACTTCAACATAATATAGAAAAAGTAAAATGAGATAATTCCATTTACTTATTCACATAGATATTCTACTGGTCGAATAACCACATGCAATATCAATAACCACTTTCATAATGATAGAATGCATAATGCCAAACTATCATAACCACGTAGCCAAGGCCTCGGGCCAAGAGTTCAAATATAATTTTTTTCAAGGCATCGTACCAAGACACTAGTTTGTCTCATGAGACCTGCCGATGCATCGAGGAGCTATAGCGGGCTCCACCCGTCACTTACTAAGTCCAATTCATTTCTCATATGAACATGTTTAAACATATCATAAACTATAACATAATAGTATAACATAAAACATACATAAAGGAAACATAAAATTTCCACATTTCAATCACAAGATATCAATACAACACATTTATATAATAAAAAACACTTTCAAAACCATTTTCAATACCAAAATAAAATAAAATTAAATCTTGTTATTTATTTTTCATTTAAAAAATGTTAGGCTTAAAGAGGAAGCCTAAACTCAAATAATAGTCACAGCGGCAGAGAAGTTGTTGTCGCCGCATACGTAAGAATAAACATTCCTTTTTTTATCTAGTAAAAATTCTTTGTATAAATTGATTCCTTTTGAATAAAAGTAAAATTCAAAGGGGATTATACATTGTATAAAGGAAAGTTGTGTATAAAACCAAATATGCCTCAATGAAAGGAGATTGAGACGAAGTCCCTTACAAAGATCATTTTTTTAAATAAAATAAATCAATTATGTGTATTCACTATAATTACACATAAATAAAGTAAAAAATACAATATAGGACATAACAATATCATGACATAATTTGAATGTAGGATATTAACCCAAAGAATGGAAATTGGGTTAAGAAGTTCCCTTACCTCATGTCCGACTTGACTCGATCATTCTTCAACCTCTGAAATATTAAATTAGAGTTAATTTCTATTTTCTTAAGAACCTTTTCCATGTTCATTATTCATTTTATATCACTTATTACCATGTTATGAACATTATGTAATTATTTAAGTTAATAACGGTCATTTTGTCGATCTTTGGTACTTGAGTAAAAAATAAACATCTAATAATTACAATTTGTTCATTAGTTGAAATATACATTATATATAGAATTATATTCATGATTTAGATATCATATATATCATATATATCTATTATATACATGCATTTATAATATTACATAACATTTAGAGGTAAGAAATGAAATGCACCGTTCATGGAGACGGTAAGCCGTACGTACGCATGAACGCTACTTTCATTTCTATTTCATATTTAATGGAATGAAATTATAATTATATAAAGGTATAAAATAATTCCAGTATAATATAATGTATAACATGATTTCATCCATCCTTTATACATCCCACATATGGCATTAACGATTCAAATCACTTTGAGGGGGCGGTAGTCCGCACTTCCTAAAATGAAAATATTAAGTTTACCCATAATGGAAACCATAAAGGTATTCCATAAATGAAAAATGAATAATCTTAAGTAAAACATAAACATATTATATATCATATATAGTGACATCTTAATGTACACCTTTGAAAGTGTTATATGAGTGTTGAACAATCATCGTTTCGTGAGGCAGAAATTCGCCATCCACAGAAATAGTATGTTCTTTAACCATTAGATATAGGTGTGTGTAATTGTAGCTTGAATCCTTCTTATAACAACATCCTTGTATATTTAGGATACTGGTGTTGTTACAAAAGAAATGAATAAAAAGTGTTTAGGGGGTTGGAGAAGCAAAATAAAAACTAAGAACACAAGAGAAAACACTACCTTTAAAATGGGTAACTCTTTCTTATTTGAGCTCAAAGGCTTCCTTGGGATGACTTCTACCCAATGTGATTCTACTAGGAGTAATAGTGCTATTTGGAGAGACAAAATGGGTATGGTTTGGCCGATCCAAAGACTTTAGAGATGTGGGTAAGGTGGTAGAGGTGGGGGCCTTTTATAAGAAGAGAGGAGGGGCACTCTTTGAATGTTATAAAAGGTTACTTTATTATAATATGCTTTTCGGATTTAAAAGGTCCCAAAATTATTTATTCCTAGGATAAGGTTATAAGAGTTCTAAATCCACCCATCCAATAGGTTTATTACATGTTTAGGTCATAGATTTTACATTATCTTTTCATTTTATTTAAATCGTTAAATAATGAGATAATCACTGCATCATCATGGTGTCATAAATAATTTAATTTATTTAATTTATAAAAATTATAAAACAAATATCATGATGTAGGAAATCATTTTATCTTTCTAATGAATATTTTATGTCAAAAATATGACTTGTATTACCCCATTTAAAAATTGTTTTAGTAGAACAACTCATGTTTGTGACATTTTTATTTTAACATTAAATAAAATGTTTTTAGTGTCATTTTCCTACCAAAGTGGCTCCATGGGGTCCCCAAGTTGACCCATGGATGTTGTTGGCCGGCCATTACTCATCCAATATGTGTAGGACATGTTTCATGGACATTTCATATTATTATAACATTATATTTACCTTAAATTTCACTAATTACCTTTAATCACGATTAATAAAACATTAAAGTTACTATTCACCAAAAAAGATTTCTAATCCCATTGAACCACATTTTAAATCCTAATGACAACCATGTATGTCGGATTTTTGAAATTCAATTCATAGAAGCGGTAACGTTTCATTTAAATGAAAAATCATTTTTTTAATTACCACTTAGTGGTTTCACTATTAATCAAAAATTGATGTTTTTTAGAACAATGCCAAAATTTCACCCTAAGCTATAATTATATTACAAATAGAAAAATGATTTCTATTTTCTAAAATTTCAAACATATAAGTTTCCTTAATTAATTTTATAGTTAATTCACGCTATCACAACAAATAGCGTGTTTTTAAGAAACAATATATATCAAAAGATTGACAATTGTTTATGTCCAATTTCAATGTTAAATTAATTATAATGACCACCATTGGATAAAATGGTAAAAATATATTCTAATTATTCTTTAAAACCACTCAATAGTATAATTTATCACTATAATTTATTTTTATTAAAAAAGTTGTTTTATGTATTTTTCACTATTCATAAAAAATTGGAAGTTCTCAGAAAATTAAAAAAAATTCAACTTAGGGTAATTTAGATATTACGAATACAAAAATGAAGTCCATTTTGAAATATAAAATTTATATAATTTCAAAAAGTGGTTATTAATATTCATAACGGCTACTTTTATTGGTCGTGGTGTGTTAGAACTCAAGGTTGCATACAACACACGCTGCTCTATTATTCAAAAAGAAGCGTACCATGGAAGCTTGGGGTGTTATATCCTACCATCTATTTCTAGGGCCCTAAAGTTAGAAGACAATATACATCACCTTAGTGGAATCAAAATTTGCTAAGAACACAAATAGTCATTTAGTCTCCATAATCCAATCATATCCCTCATTCAGACCATGCGTTTATTGAAAAACGATTATTTCCAAAGAAGAATATCTCAGGCATGATATACACTATCATCTATATGAGGTACATTCTCTAAAGAAAAAATGGGATAGGTCAAACTACTTGGAATAGATCATGGACCATGCACAACACCACCTTTATAGGGTTATGGTAAATTGAAAGGTTTCCCCTTACTGTGGTTTATTAGAATATACCTCATGAATCATGATCAGACATATTCTTATGGGCATGATACTACACACCATTGATAGATAGTTGAAAAAATGGATTAAAATTACACTCACTCATATCATACCCCTTATTTCACGAAAATATAATCTCATGAATACCATTACATCTCAAAATACATACCAACATATGATAAGAGACACAACATTTCTTAGATAGAAAACTATCAATAAACAACATTGATTACCCACTAAACATGAACCCAAATCAATCCCAACATAACACAAAGGGTGTTATCGATCCATATAGCCTAGTGACTAGCATCTGGGAATCATGAAACATGAAGTGAGAACTATTTTCAACAAGATTAACTAACAAATATAAATCAATCGATAATAATACATAAATATTCAGTGTTTCAATACAATCATTTATATTAAAGTACTACATGGTAAAAAAATTGCATAATCAAAAATAGAACCACAAACCCAAAACATCACATAAATAAATGATGGCGTCATTACAGTGATATCCTCTCAATAGGTGGATTATATACCCCACCAATCACCTCCAACATACATTATCAATAACACCCCCACCTCCATGTGGTTCTTTCCTTTTTCCTAGACATGATAAAATGAATGTCTATAAACGCCCAAAGGAAAAAAGTAGAGTGTGAGAAACACTATAATAATGGGATAGCACCCATATTTCTATTAGAAGATCATACGAAATGTACTAGACAAGATTAATATTAAATAAAATGTGGCATGAATATATTTTCATAATTCATAATAAATAAATAATTTCAAATCATTTAAATGAAAAGAATAAACCAAGTATAAATAATCATTTCCATAAAACAAGCATAAATAAAAAATTATATCACATAAGAATGAATAATAATTTCATAAACACTAACATTCATAAAATAATTATCTATTATAACACCGCGTTTATGAGTCTAGATGTTATTATTTAAAATAATCTTGGTTGAACACATTCTCTGTTAAATATGACTCAATATGCACACACTTCCCTGGATCATAGGACTAAGGGAACACGATTCCAGCCATAAAAAATGAACATCCTACCCTCATCAATTCAGGGTATAATTTTCATTTTATATTAATATATAGGTAGAACATAGACATTCCTAACATGCATATCCTATACAACCAGATAATTACCCATGATCTCATTTTCTTCAAGTAAATTAATCAATGGGGAATTCACTCAACTCAAGTTAGTATCAATAATCATCATTAAGGAATATACTTTAAATGATTCAAACATACCATATCAATTTAAAAACAAACATAAAATGGTTTCCATCAGATCTTATTACCTTAAAATCACTTCATTTATTTTCAAATCTTTAAAAAATTCCATCCGTGTATTTATCATGAATTTTACAAGTCATTATTCAAATTAATCATTTATTTTTAAAAGATTTTTTTAAAAAATTAAAATTAATATTTTAATGGCCATAGAAAAATTGTTTCAACAAACACCATTCCATTTTGAAAAAAATTATCAATACTCTAAAATTATATTCTTGAAATCTGTTATAAATCCACTTCAAATCATGAAACAACAATTTCAATTGATCTTAATTTCATTATCGAACCACCTACGTCAATCACAGTATCATAAAACTCCCAAAATGTATCTAGAAATAGGGGAAGATTAAGGGATAGAATTTATCTATAGAGTATATTATACACAACATAAAAAAATATCTAGATCCATCAATTACATAGGAATCCACAAATATTTAAGAATAATTTAGATAAGGAAACGATAACTCGCATGCTGATCTAGGTTACAATTACTGAAAGATATTAAATTCCCCAATCTACAGTTATATACATAATTACTCAATGTATAAATGTTAAAAATTTACACACTATATCTTTAAATTATCATTGAATCAAATTAGGTTAAAGGGAAAGAGTTTATATATAAATGGTGTTTTAGTAATTAAAAACAAAAAAATCCGAAAAATTCATTCTTGTCACTCAGTTTTCCCAAATGATTTATCAATATGTGAATTAACTGGGAACCCATTTACGGGATATCGAAAATGACACATGGTTTGACCACATGAATTGAAAAAATATAGAACAACCACGAGAAACATCTTGACCTAATGATTCATGGTTTTAGGGGAAGGATCTATGGTTTAGACAAATTTTGTGTATAATAATTCACCCTCCTCTGAAACTCAAACTAATAATCATAGTTTCCATATTAGACACACATTTTTTTCTCTAACATAGTTTCAAATATGAATAGTCCTATAAAAACTATAAAACTTGAACAAATTCAACCAATATTACATTATAAAATACCCAAACATATGATAAAAATAATTGGATGTATGTACCTAAATTAAATATATAGAATATTATAATACATTTTCAGGGTGTTAATTGGTTGAACATTAAAGTTAGTGCCAAATTTTGGGCAACATATTATATGTATAGATAATTCATGACATGGGTTAGGGGTAATGGGTTAAATATAAGGATTATTTTTATTTAGGATATCCCGCATGTATGCAGGCACATTGAGTAGGTGTATTTCATGGTTGTGTGTAAACCTGGAATAGTGGTTGAGTTTTACTGTGGGATTATTCAAGAAAAAATGTGCAAAAAAAAAGTGTGTATTTTAATTTTTGTTATTAGAAAGTATTATTTTATACACAATTTTTTTTATCATGAATATCTCATTTTTTATATAACATTGTGAGTTATCTTGTTTTGGATTTAGTGGACTGTGTGGGAAATAATTGGGGATTTCTTATAAGGTTTTTATACTCACTCCCATGTATTAGAATCTTGATTTAAATCAGATTTTATAGTAAATGATGTAGTTAATGGTTGGTTACTTACCTTTTTATTTGAGTATATCAATGTTGTGGACGTGGATAATGGTTCTTGGAGCATAGTGGTAGTGAAAATGTAGACCGTGGGAGAGTTCTATATTGGAATTGTGTTAATCAATTTGAATCATTTATCTTGTAGTATTATCTAGATATGTTGTTAACTACTACAACTATAATTATTGTTTATTTATTTTATGAATTTTATTTCGATGTTTTTTCATCTATGAATCATATTTCTATATCATATTTTAATTTATTATTTTATATTGAAAGATATAAATGTTTAAATCACACCCAATGATATTGTATACCCTTGAAAATTATTTCATGCCATTGTAATTTGTGGAATTCACCTATGTTAGGTGGGATTGTATTCATTCACAATACAATTGATTAGGGTTTTTATGATATAGTGTTAGTACACCGTTGAGAGAAAAGTGGTCCTACTGAAGCATTTAGTGATTCCTATGGCTATTAGAAACTATTAGAGTTAAGAAAATGTTTATTTTTTTCCATATAAACTCAATATAAAAAACTATAAATGAAGATAAAAAATTTGTATTTTTTGGTATGTATGAATAATCATTTTAGAATTTGATTCTACCTTTTTATCTTTATAGCATCTCATTAAGGATATTTTTTTTTAATTTCACTCTACACATGGATTGACATATCTGATTTTTTTATTTAATTTTCTTATTTTGATAATTCAAGGACCAATGGATCTTATTAATTTGGAATTGATATTTTTCATCTATCATCAGATAATTATTTGGACTAGTTGAGATATGCCTAAACAATGAGGAGGGTGAATTAGTAGTCGACGTCCAACATGAATTTTTTTACATTTAAAACTCACATTCCCATGTTTCTACTTAGTATTGGGATCATGTTACAGTCAATACAATAGTGATGTTGAGTATGAGTGATATGAGAGAGAGAGAATATATCTCATGACCTATTAGATTACAAGGTTCACATACTCTTGTTTTCTAGGGACTATGCCTTTTGTATTTAATGGTTCTTATATAGATATAAGATTCAATGTGTTATTATCAATGAAAAGTTAGTTAACAAATGGAGAAAGAAGATTACTTTGAAGACTTAAAATTATTTCAAATAAAAATAAAGACAATATATTTGTATCATTAAGTACACTAGTGTGATTGATCTTCCATTATCTTCTTCAAGTTGTTACATGTAAATAAATGGTTTTTACACTATTCTTATCTCATTCTTGACTTAATTTTGTGGTCATCTTAGTTCCTGATTATAAATGGTCTAATTAGATGTGGAAACTGAAGTATCCCCAAGTGATTTTAGATTACACTATAGTATGAAAAATCAATTTATGAATATATTTCATGTATCTATATCTTCATCAGTGATCAAGATCAATCCATTAGTAATGGATATCCTCTCCAAGATCAATTTATAAAGTCCACATTATCCCTAGACAATGTTCTTCTGAAATATTGCTAATATAACTCATTTGATGTCCATAGCTGGTCCCAAAATGATAAGGTATTTTAATTAAAGATATTTTAGAATTTATAAAATATGCATTATCATCCATTTTTTCAATTTTCCTTTTCTCAATCCAATTATTATTATCCATCTTCATGACATAGCCCAAAATACTGTTAAAATAATTCTCTATACCTCTAGTATGAAATGGATAGTTTCATGATCAATTTTCTCCAGAGAATTAAATTTATGGATTTTTTATATTCTATGGGATTGAACATTCCCATTTTTTATATAACTTCTCATAGTGAATATTATACACATCCCACAACTTCCCAAAAAATTCCTCAAATTACTTCATCCATTTTCCATACAATGAAAAACATTGTGATTCCCAACTACACCCATTTTTCATCCTCACATCCCATCATTTTACAATAAATCCATGACCATCATTATGATTGTTTTCTACCCTTATTCACAAGTACTCTAAAATAATGACTAACCCATCACTTGTTCTATTGATCCCTATTACCTTATTAAGTACAAATATGATTATTATTTCTATACTACTCAATGGAGAGTCTTCAATATTACTTTATTTTATTCTATAATCAATAATGTCACCTAAACCACATTATGATACTGTAGGATAATATCTAGATCCTCCATTTACATTATTCCTCAATATTCATCTTCATTCATTATCTTCAAAATGATAAGAATTCAATATTGAAAGGTGCACATCAATATGAAGGATATGTCTAGTAGAGTACCTATGAGACACAACTAAAACTTGAGATGTCCCATGTTAAACAATAATATATTATACATAATTTTCATAATTTAAACAGTATATATAACAAATAATATCGTAATACTAGAACTAAAAGGTTTAGTATCTCTGTAAATATGCTAAAAAAACTTATGAAACATTATTTCTTCAATATTTCCCATAATGAATCTATATAAGACATCATTATATATATAATCATATATATTATTCCATAAGAAATGGGAGATAAAAAAGTTATGAGCTCAAATGCAAAGTAAGAGAAAAAATTCATAATGGTTATAAATCATAAGTATATGAGATAATGTGATCCTGGGAAATATATCTTATTAAAAGATACACCTAATCATAATTGGTTTTTATAAGAAATGTTGAAATGACATATAACCTCAAATAACGTTTACTATCTCATAAGAATTCATAAACATAAGAAAATAATCATGATCGATGGAAAATAACCTAGGCATGTTGTCTAACATATAAATGTCGAATAAACCTAAGAATTTGAAATTATAACATTGTGAAAAAAGTAAAAACTAATCCAGTTCACACATAATGTTGTGATCCTAGATAACTGGAAGCATAGACAAGCATAAAACCTGTGGACATAAATAACTGAAACTGTGTTTATGAAAAGAGTTGTGAGAATATATATCCAAAATAAATTTCTTGGAGAATATTATTATATACATAGATATAAATATTTACCCAATTAATTTTAGGTAAATAATGAACTCACTCATCTCTCAATGATACACAATGACTATTTTGGCCACATGACTAACTGAATAAAATTTCAATTTTATTTGATTTTAAAAACATCTTTATGGATGAGTAGTAACCAAAATATAATGTATTAAACAAATATAAAAGTTACTACATTTCCTATTTCAAAATTCCGAAAATTCACAACATAAGAGCTGATAAGATTGGAGAATCCCTCAAATCAACAAATGGAAATTTTCTAGCCTTCGCTGTGATGTAAAAATATTTTCATTGACATTTAACTCTATTTGGATAGCACTATCCAACCCCCACACCAGATTCCAGATATTTTGATTACCACCGAATCTTCCATAAACATTGAACAAAAAATTTTACATTCTCATCAATCCAGTATCAAATAGATAACCCAAACTAGGAAGAAAAATAAGATAATCTGTCGAACCCACTGTAGAACAAAAATCTACCCCGTGTCATCATCATCCCCCAATGAATTATAAATAAACCAAAAACTAGTACAATGAGAACAAAAAAAATACCCCATCGAACAAAAATAAATTGATCAACCACTGATATGTAGAAAAAAAATCAATGAAATATATAGGATGAAATCCGAAGAACCAAATCAAGCATTGAACGGTTCATAACATGAAAACTGGAGGACACTGAACCACAACTCGCAAAACATAACTTCAAAGTGGAAGAAAATCGGGAGCCTTCCATGAAGGAGAAAACAGACCGAGGTAGTGCCTTGAGACCTATAAACCCCCAAATTGTGAGACCCAAATAATTTTTAAACCACTAGTCCAAATCTGACATGGAGAAGAACTAGGAAACTTGAGGGCAGATATATGGGAAGAGCGTATGAGGTAATAAAAAATAGACAACCAACATAGGGACCCTCAGAGCTCCTAAAATAACGATGATGACTTTAATGAAAACGGGAGCACAAAGAAGCCATATTGGAGGAAGAGAGATACCAAGGGGCAATAAGAGGAGTGGAATGGAAGAATAAGAATAATGACAGTGCTCATAAACACCATCGACTATGAATAAAAGATTTTTGTGATAAAATTTGTTTCATTTCATTTCAAAAGTGTATCAAATAATATGAAATAATGAGTAGACTGATTGATAAATAAATTTATTATCCATTAATAATTACAAAAGAATTTTTAGGATTATCATAAAAATCACTCCATTAGAGTTATATTTATTGAACATATAATCAAAAATTAAACCATGATCACAAAAATATCCTTCTTAAATCTTTTTTTTCTTCAATGTATGAAAAAACACCTCACTTCAAAGAATCATTCCATGTAGGTGAAACGAGGAAATTAAATGACACAATATTAAAATAATAAAAAAATATTTAGACCTTGAAAATAAATGATGTTACAAATAAAAAAATTGAATTTGAAGCTAAAATTATAAATATGTTGACTAATATCCCATTATATACACTTATAAAAAATTAACATTTATTTTTAAAATGAAAAATTAAAACACAAATAAGAAAAGATTATCTGGAAACCCCTTGAGATGTGGAATAGAATATTGATAACAATGAATGGACATAATCATTGGAAATTGAATTCATGGGGAAATATTAAAAAAAACTGTTTTTCACATTTTTGTAAAAAATATAAAAAAATAAAAACATTAAAAATGTTTCAAACATTTCTTTTAAGAGATTTTTAAATAAATTAAAAGGAAACAGAAAATATTATTTTAAAATAATTTAATGGAATATAAGAAGAATCAGGACAGAATATAATGACTACGGAAATGGGGGAGAATGATCCACTAGAATGGATGAAAATTATTCCTAACAAAACAATATCATTATAGATAATTAAATGTATCAAATAATAATATTTTTATGTAAATATGTAGTTTCCCTAGATAGTAAGTTATTATTCTAAATATAATAGTGAAATGAAATAATAAAAGATTCTTAAATGTGTTTAGTTGATATCTGTATTTCATGTATTATTTTTTGTGAAATTCAATTCATAAAGATTATTAATTATCAAATTTTTTCCCAATTAATTATTTTTATATTATATTTTTTTGTAATAAATGTTTTAAATTATTTTCAATAAATCATATACATATAGTCTGAATGGAATTTTAATAGTGTAAATTAATTTTTTTTAGGTACAGAAAGGGTGGAATTTATTTAGGAAAAGATGGTACACATGGTAAATGACATAAAATAAGAGTGTATAGAAGGAGTCTCACTTGAGTCACTGTCATGTGGGTATTTACGAGAACTATAGAAATATGAAAACTATTGCTGCTGGGTAGGAGGGTATACACAAGATGGTCTAGGGTATCTTATCTAAGACATTGATACAACTTCTCGTTATAAAAGGAAGCATTGAACCGATGAATCATTATATGTGGGATATGAAAACAAAGAAGGTAATATGTCCATAAAAATACAATATCATTATGGTGATGAAATCATATTGTATTTATCACAAGAAAACCTCCATATTTTTGGTTTTTTATTTCTTTTTATGCCACATACCTAAGAACATGGACAATGTGGTTTATCTTGATCTAACCACTAGGAAGTCTAAAATGAACTTGAACAACGTTGGCATGATCAATTGATTTGAATCAGAACATCATGAATGAAGAAGGATACAATCAATTCAAGAAGGAAACATAGGTGAATTAATAGTGATTTAAAAAATAATTTGATGGGGAATACAAATTATTGATGAATATGAGGTTCATGTCATAGTGCATGAGGTTATTCCAGAATAAAGGGATGCATAAGCATGAATAGATTTTTGAATTCATAAAAAATTAAAATCCATTGTGATTCAAGTTGAATGATAAAGGATGACATGGATGATGGGTAGTGGATTTGGGATTTGATGAGAACCCATCATGATGTGAATGGGATAGTGTGTACCATGGGAATGAAGATAGTGGAGAATCATGTTTTTATTGTCCTTAATGTCCTAAAAAAATCTATTTTTTAAAATATATAAGCATTTCATTACAAAAAAAATTGGAGAATATTCTGGTTCATTCCCTGAAGAAAATGTATACAGTGTGAAAAGTGATATTCCAAATGTTTAAATATACATAAAATATTTCGTTCCAGAAGCTAAATCAACGATGTTATGAAATATTCAGACATTTAAAAAAATATGATAAAAAGTTCATTTTAACAGCATTTTACAGTCTGATTTTTAATCTTTTTATATGAAATTGATCTGTCAATTTCGAAAACCAATTCCCTTGCATGATGTCGAATATTTGTTCAAGTGAATTTTATGAATATAGATTTTCTACTTATTAGTGGAGTGATAGTGAATATTGAGTAATTATAGATATGATTAGTGGATAAGGGATACATAAGGGGATACAAATAATGAAATCTTTAGATTATATTATCTATAAATGGAGGAGGGGGTTGAATATGTAATAGTTATTTGGATAATATTAGATAATCATACATTGGATAAGGATCAGGATTTATATGGAGTGTTATTATAGGAGTGGTGATTTTTTAAGGTTTTATTTATTTATTTTTCATTCCCTCAATGATAGCATGAAGGGGTGAGTGTCTTTAGTATCCATATATAGTGAAGGGGGGTTTTGTAGTGAGTATTTTTTTTATGATTGATACTGGTTGGGATTTTGTGTTTTCACTTTATTTTTTTATCATGTTCATTTTTATTTTAAATTACCATTGTAAAAGGTTGAGTGATTGGGCTTTAATATATTATCCAGAAACTGTAATTCATGTGTACACATTGTGTGGTTTAGAGTAATTTTTCATAAATAGGGTTTTGGGTAACCTATTCCATTGATTAATCTAAGTAATTAACCATGGAAAATGAGGGGTTCTTAGAATAGAGATTGATTACAAATATGAAGACATTACTTTTGAGACTGACTTGGGATTGTTCAATTTCCATAAGGGGTGAATCATGGGTGAATAAATTTTTTACCATCATGGTTAAATTAATTTATTCATTCCTATATGTTTATTGAACAACTTTTATTGGTCAGAATTTATGGATCATTAAAAATTCACCCTCACAACTTCTACAAAATTCTATAAATATAATGTAAATTAAGCAACACACATGGATTTTTACACATTTTAGGACCAATGTGAGAACCTAATACTTCCCGTGTTGACTCCCATGAATTTTAAATTTTAGACTAATATTTCAACAATATGTTATATGTGTTGTGTAGAGGAATCAACTATGTCCCAAATAATTTACTATATTACACAAGTGAAGGATATTTATACTACATACCAAAGAACTTCTAACTAAAAATTATATATATATATATATATATATATATATTCCTCTTGGTAGGAATTTTCTACTTATTTATGTTGGAAACACCTATCTTCAATAATTATCCTCGGAACTCCACATGTATGGAACATATACTACTTATTGATCTTATCCTATATGTTTTATGCTCGTCACCTATATCCTCCTTTCGGTAGATTGAACTACAAGAGATATCAATTCCTTTAAGATTAATGTCCACAAAATCCAAAAGTTGTTTCTTGATAACATTCATTCATTCATATGAGTATTCTAGATTTAGATAACTCACTTAGTTATTCAAATCATTAATTTTAGTCTTCTCAAACATAGAAACTTCGGATATAATGAAAGAAGTGGTTTTTTGACTACGTATTCTCTTTGGTAATCCGAATCTCTGTCTGATTATTATATATTTTATCACAATTTTTATAACACCATTATATAGTAAGTATTAATAAGATAGATATGGAGAATATACAAGCTTCAATTTTACATACTCACATTCTCTACTCATGAGTTGACCATGTTTACAATATTATTAAGTTATAAGAAATTGAATCCATCAAATATCCCATTAAAATTGGCATCAACCATGTTAAACTGATCAATGGTCATTGGATTAAATAACAACTATTTCTTCCATGAATATATCACATTTAATATCCAACTTAATATCATTTGAATATATTACTTTACAATAATTCAATGTCTTACTAGATTCATTTGTAAAATAATTTTTTATAGAATTCAATTAGCTCCTTCTATTTATAACTTTTCCTCAGTAAAATATTTTGAATCCGTTAGTATATGAAACATTCTACAGCCCTATTAATGTGATTTTGGTGGTCTCCATCTAATGAATCGTCATTCAGTTTGAACTCATCTTATAGATAATTCAACCAATCAACTAAATTTCAGCCTCCATCTTTCGATATTAACCCATATTATTTACACTGAAATAATCATCCAATCATCATATAGTATGTTTCACATATTATATAGCATGAGATATATTATGGTTTCAAACATCTATTTTTCCTCATATCCTTAATTTTGATTAGTCACATACACATTAATTACATATGATACATTATATTCTCATCAACCATGTTTTTTCATTATAAATTATTATCTTTATTTATATTTGGTTGACCTTCAGTCCGCATAGATTCGGCCTTTAGTATAAACCATCCTAATTTATTCATTCATTCAACCTAATCATTTGATCAAATCATCTATAATCAGAACTGATATTCCTCTAATATTATTTTATTATGTTGAGTGAATAATATAATACAATCTAAAATATTTTTTCTAAATCCATGAATGGTATGATATTATTATCTTATGATTATACAATCTTTTTATATTATTCTAAACCAAATAAAATGTTTTATTTAGAGAAATCATAACAATCACTGAGAGATATTCTTCTAGAATTCCCTTTTGGACTATTAAACACTTCCTTTGTTCAAGTTTCTCATGATACTCTATACAATAATCAACCATAGATCAAGAGAAATATTATGTATAGTGTATCTTCCTATAGTTTTACAATTTTTTCCACTTCCATATTTACTATCAAAACTCTCTTTGCATTCTAAAATAATGAATCATATTACCATTATCAATTCTATAGTGTAGTTTTTTCTACTAATCATCCTAGTTTCTTCATTCTTCACATACTACCTTATGATTCTTTTATTTATGTGTACACCTTTTTTAGTAGATATTATTAAAAAATATAAAAAAACTTTATCAGGTTTTTCAATCATACCATCTACTATATACATCATTCAGTGGGTTTTTATAATTTCCAATTATGTTGGGACATCAGTCTTCTCAGTCACGATATTTATGAAAATTATTCCTTTTGAGGTTGATAGTGCTACTTCATCCGTAAACACATTTTGTGAATTTAATAAATATTCATTTCATAATAGGATGATTAAAATAGTTTTTTTTTTGTATAAACATTTCCAGTAATTTCTACATACTTTTGAAACACTAGATCAACTCATCTTCATTTCCTGTAATCAGATTCTTAATATTGATCTTAATTATATGGTGTTACTTCTTCCATTGGTTCTACATTCATTAATATTTGTTTCATTGGAATTACTCAAGAAAATTTATGGGAACCTTTTCCTTCAAATAAGTGAATTAAATTGTCACAAAATATTGAAAACAAATACAATATATCTTCATCATCTTCCAATGGATACTTCATCTTAGACAAAATTCTGAAAATAATTTGGAATTAATTACTTACAATTTCTCATCATTAATATATAAAATTAGATCAAATTTTTTTTGTACATATTCATTTTCGTTGTATTTATACATTCGCTGCATGAACTCAGATATTCTTCTCAGGTATCTTTTCCTTTTCCTTGTGTTTTTTAGGAAAAGAGGAGTTTCTGGAAATTTCTTGACTACACACTGTGTACTAATTTGTACACACTATGTACTTAGTTGCCACACGTATCTGTGTGCTTGCCATGTAACAGCCTAGCACACAGACGTGTGTGGTGTCATGGAGGCCGCCTAAATCGAGGCCTGGTAAGGGAATGTACGCGCCATGTACTTAAATTTTTTTATCATTAAACGGATCGAGGTCGTGTCTTGTCAACAAAAATGTCTTCTTCTTCGAATGATGTTCCCAAGAGTTAATAAGACCACCATATCTTCATAGAGCCCTAGATTCTCCTTCAGTTCTTTGAATCAACCATCATCTACTGCATTTGGATCGCCAGAGAAAGCTATTTCTTTTTCCAGAGCATCGTTTCTTGATTCCTCATCATTCTAGAGTTGTCCTCAATTGATAATTATTAGTGATTTTGTAGATCTATGGTGTTCATGGGAGTTTTAAGGTCTGAGGTTCACGTATAATGATCCTACAACCCCAAGGTTGGTGGTTTGTTCCTTTCCGTAGATAGCCTTTGAGTTTTATGGGCAAATGTTCCTAATATCCTTGAATGGGGAATTGTGTGTTTACAGTTTTAACCCCATTATTGTCTTCTAGGATTAATATGATTTATTAGAGTTCAATTGAATGTGAACATGGATAATTTCTATGCTATTGATGTGTTTTCCCATTATTGTATTGTTTAGGACCGTTTGGCCTTGCTTAGCCTGTTAGGATTATTTCTTTTCATTCCTAGTGTAGATAGGTTGGCATGATATTATTTATCTAAAATTTTATGATATGTTGTATATTGGATAGACAAGTAGTTCTTGAGGTTTACTTTGGTTTCCATGTATTATTGTACACGTTTGACTCACATAGGGCTGTGTGATCCTGGTGTAGTAGAACATATGGGAAATGAACGATGAGGGTTTCTCCAGAGTGTCTGTTTAATTATTTATGATGAAATATCATAGGAGGGATGGATGTAAGTGCATCATTAGAGTGTTTTTAGTTCGTCTATGTGGGAAACATGGGGAATTGGAAGTTGAGTTATTCCAAAAAGCGCCTTTTATTTACTAATATGAGACTATAGGGGGAATTGATTTTGAGTGCTCCCTTAGAGAGTTTGTGCTAAAGATGAACTAGAGTGGTTAGACTATGTATACTTCCTAAAGGGTTTCTGGTGTTGTTTGGTAGAATTACGGGGTTAGACTATGAGTAATTCCAAGAGGGTTACCTTCTTTGATTAACTTATTATATGATGTATAAAAATGAATGCATTTGAAACTGAAGGATTGTTTGCTATTGAGTAATTACTTATTTACTGCTTCTGTTTTCTTATTGCATACCATATATATTCCCGGAATCATTGGCACAGATCATTGGGTGGTTTCCTACTGGGATTAGACTCACACCCCATTGGGGTCATGATTTTGGGCCTAAACAGATTATATTACTGCAGGTCTAGATAAGGGAAAGTGACCTTTTACTTCAGGTACTTCACTATTTTGGAGATGGAGAGAGGGGAACCAAGAAGAGGCTAGGTATGCTGTGGGAGTTTATCATTTTTTCTATTGTACATTGGTTTAGTACTCTATTCCAAAATTGTGAGTTTTTTGGATGCTTTCTTAGATATATGTATCATTCATCATTTATATATGTGCTCGAGTTATTTATTTCTCCAGTCGTCCATTGTTTACTGTTGTCTGGTATTATATTTCTTCTGCTATTGTTGTATATTTTACTTCCTCTAAGTTACTCTACCAATGAGGTAATTGTTTCCCCACTATCGAACCCTAGTCCCTAACTCCTATTTGGAAGCATGTGGTGTTTGGGGAAATGCGTTTGAGCCATGTGACGAACGGGGTACGGGGCGCCTCTAGGTGGATTCCCGAACCAGGACATTACAAAGTGGTATCAGAGGGATTATTTCTTCTTGACATATTGTTTGGAGCCTATAGATAGGGATATGACTGAATAGGTACTTGCTAATAAGCTATTCCGGGATTATCTTACCCGTGTACACTGAAAATCCAATCTACCTTGTATATTGTGATTGTTATTGTTTTGGAATTTTGAAATTGATTTTATTTCACCGTTGGTTGATTCACATACTTCATTTTTTTAATGTTCTTCTAATTAAGGTTCTATTTTTGTTGCATCCTGATGAGATGAGGGTATTCCATCTCAGGCATCATATAGTCACTTTCTAGAAAACCCATGTCATGCATTCTTTCCATGCCATTTAGGGTGTATTTGTGACTGCATGTCAATGTGATTGATGTTGTGATAGATTTGAATTTTGTTGTGATATATGCCTTGATAAAATACCATCTCTTTGATAGGGTATTGGTTTGAATAAGGTTTTGTTTTAATAGACGCCAATCATCATTTCTTGAGGTGTTATGAGCCCTCATGTTTCAGCATTTGGTGGATCGTTACCTTGATTTTCCCTATTTATAACATGTATAAGATGTCAATCTTTGATTGGTGTGGATTATGGGCCCTCATGGATCGGAATTTGGAACATTAATGTTATTATATATGTTTTATTTACTTTTGGAGTATTTTCAAAGGCTTATTGTCCGGATAACCCAAGAATACTCGACGTATATTATTGAAGTCATGTCGTGTGTCCTTCTGTATGGGAAGGAATTGTTTTTCTTAAGTACATTCCATATACTGTATGTAAAAACTGTTTAGTCTCTTAGCATGTCACTGACTGTGTTGGTAGAGACATGGGGTTGTGAAAATATTGATGGAACACACTGTGTACCGTATGTACATGCTTTGTGGTGTAGACCATGTGTCCACCCGTGTCACTGACAACACGGATGGATAAAAATTAAGAGATACATGTCGTGTCAAGCATGAACATGCCATATAGTGTAACCTGAGTATCGAGCCATGTAATTAACAAAACGGGTCGGTGAAATAATTCTAGTACACGCCATGTCTTGAAGAAACACGTTGTTTAGAGTCAACCGTGTAACCGACCGTGTCACTAACAACATAGGTCAGTGATGTTTTTCTATTACACGTCGGTTTTTGGAACTAACATAGCATGTATTCATGTTCTAGGAGCCCATGTGGGTTAGTCGTGCAGAAGCACTGATGCAGATAAATAGGATATGAGTACACTCTGTGTGTTAGGACAACCTACCATGTGTTTGGGGTTTTACATGACATGGGTTGGCAGGAGTACACGCACATGTGATGGATTAAAGGAACACTCTGTGTAGTGATAATACATGTCGTGTAATAATGTTTTGAAAAACTTGAATTCTTTCTTTCACATGATCCCTTCTTATAATTTTAGTATTCATTCCTTCATAATCATGATCTAAAGTGTGTACTTGACCTTGAAAATTCATGATACTGAGACGATGTACGATTTTCTGCCAGTTATTGGGAAGTGATCAGACACCAGACATGGTTGATCAAGGAATACCAGATGATCCTCGTATTATTCCAGTCCTAGAACCTGCCATCATTCTAGACATAGGTTCTGACACACAGTTCTGAGAGGGCTTCATGAGGTTCATGCAGACCTTCCGAGGTTTACTACATCCTGCCCCATCTATGGTATAGTTGACATGGGTTTTTTAGTAGTCACATCCTCCGACCTTAATAAGAGGAGGAAGACCTTAGGCTGAATAATCATTGTTAGAAGACATGTTTTCTATCATCGAGCATCTGGAGATCCATCTAGAGAGGTGGTTGAATCTTTCTACGTATATGCTTGAGATTGATCAATGAGATGGTAGGATGTCATCTCACTGGCGGGACACCACAAGGTCATGGCATGGGATGAGTTGTAGCATTCCTTCTACGAATACTTCTACTTGGAGACATTTAGGGCCGATCGAGCCCAAGATTTCATGAGTTGGGAGAAAGGTACTTTTTCTGTCATAGAGTAATTTTCTCTCTTTACAGAGCTACGATGCTTCCCACCCATCCTGGGAGGTGATGAGTTATTTATGGCTAGGAAGTTTCCGGATGGTCTTAGGCATGACATCTGATCTCAGGTGAAAATCATTAGGTTCACTTCCATCATTTATATAGTCAACTAGGTGCTGATCATAGAGCACAATCTGTGGGATTATGGAGTTGTGATCCCAGTTTGATCGAAATACATAGTTAGTATCCCTTCTACTGATGGCAGGAAGTCTCACATTGTTTCTTCTCACAAGGATCTGAGGAGGCAAGAGACATCTTCAGGTAGCCAGGTGGTGTGCTACCATTGTAGGATGAGTAGGAATATGAGACCATGTTTCCAAAGAGACCCATTGGAGTGCAGATCATGTGGAAAGATGGGTCATATTTAGCGCTTCTGTCAGATCTTCTCCCCGGAAGATGGTGACATGGGTTCTTCTATGACTCCTCATTCGGGAGTATCACCACCAGTTTCACTCCAATCTAGAAACTGGAGTTCTTCCTGCCGTTCAGGCTGAGGTGGAGGTCACGACTGTGGTAGTCAGTCACCCCACTATCAGCCACAACAAGGTGGATCTGCTGAGGGTGGACAGGTAGGGTCACAAGGTCGCGATGTTGGTCAGACATTTAGTGGAGCAGACCCTTCAAGAGTAGGATTCCAGAACCTCTATAGTTTGATGTACGATTCTAGTTTCCTTGTTTCTAGCTTATGATGTTTTCGATTCTGGGGATTCCAATAGCATTATATCTATTGTTGTTGTAGAGAGCCTTGGGCAATGTATCTCTTCTTCTACTAATATATTGACATTAGGAACTCCGTTGGGTAGTTTATGTCAGTTCAAGGAGTTCCCTCTTGATATTGGTGGGTGTCACTTCTTATGGGGCCTCTATGTCGTAGAGATGACTTCTTATTAAATCATTCATAGAATGGACCAGTTAGTACCCTTATAAAAATATGTTGATTGCTATCACCATAGGGTGAGTTTCACATCGCCAAAGGGTAGATCCTTTGTACAAAAAATAAAATGGGATGTCCAGGTGAGAAGAGTTGGACCAGATCATCATTGGTTGGGAGGATTTAAAACCTAGATTGAAAATCTATATTTGGATGACTAGGGGACTTCATATATGGAATTTCCTCTAGGGGTGGATCGTTTTAGGGATGTATTTCTAGAGTACCATTCGGGTTTTCCTCTAGAGTGAGAGGTATAATTTTATATTTATCTTGTTCCAAGAGCAGAATCGGTGTCCATTCCTTCTTATAGGATGGCTACACCAGAGTTACAAGAGCTCAAGATGAAGTTGGAGGAGTTTTAGGAAAAGGGTTTCATATGACCTGGTACTTATCCTTGGGGTTCGACATTCCTTTTTGCGAAGAAGGTGGATTGTACCCTCATAATTTTTTTGGATTATAAAAAGTTGAATGAGTTGGTGGTCCAGAACCGATATACCTTTCTGAGGATTAAAGAACTCTTGGATCAACTTCAAGTAGCCTAAGTGTTTTTGAAGATTGACATGGGATTCGGTAACCATCAGTTGCACGTTATACCATATGATATAACTTTTATAGCCTTCTGGTGTCGGTATGGTCTATACGAGTATGTGATTATGCCATTCGGTCTCATGAATGCACCTGCAGTCATCATGGAACTAATGACTTGAGTGATCCATCCATACATGGATTCATTCATGGTGGTCCTTGTGGATGATATATTGGTCTAATCTCACACTCTACACGACCATGCTACCCATCTTGAGATCATTTTGAGTACACTAAGAGGGAATCATTTATATGTCAAGATCTCTAAATGCTACTTTTGGATGGACCAGATCCACTTCTTTGGTCATGAAATCTTAGAGAAAGGAGAATTAGTATACCCATAGAATGAGAGAGCAGTAGTTTCATGGGACCAGCAGAAAAACGTCTATGAGGTATCAGGTTTTCTAGGATAGGCTGGTTACTAAAATGATTCATATAGCACGTTTCATGCTTAGCCACACCACTGACGTGTCTGTCTAAGAAGGGTGAAAAGTTCTTGTGGTCAGATTCTTGTGAGTCAGACTTTCAAGAGACTAAAGGGAGGTTGACTTCAGCACTGATATTAGTATTTCTAGAGCCAGGAACGAGCTATACTATATACTATGATGCATCAGCTATCGGGTTGGGAGCTGTTCTTATACAGGGAGAAGGAGTCGTTGCGTATGGGTCTCAATAGTTGAGGCCACATGAGAGAAACTACCCAAAGAATGATCTCATGATGGCTATAGTTTTTATTCATTACAATATTGGATACATTATTTTTTGGGATATAATTTTTTGTTTTTCACCGACCACAGAAGTCTCAAGTATATATTCAATCAACATGACCTAAATTTGAGACAGCGAAGGAGGATTGAGTTCCTTAAATCCTTTGAATTTGAGCATGCCTATATGCCTGGGACAGGAAACGAAGTGGCTGTTGCACTGAGCAGGAGAACTCATATACATGCAGTTCAGGTGGCCAGTAGTGACTGGCTACTTATGGCTCTATTTTCTAAGATGCATTTGGATTTTCATGACAGACAAGGGAAGAAATTTCTTTCTTATCTATATGTTACCTCTAATCTTCTTGATCGAGTGTGGATCAGGCACCTATCAGATTTCGAATGCCTAGTACTATGGGATAGTGTGTTAGGAGAGGACCCAATTCCTGGATGGACTATAGGGATGAATGAGATATTGCGTTTTCATGGGCGTGTATGGGTGGCAGCCGACATATACGAGGAACTGATGTGGGACTTTCCTTCCTAATTTTGGGTAGTTCATCCGGGTGTCACCATGGTGTATCGAGATCTACACTTCCAGTATTGTTAGCCAGGTATAAAGGTAAATGTTACTGGTTTGGTCATACAATGTTCTACCTGTCAGTAGGTGAAGGTGGAGCATCTGCGACCCGCTGAGATTTTTCAACAGTTATCAATTCTAGAGTGGAAGTGGAATGATGTCGTGATAAATTTCGTAAAACGGTTTTCCAATATCTCTTTAAGTGAGTGATGTATTTTGGGTTGTCATTGATAGACTCATGGAGGATTCTCACTTATTTCCAATCAAGGATAGCTTCAGTGATGATGAGCTAGAAAGGATGTACATCCGAGTGATTTTACATCTACATGGGGTTCCATGCTCCATTGTTTCAGATTGGGATGTATGTTTTACTTCATGGGTCTAATAGAGGCTACAGAAGGATTTGGGAAAACATGTTATCTTGAGTACAACGTATCATCCCCAGATAGATTTCCAGTCCGTTCGTTTGATTTAGGAGCTTGAGGACATTTTCTGAGCAAGCATCCTATATTTTTGAGGTTCGGGGGAGAAGCACAAAACTCTTGTTGAGTTTGATTACAATAATAGTTTTTAAGAAACTATTCAGATGCATCCTTATGTGGCTTGGTATGGTAGGCCATGTCGATCACCCTTTTGCTATATAGTAGCAAGATAGCAGCTATGCTGGGACCTCGTCTTGTCCAAGATACCATAGAGTAGATAGAGTTGATTCGGAAGAGGATGTATACAACATAGTCTCGACTGAAGTCTTATGTTGATCGATGGAGACGACCTCTAGAGTTTGAGGTTAGAGATCAGGTTTTCCCTCGTGTCACACTGAGGTTGGGACATAGGTGGATTAGGATACAAGGTAAGCTTTGGTCGAGGTATTTCAGGTTGTTTGATGTTTTGGAGGGATTTGGTCCGGTTACCTATCATTTTCCATTACCTCAGAGGTACCGGGCTATGAATGATGTCTTCCACGTTTCTCAGCTTTGACGTTACTTCTCTGACATGTCTCATGTCTTCCAACATGAGGATGTTCTGTTAGAGGTTGACACATCATTCTAGAAGCATCCTATCTAGATTGTAGATCGCAGTGCAATGGTTCTTCGTGGCCGGTCTGTTCCTTTGGTAAGAGTGTTATGGAAGCATGTGCAAGTACAGGATGAGACCTGGGAGAGGGAGACCGATATACGATCATAGTGGTCAGAGCTGTTTGGGGATTCTTCTTCTACACCTTGATAAGGGAAATTCAGGGATGATGTTCTCTAAGGGGGGATGTTTGTAAGAACCTAGATCTTATTTTAAAGTATTTTTTAATTTTTCTTGTTTTTATGAGGAAAAGAGAAGTTTTTAAAAGTTTCATGATTACATGTCGTGTACTTATATGTAAACGTAGTGTACTCAGTTTCTGCACATAGATGTTTGTTGGCTATGTATTTTCCAATCACACAGCCATGTGTGGTGACCTGGAGGCCACCTAATGAGGGCCATGGTATGTGAAAGTGCACATCGTGTACGTATAAAGTACACACCATGCACTTTTTTCATTAAGTAGACTAGGGTCATGTCTTATCGACAGAAATGTCTTCTTCTTTGGCTGACATGTCTGAGAGCCAATGAGACCTCTAGATCATTATAGAGCCCCCAATTTGTCGACTTTTTTATGAATAGACCGATGTCAATTGCATTGGGATCGCCATTGTAATATCTTCCTTCTACTAGAGCTTTGTTTCCTGATTCCTCCTATTTCAAGAGTTATCCTCAGATGAGCGATTTTATCATTTTTTCAATCTATGTTGTTCATGGGTGATTCAAGGCTTGTGGTTCACGTATAAAAATCCTACAACACCGAGGTAGGTGGTTTGTGCCATTCCATAGATATCCTTTGACTTATATGTGAGAAACTTCCCAATACCCTTGAACGGGGTATTGTGTGTTTACGGTTTTATCCCTGTTATTGCCTAATATGCTTTATATTCTTGAGTTGAGGTCAATTGAATGTGACTAGGGTTAATTTTTATGTTATGGTTGTGTTTTCCCATGATTATATTTTTTAGGACCGGTTGTTCTTGAATATCATGTTAGGCTGCTTTCTTTCCATTCCTAGTGATGATAGGATGGAGTGATATTATTTATCTAAAATGATATGATATTTTGTAGATTTTTAATCAAATTAGTTATTGAGGTTTAATTTGGATTCCATGTATTGTTGTTCATGATTGTCTTACACAGGGATGTGGGAACCTGATTTAGTAGACCATAGGGGAAATGGATGCTGATGGCTTCTCCAGAGTGTCTGTTTAATTCTTTACGATGCAATATCATAGCAGGAATGAACGTAAGTGCTTAATTAGAGTGCTTTTAGTTCCTCAATGGGGGCCACAAAGGGAATTGGACATCGTGTGATTCCCAGAGCACATTTTAGTTACCGATACGAGATTATGTGGGGAATTGACGATATGTGCTTCCTCAAAGAGTCTGTGCTAAAGCTGAACCAGAGGGGTTAGACTGTTTTTACTTCCTAGTGGGTTGCTTCTGTTGTTTGGTAGAACTAGGGGGTTAGACTATGAGTACTTCCTAGAGGGTTACCTTCTCTGAGTATCTATTTATTTGATTTATGATATTGAATGCATTTTAAACTGAAGGATTGTTTGCTTTTGAGTTCTTCTTTGTTTTTTTGATTATATTTTTTATTGCCATCCATATATATTCACTAACTGTTAGGCACAAATCCTTGGGTGGTTTCCTACTAGGATTTGTCTCACACCCTATTTGGTTCATGGTTTTTGGACCAATTAGATTATATTTCTGTAGATCTAGATAAGGGTAAGAGCCCTTCTACTTTAGGTGCTTGACTGAATTGGAGTTGGAGAGAATGGGACCAAGCTGAGTCATGCGATGCTGCTAGAGTTTATCTTTTTTTTTGTACTTTGGTTTAGTACATTATTACAGCATTGTTACTTGTTTGTACTCTTTCTAGGACATATGTATCATGCATCATTTATATATGTGCTCTAGTTATTTATTTCTCTAGTCTTCCGTTATTTACTATTGTATGATATTATATTAATTTCACTATTGTTGTCTATTTCACATATGCCATATTACTCTACCAATGAGGGAATATATTCCTCACTATCACATCTAAGGCCATCACTGATTTTTTGAAGCCTCTATCATTCGGGGAAATGCGCTTTAGTCCATGTGACCAACCGGGTATGGGGCGCCCTAGGAGGCTTCCCGAATCGGGATGTTACATTCAACTTTACATTTTTCTCATTTTTAATCATTATAAATCATAAATAATATATTCCCTAAAGGTTAAACATATGAGAGATCATAATATATGATACAACTATTTTTAGATAGTAGCTTAAATTTTAAGATTTATTAATCGATTCTCTCATAGGATGCAGTGAAACCCTTTGGGTGACTATGTTTTTTGTGCCATTTTTTAGATAATAGATAATAAGGAAGTAATAAAATATTGATGTATCTTATCACATTTAGTTATTATTTTTATCCATTACCTTTGTTCTTTTCATGGTGTGATTATTTAGTAATATTATCGATGCACAAATTATCTACGATCGGGAAAAAAATAAGAGTTTTATTAAAATCATTATATATGAAAGTTACTATGAAATAAAATGCATTTCAATAAATAAGAACACATTTCTTGATTTGAATAAAACCATGGTGTTAACCATGGAATTAAATTAATATATATAGGGATAGATCTCTAATGATGTATGGAAGACCCTCATGTGTCTGGGTTAAATGAAGAATTATAGTGCCACATGTCTCTATAAACCACTTAGAGATAAATATAGAAATCATCCAAATGATAAAAATTTTAATTTATATCTTTGGGTTACAATATTAATATCTAAACACTCACCTTGTGTGTTTCCTTGATATTTATGACAAATTAATATTGAATAATATCTCTACTGATGTGGTATAGGTGAGGGGAACTATATTTTCATTAAAAGATAAATAATGATTGTTGATTCAAAAAATTTCCCCATATTCCATTACCAAATAGGATACATGGGTATGAAAATTACTAAATCACATTTCCGTCCATTTTAATTAATGTAAATTCATGTATAAATTTTAAATTTTTAAAAATTCGATGATAACTAAATTTATAATTAATGGGTGACATTTACATTGATGATTGGTAAATATCGACAACATGGCATTTAGACATCATTATTGAAACCAAAATTTTATAAGGGTATATCTCAGGGTAATCATTCAATACTATATGAAACAAGAGCAGGTTTAAAAATGAAAAAACCATAGAGGAAGGATACAAATTTTTGGATGAAATATCATGAACTAGTTACTAATAGAAAAATGAAGGAGCAAAGAAGAGATGATTCCAAAAGAAAGAAAAAAATTGATGCATGGTAGTATAAATAAAGGGCATGATGAAGAATGTGGAAAAAATGATTAAAATTAACATACCATAATGTCTTTATGTTGAATATGAAAAAAATCTATATTATAATCATTACAACAGTTTTTATGGGTGGAATCTAAAAGAAAAACCAATTTATGGATTCCAACAAAGACACATGGGGTTCTAATAAAAGAAACATGGGTTGTCACTTCAAATAAAAATTATTAACTTGGAGGAGATGTTTTCAACATTAATAACAACCACTAGAGATTCCATTAAAGAAAAAAAATATTGATTCAAAGGATCAAAGATTGGACATCAAAAAACTGGAATTATTGGTTTGATAAATTTCCATAAAACTAAATATTAGGCCATGGGGAATACTATTAGGTGACAAAAAGGTCAACCCATGTGTATAACTAAAGGATTTCACCCTAAGGAGTGATTAAACCAAAATAGAAATTTCTGAAGAAAAGATATATTAGTATGAAATTTAAATAGAAAATTAAAAATAATAAAAATATGAAATGAATAAAAAATTTATAGATAATTATAAGATGAATCCCTAAAACCCAATGAAACACTACTAACATCAATAGATAGGATTAATCAAGAGGGTAATGATTAAAATTCTATTAATTTTTTAGAAATATTCATGAAAATACATATTGATACCCCTTTGTTAAAGCTTATTAATGCAGCACACATAATCAAAAATCATGAATGATTAATTTTCTAAAGGGAATAGTCTTGTGGATATGGGTATACTACCACTCATAGTATAGTTATAAACTATTGTGTCAATGTGTTTTCTAATGAAATAAAAAATACCTAAGTAGCTTTTCAATTCCTATTAATATTGGATTTTATGAGATCTAAAATTATTCTTTTGATATAAGAAAAAGTGTCAACATCTTATTATTCAAAAATTTTAATGTCTTTAGATTGGAATTGAGGAATAAAAAAACATTATATCATTCATTGGAAGATAAAATTATGAGACATCAATGTAGTAGGATTGACTAAATTTTAGAAAAAGTGGATATGTCCAATATGTGGGTTAACATCCTCATGCTTGAACTAGATAAAGAAATGAAACCCCTTATCTTAGTAAACTGATTATAATATATGGATATAGACATAATATATGTTAATTTATGGATTTACCATTATGTTTTTGTAGAGATAATTTAAAATTTAATCCTCAATAGTCTATAAAAAATTATAATGTACAAGATGATGATTTAGAAGAGTAATGTATGATGTAAACATAGAATTTTCCTTCCATTTATGAATGTAATGATATAGATAACATTAAGAGGAAAATTATGAGAAATATAGAAACCCTCTCATTTCATAAATTAACATTACATGATTATTTTGGAACACTTTATTTACTACACAAATAGAAACCCAAGGACATTATTTTTGAGTGTTGTTAGAATCATGGAAACATATAAAATGGTACATAAGTGAGCTACACGATCTCATTCAAGGTTATTCATGACTATAAAACTTTTTATATAAATCATAAATAATACATATCATCATAACATAGGAAATGAAAAATAAAAATGGGTGACATCAGATTCTAATTTAGGTTAAAAAGAGAGATATGTAAGAATTTTCATGATTATAACAGTATGATAACACGGTCGTAATAATATAATACCATACCCTATATATTAATGATCATAAAAATGAATCATGGCATTAATATTGTAATTCAATAAGACAATAATCATTAGGGAAACAAGAGAATAATACATTAAAGGATATCATTGGAATATGACATAGAATTGTGGTAGATATATAAGAATATAAAATGATTTCCATATAAGTCAACGATTATTTCCATGGCAATATTAGTAGTATGGAATCACTCCCCATAAGATCTTTGTATTCATAGTTCACTCCAATGACCATCTTATCAGTCAAGGATCACTCTGAAGACTGTCTTAGTAGAAAAATTCCTTTACTGGACCGAGTTAACTCTCCAATCTGAAAAATATAAATATTTACCCAAAGAATTGGAGGGAGATATATCTCCCACTCATATTATAATTAAATTATACACACATGTTCCAAAATATCATAACCATTTATATCATAACCTATGAAATGAAATGGGTATGATAAACTTGTTATCATTTCATAACCTATCTAAAAGGTACAACTTTCATAATATTTTTGTCAGAGAATTACCTATGAAGAGAAATATGTTTAATAATCATATAACCCAATGAAGAGAAACATGTTTCATGAAAATCATGCCATCATAACATAAACCATTCAAATAAATAGATTGAATGGAACCATTGGATTATTTACTAATAAAGTAATGTGTAAAACCAATGTATGTCATCATAGATGGAAAATAATTTGGAAATATCATTGAAAACATTTCTTAATATAGATATCCTTTATTCTACTATAAATGATTTTTAAAATGTAAAACATTTCGAAAAACCATTTTCATTAAAAGTAATATTGAAAAATTATAACGGAATCTTTGAAAACATTAAAGAATTAAAAATTTTATTTCCTTTAAAATGAGCTAAATATATCATTTTAAAATAATTTTTTTAAAAACATTCTTGAATACATTGTTTTTGAATAAAAATGATTTTTGATCGAATGGAAAAATAAGGCCATGTTTTCTTATAAAACTTTTATTAACATTATTAAGTATCGAAGAGTGAAAAAATAGTTCCATTACATGTGGATAATTTGAATTAGTTTAGTAATTGGTAATTAGTGAGTGTTCTTGAGATATATATTATAATATTACATCATAAACAATCCCGAAAATGATGATATTTTTTAAATAAATTTTTTCCACTTTTGTAACATACAATAAAACTACAAATGTAAGAATATATAATTAAAGAAAGTACAAAATATATTTAATGTAATGAAATTGATGATATAAAATTCCAAATGTTAGTATACACACCACACAAAAGAATATATTTTCATAACAAAACATGTGTATCAAATAACAAAAATTGAGAGAAAACTACCTTAATGGTTTGGTAACTTTTAAACTGTAAAACCAAATGAAATAGGGATCATTAAATTAGAATTTAAATACCTATAAATTTAATTATAAGAATCACATAATACATTCATGGGATTTATGTAATGAAAAAAATAAATGAGTGGGGAATAAGGTATAATTCTCATAGATATGAAAGTCAGACGAGAAAACCCTTACCTTATTTATTAACTCTCATCGTAATCATTAAAACCACAAGTATAATGAATATAAGTTTATTATAAATATATAAAAACCCATATTATTATATCTAATTATATATATTATTTTATTATGACATCATATTACCCATTTATTAACAATTTCATGATAATGTAACATATTGGGTAATATCCACTTTGTTTTTTATATAAGTTTTGACTTATTATTCTTGATCCTCATATATAGATCACAATTTAATTATTTTAAAAATTAAAAAAAAATATTAAAAATATAATATATATTTATTATATATATATTTATAATAATATATAAATATTTGATATAGAAAAAGAAATACACTATTCAAGGAGACGGTTAGCGGTATGTGCACATGAACATTGCTTCCATTTTATTATAATTTAGAAATTAATAAAGAAAATGAAAAATATATATATAAATATTTTATAACTAAATTATTATTATTAATTTATATATATTATATAATATTACTGACACCATCCTCAATAAATTACGTGTAATGTGTGAAAAAAATATTATAACATTGAGGAGGCTTTATCTACATGTCCAAAAATGAAGTCATCACATTTACACAGAATGGAAATAATGAAGGTTTGTTCTATTTAATAACTACATAGGTATAATTACATCATAAATATAATAAATAAAATATTTAAATATAAATTAAAAAATTATTTCCAACCTTGAATGTTGTAAATGGATGAATTAGTGACATAGGTTCATGAGGCGGTAGTCCTCCACACACACGAACGATGAGTACATATCAAATTTAAAGGAAGTATGTTTGAGTAACATAAAAAAAATAGAATATTTATGATGCAGTTTTTATTACATAATAATGTAATATGAATAATTTATGGGGTGTAGAATGAAAATAAAATAAAAAAAATCATTTCGAAGGAGGTTACGTCTTATTTAGGTAACTCTCATTCGTTTATACGAAAGGCTTCCTTGGATGAATTTCTACATAAATGGTGGATTACAAGATGAATATAGGTATTATGGGTAGTTATTTTTCGTATGTTTTTTTCGAGAAAAAGTGATTTAGAGGTGTGAATATTTGAGGGGTGAGTGTCCTTTTATGGGGGAGGGGGAGTGAAAATCCTGTAAATATACAAAGATAAACATTATTGAGAGGTCCCCCTCACATTATGTGGCTACAATAATTTTATTTTTTGAATCCGATATGGTAATTGGCCTAAATATGTCCATAAATTATCTTCTGAACTTTTTTCTAGGTTAGTTTTACACTGAATTTAATGTTTAACAACTAAGTAATCTTCTTTTTACCTTAATCATAATAATTAATTTTAATTAGTTTTTATTTTTATGGAAATAAATACATTTAACAAATTATAAATTATAATGATTATAAATAAATAATCATATTTTCAAAATTATAATCAAATATTTTGAGGAAATTAGTTTAAAATTAATCTCGTAGAGATGTCATGATAGTGGGTTTTTAATCAATTTTTTTTAAAACCATGAAATGTTTTCATGTTCAATTTCAAAGTGAAATTTGTTCCAATGCCCTAAATTATATGAATTTATTTATAATTATATATATACAATTTAAAACCAAATTAAAATATAATTTATTAATATAATTAAATTATATTAAAGTTACTTTTTTAATTAAAATTCATTAATTTTCACTATTCATAAAAAATGATGTTTTTTAAAAAAAACCGAAAAATCACCCAAAGATTATTTTTAAATTAAGAATTCAAAATATAATTGTTTTTATCAAATTAAAATGATAATATGTTCCAAAAATAATATTATTATTGTTCAAAGAAGGATAGAAAAAATAGTTCATCTGATAAAATAATATTTTTGAACATATACAGACTTTATGAAAAATTATAAATTATATTATCAATATGTTTTATTTATAAACAACATTACAAATAATATTTAAATGTAGTTCTTAATATTCATATTAAAAAATTTAATGGATATGTTATAACTATATCATTTAAATAATTATAATAATAAAATATTATTTCATAGAAACCCAATGATGTGTGTAACACAAGTAAAGTCGGTGTTCCTTGTAGCACAAGATTTACTTATTGTAGGGTATATAAAATTATTAACATGTTTTATAAATCAATTTAATACCTCAAAAAAATTATTTTATTAAAACAATTCTTAACAAAACTTGAATTTTCTCATTCTAACCATGTTAAAATTAATTTAACCCTTGATATTGTCCATTCTAAAACAAAAATATGTATATTTATTCCTCATAATATCATAATGTTCCCCATTTTCATCCACTAACTAGTGATTTCTAAAAAAACATTAACCAATCTAGTTCTTTTGTTTTTTAGAACATTATCTATACGATCCAAAATTTTATCTTGTTGTTCCTAATAAGAAATATCTCGCTCTAGTAGTATGACCACTTAGTTCAATACACACTATGGGTTAGTTTTATAGTTCCTTCGGAGAGACAAATGGAACACATCATTGGATCGAGAGAGATTCTAAATATGTTCCAAGGGATATGATATTGTCTCAATATGGTTAATAATATCAAACTAACCAATATACCTAGGGCTTAGTTTCCCATTCTTCCCAAATCTCACTGCATTCTTCTAGGGAGAGATTTGTAGAAATGACTTATATCCAACCTTAAAATCAAGATCATTATAAAGGTTTTTAACATGAATTTTCTACCAAACATGCACTACCTTGATATGATACTGAATTGTTCTAACCATCTGAACCATTTCAACATCAATCTATGGTCAAATAGCAATCTTACTCTAACATTATCCTAAAAAATTACACATCTACATTTATACCCATAGAGGGATTCCTAAGGATCCATCTATGTTATTGAGTGAAATCAATTATTGAATGAAAAATCAAGTTGATGAATGTGTTGATCCTGACCACCTTTGAAATCCATTTAATAAGATCTCAGCATATCCTCTAGGGGTTAAATTGTTCATTCAGATTCAAGATCTACCTTAGAATGATATGAATTTATAGAAATCAATTATTTATCACATTCACACTGAATATATAACCAGAACTATGTGGTAAACCTAAAATATCAATCAGATACCGTGGAATGTGGTACTCCGTGAAACCTTACGACATCCATAATGTATATATTAGAAATATGATCTAATGAGATGTTTTATCTAATAGAAATAAAGTGTGCTGACTTCTTATGCTGATCAAATTCCACCCATATAATATTAAACACATTAGAAGTTTTGGGGACACCAAAAAAATCTATAGTCACATTCTACCATTTCAATTATCATATGGGTAATTGATGCAACATACTCTTATAATGTTTTCATTCGACTATAAATTTTTGAAATACAAAGAAAAATAAAACCAAATTTTTTATATATATCTTCATTATATCCCCATTAAAGTTTTTTTTGATGTCTCTATATATCTTAATACATCTAGGATGAATAGGGAATGATGACATTTGAGAATATCCTAATAGATCATTATTAAAATATAATATGGATGAAAAACATACTTGTTTCTTGAACCTTATCAATCCATCCATATAAATGTTAAAATTAGGAACATTTCAATCCTTATTTTTTTGATGTACATATCTCTTCTATGTTTCATTAATCTCAAAATGGGTAGAGTATTTAAAATTAAACTGACCAATATAATATTTTACCATCCTTAGTCATTTCTAAATCAATCCTTTGGAAATAGAGAATTATTTGATCTTTTTACATCCTCATCATGGACAAGATATCATGATTTTTTTGACTCAAAGCATCGACTACCATTATAAATTTCTCAGGGTTGTAATGTATTGAGATTTCATAATCCTTTATCAGCTCTAACAATATTATATAGTTCATGTTCAACAAAATCTATGTGAATATATATTTTCTACTTTTATGATCAGTATACATATGAAACCTTTCTCCATATATATAATACATACATAAAATTAATGATAAAATAACAGTATTGAACTCCAAACCTAGAATTGGGTAATTTCTCTCATTAATAATCAACTATCACGATGCATAATATATATCCATGTTATTCTACACTGGATCACATACCAGCCCATTCTTAAATGGATCACTTTATATTACAAACCCTTCTCCACTACAAGGTAATATAAATATAGGTGTGTTGACTAACCTTTAACTATTGTTCCTAGAAATTTCTCTCACAATCATTCATCATGGGGAACATTTCACCCTTATATGTTAACATGGTAAATGGATTTGATATTAATGAAATATAATCCCCAAATTATCAAAAATAATCATCTAAACTAAGATAACTAGCGATATCAGTCACTTTGGTTGTTATGGGCCCAAATTCAATAGTGTGTGTCTTCGATGGATCTATATCAATCACCTCTATTGAGATTATATGACTAAAAATGAAACCTTTTAAATCAAAAATTCAATATGTGTAAAATTTTCATACAGTTTCTCCTTCCTTAGTGTCTTTTGTATAGTTATAAAGTGACCATCATGGTCTTCCTTTCACTCTGAATAGATAATAATATCGTCTATAAATACTGCCAAAAACTAATTGATGTAAATTCTAAATACTATATTCATAAAATCCATTAATATATAAGGTGAATTATTAAGAACAAAAGTCAACACAATTTATTCATAGTATCTATACCTTGTACAGAATGTCATATTGGGTATATCCCCTTTCCAGATCCTCAATTGATGATTTCTATAACAAAGATAAATATTAGGAATGTAATGTGATCTATAAAATTGATCAAAAAATATATTAATACGGGAAAGAGGTTACTTGTTCTTGATTGTGATCGTGTTGAACTCATGATAATCACTATAGAGTCGCATAGATCCCCCATTATTTTTCACAAAGAGAATAGGTGCAACCCAAGGTGACACACTTGGACAAATGAATCTATTATCAAGGTATTAATCGAGTTTATTATATAATTCCTTTAACTCAATTGTGTCCATACTGTAAGGAGTATTTGAATTTAGTGTGAAACCAGGTAGGAGTTCTATTACAGACTCATGTTAACACTTTGGGGAAAAGCTAGGAAGCTATTCTATAAAGACAAACAAAAATTCCAAATCATTAGGAATATCATCAATATTTATTTTCTTCTCATAAATTTGAGATAAAAAAACCTTATAAATGGGAATTATAACCAATACGTTGGATGTAATATCTATATGAAGTTCATACTTATCACCACATTAATAGACTATCATAGATTGGATGGAAATATAAAACATAACTTCCCTTCCATGAATGTTAATGTTTTATTTTTTAGAGAAATACAATCCATGTCTAATATGACATCAAATTAATCCCATGTAATAATGGAACGATTTTCAAGAATCACATTCCCAAAAATGCAAACTATTGAGAAATCATTCACTTGAGTTGCATTCATGGTACCATTAAGGGTTTCCCCTACAAATTCCACATCTAATCATTTTGGTTGAATGTTAATACCCATAGAAAATTATTCAGATATTAAAGAGTGGGTAGATCATGAATCAAATAAGACAATATTTGGTCTAGATTTGATGGTATGGGTACCTGTCACCACATTATTATCGCACCCCATGGGAAAATAGTGGTCACATGAGATTTTCCATCTTACCTCGACTAAAGAGGTTACAAATGTTGATCATCATCATTAACCTTAGGGTTTGGGAAATGGTAAGTGTAATTTTCATTCTCCTTACTCTTATTACACTAAATCAGGGGAGTTTAATTCTATGAATATTTTCTCAGTTCTCATTATTAGATAACTTATTCCAATCTTTATAGTTGTCAAATTCTCGATGAACTTCCCTTACACACATAAAAACATATCAGAACCCTCAAAAAAATTTATTCTTTTCTTCTTTGTAAACATTTAGAATAAAATATATCCCATATTTTTCTCTTCATGGGTATTTATATTTTTTTGAACTCTATCTTCCTTTTCTTTTAAAAATGATTAGATCAGTTTGTAACTCCACCCTTCATTTCTACCATGATTTCATGGTGCACAATCTCTTTGTATCTAATAATGTCTCTTATAGACAACACCCATATATGGCATGGTATGCCAATAATGAATCAATAATCATTACTTTTGAGGTAAATGATAATAATATATGTATACCTCCAACAACTTTTGAAATTATCCTCACAGGTACCAAAAGATTCATCGTCCCTTTACATTAACTCGAGAAACTATTTCTCTAACTTTATAAGAAAAAGGAAAAGAAATTACTTATTAGAAAAGTTAATGAAATCATCCCAATCCATGTATTCAATTTCATCTATCTATCGCTTATTATTGATTATATTCTCCTATTGGTTCACTTGGACTTCTATCTGATAAATATCCAGAATGACTTTCTCCTGTTCTAAACAGTAGAGAATAAATAATATCTTTTCAGTGGTACTGATCAATTATTCAAAAACATGTGGATCAGAAGACTCACTAAAAGAATGTGGGAATTTCCTTGTGAAGTGCCCAATAGAATGACGTTCCTTAATAATCGCAGGTGGAAGTCCAGAATGATTCATATCATGATAAATTTGGGTGATCATATTAATGATAGTTTACATTCCAGCTCCCATAGCTTTTGTATGATGAGGAGAAAAATCACTATATTTTCCATCGAAATAAACATTATCTTGATACATTCAGGTTCTATATATTGTCTATTACTAATAATCTTAGAGTAACAAAATATTTTCATATAGAGAAACCAGAAATGAATGAAAAACAATTTATATGATGTCTTAATTATGAAACCTTCAATATGGTTCATGAAGAGTTTGTGAATTCCCAAACTATATCCTTGAGTGTATCATACTAGGTCTGTAGCAACCACCAATACAAAAAAGACATTTAATAGCACTAAACCATAGTAGCTCTATTAATATGCTAGTATATGGTACATTTTTTCAACTTTTTGGCACTGATAAAAGGTAACATTTATTAGTGATTTTTGTAACACCAATTAAGGTAATCCATTATCTGCGATTTATGTTTCACACTAACAAAGATATCCATTATCATCATTTTTAGTGAAAAAATGGTCTCAAATAAAATGAAATAATTAAATAAATTATATATAAAATTGAGTTTATTATAAAAAATATAAAATTATTTATTAATTAAATAATTTCTAAAAAAAATAACATATTTATTATAATGTATATAAGTTATAAATTATAATTTATAGAATATATTAATTGAATATTTGTGTAATATAAAAATTAAATAGATAAATATTAAATTAAGGTAAATTTAAAAAAAAACATTAAACATTTTATTAATTAAATAGTTGTTAATAATATTAATAATTATAATATATTAAATATATAGATATATATGAATACATATAAATATTATTTATACAATACAAACTATTTATTATTTTCATTAAATAGTCATATATTTAATGAAAAATGATTTATAATTAAAATTTAATTAGAATTAGAACTACTAACTAACTGCCTTGAATATTGGGCATAATTAAATGTCATTTTATTTTTAAATTTAACATATATCAAACTGTGTCATATTGATTTCACATACACATAGGTAATTAATGAATTTTTATATATAACTCTCGTACACAAATATTTATATATTTAGAAAAAATTTATATAGAAACAACCGTACATATAGTATTTTTGTAATTTATTCAAATTTTAGTATTCATTTAAGAATTTCATTATTACATGACTCATTTAATATATCATTTGTTTGGTCAGAAAATTTTATTTATTTATTTATAATTTTATTACAGTTTGTTATTAATTTATTTTTAATATATTTTTGTTTTTTATTGTTTTAAAATTTTAGTTAATTTTTATTATTTAGGTATTTATATTTATTTACTATGTTTTATTATTTTCAATATGTACTCTTCTTTATTTTAATATATCTCCATTTTTTAATTTTTTATTTAATAAATTAAAGTTATCGACTATTCAATAATGTTAAAGTATACTCATTTTTTATTATTCAACATCACTCATTTTTTACACGCAGACACTTGAGATTATATATACACTAACAATGTTAAAAATATATTTTTAAATAAATATTTTTAAATAAATATATTTATAAATTTAAATTTACTATATTTATACATTTATATATTTATAATCATAAATAAATAAATATCATTTTTAAAAATATGTAATATTTAATTATAAATAAATAATTATTTAAATTTATTTATTTATAAAATTATAATTAATTTATTCAAATAATGAATATATTTACTATATTTAAATTTTCTTATATAAATTATATTTATATATATTTATAAACATATATATTATGATATAAATATATAAATATATAAATATTATTTTTTTAATATTTATACATATAATTATTAATTAATAATTATATATTTATATAATTATAAACAAATATTAAATATATTTACTATATTTATATTTTATGTATATATTTAATATATATATCACTGTATTAATAAATTTAAAAAAAAAATTGTTTGTAATTATAATTATATAAACATTAATAGCGCTTATGTAAAAATCACTAATAAATGGAATATTTATCTGGGCTAATTGAATTAGCAATGATTAAAGGGGTCATTGTTAGCGATTTTTTGGAAGTGCTACTAATAGTGTCACGATCTATTTTAAGAACCCTTTACCATCCCAAACCAGTGGTGATATCAAATGATTTCCACAGTATCCCCCAACTATTGGAGATCCTTATTTTTGAATCCAAGCATGAATCAAGGAAAGATTTAAGACACTAACAATTCCATGGCTCGAACCCAAGGCTCGAACGATTCAAGGTCGAACGAATTTGTGGCTCTTTAAAAATCTTTTTTTGGTGATACCACTTATTTATTTTGGAGGATTCAAAGCATTAATCCAAGTTATGTTATTTTCTCCCCCTCTCAAATCATTGATTTATTGTTTTGTTATATCTATTTTTGAGTCATAACTTTTTTTTATCAACATGCTATTGTGTTATTTGGATCATCAGGGATTCTTTTATTCATTTAATTTTTTCTCTTCACATAGCGAATTTTGATAACATTTTCCCCTTAAAAATTTTTCATGAATATGTTAGATATTGGTGACAATATATGAAATGATAGTGAGACCACAAGGATTGTACAATTATGTTCTCTTCATTCATTCAACAAGTTGAATTTGGATGACTAGGGTTATTCTAACCAATTGATGGATTACTCTTACCATTAGACTTATGAAGTAACAGTCCTAATGCACATGTTATATTAATACACTAGTTTATTACATGGGATAAATAGATATTGGTTATTAGGAGAATGATATTGATCATTTATATAGAGTTATAATTAATTTCAGACAACACATTAAGAAAAAAATTAAACACGTATATTGGAAATACCCCAAGGATTGATCATTGTTTTTTATAATACTGTATTCATAATGTTATATTTTCATAATTTATGTCATTTTGTTTTCATAAAATTTCTGAATCACAAATATAATTCAATTTTTTAAAAAATATATTAAATACCATAAATATAATAATGTTTCCTGAATAATGAGTTATCAAAAATAAATTCACAATGGAAATGGCTATGGCCATTAATTGTGTTGTTATAATGAGGAATATAAATAATATTTTTTACCAGACATTAATAGGCGTGTCATATACTCAAACTCATAATCTAATATATAATTCTTTATCACATAATGAGACTCATTATTAATACTTCATAAAATTGTAATCTATTTTATAGAATTATATATATATATATATTACTAAAATATAATGCTTCTGATCAAAGCATAATTATAAATGGGGGAATTGATATACTTATCAAAATGCATTTATTTACACATTGATGGTCTATATATTTCATAGTAAATAAACTCCATGGGTTTTTTAGTTTAAATATCTAATTTACCTTTTTAATTTCCAACAATCTCCCCATTCTAATTAGTAACGAAATATCTTTCAATGTTTTCTATTCATCATTAAAAGTTCTAAAGCCTTAATTTTTATGTCAACATTTAAATTTATCATTATCTAATATGAATAATTTTTCACTTCCACAAATGAAATTACTTTTCCAAACATAATTACCATAAATTTTCACCAACCCCAATCCATAAAATGTTTTAGATAGTATATTAAACCTTTTTAAAAATACATCAATATTATAAATAATAAATGAGGCTTCGACCCCTACCTTTTAAAAAGTTCATCTGTTCAATGAAAACAATTTATCCATATTGATCAACTTTTTATAAAATAGAATGTAACCATTGAACTTGTAAAAACTCATTAATTACATAAATTTACCTGTCACTTAATATAAGGAAAAAAACATATAATACAGAATTATGTTTCTTTTGTAAATAATTTAGTGTGACATCAATAAAAATTTCCTCTTACATTCCATTATTTTTCAAATAAATAATTTTTAATTATTTCTCCACATTCATCTATGTTTTTAGAAATTGATATAATAATTTATAAAATAGTTCTATTTGTGACATACTCGATAAAGTTCAATAATTGATTGAAATTCGTCTTCCATTTTTACTTATGAAGATTCTTCTCACATTGACAATATTATTGTAAGAGTGGGTCATCCTCCGTTTAACTTACAACCTCTATATCTTCGATAATTACTATAAGTTTTCTCATTATGAGTGAAATATTATTCTATGTGTGAAAAATAACCATAAACCATATAATTGTCTGGAAAATAAAAATTTATTATAAATACAATACTTTTTATACTTGAATGTAATACTTATTTTTATCATGTCTAGACATAATTCTTAAATTAATTTATCAACTAAGAATTTTGAGATGTTTAAAAAATTTATTGTCATTAGGTATATTGTTTACTAATAATATTTTTCAGTTAATTACTGATTTTTAATATAAATTTTTATTATATTTTATTGGTTTTCCAAATATTTTATATACCATTACTATTAATTATAGTAATTCCTTAAATCATTATATTACTTGTTAAAAAAAATAAAAAGGGCGTTATCTAATTATTTATATGTTGGATTCATTATAAGAAATTATTTTTAGATATTCATCATTTTATGTCTACACGTATTGTTTCCACCATTCATACTCTATGAATATCCATTAGCTTCATCACCCATACATTTATTATTTTAATTTTTTTCTTGAAACTCGCCCCTATATCATTAATGATTCTTTTACTTCTTGAAGTAGTAGGAATCCCATATATGACTACTACATAGAGTATTTAAAACAACATAGTCTTACATATTTAAGAGATGGGGGATGAGTGTCAAACAGAAAAATGTAATGACATCTTTTTCAAGATGAGATGATGAGGGTAGACGTTATCTATAACATTCACCTTTGGATGAATTCTAATGATAAATCATATCACAGTAAATTATTTCTTTTCTAAATTATAATTACCCAATTTCATTAAAGAATACAAAAATTCATTGAAATAATAAAATTTTGAGTTCCCCTTATTAGAATTATCTATAAACACCACCATTGATAATGAATATCTTATTTGTATTTATTTTATTATTATAAAAATGAATATTTTTTGGACCAAATAGGAGGGATATGAATGTAACATTGCTAAACTCAAATAATTTGGCAAAATATTATGAAGATATATCTAAATAATTCATCATGTCTTCAATTTTTCATGCATTCACCCCATCCCTTATCAAATAAATTTACCATGTTTATATTGTTTTTATTCAAGGAATCTTTTCTAAAATTCGATGTAAGACCAGTTGAATTTTCATTAAATTAATGAGATATATAAATATTGGACTAAAAATGGGTTAAAACTAATCAAGAGCACCAATTAGGATGATAATATTGTTTATGTATCATTTTATATGAATACGAGTATAAATGATGATGGAAATCAAATGGACAAAATGATAATGGAAATTGAACATGACCTTCATGATTATAAAAATTTGTTTCAGAAGTTTAATAGATGTTCTAGGATAACATTCTATATTATTTTTACTAAATAAACAACATTTTAAGTTGTGTTTATGATATATACATTGAATTATGGTGACAGATGGAGTGATAATAAATTTACAAAATAACATGGTCTCCTAAATGATATTATACTATTAATGAATGAACTACAATGTAGAATATATGATGAAAAATTTATTCCATGTTCAATGGGAATTATATATATAAAAAATTCTTCTTCTCTTATAAAACCATTTCACCCCTATAGTGTTAAAATTTATCACCTTCCTGGAAGTTCCCTCCACTACCATTGTAGGAAAATAATTGAAGCTTCTTCTTCTCAATCAGATAGGTAATCATCATGTTTCTGTAATAAAATAATTGTACCTAAAATTAATTTATTTTTACATAATAAAGTTTATTTTTTTAGTATTAATCACATAATAATTTTTGTCTTATCCACATGGATTATTATTTTTGGAGTTGTGGTGTTCTGTTCACAGATTCTCATTCTCTTGAGAGATTGAACCTTAGTAATGCAACTAAGATAATGAGAACAATGAAATGGGTTAGGAACAAATACAAAAATCATGAAAATATGAATTCACACAAAAATTTTAATTACATTTTTCATCTTTTTATCTACTATTTGAAATTTAATTTCTTTATTATTTTTCAATTATGCATATATATTATTTCATAGATCTTATGGGAAATCATGTTGTTCTTTTAAATATAAGAAACAAGACAAAAAAGAGATAACATGTTCATTTATTCCAATGTTACCACTCTTTCCATTGGTTTAATGGGTCGATATCTCAACACCACAATTCAATTGTAAATATTAAGGGATTCAGGTTTAATAAATAAAGTCAATTGGAAGAGTGTTATCATTAGATATTGGTATTTTTTAAGAATTTTGGATGTGTAGAAATCAGTTGTACATTAATCTGACACACAGTGTGACTGATATGGCACAATGTTCTTCTTTTTATTTTTAAATAACAATATTTTTATCAAAAAATTAATCATCTATAGCTCTATCTGATGCACGGTGTTACATATATGACGCCAAATTATTTTTAAAAAAAATATAATGTTTTTAGTAAAAAAGATAACTAACATACTCAAAATTTATAAAACATATTCTAGTTGATTTTATACATTAGAAAAACGTTCCATAAGTCCTTTGAGCAATGGAAGAATTATCAAAACTCTATATGATGTTGGGTGTGCCTGATATGACTAAATTTGTCCGTTATCTATTTAAAATTGACATTTTAGTATAAAATGTGTCACTCACTAAAATATGAGTAAAGACACTCAGATTGTATTGAAAAATTATAAAAATAAATATTCTGTAATTTAAGACATATAGTAATTAGTATGATGTAAAACTGATACACGATGTGATTAATGTGACTCAAAGTGCATGTTTCTTTTTTAAAATGACATATTCATAAAAAATACAAGTGATGTAATAAAAACTATGAAAAAAAATTGGATTATTTGAGGACATTATAAAAAATTATCCATATGTCATTTCGGATGTGTAATAATTATCCTTACATTAATCTAATGCATAGTTTGACCAATATGACTAATGTGAAACTTTTTATTTAAAATTTACCTAATTTTTAGTAAATTAGGAACCTGTCCTAATCAAATCTACAAAAATGAATTCCTAAAATTTTGATACTTTATAAAAATGATCTATAAGTCATTTGTATGTTCATAGGTCATCCACACCACAATCCAATGTATGGTGTGACCGGTATGACTCAATGTTCCTGTTATCAGTTTAAAATTGACATTTTAGTTCAAAATTGTCACTCAATAACAACATAGAAAACATGGTATGATTTTTATGATAATTTAGTACAACTATTATTTAGTTATTTATTACATGTATGAATTTGAATCCAATAAAACTGATATGAAATGTGACAAGTATGACTCAAAATGTCTATTTCTAATTTAAATTGAAATTTTAGTTGAAATGAAAAGTGACATACTAAAAAATGATCATATAAATTCATATTTTTTTATGCTTTATTAAAATTATCCATTATTTATTTGGTATGAGTAATAAACATCTGCACTTCAATATAATAAACACAATGATCTGTATGAATCTAATTGTATATTTTTATTTTAAATTAACATTATTATTAGTAAAAATATGAATAAAATACTCAAAAACAAGAAATAACATTCATCTTATTTTTGATACTTTTGGGGAATGTTCCAAAAGTCTTTTTGGAGGTTTAAGAATCAGCCTCTCCTCAATTCGTCTCACAATATTACTTATATGACTCCATGGCCATTTTTTTATTTCAAAATGACATCAGTTTTTGTAAAAAAGAAATCTCACATAGTCATAACTAAGATAACACGTTATTATTGTTTTGATACTTTAGTAAAATGATACATATATCATTTTTGACTTTTAGGAATTAGATACACATCAATCCAATGCATGATGTGCCCAGTAAAACTTAAATTGTTGATTATCATTTGAAAATTGATATTTTATTTGTAAATGTGTCACTCTATGAAAAATGTTAATACACACTCAGATTGTATTGATTATTTAGGAAACAAATTCATAAGTAATTTGGGATGTGTATGAATCTGTATCATATCAAACTGATACATTTTGTGATTGGTATGACATAATGTCCATGTTTTGAGTTTAAAATGAAATTTTAGTTTGAATATAAATTGATGTACTAAAATCCAAGAAAAAAACTATAGGATTGTTTTGAAACATTATTACATAAAGACAAATGTCCACTAGGACATGCAATAATTATCTGTACATCAATCTAATGCACTATGTGACTGGTATGACTCCAAGTGTGTCTTTTTATTTATAATTGAAGTTAATTTTAATTCAAAAAGATAATTGGAATACTCAAAACTAAGAAAACACATTACAATTATTTTTATACATTATGAAAAAAATCCAGATTATCGTTGGGACGTGTATTAATCAACCTCAACTCATTTGAGACACAATGTGACCGGTATGACTCCATGTACATTTTTTATTTTAAATTGACTTTAATTTTAGTTCGAAAGAAAAAGGACATACTAAAAACTGATAAAACACATTTGGATTGTTTTGATACTTTATTAAAATGATCCATATGTCATGTTTTTGTATGATTCATCTGTATTTAAATATGAGACATTATGTTCCCAGTATGACTCAATGTGCATGTTATCTATTTTAAAATGACATTTTCATTCAAAAATTGACATTCATTAAAAATCATGAAAACTCACTCTAGATGTATTACTAATTTAGGAAACCCATTAACATTTCAATTATGATATTTATGAATTAGTCTCATATCAAACAGATACATGACATGACTGGTATGACTCAAAGTGCATGATTATCGATTAAAATGAAAATTAAAAAAAAAAGGAATGTGATGTACTTAAAACTGAGAAAGTGAATTTTAATTGTTTTCATAATTTATTAAAATGATATATATATAATTTAATATGTATAATAATAATAGTCACCTCAATCCGTTGCATGGTGTGAATTGTATGAATCATAGTGAGTCTTTACAACATATACCTATCATTTTAGTTTAAAATGAACATCACATTGCCAAAACTATCCAAACAATCCAAGATTGTTTTAATATCATTCTACATTCTATAAATTACTTAATTACCAAAATAATAATATTATAATTATTCAGTTAATTTTCATGGAGAAAATTCTTGAAGATTAACATGAAATGGCATGATATAGAAGAATCAAGCACAACTCAATATGATACACTAGGTTCATGGTATGAATCAATGTTTTGTTAAAATATTAACACTCCATGTTAATACATTTATTTTTATATTACTAAAATAAGAATATTTTTCTTATATAGGTTCATTATTTATCTCAAAAGGGGTGGTTTGTTTGATAATAGAGTCATTCAGGGTGAGGATCAAAAGGAGATGGAACATTGATATTTTTTAATTTATGTACCAATTTTAACTTATTTAATTGTATAAAAAAATGTTTAAACATCAAATAATATAGTGTATTTTTAATGTATTTGAGTCGAATTTTCTATTTCATTTAAATTCTATATTGGTAGATGATTCTGTTGATTTTTGGTGGTGTTTCTGGTATAGTAGTGTGTTGTCACAATACACTGCATTGGTGTCACAGTGTACTTTCAGAAAACAATACAGTATTCTCCCTTATCATTTCTTTTACAAGAATTGATGAAGGAATCCTTTATAAGAACTTCTTGAAGCACCGAAATAGGTCCCCTTTATCGATGCTATATAAAAGCACAAATAAATGTTTTCTTTTATAAGTTCTTCAAAAAGTGATGATAATGGACAAATTTTGCAGTTCATTTTTATTGATGAATATATCGCACGGATTTTAATGTCACTATGGTATTAAACACTTCTCTAGTGATGATAATGGCCATTTTTAGTGGTATTAATAGCATATTTTTTGGTATTGAATGTCCATTATCAGACACTAGTTACCAATTGAGTATAGATCAATATAGCATTGTCAGGGTTATAATCAATATGTATAGCAGTTTCAGAGCCACATCCACATGTAGTATCAAAAAAGGGATTAATTTATAGGAATACACTCTCTCTATCAAGTACCACAATTATTGAATATAATCGTGTAATTTTATTTATTCATATACCTATCCTTAGATATGATCTGAGGGTTCTCACAAAGGTTTTCTCGTCAATATTTATAAATGGTTACTATAATTTTATCTTATTCAAACAATAGTGACCCTTATTTTCCCTTAATTAATATTAAATCATTTTTTCTGATTACTTAAAACATTACTCAAATAGATTCCTAAATAACGTATTATTCTATTTCCTTAGAAAACATGGAAACATTAAAAGGTATATAAGTGAGCTAAATTATCTTCCATGAGGTTCTTCATGACTAATAGCCTTCTTAGACACATCATACGTAATAAATATTTTAATAACCTTGGGAAAGGAAACATAAAAAGGGGTGATCTTAGATACTCAGTTAAGGTAAACAAGGGTGATATATAAGTATAATCATGGGCATTAAGGTACGAGAAGAGGGTAATAACATTATAATATCATACTCTACATATCAAATATCATAAACATGAATCATGGAATAAATATTTTCACTTCATAAGACATTAATAACATTGGAAACATGAGAATAATACATGAAAGGATATCATGTGAATTTAAAATTGAATTATGGATGAAACAAAATCATATATAATGATTTTTGTAGTATTCATTTCATATTTCCAAGGATATATTAATATTATCGTTACACTCCCCATACCATCTTGGTTGTAATGTATCACGTACACAACCATCTTGGAAGTCAAGGTTCACTCCCATGACCATCATATCAAAAAAAATACTTAACTAAATAGAATTCACTCCCCAGTCCAGCCATGTATATCTCATGAGATATAAATATTTAACATAACACTAGACCAGGATATAGGTCTCACTCATCTCTTAATGAAATCTTACATACTCATATCAAAAGACCTAAGCAATCATATCATAACCCGTGAAATTATATGTGTATCATAAACAGGTAATCATATCTTAATCATTGAAAAATAGATAGGTTTCATAATCATTTAATCAAAGAATAACCCCTGAATAGTATATGGTTTCATAAATTGATTTTTTCGAATGATCATTTAATACATTTCTTGACGATAATATTTTGTCTTCTCTAAAAATTCATTTTAAATCATAAAAAACACTTTGAGAATGATTTTCCTGGAAAAGAGAATTAAAATTTTATAAAGGAAGCATGAAACCATAAATAATTTTTAAAATCCATTTTCATTGATAATTATATTAAAATATCATTATTTAATAAAATTATTGTATTCTTGAATACATTATTTTTGAATAAAACTGATTTCCAGATGAAGAGATATATAATTTTGAGTTCTCTTAAAAAGATTTTCATAAAACTATAATGTAAAAAAGAGTGTAGAAATGGTTCCATCATAAGAATATATCAGGAATTTACATAGTTGAACAAAATTCATGACTGTTACTGAAAGATTTATCATAATATTTCATCATAAAAAATACCAATAAATGATGATATTGTAACAATAAACATATAACACTTTAGTAACACTAAAAAAAATTACCCATGTAAGAAAATGGAATTAAATGATTGTTAAAGTATAATTAAAGGAAATATATTCATGATATAACATTTTAAATGGTTTTGTATAATCTTCGTAAAATAAAGTTGTTTCATAACAAAACATGTGTATCATAGAATGAAAATTAATGAAAAACTATGATACTGATTTGGAAATATTTGAACTATATAACCTAATGATATAGATATAATTAAATGGTAAGGCTAATAAAAATAAATTTAATTATAAAAACAACATGATAAATTCATTGATATTATATACACCACCTAAACAAAAAGAGTGGCTAATAAGTGATAAGTCATGTAGATATAAAAGTGAGACGAGGAAATCCTTACCGTATTTCATGAATCACATCGTACTTATTAAAAACTATTGTATAATAAATTTATGATTATTATAATTCAAAAAATTAAATATATTCTTATATATAATGACATATATGATTTTATTATGACATTATATTGACAATTTATTAAAAATTTCATGTAATTTTTATGTTTTGGTTAATATCCACTTTGTTTTTCATATATGTTATGAATTCTTATTCTTCATCTTATTACTTAGATAATTACTAAATTATTAAATATTGTAAAAAATTATAAAAATTTGATATATTTTTTTTTTAATATTTTAAATTATTTATAAAAGGTATAAATAAAAAATTAAATACACTGTCCATAGAGATTTTTGGTTATACGTATGAATTGATGTTGTTTCCATTTTAATGTTGTTTTCAAAGAAAGTTAAAAAATTACACACACACACACACATATATATATATATTAAATTATTTTATAATTATTATGTAATATTTAACTTATAAATTTAAAAAATACATCCTTAATACATTTCGTGTTATGTGTGAACAAATCACACCATTTTGAGGAGGCATTGGTCTATATGTCAACAAATGAAGTGATCATTTTTAAAAAATTTAAAATCATAAAGAAATATGTTATATAATAAATAAATAAGCATAAGTATATAATTAATTTCTTATATATCATATAAATCATCTAAAAGTTGAAATTAAATCATTATTTCAAACCATGAAATGTGGCATTGGAAGAATGAGTGAAATCTGTTTGTGAGACAATAGTCTGCCGTACACAAGAATGTTGATTACAAATACCATTTTATGGAAGTCAGTATTATTGTAGGATTAAAAATTAACATATAAACATATTAATATATTGAGGATAATGAGTTTTTTATATTATCCTGGAATAAAAATAATCGAAGGGGTGGAGAATGATAATAAAACCAAATAGATTGTGTAAGGATATTATCTTTTCTTTGGGTACCTCGTTTTTGTTTTCACCAAATTGATTCATTTGATTCATTTCTACCCAAATTGAGGCTTCTAGTATAAATATAGAGATTTTGGGAGGATATTAGGCAATTTTTTGGAAAATAAAAAGTGCATGAGCTGTGTGAAGAAGTGAGGGGTGAGTACCCTTTTATAGTGGAGGATGAGTGATATTCTAGTAAATATAAAAGAAAAACTCATTTTAGAGGTCTCTATCACATAATGTTCCACAAATAATTGTTCATTTTAAAGATAATAAGTTATTTTTTATAAATATTTCTATAAAATGGGTGTTTGACATGTGTCTAGGTTATTTTTCATCTTAAGATATTATTTAGTAACTAATTAATATTGTCCTTATAATAATCAATATAATTATTTATATTTAATTGCACAAATATATATTATCAAAAACAATTTTAACATATTATAAATTATAAATCATAATTATTATAAAAAATTAATCCATTTTTTCAAATTATAATCACATATGTTATAGAAATTAATTTAAAGTTAATCCCACAGATGTGTCATGACAACATGATTTTTAAGAAAAAACAATTATAATGTTTGAAATATTTTTTTATCATATTTCATTGTAAAATTAGTTATAATGAATCAAATTGTATTATTTGTTGTAAAATTTATATAATTACACATTAAAACCAAATTATAATATTATTTAATAATATAAATAAATTAGATTAGAAATAGTTTTGAGTTATAATTTAGTATTCTTCAAAGTTCATCCAAAAATATTATTTTTTAGAAAAATATCCAAACTAACTGTAAAAAAAATTTGAATTATGAATTAAAATTATAATTTTATTTTATAAAAATTAATTTTTAAAAATTTCTAAAATTAATTTTTTTATTTTCCCAGAAGGACATAAAAAGAAGTTCATTTGAGAAAATAATATTTCTAGAGATATAATTACTTTACAAAAAATTATATTTTCTTGTATAAATATGTTGTATTTATATAAAAATAATTTAAATTAATATTTAAAATTAATTTATTAATTATAATTTAACAGTGTTTAACTGTTAATTTATAACTATCTCATTTTAATAATTATAATAAAAAATTGTTGTTTTGCAGAAACTCAATGTTTCAGGTAACTCAAGAAAAGGCTATGTTGCATATAGCAAAAGAATAATTTTTTAGAATATATTGAAAAATTAAAATTTTTTATTTTGAAACATAAGAAATCAAATAAAATTATTTTTTTCAAGAGAAATGATAATAAAATCCCAAGCTGTTAAAGGAAAAATCCCCTAAAATGAATTTTGTCCATGGATATAGATAAATTCATTCCATGGATATAGATAAATTCTTTCCTTCTGATAAATTAATTTTTTTAATAAAATTGATAAATACCATCTATGTGGTGGAGTCATAACTTATATTTTTTTATCTGGATTAGGTATCTTCCTTCCAATCATCTACCACATATATATAATGAGGTAACATTGAGATAAATGACCATAAACAATAAAATTTGTATAGGAAGAAGTATATTATAATTTATTTATAGGAGCTTAGTTTTGGATTATTGTATGGATTTATATTTTGATTTAGTTTTTAGCTTCAATATCTGTTTGTATTTTTAGTCTTAAATGTGCATGGACTGTGTGTTTTCACTTGGGTATGTTACATTATAGGTCAATTGTGATTAAAGGAACAAAAGATGATAGGAAAATAGATTAATTATACAGAAAGGGTATTATTATTATAATAGTCATATTTTTTACTTCTATATATTTTTTACTTCTATATATTTTTTTAAATCTATTTTTATGTTCTAATAAAAAAATGCATGACACACTTGGATTCATGATTATATTTTGATTTATGATGAAGAAATCTAATTATGAACCCTATGATACAATGTTTTATACTTATTTTTTAATAATATTGAATGCTTAAAATGGGGATAAATTTGTTTAGATAACTATAGGGGTTTTGATTTGATGAATCATGATTTGGGTAGATTAGTTTATTAACACAAATTAATATTCCCTTCCACATTTTTAATATTTTTTTTGAAATTTATGTTTCTTAGATTTTTCTGATTTTTCATTCCATTAGTGATTGACCATTATCCTAATTTTCACATTAAATAGAGGTTTCTAGGACAAATTTTTCATATTATTTCTTGTAACCATTTATTACGAGATACTTTAGTAATACCACCCATTAAGAAATAAAACTAACCTTTTTCAAATATATGATTTTGCAATGTCACACGTAATATAGTTAAGGAGATATTGTATTAATCCATTATCCTTGAGACCCACCTTTATATTATTATTTATTTTTAATCTTTTAAAATCCATGAATGACCTTATTAGGGATGAGCCACATTTGAAAATTAATATTTCCTTCCAACCAAACTATTAGTGTTTTTCATGATCGTCTATAGTTCAAGAGTGGGGGAAATGTTATATATGGTGGGAAAATTATGTTTTAAATTTAATATAATGTGTGAGGATATTTTATAAGTGTGTTTAAATGATTATTTTAATTATTTATTTTATATCATTGTCTTCCCTCAAGAAAAAAAATAAAATAATTAAACTTGAAGGAAATTAAAAATGTTAGGGGGAAAAGGTTGTGTCCTGGGCAGGTAAAAAACATTCTTATAATAACCTATGATCATGTTATAATTATTGATATTTGTGAATTTATGATATAAAATGGGTTGGGTGATGATTGTGATATTTTTACAATGCTCAAATTTTGAAAACAAATTTAAACTAAGAAAAAACAAATGAAATATATTTTCATTTAGATTTAATATGGTTAATGAACTAAAAATTATATTGTGGGGGGGATGATGTAATTTTTGGATAACATTTTCATTGAGTTTGATTGTATATAATTTTTTATACATAAGAGTTAGGCCTCCTTTTTGATATCTATATTGTTTTCCACATTAATTACAAACCAAAACAAATACTTAGAGTCATTTGATCTAAATTGTGAAGTATTCAGGTTTATATGTGATATTGTTCTTTATGGGGTCGATATTAGAGAATCCTTGAATTCTTATAGTAAGAGAAATGTACTTTAAGAATAAGCATAACTATATTTAAGTTTTTACATTAAATAACGTGTGAAAAAAATTCAATGAGAGGTATATCACAACATAGAATGCATTGAAATAATAAAATATAATGATTAAATGGAATTTTGTAGAAACATTATCACAATTATAGGGAGAATGTAAAACATATTTTTGATTTTTTCCATGAAAAATGAGTATTTGAAAAGTTGTTTTTATATGATTCTTGAAATATTATTTTCTAATTAATAATTACCTGGTTTTCTTTCCTCAAAATATCAATATGGGTATCATGGGACATTTTTTTAAATGGATATTAAATTTTTAGGGAAATTTTAGTTTTATGTGTTAGGGTATTTCATATCTATAATTAATGCAAACATTTTTTTAAAAATAAATTCATAAATTTTATTAGTTATTTAATTTCTCCCAATTATACATTATCATGTTATATTTTCAAGTAAGGATCATTTAAATGTAATTGGTGAATATATATATATATATATATTGTTTGATGAAAATTTTAATAATAGAAAGTAATTATTTTTTATTAAAAAAGGGTTTCCTTGACTATGACAGACCAACCTGGGTCAACATGACAAGTCAGCTAAGTTGTCCCGTTATGGGGTGTGTTGAAAAAAATATAAACAAAAAAGTCTTTTATATAATAAAAATAAGGCATAAAACCAGAGTACAAAGTAGAAAAAATGGGAGATTAAAATAATCCAAATAGTCCAAACTAGGAATATTGAATAGTATAGACAAACTAGTCTCTCTAGGACCAACAATCTCCTCTAAATAGAAATAGTGAAATAATGAGAAGCCTATGTGCTACAAATTGACCTTCCCTTTATATATTTTCTAGAAAATAAGGTCTAAATATTCCCAATGTTAGAACTAGCATGTGAGAAATAGAGACCACCAAATGACCATTACAGGTTCTAATAACATGAATGCACTACTACAGGATTAAAAAAACAGTTTTAAAATAATTTTTTTTGAATTAAATAAATTGAAAACATTTTTCAAATAATCATTAAGGTTGAATAAACTATATTTTATATTTAATAGATACATAATACTATCAGTTAAAGATATTGAATATAAAAATACATGTGATCCAACATCCATGAAATAAACTATAATGAAATAAACAACTAGAAACAATAATACGCCTTCCAGCTAGTCTCTAGCCCATGGAACAACACATTCTCGATACTCAAAATCCCATCAACACATATGTTTGGATAAAATTAATATAGTATCCTACCATAGACCATTATTATAAAATTGGTTACTCTTTAATGGTGTAACACACAATAACGCAACCCGTGTCAATTTTTCTATGCACCCAAGGTTCTCACTATGCAAGTTTTATCATTTTTAAAATAAACAATCATTATATAATTCCACTTGAAATAAAACCTAATTTTATTCGGGTTTTATAAATCCATTTTCTATTTCAAATAAATAAAATCCAATTTTCATATCAAAACCCCCTTTTTATATGTGATGTCACGACCCGTCCTCTGGGGCCCGTATCGTGACTACCCCAAGCCCTCCTTCAATAGGCCAGGGGTGGGAGACTAGTACCAAATGTGTATATAAATAAAATGGGAATTCATTTCCTTTATAAATGTAAATAAACACATCAGAGTACACAACTGAAAGCAAAACACTAAGAAAAAATGTATACAAAAGAAGTGCTGGAATGCAATAGGAGAAGGAAATACAAGCCCAACTGTAAAGTACAAATACAACTAACAGTAAGCACAACTGAAAACAGAGTAAAGAAACTACTGGGTTGTCCTCCAAGTTTCCTACATAATGTGTAGGTACCGATGACCTCCTCATCACTCCACGTCCGTCCATCCGCTCAATGTACCGTCACATCGAGTGGTCCACCTCCGGGTACCGTCCAGTCCTACTACTCTCTACCTCAGTCAGCATTGTCCATCATCTGAAACCAACACAATGTGGTGTGGGAATAGCCCATGCAGTGGTGAGTATAATGATACTCGGTAGGGACCCCGAGACCCTCAAGGTCTCACTATAGGGGTTTTGATTTGATCAATCCTGATTTGGGTAGATTAGTTTATTAACACAAATAAATATTACCTTCCACATTTTTAAGAATTTTTTTTGAAATTTATGTTGCTTAGATTTTTCTGGTTTTTTATGCGATTAGTGATTGACCATTATCATAATTTTCACATTCATTAGAGGTTTCGAGGAAATTTTTCATATTATTTCTTGTAACCATTTATTACGAGATACTTTAGTCATACCACCCATTAAGGAATATAATTAACCTTTGTCAAATATATGATTTTTCAATGTCACACATAATATAGTTAAGGAGAAATTGTACTAATCCATTATACTTGAGACCCAGCTTTATATTATTATTTATTTTTATTCTTTTAAAATCCATGAATGACCTTATTAGGGATGAGCCACATTTGAACATTAATATTTCCTTCCGACAATACTATTAGTGTTTTTCTTGATCGTCTATAGTTCAAGAGTGGGGGAAATGTTATATATTGTGGGAAAATTATGTTTTAAATTTAATATATTGTGTGAGGATATTTTATAAATGTGTTTAAATGATTATGTTAATTATTTATTTTATATCATTGTCTACCCTCAAGAAAAAAAATAAAAATTTAAAATTGAAGGAAATTAAAAATGTTAGGGGAAAAAGGTTGTGTCCTGGGTAGTTAAAAAAATTATTATAATAACCTATGATCATGTTATAATTATTGATATTAGTGAATTTATGATATAAAATGGGTTGGGTGATGATTGTGATATTTTTACAATGTTCAAATATTGAAAAGAAATTTAAACTAAGAAAAAAAATGAATATATTTTCATTTATATTTCATATGGTTAATGAACTAAAAATTATCTTGTGGGGGGATGATGTAATTTTTGGATAACATTTTCATTGAGTTTGATTGTATATAATTTTTTATACATAAGAGTTAGACCTCCTTTTTGATATCTATATTGTTTTCCACATTAATTACCATCCAAACCAAATCCTTAGAGTCATTTGATTTAAATTGTGAAGTCTTCGGGTTTAAATGTGATATTGTTCTTTATGGGGTAGATATTAGAGAATCCTTGAATTCGTATAGTAAGAGAAATGTACTTTAAGAATGGGCATAACTATATTAAATTTTTTACATTAAATGGCGTGTGAAAAAAATTCAATGAGATGTATATCACAACATAAAATGCATTGAAATAATAAATTATAACAATTAAATGGAATTTTGGAGAAACAATATCACAATTATAGGGAGAACGTAAAACATATTTTTTATTTTATTCCATGAAAAATGAGGATTTGAAAAGATGTTTTTATATGATTCTTGAAATATTATTTTCTAATTAATAATTTCCTGGTTTTCTTTCATTAAAATATCAATATTGGTATCATGGGACATTTTTTTAAATGGATATTAATTTTTTAGGGAAATTTCAGTTTTATGTGTTAGGGTATTTGATATCTATAATTAATGAAAACATTTTTTAAAAAATAAATTCATAAATTTTATTATTTATTTAATTTCTCCCAATTATACATTATCATGTTATATTTTCTGGTAAGGATCATTTCAATGTAATTGGTGAATATATATATATATATTGTTTGATAAAAATTTTAATAATGGAATGTATTTATTTTTTTATTAAAAAAGGGTTTCCTTGACTATGACAGACCAACCTGGGTCAAATGACAAGTCAGCTAAGTTGTCCCGTTATGGGGTGTGTTGGAACAAATATAAACAAAAAAGTCTTTTATATAATGAAAATAAGACATAAAACCAGAGTAAAAAGTAGGAAAAATGGGATATTCAAATAATCCAAATAGTCCAAACAAGGAATATTGAATTGTATAGACAAACTAGTCTCTCTAGGACCAACAATCACCTCTAAATAGAAATAGTGAAATAATGAGAATCCTATGTTCTAAAAATTCCCCTTCCCCTTATATATTTTCTAGAAAATAAGGTCTAAATCTTCCCAATGTTAGAACTAGAGTGTGAGAAATAGAGACCACCAAATGACCTTTACAGGTTCTAATAACATGAATGCACTACTGCAGGATTAAAAACACAGTTTTTCAATAATTTTTTTTGAATTAAAAAAATTAAAAACATTTTTCAAATAATCATTAAGGTTTAATAAACTATATTTTATATTTAATAGATACATAATACTATCAGTTAAAGATACTGAATATAAAAATACATGTGATCCAACATCCATGAAATAAACTATAATGAAATAAACAACTAGAAACAACAATACCCCTACCAGCAAGTCTCTAGCCCATGTAACAACACATTCTCGATACTCAAAATCCCATAAACACATATGTTTGGATAAAATTAATATAGTATCATACCATAGACCATTATTATACAATAGGTCACCTGCTAATGGTGTAACACACAATAAGGCAACTCGAGTCAATTTTTCTATGCACCCAAGGTTCTCACTGTGCATGTTTTATCATTTTTAAAAAAAACACACATTTATATAAATCAAAATCAAATAAAACCAAATTTGATTCAGGTTTTATAAATCCAATTTCCATTTCAAATAAATGAAATCCCATTTTCAAATCAAAACCCCCTTTTTATATGTGATGTCACGACCCGTCCTCTGGGGCTGGTATCGTGACTACCCCAAGACCTCCTTCCATAGGCCAGGGGTGGGCGACTAGCACCAAATGTGTATATAAATAAAATGGGAAGGAATTTCCTTTATAACTATAAATAAACACATCAGAGTACACAATTGGAAGAAAAACACTAAGCAAAACTGTATACAAACGAAGTGCTGGAATGTAAAAGGGGCAGGAAATACAAGCCCAACTATAAAGTACAAATACAACTAAAATTAAGTACAACTGAAAACAGAGTAAAGAAACTGTTGGGTTGTCCTCCACGTTTCCTACATAATGTGTAGGTACAGATGACCTCATCATCACTCCACGTCCGTCCATCCGCTCCGTGTACCGTCACGCCAAGTGGTCCACCTCCCGGTACCGTCCAGTCCTACTACTCTCTACCTCAGTCAGCACTGTCCATCATTTGCAACCAGCACAATGTGGTGTGGGGATAGCCCTAGTAGGGGTGAGTATAATGATACTCAGTAGGGACCCCAATACCCTCAAGGTCTCACTATATCCAATAAGGATAAACCACAAAGTAAAGAATCAACAGATAACCCTTACTTAAGTATATGCCTATACATATACCTATGTTATCTAGTATCCCATCTCAATCATTAGGTAAACACAAAAGTCATTAACTCTGCTCACATCAGGGTTTTATTCAAGAAATAGAAGCAAGTAACATCCATAGTCAATCTGTTAGAATCTCGGCTGATGGTGTACTCCTCCGCTATCATGTATAGTGGGCCTGCCGTATCACATATAGGTGCTTCCCACCTTCCTGGACTGATGTGGTACTCCTCTCGTAGAGTATCATGGGTCTGCTGCATCACATAGAGGCACTCCCCAATGTGGGTCTACCACGCTCACAAAGAGGCGCTCCCCCTCGTAGCCTACTGAGGTACTCTTCCTGTCGAGTACTGTGGGTATCCCGCGTCCCACATAGGCGCTCCCCACTGTGGGTCTTCTGTGTCACACAGAGGCTCTTCCCACTGGGCTAGTCGAAACACTCGAAGTCAAAAGGTCAGCAGTCGTCAGGCTTCAGCTAGCTACAAGGTCTTCATACTCCGCTCGATCTTCTCTGGAAGGATCCACTCCCCAAGCTACTGGTCGACACTCCAATCGTCACTAATTCTCTTGTAGAAGTATCTCAAGGTCTTCCTCTTCATAGGGTTCTCAACGCGATAGACAGCATGTCAATCGGACACCCAGTTGTGAGTTATTGGCATTTCTGTTCTAGAGGCATGGTTTGATTTTAGGGTCAAACCAACTATCCTGTACCCCATCATTGTCCAAACCTCAAATGGGTATGCCAATATAACTATCTTGCTCCAAGACTTCCATCGCCACTGGCGGTTTGTCAATCGGACACATGTAGCTCAAGATATGGGTGCAAAAGTATTGTTGGGGCAAACGGGTCCTGGTCCAGTTAGTCGGAGCGACCTGACCATACCTGGGTCTGGGCCAGCATATGACCCAGTTCACGGGTCTGACCCAGCCTGAGGGGGAGGCCCGGCCCGAGGGCAGCTCGGCCCGAGGGGGAGGCGAAACCCGAGTGGGCGGCTTGGCCTGAGGGGCGGCCCAACCCAGTGGCCTGCTTTGCTCGGCCAGCTGGCGGCCCGCGTGGCCTATCTGGATGGCGTACCGTGTGGCCCGGCTGGTTGGCGGCCTGTGGGCCCGACTGGCTGGTGGGCCGACGACCTGCCCTCACCACGTATAGGGAGAAAACCGTGCACCCCCTAGTTCCCGAACGGAAAATCCATTCGGGTGTGAGGTGAATCTGGTGCCATGTGGCACTGGTCCAGAACATGTGGGACCCGCTGGGTCCCCCTCCTCCCAGCTGGTCGAGCGGCCAACTAGTCCAGCACCTCCATCATGGCAAGCCCTGGTCGTGGCTCCCTTGCACCTTGTGGTGCACCAACGTCGCGCTACTCCTTCCTAATAGCGCGGCTCTTCTATCCTTGGCACTTCATCCCTCGTGGCGCGATGGCGTCGTGCCCCTCTAGTGACTCGGCGTGTCACCTTGCTCTGTCATGGCCCACACTGGTCGCAGATCGGTTCTCCGCCTGGTGTGATGGTGTTGTACCCCTCTGGCGGCCTTTTCCCTGCCAGTTTCCTTCACAGTCGGCATGTCACCGGCCACCGTTGCTCCGCTACCATCCTCTCATCTGATGGTGTTGTTGCACTGCCGCTACCGTCAACAAGCGAAGATAAATGAAGGATGGTCAGGCATTGTTTGTTCGACATGTGCCCTCCATGTTAGGGTGGTAACAATCCACTATAAGGAAAACAATAAACGATGAAGAACGGTGGGTAAAAATCATACATAAAACAACTCCTACTTTGTATCGATGACCATTGATGATTTCATGGAAAGGGGGCATCGATTTGTCAACGTCAGAAAAGGAAGAGGATATCCTTCATTGGCGGATAAGAATTCAAAGGTGATTAAGTCGAAGATAGAGTTCTTCATGGTCAACTCCTTCTATTTTGGCATGGTTGAAGATCGTTCATCATTGGAGAATTAGTTTCCCCAAAATTTCTCCACGTTCTTCCAAGCCCTTTCTCCAAGCTCCACCAAAGGAATTGCCAACCAAAAATTATGGGTTAACCTAACCCATTATTAAAATTTTTGGCCAAAATATTCAAAAAAAAATTAAAATGTGTTTTAATTAAATTATTTATCTCACTTAATTAAATGGGTGGAGTTGGATCAATTAAATGGTGGGGAAGGTGAAGTGTTTTCTCCACCTTTTTTGGGAGTTAAGGGGGTTTAAAGCCCGTGTGGTCCCACCAAATATATCCTCCCAATGGAGGTTATGTGGGGGTGGACCCCACCTCCATAACCTCCCATGGGAGGTTAGGGTGTGGTGGCCCCCACCACTAACCACCTCTTGGAGGATTTAACCACCTGAAAAATAATAATAATATAATACTTATTTTCATTTAACATTATTAAAAACCCCAAAATCTAACTTCTATTCCCGACCATCTGTCATCAAGAAGAAAGCTTTCTTAATCAAATACCGGCGCTGTGAGTTCAACGGTGCCCTCTGATTTCAATTCCGAGCACTGGTTTAAAAGTTATAAAATCTCGCTCATATCTTTACTGAACGTACCAGAACAAAAAATCAGAAATTGATTCTTAGCACAATGGGCCTTAGAATCAAGTGCCATAAATTTTCACAGACTCTTAAAAATACCATGTATTTAAGAAAGAATTTTCCACATAAATTCTGAGTCTTTACATTCTCCCCACATCAGGGCTTTACGTCTCCATATGCTACAACTTGAACTAAGGGAATAAATGGGGGAACTGAGCATGCATCTGAGCTTCCTTCTACCATGTGCTCTCATGGAGGTTTTTGTGCTGTCAGCGAACATGCACTAGAGGTATCAACCATCCATGAAGGACCTGCACCTGACGACCCTCAATCTCCACTGGAATCTCCATGAAAGTCACCCTGTCATCATTGTCCAGCTCACCGTGGTCGATGATGTGGGATGGGTCGTTCATGTATCTCCTCATGTGAGATACGGGGAAGACTTTGTCCACCTGGTGAAACTATGGTGAATGAGCTAAGTGGTAGGCCACATCTCCTACTCTGTTGAGGACTAGGAAAGGTCAGATGAATCTCATAGATAAATTTCTGCATCGACCAAATCTCTATAGACCTCATCGAGGAGAGACACGTAAAAATGTGTGGTATCCATCCTCGAACTCCAGAGGCCACCATATCTTATCGGCATATGACTTCTGCCTTCTCTTTGTAGTCTTCATTCACTCCTGTATGATCTTCACCTACTTTGTGGTAGCTTGTACCATCTATGTTTCCACTAGTGCTGACTCCCCTGGGTCTATCCAACATAGTGGTGATCTGCAAGGTCAGCCATACAAGGTGTCAAAAGGTGTCATACCGATGGTGGAGTGATAGCTGGTGTTGTAGGAAAACTCCACCAAAGGTATGTGATCCTCCCAGCTATGACAGAAGTTGAAGACATAGGCACAAAGAATGTCCTTGAGGGTCTGAATGGTCTGGTCGGTCAGACCATCTATCTGATGATGGAAGGTGGTTCTCAAGCAAATCTTTTCCCAAAAGCCTCATGCATCCCCTTCCATAGTCGGGATGTAAACCATGTGTCGTGGTTTTAGACAATAGAAGAAGGTACTCCATGTAAACGCACAATCTCTTGCACATAGAGGTGTCTCATGCTCTCTTCTGAGCTCTTTTCTCTTATTTTTAGGAAGTGGACAGACATGGTGAGTCGGTCAACAATCACCCATATCGAATCATGACTCATGGTTGTATGTGGATGACCTATCACGAAGTCCATGGATATCCCATCCCACTTCCCCTCTAAGACCTCTAAGTGCTTAACCAAGCCTACTGGTACCTGATGATCTACCTTCACTTGCTGACAGTGAGGCACCGTGAGACAAACTCCACTACCGCCTTCTTCATACCTTTCCACCAATGCTATAGTTAGAGGTCCTGACACATCTTCGCCTCTCCTGGATGTACCGCTAAAGGGGAAGTGTGGAAATCCCTCAAATCCTCCTCCTGAAGTGAAAGTGATTCAAAGGTACATCCTCTAAAGACGATGACGTGCTCCCCACCTTCAGAAAAACCATCCGGTGCATTCCCTTTGCATATCTGAGCATGTCGTGTCTCCCAGTCAGTGTCCCAACGTTGTGCCTCCCTAACTCACTGAAGAAGTGAATGTCTGTCTATTAGAGACTGTAGATAGGCTGCTTCATCCCTATCCACAAACAATATCTGTAAGGCACTTAGCTGCATTGGAGCCTCTCATATGAGCTGTATACCAAATCTCCTACAGAGTGAATCCGCAACAACGTCCCCCTTCCTAGGATTATAGACTATCTCAAAGTCATAGACATGGAGAAACACAAGCCATATTTGATTTCTTGAGTTCAGGTCCTTCTAGGGTAAGATATACCAGAGACTCATGTGATCAGAGTACACGATAAAACATTCTCCAATCAGATAGTGCCTCCACATATTCAAAGAGAAGACCACTAATGCTAACATTAGTTCAAGGGTAGCATAGTTATGGTTGTGTTGTCTCAGATGCTGAGAAAAATACACAATAATAGACCGTTCTTGCATTAGGACACACCCAAGTCTGGTCCCTCATGCGTCGTAGTAGACTATGTACCCTATGCCCACCACTGGAAGCCTCAAGATGGGGGGCAGTAGTCGACCTCTGCCTCTGCTTCCGAAAGCTCTGCTGGCATCACTCTGACCACACAAAGGTTTTCCCCCTTCTTCGACAAGGCTGATAGTTGTCCAGAAACTCTGGAGATGTATGGAAAGAATCCCCGGTAGTATCGAGACAAGCCCTAGAAACTCTGTACCTGCATTACACTTCTGGGAGGCTCCCAAGCAAGTACCGCCTCAATCATCGCTAGATATACTGCAACTCCAGACTCCAAGATGACGTGTCCTGAAAAATGAACCTCTTGAATCCAAAACTTGCACGTTGAGATCTTTCCATAAAGCTGGTGCTCTTCTAGTGTGTCCAGTACTACCTGTAAATAGTAGGAATGCTCCTCCTTAGTAGTCGATTAGATCAGATTTTCGTCGATAAAGACCACAAAAATGTGATCGAGATAAGGCTGGATGATCCTGTTCATGAGACACATGATCACTTATGGAGTGTTGGTTACACAAAATGAAATAACCAAGAACTATTAATGGTCGTATCGGAATATGAAGGCCCTCTTCTGCATATTCTCATCTCGAACTTTGAGATGGTGATAGCATGATCTGAGGTTTATCTTCAACAACCACCAAGCTCCCATGATCTTTTCAAAGAGAAAAAAATCATCAAGAGTGGGTATTTGTTTATTATAGTCACCTGGTTTAGGTGACGGTAGTCAACACAAAGCCTCAATCTCTCGTTGGCCTTTTTAGCGAACAGAATCGGGGATACCCAGGGAGAAACACTGTGCTGGATGAATCCCATCTCCTAAAAGTCCTCCAGTTGTACCCGTGGATCACAAAGCTCAGCGGGAGCCATTATATATGATGGTGTGGATATCAGTTCCATCTCAGGGTAAATTTCAATGTAGATGTCCACCTCTCTGCAAATAGGTAGTCCTCAGAATTCGTCAGGGAAAACATCCGCCTACTGGTCCACTACAGCACGGTATATCAGAATCTCCACATCTACTACTCGGATGGTATGTCATGCCAACTAGTGAGTGATCAGCTGCACCCTCCTCAATGTAATCATTTCCTATGCTACAAAGGTTCCCTTCTTGCTAGTGAAGGTAAACCTGGTCCAATCCGTGTAGGCACACCGCACTTTACGCCAAATATAGTCGATCTGAGCATGGAATATAGATAACCAGTCCATACCCAAGATGACTTTGTAAGGCCTTGACTCAACTACAAAGATATCCTAGATGAAGCTCTTGCCTACTAGAGTAAGCTCACACTTCCAGCACCAGGGTGTAATCGTTGAGTCTTCTCTCGTAGTAATCTCTAGCCATAAGTATTGAGCCAACGGCTCCGCCGGAATCTCCGAGCTCCGAACGATGGTAATGGAAATGAAAGAGTGACTGGAACCTATGTCTATAAGAACTACAGATAAGGTGGAGTAGACACATATAGTACCTCAACTCATCTCCGGAGTGACATGGACGTATGCCTCAGCTTCCTGAAGCAGAGTTCCCCCCTGTTTTCCACCTCCCTTCTCTCAGGGTGATCCTCCTGGTGGTGGTGGTGGTAGCACCTTCTAACGTCGTCCACCACCAGCTGCTTGACCATCTCCTCTTCCACTTTCGGATGCGCCCTACAGACCTCAATGATAGAATTTATGCCTCTGCCTGGGAGGACCCTTAAACTATCTGCTGATCATATGAAACGTAGGTCAGAATGTCATGAGCCTTGTGACCCTGCCCGCCGCATGAGTAACACTGCCTTCTCCTGGAAGGGAAGTCACTTCCTTGGGTGGCCCACACAACTGATCCAGAGTCTTGTAGCCATCCACCCATGGGTTTGGTACTCTAGAACCTTCATTTCATCTATCTACTTCCAGCTACAGAAGACTTCACTTCATGCCAACTAGTAGTGGGTCTCACTGCTGGGGACTGCTCAGAATGAAAACTCTCTACTAGGAGGGCTCTTTCTAACACCATGCCTATGTTGGGATGTTTAAGGAGATTATAAAATCCCTATATCTCCCTCCTGATCCCATGATCGGAGGTCTGGGCCTTGAAGAATGGCTCCCATACCATATCTGTGTAGTAGTGAGAGAGGTTGGTGGACCTCACTGAGTATTATGCCACCATCATGCTGCACTATTGTAGATGCAGTAGATCTTGTATTCACATAGCACGGAGGGTGGCTGGATCAAACTCTACCTAGAAAATGATCTTGAATTCTGTCCAGAGATGTGTTGCCTCGTCATGGACCTGGAGCATCTGGCTCCACCATCTTCCTGCTGCTTCTTGAAGGAGGTTGGCTGTAAGGATCACCATGAAGTCTACTGGTGTCCCTACAAGCTTGAAGACTCTCACCATAGCATCCAGCAAATCCTTAGCCGCCTATGGGTCTATATGTCCACGGAACCTGGGCGGCCTCTGGTGCTGGAACTCATGCAACGTGCTCGAGCAGAGTGCATCGTTTGCTGTTGGGGATGGTGGCACCGGTGGCCCAATGGGTAGTGGTACAGATGTTGCCTCTGCTGCAAAAGGTCCCTACTCTGAGGCCTCATGGCTCGGTGGTCTGTCAGAGCATATGACTCTCGGGGCTCTATAGGGAGGCATCCTGATTGAAAAATATTCGACATAGTCAAAAGATTATACCCGGTGATCTGACCTAGTTGAGATGACTGAAGGAAAAATTTTGTAAACACATATGCAATCAGTGTTTTCATGCACTGATTTAGAAATCTGAAGTCATGGTCCTGGTGTACGGATACGTCGGCCGCCGCACCAACACTGGACTCCCTGAACTAAAAACAAAAATTAGTACCTTTAACACTATTGCTTCACAGAAGAGAATGATACGAGTTCTAAGTTCTGTGGTAGAATCGACTCCTTCGATACAAATTTTTCACGACCCATCCTCCGGGGCCTGTATCGTTACTACCCCAAGCCTTCCATCCATAGTCCAGAGGATGGAGACTAGAATCAAAGGAATATATCCCTAAACGGGGAAGGAATTTCCATTAAAACTTTAAACAAACACATCATAATACACAACTGGAAGCAAAAAACTATGTAAAACTGTATACAAAATAAGTGTATGAAAGAAAAAGGGGTCGAAAATACAGACCCAACATTAAAGAAAAAATACAACTGAAATAAAGTACAACTGAAAAAAAAAGTTAAAGAAGCTACTAGTTTGTCCTCCTGGGTTACTTCCTGAAGGGTAGGCATAGATGACCTCATCAACACTACACATCTGTCATTCCGCTCCGTGTACCTCCACGTCGAGTCGTCCACCTCCGGGTACCATCCAGTCCTGAAACTCTCTGCCTCAGACAGTGTTGTCAGTCATCTTCAACCAACACAACGTTGTAGAGACCCAAAGCTTGATGTACATGGACATTACACTAATTTTGAGGAATACTTAATACATAAGAAAAACATACACACAAGGACCGTAATAGTTTAGTGTCTTTGGAAACTCAGAATATAATCTTCTAATCGTGGTGAAAGATCTTCAACATCTCCCATAAAGATCTTCCTTGTTTTTTTACCTAAAAACATTCTTTATATCATGGGGAAAAAACATAAAAGGGTTAGGTCAAATGCTCAGTAAGGGTAAACAAAATAAATATCAATCAAATCATATTCATAAGAACATAACATTTAGAAATCTTAACCTGCAAAAGAGATCATAATATCATAACATGTGTTAAATCATAGTAGTGAAATGTAATCCCAATAATCATAACATAAAACATGAATCTTTGTGGCATACACACATAATCATAGAGAATCATTTCTTATTAGTCAAGACTCATTTCGAAGACTATCTTAGTGGACAAAGTCTATTTATGAACCGAGTTCATTCCTCGTTTCAGTCCTGTTTCACTGAACCAATTTAACCTGCTGTTCCAGCCATGTCTATCTCATGAGATATAAAATCTTTACCCAATTCATTGGAGGGAGATATAGGTCCCACCCATCTCATAATGATACCATTATTATGTGTGCCACAAAATCATAAATCATACATCATTGCATAACCCATGTAATAAAAATGGGATTCTTAAACAACATGACATCATAAAACAATTAATATAAGATAAAGGAATTCATAAAAACAATTCCATCACAAAATAATCAAATAAATGTAATAATAGGGATAGAAACAGAACCCTATATTATCTTAGATGGAAAATAATTTTGATAAAACACTTTAACTCCATTCTGGAGGAAAATATCCTTTCTACATCAAAAACATTTTCCTTTCTTAACATGTCATACAATTTTAAACTAAAAGAAGTTGATTAAAAATAGACTAGAAAACTTGTAAACGAATATTCTTGGAAATAATGGTTTAAAAATCCATTCATGTCGTATAAGTTAAAAAACATTCTTCTCGTACTTTTGTCGGAAAAGTCAAAAAGTACCTCGTACGAAAAACGACAAAAGATTCCTTTCATATCTTTTACTATAAACTCACCAAAGGGTAAAAATGGATTTAAAAAATTGTATGTGGATGGAAATAATATTAAATATTGAGGAAACATGGATGTGGATGATAAAATACACCCCAGTAAATACAAAATTATAAACAATCTCGGATAAAAATGAGGTTGTTATATTTCCCTTATCTTAGGTCTAATTTGCTTCGTAAGTGTCTGAACCTCCTGTATAATGATTTAAATAATGTCATTTACTTATTCCATAATCATACTCATTGTTATGATATCATATATGGTTCACATATGACTTTATATTACCCGTTCTTTTGTAAATTCCATGTTAAAGAGCGTTTTGGGTAAAATCGTTTCATTTCTCGTCCGTGTTTTCACTTGTAATTATTCATATGATTACTTAGATCATGATTACTTAATTCCAGAATATAAAACATGATTTATATATAATATATATTCAGAATATACATATATATAATATATTAGTTGATGGAAAGAAATACATCGTTCATGAAGACGGTAGGTCGTACGTACGCATGAACGATGTTTTCGTTTTCTTATTGAGTTAAATGGAATTAAGTAGATGACATACATATATATACACATAAATACAGTATCATTATTATGTCATATACTTCATGATTACTTATTATATATACTTTATAATCATTCATGAATGGTTAACGTGGAGAATGAATCTCATCGTGTTGTGGAGACGGTAGTCCGTACGTACGCACGAGCGATGATATCGTTCTCATGATAGTGGAATTGTATTGGAGTGTATGAATACTATTTCAGAATCAATATCAATTTACAATAATCATATATAGTCATTATGTACACCATTATACCCATCCTAGTAAGGTGGTGGTGGAAAATAGATTACACCACGGCGTGGAGACGGTATTCCGTACGTACGCACGCGTGGTGATTTCATTTTCCATAGGATGGATAGATGGTGAAATAGGGTTGTTTCATACTTATAATAACATATCAGTATATGAGTTATACTGATGTTATTACTTCATAATTAAACAACCTAAGAAGAAGAAGTGGAAGAAGAAATAAATTTGAAAGAATCGGTAACGGACATTACCTCTTCTTTGAAGCGCCTCTTTGAGTCCTCCTCTTAGGGCACTAAAATTGGTCATTGAAGAAGACCGCGACCTCTAGGATGTTTCTAGAGAAGTGAAGAAGAGAATTTGGTAGAGGTTGGCCGAGCTTGAATGCTCCAAGTGGTGTGAGGAAGAGAAGGAGGAGGTGCACTTTTATAAGGGAGGAGAGGGGCACCTTTCGAATAACTAAAAATATTATTTTATTATAAAGTCATATTCGGTTTTTAATAGATCAAAATTGAGTTATTTAGAATCTAAAGTGGGGATGGGTCTAAATCATCTCATCCAATAGAATTTGGACAAGTTTAGTTTACTATTTTAACCAATCATTTAGTTTTAACTTCATGTTGGATAATTTTACTTTTACTGTGTCTTTTTGTGTTCTTACACTATAAGGTTAATAAACATACTATAAAAAGACAAACGAACCCCAAGTTGATTATTATTAATATATATAACCTTATCTAAGTCATTTTTCTGATCCATAGATTTTTAGGAACAAAATAACAATTAATAATATAATATTTGTTATAAAAACTATTTTATGTCAATTTTGAAACTATTTAGTAATTGATTTTTTTTAAACTCATAACAGAATGATTAGTTCAAAAGAAGTTACTCATATAAATACAAAAATGTCATATTAACCTAAAAAATAATTTTAATTCATAAAAAGTCTCAAATTACATTTATTTGGGTATTTATAACTTCAATTATGTCAATATTTCATTTATAAGATAATTACTGCATCATCTTTGTGTCATAAATAAATTAACATATTTAAAGTCTAAAAATTAAAAATAAAATATCATTATGTAGGAAATATTTTTAGATTTCTAATAAATATTTATATTCGAATTTATCTTATGTATTACCCTATATTAAAAATGCTTTAGTTATTAAACATTGATTTTAACTATTTTAACCCTTCTTTAAATAAATTAATAATAAATGTACTAATCTAATCCATGTGGGCATAAATGGTCATATTTTATTCCTAAGGTTGTTTTTGGTTTAATTACACTTATTAAATTGAATCAGGACATGTGTTTGGGTAATAATAATATCATTTTCCCCTTAATTACCCTATTTACTTTTAACCGTGGTAAAAAAAAGTAAAAAGTTACTATTCACCAAAAATTATTTTCATCTCATTGAACAAACATTTTAGTCCTTGATATTAACCGTGTCTCTCAGATTTTCGAAATTCTACTCACAGAAGCGGTAAAATTAAGTTTTATGAAAAATTCATTTTTTTTACTACCACTTAGTGGTTTCACTATTCATCAAAAAATGAAAGTTTCCAGAAAAATACCAAAAATTAGGACTAAGCTATATTTGATATTATGAACTCAAAAAGGATATCTATTTTACCAAATTAAAAACATATCAGTTTCATTAATTAATTTAAAAATTAATTCCCGTCGTCAAAACAAATAGCGTGTTCTTAAACGATAATAACTATCAAAAGATTGACACTTGTTTATGTCTGGCTTAAATGTGAAATTACATCCAATAACCAACATTGTATTAAATTGTAAAATTATATTCTACATATACTTTGAAACCACTCAATTTAATAATTTATCACAATTATTTATTTCGATTAAAAAGGTTTTTTAATTAAAATTTAGTAATTTTCACTATTCATCAGAAAATGAAAGTTATCCGAAAAGTACCAAAATTTCTCCCTAATCTAATTTCGATATTCCGAATCCAAAAATGACATCCATTTTGAAAAATAAAATTTACAAAATTTCAAAAAGTGGTTATTACTATTCATAACGGCTAGTTTTAATAAAATTTTAATAGCATATCATTGTTTAGTGAAACTCAGTATTACGTACTACACACGCTATCAAGGAAAGTCGCAATTGCATGTAATGGAAGTCAAGTCAAGGATGTGTGTTGTACAAGCTCCTTTTGGTGTACCGTACAACACAAGACATTAATGAAATTAAAAAGGATATTTTTCATAAAATCTCGGGGTGTTACATTCTACCCCCCTTAAAATGAATTCCTCCCTCGAAATTCGTCGGGGTTATAAATGTTTTACTACTAGAAAGTTTCTATAATAGAAACCCACATTGTAAAAAGGAATAGCAAAACCAATCTTTAATAACCAAAGTATGAAATGTAACGGTTACCCAAATAAACTAATCACTAGGTTTCCACAAAGGTGAAAATATGGATATGGAAGAGAAATCTAACCGTCATGTTCTGATGGAGAGTGGTAGAGAACAGGGCTATGAAAAATCCAACAATCACAAAGCCATAAATTTATGATGATCTAGGGTACCATCTGATTTAATCAGATATAAGGGCACCAGGACAACATTTTTGGTTTTCAAGATCATTTCCCTAAAGTTGAAGAATTTGAATTAGAATAAATACTTACTTTATTTTGGTACAATTTCACTGTTGTTCGTGCTTTGAACAATTTCAACTTCATCTCTTAAAGAAATGAAGTTGAATTTGTTATTCATGAAGTGTTAATAGATCATGTGATAGAATGATGGGTCATTCCATCTGTTTTAAACAAAAGGTTAGCAAAAGTTATCAAATATACATAAGTCCATCTATGGTGAGGTTAATTGTATATGATTCCAAGAATGAACTTATACTTCATATATCATACCGCATAATATAATAAAACTAGTTTCTACTAAATAGGGACTTCCAGTAGGCCAGTGGTAGGCGATAAAGGCCAGTCACACTTTGGTTGTGGGTTCGATTCCCACAGCCTTGTCCGACGCGATGGGCTGTCGCACATCCTGTAGGTTGTCCTTTTTCTAAAACTACATTACTATAAAATCCCATAAATAATATCAAAAACACTTCTATCCTTAAACAATACTAACTTATTTCCAACATATTCCATTCTAATCTTTAGGCTTATCCAAAATAATACTGTCTAATCTCATATTATAGTGAAAAATATTACCAAAGAGTTTATACAACTAGCATGTTAATACCATTATTGATCCCCATATATCACAATTTATGTCTTGTTGGTCACATTCCAAACATTCAAAGGCCTTAATCATGTATTCTCTTGAAAAAAATGAATACCCATTGAACCTTATTGAAAACATGAATGCTGTTAAAAGTTAACTCTTTCCACATACCGAAATCCTAAAAATTCTATATACTAAAACCACGATATCACTTAGTCCTTATATCAATCATGAGCTCATGAATACTGTCAAACATTTCATTTTCTCATTTTCCCTTCATTATGCGCATATCATCATTTTTTTCAAAAATATCTCAATCACTTTCCATGGTTACCAGTACCATTGAAAACCACAATAGACCGATACATAAATATTCCAATATTTTACAATACTATATACAACATTATTATGGAATCCCATTACATAAACACATAAACATTCCACCACATCATTGTCATATTCAACATCTTCAATAGTGATCACATGTGACTTCCCATTGTCCTTTTCCTTAAGTGGTTTCTCATTTCGATCATCACTAACCCTTGGATTAGGACATTTATTAGCATAATTCTCCATTTCCTTGCACTTGAAGCATTGAAGTGTTAGTGGGGCGTTCTATAATGTCTTTTTTTATTCACATCCTTAGAAACCCTTTTTCCATTACTTTGACACTAAGATGCTCGATGAACTTCTTTTCCACACATAAAAACATTTTCTAGTCCCTTTAAGACCATATCCACCATGCTTCTTTCCACACTTTGAGCATAAGGAAACATTCATCTTCTTTTCACCATTATTCTGAGATTTCTCCTTGAACTCCATCTTTAGTTTCTTGTCAAAACTATGAGATGGATAAGTAACAACAAATTCTATTTCTACCTTGATAGCACAACACAAAATTTCTTCATATCTACTGAAGTCTCTTATAGTTGATTCCCTTCGGATATTTGGTTTTAAGCCACTGAATAATCGATCAACTTTACTTTCAGGTTGGATGATAAATCCAGATGCATTCCTTGCAAGCCTTGTAAAATTTCCTTCGTATATACCAATAGATTCATCATCCTTTTGCTTTAGTTCAAGAAACTCCTTCTCCATCTTTGTACGAAGAATACGAGGGAAGTACTTATTGAAAAATATGCTCTTGAACTCATCCCATTCCATGGACTCAATTTCATCTCTTGGACTCGTATTCTTGATAAGATTACACCATTGATCAGCATCACCTTCCAAAGGATACACTGCTAAGATGACTTTATCATGTTCAGAACATTGAAGAACTGAAAATATCTTTTCAGTAGTACTGATCCATTGTTCAGAAACAAGTGAACCAGAAGACCCACTGAAAGAAGGTGGACGTTGCCTCATGAAGGACTCAATAGAATATTGTTTCCTTCTCTGCTCATTTGGAAGTCCAGAATGATTCTTAGCTTGTGTAAGTATAGCAATAAGCTTTTTCACTCCATCTCCCATAACATTTGTTTTTTCAGGAGGACAATCATTGCATTGTCCATTATATTGATCAACATGGTTCCTTCGGGTTCCAGTCATCGTCTAAAACCCATAAAGAATAGTGTGAGAGGCAAAAATCACAGTCTCGAAAACAATATAATAAAGGGGGAGTACCTTCAATATCTAAAATCTTGGGTTACCATAATTCTAGTACTATAACCTATACTTATACTTAACCTTAGGGACATCCCTAGACATACCTTAGAAATATCTCTAGGGATCTCACTAATGTTCTTGCATCCTAATTTCCAAAGGTTGACTAAACCTTTACTCTGATACCAACTATAGAGACCCGAAGCATGACGTACATGGACATTGCATTACTTTTGCGGAATACTTAATACATAAGAAAAACAGACACACAAGGACTGTAATAGTTTAGTGTCTTTGGAAACTCGGAATATAATCTCTTAATCGCGGTGAAAGATCTTCAACATCTCCCATAAAGATCTTCCTTGTTTTTTTACCTAAAACCTTTCTTTATATCCTGGGGAAAAGAAAACATAAAAGGGTGAGCTCAAATGCTCAGTAAGGGTAAACAAAATAAATATCAATCACATCATATTAATAAGAACATAACATTTTAGAAATCTTAACCTGCAAAAGAGATCACAATATCATAACATGGGATAAATCATAGTAGTGAAATGTAATCCCAATAATAATAACTTAAAACATGAAACTTTTTTTCATACACACATAATCATAGAGAATCATTTCTTATTAGTCAAGACTCACTGCCAAGACTATCTTAGTGGACAAAGTCCATTTCTGAACCGAGTTCATTCCTCGTTTCAGTCCTGTTTCACTGAACCTGTTTAACCTGCCATTCCAGCCATGTCTATCTCATGAGATATAAAATCATTACCCAATGCATTGGAGGTAGATATAGGTCCCACCCATATCATAATGATACCATTCTTATGTGTGCCACAAAATCATAAATCATACATCATTGCATAACCCATGTAATAAAAATGGGATTCTTAAACAACATGACATCATAAAACAATTAATATAAGATAAAGGAATTCATAAAAATAATTCCATCACAACATAATCAAATCAATATAATAATAGGGATAGAAGCAGGACCCTATATTATCTTATATGTAAAATAATTTTGAAAAAACACTTGAACTCCATTCTTGAAGAAAATATCCTTTCTACTTCAAAAAATTTTTCCTTTCTTAACATGTCATACAATTTTAAACTAAAATAAGTTGATTAAAAATATACTAGAAAACTTGTAAAGGAATCTTCTTGGAAATAAATTTTTAAAAATCCATTCATTCTTTATAAGTTAAATAACATTCTTCACGTACTTTTGTCGGAAAAGTCAAAAAGTACCTCGTACAAAAAACGACAAAATATTACTTTCATATCTTTTACTATAAACTAACCAAAGGGTAAAAATGGATTTGAAAAATTGTAGGTGGATGGAAATAATATTACATATTGAGGAAACATAGATGTGGATGATAAAATACACCCCAGTAAATACCAAATTATAAACAATCTCGGATAAAAATGAGATTGTGATATTTCCCTTACCTTCGGTCCAATTTTCTTCATAAGTGTCTGAAACTCCTATATAATGATTTAAATAATGTCATTGACTTATTTTATAATCATACTAATTGTTATGATATCATATATGGTTCACTTAAGACTTTATATTACCCGTTCTTTTGTAAATTCCATGGTAAAGAGCGTTTTGGATAAAATCGTTTCATTTGTCGTCCGTGTTTTCACTTGTAATTATTCATATGATTACTTAGATCATGATTATTTAATTCGAGAATATAAAACATGACTTATATATAATATATATTCAGAATATACATATATATAATAGATTAGTAGATGGAAATAAATACACCGTTCATGGAGACGGTAGGCCGTACGTACGCATGAACGCTGTTTTCGTTTTCTTATTGAGTTAAATGAAATTAAGTAGATGACATACATATATATACACATAAATACAGTATAATTATTATGTCATATATTTAATGATTACTTATTATATATATTTTATAACCATTCATGAATGGTTAACATGGAGAATGAATCTCATCGTGTCGTGGAGACGGTAGTCCGTACGTACGCATGAGCGATGATATCATTCCCATGATCGTAGAATTTGTATTGTAGTGTATGTATACTATTTCAGAATCAATATCACCATACAATACTAATATATAGTTATTATTTACACCATTACCCCCATCCAATTAAGGTGGTGGTGGAAAATAGATTACACCACGGCGTGGAGACGATATTCTGTACGTACGCACGCGTGGTGATTTAATTTTCCATAGGATGGATAGATGGTGAAATAGGGTTGTTTCATACATATAATAACATATGAGTGATACTGATGTTATTACTTCATAATGAAACAACCTAAGAAGAATATGTGGAAGAAGAAATAAAGTTTACAGAATCGGTAATAGACATTACCTCTTCTTTGAAGCGCCTCTTTGAGTCCTCCTCTTAGGGCACTAAAATTGATCTTTGAAGAAGACCAGGGCCTCTAGGATGTTTCTAGGGAAGTGTAGAAGAGAATTTGGCAGAGTTTGGCCGAGCATGAAGGCTCAATGTGGTGTGAGGAAGAGATGGAGGGGGTGCCCTTTTATAAGGGAGGAGAGAGGCACCTTTGGAATAATAAAAAATATTATTTTATTATAAAGTCATATTCGGTTTTTCATAGCTCCAAATTGAGTTATTTAGAATCTAAGGTGGGGATGGGTCGAAATACTCTCATCAAATATAATTTGTAAAATTTTATTTTACTATTTTAACCTTATCATTTAGTTTTAACTTTAAGTTAGATAATTTTACTTTTACCGTGTCTTTTTGTGTTTTTACACTATAAGGTTAATAAACATACTATAAAAAGACAAAATAACCCCAAGATGTTTATTATTAATATATATAACCTTATATAAGTCATTTGGCCGAACATTAGATTTTTAGAAACAAAATAACAATTAATAAAATAATATTTGTTTTAAAAACTATTTTATATCAATTTTGACACTGTTTAGTAATTGATTTTTTTTAAACTCATAACAGAATTATTAGTTCTCAAAAAGTTACTTAAATCAATATTAACATGTCATATTAACCTATAAAATTAGTGGATTTCATAAAAAGTCTTAAATTACATTTATTTGGGTATTTATAACATCAATTATGTCAATATTTCATTAATAAGATAATTACTGCATCATCATTGTGTCATAAATAAATTAACTTATTTAAAGTCTAAAAATTAAAAATAAAATATAATTATGTATTAAATCTTTTTATCATTCTAATTAATATTTATAGTCGAATTTATCTTATGTATAACCCTATATTAAAAATGCTTTAGTTATTAAACATTGATTTTAACTATTTTAACCCTTCTTTAAATAAATTAATAATAAATGTCCTAATCTAATCCAAGTGGGCCTAAATGATCAGATTTTATTCCTAAGGTTGTTTTTGGTCGAATTACACTTATTCAATAGAATCATGACATGTGTTAGGGTAATAATAATATCATTTTTACCCTTAATTACCCTATTTAATTTTAACCGTGGTAAAAAAAAGTAAAATGTTACTATTCACCAAAAATTATTTTCATCTCATTGAACCACATTTTAGTCCTTGATATTAACCGTGTCTCTTGGATTTTTGAAATTCTACTCACAGAAGCGGTAAAATTAAGTTTTATGAAAAATTCATTTTTTTTAACTACCACTTAGTGGTTTCAGTATTCATCAAAAAAAGAAAGTTTCCAGAAAAATACCAAAAATTAGGACTAATCTATATTTAATATTATGAACTCAAAAATGATGTATATTTTACCAAATTCAAAACATATCATCTGCATTAATTAATTTAAAAATAAATTCCCATCATCAAAACAAATAGTGTGTTCTTAAGAGATAATAACTATCAAAAGATTGACACTTGTTTATGTCTGGCTTAAATGTGAAATTACATCCATTGACCAACATTGTATTAAATTATAAAATTATATTCTAAATATACATTTAAACCACTAAAATTAATAATTTATCACTATTAATTATTTCGATTAAAAAGGTTGTTTTTAATTAAAATTTATTAATTTTCACTATTTATCAGAAAATGAAAGTTATCCGAAAAGTACCAAAATTTCACCCTAATCTAATTTCGATATTCCGAATCCAAAAATGAAGTCCATTTTGAAAAATAAAATTTAAAAAATTTCAAAAAGTGGTTATTACTATTCATAACGGCTAGTTTTAGTAATATATTAATAGCATATCGTGGTCTAGTGAAACCCATTATTGCGTACTACACAAGCTATCGAGGAAAGTCACGATTGCGTGTAATGCAAGGCAAGTCAAGTATGCATGTTGTAAAAGATCCTTTTGGTGTAGCATACAACATAAGACATTAATGAAATTAAAAAGGATATTTTTCATAAAATCTCGGGGTGTTACAAATGTGGTGTGGGCATAGCCCGTGCAGGAGTGAGTATAACGATACTTAGTAGGGACCCCGAGACCCTCAAGTTCTCACTATATCCAACAAGGATAAACAACAAAGTAACCATTGAACGAATTACCCTTACTTATGTATATGACCATACATATACCTAAGTTATCTATTAGACCATATCAATAATGAGTTAATCACAAAAGTCGTTGACTCAGCTCAAACCAGGGTTTTATTCGAGGAATAGTAGCAAGTAAAATCCACAGTAAAAATGTAGAAATCTCGGCTGATGGTGTACTCCTACCCTATCGAGTACAGTGGGCTTGCCGCATCACACATAGGTGCTTCCCACCTTCCTGGACTATTGTGGTACTCTTCCTATCGAGTACCGTGGGTCTGCTGTGTCACACAGAGGCACTCCCCACTATGGGACGGCCACGCTCACATAGAGGCGCTCCCACTTGTAGCCTACTAAGGCACTCCTCCTGTCGAGTACCATTGGTCTGCCGCATCACACATATGTGCTCACCACTTTGGGTCTAACGCATCACATAGAGGCACTCCCCACTAGGCTAGACGAAACACTCTGAATCAAAAGGTCAGAAGTCGTCAGGTATCAGCCAGCTACTAGGTCTCCATACTCCGCTCGCTCGTCTCCAAGAGGATCTGCTCCATGAGCTACTGGTCAATACTCCAACTGTCATTATTTCCCGTGTAGAAGTATCTCAAGGTCTGCCTCATCATAGGGATCTCAACGCAAAAGAATTTGTGTCAATCGGACGCCCGGTCTGTGAGTTATTAGCATTTCCATTCAAGGGGCCAGGTTGGATTTTAGGTTCAAACCAACCTGACCTTACCCCAACTACGACCAAACCTCATACGGGGTATGCCAAAAGAACCGTCTCGATCCATGGTTTCCATCGTCGAAGGAGGTTATCCAATTGGACACATGTTGCCCAAGATATGGGCGTAAAAGTGTTATCGGGTCAAACGGGTACGGGTTCGGTCCGACCCAATCTGACCGACCTGACTCGACCCGGTTATGGACTGGGGTCCAACCTGGTTTATGGGTCCTACCTAGCCCAAGGGTCTAGCCTAGCCAGAGGTTGCTGCCTGGCCCGAGTCGGCACCCCGACCTGATGGCAACCCGGCCCGAGGGGGCGGCCCGACCTGAGTGGGCGGCCCGGCCCGAGGGGCAGCCCGGATGGCTGGTGACCCGGCAGCCAGCCTAGCTGCATCCAAGGGGAAACCACACACCCCCCTTGTTCCCAAACACCAAATCCTTTTGATTCTTAGCCGAAACCAGCACCAGGTGGAGCCGGCCCAGAATACGCGGGACACGCTGGGTCCCTCTTCTCCCTACTGGCCGAGCGGCCAGCCGCTCCAACTCCTCTATTGTGGACCGCCCTGGCCACGCCTCCCTTGCTCCATACAGTGCATCAGCGCCGCGCTGATCCGTCCGACCGTCGCAGCCCACTTGGCCGCGGCCCTTCCTGTCGGGCGTCGCGATGGCCCTGCGCCCCTCCGGCAGCCTGACAGGCCTCCTTGCTCCGCCGCGGCCCACACTTTTTGCAACCCTGTACTCTGCATGGCACGATGGCGTTGCGCCCCTCCATAGACCCGACGGCCATTGCGCCACTGGATTCCTTCGCGGTCGGCCCGTCGTCGGTCGTTGTTGCTCTGCTATGATCCTCTCTTCCGCCGGTGCCGTTGCGCTTCCCCCGTCATCAACAAGTGAAGAAAATGGGAGGGTGGTCGGGCCATGTTTGTTCGACCCGCGCCCTCCGTGTTAGGGTGGTAACAATCGGCCACAAAGAGAACAACAAACGACGAAGAACAGTGGGTAAAACTCATAAATAAAACTACCCCTAACTTGGATCGATGACTATTGACGATGTCTCGAAAAGGTGGAATCAATTCGTCAATGTCGGAAAAGGAAGAGGATATCCATCGTTGACGGATGAGCGTTCGTAGGTGATGATGCAAGAAGATGACGTTCTTCATTGTCGACTCCTCCCCTTTTCATTCAGCTGAAAATTGTTCTTCATTGGAGAATTAGATTCTCCAAAGGTTCTCCAAATTCTTCCAAGACCTTTCTCTAAGCTCCACCGAAGGTATTGCCAACCAAAAATAATGGGTCAAGCAAACCCTTTATTTAAATTGTTGGCCAAAATATTCAAAAGAACTCAAACGGTGTTTATATTAAATGAGTAATCTCACTTAATTAAATGGGTGGAGTTGGCTCAAATAAAGTGTCGGGAAGGTGAAGAGTTTTCTCCTCCTTTATTGGGAGTAAAGGGGGCTTAAAGTCCTTGTGGTCCCCACCAAATATATCCTCCCAAGGGAGGTTATGTGCTGGTGGTACCCACCACCATAACCTCCCATGAGAGGTTAGGGTGTGGTGGCCCCCACCACTCACCACCTCTTGGAGGTTTTAACCACCAAAAATATAAAAATAAGTTAACATTTTTACTTTATTAAAAAACAAAATCTAACTTCCATTCTCGACCATCTGTCGTCGAGGCGAAAGCCTTCATAAGTGAATATCGGCGCTGCGAGTTTAAGAGTTCCCTCAGATTTTTGTTCCAGGAACTAGTTCAAAATTTATAAAATCTCGCTCATACATTTACTAAACGTACCAAAAAAAAACTTCATAAATTGATTCTGGGCACACCGATCCTCGGAATCAAGCACCACAAATTTTTGTGGACTCGTAAAAATCCAATGGATTTAAGAAAAAAATTTCCATTGAAATTCCAGGTCTTTACATGTGAACCCGTGACCATTTCAATTTCAACACATAAAAATTCCATTTCAAATCACAAGGAATCAATAAGAAAAAAGGAATTTATTAAAATAGAACACTTGAAAAGATTGACCAACCTTAATGAAATAGAGAACCTAATCATCATTGAAAATTTGAATTGGAAACCACGGGTTCTGTCTATGGATGATAAGGAATGTAAGGAAACTAAATAGGATTGAATGAAAACATAGTATGATTAAAATTCCCATCTAAAAATGGTGATACAACTATAAATGGGAGAGAATTTTAGAGGTAAGTATTACCTAATATAGGGAAGCATGCTTCCCCATAGATCTATTTATAAACAACATGATCCGAAGGGGAGGGGATTGCCCAAATATTCCAAGGGTAAGGGCTCAGTTGAGATGATAAGGCAGCAAAAAAAGTTTCATCAAACACCCTTTTGAAAACATAAAAGCATAAAATCATGGAATTTCATTATTTTTAATATTTTACAATTCATGAAACACTATTATTTTATGATATTTTGAAAAATGTGTTTCTTTTTAATTAAAAAAAAATTAAATCACATAATGTGTATCCCATAAATTACATGTGGAAAAAAAACATTGGGAAATCCAAGCAATAGGATCTATCAAGCACACAATACACATCATGTCATCTCATTACACATCATGTAACTACCCAACATAAAATATTTGAGGTTCGGGATCAAAATTAAATAAAATCAATAAATTAACCACTAATTGTAACCTACCAATTAATGGTCATAAATTATAAATTCAATAGAAAGGAAACCAAAATCAATGATTATAACATTCATTATATAAAGGTAACAGGGCATTAAAATCACCCAACCATAAAATCATTTTTCCCAAAAATATCTCTCGATCATGGATCTACTAAAAGAGAAGGCCATTGTTGCATCATCAACGAATCCTTATCCCATGTATTGTGGAAATCATATATGTATTTACAAAATAGTGGTACTAGGGGATCATTTTACAATGTAATACATTATATTGGTTATTTATAAATTGAACTGAATTCTCATCCATAGTGGTATTGGGATCAAGATCAACATCCTTCCATCCAATCACATGACATGGATATAGTACATTAATCCTCATATATGAAACATGAAACTTGTCAGGAATAGAATTCTAGATAGATCATAAAATATACTGACAATCCTCCCTCCCCAGTTTCCCAATGATCTTAAAGGCCCCCAGAATTCTAGGTTCCAACATACCCTACTTACCCAATCGATGATATCCCAAAAAGGTAAATCTTAGAGAAATACACAATCTCAAACCTCAAACATTATCTTCCAATGATGATGGCATGTATAAAATTTTTGATGAATCTGTTGCATGATCAAATACTTGATAAACAAACCATCTCAGTCCTCTCATGAACAACACTCATTCCAACTGAGGACTACAATCCCAACACTATCCAACACAAGGGAGATCTATATGACCTGACATACAGTGTCTACAAAAGGTTCCATCTTATTCGAAGTCTAATAAATATTTTTATAGGAAAACAAAACCACTGGGAAATTCATATCCAAAGATCATATGAAATCAAGCATAAAATCCCAAATATTATCCCCTAGAAACTAGATATCCCTCTATATTAGACCATCCATATAAAGATGATATTCATTTCTCAATTTCAATTAGGAACCCATTTCATCTTGCAATATTTCCCAAAATTAATATGAGAACCCTGATTCCTTATAAGAATAACCTACAGAGGGAACCCCATAAATTATAGAAATATATAATACAAATAAGTCATCAAGGTGTTCTAGTTTCATTGTTTCCTTTATTATAATGAAATGCATTCACTTTGAGAGTATACCAATAATCACTGATATTTCATCCTTACATGTTCTATTCCATGATAAACTAATGATAAAATAAATGGAAATATCATCCCAATTTCATATCCTAATGGGTTAAGGCTGCAAAGAACCAGTTTGAATTTGTTGTTATACCTTGAATCTTTGAAAAGTGAGACACTGTGATACAAAATCCCAAGTGACAACCTGATCCCAGACCACTATTATTGATGTCTCAAATCATGGTACATATTTATATCTTCATTGTGAAGAGACCAACATAAGAAATGTACACTGTCTAGAAAAAACTATCTCAAGGAAACTATACAACCATCCAGATCCAGAAGCACTAAGACTGCCTAGGTGACTAAGACCACTAACATGGGGTCTCCCCACTATTTATGATTCTTCATATGGGTTGTCACTCAATGTCTGTCATCTTCTCAAGTCTAAATCACTCACTAAATTACTAGTCTACATTCAACAAAGAGAAGAAAATTAATCCACCAAATTCCATCACTCCCAAACTCATATTGGAAGGCAATATCATCAGAGGCCACTACTCAATTGATTCCATCACATCATGTATGAGAAATTGTTTTCTCAATGAATTGAGAACCGCATTTCATTTCTTGGGGGTATATATAAAATAAAAACTGATATTATAAGAATACTCCACCGAAAATATGTATCATTTCTTCATATCCCATTGAGTGAAAATATACTTTAGTCTCTTATGATAAAAATATACTATAAAACATTATCCAAAGAGATAGGAACATTTATTCTGAGTACATGAATAACTTCTAACAACTAATGATTAGGGGAGGGTATTTGTAATCATGATGTTGTAACTATTGTGAGATATAATCCAAAACTTGTTTCCCCTATATTAAGAAATATCCCAAAATAACCCCAGAAGCATCACATAAAACATTACAACCCAAAACTAGTTCAGGATGAATCAAAACTCTTTATGAGGTCAACCTAATCATTATAACCTCAAAAGATCTCTGACACATGTCATTCCACTAAAAAATTATTCCCTTATAGGTTAAAGCTCCCATTGAATATGGGAGCATGGATAAGTACCAAACAAATTGTATATAATAAATATCCATCCCAATGAATATTTGTCCCTGAAACATATTTATAGGATGCTCCTAGGACATAATTTCCTACAAAATTTCATGATCAACTGAGAGTCACCTCTCAGATATCATTTACCCTAGCAACATCACCTCATAGATACAAAGCTGACACATGGAAATCATAAGTTAGATATGATGTTCCCTTAAGGTTTTATGGATGATATACAAATTTTAATTTTGATATTACTCTATCCTAGAGTACACCATGATATCATATACCAACAAAACAAAATAACTTCCAAGAACCAATGAAAGATTCAGTTCATCAAGGCCATAAATACTTCATGAGAATTCTTGTATCCTTACTGTATAACCAAAATAATTAAATGCCCATATCAACCCCTGAATGATGGCTTCGATATATCAAATTCTTGGACTCTCAACAAGTTATACCATGACCACATGTCAATATTAGAAAATCATCAAGCCCCTCATCGTTGATCAATGAGAACATTGATTCCGGGTAGAGGATATTTATTATAATGTTCACCCGATTCCACATTAAATAGTCAATACATAGTCTAAGACTCTCGTATTCATTATAATAAAAAATTATATGAGATGACCAAGGTAAAACACTAGGGTGAATAAATCTTTTCATTTCCAAGTCCTCAAATTGGACCTTAAGATCCACCAACTCAATAGGTTTAATTTAATAGGTCATCGTAAAAATGGGATTCAGTCCAAGTAGTAGGGAAATTGTAAACGTGACCTCTCTCTATAAAAGTAAATTATAAAATTCATATAGAAAGACCTTAGTGTACACATAATCAATATAAAGATGTTTACTAGCTAAGAAAAGGTCAGCATCATTAAGGAACATTTCTGTCAATTGGATTGAGAGTATACTGACATAAGAAACAACATGCACTTACCTTCTGAAAATAAATCCCCACTATCCCTTGGAAATATGACTGACTCCATTCATAGAAAAAACTAAACCCAATTAAAATAAAATATATATATATGGGAATTCAAATCAATCATACAATCCATGTAGATAATCATGTTAAAAATGTCAATATCAAGCACTAAAAATTACCAAACCACCTCAAAGTCTCTTATCACCACCCAAAATGTGGGGATCATAAAACATTGTTTGGACATATTTCAGAATGATGTTGAAATATACAATAATAATGACATGATATCCAAACTCAAACCTGATATGTCAAACAACTTTGATGATATAAAATAATGAGAAAAACATGTATCCAATGAAGCTAGAACCACAGAATGTGAAATATACACCATACCTCTAATAGTAGATGTCCCAACATTATATTTCTCTAACAAAAAATCACCTGCCAATACTAATTTTAACATATCTACATTGATATCCCCTTTAACTAAGGAATTAAAACCACCAACCTTGGAAGCATCGACCTAAAACTGTGATCCCTAGTTGAAAGTGGATCCAACCTCAATACATTGGGTCTTATTATCACATAAATGTTTAAAATGGAAAGATCTCCCATATATATTTAATGTCCATGGATCCTCTATTCAATGAGGCATGATATGACCACACCTCCCACGTCAGTTGAAAATAACTTGTTGCTTCCCTGAAGAGTCCCTAAAAAATGGTCATGTAGAAAACTGAACACTCATGCGCTTCATTTTCTTGCATGAGGAATCACCATTGCTAAACATTGTAGTAACTAACGGTCCTCCCAAGACATTCCTTTTAGATATTTCTATCTCAACAATATATGATTTATAAACTAACTCCAAAAATGTTTTATGGAATAAAAAAACTATTATTGACATAAAATCAACCCCCATCCCAATATTGATCCTTCATGAATTTGGAAAATCATTGGTAACAAAATCATGTACCAGATTAACCAACTCAAAAAAAGGTGGATTACTCTAGAATGATGAAATCCCATTTATCCATGGTCAAAACTCGAAGTTATTTACTGTACATAATTTCATGGGGTAAAACTACCGATAAAAGAATTTCTTGAAATTAAATCAGGTAAGAACTTGGTGCCACCTAGATTACAATATCGAGTTCCACCATCTTATTCATGGCCCCTCAAGAATATATATATATATATAAACACATATGATAATCTTAGAGAGTCATAAAAAATTTGAAGATCTATTCAATCAATTAAAGACAGTCCAATGATTCATTGGTCCCTTTGTCAGTATAGAAGATAGGTGGATAATTCTAGATAAATTATGTTCTATGATCCAATACTCATCTCAGGTTCACTATGCATACTAACCTAATAGTATGAATGTAATAAATCACTTCTTAATCTATATAAGAGTCTATTAGAGGACCCACCATCAGAAAATACCTTGTGGATTCCCCTCTTGTGTATAACATATCTCTTTTGGGAGGCATTGTCTATTAATCCCAAGAAAATTTCAAATATGCCATGAAAGACTTAAGTAACTATTGATCCAAAAACAATAATCCAAAACAATTAATTTAAAATCATATGAATTTTCAGAAGTTGTAAATTCTTACACAAAAGGGAAACAACTCTATAATGGGACGGGTTGATATAAATAAGCTCCCCACTTTTTTATCCATACGAATGCATGAACCATGTTCCCAAAAATTGTAGATTTATTAATTTTAATAAAATGAGAAAATATTTTATTCAGATGAACCTAAATACAAGGTCTTGGACTTAGTAAGGATTTTTTTCACCCCCATGGAAACTCAAATTCAGTCATGATAGTGATTTAGTCTATCCCCCTTTAAGTACCTACTATCATAATTATCAGGATCCAACTCCAATCAACTCGAGACAAAGAACCAAATATGGTAGTGTTGGAAGACTTTAGGCTGAGTTATGTATTTGATTCTAAATTGAAATATACCAACCCAATTCCACCAGAACAGTCATCCAATTTATCCCATTATGGTGCACTGTAAAAGAAATAAAAAAGAACAAGTCTCATATATAAGGAAACAAATACATAAAAACAGAATTCCAAGTGATAAAATGGTAGACACAAATGATTAAAATATTATAAACCAAGATAAATGAAAATTATACATGAACTAGTCTCCATGTGACCAACTATAACCACCAAACCAAAATAGTGATGTAAATAGAATCATTCATGATATAGAATTCCCTTCTAATTACCTGTATTCTATACAACTTGGTCTAAAAATTTCCAAAGGTAGAAGTAGTGTGTGAGAAACAAATCCTAGTAGGATACCACCTAGATATCAATAAATGTTATAATAACAATTAATCAAATGTAAAACAATAAAAAAATTATAATCATTTTTATAATTAAAACAATATGAAAATAGTTTCCAAACAATACTTGAGTTTTTTAAAATTGCATGTCAAATTATCCAAGTCCATAAATAATGATGGTAATGATTCTAATTATAAATACATATGTTAGAAAACATCAATGTAATGATCTATCATGTAATTAACAACCAGAAACAACAATGCACCCACCATATTGGATCTAGCCTTGGGGAAAATACTGTCTAGAAAATCACAAACAAAACATGACATAAGGTTGTATCCAACTAGCATTGTTTCCTTCTATATACCGTAGAAAAATATAGGTAACCTCCTTACGGAGTCAAACACAGTAGGGTTACATGTGTATCTTTCGCAATGCACGGATGTTTCCCTTTATGAACTGTTTTTTCAATTATTGTTTTAAAAACCATGCTCACATTTTCATAAAACAACGTAAAATCCAATAAAATATTATTTTGGGTTTGAAAATAAATATTCAATTTCAAATTGAAAACAATAAATAGTCAATGCAAAAAACCCTTTTTAAACGAGATCACATTCACTTTTCAATTTCAAAACATGCAAATTCTATTACAGATATTCAAGGAATCAATAGGAAGAAAATGAAATTAAATAAATTAAAACACATGAAAAAATTCACCTACCTAAAATACATAAATAAAAAACTGCCAATGACCATGGGCACTTAAAAACACAAACCATACATTATAAGGCATGTCATGGAATGAAACAATAAAATATTGATTAATAAAAAAAATCCAATTTCCAATACCTAATGTAAATGGTTCTATAACCATAATCATGGGAGAATCTGAGATGAAAGCCATACCTTAAGAGATGATGGGCCTATCCCCACTGATAAATCACTAAAAGTAGCATTCTGGAGGAATGTGGGTAGCCCAAAAAAACTAACGGTATGGGATCTGGCTGAGAGGAGAAGGTTGAAAAAACCAGTGAGACCTAAAACACACAATAAAAACCATAATCATTTATAATCAACAAATTACATGGCGTGTAATAATTTACATGTTGTAAAACACATTAATATTAAGTTACACAGAAAAATGAATTTTTTTAGTGAAAAAAATATTTTCATATTACATGAAATTTAACCCTTACATGATGTGTGAAATTATCACGATGTAGAATCCAACTCACAAGATCAATTTGGAAACCAATACATGTCGTTTAATCAAATTATATTTCATGTAACTACGTAGTAAATAAATAGCAGGTTCATGTGGAGATTTCCAACAGATCCATGACATCACTATCAAATGTCTCCTCCCAATTCAGGCTTAGAAACACTTTCATAATGTGAAATAAAAACAAAATGATATATTATAACATGCATAATATAAAGTTAATAGGGTGTTACATTTACATGGGTTTATGTGGAAACACATGAACAAGAAAAATAGGAAGACAATATGGTAGGATCCTATCATGGGTCAATAAAAAATGAGAATTCAACAAAACCATTGTAAATCTTTGAGTGGGTCAACACTAGGTAAGATGGTTTGGATAGGGTTAGCTAGGGATACTCATTTAAGCTATTTGGGCCACATCCCGATATAAATGTATGAACTCAACCAATGATTGTTTGATGTGCGATGAGAAAAAAAGGAATTCTAAAATTACAAATATAGAACCATTTCAGATACTATTTCATGCCCTCTTCCCAAAAATAAGTCTTATATATCCATGACGTGTCGCACTTATACATGTCACATATCAGACTACCATGAAAAAGTGATCTATCTCAAGATGAACACTATGAATCCTGAAATGACCACGGATTATATAGGGATGTTCATGTGATTTTTGGGACCATATTTTTAATTTGTGGAGAATGATATGCATGAAATAGGGAGGCTTGGGTGAAGTTACTATGATGGATAAAATAATGTAATGGTGATGATTAAGAATTGAGGAAGATGAGGTTTGTGCCATGGTGTATGAGTTTACACCATAATAAAGGGACACAAAAGCATGTATACTATTCCCAATGAAAAAAAAGGATCATGATACCATCATTCAAGTCATACTAAAAAGTATAATAGAGCAAGTGGATAGTTTATTTGGGATTTCATGAGATATGTTCATGCTATGAATGGTTTTGTTTTTTTACCGAGAGCTTCTATGAAAATGAGAAACATGTTTTCTGGATTTCCATGCATGTCATAAAAGGAACAGGTTCATGATGTGTATAATTGAGAGAAAATAACTCAATGTTTAAAAAAAATTTGTTTCATGACATAAATATAATATTTATATTAAAAGGATAGGCATTTATAATGTTTGAAAATATTTAGAAGTTTAAAAAATGGACCTGGGTCGACATGACACATCACCAAATCTGATTCATCATAAGTCGTAAAGATTAAATCTATGTGTGCTATATGATACCGAATATAGGTGAGGGTCAAATAAGATACTACATGGAGACTATACCATAATATTATAGTCAATTATCATTTGGATGTAACTAGAAACATCCATATTCGTAAACATTAGAATATTTATCAATAAATAAAATGAAATTGATTAATAAAATGAAATGCCAAAAATAGGATATATGGTATTATATAACACATCAACTAGTCTCCCATAGGTCTAGTCACATATATAGAATAAATAATACAAATAAAATAAAAAAAAATCTCTATTTTCATCCACAGTCCATACGAAAAACATGGCCACTAACATCTGTTCAGCAACTCCAAATTGATCATGAGACTCTATCTGTGGAGCCCTACTCATTCATGAAAAACAATAACATATCCCCATCCAATATTCATCAAGTGATCAATATGAAATAATAAATAATATCATGTACACCCAACAAAGTACCCATTCATCATGAAAGAAATAAATCCTAGCAAGCCACCCTCAGTAGTGGTACCTAACAAATGTTGTCATAACAAGTGTGTGGTTTATTTCCCGGTCTAATTGAATAAATAAAAAATGAATAAAAAATTAAACAACTAAAACATATAAATATTTATAGATCCTTTCATTCTAACAATCCACCCAATATTGGTCCAACTTCACTTGAACATTTTTGAAAGTCTCTAAACATGTGGTCACCAGGAAAAAACACAACATGCATGTTTTCTATATAATAATTATGATTTTGGACATCTAAATCTTTAACAAAGTTGAATTCTATACACAAGAATTGTATTATTGATGTATAAAATAATAAGACACACTGCTAATTGGCTATAGGACAAAAATATCATTTTTTTAAGAGCTAACATGAACTATTAGATGGCATATAGAAAACATATCGAAATCATGGTAGTTTTTAAGCACAATGAAGTCTCTATAACCTAAATGAGATTAATAAAACCCCAAGGTCCTACTAATATCCAAGTCCATGGAAACCAAATCTCTAATCATTGCCAATTTCTATACTAAATGGGTTGCATTCATATAGATTTCCCATTATATCTCTCGAAATTCTATACCAAAATAAATCAAGGAGATCATAAAATCAATATAAAAAATAACTAAATTTAATGATGTCCTAGAATCCTATGTCATTTAATACATAATTAAGAAAAGTATCAGACTCACATTGTCTAATACATAAAAACAAAGGTCAAACAATTTCTGAAACCCAATAATGAACACTACCCCAGAGACTCACAACATTGATCTTTGAGATGAAAGGTTACACATGAAGTCATTAACACTAAAACCATGAGTCGAACCTCTATACGGTCAATAGAACACAAGGAACCCACAGAAGTACCATTGACCACATCCATTTCAATCCTTGAGAACATCCCAACATATGAATACTCATTCGATGACTCTAACACCAAAGATGTAACAAATTGGTCCTGACACCAGCACAAACACACTTCCTTCCTTGAGATATAGAGAATGTTGATTATAGATCTAGTATTAATACTCCATGAGCCTTGGATTTGTTGTGTTGTTTACTAGGATTCATTAGGAATTGGTCTGGGAGTGGTGAAGATCCAATGGGATTAGATAGTAGCATATGCTTGGAATTAGCCATGGAATCGTTAGGGGAACTACCCTACACATAGCATGGATTTGTCTATTGTGGTCCTTAATTTTAAATGTTGGAGACCCTATCTATTAAATGAGAGATTTATTATTTACATGGAACACAATATCCATTTATATATATTAACATAGTGGGACATGAACCAATGATAGAGGCGTTGGGTTGAGTATCTATATATATTCTTCTTTGATATTTAATATTCACTTTGGAAGTGAAATTTAGATTAGGATTTTCTTAGCAATGACTCACATGTTATGAAGGATCTTGGTGAGAATTCATCTGAGGATAAGTGGCGCTTGATGAGATTATAGGATAATTGCCACATGAATTCTTAAATTGACAATACTAAAAATTATACCTTAATAGACAGCCATTGGAGGTTGATAAAGGCCTCTACAGACTGCCCAGCAACTGCCATTGGTTGTTACTTTAGGCTCGATGTTGTAGGCCTATAGAAACGGATAATGGCAGTCGCTGAATGGGGCCGAGTGTAGCGACCCCCAAAACCCGGGGTGCTTAATGAGACATGATATACTTAACATTACATCATTACAAATTAAATATCATGTCTCATTACTATAGAAGATCGCGAGGCTCAGGATTCTGGGAAACCAGCTGCTTTCGGTTACCATCTTAGGTATCAACCATGCCTGAAAAATTTTAACAAAAACGTAGGGTGAGCAAAAATGCCCAGTAAGGGGTTTTAAAACACTTTTAGAAAATCCTTTCCCAAAGAAGTTCTTTCGAAGAGAATAAAACACTTTTCTAAAACAAAACATTATCTTTCCTTAAAACATGAAATCCATATTTCTTTGAAAACTACTTGCACAAAGAGGCACGTACTTGAAATGAGCTTTAATGTAAACATGATCAGAGTGCGCAATATAAAAAGAATAAACAATGCATAATGTTAAAACAAGGTTACTTTAATTCTAAAAGAATTCTATGGCTAAGCAGGGAAAACATGCATATCATTGTTCATGAGTGAAGAGCAGTTCATCTAAAAGTTTACCATATGAAAAACAGTTCTTGTTACATAAAGTACAATCTTCACGATCTTGGGAGCTTTCAACTAGGGGTTGTCCTGTTAGTTGAACTAACCCCTGGTTATCCTTTATCATTACATGCAGAGGGAATGTATAATCCTGGACTTTGTCAAGACTTTTCATCAAGACTGTATACATACTTAACAGGTCAATACTCACTACCCACCCTGTTTCCTTAGCACAAGTCAAGGCTAACTGCCAAGATCGTCGCACATGTTCGTCTCATGAGACTCCTGCTTTACCCAATGCATTGGAGTGCTGTATAATTTCGGGTGCACCCGTCACATCATTCTTGTTGCGCTATATAATTCCGGGCACACCCGTCACATGTAAGTCCTATACATCCCTCACATATCTTGACATGGTCATTGGTTAATGGGGTTCCATGCATTCTTACTTTAACCCTATTTTCACATACGTATTCATAACATGAAAACAGTTCTTTCATTAAAAACATTAAGACATGCATGCTCATGTTTCGTGCACATAAAAAGTTAACATTCGAAAACATGGGTTTTAAGAAAGGAAACATAACACTTAACATTCCAATTAAAGCATGGTCACTCATAAATTACACATGTGATGATAAATGGATATCTTAGGTGTTTAATACAGGCAGTTGAGGTTACAATGTGCATAATCAAGTTCATCTTGGGAAATCATTAATATTTGTGTAAAATCTTCCATTATATCTTTAAATAGACATGTGTACATACCTACTAATACATGTATGCATTTACAAAAGTTCAAGAAGCCCATACTATCCATTTTAAGAAAAATCCTGATTATCCAAAGTAGTGATAAATGAAAATTCTCAGTTTCAAGAATGATTTTGAAATCCAACCAACCCATAAACTTCTTCATGCTTTATAAAAATTGTAAAAATGGCCACTAAGTTCATATTGATACACATACGTGTGTGTATATACAACAAAAATATACATCATTCACTTGCACAATTTTACCTATTCATCCATTTAATCAAAATCTCCATTTTATAGAAGGAAGGAAAAATCATGGGGTATAAACATTGAGAAAAGATTGCATATCATCTTATAATATGTGTATATGAAAATATATATATGTTTATGTATATATATATATACATATAGTGTATATATATATATAAACTGAATTGTAAAAACACAACTTAATTCTGGTCTCCTGTATTTTTATTTCAAAACATAAGTGAGGTAGAGGGGTTTTCTCTATCATTAGGGTATGCATACACAGTGTGAGTATATGCATATGGGTATATATACATATAAACTTGTATATATATATATATACACCAGGGTTTAGATCTTAAAGGAAAACCGAGATTTCCCCTTACCTCCATTTGGCACTCCAAATAGGTCGAAGAAGGCAGCGGGTAGAAACATGGGTTTCACATATTTGTATACATATGTATATATATATATATAGAATGTATATGTCAGCCAAAGGTTTTTTATATAACCGAAGCAAACAGTGGGAGCTACACCCTTACATTGGCTCGGCGAGGAGATGATGCAGCAAGGAGGCATGAAAAAAGAACGGGTTTACAAACCATCAACTATATATATATATAACACATATATATATATATACCAACCGAAGCTTGAAAAAGGAAAAAGACAGGACTTGACCGTTACCTTAGCTCGACGAGGAGGTGGAGAGGAAGACGATCCAGCAATCGGAGTCCAAAAGCCGAAGAGATCTGGGGAGCCGGCCCTTTCGGCCTTCGGTGCAACAGGGAGTTTAAAAAAAACGAAGAAGAAGAAGAAGAGGACTTCGGCCGAGGTGAGGGGTCGGTGTCGTCTTGAAGAAAGGAGGAGACAGTCGGGCTACGCACCAGCCTAGAGGAGAAAATGGCACCCTAGTCTACTAGTCCGGCGTCACGAGGTAGGAGAAGAAGATGCGACACGAGGAAGATCAGATGCGCGACGTGGGAAAAAAACAATGGCTGAGATTAGATGCAGCAAGATCGGACAGCTATGATGCAGTGCGGCATTAAAAGAAATAGACGGCCGCGATCAGGGAGAGGAATATCATATGGCCTGGCGTTCGCCGCGGTTTAAAACACGGTTTTCTACAGGTTTTTTTTTTAAAAAAAATAAAATAAAATAAAATCATTTTATTTATAATATTATCATTAATTTAATACAAAATTATTACACTCAATTATTAAATTAACTTTCATTATTTTAATAAAATTCTTTTGTCAATTGATTTAATCAAAACATATTATTATAAAAACATATGTATATATATATATATTCTGTTTTAAAATACCAATAATTTTTATTGGCCTTATTATATTAAGTATATTATTTTTAAACCATAATTATTATATTTTGGAAAATTAAAGGGTCATTTAATCAATTAAATAAAGCATTGATTTATTCATCATAATATATATTTATTTGTTTATTTATTTATTTATTTTTCCTTTGCTGAATTATATAATAATTACCTTAATTTATAATTTGATGAAAACATTCGGATACACTCTTTTAAGGAGAGAAAAAGAAATTGGTTCCTTAAAAGAATTTGTGTAACCTTAAAGACGCGAGATTTGTAAATAAAACCATAATTTAATATTGTTTCCAAAATAATTAATAAGGGTCGAATTATAAGAGAAATAATATATCTAATTCGATGCAATATACATATAACTCATAAAAATTCATCCAGTTTGATATAAATAGAAAATAAAAGTTCAATTGTTCAAATTAATATGTATAATGGAAGAAAACAATAATATTGATTTTCACCATTTAAAAACATAAACTAGAATTAACATTTTGGGAAAACTAAATTAACATTGATGACACTTGAAAACATTAAAGAAAAATACAATTATCATTCCAATTTTATTCCAACTGTCAAAATAAAACATGATAAGAAGTCCCAACAGTCAAAAATAAACACAAGATTCTTTAGGAACCAACGGTCGAATTTATAGCCGTTTTGGGGTACAATGGTCATATTAAGGTGATTTTAAAAAAGGGTTTGGTCTCGGGTATCCCTTAACCCAAGTGACTGAATGAGAAGCAAAGATGGTTCGTGTGATCCCCTTGATGTTGAGCACAGTCGTGGTGGCTTCAGCAATCCTTATGTTCCTTATGATGGATGCTCGAAATCCCTACCACATTCTCGGGCTCATAGTAGTTCTAAGCAGTATTCCCATCATTGTAATCGGGTTCTTGGTTGGAATTTTTGGTTAGTTTACACTAGTGAATGTTGTAGCCGAAGGGTTGCTTATTTGAATAAAAGGAATTTTTATCCATTTGATGCATTTTATTATTATTATTAGTTGTTTGTTGGTTTACTTAACGGGTGATATTGGAAGACAAAATTTCCAAAACAAAACATGGTTGTCTCGGGTTGTTACATTACTTCCCCCTTCAAAGAATTGCGCCCTCTCAATTCTATCATAAAAAGAGGAAAAACAGAAAACCCCATAAGTACAACTCTACCGAAACAGCGGATCTGGCTCGGTTAACTGGACACCAAAGTTGGCACACAGCTCTTTTGTTTCCCTAGTCCAGATGCACCTTGAACAGTGCTCCTTGAACTCCTATTCATGTGTACTGCACATGGGCTTCCAAAGGGAGGCTCATGCAATGCAAAGCTCGGAAACATCCGAGTAGATGAATTCCCTGATGACTCTTCTGGCCACATCCTGCTCGAGGTAGTCGAGATGGATGATGTGGTTGAGGAGACTGAGGTTCAGGACTTCGAACATGTAAGCTGCACTGAGCTGGCCATCCTAGGCGGCCATGAGGAAACACGCTCTGGCAGAAAAGTTTTGTGCCAGAGTGAAACATTGAAACAGGCCCTCAAAGTACATTCCCCTTCACCTATAGCAGGGGAGTTGAGCAGCAGCGATGAGGTGAAAGACGTGATCATTCTCTTGACATAGCCGAAGAATCTCTGGACTGTTTTCTAAATTGGGAAAACGCTGGCAGGGCCCTCGCAGGTAGAGAAAGGATGGGTAATCCACCATGCATGCCTTGATCAAGATGACTTCTACTACCTCATCGGGTAGGGATGAGAAGTTCGTTTGTCCAGCCATCTGAAAACAAACATCGATGGGAAACTCTTAACAACATAGATACGGTAAAGACATGAAAGGAAACAAGGAACTTCCATTTATGAAAAAGCATACACGGCAAAGTCTGAGTTTACAAGACGTATGCCACAAAGAGTGGAAAAACTTCCTAACTCTTCAAACCACACACAGGATGAACAGACAGGACTAAACTCATGGGAACATTTATAACGTCTCCTGAGTTTAGGGTGAGGGGTGTGGAGTTGGGAAACATTGGTGTACACTTCTTGCCGAAGAGACACACGTGTGGACTCATTTTCTAACGCTCTGAAGTCCATTAACTGGACCCAGAAGCCATAGTGCAGGACCTGGCACAGATAAGCCGCTCGGAGGTCTCCAGCAGCAGCAACTTCTTAAAAAGGGTTATCTAGCATTGTGCCGAATTCCTTGCCAGTTGTAAACACTCGGAAGAGTCCTTCGTGATACCTTCCCCGATGTGCATACGAGGGAAACTGGGTCATCATCATTAGGAGATAATCCAACCCCATTCCCCGGTGGATACTAAGCACCCTAGATGAGTTTGACACATCGTACAAGTGCTTACACTTCATGCGAATTTGGGCATAGTTTAGAAAGTTCTCGCGACTGGCTAGAGATATAATGTTCTCTAGAGCCTTAGTGGAATGTGACAAAAGGTCGGTAGGTACATCAGCCATCTGATAGTTATAACATTTTTACATAGTTAGTCTTAGCAATATATTTATATCACCTGGTTTTCCATAGTTCCCTGAACCAATCCTCTGATACCAACTGTAGCGACCCCCAAAAACCAGGGTGCATAATGAGACATGATATACTTAACATTACATCGTTACAAATTAAATATCATGTCTCATTACAACAGAAGATCACGAGGCTCAGAATTCTGGGAAACCAGCTGCTTTTGGTTACCATCTTAGGTATCAACCATTCCTAAAAATTTTTAACAAAAACGTAGGGTGAGCAAAAATGCCCAGTAAGGGTTTTTAAAACATTTTTATAAAATCCTTTCCCAAATAAGTTCTTTCGAAGAGAATAAAACACTTTGCTAAAACAAAACATTATCTTTTCTTAAAACATGAAATCCATATTTCTTTGAAAACTACTTGTATAAAGAGGCACGTACTTGAAATGATCTTTAATGTAAACATGATCAGAGTGCGCAATATAAAGAGAATAAACAATGCATAATGTTAAAACAAGGTTGCTTTAATTCTAAAATAATTCTATGGCTAAGCAGGGAAAACATGCATATCATGGTTCATGAGTGAAGTGTAGTTCATCTAACAGTTTACCATACGAAAAACAGTTCTTGTTACATAAAGTACAATCTTCACGATCTTGGGAGCTTTCAACTAGGGTTTGTCCTGTTAGTTGAACTAACCCCTGGTTAACCTTTATCATTACATGCAGAGGGAATGTATAATCCTGGACTTTGTCAAGACTTTTCATCAAGACCGTATACATACTTAACAGGTCAAGGCTCACGGCCCACCCTGTTTCCTTAGCACAAGTCAAGGCTAACTGCCAAGACCATCGCACATGTTCATCTCATGAGACTCCTGCTTTATCCAATGCATTGGAGAGCTGTATAATTCCGGGTGCACCCGTCACATGATTCATGTTGCACTATATAATTCTGGGCGCACCCATCACATGTAAGTCCTATACATCCCTCACATATCTTGACATGGTCATTCGTTAATGGGGTTCCATGCATTCTTACTTTAACCCTATTTTCACATACGTATTCATAACATGAAAACAATTCTTTCATTAAAAACATTAAGACATGCATGCCCATGTTTCATTCACATAAAAAGTTAACATTCGAAAACATGGGTTTTACGAAAGTAAACATAACACTTAACATTCCAATTAAAGCATGGTCACTCATAAATTACACATGTGATGATAAATGGATATCTTAGGCATTTAATACAGGCAATTGAGGTTACAATGTGCATAATCAAGTTCATCTTGGGAAATCATGTATATTTGTGTAAAATCTTCCATTATCACATTAAATAGACATGAGTACATACCTACTAATACATGTATGCATTTACAAAAGTTCAAGAAGCCCATACTATCCATTTTAAGAAAAATCCTGATTATCCAAAGTAGTGATAAATGAAAATTCTCAGTTTCAAGAATGATTTTGAAATCCAACCAACCCATAAACTTCGTCGTGATTTATAAAAATTGTAAACATGTCCACTAAGTTCATATTGATACACATACGTGTGTGTATATACAACAACAATATACATCATTCACTTGCACAATTTTACCTATTCATCCATTTACTCAAAATCTCCATTTTATAGAAGGAAGGAAAAATCATGGGGTATAAACATTGAGAAAAGATTTCATATCATCTTATAATATGTGTATATGAAAATATATATATGTTTATATATATATATATACATATATTGTATATATATACAAATCGAATTGTAAAAACACAACTTAATTCTGGTCTCCTACGTTTTTATTTCAATACATAAGTGAGGTAGAGGGGTTTTCTCTATCATTCGGGTATGCATACACAGGGTGAGTATATGCATATGGGTATATATACATATAAACTTGTATATATATATATACCGGGGTTTAGATCTTAAAGGAAAACCGAGATTTCCCCTTACCTCCATTTGGCACTCCAAATAGGTCAAAGAAGGCAGCGGGTAGAAACATGGGTTTCACATATTTGTATACATATGTGTATATATATATATATATATAGAATGTATATGTCAGCCAAAGGTTTTTTATATAACTGAGGCAAACAGTGGGAGCTACACCCTTACCTTGGCTCGGCGAGGAGATGATGTAGCAAGGAGGCATGAAAAAAGAACTGTTTTACAAACCATCAACTATATATATATATATATAACATATATATATATACACCAAACGAAGCTTGAAAAAAGAAAAAGACAGGACTTGACCCTTACCTTAGCTCGATGAGGAGGTGGAGAGGAAGACAATCCAGCAACCGGAGTACAAAAGCCGAAGAGATCTGGGGAGCCGGCCCTTTCGGCCTTTGGTGCAACAGGGAGTTTAAAAAAATGAAGAAGAAGAAGAAGAGGACTTCGGCCGAGGCGAGTGTTCGGTGTCGGCTTGAAGAAAGGAGGAGACAGTCGGGCTACGCACCGGCCTAGAAGAGAAAATAGCACCCTAGTCTACTGGTCCGGCGTCGCGAGGTAGGAGAAGAAGTCGCGGCGCGAGGAAGATGAGACGCGCGACGTGGGAAAAAAATGACGGCTGAGATTAGTTGAAGAAAGATCGTAAGGCTATGATGCAGTGCAGCATTAAAAGAAATAGACGGCCGCGATCAGGGAGAGGGAGATCGGACGGCCTGGCGTTCGCCGCGGTTTAAAACGAGGTTTTCTACAGGTTTTTTTTTTTAAAAAATAATAAAATAAAATCATTTTATTAATAATATTATCATTAATTTAATACAACATTATTACACTCAATTATTAAATTAACTTTAATTATTTTAATAAAAGTCTTTTGTCAATTGATTTAATCAAAACATATTATTATAAAAACATATGTATATATATATATATTCTGTTTTAAAATACCAATAATTTTTATTGGCCTTATTATATTAAGTATATTATTTTTAAACCATAATTATTATATTTTGGAAAATTAAAGGGTCATTTAATCAATTAAAGAAAGCATTGATTTATTCATCATAATATATATTTATTTATTTATTTATTTATTTATTTTTCCATTGCTGAATTACATAATAATTATTTTAATTTATAATTTGATGAAAACATTCGGATACACTCTTTTAAGGAGAGAAAAAGAAATTGGTTGCTTAAAAGAATTTGTGTAAACTTAAAGACGCGAGATATGTAAATAAAACCATAATTTAATATAGATTCCAAAATAATTAATAAGGGTCGAATTATAAGAGAAATAATATATCTAATTCGATGCAATATACATAAAACTCATAAAAATTCATCCAGTTTGATATAAATAGAAAATAAAAGTTCAATTGTTCAAATTAATATGTATAATGAAAGAAAACAATAATATTGATTTTCGCCGTTTAAAAACATAAACTAGAATTAACATTTTGGGAAGACTAAATTAACATTGATGACACTTTAAAACATTAAAGAAAAATACAATTATCATTCCGATTTTATTCCAATGGTCAAAACAAAACATGATAAGAAGGCCCAACGGTCAAAAATAAACACAAGATTCTTTAGGAACCAACGGTTGAATTTATAGCCGTTTTGGGGTTCAACGGTCGTATTAAGGTGCTTATAAAAAAGGGTTTGGTCTCGGGTGTCCCTTACCCCATGTGACTGAAGGAGAAGCAATGATGGTTCGTGTGATCCCCTTGGTGCTGAGCACGGTCACGGTGGCTTCAGAAATCCTTATGTTCCTTATGATGGATGCTCGAAATCCCTACCGCATTCTCGGGCTCCTAGTAATTCTAAGTAGTCTTCCCATCATTGTAATCGGGTTCTTGGTTGGAATTTTCGGTTAGTTTACATTAGTGGATGTTGTAGACGAAGGGTTACTTATTTGAATAAAAGGAATTTTTATCCATTTGATGCATTTTATTATTATTATTAGTTGTTTGTTGGTTTACTTAACGGGTGATATTGGAAGACAAACTTTCCAAAACAAAACATGGTTGTCTCGAGTTCTTACACCGATATTCTGGCCTACAAAGACCCCCAATGGTGGCCGCTGAAGGATTGCTTAGCCGAGAATTAGCGACCGCCATTGGCGGTCGCTGTCCTAATGATCAGCCGATCTTCAGTAGGCTATAGCAACCGCTAATGGCGGTCACAATCCTGGAGAAAATTTTTTTAAAAAAAAAATTCACGGTACCAAATAAGAAAAAACAGGGTAAAATTCTCAAAAAAATAGAAAAAAATTCCAAATAGCATAAACATCAAAATGGTCATAAACAATAAATGATAGACGTGCTTCAATGATTCAAACAAGCCCATCTATGTCAATCCTGCTTCAATAAACCTATAATAAGATACAAGGAAAACAACTAAACAAAAAAAATGTAAATTAGACATATTTATTCAGTTGTTATATACATATAATAAATTTAAATCTGACATCAAATCATCGGTGCTATAATAATTAAAATCACCAAATTTAAGAAATTTTATCATTTTAGGATTTTTTTTCCCTTGTTTTGGAGTCTTTGGTTTAGTTTGTGAACGTGCTTTGTTGTCTAAAAAAGAATGTTCTCTATGAACACCATGTACAACAACTCAAAACAGAATTTTTGGTCATACTGTGCACATTGCATGTCTAATGGGCGTTCCGTATCCTCTTACATGTCCCAAATGATATTCCTATTGTTTTCATGTGGTTTTAAGTCATTTTGAGCATTTTTGCTCTGAATTCGACTGTTAGACGCCGTTTTAGTGTTTTATGATTTAAGAAATGCATTTCTAGTCATCACAGTCAAAAGATAACCCCAATTGATGTGTCTTTGGCTCGAAAATTTTACAATTCACACCACGGTTGTCGTCATATGATTTCATGGCATTACGCGGTCGTTCGGCTGGTTTTGACCACCCAACGCGTCCTTTTTGAGTGTGTCGAACTACTATAAATGAAATATTCGGTCGCACCGCACACACTACATGTTCGATGGGTGTGACTTCTCCTTCTAAATTTCACGAATAATATATCTCCTATTTTTGTGTAATTTCAAGTCATTCTGAAAACATTTTCTCTAAATTTGACCGTTAGATGCCGTTTTGGTGTTTTATGACTCTGGAAATGTGTTTCCAGTCACCGCGGCCAAACGACACCCCCAATTGATGTTTCGTCTACCCGACCATTTCACAATTCACACCACGGTTGTTTTCATATGCTTTCATGGCATTATGAGGTCTTTTGGCGGGTTTTGACCACCCAACGTGCCCTTTTAGAGCGAGTTGAACTGCTAAAAACAACATATTCGGTCATACCATTCAGACCGCACGTCCGATGGGTATGTAATCTCATCCTAAATTTCACTAATAATAATATTATTGTTTTCATGTGATATCAAGTCATTATGAGCACGTTTTCACTAAATTCGACCATTAGACGCCGTTTTAGTGTTTCATGCCTCCGGAAATGCATTTCTGGTCACTGTAGTCAAAAGACACCCCCTGATTGACATGCCATCTGCCCGATCATTTTACAATTCACATGATGGTTGTTCTCCTATGATTTCATGGAATTTCGTGGTTGTTCGGCTATTTTTTACCACCCAACACACCCTTTTAGAACACACTGAACTGTACAAAACGACATATTCAGTCATACCGATCTCACCACATGTTTGACAGGCGTTCCGTCTAATCCTAAATGTCATGAATAATATTCCAATTGTTTTCGTGGGATTTCAAGTCATTCTGAGAACGTTTACTCTAAATTCAACAGTTAGACACTACTTTGCTGTTTTATGACTCTGTAAATTCGTTTTTAGTCACCGTAGCCAAACGACACCCCCGATTGAGGTGTCATCTGCCCAACCATTTCACAATTCACACCACGGTTGTTTTTTTATGATTTTATGGCATTCCACGGTCGTTCTACTGGTTTTGTCCACCCAACACGAACTTTTAGAGCACGCTGAATTGCTAAAAATTATATATTCAGTCGTAACTCACACACCATAAGTCTGATGGGCATGCCATCTCCTCTTACATGTCACGAATAATATTTCTATTATTTTGGTGTGATTTAAATTAGTTCTGAATATATTTTCTCGAAATTCGACCATTACATGCTATTTCGCTGTTTTATGCTTCCGAAAATGTATTTATGGACACCATGGTCAAACTACACCCCTGATTGACGTTCTGTCTACCCGACTATTTCACAATTCACACCGAGGTTGTTGTTGTATAATTTAATGGAATTACGCGGTAATTCAGCTAGTTTTGACCACCCAATGCACCCTTTTGTAGTGCATCGTATTGCTTAAAATGACATATTCGGTCATACCATTCCCACCGTATGTCTGATTTGTGTTCCTTCTCCTCCTACATGTCACGAATAATATTCCTATTTTTTCGGGTGATATCAAGTCATTTTGAGCACATTTTGACTAAATTCAACCGTTAGACACCATTTCGGTGTTTGATGACTCTAGAAACGTGTTTCTGGTCACTGAGGTCAAACAACACTCTGAATTGACATGTCGTCTACCCGATCATTTCACAATTAAAACCGCGTTTGTTGTTGTATGATTTCATGGAATTCCGCGGTCGTTCGGCTAGTTTCCACCACCCAACACGCCCTTTTAGAGCGCGCTGAACTGCTAAAAACGACATATTCAGTTGTACCACACACACCGCAAGTTTGTTGGGAATTCCATCTCCTCTTACATGTCAATAATAATATTCATATTGTGTTTGTGTGATTTCAAGTCATTCAGATCACTTTTTCTTTGAATTCAACCTCTAGACTCTGTTTTGGTGTTTTTTGACTCCGGATATGTGTTTCCGTTCACTGAAGTCAAAAGACACACCTGATTGACATGTCGTCTGCCTGACCTTTTCAAAATTCACACCATGGTTGTTGTCATATGATTTCATGGCATTCCAAGGTTAAAAAATATGTTTTTGACCACCCAACGTGTTCTTTTAGAGTGCGTCGAACTGCTGAAAATGACATATTCAGTCGTACCACGCACACAGAATGTCGGATTGGCCTTCTGTCTCCTCCTACAAGTCACTAATAATATTAACTTTTCCTTCATATGATATCAAGTAATTTTGAGCACGTTTTCTTGGAATTTGACTATTAAACGATGTTTCGGTGTTTTATGACTTCAGAAATTTGTTTATGGTCACCGCGGTCAAACGACACCCCCGATTGACATGCCATCTTCCCGACCATTACACGATTTACACTAGGATTTTTTTCGTATGATTTCATGAAATTACAAGGTATTTCAACTGGTTTTTACCACCCAAAGTGCCCTTTTAGAGCACATTGAACTGCTGAAAACTACATATTATGTCGTACCATGCACACCGCACGCCTTATTAGAGTGAGGTACCCCCTACAAGTCAAAAATATTATTCCTATTTTTTCATGTGATTTCAAGTCAGTCTGAGCATGTTTTCTCTGAATTCAATCATTAGATGCGATTTTGGTGTTTTATGACTTTGGAAATGTGTTTCCAGTCACCTGGGTCAAACAACACCCCCGATTGACGTGTCGTCTGCCCCACCATTTCACAATTCACACCAGGGTTGTTGTCGTATGATTTCATGGAATTCTACAGTTAGGAAAGGATTTGGATTTCTATGTCCATATAAATACAAATCCAAACAGAAAACACCCTGATGTGCCTTTCCCTGTGGTTTTATTGATAATGAGATCTTTTTGGAGGATTTTAAATGATACGTCTCAGACAAGGGAGCCACTAGAAGAGATGTATTTCCATTATTGGAAAGGAATAGGTCCCATTGGATAGCTCATATAAGTTGTATGGTTAGACAAATCAATGAGGAATGTGCTAGGGGTTCTTCAAGCAAGTAGGGTTGGTAGAAATGAAAACAACTTGGGTGACAAACCACCTATATGACTACACTTGGGAAATACATTCCTCAATCATTAATGGGTCTCTAATGGTATTTTCCAAAAGTTATTAGTGTATATTTATGTTTGAAGAAGGGTGAATCATGCTTGTTTTTTCAAATTAGGGGGGCTGTCCAGGGTGCGGGGGGAGGGGGGTGGGGGGATTTACAGGGTGTGGTGAGGGCTATCTAAGGTGCATGGAGGGTTGTCTGGGGTGCAGGAGCTGCTATCCGGGGCCTACAAATAGTGAACCTAAGCTCAGTAAAAAAACAAGTTTCATGGTTTATATTAGGAAACACATGCTTATTTCAAAACTATTACAGAACATGCAATTGAAAACATTAAAGAATTAAATGAACTAAAAATATACAAATCATCAATCAATTTTATGGTCAATTATCAATTAGTGTACAAAAACATTGCATCAGGCCAGAACACACATGATACCCCCAAATATAAAAAATTCTCACTACAAACCCAACTTAAACATCAATAACAACCCCACCAATAAAGAAAGAAACACACCTCATGAATATGATGCGTCATGCATGGTCATGAATGCTAGCTCCATCTGGTGGGATAGGGGCGTGAATCTAATAAAAATTATGAATATTTTCATAAAAATTAATATAAATTAAATAAATAAATATGGTATTATCTTACATTGTATGATCCCCAGCACCATCACCTAGATGCATATATTCTCATAGTGCTCTAACCTCAGCGATAAATTTCTCATTTACCAATTTAGAAATGTGCAGCCATGCCTCAAAATTTGAAAACTACTGTGTCATCTGAGCAACAGAATGCCCGAAAACCACAACACTTGATACTATAGAATGAGGAATCCTTGTTCCATAGGTAAATCTATATCCATTCTTGTCCTGGCCATTAATGCAATCAAAAATCTCATCCCTTTGCATGGGAAGCTATTTTTGGTCCTCTGGCAGTTGTTCAAACTCAGCTTCCAATTGATCTTGTGAAATATTTAAATATATATACATATATATGTTAATAAACAAATTTATGTAAGTATTATAAATGATTACAAGAACTTACTATCAAATCTCCAGCCTCAACATCATTTCGATCACGAGTCCTCATCCACACCGACATTTTTTCAGTCGGTGCACCTTGCTCCTGTTACTGTATATGGATAGAATATAAACACATAACCTTATTAGATAATAAATTAAAAAAATAATAATAAATACCTCATGTTGGATCTGATACATGTGACGAGTCCCGAACCTATGAGGTGGTCCCTGCAATGCTCGATTCTAAGAATGGTGTGTTGACACCTCCTACATTCAATAATTCAAATTTCAAACAAATCACACATTCTTGAAAATATATATACCAAAATAAATATAAAAACTAAAACACACTCAATAGACCAATAAGCAACTAAGTCAAGCCACTGAGCCGGGAGGACACCTCTTGAAACGTCTCCAAAATTTCTAGGGCAACCACATTTGGTACCCAATGGTCCCTCTTGACTTTTCCTTTATAATCCTTCCACATCATACGGCATTTTCTCATAATCAGAGGCTGAAACTCATTAAGCCATACTTTCAAATTTTCCTATTAAAGAAAAAAATCACATATTTTATTATTGTTTATACATAGGGAAGAAAGTAAAATGGTCTTCTTAACTGAACCTCCCTCCAAAGACGATCAAATGTGTCCTGAGGGATAGAACCACAGTCTCATGTGGGTCAATGGAAATCAATGTGGGTCGCATATGATATGACCTAGCTGATGAATAAATGTAGGGGAAATCATTCCCATAGGATGAAATACCTCATCAAAGAATAAATCAAACATCGTGTAGGAATTCCATGATAAAAAGCCATGACCATGGCCTCTCTTGCGAGATGAATAAGCAGTCGAGGCTGATCCTATTGAAAACAATTTAATATATAATTTGACAGATGTTATAAATATATATATATATTTATATGATTATCACTTAAAAAACAATGATTAAAATGACATTCAAACATACCTCAACACTAAGACATTGATGATTCAGATGGATGATATGGATCTACTGTCTCTTCCCCTGATATACCTGCAGTCATAGAAAACATTAGTAAGAGGACTATCCAAAGAGTCCAAAATATAAATAGGATTATTTTTTAAAAAATAAAACTTGTACAGTTGTTAATCAATGAAAATGGTATGGAATAATTAGTTGTGAATGAATTTTAGAAAATTGGAAAACTAACAACACAAATATAAAAATTATATACAAAACCAATGAATGCATATCCAAATTTCAGAATTAATTAATAAAAATTCAAGTATCACATGAACCAAATGAAGAATACCTCAATGGGAAGGGAGGGGACGAGCGGTGGTGGAAACGATGAGATGGATCAGAGGAGGCAGTGAGGTAGTGACGGTGCCATGAGGGTGGGACAATAAGGAAGGGGACCGAGGACAACATGGAGTCATATGGCGGCAGTGGCGAGGGGATGAGTAGTGGTCGTGCAGGATGGGAGGGGACTAGGCGGTGACAGTTAAACAAGAGAGGGGATGGGCGGTGGCGGTGCGGTGAGGTATGGGGATGAAGAGGGAGGGGACGAGGGATGGTGAGGACCCGATGCGGAGGGAGACGAGGGGATGGGGGACATGCATCAAGGGGTGGAGGGATAAGGGTCGATGGGGCGTAAGGCCGAGGGGGCAGAGGTCGGAGGCCGGAGGCCGAAGGCTAGTGGTTAGAGACCAGATGGAGGGAGAAGGCCGGAGGGGGAAGAGGCAGGAGGGTGGTGGGCGTAGGTCGGAGGGGATGGAGGGCAGAGGGGGTAGAGGGTGGAGGGAGGGCGGATGGTGGAGGGCGAGCAGAGGGAAGGAGTAGTGTGGAGGCCGATGAGGGCGGAGGGCGACGATGGTGCCAAGGGGTTGAGGGTGGAGATGGTGGAGGGTGGAGGGTGATGGGGGAGGGATGTGAGGGAGAGGGGGTGTGGTAGGCTTTCGTGAGGGGTGGGGGTGGGTGGGGTGACGCCTCCCCAATTTTTTTAGAAAACCCAACGACTGCCTCTGGATGTCGCTATAGGCCACCTACAGTGACAGCCAAAGGGGGTCGCTCGTGTTAGAGGGGCTTCATAGCCATTTATTCTAGTAGTGGGACTAAGTGTCTATGACTTTTATTACCATCTTAGTCACATAATCACTTTTGGTTTGGGTAATGGATAAATAGATGTCATACTCAATGTGTGTTGTAATGATGTAACAATAACCTAGGGATGATTTAATACACGAATGGTCAATCGATGTAGATGATTTGATATTGTTACACATAAGATTATTAGTACCAAATTTCAATATAGAGTAGTAAATTACAGATTCTTATGCCTCTAGATGGGAATTACATCCTGTTGTGACCAAGAAGTATCACAACATCAGGTAATGGTTCTGGTTGTTGGGAATAAAGAGGGATGTTTTTGATTTTTTTTCTCAATTCCTTACCTTTCATATGGTGAAGGTGAGTACCACCATTCTTCTGGGTTTTTAAATACACTCCTAATATCCATGTTGAACTGCGAGTACATGCTGATGGAAATTGTGATTGGGTTACCTAGGACCCCAAGGAGAAGTGATGTAGTATAGGTTATTGTCAATCAATTAATGAAGACTGCTAACATTATTCCAGTTAGATAGGCTCACTCAGTGGAAGACATGTGAAGAATCTATGCTTGAGAGACTATGCACCTTCTGGGATTCCCCTTGATCATTTTTTAGGGACACATATTTTAAATCACACTTTTGGTATGGCTTTCGAAAATCTCTAAGGACTCACCTAAGATTGAGAAAAACATACTTTCCTTTAATCGAAGGATAGTCATAGCACATGATATGAATATGGGGGGATATGTTTTGAGATTACATTATATACATTGGTAGATCACGATATGATCACAAAGCCTTGAATGTGTATGGATAAAATAATATTTTTCATGATTTGATTCAGATGAAACCTTATGATTCACTTTTTGGGATGTTGTGTCTCTCAACACTCTTTTGGCATAGGGTGGGTGACACAATAGTGGTCGGCCCAAATATGGTCCAAGAGACATCTACAAAATTGAAACAAAAATGGAATTTATTGATCACTGCATGAAGAAGTACGAGATATTATGATGGTCGTAGGAGGATATACATGGAGTTTTCACTAGGTGATCAAGTTTTAATGAGAGTTACTCCTTGGTCGGTGAACATATGTTTGGAGAAGTAGGTAAATATAGTGCCACATTTTAAGGGACTCTTGGATATCACCTTGCAGATAGGGGAAGTGGAATTTCCTATATACCTCCCTTCTCCCTATTTAAGTATACATGACATATTCCATGGGTCATAACTTCTAAGATACATACCAAACCCTGCGCATGTTGTTGATTGTGAAGAAGTTGATTTGGAGACCCATTAATTTTATTTGGATTATCTAGTGTAGATAATGTATCTATGTGATTACGTGTTTCAAGGAAAGACAATACCCTTAGTCCAGATTTACATGTTGCGTGGATGGATCTGGGAGGAGACATGAGAGAACATGTCTTATGTTCAAACTCGATGGCCTACGTTTTTTGAGAAGGACCAATTAGGATACTTATTAGGGATGATATGTTGGTATAGGTGTATAATTGTGATATCCATATTTTTTAATGATAATAAAATCCCACTTGTTAAAAATTTAAATTGAATTTTATGTGAAAATTTAAATTTTCAATAAAAATAAAATAATATATGTTTTAAAGGGTCCTCATAAGTATAAAACCCATTTATCACATACTATTACTCCATGGAATATATATTGAGTTAGAAACTAAGGTAGTGTGATATTTTGAGGCCCTTAGTTCCTCAACATAGATAGAATAAAGAAAATTATATATATTATAGCGTACACCTATGAATTATCCCAAATAATTAGATAACTCTCATATGGTACATCATATGAGAAATGTGATAACACCATTTGGTTCAGGGTATAATGTTTACTCTTGGAAGGGTATATCATTTGTGAGAATTAGATGACTGGGTAACCCCCCATGATTTTAAGTTATTTAATATTTTTATTATATTTTTATGGAAAATAATTTAATATCTCCCAAATGATGTGTTGTGTGAGAAATCTCAGACCAATATTAGGTCACGAATGCAGTGTTTACCTTAGGCGGGGTTTAAAAATAGTGAGCATTGGTTGTTTGGTCATTTACATAATGAGGATAAGTTATTTAATATTTTTTATTTTTTATTAATAAGTAATTTAATATCTTCTCAATGGGGGATTATATGAGAAACATGACACCAAAGTTAGGTCTGAGAAATAAGGTTTACCCTAGGTGGGAAATATTTTTTTCCATTGTGGATCTGGTCAAGATGCCTATTATTTTAAATTATCTCATTTAAATTTTAATTAATAGTTCATTTTTATTATAAATTCAATTAATAAAATTTTATTACTATACATCTTCATTATTGGAAACACGCAGACCACCATTTTAAATGTAATAGTGAGTTTAATCCTTTATATATTCTTTATGTTGACCATTTTATTGTGGAGATTCCTTCATGGGATAAATCTAATGACTCCAAATTGAATTTTTCAGTTGAATAATTAATTTTAATAGTTATTTAAATATGGGGCGATGAATACAACGTTTTTTAGGTTTTTGAATACATGAACCATAGGATTTTTCTTCATTTTTGGTTTTCATCATGCATAGATTATCCCGATATCCCTCATAGACATTATGGTAGTTGATTAATCCTTTTTTCTATTATAGGGATGGTGGAGAACTCCTCCCCCTTATTCTTCTTGAGCATGCTACATGATTCTTTTATTTATTTATTTATTTATTATTCTATTTTCACATTCCTGATTTATCGGGGGGATGTTATAGTAAAAATGATAAATATATAATTATGATATGATAATTTTAATTTTATAATGAAATGATATTTGTAAATAAAATTATAAAATGTTATTTATAAAATTATAAAATAATATTCTTAAAAAAAATTTACCAAGGATAATTTCTATACAATTTATCAAAGAATAATTACAATAATTATCAAATGATAATTTAATAAAATTAAAATTGATAATCACAAAATATTATAAAATGATAATTATCAATAAAATATCAAAGGTTGATTTATTAAAATTAAAAAGTGATAAATACAATTAATTATCAAAGAATAATTTCCTATGGTTATCAAATATAATATTACAAAAAATTGAAGGATAATTGTAAGGTAATTATCACATGATATTGTTTATCAAAATTATCATAAGATACTCATGTTTATAGTCAATGTAAAACAATTATAATTAAAAAATGATAATTGTGAAATTTTAGAGGACAATTATTAAGGGATAATTTTAAACACAAGCATCGAATTTTAAAAAAAAATAATTTTAATATAATCCAGGAGAGGTGAAATATTATTGCACGTAATATTATAAAATGATAATTTGAAAATTATTATGGAGTTAATTTTTTTAACATGTAATATTTAAAATGATAATTTGAATATTTCAAAGAGAGAAAATTTTATTATTACATGTTATATATTAAGATTATAATTTGAAATTGATTCAGGAGATATAAAAATATTATGATATGTAATATTTTAAATGCCAATTTTAAAATTATCCCGTAGAGGTAAAATATTATCACATTTGATATTTTAAAAATGAAAATTTGAAAAATATTTAGGATATAGAAAAATATTATCACATATAATATTTTAAATGAAAAAATTAAAATTACATCGGGGAGATAAAATATTATCACATGAAATTGTTTTGAATGGTAATTTGAAAAGTAACATGGAGAGGGAATGTATCAACACATGTGATGTTTTATTTCTTTTCAAAAAGGAATAATAGATTTTGGATTTAAGGACCATTGGTGAACCTTGAGTATCAATGTTTTCCTAATAAGGCTATGAGGATGTGTTCTTGATGGAATTATACTCTTCTTGGACATTGAAGAATTTTGTGTTAGGAAGTTCCTTACATTTTGGGGCTTGTTTACACATTTTTTCTTATTATGACTGTGTAGAGGAATATTTTTTATGACTTCTCTTGATTCTTATTACATGAGGGTGTGTGTCTGTGGTTGTAGCACTAGAAACCATATATTACACTTTTAGCATTAGTACTTGTAGGTTATTAGTCATGTTTTATGTTGATTACTTGAATTTTGTGTTTACCGTAATTATAATGATAATTTATGCTTGTTCAAGTATTCTACCATGTTATGTGTTTATGTGTGATAAGATTCTTCAAACCCAAGTCATGTGTACCATTGTAACATGTTTATCTCATAGAGGGCGAGTGTACAAAAAATTTAAAAATGATGATGGGGGACCTATGCGTAGGGCATGGATATGATGTGGCCTCAAAGATGTCTTGTGATGCACTCAATGACTAGAGGATTCCAAGGGGTATATTGCTTATTGATGATCAGATATTGAGTATCTGAAGCTACCTAGGAGATTCCAAGAACTTGACCTTCTTGATGCGTAGTGATGCTGAGTATCCAGATAAGATAATGTCTTGTATAATCATTCAGTAGCCTCATGGAAAATCCTTGATTTATCGAAAACCTTTATTATCCATTTGACATAGAGCCAAAGTAGGTAGGACCGGTGGTTTCTTGCAACATGGTAAGTGCACAACCACTAAGATTTGGATTTTTTTACGATGATTGTGTCACATTTTTTTATTATTATGGGATGCAATTGTATATTTGAGAAAATAAATTGATTGATTAATTTGTGACGTCAAACTTATTCTTGTACTCAGACCTTACATGGGAATTTTGGTGTGTTTGTAGAGTTCATGACCAGAGGTCTAGTAATGGGAAATTTATGTATGGTGGATGGGGAGAAGTGGAGCATCGAGATAGAGTTGATTGTGAAAGTCACTAGAGTACCCTTCATATGTTTTTTTATAAAATTATCTTGTATTAACTATGGATTACTGTATGGAAGAGGATACCAATTTGGGATATTCTTTTATATGTAAATCATTATTCAATTTCAACCATTTTACATTGAGTATTTAGAGTTTTATTATTATTCATGATTTTCCTTCTAGATTACATGATATGGGGTGTATTGTCTAATTACTGTTCCACTATAGTCCCTCATTGCAAGTTAGAATCATCTTACATACAGGGAGGAGAGCATGAGGCCATGTGGCATTCTAACTTGAACCATGTCGTTTGGGTTGGGATGTTACACAACCCATCCACAAACATCAACTCACCTGTAAGTAAATACTCAAGGGTCTATAAAAAATATCCCATCCTCTAGTCAATGTCCCATGACTATACCATCCAACCCATGATGTAAAACCATCCCCAAAGGCTCCAATTGAACTAAATCTCAAGAAAGTAAGCTACAATATTGACTACTCAAACCTCATTTAACCGGGTCTGTAAACCAATCCAAATTACCATTCATTCCCTACATATAGGAATAGTATGAACATCCTAAAACTAATAACCATTTAACTCACAACCCTCACCCAAGTCCCAAATCATGAAAATCATTGAGTAACTCTTAATTAAAAATATCTAGGAAAAACTACCCCAAAACCTCACCCTACAAAAAATAATTATAACAATGACCAAGAAACATCATTATGTACTCAAAATCAAGTTCAACATGTGAAAAAAGTTATAATGGACTACTCAAAAGTCTGATTCCTAATCATGGGTGAGAAAATATAATAACACATCCATGGAGGAAGTACACAATTTATACATCATGTACAAGATGTGTACCTCCTACAGTCCTCCTTGGTCATGCACCACAACCCAAACTAACATGCACTTCATTAAAAAATGTTGTGTAATAACCCTAAATGGTTTACATAAATCATAGGATACCTAGAAATATACCTCACATGGGGTTTTTCTAAAGAACTCTAGACAACCTTTGGCTATATATCACACACAAGCCCTAGATGCATATTCTACATGACCATGTTCCCCAAACAAAGGGTTTCTAGAAGAGTATTGGACCACACCCCGAGTCACCCAACATGGAGTTTAGTAAATGTGAACACACACATACACAAAAATTATAACCCATATCATTATACCTACACTAAAAATGAAGAACACATGGCATGATTTCATGAATTAGACACCACATGATTGATTTTTCCCCATTAAAAAACCATAAATTCTCCCCAATATTTGGATTCTTCCAAAATCATCCCACTAAATATCTCATGTAACTCCTAATAACCCATTACCAGTATAAGAACATTAACACAACAAATATTGTGGATTTTAGGAAAAAAACAACCAACTGGTGAAAAATCTAAAGCATCATGTATGGATCTGTGATTTGTATACACCACTTCCCAATCTATCTCCTTAAACAGAGGTGGTAGGGATCCCCTCTCCCTATCTCTCAATCCCTAAACATCTCCTACATATCATTTTGTCAAATAATAAATACAAGAACCTCTCAACATATGTATAAATCTACGAGGAGTATTATATAAATGTGGTAAAGGAAAATGATGAATAAATAAATAAATGTATTTTTAAGCACCCAACCCAAGACTTAGAAACTAAATGTAGTTTACACCATTGCTGGAACCCCCATATTATGAGATCATATATGAAGTCGAATTTTAATCAGAGGATACATGAAAAATATATCACTAAATTAATATATTAAATTAACTAATATTTCATATATTAAATTATAAATATTATATAAAAATACTACTGACATTGAATTCCATAAAACTCCCGATCTGGGGTAAAATATCTATTATAGGAAGTAAAAAAGTGGTTGGAAAATTATTCATAGATCATATCCTAGGGGAAATTTATATTTTTACATTATAATTATTTCGGAATAAAAATTTCATATTTTTTTATTTTCTCAACTCATGATGAAATGAGTCATCATAGAAGATTTCATGTTGAATGATAAAGTTTCCACATCAGAAAACGAAGACACCCATGAAAAAAACTAGATATGTATTGATTTACATCATGTGAAACATTTTTCACCATAATATATATATATATATATTTAAATATATATATATATATATATAAATCATACTAATCATTTTATCGATCTACTTCCCTTTCTCCATGTTGAAGAATTATTCAAGTGGGGTCCAAGCATGTAGATTTCATGCATATTGGGGGATTAGGAGTGAAACATGAATTATGCTTGATAATATGAAAATACAAAAGTGATGTAAGGATAGGTAAATAAATATACATTTTGATTATGAATCATTTTAAAGGTTGAGGGGTCCGTTTTGTAATGAATCATGGGAGAGTCATTGATAATATGACATTGTAGAAGGATCAAGCTTATTGTGAAATGATAATTAGAGAGTGATGCTACATCAAGGTTATTATTTAACTCTAACATTTACAATAATATGGGGTGATTGTATTTATTATTAAACAATGAGTAAAAGAGTGTTAATTTTTGTGAATAATATTTTTTATGATTGATATAAGGTGGGATATTATGTTCACACTTTTTTCCTTTATCGCATCCTTATTTTATATGACTGAAAATTGTGTATGGATGAGGGGTGTTATTTAAAATTGTTTATAATTAAATTAATATATTATGAAATTTTTTAGTCTATAGTAATTCTGTTTAACTGTTTTATTGGTTCACTAATTCAATATTCTTAGTCTGAGTTCTTAACTATGAGTAATGAGGGATGTTTAGAATAGATATTGTTCAACAATACCAATGAAATTCATAAAACCAATAAGAAATTAAATTTTGAATTAGATAACCATATTCTCACTTCAATAATAAATTAACATGGATTTAATAAGTTGTCTCTTATTCCCTATTGATGTCTTACTTTCACTTTTACTCTGTTTTCATTCTTAATCATTACAAATCAATTCTATTATTTATTTATGATTTCATCCTTGGGTAACCATATGAATTTATAAAACTATAATTATAAGGTATTTTATGTATTAAAAATTATAAATTGGTTCTCTTATTGGATGTAACAACACCCTCTATGTGACAAATTCCCATGGAATATAAATTATGTCCCAATAAAATGGGAATTGAGATTAAAAAAACCATCCCTTGGATTCCCTATAATGACCTAAAATTTTATCAAAGAAAATTACATTCCTATAATTATGTCATATAGTAGAAATCACCTAGATAATAGAATAAATAAAATAAATGAATAATAAAGTAAATAATAGATATTTCTTGAAATTGAGGAACTTATACCAATGAAATAGTAAATTGACTGTTTGAATAGTAATGTGGCCAATAGGAATAGTAATTTTCCAATAGAATAGTAACATCACCTTTGAAATTATAAATAAATTTAGGTATATTATAATTAAAAAAATATTATATATTTATATAATGGTATAATAAAGAAAATTTTTTAAAAATTATAAACCATGTATTGGTATTTTTGTGAAACATCAATGTTAGACTAAAATTTTATAATTAATATAATGATTTAAAAAATATATTTTCATAATATAGATTCATAAATTAATTTTTTTAGGTCTTATGATTTTAATATAATATTATTGGACATTAAATAAATTTTCAATGCTTCATGAAAAAATTTATAATATAAGAATCAGTATTTTTCAAATAAATCAGGATTTTAATGAAATATTAAATTTCTCAAATCATGAAAAATATTTTAATAAATTAGAGACAATTTTTAAATACCATGAATAAATATATTATATGGATAACTTATTTTATTTATTTAAAATAGTTCAATTTTTTCTTAATAGTGAAATTTGATAATATATAATATAATCTAAATACATGAATATTTGAGTCATGGATGATGTATAGATGATGTGAGCACAATCATATAGAAATATACTTAATTATTTTTAATAATAAATGATATAGAACAACAAAATTGATATTCTTGATTTAAAATTCCAAAATAATGAATATAATATTAAAACATACCCCTCTCCTCTCACTATAATACCACCCTTAACCACTACTTTTCCTCACACATTCTATTCATTGGTTCTTGTAGAAGTTATGTACTATCCACTTAACAAGACATTTTCTCACATCCAAGATATTCTATTATTAATAAAATACCAAACCCATGTTCCCTAAGGAGTTTCTTAGGGAGAATAAATTCAAGACATAAAATCCTCTTTCGTTTTCTTTTACATTATTTTTAATTTCATTTCATTTCTTATCCTCTAATAACCTCCAATTATCCATGTGAAATGATAAATATAGTGTATTATATGTATTGGAATGATATTAATTTAATATAATATCTTTCATTAAACTTTTTATCCTCTAACATTAATTATAAAAATGAAAATATCATATGTGATGTGTCGATTTACCATCATCATGGATGTTATATTTTCATTTTCCATTACCTCCTTAAAGGTAGGCTGTAATAACATAACTGTTGTTGAATAAGATTTTATTAAACATATTATAAGTTATATACTATTCTTTCACCAGTATATAAATATTATATTAAATAAAATGATATATGTTCATCATGGTCATAAAAATAGAAAAAATAAATTCCATAATTTTTTGTGATATTTTATCCAATGAATCGTCCACACACCATTTAGAAAAATGTTATATAAGACCATTTAAATTTATAGAAGTTAATTAATACATATAATTTCAATTATTTAGAATTATTATCATTTTACATGTCCTTCCATATTGTTATAAAAGTGTACCAAATAACAAAATCCATAAAAATGAAAACTCCCAGAATGATGAAATTGAACACTATAAGTCCTAATAATGTGTTTAAATGAACATAAAAACTATAATAAATAAAATAAAAGTACAATATGTTTTAAATTAATTTATTTATGCATTTGATTTTTTTTCAGGACATTAAGTAATTGTATAGAACAATTTCATATATATGGTAAAAGATTCATTCAAAACAACCATTTTTCTTTTGGGTTACGCTTTGTAACTATTTAACATAATTTAATTCTTAATTCATATTATTTACTCATCCTAATAACTATGTGTATGTTCAAAACATATGTACCTATCTCAATTATTCTATTATTTTATGTTTAAATACATATTTAGTAGTCTCCATTTTATATTCCTCCTGAAAAGCAAGACTAATTATAGGGAATTTACCAATTTCATACCCATTTTCATGTATACCCATAATATATTTTACTCAAATTTTTTTTTAAATAATTATTTTTATCATAGAAAGTCCTAATGTTTTTATTTTTTAGGCATCAATTGTTACTTTTTCTGCATTAAAGACTTATGCTTTTTAATAAAAAGCACTAATATGGCTCATTTCTAAAAGACTCTTAAACACTCTTTTTCATTTTTTCACTTAATTTGGACATCATTTATCATTATAAATGCATATTTTCCCTTAAAAATCCCTATATATTATTTAAATTCATTATTTCATTTACACCTTTATGATACAACCATTAGTTATACCTTATTAAATGATTATGGTGCACTTTTATTTCCATCGGTAACACTTATGTTTATCTATTATGTTTGATTCTTCATTTGGAGCACATATTATTGAACATTTTATGATGGATTCACTCAGATAGTTCTCCAGTGGAGTGGGTAATGTTCATTCCAATGAGACGTTATGTTGGGAGAGGGAGTAGACCTGAATCATTTATCACACGTTGTTCACAATGTGATATGGTTTCACCAGTTATCTGAAACTCATGTTTATGTCTTTTTATATGTTTCTTCGAAATTCCATTGTTTAAATGATTATTGATCACATATACTACAATTAATTCTCTCATTTTATTACTCATTTTCCATGCCTTTTTATGTTCGCATTTTATTACACCCAACCCTTGTGTAATATGTTATTATTATGCTTATTAAATTATGTTTCTTTTTAGCTCAAACATTTTTTCATGAAATACTAAGGTTTTCCTATACATATATAATAGGTTAATGGATGTTTATTGATCTTTATGAAGATTAAATAAAAGAATTTTCTATTTTGGTTTTATTCTTCTAATTTTGTGCCAAATCCTCCAATTACATTAGACATTATGTTCCTTGGTATGTATTTCATTACATATTATGCTTAAAATCAATTAATAAAATATGTAAAAGGATATGGAAATTGAAGATGTTATCAATGAACAGTCTAGTTATTTTGGATTTTGTGACTGTAGCACTTTAGTAAGAAACCTAGGGATAATTCTATCATCGTGGATTACCTATATTAAAATATATGGAATCACATGTCATCATAAACATTACAATTATATTTTTATCAATTTTTGTTAAATATTTTCTTTTTATATATTTATTATAGTACTATTAATGCCCCAAAATTGTGATTTATTTTTCTTAGTTAATTGATGTAAATAATAAAACCTTATAAAAAATAAATGTGGTTGAAAATCTGATGATTTCCCTAACAAAATTCCAAAGATAAAGTGAAAAATCACTCATAAGATCATGAGAGTACTTGATCAACTAGGCTGTGTTATCTATAATAACATGAATCATGTGGAATTACCTCATTCTCTTAAGAATGATAATTTTTAGTTCGAATCCTTTATGTGAAAAGGCCTCATATATTTATTTGATCTTCTTGTCCTCGAACTGTGTAATAATGGTTTAAATCCATTGAGTTCATATTCTATATCATCCAGTTCTTAAGAAAAGAGAATTTCATGTTGAAGGTTTATCATTTTAATAGAGAAGCTTCTCAGTTGTGGAAATTCACCAAAAAACAAAGTCTATGTAAAAAAATTGAATCCATGAAATGGGATGAATACATGAAAATATTTTTTGATAAATATTTCCCACAACCTCTAAATATTAAGACGGAAATTGAGTTTCATTGATAGAAGAAGAATGAAGATGGGTCTACCAGGGTATTAGATGAAAATGTTACATGTTTCTTATGATACAAATCCAGAATTTTCTTGGACACCCAAAGAAAATTGGATTCCTTCATTTGTTGACTAATGCTGAATCGTTGAAAATACCTACCGAACTATGACTTTGATAGGAATGAATATATTTTCATATTGTTCCCTTAAGATTGAAATATAGATCAAAGCCTCTTAGTGGTCTCATGGGCCCAAATATCAAAAGTTGAAAATTTAGATTAATGTTTGCGGATCGATAGATAAATCCTATGATGTAAATAAACCCAACATATCATGCTTCAAAAGTGTGGTAAGATGAATCTTAGATATTTCCTAAGGTGACTAGGAGATGCTTCAAATGTCAAAGAGTGGGGAATCGATGTAATAATTGTCAAAATCATATGTTGAATACCATGATTTTAGAGGCATAAAGGATGGTTCATATCAATACTCTACATGTAGTGAAGTGCTTCAACTACATGGAGGATTAGAATAATGTGATCCATATCTCCAATATAAGAGTTTTTTGAGGTAATAAATAAGAAAAACCTCCATAGAAAAAATGGAATATTCTATCTCAATTATTTAGGTGGAATCTACAAATTATTTTGTTATAGGTACAATGATTATTCATTAAATAATATCAAATGTAATATTTGATTATGGTTCTAAATATTATTTCATATATTGAAATGTTAGTATAAATATTAAAAAACCATAATATTTGGAGGTTGATTAATCTGGGTGAAAATAAAATGGTTAAATTATTGCATCCCATGTATATAATTCTTGCCTAATTATTTTTTGTGTATGAATACTCAGAGTAATTATTATCTTAATGTATTATCTTTATTTTGATGCTATATTGTAAATGGATTGGATATATTTTTGAAAATCCAAAATCAACTATCGTGAATGTGAGATCACTCCTCACATCTCTAAATATTATCCAATTATATACAAGTGTATGTAGGATGATGAATCTACTTCAAAATCATCATCTCAATATTTGATATTATTACCTTATAAGAAACAATATCTTGCTCAAATGATTGAGACAAAGGATAGGACCATGATCAAAGACACTCCAACTATGAGGGCTACACATATGTGATCCTTGATGAATTTCCTAGTCTACCTCATGAATTTGAGGTTATTTTATCAATTACACTTATTCATTGGTATCTTCCTATATCAATTAAACCTTACAAAATTACCCCCATTGAGTTAATGGAACTGATGAAGTAGTTATAAGGGAATATTTACAAGGGTTTTATATGCCCTAGCACTTCACCATGGGGTGTTCTAGTCATATAAATTATGAATAAGGATTAATTAATGCACCTAACCATTAGTTATCATGAGATCAAAAAATTCACTTGAAAGAACATGTATCTCCTTCCCCTGATAGATGAATTGTTTGATCAACTATATAGGGCCAAGTGTTTCTATAAGGTGGACCTTCAGTTGTGATATCGCCAATTAATGTTAAGGAAAGATGATATTCCCAATAATATACTTTGAATGAGAAATGGAAAATATAATTTCATAGTGAATCCATTAGACTCACTAATTCTTCATAATGTTTCATGGATTTAATGAATATGGTCTTTTGAGGTTACCCCAAAAAAATTGTGTTTATCCTTATGGATGATATTCTAATATAATGTAAGAGCATGGAGGTTAATGAGAAGAATTTGAATATTTTTCTAAGGAAAATGTGAGGGAAAAAATCTATGAAAACTAAAATAAATTTGTTTTTTGGATGGAATAAGTATAATTATTTGTGAATTTTATCACCAAAAAATGAATATATATGGACCCTACAATGAAAATGGCCATTGAAGTGTGGCCCAGGACAATATCATTAAGGGGGTTCCGTTGTTTCCATGGTCTTTCTGGTTATTATCGATGATTTTATAATATCATCCCATGATTATCAAACCCATTAACCATGTTTACTGGGAATGGACTAATGTTTTTCTGGACCATTGAATGGGAATACAACATTAATGATTTGAAAAAGAGGCTTATCATTGCGCCAATACTCATAATTCTAACAAGTAGGTAACTATTTTTGGAATAAAAGGATGTTTAAATAAGGGATTAGACTATGTTCTGATGAAAAATTATGATGTGATACACTATGCCTCAAGGAAGTCGAAAATTCATTATAAAAACTATCCCATGAAAGATATTAAGATGATAGCTATGATATAGATGTTGAAACTCTGGCGACATTATCTCCATGTAGATAATTATAAGATATATAATAATAATAATATAATCAAATATATATTAAAATAAAAGGATATTATTACTCAGAAAATTATTTAGTTAGATATCATTAAGGATTATAAATTCTCAATCCATTAACATCCTAGTAATTAAAATAATGTGGAAGATGATCTATGTAAAAATGATCCTAAAAAATTATCAATGATGAGAATTTAGAAGGGTCCAATATTTATAGATTTTCAAAGGATAGACATGGGATAATTAATGGTGGAACATCAACAACCATTTCTTTATTGAATTATCAACCATCCATCATTGAGAAATCAAATTTTACTCAAAGGAATGATGTGAGAATTCACCGAAAGGTAGGTGCTATCAGAAATGGGCAATCTTTTTAGATGAAAATTGATGAGGAAGTAGTCTTAATATATTGGTAACAAATATGTTCACCAAAAAAATCAGAGATAATGAATGATATTCAAAATGATCCACATTGATCAACCATTTCTATTCACCCAGGGAGCATAATGATGTATCAAGATCTGTAAGAGAACTATTGGTCGGACAATATGAAGAACGATATCATTGAATATATATCAATTTACCAATTACTTTAGAATGTGTAGCCTAAAATATATAAGTCCAATGGTATGTTTCAACTATTACACATAATAATATGGAAATTGGAAAACATCACTATGTAACTTTGCACCAGACTTCAAAAAACATCCATTGAAAACTATACTACAAGGATTGATATGGATCATCCTAAAAACATACTTACTTTATCAAAATTTGACAGAAATTTAAACTCAACCAACATGAATGGATATACATCAAAGAAGTGGTGAGGCTGCATTGTGTACCAATAGTTATTGTATCTGATCGTGATCTAAGATTTACCTCCATGTTCTATAAAATTCACCAACATGTTATAAACCCTAAGCTGAACTTCAGTGTAAACTATCATCCTAAAAATGATGTCCAATCTAAGTGTACAATTCATACACAATAAGAAATGTTGATAGAATGTTCAATGGGATTAAATGGAGAATTTGACCAACATTAACCACTATTTGAGTTCTCTTTTAACAAAATTTTTTACTTCAATATTCCAAATATATCAATATGAGTCCCTTTATGGGAAAAGAATTATAATAGTAGCATTTTGGGATGATGTTTGTGAATGAAATAAAGTGGGACCTAAAATGGTCGAAGATATGTAAAAAAAGTGAAAACAAATAAGTAGCACATCAAGAAATTCTAACATCTATAGAAGATCTATTTAGAATATTGTTGATGTTAAATGGAGTTTATGCTTAGAAAAATGATATTCCTCAACTTATCTTTATGGAAAAGGATCACGAAGATTGGGAGAAAGGAAAACTGACACCTAGGGATATAATCCCCTTTGATATTATTGATTACTTCAGAGCTCTGGCCTATTGACTAGAACTTCTACATACCATGTCTCAAGAACACATTCTATTACATGTATCCCTCTTGAGTAAGTACATACAAGATCCCTCACATGTACTAAATCTAGAGGTGGTATTGAATGAGAACGATATCTCGTATAAAGAGTAGCCAGTGAAGATCTTGAACTATGGAGATAATGTTCTAAACATCAAGACTACTCACAAGTTTAGAGTTATATGGTTGAGATGTAATTATGAAGAAGAATCATTGGAAATATAGGAAGAAATGATAGATATATACCCTTAGCCGTTTTCACCTTATTTTATTAAATAAAATTTCAAGGGAAAAATTCATAATGGGTCAATAATGTACCAACCCAATATTTTTCAATGGAATTTATCTTCTTAATAATATGTTCCATATTTAAAACACATAAAATCACATATATAACATAATAAAAACATTATAAATGAATAGAAAATGAAATACTATGAATCTCAATAAATTAAGAAAACATATACTGATGAAATAGTATCATTACTAATTAAATAGTAATTTGACCATTATGAGTAGTAATATAGCCAATTGAGTATTAATCTAACCTGCAAAAGTATAAATCAAATTTATGTATCTTATTAGTGTAAAATGATATATTTATATCCTGGTATAAGTTAAAAATTGTTCTAAAAAAGATTAATTAATTATTGGTACTTTTGTGAAATGTAAATATTTATTTAAAATTTTATAATTAATCATAATAAAATATTTTTCATGAAATAGATTCATAAATTAATAAGTTAAAATTTTAAGATTAAATAAATAACATTATTAGACTTTGATTATTTTTTAAAAGTTTCATAAAATCATATATATCCTTAAAATCAGTGATTATCAAATAAATAATGACTAAAATTAAAAAATAAATTTATAATAATTAGAAAACTATTTTCATAAAATGGTGTCCATTTTATAATTATACATGTTAAAAATGATTAGTTTATATCTTTAATATTTTTCTAAAATAATTTATTTTTTATGTATAGTGAAATACAATAATTTACAATATAAGTTAACTACCTAAATTTTTGTGTCATGGATGTTGTATGGATAATTTAAGCACTATAATATCTAATTATCATTAATTATTTAACAATTTCTGTGATAATTATGAAAATTATTGAAAGTATGGATCTAATATAATAAAATAATCAATATAATAATTAAAAACACCCCTCTTCTCCCACTATAAATAGCACATCTCACCACCTCTACTCCATACACCTTCAAATCCTTGATATATGTCCAAATAATACTTATTCCTATTCCCAAGGATATTCCTCATTTCTATAGGATACTTGTCTCAACAAATGACCAATCCCATGTCCCACAAGGATGTTCTCAAGAAGAAGAAATTCAGGAGGTAATATCCTTTTTTGTTCATTTAATTTGTTTTTCATTTATTTTATTTTCTTATCCTTACCAAATATAATGTTATCCAAGGGACATCATAATTATATTATCTTATATATAGATCAATTTTAACGTTTTAATGTTGGATCCATTATAAAACATCTTTTCCTCTCCTATTTATTTTAAAAATGAAAACATCATCCCTGATGTGTCAATTTACCATCATCGTAGAAAATGTGGTTTCATACTCTATTATTACCATAAATGATAGAAACAAAACCATAATTATTATTAAATAATATTTTATTATATATATTATATGTCATATAATGTTCTGGAACAAAAATATAATCATAATATTAAATAAAATTATATAAGTTCGTGATCATCGTAAAAACCACCAAAATAAATTAAATCATTTTCATTAACATTTAATCTAATGATTCATAATAATGCCATAAAAAATATTATATATAATATTATTTAATATTCATAAATTTAATTAAGAACATATAATTTCAGTTCTGGAATATTATTCTCATTTTACATGAAATTTCCTACTTGTATATATGTGAACCAGTCATGAGAACAAGGAAAAAGAACAACCCTCGAATGGTGGAATAATACTCTCTAACTCATCATAATGGACATATGAAAACATAAAATAAATATTATAAAATGTTACATGCAAAATAGGTACTCAATTAATTAATTTTGGATTTAATTTACAATCTAATACATTATGTACATCTTCAGAACACTATTAGACACAATGAATGTTATTATCTCTGATCATCCATTTTATTTTAGGTAATGATTTATAATTATTTACCCCAATGTAATTATAAATAATTATTATTTAATCATAATAATTTCATTTATTATGTTAAAAAAACTGTACATAAATCAATAATTATTTATATTAAGGGAAAGTACATGTTTTATATGGTTCCCTTTCCAGTTTCTCCTTATAAGCAAGTCCAATTAAAGGAAGCTTCCCAATTTATTTATCCACTTTCTAATACAATGAATAGTCATTTTTAAGCTAAAAATTCTTTTAAAAAATCTATATATCAATAATGAAAAAACTATCCTTTTTCATTTAATGTTTCATTAAAAAATTATGCATTATTAAACATTAAATACTCTCTTATATTTTCCCTTCGAATGAACTAATGTGGATCATTTCTAAAAGTTTCTTAAACAGTCTATTAATTTTTTTCACTTCATTTGGTCATCATTTATAATTTTAAATACCTATTTTTTCCTTATTAATGTCCATGTATGATTTAAATATATTCTTTCATGGAATCTCTTTTGATATTCCCATTGGCTATTTCTTATGACATGATTATGATCCACATTAATTTCCATGGGATACTCTTATGTTATATTTTTATGTGGAACATATACGCATGAACCTTTTATTTTGAGTGAAACAAAATAGTAATCCAATGAATTGGATATTAATTAGTCTCTTGATACATCATTGTGGGACATGGTGTAAACATGATTCCGTTATGGGATGTTTTCTTCCATGTGATATATTCTCAATAAATAGCCTCTACCCATGTTAATGTTTTGTTATATGTTGCTTCCATATTCAAATATTTTAATTATTATATAATCCCATGTTTTACATGTTATTATTACATATAATTAATCATGTTATATTACTTTTTATTACATCCTTATATTGTTTCTAACCCATGTTCTATGCTTTATTCCCATGATTATTCACTTAGTGGAGTTTTGGGCTCTTCTATTTTGTTCAATTTTTCCCCATGTTTTCCTTTATAAATGTATGACATAAAAATAAGAGAGGATCTCTTTATGGAGATTAAATTAAATAGTTTTTTTGTTTTCATGATTTCTAAATATGAATCTAATATTCCAAATACACATTACTTTATGATCCTTGGTTTCTATTTCATTAGTAATTATGATTCAACTTATGCCATGATATATACAAAAGGAATGGTCTATTATATTCCAACTATTGCAGACACACTATAATATCATGTACAGTTTCCATGGACAGATGAAACATGTATTTAATATCCTTATTAATATTTTGTATCATTAATATTATTCTTTCATATTCATTTGTTATATAATAATTACTTATATTTATTTAATATTAATCAAAAATAGTAGTCGTTTATACTATTGCTTGTCTGTTTTAGTGTACTAGTTGTAGTTATAATTTTATGTTCATGATTTCATTTATAATACAATATTTATGTTACAATAATATAATTTCCAAAATGTTTTGTTATGTTTGAGACCATTTATATGGGAATTTAAACTATAATTATCTAAGATAGACTAAAAAATAATATTTTTTAAGTAATTATTGATGAATAAAAGGTAGTATATATATAATGTTTTAAAAAAAATATCACCATTATAAAACCATAAAAAAATTATTTACCGATCAATATCTTAAAATAATTCTAAATTTGTTTTTGTAATCTTCTGTGATAAAATTTGTTACATATTTAATGTGGATGGTTAAACTAACCCAAACATGAACATGTTATAATCAATACATGAGAAATATTATTAATTCATTTCATTATAGTAACATCCTTGAAGAAGTATTATTATATTATATTGGTGTTATAAAATAAATAAATCAAAACTGTTGAGAGGCGTATGAGGAAGATAAATTAAAAATTATTGTAACAAATTATCACATAGACAGAAGGAATCATATTTCATATTGAAAGCCTTATTTATTGTTGTTGGAATTAGGAAAATATTTTTGGACTAGAAGATACCAGAAGTGGGAGATAATTATTAAGGGAACAAATATTGAATTTGAAGGGGTGAATTTTAATTATTTGTGTAGATTTGAAGGGGTGGCAAGTAGATCCTTTTGAAAGTGAGAGGAGAATCATTCCTAGAATAATTATTACATAATATAAAAAACAATGTCATGTTTAAGGAAAGTGGATCCAAATTTGAAAAAAATGAATATATGATAAGGGTTATTTTGATCAAAACCCAATACGAACTTTTTAATATATATATATTTATGATATTTTAGGTATTTATATATTGATTTAAGACTTTTCAATATTTTATCCTTTTCTATGGTGACCAATTTTTAACATGGTAATTTATTTTATTACCTAAGAATAAAATTGACCTTTTTAAGATTATTTTAGTATGATGATTTTAAATATGAAAAATATTTTAATATATTCAATTTTTAAATTAATATGAATTAATTCTGATATAATACATGTATAACAAATAAAAATAGTTTTAGAAAATATTATTTAGAAATAAAAAAAATTTGTAAAATTTTGTGTATAATATTGATTTTCATGAAATTAAATGTATTATAATTAATCAAAGCAGTCTTATTCTATTTTCAAACCAAATCCAAAACTGAATGGCATGTTGTGAATACTGAATTAAAGGAACATGATCAAAAATTGTTCTTTATTATGATAATATATAACTTTGGCTCTAAAATGTTTAGAATAGATTTATAAATTGAAGATAGTATTTTTAAATTCAGTATATTACTTCATAAGTAATTATAGTATTGTGACAAAACATTCTTAATATTTTAATCCTGGATTATATGATTGCGATGTCATAAATATTAAGTAATTTTTGAAAATTGTATTATTTACTACTCACACGGTAATCATTATTTTTAGGAAAATATCATAATTTCCATCTAATATCATTTTAACATAATGAATAATAATATAAAGTCAATATTATCAAAATAAATATCTAAAATTTATGAATATAAATTTTTTATCAAAAAATTAAATATAAATGAAAACATTTTTTATTTAAAAATTTACTTTTAAAACATAAATGTTATTAATATTATTGCACATAAATTTTTAATTAATTATGTTTTAAAATATTAGTTTATTTATTTGAAAATTTTCATTAGAATAATACATTAAAAAAGATTTATTTTATTTCGTTAAATAAATATTACCCGATGAAAAATAAATTTTTTTGGAAATACAGTTTTTTAACATTAAATTATTTTATTCCAAATTTAATTTGTATTTATAAATTATTAATTAACATTTGTATATATATTTTTAATAAATAAAAACTTCATTATTTGAGTAATTTTATTCTTCAAAATTAATTAAAAATATAAATGTATATAAATACAAATAAAATTTATTACATTAATAGTTTTTTTATCATCCTAACATCATCTTATGATACACCACAAATAATATATATATGATTTAACTTTTTGATATTCAATTGTGGTGGTCATGGGTGGTGATTTATCTACCATTGGTCTCATAGTGATTTCTATGAACTTGAACATCTCCCACATACGATTTCTCTCAATCCATACATGTTAATGGTTAATTTTGTCTTGTTATTTGGAAACATCTAGTGATAATAACTATTTTCCATCATAAAAATCTGATCCATAGAAGGATTAATTAAACAAGTGATATAATATCTTCTAATTTTTATTTATATTTCATAATCACCCTCTATTTATGCCCTCTAATTAAATTACTATTTTATAACAATCACATTTAATATTATAATTTTACCTCAATAAATTGTATCACAGTTTGTTATAGATTGGTGTTGAATTTGAAATATGATATCCAAATAAATATTTATTTTTAGGGTAAAAAAATATATAAAAAATTTTATTTTACATTGTATCCCCATAAAATAAATGTTTCTTCATAATGTTTCTTCTCTTTATTATAAAGAGAGTGATATTTTATGCATACCATTAAAATATGGATCATCAGAAATTCCAATCACAATTGTGATGTTCGATTAGCCATGATATAAAAGTTAGAGTGTATAAATTGATATAATCTTTGAAAACAATTCTAAATTCATCTACATACCTTTTATATGTATATTTTTGACATGTTGATAAAAATTGTTTGTCAAAAAATATATTTTTTTTTCTAAATAAACACATGTTTCTATTAAACAGTTTTAAAACATCACTTGAAACATGTTTTACATTAAACATTAGTATATGAATTTTCTAGAGATTTCTGAATAAGGGTTTTTATTTATTTATCTTATCATTGATATCCTAGAAGTACGCTTTGGGGTCAGATTCAAAATAAGCCATCTGGTACACCTTCCACCACCGTTATGGGATTTTATATCCCCTTTACCACTTAGAGTTGCCAAGCTGTTATCATGGCACCACTGTATGGATAACCTATAAGTATTTTATTCATGTAATCCATTTGAGAGGTGGAAATATTATGACATATTAAAAATTAATTGAATGGATTCAGAGATGACATGGTTAAAATTTATGATATTCAAAACATTATTCCAAAAAAATAATGAAATATGTGCCTCAAATCTCACCCTCATTTATTGCTGAATAAAGGAATGCAGGGAAATTATTATAGCAAAATAATGTAAAAACATGATAAGATCCTATATGGTATTCTTCATAATGAGTAAGATGAGATAATTGGGTTTTCAAAACACGGTCAAAAGTATCCCATTTTCCTTTGTGACATCAAAGTATATAAAATGTTTTGGACATGTTGTAGAGTTTTATTCCATGAAAATGTATTTTTTTTTGTAAGTTTATTTCAATATCTTGATCTTTAAAAATTTATATTGTATTCAATATTGTACAAGATACACAACATACAACTTAAACAAACAATAAAATATTATTATTTAAAAATAATGGTTATAATCCAACCATTAAATTTTTGGCTATGAACATTGTCATGACCCGTCCTCGGGGCCCATGCCGTGACTACCCCAATCCCTCCATCCATAGGCCAGGGGCTAGAAACTAGCACCAAAGGCATAAATCCCAATAAAAAGGGAAGGCATTGCCTTTATGAAATGTAAACACACACAACCATAGTATAAGGGGAAGCAAACCCTAAGTAAGCAGTAAAACTAAAGTGCTGAATGTAAGGGGCCAGAAATACAATCCCAACTGTAAAGTACAAGGTAAATGACAAAATATCAAAAAGGTGACAAGCATCTCCTGGATCGTCCAACGCAGATCTTACCTGAAGGGTAGATATAGATAGCGCAGCTCCTAGATCGTCCACCACGGATCCTACCTGAAGGGTAGGTACAGATTGCACATCTCCTATATCATCCACCATATATCCTACCTGAAGGGTAGGTACAGATAGCCTCCTCATCTCCCTCATCCGTCAACCTCCTTTGGGTAACGAATCATCATGAGATCCACCTCCAGTTGTCATCCAGTCCTCGTACACTCGGACTCCATCAGCGATGTTCGTCGTCTGCATCCAACACAATGAGGTGCGGGCATAGCCTGTGCAGGGGTGAGTATAACAATACTCAGTAGAGACCCCAAGCCAATAAAGGTCTCAATAAATCCATCAAGGATAAACCACAAAGAATGATCTCAACAGATAACCATTACATAGGTATATTCCCATACATATACCTAAGTTATCAAGAAACCCATCTCAATCATGGGGAAAACACAAAGGACATTGACTCAGCTCAAACCAGGATATTCATTATTGATATAAAAACCAAAACTACTGAAGAACTTCTCCTCAGATGAGTACAGTGATCCTGTCACAACTCTGAGGTGTTTCTCACTAACCTTAGACATCTGTTGTACTCCTCCTATCGAGTACCGCGGGTCTGCCACCTCACAATGTAGTGCTTCCCGCCATAAGTCTGCCACCACACACAATAGTGCTCCCCATCATAGCCTACAAAGGTACTCCTCCTGTTGAGTACCATGGGTCTGTCACCTCAAAAAGTAGTGTTCTTCCACTATGGGTCTTACACCTCACAAAGTAGTGCTCCCCACTGGGCTATGCAAGTCACTCAGAATTGAATTGGACAAGCAGTCATCAGGTCCACAACTACGAGGTCTCCGCACTCCGCACGCTCATCTCCAGGAGGGTCCACTCCATGAGCTACTGTTCTATACTCCATGTATCACAAAGTCCCACAAAGAAAAATTGAAATGGTCCGCCTCATCACAGGGGTCTGAACACAACAGACTACACGTCAATCGGACGACCAGTCTGTGAGTTATTAGCCTATTAGTCCCGAGGGCCCGGTTGGTTTAGGGTAAAAACCAAACCATCCATACATCAGCTGCATACAAGCCTCAAGAGGAGTAAGCCAAAAAAACCCATCTCATAAAGAGGAATCCGAAGAAGTCGACGACACATGAATCAGACGTCCGGAGCTCAAGTTATAAATGTTTCTACTCCAAGGGCCCTGTTGGTTTTGTGTTCGAACCAACCCAGCCGTAGCCAAAGTTCACCGAAACATTGAGTCTAAAATAAAAAAACACCTATATCGATCCAAGGATCTCATCTCAACTGACGGTGCATCGATCGGAGGTCTATCGTCCATGTTACGTGCGTTTGAACGAAACTGTCTGAATTTAGGGGGTTTGGGCCCGGACCGACCCGGCCCAAAACCCCCTGAGTCAGGCCGAACCAGGTCATCCTGACATGGGCCCAGGTCTGGCCCGTTGGGGCACAACCCGACCCAGCAGGCGCGGCCCAGCCTAGCGCGGCGTGGCCCAGCCTAGCGTGGCGCGGGTGGACCGGCCCGCTGCGGGCAGTCCGGACTGGCCCAGGCGGTCCGGCCCGGCGCGGGCGGTCCGTCCCAGCGCGAGCCGCTTCTCGCCTCGAGGCTGAGCTGGACGCAGAGGGGGAGGGGGCACCACCCCCCTGTTTTCCCAAAATAGCGGACCCCTGTGGGGTATTCCTTAGGTGGCTGTCGGGGGTTTCAAACCCCCAGCATTCTTGGAAATGGTCGGCCATTAAAATCTGCCGGTTATGCCACGCAGGACCCGCGAGGGGGGTCCCACCTCCTTGAACGTCGGCGACCGGCTTGGGCGGCTGCCTCCTGCTGCTCTGCTGCGACCGAACGCCGCAGACCCTATCCGACTGGCGTAGCGCGACGGCGCCGCGCCCCTCCGCTGCGGCCCGCAATTGGCCGCAGCCACCTTCGGCTTCACCGGTGCTGCGCGACGGTGCCGCCCTCCTTCGCCACGGCCGACTCTAGCCACGGTTCTCTCGTTCCCACGCAGTGCGACGACACCACGTCACCCCCGTTCCAAACCACAATGAAGACCAACAACAAAGCGGGAGGAGGGTCGGTCGTGTTAGTGCGGTCTGACCTCCTCCCATTATATTGATAACAAGCGTCAAAGAAATAATGATGAACATCAAAATAATAATCCTTGAACGATGAAACAACCCCTACCTCAAAGTAGTTCGCGGAAGATAGTGTTGCAGAAAACCGCATCGCGGGGTGTGGCCCTGTATGTAGAATGTCAGAGGAGGAAGCAGTGTCTCCCATTCATTGACATGGAGAGAAGATGGAATGGTGTGTCGGCATTTTTCGCATTCTTCAAAGAGGAAGATTAAGTTCTTCAAAGTAAAGATCTCTCCCTCTCTCAATTCTCCACACATCACAATAACCCAAAATAAAATAACGTGTTTCCATATTTTATTTACACATGACAACATTTCCAAAACATCAAAATTTAAATTCACTTAATTCATTAATCTTGAATAGACTAATTAATTGGATGTCAGGTTGGAAAATTAATTGAGGGGTTAGAGGAGTTAGAATAATTTGAAGGGGTGGGGCTCGTGTGGCCCCCCCTCACAAATATACTAATTAAGAGGGGTTAGGATTTTAGTGGGTCCCACCCCAACTCCCACACATGGGTTTAAACAACTTAGTAGAGAAATAAAATAAAATTGTAAAACAATTATATTTTATTTCTCACATTTTTAACAAATCCTCCTGAGAAAACGCACCTTCGGAAAAGGTTCTCTTATGAAAATACCGGCGTTGCAGTTTCATCGGTGCCATTAGATTTCAATTATGAGCACTGGTTCAAAAGATAGAATAACCCACTCATTCGTTCACTGAATGTACCCGAGCTAAACTTCATAAATTTATTCAGGGCACACCGGGCCTCGGAATCATATTCTGTCAGAAACTGCGCACTTGTAAAATTCCAAAAAAATTAAGAAAACAAATTCATTGAAATATACGGGTCATTAAATTACTCCCTCCTCCGGGCTTTAAGTCTCTGTAAAGCTATAACACAAACTAGGGAACCTAAAGAAGGTACTAAGCACACATCTGATCCTCCCGGTCCCATGTGATCTTTTGAAGGTTCTTGTGATGCCAACGAAAGCGCACAAGAGGAATCGACTGTCCCCATAGGACCCCTCATGTCGATTCTCATCCTCTACTGGAACCCTGAGAAAGTCTCCCCGTCATCGATGTACTCCTCTCCGTGATCGATGATATGTGAAGGGTCGTGCACGTGTCTCCTCAGCTGAGATACGTGGAAAACGTCATGCACCCGGTGCAACTGAGGTGGATGGATCAAGTGGTAAACCACCTTGCCTACCCAGTCGAGGACCTAGAAGGGTCCGATGAACCTCAGAGATAACTTGCCGCTTCAACCACTTTTCTGTAGATCTTGTCGAGGTGAGACACGTATAAAGACGTGGTCTCCATCCTCAAACTCTAATAGTCTCTATATCCTATCAGCATAGGTCTCGTGTCTGCTCTATGTAGTCTCAATTGACGTGAACCACATGCGATCACTACCCTCTCCTACAACAGAACACACCTGAGTCCGGTCCATGATGAATCGCAGTTAACTATGTTATCGTCGCCCTTAGGATGGGCACACTGGTCAACCTCTACCTCAGCTCTTGAAAGCTCGTCTGGAAGTGGTGTCTCAACTCTGGAGGATTCTGGCATGAAGGTAAGTTTGTCCATATCATGAGTGATCGAATACACCCTCTTATGCATGATTTTTATCCTGTTCTGCCTAGGTTTTCAATTTCACCGACCAAGGAAAACCCCTTCCCAACATTGTAGATAAACCACAACCCTTTGACCTAATACCGTCAATCTGTATATGAACTATGGTTGCACAGTACATACCCAAACTAACTTCAAAAAGCCTCGACGTTGCAACCAAGAGGTTCCAACCGAATCTCTCACCTCACGGGTCATATCACCCCGTTGGCGTAAGTGTGATTATCGAGTCTCCTCTAAAAGGTATCTCCAGACGTGAGGGTCAAGTCTACGTCATAACCTGCAACTCTAGGTCTGGGACAAGATTCGTGGAAGTTAGTAATGATTGGTACCTATGTCTATTGATACAAAAGCTAGTAGTAGACAAAGACCATACCTCACATCATTCATAGAGCTCTTGGATCACCCTCTTTGACTGCATGCATTTATTCTCTTCCCCTGCCTCCAGCTCCCTGAGTCTGGAGGGGACTACAAGAGTGGGTGGTTGTAACATGTTGAAATAAACACCACCTAATGCTGCACTCCTAGCTCTTCTTCCACATCTACTGCTCTTCAGATTCATTTACCCTTAACACTTCCTCTTCTTGAAACATTTTACACGCCCAAGTCTCCAAGACTGGATCCAGTTCGCATCTTTCCACTACTAACATTCACTGGCTATAACCGATCAGCCAAAGAACATTCAACCACAAAGGTTCTCTCTAGCACCCTAACGTGAGAAGGAATTCATAGATGAAAAGTGCTATCTTGGTTGTTATTAAACACACCTTGCTCAGAAGTCCGAGCCCTAAAGCACTATTCGCATCGTATTCATCGTGTACCAGGAATGGTTGGTACGCCTTGACAAATACTCAACTACTGACATGTCATCTTGCAGAGGCTGTATAAGCTCTAGGAAACACTCATCCACCTCCTCAAGCAAGTCCTTAGCCGCCTGTGAGTCGGTATCACCTCGGAAGTTGAGGGGATCGAATGCAGAAACACGTGTAAGGTACTAACCCTACATGTGTCATCTACCAGTACCACCGGTTGTAACTGCTGACCAACAGGTAGTGATATAGCTTGTACAGTACTCGAAGGTTCTGTCTCAAGCATCGGTCCATGTACCGAAGCCTCATTAATATGTAGACCAACCTCATGGTCATTCACTTGGAAAACACTAGTATCCAAGTACACCATCCACTCTACTGGTGTCTCAATAAGGTGGAAAACACTAGAAATCGCTTCCATCAAGTCCACAACTACTGAAAATCGTGCAACATGGTCATTCATAGTGCACCGTCCTCTAGTATGGCTAGTGGCATCCGCTTCACAACAGGTGTTGGTGAGTTGGTACACAACCCGAGGGTGCCAAAATAGTAAAAAGGGCCCTTCATCAAAGCCTCATCGCTCGGTGGGCCGTCATCGAGTACTCTATCGGAACCCCAATATACAGTCTGCGTGGAGGCATTCTGAACAGATGCGACACAGTCAAACGATTTATACCTGGTGAGCTGACCTGGTTTGAGCTGACTTTAAAACTTTGGAAACACACATGCAATCAGTGTTTTCATGCACTAATTCGGAAATCATAAGTCAAGGTCCTGGTGTATGGATATGTCGGTCTCCGCACCAACACTGGACTCCCTGAATTGAGAACCACACCCAGTACTCTTAACACTATTTCTTCACAGAAAGAAAAAATCAGAGTCCTGAGTTCTGCGGTAGAACCGACTCCTTTGATACCAATTTGTCACGACCTGTCCTCGGGGCCCGTGCCGCGACTACCCCAAGCCCGCCTTCCATAGGCCATGGGCTGGCAACTAGCACCACTGGCGTAAATCCTGATAAAAATGGAAGGCATTTCCTTTATGAAACGTAAACACACACAACTAGAGATTAAGTGGAAGAAAACACTTTGTAAGCAGTAAAAATAAAGTGTTAAAAGTAAGGGGCCGGAAATACAATCCCAACTGTACAGTACAAGGTAAAAGACAAAATAGATGGAAGGTGACAAGAAGCTTTTGAATCGTCCACCACGGATCCTACATGAAGGGTAGGTACAGAATGCGCAGCTCCTAGATCGTCCCCCATAAGTCCTAGCCGAAGGGTAGGTATAGATACCCTCCTCAGCACCCTTGTCTATCAACCTCTTCCGGGTATAGACTCTTCGTGAGGCCCACCTCCAGGTGTTGTCCAGTCCTCGTACACTCGGCCTCTGTCAGCGATGTCCGTCATCTGCATCCAACACAAGGAGGTGCGGGCATAGCCAATGTCGGGGTGAGTATAACGATACTCAGTAGGGACTCTAAGACCATCAAGGTCTCCCTAAATCCAACAAGGATAAACCACAAAGAATGATCTCAACATATAACCTTTAATTAGGTATATGCCAATACATATACCTAAGTTATCAAGTAACCCATCTCAATCATGAGGAAAACACAAAGGTCATTGACTCAGCTCAAACCAAGATTTTCAATATTGATATCGAAACCACAACAGTGGAAGAGCTCCTCCTCTGATGAGTACGGTGATATTGTCACAACTCCGAGGCATTTCTCACTATCCTTAGACTACTGAGGTATTCCTTTTGTCGAGTAACGTGGGTCTGCCACCGCACAAAGTAGTGCTTCCAGCCATGGGTCTGCGACCTCACACAGTTGTTCTCCCCCTCATAGCCTACAGAGGTACTTCTCCTATCGAGTACTGCAGGCCTGCCACCTCACAAAGTAGTTCTCTTCTACCATGGTTCTGCCATCTCACAATTTAGTGCTCCCCACTAGGCTATGCAAGTCACTCCGAATCGAATCGGACATGCCGTCATCAGGTCCACATCTACTAGGTCTCCGCACTCCGCACGCTCGTCTCCAAGAGGGTCTACTCCATGAGCTACTATTAAATACTCAAATTGTCTCAATATACCAAAAATAAGAATCACGAATGACTGCCTTGTTACATGGGTGTCAACGCAACAGACGGCGCGTCAATCGGATGCCCGGTCTGTGAGCTATTAGCCTTTTAGTCCCGGGGGCCCGGTTGGTTTCATATACGAACCAAACCGGTTACACACTAGCTACATCCAAACCTCGATCGGAGTAAGCCAAAAGAACTATCTCATTAATAGGAATCCAAAGAAGTTGATAGCACGTCAATCGGACATCCGAAGGTCAAGTTATAAGGGTTTCTGGTCCGGGGGACCAGTTGTTTTCGTGTTCGAACCAACCTAGTTGTACCCAAAGTTCACCGAATATTTGAGTGTAATATACTAAAACGACCGTCTCGATCCAAGGATCACATATCAACTGACGGTGCATCAATTGGAGGTCTGTAGACCACGTTATGGGTGTTTGAACGAAACTGTTCGAATTTAGGGGGTTTGGGCCCGGACCGACCCGGCCCAAAACCCCATGGGTCGACCCGACCCGGGTCCGGGTCCGGACCGTTAGGGCACGGCCCGGGCCGGGTGGCGCGGCTAGTCCCGACCTGGCGCTAGTGGTCCGACCCAGCGCGGATCGCGGCTTGGCTCGAGGCCGATCTGGAAGTTGAGGGGGGGGGGCCACCTGTTTTCCCAAAACTGGGGACCCCTGTGGGGTCCGCCCAAGGTGGTTGTCGGGGGTTTCAAACCCCCATCTTTCTTGGAAACGGACTACCATTACGGTCGGCCGGTTGTACCATGCAGGACCCGTGGAGGGGGGGGTCCCGCCTCCTTCAATGCCAGCGGCCAGCCGCCTCCTGCTGCTCCGTCGCGGCTGAAGGCCGCAGTCCCTCTCCGACCGCCGCGGCACGCCGGCACCGTGCCCCTCCTCCACGTCCCGTACTTGCCCGCAACCACCTTCTCCTTCACCGGTGTGGCGCAGCGGTGCCACGCTCCTTTTCCGTTATAAGGCCCCAGCCTTAAACCTTACTTAATCTTGAGTTATTACAAGATTACACATTGAGGATCTTTTCAGGTTTAGAGTTTTAGAGAATTAGATCATGAAACTTGCATTACATTCCATATTTAGACAAAGTGGTTACATGAAAGATAATATTCATTATTCCCATCAATGGAAACATATCTAAAATAAAACATGGATTCTTTCTTGACACATCCTTGACACTGTCATCACATCATGTACCCTTCCCTTGACCTGTGAAAAACATTTCAAAAACTTGGGATGAGCATAAAAATCTCAGTAAGGGATATAAAAATATGGAAAGGAATCATGAGTACATGTATACATAAGAATGAAATCATACTTTACCCATAAAACATATGCACTTTAACATACCTCATAAAATCATAGAAATCATATGACATAAAGGAAACTTGAGGCATTCATAACATTCTTACGTAGGGAGTAACCCTCTTGGTTACGTTTGGAATACCCATCACAGTATATTCCCTAAATCTCTTCGGAGAAATCTTAACGTTTCACTCCTTCGCGTTACCCAACGCATTGGAGAGCTATATAGGGCTCACCCGCCCTTAGTTTATCACGGAACCACCCGTTTTCATAATAATGCTCAAGAACTATAAACGTATCACATAAAACATGTATAAAGGAAACATAACATTTCCACATGTCAATCACAATTAAACATTTTAGTATATTGAAATAATGAATCCGTTCAAAAAAAACCATTTCGAAAACCATTTAAAACATTTAATAAAGATATTTTTGAATCAAAGTGTCTCATACCACATTGAAGCTTAAAATTTTAAACCATTAATATCCATATAAATAAATCCTTAAAACCATTTTGAAAACATGGATATTAATAAGAACAAATAATTAAAACATTTAAAACGATATTTTGGTTAAAGGGGTTTTACCAAAATTAGAGACACTTGAATACAATAATTGAGGAATAACATTTATTCAGAACTTTATAATATCATGAGAATAAATGGATTCATGATATAATACTCCAAAGGACGGTATATACACCATATAAGAGTGAATTGGTGCATAACAACAATGAACCCTCAATAGAAATGTCAAATGTGATGAAATCCCTTATAAAGAAGGTATCCTTAAATTAAGGACAAATCAATCTCAAAAATATGTGTGACAAATATAAATACACCCAATATAAGTGGATATTAAGTGTAAAACAATAAAAGGTCATTCACACATATTCAATGGATGACATATTCAATGACTACATGTTGAACCCAAAGAAATCGAAATTGGGTTAAAACGTTCCCTTGACAGCCTAACGGCATCACATCAAAATGAGTTGATGAGAGATAAAAAGTGTATATCATCACTTGGAAATAAAATTTACATCAATAAGGATATATGAGAACATATCCCCACATAACAATATGTAAATTAAAAGACCCAACAAAATAAGTCTTTTAAAAAAGAGGAGGGTGAAAGGTTCCCTTACCGACTTGGGTATCTTTCAAAACAAACACCCCATGAAAGAAGGACAATAGATCATTGATGTAAATACTCATAAATGAAATTATATTACACAAAGAGTAGAATAATTGACAGTACATACACCACTCAATGGAACTTGTGGAAAATGTAGCATAAATTTCACAGGAATAAAAGTGAGATGAAAAATCACTTACGAAAACTCGGCAGCCTAACGGCGCCACATAAAACTTCCGAATATGGATTGATGAGATCAAATAGGGTATCTCATCACATTAAAATAAAATGTACATCAATAGGAATATAAAAGAAGATCCCACAACATTACAAAGAGAAGCTTAAAAGAAGTGACATAAAGGAGAGTACTTAAAAAGAAAGAGAGAGGTTAGATCTCTTACGAAAGTTCGGCAGCCTAACGACGCCACTCAAAACTTCCAAAATGGATTGATGAGAGAGAATAGGGTCTCTCATCACATGAACATAAAAATTACAGTAAGTTTAATATAAAATATCATCCCAATAACAAGAAAGATGAGCTTTAAAAGGAATGACATAAAAGTGTGTACTTAAAAAAGAAAGAGAGGAGTATGATCCCTTACCTCGGGTCCGACTTGACTCGATCGTTCATTAATCTCCTGAATAATAAACATGAGTTAATTTATACTTCCTTAAGATCCTTTTTCAAGATCATTATTCCTTTTATATCACTTATTTCCATGTTATAAACATGTTGCAATCATTTAAGTTAATAATGTTCATTTTGTCGGTATTTGGTTCTTAATTCGAAAGTGGACTTCTTACAATTACATGTTGTTCATGTGGACAAATGTTTATTATATCCAGAATTTTATTCATGATATATATATCATATATGTCATATATATCCAGTACATGCACGCATTTATAACATTACATAATAATTTAGAGGTAAGAAATGAAATGCACCGTTCATGGAGACGGTAAGTCGTACGTACGCATTAACGCTACTTTCATTTCTATTTCGTATTTTATAGAATGGAATAATAATGATATAAAGGTATATTATAATTCCAGTATAATATCATATATAATATCATTAAATCCATCCTTTATACGTCCCACGTATGGCATTAACGAATCACATCACTTTGAGAGGGCGGTAGTCCGCACTTCCTAAAATGAAGATATCGTGTATACCCATAATGGATGCCATAAAGGTAAGACACAAATGAAAAATACAGAAGTATAAGTAAAACATAAACATATTATATATCATATATAAAAATAGTGACATCATAATGGCCACCTTTGAAGGTGTTAAATGAGTATTGAACAATCATCGTTTCGGGAGGCAGAATTTTGCCCTCCACGGAAACCGTATGTTCTTTAACCATTTGATGTAGTTGTGTGAGAGTGTAGCTAGAATAAATCTTATAACAACATCCTAGTATATTGAAGAAACTGGTGTTGTTACAAAATAAGTAAATAAAAAGAGTTTAGGGGGTTGAAGAAGAAAAATAAAACAAATGAACATGAGAGAATGAATTACCTTTAAAAGTGTAACTCCTTTTGATTTGAGCCTAAAGGCTTCCTTTGAAAGGATTCTGCCCAAAGGGAATCCTCTAGGATGAGGATAGGGATCTGGAGAGAGTAAATGGGCAGGTTTTGGCCGTGCCAAAGGCTTGAGGAGTGTGTGAAATGAGGTAGAGTTGGGGGCCTTTTATAAGAGGAGGGGAGGGGCACTTTTGGAAAGTAAGAAATATTACTTTATTTGAAAATGTGTTTCGTTTTTAAAAGGTCCCACATTGATATAATTAGTGGCTAAGGTGTTAAGGGTTTGAAATCCACCCATCCAATAAGTTTTGGACATGTGTAGTTCATAGATTTTACATTATCTTTCCATTTTATTTAAATCGTCAAATAATGATGTCATCGCTGCATCATTATTATGTCATAAATAATTTAATTTATTTAATGTCTAAAAATTATAAAAAAAATACTATGATGTATTAAAGCTTTTTATCTTTCCAATGACTATTTATAATCAAAATTTTGACTTGTTTAACCCTACTTAAAAACTATTTTAGTAAAACAACTCATGTTTGTGTCAATTTAATTTTAACATTAAATAAAAATATATTATTGTCATTTTCCAACTAAAGTGGCTCCATGGGGTCCCCAAGTTGTCCCATGGATTTTATTGGTCGGCCATGACTCACCCAATAGGTGTAGGACAAGTGTCATGGTGTTTTCACATTCTTATAATATCATTTTTCTCTTAAATTACACTAATTACCTCTAATCGCGATTAATGAAAAAAAAGTTACTATTCAACAAAAAATTATTTTCATCCCATTGAACCACATTTTACATACTAATGAAAACCATGTATGTCGGATTTTCAAAATTCAATACACATTAGTGGTAATCTTTCATTTAACTGAAAAATCAGTTTGCTTGATTACCACTTAGTGGTTTCACTATTCATCAAAAATTGGAGTTTTTCAGAAAAATACCAAAACATCACCCTAAGCTATATTTGATATTCTGAATTCAGAAATGAAGTCCATTTTACAAAATTCAAAACATATTAGTCACATTAATTAATTTAATAATTAATTCCCGTTGTCAGAGCAAATAGCGTGTTTTTATAAAACAATAAGTATTAAAAGATTGACACTAGTTTAAGTCTGATTTCAAAGTAAAATTAATTCCAACGACCACTATTGGATTTAATGGTAAAAATATTTTCGAATTTCACATTAAAACCAATTCAAAATATTATCTAATCATATAAATAAATTAGATTACAAAGTGGGTTTGAATTAAAACACAACATTTTATATTATTCATTAAAAAATGAACTTTATCGGAAAAATACCAAAAAATTACACAAAGTAAAATTTGATGTCCCGATTCTTAATAAGAGTTTTATTTGGTCCAAAAGAATGTATAAGAGTGATCAAAACTATATTTAATGATAGTTCTCCATTAAAAGGCGATAAATGAACCTTTAGTGAAAACTAGGGCATATACACCTAAAATTGAATTCTTTCCGTATTTTAAGCCTTTAGCTTTTATTGGATAAATGTAAAAACATTAAAAAACATATATAATAATATTTTAGTTATTTATATCCATTACCGACAATACAACAGATACATGTTAACTACCATTTGAAATAATATTATTTTATTATTAGAGTGCAACGTAAGATTCCCAAGAAACTCATTGTTGCGTGTTGGGTACGCCATCGAGCATTGCATCCCCTTTAAAGTCATATTAATATTTTATTCACAAATATGGATAAATATGAAAATTTCATATTCATTATTTGCCTGGGGTGTTACATCCTTCCCCCCTTTTTGGAATTGCGTCCTCGCAATTTTAAAATTGCGCTTGGAAACATCCTTGAAAGTCCCACATCGGAATAAGAGTCGGTAAAACAATCACTTTAAAATAAAGAAAGATAAGCACAGAGGTCACCCGAGTTAACCCATACTAGGATTCCATGTATGAAAATATGGAAATGGAGGAAAAAACAAAGGGTCATGTTCTGATGGAGAGTGATAGAAAACATGTTTAGGAGAAAGTTAACCACAAGAAAATCACAAACTTGTGATGGGTTAAACGGTATTCGATTCCCCAGTAGGAAAAGTTAATAGACAACATTTTTGCTTTAAGTTAATTTTTATTGAGGAATTTATTCATAAGGAAACATAATCACATATCATGTTGACTTTCAACTTTTACTAGATTCCTTAATCAAACTCATATTTTTTCCAAAAGACGAGTATTTAGGGAGACTTGTTTGCATTAAGAGTACTATAATCAACTTATAGAGAATCACCTAATCCACAAAATAGAACTATATACTTCCCATTTCTTTAGGCTTTAACCAAAACCAAAACCAAAAGGTTAGTACAAGATCAGATAATCCAGAAAAGGATAACCCTTTATAAAAAGAAAATTTATTCTTAACCTCCAAAATTTGTCAAAAAAAACCAAAGTTCAACAAGGATCATCCGATAAAAAATTTGTCCATAAAATTCTTCAAAGTAAACCAAACTAAGATTGAAACCCAAATATTTGAAGGATATAGTCACATAGTCTTCCAAGTTAAATCGTAACATTTATCTCCAAACAACATCAGTTTCTCCTAAAGTCTCATATTGAAAAGTAATTAACCTAATCACATATCCTCCATGATAGGTTAATCATTTTCATAAATAACCCAAAATAAACTTAAACTTAATTCATAAAATCATATAACTAGAAAGAATCAGTCAAACTAACCAGGGACTTCAAGTAGTCCAGTGGTAGGCGATAAATACCAGTCGCACATTGGTTGTGGGTTCGATCCCCGCAGCTTTGTCCGACGCGACGGGATGTCACACGGTCTGCGTGTTGTCCTTTTTCCAAAACTATATAATTCTAAAATCATTCCCCAAAAGAGATAAAATTATCAAAAATGATCATAACATATTTTAACCTCATGTTTATCTCATGCTTTTCATTTTCCAGCATATCATATAATAACCCATAATTCCCTCAAAAGTAAGGATCATATAAACTCTAATGGTTACCATTATAATTATTACCTGAACTTCCACATGGATTGGTCATCTCGTACATGATGCATTAAAGATCATACCAAGGTTCAAGTGGTTGATCATGACTCCTTGATAGTTGGTTTAGAACAACCACGAGTTTCCTCATTGAATCCCCCATTTTATCTAGTATCTTAATCATAGAACCACCACAGTTTCCTTCAAACCTGTTGTCTCTTTGGTGCCTGCTAGATCCATCCATTCACTAAAAATAGAAATGTCTGTGTGAGTATATCAACATAACCATCATGTACTAATGAGGAAGATAAACACTAAGATATACTTACTCATTCACTTTATCTAAAACTAGTACTCTTTCTGAAATCCTAACCATTATGGTACTGTCAATTATGCTTAGAGAATACCCTAACCTCTAAAGTTATCTAAACCGATCTCTGATACCAACTATAAGGCCCCAGCTTTAAACCTTACTTAATCTTGAGTTATTACAAGATTACACATTCAGGATCTTTTCAGGTTTAGAGTTTTAGAGAATTAGATCATGAAACTTGCATTACATTCCATATTTAGACAAAGTGGTTACATGAAGGAAAATATTAATTCTTCCCATCAACAGAATCATATCTAAAATAAAACATGGATTCTTTCTTGACACATCCTTGACACTGTCATCACATCATGTACCCTTCCCTTGACCTGTGAAAAACATTTCAAAAACTTGGGATGAGCATAAAAAGCTCAGTAAGGGATATAAAAATATGGAAAGGAATCATGAGTACATGTATACATAATAATGAAATCATACTTTACCCATAAAACATATGCACTTTAACATACCTCATAAAATCATAGAAATCATATGACATAAAGGTAACTTGATGAATTCATAACATTCTTACGTAGGGAGTAACCCTCTTGGTTACGTTTGGAATACCCATCACAGTATATTCCCTAAATCTATTCGGAGAAACCTTAACGTTTCACTCCTTCGCGTTACCCAATGCATTGGAGAGCTATATCGGGCTCACCCGCCCTTAGTTTATCACAGAACCACCCGTTTTCATAACAATGCTCAAGAACTATAAACGTATCACATAAAACATGTATAAAGGAAACATAACATTTCCACATGTCAATCACAATAAAAAATTTTAGTATATTGAAATAATGAATCCGTTCAAAAAAACCATTTCGAAAACCATTTAAAACATTTAATAAAGAGATTTTTGAATCAAAGTGTCCCATACCACCTTGAAGCTTAAAATTTTAAACCATTAATATCCATATAAATAAATCCTGAAAACCATTTTTGAAAACATGGATATTAATAAGAACAAATAATTAAAACATTTAAAACGATATTTTGGTTAAAGGGGTTTTACCAAAATTAGAGACACTTGAATACAATAATTGAGGAATAACATTTATTCATAACTTTATAATATCATGAGAATAAATGTATTCATGATATAATACTCCAAAGGACAGTATATACACCATATAAGAGTGAATTGGTGTATAACAACAATGAACCCTAAATAGAAATGTCAAATGTGATGAAATCCCTTATAAAGAAGGTATCCTTAAATTAAGGACAAATCAATCTCAAAAATATGTGTGAAAAATAAAAATACACCCAATATAAGTGGATATTAAGTGTAAAACAATAAAAGTTCATTCACACATATTCAATGGATGACATATTCAATGACTACATGTTGAACCCAAAGAAATCGAAATTGGGTTAAAACGTTCCCTTGACAGCCTAACGGCATCAAATCAAAATGAGTTGATGAGAGATAAAAAGTGTATCTCATCACTTGGACATAAAATTTACATCAATAAGGATATATGAGAACATATCCCCACATAACAATATGTAAATTAAAAGACCCAACAAAAGAAGTCTTTTAAAAAAGAGGAGGGTGAAAGGTTCCCTTACCGACTTGGGTATCTTTCAAAACATACACCCCATGAAAGAAGGACAATAGATCATTGATGTAAATACTCATAAACGAAATTATATTACACAAATATTATAATAATGGACAGTACATACACCACTCAATGGAACTTGTGGCAAATGTAGCATAAATTTCACGGGAATAAAAGTGAGATGAAAAATCACTTATGAAAACTCAGCAGCCTAACGGCGGCACATAAAACTTCCGAATATGGATTGATGAGATAAAATAGGGTATCTCATCACATTACAATAAAATGTACATCAATAGGGATATAAAAGAAGATCCCCCAACATTACAAATAGGAGCTTAAAAGAAGTGACATAAAGGAGAGTACTTAAAAAGAAAGAGAGAGGTTAAATCTCTTACGAAAGTTCGGCAGCCTAACGACGCCACTCAAAACTTCCAAAATGGATTGATGAGAGAGAATAGGGTCTCTCATCACATGAAAATAAAAATTACAGTAAGTTTAATATAAAATATCATCCCAATAACAAGAAAGATGAGCTTTAAAAGGAATGACATAAAAGTGTGTACTTAGAAAGAAAGAGAGGAGTAGGATCCCTTACCTCGGGTCCGACTTGACTCGATCATTCTTTAATCTCCTGAATAATAAACATGAGTTAATTTATACTTCCTTAAGAGACTTTTTCAAGATCATTATTCCTTTTATATCACTTATTTCCATGTTATAAACATTTTGTAATCATTTAAGTTAATAATGTTCATTTTGTCGGTATTTGGTTCTTAAGTCGAAAGTGGACTTCTTACAATTACATGTTGTTCATGTGGCCAAATTTTTATTATATCCAGAATTTTATTCATTATATAGATATCATATATGTCATAAATATCCAGTACATGCACGCATTTATAACATTACATAATCATTTAGAGGTAAGAAATGAAATGCACCGTTCATGGAGACGGTAAGTCGTACGTACGCATTAACGCTACTTTCATTTCTATTTCGTATTTTATAGAATGGAATAATAATTATATAAAGGTATATTATAATTCCAGTATAATATCATATATAATATCATTAAATCCATCCTTTATACATCCCACGTATGGCATTAACGAATCACATCACTTTGAGGGGGCGGTAGTCCGCACTTCCTAAAATGAAGATATCGTGTATACCCATAATGGATGCCATAAAGGTAAGACACAAATGAAAAATACAGAAGCATAAGTAAAACATAAACATATTATATATCATATATAAAAATAGTGACATCATAATGGCCACCTTTGAAGGTGTTAAATGAGTATTGAACAATCATCGTTTCAGGAGGCAGAATTTCGCCATCCACGGAAACCGTATGTTCTTTAACCATTTGATGTAGTTGTGTGAGAGTGTAGCTCGAATAAATATTATAACAACATCCTAGTATGTTTAAGATACTGGTGTGGTTACAAAATAAGTAAATAAAAATAGTTTAGGGGGTTGAAGAAGAAAAATAAAACAAATGAACATGAGAGAATAAATTACCTTTAAAAGTGTAACTCCTTTTGATTTGAGCCTAAAGGCTTCCTTTGAAAGGATTATGACCAAAGGGAATCCTCTAGGATTAGGATAGGGATGTGGAGAGAGTAAATTGGCAGGGGTAGGCCGTGCCAAAGGCTTGATAAGTGTGTGAAATGAGGTAGAGTTGGGGGCCTTTTATAAGAGGAGGGGAGGGGCACTTTTGGAAAGTAAGAAATATTACTTTATTTGAAAATGTGTTTCGGTTTTAAAAGGTCCCACATTGATATAATTCGTGGATAAGGTGTTAAGGGTTCGAAATCCACCCATCCAATAAGTTTTGTACATGTTTAGTTCATAGATTTTACATTATCTTTCCATTTTATTTAAATCGTCAAATAATGATGTCATCGCTGCATCATTATTATGTCATAAATAATTTAATTTATTTAATGTCTAAAAATTATAAAAAAAATACTATGATGTAGGAAATATTTTTATCTTTCTAATGACTATTTATAATCAAAATTTGGACTTGTGTAACCCTACTTAAAACTGTTTTAGTAAAACAACTCATGTTTGTGCCAATTTAATTTTAACATTAAATAAAAATATATTATTGTCATTTTCCAACTAAAGTGGCTCCATGGGGTCCCCAAGTTGGCCCATGGATTTTCTTGGTCGTCCATGACTCACCCAATAGGTGTAGGACAATTGTCATGGTGTTTTCACATTCTTATAATATCATTTTTCTCTTAAATTACACTAATTACCTCTAATCGCGATTAATGAAAAAAAAGTTACTATTCAACAAAAAATTATTTTCATCCCATTGAACCACATTTTACATAATAATGAAAACCATGTATGTCGGATTTTCAAAATTCAATACACATTAGTGGTAATCTTTCATTTAACTGAAAAATCAGTTTGCTTGGTTACCACTTTGTGGTTTCACAATTCATCAAAAATTGGAGTTTTTCAGAAAAATACCAAAACTTCACCCTAAGCTATATTTGATATTCTGAATTCCGAAATGAAGTCCATTTTAAAAAATTCAAAACATATTAGTCACATTAATTAATTTAATAATTAATTCCCGTTGTCAGAGCAAATAGCGTGTTTTTATAAAACAATAAGTATTAAAAGATTGACACTAGTTTAAGTCTGATTTCAAAGTGAAATTAATTCCAACGACCACTATTGGATTTAATGGTAAAAATATTTTCTAATTTCACTTTAAAACCAATTAAAAATATTATCTAATCATATAAATAAATTAGATTAAAAAGTGGTTTTGAATTAAAACACAACATTTTACACTATTCATTAAAAAATGAACTTTATCGGAAAAATACCAAAAAATTACACAAAGTAAATTTGATGTCCCGATTCTTAATAAGAGTTTTATTTGGTCCAAAAGAATGTATAAGAGTGATCAAAACTATATTTAATGACATTTCTCCATTAAAAGGCGATAATTGAACCTTTAGTGAAAACTAGGGCATATACACCTAAAATTGAATTCTTTCCGTATTTTAAGCCTTTAGCTTTTATTGGATAAATGTAAAAACATTAAAAAAACATATATAATCATATTTTAGTTATTTATATCCATTCCCGCCAATACAACAGCTACATGTTAACTACCATTTGAAATAATATTATTTTATTATTAGAGTGCAACGTAAGATTCCCAAGAAACTCGTTGTTGCGTGTTGGGTACGCCATCGAGCATTGCATCCCCTTTAAAGTCATATTAATATTTTATTCACAAATATGGATAAATATGAAAATTTCATATTCATTATTTACCTGGGGTGTTACAGTCGTGGCCCACTCTGGCCGTGGTTCTCTTGTTCCCACGTGGTGCGACGGCACCACGTCGCCCCCCATTCCAAACCACAACGAAGGACAACAACAAAGGGGGAGGAGGGTCTGTCGTGTTTGTGCTGTCCGACCTCCTCCCGTTATATTGATAACACGCATTCAAGAAATAATGATGAATTTCAAAATAATAGTCACTGAACGACGAAAAAACCCCTACCTCAAAGTAGTTCGCAGAAGCTAGTGTTGTGGAAAACAACATCGTGGGGTGTGGCTCCGTATACATCGATGGAGAACATCCAAGGAGGAAGCGACGTCTCCCTTTCTTTGACGTGGAGAGAAGATGGAATGGCGTGTCAGCGTTCTTTATGTTATTCAAAGAGGAAGATGAAGTTCTTCAAAGTAAAGAGCTCTCCCTCTCTCAATTCTCCACACATCATAACAACCCAAAATAAAATAAGGCTTTTCCCGATTATATTTACACATTCCAACATTTCCTAAACTAAAAAAAGTTAAATTCAATTAATTAATTAATCTTGAATAGACTAATTAATTGGATGTGAAGTTGGTAAATTTATTGAGGGGTTAGAGGAGTTAGGGTAATTTTAAGGGGTGGGGCTCGTGTGGGCCCCACCTCACAAATATCCAAATTAAGAGGGGTTAGGATTTTAGTGGGTCCCACCCCAACTCCCACACATGGGTTAAAACCACTTAGTAGAGAATTAAAATAAAATTGTAAAACAATTATATTTTATTTCTCACATTTTTAACAACTCTTCCTGAGAAAACACACCTTCGAAAAAGGTTCTCTTAGGCAGTTATCGGTGTTGTGGTTTCATCAGTGCCCTCAGATTTCAATTCCGAGCACCGGTTCAGAAGATAGAAAAACCCGCTCGTTCGTTCACTGAACTTACCCGAGCTAAATTTCAGAAATTTATTCCGGGCACACCGGGCCTCGGAATCAGGTGTCGTCAAAAACTGGGCACTTGAAAAATTTCAATAAAATTAAGAAAAAAATTTCCTTGAAATTTATGGGTCTTTACAAACAAGATTAAATAATTATTAAATTATATATAAAAATTTCATTCAATAAAAATATGTTGATTAATTCATATGAAATAAGTGCACATTTTATAGTAAAACAATTTAATTCTTCAATGATATGTTTTCATCAAAAATGGATCTTGATTATTATTTAGGAGTGAATAATATAATTAGTTTTTGAGATTTTATGATATTTAATTTTATAAAAAAATATTATTAATTAATCATAAAACAAAAATCAGTCTATCGTGATATTTTTTCATTTTATTGAAATTATTTATTTTCCAATGAATATTGAAAAATATATATTTTTGTTGAAATGTGTATCTTCATTTCGTGTATTTAAAAATTAAAAAATATTCTGTATTGGTTTTAAAAAATAAGTAGTTAATTTTTATTTATAATAGTTCAATTATGAATTTTGGAATTAAACTTTATAATTTAATTTAGTATAAAAAACATGTTATACTTATAATACGTATTTTTCCATAAAAACAGATTTCTATAATGTGTTTCTTCTTTATTTTTAAATTAAATTTTACCAGATACTGTTTTGAGTGTATAAAATTTTATCCCATATTTGGAAGTAGTGAGTCAAGATTTTGTTAAAATTACCCTTTTATTTTTTTAAATATGATTAGTATCATTTTTAATTTTTATTACCATAGTTAAGGGTATATCAGGTAATTATAGTCAAAAATAAAATGATAAGGACTAGAAAATGGCCCTAATACTCTCTTTAATTTTATAGGATGCATTAATTTCATCCATACTAATCTAATATTTTGTTATATATATATTATTGTCTATTGGAATGTGATTATAACTTTTATATTATTTTGATTAAAGAAACGTATAAAATATCACTCTTTTGATTTTAATAAATATAATATCACTAAAACCAAGAAAAATAGAGGATATTTTTAATTATAAATTTTAATTTAAAATATAATTGATTTATCTTCATCTTTATAATTTTTTTTATATTTTGGTGAATAAATAATCAACTTAAATATTTACATAACAATGATCGAATAATTATCCAATTAATTAATAAATAATGCAAATGAAATTAATAATATTAAAAGTAATATAATTTTGAATAATTAATGATATCTCTAAATTTTTTAGAAAAAAATAAATTTTTTTCATGCCTTTGTTTTTAATTTTACTTATATTCTTGAGTTTATTAAAATCATACTTGTGAATAGTTATAAAAATTGACATTAATGATATATTATAAAAATTAATATTTTATTAACTTGTATAATATTTATAAAATAATATATTCATTAATGTGATTAGAATATAATCTATAATAGAAACCATGGTCAATTTATTTCCATTTTTTCCATTTAAAGTAATTATTATGAACCTGTATTTGGAAAATTCATTATTATCATGGTAACTATAAAAAAGGGCAAACAAGGGGATAAAACTGAATGATAGGGGGTAAAAAAATGAAAAAAAAATCTATTTTTATTATATGAGAGAATCTTGACCCATATTATTATCACATTTTCAATTAATTATTTTACAGGCATTTTTAATTAAAAAATAAATTTAATAAATTTATTATTTTTGATGAATTCTAAGACATCCCCAACCCTGTCATATAAAAGGGAACATCTTCATCTCACTTATTCACACATAAAAACTAATTTGGTTTAGAACTCATCTCTCAAATCCTTTACTATAATCCATCTACTAATTCTAGAGGTATTGATTTAGAAGTAATACTGATCTCAGAGATCCTAGGATGTTAAAAAAAGATATTTTCCAATGAAAATGTATTATTTTTTACCACATGTTTTGTTGTTATTTATTTTTAAACCAACTTAAGATGTAATTTAACAATGATAAAATTAAAAAATAGTATCCTACATTTAATCAATTTTATTATATTAATTTCTTAACCTATACCAATCTCTATCTTCCATAAAATTGGATAGGAATAAATCAATTTTGTATACAATAGACTATAACTGTGTGAATAAATGTAATTAATTTTCAAAACCATCTTTTATGGTTGGTTTTAAAATTATATTTGATATATAAAAATATAACTAAATCATGATTATTATTTTTAATATGGTGTATTAATGAATATTATGACCATATTTATCATATCTTGGCCATTTTTGAATAATGCGTCGAATATCATTAAAATGTATGATGTGAATTTAATGGATTCAGTAATTAAATATAGTATTAAATGAGAAAAAATAAATGTAATTATTAAATTGAGAAATATTCCTTAATAATTTTAAAAAAATAACATAATTTTTTATTATGGAAGATAAATAAGGTGTGTGACGAGTCGAACTTACAATAAAAAGCATTTTTAAATCATCCTTTAATATTTTACAAAAAACTGTATTTTTTTCCATATACGTATTTTATTAAAATATTTTTTAAAAGTTTTTAAAAATTATTTTATAATTATTTAATGTCATTTTAATCCATGTTTTGTTTTTTATAAATATTTATGAATGGATTTTGTTTTTCCAAACGAGGAACCTTGTTACTTTCCCGATAAAATTATGAAAGGAATATTTTTAACATATACAACAAAAAAAACATTTTCCTATATTCATGGGAAATTTTTTCATTGAATAATCATTGACAATAATAAACGGTTTTTCTAAAGGTAATTTTTCCTTTTTTTAATTATTAGTTTTATAAATAAGTAATTTAAATATTCATTGGTTATTATTGTAATGAATATTTTATGAGTGCAATGAGAAAAAATAAAAGATTTCATATTTCATGTTTCTTGGGAATTTCCATGATTGTAGGTGGTTATATTATAATCCAATTATGGGTTTTTATGTTATTAACAGACAATAGGTGGTTTCCTAATAATCCATGGATCTGTGGTTCTATGATAGCCCTCCATTTCAGTTGGTATGTATGTCTACTGTATGGTTGTTATATTGGTCGGAGAAATTGTATGGAAAATATGGAAATGATTTCTAAGGTAACCAATATGATTTACTTGGGGTTTATATAAGGTTTTATTGGAATATTATGATTTATAAAGATAAAATAATTACCTTATATTTAAAAGAAATCATATTCTACTTTTAAAGGGATGAAAATTATAGCTATGTGAAAAAAAAATTTGTCAGTTTTAAATGATTTAAAAGTAACCATTATGTTTTTCATTTTACAATTAATAATTTTTATGAAAGAAATTATGAAAATATTTTTGAATATAAGGTGATTTCATGTGTAATAAAATGTTAAATTAGAACTAAAAGTTTATTTTGAGAAAAAAATATAAGTATTAATAGACTAAAGATTTATATAATTCCATTTATGTCCCTTAATATTATTTTTGTGCACATTCCTTGTTAAAAAAATTTTTATAGGGTTTAAGTATTAGCAGGAAAAATAATGAGGTAACAATAAAAATAATGAAAATGATTCTTGAAAAGAAATCATGATATGTCTTAAATATTTTTTTCATGAAAAAATATTTACTTAATATAATTGATCACTTTGTAATATATGGGTTTTATATAAAATAGTTTTGAACTAAATCTCTAATAATGTAAAACCGAATTTTTTAGGAATATAAGAAATTTAATTCCACTTTTAGGTCAATATAATTTGTAAGGTTTATGTATGATTCTATATAGTTAGTATTTGATAAATTTTTATAAAACATTAATGATTAGGATGTATTCATGTGAGGTTACCCTAAGAGTTATGGACACAATAATGAGTTTAAAATATAATTGTAGAATAATGTTCAAATTCTTAAACACCACTTATGGTTAAAGTATTATGTATTTTATAATGGTATTGTTTTTATAAGGTCTATTCTAATTTCAACATGTCATATTTCATTTAATGTTTTCATGTTCTAATTCCATATAGATAAGATTTTTCTTATATTTATGAATGGAAAATCATATGAAACAACCATCTTATCCCTTTCAGATGATTTATTTATGAACAGCATGGCTAAATATATTTCTAAAGAGTTTGATATATTTTTTAACATATTAATCACTATGAAGAAAATTTTTAATTTCAATAACACCTATTATTTTCATAAAAATTTACAGTGATCATGGTGTCTATTTTACATAATTTCAAATAATAAATTCGTTTATCGCATTCTGTGAGGGTAATAATAACTTGGACTTGACTATTTATTTTATGATTATATGGAATTCATGCTAGAAGATTAATGGTAAATGAATAAAATAAATGAATACCCTAGTGACTGAATGTAAGTTATAAATTATTTTATTATATTCAATGTATGAAACATGATTTATTTTTTATTGAAAACATATAAGAACATATTTGATATCATTATTTATAAGAATAAAGTATTATGGAATAGGGAAAAAAATAATGCATAATGGATCATAAAGAATATTGACTGATTGAGATGTGTACATAAAAGGGATTAAATAGTTATGATTTATTCGTATATTTATGTAAGATCATAATAATAAAATCATTAATACTATTTTTATAATGGGAGTACATTGGGAGACATTTTTTGAGGATTGATATTTGTTTAAGGTATATGTAACCCTTATGTTTATCAGGTGAAACAATTATTTGAAGAAGAATACTTTTTCATTTAGTGGAAATAATTTTAATGGTATGGGTAACCATTTGGTTTTATATGATCCTTTATTTTGATGTATTTATGGGTTATTTTAATTTGGGTGTGCATGATGAATGTAATGAAAGAAATTTTGAGTTCAAAATACTATTTCATATTGAATATATTAATGTTATTTTTGAGGTTGTTTATCATATTTATGGGAATGTTATATGTATTATATTAATATAGTTTATCAATAATGACAACTAGTGGGTTGGGTGATAACTCATCGCATCTCTCAAGGCCACGAGGCTTGACAGCACAACCGAAGGGTGACAAGGGTACATCTCTTACCGCTGCATTACATGATGTTATAGTTAGTATGAAATTGTATTTATTTATTTTTAATGATCTAATATAAAAATGTTGAGCTCATTCTGAGAACACATGTCATGTAATATATATAACCAAAAGAATGAAAATGATTTGGTGATTATGTTCTTATTATTACATTTGATGAAGTTCACTATTTTGGGAACCATATATGACTATTGTACTCAAAATATTATGATGTTTTATTTTAGGAATAAAATAAGAATTATATTTTAGATGAATATATGATTTAATTGTGACTGTATGGAGATTCATGATATTTATATATATTATTATAAAATCTTATGGATAATTTTATTTGGGAAATTTCATTTTATTTATGTGACATTAAGGGGGGTTGATGTTATTTAAAGTTAAATATTAAATTAATCATGGATGAGTATGTGATAAAATCTTTCTAATTATAGGGTTTTATTATTAGAATAGAATATTTTGAGTTCTTTTAAGCATGGTTTTTTATTAAATGATCTTTGATAATCATTGAGTATTTCTGTAGATTTTTGAAATTAATTAAGATTTATTTATATGAAAGTTAATTTTTTTAGAAATTTTTTTACCTTATATTATCCTTTTTTATTTTGGATGATTAATAAAAACAATAAGAATATATTTTTATTATTTTGTGGATTTTTTGATCTATATATGTTTATTATAGTTATTCATACATGATAAAATCTCCATTATTAGTCATCATGTGGTTGAAGAATGTGATTGTGGTTAGAATTGATTAATGGAAGAAATTTTATATTTCAAGTAATTATATTTATTTATGTACATAGTCTGGGAAGTAAAATAACTCCTAAAATTTTGAATAATTAATTTGAAATTTTTTTCCCTTGTATAATTTTCCAATTGAGAAATCAATGTTCTTTTAACCCTTTACAGAATAACAGTTTTGTTGTGGTAAATTTCCTCAGGACCATGATCTTTATCACTGTCTATTAGTCCATAAGAGTTTGTTTTTTATTCAATGTTCATATTATAACTTTTTGAAATTGTTTTCCCACATTGAAACCTAGTTATATGTTATTCTAGATGACATTCATACCCCATTTTCTCTATTTTCAAGTGGAAGATTTATTAACCCTTTTATGATGTGAGATTTCAATAATGATATTTGGAAAATTCAAACACAAAGTTTCCAATATCAAGATTCAATTTCTTGAATAAAGTTTATTAAATAGGGAAAAATATAATATCCTGGGTTTTTAAAAGAGTTACTATATTCTATAGCATAAAATAAACACAATATTGATATTAAACTAACGACAAAATATTATTATTTAATTGTGACTGTTATAACCCAAATGATAAATCAGAATAATTGAATTAAAATTAATAGTATTATGAATATATATAATTATTATGATAAATAAAAACATGTTTATTAACTCTATGTAAATAATCGTAGAGGTTTTATTAAGACCCTTTTATCATTTAAAGTTATATTTTCATCAAATATGGTTTTGAAAAATAATTTTTAGAGAGTAATATAATTTATTTATAAAAAATTTATAAATTGAGTTTTAAAATATAAATATCATTTATTAATATTCATTGAAAATTATAAAATGGTTAATTTTTTAATTAATAGGAAAATATTTAATTTTCCATGAATAGTGAAAAATATAGATTTTTATTTTAGACATTATATTATTTTCATGTATTTAAAAATTAAAACTATTTTTCAAATTAGTTTTGATATTATATTAGTTCATATTTATTGAAAATAATCCAATTTGGGTGTTTTTATTGAATCTTTAAAAATGAATTGAGAATAAATACATGTAAAACATAAAATAGGCATCTTTCTAAAAAAAACTGTATTCCTTGTGTTTTGCTAATTCAATTTTTAAATTATATTATGAAACTAAGGTGATTCAAATTTTGAATTTTCTTTTATATATTTGGAATAAGTTGTAAAATATTTAGTGAATATGCCAATTTTATTTTGAATAAATATCAATAGTATCCATAATAATTTTTTTACCATGGTTAAGGGTAAATTGAGTAATTATAGATAATAATTATTTTAAAAGCACTATAAAATGTCCATAAAACTTAATTTTATTTTATTTTATGAGTAAATTTTATACTTAATCTTACAATATTTGGTTATATTTTATTTTTTGCCAATTTGAATTGGATTATTACATTTATAATATAATATTTATAGAAAATTCTATAACATCACACTCTTGTTTTATATTGAATATTATATTATTAGTAAGAATATAAATAGATGATATTATATTTTATAAAAATTACATTTAAATTTAAATTGTTTTTATTCATCATGGTAATCCATTGTTAATTTCTAGTTAATAAATATTTTCCATAAATATTTATAGAATGATGATGGAGTAATTGTTAAATTAATGAAAAATAAAATAAAATAATGGATACTAAATTTATTAAAAGACATTTAATTTTAGATAATTAATTTCAAAAATTAATTTTTTAGTCTAAAATAAAATGTTAGGTACATATTTTATTAAATTTTATTTTTTTTCTTGATGTTATTTAATTCAATGCAATGGATTGTTCTAAATGTTTACATTAATGATGCATTATAATAAATAATATTTTATTAAATGATATAAATTTCATTAAAATATTAGATTCAGACAAGTTTTTATTTAATTCATTATAATATAAATACCGCACTTTATGTGGGACATAAATTATTTAACGTAATTATCATTAACCTCAAGGAGTAAAAATCTTGATTGTCACGGTAAGTGTAAAATAAAAAATAAGGGGTTAAATCCAAATTATAATGGAGAAAAAATATTCAAAACATATTTAATTTTTATTTAATGTGATTATTTAGATCCATAATCATCCTATATTTAAATGAAATCATTTTTTATCAATAAGAAGTTAAAAAATTATTTAAAATTATTTTATAATATGAGGGATTCCAAGAGTTCCCCTCCCTTCTGTTATAAAAGGGAACCTCTTATTCTAATTCCTTCACACATAAAAACCCACATGGTTCAACAAAAATTTCCAAATATCGTCCTATAGTACATTTAATCACATTGTACGTCTTGTTTTATACAAAATACTAATTTCAGAGAGCTTTTGGTGTAAAGAAAATGATATTATTCAAAGAAGATGAATAGTTTTATACACATATTTTCGAACCATTTATTCCTCCAACCACTTAAAATATTCTTCAACCATGAAAAAATAAAAAAAAAAATTATCCTCTTTATAAATATATGTTATTATTTTAATGGAATAACCTATAAGCATCTCCATCCTCCATAAAATGGGAGATGAATTCAACATTCATGTGTACGATGGACTATCATCTAACGACCCAATACAATTAGTTTTACAGCATCCACACACAAAATTATTTATAATTATTGAATTAATATTTATATATCATATTAATGGAATATTTATTATTACTTAAATTTAATATATATTTTAACTTCTTATCTTTCTTTTAAATGAAAAATGAAAACAATTTTCGTGCGTATGTGTGTACTACCACCTCCACAAATGAATGGGATTTGTTTTTCATTATTAAATCACATGGATGATATATATAAGTATATTTAAATAATTAATATGGAAATTATTATATTTGGATTATTCTGGAAATAAATACTAATACCTAAATTTTTTTTTAATGATCATTTAAAATTAAAAATGTTACTCATGCCTACATATGACCCACCATCTCCATGACTATAACATACCTTATTTTTCATAAAAGTATTTTATGATTTATTTTAAAGATGTAATTTAAATATGAAAATTATGATTAAATAATTATTATTATTTTAGAGATGGTGGAGTAATTAACACTTTGAACATACTTAACATACCTAACTCATTTTGGACTTTTGAAATGTATATTTTCAAAAGGTCTGATGTGAATTTAATTGGTTATTTTATTAAACACATCAATTTTAGAAAAAAAATAAAAAATTCATATAATTTAAAAAAAATTATTATGAATAAAAATAATTATCAAATTTTATAAATTTTTAGGAAAATATAGAATGTACGTGATGAGTTATACATAAGTTAAGGTACTTTAAAAATTTACCATCGTTGTATAAATTAAAACTCAATTTATCTTCCATATCCATATTTTATAAAAATATTCCAAAAAAGAATTTTAATATGATCTTATGATACTATGATGTCATTTTTAACTATGTAATTGTTGTGATTTTTTTTGAATGGAAACATTTTTTCATTTTCAAAAGGAGGAACTTTGGGACTTTTTGACAAAAGTATGAAAGGAATGTTTTATTAAGTTATACTATATGATAATATTTTACCACTTTATAGACTAATATTTTATTTTAATATTAATTTATAATATTATATGTTTAATTTCAATTATAATTCATTCCATTATAACTGTGATGTTTTTTAAATTATGTAATTTCAAAATTTAAATGTTGTTTTCCTCACAAATAATTTATTAGTGTAATGATAAAAATGATGGAATTTGTGTTTTATTATTTTGGACAATTTTTATGGTGATTGGTGGTTATGTTATAAACCATGGATGTGTGGTATTGTTAATACCCAATAATTGATGGTTCCATGATAATCCATAGGTGTGTGGGTCTATGATAGCCCTTTATTGTATTTGGAATGGAAGTCGAGTGTATGATTATTCCATTTGTAAGATTTATTGTAAGAGTTATAACGAAATGATGTACCAAGTGACCTAAATGTGTTATATATTCCCTATATGGGTTTTTACATATTTTAATATTTATGATGGTAAGATAACGATTCTATGTATAATGGAATGTGTATGCATTTTATTAGGGGTGGAGGCATAATAATATGAAGAATCTATTAAGAATTTTTCATATTTTCAAAGAAACCATTATGAGTTTTATTTTACATTTTATATTTATATTCATTTTTTTATTAAATTACTTGGGAATATAATTTCACTTATTGGGTAATAGAATGTTTATTTTTATTTCAATGTTTATTTTGAAGAGGAAACTTATTAAAAGTATTCATTGACTAATTATTATTTTTATTTCTACTATTGTCCCTTACTGAGAATTTTGTGATTATCCAAAATTTAATTTTTCTCATAGGTTATAAGGATGGGTGAGCTTAAGTCGGAGGTAATGATCAAAATTTGTAATACGTATCATGAAAATGGAACTTGTACCATTTTAAATGATTAGTTTTGTGGGAAAATGGATATTTAATAGAAGTATAAACTTTGTAATCTAAGAGTTTCTTATGTAACATTTATTGCATACAACTATATCACTATAAATATAAAAGATGTTTAGGAAAGTAATAATGTGAATTATAGTTTAAATTCACTTAAATTTTTATGATTTAAGGTTTTTTATTAATAGTTTCCAAATCACATGAGAAATATTTTTCATTTATTAATGCATTCAAAGACTATGAGATAAAAATAAGGGTTCAATTAAACAACTTTCAAATCATCTTAAAGAATAATTATACTATAATAATGAAATGTTGGGAATCAAAAAATAATAGATAAACTTTATAAATAATAATTTTCTCATTTTTTAATTTTCATTGATATTTATTTTCAATCAAATATTTTTTAAAGATATAAAAATATAGTGAGTGATCAAAATGTAATCCTCTTACATCATATCCTATAACACATTTTCATAAATATATGGTTCTTTCCATTCAAACTATATTAATTATTCTTCATCAAAGTTTTCTTTAAGTTGGGTAGTCTTATACATAATTACATATTATCCCAAAATATTTAAACACTTCTCTGATACCAACAAAGAAAAACCTTGTTAAACATTCATTCATTATACATTATTTTTGTTATTTAAAATTTTCACCTATCAAATAATTTCATTGTCACATAACACAATGATTTAGTGTCATTGGATATAAGTTATATAAAAACATTATTACACAATATCACTTCAATATCTCCCCAAAATATATATATGCAAGTCTTTATTCTACACATCATCTTATATATATTTCCTTTAGAAATGGGAATCAATAAAAGGGGTGAGCTAATATACATATTCAGGGAAAAACTTATCAGTGAGTCATAAATTGGATAGAACATAATTATGAATGAAATAATTATCATGAGTAAAATATGTGATAAAAAGGATTATGAAATAATAATATTTTCCCATATGATAATATTGAAGTACATATAATCTAACATTTACTAAGGAATATGAATAAAGAAACACAAGTCAATAATCATGATACATAAAACGTAACATTGTAATGTGGTCTAAAAATATATTTGGAATAATAATAATTATAGAAATAAAAACATTATAAACATATATAATCATAGTCATGTTATCATATAAATTTGTGAGCATAGTAATAAGGTATGAGATTGCTAAAACCCATCCTTTGTGATTTAATATGGTTTGTAGGTTTTGAGAGAGAAATGATAGTATTTTAACTCTATAATTTATGTTTTTTGTTATTCTTTTTTCTAACCATGTGATAGTATGTTTTTCATTAATTCACTTGATTGACCATGTAGTTGTTTGTTTTTTTGTATAGTATATTTACTTGTCATATATTTTAATTTTATTTATGATGTAAATCCATCCATTATGTTGTCACTTGTTCGTTAATATGATCTATCATTTATGTGGTTGATTGATTGACCTTGAGTTCAATCAATGGTTATGCAGACGATCATTCTAATTAATCAATCAATACATTATTTTTTTCGTTTGGCCAAACTCAGTGTCACATAGTCAATTTGAAGTCATCCAATCGGTCCTTTTCATTATGGGAAAAATCATTCATTTTATTCATTAGGTTTATACCTTGGTATTGTGTATGATTTAAGTTTAGTATTATATGCATGAAGTCACTCATTTTGATCACCTAGTTAATTTTTTGGTCCTCTAACTAATCCATGCAGCTAGATCGAAGGGTTAATCCTTAGGGTTGGTCATCCCGTTCCGAAAAAAAAATTACAGTTTCTATAGAATAATGTAACATTCATTTTAACATAAAATAATTAATAATTAAATAGGAAAAGTGAATTTGAAACCTTAATCAATTGATATAATTTAAATATTTTAAATATATGATAATTGGATATTTAATTCAACCATTCATATGGAATTAAATAGGATTTAATCTAAACCAAAATAATATGGATTTATATAGAAAATTATGGATAATTATCTTTTATGTAATTGAAAATATTTATTTAGTTCTGAAAAATTAATGTTTCCTTATCAATTAGATATAATTTTTTCAATAGTTTATACATTATATCATTATCTAATAGATTATTGAAACACTTCTACAACCATGTAATGATATTTCATTGAGTTTCCAGGCCTATGGAGATCTAATTCATTTCATTATTATTAGTTCAATGAAATTAAAAAAATTCTTTATAAGGAAAGGGATATAATTCCTCTCTTTAAATTTCTTGTAAGGTGTTTTGTAATCATTATTTTTTCTCATTGGGAAAATTTATGTGATTAACATTAAAAAGTTAGTGATCACGGAATAAAAAGACGTAGTATTTAATTAACAATAAAATTTTAGAGAAAAAGAAGATACTATCATATGCCATTGATAAATATTTTTATCTTAATAATATGGAAATGACATACAATTTAATATTTTTTACTACACATAAATTTAATGAATCAATCCAAAATATTTATTGAATACTACTATTCAATTTAATTGGTGGACTTATTGCATGTTGGAGGATGATAAGTCTTATTTTTGAGATTATATAGGTAACATAAAAAGAATAATAACATGTAAATGATTAATATAAATTTAGAGTATGAATTTTTAAATTATTAGTGGAGTATCTCATAATAAAACATATTTTCTTATAATTTAATATATATATATATATTTATAATTTTTATATTATAAGAATTGAAATAAGTTAATTATCACATTTTGTACACAATTAATAATGTATGTCGTGGTGATTAAATGAATGGAAAGGAAAGTTAATTTACAAGTAATTTATGATTTAACGATGTTTCCCCTTATTATTTAATAGATAGTGTTATATATTTTATTGGTTATTTGGTTGTTTTATTTTAGTATTCTTTATATGATGGGAAATTAATTAACAATATAAATATAGAATGATGTAATAATGTAATAAAGGTTTCATGATTATTTGTTTACTTCAATTCCATTAAAGTTAGGAATTGTGGAAGTGGTGATTTCACTCTAATGATAGATACTACCTATATATTTCATTATGTGGAAAAAATATGCATAAAAGTTTGTTAATTGAGGATTGGAAATAAAATGGTTGTTTTTTAAAGAATATATCTTTAGTATGAACAAGAATATATATGTTACCGGATTCTTAAATGAATTAATTATTTAGAATAAGTTGACTTTTTATGTGCTCAAGATGCCTTTGATATATATGTATTATCGAGGGTGAGTAGATATTTTTTAGGAATTTATTTGATATATTGATAACTTATTTTGGTTGGGAATGTATGATGAGAAATGTGATAGAGGCCCAAGGCTATAGAGATGTCTGATACTGATGATGGAAATAGATATTATACTATGTACAATTGTGTATAAATGATACCAAAGAAGTTTATATGAGTATATGGATGTTTTATCATGTATATATATAATCTTGATTGATACTTTCAAATGGAGAGATGACTGGATTCTATATGATTAATTTCCAACTACTGGATGTAGTTCGATTCTATGAATGACAAGTGCATCCTTTTTTTGGTATCATATGATGAGTCCTAGAGTACATTGATAACATATGAAACTATAAATTACTTAATAAAATAATGGGATGGTTTCATGGTGATCACATATGGTGATGACATACATGGAAATATAATGGAGAGAATTTGTGGTTCTAACAGGAACTTGGTTTAGAATATAAATTGTTTAATCTTGGTAATGATTTTTGTATATTATTAATTAATGGATTATTAATTAATATGGGTCTTATATATTTGTATTCTTGTTGAGACATTGGCATTTATAGTGGTATTTGGGTGTCTTATGCTACTATAGCTGCATATGAGTCTAATGGTATGTATTTTCCTTTTCTGTAGTTGTGTGTGATATATTCTATATTTTATAATTTAATATTCTGCAGCACCCACATAAGTTGGGTAATTGTTACCAGAATATTTTTAGTAGTGTTTTTATTAACATATTTTATGGAGATGTAATTTATTGTTGACATATCCCTATCCCCTGCTATCCCATTGGATCTATTTATGTGTAGGTGTATCCTAGGCTATAATTAATTATGGTATAGCGTGTCTTCACAAATATAGTTGTGATGAATATTAATTTTATTATACATTTATGCACTAACAAAATAAGTTAGAGGCATAACACATGCTTGTATCGTGTTATGTGGAATTTTTCCTCCCATGAGGTTAGATGAAAGATATGTTATGTCTCGAGGTATAATGCATATACAAATTATATATTTTCATTATGGTATACACCTGATTAAATGTGGGGATGATGATGATGGGTGTCAGGTTGAAAAAGATATAGAATTTATTTGATATGTATTCACAAGAATGATGATCTCATGTTGGAGTTATTATAAGGACCCAGCCTTATAACATTACATAATCATGAATTAAATGAATAATTCACATAGAAGATCTTTTCAGGTATAGTGTTTTAGAGAATTAGTACATAACTATTACATCTCAAAAGATTACAAAGTAGACACCTCTAATAAGTGTCCATAAAATAACAACTATTAAAAAGAAACATGTCTAGTTCCATGTTTTAGATAACATGTCTTTCGTTGATCCCGTCCTTGACCCTATTCATCTTTAAGTCCCGTGGAAATCATTTCAAAAACCTGGGATGAGCATAAAAATCCCAATAAAGGATACACAAAGAACGAAAACTGTTAGTTTTTAAAAAAAACAAGAAAACCATGAATAATTTTTCAAAGTAATACTTTTCACCTTTACGAAGTAGTAAATACTCTTCACTAAATAAATGATCACTAGTTATCCTTTGTAACCAAAATATTACCATAAACCTATATAAAGAACACATAACATATAAAGGTAACCTGGGACATAAACATACTTATATCTAATAACCATACGGTCGACTTCCACATATATCACTACATGGAATAGCCATACGGCCTACTTCCATACCTAATGCATTGGAGGTTATAACATAACCACCAGTCCTGGTATTCATGGAACCACCAGTCATATGGTTTATCACGTAACAACCCGTCAAATGTCCAAGTACCATTACAAAATCATAATACATAAAACCAATATAATGGAAAGAAAACATTTCCACATTTCAATCACAATATATCACTTAAATATATTGACATAAAAAATCCATTATCAAAGCCATTTTCAATACCAAAATAAATAAAAGTGTATATGTTATTTATTTCCTTTTTAAAAAATTACAGCTTGTTAAGGAAGCCAAAGGTCAAATAGTACTCACGGTGGCGGAAAAGGTCATTGTCACCCCGTACGTTAAACGAAGCATTCCATTCTGTCATTTAGCAAAATGGATTATAGAAAAAGAATCCCTTTTAATTAAATAAAAGGTCAAAGGTGTTTATACAGTGTATAAAAGAAAGTCTTGTATTACAACAAAATATTCCTCAATGAAAGGATATTGAGACGAAGTCCCTTACAAAGACGATATCATATGACTAAGGATAAATCAATTAGATAATTATTTGTGACATAAGAATAAACCAAATATAAGTGGATATTAAGTGTAAAACAATCGGAGGTCATCCACCCATATTCATAGAACGATATATTCAAGCAGTACAAGTTTAACCCAAAGAATCAAAATTGGGTTAATAAGTTCCCTTGCAAAAATTTTACAGCCTAACGGGGTCACTTCAAAATTCAGAAAATAAGTTGATGAAAGATAAAAATGGTATCTAATCACTTGTACATTAAATTAACAGAAAAATAGGACATATTAGAACATATCACAACATAAGAATATGTAAATTACCAGACATAACCAAAATAATCCTTTTTAATGAAGAGGAGGGTGGAAGGTCCCCTTACCGATTTGGGTAACATTCAAAACATTCACCCAATGGAAGAAGGGTCATAAAATGAATATTAAAATACCCATAAATGAAATTATATTACAAAAATAGTATAATAATGGGCAGTACATACACCACTCAAAGTAAATGGTGGCAAATATAGCATAAATATCTCGAGAATAAAAGTGAGATGAAAATTCCCTTATAAAAAATCGGTAGCCTAACGGCGCCACTTAAAACGTCCAAAAAATGGATTTATGAGATCAAATAGGGTCTCTCATAATATGAATATAAAAATTAGAGTATGAATAATATAAAATAACATCCCTAAACATAAGAAAGATGAGCTTAAATGAAATGACATAAAAGAGAGTACATAAAAAGAAAGAGAGAGGTAGGATCCCTTACCTCAAGTATGACTTGTCTTGTTCATTTCTTATATTCCTGAATAAAAAACATTGGTAAATTTATAATTTCTTAAGGACCTCCTATAATTATTATTAATAAATTCATATCATATATTATCATTTTATAATAATTGGTTAATAATGTGAGTTCATATCAGATGTTTTTGTCGATGTTCGGTACATGAGTAAATGTCGAACTTGTTAGAAAATAATTTTCCATGTAGTTATAAATAAATCACATCCAGAATTGTATTAATGATTTAAATATCATCTATATCCAGTATATATTAATTTTATACTATTCCATAACATTTGGCGATAAAAAGAAACGAAATGCACCTTTCATGGAGACGGTAGGCCGTACGTACGCATGAACGCTACTTTCATTTATTTGGCACATTAATGGAATTAAAACTAGATGAGATATATATATATTATAATTAAAGTATAATATATATGTTATATAGGTCACATAAGTTAATAAATTTCATTATTTATACATTCCATGTATTTCATGAACAATTCACATCACTTGAGGGGGCGGTAGTCCACACTTCCCCAAGTGAAATTATCCCATTTGCACAACATGCAAAGCATAATGATATGTATTAAATAAAAAATACAGAAGAATAGAATGGAAATATTTATAATATATATCATAAATAAATATAGTTTCATCATAATGGCCACCATGATAGGTGGTAGGAGATGATAGAACAATCATCGTTTCGTGAGGCATTAATTCGCCATCAACGGAAACAGTATGTTCTTTAACTATTAGAAGGAGGTGTGTATAAGTGTAGCTAGAATACTTCTCATAACAACATCCTAGTGTATTTAATATACTGGTGTTATAACAAAATAATGGAATAAAAAGATTTTAGGGGGTTGGAGATGCAAAATAAAACAAAAGAACATTAGGGAAGACATTACCTTTAAATCGGGTAACTCCCCTTGTTTGATCCAAAAGGTTTTCTTGAAGAGCTTTCTGCCAATGGGAAGGCTTCTAAGATGAATATAGGGTTGTGGAGAGATAAAATTATCAGTTTTTGGTGGTTACAATGGATTTATAGGTGTGGGTAAGGAGGAAGAGGTTGGGGCCATTTATAAGAGGGAGGAGGGGCACTCTTGGAATGTCATGAAATGTCACTTTATATTAAAATGCATTTAGGATTTTAAAGGTCCCAAAAAGATGTATTTCTAGGATAAGGTGATAAGGGTTTTAAATCCACCCATTAAATAGGTTTTTGAAAAGTTTATATCTTATATTTTACATTATCTTTTCATTTTATTTAAATCGTTCATTAATGAGGTAATCGTAACATCGTCATGGTGTCATAAATAAATTAATTTATTTAATGTCTAAAAATTATAAAAAAATATTATGATGTAGGAAATCTTTTTAGCTTTCCAATGACTATTTACAGTCAAAAATATTACTTTTATAACCCCATTTAAAAATTATTTTAGTAAAATAATACATGTTTGTGACATTTTTATTTTAACATTAAATAAAAAGTTAGTAATGTCATTTTCTTACCCAAATGGATCCATGGGGTTCCCAAGTTTACCCATGAATTATATTGGTCTTCCATGACTCATCAAATAATGGTAGGACATGTTTCAAGGTAATTTTATATTATTATAACATTATATTTACCTTAAATTACACTAATTACCATTAATCACGATTAATAAAACTTAAAAGTTACTATTCACCAAAAAAATATTTTAATCCCATTGAACCTCATTTTACAACCTAATGATAACCATGTATATCGGATTTCAAAAATTCAAATCACAAAGGTGGTAAATTTTCATTTAAATGAAAAATCAGTTTTTTAACTACAACTTAGTGGTTTCAATATTCATCAAAAATTGAAGTTTTTCAGAAAAATACCAAAAATTCACCCTAAGCTATATTTGATATTCCAAATTCAAAAAGGATGTATATTTTAAAAAATTCAAAACATATAAGTTGTATTAATCAATTTAATAATTAATTCCTGATGTCAAATCAAATAGTGTGTTTTGAATAAATAAAATATATCAAAAGATTGACACTATTTTAAGTCCAATTTGAAAGTGAAATTAATTCCAATGACCACCATTGGATTAAATGGTAAAAATATATTATAATTTAACTTTTAAAAACACTTCAAAATATGATCTAATCATATAAATAAATTAGATTAAAAAGATTTTTTGATTTAAAATACAACATTTTTAACTTATTCATTAAAAATTAACTTTATCGAAAAAATAACAAAAACATACAAAAAATAAATTTTGATGACCCAATTATAAAGAAGGATTTTATTTGGACCAATATAACATATAAAATTGTCAAGAATTGGATTTAAAAAGGGTTCGCCATCAAAAGGTGTTTAATCAACCTTTTAAATAATATTATAATATTTACGTTAAAAATTGGATTCATTCGCATTTTAATCCTCTAACATTTATTGTAAAAAGTAAAAATATTTGACAAACATATATAATCATTTTGTAGTTAGTTATGTTCATTCCCTTCATTACAACAGCTAGGCTTTAACAACCATTTAAAATGATATTATTTTATTATTAGAGTGAAACATAAGATTTCAATGAAACACATTGTTGCGTATTGGGTACGCCAACAAGCATAGCATTCCCTTTAAAGTAATATTAATATTTTATTCACAAATACTAATAAATATTAAAAGGTAATATTCTTTATTTACCTGGGATGTTACATCCTTTCCCCCTTTTGGGAATTTTCTACTCGTAATTTTAAAATTGGGCTTGGAAACTTCATTGAATGCCCCACATCGGAAAAGGATTAAATTAAACTGTCACTTTAAAAGAAAGAAAGGGAAGTACAAATGTCACCCAAGTTAACCCATACAAGGATTACATGTAGGAAAACATGAACATGGAATAGAAAACAAAGGGTCATATTCTAAAGGACAGTGATAGAAAACATTATTAGGAGAAAGTAAACTACAAGAAAATCACAATCTTGTGATGGGTTAAACAGTATTTGATTCCCCAGTAGGAAAATATAACGGACAACATTTTTGTTTTAAGTTACTTTTCATTAAGGAATTTATTTATGAGCTTAAATAAATCCTAAGGAAACATAATTATTTGTCATGTAGACTTTGATCTCTTACTAGATGTATTTCAAAAACTCATTTTTTCTCCAAAAGAGGAGTATTTAGGATGACTTCTTCACATTAAGAGTGCTATAATCAACTCCTAGAGAATCACCTAATACACAAAAGAGAACTATATATTTCCTATGTCATTAAACCCTTACCAAAACCAAAATTGATAGAACAAGATCATATAATCCATAAAAGGATAATCCTTTATAAAAAGAAAATTTATTCTTAATCTCCAAAATTTGTCAAACAAAACCCAAAGTACAACGAAGACCATTGATAAACAATTTTTCCATAAAATTCATCAAAGTAAACCAAACTAAGATTGAAACCCAAATATTTGAAGGATTTAATCACATAGTCTTCCATGGAAGAAATTAACATTTATCTCCAAGTAATATCAGTTGCTCTCAAAGTCTCATATTAAAAAGTAATTAACCTAATCATATATCCTCCATTATAGGTCAATATTTTCCTAGATATCCCAAAGTAAACTTATTCTTGATTCTTAAAATTATATAACTAAAAGGAATTTTTCATACTAACTAGGGACTTCACGTAGTCCAGTGGTAGGTAACAAATACCAGTCGCACTTTGGTTATGGGTTCGATTCCCACAGCTTTGTCCGACGCAATGGGTTGTCACACAGTCTATGTGTTTTTTTTAAACTATATAATTCTTAGAAAATTCCCCAAAAAGTGATAAAATCTTCAAAAATAACCATAACATAATTTAACCTCAATTTTACCTCATCCCTTTCATCTTCTATCATATAGTAACCCATAATTACCTCAAAAGTAAGGATCATATTAACCCTAATGGTTACCATTATAATTATTACCTGATATTCCACATCGAGTTGGCTCTCTTGTACATGATGCATCAGTGAACTCACCAAGGTTCAAGTGGTTATTCATGAATCCTTGATAGTTAGTTTAGAATAACCATGAGATACCTCATTGAATCTCCCATTTCATCTAGTCTCTTAATCGGAGAACCACCACAGTTTCCTTCAAACCCAATGTCACTTTGGTACCTGCTAGATACATCCATTTACTAAAACCAAAAATGTCAGTGTGACAATATCAACAAAATTATCATGTAATAATGATGAAGATAAACACTAAGATATACTTACTCATTCACTTTATCTAAAACTATGACTCTTTTTTAAATACTAACCATTATGGTAATGTCACTTATGCTTAGAGAATACCATAACCTCTAAAGTTATCCAAACTGACCATTGATACCAACTATAAGGACATGGCCTTATAACATTACAAAATCATGAATTAATTGAATAATTCACATAGAGGATCTTTTCTGGTTTAGAGTTTATGAGAATTACGATATAACTATTACATATCAAAAGATTACAAAGTAGACACTTCTAATAAGTTTCCATAAAATAAAAACTCTTAAAAAGAAACAGGTCTAGTTCCATGTTTTAGATAGCATTTCTTTCCTTGATCCCATCCTTTACCCTATTCATATTTATGTCATGTGGAAGACTTTTCAAAAACATGGGATGAGCATAAAAATCCCAGTAAAGGTTGCACAAAGAAGGAAAACTGTTAGTTTTTTAAAACAACAAGTAAACCAAGAATATTTATCAAAGTAATAATTTCAACCTTTACGAAGTTGTAAATAATATTCACTAAATAAAATATCAATGGTTATCCTTTGTAACCAAAATATTACCATAAACCCATATAATGAAAATATAACATAAAAACGTAATTCGAGACATAAACATACTTAAATTGAATAACTATACGGTCTACTTCCACGTATATCACTACATGGAGTAGCCATACGGTCGACTTCCATAGCCAATGCATTAGAGGGTATAACATAACCACTCATCCTGGTATTCAAGGAAACACCCATCATATGGTTTATCACATAACCACCCATCAAATGTCCAAGTAACATTACAAAATCATAATACATAAAACAAATATAATGGAAAGAAAGAATTTCCACATTTCAAACACAATATTTCAATTAAATATATTGAAATAACAAATCCATTATCAAAACCATTTTCAATACCAAAATACATAAAAGAGTATATTTTATTTATTTTCTTTTAAAAACATTACGGCTTATTAAGAAATCCAAAGTACAAATAGTACTCACGGTGGCGGAAAAGGTCATTGTCACCGCATACGTTAAAAAAACATTCCATTCTGTCATTTAGTAAAATGCTTTGTAGAAAAAGATTCCCTTTAAATGAAATTAAAAGTCAAATTTGTTTATACAGAATATAAAAGAAAGTCTTGTATTAGAATAAAATATTCCTCAATGAATGGAGATTGAGACGAAATCCCTTACAGTGACGGTATCCTTTGATTAATGATAAATAAATTACACAATTATTTGTGACAAAAGAATACACCAAATATAAGTGGATATTAAGTTTAAAACAATCGGAGTTCATTCACACATATTCAAAGAACGACGTATTCAAGCAGTACAAGTTTAATCCAATGAATGAAAATTGGGTTAAGAAGTTCCCTTGCAAAAATTTGACAGCCTAACGGCGTCACTTCAAAATTCTGAAGATGAGTTGATGAGAGATAAAAAGGGTATCTCATCACTTGTACATTAAATTTATAGAAATAAGGATATATTAGAACATATCCCAACATAAGAAGATGTAAATTAAAAGACATAACCAAAAGAAGTCTTTTTAAAGAAGAGGAGGGAGAAAGGTCCCCTTACCGATTTCGATAACTTTCGAAAATTACACCCTATAGAAGAAGGGTCATAAAATGAAGATGTGAATACCCATAAATGAAAATATATTAAAAAAGAGTATAATAATGGGAATTACATACACCACACAATGTAAAAGGTGGAAAATGTAGCATAAATCTCACGGGAATAAAAGTGAGATGAAAAATCACTTACGAAAACTCGACAGCTTAACGATGCCACTTAAAACATCCAAAAATGGATTTATGAGATCAAATAGGGTCTATCATAATATTAACATAAAAATTACAGTATGAGGAATATAAAATAACATCCCCAAACATAATAAATATGGGCTTAAAAAGAATGACATAAAAGAGAGTACTTAAAAAGAAAAATAGAGGTATGATCCCTTACCTCAAGTCTAACTTCTCTTGTTCGTTTCTTTATATTCCTGAATAAAAAACATTGGTCAATTTATAATTGCTTAAGGAACTCATTTAAAGACTATTATTCAGTTAATATCACATAATATAATGTTATAATAATTGGTTAATAATGTGAGTTCATATCAGATGTTTTTGTCGATGTTCGGTACATGGGTAAAAATCGAACTTGATGGAAAATAATTTTCCATGTAGTTATAAGTACATCATCTCCAGAATAGTATTAATTATTTAAATATCATATATATCCCATATATATTCATTTTATACTATTCCATAACATTTGGAGAAAAAAGGAATGAAATGCACTGTTCATGGGGACGGTTGGTCGTACGTACGCATGAACGCTACTTTCATTTCTTTGGCACATTAATGGAATTTAAAATAGATGAGATATATATATAAATATATATAATATAATTAAAGTATAATATATATGTTATATAGGTCACATACGTTAATCAATTTCATTCTTTATACATTTCATGTATTTCATGAACAAGTCACATCACTTGAGGGGGCGGTAGTCCACACTTCCCCAAATGAAATTATCGCATTTTCACAACATGAAAAGAATAAATATATGTATTAAATAGAAAATAAATAAGCATAGATAAGAATTAAATATAATATATATCATAAATAAATATATTTCCATCATAATTTCCACCGTGAGAGGTGGTAGGAGAAGATAGAACAATCATTGTTTTGCGAGGCAGTAATTCGCCATCCACTGAAACAGTATGTTCATTATCGATTAGGCGGAGGTGTGTGTAATTGAAGCTCGAATCCTTCAAATAAAAAAATACTAGTATATTGAAGATACTGGTTTTGTTACAAAATAATGGAATAAAAATATTTTAGGGGGTTGTAGAAGCAAAATAAAACAAAAGAACATTAGGGGTGACTTTACCTTTAAATCGGGTAACTCCCATTGGTTTGATCCAAAAGGTTTTCATAAATAGATTTCTGCCTAAGGGAAGGCTTCCAAGATAAATAGAGTGACATGTAGAGATAAAATGATCAGATTTTGGCCGAGCCAATGTATTGAGAGGTGTGGGTAAGGAGGTAGAGGTGGGGGCCGTTTATAAGAGGGAGGAGGGGCACTCTAGGAAAGTCATGAAATGTCTCTTTATTTTAAAATGGTTTTCAGATTTTAAAGGTCCCAAAAATATATATTTCTAGGATAAGGTGATAAGGGTTAAAAATACGCCCATTAAATTGGTTTTTGAAAAGTTTATGTCTCAGATTTTTCATTATCTTTTCATTTTATTTAAATCGTTCATTAATGAGGTAATCGCTGCATCATCATGGTGTCATAAATAGAATAATTTATTTAATGTCTAAAAATTATATAAAAAAACTATGATGGAGGAAATTGTTTTATATATCCAATTACTATTTATCATAAAAAATATGACTTTTATAACCCCAATTAAAAATTCTTTTAGTAAAATAATACATGTTTGTGGCATTTTTATTTTAACTTTAAATAAAAATTTATTAATGTCATTTTCTTACCCAAGTGGCTCCATGGGGTCCCCAAGTTTACCCATGTATTTTATTGGTCGTCCATGACTCATAAAATAAGGTTAGTACATGTTTCATGGTAATTTCATATTATTATAACATTATCTTCACCTTAAATTACACTAATTACCTTTAATCGCGATTAATAAAACTTAAAAACAACTATTCACCAAATAAATATTTCCATCCCATTGAACAAAATTTTACATCCTAATGACCACCATGTATGTTGGATTTTGAATATTCAAATCACCGAGGTGGTAAATTTTCATTTAAATGAAAAATCAGTTTTTTAACTACCACTTAGTGGTTTCACTATTCATCAAAAATTGTTGTTTTTCTGAAAAATACCAAATATTCCCCCAAATATATATTAGATATTCCGAATTAAAAAATGATTTCTATTTTACAAAATTCAAAACATATAAGTTTCATTGATCAATTTAATAATTAATTCCCATTGTCAAAACAAATAGCAAGTTTTCAAGAAATAGAATATATCAAAAGATTGACACTAGTTTAAGTCCAATTTGAATGTGAAATAAATTCCAAGGACCCCCATAGTATTAAATGGTAAAAATATATTCTAATTGAACTTCAAAACCAATTAAAAAGATTATCTAATAATAAAAATAAATTAGATTAAAAAGAGGTTTGAATTAAAATACAACATTTATCACTTATTCATTAAAAATGAACTTTATCAAAAAAATAACAAAAACATACAAAAAGTAAATTTTGATGTCCCAATTATAATGAAGGATTTTATTTGGTCAAATATAACATATAAAATTTTCAAATAGTGGATTTAAAAAGGGTTCGCCATCAAAAGGCGGTTAATCGACATTTTAAAGAATATTAGAATATTTACGATTAAAACTGGATTCATTCGCATTTTAATCCTCTAACGTTTATTGTAAAAAGTAAAAATATTTGACAAACATATATAATCATTTTGTAGTTAGTTCTGTTCATTCCCGTCATTAGAATGGCTAGGCGTTAATATCCCATTAAAATGATATTAATTTATTATTACAGTGCAACGTATGATTTCAAAGAAACTAGTTGTTGTGTATTGGGTATGCCATCGAGCATAACGTTCCCTTTAAAGAATATTAATATTTTATTCACAAATATTAATAAATATGAAAATTTAATATTCTTTATTTACCTGGGATGTTACAGTTATAAACACATAATTTATGTAATTATGGAATAATAGTGACAAAATAGTGGGGAAGTGGACATTAGGTACCTTTATATTTAAAGATTTATCTTTCATTAAAGGAATTACTTAATTTTATGTGTTACCTAGTTACTGAGCCCTAGTGATGATGAATACATAGATGTACCTTTTTATGAGATGAGTTATTTTCATTAATTAGTTCATTGGGATTTTGAATGTGTCTTTGACATTGTTCATGAGAGGTTATGTGGATGATATTAGTGACTATACATGTTTTTTTGACATTACATATATATATACAATATTTTTAAGGTCATAAAAATCTAGGTAGTGATAAATATTTGTTTTACTATCTCATGGAGTTGCATAGGGTGGTTGGAGTTTCGTTTTCACTATTGGGGATTTACATTTGGTCATATCTATTTTATTATAGTTTTTCTAGTTGTCTGATATTAAAATGTGTATAAGGGTTAATTATTTATGATTACATATTTTTTTGTTGGTGTTTTGTTATCTTATGTCTTATTCCTTAAATTTATATAATGTGAAATACTCTCATATTTTTTTATTGATATACCCTCATTAATAGTCACTAATATTTGGCTAATTAATGGTGGGTATCAGGGATCATTATCTCACATTATTTAGTGTTATCCCAGAATGGTTACTTTTGGAGGGATAGGGTCGTGAAAATATCTAGTCGCAATAACAAGCATTCATGCATGATGTGAACACAGATAATTACAATCATGTTCACAGATAATGTTTGATCATATATAAATACAATGATACACATTCATTAGAGGGACAAAATGGACACACCCATATCACAATGATAAACCATATTTGCATGTTCCATTTGAAATAAATAAAACAAATATGATTAAAACCATACGGAAAGCAGTTGTGGGGGTGGATGAGGGGTAATACCTATAATCCATAATCAAAAAGACCCATGTTCAAAACTAGAAACACACTATTTTTATAGTTATTGTAGCTTCACTATAGATATATTAAAGTAGAAGTGTCACATTAGTAGTATTAGGCATATTAAAAGGTACTTTATAGGTGGTGGTATAGTAATAGCCAGGGCACTATAGTAGTACTATTAATCAGAGGGTTCGTTGGGAAAAAATTGGGCTTTGGGGACCAAAATTATATCTTTTAAGGACTGAGGCATTAGATGCATGTTTATGTGATACATCCAAATGGGAATATGTGAAATATAATCTTCCTTCCTCTACCAATATAAAATGTTGTATTTTATTTCATACTAAAAAGAGTATTTTGACCCAACTGAAATAAAAAAACCATGGTTGGAAAATTTTCTCCATATCATTTCTAAGCATAATAGTACATCAAGTGTAGATTTATTAATATCAAAAAATAAATCTACCAAAATTCATATAAATGAAAATATAAAATGATCATGAAAGTCACTCAATAATAGGTTGATTCATTAGTGGTTGAGAGGAAAATAGAATCGGGATTATAAAAAAGATATTTAGATGCTATATATATGGTATAATAAGTGAGATATATACTGTTCACATGTTTTTAAAATATATTTTCCCACTAAAAGAACTGAACATGAGACAAAGGATATGGCTTGAGATACTCATGTGTTATGATTCCACAATACACTATAACCTAGGGAAGTAAAATGATGTGGTAGATGCTTTGAGTAGAATGGGCCATGGAGTTCTAAACCAAATGCATATTGAAAAGGATCCAAGGATCTTCGAACCAGTGAAGACATGTATAGGAATAATCATGGATGGAAATACATCTCTACATTTTCAAATGGTTTCCAAAACATATTTAATTTAAAGGATAAAATTATCTTATTATAATGATGATGAGTTTGAAAATAAAATTAATGTTTTGAATGATGAGGGGTTGAATGAGGTTGTATTTGAAGATGGTATTTTGAAATTTCTGAATAGGCTTTATGTTCTGTGTGTACCTAAATTTAAAAGTAAATGATTTGAAGATGATCATAACTCCAATTTTTCTATACACCTTAGTTTCACTATATTGTACATATATTTGAAGGAACTATTATGGTTGGACAACATGAATAGGTATATGGTTTAAATATGTGTTGATATTTTTGGTATGTCAACAGGTGAGGGCTAGAAGATAACATCCAAGATGATTCATGCAATATATTCCTATACCTATGTGTAAATGGAATGATATTATGATGGAAATTTTCATGGAACTACCAAATACTCCCATAATAAAAGATGAGATATGGGTTATTGTTGATCTTCTTAACAAATAAACATATTTTCTTATTATAAGAGAGGACATACCACTTGAACGTTTAGAAATAATATACAATAATGATGTTGGAAGACTTCATGGTGTACCCATATCTATTTTTTAGGACCATGATTTTTATTTTGCATCATGATTATGGAATAGTATTTAGAAGGCCCTAGATACTGAGCTTTTCTTGAAAACTACCTACCACCCTTAAACTGATGGACAATGAAAATGTGCAATTAAAATATTATAATACATGTTGACATATTTATCAACTCACATTAAAGGAATTTCATATATATATTTACCTCAATTATAATTTTTCTAGAATAGTAGCTTTCATTCATGTATTCAAATGTCACCATATGAAGCGTTTTATGGAAAGATATTTCGTTCTCCGACTTTTTTTGGGTGATATTGGTAAAAGAAAACTTCTTAGGCCAGAACATGATGATGAAATGAATGAAAAGGTAATAAATATTTAGACCCATATCAAAATAGCTTAATCTAGGAAAAATAGATATTCCAATAACTAAAGAAAAGATTTAGAATTTGAATTGGGAAATCTTGTTTTCATGAAGGTATCTCTCTATAAGGGTGTTATATGAATCAGTATAAAGGGTAAATTAAGTCCTAGGTACATAGGACCTATTGAAATTAATGAACGTATTGGATCTGTAGCATACCATAAGGAAATGTTTCTATGTATCTCCAAATTTCATGATGTGTTACTTTTATCATAGGTAAGGAAATACGTTTTGAATGATGAGGGATTGAATGAGGTTGTATTTGAAGATGGTATTTTGAAATTTCTGAGTAGGCTTTATGTTCTGTGTGTACTGAAATTTAAAAGTAAATGATTTGAAGATGCTCATAACTCCAATTTTTCTATACACCTTAGTTTCACTATATTGTACATATATTTGAAGGAACTATTATGGTTGGACAACATAAATAGGTATATGGTTTAAATATGTGTTGATATTTTTGGTCTGTCAACAGGTGAGGGATAGAAGATAACATCCAAGATGATTCATGCAATATATTCCTATACCTATGTGGAAATGGAATGATATTATGATGGAAATTTTCATGGGACTACCAAATACTCCCATAAGAAAAGATGATGTATGGGTTATTGTTGATCTTCTTAACAAATAAACATATTTTCTTATTATAAGAGAGGACTTACCACTTGAACGTTTAGAAATACTATACAATAATGATGTTGGAAGACTTCATGGTGTACCCATATCTATTTTTTAGGACCATGATTTTTATTTTGAATCAAGATTATGGAATAGTATTTAGAAGGCCCTAGATACTGAGCTTTTCTTGAGAACTGCCTACCACCCTTAAACTAATGGACAATGAAAATGTGCAATTAAAATATTATAATACATGTTGAGATATTTATCAACTCACATTAAAGTAATTTCATATATATATTTACCTCAATTATAATTTTTCTAGAATAGTAGCTTTCATTCATGTATTTAAATGTCACCATATGAAGCGTTTTATGGAAAGATATTTCGTTCTCCGACTTTTTTTGGGTGATATTGGTAAAAGAAAACTTCTTAGCCCAGAACATGATGATGAAATGACCGAAAAGGTAATAAATATTTAGACCCATATCGAAATAGATTAATCTAGGAAAAATAGATATTCCAATAACTAAAGAAAATATTTAGAATTTGAATTGGGAAATATTGTTTTCATGAAGGTATCTCTCTATAAGGGTGTTATATGAATCAGTACAAAGGGTAAATTAAGTACTAGGTACATAGGACCTATTGAAATTAATGAAATTATTGGATCTGTAGCATACCATTAGGAAATGTTTATATGTATCTCCAAATTTCATGATGTGTTACTTTTATCATAGTTAAGGAAATACATGAAAAATACAACATATGTACTCACCTACGATGAAATAGAACTGGAATCCAATCTATCTTATCATGAATAGCATATAAAGATTCATTATACTAGATTGCTTTTGTTATGAGATCAGGTGGTTCATCTGGTAAATTTTATTTGGAGAAACTATAAAATGAAAGATGTGATGTGTGAACCAAAAGAGAATATGATGAAGAACCACCCGAATAATTTCAGGCCATTCTACAAATTTATCAAATTAATATAATCAATTTTTTCATAGTTTTGAGTTCACAAAATGTTTTTTGAACTAAAATGCCACGTTTATATTGAAATCTTGAACATTCAGTAATATCTACCACATCTCATTATGGAATTATTTGATGTTAATTACTAAATTTAAAAAATGAACGACCAATAATTTTAATTATGGATCATGTAAATCTAAGAAATTTTGATTTATTTTGAAATTGTAAAGCATATTTTGACCTAAAATGACTTTTCTAAACGATAAACAAACACCTTTAGTCACACAACCACTACAATTTTCGAAATAAAATGAAATTAATTACTCAGTGTCAAAAACAAATAATCAATGATTTTTCTAATGTATCATGATAATATAATCATGTATTACTAGTTCTGATAATGTGATAAAATTTTTGACATAAAATTTCACTATTATATAAAAAATAAAAACATTTAATAAAAAAGTTCACACCATGTTTCATATTTTTTTGTGGTTTATTCAAACATTAAAAAATTGAATAATAAGGCGATTTATTAAAGTATCAATATAACGTAATCATGTTTGGTAAAATTTGATTATGTGACAAATATATTGAACTAAAACTTGTATTTTAAAAAAATGATTGACTTTGAGTCATAAAATACACAACCCATATTGGAATGATGATTAGTTAAAATTTAGACCTAAAATTTGAATCAACAATTATTTTCTTAAATTATTTAAAAAATTCAGCTGAGCTTAATTGGATTTTACTGTGAGACACATATTTTGAATTAAAAGATCACTTTTAAATTTAAAAAATGTCATTTAAGTAAAATAAGTGATTCCATGTTTAAGATGATGTGTAGACAATTCCTATATATCATAAATGAATAAAGACCCATTTTATTAAATCATCATGATATTACATGTTTTTTTTATTTTGAGTATATTAATTTCATTTTGAACTCAAAATTCATTATTAAATTGAAAATAAAGAAAATTATGTCTTACCAGGAACTTTGTACAGTGGAATGAGTGGTAGTCAATTCCTATATTGAAAAATTGAACCATATATCATTTTCATTTTATATCAAAAAAAATTGAGTTTGTTTGTTCATTTTTGACTATGTGATGCATGTTTTGAACTAAAATAAAACATTTTTATTAAAAAAATAATCTTTTAGTCAACTGAACACACATTAAATCATATTGATTTTTAGATAATTCATAAATGTCAATAATGATTAACTAATCATTTTATTGAATTATCACAAAAATAAGAATTATTATTATTATTCTATAGTATGTGATGCATGTTTTGACAAGATATGACATTTTTAAAACAATGACTGGAATCCTCCATCATAATATCCACACCCCGGGTTAGAATTTTGTAATGTTACTAATAACATGTAAAAAATTAATAATTAAATGTGTTCCAAAATTATCATGATAATTTTAGTGAAATTTCCCAATTTTGACAAGGAGACACTTGTTTTGAACTAAAATATTTATTTTAAATTACAAAAAAGTTGTTTCATTCTAATCATCCAGACCACATATTGAAATGATGAAATATTATTTATGACATGTTACAAATTAATAAAAAATAATTTCCCTAAAGTATCAAGATAATATGAGCATGTTTTATCATTTTTTTAATATTTGATTCATGTTTTGAAATCAAATTACCCTTTTAAAAAGAAAAGACACACTTTTGGTCAAACCAGCCACAACATGTGTCCTAAAGATGTATGATTAATTAAAAAATTACAAAAAATAAATTAATGACAATTTTTTTAATGTATCATAAAAATAAAATCTTCTTTTCACAATTTCTAATTATGATTCATGTTTTTTGATCTAATATGGCATTTTAAAACTTAATCCATGACATAGTCATACCGACCATGCCACATGCTAGAATTATGTGTGGTTAATTCCCAGAAAAAACAAATGAATCACTGATATGTTTTCTTATCTGTCTTGGTATTATGATGTATTTTTATTGGTTTCAACTATTTCCTTCATGTTATAAACCAAAATATTAGTTTTTAATTGAAAATAAGCACTTTTATCCATATCATTCAAACTATGTGTCAAATGGATGAATTGTTATTTTCTATATGTTTAAAATAAATAATTGTTTTCCCTAAAATATCATGATAATATAAACATTTTTTATCAGTTTTGAGTATGTGATGTGCATTTTGAACAGAAATGTCACTTTTAAAATAAAAACACACAATTTTAGGCATACCATACAAGCCATGTGTTAAAATGATATACCATTAATCTCAAAATATTAAAAATGAATCATAGATAGATTTACTATTTTATTTTCACAGTCTGAGTGTGTTTATTATTGTGGCAATGTGACACATGTTTTGAAAAAAAATATATCTTTTTAATTGATAAAATTTATTTTTTATTAAAAAACTCACCATCCATAAATATTATGTGAAATGAATTTATATTTATGAAAAATTAATTACCCATATTTTTCTTAAAGTATCATTATAATTTTCCAAATCATTAATTCTTTTGAGTGTATGACATGTGTGTTGAACAAAAATGTCATTATTAAATTAAAAAACATTCTTTTAATTGTATAATCACGAATATGAAAACTAACTATAAAACATTAGATGAATCACTTTATTTTGATCTATGTAAGATAAAAAATAATAAAAACTGATAAGAAAAAAAACTCTTTATGATTTCTGCAACCATTCTTACACTGTGTAATCTTTCCACTCATTCCAATAAAAATTTGTGGTCTCCCATGGGAATTAGGTCAGATGTACTAAGAGGTGGTGAATCCAGATATAAAACATATTCATGATTTACCTTATTTTTTATTTTACCATTCATTGAGTAATTTAGATCAGGGCCACTAATAAAGAAGTTTTATAAAGATTTGATCTGATGTGCCACTTTAATTGACCATCCCTTGATGAAATATTATTAATGGTTTCTTCACCTCCTTTATATATTGAATATTATAAGATTAATAAACCCAAATCACACAGGAAAAAAATAATTGTTCAAGGACTACTACAAATTCCAAGGATCATGAATTTTATAATGTGTCGATGCATCGAATCACTAAATAAGACTAGTGGGTTTCTAGGTTACTTTTAGCAAGTCAAAATAACCTTAGAAAAATTCTTGAGGTTATGTTACTAAAACCTAGAGATCACTTCTCCCACACATTATCTCTAATTACTCTCTACTACATGAATGGAAAATATTGGCTCATTGGAAAATAAAAATATCATATATTATCTGAGATTCCCCATATTTAGATGTAAGTTCCTTTGATATCATCTTTCTCATTCACAAAGTACTGTGAAAATCACCATGTAAGAAACATACTACATTCATGAGATATCTTGTAATCACATTCCTTCACATTCTATGATATATTTTGAATTCCTATTCTTTACTATAATACAATGATCTACCTTTATTCATTAGTATTTTTTTCATTGAGTAGAAGGATCCATATTTTTCTACATTTTTGTATAAAATAAATTTCTTTAACTTATTTGAATTTATTATCTCCCAATATTCTCTATATTCATATTTATTTTCCATAACTACTATATGAGGTTTTATAAACTTCAACCCATTATTATGATTGTTCATATTAATGTTTCCAAATTTTGTTTTCTTGATATTTCTCTAAGATTTACACACATTTTGTGTGCTCATTTAGAGACATTTAATCTTATTTAAGGTAGTAAGTTCTTGATAAATAAGTGCTTCATATGAATATCCAATTATTTTGAATTATTTCATAATTACAGATAGTTATATTCTTCCATATAGAATTCATCTTCAATTATTTCTTCCGTACATTGTATATTGGTATTCTATGACATGGAAAGTGAGATCAGTCAAATATTTTGGTGTGGACTACTTAATTTCAGGGTTTTCCCTTGTAGATTAATATATTAAAAAATATTTTTGAATAAATGTTCTCATTACTTCACTACAATCTTTTCATGATATCTTTAAAATCCTTCTAATATAAAATCAAGATTCAATATAATCTATTCTTACTATGGTGGAATCTCTGATAGGTTTCCAAATATGAATTCATCAAAACTTCTTAAATTATATCATCAAAATCATATCATGTTTGTCTAATAAATATGTCTCATATTAATAATATCTATAGTGTAAAAATTTTCCCACATCCTAGGAACCCATGTAACTCTAACATCTGCATCTATCATTATGGAATTCACTATATTGTGATATCTTTGTTTTTCTCATTTTGATTACATTACATTTATATAGTGTAAGTTATTAAGCTTTACATATGATCTCATAATGAGATATGACCCTTAAACAAATCAATATTCACCAAAAACATATCAATGGATTTACATTTCCCAAATGTCAAGACACTTATGTATAAAAATTATGGAATAACACAATTCACAATCGTGTAAGAAACATTGATTTAAACTTATGTAGCATTCTTCTCTATAGGGATACCATTATGTAGGTTATCCATGCTACCAAGTTACCTTTATGAAGCATCCATTATGGTTTAATTATAATGTGATATGGAGTTTTTCCTTTTCATGGAGTAGAAAACTCCAATGCATTTAGAAATATAACTCCAACCAACCTGCATCAATGTTGAAATAATGGGTACTATGACATAAAATGTTATATTTGTATAATACCCTAGTGTATCCTGTGATTACTTGATTTAGTTTATATCCTCTAGAAATATTTATATAATTATATTTCAATAATATTTTTACTCAATTCCTACTTTAGAAAATATAAACACTACAGTAATGAACACTATTTATCAATAAATCAAATAAAAAAATATTTTCAACTCATCAACATTAGAGATCATCCAATTAAATTTTAAAAAAATCCAACACCAACTTATAAGGTTCCATCACCCCTCGTATTTTCTTAGATACACAATTGTGTGTGAACTAGGGTATGGAAGCCATTCATAATGTAAACACATTTTCCTTTTTCCCTCAATAGCCACGATTATATTATTATCATAACCATAAGGGTCACTTATTTTTTAATTTTGTTTTCTATGGTGATCTGATTAATACCCAACATAACTATCCTATTATCTATTATTATCTATATTTTTTTATCCTATTATATTCTTGAATAAATATCAACCCGCATAAACCTGTAAAAATATATTTTTTACTTTGTTCAATACTGCGAATAATCGATGTTGAATTCAATGGAAAATGTGTCGATGCACCAAATCACTAAACTCATTACCCATATAAAATATTGGTTAGGTACAAGTTCACTTAAACCACAAGGATTCATTTTATTTTTCTAAATCATGAACTATATTTCAATGACCACCATGGTTTATAAAATTTATGTCTACCACGTTGTAAGGACATATTGGTCTGATATGATCGATAACTTTTATATCCGTTTATTCTAGGTAGTTTTATTGTTGAACTCTGCACTCATTTATATATAGATTATATGTAAACTCCACTAAATATTTAAATATATTCTTCATTTGATGTATTTTCATTTATTGGAAATGATTCATATTCTTATCCTTATTTTTTACATTACACCTACTCCCTCTATAATCCTCTAAAAATTTGATATCTCAGTACAACTCTTTTTTAGATTCTTTTCCAAAATTTAAGTAAATTTTTCTATAAATATGTATAAATTATTCCAATGGTTTCTAATGATCCTCATTCATTCTATCTTCTTTATATTTTTATCGGTGTTCCATAATTTTAGTGTGTACTTTTGGAGATATAAAATTCAGTTTAAGGACAAAAAAATTACTTACCTGGTAATTTATCTAATTGAATAAAAACAATTTCACTCTAGTGTGGTCCTATAATATCATCTAAATATTCTCATTTTGGCCATAAATATGGTGAAACATATTCTAATTCAACATATAATGTGATATAAATGAGATATTGTGCTATTAAATTCTTTATTACATTGTAGAATTCTATAACTATCTCGATCCTTAAATTTCACATGTTAAACATCATTATAAGTCACCTATTAATCCTGGAATTATAACCTGAAAATTATTCACATAAATAAATTTCCTATGAAATAATATATTTAAACTATATTATAATATCCTTTACATTTGTAAATATTAAATTATCCAGCTGACCTAAATCATATCATACTTTTTGAAAGAGAATTCTGAAATGTGGATGTCTTCCCTTGAATCAATAATTATCATAACCATTTCTCCAAATCATAGGAAACTTCAAAACACGTCCATATACTAATATGACTAAATGATGTATTATGGAATTGTGTTATCATATTTCCATTTTCGAATAATTTACTCCTTCACAAAGAACACTAATCACCTTTATGAAGGCTACCAAAATCTTCATATGACACTTATGCATGGTTTGAGTTACATTGACATAGTATCCTCCGTGGAATATCTCCAGATCTTCAATATACTCTAATCCTCTACCTTGTCACACACTCATCAACAATTTTACATGAATCCATGTTTTCATGAGTATCCCTTAACCATGATGGGAAATAAACTTAAATAAATAGTGATATTCTTGGATTACCATCACGATTACTTCCATACAACACAACCCTGTGTACTATGATGTGGAACATTTTATTACCACAAGTGTTTCTTATGTAACCATTTATTTATTTTTTCCATGTATTTAAAGAATAATGGTGAAGGTTTGGAGTGTTCAGAAAATATTCATGTTGTTTTTGGGGCTAAAGGGGTTGCACATGGTTTTCCCAAACCATGTAGAAATACATGGAAGAAACATGCAGTGTTGTAGATGTTGGATGGTATATTTGGAATGTTGGATTCATGGTTACGATTTCAAATCAAGGGTATTGTGTGAGGGTTTATCTAGGTAGTAGATAATGCATAGTTAGTGCATGGTTTTCCTAACCACGAAACTATACCATGCGCAAGGTTAATGTGAGATCCTAAAAAAGCGGATCACACACATTTTTGACACTAAATCCCTCGTTTCATATCCTATTAATCCCTAACATGGGATTATTCTACATTTAATGTTTTATAACCTCTCTCATGTAAATTTTAATTGATATAGAGCCTTTACATGGTGTTTAGAAGCTGATTTCTTGAGGTATTTCATCATTCTTCATTGTTCATGTCACATTTTCATTAGATCTACTGAGATATACTTATTCGATACTTTTGGATTCTCATATTTATGCATGTTATGAGTGGATATATGATTGTGGATTCCAAATATGTAGAGTTTTTTGTCATTTTCTTGTTAGGACAAGAGTTCAAAGTTATTTTTTTTGAAATCATACATGATTTCTATAGTGTTCGACTCTTTTTAGTTTTTGTCAAAAAAAATGAGGTATGTGTCTTGACACTCAAATAATATTTATATAAATGATTGGAAATTTTTTAAATTGAGTTTATTTTGATGAATTTATTGTGAAATGTCTATTTTGAAATTGTTGGAAAGCCTCTTTAGTGACGGTAGGGGAAATTTTAGTGATCTGGAAAAAATGTTGTTCATGAAAATGTAATTTTGTTTGTGTGTTTAAAATGTTGTTTTAAAATGGGTATCTTCAGGAATTATGTAACATAGATTCTATTAATTTATTTTCAATAAAATTAATGTTTTTATTAAAATGAAATTATTTATTTAAATTGGATTTTTTAATGATTTTCAATAAAAGAACTTCTTAATTTAATTAGTTGAACACACATGGATTTGACATGGGTTTGGCATGGGTTTGTGGTGTGTGTTCATATGTATTGGTATGTATAATGGAATTATGGACCCCCAAAAAAATTTGATGGATATGGGAGTGAAGTACAAGCCTCAAATTGGTCAACTAAGTGAAGTCTTTATGGGAAAATAACTCACCGCTCATGAGTATAGGGAGTTTTAGGTTGCAATCCTTGTTGGGTGTGTGTTAATGTGGAATGGATTTATTATGATAAGATGATATTGAGAAATTTTTTTAAATCCTTTCTTGATTCTTTCTGGAAATATGACTTTTTTGGAATATTAGGTTAAATAGAAATTGTATTCATTTGGTGGAAAGAGTTTTGGAAAATGTCTATATTCTGTTATAAACTATTTTACAAAATGGTTTCGTATATATTGTTTTATAAAATTGTCACTAATGTTTCTATCATATAGTCAAGACTATGGAGGTCATTATGGAAGACATACAGTGTTTTATACTCATCTTTTTTTGGAACTTTTTTGTTTTTATAGATTCTATCTTCCAGAAAATAGGAAAAGGTAAAATATCATATGTATTTATCCCCACCTCACCGTACATGGGATGTTAGGTGATGTTATAGAATTAATCTATGGATCATGGAGTCTTGTAGTAATCTTGGAGTATTTAGTTTTTCTTCTGTTGTTTTCCTTTTTTCAGCATTCACAATAGCATAATCTTTTGTTGTCTAGTAATAAAAATGGTGGTTGATTCATATGGTTTTTATCACACATCTTATAATGGATTATTATTTTTGGTCTCTTGGTTAGTGATTCATTTTAAAAAGTTTAATTCTTCCATAATTTTCATTTAAACCCTTCAGAAATAATTTCCATGCTTTGGCCTCATGGGGATGTCTCTTGAGGGTTAGGAATGAATTAGTTTCTTGGTATAAGAGTTGAATTAATTCTTATCTATTCATTAGGTTGGAATCATAAAAAGGAATAGGATTTTCAGGACAAGGAATGTAGATCCTAAAAAGACGTATCTAACCTTCATATGATGAACTTCACTTAACCATGGAGTTGGGTATATAAGTGTTTTGGAGACACTTATAGGATACATAATGTCATTATCATGGGTTTTCCAATCGATACAAGTATTACATTCATTTTAGAAAAATGAATTCCCACTAGCATTTCATATATTGTTTAGAGTAATGATTTATGATTTTTTTAAGGGTGTAAATTCTTTTGGAAAATTATGATGGTTTTTTCCAAATGAACAACTTTGAAAATGAATGGTTGATGAATTTTGTACATGGTTCAATTTTTAAAATAAATAAGGGATTTTAAAAAAATTATTGAACATGAAAAATATTGATTTTGGAAATCAATGTTGTGATAGTTGATGTAATAGAATTTTAAATAATATTACATTAATTACTATAGATTTAGACAAATATAGTTTCTTGTTTGTTTAGTAAATGGATCCCGTTAGGCATCATAGGAACCAACTGAATGAAGTTGTGGAGAATGTGGAGATTATGACTAATCCTCTCTCGAGGACCATCCCTATTTACCTTCTAACTAATTAGATGGATGTAACCGAATTATGGGAACTGATAGTATAGTTATAGGAGTTGGAATGTAATGGTTTCATTTATCCAAGTACATCTATGTGGACAGCACCAGCCTTGTTCATGAAAAATCATAAGTAACTCTAGGGATTTGTGTGGATTGTGGTATGATTAATTGTGTTACTATCATGAATATATACTCACATCCTCACATTGATGATATGTTTGATCAATTAATGTGGGATAAGTGGTTCATTATGATTGAAATTCAATATGGATATCATCAACTATGAGTACGTGAAGATGATATTTCAAAGACAGATTTCATAATTAGGTGTGGCCACGATTAATAGTTGGTCATTCCATTGGGTCTTATGAATGCAATAATGGTCTTTATGGAATTGATGAATCAAATATTTCAAAGATATCAAGATTATTTTTTTGTAGTATTCTTGGATGATATATTAGTGTATTTAAGGAAAAATATGATAATGAGGAACACATAGAAATTTTGATAGATATAAAGAGATATATTTTTTTGTCTGTAAAATTGTCATTGTGTGATTTTTGGACACAAGAGGTATTATTTCATGACTATGTGATGCTTGAAAAAGGTATTTTAGATGATCATGAAAAGATGGAAGCTATTATCTCTTGGAAACAACCAAATAATGACTTTGAGAAACAATGTTTTCTTGGTATAGCTATTTATTACCAACTCATTGTGTGTTACATACTAGGGCAATCCAAACCAATGACAACATTGAAAAAAAAATAATGATCCATTTCAATGGACTAAGGAATTTCTGAAGCCTTTTCAAGAGATAAACGTTCGTCTTACATCAACACCTATCTTGAATTTTGCATAATCAAGAAAGGGATATTTGGTGTACTATGAGGCTTCCTGATATAGGCTTGGATGTGTTATCATGCACGGAAACCCTTTGGTTTCTTATTTTTTAGGTCATTTAAGATTACATGGTAAGAATTAACCAATACACAATTTGGGGTTAGCATCGGTTTTCCATCCCCTTAATATTTGGTGTCATTATTTATTTGGTGAGAAATTTACTATGATCATGAATCATAACATCTTATAGCCTATTTTATCCCTATGATATTTGAAGATTATGAAAAGTAGATAAATGGAGTTTCACTAGATTTTTTAATTCTACATGATTTATACTCCAATAAAAGGCAACTTCGTGGAAGATTTGTTATGTAGAAGGTAAAATGCTAAGTTAGAATGTAATTTTTCTGATGTGTGGCAGTTGATGTAGGTCCTACTAGATATGCACATTGAATGTGAAGACCTAGGTGGTGTTGTGTTTTTCTTTTTCATTTCCATGATTCTTTATCTGGTAGAGTTAGTCAAAGAAGATCAAACGTCTTATGAAAAACTCCTAGTTGTGAGTTCAAAACTCAATGGTGTAGAGAGCATTGAGAGCTGGAAACATGATGAGATTTAAGTTTTGTGGTTCAATGATTTGATGTTAGTACCTATGAATTGTTAGGTGAAAATTATTCATGATTACCACCATTAGATAGGGGTTGTTCATCCTATAATACAATATATGTATATAGTGTTGAAGGAGTAGTTTTGGTAGAGAGGAATGAAAAGGAATGTGGTTGAGTTCGTTTCAATGTGCTTAACTTGTCAAATATTTAATGAATATCATAAAATACCATAAGTAATGTTTCGTTACTTACATATCCTAGAGTGTAAATGGGAGAAAATAGATATGGAATTTTTTATATTATTCCCATGAATGGTTTTGATACAAGATTTAAAATGGGTGATAATGGATTGACTCACAAAGTTAGACATTTTCATCCTTATTCGTGAAACTCATATGTTGGAGGAACTATAAAAAAATTATCTATGATGTGTATAAGAAACATTGAATACATATTTCAATCGTGTTAGAAAGCGATCTGAGGTTCACATCCTGTGTATGTAAATCATTACAGAAATCCCTTAGGACTCAGTTGACTATCATTACACTATATCACCCTTAGACAGATGTAAAATATAAGAGGTCAATACAGATATTGAAAGACATGTTTCCTAATTTTGTATTGAACTCTTCTTTCTCATGGGAATATCATATACCCATAGGTTATTTCTCATATAATGAAAACTATAATGACTCAATAAAAATGGCTCCATTTGATGCATTATATGGGCATCCTTTTCATACTCCACTATGTTGGGTGGAAACATGAAAGAACTCACTAGTCTTGATGAACATTTTCCAAGAAAAAATGGAGAATATTTAGCTGAACATAATGTGGATGGTGACAGCTTAGATTAATCAAAAATCATTTGCAGATCATCACTGAAGTACGTTGTCATTCATGATGAGTGATCATGTATTCTTGAGGACATATCTAATGTATATACATCATCATTTTGAGAAGAAGGTAAAGTTACTAGCTCGATAAATATGACCTTTTGAGATACTTGAAGGATTTTAAGAGCTTATTTATTTCAGGTAATTGCCATCATATTTTAGTTTGGTTCATAATGTGTTCCACTTATCTATGATGAAAAAGTATTAGCCATATCTTAACCCTGTGATCAGATGGGATCTTGTCAACATAAACCCAGATTCTTCATTAGTACATATCCCAATGAATAATGTCAATATAAAAGATAATGTATTCCATGGAAAAATAATTGTTCTTGTGTTGGTTTTGTGAAAAAATGATCAGATTCAGGAATGGACATCGAAATGTGAGAAGGAAAGGAATGTGTAGTGGCCAGAACTCTATGAGGGAAAGGATTTATTTCAACTATTTGGGGAAGGGAAGACCAATGGTGGGAAAAATTTAGTAACCATAGTATTTGGTATGTATCCATTTCATTATTTTTTTCATGTATATAATTAATAAGGGTGAATGTTGGGAGAGTGTTTAAAATATTCATGTTGTTTCTGGTGCTAAAAGAGATTTTCATGGGATGTGCACAAAATTCCAAAACCGTATAGAAATCCTAGGAAAACCCAAGGAAAGTTTCATATGTTGGATAGTAGCTTTGACATATTGGGTGTGCAGTTATGTAGGTCATACACGGAGTCTATGTAATGTATTTGGAGGGAGTTATCTAAAACAAAGTTACCACAATATTTTCCTAACTGTGTGACTAAACCATGCACATAGTTAATGTGTGGTCTTAAAAATGGGTATCTCACACGTTTTTTCTCTAACTCCATAACTTTTGTTCTAATGCATCCTTTACTGATTTTTCATCTATATTTATGGTTGGATAACCTCTCCTATGAAATTTTAATGAATCCAAATCCTTTCATTGGTGTTTAGATACTGATTTCTTGAAGTATGTCATCGTTTTTCACCATTCCTATCACGTTTCCATAGATATACGTCTCCTCCCCTCTCATCTTCACATAACTATGCCCATTATAGGTTAATATAAGATTGTGGTTTCCAAATAATTTTACATTTGGGTATTTTGTTGATAGGAAATTATATTTAAGCCCATTTTGTGTAATTCTTACCTGATATCTTAAGTGTTCTTTGTCAATTTTCAGTTTACTTCAAAATGGTAGAGGTATCTGGCTTCACGCACGACTCCTCTTGATTGAACATGTTGGAATGATTTCAAATATAATATCATGTGTTGAATTGATTGTAAATTTCTGGTTTAGTAATTGTTTGAAACCCAATTTAGTGAGTTTGAAAAATCTAGAAATCTAGAAAATTGGGTATTCTTGAAAATGTCCATTTATTGCTGGTTTTAAAATGTATATTTAAAAATTTGTATTTTATATAGCTGTTGAACATGGATGTGATTAAATTGTTTTCATTAAATGAAATGTTTTTATTTAAATGAAATGGATTGTTTACATTGGATTGCTTAATGATTTTCAATAAAAGAATATGTTTATTGAATCGATTGAACATGATTTGAATTGGCCTCCATTTGGAATGGGTTTGTGGTGTGTGTTCATATGAATTTGGATGGATAAGGGTGTGAATGAATCCCATCAAAAGGTTGGTATGGATATGTTCTTTATGTACTCTTGTCAAAGTGGTCCACTATGTGAATGTCTAGGGGATGGATTACTCACTGCTCACAAGTATAGGGAGTTTCAGGTTATGTGCATTGTTGGGTGTGTGGTTAAGTAAAATGGAATGAATATAAAAAATTGATATTGATAAATTATTTTAAAATTTTTCTTGGTTGTTTTTTTGAAATATGAATTTTTGGAATATTGGGTTAAATATCTCTTGTTTTCCTTTGGTTAGAAATTGTTTTGGAACATGTTTATATTATGTTATAAACAGTATTGAAAACTTATTTTGTATAAATGGTTTTATATAATTATTTATAACATTTATATCATAGTGGTGTGATAAGGGAAGTAATTGGTGAAAACCAACTATGTTTGATACTCACCCTTGCTTTGGAAATTTAGTGCCCTTACAGATGTTATCTTCTGCGACATGGGAAAAGGTAAAGTATCACATGTATTTAGAACCACCTCCAAGTACATGGGCAATTTGGTGATGTTGGAGAATGGATCTATAGAACATGGAATTTTTTGATCTTCTTGGATTCCTTAGTTTTTCTTCCATTATTTACCTTCTTTTTAGTTTGGCTTCCACTGTAGCATACTTTCATGTGGTCTTGTTATAATGATGATAATTGAGTTTTCTTGTTTTTATAATGCATCACATAGTGGTTGTTTGGTTATTATTGTTTGGTTAATGGATCATTTCTCATTAGTTAAATCATCCCCCACTTTCATTTGAAACCCTTAAGCATTAATTTCTAGCCTTTGTAATCTTGAGGATGTTGCTTAAGGTCTTGTAATGATTTGTGGTATTCTAAAATCAATTGTAATGGGAGGGTCATTACATAATTTCTTTCTTTAAAATAGTACACCATAACCTTTGGTCCTACCATATAGTTTCATTCCCCGAGATGGATTCTTCTCTAGCTCTATGGGGTTGTTTCAATATTTCTCCACACATCATGTCTTTATCAATAAATCAAATATTTTAAACAAGTCACCTTGCGCCACCATCCACTTATATTGCCAAAAAATCACTTTAGTCGGTTGTTCAAAATATTTTCAATCTTATACTAATATTACAATTTTATTTTATATAATATTACCCAAATACATAGGGGTTTAACAATCTCCCCCTTTGGATGTGACATGCTATATGATTCCATGACATAGTTGTCCCCATTCTTCGCTTAAGCATGGTTTAGCTTCTTCTACATTGTTGTAGAAAGTGAGCAGAAAAAAAATTTATGATGTGGAATAATTAATTAAATAATATTCTCTTATAGTTGACTAGATCCAAAAAAAACTCACAAATTAAACTTCCTTATAACATAACAATGATCGTTACATGATCATATTATACTTCTATAACACACTAAACTAGATATATCATAATATATTAATACTATATAATTATCCACAATAGTGTTTAATATATATATATTTATTCATGGAATAGAAATTACCTTCAATATATTTCTACATGTTTCTATAGTGTTAATGTAACCTCTGAGTATGATATCACCACAGACCATTCTACATAGAATAGAATCCCATGAAACTCTAACATATTAAAATACAATTACATTATGAAAAAATGATTGGTGTTAGCTTCTTTCCTATTTTAAGTACTCTATCATTACACAACACATGATATTTGCCATTATATAGGTTCCCTTATGGTGATATGTCCTAGAATAATATCAATATTTACCTTGAAAATAGTCATGGGATTGTCATTAAGGTTATGTGAAGACCCACTCATATGAACCTAATGGGGTATCCCACTTCACTGTGTGTGAAACCCATCAAGTCTATATGGATTTATAATATTATATTATATATTGTATTTGGTAATTTAATTTTTTATTAATTTTGGGTCCATAGATTTATAATTTTGTGGACGTTTTGGGTATGGAAAGTATTTCCAGAATAGTAGGAGTTAGTTTATGAAAAATATGAATTTTTGTTTACTATTAGGTAATTTACATCTAAAATGGTTTATTAAACTATATAATACCTATAGAGAATACCATGTATGGAGTGTTGGGTGCCCATTATGGGACACATGTGTATTATAATTCATGTTAAATAATATATGTTAATGGTAAATCATATAGGTTAATGGTTTGAGTTTTACTAAAAATACTGGTTAATAAAAATTATACTTTCCAACAATTTATTTTCTTGGAATTAAAAATATTTCTCTCACCTTCTCATATGTCACCACATCTATGTCCCCCCACATGTGTGCCTCCCACCTTCGATACCCCACTTCATTCATGATCTCATTATTGATTCTTCATGATCCAATGATAAATCTCTAAGGTAGCGTATATTATTCTCTTATTCCCCCCTTTAATCAGGGTTTATACCTTCCACATAATGATTCACCTTTTTGAACAAACTATATGAATTATTTCAGTTCTAATTTGGCACAGTATTTTGATGATTGGTCATGTAATGTCTTCTTATATTCTTGTTCATCTGGTCTGTAATTTTCGTGACTATTAACCATCAATTCCACATAGGTTATCCCCATCTCCTAACATTTAATTATTGAACTATTTATCTAATGGGTTTCAAATTTATGTTTTAATGATTTAATGGTACAATTAATAATGTTTATTTAATTTTTAGAGAGAAAATGGTGGTTCATCTTTGTTTTTCTTTAATTTGAATGGATATCCAATTTTAAAGGACTGTTAAAATCTGATTTTAGGTTATCATTCAACAAAATTTCTTATGATATTTCGAGAATGACCTTATAAATAATATTTTTTATTTATAAATTTTTGTATTTTTTTACATGTTGATTATTTATGATATATTTCTTCTCAAATAAATTACAATACCTTTAATATATTGTGATACATAAAACACTGATTTTTAATTATTGAAAGTGCACATTATATGTTAATAAAACATTACTATAATGAAAATTTTAATATTTAATGGAAGTAACGTTATAATTATATGATTTTAATATCTATTTTGAATTCACTTGGTCAAAATAAACCTATAATTAATTTTTTAATTTTCCCTTAGAATAAGCTTTTATGAATAATAAAAAATGTATTATTTTAAAATTACTGATTTTATTTAAAAAAATGTATTAAAATATTTACGATTAAGTATTTATCAATTATGAATTATATAGAAATAAATATATGCACATTTGGATTAAAAAAGATATATTACTTCAGAAAACTAGTTTTTTTTTCAAAAAGAAATCATTGTTTAAAAATGCATAATGTCTGTTATTTTTAATTAATTTATTGACAATAAATTATGAACTAATTTAATTATATTTATATTATATATATATATATATTAATTTAAATACATATACTTTTTATTAATTGTCATATAGATAATACAAGATCATCTTATGCTTGAAAAATAAAAATCAGAAAAATCCATTTTTTGACACGTTTTACAGGATTGTCATAAATTAAATTTGGCCACTTATATGATTTTTATTAGGTAAAATGGATTCCATATTTTTAATTAGAATAATTAATATTATATAAATATCTTACCATATATTTTCTTCATATTTAATGTTAAAAATAGTAAAAATAATTTACCATAGTTAAGGTTAAACTGAGTTTACAACGGAGTTAAATTAATAAGGTAAGGGTTAAAATGAAATAAACACATTCATAATTTCATTGTTATGATCATATTTATACATTATATCATCTAAGGTTTGATATTGATGTAGTTTAGAGCTATAGATCATATGAAAGTATTTATGTATTAATTATACTATTTAAAAATTCGAATTGTGCCCTCCTCATCAATTATAAAAGGGAATTCCCTCACCTCACTTCTTCACACATATAATAAAATTTTACTTAGTAAAACTAAAAAAACCATAACAAACATACTTATAAAAATTATTTTTATTCCAAAAATACTAACCCCTATGTCCTTGAGAGGAGATCTAAACGTGGTTTCCCTAAGAGAAGGTAATTGTCTGAACAAAGCTAATTATTTTTATTTCTTATTTTAAAAATTAAATTATTCCTTAAATATTAAAATATAAGCAAAAAGTATCTAAAATATAAATTTTATTATTATGTTTATGTAATTATATTTATCCAAATACTTTTCCATCAAATGGGAAACAAATCCATCACATGTGTCTTCGACAGACTACATCCTCACCAACAGATGTAATTTTTTTTCTATCACTTACTCGCATTCATAGTTACAAAATAATAAATAATGAATATATATGATAAACATGAAATGATATTAATTTGATAAAATTAATATATAATACACTTACTTAACCTTTCACCCATTTATGGAATGATAAAGTCGCTCATGAAAACATACGACCAGCTATCTATACGAAGCGATGAGAGTCATTTTCTATGTTGAAAATTAATTAATGGTTATAAAAGTGTATTTAATGGTTAAATATTATATTTTTATTGTTAATATAATTCTATAGATGATGTACATATATTATGTACACAATAAGAATAACATTCATGAATGAAAAATGCTTGAGAAAATAATGCAATTAACACCCGAAACAATAGTAATAATAAAATATTATCAATGAAAAAAGCTATAATATTTCATAAGAGGATAACATTTGATGTTATAAATATTAATATTATTCTATTATCAGTAAAAAATATTCATAAATCCATTATATATTATTTTAATTCATGATCAAATAAATTAAAGTGTGAGCTAATTGATTTCATCGCAATTTCTACATCATTGAGACATATTAATTATTATAAAACAATTCATTTTTATGTAATGTATATAATGACCATTTGATTTATTTCATTTAAAAACCAATTTATTAATTATGATTAATTTTTCAAGTCATGTCTCTTCTTCTATGCGAACTCATTTAAAATTTTATCAATGTTGAAAAATCAATTTTGAAATCTCACATTATTTTGTGATTACAATTAATCTTGTTTACAGAATCTTATCATTAATCCGTCAATATATTTAATATATTTATTAACCATTTTATATTTACGGTGAATCTATATTTTATTCCCTCTTAAATTTTCTTACGTATTTTAACAAATAAATGAAAGTTTTTAAATAAATTTTTTTTAATTTCACTTTAGAATAGATATATTTTAATTTAATGTCAATTTTTGAAACAATTGTGTTAAAAAAGACTATTTATTTAGTCAAATCATTTAATAAAATAATTTAGTGTAATCTTTTATTTTTTTAAAAGGTTATGAATGAATGTTTTTTTACTAATTTTTAAATGACATTTTCCACAAAAATTCAAAAGGAATGCCTTTCTAAATTAAACGATCATAATAGAATTCCCTACCATAAGAACATTTTTACAAAATGATTATTATTTTCACATTTTCAAAGGTTTTATAAAGATTTTTTTTTAATTTTAATTTTTAAATTTCATTCTCTTTATTCTTCATGATTTTATGATTATATTGAAAAAACATATATTCCTCATGAATCATTAGTCACCTCTCATATCTTGATTAATTTTTTATTGTCAGCTTCCTCTTGAGATAAATAATTTATAATGAAAAATATTCAAATGATAATAAATTTCTCCTAAATATACATATTATTTATATCATGGATGTTATTGTCAATAAAACCATATAATATTTATGCATATGGTTTTTTCATTAAATTTTATTTGATTAGTTGGTAAATTATTGATAAATTTGTATTCATTAATCAATAAAAATATTTATTGATAAGGAATATTTTTCATGACTGAAATTAATTATTTTATATATGAGGAATTATTTAAAAATGCAGTTATCAGTGCTACTTAGACTTATATATCCCCATGATGCATCATTATGTCATGTGAGACAAATCAGTTGAACACATTAAATGGGTTTTAACACATGGTTTTAAAAATTATTGTAAAAATACTTGATGGAATAGATATCATGATGTTGAAGATATTTTGTCTAATAATATTGATTTCATTAATTTATAATTATGTTATTATGATCTATTAGTTTTTATTGATATTGTACATGGAATAAATTTTTTCTCAAGTTATTAAATGGAATTTATTTAAAGATATTTAACTTACCATTTTAAATATGCCTTATATAGTTATGATAGTCAAGTTATAGATTAAATGGAATGTGTGTTTATTTATTTATCATTATTTATTGAGTATTAATTATTGATTAATGATATTTAATTTTTTATGTAACCCTTAGTGAGCATATGATCTCACCCATATTTTCCACTTTCCACATGACATGGAGAGGAATTATCTGATTGAGTTGAAGGATGCTGAATTTGTTCCCTTAAAATTATTTATATTTTATCCCTAATTTTAAATGTATATCATTATTGAATCTAGATATAAAAGGCTACTAATCTGACCATTCCTTTGGGATCTGATCCCTTGTATCTAAGACATTATAATAATGTAGAAAATAACTCTTGTTTACTAGAGTCAGGGTTTTTATAGTTGGTATCAAAGGATTTTTAGTACAACCTTGGGAACTAGATGAAGGGAAAAAGGATTAAGAAATGTAACCTTATACTGTGATTTTCTGATATGAATGGAAGATCATCCGAAAATTTTAATAAGGTTATGATTATGTGTTACATCTATGAACTACTTCTCTATGTAGATAATACATGTAAATGTGGTTTAAATCATATGTATCTTGGGGTAATAACCTAGAAAATAGTTGTTCGAGTGTATATTGTCCATTATTCTAGTCTACAATGATTGGTCCCTTACTAAAAACATGGTTTGACAATCCAGATCGATATTCTTAAGAAGTTTCAAATTTTCTATTAAATCCCTAAGTAAGGATTATAAAAATTATGTCCCCAATAAAGAAAGTTAATGATTATAATGTTAACAGTGCACAAATTATCAATTTATATTATGTATTAAAGAATATTTATAATTATAAATTATTATTTAAAACTAGCAATTTATGAGCTAATATGTTATATTCCATTGTTTATAAATAGATCCCTAAACAAAAAATGGGTAATAGTACTCACTACTAATTGAGAGATTTACCTATTGAGAATTCCAATAATGTTGGTTTAAGAACTAATTAGATAATGGCTATATTTGGGAAGTTTTATAATGTTATGAAAAATAACATTTCCTGAATGGAGAAACCTATTGTTCAACAAAGTCATTCTCCTAATTTGGACCACTTAATATGACAGAATCCCCCATAATTTAGTGGGACTACTAATATAGTTGTATATAATAAATGGATCAAGTCCCTGGAGAAGATATTTTAGACATATGATGTGATGAAAGGGAAAAGGATACATTTTTGGGGAATTGTAACAGAGGATATTTTGATCCATGGTATTCATTTATCTGGAATAATAGAGTGGAAGAGGAAATAGAATGCATGGAATGTAATTTCCTTAGAAAAAAATCATTTATAAATATATCCTTTGTGATCAATGATATTAAATGAAGGTAAATTTTTATATATTAATAAAAAATAAAGAATAATGGTTTGAGGATTATGAATTTACCAAAATAAGACAATATAGGTATGCTACTGATTACATATGAAATATAGAATGAAAGAATGATAATTTCATAAAAGGCCTTAACCCAAGTCTCAATAGTGAACTATTATCTCAAAAAAATTCATCATATGATGAAATATTTTAATGTGACATCAAAATAGAGAATGAATTCTCAAGATTAAATATATTCGACGGAAATAAAGAGAATAAGAGGTTATCTAAAAACCAATATAAAATGAATGTATAAAATTATAATTACACAACGAATAAATTTCTAATATGAAAAAAAAAATTAAAAAAATACCATAAAAAATTCATTAAGGGAATGAGAGTTTGTTACATGTTTAGTGATAAGGTCTATATATCTCATGAATCCAAGAGGAAGAAACAGATAAATTATTTCCAACATTATATCTATAAAAATTGGGGCATTATTCACAACAATTCCCCAAGTGTATAGAGATCATACCATAGAAGAATATAAGGGTAGAAGTCCAAATTATGAAATCATTATATCTGAGGTTGAAGTACCCTATGATGTGGTGCAATGTACTTTTATCATAACCTAAAATTTATCCAATTCCTTTTTATTTTTAGGGTATTCACAATCTTTTATATCTTCCATTTTTTCAAATCAAAATATATATTTCCCTTGTATCTTAATAAGGGAGTTGTATGTCAAAAATCCTAGTTGATGTCTCGCTACAATAAAGATGTGGAAGGAAGTCACTATCATGACTCATAAAAATTCATTAATTATGGACATTATTATCATTACTATGGTTAAATTTTATAGAATATTTTGTATGGAATGACTTTAAAAATATAAATAGAAATTTCATTGTAAGGAAAAAAATATTATTATTTATGATAATGATATATAATTCATTATCTTTAGTGCATATACTTCATCATTTGAGTTGTTTCTATATCCACCAAGGATAGCTCTTCTGAATTATATTCTTGTGTAAGAAGTGTAAAAAAAATCTAAATATATAAAATGTAAACATTAAATTTATGATATAATTATAGTTCCAGAATACATTGATGTGATTCCTGAGGAATTACATGGACATCCAGTATAGTGTATGTCAAAAAATTTCCATTGAAATGATATATTATAAAAGACAAATATCAATGTGTCCATATATAATGGACTCTGTATAATTAGTTTAGCTGATTAAATAAATAGAGCAGTTTTGTGATAAGGATTTATTAACCCTCCTGTTTCACCATGTGGAGCCCACGTTTCCCTTCTTATGAAGAAAGATGGGTCCATGTGGTTGTGTACTGGTTATATGAAATCAATGCTATTATGATAATGGAAAAGTATCATTTTCATCTTATTGAGGACATATTAACTCAAAATCATGGTTTTCCATATTTTCTAATTATTTAAATTAGTTTTTTGTATCATCAATTGAGACTTAAGAAGTAATAAAATTTAAATATAGCATTCATAATGATCTATGGAAATTATGATTTTATAGCAGTTCTTTTAGAATTAAATAATAAACAATATATTTTTGTGGATAACATGATTATAGTATTCAAAGAATGTATTGATGATTTTATTTTTATCAATTTATGATATATTCATGTATTATAAATTCTATGAGGACTATTAGAATCATAGATAAATTATTCTTCAGACTCATAGTAGAAATGTTTAACATGGGAAATTTAGTAATTGTGATTTTTGGCATCATGAAGATTCTTTCGTTGTTCATATTATCTCCACGTATAGAATCTGTGTTAGTCCTATGTTTTTTTATTAAGTTATAAAATGAAAAAGTCCAATGAAAATAACCAAGTTATGTATTTTTATTTATTTTAAATCCTAATATTTAAGATTCATTCATAAATGTTTCTGATTGGATAACCCAATAAATAACTTTCACATAAAGGGGTTATGTTCATATGGACATCAGAATCTGACAAATGATTGGATTAATTGAATATAATATGGGTAAATTATCAAATTTTCACTTTACCATCAAGAAGTGATGGTTTTGTGATATATATTTTTTTCATCATAGAAATTAATGGGTTATTTCCCTATTTAAAATGATAAATTTTTTTCAAATAAATCATTGTAGTTGAACATTCATGAAAACAAATATCCAACCCATGATCTTGAGTATGAAATTGTAGTGTTTTATTTGAAGATATAAAATAATTATTTCTATATTAAAATATATATGATTTAAATATAAAATAATCAACTAAAATAAATATTCTCAGAAAAATAGATCAATAAGCAATATGATTGTTGAGTTTGATACCACATGGGGAGGAAAAATAAGGTTGTAGATACAGTAAGGAAAAAAATCATGTAGTTATAAACCAAATGAGGATTGAGAGAGATCATATGTTTATTGATCTAGCTAATATGGATATGGGAATTATTTTTGAAGGTGTGCCATAACCCAATTTTCAAATGTTTTTTATCAATATTTATTATAAATTATAAAAATTCTTTAATTTGTTGAAGATAATTTTATGATGAATTTTAAAGATGTAAATGATGGAATGTCGGAACACTTCATTTGTAAAGATGGAGTTCTCAAATTTGGAAATAGATTGTCTTTTTAGACTATACCTAAGCTAAAATGGTAATTTTTGGCTGATTTGCATAACATTAATTTCTTTATACAAATCAGTAACAAGATTATGTATAGGAAATTAACGGAACATTTTTGGTTGGATAACATGAAATGAAAAATTACTAATTATGTTTCTATATGTTTGGTTTCTACATATGTAAAGGATCAGAGACAACATCCAACAGGAGTAATGAAACCAATTTATATTCTTATGTGTAAATGAGATTCCATTACCATGTTTTCTTCATATGACTACCAAATAATCCTAGAATGAATGATGAAATATTGGTTATTGTTGATCACCTATGAAAATCGTCAAATTTCATGAATGTAATAGAATATTTTCCACTTGATCCCCTTATAAGGATCCATATTAAATAAATTTTTATAAATTGTGGTACACCAATTTGGATCGTGTCTATTCATGATCCCCATTTTAATTAAAAAACTCTAGAAGAGTCTTACGAAAGCTATTGATTCTAAGCTTCATTTGAGCAATGTCGACCATACTCAAACTAATGGGAATTCAAAAAGGACTATTTCAATAATAAAAGAAGCATTACGTCCATTCTCACATGACTTTCATGTTATATGAGATCAGTGTTTATCTAGTCGGGTTATTAATATAACAATAGTTTTTATTCGAGTATTATAATGGTTCCACAAAAAGAGTTATATGTAAATATTTGTCGTACCCTATATTATTTTGATAAATTCCGTGAGAGTAAAATTTTAGGCTCATAAAACATTGAAGATAATGCATCAAAGTAAAAAAAAATATTCATGCTCATATTAAAGAAGATCAATGATAGAAAATGTCTTGTACTAAAAATAAGAGGAAGGATTTGGAATTTCAATTAGGAGATCATGTTTTCCTAAATGTAACTTCATAGAGGGGTGTCATATGTTTAAATAATAAACTAAAAATTATCTTTAGGTATATTAGACCATTTGAAATTCTAGAATGGATTGGAGTGGTGGATTATCATTTTGAAATACCTCTAAGACTATCTAAATACATGATTTGTTCCATATAACATTGATAATGATGTAAATTCTTGCCCCATACCATTTTCATTCCTTTAAAGATATATAATTAGAATGTGATATATCTTACTATAAAGATGTTATCTAGATTACTGATACTCTATAGAAATTATTGAGGAATCAGATAAATCGATTGGTAATGGTGCTTTGAAGAAATCATAAAATATAAAAATAAATAAGGGAATTTGAGGATTTTATGAAGAAGAGATACCCTCATTTTATAGATGGTAATATCCATGAAATTTTGAGTATGAAATTTTTGTATGAGGGATTAATTTAACACACCAGACATTAAGATGTATTTCATTTTAAAAAAAATCAATATCTTCTATTCCTTCAGATACATGAATCCATAAGCCATGATTATAGTATAAAATAATTATATTATAATTATGATATTTTAAAATTACAATTTTAATATTTAATGGAAATAAAGACTAATTTAATAGTATAAATATCAATTTTTAACTTACTTGTAAAAAAATATTCCTAGAATGAAAATTTTCAATCTTCCAATTAAATAATCATTTATGAATAATCAAAAATGTCATATTTAAAATAAATTCATTTTGTCTATAGTAATGTATTATAATATATTTATATAAAAAATTATTAATAAATAATTTTATGTACATAATAATAAGATCATTTATTGGTCAAAAAACATATTTTTCAAAAAGAAAGGTTTTTTTCTTCAAAAAGGTTTTTTCCCTAAAATAGAATAACAATTTTCTTATTTTAAATAATTCAAATGAAAATAATTGAATATTAATTATAATTAAATTTAATTATTATTTATCTAATTATAATAATTTTAATCCGTATAATTATTATTACTATTCATATAGATAATATAGTAACCTCTTATGCTTGAAAAATGCATTTCGTAATAAATTGGTTTTCAACATGTTATCCACGTTTAACCTTAAATTGAAATTTTCAAATTCAATAAATTCAATTGGGTAAAATGGATTCCATATATTGAATAACAATAATTATTTCTATAAAATAATTTCAAAATAATTTTTATTCACATTTACTAGTTAAAATAGAAACAAATAATTATTGAGGCTAAGGATAAAATTGGTTTTGGGGGATTAAACAAAGAATATGAGGGTTAAAATGAACTGAAATTTTTTTACAATATATTTTATATTCATATTTAGACCTTATAACATCTAAGGTTTGATAATTATTCATTTTTTAAACTTTTATCATAGTAATGTAGTTGGTATATTATATTATTTTATGAAAATTTAAACTGTATCGTCCTCCTCAATTATAAAAGGGAACTACACACCCTCATCTCATCAGAACTCTTGTGAAATTTGGGTTGACAGAATTCTACCAAAATCTATACCAAAATTCTTAATACACATTTTATAAGTTCTTTTATTAAAAAAATCAACCATAGTGTTCTCAAGAAGAGACCCAAAGGTGGATTCTCTAAGAAAAGGTAGTCATCTTAATGAAGATATTCATTTTTATATCTTCGATTGTAACCATTAATTTTTCATTAAAACATAAAATATAATAAAAATATTATCTATAAAACATTTATATGTTTTTATGTTATACTATAAAATTTATCCATGTCACGACCCGTCTCCCGGGGCCCGTGCCGTGACTACCACAAGGTGCCTTCCATAGGCCAAAGGCTGGCATCTAGCACCAAAGGTGTAAAATCCCTAAATTGGGAAGGAATTTAATTTATAAACAGTAAACACACACAATCAGAGTTTTAATTGGAAGAAAACACTACCTAAAAACCATATACAAAAGGGTGATGAAAATTAAAGGGGCTGGAAATACAAGTCCAACTACAAAGTACACGTACAAGTGAAAGGGTTTAAACAACTGAATGATAAAGAGCAGCTCCTGGAACTTCCACCATGGATCCTATATGAAGGGTAGGTATAGATATCCTCCTCATTACTCCTCTTCTATCAGTCTCATCTGGGTACCGACTCATCGTGTGGTCCACCCTCAGGTACCGTCCAGCCCTCATACAGTCAGTCTCAGTCAATGCTGTCTGTCGTCTACATCCAGCACAACAAGGTGCGGGCATAGCCCATGTAGGGGTGAGTATAACTATACTCGGTATGGACCCCAAGACCCTCATGTTCACACCCAATCCAACAATGCTAAACCACAGAGTATGAAATCAACGGATAGCCATTTATTAGGAATATTCCCATACATATACCAATGTTATCAAATAACTCATCTTAATCATTAGGAAAACATAGAAGCCATTGACTCAGTTCTGACAGATATACAACTTTTTTAGAGAGATGGAGATGATCAGATCTACCCACTTAATCATCAATATTGTCGGACCCACAAAGGATCCAAGACTAGCAGTTAGAACTGTCGAACCCACATAGGATCCAGGTACAGTAGTCAGAGCTGTCGAACCAACACATGATCCAAGACGAGCTATTCTTTCGAACCAACAATGATGCTGGAACAGAAGTTATAACTTTTAGATGAACACATGATCCATGAATAGTTATCAGAACTGTCGGACCAACACATGATCCAAGAGCAGTTAACAGTGCACACCCAGCAACAGGGTATCCACAAAGCACACTTGATTCCGGGAGGGTCTGATCCTTAAGACATGTTTTGATACATCAACTTCCATGAATTCCCAAGTTAAAATATCCAATAGATCCATCTATCCATAATAAACTCAATGAGACATATTGTGTGTCAATCGGACGCCCGATCTGAGAGTTATTGGCATTTCCATTCTGAGGGCCCGGTTGGATTTAGGTTCAATCCAACCCGACCATACCCAAATTCTGTCCAAAACTCAAATGGGGTATACCAGAAGAACCTCCTTGCTCCATGATTTTTTATTCCCAAGACATTTTGTCAATTGGACACGCGTAGCCCATGTTATGGGCGAAAAGGTGAAATCGGGTCAAATGGGTCTGGGTCCGGTCCGGGCCAGGGGGCATCCCGGCCCAAACTGGGTCTGGCCCACGCTATGTCTGGCACATGCTCAGTCCATCCCGGCGGCCTGCAGGGGTCCACCCTAGCCTCGTAAAGGTGGGAGGCCATGCCACCTGATTCCCAAAGAGCTTAGCTATTCGGGCGAGTGGAACCGCCGCCAGGCTGGTGCTGGTGTGTCACGCGGGACCCAGCGGGGTCCCACTATTTCTGGCTGGTCGAGCAGCCATCTAAATCCTCACACGGATCTGGTTGCATCGTGCCTCTTTTGGCGACCTGGTGGCTTCGGCCACCGGACCTCTTTGTGGCTGCGCCCGAGCCGGCTGCTTCTGCACCACCGTTGTCCTGCTTCAATCCACCGCGTGGTGCCGGGTTCACCACGCCTTCTACGGCATCCCGACATCTTGGGTCACTGGCATCCTTTGCTACCAGCATTGTGTCAGATGGTGCTGCACCACCGCTGTAAATTATTCACGGGTCTTTCCTCCGGCGGCACAATTGTGCCACCGTCGCCCCGCAGTGACGTTTGTTGCTCTATCTGTCAATGAGTTTTATGAGGGTCACCGGACGAGTTCCAGTGGACCAATTCTTGTTCTATTAGAATATGCGCACTCCTTGGGACGTCGCCTTCGATCCTCATTTGTTGATGATGAGAAGTGATCATCCTGGACTCATGCCCCGTTGAGCATCATAATTCATAAAAAACACAGAGGGGTCGGGCTGTGTATGTTCGGCCCACGCCATCCGCGTTAGGGTGATAGCAAGAATCGTTGTTTTCTAATCCATGATAGAAATCATAGAACCCACAACAATATAACAAAGATCGAATCCTATACCTTTTGTTCTTCATTCATCATTCATTGATGGAGTTACAGGAAGAAGATGAATAGGATCATCATTCGTCGCGTCCGCCAAGCACTTCTAAACCCGAGTTACGTTAGCTTGTGGAATACGTTCCACATAGGTAGGCATCTGGGGAAGAAGTCGAAGAAGGTTCATCACCGGCATTCTTCATTGGCAGAATTCATTCTTCGTTCTTCGTTAGGAGGAGCGTACTTCGTTTGGAGAATTATAATTCTCCCAAGCTATCTTCTCAAAAGCTCTTCCAAGTATGAAATGTCAGGCCAAAATAATATTAGATTTCTTATTATTTTAGATGTTGGAAAAAATTCAAAATAAATGGAGAATTCAATTAAGAGGCTCCACTTAATTAATTCACGTGTGTTGGTATAAATTAATTTGGGGTGGTCCAGAGGCTCTCCCTCATTAATGAGGGAGAGTTGGGAGGTTATACCCTCCTCCCATTAATAGGGGTCGGGTGGTCCCCACACCTATTATTCAAATGGGAGGTCAAGGTATCGGGTGTTCCCCACACCGTAACCTCTCGCGGGAGGTTATGTTCTGGTGGGCCCTACCACCATAACCTCTCATGGGAGGTGAAGGAATGGTGGTCCCACCTTCAACTTCCAAGAGGAGGTTTCAACTACCAATGGATCCCACCTCCAAACACTTATATGGCGGTTGAAATAAAATAAAATGCATCTCACTTTAATTTGTTATTATTTTAAGAAATCCCAAAAACTATCTTTTATTCTCGACCTTCTACATCGAGGAGAATGTGTTCTTAAGAGAATATCGGCACTGCGTGTAACATCCCATGACTTTATGAGATATATTACATTAAATTTCTTTGATGTCTTCTATTATACACTACATTAAGATTAGCTTGTACTATACGCAACACCGTATTAGGTTGCAGTATATGCCACACTATTCTTGGCTCGTGTTATCCATAATTTCATGTTCGTTTTGTGAAAATTATTCTACACAAAATTAAGTATAGATTTTCTTTAATGTATAAATGAAAAAGTTTTGATTATGTTATACGCAACACTAAACAGAGATTTTACTACACTCAACCCTGACTAGGCTTGCATTACACGCAATGAAGACCTTCTTCAATAGCGTGTGTAGTACGCAATACCAAGTTTCGTTAAATGAGAAATTATTATAATATTATTATGAACTATCCGTTATGAATAGTAATACCAATTTTTTGAATTTTTATAAATTTTATCATTTAAAATGGACTTCATTTTTAGATTTGGAATATCAAAATTTGCCTAGGGTGAATTTTTGGTATTTTTCTGAAAACTTTCAATTTTTGATGAATTGTGAAAACACTATGTTACAATTTAAAACCCGACTTTTTATTTAAATAATTAATTATTTTATTTAAATTTATTTTAGGTTAAAATTGATACATAATATCTATATATGTGCAATGTAATTCATTTAATTCATTTTATAATAATTATATATATATATATATATATATTATTGAAGTTTTCACCGTCTTTTACGCACCTCCTTGGAGAATTTGAAAATCTACATAAAAAATAATTCTACCGCTTCTGTGAGTGGAATTTCGAAAATCCAAGAGACCCGATTAATATCCCGGAGCAAAATTTTGTTCAATAAGATAAAAATAATATTCAGTGAATAGTAAATTTTACTTCTATTTACCATGGTTAAAAGTAAATAGGTTAATTAAGGGTAAACATTATATTATTATTACCCTAACACGTGTCCTAATTCTATTAGATATGTGTAATTCGACCAAAAACAACCTTAGGAATAAAATATTACCCTTCAGTTCCACTTATATTAAATTAGGACACTTATTATTATTTTATATAAAGAAGAGTTAAAATAGTTAAAATCAAAGTTTAATAACAAAAACATTTATAATATAGGGTTATACATAAGATAAATTCGACTATAAATATTTATTACAAAGATAAAAATATTTACTACATAATTGTATTTTATTTATAAATTTTAGACATTAAATAATTTAATATATTTATGACATAATGATGATCCAGTAATTACCTTATTAATAAAATATTAACATAATTGACTTTATAAATACACAAATAAATGTAATTTGAGATTTTTTATGAATTAAAATAATTTTATAGGTTAATATGACATGTTATTATTGATTCGATTAACTTTTTTTGAAGAAATCATGTTGTTATCATTTTTCCAAAAATCAATTACCAAATAGTGTCAAAATTGACATAAAATAGTTTTTAAAACAAATATTATATTATTAATTGTTATTATATTCCTGAAAATCTAAGATTCATCCAAAAGACTTAGATAAGGTAATCTATATTAATAATGAAGCACTTGGGGGTTTTTGGTCTGTTATAGTAAGTTTATTAACTATATAGTGTAGGAAAACAAGAAGACACGGTAAAAATTAAATTATTTAACTTTGATTTATATCTAAAATATAAGGTTAAAATAGTAACCTAAACTTGTCTAAAACCTATTAGATGAGAGGATTTCGACCCATACCAACTTTAGCTTCGAAATAAATCAATTTGGAGCTATTATAAACCTAATATGACTTTATTATAAAATAATATTTTATGTTTTTTCAAAGGTGCCCCTCTCCTCCCTTATAAAAACGGAACCCCATCCCTCTTCTCTTCACAAAATTTATATCCTCGAAACGTGGACAACCCCTACCCATTTCTCTTATCCACTTCCCTAGAAACATTCTGGAGGTTCTGGTATTCTCAAAATACCAACTCTACTTCCTTAAGAGGAATCTTAAAGGAGGTGCGTCGTAGAAGAGGTAATCTTTTCTTCCGATTCTCTCAAGTTTCTTTCTTCTTCTACTTATTCTTCTTTAGTTTTTTCACTCTAAATTTATAACATAATTATCACTAATATACTGATATATTATTATAAATATGAAACAACCCTATTTCACCTTTTATCCTTCTTATGGAAAATTAAATCACTGCTTGTGCGTACGTACGGAATACCGTCTCCACACCGTGGTGTAATCTGTTTTTGACCACCACCTTACTTGGATGGGTATAATGGTTAAAATAAATAACTACATATGATTATTGAAAAATGATATTGATTCTGAAATATTATAAATACACTTCAACACAATTCCAATATCATGTGAATGATACCATCCCTCGTGTGTACGTACGGACTACCGTCTCCACGAACGCGATGAGATTCATTTTCAATGATTAACAATTCAAGTATGATTATAAAGTATATATAATAAATAATCATGAATTATATTACATAATAATGATATTGTATTTATGTAGATATATGTTTCATTTACATAATTCCATTTAATTCAATAAGGAAATGAAAATAGCGTTCATGCGTACGGACGGCCTACCGTCTCCATGAACGGTGTATTTCATTCCATTTATCGATCTATCATATATATATTAATATACTGAATATATATTATATATAAATCATTTTTTACATTCTGGAATTATTGAAATCAGGATATAAGTAATAATATCAAGAACAACATTTCAAAACATGTACGATAAATGAAACAATTTTACCCAAAACGCTGCTTTAACATAGAATTTACAAAAGAACAGGTAATATAAAGTCATTAGTGAACCATATATTAAATCATAACAATAAATATGATTCTATAATAAGTCAATGAAATTATTTAAATCATTATACAAGAGGTTCGGATACATACGAAGCATATCATACCTAATTTAATAGATAATTATTCCAATCTCGTTCTTATCCGAGATTGGTTATTCGTAAGTATTTACTAGGGTTATGTTTATCATCTATGTCCATGTTTTCTAAAAATGATTTCATAAAAATTTTTCTATTCTTCCAAGTATGTTAAAAGTCTTTTTTTAAACTTTTTTGAATTTTACCTCATGGTATGTAAGGAATCTTTATTGTTTTTACCATAATAGGTACTTTTTGACTTTTCTGGAAAAAGTAAGAGAAGAATGTTTCTTTAAATTATATAGAATGAAATAATGTTTACGATTTCATAACTCCTTATTTAAATAATGCTTCCTCTACATTATTTCATGATTATTTTCAATTAAATCGTTTTATTTTAAAATTACATGGCATTTTGTGAAAGAAAATGATTTTGAAGAAGAAATGATATTTTCCTTAAGAATTCATTTCAAGTGTTTTTTCAAAACCATTTTCCATCTAAGATGAAATTATTTCATATGTGTATGTTTCAAGTATAATTTCTCTCTGATTTGCATGGTTTTACTTTTCTTATGATGAAATCCCATCCATTTGTTTTATATAGATTATTTTATGATGGGATTATGTTTATGAAACCCATTTTATTCTTTGGTTATGATTAATGATTTATGTTTATGTTGTGGAAAAAGTAAAAATGATTTCATTATGAGATGGGTGGGACCTATATCTCCATCAAATTCATTGGGTAAAGAATTATATCTCATGAGATAGACATGGTTGGAACGATAAGTTAATTCGGTTCAGTGAAACAGGACTGGAACGAGGAGTGAACTTGATTCAGAAATGGACTTTGTCCACTAAGATGGTCTTGGCAGCAATGCCTTGGCTTCTATGGAAATCATAACATGTGATTAATGGTTTCCACAATTACATGATATATTCCCATACTATTTTATCATGATTGATGATCAATTATGATCTATTCCTTGCATACTTCCATGTTTTATGTCATTGCTCAAGATTTTGATGTTTAAATGTAATGTTCATGTTTTGAAGTTAAAATGTATATGGTTTGTTTTATTTTCACCATTATTACCCTTACTGAGCATTTGAACTCACCCTTTATTATTTTTATTTTCCCCAAGATATAAAGAAAGGTTTTAGGTAAGAAAACAAAGGGGAAGATATTTATAGGAGATGTTAAAGATCATTCACCATGATTAGATGATTATGTTCCGAGTTTCCAAAGACACTAAACAATTAAGGTCCTTGTGTGTATATTTTTGTTATCTATTAAGTATTCTGAAAAAGTAATGTAATGTCTATGTATGATAGGTTTGGGGTCTCTATAGTTGGTATCAGAGCGAAGGTTTAGTTACCCTTTGGAAACTAGGATGCGAAATCTTTAGTGAAATCCCTAGAGATATTTCTAAGTTATGTCTATGGGTATCCCTAAGGATAAGTATATGTATAGTTTATAGTCCTATAATTAAGGTAACGATCTTAGAATTTAACCTAAGAGGTCATATATTGATGGTACACTCCCTTAATAATGTTTTTTCCCTAGAATGATTTTTTCCTCTCACACGATTTTTTTTTTGGGTTTTAAAAAATGGCTAGAAACAAGAAGATTCACGATAATGGAGGATATGATGGACAATGGAATGATATACTTCATGAGCAACCAAACGAAATGGGATTTGGAATTCCTAACATCCTTATTATGCCAAATCACCAATCTCATAATATGATCAATAATCTCAACTTTTGTATGTTTCCCGACTCACCTAATAAGAGAAATATAGAGATTCATGATGATAATAGAGGAAATAAAGTTCAATTTCCCTCATGTAAATCATGTGGGAAGAGGCATCAAGGAAAATGTTTCAAAGAAACTGAAAGATACTTTGGGAGTGGAAAACAAGGACACAAATCCACTAAGTTCAAAGGAAAAGGATTAGTTAACACCACATAGAAGGATAATGGTATTGCTACAACATCAACAATGATTAGATGTTTTAAATGTGTAATTTATGGGCATTATGCCAATAAATACCCTAAGGGAAAATCTCATGAAGAGAACCAGCATGGTCATATGGGTAGTATTTATGTGAATGATGATGAGGATATTACAAATAATATATGATATGAAATAACTGTTGATACTTGGTCAACGGTTTAAGAAGGTATTGGAATGATTTATGTTTATCAAGAGTTATGTTGTATATATAATGGTACTATGGAATAAAGACACATCTAAGGATTGTTACACTATTGTTTATCCTAATGTATTTGAATGTATATGTTGAATGGTACCGGTAACCATGAATGGGTAATTCATATATTTTAGGAAAGTAGATGATATGATCATAATTAAGGGATAAAGAGATAATGAGATGTTTTATAGTAGTGATGAGCTCATGGATGATATAAGGACAATGTGATATCATGGTTTGAGTATATAGAAATTTTGGGATTTTGGTATGTGGAAAGAGTTAACATTTGACAGCATTCATGGTTTCACTAGGGTACAATGGGTAATCATTTTTCAAGAGAATACATGATTAAGGTATTCACATGTTTGAAATGTGACCAAAAAGATATATCTTATATGGGGGTAAATGATGGTATTCACATTCTTGGTTAACACATTTTTAGTAATCATTTTCTTTAAACTATAAGATTGGACAGTTGTATTTTTGATAAGCTTAAAGGTTGGAATGGATTAAGTTGGAAATCATATAGAATCTTTTAAGTCTAGAACTTTTTTCAATACTATTTCTAGAATGTTATAATAGTGTTGTTTTATAAAAAGTACAACCCATAGGATGAGCAACAACTCATCATGTTGGAAAAGGATGTGGGAATAGAACCCACAACTGAAGTGCGACGAGCCTTTATCAAATACCACTGGCCTACAGGAAGTACCTGGTTAGTATAAACAAGTTTCATTATATTAATAGATTTGATATATGAATTATAAGTCCATTTTAGGAACCATATACGATTAATCTCACTATATATGGACTTATGTATATTTTATATCTTTTTTTAACCTTATGTTTGAGATAGATGGAATGACCTATCATTCTATCGCATGATCTTCTAACACTTCACGGAAGACAAATTCAACTTCTTTTATTTAAGAGATGAAGTGGAAACTGTTCAAGGCACAAATAATAGTGTGATTGTTCCAAAATCAAGGAAGTATTTCTTTTATTTAAAAAAATATTCAACATTTGGGAAATGATATTTAAAACCAAAAATGTGGTCCTTGTGGCATCATATATGATGAATCATATGGTACCTTAGATCATCACAATTTTATGGCTTTATGGCTGTTGTATTTATCATAGCCATGTTCTCTACAACTCTCCATCAGAACATGACAGTTAGACTTCTCTTCCACATCCATATTTTCACATATGATCTCCTATGTGGGAACACAAGTGATGAGTTACTTTGGGTATCTATTTTGTTTCTAACGTTTATTTTTAAAAGTAAGTTTTAGTATTCATTTTTATGATATGGGTTTCTATGATAGAATCTATCAAGTAATAAACCATTTATATCCCCGGCGAATTTCGAGGGTGAAATTCATTTTAAGAGGGGTAGAATGTAACACCCCGGGATTTTATGAGATATATTACTTTTAATTCCATTGATGTCTTATATTATACACTACACTAAGATTATCTTGTACTATATGTAAAATTGTATTAGTTTTCAGTATACGCAACACTATTCTTGGCTCGTGTTATACACAATTTCAAGTTCGTTTTGTGGAGATTATTTTACACAACATTAATTATAGATTTTGTTTAATGTATAAATGAAAAAAGATTTGATTATGTTATACGAAACACTAAACAGAGATTTCACTACTTGCAGACTTGACTTGGCTTGAATTACACGCAATCGTGACCTTCTTCGATATCGTGTGTAGTACGCAATACCAAGTGTCACTAAACGAGAAATTATTATAATATTATTATGAACTAGCCGTTATGAATAGTAATATACAATTTTTGAAAATTTATAAATCAAATCATTCAAAATGGACTTCATTTTTAGATTCGGAATATAGAAATTAGCCTAGGGTGAATTTTTGGTATTTTTCCGAAAACTTTCAATTTTTGATGAATAGTGAAAACACTAGGTTACTATTTAAAAAATGATTTTTATTTAAATATTTTTTTATTTTATTTAAATTTATTTTAGGTCAAAATTGATACATAATGCCTATATAAGTTCAATTTAATACATCTATGTCTTTTTATAATAATTTTAGATATATAAAAATATTTTTGATCTTTTACCGTCTTTTACCCACCTCCTAGGAGAATTTGAAAATCTACATAAAACATAATTTTACCGCTTCTGTGAGTGCAATTTCGAAAATCCAAGAAACACGATTATTATCAAGGAGTAAAATGTTGTTCAATAATATTAAAATTATTATTTTGTGAATAGTAACATTTTACTTTTATTTACAACCGTTAAAAGTTAATAGGGTAATTATGTGTAAAAATGATATTATTATTATTCTAACACATGTCCTAATTCTATTGGATAAGTGTAATTCAAACAAAAACAACTTTAGGAATAAAATATTACCCTTTAGGTCCACTTGTATTAGATTAGGGAACTTATTCTTATTTTATATAAAGAAGAGTTAAAATAGTTAAAATGGAAGTTTAATAACTAAAACATTTTTTATATAGGGTTATACATAATATAAATTCGACTATAAGTATTCATTAGAATGATATAATTATTTCCTACATTATGGTATTTTATTTATAATTTTTAGACATTAAATAATATAATTTATTTACGACACAATGAGGATACAATAATTACCTTATTAATGAAATATTAACATAATTGATGTTATAAATACCCAAATAAATTTAATTTGAGACTTTTTATGAATTACAGTAATTTTATAGGTTAATCTGACATGTTATTATTGATTCAATTAACTTTTCTGGAACTAATCATGTTGTTATGATTTTCACAAAAATCAATCACCAAATAGTGTCAAAATTGACATAAAATAGTTTAAAAAAATAATATATTATTAATTGTTATTATATTCCTAAATATATAAAGTTCGTCTAAATGACTTATATAAGGTTATATATATAAATAATGAACCACTTTTGGTTCTTATGACTTGTTATAGTATGTTTATTAACCATATAGTGTAAAAAACAAGAAGACATGGTAATAGTTAAATTATTTAACTTAGAGTTAATTCTAAAATATAATGTTAAAATAGTTAAATAAACTTGTCAGAACCATATTGGTTGATTATATTTAGACCCATCCCCACTTTATCTTCGAAATAAAATAAATTTGGAGCTATTATAAACCGAATATGACGTTATTATAAAATAATATTTTAAGTTTTTTCAAAGGTGCCCCTCTCCTCCCTTATAAAAAGGGCACCCCTTCCCACTTCTCTTCACACCTTTTTGGGCCTTGAATCTCGTCCAAACCATGCACATTTCCCTTCTACACTTCCCTATAAACATTCTGGAGGTTCTGGTCTTCTGAAAATACCAACTCTACTTCCTTAAGAGGAAGCTTAAAGGAGGTGCATCGAAGAAGAGGTAATCCTTTCTTCTGATTCTATCATGTTTGTTTCTTATTCTACTTATTATTATTTAGTTGTTTAACTATAAATTTATAACATCATTATAAATAATATACTGTTATATTATTATAAATATGAAACAACTCTATTTCACCTTCTATCCTTCCTACAGAAAACGAAATCACCGCGCATGCGTACTTACGGAATACTGTCTCCACGTTGTGGTGTAATTTGTTTTCGACCACCACCTTACATGGATGGGTATAATGGTGAAAATAAATTACTATATATGATTATTTTAAAGTGATATTGATTCTTAAATATTATACATACACTTCAATACAATTACACGATCATGGGAATGATATCATTGCTCGTGCGTACGTACGGACTATCGTCTCCACGAATGCGATAAGATTCATTTTCAATGATTTACAATTCAAGTATGATTATAATGTATATATAATAAATAATCATGAAATATATTACATAATAACTATACTGTATTTATTTAAATATATTTTTAATTTAATTAATTCCATTTAATTCAATAAGGAAACAAAAACAGCGATCAAGCGTACGCACGGCCTACCGTCTCCATAAACGGTGTATTTCATTCCATTTATCGATATATCATATATATATTTATATACTGAATATATATTATATATAAATCATTTTTTACATTTTGTATTTATTTAAATCAGTATAAAAGTAATAATATCAAGAACAACATGTCGAAACACGTACGATAAATGAAACAATTTTACCCAAAACGCTGCTTTAACATGAAATTTACAAAAAAACGGGTAATATAAAGTTATAAGTGAACCATAAATAATATCATACCAATAAATATGATTCATTAATAAGTCAATTACATTATTTAAATCATTATACATGAGGTTCGGATACGTACGAAGCATATTGGACAAAAGGTAGGGGATAATTATTTCAATCTCGTTCTTATCTGAGATTCTTTATTTGTAAGTATTTACTGGGGTTATTTTTATCATCTATGTCCATGTTTTCTAAAAAAATTCATAAAATTTTTTCATAAAATTTTTTCTATTCTTCCATGTATGTTCAAAGACTTTTTTACTCTTTTTTGACTTTTACCCCATGGTATGTAAGAAATCTTTCTTTTTTTTAACATACGAGGAACTTTTTGACTTTTCCGGAAAAAGTACAAGAAGAATGTTTTTTTAAATTATACGACATGAAAGGATTTTTATGGTTTCATAAAGCCTTATTTAAATAAAGCTTCCTCTACATGATTTCATGATTATTTTAAACTAAATCATTTTCTTTTAAAAATACATGGCATTTTTTGAAAGAAAATGATTTTGAAGAAGAATTGATATTTTACTCATGAATTCATTTCAAGTGTTTTATCAAGACCATTTTCCATCTATGATGTAATTATTTCATATGTGTATGTTTCAAGTATAATATCTCCATGATTTAAATAGTATCACTTTTCTTATGATGAAATTATATCCATTTGTTTTATATAGAAAATGTTATGATGGGATGATGTTTATGAAACCCATTTTATTATTTGGGTTATAATCAATGATTTATGGTTATGTTGTGAAACAGGTAAGAATGATTTTGTTATGAGATGGTTAGGACCTATATCTCCCTCCAATGCATTGGGTAAAGATTTATATCTCATGTGATAGACATTTCTGGAAAGGTAAGTTAATCTCTTTCAGTGATACTGGACTTGAACGAGGAGTGAACTCGATTCAGAAAGGGACTTTGTCCACTAAGATGGTATTGGCAGTAATGCCTTGGCTACTATATAAATCATAACATATACTTAGTGGTTTCCAAAATAACATGATTTAATCCCATGCTATTTTATCATTATTGATGATCCATTATGATCTATTCCTTACGTACTTCCATGTTTTTGTCATTGCTCAAGATTTTTATGTTTAAATATTATGTTCATGTTTTGATGTACAAATGTATATGGTTTGTTTTATTTTCTCTATTCTTACCCATACTAAGCATTTGATCCCACCATTTATATTTTTTCTTTTCCCCATGATATGAACAATGGTTTTAGGTAAGAAAACAATGGGTAAGATATTTATGGGAGATGTTGAAGATATTTCAGCAAGATTAGAAGATTATGATTCGAGTTTCCAAAGACACTAAACTATTACGGTCCTTGTGTGTCTATTTTTTTTATGTATTAAGTATTCTGTGAAAGTAATTTAATGTCTATGTACGTTATTTTTGTGTTCTCTACACTATGAGTTCAACGGTGCCCTCAGATTTCAGTTCCTAGAACCGGTTCAAAATTTATAAAATCTCATTCATATGTTTACTGAACATACCCGAAAAAAACATAAAAAATTGATTCCGGGCACAACAGGCCTCAGAATCACGTAACTTCAATTTTTGCGGACTCATACAAATCCCATGTATTAAAAAAACAAAAAAATTCCACAGAATTTCCAGTTCTTTGCATTCTCCCCAATTCAGGGCTTTATGTCCCCATAAGCTACAAATCGAAGTAAGGGAAACAATGTGCGTACTGAGCACACATCTGATCCCCCCACTCCAATGTGCCCTCCTAGAGGTTCTCATGCTACCATAGAACGCACACCAAAGGTATTGACCGTCCATGTATGACCAACTGCTGTCAATCCTCAATCTCCACTGGGACCTCCTTAAAAGTCTCCCCATTGTCAACGTCTAACTCTCTATGGTCGATGATATGAGAAGGTTCATGCCCTTATTTCCTCATTTAAGATATGTGGAAGACTTCGTGCATCCAGTGTAACTGAGGTGGAAGATAAAATTCGTATTCCACCTCACCAACTTAGTATAGGACCTGAAAAAGTCTGATGAATCTTGGATATATCTTTCCGCCTTCGCCAAGTCTCCATAGACCTCGTCAGGTTGTGACCCATAGAAAGACGTGGTCACCATCCTTGAACTCTAGAAATCTCTATCTCCTGTCAGTATATGACTTCTGCCTAATCTGTGTAGTCTCCATCCACTCCTGCATGATATGTACCTTCTCTGTGGTAGCTCGTACCATCATTGGTCCCACTAGTACGGACTATCCTAGGTCTGTCCAGCACATTGTCCATCTGCAAGTTTTCCATACAAAGCCTCAAAAGGTGCCATCCCTATGGTAGAGTGATAGATGTTGTTGAATGAAAACTCCACCAAAGTTATGTGATCATCCCAGCAGTGACCGAAGTCGAGGACACATTCACGGAGCATGTCCACGGGGGTCTGAATGGTCTGCTCAGTCTAACCATCCACCCGAGGATGGAAGGTGGTGCTCAGATGAAGCTACATACCAAAAGCCTCCTACAACCCCTTCCATAACCGGGATGTAAACTGCGTGTCATGATCAGAGACATTAAATGAAGTTACTCAATGTAGCCACACAATATCCTTAATGAAGAGGAGTCCCACCTCTCTACTAAACCCCGCTTTCTGATTGGTAAGAAGTGGGCCAACATGATGAGTCAGTCAACGATCACCAAAATCATGTTGTGACCCCTAGATGTACGTGAAATACCCACCATGAAGTCCATGGATATCTCATACCACTTCCACTCTAGGACCTCTAATGGCTGAACCAAGCCATCTGGTAGATGGTGCTCCGCTTTAACATTCTGACAAGTGAGGCATACAAAGACAAACTCTGCTACCTCCTACTTCATGCTTGGCCACCAGTGTTGTCTTCTGAGGTCCTGATACATCTTCACCAATCCTAGATGTACCACTAAATGGGTTGCATGGAACACCCTCAACACATCCTCCTGAAGTTACAATGGTACCATAATACGTCCTCTGAAAAGGATGATGTGCTCCCCACCTTAAAAAAATTCAACAGGTGCATGCCCTGTAGATATTTGAGCATGTTGTGTCTCACAGTCAGCATCCCCATGTTGTACTTCCCTGACTCACTGAAAGAGTGGGGGAGTGACTATAAGATACTGTAGAATGGTTTCTCTGTCTTTATCCACAAAGGATATCAGTAAGGCAGCAAGCTGCTCTGTCGCCTCTCCTATCAGCTATATACCAGATCTCATTCTGAGCGCATCTGCAACAACGTTCCCCTTCCCAATAGTATTTACTATCTCGAAGTCATAGTCCTGGAGGAACTCATTCCAATGTTTCTATCTCAGGTTAAGGTCCTTTTGAGAGAATATTTTCCCAATTCTCTTGTGATTGGAGTACATGGTAAAAAGTTATCTCATCACATGTCTTTCCACATCTTCCAGGCGAATACCACTGCTGCTAACTCCAGGTCATGGGTAGCATAGCTCTAATAATGTTGTCTCAGCTGCTGAAAACCATATGCGATCACTGATCTCTCCTGCATCAGGACACAACTGAGTCTGATCCCTGATGCGTTGTAGTAAACTATGTATCCTACACCTTCTTCTGGAAGCCTCATAATGGGGGCACTAGTTTGCCTCTGCCTTTTTCCTGGGATCTCTAATAGCATCTATCAAACCACACTAAGGGTTTCCCCTTCTTTTTCAAGGCTGATAGTGGTGCTGAAACTCCAGAGAAGTTTGGTAAGAACCTTCGGTAGTATCCAGCCAAACCCAGGAAACTTTTCACCTCTCTCACACTCCTGGGTGGCTCCCAAGAAATTACCAATTAAATATTTGCTGGATGCACTGCAACTTCGGCCTCCGAGATGACACGTCCCAATAAGTGAACCTCTCAAATCCAAAACTAGCAGTTCAAGAGCTTACTATAAAGCTGGTGCTCTCAAAGTGTGTCCAGTACTACCCACAAATGGTAGGCATGATCCTCCTCAGTAGTCAACTAGATCATAATGTCATCGTTCAAGACTACTAGAAACCGATTGAGGTATGGATGGAAGATCATTTTCATTAGTCCCATGAACACTACTAGAGAGTTGGTTATGCATAAGGGCATAAAAAAGAATTCCTAGTGGCCCTACTGACACCTGAAGGTCATCTTTTACACATCAATATCTCGAAATCTGATCTGGTGATAGCCTGATCTGAGGTGTATCTTCGAGAACTATCGTGCTCCCTTCAGCTGATCAAAGTGGTTGTCAATCCTCGAGAGCCAGTACTTGTCTTTCACGGTCACCTGGTTCAAGCGAAGATAGTCGACAGAAATCCTTAAGCTCACATCTGCCTTCTTGGCGAATAGAATCGGTGATTCCCAGGGAGATACACTGGGACAGATGAATCCCTTCCCCTGCAAGTACACTAGGTGTACCCACAGCTCAAGAAACTCAGCAGGAGCCATTCGATATGCTGGAGTAGATATCGGTGGCATCCCGAGGAATAGGTCAATGTAAAAGTCCACCATTCTGTGAGGAGGTAGACTTATGACATCATCAGGGAAAACATCCGTGTACTATTCGACCATTACGGGATGGCTCAAAATCTCCATATAAACTGCTTTGTGGGTAAGGCAGGACAACTAATGAGTGATCGACTGCACCCTCCACTGAGTAAGTCTGCCTTGTGCTTAAAAGCTCCCTTCTCACTATTGAAGGTAAAACTGATCCCATCCAGATAGACACACCACACATTGCACCTAATAAAGATGATCTGATCAAGGATTGTAGAAAGCCAGTACATACCGAAGATGATGTCGTAATTCCTTGATGCTGCTACGAGGAGATATTAGCCGAATCTCTTTCTTCCTAGAGTAACCTCACACTACCATAACTAGGGCATAATCATCGAGTCTTCTCTTGTAGGAGTCTATATCCATAAGGACGGAGCCAACGGCTCGATCGGAATCTATGAGCTCCGAACGAGGGAAGTGGAAATGAAAGAGTGACATGCACCACTATCTATTAGAACTGTAGCTAAGGTGGAGTAGAAACAGATCATACCTTGAATCATCTCTGAAGTGCCATGGTCATAGGCCTCAGCTTCCTGGAATAGAGCACTCCCCGGTCCACCTGCTCCCTACGGTCGGGGTGGACCTCCTGGTGGTGGTGGCGGTAACACCTCGAATCATCTTCCACCACCAGCTACACGGCTAGCTCCTCTACCATGTCCACCTCGACCGACCCTATACCTCTTCTAGGGAGGTCCCTCAACTATCTGCAGGTTATTAGTATGGCGGGGCAGACATTCACGATCCATGTGACCATGATGACTGCAGGAGTAAAATTTCCCGCTCCTGGCATGACTGGATCAGTCTCGTGTGCCCCACACAACTGAACCTGTATCCTGAGGTCATCCACAGGATGGACTAGTCCTCTTGGACCGCTGAAACATCTGCCTACTGCTAGCTGCCGAAGACTCCGTTTTATGTCGACTAGTGATGGGTCTCGCTGTAGGTGAATGCTCAGCAAGGAAACTCTCTACTATGAGGTCTCTATCTAACACACTTTCATGTGTCAAGATACTGAGGTAGATCATCAATGCTCTGATATATCGCTTGATACCCCTCTCAAAGGTCTAGGACATGAGGAATGGGTCTCGAACTATATATGTGGAGTAGCACGAGAGGTCGGTGAACCTTTCTGAGTACTTCGCCACCGTCATGCTAACCTAATATAGATTCTGTAGCTCATGTACCTTCACCGCACGTAGGATGGTTGGGACAAACTTCGCCCGAAATAGGATCTCGAAGTCTACCCATAGAAGTGCCACCTCGTCATGCACTTGGAGTAGTAGGCTCAAACATCTGCATGTTGCTGCCTGTAAAAGAATGGAAGAAAGAATCACCATTAAGTATGTTGGTGACCCTACCTATCTGAAGACTCTCACAATAGCCTCTAACCAATACTCAGCTACCTTCGGGTCTGTCTCACCCCTGAACCTAGGAGGCCTCTGGCGCTGGAACTCGTGAAATTTGCTCATGGGGCATGCACTCTCTGCTGTTGGGGAAAGCGGTATCAGTATCCCAATAGGTATTTGTACCGCTGGTGCCTCCAATGTGAAACGGACCAGCATCGAGGCCGCGTCGCTCATTGCGTTGTCATCTCATACAACCCTCAGAACCCTGGATGGTTGTTGGAGTAGAGGCATCCTGAAAAGAAATAGGTGTGCCACAGTCAATAAGTTATACCTGGTGATCTGACTCAAAGAGATCACAATGAAAAATCTTGAAACATACACGCAATTAGTGTTTTCATGAACTGAGTCAGAAATGAGAAGTCAGGGTCCTCTTGTATGGATACGTCAGCTGATGCACCAACACTAGACTCCCTAAACTGAAAACCACACACAGTACTCTTAAAACTATTTCTTCATAGAAAATAAAAATTGGAGTCTTATGTTCTGCAGTAGAACTGACTCCTCTGATACAAATTTGTCTAGACCCGTCCCCCAGGGCCCGTTCATTGACTACCCCAAGCCCTCCTTCCATAGGCCATGGGATGGTGGCTAGAACCAATGGTTTAAAATCCATAAAATGGGAAGTAATTTCCTTTATAAACTATAAAAACACACAATCAGAGTACAAACTGGAAGAAAACACTAAGTAAAAATTGTATACAAAAGAGTGCTGAAAAATAATGGGGGCCGAGATACAAGCCCGACTGTAAAGTACAAGTAATACTGAAAGGGACTAAACAATTGAAAGATCAAAAGTCACTCCTAGAACATCCACCATAGATCCTACATTAAGGGTAGGTACAAATATAATTTTCAGCACTCCTCGTCCGTCAGTCAGCTCTGGGTACCGACATTTCGTGTGGTCCACCCTCAGGTACCATACAGCCCGCGTACACTCAGCCTCGGTTAGCGTTGTCTATCGTCTGCATCCAACACAACAAGGTGTGAGAAAATCCCATGCAAGGGTGAGGATAACGATACTCATTTGGGACCTTGAGACCCTTTTGGTCTCCCCAAATCCAAAAAAGATAAACCACAAAGTATGAAATCAACAGATAGCCATTACATAGGTATATGCCCATATATATACCTAAGTTATCAAATAACCCATCTCAATCATGAGGAAAACACAGAAGCCACTGACTCGGCTCACACAGGTATATAACATTTTTATAGATATTGAGATGTTCAGAGGTAGCAACTGAATCATCTAAGCTGTCGGACCCACACAGGATCCAGGACCAGCGGTTTGAACTGTCAAACTCACACAAGATCCAGGTACAGTAGTCAGATCTATCGGACCAACACATGATACAGGACCAGCTATTATATTGTACTAACACATGATCTTGGAATATAAGTCATAACTGTCAGACCAACACAAGATCCTGGAAAAGTCATTATAATTGTCAGACCAACACATGATCCCAGAACTGTCAACAGTGCACAGTGAGCCAAAGGGTTTCAACAAAGAACTCTTGATTTTGGGAGGGTCTTCGCCTCATTAAATGTGTTGATACATCAACATCCAATAATTCCAATGTTTATGTATAAAAAAATCTATCTTTCCATAAGAAACTCAATGCGACAGAAGGTGCGTCATTCGGACAACCAGTCTTAGAGTTATTGACATTTCTATTCCGAGGGCCCGGTTGGATTTAGGTTCAATCCAACCTGACTATACCACAACTATGTCTAAAACACAAGTGGGATGTACCAAAAGAACCTCCTTGCTCCATGATTTTCATCACCACAGACAGTTCATCAATCGGACACATGTAGACCATGTTATGGCCGAAAAGGAGAAATCAGTTCAAACGGGTCCGGGTCCGGTCAGGCCCAGTCAGACCGACCCCACCCAACCCAGGTTTGGACTGGTGTCCGACTCCGTCTGTGGGTCTGACCCAATCTGTGAGTCCTACCCGTCCCATGGGTCCGACTCGGCCCAAGGGGGTGGCTCCGCCAGCGAAGGCTGAACGAGCCCCACTGGCGGCCCGGCCCGCGCTGGGTTCGGCCTGGCGGCCCTTGGGGGCTGACCTAGCCGCATTTAGGGAGAAGAACACGCCCCCTAGTTCTGGAACATCTTATCCATTCTGGACGGAGGAACTGGCGCCAGGATAGCGCCAGTGTGCCACATGGGACCCATCGGGGTCCGCTATTTCCGGCTGGCCGAGCAGCCAGTCGACTACTCGTGCAGTGCTGGCTGTGATGCTCCTCTTCTGGCGACCCGGTGGCTCGGGCCACCGAACCTCTTTGTGTTCGAGCTTGAGCCGACCACTACAGCACTGCCGCGGCTAGAGGTCCATGGCCCTCCTTCAGTCCACTGCACGACACCATTTGCGTCGCGCCTTCTCCGGCGTCCCAGCAGCTCAGGTCGTCGGCTTCCATCGCGGCTGGCCTTGTGCCGACCGCCGCTGCACTGTCGCGGTCCATCGATCGTGGGACACTCCTCCAACATTGCGGTTGCGCCGTCGCTACCCCACAGTGATTTTTGTTGCTCCATCAATTTTTGAGTTTTCTGCTGGCCACCGAACGAGTTCCGATGGCCCGATTCTTGTTCCAGAAGAAGCCGCACACTCCTTAGGATGTCTCCATCGATCCAGATTCGTTGATGACGAGAAATTCCTAACCTAGACTCATGTTGTATTGAGCATCATAATTCATAAGAAAGGAAGTGGGGTTGGGCCCTGTATTTTCAGCCCACACCCTCCGCGTTAGGGTGATATCAAGAGACTTCGTTTTCTAAACCCCAAAAGATAACATAAAACCTGAAACAATATAACAAATATCAAATTCCCTACCTTTTTTGGATGTTATTCATTCATTGAAGGAGTTATGGGAAGAATACGAAGATGATAATCATTCATCGCATCCGCCAAGCACTTCTGAACCTGAGATGCATCAGCTCTGGGAAGACGTTCCAGGTCAGTAGGTGTTCGGGGAAGAAGTCAAAGAAGGGTCATCGCCTGTGTTCTTTGTTGGAAGAACGCATTATTCATTCTTCATTGGGAGGATAATTCTCCATTTAGAGAATTCTAATTCTCTCAAGCTGTACTCTCAAAAGCACCGCAAAGTGTGAAATCCAAAGCCAAAATAATATTAGATGTCTTATTATTATAGATGTTGGAAAAATTTGAAAATAAATGGATAAATCAATTAAGAGGTCCCACCTAATTAATTCATGTGTGTTGGCATGAATTAATTATGGGAGGTAAAGAGGCTCTCCCTCATTAATGAGGGAGAGTAGGGAGGTTATACCCTCCTCCCATTAATAGGGGTTGGGTGGTCCGCACCCCTATTATTCAAATAGAATTTCAATGTCTTGTGTGGTCCCGACGACGTAACCTGTCGCGGGAGGTTATGTTCATGTGGGACCCACCACCATAACCTCTCATGGGTGGTTAAGGTGTGGTAGTCTCACCTTCAACACCCACGAGGATGTTTCAACCACCCGTGGGTCCCACCTCCAAACACTTACATGGTGGCTGAAATAAAATTATGTGTACCTCAATTTATTTTATTATTTTTTAAGAAAACCCAAAAACTAACTTTTATTCCAGACCATCTGCTATCTAGGTGAAAGTATTCTTAAGAAAATACCGGTGCTGCGAGTTCAACGGTGCCCTCAGATATTAGTTATGAGCACAGTTTCAAAAGTTATAAAATCTCATTCATACAGTTAATGAACGTACCCAAACAAAATTTCAGAAATTGATTCCGGGCACTCCGGGCCTCGGAATCACGCGTTGTCAATTTTCGCAGACATAGAAAAATTCAATGTATTAATAAAAAAAAATCGACCAAATTTCCAGGTTTTTCCACTCCATGTCATTCTCCATCAAATTAGAAACAAAGCCATTACTCATGTGTACAACGGACAACCACCACACGCACCAATGAAATTTTTTTACATCATAGAATCACATAGATAATATTAATAATAGAAATAATGAATATATAAGATTAATATGGAATGATATTAATTGTATAAAATTAATATACCATCCACTCACTTCCCCTTTCACCCATTGAGGTAATGATATTGTCTCTCATGTTTACGTATGACATACCATCTCCACAAAAGAGATGTGATTAATTTTTCATGAACAAATATCATGAATGGTTATAGAAGTGTAATTACTCATAAAAAAGGATATTTATTACATGAATATAATTATAGAAATTATTTAACTTCATCTAATACATAATAACTAGATATTTCATGACAAAACATGCATGAAAAAATATGGAAACTAACACCTAAAACAACAACAATAATAAAAGATTATTAACAAATGGGTAATATGATATCATAAAACTATAATATATGATATTATAAATATAAATATGTTTCTTTTATCAATTAATAACATGATTTATACTATTATACAAGAGGTTAATGAATGATAAACTCAAAGGAAGTGTGAGGTAAGGTATTTTCAATCAATTTACACTCCATTGGTACATATTTGTTATTATGAATCTATTAAAATTTATATGGTTTATATAGTACCATGTTGATGTATTTAAAATAAATAAATATTATTTTATAATTAAAAAACCCAGGTCAACAAGAAAACTCCCCAATGTTAGCCCATCAAGAAGTGGGGAAAAATAAAGATAACCAAATCTTGTATAGAATATAAAAAAAAAAGACAAAACCCAATGTAAAAATGAAAAAAAAATATAAATACAAATGATCTAAATAAGATAAACCAAAATGAAATAAAATATGAGAAATAGCTCTCCACATGAACAAACATCACCTTTAAACTATCTCAAAACAAAACAACAATGTAAAGTGAATCTTGCATGCTATATAATGTTCTTTTCATTAACTAATTCACAAAAAACATGGTATACAACCACTGATATATTAGATTATGGTGTGAGAAAAAGAATCCAATATGACACCAAAAAAGAATCTATAATATTTATTATAACATTAATGTACATTTGCATGCTTTAAAAAATACATTTTCATGATTTTTTCTAAATAAATATTTTGGAAATATTTTTTCAAACAATACTTGAATTTTCAAAACTTTTATGGAACACTTTCATAATATAAAAAAATGAAGTTAAAGATATGGAAATTTTAATATACATGTATTATAACATCCATGAAATAAGCTATCATGTAATAACAAAAATAAACTATAATTTACCTACATGATAGGCTATGGAAAATGGTGTAATACATACTAAACACTCACAAGACTAAGAGGGTGCCCGTTTGGATTCATGTAACATTATGGCCTACTATAGATTATCAACATATAAGGGGTTACCTACTGGTGGTGTGTCACACACTAAGGATACCATTGTATCATTCTCGACACACAAAATGTTTCCATTGTGCAATGTTTTTAAATTTAAATTTTTGGAAACCATGTTCACATATATATAAAACAATTTCAACAACAGGATAATCCATTTCAAGGTTTGAAAAACCATTTTCCATTACAAATCAATGAAATTCTTTTTCATGGAGAAAAACACATCTAATCATGAACTCATTCATTTCTAAATTTTACCACATGAAATTAAATTTAAAATATCATGTAATAAATAATAACTAAAAGAAATTCAAGAAATTAGAACATTAGAAAAGATCTTACTAACTCAAGAGCATATAAAACTTATCCTCCTTTGAAAATGGGGATTGGAAACCAAATGAACTTCCTTAAAAAGATATGGCATGACTAGATACTAAAAATAATTGATAGAAAACACAATACAGAGACCAATACATACAAATAATAGTTCTTTAACCACCATCATGAAAGAAACCAAGATGAAGGATTACCCAAATAGATGATGGGCCTGACCATACTGATCAATCACCGAATGGATTGTTCTATATGGAAAAAAGACAGCCAAAATTTCCATGGTTAAGAACTATAAAAGAGATGAAATGGATTAAATAAATCAATGGTCATACAAACCCATGCTCGAAAGCCTAAAAAATGAAATGTAGGGAATTAAATGAAGTGTAATATTTTACAGATCGTGAAACACATTAATATTAAGTTACGATGAAAAACACATCACTTCATGGTGAAATCATGCTTTTTCATATTACAAATTGTGTAGAACCTGAAAATCTTATAAATTATCATGTTATGAATTAGAATTACTAGATGTGCCAGATTACTAGTACACATCATGTAATCCCATTACAGGTTTTCTAACTTCCCAAAACACAGAATAAACTAAAGGTTTATTCTAAAAATAAAAAAATTTACTTGAATTCACCATTATCACAATCCTCACAATTCCAGGTTGACAAAAAAACTCGATAAGAAAAGGAAACCAAAATAAAATATCATAAATACCTAACATATAAGTAATGGGGAGTTACAATCACCCCACAATAATAACTTTTTATCCCTAGAAAGAGCTCAAGATCCTAAATCCAGAAAAGGAGTATGCCATTTATACCTCCTTAAATAATCAAACTACCACATATCAGGTTGATTCTATCTTCACAACCACTATACCTAGAATATTTGAATCGTTTTACATTGTTGTACCTTATCCTGGTGATTCACAATCTGAGATGGATATTAATGTAAGGCGGTATTGGGCTCAAGAACAACATCCTCCCATCAAGTCACCTGGGAAGGATTGGTACATAACTCCTCAACCGGGAAACATGAAACACACCATCTATATAATTCAAACTATATATTAACACCAACTAATAGGCCACCCTCCCCAGTTAATAAATGATATCAAAGGGTCCCTCAAACCATGGTTAAAAAATACCCTTCCTACCCAACTGACAATATCCCAAGTGAGGTTGAACTCGGAGAAATTCTTAATCCGCAACCTCAAACTCCAACGACAAATAAATATAGTCTTCATAAGATTGATGATCACTCTGTTCCATTATCAAATGCCTCTATATCAACTACACTGCTTCTTTTGTCTTCAAAACAACAGTCGTCCCAACTAAGGACTTTTCTCCTAACACTATACTGTAAAAGAAAAATCTACATGGAAGTATATAAAAATCTTAAAATGGTTCAGTCCAGATCAAATACTAATAACCATTTTTAATGGTGATCTTGATCAATGAAAAATTTCTATTACAAAATCCAATGAAATCATGTACATAATCCCATATCATATCCTCAAGAACCAATATATCCCTATGTATCTTTCCATCTCTTTATGGATGGTAAAAAATAATCAATTTCAACTGGGAACACATTGCCTCTTGAAAAACATTCATCAACATGGATGTGAACCTTAATTCCCTATCACAAAAAACATAGAGGGAACCTCATGAAGCATCAAAATTTCAATGTTACGACCCGTCCTCAGGACCCGTGCCGTGACTACCCCAAGCCCAACTTCCATAGGCCAGGGTCTGGCGACTAGCACCAAAGGCGTAAATCCTGATGAAAAGGGGAAGGCATTGCCTTATAAAGTAAAAAAACACCACAGAGTAAGCCAGCAGAAGTAAACACTAAGTAAAACTGGGCACAATAGTATGTGCGGAAAGTAAAAGGGCCAGAATACAAACCCAAACTGAAAGTAAAGTACAACTTGAAGGAATGTACAAAAACTGAAAGTAAAGCAGCATCGCTGAGCCGTCCACTGGAAATCCCACCTGAAGGGTGGGTACAGATAGCCTCCTCATCTCCTCGAGTCCAGCCATCCGCTCTGTGTACATCCCGCCCATGGGTCCACCTCCAGGTACCGACTTTCTCCACAAGCCTCAACCATGATCAGCGTTGTCCGTCGTCTGCATCCAACACAACGTAGTGCGGGCATAGCCCGTGCAAGGGTGAGTATACGCTACTCAATAGGGACCCCAAGACCCCCGAAGGTCTCCCAGAATCCACAAAGGATAATCCACAAAGGAAAGTTACAATCACAATGTAATAACCAAAACTACTTAGGTATATAACCATACATATACCTAAGTCATCAATTACAGTTCGACTCCAACATCCGAGCCCAAGTTCGATCACGTCCACATTAGAGTACAACCCAATCCACACAGGATAACACAACCAATTCCACATAGGAAAGCAAGTCAATCATTTCGAATATAATGATTGAAATTCAAGACTCAGCTTACATAGGTATACTTCTTCGTAAGGTGATAGAGATCATCAGATGTAGCCACTAATTTATCTAACTTGGGACCCACGTAGGATACTAAATCAGCTAAGCTGTCGGACCTACATAGGATACAGACCAGCTACCCTGCCAGACCCAAGTTAGATACAAGAACATAGTCAAACACTGTCGAACCCATGTTGGATAAAATAACAGTAGTAATTTCGGACCAACATAGGATACAAGAACATTATTCAAAGTCGTCAAAACAATGGGGGATTTCAGTACGGTCTTCATCGTTGCAGAACCCACGGAGGATGTCAGTGTAGTCTTCATTGCTACCGAACCCACAAGGGATTTCAGTGTAGTCTTCATCACCCTCAAACCCATAGAGGATTTCAGTATGGTCTTCATCGCTGCTGAACCCACGGAGGATTTCAGTGCAGTCGTCGTCACTGACAAACCCACAGAAAATTTCAGTGCAGTAATTTCCGTCGTCGCAGTCGCAGCCAACTCTAGGGTTCCCACAAACAGCATGCTCGATTCTGGGAGGGTCTGCTCACGAGCCAAGGGGGTCGATACATCAACTAACACATAGTGTGGAGTTGATGTATCCCAAAGTTCCATCTCGACAAGAGGAACTCAACGTGATAGACGGCGCGTCAATTGGACGCCCGGTCTGAGAGTTATTGGCTTTTTCGTTCCAGGGGCCCAGTTGGTTTTTAAGTCAAAACCAACCCGACTGCACTCCAACTACATCCAAACCTCGATTTTAGTAATCCAAAAGGTCTGTCTCACTAAGAGGAATCCAACAAAGTCGACAACACATCAATCAGATATTCGGAGCTCAAGTTATAAGTGTTTCCGCTCCGAGGGCCCGGTTGGTTTCATGTTCGTACCAACTCGGACATACCCAAAGTTCCCATAAACCTTGAGTGTAGTATAATGAAACTACCTTCTCTATAAAAGGATAAAATCACAACTGACGGTGCGTCGATCGGAGGTCTATAGCCCAAGATACGAGCATTTGAACGGAACTATCCGGAAATAGGGTGTTTTGGGCCCGAAGCGACCCGGCCCAAGACCCCCTGGGTTGGCCCAAATCGGGTTGAATCGATCCAGGTCTAGGACCATCCCGTTAGGGTGCGGCCCGGTCCCGCCGGCGAGGCCCGACCCGGTGCGGTCGGTTGGCCTGGCGCAGTCGCGGCCCAATGTGGCCAGCTCAACGTTGTCCAAGCTGAGCGGAATGGCGGGGGGGCTGCCCCCCTTGATTGAAACTGCGGCCCCACACGGGGCCTCTCCTTTTCTAGATGGGGGTTACGACCCCCGATCTTCCTTCTGAAACGGCCGGATTGGTCTGGCCGGCCGGTGTTTCCGCCGCGGGACCCCACGGTCCCGCCCCTCTGAGGTGCTGGTGGTCGGTAGTTCCAGCCGCCCCACCTTGCACCGCCGCGCCTTTGAGCCGCGGCCCTGTCCGACCGGCGTGGCGTGGAGGGGCCACAAAATTGTTTGGCCTCAACGGCGCGGCATGACGGCGCTGCGCTTCTTCACTAATTCTTCTTTGTTTTCGCACCGTGTCGTTGCACCGCGCTACCATTGTTCGTGCCGCGACAAACACATCATCAAAGGGGGAGGAGGGTCGGTCATGTTCGTGCGGTCTGGATCCCTCCCGTTAATCCGATATCAAGCAGCTATGAAATTGATGTTTGGACGGTCAAAACAAATTCATGAACCAAAATCAAACCCCTACCTTGATGAAGTCGTCGAACGAGGTTTGTCGTGGGAAAGGGACATCGTGGAAGATGGTGTCACAGAAGGAGGATCATCGGTGTCGCGGTACACAAAGTCGTGGTACACGGCGTCGCATCATCGATCTCCGAGGAATCAGCGTTATTCGTCGTCCTTCATCAGAGGCTGGCGTTCTTCGTCAGTGATGGTGCATTCTTTGCATTCTTCAAGGAGGAAGATGATGATTCCAAGGCTTGAACCAATCCTCTCCAACCTTCTCGCACAACGAAATAATCCTTAAAGAAATAAGACTTTGTCGTATTTAATTAACACACACAAGACAACATTCAATTTGAAATTCAAAATGAATTAAATAATTGAATACATTGAATAACTTAATTCAATTCATTAATTAAGAGAGTTGACTTGGCATTTAAAAGGGGTTTTTGGGTGAGTTACAAAATTAAAAGCACGTGGGAGGTTAAAAGGAAATAAAGGGGGTGGGGCTCAGGTGGGCCCCACCTCACTAATATCCTACCTAGTAGAGTTAGGATATTAGTGTGTCCCACACTAACCACCATGCCTAGGTTATCACTAATTAGAATAAAAATAAAATTAGTAGCACAATATTTTATTTTATACTTTAGTTAACACATTTAATTAATATCCTCACCCGAGGAAACAGAACTCTGGAAAAGGAATTCTTAAGCAATTACCAGTACTGCGGTTTCATCAGTGTCCTCGGATTTTGTTTCCAAGCACCGGTTCAAATGTTAGGAAATCTCGCTCACTCGTTCACTGAACGTACCCGAGCTAAACTTCATAAATTGATTCCGGGCACACCGGGCCTCGGAATCAAGTGTCTTTAGAAAATGAGTTCTTATAAAATCCCAAAGAAAACTAAGAAAAAATTTCCCTTGAATTTTACAGGTCTTTACATTACTCCCACCTCAGGTCTTTACATCCCCGTAATGATACATCATAAACTAGGGGAACAAATGTGGGTACTGTGCACGCATCTGAGCCTCCTGCTCCCAAGTGCTCTCTTGGAGGTTCCGGTGCTGGCACCTGATGTGCACTAAAGGAATCGACCACCCACATAGGACCCGCTCCAGTCAATCATCGATCTCCACCAGGACCTCTGTAATAGTCGCCTCGTCGTCAATGTCCAGCTCCCCATGGTCGATGATATGCGTCGGGTCGTTCACGTATCTCCTCAGCTGAGATACGTGGAAGACGTCGTGCTCCCGGTGCAACTGAGATGGTAGAGCCAGGCGATAAGCCACATTTCATATCCTGCTGAGTACCTAAAAAGGTCCGATCAAGCATGGAGATAGCTTTCCGCCTCATCCAAATCTTCATAATCCACGTCGAGTTGAGACCCGTAAGAAGACGTGGTCGCCATCCTCGAACTCTAGTGGTCTTCGCCTCCTGTCAGCATAATACTTCTTCCGGCTTTGAGATGTCCTCATCCACTCTTGGATGACCTGGACCTTCTCTGTCATGGCCTAGACCATCTCTGGTCCCACAAATACTGACTCCCCAGGGTCTGTCCAGCATAGAGATGATCTACATGGTCGGTCATACAATGCTTCGTATGGTGCCATCCTGATGGTGGAGTGGTAGCTGTTGTTGTATGCGAACTCCACCAAGGGTAGGTGGTCCTCCCAGCTACAACCATAGTCGAGGAAACATGCATGAAGCATATCCTCAAGAGTCTGAATGGTTCTCTCTGTCTGACCATCCGTCTGAGGGTGAAAGGCGGTGCTCAGACGTAGTTGCGTCCCGAATGCCTCATGCAACCCCTTCCAATGTCAGGAATTAAAGCAAGAATCTTGATCCGAGATGATAGATGATGGCACACCGTGAAGCCGTACAATCTCTTGAACGTAGAGACGTCCCAAGATCTCCACTAAGATCTGCTCTCTGATGGGTAAGAAGTGATCCGACTTGGTGAGTCGGTCGACAATCACCCAAATGGAGTCGTGACCTCTGGATGTACGTGGAAGTCCAGTCACGAAATCCATAGATATCATATCCCACTTCCACTCCGAGACCTCCAAGGGCTGTACCAAGCCTGCTGGTACCTGGTGCATCACCTTCACCTACTGGCAGGTGAGGCATCGAGAAACGAACTCTACTACAGCCTTCTTCATACCCGGCCACCAGTGCTTTCGTCTGAGATCCTGGTATATCTTCGCCACTCCTGGATGTACTGCTAAAAGGGAAGTGTGAAACTCCCTCGGAACCTATTCCTATAAAGCAGCTGGTACCATGGTATGTCCTCTGAACAGAACATCGTGCTCTCCTCCTATAGAGAATCCATCATGTGCATGTCCATAAGATATCTGTGAACGTCGCGTCTCAAAGTCAGTGTCCACATGTTGTGCCTCTCTGACCCGCTGTAGTAGTGGAGGAGTGACTGTGAGTGACTGAAGAAAGGCTGATCCATCTCTATCCACGAAAGATATCTGCAAAGCGCCTAGCTGCTCTGTTGCCTCCCCGAGAAGCTGAATGCCCGTCCTCCTGATGAGAGCATCGGATACTACGTTCCCATTTCTAGGAGTATAGACTATCTCAAAGTCATAGTCCTGGAGGAACTCAAGCCATTGCCGCTCTCTCAAATTCAGGTCCTTCTATGAGAATATGTACCTGAGACTCTGGTGGTCAGAGTAGACTGTAAAGAGCTCGCCCATCAGAGAGTGTCACCACATCTTCAAAGCAAAGACCACTGTTTCTAACTCCAGGTCATGGGTAACGTAGTTCTGCTCATGCTGCCTCAACTGATGTGATCCATAGGCGATCACTGCCCGCTCGTACATCAAGACACATCCGAGTCCAGTCCCTGATGCATCGCAGTAGACTACGTACCCTACTCCATCCTCTGGTAGCCTCAAGATAGGTGCACTGGTCAATCTCTGTCTCAGCTCTTGGAAACTCTGCTGACATCTATCTGACCACACGAAGGGTTTCCCCTTCTTTGTCAAAGCTTAGAGTGGTGCAGCAACTCTAGAGAAGTTTGGCACAAACCTCCAGTAGTACCCAGCTATCCCTAAGAAACTCCGCACCTCTGTCACACTCCTGGGTAGCTCCCAAGTTATCACTGCCTCGATCTTCGCAGGATCCACCGCAACTCCCGCCACAGAGATGACGTGTCCCAAGAAGTGGACCTCACGTAACCATAACTGACACTTAGAGAGCTTACCTTAATGTCGGTGCTCTCAGAGTGTGTCCAGTACAACCCTCAAGTGGTAGGCGTTCTCCTCCTCAGTGGTCGAGTATATCAAAATGTCGTCGATGAAGACCACGTCAAATCGATCGAGGTGTGGCTGAAAGATCCTGTTCATGAGACCCATGAACACTGCTGGAGTATTGGTTATGCCGAAAGGAATAACCAAGAATTCATAGTGGACATACCGACATCTGAAGTCCATCTTTTGCACGTCCTCGTCCCGAACTCTGAGATGATGATAGCCCGACCTGAGGTCTATCTCCGAGAACCACTATTCTCCCTTGAGTTGAACGAAGAGGTCATAAATCCTCAGTAGAGGATACTTGTTCCTCATGGTAACCTGGTTCAGGTGAAGATAATCGACACATAGTCGCAAGCGCCCATCCGCCTTCTTGAAAAACAATAACAGGGAAGCCCAGGGTGAAACACTGGGTCAGATGAATCCCTTGCTCTAGAAGTCTTCCAGCTGTACCCGTCGCTGTCGAAGCTCAGTGGGAGCCATCCAATATGCTGGAGTAGATATTGGGGTTTTCCTGGGGTACAGGTCAATATAAAAGTCTACCTCTCTACGAGGATGTAGTCCTAGAACGTCTTCAGGAAAAACCTCCGCATACTGATCCACCACTGCAGGAAAACTCAGACTCCGCACATCAACTGCTCCTAGGATGAGGCTATCCAACTGATGAGTGATGGGCTGTCCTTTCCTCTACGTGAGTCTATCCTGTGTTGCAAAGGTTCCCTTCTCACTGGTGAAGGTGAACCTGCTCCTGTCGGTGCGAACACACTGCACCTTGCGCCTAATACAGTCAATATGATCATGGACTGTAGATAACCAATCCATGCCCAAGATGACGTTGTAAGGCCTCAACGCCTCTACAAGAAGATCCCAGCCGAAGCTCTCGCCTCTTAGAGTAAGATCACACTGCCAGCACCAGTACATAATCCTCGATTCTGCTCCTGTTTGAGTCTTTAGCTGTAAGGATTGAGCCAACGGCTCCGTCGGAGTCTCCGAGCTCCGAACAAGGGCATTGTCAATGAATTAATGACTCACTCTTGTGTATATAAGAACTGAAGAAAGGGTGGAGTTGACATAGATAGTACCTCAAATCATCTCGGGTGCGCCGTGGTCGTAGGACTCCACTACCTGAAGTTGAGCTTTCCTCTGCCCGCCAGCTGCCTGTGGTCGGGGTGGACCTCTTGGTGGTGGTGGTGGTAAAGCCTCAAAGCGTTTCTGACCACCTGCTGCTCGGCCAGCTCCCCTTCCTCCTCTGCCTACTCTCGGTGGACCACCATGGTCGACCCTCTACCTCTGCCTAGGTGGCCCGTCAACCATTTTCTGCTCCTCTGCATGGTGGGTCGGGTAGTCCCGAGCCATGTGGCCCTTCCCGCCGCATGCGTAGCATTGTCTGCTCCTCGGAAGGCTGGCTCTATGCCGGGTGCCCCGCACCTCTGATCCAGTGTCCTGAGGTCGTCTGCCTGATAGTATGGTCCGCCTGGACCCCTATAATGTCTGTCAACTGCCACCTGCAGATGACTCTGCTACATGCCGCCCTCCAGTAGGTCTCATTGCTGGTGTAGGCTCAACAAGATATATTTATATGATAAAGGCTCGCTCTAGTACTCCTGCATGTGTCGGAATACTGAGGGAGATCATCGATTCCCTGATATCATGCCTCAATCCCTGCTCAAAGTTCTGGTCCTGGATGACTCGGTCCCGTACCATGTCCGTCGAATAGCGGGAGAGATCGGTAAATTTCTCCGAGTACTGGGCGACCGTCATGCTGCCCTACCGCAGCTGTAGTAGCTCTTAGATGTGAACCGCACAGAGGGTTGCTGGTATGAACTCTGAGTGGAAGAGACTCTCAAAGTCCATCTATAGGAGAGATGCCTCGTCGTACACCTGGAGCATCATGCTCCACCATCTGCCTACTGCCACGTGCAGGAGGCTCGCTGCAAGGATCACCATGAGGTCAGTTGGTGTCCCCACTAACCTGAAAACTCGAACTACAGCCTCCAGCCAATCCTCGACTTCCGTAGAGTCCGTCTCCCAATGGATCCTAGGCGATCTTTGATGATGAAACTCATGTAGTTCACTATGGAGACGTGCACTCTCAACGGCTAGGGCTGGTAGCATCGGTGGCTCGGTGGGTAGAGGTACCGATGGTGCCTCCGATGAAAAAAGGCCCTGCACCAAGGCCTCATCGCTCGGTGGGCTATCGTCTCACACAAAGCTCGGAACCCTAGCTGGTTGCCATCGTGGGGAAATCTTGAAAAGAAATATGTGTGCCATGGTCAAAACAGTATACCTGGTGAGCTGACCAAATGTAATCATGAAGAAAACTTTGGAAACACACCTGCAATCAATGTTTTCGTGCATTATGTCAGAAATCAGAAGTCAGGGTCCTGGTGTACGGATACGTCGGCCACCGCCACAACACTGGACTCCCTGGACTGATAACCACACTCAATACCCTTAACACTATTTCTTCACATAGAAGAAATATCAGAGTCGTGAGTTCTTTGGTAGAACCGATCTCCTCTAATACTAATTTGTCAAGACCCGTCCTCGGGACCCGTGCCGTGACTACCCCAAGCCCGATTTCCATATGCCCGGGGCTGGCAACTAGCAGCAAAGGCGTAAATCCTGATAAAAAGGGGAAGTCATTGCCTTATAAATTTAACAAAAACCATAGAGTAATCCAGGAAAAGTAAACACTAAGTTAAACTGGGTACAATAGTAAGTGCAGAAAGTAAACGGGCTAGAATACAAACCCAAACTGAAAGTAAAGTACAACTAGAAAGAAAGTATAGCAACTGAATGTAAAGCAGCAACGCCGAGCCATCCACTAGAAATCCCACCTAAAGGGTGGGTACAGATAGCCTCCTTAGCTCCTCAGGACCAGCCATCTGGTCTGTGTACGTCCCGCCCAGTGGTCCACCTCCAGGTACCGACTTGCTCCACAAGCCTCAACCACGATCAGCGATGTCCGTCATCTGCATCCAACACAACGTAGTGCGGGAATAGCCCATGCAGGGGCTAATATACGCTACTCAGTTGGGACCCTGAGACCCTCGAAGGTCTCCCAGAGTCCATAAAGTATAATCCAAAAAGGAAAGATACAATCACGAAGTAAAAACCATCACTACTTAGGTAAATTACCATACATATACCGAAGTCATCAATTCTAGTTCGTCTCCAACATCCAAGCCCAAGTTCAATCATGTCCACATAGGAGTACAACCCAATCCACAGAGGATAACACAACCTAATCCACATAGGAAAGCAAGTCAATCATATCGAAGATATTGATTGAAATCCAAGACTCAGCTCATAAAGGTATACTTCATCGTAAGGTGATAGAGATGATCAGATGTAGCCATTGATTCATCTAAGCTGGGACCCACGTAAGATACTAAACTAGCTAAGCTGTCAGACCCACATAGGATACAGACCAGCTACTCTGCCAGACCCACGTAGGATTCAAGAATAGAGTCAAACACTACCAGACCAACGTAGGATACAAGAACATTAGTACTTCCGGACCCACGTAGGATACAAGAATAGTAGTCAACATCGTCAAACCCACGGAGGATTTCATAACGGTCTTCATCACTGCTGAACCCATGGAGGATTTCAATGTCGTCTTCATTGCTGCCAAACCCACAGAGGATTTCAGTGCAGTATTAATCACCGTCAATCCCACAAAAGATTTCAGTACGGTCTTCATCGTTGCCAAACCCACGGAGGATTTCATTGCAGTCGTCGTCGCTGCCGAACCCACGGAGGATTTTAGTGCGGTCATCTTCGTCGTCGTAGTCGCAACCAGCTCTAAGGTTCCCACACATAGCATGCTCGATTCTGGGAGGGTCCGCTCGACGAGCCAAGGGGCTCAATACATCAACTGACACGTAGTCCGGAGTTGATGTATCCCAAAGTTCCGTCTCGACAAGAGGAACTCAATGTGACAGACGGCGTGTCAATCGGACGCCAGATCTGAGAGTTATTGGATTTTTCGTTCCAGGGGCCCGGTTGGTTTTTAAGTCAAAACCAACCCGACCACACTCCAATTGTGTCCAAACCTCGAGCGGAGTAATCCAAAAGTTCGGTCTCACTAAGAGGAATCCAACTAAGTCGATAGCACGTCAATCGAACATCCGAAGCTCAAGTTATAAGTGTTTCCGGTCCGAGGGCCGGGTTGGTTTTGTGTTCAAACCAACCCGGACATACCCAAGTTCTTCAAAACCTTGATTGTAATATACTAAAAAGACCGTCTTGATCCAAGGATCTCATCTCAACTGACGGTGTGTCGATCGGAGGTCCGTAGCCCAAGATACACGCGTTTGAACAGAACAATCCGGAAATAGGGGGTTTTGGGCCCGGACCGACCCGGCCCGAGACCCCCTGGGTCGGCCCGAACCGGGTCAACCTGAACCGGTCCGAGAACTGAACATTAGGGTGCGGCCCGACCCGGTGGGCGCAGCCTAGCCCAATAGGCACGGCCCGGCCCGGTGGGCGCAGCACTGCCCAACAGGCGTGGCCCCGCCCGGTGGGCGCGGCCCGGCCCAACAGGCACGGCCCGGCCCAACCAGCACGGCGCGGCCCGGCCTGGTTGGCCTAGAACGTTGCGGCCGGTACGGCCTGGGTGGCCGGTTGGCCTGGCGCGGGCACGGCCCTGTGTGGCCAGCTCGGCACTGGCCGAGCCGAGCGGAAAGGGGGGGGGGGGGGCTACCCCCTTGATTGAAACTACGACCCCACATGGAGTCGCTCCTTTTCCAGTCGGGGGTTACAACCCCCAGTCTTCCTTTCGAAATAGCCGGCCCAGTCCAGCCGGCCGGTGCTACCACTGCTGGACCCCACGGTCCCGCCTCTCCGAGGTGTTGGCAGTCGGCGGTTCCGGCCGCCCCGCCTTGCACCACCGCGGCTTTGAGTTGAGGCCCTGTCCGATCGACGTGGCGCGACGGCACCGCGCCCCTTCGTCGTGGCCCCTTCGTGGTTCTCCGGTGTGGCTAAAGGGAGCCACGGCTTTGTTCGGCCTCAATGGCACGGATTGACGGCGCCGTGCTTCTTCTCCATTTCTTCTTTGTTTTCGCTTGGTGTCGTTGCACCGCGCTACCTTTGTTCGTGCCGTGACAAACACATCATCAAAGGGGGAGGAGGGTCAGTAGTTTTCATGTGGTCCAGCCCCCTCCCATTAATCTGATATCAAGAGGCTATGAAATTGATGTTAGGATGGTCAAATAATATTCATGAACCAAAATCAAAACACTACCTCAATGAAGTCGTCGAACGAATTTTGTCGCGGGAAAGGGATGTCGTGGAAGACGGCGTCACGGAAGGAGGATCGTCTACATCATGGTACATGGCGTCGTGGGACATGGCGTCACGTCGTCGATCTTTGAGGAATCAGCATTATTCATCGCCCTTCATCGGAGTCCAGCATTCTTCATCAGTGACGGTGCGTTCTTTGCGTTCTTCAAGGAGGAAGATGAAGATTCCAAGGCTTGAGCAATTCCTCTCCAACCTTCTCACACAACGAAATAACCCTTAAAGAAATAAGACTTTGTCTTATTTAATTAACACACACAATCCAACATTGAATTCGAAATTCAAAATGAATTCATGAATTGATTACATTGAATAACATAATTTAATTCATTAATTAAGATAGTTTACTTGGCATTTAAAAGGGGGTTGTAGGTGAGTTACAAACTTAAAAGCACGTGGGAGGTTAAAAGGAAATAAAGGGGGTGGGGCTCATGTGGGACCCACCTCACTAATATCCTACCTAGTGGAGTTAGGATATTAGTGGGTCCCACCCCAACCACAATGCCCAGGTTATCACTACTTAGAATAAAAATAAAATTTGTTGCACAATATTTTATTTTATTCTTTAGTTAACCCATTTAATTAATAACCTCACCCGAGCAAACACAACTCCAGAAAAGGCATTCTTAAGCAATTATCTGCGCTGCGGTTTCATCGGTGTCCTCATATTTTGATTCCGAGCACTCGTTCAAAAGTTAGGAAAACCCGCTCTCTCGTTCACTAATCGTACCCGAGCTAAACTTCAGAAATTGATTCTGGGCACACCGGGCCTCAAAATCTGGTGCTATAAAAAACTACGTTTTTTTAAAATCTCAAAACAAATTATGAAAAATTTTACCTTGAATTTTACAGGTCTTTACATACAAGGACATACTTTTCTCCATGATGTTCTAATTTCATTATTTCCTTTATTTGAAGGAAATATGATACATTAGTGAGTCATTAAAGAATCATCCAAAAAAATCCTTATCATAAGGATTTTGTGTCAAAACACTGAAAAAATACATTAAAATATCATCCCATATCTATTATGGAATGGTTTAATGCTTCTAAAAACATATTGTTCTCTAGTGTTCTTCCATAACTCTTTGACAAGTGAGACACCATGATACAAAATCTTCCATTGACTACCTCATTCCGGGCCACCAATATTGAAATCTAAAATTTTGGTACATCTTTGTATCCCAAGGGTGCACATACCATAATTAATAGTTTCTCCTATATATTAACTCCTATCTAAAGGAAAATAGAACAACCATTATTCTATGAAAGAAAAAGGTTTCACTCAGACAATGAGACAACTCACATTAGGTCTACCCACCATTTAGGATTTATTCTAAGAATTGGATCTTGGTGTCTATCACATTATTAAGTCAAACATGCACATACCAAAATGATTAAACTTTTATCAAATCCAAGAACACCTTCCAGATAATTTCCTTCACTCCAAATTTCATCTCAACAAACAGCTCAGTAGAGACAACTATTTAACAAACTCCTTTATGACTTCTGTCTGTAATTTTCTACTCCACGCCCTAGACCCCAATTTTAATTTCTCATGGGTATATATGAAATTAAATTCATAGGACTGAAGGTAATAAACACATAATATCCATCGCTTGTTCAGATCCCTCTGTGTAAAAATATACATTCAGGTTTTGTGTTTAGAATATAGCATAAACTTCTCTCTAAATGGACAATGAAAACAATTTTTTAGCGCATTCATATTAGTGTCCAAATAAATATCATGGGTAGGGTAGTTCATATAATTTAGGTTTAATTAGCATGATCCATAAGCCAGAACATTTCCCCCTACATAAAATCACATCCCAAACCCATACCAGTAGCATCGTAGAAAAATGATAACCCAAACCATGTTCAAAAAGGTTCAAAATTGGGGATTAATATAACCTCATATACAACCCCTCAAAATATCATTGAAAATTTTTGTTCTATTCAAACTGTAAAACCTTAGGGTTTAAGTATATCATCAATGATACGATCTTGGAGAATTACCATAAAAATAATATATAGTAATCATACAAATCGATGAAGCTTCATATCATAACCACGCTTCTGGGATTCCTTTAATACATAAATACTCTCACATTTTCCAGATTAATTGGGACACCCTGATCAAATATCACATTCCCCAGAAACATCACTTCATAGATCTGAAACAGACACTTGGATATCATACAATATAGTAGATGTTAACTCAATGTTTTAGTAATAATATCCAAATGGTCTTTGTGTTCCTACTATGTATTTGAGTAGACAAAGATATCATCTAAAAACACAATTACGAAGGAGCCCATGATCCGATGAAATATTAGGTTCATCACATCTATGAATACTATATGATCATTAGTGAGGCCAAATGGAATAACCTAAAACATAAAAGACCCATTTTATATCTGAAACGGTATCTTGGGTATATCCTCTTCTATTAATAATTAATGGTGGTACCTCATCTATAGATAAATCATCGAAAACCAACTATCTACTCTCAATAATCAAAGAGATAATCAATTATGGGTAAAGGATACTTTTTCTTTGAAGTCACCCATTTCATCTTCTGATAGTCAAGTAAAATTCTAATACCACTATCTACATTCATATAAATGTGTACAAACTAATCCCACAATGACGTGCTAGGATGTATAAATCTATTCACCTATAAGTCCTCAAGTAGGACTATAAGTTCCATAAACTCATCACGTATCTGACCACCTAAGCATGATTCAAGTGCATCATGAAATATTTTTGACAATTGGAATCATATTTCTATGGAATACCGAACAACCATATCTACCCCTCTCGATCTAGAGTCCCACTCTACCATGGAAATGTGAGTAACCCAATCCATAGGTAAGATCTATACCCATGAGTGGTAAAATTATGTATTGACTTTTATGGTAACAATCCAATCAATATTGATAATCATGTCAAATATGTGACGATAAAGTATTAAGTATTCTCTAACCACCTCAATGTATCCAATCACCACTTCACCCACGGGACATTTGAAACCTTTTTTGGACTTCCTAATTAATGGAATAGAAATATTCAACAAGAAAGAGAAAATATCAAAACAAAAAACTAATATCTCAACCCACATTTATGATATAAAAGAATGAGGAACACATGTATCAATACAATCTTGCACAATATAATATGAAATAAACATCATACCTATAATGGTAGCTTATAGTGATTTGGATTCCATTGGTACATAATATTCTGCATAAAGCCATTTAGACATAGCCACCAAAAATCCCCCCTAGTCCTAGGATTGAGATCCAAAATACCTAGAATAATCAACATGTACCCATGACCCCTTACTAAAAGTGGATCCCAAATTAATACATTGGTACATCATTTCATATAAACACTTCAGGTGGTCAAATCCCCTACAAAGATGAAAAGTCATAGGATCCTTAATATATTGAGGTCTAGTATGGCCATGCCTCCCACCATGGTTGAAAATTACCTATTCATATACTATATATAATCTAAAAACTAGTCCTATAAAAATATATTGATTCTTGAGCTATATCCACTAGACAAAAGAAACACGTTGGGTAAATGTTTCACCCACTGAAGCTCCTCCTAAGAATCTCCTTCCATCTATTTATGCCTTAGGTAAGGATTATTTTTCCACTACCTCTGCAATGTTTGAATTGAAAAAATGAAATAGAATCTGCCAGACATTGTATCTCATTCCCATCTCTAACGTCTAAGCCTTCAGCAAAAAATTTGTGACAAGTTCTAGTTCCAAGTAAACTAACTATAAAAAGTCGGTGGATACTCAAAAATAGTCTTCTCCCCTTCATCAAATGTCAGAAACTACAGTGTCATATATACACATAATGTTTAAGTATAAAACTACTAAGTTATGATCTTCTTGAAACAGACTTGAGTAATACCTTCATGCAACATGACATTCACTATAGAATCCAACCATCTTCTTCTTAGTCCCTCAAATATATATGCGGAAAACCCCCTATGAACTCTAATGAGTATTTAAAAATTTAATGATTCTCTCAATACGTTTCAGCCACTCCTCTCATTTTTGTTCTTTTTTCACCATTGAAGACACGTGGATGATGTTTGGTAATTTTCGAGAGATGATCCACTACCCTTCTAGGGTACTCTATTTCTACTGACCATAGAGTCTGGATGGGACATATCACTACTTCAAACAAGGAAGTTCCCATTGGAGGCTCTGCCTAACGAACATGTCTTGAGGATCCCCCTCTTATGATTAGGAAAGCACTTATTGGAGGCATTCCCTATTGAAGATATTAGAAAAACTATTCATCCATGAACAAATTACAAAAAATAAAAATAAAAAACTATTGTTTAAAATAATTTTAATTTAATAATGTTTTGAATCTTACCTCATGAAGAAAACTCATATTTAATGGATCATGTCCATCCAAACAAACTCCCCGCGTATTTTATCCAATAAAACACACACAAACCAAGTAATCTATCATTGTGTATAAGTTAATTAAAATTATCATCCCATATATTTTATTCAAATAAATATAAATACTCGATATTTTACTTAGTAAATTTTTATCAACCACACATGGAAATGTGGGTTCAGTAATGTTAGTGAGCTGGGGATGCCCCTTTTCTGAACCTACAATCAGAATTTTGATGATTCTATTCTGGTTCACCCATGACACAATACCTAATTAGGTAGTTCTAATGCACTCCATGCAGAGAAACCCTTTAAAATAAAATTTTAATATACCTACCAGAGCCAACCAGATTTTCTCCCATGTTTTCCCATAACCAGGTGGGGTAAAACAAAGGGAAATATAGTCACATATATATGAAAAAAATATAAAAAATAGAGCAAAAAATCATAAGAAACAATAAATACAACTTATCCAAACATGATAAAACAAACAGAAATAAAATTAAATAAAACAAGTCTTGACATGAACAAACATCACCCTCATACTATCCTAAAGTGAAATAGAAATGTAAATAGAATTCAACATGTTATAGAATTCTATACCCATTACATAAAGCCTAAAAAACATAGTCATCATCCACCTATAGGAAGAAGAATAGTGTGAGCAGTAGACCCTAGTAGGATACCACCAATGAATCTATATAAGTTCTTTAAAAAAATGCAAAAATCATTGATATAAAATAGAACACTTTTAGAATAATTTTATTCATAAATAAATTAGAAATCAATCAAAAAATCCATAAATTATCAAAAATTGTGTGAAAAATTTTGCAATGGAAGAAACAAGCTAGTAAAGATAAAAAATAAATAAAAAAATTCATGTGATCCGACATGTATAATATAAACAATCATGTAATACAAACCAGAAACAATAATTCACCTACCATCATGTCAATATTATGTGGGAAAATATGTAATAGAAACCCAATATCTTAACATGTAATAAGGTTTAATCCAACTAACATCGGGTCCTTCCATAGTCCACTCACATACAAGATGTTACCTCCTTGGGGCGTCACACACACTAAGGCTATATATTTCTTTTTCTCGATCTACCCAAGGTTACCCCTACGTAATGTTTTCCATTTTATATTTTTAAAAAATAAGATCAATTTTTATAAAACAAAGGAAAAACCATGAAAAACTAATTTATGGTTGGAAAATCTATTTTACCTTTTGAATCAATGAAATTCCATTATGAAGGAGAAAACCCTTTAAAATGAGAACTTCAGTCATTTAGAATTTTAACAATTTCACTTACATTTGAATCCTCAAGGAATCTATAATAAATATAATGAATTCATGAAATTATATTAATTTAATAGATACAACTACCTCAATAGCATAGAAAAATATCCTCCTTTGACAATGAGGATTGGAAATCACAATATCTGCCTTCAGAAAAAAAAAAATTCTGACTAGTGACTGAAAAGAATTGACAGGAAACACAATCCAGTCACCAAACCCAAAAAACTATTCCAAAACCACCTAAAAGAGAGAAAATAAAAGTAAGGATTTCCTTGAGAGTTGAATAACCTAATCATAATGATTAATTTCCGAACATATTTATTCGGACGGAAGTAGGATGCCTAAAATTTCATAGGGTAAGAGCTATGGACAAGAGGAGAAGGTTACAAATACCAATGATCCTTGAAAAACCTACACGACCCCTTATAATATAAAACATATTGAATTACATTGTGTGTAATCTTTTACATTTCATTATTCCCTTTTATTTTATATTACACTAAATTATTCTTCACCTAAGATTTTTTTTAAAATTACATGACTTGTAACACATACAGGGAGTGTAAATTATCACAATGTGAATCCAACTCACAGGATGTTCCTAACAACCAATAAGTGTCCTATAATACCATTATAGGTCATGTATCTACACATAAAATATCTGAAACTATATTTTCAATTTGGAAATATAATAAATCTATAACATTATCTTTATAGGTTTCCTACAAATTCTTGGTCGGCAAGACCCACTCGATTTGAAAATGAAACGAAAATCAAAGATCAAAACATATATTAAAAAATTTAATGCAGCACTGCATTATTAATTATGATAAATGTTTAAATTCATGTCTTTTTTTTCAAGGGGATTTAATTAAAAAGTTATATAAGTGGTAAGAATATATTTAAAATCTAAATTTATTTTGTGATTTATTTTACTATGACTAAATTAATCTTATAATTTATACTTAATAAGCTCCAACAATTTTCATATAAATTATGTATTTGAGGAGATTCAAAATTTTCTTCCAAATTCACTTATATATTGTAATATATTAATGAAATTAAATTCTTATAAAAAACCAATTTTAGATATCATTAAATCAGATATATATTTCTTCTAGGTCATTGTTTTCCAAATTTCATTAAAAAGGCATTCTATTTCCTGAAAAAATTTATTAAGGAAATTCTATGTTATAAATTAACTTGAATAATTGTTTCAAAGTAATCCATATAATGTCTTTTTCATAATGTGAATTTTCAAACAAAATTCAAAAGGAATGTTTTTTAATGTATACAGTGATAACATACATCCCTTGCCCCATAACCAATTTACAAAATAAAACTTTTTAAAAAAAATTCAATTATTTTACAAAGAAAATAATTTTATGGGATATTATTCTAATATCTCATTTCATATCCCTTTATTATTATAAATACCTTATTTTATTATAAAAACCAATATTTTCGATGAATCGATGATCACTTCTCATCTCTTGATAAATTTTGGATTTAAAATTTTCTTTAGATACAATCAATTTCTTATGATCATTTTTCATTAGAAAATAAATTTAACTTAAATATAAAAATGATATGTCTCATGTAAATGATTATTACATAAATTATAATCCATTTTTACATATGAAGATTCCATTGAATTTTTTTTTTAGTTGGGGAAATATTGATAAATCTTTATTCATTAATCAATATCAATATTTGGTAATATGGTTTATAATTGATTAATTAAATTGATTATTCAATATAAGTGGAATTATTTGGACATAAATTGATTGGGGGATCTAAACTATATATCTACTTGGTTTATTAATGGGTCCCATGAGAATAATCAGTTGAACAACTTAAATGGATTCTTACTAACAGTTTTAAAATATCTAAAGAAATCTATTGGTAGTACATATATCATAATGTTCAATATAATGGATTATAATATTAATATTTTACATCATTGATAATATAGTTACTATTATACATGAGGTTTTTTCTATGTTACTATATAATGATTTATTTTTTCCTCGTGTTATTAAACAAAACATTTCATCACTTGTTTTCCTTAACGTATTAATTGTTCCATATCTAATTATGATAGACATGTCATTGATTAAATGTAATGTGTGTTTATTTATTTACCTTCTTATATATATATTTTCCTTATTTATTCGTTAAATCTTACACTCCTTATTATCTTTACTGAGAAATTGAGCTAACCATTCATTTGATTCATTTCCCCAGGTTATGAAGAATAAATATTTGAAACAGTTCAATGATGTTAAAATTGATTATATTACAATATTTTATATTTTATTCCCAATGTAAAATGGGTATCATGTTTGTTTCTATATCTCCAAGACTAATAAATTTATTGTTCCTTTGGAATTTTAACCCTTTTATATGTATCATTGTAATAATGTAGACAATATCTATTGGTTATGAGACTCAGGGTTGTTAGATATTCAAAAGTAAATTATAAAATATTTTTCTTGTAATTTCAAGTCATAACCATAATTCACCATATTTTTAAATTGTTTCAAGAAACAAAATTCAATAATTTTTTTGGTTTGCATTGTTTTTTACCTTCTTTAGTTAATAAAACAAACTTAAAGGAGTTTTTTTGGGCCCTTAGAGGGTTTTACTGATTTTTTTGGAAAAATATTTCATTTATAATGTTTTTTTGGATAAATTATATGTTTTTTAAATAAATTTCAATGTATTTTAAAACAGCTAGTTTTAAATGATGTTATGAATATTATTTAAAGAGGTTTGTCAATTATATAATTCTTATAGATGGATGTTATTTTATATTCATCTTGAGATGGTCTTGGGGGTGATTATAGAATTACTTTTAAATGAATTATAATAGTATAATATGATTACTAATTTCCCAAATTAATTTGTTTATTTAATGTGAGTCCTTATAGACTAATAGGGATATGGATAAGTGAAATCCCTACTGTACAGTTTGTGGAATAGGGTTAGGATCCAGTTTGAGTGAGTGATATAATAGGATGTTTTCTCTGTCTAGGAATGTATAAGAAGGTCTTGTGTATTTCTTCCAAGCTGCCTAATCACATGAGGACATGGTTTATTCGATTGGACAATTGATACAATGCATTTTCAATAGTTTTGAACAAGTTTACACGTTGTTAGGGCATAATCTAAATACATGAGTCCTAGAGTGTTTCTCATAACCCTTATTTCCTCTTTTACAATGATTTAGGCTATTCTTTATTCATTGATTTCATCCCTGAACTGTTTATTATTTATTGAAACCATGTTCCCCTTATCTATTTGGGAATGTTTATGTTATGTGGGTGCCTATTGTGACTTTTTACATTTTGTGGATTTTCATTAATTTTCAAATATTTTTAAAAAATGATCTATAAATCATGGTATATTTAAAATATTCAATTGGTGTTGTCTTGATTATGTATTTTAATAAGAATTTTGGGAATGGGTAAGGAATGGAATGTTCGGTAAAAACATTTAAAAACGGATTTTTTCTTGAAATACAATATTTTTTAGTAAAAATTTATTATTTATGATTTGGAATTAGTTTTATTATATGTGATACTCATTATTTTCCAAATGTTTTTCCCGGGGATGGGAAATGGTTTTGGTTCCAACCTTTATTTCCTCTTTTAAATGAGTGGTGATTTTTTTATTTAATTGATAAAATTTTATTGTTTTTTATCTAAGGTTTATATAAAACAGAAATATTCCATATATATTAAGAGAAACATGAAATTAGTAGATAATGTAAGGAGGCCACATGGAATGGTGTGTGGTGGCTAGAAGATATAATTTATTATCCTTATAAATGGATCATATTTTTATGTTCTCATTCATCTTAAGGGCACTCTTGGAGTGTTTATAACAGTTAGGAAAGATCATGACCAATGATCATATATAGTTTAATTAGTATTTCTATTATATTTAGATTCCTTTTTGTATAGAAAAAATGATCAACTGTGGTTTCATTTTCATTACATTAATGTTATTGTGTTTGATATGTGGAGGAATCGAAGAAAATATAGGAATTTTTTTCTATGATTGGAGTCAGAGTAGAGTTGGGAGTTTTCTTATTTAAATTATTCAGATTATTTATTATATCTATATTTGTTTTCTATTTATATATTTTTATAAATATTTGATTTACTGATGAGTTATTATATATTTTATAATAGAAGATATATTATTATTTATCACTTATTGAATTGAGAAATCATTCCCTAGAGTTCTCTTTATATTACCATGCTCTAGTTCCAAGCCATTCGTCATTTGGAACACCCTTCATGCCAGTGGAGAGCCTGGTTAGATTTTAATTAAATATAAAACCAGGTTGGTTTTTTACAAATTGTATAAAAGCTAGTTTCTTCAGTGAGAGCCTATGGCCTTAAATAACATAACCAAAATAGTTTATCTCAATAGTAATAAATAATAATATTTCTCATCCCTCAATTATATTCCTATGATCCCAATGTATATCTTTCATTTTGAGGTGGAAAATAATATGCATTAATCAAACAAAAGTACTAAATTATATATCATCTCTAACACCCTCAAATGAAATAGACCATTTCACATTGGATCCATTGATCATTATTCCTCTTTAGAATCAATATATATCACATCAATAAATAATATCCCCCCTAGTGGCCATAGTTCATCCAAAAACTCAAAAGGGCCCCAACAACACACACAATTTGACAGCCATTTGAAATTAACAAATGATACTTCACTAAAATGGGACTAAGGATACGAAGTCATAAATAGTAATTTTATAACGTATTATTAATGATAATTTAAAACAAAACCATTAAATATACATTTTTAAAACATCTTTGAATATAATTCACTAGAATTTAATTGATAAAAATATGAAAAAAATTAACATTACATATTGAATCCTGAAAAAATAGGTCTAATGATCATTATAACCTTGATTCCTTTAATAAAAATCATTTAAATAATTTTATAACTAAATATAACTTTAAAACCATATTATAAAAGATATCCCATTAAACCCACTCTTTATTCTTAATGAGATATAAACTCAAAACAAAATATGATATATATTTCAAATATCAAATATAGATATAATTTTGGAAAAATTTTATTTTAAATCTATAAGGACACAATTAAAAATATTTTAATTAAAAATCTCTAAATAACTACTTAAATTCATTAAAATTAGTCTAAAAAACATCACATATGATAGAGGTTGCTCGAAAATTCTCTAAGTGTTCTTCTACAGAACCTAACCAAAATCCATAAGAATATACCACCCATATCCCTAAAACCAAACACAAAATCCAATCGGTTTTACAGGAGAGTTATAAACCAAAATAGAAGAGAAGTGGGGAAATAAGATAGAAGAAACAAGAGGATTCTTGATATCAATGAGAAATCATATGAATGTTGTAGGAGGAGTTCATATTTCTAGAGAATGGGTGGGGAGAGTCCCCTATTTTGAACCCAAACATATCCAAAATACATGGTATATAATAGGATGATTAAAGATTTTAAAATTCTATATGGGTATTTCTAGAATATCATGTTTTACCAAAATGTGGAAATTATTTGGATTAGGCTAAATGGTTTGTAAACGGTATAGAAACTCTATGGTTGAAACTGTAAAATAACACCACACATGGATTTTTTCATATTATTATAGGAAATCTTGATAAGACCATGTATGTATATGATATGTGTTATAGAAACTATTTACATGTAACCTACATGGTTTTTCTTACTATACATTATAATCATGTGACAACCAAAGCCCTAAAAAATCCTGATTTCAAAGGCAAAACTCTTGTATTGTTTAACTCCACAATAAATATTTAAAATAAACAAATATGGAATTTGAATGTTGTGGTGTTAAAATTATACATACCTTGATAATTTGGTCCCCAATAATATGAAGAATAATATCAGGTGATGGGAAATAAGATAAGTCTGACCACAAAGATTAAAGTGTGAGGTAGGAGAACTATCTATCGAAGATCCAAAATAAGAAATACCCAATCACTATTAATTTCTATAAATAAAACAATAAAATCCAAAAAACCATTAGATATATCAATGGAAAACACTATAAATCTATGAAGTAAGGGCATATGATAGATGAAGACCGAACATGGGTCTCCCCACAGTTTAGAAATTTTAAAATGGTATGATATGGAGATAAAACATCATGAGACAAAACATACAATGTATATATAAGAATAATAGATGAACCACCACATCTCCATGACCAAATTCATTATCTAATAAGATAAAAATTTCTAAATCTCTTGTAAAACACAATCCTAATAGAAAATAAAATCCATGATCAAGAACCATCCTCATGATCAATATGTATCTCATCCTCAAATTAAAATTAGTATGAATCACAAGATTTCAACATCATTGAAAAATATGGATTTGAGCATCCAAGATACAATACATAATAGTTAAACTAGTATCTCAACACGAACTTCAACCCATGATGAACACAACAATAAAAAACTAATACTAAAATGTAATCAACTTCTGAAAATACACACTTTTCCTAGTCACCCAAGCATAGAACTGATGATATTCCATGTAAGAATATTATGGAAAAATCATGAAACAATAATTTCATAAATTCACTCCCAGTCCTTTGGATAAAGCTATCCAAAACAACAAGGAATATAAAGATCCAAAATTCACATCGATAAACAAAAAATGGAAAAACTCCAAAACACAACGAATAAAGATAAAATGCACACTAATTTCACAAATCATAATTACACACAAGGCTTCCCTTTCAGATAAATCATCTTGAAGAACCTAAAAATGTTTACCAAATAGCCACACAGATGAAAAAACCTTAGGTCAATCACATAAGAATACATGAAATTACCCAAAACTTCACACTGGAAACTCACAAGATTCATATAATTATTCTCTTGATTTGACTGAGCCTGAGTTAACTACCCATCCTTCTTGGGAACAACTAATTTCTACTTCCCACCAGAGGGAACATTCCCTCCTTATTCAACAAAAACACCCTTGAATATTTTCCCACAAAATATACATTACATTAATATTTTAATACACTCATTATGCCATGTTTCAAATACACAAAATATGAACCTCATTCAATTCATGATCCATAAATGAAATCATAAAAAACCCATGAAAATCCAAAATCACTCCAAAACCAAACTAAATTAAGAAATTATATTTAAAATTTTACTCTAAACCATACTCCTCCCAAGACATTAAAAAAAAATTAATTATAAATTTCCATAAAATAGGCTGGCCTCTAGAAATATTCAATTCACATCAATATTTTCAAAAGGATCACTTTTTTTCAATATAAAACAATCATATAAATTTTCATAATAAAAAATTAATAAAATATCACACTCATATAAAAAACTCATTCTAATTTTATAACAAAATCATTGACCATTAATATATTCCAGGATTATCAAACACTTTCCAACTCAAAATAACTTTAAAATTTTATTTTTAATTCGATTACATTTGAAAAACTCTATTTTTAAAAAAAATCCCATTGAGGGGAAAACTATTTATAAACAATTTATTAAGCCACCCTCATAATTATGAAAACCATTTTTTTCAAAACATAGAACAAAACCTCAATTTATGAACCAATTAAAAGAACATACAAATAAAATAAATAAAAAAAATGCATAATAATACTCCCATTTTTAATATCATAATGATGGTTGACACCATTGGTGTCATCCCATATTGTATGGGAGTTTAAAAAATTCATAGGAGAAATAATATAGTGCATGGATGGTATGCATAGTTACGAAAACAAAGAAAGAAAAATTAAATTGGATTTTTTATCATTCTAAAGACATTCTACATGGGCTACACATGGTTTAAAAATCCATGTAGGCTTATAATCCAACGTTGTTTTGATCATAATTTTTTGCATCGAAAACTCAAAACGGCCACAAAATTAATCAACAAACTCATTGGGGACCAATGTATGACCAAAATACATAAATTTACAAAAACATGTATCTAAAAATCTGAAAATCATGATTCCAGTCTATACCACCCTTGTAAACTCAAGTCTTGAGTTGAGAAACAGCTCACGACACTCTCTCTACATAAACCATTCATGTTGTGATGACACCTCTAATCTCTACACCACCCAGATACCACAAAAATATAATGTGGGCATGTTATGATAAAATTTCTCCATTAACTAACCTGGACCACTCTTAAACCATGAACCTAATCCAACTCGTGTAATTAATGTGGCACCCTCCTGATTTCCCTTGGTTGGAAACCTGTGCTAGGGTATTAGAAAATAACCATTGGGAATTATTTCTACTTTTTTAACAATAAATAAATATAATAATTTACAATCCATTAAGAGAATGAAATAATAAATAAAACATCTAATTGTCTAGAAATAAATATTAAGCATAAATACATAATATAATGGAAATATTTTTTGGAAAAAATACCGATACAAAAATGTATCCCAAAGGAAAACGAAATAAATCTCAAAGAATGTTTCCACCAATCATCTCTATGTACCCCACTGTGAGTTTCAACATTCTAAGACAACTGTCACCACATAACTCAATCACCTAAAAATAGAATAACAAATCTAAGGAAACTAAATTAAATACATGATAACATCATTCATCGAGTGAAGTATGACAGGTAGAAGTGAAACAGATCCTTATATAAATTCAGCAAACAGTTTGTTCTATTAAATTAAAATTCAATACATATATTCAAGATTTAAAAAAATTAATAAATTATTTATCTCATAAATATATATAAAAAATCAAACATCCCATTCTAGACTATTATTGAATTAAATTTTCTTTTTCATTTAAATTATAAATAACTATAAAAATTTACCCTGATAGAGGCCCCTTTAACAAAAAACACCCATTACAACACTAAATTCAAATGTCGCTTTATAAATACCCATTTTAAAGTATCGTTGATTATTTTAGATAAATAAGAATAATTCATTACAAAAATAAAATAGAATCACCGAGGATTTAATTTACAATATAGGTAAACAAAATATAATGTCGTGGGTGACAATGAAATTAGGGAATACAAAAGTTGAAATATTTTTTAAGGATAATCATGAAGTAAACACAGTCTGTTACAAAAAATCTAGTGATGTAATCCTAGATGTAATCAAGTCAGAACCATATGTAGGCCTCTCTATATATTTTCATGTCTAAAACTAGCCAACTACTCTAAACTACCCTCACTTGTGGGACTCCCCTATAGTCTTCAACAGTGGAATGAATCTAGTGAATCTCATTTGGACCAAATAGATACATTTCTCATCCTTCTCTTATATGTCTAGGATCCCCATAAATATCAATCAACAGGATGTGAGTGATCTCATGTTTCAATCAATAAAAATATGAAAATCTCAACTCACCTCAATCACCTTTGTAATAAATAAACTGTTTCAATTTTAATTCAAAAATTATGTATTCCCATCAGGCCACAATCCAAATTATATCAAAAAATATTTTCCCTTTATGATGTTATAAATAAAAATGGGGCTCAAGAGGGTCCCATACACCCACGAAATTTAGAAATGATTCAAAATATATAAATGATCAATCACAAAAAGAGCTTCATGATGCCACAAAAATTTTAGTCATTTAAAATTTCATATCAATTGTCTCTGTAAAACCAAACCATTGAATTCCATTTGAAACACTTCTACCAAAATAACCCATAAAAACATGTTTGAACAAAACATGAATCCAACTCAATCACCTTTTTTATCATGGATTAGATGGGTTTATAGCTATTTACAACCCCCATTCAATTTAATCAAGTCATAATAACCAATTAACTACCACATTCATTTTGAAAATCAACATAAAAACAAAATCCCCATAAATAATCTCATAATGTTGAGAAAGATTTAAATTCATAAAATTTATGAAATCCATTCTAAATGTAAAATATAGGTATAATTTGGATTAAAAATTCATTTTAAATTTCCAAACACACAATGGAAAATATTTTTTAGATAAATCATAAAAAATTCTACTTCAGATGAATAGAAATAAAGCCATAAGTCATAGCCTGTGATGTATGGTGTTTGGAAAACCCCAAGGGGACCTCTATAAACCATATAAAGAAAAAAATAGTGAATAAAAGAGCATAAAGCCTAATAATGAACCAATATGACCATATGTTCCACAAGATAGGGACAAACCACAATAATGTGATGATTGGATAGGAGAAATAAAAAAAATTGGTGGTGGGATGATTATCTTGGGAAATCATGATAAATATAGTTAGACTATATTGGAAATCAATGGAGATGGAAGAGGGATATTCCTTAGTATACACCGTAGCCTTGATTAATTAAATGGGGAGGAACATGATGCTTAAGGATATTAATATTAAATTTAATATTTCTAAAAAATCATGTTTTTACAAAACTAGTAATGTATCATGGTTAGTCAGAATGGTTAGGTAAACCGTATGAAATATATATGGTTTTAAGTAGAAAAGAACACTCCATTCTCATGGGCTGGCTTCAAGTTTATTAGAAACCATGTTCTATCCATGTAAGGCTCATAGATGTGTTATAACACTATGAACATGCAACATGAATTTTTTTTCATAAATATGTGTTGAAAATGTGTGATTGAACAATCCTTAAAAAAATTATTTCAAACCCAATACACTAATGTAAGATTTCACCCACTAAATAATAAAAATAAAAAAATTAATTTAATGATCAAGGTGTGATATATACACATTCTCACAGATAGAAATACCCTATAAAATATAATACATAATAATTTTGTTTTCTAGAGGGGGTTATACACAAACCCTTTTAAGTTAGTTCATATTAACCATGTTTTTAATGGGGGTTATGCACAACAAATTACAAGTTAGTTTAATAGGTAATATAATAGTTTTTTTCATAGAACCCACAAAAATTAATAATTTATATTTGTCTCCTGGATGACAGCATGTAAATATGTTTTGTGATAGAAAATTATGGTGGGAGGTAGGGTAAAACTATTCCTATGGATGAGAAGTTTCCATGTGTGGGATAAGGGGAAAAATATTGTGGGGATAATTGGGGAGGACCATAAAAAAATATGTTAAATTAGTGATGATTATTAAACCTCCACTACAAATTATAATTTATTTTACACTACACATACTATTTATGTAAATTATTATTTTACAAATAATATATATTTTTTTGATGGGGTTATAACCTATAGTTTTTTTTTGAAATAACATAACATTTTCCACACCCACCAGTAATCATAGTGGGGATCAATTTTATAGTTTGTTATTCAAATAAATAAGTAAATCAATTAGAAGGTATTATAATCAACCCTAAATGTTAATATAATAACTTCTAGAAACATCATTTAGGTAGTGATATCGCATAACACATAAAAAATGTGGAATTTTTATTAGTGGGTACATCCTCAAGACCACCCTTCGTAGATATAACTATGTTAGGTCTTCAAGAGATGATGTTTTATTTCTTATGTTTCACTAAACAATAGTAGTTGAACATTATATGTGTCCCATAATACTGTAGTACATATTCATTTAATAATATTGTCATAACAACTCTGGATTCTCATTATTTCAAGTTAAAACTATATTAATTGGATGGGAAAAATAATTGACGGAAATTATTACATTAATGGTTTGCATAATAACAATATTTAATAGATTATATTATTCATTTTCGTAATCTAATGTGCAGAATCATTTGGTTTTAGGGATCCAAATCCAATAATATATATAGATATTTATAGTTATATATACAGGGGAAATGGGTATACATATAGAATGAATATATTACCCTTAAGATGATCATATACCAAACCCAATAACCTATAAAAAAATACATAAGTATTTTGAAATAATTTCATTAATAAAATACTATAGATATTACTTAAAAATAATCAACATTATATTTGGCTCTTAATGAGTGTTAATGAAGGGAATAAGGTGTTCTAAAATGAAAACATATTTTTTTAAATATCATGTTCTTTTACCTACATGTTTTCTTAATAATTAATCTAATCATTTAATATCTAAAGTTCCTCCAACCCAAACACACATGCTATGATATTACATTTTTTTAATTTTTTTCAACATCATGTGAGTCCCACTATTTAAAATCTAGCCTTATATTTTTTGATCAGTTATCTGTTTTTTTATTATTATTATACTAGAGGGAAAATTATTCCCCATAAATTATAGTAATCCCTCATCATAATAGATATACATTATTTATTGATGGTCATAATTGATTCATTATGTATTTTTACTTTGGTAGAATAATTATGTTGAAGAGAGATGTTATAGTATTCCTCCTTCATAATCCATACACTCAGTATAGGTAATACAATATAATCAATTATCCTCACCATAAATCACCATTATAATTACCAATTGTCTCATCTAACTTTTAATTTAATTTGTTTATAACATAGTGATTTAGAGTTCATTAAAATGGGTGATTTACTTTTTTTCCATGATAGAAAAGTTGAGATAGTAAGAGTAGTTATAGATGTTCTTTATCTACTATTGTTATTCGTAAAATATTTTGTCATCAAGTCATATTTATTTGTTTAGTTTAAAATTAATTTGGATTTCTTTATTATTAAGGTGAAAAAAGTTTCATGACTTATGAACACGGTTTATAACATAGGACTCAATGACTAATATCACCCCCATGTTTAATAATTTGATATTTTTAATGAATAGTGAAATCAAAACATAGTGGGAATGTTTTCATGTGAAAAAATATATTTTTTATTCCATTAATTTGTATATTTATTTATAATGATGTGTTTGGATCATTTTTGTGTTGATACCATCCAAAAATAGGATTATATATTCGTTTCAAAATTATACATAGGTAGATTGATATAATTTTTAAAAATAAAATAATTTCTAAATCTCTTATTATATATTTTTTATTTTTATTTTTATATTTATTGTTATTGTAATTATATATTCACTATAGTCTTGTTTTTGGATAAAATTAACTATAATGAATTAACATATTTTATTAACATAGTTTTTTCTGTTTAAATATTGAAGTTGAATTTTTAATGAAGGTGAATTCTATTATATTTCTCTTTTATACTATTTCATATTTTGTCTATAAACATGAAATAAAATTTTTCAAAAAATTATTTTCATATATTTATTTATTTAATATAACTACTTAGTAATATTTATTTTTTTTATATTTGTTTTCATTATTTTAAAAACAATTATGTTTTATAATAAAATATATTTTTTATATTTTTTTCATAAAATCATTATGATAATAAATGTGCCTTTTGACATCCTCATGTGGTTTATCTTTTGTGACCAAGAGAACTTATAACAAAAAAAATTTAATCATTATTTATTATGTTATCAATGTATGTTATCGACATGGTTTTAGTTTCAAAATATAATTTATGTAACCATATTATTAATATTTCATCTTGAAATAAGAGAAATTCAATGTTATTTTTTTGATGATAGATTCACTAAAAAATTAAAAGTATTAAAATTTATTTTCACAATTTTTAAATTATATAATAAGGTGTAAAGGAATATAAGAGTTATTTTTAATTAAATAATATATTTTACTAAAAGTTATAATTCTAAGAATTATTAGTGAATTTTTTAAGGTACAATAAGAAATTATTTATAGTATTTTAAAAAAAATTGTTAATAAAAGATGATTTTTATAATCTTTTATTAAATAAATTTATAGATAAATTAAAATTTAATAACATTCCCATACTATATGAACTATTTTTCATAATTATCAAAATCTATATTAAAATACTGTAAATGAGTGTTTTTTTAAAAAGTATTAAATAAACATTTTTACAAATTGGAGAGATATTATTAAAATAAAAAATAAATATTTTCAATCCAAATACAGAGAAAAGAAAATACAATTAAAAAATAATATTGATAGAAAGTGAAGAAACTATTGATGGAATCATTGAAGGTATTGTGTTTTTTCTCAACCTGTGATAATGATTTTTTTTATTAGTAGTTGAAGGCGAAGTTGTATGTTTTGGAGGACCAGATGTAGACGATAGAAGATGAGGAATCTTGAATCTATATCAAAATATTATATATGTTATAAATCTTTAAATTATCGTAATAAAAGATAGGTGAATATTTTTATCCTATGTTGTTGATTTATAAGATGGATTTAAATGAATATAATTTATTGGAGTGATCCAAAAGTCATTTACTAGAAAATAATTTAGTAGATGATTAGGGATGATTTATTATTTGGTGTTCAAAAATTTGATTATCTAAGGTGTGAATTATGGAAAGTGAAAGGAAATACATTAATAGATAACCATAATATTCATTTAATCATACATGATATTTTTTTCTAATATATGTTAAAGATAAAAAACCAAGAAAATATTTATGATATTATGCATTTAGAAGTATCTTATTACTGTTGAGTTTGAAAATGTGGATAAAGATAAATAAAATTACCTAATGTATAATAAATTTATAGCACACATAAGTGATACATATAAAATTTTATTTATTATTAATTATTTATTGATAATGTAATTTCAAGGAGATGAAGTATGTTAAAAGGTTAATTAATAAATAATATAAGAATATGCTACACTAATATTTTTCAATTAAAAAAATCATATTGAATAGGGGTTTACCTATGACTAAATTTCAGTTTAATTGGTGATGTTAGAAGAATCTGATGAATATTCATGGAGGTTTGTGGATGAAAATTCCAAAAGTTTAAAACTAAAACTTATAAAAGTTGATGCTGAATAATTTCAGTAGTAAAAGTAATTTATTGTTGTTAAATACTAACTCAAATATTCTTCATTATGCAATATAATTCACAATATAAAATGGATTGTTTTTCATAATATGAAATTTTCAAAATCCAAAATATTGTTCGTTAGGATGTTTAGAATTGAAAATTGTGTAGATCAATAAGATGAGATCATCAAAATGTGAGATGATCAGGTGTTCTATTGATATTTTTTTGCAGAATTGAATCTAAACTGATTAATAAATTCAATGAGATTGACTTTGAATGACATGTTATATAAATATAAGAAAAATATTGGAAGATCCATAGGAATGCTAGAGTTAGTTTAAGAAAAAATGATGCAGATGATTGAGAATTGTATAGGAAAAGTTTTATATGATAGGTGAAGGATATGAAATTATATATAAGTTATAAATATATAAGATACGAGTGATATGATACATAAAATTTATTTTAAGTCAATGTTGAGGTTACAATGCAATTTTGGGATACTCTTAACTATACTAAAGGTTTGTTTTACTTGTGTAAGATGGTATAAGCCTAGAAATACTATGATTTTTATAGGATGAACAGATATAGAGGATTAACTACATGTTCTATAAGATCCATGAGGTATGAAAATGGTTGATATTATGTAGAATTTTAGAGTAGTGAGGAGATAAAAAAAATAAAAAAGAAAACTCTATTGTGTTTCCACACACTAAGGGATCTATTTCTGGATTTTTTGATGAGTATGTTCTAGAAATTGAGTTTCTTAGAAAGCTCAAATTAAAATCATTCTAATGGATTGGAGGAATATTTGTTTTATTTTTAAAGAAAACATGAATCCATGTGATATTTCGTTTTGTATTTTTTAGGAGAACATAATAAAATGTTAAAACATTATAATGTCCCGTGGGATAAGTGTAGAGACCCATACTTGAAGTACATGGACATTACATTAATTTTGTGGAATTCTTAATAAATGAAAAAAACGGATGCCCAAAGACCATATCAATTTAGTGTCTTTGGAAACTAAGAACACAATATTCTAATCATGGTGAAAGATCTTAATCATTTCCCATAAATATCACCCCCTTTGGTTTTCTTACATAAAACCATTCATTAAATCTTGGGGAAAAGAAAACATAAAAAGGGTGATCTCAAATGTTCAGTAAGGGTAAACATAGAGCACATAAAACAATCTATAAACATTCGAAAGCAAAAACATGAGCATAATATCTAAACATCAAAATATTTAGAAATGATAGAAAACATTGCAGTACATAATGAATAGATCATAAAGGAACATTAATAATTCTAAACTAGCATTGGAATAAATCATGTAATTTTGGTATCCACTAAGAACATGTTATAATTTCCATATTAGTCAAGGCATTGCTGCCAAGACATTATTAGTGGACAAAGTCCCGTAATAAATCTATTTCATTCCTCATTCCAGTCCTGTATCACTGAACCAGATTAACTTGGCGTTCCAGCCATGTCTATCTCATGAGATATAAATCTTTACCAAATTAATTGGAGGGAGATATAAGTCCCACCCATCCCATAATGAAATCATTTTTACATGTTCCACAACATAAACATAAGTCATTTATCATAACCCAATGAATAAAATGGGTTTCATAAACATCATCCCATCATAACATAATCCATATAAAACAAATGGATATCATTTCATCATATAAAAAGTGAAACCATGTAAATCATAGAGACATTATACTTGAAACATACACATATGAAATAATGTCATCTTAGATGGAAAATGGTTTTGATAAAACATTTGAAATGAATTATTGGGGAAAATATCATTTCTTATTCAAGATCCTTTTCCTTTAACAAAAGGCCATGAAATTTTAAAAGAATATGATTTTGTTGAAAATAGTCATGAAATTTAGTAGAGTAAGAATCATGAAAATAAATAGTTAAAAACTGAAGAAAAAAAATCTATTCATGCCATATAAGTTATAAAAACATTCTCCTAGTACTTTTAACATTAAATTCATAAAGTACAATGTATGGTAAACAAAATTAAGATTCCATTCATAACACAATGTAAAAGTCAAGAGGGGTAAAAATGACTTTAATCATACATGGAATAATATTAAACACTTTATGAAAACATTTTTTTTGGACAGGGATGAAAAATATAACCCTAGTAAATACTTAATAATAAAAAATCTCAGATAAGAACGAGATTTGAATAATTATCCCTTACCTTATGTTTGATATGCTTCGTATTTATCCGAACCTCCTCTTCCTCGATGTGGCTCCTTTAAACTTCCTCTTAACGGGCTAGATTTAGACTTTTGAGAAGACCATAACCTCTATAATATTACTACGGAATTTGAGAAGAGTAATGGGAAGGGGTTGTCCGAGCTTGAAGGCTCAATGTTGTGTAAATAGGAGAGGGAGGAGGTTCCCTTTTATAAGGGAGGAGAGAGGAACCTTTGGAAACCTCAAAAATATTAATTTATAATAAATCAAACCCCACTTAAAAACCCCCATAAATGACTCATATTCAAAGATTAGATGATATAGGGTTGTAATCTCATCAACTAATAAAATTAAGACATTTTGGATATTTATCTTAAACTTTATCAACTTGATTTATCCATATATAATCTATTTTATTTTATTTGTGGTAATAATATTCAAAATTTTAAATTTTTATAAATAATTACATATGTGATGTGAGTTTTCCATAATTGGATAATTTATGACATTTTAGACCATAAAAATTTTAATTTATAATTTTTTAATATTTTTGTGATTTTTAAACAATTTTATATTATGTTATTTTCATAAAATAACAATAGTGAAAATATTGAAACTATTCATTTATTTGAATTTAAATAAAATACACACAGAAGATATGTTCGAAATAGAAAATTTAATAGATTCATAACATGTCATGTTTATCTATAAAATTCATGGATCACATTAAATAGTTCATATAATATTTTTAAAATCATTTATTTGATATTTCAATCAATGAAATAATTTCAAAATCACTATTGTGTCACCTTTAATTATAATTATTTAATCCCTAAAAATTATAAATAAATTCACATGATATAGATAATTTTATTATATTTCTGGATACTATTCATGTTCGATGTTTTGTGAAGTTTATCACTAAATTAAAATTGTTATACTTATAAGATTTAAGAGAGTGACATGTTGTCACTTTTTTTGGTTTTAATAATAATTAAATTATTTTCATGGTCAAAAGTCCATATAATAAATTTATTCCGACCCTTAGCTAATATGTGTAGGCTTTTAGTCATCTAATAGAATTTTGGAAGCTGTCAGGGTAATTTTATAATCTTATTTTTACCCTTAATTACCTGATTTACCTTTAACTGCAGTAAATAAAAATTACCATAGTTACTAGTCATAATATAAAAAATAAAAGTAACCTATTAAAATAGTCTATAACAACTTAATTCAAATATTAAATCCATTTTTCAAAATTCAAAACACATATGTTGCAGTAATTAAGTTAAAATTAATCCCATTGTTAAGAAAATGGGTTATAAAAGTTAAAACATTGTCAAAGATTGAAATGTTTTTAACTATGAATTCACTGTAAAATTAATGGTAATTTAATAAATTATATTAAATGGTAAAAATATATTCTATTTATACTTTAAAACACTTCAATATTATAATTTATCCATATAAATTATTGTGATGAAATTGTTTTTAAAATTAAATTATAGCATGTTTTTACTATTCAGTAAAATATGAAAGTTATCAGAATAATATGAAAAATTTATCCAAAGTAAATTTTTATATCATGATTCCAAAGAAGAATTTTATTTTGTCAAATTGAACTTCTAGACATGTCAAAAACTATATTTAAAGTGGGTACACCATCAAATGGTGGTAAAATTATATATTTTGAAAAATAATCATTTTACCTGAAAATTTTATTTTTTTTCTAATACCAATTTCTATAAGATGTGTAAGATGAATTATAATGTCAAAAAATACAAAATGTAGTTACCACTATTCATAATAGATACTTAATTATAATATTGTAACAACATATCATTGTTTAGTGAAACTAAGTATTGTGTACAACACACGCGATCGAGGAAGGTCGCTCTTGCATGCAACACAAGCCAAGAATAGTGTTTGTGTATACTAGAATCTACTATGGTGTTGCGTATAGCTCAAGATAGTCTTGGTGTAGTGTACAACACAAGATATAAATAAAAAATTTCTTATAAAATTTTTGGGTGTTACATTCTACCAAACTTACAATGAATTTCTCCCTCAAAATTCATCAGGGTTATTAATGGTTTATTACTTGAAAGTTTCTTTCATAGAAACCCACATCATAAAAAGGAATACTAAATCTCAATTTTAAAAATTAATCTATGAAACATAATGGTTACCCAAATTAACTCATCACTGGCTTTCCACATAGGAGAACATAGGTTAAAATATGGATATGGAAGAGAAATACAACCATCAAGTTCTGATGGACAGTGGTAGGGAACATGGCTATGAAAAAACCAACATTCACAAAGCCATAAATTTGTGATGATATAAGGTACCATATGATTCATAAGATATAAGAGCACCAGGAAAACATTTTTGGTTTTCAAAATCATTTATATAATGTTGAAGAATTTTTTAATTAAAAGAAATACTTACTTGATTTTTGTAAAATCTCACTGTTGTTTGTTCCTTGAACAATTTCTACTTCATCTCTTAAAGAAATGAAGTTGAATTTTTATTTCGTGATGTATTAGTAGATCATTCGATATAATGATAGGTCATTCCATCTGTCTTAAGCACAAGGTTTGCAAAATTTATATACATAAGTCCATCGATGGTGAGATTATTCGTATATGTATCCAAAAATGGACTTATACTTCATCTAACATTCTTTTTAATAAAATAAAACTAGTTTATACTAACCAGGGACTTCCTTTAGGCTAGTTATAGGTGGTAAAGGACTTTTTCTCATCATTTGTGGGTTCGATTCCCATATCCTTGTCTAACGCGACGGTTTGTCGACCATCTTGTAGGTTGTCCTTTTTCTAAAACATCACCATTATAAAATTCCAGAAAAATACTGAAAAAAGGTTCTAGCCTTAAACAAAACTATCTGATGTTAACTTAATCCATTCCAATCATTAGGATTATCCAAAACACTTTTGTCCAAGCTCATAGTATAAATAGAAATGATTACTAGAAAGGTCATCTACCGATAATATGAATATCATCATTTACCCCCGTATATCATAAGATATATCTTATTGTTCACATTCTAGACATGTGAATACCTTAATAGTGTATTCTCTTAAAAAATGAATACCCATTAAACCATAGTGAAAAACATGAATACTGTCAAAAGTTAACTCTTTCCACATACCAAAATCCCAAAATTTCTATATACTATGACCATGATATAACATTGTCCATATATCAGTTATGAGCTCATTTCATTTTCTCTTTATCCCTTCATTATCCACATATAATGTTCACTCCAAAAATATTTCAGTCACTTTTCATGGTTACCGGTACCATATTATTATTGAAAACGAATACCTAGATATTCCATAATTCAATGATACCATAAATGAGATTGCATGATACTATTTTGAAAGCCCATTACATAAACACTTAATCATTCCACAACATCATTTTCATACTCAACATCACAAATAGTGATCACATGTGACTTTCCTTTATCCATTGCCTTAAGAGGTTTCTCACATTGATAATCATTAAACCTTGGATTAGCTCATTGGTTATCATAATTCCCCATTTCCTTAAACTTGAAGCATTGAAGTGTTGGTGGTGCATTATCTGTAGTCTTTTCACTATTCTCATCATTAGCTGCCTTTTTTCCATTTTTTTGACACTCTGCTGCACGATGACCCTATTTTACTCACTTAATACATTTTCTAGTCCCTTTAAGACAATCTCCACCATGATTCTTTTCACACATTGAGCATAACAAAACATTCATCTTCTTTTCACCATTTTTTATAGATTTTTCATTGAACTCCATATTTCTTTTCTTGTCAAAACCACGAGATGGATATGTAACACCAACTTCCAGTTCTATCTTGATAACACAATGCACAATTTATTCATCGCTACTGAAGTCTCTTATTGCTAATTCCCTTTGAAGTCTTGGTTTTAATCCATTGAAGAATCGAACAACTTTACATTCAGGTTGGATGATAAATCCTGATGCATACCTTGAAAGACTTGTAAAATTCGCTTCATATATACCAACAGATTAATCATCCTTTTTCATAAGCTCATGGAACTCCATTTCAATATTTGTTTGAATAATAAGTGGTAAGTACTTATTGAAAAACATGTTCTTGAACTCATACCATTTCATGGATTCAATTTCATCTTGGGGCCTTATATTCTTAGTTAGAGTCCACCACTGGTCTGCTTCACCTTCTAAGTGGTAAATAGCCAGAATGACTTTTTGTTGTTCTGAACAATGAAGTATGGAAAATATCTTTTCAATGGTATTGATCCATTGTTCAGCAACAAGTGGAATTGAATACCGACTAAAATAAGGGGGATGTTGCCTCATGAAGGACTCAATAGAATATTGTTCACTTCTCTACTCATTTGGATGTCGAGAATGATTCATAGCATGTGTACGTATAGGAAAAATATTTTCCACTCCATCTCCCATGAAAATGGTTTGTTCAGAAGGATAATCATTGCATTGTCCATTACATTGATCAACAAGGTTCCTTTGGGTTCCAGCCATCTTCTAAAACCCAAATAAAATAGTGTGAGAGGAAAAATCATGCTAGGGAAAAAAACATAATAATGGTGGAGTACCTTCAATATCTAACATCTTAGGTTTAATTATATTATCGTTACCATAATTATAGGATTATAACCTACACTTATACTTAAACTTAGGGACATCCCTATACATACCATAGAAATATCTTTAGGTATCTCACTAATTTTTTCACATCCTAATTTCCAAAGGTTGACTAGACCTTCACTCTGATACCACCTTTAAAGACACATACGTGATGTACATGGACATTAAATTACATTTTTTGACTACTGAATACATAACAAAAACAGATGCCCAAATACCATATTAGTTTAGTGTCTTCGGAAACTTGAAACATAATATTCTAATCATGGAGAAAGATCTTCAACATCTCCCATAAAGATCTTCCCCTTTGGTTTTCATACCTCAGTCCTTTCTTTAAATCCTGCGGAAAATAAAACCTATAAAGGGTGAGATCAAATGCTATGTAAGGGTAATCATATAGAACATAAAACAATCCAGAAACATTTTAATGTAAAAATATGATCATAAAATATAAACATCAAAATCATGAGAAACGAAGTAAAACATTGCAGTACATAGGGCATGGATCATAAATGAACATTAATCATGATAAACTAGCATGGGATTAAATCATGTAATAATGGCATCAAATAATCACATGTTATGATTTCCATAGTAGTCAAGGCATTTCTTCTAAGACCATCTTAGTGGACAAAGTCCCTTACTAAATCGATTTCACTCCTCATTCCAGTCATGTATCACTGAACCGGATTAACTTGTCGTTCTAGCCATGTCTATCTCATGAGATATAAATCTTTACCAATTGCATAGGAGGGAGATATAGGTCAAACCCATATCATAATGAAATCATTATTAAGTGTTCCACAAAATAAACATAAATCATTCATCATAACCCAATGAATAAAATGGGTTTCATAAACATAATCCCATCATAACAATATCCATATAAAAAATGGATATCATATCATCATACCAAAAGTGAAACCATGTAAATCATAAAGGCATTATACTTGAAACATATACATATGAAATAATTTCAACCTAGATGGAAAATGGGTTTGATTAAACATTTGAAATCAATTCTTGAGGAAAATATCATTTCTTCTTCTGAATCATTTTATTTTCACAAAATGCCATGAAATTAAAAAAAAAGATTTTGTTGAAAATAGTAATGAAATCTTGTAGAGTAAGCATCATGAATGTAAAGATACAGAAATTTCAACGAATATTTTTTCTTAATTTTCTTTGGAATTTTACAAGAACGTAGTTTCTGACGGCGTCTGATTCTGAGGCCCAGTGTGCTTGGAATAATTTTCCGAAGTTTGGCTCGGGTACGTTCAGAGAACGAACGAGCAGGTTTTTTCTAACTTTTGAACCGGTGCTCGGAATCAAATTCCAAGGGAACCGATGGAACCGTAGCGCTGGTAATTAATTAGGAATAAATTTTCTAGAGTTTCTTTTGCTCGTTATGAATTGTTTAAATTTTTGGATTAAGTGTTACTGAAATAAAATTTTCGTTAAGAATTTTATTTCCCTTTCCATGAGTTAGAACCTAAGTGTAGGTGTTAGGGTGGGACCCACTATTTGTTAGTTTTTTTTGAGTTGATTAAAGGTGAGGTGGGGACCACATGAGACCCCACCTTTTCAAATACCTTAACTCCATAACTCCTCTTAACCACCCCCCCCCCCCCCCCCCGCGAGCCGGATCAGCTCGGCCGTTTGGCCGAGCCAGCTGGCGCCACGCGCCAGCGCTCCAGGTCTCTGGCTGGGCTGGGCCGCGGGGTTGGGCCACATCGGGCCGGGCCGGGCTGACCCGGACCCAGGTCCGGTCGACCCGGTTCGGGCCGACCGGGGGGGTCTCGGGCCGGGTCGGTCCGGGCCCGAAACCCCCGTTTTCGGACCGTCTTCGGTCTTTTGCCCATAAGATGGGCTACGGACCTCCGATCGATGCACCGTCAGATGCGTAGAGATACTTGGAACAAGACGGTCGTTTCATTATATCGCACTCAAGGTTTTGGAATACTTTTGGTTTGGCATGGTTGGTTCAGATACAAAACCAACCGGGTCCTCAGAGCGGAAACGCTTATATCTTGAGCTTCGGACGTCTGATTGATGTGCCGTCGACTTTGATGGATTTCTCTAAGTGAGACAGATCTTTTGGCTTACTCCACATGAGGTTTATATGTCGTCGGAGTGTCGTCGGGTTGGTTCACTCACGAATCCAACCGGGCCCCTGGAACGAAATAGCTAATAACTCACAGACCGGGCGTCCAATTGACGCGCCGTCTGTCTCATTGAATTCCTCATGATGAGATGGAACTTTTGGCATAATTCACCAAAGTTTTGGTTGTTATTGGATAGTGGCCGGGTTGGATCGTACCCGAAATCCAACCGGGCCCCTGGAACGGAAAAGCTGATATCTTTCAGACCGGACGACCGTTTGACGAACCGTCAGCGGCGTTGGTGATCAAGTTGGGAAACGGTCCATATGAGTATACCCTATGAGAGTTAGCGGTACAGTGGAGATACGGGCGGGTTGGTTCACTCACGAAACCAACCGGGCCCCTGGGATGAAAATGCTAAAAACTCACAGACCGGGCATTTGATTGACGCGCCATCTGTTGCGTTGAGACCCCTATGACGAGGCGGTCCTTTGAGATACTTCTTAGTGGGACTTTGAGATACTTAGAGTATTGACATGTAGCTCGTGGAGCGGACCCTTCAGAGATGAGAATGTGGAGTACGGAGACCGTGTAGACGACTGAGACCTGACGACTGCTTGACCGACTCATCTTGGAGTGAGTCGACTAGCCCAGTGGACGGAGCGCCCGGTATTTGGCGCAGACCCACGGTGGACGGACCGCCTGGTAGTTGGCAGCAGACCCGCGGTACTCGACCGGATGAGTACCTCTGTAGGCTATTAGGGGGAGCTCCTGGTATTTGGCGGCAGACCCACAGTGGACGGAGCGCCCAGTATTTGGCAGCAGACCCGCAGTACTCAACGGGAGGAGTACCTCAGAGACTTGGATTAGTGAGGAGTACCTCGGAGTCGTGACAGGACCACTGTACACTCCAGATACGGGGCTCTTCAGCAGTTATGGTTTCGATAATGAAAATCCTGGTTTGAGCTGAGTCTATGACCTTGTGTTTGCCTCATGATTGAGATGGTTCACTTGATAACTTAGGTATATGTATGGGCATATACCTGGGTAGTGGTTATCCGTGGATTTCATAATCTTTGTGTTTCCTCATGATTGAGATGGGTTACTTGATAACTTAGGTATATGTATGGGAATATACCTAAGTAGAGGTTATCTGTTGAGATCTTCTTTGTGGTTATCCTTGTTGGTTTAGTGAGACCTTGAGGGTCTCGGGGTCCCTACTGAGTATCGTTATACTCACCCCTGCACGGGTTATGCCCGCACCTCGTTATGTTGGTTGTAGACGACGATCAGTGCTGACGGAGGCCGAGTGTGTGAGGACTGGCCAGTACCCGGAGGTGCACTAGATGACGAGTCAGTATCCGGAGGTGGACTTCACGGTGAGACGACACTCAGAGGAGGTTGACGGGCGAGAGCGTTGTGGAGGTTATATGTACCTACCCTTTATGTAGGATCTGTGGTGGACGATCCAGGAGCTGCGCTATCTGTACCTACCCATCAGGTAGGATCCGAGGAGGATGTCCCAGGAGCCGCTTCCGTTCTTCTAGCTGTTATCTTTTTCTATTGTACTTTCAGTTGGGTTTGTATTCTGGCCCATTTACTTTTCATCACTTCCTTTTGTACTTAGTGTTTTACTTCCGCTTGTACTCTATGGTGTTTTGTTTACTTTTATAAAGGCAATGCCTTCCCAGTTATCGGAATTTATTCCTTTGGTGCTAGTCGATAGCCCATGGCCTATGGAAGGCGGGCTTGGGGTAGTCACGGCACGGGCCCCAAGGACGGGTCGTGACAAATTGGTATCAGAGGGAGGTTCTACCGCAGAACTTATGACTCTGATATTTTCTTTCTGTGAAGCAATAGTGTTAAGAGTACCGAGTGTGATTTTTAGTTCAGGGAGTCCAGTGTTGTTGCGGTCGGCCGACATATCCATACATCAGGACCCTAAAAACTGATTTCCGACATTGTGCACGAAAACACTAATTGCGTGTGTGTTTCCAGAAGTTTTTAAATATCATCTCAAACCAGGTCAACTCACCAGGTATAAGTATTTTGACCGTGTCATGTTTGTTTCATTCAGGATGCCTCCACACGGACGACTAGCTAGAGCCCCGAGATTTGTTCGTACTGACAGCCCTCCGAGCGATGTGGCCTCAGTACAGGGCCCTATTCTAGTTGAGGCAACAGTAGGCGCACCAGCGGTACTACTACCCGTTGGGCCACTGATGCCACCAGCCCGAGTAGCAGAGGGTGCACGTCGCTAGAGCGCACTGCACGAGTTCCAGTGCCAGAGGCCACCCAGGTTCCGGGGAGAGACGGACCCGCAGGCGGTTGAGGATTGGTTGGAGGTTGTGGTGAGAGTCTTCAGGCTAGTGGGGACGCCGGCAGACTTCATAGTGATCCTTGCTTCCATCCTTCTTCATGCAGCAGCAGGCAGATGGTGGAGCCTGAAGCTCCAGATGCATGACGAGGCGACACTTCTTTGGGCAGACTTCGAGAGACTGTTCCGGGCATAGTTTGTACCATCCACCCTTCGAGTAGTGCGTATACAGGAGCTACTTCAGCTGCGGCAGGGCAGCATGACAGTGGCACAGTATTCAGCGTGGTTCACAGACCTCTCGCGCTACTCCACAGATATGGTATGAGACCCATTCTTCAGGGCCCGAACCTTCAAGTAGGGGCTCAGGTGGGAGATTAGAGCTTCTGTTGTTTCTCACAGCATTCCGACCCAGACAGGGGTGTTGGAGAGAGCCCTCTTAGTGGAGAGTTTCCTTGCTGAGCAGTCTCTACAAGCACGACCCACCACAAGCCGGCTTGCGGCAGAGTCTTCTGCAGCAGACAGTAGGCAGATGATGCAGAGGTTCAAGAGGACCAGAACTACCAGTGGCCAACTGCACGACTCAGGTTCAGTTGTGTGGGGGAACCGGGCTGGAGTCAGAGCCAGTCGTGCTAAGAGTGGACAGTGTTACTCCTGCGACGGGATTGGTCACATGGCACGTGACTGTCTGACCCGCCATGCAGATGACCAGCAGTTAAATGAAGAACCTCCCAGGTAGAGGCAGAGGTTCGATTAGGGCAAACCGCAAGGAGAAGGCGGCCAAGGAATAGGAGCTGGCCGTGAAGCTGGAGGTGGACGACGCTTCGGGGTGTTTCCACCACCACCACCAGGAGGCCCACCCCGACCGCAGGGGACATGAGTACATGGGAGAGCTCAGCTTCATGCAGCTGAGGCCTATAGTCATGGAGCTCCGGAAGCAGATGGACAGGAGCAGGACTAGCTCCAGACCTGGAATCTATTGATCATTTTGCTTCTAATTTTGTTGTTGTTACATTTGTGTCTTTGTACTATGAGCTGCAATAATGAAAAGACACTTATCTTTGTAAAGATTGATTTCCTGTCATTTTGTTTGGTTGATACTGAGTGGTCCCAGTTAAGACTGTTGACATGACCCTCACTTTCGAGATTTCTACTGGAGGAGACCTAGTGATCTCACACTGATGCCGACAGTGTGACTCGACCCTTGGAGGCGAGAGTGACAGTTGGATCTCTTGGTAGTTACGTCGAGGCCTTACGATGTCATCCATGTCATGAAAGCTTCATTCATGTCAGGATTGACTGTATTAGGCAATGAATGTGGTTCATCCAGGGGATGAGACCGGATTTCTCTTATCGGAAAAGAAGAAATCATAGCAGCTCTTGTGAGACTAGAAAAGGTCTAGGTCATCCAAGAGTGGATGAGGACAACACAAGGCCGACAGAATCCTTATACTGACAGGATTTGGAGGCCTCTAGAGTTCGAGGATGACGATCACGTCCTTATACGGGTTTCACCTCGACGAGGTTTACGGAGATGTGGCCAAGGTGACATGTTATCCCGGAGGTTCAGTGGACCACTTCTAGGTCCTCAGTTGGGTACGCGATGTGGTTTACCGCTTGACCCATCCACCTAAGTTGCACCAGGTGCACGAAGATTTCAGCGTATCACAACTGAGGAGATACGTGCGTGATCTTTCACACATCATCGACCATGGGAAGCTGGACTATGGTGGTGGGGTGTCTTTCATAGAGGTTCCAATGGGGATCGAGGATCGACATGAGCAGATCCTATGAGGATGGTCGATTCCTCGGGTGCGCTTCCACTTGCAGTATGGGAACCTCCAGGTGAGCACATGAGAGTGGGAGGATCAGATGCGTGCTCAGTACTGCTTTTGTATCCCTAGTTTTTGTTGAAGCTTTACGGGGACGTAAATCCCTGAGGTGGGAGTAATGTAAAGACCCAGAAATTTCAAGGAAATTTTTTTCTTAATTTTCTTTTGAATTTTACAAGAACACAGTTTCTGATGGCGTCTGATTCCGAGGCCCGGTGAGCTCGGAATCATTTTCCGAAGTTTGGCTCGGGTACGTTCAATGAACGAACGAGCGGGTTTTTTCTAACTTTTGAACCGGTGCTCGGAATCGAATTTCGAGGGCACCAATGGAACCATAGCACCAGTAATTGCTTAGGAACGCCTTTTCTGGAGTTGCGTATGCTCTTTATGAATTGTTTAAATTTGTGGATTATGTGTTAGTGAAATAAAATTTTCGTTAAGAATTTTATTTCCCTTTCCATGAGTTAGAACCTAAGTGTAGGAGTTAGGGTGGTACCCACTGTTTGTTAGTTTTTCTTGAATGGATTAAAGGTGAGGTGGGACCCACACGAGCCCCCACCTTTTCAAATCCCTTAACTCCCTAACTCTTCTTAACCCCCCCGCGAGCCGGAATGGCTCGGCCGTTTGGCCGAGCCAGCTCGCGCCGCGCGCCAGCGCGCTGGGTCGCCGACCGGGCTGGGCCGCGCTGGGCCGGGCCGACCCGGACCCAGGTCGGGTCGACCCAATTCGGGCCGACCGGGGGGGTCTCGAGCTGGGTCGGTCCGGGCCCAAAACCCCCGTTTTCGGACCGTCTTCGGTCTTTTTCCCATAACTTGGGCTACGGACCCCCGATCGACGCACCATCAGCTACATAGTGATTCTTGGACGAGACTGTCGTTTCAGTATATCGCACTCAAGGTTTCAGAATACTTTGGGTTCGGCCGGGTTGGTTCGGATACGAAACCAACCGGGCCCTCGGAGCGGAAATGCTTATATCTTGAGCTCAGGACGTCTGATTGATGTGCCATCGACATTGATGGATTCCTCTAAGTGAGACGGATCTTTTGGCTTACTCCGCTCGAGGTTTAGATTCCGTCAGAGTGTGGTCGGGTTGGTTCGCTCACGAAACCAACGGGGCCCCTGGAACGAAAAAGCCAATAACTCACAGACCGGGCGTCCGATTGATGCTCCGTCTATCTCATTGAATTCCTCATGATGAGATGGAACTTTTGGAATACTTCGCCTGAGTTTTGGTTGCTATTGGATAGTGGCCGGGTTGGATCGTACCTGAAATCCAACCGGGCCCCTGGAACGGAAAAGCTGATATCTTTCAGACCGGACGTCCGTTTGACGAACCGTCAGTGGCGTTGGTGATCACATTGAGAAACGGTCTCTATGAGTATACCCTATGATAGTTCGAGGTATAGTTGAGATACGGCTGGGTTGGTTTGCTCACGAAACCAACCGGGCCCCTGGGACGAAAAGGCTAATAACTCACAGACCGGGCGTCTGATTGACGCGCCGTCTGTTGCGTTGAGACCCCTATGTCGAGGCGGTTCTTTGAGATACTTCTTCGTGGGACTTTGAGATACTTGGAGTATCGACCTGTAGCTTGTGGAGCGGACCCTCCATAGATGAGCGTGCGGAGTACGGAGACCGTGTAGACGACTGAGACCTGACGACTGCTTGACCAACTCGTCTTGGAGTGAGTCAACTAGCCCAATGGACGAAGCGCCCGGTATTTGGCGGCAGACCCACGACGGATGGAGCGCCTGGTAGTTGGAAGCAGACCCGCAGTACTCGACGGGAGGAGTACCTCTGTAGGCTATTTGGGGGAGCGCCCGATATTTGGCGGCAGACCCACAGCGGACGGAGCACCCAGTATTTGGCAGAAGACCCGCGGTACTCGACAAGAGGATTACCTAGGAGACTTGGATTAGTGAGCAGTACCTCGGAGTCATGACAGGACCACTGTACACTCCAGAGATGGGGCTCTTCAGCAGTTACGGTTTTAATAATGAAAATCCTGATTTGAGCTAAGTCTATGACCTTGTGTTTGCCTCATGATTGAGATGGGTCACTTGATAACATAGGTATATGTATGGGCATATACCTGGGTAGTGGTTATCTGTTGATTTCATAATATTTGTGTTTCCTCATGATTATGATGGGTTACTTGACAAATTAGGTATATGTATTGGTATATACCTAAGTATAGGTTATCTGTTGAGATTTTCTTTGTGGTTATCTTTGTTGGTTTAGTAAGACCTTGAGGGTCTCAGGGTCCCTACTGAGTATCGTTATACTCACCCCTGCATGGGATATGCCTGCACCTCGTTGTGTTGGTTGCAGATGATGGGTAGTGCTGACAGAGGCCGAGTGTGCGAGGATTGGACAGTACCCGGAGGTGGACTACACGACGAGTCAGTATCCAGAGGTGGACTTCACGGTGAGACGACACTCAGAGGAGGTTGACGGGCGAGAGCGTTGTGGAGGCTATCTATACCTACCCTTCAGGTAGGATCCATGGTGGACGATCCAGGAACTGCGCTATCTATACCTATCCATCAGGTAGGATCCAAGGAGGACGTCCCTGGAGCCACTTCCATTCTTCCAGCTGTTATCTTTTTCTGTTGTACTTTCAGTTGGGTTTGTATTCTGGCCCATTTACTTTTCAGCACTTCCTTTTTTACTTATTGTTTTACTTCTTCTTGTACCCTGTGGTGTTTTGATTACTTTTATAAAGACAATGCCTTCCCAGTTATCGGAATTTACGCCTTTGGTGCTAGTCGCCAGCCCCTAGCCTATGGAAGGCAAGCTTGGGGTAGTCACTGCACGGGCCCCGAGGACGGGTCGTGACAATGAAAATAAGGCATTATAAAACAATAAAAATACATTTTTTCTGTATAAGTTAAAAAACATTATCCTCGTACTTTTAACAAAAAAGTAAAAAAGTACTACGTATGGTAAACAAAAGCACGATTCCTTTCATAACACAAAGTAAAAGTCTTGAGGGGTAAAATTTAATTTAAACATACATGAATGAATATTAAACACATGATGAAAACATTTGTTTTTGACATGGATGAAAAATATAACCCCAAGAAATACATAAGAATAAACAATCTCAGATAATAATGAGATTGAAATAATTATCCCTTACCTTATGTCTAATATTCTTCTTATGTATCCAAACCTCCTCTTCATCGATGTGTCTCCTTTGAACTTCCTCTTAAGGAACTATAGTTGGTCTTTTGAGAAGAACAGAACCTATAGAATATTACTAGGGATGTTGAGAAGAGTAATGGGCAGGGTTTGGCTGAGCATGAAGGCTCAAAGTTTTGTAAAGAGGAGAGGGAGGATGTGCCCTTTTATAATGGAGGAGAGGGGCACCATTGGAAACCTCAAAAATATTAATTTATAATAAATAAAAACCAATTTAAACCCCTCCAAAAATGACTCATATTCAAAGATTAGATGATATAGTGTTGTAATTTAATCAACCAATAAAATTTAGACATGTTGTAAATTTATTTTAAACCTTATCAACTTGATTTATACTTATTTAATATATTTAATTTTATTTGTGGTAATAAGATTCTAAAATTTTAATTGTTATAAATAATTACATATGTGTTGTGAATTGATCATAATTGGATAATTTATGAAATTTTAGACCATATAAATTTTATTTTATAATTTTTAAATATTTTTGTGATTTTTAATCAATTTTATATTATGTTATTTTTATAAAATAAAAATACTGTCAATTTTGACACTTTTCATTTATTTGAATCTAAATAAAATACAATCATAAGATATATTCAAAATAAAAGATTTAATAGATTCATAACATGTCATATTTATATATAAAATTCATGGATCACAATAAATAGTTTATATAATATTTATTTTAAAAAAATTAATACCATTTATTTGATATTTCAATCAATAAAATAATTTCAACATCACTATTGTGTCACCTTTAATGATAGTTATCTAATACCTAAAAATTTTAAATAAATTCACATGATTTAGATAATTTAATTATATTTCTGGAGACTCTTCATGTTAGAATTTTTATGAATTCTATCACTAAATTAAAATTATTATACTTATAATATTTAAGAGAGTGACATGTTGTCACTTTCTTTGGTTTTAATAATAAATAAATTATTTATATGTTCAAAAGTCCATAAAATGAATCTATTCTGACCCTTAGGTGTTATGGGTCGACTATCAACCATACAATAAAATTTGGGCAGGTATTAGGGTAATTTTATAATCTTATTTTTACCATTAATTACATGATTTACCTTTAACTGCAATAAATAAAAATTACCGTATTTACTATTCATAATATCAAAAATTAAAGTAACCTATTATCATAATTTGGACCCATTAAATTCAAAATTGGAATCCATTTTCCAAAATTCAAAATACAGAATTTGCAGTAATTATGTTAAAATAAATCCCGTTGTTAAGAAAACGAGTTTTAAAAGTTAAAATATTGCCAAAGATTGAAATGTTTTTACTGATGAATTCAATTTAAAATTAATGGTAATGACAAAAATTACATTAAATAGTAAAAATATATTCTATTTATACTTTAAAACTATTCAATATTATAATTTAACCATATAAATTATTGTGATGAAAAAAGTTGTTTTTAATTAAAATATAGCGTGTTTTTACTATTCATTAAAATATGAAAGTTATGAGAATAATTTGAAAATTTTATCCAAAGTAAATTTTTATATCCTGATTCCAATGAAAAATTTTATTTTGTCAAATTTTACTTATAAACATGTCAAAAACTAGATTTAATATGGGTACGCCATCATAAGACTGTAAAACTGTATTTTTTGAAAAATACTTAATTTACCTGAAAATTTTATTTTTTTATTGTAAAAATTTCTATAATATGTGTAAGATGAATTATACTGTCATAAAATTCAAAATTTAGTTACTAATATTCATAACATCTAGGTCATAATAATATTATAACAATATATCGTTTTTTAGTGAATCTCATTATTGCGTACGACACACACTATCAAGGAAGGTCTCTCTTGCGTGCAACACAAGCCATGAATAGTGTTTGCTTATTCTAAAAGCTACTACGGTGTTGTGTATAGTGCAAGATAATCTTTTTGTGGTGTACAACACAAGATATCAAAAAATTAAAAATAATCTTTCTCATAAAATTCAAGGGTGTTACAATAAGGGTGATTCCATCCCAATTTATATTGTGTTAAGGGTGATTCGTTATGTCACAATCTCTAGGAAAAAGGTGATTCCATCCATACCACCTATTTTAAAATGTGATATATAGTAAATTAAATACTATATCTCAGTGTGAATCAGCACACCACCATGATTGGTGATGCAATTTGGTATCGATCCTTGAAAAAAAAATGTCCATTGTGTTCATTTTACTTATGTTTAATATGATTAAGGATGATATATATATATATATATATATTGAGAGATTTTACATTATAAAAGATCACAGAGGTTAAATTATATTTAATTTATCATGTAAAATTTCCACCACTGATTTACCCTCCTTAGTGGTGTAACACACATCTATGAAATTCAGGTGGTATTAGGGCATCCAATGTTCCCTCTTAATTGTATGTACATTGGAAGAGATGGAAAATTTGAATTTTGTAGAAAAATTTATTAATATATATAATGGTAAATACTCTCTATGATAATAGAATATTATTATACAATTTCATATCTCAGTTTTTGTAGATGTTTTTGAAGCTTCTACTATGAGATTTCATCTAAGGGGGAAAGATGCAGCTATGAATTTTTTTGGGTAACTAGAACGTAGAGGTTGATGGAATCCAATGGAATTGTTTTCATATATCCTTCTTATTTAAAGAATATTCAAATGTGATGAGTCTCTAAAATACTATGTATTATTATTTTACACATTTAAGTATCGTTTATGAAAATGTAAATGTAAAGGAAGAAAAGCAACAAATATATATATGTAAATTAGAATATGTGACGATGATAAATGATGATACTATTGATGATTACTTCACAATAGTAAATTATATCATTAGTAATATAATATTATTCCTTAAAATTGTATAATATTCCACAATCATAAAGAAATCAATGAGGATCTTGCTAAATAGAATTGATTAGAAAGTATCTGCTTTTCGATATAGATAATATTTATCTCTTAATGAGTTAAATAACAAACCTTCATTATATTAAATGTTAAAATATCTACAATTTTAGATAAATATCAAAGAATAAATTATTTTTTAATCCCCAAGAAAACTGAAAATACATGAAGAGAAAGATGTGTTCTCTAGTGAATTCGAAGGTAAATAAGATATTGATGAAGAGTATAATAGAATCAATGACTTTTTCACAAAAAATTATAAAAAGGAAATAGTATGTACCAGGGGGAAATCCCACTAAAATTTTCTATTTTTTTATAATCATACACTTTTATATTTACTGTTGTTGGAAAAAAATGAATAATTGAAAATTTGTGAGAATTTATGAAATACATAGAGGAAGAAGTGGGGTAAAAAAATAAAGGAAGTTAAAAATATTTAATTATATAAATAAATGGATACTAATAATTAATAGATGAATTATATTGAGTAAAAAAGAAGATATAGTTATATTTGAAGTTGTTAGTTAGAAGAATGTGATCTTAAAATATTTAATAACATCATGGCTCTTGTTATGAAACTAGAGGAAACATCTAGTAGTTATGAAAAGGGACAATAGGAAATATAAATTTAATATTTATTAAAACCACAAAATGAGGGTTCTATAAAATAAAACACCAAACGCAAAATGGAAGTTAGACAACTGATGAAATTAGACAAAAATAAAGATCTTTTAAAAATGGTAAATGCTTTTTGTGAGTAAATTATGAACCATATGATTACGGTTTTCATGTTAAATAGTATGATGAAGGATCATGTATATGAAATTTTTGAAATAAAATCATTGTTTGTAAGGATACTATTAAAATAAATTTATGGTGAATATAATATGCAAATGATAAAAGGAGACATACATAAAGATAAAAAAATGTTATGGCAGAATCATCTATGGATTATGAGGAAGTTATATTAGAGAAAAATGAACAAACAAAACCTATCATATTAGAGGATATAAAATATATTCAAAGTAACCATGTTGGTCCAAGATAAAAATTTTGAATTACATGGGATGAGAAACATTGTAAGAAATATAATCATATTTCATAGTAAGTTATAGGTAATAAAAGGATTAATTTCCTTAAAAAGAAGAATAATAAATAAATAAATAATTATATTTTAGAACACCATAAATTTATATAACATAGTTTTCTATAAATATAAGTATATTACTATTGATGTTTGAATTTCAATGGGTGTTATTAGTGATGTATAATCATTAAACCCATATAGTAAAACTACCGGGATAACATGTAACTTTTTTTTAAGTATATATGTGTCAAGGTCCAGCTATATTAGGAGTAATAAACTAGTTTTTAGAATATGAAATAATATATTTATAGGAAGAGGGCTGATACAAAAATCTCAATATTCCTTAATAATCAAAAAAGATTCCACTATCTTGATTAGAGTTGTGAAATATGTGAACAAAAGGTTTATTTGGTTGATGAATGTGTGACCACTATTCAAGGGAAATAATTTTATAATGAATAACTGTACGATGTTATGAATACTATGGTTGAAGTGAAATCTATCATTTTTTAAGTTTCCATGAAATCATTTAAGTAGAGTAAACCATGGATAGTTGAATTTTTTGTAATTTAAATAGTATAACTGATATTAAAATATTTAAGAAGATTTAATATCATTGTGGTGTGTATTTAGGTTTTCCAAAGAATTTTCCCTTAATTTTAGAGGAGTTGGGGCAATAGAAGATGATGCTCAGAAACTATGGTCTAAATATCTTTTACTCATTAATGAAAATAATAAAAACATGGATACTATAATGCAAATCAATTTTGGTAGAAATGAATTTATCTTTATTAAAAAAACATTCATTGCATTGTTATAGAAAGGTGAAAAATTTATCACTAATTGATAAAGAATAAGTGGTATTTTTTGTATTTGTAATCCATGTAGCTCATGATAACGGAGTAATATGGAGGAAATTAATTATAGAACACTATAAATACCTATATTTATTATGGAAACTTAATAAATATATTAAAATAAGATGTGCTGAGAGACAATTCTCCACTAAAAAGGAGAGAGAAGTTATCTGTGACGAATGTGAAAAGGGGAGGATGCTTAGTAAAAGTCATAAAAGGTGTAAATTTCATCCACCAAACCGTTTTATTTAATTCACCCTAATTTATGTAGGTTGATGAGGCAATAATATATTGGTGTTTTTAATTTAACACTTATTTATTAATTCACCTGAATTTGAAATTGATTATTCAATAATATAAATATAATATAATAGAAATGTCCAATCTTGTCAAGATAGATGTTTTGAAATATATATGATTATACATATGAAAGTTAAAAATATAAAATGAAAAGGGTTTTATGTCTAATTCTATGAAAACAAGTAAAATTATTATGGAATTAATCATCAATATAGTAATCCTTACACACTCTAATAAAAAGGTGTTTCAAACATGAAATATATATTTTAAATTAAGATTGACGAAAAATGCTTTATGAATATAAATTTTACAGTCATTATTGAAGGAAATATTAATTATAACATTATATATAAATAATAATTTTTTGATTATACTGGAATCAAATTGGAATCAATATGTGATGTGGTAAAACAAAAAACATTCAGTTAAATATTTTGAGGTTTCTAGGTGTAACTTTTTATTGATGATTTAAATAAAATATAATGGAATGTTTTATGGAAAATAATTAGATGTTAGTTTACTATAATATCCATCTAATGGAAGAAGTTATACGTGGTGTATTGAAATTTACGAAAATATAATTGATTCAAATGGTGTGCTAGTGATTAAAAATCATCCCTATTTTATGGTAACAAATAATTAATATTTTGGTTAATTATTGGAAGATAACTTGAAAAATTACAAAAAAGATAGTTAGAATGAATGATACTCAAAACCAAGTTGTCATGAAATTGAATACATTTAATCTAGTGGTGATCAGAATAATGATAAAAATGTAATGTATCATATTTTAAAAATATATATTGAATCATATAATATCAGTGAATGTAAGAAAGATTTAGTGTAGATTATAATATTAATGAGATGTAAGAACTATAGTACTCTTATATTAAATTTAGCAACACTATCGATTAAAGAAGTAGTTTATTATATAGAATGGATAAATTCTATGAATGAAAAACGTTATTATATTGAGGTAAGAAATACCAGATATCTTCATCCAACACCAAATGGGATATATGTCACATGAACAGAGTGGGTTTCTAGAAATAAGTATGGGTGATATCAAAAGTAATAAGCCTATAATAGTATAGAAATGGTATTCATATGATAAAGGTGTGTATTTTGAAGAAACATTTTCATCTATTTTAATACATGAATCAATTGGGATGTTCAGGTCCATTACAGCACACAATCGTTATAGAGTTTATTAGATGGATTTAAAATAATACTTTTTAAATAATGTTGTTGAGAATAATGTTTATATTGAGAAAGATGATCTATTCATATTTATGATTATATAACTAGAACATTCATTTTTAAGAAATTATTATATAGGTTAAATATAAATTGACTTACACAGAACTCAAAAAATGAAATATTCTAGAAAAAAGTAAAACATTACTAATGTAAATGTTTATAGAAACTATAATATGAATAATTTGAGAACATGTACCTTCATTATCATTATTTTTGTTAATGAAATAAATTTTATTGGAAATTTCTAGTGAAAGGTTGTAGAATAGATGATGAATTTGTTTGAGATTTATATGATTAGAGAGAAGAATTTATTTCCGGATCTATATGTTTTTCAAAAAGGATAATACATCAAACATTACAAGAAATGTATTCCATGGAATTATTAAAGAAATTTCAAGTGTAATATTCTAAGGATGTTTTCACACCCATTATAGTTAGTGTAAAATTATGAAAAGAGAGATCTTATAGAAGTTTACATAATGATGACTTCAAAAAATCAATTAGAGTATTTATTTATCATATTTCATCACAGATATATATTTTTTGAATTCAGTGAATTTTTATGCAGGATATTGAATTAATACAATGGGAACAACTATAATAGATATTGAAATAATTATTGGATATATCACAGGGACATTGAAATATTGATTAATGTTTAAAATATGTAGATAGTGGAATTTACTTGGTTCCAATGATGCTGATAGCGTTTTATATTTTAATATAAAAAATCAATATAATTTGGAACATTTTTTTATGAGAATGGTGAGTGATATAGATTAATAAAAAGAAATTTTTTATGTCTTTGATTATAATTTTATGCATGTATGTTTTTTGACACATTCACACACACAAATATTGTGGTTGAAGATTCATATTAGAGTCTTGATTGTTAATTTTGAAATACCATTTAAAATATATTTTTATCATCATATTTCTATTGATATCTCAAGGAAATTAGTGTAAAATATTGGATCCAAGAATATTGTTACTATGTATTATTTTTTAGGGATAATTATTCTAATTATGTTTTAAGTTAGACTCCATATTAAAAAATTATAAAATTTCTACTATAACCAAAAAATCTATAAATTTTGAAAAATTTGAAGTACTAATAATTAAATTTTTGGTTTATTTTACCCCTAAATTAATAATGTTTTGATATTAACCTAGTTTTCTTTGGATTCTATTTTCAAAGGATAAGAGAAGTAAACAACTATGAAATTTATCTTTTGTGAATTAGGAACTGTGATTATTGAGAAAAGATAGAGAAAAGGTTAGTGCATTTATTTATGCGGATTGTATAAAAATAATGAAAAAAATTCATGAAATCTCATGATTAAATTATCTTGAGAAAAAATATTTATAAACTCATGTTTTTTAAAAGCACTTCCCTTTTATAATGTCAACGGTTTAATTAAAAAATTGTAATATTTGGTGTTTAAAATAAATCCAAAGTGGTATATTGAAGATCACATTGATTGAAACTATTGAAGGTAATTTTTATCTATATTGGATTAAATGATATTTTTTAATGTTAGTTGAATATGTAGATATAAGTTCCATAAGACTATATCTAGATGATAAGAACTATAGAGGTTTCATTCCCTACAAAAAGTTAATACATTTAATGAAGATTTAAATTAAGATCGAATATGATATGTGAATGTCATTCTTCTTTGATGCATGTTAAGTGGATGCTTTGAAAGTATTAAAATATGGAAATGTTCTCCAGATGTCATTAATTAGATAATAAGGTAGCTAATGGGTGTTGATGACATGAAATTAAGTGTCTTAAATTTTAAGGAGCTGAGGTGTGAATATTTGAATGTGGGGAAGGAAATGAATAATAGAGATTGATAAGAGTAATTTAATATTATGGGATAGTTGTTTTATAAAATAGGAAAAAGATAAACTTCCTATATATTTGTAAGATAATCTTCATTCAGAAGTTAATTTCCAATATGATGATTGAAAAAGTGGTTGTGGAGAAAACATCTTATATATTGTTTAATACGTTTGGATATAATGGAAGTTATATATAAGTTGTTTTATTTCAATCATATGATTTATTATTCAGATAAATATGAGGATATTAAGGATATCTAGAAATAATGATTGATGATCTTATAGTGATATTTTATAGTGAAAAAATCATAGGGATTCGAACGAAAATTGTGATTTATGTTGAGTTGAATTGATGAATTGAGAAAAATTGTATGATTGATCATGGTGGTGTTCAAAATATATTGTATGAATATAATAAACTATATTTTTTAATAGGAGATGATGGTGAGGTTCTTGAGTATATGTAATTTTGGGCAATGACAGAATAATTTTAATTTTACATGATATAAAAAATAGTTCAAAATTATAAAATGAATAGAGTTCCAAGTCATTAAATAGTGTTAATATATAATACTATTATTTATAAATGAAAATAATTAATAAGTTAAAAATAAATATGTTGTCATAGTCAGAAGGTTAGATGAACAAAATCTTTATTGATCACCTATTCTGGAGATCTAATGAAAATCATGATAAATAAATTATATGAGGAAATTTATGGAAAATATTTTGGAGAAATGGAATAAGAACACTAAAATCTTATAAGGAATTTTATAGTAATTATTAAGATATTATGGTCACAGATGACTGGCTAATGTAGAATAAAATACAGTTCTGGTAGGTTTAGTGGAGTTATGTCTAACAATGTTAGAGAACAATCACATTGGAGAGTGATTTTACATAACATTTTATAAAATCAAAGTAAATTTTATTATGTTGAGATAGTCATAAAAGATATAAAATTTTTGATGCTTATGTCATAATTTTAACCAATACTTGTGTAATCCTTGAAGATAATTGATGTTGAGTTTTGATAAGTCTTTGATGACTATTAACTATGCAATAATCAAATATATTTAATGTGGTAGATTGATGATTTAATAAGGTGAAGGATATATACATGAAGAAAAATTTTATCGGAGAATGTTATGTCATTTAAATACAGAGTTCATTCATAGATCAGTGTTATGAAAAATTTGAGGGGTAAAAAAGTTAAATAAATTGACATTTATGTTCTAGAAGTTCTGGGATGTTGATAAAGAATATATGATAGCATTGAAAATTTAAGTGTATTGAATATTAAATATGAAATTTAAATGATTATTATTTTTTGGTTTCAAACTAATGTTCAAATAGTTAGAGTAGTAGACATGTAATTTCTAAAAACATTGTTTTTGAGGAAGTACAAATTCACATCATTCTGTAGAATAGGGGATGACCCATTTTATAGATGATGTAGACTACAACTGAAGATATATTTCAAAATTGTTTTTGGAAAACATTGTAAATTATATAAACTAGTATAAAGGTGATTCATTTTGTTGGAATTATATTTATTATGAGAATATTCTAGAATATTTGTTTTCATGTTTCAGGTTTGGTCATCCCTCTATATCATGAAACTCTAATTATAATAATTCTCATTTCCCATTTTGTAATCCCATGAATTGAAGCATGAAGATGTTGCATTATATGGGGATGTTGAAGTATGATGATAACCCCTATGTTTATTTTGATCATATTGAATGTTTTCATCATGTTGGAACCATTTTCGTTGGGGTTAATAATAAATGTGACAAGGAATATGGTAATGTTGTGAGTTGGATAAAAAATCTGATGATGCTATTAAAAATTCACCTAATTAAAATAAAATATAATGTTCAAAATTTTATAGACAATTTCCATAATGGTGATGTAATTAAAGGTAATAATCATTTGTTTATTCATATAAAATCATAACCCCACATCCAAAAATGACCTAAATGTGTATAGACTATTCCATCTGAATAAAACTATTTTGACCATATCATTGTAAATTCATCTAAAGGAACCAAATATACCTTATCACCCTAAGGAAAAAAATAAGGATGATTGTTGTATGAGCAGTCCCTCAAAGTAATCAAAATGAACTATTACATATAACATGGTTACATTTTAATCATATTTTGAATCCATTAGTGATGATGTTGAGGATGTTGAACCGAATATGAGGAACATGTATTTGGTTTCAGATGGCTTGGGGAGGAGCCAAATTATTAGATTGACAAACAAGTTGTTATTTTTATCAAAAAATACATGGATGGAGAAATCAATATGAATGTTTATCCTCAAATTAGAGAACTAATGTTTACTAATAAAGATGAAGAATTTAAATTAAATATTTATTTTTTTTAGGTACATCCCATGAACTTGATTTTGTTAACTTTTTTTCCTTCATGGAGTAGGATTCCAGGGATTTTCCTTCCATTTTTTAATGATGTTTATCTATTATTTGGTTTTTATTTCTTTGGTTAGGTTGATCTATTTGTTTAAATGATAAAGTGGAAAAGAAGTATATTATTTATATTTTCCTCTAGGGGAATTTATTCTACATGGAATACGAGATTTCAATGATGATGATTTTTGGATCATTCATGTACAATTACTACCTATTAATTAGTTGGTTTAGTTCTACTTGGTACATAACCAATGGAATTTAATTGATTTGGTATTTGACTATTTTGTAATTGATGTAATGGAATTATTTGGATTATTTTGGGCCTATCCATTTCCAGTCTTGATTTTTTGTATGGGCTGATATTTGGGTTGGCCTTTTTGGATTGAAAATTTTTCTTGTGTGTACTCTATATCCTCCATTGAAAATTTTAATATTCAATACGTTTTTGAAATATATCTATAAATTATTTTTGATGAAAACTATGTTTTTTGGCTAGTGATGCATTCTTATGTTTCACTTATTGGTGGAATTGTATTATGGATGATATCCTATAATTATATTTTTGTTGTGAAAGAAATTGTGTTTTCTAAAATATAAAATGGATAAATTTCATTATGCTAAACAATTTTTTTCTGAAGGTAAATGTTTGAAATTTTGATTTGTAGTGTAAGATGTTGATATATATTTCACTCCCTAAAAAATTTCATTATATTCCATTGAATTTAACCATAAAACTGAGATAATTATGAAGCTCAAAACTAGATATGATGGGATAATAATCATGGATATGGATTAGTTGTTTTAAAATTTCATTGTGATGAACATTAATATTAATACACTTATTCCTATTTTTATTTGACAAGAAATCACAATTGTGTTTTGTTGGGTATAATATTTTTTATGATCAAATGATTTATCAGTTTTTTTGAAGGATAATTTTTTTTTGTTTAATAAAATTTTCTCTAGAAATGATTTTTGACATTCTATAATGTTTTCTTAGAGTGATGGTTATGGTTCAAAATGATGGAATAACCCGATGAATATTTGATGGATCCATATTCCATTTTGACTAATTTAGGGAATTTTGTTGTAACATCTTCCTAAATTCATTAATATTTGGATAATGAACCTTACAACTTATTGATCCTATGGTGATTGATTGATTTTAGATCCATGATGTTGAGTTTTTTGGAGTATACATGAAGTTTACACTCTCATAGATGATAATGAATTTCAAGTATTACATTTTAAATCAAAATCTATTTTCATAACATCCGTTGAATATGTTATAGGGAATCAATGTTCTATTTTCACAGTATTTCATGTTATTGAAAACATGTTGTCAAATATTCTTCATCTTTAAACAACTATTTTTTTATAATTGGGGGGGGGGATTAGATATTATTCTAACTCATATATCATGAATCTTATAGTGAAAATAGTATATAAACGTAGAGGATAAGTGTTCTTTTTAACAACATGATATTTTCAAATATATTTTTCATTAAATTAACACTATGCTCATAATCATTGTTTACATGCAACAAAAAACTAATGTGTTTTGCAAAAGTTCCATTTCATTCAATTATAAGAGGAGATTAACTATACCACATTTCATTACCCATTCCAATTCTTTATCTCTACCAAATATAAATCCTAGTATCATAGAAAACCTCTACCCATATCCTACAATCGTTTTCTTTCCAAAATACCATGTTATAGTTCCTTAGTGTGTTACCTAAGTTAAAACATCCAAAATGGATGATAATTATTTCTAACAAAATCTCATAGTTAATTTCTTATACTAACATTTAAAATATTTTATATCCATAAAATTATAATCAAATAAGTATTATTAATATTATTAATGATTTTAAAATAATTTAATATCTCTTTTTTTATTCCTCCTAAACAGTTCAAAAAAATGAAGACGTTGCCATGTGTTTATATGGACTGCCAACACCATGAATGACAAGCTCTATTTTTTAACAACCAAATTACATGGATAGTAAAAATAATAATTTGATGAAAAAATATAATAATTAAAAAATGTATAATATTATTAAATTATTTTTTATTCCCATTATCGTTCTTTGAAATTGAGAGTGTCGTCTGTAGGTGTGCGGACTACAACCTCTATAGAAGAAAATATTTTGTTTTTATATTTCCATCTTACATGGATGAATTTAAAAATAAATTTTTATATAAAATAATATTTTTGACTCTAATAATATTATTTAAAAGTAAAATTGGAAATTTTATTAATGATATTATCAATTAATTAGCCAAGTAAACCCAATCACCTTAAATGAACACATCGAAGCACCTTTCCTAAATTGAGACAATTCTTTTTAAAACCTATAGAACTAAAATATGTTTTTTACTAAGATAATAATAAAATATGTTCACCTATAAAATTATTTAAATCATGAATAATTTATTACAAGATATTTTACCATAAATAATATCAAGGAATGTTTTGAGAACATAACCAAACCACCTCACGTAAAAAACATAAGAAAAAATATTTAACTAATAAAAGAAAAGTTATAATAAAAAAATTAAAAAAGAATATAGATGTAAAAAATTCATATAATATTTTTAATAAACTTATTTTATATATTTATTATTTTAGGTGCATTAATAAAAGGAGTCAAGACTCAATGTAAGGGTTTTTATATTTTAATGTTGTTTCCTTGTAATATATTCATAGTCAAAACGTCTTTTTATTTTATATATACTGGAAATGAATTTTTATTTCTTAAATTCCATGGAATATAAGGTATTAAAAAATTAACCTCATTTTTTTAAATATAAGGATTTTAAATTTGGAATATTAAGAAATTGTAAGTGTTTTTATTAACTAAGACCCCCCTTTTATTGAGTTGTTATGTTTCATCTTTAACATATTATTTTCATTAATTGGATTTTTCATCATTAAGATAGTATTGAACTGTAATTTGACTTATTATATATCAAAAAATAATTTTATAATTAAAATCTTTTACCTTTATGAAATTATTCAGAAAAAAAATTTTCATTGTTGATAATATTTATCATCATCTTTAAAGAGTGTTTCTGATCCTTGTTCATATGTTTCTCATCCTACCAATGATATCCTTTATATTAAGAAACATTATTTTTTGTAATATCATTTCATTATAATATTTTATATCTCCAATATTTTAAATAATATTTTATATCCCTTTTTCATGATATCATATTTTAACAAAGGTAATTTAAAACATATGTTTGGATCTTTCGAACTACCCTCTTTAATTTTGGAAAACACCTTCTATTTATTTTTCCCTATTTTAAAAAATATTTTTCTCATGTAATTTAAATTATATATATATATATATATTAAATATATACCTAGTTTTATTTTCCTTTAATTTTTTTTGAGATAATATAGTGTTTTATTGACATCACAATTCTATATTTTAATAAACCTTATTTAAGGAAATTCCCAAAGTCAATTTTCATTAAATGTTTCAAAACTAAACAATGTTCTAATCATGAATAGATTTAAAAAAACCACATTAATTTGTGGTAAAAATGTTGATTAAATTATAGTTAAATTAAAAATTATATTATCTTCCCTTATTTAAAATTTCCTATATTTATTTCATAATGTATCACAAAGTGGATCATTTTTTTATTAAATTTCAATCCCTTTCATTACATTTTCTATATTAGAAAATATATTTTATGAGCTATGTTTCCTTTTTCATATGTGAAAACGCAAAATTATTTAGTTCCTTATTATATTGGTAATACTTATGATATAGTCATTGGTTATTCTTTTTGACATGATTTTAAAAACAATTTTCTTCTCATGGGCTATATCATGCTTAAAATTTCTATATGCTTTAATTTAATTATCTTCAATAGACAAAGATCTATATATTCTGATTTTAATTTTTGATGGGTGCGCGTGGGATTATATATTACTCTAATGGATTAGGTAACAAATTAATTCTCTTGATATTATATAAAACATTATCAGGAGTTCACCTATACTCTTTGGGACTATGTTCACCATGTTTATGAAAAGGGGGAGTAAACCCAATCCACTATGGGACTCTTCCCATCATGATATTATTGAAAAAAAACCTTGAAATAGGAAATGGTTTCTTGATTTTATTTATTTAATCATATATATGATTCCCTGAACTAATTATATAATTCCATTATTCCATGTTGTCATTCTTATATCACTCTTTTCTCATGGTAGATGATTAGTCATTTGATTTTATATTCTCCAATAGCATTAATTTTGAAAAAAATCATAATATTATACGTTCTTTTTTGAAATAAATTTATTATATTCCCATGTTTTATGATATGATTATTATCTATTCCTTAATAGAATATTGGTGAATTTTTTCCTAATAATGATTTTGGGTTCACCCCTTCTTGTGATTCCATTCCTTGAGTTATGAAGATGACTAAAAATTATAAAATATCTAGAAGGGATTTTAGTGTTGGTAAATTATAAGGAAATGCTAACAGGTATTATAAAATAAGTTTCTTATGTATTTGATCAAGATAGACATTAATCCATTATTTAGTGGGGTTTTGAGGTTATCGTTAGATGTATTTTTTCTTATGAATTGTATATAAAATAAAGACATGTTTAGCTTGGGATTATCTAGTAGGTATAAATGAAGGGTTTTTTATTTTTGAGGATTACCTTATAAATTGTTTGGATCATGATAAGATAATTTTTATGATAACCCTATGGATAATTATTAGGGATAATCATAAGTGCTAGATGAGATCGTGAAATTTTTGTGATCTTATTACTATATTATTTTTCTATAAATTATAACCCAAATTAGAAAATTGAATTTTGATTTTTCTATGAAATAGATTAATGTATGGGTAATCACTCAAAAAAATTATGTTTGAGTATTTACATAGTATATACAAATTGTATGTTGAGTGGGCATAAGACAACACACCTTGATGCATAGTCCTAATGTATTTTCATTATTCAGACACACTATTAATTGGAGAAAATACAATTGTTTTATTATGTTAGGTAATTAATTCAATCAATATATGAGAACCTAAAATAAGGAAACATAGCTTCAACATTGTGTTATTTTGGTTGATTTGAAATCCAATAAGATGGTTTTGAAGAGTAATAAATTTTGAGGTTGAGTTTTTTTGTAAGATAATTTATGATAATTCAATTATGATGTTTATTTTTTATCACCCATGTTAAAACATTTTGGTTTTAGTAATATAAATTTATTAAAGGAACCAGGCTAACAATGAATTTCATTATAACACAAAGATTTTATCCATAATAAATCTAATTTTAGTTTGAGTGAGAAATTTTGTTTTTATGCCAGAAGAACATTCAAAAATTATGATTAACAACATGGATTTATTTATGTTTTTAAACACACCGATCAAGGAATTGATGGCGCCTTATGTATGAATATGTGATAAAAATGTTGAATAAAACAAGATTAAATTTTCTTCATGTCAAAAAATGTGTGATGAGTCACCCAAATTAATGCCTTAAATGAATAATAATATATTTTATATGTGGAAAAAGAGTGAATTAAGAAAGAATTACAATGGAAAAAAGAAATAATTTAGGTAAAATTATAGGGGAAATTATGGTTCTTTCAAAGGATCTATTTGAAATTTGAATATTTAAATGTGTAGAATGTGGGAACTATTAAACTGGTGCATTAATCCAAGAGATGAAGATGGAAATCAACCACAGCTACCACATGTCCATGGGGATGAGGGAAAGCATGTACAATGAATATTATCCCTACAATAAGAGAGCCTTATATCCATAGTTTTTAAAAAAATCATTGTTTTATACCATAACCATAATCATAGTTTCCAAAAATACTTGAAATAATTTTTAATTAAATCCTATAGCCTTGATTTTTTTTAAATCATTGAAATTAAATTGATCTACAACCATAGTATTCATAATCCATGGACCTAGGGTTCCCATGAAATTTTCTAAAAACATTATTTCATAATAAGGGTTCATGCATACACTATGGTCATTGTTTCATATCTTATAGTCATTATTACAAATAAATATATAATCATGTAAATATATATTATGAAAAAAATAGTACAGAGGTTGAGTACGGTGTATAATTTGGTGGAATTATGAGGCTCAAAACACGCCACAATATTTTTTATGTCTTATATAAATAGTTTCAAAACCGTGATTATATAGTAGAAATTGCTTACATGTAGTCATCGTATTTGAAAATTGTGATTATAGTTTGACTAGCATGACTCTTCCAACCATCGTTGAAAAATCAATGATTAAATTTAATTGTCATATTTTTTTGGATATATTCATGGTTTAAAAATATGGCTATAACCATTTTATTAGTTTTGTCGTTAAATGAAAAATGAAAATTAAGGGGTGTTTGGTACACTTATTTGTCGCTCTATATTTGAAAATGTCATTTGTTGTTTAATTTTATTACCAACATTTACCTGTGTCAATAAAAAACACCCGGTTGGATCAATGTTGTATCAAATATATATTAATATTCTTCTTGTTTTTTAATATTATTATTCATGTATGTCTTATGATCCATCTTATAGATAAATTTAATTAGATTTTAAAAAGTGATTCGTTCTGTCTATATAGAGTAAAAATTATTTTTTTAATAGGGATATTATAATTCACATAAACCTATGATATTCAATAATTGAAAGGATTATTATGAAGACCCATTAGATGGAAATTATAAAATATGGATCTTGATAGTAAATATAGATAAACTCATTGTTTATATGGTTAGATAATAACTCAATATTAGGAAAAATCATATTCTAAAGAAAAAATATTTCATATGAAGGATGTGTTGATATGTCTTGTGGAATTATATTTTTTTCATGTATATTTTTTAAAAATATTATATATTTTAGTTATTATGAGTTAAAAAAAATTCGAGGGTGAATCTTATTTAAGGGAGGGGAATGCAACCCCATGAGATTTTGGAATATATATTTTCCCCAAAATAACACCATTTTTGAAAGACTACATCAAACACAGTATAGAAATAAATTGATTCATCAAATATTAGATGAATAGTAATAATAAGTTATAAGAATAATGAATCCTCTTGTTAATAAAATGATATTACTGAATGGAAATTTCTAATATTTAGATGCTAAATATGTAATATTATTAAATGTTAAAATGCTTTTGTCTTCCTAATATAACTACTTTTTCAATGTATTTTTGTATTTTATCATAATATATTATACCTAACATATTTGAAATATTATTTTGATGATATATAATATTTCAATATATGAACTTATATATTAATAATTATTATGTTAGGAATTTATATGGAATAATACTAAGAACACAAAAAAAATTTAAGATCACTTAAAAAATAGTTTTTATTTTATTATAGAACTACAATTATATATTCTAGAGTCTTAATTTTATTATAAAACATCATTTTTGAATTTATCAAATCAATATTATAATTTGATTAGTTTTTGATTTTTTTATAAAATAATATATTTTTAGGTGAATAGTTAAAAAAATATGGATTTGGAAAATACCATCACTTTCATAACATTATCATAATATAATAATTTTTTAAAATCTATTTAATCTTTATTATATGAAAATATAAATATATAGATTAAATTAAATCATTTAAACACACTATATTGATGTTATAAAACAAATTTTTATTTCCTTTAATTCGTATGTAATAGTTTACTATAGAAAATGTTTTATTCCATCATATTAAAAAAATTATAATATCATATAGAAATAACATCTAAAAAATGGATTTCATGATTTATATATCATTTAAATGTTTCTTAACAAAGCCAGTTTAATTTTTATGCATAAAATTTTGATTACTAAGATTAATGTTAATCACTATGATAATGGTGAAAGAGTTATTTTGTAATAATTGGTTTGTTAAGATTGTGCAATTTCTATTTGTTAAAAATTTATCTCTTATAAAAATTACATTAAATTAATTTTTAAACCAATATATAAATACATTAACACTCATTCATTTTTTAATCAATAATATATATGACTAAGATTATTTATTGTTAATTTTTTTTCTAAAAAATGCATTATCTTAATATTTAGTGTTTTACAAGGACATTTTGTCCATTCCTCTATACATAATTAACTCTATTATTCCCTATAAAACAGTGATTCTTATGGTGTCAAATCCGCCCCCTTCATAGGTGAAGGTAAACAACCAATATGTGTCACCACATTTTATCCCCATGGTTAACCTCTTTCACTATCTCAGTGACCCTCTCTCTTGTTCTGGGAATCTCATTGAGTTTGAAGCTCAATGGGTTTACTAATAATGTTATGAAGCTTCCACTATCATTATGGGAATTCATGTAGGCGTTATGCATTCATTGATGCCACTTTTTGGATTTTTTGGTCACCAGTGGTTGTTGATGATATCTTTGGATGGATTCATCAACTCCTCTTGGGGTTTGATTATTTGTGTTGTGGCACAACTTCTCGAATCGAAGATATTTCTAACTATATTATCCAATGATAATGATATTTCCTTGTCATGGTCCAATGTTCAGATTATTATAGATATATTTTTGTCTCTTCCACTTGTATAATGATTATCATGTGCATTAGGACACTTCTATGGTGTCTATATGGGTTTCCTTCCCCTCTTTACCCATCCCCTATAAAAATATGACTATCCGGCCAATGATGAGTAATATTGTGGGTCACTTCATGAAATTTGATGATATGTAGAATACATGTCGTAACCCTTTCAATCCTAGAATATTTGATGAGTTAAATTAATCCAGGACTACAATAGGGTTCGCCTATATTTTGGTTGAAAAGGAGATGTGATTCACTAAGGGAGAATTCTATGAATTATAATTTAACTTTTGTAATTCATACAGGAGAATAATAAATATTCTCACATAATTTATTTTTGGTTTTTCTAGATAACCAATTATTTCCCAAATGGTTCACTACAGTATTACTGATGGAAGTTATACATCTCATTCTAGAAATCTATCTTTGAGGCTACCATATGAACCAGATGATTCCAAAATATAAATCTTGAATACTGTTAGTCATAAACCCTCTAATAATAATCTCATATCTACTTCATTAACAACAGATATCCATAAAAAAATTTATTTCATGATTTATTACATAGAGTGACACATAATGCTACAAGAAAGGTCTAGATTCCTAGTGTATTTGGGAGATGTGATCCATTTCACATCAACATGGTACATGGATACAACAAATTTGTAAAAAAATCATTAACATGCTTCTAAAAATCATTTCTCTTAAAACTTCAAATGATATCCTAGGGTCATACATAAGAATTAAATTAGTTATAAATCCAAATAATGTAATAATCATGGTATAACATGATGACCGTATTATATGATATTCAATAAGAATTTCAATTGGACATAAAAGGGGTGAGATTCATAAACAAGGATATCAATGCATGATATATAATGATAACATAAAGAAAACACGTGAATTTGGTAACAAAATTAATTATGAAACTATAAACATATTTTATGGTTAATTTCCACTCCAAAATGAAATTGGGTTAAAAGAACCAAATTTGATTAGGTTTACTCCCTAATCCAATTTACGATGTCTCATGAGACTAAAACATTACAATGTTCATTTAATGGCTATATAATTTCGGTTGTACCACCACTTTCATATCATGCTCAAGCATGTGTGTGCCCCATCAATTATTCAATATAGGATCATATATCATCACATTTTATTCCATGATTAAGGAGTGTGAAAAAAATACAAGTATGAACCCAATACAATTGGGATACATATATGTAGGTGAATACCCTCGAGTGGAAAAGGAAATTCATTCAAGATAAAATGGTTTGGCATTAAAAAAACACAAGTTAATTCATAAAGCATGATAGGGATACATAATAAATCATTGTTATTAATAATATAATTTAAAAGGGTATATCATCACTTGGAAATAATATGGGATGTAATATGGACGTGTGATAACATAACCCAACATGAAAAATAGAAAAACATTATAACACATAGGAGGTACTAGAATAAAGATGAGAAGGGGGTGATCCTTTACCCTAAGAGGGTATTTCCAAATGCTTCAATGGTGTTTCTTGAGATATTTGGGGAACCATGTGAGGGATATATAGAGGAATTGGAAGATTATATCGATTATATAATGATTATTAGTTAAGATAAATGGAATCTTTAGTGAATTTATATAAGAAAAGAAAGGGTATTTGTTTATTATTTTCAAAACAATAGTTTTGGAAAATTTAAAATAATGTAATCATAACCGCAAATCACACCATGGGTTTCCAATGGATTCTCCCGTATAGGAGTGTATTTGGTTATTTTTTATGTCCATGGAATGAGTGTATTAAAATAATATGCTTGGTCTTGTAGATTTATTTCATGATTATAATGATTTTTTTAAAACATTAAAATATAATATTGGTTTTAGAGGATTCATATAGTGTTTATAAAATTAATAAAATAACCAAAAAAGAAATTATTTTTAATGGGAATTGTAAATTTGGACATGAATAAATTTTTTATCACACATTACATTACATTTATGTCATTATGATTTCATAATATATATTGTATATTTATACCATATTTAATTTTCACCAAAAAAATTCGACAGGCATAAGAAATTTATGAATGCCATCATTGGATAATTTTAATGTTATAATTTGAAAAATATTATTTTTTAATAAAATAATTCTATAAATATGTGAAATTAAACCTTTATATTAAAATCCCCATTTATTAAAAAATACAGGGTTTTTGACAATAAGAGTTTTTCAAAACTTATACAAATTGTATTTTCATTTCATAAAATTATATTATAAATTATATTTTGATATATAAATTTTTATAATAATATTTAATTTAAATATAATTTTTTAAAAAATATTCAATTCAATAGAAGGATTTATTAATTGAGACTATATATTTCCCAATAATATAATTCATGTTTTGTCATATTAAAATATATATTTTTTAATTCATTGCATAATATTTTAAAAAGAAAAAAATTAGGAAAAATATAATCATTATTTTATTGAAAATAAAATATTAATATTAATACTATTAGGTCCTTCATACATAGCCTCTTATTACTGTAGTGAATTCCCCAATAGTAAGGGGCATAAAAGTGAAATTTTCATGCGATATTTTAGAGAACATGGTTTGGGATGAGATCCTGATGATCTTGAAGATATCACATAAGCAATCTCATTCATTCATTAGTTTTTTAGATCTCAGATTGGTTTTTCTTAATGAAAAATCCCAGAGATAGTATTTCTTTCAGAAGCTCAAATAAATGGACTTCATAAGGTACAATCCTACTAGTCAATGTCATAAATTATTTTATCCATGTTCATAGAACATTATAATATCCCTTTATATATAATAATTGTATTATCACTGTATAATTTATTTATTTTCTATCATCATGATTATTAACAATATTTTAAATACAAAATAATATAACCAAATAAGTGCATGTGTTTTCAATAAATATGTTACAAAATTGGGCATTTAAATCAATAATAAAGATAATTTCATTTATAAAAGTTCACCTCATTAAATTATCCACCCCATCAGATTTTTCACTCAATAAATTTTCATTTCAAACACTAAAACAGTTGTGGATACTTATATTTCATTGCCTCTTATGGTTCTCATGTGGATTCCTCAAACATGTGATTCAATGAAAACGCATTAATTATGTGAGTTTTCTTTTTCTATAGAACATTATCTTTATGATCTATGATCTCCAATGGACACACCTCATATGTATGATCATTCTCTAAAGGTACCACCTCTGGATTCATTACATGTAAAGAGTCTGTTATGTACATCCTTTATAGAGATATATATAACACATTATGTTCTTGATACATGATAGGTTGGAGTTATTCTTATGATAACTCTACTCTAATATGATCAAATATCTCAAAGGGGTTAATTTATCTTGAATAAAGCTTTTCCTTATACTCAAACCACATAAATTTCTTCCATGATGAAATACAATGAAATACATTATCAATAACATCAAACTCTAGAATTCATGGATGATTGATTATATATATTCTCTGTCGATTTTAGGATTTTATGTGATGTAGAATAGTTTAAACTATTTATATAATCTTTTAGATATGATCCTGTACCACCATATTTCAATCTCCAATTTGATCCCAGCATGTTAGAGTCTGACACCTATTCCCAATTATAGCCTCATAACGTTCCAATTGAATGATAGAATGGAATATCTTATTATATGATAACTTCTATAGGGTATTGTGATGGCCCCAACATCCTTGGAAACCCATTGAACAAGATCTCATTATATCTTCCAGATCATGAATGGTTATTTCAGACTGACTATATGTTTTTCGGTGATATACAGTAATAATCTTATTTATTTATTCAAAGCTTACTAAAGGATTCTCCAAAACCACGTGGTAATCCTTAAATCTCGATCAGGTAATGTAGATTTTGGATCTCCACTTAGTATTAAAACTTCACTTATGTATATCATGGTTATTTGGTTAAAAGATAAATCATCCATGATAGAAGTGAAATGAATTGACTTTATATGGCGATAGGCTACCACCCAAGTGTTTTTATTTCCTTTAGTTTCCATGGGGAGTCTAATGAGGAAATACATGGTTCTATATTTCCGTTTCCATATTGGTATGAGAAATGGATTAATAGCAACCATAGTATTCTATTATTTCTCTTTGACTTGCTGGAATACAAAGCATCGATATACAAAACTCCACAATCTTCATCCCCATGTAATCCCACATAAATATTTCTTCAAATTTATATACATCTTAGTGATTTGTAAGGACCGAACCCCAGTTTCCTAGGGTTAGTGACTTACATTATTAAATAGAAATATAAACAATGAATATGAATCTCAATGGACCAAGTAGTTTTGTATCTTTTCAAAACTAGATACATATATATGTTCAACATTACAACATGAAAGGGAAGCATCACTGATTTTTTCCATTAGAAACATCTATGCCTCTTAGAATATACATGAAATTATTTCAGAATTTACTTCTTCATATCATGGGAAAATGAAACATAGGAAGGGATTGAGCTCAAACTCTCTGTAAGAGTGTGAAATACAGTGGAAGAAAATATAATCATTAGACGGGGTGAATAAATGAAAACACATTCCTTGAAAAAATAACAACATAATGTTGCAGGAATATGGGGTGAATAAATAGTTCCGTAATATAACATAACAAGGTGTATTACACTAGTCTAATAAACACATGAACTTTAAATTACTATCTTCATAATGATGGATGTGGATATTCTGGAAGTTCTGAAACATACTATCAAGGCCTCGTCTAAGACGTCTAAAAATGATTAAGGCCTCATCCAAAACCTTATCTCAAATTTGGAAACGCCACTTCTATGTCCACCTCTGTTCATCACATGAGACCTACCGATGCAACGAGGGGATATAGAGGGCCCCAACCATCACATAATAAATCTAATGAATTCTTCATATTATCATAGATGAACTTAAAAAATATATACATTCATATTGAACCTATAATATTAATTGTAAATGACATTCACTGAACAGTAAGCTTAAATACTAACCATTCATAGAAAATTAGTGAATGGTTTTAGGATAGAACATACAAAATAAAACTATAAATAAACCATACAATTAAATATGTTAGATGATATAATAAAATATTGATCCCAATAATACATAATAATCAACAGGAGTGTTGAAATAGACGAAAACACCCTTACAATGTCATTGAGTAAGTCCTAAGATAAATATTATTTTACTTTTGAAAGAAGAGTTATTTTCAGAAAATATTTGTTTCAAACTAAATGTGAATTAATATGGTATATTTATAATAAAATGAGTGAATATATAAAGATAATGGTTTCCAAAAATAGATGATAGAGCTCCCTTGATTATAGGTATGAATTTGAGAAATTCCCTTGAATCTGGAATGTTTTTCAGAAATAATTTTGAATGTTACTTTTAAGACTTGTAATTACCCATAAAATAAGGATGTTTTGGGTTAGAAATATATATATAATTCAGAAATAATTTATAAGGAGTATATATGAGTTAATAATAATTTTTATTGAGGTAAGTCTATTAAAAAAGTAACACAAATGAAAATGGAGGTTCGGGTGAAAAACCCTTACCTTAAGTCTGAATGGATTCCCCTTATGAACTTGAGGTCCTAGAATATGAAACTAGACTTATTAATAAATTATTTTAGAACCTACTATAAATTTATTTAATTTATCATAAATTCTTTTCTTCCATTTATTTCCTTATTGATAATTTATTCAACGGAATTCTGTCACTACGAAGTGTTCATTTAATTGATTTTGATAATCAGTTCACTTGTTATTATGTAATGGAGTTCATGTGGAATGGAAATACATATCCATAATTTAAATTAGATATTACAAATGAACCTATAGATGTTTTAATGGTCATTTATATCATTTGGTTACATGGAATTAGTATGAATCATTTTTTGAAATTTTAATGATTGTAACTTAGATTATTCGAGCAGTATTTTGATTATTAGGAACTAGTTTGTCATATGATTTAATATTATGTTAATATACTATTTACTGAATTTTTAATAGGTTATAATACATATATTATAGTCTATTTAAGCCACAAAAATTTTTTCTTGACCAGTAATGAAGGATAAATTGAAGAACACAACTTCTTCTTCCACAAAGGTTGTAAATTGGAACCACACAGACGATGAATTTGTTTATAAAATAAGTGAGAGTGTAAGATTATTGATGATATTTCTTCCATTAAGATTATATAATTACAATATATAGATGATACTGGAGATATCATGGTCCTTTGGATAGATGAGTTGATGATAGGATAACAGAAGAATATAAATTGAAATTAAACCGAATTAAAATGAAAGGTGTTTTACCTCTTGAAATAACCTCATTGAGATCCTCTTTAATAGAAGGGGTTTTGGTAAAAAAAATTGGGAAAAGAGCTACATGGGTGTGGGGAGTTACTAGGGAATGGTATTTGGGAAGATATTTGAGGATAATAATGGCATCGTGGTGTATTGTGAAAAGGATGTAAGTGGGGTTCTATAGTGGAGGAGAGGAGTGAATTTTGAATAGTTTATGCATTATTTTAATATTTCACTCAAGATATCAAATAATTTGGTTTCTTGTGTACCCTATTATTAAGAATCACATATGAGTTTGAACCAAGCGGCCTTACATAACTTCTGATGGAATAAAAGTATATTTTACTAAAAATTTTCATATATGGTATTTTACCATATTTCCCTATTCGTAAAAAAATCAAGAATTTTAGAAAAATATATAAACATCACCCTAACCATTTTTGAGGTGTGGAATTAAAAAATGAAGTTAATTTTTCAAAAATAATTTTCTCAATATTAATAATTTAAATTTTTAAATAAAATCATATTTAATTCAAAAAATAACATTTTTAAAGGTATAACGGGTTTTATATCACATTGAAAAATTAATTAAGATCTAGTTATCTAATTACCATAATAAAATAAAATAAAATAATTATTTTCATATACATAAGGGTCATATTACTATTCATATTACTATTCCCAAGGTTATGTTACTATTCACCAAAAATCATGTTGGTTCTATCAGACTCCAAATGACTTACTTATCAAAACTCTAGATGATTATTTTTTGAAATTCAAAATATAGTTGAGGAAAACATGTGTTTAACAACTAGATTGTAAAATGTGTTGTTTTTAGGAAGATCGTGTTCCATGATTTCAATATATATTTTTAAAACCTTGGATTGTTACATTCTCCCTTCCTTACAAAAATTTCTACCTCAAAATTAATAGAATGTTACCGCACAAAAAGAGTTGGGTAGTTCTTCAACATAAGCTCCATAGGCTCCCATGTTTCCTTTTTGATTTTATGATTTCTCTAAAGTATCTATTTCAGACGAGTCTTCTGATTCATTAATACTTATATTTTAGTGTCTATAATATTCATAGGATCTTCACAGTAAGATAAGTTAGATTTTAACTCTATAGCTTCAGATGTGAGGACATGTGTTGGGTATGGCATGTACTATATCATCAATGAGACAAGAAACACATTGATTTCTTTGGATAGACAAGGTGGCATAACCAAATTTTATGAAATAGCTCAAATTATCATCAAAATTTAAAAATGCCCAATGTACCTAGGGCTCAGTTTCCCTTTCTTCCCAATTCTTATAACACACTTGGATGGAGATATTTTAAAGAAAACGTGATCACCCACATAAAATTATAGATCCATCCTTAGATTATCATCCTATCCCTTTTTTCTGCTTTGTTCTATTTTTATATGGCCTTGAATATTATTTAACTTAGATGTTGTTTCCTCCACAAACACTGGACCCCCAGGCCTCATTTCTACAACTTGTTCCCAACAAGTTGGTGTAGGACGTCTCTTTCCATTCAATGCTTCATTTGGATCCATTTGAACACATTGAGGGAAAACATTATGTAGGAAAACTTGAAAAAAGGTATTTATTGATCACACATACCATGGAGGTCAAGTGAACATGATCTCAAGAAGTCCTTTATGGTTTGGATCTTCCACTCTGATTGCTCATCAGTTTTGTGGGTGGTAAGAAGTACTCAATCGATGTTTGTTATCGATAGAATTCTGGCGAATTTTCAATAATTTCAATGTAAATCGTGGTTCATTCTCAGACACATTTGAGAGAGGTGCTCCATGAAGTTTCACAACATAATTTATATAGAGTCTTTCAAGGTGATCCAGTGGAAAATCCTCCCTTATAGGGAGGAAATTGGCAGATTTTGTATGTTGATTCACAATTAACCATATCATATAATTATTGCATTAATTATTGGATAATACAGTGAAAACATACTTGGTCAAGTCATCCCATTTGCTCGTAATAATGGGTAGAGGTTTCATGACTCCTTTTTTATGTTGCCTTTCAGCTTCACTTGTTTACAAACTAAACATCTTGATACGTAATCGGAAATTTTATCTCTTCATGTTATCCCAGCAGAAATGTACCTTAAAATATCTATATATGTTAGTTATACCATGATGTATGGATAAATAATAATTATGGGAATCATCTAATAACTCCCTTTTCTATTTGGGAATAACTGGATCATAAAGCATCTTCTTAAATTTCAGAACACTATCTTAACACAAAAAGGCTGTTATCTTCCCATCTCTCACAAAATTAATTTTCTTTTTAAGGTTATCATCATCAGGATGATAGATTTTTATTCTTTTTAATAAATATAGATGGGAAACTAAATGAAAAAGCAGTGATGTATCACATTCTATGATAATACCTTATCCATCCTCAATAGATCCATGTACAAAGGATCCTTGTCCACCCTCATTTTTTTAGAACGCTATGATCCTTGCTACTTAATGCATCAGCTAACTTGTTTTCATTTCTTGGGTGGTAGTTTATATTATAATCCTAATCCTTGAGTAGTTAGAGCCATTATTTTTTCCTCATGTTCAGTTCTTTCTGTGAGAAGATATACTTCAGGCTCTTGTGATCCATATATATCTCACATTTTTCACCATAAAGATAATGTAACCATATATTCAAAGAAAATAATACCACTACTAATAAAATATCATGAGTGGGACATTTTTTCCATGAATTTTTAACTACCTTTATGCATATAAAATAACTCTATAATTCTACATAAGGTCACAACCATGTCTTTCTTTGATGCATCGATATAGATCACAAAACCATCATTTCCTGATGTTATGGTTAGGATCAGAGCATTCAAAAATCTCCTCTTCAATTATTCTAAATAGTCTTGACATTATTTTTTCCATATGAACATAACCCCTTTACCTGTATGCTTGGTCATTGGGTTGGATAAATGGGAATAGATTTGAATGAAATTTCGATAATAACATGTTAAACAAATAAAACTACGTACCTCAGTTATGTTCTTTAGAGAGGGACATTTATGCAAAACATTTTTCTTCATAGGATCAATAGATATACCATATTTAGAGACAATGTGGCCCAGAAAAGAAACTTATTGAAGCCAAAATTCAAACATGTTGAACATCTCATAAATTTATTTCTACTAAGAGTCTTCAGAATAGTGTACAAATGATTTTCATTATCCTCATAGATTTTTGATTAAACCATCATCAATAAACTACAAAAAAATAATCAAGATATTCATTGAAAAATCTATCCATTAAATACATGAATATTTAGGGTTCATTAGTTAGTCCAAAAGGTATTACTGTAAACTCATAATGCCCATACCTAGTTCGAAATAATGTTTCTATAAAGTCTTCCTTCAATAAAAGCAACTGATTGTATCCAAATAAAATATCAATCATCGAAAAATATTGGGCTCCATGATGTTGATAAAATAAATCATCAATGTCAGGTAGGGAATACTTGTTATTTATTATTATAGCATTGATCTATCTTTAGTCAATGTGCAACCTCATAGAACCATCTTTAATTTTAATGAATAGAACTGGGGATCCCAATTGAAAAACACAAGAGCGAATAAATCCTTTATCCCTAATTTCCTCTAGTTGTTTCTTCAGTTCCAGTAACTCCACAACAGCCATTCTATAAGGGGTCTTTGATATTGTCCGTTAATTAGGAATTAGGTCAATATAAAACTCAATTTACCACTATAGAAGATGTCGAGGCAAATCCTCTGGAAAGTCATCAACATATTCTTACACAATAGGCACAACCTCTATTTGAACATTCTTTTCTGCACCCATAGTTATTGTATTAAATTAATCCCTAATAATTGAATTCATCAAGGATATTGCGGGTGAATCTAGATGAGAAATAGAGGGTGATGTTTATTTTCTAAAGATAAGAGAGTACACATCATCTAAAATAATTGAAACCTCATACCTATTGCAATAAATTTTCACAGCATAGTTCCAAAGACAATACATACCAAGGATTATATCAATGTCAATCATGGTTATGACAATTAAATAAGTAGATATGGAACATTTATACTACATAATGGGGACATACTAACACAAAATTGTTGCAATGATACATCTGATATGAGTTTTTATTTACAAGTATTATTATATCAAATTTTAAATATCTAATTTTCATGGAAAATTGTAAACATATAAAAGAATGCCATGATCCAGAATCAAATAATGTATTGGCTATGTTTTAGTAAATGATTAAAGTACCTTCTAACACATCATTAGAAAGTTCAATACCAGCAGTTGTGATCTCATAAGCTTGTCCGTTATCCATTGGCTATATATGTGGCATGTTTCCTTGACGCTTTTGATAATCATTTTCATATTATCCCATCTCCTGACAAATATAGCATTGAACATTAATAGTTTCTTTCTTCCCCTTACAATCACCAGAAATATGGCCTTTAAATCCACATTTTTTCTATAATATTTTTCTTTTTAAGCTAGCGCCAAGGTGTTTTCTTCCACAATTCTCACAAGGTCAAAATTCAACTCTTCCCTTCATCCCTATTTCCTTATTTCCTTTTCCAGATTTTTCAGCAGCCCAATTCTTATCATTCTTTTTGAAAAAGTCATAAGAAATAGATAATTCTTTTTTTTCCTTGATAGCACATGAACTTATATACTCGTGTGATGAAAAGTTTTGGGAGACCAATGCCCACTAGATGAATTTATTTACACCATCAAATAATCTATCAATTTTTCAAATTTGATTTTGTATGTACTCCACAAAATTTCTTCCTAACCTTATAAATTTAGATTCACACATTAAAAAATTATCATTTTCTATTTTCCACAAATTCATAAACATCCTATTCATATCTGCTCATTGTTCACAAGGAAAGTATTTCTCTAGTAATACTTCCATAAAGTCCCTCCATTCTATCTCCCATATATCTTCATCATGATTTTGGTTTTGTATTAACGGCCACCACAGATCCACATCTCCCAATAAATGATAAACTACCATGATGACCTTCTCTACTTTGTTACATCCCAAAGAGAAAAATATATTTTCCAAGGACTTTATCCACTACTTAGCAAGAAAATGGGGTTGTAGTCACATTGAATGATGGAGGCTGTTATTGCATAAATAGATCTAAAATAGATCCTCCACATGGAGGATATAAATGCCCCATATAGGTATTGGTATGATTCATAACCTGAGTGAGTTTTCCAAGTATATTTATATGATTTTATGAACCAATCAAAACACTAGATTCATCATAATTATCTTTCAATGTAGGGAAATTCGTACATGGGGAACACGCGTTCAGGTGGTATCCATTCCTTGCACTAGTCTCCATTTCTAAATAGTTACATACACTAGATTAGGGTATGAATCATAATGTATCATCTAAATGTATAAAAATACATAGAATAAATTTTAATTCTATACATAGATAATATCTTAATAAAAAGCATGGTTTCACTGAGGAAAAATTTAAATTTAGATTCATCATAAGTCTGGAAATGAAAATTTGAATTATCCTAAGAATATCCCTGAGAGTGTCAAACTAGATGAAAAATAAGTCATTTTTTCATGTACCAGGATACCACGAGTCAAGCCTGAAAATCCTTTTCAGAGAGTTTACTCTTAGGTACATCTATCCCAGAACCACATCCACTTGTAGTATCCAGACAATGATATATTTTCTTGAAAGATCCACATAATCTATTACTCACAAAAATACCAGGATATCCTTGTATGATTATTCTAAAAGACTATCTTAGGGATTTGTACCATAATCTACTTTTTCTAAATCTAGTTTCTATGTTTTCTACTAAAACTACTTTTATACAAACTGTATGGACCCAACTCCAGTTTCTCAGAGTCTCTACGTTATTTTATAACATTAGAATATAAACAAGGAATGTGAATCCAAAAGGACCATGTAGTTTAGTATATTTTGGAATCAAGATACATAAATAAGTTCAAAATAACATCTGGAAAGGAAAAGAACACTAATTTATTCTTTTGGAAACATCCATACCTCCTAGATTATACTTGTAATTCATTGATAATTTACATCTTAATATCTAGGGTAAATAAATCATAGAAAATGAGTTGTCTCAAATGATCAATAAGAGTAAGAAATACAATGGATGATAATATAAACATTAAATAATGTGAATAATTGAAAACACATGCCTTAAAAAAATTTCAACATAATATTGCTGGAACGAGGGCTGAGTGAATATTTCCATTATATAACGTAATATTAGGTATTCTAATAGTCGAATAACCACATGAAATTTAAATAAATTAATTCATAATGAGAGAAGTGCATACACTGGACATTCTAAAACATATTGTCAAGGCCTCAGCCATGACATCTAAAAATGATCATTCCATCAGCCTATACTACTTTTTAAAATTCAATTATATTACTTTTATGAATTTATTCTTGATAAATGGTATCATTGTTGAGAATATTTCCCACCTAATATAATAATTGTTTCCCTTCCTTGTTCATATTTTTATAATCACTCCAATGTTATCCATTATATTTTCAATCCTAATTATTTTATATCTATTTTTACCATCATATTTTCCTTCTAATAACGCAAAAAAATTATTATCCCAATTAATATGTGATTTTAAAAAAAATACATTTTAATATTTAAAAAGGGTCTTCATAAACACAATTATTCTTTCAAATTACACAGTCTATTTCTTATTCAGTATTTTCATTAATATTATTCTCATTCAAATTATATATATTATATATATATTTGTTAATTATATGTATAGTATTATTTAAATTTCTTTTATTTGTATAAAACATGTTTTAACTTTATTTCACAATTGCCTCTTTTATGTAAAATAAATATAAGGTAACTCATTAATTTATTATTTCATGATATGTAAAAAACACCATAAATAATTTTACCAATAAATATATTTTTAAAACCATTATTAATTTATTTAAATACCTCTTATTTATATTAAAATTTAATTTCAATTAACAATATCATCCACCCATTCCATAACATATCACCAAGTGGTTTGTTTTTTCTATTCTTACTTTTCCATTATTTCTCATGAATTTTACAACATTAGAATTCGATGGTCAAGACCTAGGTTTCTTTTTCAAATATGAACCTCCAAAATTATTTAATTATTTATTCTATTGGTAATCCTTAAGATGTTTTCTTCAGTTATTCTCTTAGAAGACATTATGAAATAAACATTATTATCATGAGTTTTATTGTGCTTATAATTCATGTATAAATTATTTTCCTAATGTAGAAATTTTATGAATTTAATTATTATGATGTTAATTTTGTAAGGTGTGGTACATGAATTATATATTGTTCCATTGAATTGGGTAAACCCTTACATCCCATGATATAATATTAAATGAAATAAGTAGTCAACTAAATTTTCTATGGGACTCTATCCACAATGTTTATGGGGACGGGGAGTGAACCCAATCCCCGATAAGGATCTATATCCTATTATATTTTTTTATTGAGTACATTTGTAAAAATATCCAAAATGTTGTGGGGTGTTGGAGGTGAATTGTCCATTAGGAAAATAATTTTAATGAAAAAATATATTAGAGTTAATAAAAATAAGTGCAATTGAAAATAAAAGAAAATGATTAAAAGATATTTAAAAAGTGGTTAAGATCTAAATGACACTACCCCACTATTTAAAAATCTCATTAAATGAGAGATATATAACCCACTAAAGTCAATAAAATCGAATTTTGAAAAGGATTTTCTCACATGGAGTCATATCCAGATTATAAATCCTTTTTCTCTTAGAGGGTCAAACAAAAAAATTTCTAATAGTTTTAACCCATGGATGAACACTAGGAATAGTTTTCCATCTAACATTTAGGCACAACCAAAATTCCAAAATTTTTTGTTATTCAAAACCCACAATACAAAATTTTAATGGATGGTGTTTCCATTTACAATTATGCATAGAGAAGGAGAATAAGAATAAGTTGAACCAAAGAACAAGATTTTTAATTCTAGTATATGAGTGTCAATCGAGTAATAAAATCTATAGATGTAGAGCATCAACTAATTTTAATTTCATCAATGATCAGTAGTTTATCATCATAAAAATTAATGACTTATATTGTTCATGTACTCCTCAACCTCAACCCCGATTTCCTCAGGTTAATCCTACACTATATATAGATTTTTGTTATACAAAAAAATATTAAATATGATTTAAATATAATATCTTATTCTATATAAGTAATAATCACGCATGAAGCATTAAAAAACTTCTTAATAATTTTCAATGCTTGTTTGCCAGAATATATTCTAGATTTATATCAATAATAAAAAATATATATATAATCTCACATTGTTATTCAGTAAAAAAACTACACAATGGATCCTATTAGAATATTTAATATTGTTGTAAATCACAAGAATTAATAGTATAGAAATACTCCCCAGTAATATTTGATACTAACACTAAATATACAAGCCAATATGAATTTGAAAATCTATGTTCAAAAATTTATGTATGAATATCCATGCATTCTGAATCCCATGAGAATCAAATTTTGGTCTTCCTAAAAAATGAAAAAAAATCATCCACTTGGATTCTATATTATAAATATGTAATCATATAAAAAGTAAAATGTTTAAAATACATAAAATAAAAATACACCAAATTGAAATTTCAACTATTAAATATAAAAGAAAAAACAAACAAGTTATATAATAACTTGAGGAATATCATAAAATCATGTTGAAAAACTAGAATAGGAAAAAAAATAGCGAAATTTATATACCAATTTTTGGTTAAGTGATACAATATAGGGGAATCGATGTAGGTGAATTCACATAAGGAAGTCGACATAGTCGATCTACATTAGAAAATTTACATAATTTTTTTCCTTATATAGAAAGTTTATTCACATGGAAAATATTTTTCACATAAGTGAATATACATGTATCTAATTATATTGTAAAAAAATTACCCATATGGGAAATTCACATAGTTGAATCACCAAATTTATTAATTTATCACATATAATAAATATCCATGTAGATGAATTTTAAAAATTGAAGACAAAAATTACTTAAATAGTTTTAGACATAAAAAAGACCTTCAAAACGGATGAATCATCTTTTTATCCAGTTAAATTACCTTTGGACTATTTCATTATATTTTCATTTAACCAATAATAACCTTAATTTGACATCAATATATCATGTTATCTTCAAAATAATATAAAAATATACTTTTAGGAAACAATAGATTTCATATTGAAAATAGATTCAATGGATTATAACCTAATTTAATTCATTATAAAGATCAATTACAAGTGTGATAAATTCTAATTACATATAGATATATTTTTTTATCATTCTTAAACATCAATAAAAACTAAATTTGGAGTTGGGTAGAAAATTTTATTGGCATAATATAAAAAGAGTATGAATATGGAAAGTCGGCTACATAGTGAACAATGTTAGAGAATTCTCTATATAAATCCCATAAGTGGGAGATTTTTATAATTGTTCCATTACATCAGAGTAGTGAAAATAACAAAAAATGATATTTTAATTTCCCAAGTAAACTCTTTATCCTAGAAACACTATATAAAACTTTTATGACAACTTACAACGAATCATAACATGAAATTCATAAATATTTAATGGATATAAATATTATTATATAATAAATGGTGAAAACACATTCTTAAAAATGTAATACATATTATCAATACACTCATAGTAAATAACACAAATATAACTTCACAATTATCAATAGATAATGAAGTTTAAGGAGAGACTCAACATCCTCTTATATTTTGATAATTATAAAAATATTTTATAATTTCAAAACATCACCCCCTTTTATAAATTATAAAAAATATAATGATTCACCAGATAATTCAACCACAATATTAATTTATGGATTCTACCATATATTTGTTTAACATATAATTTTTCATAAGGAAAAAATATAAGCATTTTGAAAAACATTTCTAAATATGTATATTTTAAAACTTGTGCTAATGATCCACTTTAAACTGACAATAATTTAAAATTTCATCAAAAAAATTAGAAAACCTTATTAATATAACATTTTATCCAAAATAAATGATAAAAAAACAATGTAACATATATTAGAATGTATGTTAACACAAAAAAATTTAATATAATTCACAAATATCTATATAACATAAGTAATAGTAATATGAAAAATTGTTTCCATATTTCACAGAAGAGAAAATTTCAGAGAAAAAACACAGACAAAATCCCCCAAAATAAATTCCATATAAATATTGAATGAAATATCCGTCATATATAGTTAAAAATATATTTTATTAAACATAATAAAGTGTATGATATTTTTAGATATATCCAGAATCTGATTTTATGAGGAAATAAATTTCAACCATATATTTTATTTTTCTATATGACATATAATAAAATAAAACATATCATCAAAATGATTTGTTATAATGTGTTTTATGGGATTTTTGAATTAAAAATGGTAGAATTATTGTCACATAAAATCTAAATATTATCATAATTAAAACAAAAAATATTAAAGATTCTTCTTTATCCTTAAAGATTTAGCAAAACATTATAGATGAGTAATATATTCAGATTCTCCTATACAAAGTGAAATAAAATTTTGATTCTTTTTAATCCATCAAACAAAATATTTACCATATAAATTGATCATATATGAAGTTATATACCTATTTGTATTACATCAACCAAAATCAGAATATGATGATCTTATATAATCAAGATTAGTTCTTGAAGGATATAATAAAATTATGTTTAGATAACCATTAACATATATAATTATGTTTTAAACATATTTATATGAGTTTTCATGGGGTTACATTGATATCTTCCACACATAAAATCTGACAAAATTAAACTAGGGCTATAATAGATTAAATATAACATATATTAAATCATTTATATATTTGTTTTTATTATCAATAGATTTCTAAAATTTATCTAAATCTAAATTGTAATAAGTACCCATGGGAATATTTTTACATTTATTAGATTTCAAATCAAATGACATTGCAAGTTCTTTATCATACTTGGATTGATTTAGTGAAATACCACCATATATTTATAAAAAATAAACCAACGAAGAATTTCAACAGCCCCTCCATACTCATGTAAAATTCAAAATTCATTAATTTTCAAAAATAATTTCTAATATTTTAATTTGAAAATCCAAATATAATATCATGAATATTAATAAGTAAAAGTAATATATCAATAATATGATTCTTAATAATCAACGAAGGATGAACCTTTATTTTATCAAAATTGTTTAGAAATGGAAAACTAGTTATCCTTTCATACCATGATCAAGGAGATTGTTTTAAACTATATAAATCCTTATATAGTTTAGAAACATGATATGGATCCTTTTTTAGTATCATAACCCACAGGCAGTTTAACATGTGATTTTTTATAAATATAAAAAATCAATATATTATTATTAAAACCCATTGTAAGTAAATTAATACCATTAAAATAAGCATATACTAATAATATCCCAATTTCCATTAATATTTCCATAGGTTGAAAATATGATTTAAAATTCATTTAGTCCCAATAATATGAGAATATTAAATCTGAAAAACTAAATTCACACACTACTCATAAAAAACAAATTTAATTCAACTTGCATATAATTATTAGTGTTATTTAAAGCCTCATCAATATTCTGTGGTGGAATATAATAAATTAAATCATGATAAGAAAAAAAATTCAAAATAGTTTTTATAATTTCAAATTTTAATTCAACATTACCAATAACATTTTATATTGGTTGATATATGTTATGCAACAACATTTAAATAAATATAAATCTTTAAATAGTTTTAATTATTCAACAGCTTTCATTCAGTGAAATGTTGACTTTAAATGAACTGCAAGGAAATATAAAATGACTATTATAACCTAGATTTTATGTTACCATGATTAAATATCACTATGTTATGAGAATATATAGAGAATTCAATGTATACTATTATTTATGAAAAGAAATAATAATTAAATGTAATGGAAATATTTGTAATTTTTATTAATAAATTATGTTAATTAAAATTAGTAAATGAGAGTAATGAAATATATATGTTATATATTTAACAAAATATTTTTAAAATTCATCCAATCTATTTTTTTATTCATTGTATATGAATAGAAACTATTTTATGTGTAAATACCAATATTATTTAGAAGGGATATATTATTGTCTCTTAATGGATAACACATTTTAAATTAAAATATTGACACGTTAATAATTTTTATATGAAAACGTAAAATTATTATTTAATGTTGGAATACATTAATTTACTTTGTATGATTTTTCCATATTTTTCTGATAAGATTTATTTTGTAATGAATACTAAATATATACAAAGTCTAAATTAAAAACATTTTTTTTCATTTAAATAATTACTATGGTAGAATTATATTATTGAATTGTTTTAAAATACGAATAAATTATATTTTTATCAGTTATTATAATTTATTTCAATAGAAATGATTTTAATTTGAATTTATGTGTTAAAACATATTGATCAATGTGCATGTTTTGACTATTAAAACTAGTTTCCTAATTGAGAAACTATATTAATTTTAAATTAATTACATAATATTATACATGCTAAATTTGGAAAAATCGATTTTAAATTTGTAATCGGTGGGGAAAAATTATATATACATCTTTCTTTGAATTTTTTGGAATTATGAATAGTAACATCAATAATTTTTATTAATATGGTAAAAAGGTAAAAATGTAATTAAGGGTAAAATAATATAATTAAAAACTCCAAAACATGTAATAGTATCATTATATTAGTATGATTTGTCCCAAGTCATCCTTGGGTTGAAATGGGATCCTTTTGAATCCACTTGTATGAGATTAGGACATTTAATAGATATTATTTAATGAAAAATTAAATGTGTCATACTATATTTTAAATAACTATATCATTTTTAGTATAAGGATATAATGAAGATAAGATCTACTATAAATAGTCATTTGATATACATATATTTTATTATCATCATAATTTTTTTAATTTCTAGGATATAAATAATTATAATAAGTTCTTATAAAATGATGTTGTAGAAATTTTTTAATTAATGAAAAATTAAAAAAAAATTAAATAATAATAACTATTAAAATACCAAAAAACATTTGAAATACTTAGTTTTTGAGTATATCAGAAACATAATCATCAAAATGTTTTATTATTGACTAGTTATAGTGACATGTAGAATATTATGACATTTATATTATTTTATTTAAAATGATGTTAAACATGTCACATTCATGTTTTATTAAATATAAAAATTTTAATATAGGGTTATATTAAATATATATTAGACTGTAATTTTATTCCAAAATATATTAAAATTTATTTTCATCATGGTATTTTATTTTTTACTTTTAGTAAAAAAATAAGTATATTAAATAATTACACAAATCCGATGGAGTAATTACTTTGATAATTAAATTATCAATTAAATGTTATTAAAAATATTAAATTAAAAATATGTTTGGATAATTATAATATAAAACTTTTTTGAATAGATGATTGTCACCTCTTGTGAGTACAATAATATATTAGTATTGATGTTAACATATTATATACATATTTTTAAAAAATAATGATTTGAGTAATGTCAAAATTGACAATATTGATTATTTATCAAAACAAATTATCTAATTTTTAAAAAGATATAATACCTTTATAGAAATATAATATAACTATGATATGGTCTAAAAATTTCAAAATTATTCATTTATAGTCTAATTTATATCAAATAAGTATATATTTCACTCTATTAATATTGAAATATTTGTAAACATAATTAAAATTTAAATCGATTAACTGAGGGTTAATTAAAATGATGAAGATTAAATTGGAAACAAATTTCTCATTTTTATGAGATTATAACCATAGCTAATATAATATTATAAAATTGGATATTTTGAGTTATTTTGGATGGGAACTGATTTTATTATAAATAATTTTTTTGGAGATTCCAAAAGTGCATCTCACCTCAATTATAAAATGGCACCTCCTCCCTCACATATTCACATCCCCATGAGTATTAATTATTCGATATTCCATCAATATTTCCATTATAGACATATATTGTAACATTAAAATGGTATTGGTATTATCCAAAGGTGATAATTAGTGCCTTAAAGAGGATATTTAGAGGGAACTCGTCAAAGAAGAGTTAATATCCTATATTGATTCTTTCAAATTTATTTCCAATTTTAATTCCTATTTCAAGGTTTTTTACATCATAATGTAATAACTCTTTTATCACTTATATAATTAGTTGTTATTATGATTATCAAACAACCATATTCCACCTTCTATCCATCGTACATAAATTAATATCACCATATGTTTGTATATACGACTTACCATCATTACACCTTGGTGTAATCTATTTTCACCACATTATTTTATTGTGAATAATGTTAGAAAAAATATAAATCTATATTTATTATAAATTATATTTATTATGAAACAAAATATATACCTTCTAATTCCATATTGTTTCCCAATTAAGGGAATGAAATCGTCACATGTGCATATGTATGACCTACTGTCTCCATGTTGTGATTTGATTAATTCTCCATGATATACAATAATTAATGATTATGTAAATGTATGTAATGAATTTATATGATATAAAGTACATTATTATCATTATATATATGATACAACTATAACCTAGGGTGAATAAATGGGACTTATAAGACAAAATCTTCATATATTTATGAATCAATTATCACTAGAAAGAAGAGTAATAATGACATTTTACAAACCAGGTGATAAAATGATAATATATTATATAATAAATATATATTTGGTTCTATAATAATTTAATATCATCCTTGAATCCATTATATAAAATATTAAAATACAAACGAATGATTTCAACTCTATGGCAATGGATAATTTCACAATCTTCTTATTATCTGAGATTGTTCATATATAAGTATTTACTATGGAATATTGTTCATACATGTCTATGTTAAATAAAAATATATCAAAAAATATTCTTACTAGCTTTATACAGTTTTTAAAATTCATTTTTACTAATTTTTAATATTTGACAAAATGTTGTGAAAGGGATTCTTTCTCATTTTCATATGACGTAATTTTTTACTTTTCCAGCAAAAGTATGAGGAGAATGTTCATTAACTAATACAGAATGAATGATTTTTTCTAATTCAATGATGACCTAATTAATATAATATTCCTATAAAATTTAATAAGGTTACTTTAAAAGAATTATTTTAAAAAAATTATGAGGAATTTTATGAAATGAAAATTATTTCAAAGAATAAAGGATATTTTCCGAAAGAATTATTTTCATATAATATCTCAAATGATACCTTTGTTTTTATGGGAATATTTTACAAGGATTATATCTCTATTATTTCAATCGTATTTTAATTTGTGTGATTTAATGATTTTTATAAAGGGCATTTCTTTCTGTGGGATATGATATGATTGAATGATGTTTATTAAGCCCATTTATAAATGATATGATAAATGATTAATGTTTTTGTAAGGGACATATTTATGGTTTTAATTATGTGATTTATGGGACCTATATATACATAAATATAATTTGGTTAAGGGTTATATCTCATGAGATATACTGGACTAGAATGTGATGTAAATCTGGTTCAGTAACACATGGCTGGAACATGAAGTGAACCCATTTCATTAAAAGACTTTGTCCACAATGACGATCTTTCCAATGAGACTTTTCGAATATGGAACTGATTTTTTATTCTTATGTATATTTTACAAAGTCCATGACTTATGTTACTCCCTTTTGGAATATGTTCATTGAATTATTATGATATTTCAAGTTTTTTCCCATTAAATGATATCATGATATTATATATGAAGGACAACGTTTTGAAATGTTATGTTCTTATGTTTTATGGTTTTGAAATGATTGATATATACATTGATTACACTTATTAAGCATATGAACTTAACGATTATAATGATTATATTCCCTAGGTTATGATTACGGGTATTAAGTAAGATATGTAAAAAATGTGTCGTGTTATTAAGGAATAAGAGGGAGACATTGTAAATGTTTTATGAACCAATTATTTATGTTTTCCCAGAATATAAATTCAATAAACAAATATATTCATGGTGTTGTTTTATTTATGTTTTTTATGAATATTTTGTGTTTTTTAATTAATATCGATGTACGTAATGTTTGTTCCAATAATGTCGTTATGATATAAATTGTATTAATTAACCTTTGGAAACAATAATGGTGGAACATTAGTAAGAACCCTATAGACATGTCAAATTATATGTTACAATCATAGGGTTTTTTTTACGGATTATGAAAAACCAATGATAAAACCTAAGGTGTCATAAATTGACACTCTATTCATAATTATATAGTTTCCCATTTTTATTAGTGTTTTTCCACTATAAATATTATTTTTAGTGAATGTATGGAACTCGAAGGATAAAATTCTAAGGTGTCATAAATTGAAATTTTAGCTCACACCTTATTTATTTCCATTAACTAGGATAAAATTATGATCACAACTTATGAGAAATATATAAGCTAATTAATGTTGAGTCAAATGTTGTACTTCTTAATTTTCCATTCCATTAATTTTTAAAATATCAAAAACACTTTATTATAATTTATTTCATATAATTTTATTTCCCAAGTGTTTTATAATGTACTTGTAGAAAAAATTACCTTTTACCAAACATAAAAATGGTTCTAATTTCATAAAAAACATAATATTGTTCTGTATTATAATTATCATATTGAGTTTGAATTTTATTGTTATATTTTACTTTAGTCGGAGTGGGAGTCTTAATTTTTTCTTGTATATCACACAATCAAAATTCATTAAGATCAAGTTGATAATGGTATTGATGAAATCATACTGACTCTCATAATGATTTTCAAAATGATAAAAAAGTCAATATGATTAACATATTATTATAATTGGAATACAAATAATTTTTATATACATATGGAATATCCATAACACTATAATGTTGTTAATAAATATGATGTCAAACATTAAATTACAAATGAGATATCAAAAATAGATGTTTGGGTCTACTGTAAAATACTCAAAAACATGATAGTTGGAAGGATTCTAATAAATATAGAGTCATTTGATGAGTTTGGAGATATTTGAATACAATATCTGTCATTAATTTTGATGAATACTTAGCATGAAATTCTCATTCTTGGTCTTTAAATTTCTTTAGAGTGTTTTCATTCTATGGAATACATGATGGGTTGTTTCCTTATGACATTTTTTAATTTTAATCCTCATTTTGTCATTTTTTCAATCAAGGTTAAATAGGGCTAAGATGTTGGTTTATCTAATCCATCAGATTGATGGATTTTATGGCTAGGAAGAGAAAGCTTACAATTGTATTAAGAGCTTTTGAGGATAAGAGGAGTGAGATTTTTGGATCATCGTATCAAGGGATTTCTTGGTATGGAATGATATACATCACTATTAGTATAAAACCATGAATAAATGTAGTAACTATTATTGACTACCATACTATTATGTTTAAAATAGATCATTTTGTTAATATAACTAGTTAGTCATTCTTAATATTCTTAATTATTCTATTTTCTACATTTTTAAATTCTACTATGCGTGATAATGAAACGTGTGTCATCAGATTCATATTTCTATTATAATTTTTTATCAATATTAATCTTATTATAATAAAAACAATAATGTGATGTTAATCAAATCCATTGTGATTATGATCTTTTACCTTGATATAATTGCACTGTTTATAGTTATGATTTGTTTGAATTTGATAATCGGGATATGTATGAGTCTGTTAATGTTACATAAAGAGGATTTGTGTTTTTTAGTTAAAATATTTTAAACTATGATTTTAACTACATTCCCCCCTATTTTATGTATTGACCTCATAAGATAATTATTACAATCATAAAATTGGTATCCGGGAATGTTTCTATGTATTGTATACTTTTTCAGTTTTTTCTTTCATTACATACTACAAGTTGATAAAGTTTTGTTAAATAAATTTTTATTATAAAATGAGTCACAAAAACAATTATTTGTGGAAAATAATTTATATTGAGTTAATATGGATGGTCTAAATATCAGTTCAACGGATAATCTAAATTTAAAAAAACCACCAATTGTTTATTGTGTTGATTATGAGTACATGAGAGATATAATAAAAAAATTATTATCAACACTGAAGTTGGTAAATTTTTAATGATTATTGGAAACTAAACTATTCCATATAAAGATGTCACTTATTTTTCACATCAATGATAATTATAATTTTTAGCTAAATTATAAGTGTAAGGAATAATTTTTTATGTTCTAGAAAAAAACTATTTACATTCATATATCATCATGAAAAGCTAAAAATAGTATATAGAAAGATCGTTATGTCACAAACTTTGGTACTTATAATTTTTTTGAGACCAAAAGTGCTATTCTTGGATATTAAGAAAATAAATTTGATTCCATATATGGATAATCAGTTCCAAAGATGCAATACAGGTTCATGAAAATCCTATATCATTTATAATAAATTACTTAGAGAGGACTTGATGCTAATATTATTTTTGAAAATAATTTTTATATCATGCCCAGTGAGTGGGAATTAAGAAGAACATATATTGACTAAAGAAGAAACTATAATAATATTAAATTTTATGAATAAATAGAACTCTTATGTTATATGAGGGTAGAATTAAAATAGATGATGATAATGAGAAAAACAATAATGATTGTGTTTATTTTGATACTAATTTTATTACTTATAAATTTTAAATACCTGATAAATTTTTTAAATTGTCATGGAAGAAAAATGTTGTTTTTCAATGTGTTTTTAGTACATTTAAATATTCTTGAATGGGTTTGTTAATAATAAAGGAAGAATGAATGAGAAAGCTAAGAATTAATCTTTTCTGTAATGATGAAAAAAATTCCAAAGGATAAAATTAATAAGAAATATTCTCAATTCACTTTCTTTGAGTGTATGAAATCATGAAATATCTGGCATGATTTCCCGTAGTAGAAGAAGAATGATAGAAAGAAAAATTATTCTAATAGAAATGAAAATATTTATTAAAAATTTAATGGAAAGAGCATTCTGAATGGTACTAAAAAATGCAGTGTTTGTGGTGGTGATTCTTTTAATTATTCCTCACATAATCTATGCACTATAAATTGTGACATACCCCTTTATGAAAATTTACATGATTTAAATCAATGTATCATAGATGAGGTAAGAACAACCAAAACCCTAAATAACATTTACTAAAATTCAAATTATATTTATGAGTAAAATTTAATATCTTATAATGAAGAATCTTCCTCACCAGAAGATAATACTCTTCCAAGTTACGAGGAAGAATCCAATTTGTAAAAACATTTAGACTATGAGAATTGTAAAATTATCAAAAAAAACATGATGATACTAAATGATACATGGATAGTGGATGTTTGAGGCACATGACTAGAAACAAATAATTCTTGAATTAGAGAATTCGGATAAAATGTGGAAAAATAATATTCAGAGATAATTCACAAGGATAAATTTCCAAAATAGGAAACACTTTTTTATTGGAAGAACTATTATTTCAAAAGTATTATCTATTGTTGGTTTTAAGAAAAAACATATAATCATAATTCAATTTTCTCATGAAGGTGACCTTTTGAGCTTTAGGAATGAAAAATGATTAGTATATAGTTCCAAGGGTGATTTTATTCCTTTATCCAATTGTCCTAATAATATATAAAAATGTAAATTAAAAGACCTTATGATTCAAGACATAACATTACATAGTGGAATGGAATATCACACATGGTTATAGAATAGAAATTTATGAAACTGTAACCATATAAACATAAATATGTTTACTATAAATGTAATTTTTATTGATCTACTGGAAATTAGGTCTGATTCACCAAAAGTATGTAATAATATTAAATTTTTTGGGAAACATAAGTCATGTTTTAAATATATTAGATACCTCTGAAATTATGATGATTTACAAATAGTGAATGTGGACTTATTTAGTCCAACAAAAACTAAAATTATTGGTGTGAAATACTATATATATTTCTTTGTGGATGAATATAGTCGATATTCATGGGTCATATTTATATCAAATATATTTGATGCCATTTTTATTTTAAAACATTTTATTCCAATTTTAAATATGAGAAAATCCCCAGCATGAAAAGTATTTATAGTGATCATGGTGGAGAATTTGTAAATTATGATTTTGAAAAATATTGTTTTATAAATGAAATTCAACATATCTTTTCATTACCTATAACCCCCCCCCCCAATAGAATAGTGTAGTTGAAAGAAGAAAGAAATTTTTCACAAAATAACTAGAACCATGATGAGTAAATACTCATTTTATAAATCTTTTTGGGATGAAATGGTTAGAAATTCCATATATAATATAAATCATGTTTTAATTAGATGTTTTCTTAATAGAACCCTTATAAAATTTCAGTAGGAATTAATGAAAATGTTTCTTATATGAATGTATTTTGTTTCAATGTTTTCATCTGGAATATTAATGATAATTTACATAAAATTTCATCCAAACACTATGAAGAAATATTTTTTTGGTAATTCCTCTACTTCTATTTATTATAGACTTTCTAATAAAAAACATATACTAAAGAAGAAATAGTAAATGTTTTGTTTGATGAATCCAATCATTTTGTTTTCAAAAAAAATCAACCAATATGTCCATATGTTACATACAGAACTAATTTTAAACCATTGTTAAAAAGTTCATATCATATGGAAATAACTCAAGAAACAGTTTCTAATGTTATTACATAAGAATATTTTATATTTATTGTTGAAAAAATTATTTCTCAAAATGAAAGAAGTTAGTTGTTTATTAGGATTCATATTAGTGAAAGTATAATTGGGGATGTAGATTAATCAGTTTTTACAATATGTTCCTTATGAAAGGAAATTGAAAATCTATCGTTCCTATCATAATTTTAACCATATAATTTCGATGCTTCATTAGGTGAGGAGTATTGAATTAAGTCAATGAAAGATGAAGTCAATGATTTGTAGAGGTAAAAAGCCTACACATTAGTTGAATGGCCTTTAGAAACGTATATAATTGGAAAAAAATGGGTTTTTCAAGAAACAATGTAATTAAAATTGAATAATTGTTAGATATATAGCTAGAATTGTTGCTAAAGGGTATAATAAAAATGATGGAATTGATTATGAACAACCCAAGGCCCTGATTTCTATACTTGATGCTTTTAAAATTCTTCTAGCCTTTGATGCATTCTTAAATTTAAAAAATATTGAAACGGACATGAAGTATTATTTTCTAAATTTATATGTTTAGGAAATATTTTATGATTGAAAACCTGTAGTTTTAAAAATAAAAAACACCCCAAACATTTTTATAATCATACCAATTATTTACATGGATTTAAACAATCCCATAGAGAATGTTTTGATATATTAATAAGATTTTTGTTACATAAAATTGTTAAGGGAACTGACAATATACCTATTTTAGTCTAATAAGACAATAAGGATCTTATGATTGTACAAATTTTTTATAATGAAAGGACATTCAGTTCAACTCAACAATCATTAATAGATTACGTTGTTGATCTTTTGAAATATTAGTGTGAAATGAGTAAGATGGGTGAGTTAAAATATTTCTTTTCTTCTCAAATTTTACAAAAAAATAGTATGAAAATTTATATCTCAATATTATAATATAATACATCATTTTAATAAATTTGGGTATGATAATACTGAAAGTAATAGTACTTCAATTGGTTCCGCCAATACTATAGAACATGAGGAAATTGGGAAACCCATAGATCAGATATCTTATAGAGTTATGTTGGGAGGTTCACTTTACTAAAGTTCTAGTAGTCTAGAATTTATGGTTTGAGTGGGATTTTGTTCTACATTACAAGCCAAACCAAATTAGTACCACTTCAAAAATTTAATTAAAAATTTTCATTATCTTTAAGGAACCATGTATTTATGAATTTTCTATGTTTATATAAATGTTGTGAATTAATTTTTTTTCATATGTTGACTTTGAGGGATATATAATAGATTGAATAAGTACATCCAGAACATCTCATTTCGTAAATGATTTTTAAGTTTCTTGGTCATGTATGAAAAAAAATCTAGTATCACTTTCCACCGATCAATCCTAATATGTGCTAGTTAGTAGTTTTTCTTCGCATGTGGTGTAAATGCAACAATCACTAAAAAACTATGGCTTTTTTTTCTAAAACTGAAATAAATTTTGGTAATACATATTCCATTTCATTAAGTAAAAACCCAATAAATCATTCACACTCTAATAAATTAGATATATCATACCATTTCCTTTGGATGACATAATTAAATGAGAAATTTTTTTACAATTCATCAGAATAGTAGTCCAATATTTTGAAATTTTTATGAAACCTCTTAGTTTTGATGGATTTGAATACATTAAAAAGAATTTAATAATGAGGAACATAATGTTATGACATATTTCTAATTATTGATTACCCACCACTTTACATTAATTAACTCTTTTTCGTAGGAGTGGAACATATGTTTTAATTTTTTAAAACACCTTTAGGATTTTCAAAAACATTTACTTTTATTAAAATAAGATATTTTGTAAATTATTTTTGTTAATGATTTTTTTAGACTCATATATTTTTATAAAAATTTATAAGTCAGAATTCACAAAATAATTTCTCAACTTATAAAACAATATAAATTTTCTAGATTCAATTATTGTTACAGTGTCCTAAAATTCAAACATTTTTCAATTTTTTACAATTTAAAAATGATCAAATTAAATTTTCTATAGACACTATTCTATCTAATTTTCATAATAAATATATTTCAATCACACTTTATATCATAACTATCGTATCCAAGTTACAAAATCCTTTAATAAAATATTATTTATACCGATTAATCTTTTTACTCCAAACTGTACTCTTTTACAGTTTTTCACAATTTTAGTATGTTTATATTGATGTCTTTTATACTATTTGATTTATAATAGTAGTATTTTTTAATAAAATTAACATTTTCCGATGTAGATGCTTTCCAAAACTAATAATACATTAATAAAACATTTAATTTTCAAAATTTCATTTAAAACATTCATGAGATGTTTTTCGACAATCAGATAAAAACAGATTTGAATCAAACTATTCCTTATCTTTTGGAAGATGATCCAACAACACAACACATATATAAGGGAGGTAAAACCATTCTCCCAAATTAGTTCATCAGACCTAGTGATTATAAATTCAATCTCCCTAAAAAGGTCCTTGTCCAAAAGATTTCATTTTCATCTGTTCATCAATTTCATTTTCCCAAATCTAATGGAGACCGATGGTGATTTTTCATTGTTCATTTTCATTAGATAATGGTTGGTTGAAATATTCTGGTATTAAAAATATAATTAAACCCTATAGAGTATAATAAAATTCCAAGGTCAATAGTATATATGCATTGAAAATCTAGACAATTATTTTGATCAATATTATTCATATGTTGTTTATGAATTATTTGCAAGCATTCAGTTTTTTGATGAATTATTTGCAGGAATTCAGTGTTCTCTAGGGTTCACTAATCCTAATTCCCAAATTAACTAAAGCTAACCTCTCATACCAACTATAGCAACCCGGCCTTTTCTTAAATTACTAATAAATCATTATAAATAAAAATAATAAAAGTATTACACAGAGAGGATCAAACTATTTAGTGTCTTTGGAAAACTAGTACCAAACATAATAATTTCTACATCATGTATAATCATTTATTCAACTCCTTCTTCTCTAGCTTCTTACTAGAACTTCACCTCTCCATAGTACATGTATCCACATGAGGATATACATCAAAAGAGGGGATCCAAAATCCCAGTAAGAGCATATATAAGAACAATATAGCATGGTGTGAGCATAATCATAACATAGGAAAAAGATCATCAACATGAGAGGAATCATAAATAAAAGACTTTAAATGTGGCAATGCATAAAAATGATACATCATGTCTTAGTGGTTAACTACCACAAGTACATGTGAAAAAATATATAATCATGTTTAAATCATTTCACATTATCTCATTAGATTCATCACTGTACCCAATGAATTGGAGCGCAGTATATTTCCAGGTGCATCCATCACATTAAAATGTTCATATTGCGCTATATAATTCCGGGCGCACCTGTCTCATCACAACATTATCATTATAATGAATTACACATAGAACATATATTAAAAATGGAAATAACTAACCCACCTAAAGGAATTTTTTTCATCTCACAAGAAAAAATTCATAAACATTGTGTTCTAAAAAGAAAGAGGGAATAACATACATGTTACAAGAACCATCAACTTTGAGTGAGAGGTAAAAAGGTGTATTCTTAAAAGAAGAGTTCCATTGGAAAAAATTTTGTTTGACATAAACACTATTAGTAAACATGTATATCCCTAAAAAAGAAAACAAAATGCAGAAAAAAAAATTTCGAGGAGTAACAATACCAAAAATGGAGTTAAAGAGGGAGTACCTGGAGGATGAAATTGGGTTTGAGAATTTCCCCTTACCATGTATCTGAACGCTTCCTTCGATTTAGTATCCATTATAATTACATTATATTAATAAATTAGAAATTCCAGAATCTTTTATACAGGAATATGTTTAATTTTAGTTTCATTATGTTATTTTATAGGCCTTTTGATGATTTATAGAGTTTAAAAACATTGTTCGGAAATGTGCGTTTTTATGGTTTTCTTTAGCGGTTCACATGTATTCATAAATTGATGTTCTTTTAGGACATCTATAAAAATATAGAATATGTATTAAATGTTATTAATGATATTACATGACTTTAAATGATATTATAATTAATTAAGTAATATACTATGTGGATTAATCATTAGATAGGAATTAAATGATGATTGTTTGAGTTAATTTGGGTTGTTTTTCCACCACAACAATCCTATTTTGATTAATCATTTAGTAATATGTACATAAGTTAGTTATATAACATTAAATTGGACGTAATACATATCAAATAATATTTTTCAACCATAAAAATGGTTTCATTACCATATATGAATGAAGTAATGGAAGAATAAAACATGTCGTTCTTGAAGGTGATAAATTAACACCTCGTGAACATGGTTCTCTTTAATAAAATAAAATGAAGAGGGAAAGGTGGTTGGATGGTATATTATCTCATTAGTATCATAAAATAAAATTATATTTATGATATTTTACTTACCATTCCATGTGGATGATGATAGGTGAGGAGAGAATAAGAAAAGAACTTTTAATTGAAAGGAAATTAAAGGAAATAGGAAGGGAAATTATCTCGTGAATCCTTCTCTTGATATCCTTCATAAGAAAGCTAGGATTTATATTTTTATGAGAACAGTAGCTCTTGGACGTGGGATAGGGGTTAGGCAAGATTCTTGGGAGGAGTTTAGTCAGGGCTTGAATCTTGAGAGGTGTGAGGAAATGAGGGTGTGAAGGTTGGTATATATAGTGGAGGGGAGAGGTGTTTTCTCAATATAAAATGCATTAGTTTATTATTTACCCTCATGATAAGGAATAGTGAGTCCTGCATGGACATGAATAGTAAAAAAGTCATGTGAGGTCGGGATTTGGGTGCTTACATCACTTGTGATGTTAGGAATAGTGGGTTTAAATTATATTGCATTTATACGGTAAATTAATGTATTTTACTATTCACCAAAAATTCAAATATTTCAGAAAAAACCCAAAAAATCACCCCAACTATTTTTCAACATGTAGAATCCAGAAATGAAGTGCACACTACTAGAAAAGGGGGCATTGAAGCCCCCCAGAATCGGGCGACCGCCATTGGTGGTTGCTATAGATATCTAATAGCGACCGCCAATGGCGGTCGCTGGCCTTGATAAAAAAACAAACCTCCCCCCCCCCCCGCGCCCCCCTCTTGATCGAACCCTGCTCCCCCCCCCCCCCCCGACGCCCCCCCCCCCCCCCCCCGACGCCCCCCCCCCACCTCCCGGCCACCCCCCCCCCCATCGCCCCCCCCCCCCCGACGCCCCCCCCCCCCCCCTGCCTCCCGGCCTCCCCCGCCGCCCGGCCTCCCCCGCTGCATGCCCTCCGCCCTCCGGCCTCTGCCATCCGCCCTCCGCCCTCACCCCCTCAGCCCTCCCCCCCCCACCCCGGACAGCCCCCCCCCCCCCCCGACCCCGGACAGCCACCCCCCCCCCCCCCTCGCTGCCTGTCCCCCATCCCCTCACCACCTCCTCTCCTCCATCTCCCCGCCGCCGCCGCCGCCCGTCCCCTCCCTTGCTGCACCGCCATTGGCTCCGGCTCCCCTTCGCTGCCTCCTCTCTCTCGCTGCACCTCCTTCTGGTCCCCTCCCTTTCAGGTTTGTAGCTCAATCAGGTAACATGGACTTTTAGTTACATTATTATTTTATCAATGGTTCATAAACAAATGATTAATAATTATTTTAAATATAGTTGATTTGAAAAATTTAAATGTAATAAGTATTGTGTAAATGTTTGTTATATAGATATAATTATGGATAAGAGTTGGATTGATCTTCCAAATCGAACGTCTAGAGAATATTTGAATGGCATTATGCAGTTTATTGACTTCACGAGAGGATTTGAAAGTGACTATATTAGTTGTCCATGTAGAAAATGTGCTAACAGATATCAATTCACACGAGATACTGTGAGGGAGCACCTTTTGTTTAATGGATTTCTGAAAAATTATAAGAGTCGGACTCGTCATGGAGAAGAATATGTTCGTTGTCAAAATACAGATGCAGCTCAGATGGATGTTGATGCAAGGATGACTGGTCCAATGCATGAAATGCTTACTGAAATGGTACGTGGGTTTGATCCTGAAGGCATTGACATCCAGAATCTTGAGACCGATGAGATAAATCTTCGCTCTAGTGCAGATCGTTATTCGAGGAGGTTTTATGAAGCACTTGATGATGCGAAAACAGAATTATATCCTGGATGTACTTCTTACAATAAACTGTCGTTTATCGTGGAGTTGTTGCATTTGAAGACATTGAATAATTGGTCAGACACATCATTCGACATGATTTTGGTTTTATTGAAAAAAGTTCTTCCTATCAACGCTAAGATTCCTGAGTCGTATTACTATGCTCGTAAGTTGACAGAGAACTTAGGTTTTACATATGAGACAATAGATGCATGTGCAAACAACTGTATGTTGTTTAGAAAAGAAACTACCCATTTGAATATTTGTACGGTTTTTTGTGCTTCCAGGTGGAAAGAGAACAGGGGAAATAATACTCATCAAAGTCAGATTTCGATACAGGGGAAACCGATTGCTGTAAAGCAAATGCGTTACTTTCCCCTTAAACCGAGGTTGAAAAGATTTTTTATGTCATCTAAAGTTTCTAATTTAATGAGATGGCATGCAGAAAGACTTCATGAAAGTGATATGTTAACCCACCCGGCAGACTCTCATGCATATAAGGATTTTGATAAGAGACATCCTGAATTTGCTAAAGATGTTCGTAATGTCTGATTGGGATTGGCAGCAGATGGTTTCAATCCATTCAAGTCTATCATTGGTGAAACTCATAGCACATGGCCCGTGGTGTTGGTTCCATATAATCTTCCTCCGTGGCTTTGTATGAAGCAACAATTTATATTACTTTCCACTCTTATTGATGGACCTAATAGTCCGGGGGATAAGATTGATGTTTACATTCAGCCATTGATTGATGAGTTGAATGAATTTTGGGGCGATGGTGTGATGACTTATGACTGCGAAACGAATGAAATGTTCAAACTGCATGCTGCTTTTTTGTGGACAATCAATGACTTCCCAGCTTATGAAAATTTATCAGGCTGGATTACGAAAGGGGAATTTTCTTTCTCTTGTTGCAATAAAAGTAAAAAATCTGTATGGCTTAAACATTCCAAAAAATGGGCATACATGGGTCACAGGCGTTTTCTCCCTCCTCAGCAAAGATTCAGAAAGGACAGAGTGGCATTTGATGGTTCTAGAGAGTTCATCCCAACACCAAAGATCATGACATGAGTCGAAATGTTATCGCAGATTGAGGAAGAAAACATCCGCACGGTATATGAAATTCAGGATTTGGTGGCTCCTCCAGTACGTAATATTCGTGTTGCGGGTAGGCAGTGCAGTCACAATTGGAAAAAGAAAAGTATTTTTTATAGTCTTCCGTATTGGAAAACTAACATATTGAGGCATAATTTGGATGTCATGCACATTGAAAAAAATGTTTGTGATAACATATTGTGGACCATTTTAGGTGTCAGTGGAAAATCAAAGGACCATGTTAATGCACGCTGTGATTTGGAAGAAATGGGTTTAAGGAAACAGTTTCATTAACAGTTAGCTGAAGGAAACAAGGCATATATGCCTGCTGCATATTATACGATGACTACAGAGGAGAAAGAGACATTTCTTTCCATTTTGAAGATGGTCAAGGTGCCTGATGGTTATTCTTCTAATATTTCAAAGTGTGTGAATCTGACGAACAATACATTGCAAGGGTTGAAAAGTCATGACAATCACATATTACTTCAGCAGTTGATTCCAATCGTAATTTTTGATTGTTTATCCCCCAATGTTGTTCAGCCCTTGATTGAGATGAGTAATTTTTTTAGACAGCTTTGTTTAAGAAATCAACAAATGAGTGATTTAAAAAGTTTGCAGGACCGAATTGTACTTACGCTTTGTCACTTTGAGAAACTCTTCCCCCCCTCATTTTTCTATGTTATGGTCCACTTGACAGTGCACCTAACTGATGAAGTAATGGCTACTGGTCCAGTGCAATTCAGGTGGATGTATCCTATTGAACGGTATTTGAGTACATTGAAAAGATTTGTACGCAACAGAGCTCGTCCAGAGGAATCAATAACCAATGGTTATTTGATGGATGAGTGTACTACCTTTTGTGCATAATATCTTACGGATGTTGAAACAAAATTAGATAAGCCCTATTGGATTTATGATGGTCCAGTTGGAGAAGGAACCACATTTGATATGGACAACATCGAGTGGATACAAGCACATCGATATATCTTGTTCAATACTCCATCAGTTGCACCATTAATGCAATAAGTATCTTATCAATGTTCTTGTATAAATTTTACATGTTTTGTTTGCATAAGATGATCTTTTAAACATCGTGTTATCATTTGCAGGAAACACATTAATGAGATAAAAGAAGAGATGCATCGTGCGACTGAGTTGCAAATTCAACAATCTCATTATGCATCATTTCATGATTGGTTCAAGGATTATGTATGTATAAATTGATTTTCATTATGAGTGAAGTATTATACTTATTCTTTTTGCATATATCAGTATTGATTTTTATAAATTATGTAGGTTCGTAAGCTGAGGGAGTTAGGGGACCCCACGCCACCTGAAGTATTTATCCAACTGGATGAGGGTCCATCTATAACGGCTCGTCGTTATAAAGCTATTGATGCTAATGGTTTTCGATTTCGCATTAAAGATGTTGATGACAAACGAGCAACACAAAACAGTGGCATAGGTTGTCCCTTTGTCGATTCTGGTTATTACTATGGTCAATTGATAAACACCATTGAAGTTGTATACACACACGGTTTTAAGTACATATTGTTAAAGTGTAATTGGGTTGATCCAGTGCGTGGATGTAAAGTCGATCAATATCAGTTTTCATTGGTGAATTTTAACTATATGTTATACAGAAATAATGAATGAGTTGAGAATGAACCTTTCATTTTGACATCACAAGCGGAACAAGTATTCTTCGTTAATTTGCCTTCAGATCCAAGTTGGCAAGTTGTTGTCAAAATGTCTCGGCGAGGAGTGTTTTTATTTAAAGAAGATGAACCCGATACTATTCCGTTTGTTTACCAACAACTTGATCAACATACCGTAGTTCAACGTGAAGATGATATTTATTGGGTCAGAGTGGCTGTTGAAGGAGAAACAGTCGATTTTCATGCTTAATGAAAGGCATAATTTTTTTCCCACTATTCAGTAGAATGTCCTAGGATATCATAAATTATCTAATCATTTTATAAATCTTTATAAGTTTTATTCCTCACTTTTGTAAGTTAATTCAATCATAAATATTTAGGTTGTTTTTACTCTTGATTTATTGATGTTATGGTCGGTGTATCATCCCTTTGAGGTATTCTTCATCTGATTCATGTGCTGCTTGAATTTTTATTAGTTCTATCTGAAATTTGGCTATGCATTGACTGGTTTTGTACATAATTTGTATATCTGTTTTGTTAACTTTATGATTTTTTAAAATTCATTCACAACTAATTATTCAATCCATTTTTTGTTTGATTAACAGTTGTACAAGTTTGATTTTTTATGAACAATCCAATTTATCTTTTAAAAACTTTGGACTCATTACTGATGTTTTCTATGACTGCAGACATGTCAGGGGAAGAGGCAGAAGATCCACATCATCCATCTGAGGCATCTACGTCTCAGGGTCGAGGTATGTTTGAATGTCATTGTCTATATTTTTTATGTAATTGACATACATATATATATATATAACATTTGTCAATTTATATATAAAATTGTTTTCAACAGGATCAGACTCGACTGCTTCTTCCTCTCGCAGGAGAGGCCTTGGTCGTGGCATATTATCATGGAATTCTGACACGATGATAGATGTTTCATTTGATGAGGTTTTTCATCCTATGGGACCGAATGCCCCGGCATTTATTCGTCAGTTGGGTCATATCATATGTGACCCACATTGATTTCCATTGACCATGCGTGACTGGGATTCTATCCCTCAGGACACATTAGATCATCTATGGAGGGAGGTTCAGGTAAGAAAATCATTTTACTTTATTTTCTATGTATAAAGAATACTAATATGTTTGATTATTTTCTTTATAGAAAAATTTGAAAGTATGCCCTGAAGAGTTTCGGCCCGTGTGTATGATCAAATGCCGTAAGATGTTGAAAGATTATAAAGGCAAAGTGAAGAGGGACCACTGGGTACCAAATGTGGGTGCCCTAGACATTTTGGAAAAAGTCCCGAGAGGTGTCCTCCCAGCTCAGTGGCGTGACTTGGTTGCATATTGGTCTACTGAGGGTGTTGCGGTTTGTATATTAATTATTTTGGTGTATATATATTTTCAAGAATATGTGATTTGTTTGAAATTTGAATGAATTGAATGTAGGAGGTGTCAACACGCCATTCTGAGAATCGAGCGTTGCAGGGACCACCTCACAGGCTCGGGACTCGTCACGTGTCTCAGATCCTACATGAGGTATATATTATTCATTTTTTAATTTATTAATTAATATGATTTTGTGTTTATATTCTTTTAATATACAGTTGCGAGAGAAAGGTGCAGCAACTGATAAAATGTCGGTGTGGATGAGGACTCGTGATCGCAATGATCTAGAGGTTGCAGCATTGATAGTAAGTGTCTGTACTTACCAATAATTACATAAATCTATATATTCACATATATATATTTATATATATTTAAATATTTCACAGGCTCAATTTAAAGCTGAGTTAGAACATCTGCCAGAGGACCAGCGACTGCTTCCCATGTGACGGGATAAGATCTTTCATCGCATTATCGGTCGGGACGGGCATGGCTATAGTTTGACCTATGGAGCAGGGATTTCTCGTTCTGTAGTGTCACGCGCTGCAGTTTTCGGTCCTGTTGTTGCTCATATGACACAGCAGATGTTAGATTTTGAGGCACGGCTACGCGCTTCCGAGCAGGCAAATGCGCAATTGACAGCTGAGGTTAGAGCACTGCGGGAATATGTGCGTCGAGCTGATGGTGCAGGGGATCATACAACGCAGGTATATACTGTATTTATTTATTTAATTTAAATTATTTTTGTTATTAAAATATTTATAATGTTTATTTGTTGTAGCCTCCTGGCCCACCAGAAGGAGGTAGCAGTGATGACAACGCGTGATGCATCATATATTCACGAGATATGTTTTTTGTTTTTACTGGTGGGGTTAACATTGATGTACTGTATTCATTCATTTAATTTAAATTAGAAGGTTGTGTACTTATAATTTCTTTCTTTTCTTGTTTATTATATGATAGCTAATATTATTTAAGGCGTGCATTTAAAAACTCGAACCCCCCGCACCCCCGTACAGCCCCCCCGCACCCCCGAACATCCCCCCGCACAACCGTACAACCCCCCGCCCCCTCGTACAGCCCCCCCTCCCTTGCACCCCCGTACAACCCCCCCGCACCCCCGTACAGCCCCCCACACCCCCGTACAGTCCCCCGCACCGCCGTACAGCCCCCCCGCACCCCCGTACAGCCCCCCGCACCCCCGTACAGCCCACCCCCCCCCCCCCCCCCGGCACCCCCGTACAGCCCCCCGCACCCCCAGACAGCCCCCCCCCCCCCCCCCGCACCCCCGTACAGCCCCCCGCACCCCCGGACAGCCCCCCGCACCCCCGTACAGCCCCCCGCACCCCCGGACAGCCCCCCCGCACCCCCGGACAGCCCCCCCTTCCCCCCGCACCCCGGACAGCCCCCCGCAACCCGTACAGCCCCCCGCACCCCCGTACAGCCCCCCCTCACCCCCGTACAGCCCCCCCCCCCCCCGTACAGACCCCCCCCCCCCCCCCCCGCACCCCCGTACAGCCCCCCGCACCCCCGTACAGCCCCCCCCCCCCCCCCCGACACCCCCGTACAGCCCCCCGCACCCCCCTACAGACCCCCGCACCCCTGTACATCCCCCTGCACCCCCGTACAGCCCCCCCCCCCCCCCCCCGGCACCCCCGTACAGCCCCCCGCACCCCCTGACAGCCCCCCCGCACCCCCGGACAGCCCCCCGCACCCCCAGACAGCCCCCCCGCACCATTCGAACGACATCCGAATGCCACGAAACCGCACGACAACATCCGGTGCGTGAATTGTGAAATGGTCAGCCAGACGGCACGTCATTCGGAGGTTCCGTTTGACCGCGGCGGCCGGAAACGCGTTTCTGGCGCCACAAAGCACCAAAACAGCGTGCGGTGGTCCAATTTGGAGCAAACGTGCTCCGAACGACCTGAAACCGCACAAGAATGATAGAAATATTATTCCTGAGATGCAGGGGGAGGCGGCACGTCCATCGGAAGTGCGGTGCGCACGACACGACCGAATGTGTCGTTTTCAGCAGCGCAGCGCGCGCTGAAATGGCACGTCGGGGGGGTCAAAACCACCCGAACGACCTCCGAATGCCACGAAACCGCACAAAAACATCTGGTGCGTGAATTGTGAAATGTTAGGCCCGATGGCACGTCATTCGGAGGTTCCGTTTGACCGCGGCGGCCGGAAACGCATTTCTGGAGTCATAAAGCACCAAAACAGCGTGCGGCGGTCCAATTCGGAGAAAACGTGCTCCGAATGACCTGAAACCACACGATAACGATAGAAATATTATTCCTGAGATTTAGGGGGAGGCGGCACGTCCATCGGAAGTGCGGTGCGCGCGGCACGACCGAATGTGTCGTTTTCAGCAGTGCGGCGCGCGCTTAAATGGCGCGTCGGGGGGGTCAAAACCACCCGAACGACCTCCAAATACCACGAAACCGCACGAAAATGGCCGGTGAGTGAATTGTGAAATGTTCGGCCAGACAGCACGTCATTCGGAGGTACCATTTGACCGCGGCGGCCGGAAACGCGTTTCCGGCGCCATAAAACACCAAAACGGCGTGCGGCGGTCCAATTCGGAGCAAACGTGCTCCGAACGACCTGAAACTGCACGAGAACAATAGAAATATTATTTCTGAGATGCGGGGGGAGGCGACACGTCCATCGAACGTGCGGTGCGCGCGGCACGACCGAATGTGTCGTTTTCAGCAGCGCGGCGCGCGCTGAAATGGCGCGTTGGGGGGTCAAAACCACCCGAACGACCTCCGAATGCCACGAAACCGCACGACAACATCCGGTGCATGAATTGTGAAATGGTCGTTCAGACGGCACGTCATTCGGAGTTGTTGTTTGACCGCGGCGGCCGAAAACACATTTCAGGCGCCATAAAACACCAAAACGGCGTGCGGCGGTCCAATTCGGAGAAAACGTGCTCCGAACGACCTGAAACCGCACGAGAACGATAGAAATATTATTCCTGAGATGCAGGGGGTGGCAGAATGTTCATCGGACGTGCGGTGCGCGCGGAATGACCGAATGTGTCGTTTTCAGCAGCGCGGCTCGCGCTGAAATGGCGCGTCGGGGGGTCAAAACCACCCGAACGATCTCCGAATGCCACGAAACCGCACGAAAACAGCCGGAGCGTGAATTGTGAAATGGTCGGCCAGACGGAACATCATTCGGAGGTGCCGTTTGACCGTGGCGGCCGGAAACGCGTTTTCGGCGCCATAAAACACCAAAACTGCGTGCGGCGGTCCCATTCGGAGCAAACGTGCTCCGAACGACCTGAAACCGCACGAGAACGATAGAAATATTATTCCTGAGATGCATGGTGAGGCGGCACGTCCATCAGACGTGCGGTGCGCGCGGCACGACCGAATATGGCGTTTTCAGCAGCGCGGCGCGCGCTGAAATGGCGCGTTGGGGGGGTCAAAACCACCCGAACGACCTCCGAATGCCACGAAACCGCACAACAACATCCAGTCCGTGAATTGTGAAATGGTCGGCTAGACGGCATATCATTCGGAGGTGCCGTTTGACCGCGGTGGCCGGAAACGCGTTTTTGGCGCCATAAAACACCAAAACGGCGTGTGGCGGTCCAATTCGGAGCAAACGTGCTCCGAACGACCTGAAACCGCACAAGAAAGATAAAAATATTATTTATGATATGCAGGGGGAGGCGGAACGTCCATCGGACGTGCGGTGCGCGCAGCACGACCGAATGTTTCGTTTTCAGCAGCGCGACGCGCGCTGAAATGGCGCGTCGGGGGGTCAAAACCACCCGAACGACCTCCGAATGCCACGAAACCGCACGACAATAGCCTGTGTATGAATTGTGAAATGGTCGGCTAGACGACACGTCATTCGGAGGTACTGTTTGTCCACGGCGGCCGGAAACGCGTTTCCGACGCCCTAAAACACCAAAACGGCGTGCGGCCGTCCAATTCGGAGAAAACGTGCTCCGAATGACCTGAAACCGCACGAGAACGATAGAAATATTATTCTGAGATGCAGGGGGAGACGTCATGTCCATCGGACGTGCGGTGCGCACGACACGAACGAATGTGTCGTTTTCAGCAGCGCGGCGCGCGCAGAAATGGCGCGTTGGGGGGTCAAAACCACCCGAACAACCTCCGAATGCCACGAAACCGCACAACAACATCTGGTGCGTGAATTTTGAAATGGTCGGCTAGACGGAACATCATTCGGAGGTTCTGTTTGACCGCGGCGGCCGGAAAATGCGTTTCCGGCGCCATAAAACACCAAAACGGCGTGTGGCGGTCCAATTCGGAGCAAACTTGTTCTAAACGACCTGAAACCGCACGAGAACGATAGAAATATTATTCCTAAGATGCAGGCGGAGGTGGCACATCCATCGGACGTTCGGTGCGCGCGGCACGACCGAATGTGTCGTTTTCAGCAGCGCGGCGCGCGTTGAAATTGCGCGTCGGGGGGTCAAAACCACCCGAACGACCTCTGAATACCACGAAACCACACGACAACAGACGGTGCGTGAATTGTGAAATGGTCGGCTAGACAGCACGTCATTCGGAGGTGCCGTTTGACCACGGCGGCCGGAAACGCGTTTCCGGCGCCATAAAACACCAAAACGGCGTGCGGCGTTCCAATTCGGAGAAAACATGCTTCGAACGACCTAATACTGCACGAGAACGATAGAAATATTATTCCTGATATGCAGGGGGAGGCGGCACGTCCATCGGGCGTGCGGTGCGCGCGGCACGACCGAATGAGTCGTTTTCAGCAGCGCGACGCGCGCTGAAATGGCGCGTTGGGGGGTCAAAACCACCCGAACGACCTCCGAATGCCACGAAATAGCACGACAACATCCGGTGCGTGAATTGTGAAATGGTCGGCCAGACAGAACGTCATTCGAAGGTGCTGTTTGACCACGGAGGCCGGAAACGCGTTTCCGGCGCCATAAAACACCAAAACGGCGTGCGACGGTCCAATTCGGAGCAAACGTGCTCCAAACGACCCAAAACCGCACGATAACAATAGAAATATTATTCCTGAGATGCAGGAGGAGGCGGCATGTCCATCGGACGTGTGGTGCGCGCGGCACGACCGAATGTGTCGTTTTAAGCAGCGCGGCGCGCGCTGAAATTGCGCGTCGGGGGGTCAAAACCACTCGAACGACCTCCGAATGCCACGAAACCACACGTCAACAGCCGGTACGTGAATTTTGAAATGGTCGGCCTGACGGAACATCATTCGGAGGTTCCGTTTGACCGCGGCTGCCGGAAAACGCGTTTCCGGCGCCATAAAACACCAAAACGGCGTGCGGCGGTCCAATTCGAATCAAACGTTCTCCGAACGACCTGAGACCGCACGAAAACGATAGAAATATTATTCCTGAGATGCAGGAGGAGGAGGCATGTCCATCGAACGTGCGGTGCGCGCGGCACGACCGAATGTGTCGTTTTCAGCAGTGCGGCGCGCGCTGAAATGGCGCGTTGGGGGGGAAAAACCACCCCGAACGACCTCCGAATACCACAAAACCGCACGACAACATCCGGTGCGTAAATTTTAAAATAGATGGCTAGACGGCACGTCATTCGGAGGTGTCGTTTGACCGCGGCGGCCGGAAACGCGTTTCTGGCGCTATAAAGTACCAAAACGGCGTGCGGCGGTCCAATTCAGAGCAAACGTGCTCCGAATGACCTGAAACCGCACGAGAACGATAGAAATATTATTCCTGAGATGCAGGGGGAGAGGGCACGTCCATCGGACATGCGGTGCGCGTGCCACGACCGAATGTGTCGTTTTCAGCAGCGAGGCACGCGCTGAAATTGCGCGTCGGGGGGTCAAAACCACCCGAACGACCTCCGAATGCCACGAAACCGCACGACAACAGCCGGTGCGTGAATTGTGAAATGGTCGGCCAGACGGAACGTCATTAGGAGGTGCCGTTTGACCGCGGTGGCCGGAAACGCATTTCTGGAGTAATAAAGCACCAAAACGGCGTGTGGCGGTCCAATTCGGAGCAAACGTGCTCCAAATGACTTGAAACCACACGAGAACGATTGAAATATTATTCCTGAGATGCATGTGGAGGAAGCACGTCAATCGGACGTGCGGTGCGTGCGGCACGACCGAATGTGTCGTTTTCAGCAGCGCGGCGCGCGCTAAAATGGCGCGTTGGGGGGTCATAACCACCCGAAAGACCTCCGAATGCCATGAAACCGCACGACAACAGCCGTTGAGTGAATTGTGAAATGGTTGGCCAGACGGCACGTCATTCGGAAGTACCGTTTGACCGCGGCGGCCAAAAACGCGTTTCCGGCGCAAAAAAACACCAAAACGGCATGCGGCGGTCCAATTCGAAGAAAACGTGCTCCGAACGACCTGAAACTGCACGAGAACGATAGAAAATATTATTTCTGAGATGCGGCGGGAGGCGACAGTCCATCGGACGTGCGGTGCGTGCGGCACGACCGAATGTGTCGTTTTCAGCAGCGCGGCGCGCGCTGAAATGGTGCGTTGGGGGGTCAAAACCACCCGAACGATCTTCGAATGCCACGAAACCGCACGAAAACATCCGGTGCGTGAATTGTGAAATGGTCGGCCAGACGGCACGTCATTTGGAGGTGCCGTTTGACCGCGACGGCCAAAAACGCGTTTCCGGTGCCATAAAATACCAAAACGGCGTGCGGCGGTCCAATTCGGAGCAAACGTGCTCCGAACGACCTGAAACCGCGATATAAATATTATTCCTGAGATGCAGGGGGTGGCGGAATGTCCATCGGACGTGCGGTGCGCGCGGCACGACCGAATGTGTCGTTTTCAGCAGCGCGGCGCGCGCTGAAATGGCGCGTCGGGGGGTCAAAACCACCCGAACAATCTCCGAATGCCACGAAACCGCACGACAACAGCCGGTGCATGAATTGTGAAACGGTCGGCCAGACGGAATGTCATTCGGAGGTGCCGTTTGACCGTGGCGGCCGGAAACGCGTTTCCGGCGCCATAAAAACACCAAAACGGCGTGCGGCGGTCCAATTCGGAGAAAACGTGCTCCGAACGACCTGAAACCACACGAGAATGATAGAAATATTATTCCTGAGATTTAGGGGGGGGAGGCGACACATCCATCGGACATTCGGTGCGCGCGGCACGACCGAATGTGTCGTTTTCAGCAGCGCGGGCGCGCGCTGAAATGGCGCGTTGGTGGGTCAAAACCACCCGAATGACCTCTGAATGCCACGAAACCGGCACGAAAACATCCGGTGCATGAATTTTGAAATGGTCGGACAGACGGAACATCATTCGGAGGTGCCGTTTGACCGCGGCGGACGGAAACGCGTTTCCGGCGCCATAAAACACCAAAACGGTGTGCGGCGGTCCAATTCGGAGCAAACGTGCTCCGAACGACCTGAAACCGCACGAGAACGATAAAAAAAATTATTCCTGAGATGCAAGGGGGAGGCGGAACGTCCATCGGACGTGTGGTGCGCGCGGCACGACCGAATGTATCGTTTTCAGCAGCGCGGCGCGCGCTGAAATGGCGCGTCGGGGGGTCAAAACCACCCGAACGACCTACGAATGCCACGAAACCACACGACAACAGCCGGTGCGTGAATTGTGAAATGTTCGGCCAGACGAAACGTCATTCGGAGGTTCCGTTTGACCGCGGCGGCCGGAAACGCGTTTCCGGCGCCATAAAACACCAAAACGGCGTGCGGCGGTCTAATTCGGAGCAAACGTGCTCCGAACGACCTAAAACCGCATGAGAACGAGAAAATATTATTCCTGAGATGCAGGGGGGAGGTGGCACGTCCATCGGACGTGCGGTGCGCACGACACGACCGAATGTGTCGTCTTCTGCAGCGCAGCGCGCGCTGAAATGACGTGTTGGGGGGTCAAAACCACCCGAACGACCTCCGAATGCCATGAAACCGCACGAAAACATCTGGTTCGTGAATTGTGAAATGTTCGGCTAGACGGCACGTCATTCGAAGGTGCCGTTTGACCGCGGCGGCCGGAAACGCGTTTCCGGCGCCATAAAACATCAAAACGGCGTGTGGCGGTCCAATTCGAGCAAACGTGCTCCGAACGACCTGAAACCGCACGAGAACGATAGAAATATTATTCTTGAGATGTAGGGGAGGCGGCATGTCCATAGAAAGTGCCGTGCGCGCGGCACGACCGAATGTGTCGTTTTCAGCAGCGCGACGCGCGCTGAAATTGCGCGTCGGGGGGTCAAAATCACCCGAACGACCTCCGAATGCCACGAAATCGCACGACAGCATCCAGTTCGTGAATTGTGAAATGGTCGGCCAGACGGCACATCATTCGGAGGTGTCGTTTGACCGCAGCGGCCGGAAACCCGTTTCCGGCCCCATAAAACACCAAAACGGCGTGCGGCGGTCCAATTCGGAGCAAACGTGCTCCGAACGACCTGAAACCGCATGAGAACGATAAAAATATTTTTTCTGATATGTAGGGGGAGGCGGCACGTCCATCGGACGTGCGGTGCGCGCGGAACAACCGAATGTGCCGTTTTCAGCAGCGCGACGCGCGCTGAAATGGCGCGTCGGGGGGTCAAAACCACCCGAACGACCTCCGAATGCCACAAAACCGCACGACAACAGCCGGTTCATGAATTGTGAAATGGTCGGCCAAGCGAAACGTCATTCGAAGGTGATGTTTGACCGCGGCGGTCGGAAACGCGTTTCGGCGCCAAAAAACACCAAAACGGCGTGCGGTGGTCCAATTCGGAGCAAACGCGCTCCGAACGACCTAAAACCACACGAGAACGATAGAAATATTATTCCTGAGATGCAGGGGGAGGTGTCACGTCCATCAGACGTGCGGTGCGCACGACACGACCGAATGTGTTGTTTTCAGCAGCGCGGCGCTGCGCTGAAATGGGGCGTTGGGGTGTCAAAACCACCCGAACGACCTCCAAATTCCACGAAACCGCACGACAACATCTGGTGCGTGAATTTTAAAATGTTCGGCTAGACGGCACATCATTCGGAGTTTCCGTTTGACCGCGGCGGCCGGAAACGCGTTTCCGGCGCCATAAAACACCAAAACGGCGTGTGGCGGTCCAATTCGGAGCAAACGTGTTCCGAACGACCTGAAACCGCATGAGAACGATAGATATATTATTCCTGAGATGCAGGGGGAGGCGGAACGTCCATCGGACGTGCGGTGCGCGCGGCACGACTGAATGTGTTGTTTTCAGCAGTGCGGCGCGCGCTGAAATGGCGCGTCGGGGGGTCAAAACCACTGGAACGACCTACGAATACCACGAAACCGCACGAAAACAGACGGTGCGTGAATTGTGAAATGGTCGGCTAGACGGCACGTCATTCGGAGGTTCCGTTTGACCACGGCGGCCGGAAACGCGTTTCTGGCGCCGTAAAACACCAAAACGGCGTGCGGCGTTCCAATTCGGAGAAAACATGCTCCGAACGACCTGAAACCGCACGAGAACGATAGAAATATTATTCCTGATATGCAGGGGGAGGCGGCACATCCATCGGACATGCGGTGCGCGCGGCACGACCGAATGAGTCGTTTTCAGCAGCGCGGCGCGCGCTGAAATGGCGCGTTGGGGGGTCAAAACCACCCGAACGACCTCTGAATGCCACGAAACAACACGACAACATCCGGTGCGTGAATTGTGAAATGGTCGGCCAGACAGAACGTCATTCGAAGGTGCCGTTTGACCGCGGAGGCCGGAAACGCGTTTCCGGCGCCATAAAACACCAAAACGGAGTGCGGCCGTCCAATTCGGAGAAAACATGCTCCGAACGACCCGAAACCGCACGAGAATGATAGAAATATTATTCCTGAGATGCAGGAGGAGGCGGGACGTCCATCGGACGTGCGGTGTGCACGGCACGACCGAATGTGTCGTTTTCAGCAGCGCGGCGCGCGCTGAAATTGCGCGTCGGGGGGTCAAAACCACCCGAACGAGCTCCGAATGCCACGAAAATGCACGACAACAGCTGGTACATGAATTTTGAAATGGTCGGCCAGACGGCACGTCATTCAGAGGTGCCGTTTGACCGCGGCAGCCGGAAACGCGTTTCCGGCGCCATAAAACACCAAAACGGCGTGCGGCGGTCCAATTCGAATCAAACATGCTCCGAACGACCTGAAACCTCACGAGAATGATAGAAATATTATTCCTAAGATGCAGGAGGAGGAGGCACGTCCATCGGACGGGGGTGCTCGCGGCACGACCGAATGTGTCGTTTTCAGCAGCGCGGCGCGCGCTGAAATGGCGCGTTGGGGGGGAAAACCACCCGAACGACCTATGAATACCACGAAACCGCACGACAACATCCGATGCATGAATTGTGAAATGGACGGCTAGACGGCACGTCATTCGGAGGTGCCGTTTGACCGCGGCGGCCGGAAACGCATTTCTGGCGCTATAAAGCACCAAAACGGCGTGCGGCGGTCCAATTCAGAGAAAACGTGCTCCGAACGACCTGAAACTGCACGAGAACGATAGAAATAATATTCTTGAGATGCAGGGGGAGGGGGCACGTCTATCGGACATGCAGTGCGCGCGGCACGACCGAATGTGTCGTTTTCAGCAGCGCGGCACGCGCTGAAATTGCGCGTCGGGGGGTCAAAACCACCCGAACGACCTCCGAATGCCACGAAACCGCACGACAATAGCCGGTGCGTGAATTGTGAAATGTTCGGCCAGACGGAACGTCATTAGGAGGTGTTGTTTGACCGCGGTTGCCGAAAACACATTTCTGGAGTAATAAAGCACCAAAACGGCGTGCGGCGGTCCAATTCGGAGCAAACGTGCTCCGAAGGACCTGATACCACACGAGAACGATAGAAATTTTATTCCTGAGATGCATGGGGAGGCAGCACATCAATCGGACGTGCGGTGCGCGCGGCACGACCGAATGTGTCGTTTTTAGCAGCGCGGCGCGCGCTGAAATGGCACATCGGGGGGTCAAAACCACCCGAACGACCTCCGAATGTCACGAAACCACACGACAACAGTCGGTGAGTGAATTTTGAAATGGTCGGCTAGACGGCACATCATTCGGAGTAGCCGTTTGACCGCGGCGGCCGGAAACGCGTTTCCGGCGCCAAAAAACACCAAAACGGCGTGTGGCGGTCCAATTCGGAGCAAACATGCTCCGAACGACCTAAAATTGCACGAGAACGATAGAAAATATTATTTCTGAGATGCGGGGGGAGGCGACAGTCCATCGGACGTGCGGTGCGCGCGACACGACCGAATGTGTCGTTTTCAGCCGCGCGACGCGCGCTGAAATGGTGCGTTGGGGGGTCAAAACCACCCGAACGATCTCAGAATGCCACGAAACCGCACGAAAACATCCGGTCCGTGAATTGTGAAATGGTCGGCCAGACGGCACGTCATTTGGAGGTGCCGTTTGACCGCGACGGCCGAAAACGCGTTTCCGGTGCCATAAAATACCAAAACGGCGTGCGGCGGTCCAATTCGGAGCAAACGTGCTCCGAACGACCTGAAACCGCACGAGAACGATATAAATATTATTCCTGAGATGCAGGGGGTGGCAGAATGTCCATCGGACGTGCGGTGCGCGCGGCACGACTGAATGTGTCGTTTTCAGCAACGCGGCGCGCGCTGAAATGGCGCGTCGGGGGGTCAAAACCACCCGAACAATCTTCGAATGCCACGAAACCGCACGACAACAGCCGGTGCGTGAATTGTGAAATGGTCGGCCAGAAGGAACGTCATTCGGAGGTGCCGTTTGACCGTGGCGGCCGGAAACGCGTTTCCGGCGCCATAAAACACCAAAACGGCGTGCGGCGGTCCAATTCGGAGCAAACGTGCTTCGAACGACCTGAAACCGCACGAGAATGATAGAAATATTATTCCTGAGATTTAGGGGGAGGCGACACATCCATCGGACATGCGGTGCGCGCGGCACGACCGAATGTGTCGTTTTCAGCAGCGCGGCGCGCGCTGAAATGGCGCGTTGGTGGGTCAAAACCACCCGAACGACCTCCGAATGCCACGAAACCGCACGAAAACATCTGGTGCATGAATTTTGAAATGGTCGGCCAGACGGAACATCATTCGAAGGTTCCGTTTTACCGCGACGGACGGAAACGCGTTTCCGGCGCCATAAAACACCAAAACGGCGTGCGGCGGTCCAATTCGGAGCAAACGTGCTCCGAACGACCTGAAACCGCACGAGAACGATAAAAAAATTATTCCTGAGATGCAAGGGGAGGCGGAACGTCAATCAGACGTGCGGTGCGCGCGGCACGACCGAATGTATCTTTTTCAGAAGCGCGGCGCGCGCTGAAATGGCGCGTCGGGGGGTCAAAACCACCCGAACGACCTCCGAATGCCACGAAACCGCACGACAACAGCCGGTGCGTGAATTGTGAAATGTTCGGCCAGACGGCACGTCATTCGGAGGTTCCGTTTGACCGCGGCGGCCAGAAACGCGTTTCCGGCGCCATAAAACACCAAAACGGCGTGCGGCGGTCTAATTCGGAGCAAACGTGCTCCGAACGACCTAAAACCGCACGAGAACGAGAAAATATTATTCCTAAGATGCAGGGGGAGGTGGCACGTCCATCGGACGTGCGGTGCGCACGACACGACCGAATGTGTCGTCTTCTGCAGCGCAGCGCGCGCTGAAATGGCGCGTTGGGGGGTCAAAACCACCCGAACGACCTCCGAATGCCACGAAACCTCACGAAAACATCCGGTGCGTGAATTGTGAAATATTAGGCTAGACGGCACGTCATTCGAAGGTGTCGTTTGACCGCGGCGGCCAGAAACGCGTTTCCGGCGCCATAAAACATCAAAACGGCGTGTGGCGGTCCAATTCGGAGCAAACGTGCTCCGAACGACCTGAAACCGCACGATAACGATAGAAATATTATTCTTGAGATGCAGGGGGAGGCGGCATGTCCATCGGAAGTGCGGTGCGCGCGGCACGACCGAATGTGTCTTTTTCAGCAGCGCGACGCGCGCTGAAATTGCGCGTCGGGGGGTCAATACCACCCGAACGCCCTCCGAATGCCACGAAACCGCACGAAAATAGTCGGTTCGTGAATTGTGAAATGGTTGGCCAGACGGTACGTCATTCAGAGGTGCCATTTGACCACGGCGGCCGGAAACGCGTTTTCGGCGCCCTAAAACACCAAAACGGCGTGCGGCGGTCCAATTCGGAGCAAACGTTCTCTGAACGACCTGAAACCGCATGAGAATGATAGAAATATTATTCCTGATATTCAGGGGGAGGCGGCACGTCCATCGGACGTGCGGTGCCCGTGGCACGACCGAATGTGTCGTTTTCAGCAGCGCGGCGCGCGCTGAAATGACGCGTTGGGGGGTCAAAACCACCCGAACGACCTCCGAATGCCACAAAACCGCACGACAACATCCGGTGCGTGAATTGTGAAATTTTCGGCCAGACGGCTCGTCATTCGGAGGTTCCGTTTGACCGCGGCGGCCGTAAATGCGTTTCCGGCGCCATAAAACACCAAAACGGCGTGCGGCGGTCCAATTCGGAGCAAACGTGCTCCGAACGACCTGAAACTGCACGAGAACGATAGAAATATTATTCCTGAGATGCAGGGGGAGGCAGCACATCCATTGGATGTGCGGTGCGTGCGGCACGACTGAATGTGTCGTTTTCAGCAGCGCGGCGCGCGCTGAAATTGCGCGTCAGGGGGTCAAAACCACCCGAACAACCCCCGAATGCCACGAAACAGCACGACAACAGCCGGTACGTGAATTGTGAAATGGTCGGCTAGACGGCATGTCATTCAGAGGTGCCGTTTGACCGCGGCGGTCGGAAACGCGTTTTCGGCGCCATAAAACACCAAAACGGCGTGCGACGGTCCAATTCGGAGCAAACGTGCTCCGAACGACCTGAAACCGCACGAGAACGATAGAAATATTATTCCTAATATGCTGGTGGAGGCGGCACGTCCATCGGACGTGCGGTGCACACGGAACGACCGAATGTGTCGTTTTCAGCAGCGCGGCGCGCGCTGAAATGGCGCGTCGGGGGGTCAAAACCACCCGAACGACCTCCGAATGCCACGAAACCGCACGAAAACAGCCGGTTAGTGAATTGTGAAATTTTCGGCCAGACAGCACGTCATTCGGATGTGCCGTTTGACCGCGGCGGCCGGAAACGTGTTTCCGGCGCCATAAAACACCAAAACGGCATGCGGCGGTCCAATTCGGAGAAAACGTGCTCCGAACGACCTCAAACCGCACGAGAACGATAGAAATATTATTTCTGAGATGCGGGGGGAGGCAGCTTGTTCATCAGACGTGCGGTGCGCGCGGCACGACCGAATGTGTCGTTTTCAGCAGCGCGGTGCGCGCTGAAATGGCGCGTTGGGGGGTCAAAACCACCCGAACGACCTCCGAATGCCACGAAACCGCACGACAACATCCGGTACGTGAATTGTGAAATGGTCGTCCAGACGGAATGTCATTCGGAGGTTCTGTTTGACCGCGGCGGCCGAAAACTAGTTTCCGACGCCATAAAACACCAAAACGGCGTGCGGCGGTCCAATTTGGAGCAAACGTACTCTGAACGACCTGAAACTGCACGAGAATGATAAAAATATTATTCCTGAGATGCAGGGGATAGCGGAATGTCCATCGGACGTGCGGTGCGTGCGGTAAGACCAAATGTGTCGTTTTCAGCAGCGCGGCGCGCGCTGAAATGGCGCGTCGGGGGGTCAAAACCACCCGAACGATCTCCGAATGCCATGAAACCGCACGACAACAGCCGGTACGTGAATTGTGAAATGGTCAGCCAGACGGAACGTCATTCGGAGGTGTCGTTTGACCGTGGCGGCCGGAAACGCGTTTCCGGCACCAAAAAATACCAAAACGGCGTGCGGCGGTCCAATTGGGAGCAAACATGCTCCGAATGACCTGAAACCGCATGAGAACGATAGAAATATTATTCCTGAGATGCAGGGGGAGGCGGCACGTCCATCGGACGTGCGGTGCGCGCGGCACGATTGAATGTGTCATTTTTAGAAGAGCGGCGCGTGCTGAAATGGCGCGTTGGGGGGTCAAAACCACCCGAACGATCTCCGAATGCCACAAAACCGCACGAAAACATCCGGTGCGTGAATTGTGAAATGTTCGGCCAGACGGCACATCATTTGGAGGTGCCGTTTGACCGCGGAGACCGGAAACGCGTTTCCAGCGCCACAAAACACCAAAACGGCGTGCAGCGGTCCAATTCGGAGCAAACGTGCTCCGAACGACCTGAAACCACACGAGAACCATACAAATATTATTCCTGAAATGTAGGGGGAGGCGGCACATCCATAGTACGTGCGGTGCGCGCGGCACGACTGAATGTGTCGTTTTCAATAGCGCGGTGCGCGCTGAAATGGCGCGTCGGGGGGTCAAAACCACCCGAACGACCTCCGAATGCCACGAAACCGCATGACAACAGTCGGTGCGTGAATTGTGAAACAGTCGGCCAAACGACACGTCATTCGAAGGTTCCGTTTGTCCGCGGCGGCCGGAAACGCGTTTCCAGCGCCATAAAACACCAAAACGGCGTGTGGCGGTCCAATTCGGAGCAAACGTGCTCCGAATGACCTGAAACCACACGAGAACGATAGAAATATTATTACTGAGATGCAGGGGGTGGCGGAATGTCCATCGGACGTGCGGTGCGCGCGGCACGACTGAATGTGTCGTTTTCAGCAGCGCGGCGCGCGCTGAAATGGCGCGTCGGGGGGTCAAAACCACCCGAACAATCTCTCAATGCCACGAAACTGCACGAAAATAGCCGGTGCATGAACTGTGAAATGGTCGGCCAGACGGAACGTCATTCGGAGGTGCCGTTTGACCGTGGCGGCCGGAAACGCGTTTCCGGCGCAATAAAACACCAAAACGGCGTGCGGCGGTCCAATTCGGAGCAAACGTACTCCGAACGACCTGAAACCGCACAAGAACGATAGAAATATTATTCCTCAGATTCAGGGGGATGCGGCACGTCCATCGGACGTGCGGTGCACGCGGCACGACCGAATGTGTCGTTTTCAGCAGCACGGCGCGCGCTGAAATGGCGCGTCGGGGGGTCAAAACCACCCGAACGACATCTGAATGCCACAAAACCGCACGACAACAGCCGATGCGTGAATTGTGAAATGGTCGGACAGACGACACATCATTCGGAGGTTCCGTTTGACCGCGGCGGCCGGAAACGCGTTTCCGGCGCCACAAAACACCAAAACGGCGTGCGGCGGTCTAATTCGGAGCAAACGTGCTCCGAACGACCTAAAACTGCACGAGAACAAGAAAATATTATTCCTGAAATGTAGGGGGAGGTGGCACGTCCATCGGGCGTGCGGTGCGCACGACACGACCGAATGTGTCGTTTTCAGTAGCGCAGCGCGCGCTGAAATGACGCGTTGGGGGGTCAAAACCACCCGAACGACCTCCGAATGCCATGAAACCGCACGAAAACATCCGGTGCGTGAATTGTGAAATGTTCGGCTAGAAGGAACGTCATTCGATGGTGCTGTTTGACCGCGGCGGCCGGAAACGCGTTTCCAGCGCCACAAAACATCAAAACGGCGTGTGGCGGTCCAATTCGGAGCAAACGTGCTCCGAACGACCTGAAACCGCACGAGAACGATAGAAATATTATTCTTGAGATGCAGGGGGAGGCGACATGTCCATCGGAAGTGCGGTGCGCGCGGCACGACCGAATGTGTCGTTTTCAGCAGCGCGACGCGCGCTGAAATTGCGCGTCAGGGGGTCAAAATCACCCGAACGACCTCCGAATGCCACGAAACCGCACGAAAACATCCAGTTCGTGAATTTTGAAATGGTCGGCCAGACGGCACATCATTCAGAGGTGTCGTTTGACCGCGGCAGCCGAAAACGCGTTTCCGTCCCCATAAAACACCAAAACGGCGTTTGGCGGTCCAATTCGGAGCAAACGTGCTCCGAACGACCTGAAACTGCACGAGAATGATAAAAATATTTTTTCTAATATGCAAGGGGAGACATCACGTCCATCGGACATGCGGTGCGCGCGGCACGACCGAATGTGTCGTTTTCAGCAGCGCGGCGCGCGCTGAAATGGCGCGTCGGGGGGTCAAAACCACCCGAACGACCTTTGAATGCCACGAAACCGCACGACAATAGCCGGTGCATGAATTGTGAAATGTTCGGCCAGACGACAAGTCATTCGGAGGTGATGTTTGACCGCGGCGGCCGGAAACGCGTTTTCGGCGCCATAAAACACCAAAACGGCGTGCGGCGGTCCAATTCGGAGAAAACGTGCTCCGAACGACCTGAAACCACACGAGAACGGTAGAAATATTATTCCTGAGATGCAGGGGGATGCGTCACGTCCATCGGACGTGCGGTGCGCACTACACAACCGAATGTGTCATTTTCAGCAGCGCGGCGCGCGCTGAAATGGGGCGTTGGGGGGTCAAAACCACCCGAACGACCTCTGAATGCCACGAAACCGCATGACAACATCTGGTGCGTGAATTTTGAAATGGTCGGCTAGACGACACATCATTCAGAGGTTCCGTTTGACCGCGGCGGCCGGAAACGCGTTTTCGGCGCCATAAAACACCAAAACGGCGTGTGGCGGTCCAATTCGGAGCAAACGTGTTCCGAACGACCTGAAACCGCACGAGAATGATAGATATGTTATTCCTGAGATGCAGGGGGAGGCTAAACGTCCATCGGACGTGCGGTGCGCGCGGCACGACCGAATGTGTCGTTTTCAGCAGCGCGGCGCGCGCTGAAATTGTGCGTCGGGGGGTCAAAACCACCCGAACGACCTCCAAATACCATGAAACCGCACGACAACAGACGGTGCTTGAATTTTGAAATGGTCGGCTAGACGGCACGTCATTCGGAGGTGCCGTTTGACCACGGCGGCCGGAAACGTGTTTCTGGCGCCGTAAAACACCAAAACGGCGTGCGGCGTTCCAATTCGGAGCAAACATGATCCGAACGACCTGAAACCGCACGAGAACGATAGAAATATTATTCCTGATATGCAGGGCGAGGCGGCACATCCATCGGACGTGCGGTGCGCGCGGCACGACCGAATGAGTCGTTTTCAGCAGTGCGGCGCGCGCTGAAATGGCGCGTTGGGGGTTCAAAACCACCCGAACGACCTCTGAATGCCACGAAACAACACGACAACATCCGGTGCGTAAATTGTGAAATGGTTGGCCAGAAAGAACGTCATTCGAAGGTGCCGTTTGACCGCGGAGGCCAGAAACGCGTTTCCGGCGCCATAAAACACCAAAACGGCGTGCGGCCGTCCAATTCGGAGAAAACGTGCTCCAAACGACCCGAAACCACACGAGAACGATAGAAATATTATTCCTGAGATGCAGGAGGAGGCGGTACGTCCATCAGACGTGCGGTGCGCGCGGCACGACCGAATGTGTCGTTTTCAGCAGTGCGGCGCGCGCTGAAATTGCGCGTCGGGGGGTCAAAACCACCCGAACGAGCTCCGAATGCCACGAAAACGCACGACAACAGCTGGTACGTGAATTTTGAAATGGTCGGCTAGAAGGCACGTCATTCAGAGGTTCCTTTTGACCGCGGAAGTCGGAAACGCGTTTACGGCGCCATAAAACACCAAAACGGCGTGCGGCGGTCCAATTCGAATCAAACACGCTCCGAACGACCTGAAACCGCACGAGAACGGTAGAAATATTATTCCTAAGATTCAGGAGGAGGATTCATGTCCATTGGACGTGCGGTGCGCGCGGCACGACCGAATGTTTCGTTTTCAGCAGCGCGGCGCGCGCTGAAATGACGCGTTGGGGGGGAAAAACCACATGAACGACCTATGAATACCACGAAACCGCACGACAACATTCGATGCGTGAATTGTAAAATGGACGGCCAGACGGCACGTCATTCGGAGGTGCCGTTTGACCGCAGCGGCCGGAAATGCGTTTCTGGCGCTATAAAGCACCAAAACGGCGTGCGACGGTCCAATTCAGAGCAAACGTGCTCCGAACGACCTGAAACCGCACGAGAACGATAGAAATATTATTCCTGAGATGCAGGGGGAGGGGGCACGTCCATCGGACATGCGGTGCGTGCGGCATGACCGAATGTGTCGTTTTCAGCAGCGCGGCACGCGCTGAAATTGCGCGTCGGGGGGTCAAAACCACCCGAACGACCTCCGAATGCCACGAAACCGCACGACAACAGCCGGTGCGTGAATTGTGAAATGTTCGGCCAGACGGAACGTCATTAGGAGGTGCTGTTTCACCGCGGTGGCCGAAAACACATTTCTGGAGTAATAAAGCACCAAAACGGCGTGCGGCGGTCCAATTCGAAGCAAACGTGCTCCGAAGGACCTGATACCACACGAGAACGATAGGAATTTTATTCCTGAGATGCATGGGGAGGCAGCACGTTAATCGGGACGTGTGGTGTGCGCGGCACGACCGAATGTGTCGTTTTCAGCAGCGCGGCGCGCGCTGAAATGGCGCGTCGGGGGGTCAAAACCACCCGAACGACCTCCGAATGTCACGAAACCGCACGACAACAGCCGGTGAGTGAATTTTGAAATGGTCGGCCAGACGGCACATCATTCGGAAGTTCCCTTTGACCGTGGCGGCCGGAAACGCGTTTCCGGCGCCAAAAAACACCAAAACGGCGTGCGGCGGTCCAATTCGGAGAAAACGTGCTCCGAACGACCTAAAACTGCACGAGAACGATAGAAATATTATTTTTGAGATGCGGGGGGAAGCGACAGTCCATCGGACGTGCGGTGCGTGCGGCACGACCGAATGTGTCGTTTTCAGCAGCGCGGCGCGCGCTGAAATGGCGCGTTGGGGGGTCAAAACCACCCGAACGACCTCCGAATGCCACGAAACCGCACGAAAACATCCGGTGCGTGAATTGTGAAATGGTCGGCCATATGGCACTTCATTTGGAGGTTCCGTTTCACCGCGGCGGCCGAAAACGCGTTTCGGGCGCCATAAAACACCAAAACGGCGTGCGACGGTCCAATTCAGAGAAAACGTGCTCCGAACAACCTGAAACCGCACGAGAACGATATAAATATTATTCCTGAGATGCAGGGGGTGGCGGAATGTCCATCGGATGTGCGGTGCGTGCGACACGACCGAATGTGTCGTTTTCAGCAGCGCGGCGCGCGCTGAAATGGCGCGTCGGGGGGTCAAAACCACCCGAACAATCTCCGAATGCTACGAAACTGCACGACAACAACCAGTGCGTGAATTGTGAAATGATCGGCCAGACGGAACGTCATTCGGAGGTGCCGTTTGACCGTGGCGGCCGGAAACGTGTTTCCGGCGCCATAAAACACCAAAACGGCGTGCGGCGGTCCAATTCGGAGCAAACGTGCTCCGAACGACCTGAAACCGCACGAGAATGATAGAAATCTTATTCCTGAGATGCAGGGGGAGGCGGCACATCCATCGGATGTGCGGTGCGCGCGGCACGACCAAATGTGTCGTTTTCAGCAGCGCGGCGCGCGCTGAAATGGCGCGTTGGTGGGTCAAAACTACCCGAACGACCTCCAAATGCCACGAAACCACACAAAAACATCCGGTGCTTGAATTGTGAAATGTTCGGCCAGACGGCACCTCATTCAGACGTGCCGTTTGACCGCGGCGGACGGAAACGCGTTTCCGGCGCCATAAAACACCAAAACGGAAACGCGTTTCCGACCTGAAACCGCACGAGAACGATAAAAATATTATTTCTGAGATGCAGGGGATAGCGGAATGTCCATCGGACGTGCGGTGCCCGCGGCACGACCGAATGTGTCGTTTTCAGCAGCGCGGCGCGCGCTGAAATGGCGCGTTGGGGGGTCAAAACCACCCGAACGACCTCCGAATGCCACGAAACCGCACGAAAACATCCGGTGCGTGAATTTTGAAATTTTCAGCCAGACGGCTCATCATTCGGAGGTTCCATTTGACCGCGGCGGCCGGAAACGCGTTTCCGGCGCCATAAAACACCAAAACGGCGTGCGACGATCCAATTCGGAGCAAACGTGCTCCGAGCGACCTGAAACCGCACGAGAACGATAGAAATATTATTCCTGAGATGTAGGGGGAGGTGGCATGTCCATCGGACGTGCAGTGCGCGCGGCACGACCGAATGTGTCGTTTTCAGCAGCGCGGCACGCGCTGAAATTGCGCGTCGGGGGGTCAAAACCACCCAAACAACCCCCGAATGCCACGAAACAGCACGACAACAGCCGGTGCGTGAATTGTGAAATGGTTGGCTAGACGGCATGTCATTCGGAGGTGCCTTTTGACCGCGGCGGTTGGAAACAAGTTTTCGGCGCCATAAAACACCAAAACGGCGTGCGACGGTCCAATTCGGAGCAAACGTGCTCTGAACGACCTGAAACCGCACGAGAACGATAGAAATATTATTCCTAATATGCAGGGGGAGGCGGCACGTCCATCGGACGTGCAGTGCACGCGGCACGACCGAATGTGTCGTTTTCAGCAGCACGGCGCGCGCTGAAATGGCGCGTCGGGGGGTCAAAACCACCCGAACGACCTCCGAATGCCACGAAACCGCATGAAAACAGCCGGTGAGTGAATTGTGAAATGTTCGGCCAGACAGCATGTCATTCGGATGTGCCGTTTGACCGCGGCGGCCGGAAACGTGTTTCCGGCGCCATAAAACACCAAAACGGCGTGCGGCGGTCCAATTCGGAGAAAACGTGCTCCGAACGACCTCAAACCGCACGAGAACGATAGAAATATTATTTCTGAGATGCGGGGGGAGGCGGCTCGTTCATCGGACGTGTGGTGCGCGCGGCACGACCGAATGTGTCATTTTCAGCAGCGCGGTGCGCGCTGAAATGGCGCGTTGGGGGGTCAAAACCACCCGAACGACCTCTGAATGCCACGAAACCGCATGATAATATCTGGTACGTGAATTGTGAAATGGTCGTCCAGACATAATGTCATTCGGAGGTTCCGTTTGACCGCGGCGGCCGAAAACTTGTTTCCGGCGCCATAAAACACCAAAACGGCGTGCGACGGTCCAATTCGGAGCAAACGTACTCTGAACGACCTGAAACCGCACGAGAACGATAAAACTATTATTCCTGAGATGCAGGGGATAGCGGAATGTCTATTGGACGTGCGGTGCGTGCGGCACGACCGAATGTGTCGTTTTCAGCAGCGCGGTGCGCGCTGAAATGGCGCGTCGGGGGGTCAAAACCACCCGAACGATCTCCGAATGCCACGAAACCGCACGACAACAGCCGGTGCGTGAATTGGGAAATGGTCAGCCAGACGGAACGTCATTCGGAGGTGCCGTTTGACCGTGGCGGCTGGAAACGCGTTTCCGGCGCCAAAAAACACCAAAACGGCGTGCGGCGGTCCAATTGGGAGAAAATGTCACACCCCGACCGCAGATACCCTTATCTTACTCTTTTCTTGGCCTCGGTCTGAATTTTTAACGTTTATTTGTGATGAAGGGTTTCGCGCCAGTGCGCGGTCATCGCATCGTTAGCGGTGACCATGCGGTTGGCTCGGGTGACTACGTGTTCGCCCGACGTTTAAATTTGAGAATTTTATGTTGTCATTTTATTATTATTATTATTTTTTTTTATTTTATCATTATAAAGTTTATTTATTATTATTATTATAAAGTTTTATTAATATTATTATTATAAATTTTTATTATTATGAAGATTAAATTTTTATTCTTTTATTTAGTCTTCTATTATTATTGTTATGGTTAATATTACTATTATTATAAGGTTGTTACTATTATTATTATTATTATTATTATTATTATTATTATTATTGTTATTATTGGTTATGTATATATATATATATAGTTTCTTTTAACCCCCCCTAACCCTAAACGCACCCAGCCGCCGTCCCGACTCCCTCTCCCCCTGTCCCGGTTTCCCCGACCCTCTGCCGCTCCCTGTCCCGCACCCCGCTGAACCCGGCCTCCGTCGTCTCTACTGCTCCCCTCCCGTTTTCCAGCGGTCCAGACCACCGCACCTGGCTCCCCGGCCACGTCCCGATCTCCCTTCACCACCGCTCCCCACTCTGCCCTGACTTCGTCCCGACCTCCGGCGCCAGCACCTCCATCGCGGCCCTCCGCGCAGCCCACACCGCCCCCGCTTCCTCGTCGATGTCCCGGCTCCCCCGCGCCCTCACCTCCGTTCCGCACCGGCATCCTTCCGCACCCCCCCTGTCCGGCAGCGACCCCATCCCAGCCTTCTCCGCCTTGTGCCAACGCCGCACCGCCACTATCCCCGCCTCACCCTGTTCCGGCCTCCTCCGGCGAACACCCCCCCCCCCCCAGCGGCCCTCGCCTTCAGCGCCGACCCATCCCGGCGTCCCGACCCCTGCCCGCGGCTCGCCACACCGAGCCCGCATCCGACCTCCGGTGCACCCTCCTCCCATCCCGCTCATCCCAGCGCCGTGCCGCCCTCCCTGATCTCGGCCGCCTCGCTGCACCACCGGCCTCGCGCAGCACCCCCCCCCCCCCCCCCGCGGCCTGCCGACCTCCATCCGGCATCCGCGTACCCCTGATCTCTGGCGCACCCCCCCCCCCCCCCCTTGCGTGCGCTCCCCCTTCGGCTTTGGCCGCCGCACCTCCGGCGACACCCCGCCGCGACCCCCGTTCCGGCCGCCGCACCACCTGTGCGTCCTTTTCTCCCCCCTCCTCTGTAAGTTGTTGTTTTACTCTTATTACGTTTTGGTTGTTTGTTTGTTTTTTATATAATGTTTTGATATTTTCTTTTATCATGTTAATAATAATAATATTATTATTAAATTATTATTATATTATTGTTATTATTATAATTATTGACATTATTAGTATTATCATTATTATTAATATTATTATTATTATTATTATAATTATTATTATCATTATTGTTATAATAATTATTATTATTATTATTTTAATTATCATATTATTATTGTTATTGTTATTATATTGTTACATTATGTTATTATCATTGTTATATTATGCTATTGTTGTTATATTAATATTATTAATATTATTATGTTAATATTATTTTATATTATTATTATTATATTATTAATATATTATAATTATATTAAATTGTTATTGTTACTATCATTATTATTATTATATTAATATTATGATATTTTTGTCATTTTTGTTATTATTGATATATTATTAATATGCTAATTATAGTATTATTGTTATTATTATTATAACATTATTATTATTATTATGTTGTGTTATAATTATTATGGTGTTATTGTTATCACCGCGATTATTTTCACATTGTTATTATTATTAATATTATTATTAATATCGTTGAGACCGTTTAACAGTCTTCTGTTTTAGGACCTGTTTGACGGCGCAATACGGTGCGCCCTTCTTCGCAACGGGAGATTTGCACCGTGTCATTCTTCGTTCCGATTCGAGGTAGGTCTCCCATCACACTCGCCTTTAAATTTAGAATTTATTTATTTCTTGTCCTTTATTGGATTTCAGTAAATTTAAAAGTATTACTAAGTAGTAACTTATAATGTGGTTTGATCTGCTTATTTCTAGCATTTCAGTGGAAGTAGTTTTTCTCGGTTTTAACTGTGTATGTTTTCCTGATGAGACTACTAAATGAGTTCATTATGAAATATGAAGATCATGTTGAATTGGGTTCTGAGGCGGTTTTGGTGTGTGTAAAATGGTAGGTGTATTGGTCATGGAAAATGGTGTTTTTCTTTGAACCTTGATTAGAGGAAGTGCCGTGTGACCTTTAAACTCGATTTTTGGAAACATTAAGTGTGGTTCTTGGTTGTTGAAAAATGTTTTCCTTTGATGCGTGATTAAAATTCTGGATTTCATTTGAGAAATATTATTCTTTCAAAAAGTGTTTAAAGGCTCGTTTGGCTCTTGATAAAAGTGGGGTGCGTTTGGAACTTGGAAAATGATTTCTTACTTGTGATACCAACGTCTTTCAGGTTTGAGATGCTGATTTGAGTTTCTTAAATAATGTTCTAAGTGCGTTTCTGGTTTTCAATCGTGTGGCGTATGTCATGTCCCTTGGAAATGTTTTAGTGTAAAATGTTCAAAGTGTAAATGATATGACGGCCCGGTTGGCACTTTATAAAATGTGAAGTGATTATACATATATATCTATATATATACATACTTATGAGGGCGTCTCTACAGGGGGACTTCCCTTCGAGGGTTGTCGTGTAGCGATGTCCGTGTAAGGGGTTGGCAAGTACGGTGAGATGAGTCACGCGTGCGAGGGTCTCCCACTTACACAGTGTTACTAAAACCACCATGGGTTCCTGGGCGTCTTGTAGATTATCGAGTGACGGTTGCTTGCTAACCCCGATTAGACGGGTTAGTACCCCCTGGAGTTGTGGAAAGGCCAGGAGGGATGTGCCACTGGTTGGCTATTAGGGCGGCCAGTTGGTTATTGACTGTGGAGTACCATGCCGGCAGGTAGTCTGAACCCGAGTACGTCCAGGGGTTTTCTAGGGATGTTCAGGATCGCCCATGGTTATTGCTGATAACCTCTGGTTTATTTTTACTTGCACTTGGTTTTTCTTTGCCTGTTTACTTTTACTTGCACTTGTTTTCTTTCCTGCTTGTTTACTTTCAGTTCTTCTTTATAGCTTGTACTGGTTGCTTTGCGGAAATGGCTTTCAAATAAAAATGTGTTTTTCTCTTGTGTAGTAAAACTGAAAATGTAACTCTACTTTATCGTTCAGAACGAATTTAGAATCAATGAAAATAAATTCAACTTTTAAAAAGGAATAAGGGTAATGGCTCGTGTTTAGTTTTTCAAGTGAAACATTGTAAAAGCATACTTTTATACATTGTAGTTCAAACCTGGAATAGGTAGATTCTTTGTTTACTGGCAGTGCTTTGGGATTTGTTGTTGGGCTCACCTACTGAGTACTTTTGTGCTCACGCCTATCTTTTACCATTTCAGTTGCAGGTCTTCCCTTGCTCAGGTCTTCTGTTTTGGGTCGCTCAGTGTTGGAGCGAGGTTGCTCTCTAGTTGGGTGGTGACCTGAGAGGTCACACAGAGGTACGTGGTCATGTGGCTTTTATTTCTTTTCCGCTGTTAGTGTTTATTCGTTCTGTTCGTTTTACTTTTGTTTGGGCTGAAATCGTTCCCAACGATCAATTTTTAGTGCCCGGCACTTGTTGCCATCCCGGGGGGATCGGGAACGCCCCTCGGGACTTGCCGCGGACCGGCTCGGGTGACCGATTCAGGGTCGACCCGGGCTGGTTCGTGACAAAATGGTATCAAAGGTGGTTCTTGTTATTTGGGTTGTCCGGTAGAAGGAGATTAGGACTGTCGGAACTCGAGGGGTAAGTACGGGAAGAGCGTCGCGAACTCTTGCTCGCACTGATCTTCGAGTTACCAGGGGTAGTTCGGGAATTGTGTCCTTGTCTTTTCTGGTTTGTCTTGGATTGAGAGATGACAATAGAGGAAAGCCGACGTTACGTCGTGATTTCACATGGAGTAGTGACCCATGTGGAGTCTGAGTACACGGTTTGAATTCCTCCTAGTGGTTGATGCTGACTCGAGACATGGCTCACTACCATGTCGCCAGGTTGAGCGTGACTACTAGTCCCTCACTTCAGTGGTTGATGCAAATTTGGTTGCTGCTTTCGTTTTGGTTTGTGTGAGTGCGTGATTGGAAATGAAAAAAGTTTTTGAAAGATTGGACTGGTTTCTTTTAAAAGACTTTGAATGTATGAAATGGGTTTTGAAACTGAAATCTCTTGATTTGGAAATCTGTTGTTTTCTTGGAATTGGTTATGAATGATTTGGGGAGAAACTTCAGGTCCTCCTTGTGAACGTCTGCACATGTGTGAGATTGCATGGAAAGTGTGTGTTGATGCACGTATGAATGGAATGTGGATAAAGACATGTGCAACAGTTCATGGGATTACCTGGGTGTGTATTTGAAATAAATTGCTTGACCTTGTTTTCTAAATTGGTTTTAAAGGGGAAACAGTTTTGAAAAGTTTTTGGTTTGAAAGTGGATTGGTTTTGGAAAGTAGTCTTGAAAAAAAGGGTGGTTTTATAATCTAAAATAAAAAGGGGATTTTGAAAAAGAGATTTTATTTTGGGTTGTGTTTATGTTTGTTTGGTCTTGTGATGACTGTTTTGATGAAGGCGCTTTTATTGAGGTTGCTTCGGGTTGATATTGAATTTGGCCTTGTGTTTTATATGTCGCTCAGGAAATGCCGCCCAGAAAGGTCTCTAAGGATTTGGATATGTCATGCCCAGTTTTTGGTCCTCCTCAGACTTTGCCTATTCTCCATGGTGATCAGGGTCCGTTAGAAGCAGTGAAATGGCTCGAGGAAGTGGAGCGTGTCTTTAGAATATTGGGAACTCCCGATAATGTTCAGGTTCGTGCAATTATGAAGTTGTTCGAGGGTCCAGCTCTGGACCAGTGGAAGGTGGTTGCCCCACCATCGACGCAAGTTGAAATGACGTGGGACGTCTTTAAACTCGTTTTCATCCAATGGTTTGTACCTGAGGAAGTGAAGCTGGAGAAAAAGGGAGAGCTTGTGCATGTTCAACAAGGCCAACGGACGGTGAAGGCTTATGTTGACTATTTCAAGGAACTGATTCCCTTTTCTCCAGATGTAGCGTCGCATGAACTCATGAAGGCCTCTCTTTTCACTGGGGGTCTTCATCCAGAGATCAAGAAGCGAGCCCTCCCTTCTAAAGACCTTTGTTTCGAGAAGCTGGTGGAGGAAGCTTTCTTGGCTGAGTTAGTTTCCAGTGTGCGGGTGGTTAATACTTCGGCGTCCCCTGTTGTTCGTAAGAGTTCCCCCTCTGGTGAGGAAAAGGCGCGAGAGATACCTGTTCCTAAGGAGTTATCCCCTTTGGTCCCAGCTTCCAGTTCATCAGATCGTTCGATGGTATGCTTTCAGTGTGGTCGTTTCGGGCATTTAAAGTCGTCTTATCGCAACCCTCCGAAGACGTGTCATCAATGCGGCTGTCTGGGTCATCTAGAGAAGTTTTGCAGGAAGCGTCGCTCGAAGAGGAAACTGTGATAGGAGAATGTCAGTACCTGACAGTGAGGCAGAAGATGCTTCAGCCATCAGAGCCCCAGCCACAAGTCTCGGGGTGAAGCTCGCGCACAGTCAGGAGTCCCCAGGGGTGTGAAGCCTTGGTCCAGGTTTTGTGTTCCGTGTTAGCAGTGGAACAATAAAGATCTTTTAGTACTTGTTTTTCTGCTGTTAAGTTTTGACGTTATTGTATGTTCATTGTTTTACCATGGGGTTATCATGGACTTGTTCTATTACAATCCAAGTAGTCTGGTTTATGTAAATGTGTTGTTTTTCTAAAAAGTGACAATGGACTTGTCCTATGATAAATCTAAGTGGACTTGTCGTGTGGATGTGTTGTTTCTGAATCGTGTGTCTTTCGAAAGGTGTGTTTGACCCTCGTGTGGGTTGACCTCATTTTAGTTATGTTGTCGATGTGGTTATTTTTCGTGGACTTTGGTGAATCATATCTCCAATTTGATATTGGTTAAATGTTTTTCTATGGGTTTTCCCTGGTGTTGAAGTTGATGACTCTAGTCGTGGGTTCAAGGTTTTGACGGAGGTGTTGTAGTAATCGTGCTATAAGAGTTGGTTTGAATTGGTTGGGAGTTCCCGCGTCGACCCCCCCCCCTTTTCCTTTCCTAGGGTTTTCTATTTAGATGGTCAACTTTTCTACACTAGTTAAGTTCTTGTGGTGGGGAGAACCCCTTCGTGTTCTCCCCTCAATCTCGGACCCCAGTTTTCTCTTGAATCGGTCAGGTGTGACTTGTGCTGAGTAAGGTCATCCCCGAGATTCTCAGTTCTCTCTGGTTCCTTCAGTTCCGTTGGGGCATGGACTTAAATCTTGATCGACTTTTGGCCTGGTGACTTTCTGGGGGCAGAAAGTGTCTGTGGTGGGGAGAATTGTCACACCACGACCGCAGATACCCTTATCTTACTCTTTTCTTGGCCTCAGTCTGAATTTTTAACGTTTATTTGTGTTGAAGGGTTTCGTGCCAGTGCGCAGTCATCGCATCGTTAGCGGTGACCGTGCGGTTGGCCCGGGTGACTACGTGTTCGCCCGACGTTTAAATTTGAGAATTTTATGTTGTCATTTTATTATTATTATTATTTTTTTTATTTTATCATTATAAAGTTTATTTATTATTATTATTATAAAGTTTTATTAATATTATTATTATAAATTTTTATTATTATGAAGATTAGATTTTTATTCTTTTATTTAGTCTTATATTATTATTATTATGGTTAATATTACTATTATTATAAGGTTGTTACTATTATTATTATTATTATTATTATTATTATTGTTATTATTGGTTATGTATATATATATATATATAGTTTCTTTTAACCCCCCCTAACCCTAAACGCACCCAGCCGCCATCCCGACTCCCTCTCCCCCTGTCCCGGTTTCCCCGACCCTCTGCCGCTCCCTGTCCCGCACCCCGCTAAACCGGGCCTCCGTCGTCTCTACTGCTCCCCTCCCGTTTTCCAGCGGTCCAGACCACCGCACCTGGCTCCCCGGCCACGTCCCGATCTCCCTTCACTACCGCTCCCCGCTCTGCCCTGACTCCGTCCCGACCTCTGGCGCCAGCACCTCCATCGCGGCCCTCCGCGCAGCCCGCACCGCCCCGCTTCCTCGTCGCTGTCCCGGCTCCCCCGCGCCCTCACCTCTGTTCTGCACCGGCATCCTTCCGTACCCCCCTGTCCGGCAGCGACCCCATCCCCGCCTTCTCCGCCTTGTGCCAACGCCGCACCGCCACTATCCCCGCCTCACCCTGTTCCGGCCTCCTCCGGCGAACACCCCCCCCAGCGGCCCTCGCCTTCAGCGCCGACCCATCCCGGCGTCCCGACCCCTGCCCGCGGCTCGCCACACCGAGCCCGCATCTGACCTCCGGTGCACCCTCCTCCCATCCCGCTCACCCCAGCGCTACGCCGCCCTCCCTGCTCCCAGCTGCCTCGCTGCACCACCGGCCTCGCGCAGCACCCCCCCCCCCCCCCCGCGGCCTGCCGACCTCCATCCAGCATCCGCGTACCCCTGATCTCTGGCGCACCCCCCCCTTGCGTGCGCTCCCCGTTCGGCTTTGGCCGCCGCACCTCCGGCGACACCCCGCCGCGACCCCCGTTCCGGCCGCCGCACCACCTGTGCGTCCTTTTCTCCCCCCTCCTCTGTAAGTTGTTGTTTTACTCTTATTACGTTTTGGTTGTTTGTTTTTTTTTATATAATGTTTTGATATTTTCTTTTATCATGTTAATAATAATATTATTATTATTAAATTATTATTATATTATTGTTATTATTATAATTATTGACATTATTAGTATTATCATTATTATTAATATTATTATTATTATTATTATAATTATTATTATCATTATTGTTATAATAATTATTATTATTATTTTAATTATCATATTATTATTGTTATTGTTATTATATTGTTACATTATGTTATTATCATTGTTATATTATGCTATTGTTGTTATATTATTATTATTAATATTATTATGTTAATATTATTTTATATTATTATTATATTATTAATATATTATAATTATATTAAATTGTTATTGTTACTATCATTATTATTATTATATTAATATTATGATATTATTGTCATTTCTGTTATTATTGATATATTATTAATATGCTAATTATAGTATTATTGTTATTATTATTATAACATTATTATTATTATTATGTTGTGTTATAATTATTATGGTGTTATTGTTATCACCGCGATTATTTTCACATTGTTATTATTATTAATATTATTATTAATATCGTTGAGACCGTTTAACAGTCTTCTGTTTTAGGACCTGTTTGACGGCGCAATACGGTGCGCCCTTCTTCGCAACGGGAGATTTGCACCGTGTCATTCTTCGTTCCGATTCGAGGTAGGTCTCCCATCACACTCGCCTTTAAATTTAGAATTTATTTATTTCTTGTCCTTTATTGGATTTCAGTAAATTTAAAAGTATTACTAAGTAGTAACTTATAATGTGGTTTGCTCTGCTTATTTCTAGCATTTCAGTGGAAGTAGTTTTTCTCGGTTTTAACTGTGTATGTTTTCCTGATGAGACTACTAAATGAGTTCATTATGAAATATGAAGATCATGTTGAATTGGGTTCTGAAGCGGTTTTGGTGTGTGTAAAATGGTAGGTGTATTGGTCATGGAAAATGGTGTTTTTATTTGAACCTTGATTAGAGGAAGTTCCGTGTGACCTTTAAACTCGATTTTTGGAAACATTAAGTGTGGTTCTTGGTTGTTGAAATTTTTTTTCCTTTGATGCGTGATTAAAATTCTGGATTTCATTTGAGAAATATTATTCTTTCAAAAAGTGTTTAAAGGCCCGTTTGGCTCTTGATAAAAGTGGGGTGCGTTTGGAACTTGGAAAATGATTTCTTACTTGTGATACCAATGTCTTTAAGGTTTGAGATGCTGATTTGAGTTTCTTAAATAATGTTCTAAGTGCGTTTCTGGTTTTCAATCGTGTGGCGTATGTCATGTCCCTTGGAAATGTTTTAGTGTTAAATGTTCAAAGTGTAAATGATATGATGGCCCGGTTGGCACTTTATAAAATGTGAAGTGATTATACATATATATCTATATATATACATACTTATGAGGGCGTATCTACAGGGGGACTTCCCTTCGAGGGTTGTCGTGTAGCGATGTCCGTGTAAGGGGTTGGCAAGTACGGTGATATGAGTCACGCGTGCGAGGGTCTCCCACTTACACAGTGTTACTAAAACCACCATGGGTTCTTGGGCGTCTTGTAGATTATCGAGTGACGGTTGCTTGCTAACCCCGATTAGACGGGTTAGTACCCCCTGGAGTTGTGGACAGGCCAGGAGGGATGTGCCACTGGTTGGCTATTAGGGCGTCCAGTTGGTTATTGACTGTGGAGTACCATGCCGGCAGGTAGTCTGAACCCGAGTACATCCAGGGGTTTTCTAGGGATGTTCAGGATCGCCCATGGTTATTGCTGATAACCTCTGGTTTATTTTTACTTGCACTTGTTTTTTCCTTGCCTGTTTACTTTTACTTGCACTTGTTTTCTTTCCTGCTTGTTTACTTTCAGTTCTTCTTTATAGCTTGTACTGGTTGCTTTGCGGAAATGGCTTTAAAATAAAAACGCGTTTTTCTCTTGTGTAGTAAAACTGAAAATGTAACTCTACTTTATCGTTCAGAACGAATTTAGAATCAATGAAAAGAAATTCAACTTTTAAAAAGGAATAATGGTAATGGCTCGTGTTTAGTTTTTCAAGTGAAACATTGTAAAAGCATACTTTTATACATTGTAGTTCAAACCTGGAATAGGTAGATTCTTTGTTTACTGGCAGTGCTTTGGGATTTGTTGTTGGGCTCACCTACTGAGTACTTTTGTGCTCACGCCTATCTTTTACCATTTCAGTTGCAGGTCTTCCCTTGCTCAGGTCTTCTGTTTTGGGTCGCTCAGTGTTGGAGCGAGGTTGCTCTCTAGTTGGGTGGTGACCTGAGAGGTCACACGGAGGTACGTGGTCATGTGGCTTTTATTTCTTTTCCGCTGTTAGTGTTTATTCGTTCTGTTCTTTTTACTTTTGTTTGGGCTGAAATCGTTCCCAACGATCAATTTTTAGTGCCCGACACTTGTTGCCATCCCGGGGGGATCGGGAACGCCCCTCGGGACTTGCCGCGGACCGGCTCGGGTGACCGGTTCAGGGTCGACCCGGGCTGGTTTGTGACAGAAAACGTGCTCCGAACGACCTGAAACCGCATGAGAACGATAGATATATTATTCCTGAGATGCAGGGGGAGGCGGAACGTCCATAGGACGTGCGGTGCGCGCGGCACGATTGAATGTGTCATTTTCAGAAGAGCGGCGCAGGCTGAAATGGCGCGTTGGGCGGTCAAAACCACCCGAACGATCTACGAATGCCACGAAACCGCACGAAAACACCCGGTGCGTGAATTGTGAAATGGTCGGCTAGACGGCACATCATTTGGAGGTGCCGTTTGACCGCGGAGGCCGGAAACGTGTTTCCAGCGCCACAAAACACCAAAACGGCGTGCGGCGGTTCAATTCGGAGCAAACGTGCTCTGAACGACCTGAAACTGCACGAGAACCATAAAAATATTATTCCTGAAATGAAGGGGGAGGCGGCACACCCATAGTACGTGCGGTGCGCGCGGCACGACCGAATGTGTTGTTTTCAACAGCACGGCGCGCGCTGAAATGGCGCGTCGGGGGGTCAAAACCACCCGAACGACCTCCAGATGCCACGAAACCGCACGACAACAGTCAGTGCGTGAATTGTGAAACGTTCGGCCAGACGACACGTCATTCGGATGTTCCGTTTGACCGCGGCGGCCGTAAACGCGTTTCCAGCGCCATAAAACACCAAAACGGCGTGCGGCGGTCCAATTCGGAGCAAACGTGCTCCGAATGACCTGAAACCACACGAGAACGATATAAATATTATTACTGAGATGCAGGGGGTGGAAGAATGTCCATCGGACGTGCGGTGCGCGCGGCACGACCGAATGTGTTGTTTTCAGCAGCGCGACGCGCGCTGAAATGGCGCGTCGGGGGGTCAAAACCACCCGAACGATCTTCTAATGCCACGAAACCGCACGAAAATAGCCGGTGCGTGAATTGTGAAATGGTCGGCCAGACGGAACGTCATTTGGAGGTGCCGTTTGACCGTGGCTGCCGGAAACGCGTTTCTGGTGCCATAAAACACCAAAACGGCGTGCTGCGGTCCAATTCGGAGAAAACGTACTCCGAACGACCTGAAACCGCACGAGAACGATAGAAATATTATTCCTGAGATTCAGGGGGAGGCGGCACGTCCATCGGACGTGCGGTGCGCGCGGCACGACCGAAGGTGTCGTTTTCAGCAGCGCGGCGAGCACTGAAATGGCGCGTTGGGGGGTCAAAACCACCCGAACGACCTCCGAATGCCACGAATCCGCACGAAAACATCTAGTGCGTGAATTGTGAAATGTCCGGCCAGACGGCACATCATTCGGAGGTGACGTTTGACCGCGGCGGCCGGAAACGCGTTTCCGGCGCCACAAAACACCAAAACGGCGTGCGGCGGTCCAATTCGGAGCAAACTTGCTCCGAACGACCTGAAACCACCCGAGAACGATAAAAATATTATTCCTGAGATGCAGGGGGAGGCGTCACATCCATCAGACGTGCGGTGGGCGCGGCAGGATCGGATGTGTCGTTTTCAGCAGCGCGGTGCGCGCTGAAATGGCACGTCGGGGGGTCAAAACCACCTGAACGACCTCCGAATGCCACGAAACTGCACGACAACAGCCGGTGCATGAATTTTAAAATGGGTGGCTAGACGACACATCATTCGGAGGTTCCGTTTGACCACGGCGGCCGAAAACGCGTTTCCGGCGCCACAAAACACCAAAACGGCGTGCGACGGTCCAATTCAGAGCAAACGTGCTCCGAACGACCTGAAACCGCAAGAGAACGATAGAAATATTATTCCTGATATGCAGGGGGAGGAGGCACGTCCATCGGACGTGCGGTGCCCACGGCACGACCGAATGTTTCATTTTCAGCAGCGCGATGCGCGCTGAAATGGCGCATTGGGGGGTCAAAACCACCCGAACGACCTCCGAATTCCACGAAACCGCACGACAACATCTGGTGCGTGAATTGTGAAATGGTCGGCTAGACGGCACATCATTCGGAGGTTCCGTTTGACCGCGGAGGCCGGAAACGCGTTTCCAGCGCCATAAAACACCAAAACGGCGTGTGGCGGTCCAATTCGGAGCAAACGTGTTCCGAACGACCTGAAACTGCACGAGAATGATAGAAATATTATTCCTGAGATGCAGGGGGAGGCGGCACGTCCATCGTACGTGCGGTGCGCGCGGCACGACCGAATGTGTCGTTTTCAGCAGCGCGACGCGCGCTGAAATTGCTCGTCGGGGGGTCAAAACCACCCGAACGACCTCCGAATGCCACAAAACCGCACGACAATAGACGGTGCGTGAATTTTGAAATGGTCGGCTAGACGGAACATCATTCGGAGGTGCCGTTTGACCACGACAGCCGGAAACGCGTTTCCGGCGCCCTAAAACACCAAAACGGCGTGCGACGTTCCAATTCGGAGCAAACCTGCTGCGAACGACCTGAAACCACACGAGAACGATAGAAATATTAATCTTGATATGCAAGAGGAGGCGGCACATCCATCGGACGTGCGGTGCGCGCGGCACGACCGAAAGTGTCGTTTTCAGCAGCGCGGCGCGCGCTGAAATGGCACGTTGGGGGTCAAAAGCACCCGAATGCCACGAAACCGCATGAAAACATCCGGTGCGTGAATTTTGAAATGGTCGGCCAGACGGCACGTCATTCAGAGGTGCCGTTTGACCACGGCGGCCGGAAACACGTTTCCGGCGCCATAAAATACCAAAACGGCGTGCGGCAGTCCAATTCGGAGAAAACGTGCTCCGAACGACCCGAAACCGCACGAGAATGATAGAAATGTTATTCCTGAGATGCAGGAGGAGGCGGCACATCCATTGGACGTGCGGTGAGCGCGGCACGGCCGAATGTGTCGTTTTCAGCAACGCGGGGCGTGCTGAAATTGCACGTCGGGGGGTCAAAACCACCCGAACGACTTCCGAATGCCACGAAACCGCACGAAAACATCTGGTGCGTGAATTTTGAAATGGTCAGGCAGACGGAACGTCATTTGGAGGTGTCGTTTGACCGCGGCAGCCGGATACGCGTTTCCGGCGCCATAAAACACCAAAACGACGTGCGGCAGTCCAATTCGAATCAAACGTGCTCCGAACGACCTGAAACCGCACGAGAACGATAGAAATATTATTCTGAGATGCAGGAAGAGGAGGCACGTCAATCAGACATGCGGTGCGCGAGGCACGACCGAATGTGTCGTTTTCAGCAGCGCGGCGCGCGCTGAAATGGCGCGTTGGGGGGGCAAAACCACCCGAACAACCTCCGAATACCACGAAACCGCACGACAACATCCGTTGCGTGAATTTTGAAATGGTTGGCCAGACGGAACGTCATTTGGAGGTGCCGTTTGACCGCGGCGGCCGGAAACGCGTTTCTGGCGCTATAAAGCACCAAAACGGCGTGCGGCGGTCCAATTCAGAGCAAACGTGATCCGAACGATCTGAAACCACACGAGAATGATAGAAATATTATTCCTGAGATTCAGGGGGAGGGGTAACGTCCATCAGACATGCGGTGCGCGCGGCACGACCGAATGTGTCGTTTTCAGCAGCGCGACACGCGCTGAAATTGCGCGTCGGGGGGTCAAAACCACACGAACGACCTCCGAATGCCACAAAACCGCACGAAAACAGCCGGTGCGTGAATTGTGAAATGGTCATCCAGACGGAATGTCATTAGGAGGTTCTGTTTGACCGCGGTGGCCGGAAACGCATTTCTGGAGTAATAAAGCACCAAAACGGCGTGCGGCGGTCCAATTCAGAGCAAACGTGCTCCGAAAGACCGGAAACCACACGAAAACGATAGAAATATTATTCCTGATATGCATGGGGAGTCAGAACGTCCATCGGACATGCGGTGCGCGCGGCACGGCCGAATGTGTCATTTTCAGCAGCGCGGCGCGTGCTGAAATGACGCGTCGGGGGGTCAAAACCACCCGAACGACCTCCGAATGCCACGAAACCGCACGACAACAGCCGGTGAATGAATTGTGAAATAGTCGGCCAGACGGCACATCATTCGGAGGTTCCGTTTGACCGTGGCGGCCGGAAACGCGTTTCCGGCGCCAAAAAACACCAAAACGGTGTGCGACGGTCCAATTCGGAGCAAACGCGATTCGAACAACCTGAAACTGCATGAGAACGATAGAAATATTATTTCTGAGATGTGGGGGGAGGCGACAGTCCACCGGACGTGCGGTGAGCGCGGCACGACCGAATGTGTCGTTTTCAGCAGCGCGGCGCGTGCTGAAATGGCGCGTTGGGGGGTCAAAACCACTCGAACGACCTCCGAATGCCATGAAACCGCACGAAAACATCCGATGCGTGAATTGTGAAATGGTCGGCCAGACGGCACATCATTCGGAGGTTCCGTTTGACAGCGACGGCCGAAAACGCGTTTCCGGCGCCATAAAACACCAAAACGGCGTGCGGCAGTCCAACTCGGAGCAAACGTGCTCCGAACGACCTGAAATTGCACGAGAACGATAGAAATATTATTTCTGAGATGCAGGGAGTGGCGGAATGTCCATCGGACGTGCGGTGCGCGCGGCACGACCGAATGTGTCGTTTTCAGCAGCGCGGCGCGCGCTGAAATGGCGCGTCGGGGGGTCAAAACCACCCGAACGATCTCCGAATGCCACGAAACCACACGACAACAGCCTGTGTGTGAATTGTAAAATGTTCGGCCAGAAGGAATGTCATTCGGAGGTGCCGTTTGACTGTGGCGGCCGGAAACGAGTTTCCGGCGCCATAAAACACCAAAACGGCGTCAGACGGTCCAATTCGGAGCAAACGTGCTCCGGACGACCTGAAACAGCGCGAGAACGATAGAAATATTATTCCTGAGATTCAGGGGGAGGCGGCACGTCCATCAGACGTGCGGTGCGCGTGGCACGACCGAATGTGTCGTTTTCAGGAGCGCGGCGCGCGCTGAAATGGCGCGTTGGTGGGTAAAAACCACCCGACCGACCTCCGAATTCCACGAAACCGCACGACAACATCCGGTGCGTGAATTGTAAAATGGTCGGCTAGACGGCACATCATTCGGACATGCCGTTTGACCACGGAGGATGGAAACGCGTTTCCGGTGCCATAAAACACCAAAACGACGTGCGGTGGTCCAATTTGGAGCAATCGTGCTCCGAACGACCTGAAACTGCACGAGAACGATAAAAATATTATTCCTGAGATGTGGGGGGAGGAGGCACGTTCATCGGACGTGCGGTGCGCGCGGCACGACCGAATGTGTCGTTTTCAGCAGCGCGGCGCGCGCTGAAATGGCGCGTCGGGGGGTCAAAACCACCCGAACGACCTTCGAATGCCACGAAACTGCACGACAACAGCCGGTGCGTGAATTGTGAAATGTTCATCCAGAAGACATGTAATTCGGAGGTGCCGTTTGAACGCGGCGGCCGGAAACGCGTCTTCGGCGCCATAAAACACCAAAACGGCGTGCGGCGGTCCAATTCGGAGCAAACGTGATCCGAACGACCTGAAACCGCACGAGAACGATAAAATATTACTCCTGAGATGCAGGGGGAGGTGGCACGTCCATCGGACGTGCGGTGCGCACGACACGACCGAATGTGTCGTTTTCAGCAGCGCGGCGCGCGCTGAAATGGCGCGTTGGGGGGTCAAAACCACCCGAACGACCTCCGAATGCCACGAAACCGCACGACAACATCCGGTGCGTGAATTGTGAAATGGTCGGTGAGACGGCACGTCATTCGGAGGTGCCGTTTGACCGCGGCGGCCGGAAACGCGTTTCCGGCGCCATAAAACATCAAAACGGCGTGTGGCGGTCCAATTCGGAGCAAACGTGCTCCGAACGACCTGAAACCGCACGAGAACGATAGATATATTATTCCTGAGATGCAGGGGGAGGCGGCATGTCCATCAGACGTGCGGTGCACACGGCATGACCGAATGTGTCGTTTTCAGCAGCGCGACGCGCGCTGAAATTGCGCGTCGGGGGATCAAAACCACCTAAACGACCTCCGAATGCCACGAAACCGCACGACAACATCCGGTGCGTGAATTGTGAAATGTTCAGCCAGATGGAACGTCATTCGGAGGTTCCGTTTGACCAAGGAGGCCGGAAACACGTTTCCGGCGCCAAAAAACACCAAAACGGCGTGCGATTGTCCAATTCGGAGCAAACGTGCTCCAAACGACCTGAAACCGTACAAGAACGATAGAAATATTATTCCTGATATGCAGGGGGAGGCGGCACGTCCATCGGACGTGCGGTACGCGCGGCACGACCGAATGTGTCGTTTTCAGCAGCGCGGCGCGTGCTGAAATGGCGCGTTGGGGGATCAAAACCACCCGAACGACCTCCGAATGCCAAGAAACCTCACGACAACATCCAGTGCGTGAATTGTAAAATGGTCGGCCAGACGGCACGTCATTCGGAGATGTCGTTTGACCGCGGCGGCTGGAAACGCGTTTCCGGCGCCATAAAACACCAAAACGGCGTGCGGCGGTCCAATTCGGAGCAAACGTGCTCAGAATGGCCTGAAACCCCACGAGAACGATAGAAATATTATTCTTGAGATGCAGCGGGAAGCGGCACGTCCATCGGACGTGCGGTGCGCGCGGCACGACCGAATGTGTCGTTTTCAGCAGCGCGGCGCGCGCTGAAATTGCGCGTCGGGGGGTCAAAACCACCCGAACAACCTCCGAATGCCATGAAACCGCACGAAAACAGCCGGTGCGTGAATTATGAAATGGTCGGCTAGACAGCACGTCATTCGGAGGTGCCGTTTGACCGCGGCGGCCGGAAACGCGTTTTCGGCGCCATAAAACACCAAAACGGCGTGCGACGGTACAATTCGGAGAAAACGTGCTCTGAACGACCTGAAAACGCACGAGAACGATAGAAATATTATTCCTGAGATGCAGGGGGAGGAGGAACGTCTATCGGACGTGTGGTGCACGCGGCACGACCGAATGTGTCGTTTTCAGCAGCGCGGCGCGCGCTGAAATGGCGCGTTGGGGGGTCAAAACCACCCGAACGATCTCCGAATGCCACGAAACCACATGACAACATCTGGTGCTTGAATTTTGAAATGGTCGGCCAGACGACACATCATTCGGAGGTGCCGTTTGACCGCGGCGGCCGGAAACGCGTTTCCAGCGCCATAAAACACCAAAACGGCGTGCGGCGGTCCAATTCGGAGCAAACGTGCTCTGAATGACCTGAAACCGCATTAGAACGATAAAAATATTATTCCTGAGATTCAGGGGGAGGCGGCACGTCCATAGGACGTGCGGTGCGCGCGGCACGACCGAATGTGTCGTTTTCAGCAGCGCGGCGCGCGCTGAAATGGTGGGTCGGGGGGTCAAAACCACCCGAACGACCTTCGAATTCCACGAAACCGCACGACAACAGCCGGTGCGTGAATTGTGAAATGGTCGGCCAGACGACACGTCATTCTGAGGTGCCGTTTGACCGCGGCGGCCGAAAACGCGTTTCCGGCGCCATAAAACACCAAAACGACGTGCGACGGTCCAATTCAGAGCAAACGTGCTCCGAATGACCTAAAACCGCATGAGAACGATAAAATATTATTCCTGAGATGTAGGGGGAGGTGGCACGTCCATCGGACGTGCGGTGCACACGACACGACCGAATGTGTCCTTTTCAGCAGCGCAACGCGCGCTGAAATGGCGCGTTGGGGGGTCAAAACCACCCGAACGACCTCCGAATGCCACGAAACCGCACGACAACAGCCGGTGCGTGAATTGTGAAATGGTTGCCTAGACAGCACGTCATTCGGAGGTTCCGGTTGACCACGGCGGCCGGAAACGCGTTTCCGGCGCCCTAAAACACCAAAACGGCATGCGGCGGTCCAATTCGGAGAAAACGTGCTCCAAACGACCTGAAACCGCACGAGAACGATAGAAATATTATTCCTGATATTCAGGGGGAGGCGGCACGTCCATCGGACGTGCGGTGCGTGCGACACGACCGAATGTGTCGTTTTCAGCATAGCGGCACGTGCTGAAATGGCGCGTTGGGGGGTCAAAACCACCCGAACGATCTCCGAATACCACGAAACCGCAGGACAACATCCGGTGCATGAATTTTGAAATGGTCGGCTAGATGACACATCATTCGGAGGTGCCGTTTGACCGCGGCGGCTGGAAACGCGTTTCCAGTGCCATAAAACACCAAAACGGCGTGCGTCGGTCCAATTCGGAGCAAACGTGCTCCGAACGACCTAAAACCGCACGAGAACGATAAAAATATTATTCCTGAGATGTAGGGGGAGGCGGCACGTCCATAGGACGTGCGGTGCGCGCGGCACGACCGAATGTGTCATTTTCAGCAGCGCGGCGCGCGTTGAAATGGCACGTCGGGGGGAAAAAACCACCCGAACAACCTTTGAATGCCACGAAACCGCACGAAAACAGCCGGGGCATGAATTGTGAAATGGTCGGCCAGACGACATGTCATTCGGAGGTGCCGTTTGACCGCGGCAGCCGGAAACGCGTTTCCGGCGCCATAAAACACCAAAACGGCGTGCAGCGGTCCAATTCGGAGCAAACGTGATCTGAACGACCTAAAACCACACGAGAATGATAGAAATATTATTCCTGAGATACAGGGGGTGGCGGAATGTCCATCGGACGTGCGGTGCGCGCGGCATGACCGAATGTGTCGTTTTCAGCAGCGCGGCGCGCGCTGAAATCGCGCGTCGGGGGGTCAAAACCACCCGAACGATCTCCGAATGCCACGAAACCGCACGAAAACAGACGATGTCTGAATTGTGAAATGTTCGGCCAGACGGAACGTCATTCGGAGGTGCCGTTTGACCGTGGCGGCCAGAAACGCGTTTCCAGCGCCATAAAACACCAAAATGGCGTGCGACGGTCCAATTCTGAGCAAACGTACTCCGAACGACCTGAAACCGCACGAGAATGATAGAAATATTATTCCTGAGATGCGGTGGGAGGCGGCACGTCTATCGGATGTGCGGTACGTGTGGCACGACCGAATGTGTCGTTTTCAGCAGCGCGGCGCGCGATGAAATGACGCGTTGGGGGGGTCAAAACCACACGAACGACCTCCGAATGCCACAAAACCGCACGAAAACATCCAGTGCATGAATTGTGAAATGTTCGGCCAGACGGCACGTCATTCGGAGGTGCCGTTTGACCGCGGCGGCGGAAAACGCGTTTCCGGCGCCATAAAACACCAAAACGGTGTGCGTCGTTCCAATTCAGAGAAAACGTGCTCCGAACGACCTGAAACCGCACGAGAACGGTAGAAATATTATTCCTGAGATGCAGGGGGAGGCGGCACATCCATCGGACGTGCGGTGCGCGCGGCACGACCGAATGTGTCGTTTTCAGCAGCGTGGCGCGCGCTGAAATGGCGCGTCGGGGGGTCAAAACCACATGAACGACCTCTGAATGCCACGAAACCGCACGAAAACAGCCGGTGCATGAATTGTGAAATGGTCGGCCAGAAGACACGTCATTCGGGGGTGCCGTTTGACCGCGGCGGCCGGAAACGCGTTTCCGGCGCCATAAAACACCAAAACGGCGTGCGACAGTCCAATTCGGAGCAAACGTCCTCCGAACGACCTGAAACCGCATGAGAACGATAGAAATGTTATTCCTGAGATGTAGGGGGAGGCTTCACGTCCATCGCACGTGCGGTGCGCACGACACGACCGAATGTGTCGTTTTCAGCAGTGCGGCGCGCGCTGAAATTGCGCGTCGGGGGGTCAAAACCATCCGAACGACCTCAGAATGCCACGAAACCGCACGAAAACAGCCGGTGCGTGAATTGTGAAATGGTCGGCCAGACGACACGTCATTCGGAGGTGCCGTTTGACCACGGCGTCTGGAAACGCGTTTCCGGCGCCATGAAACACCAAAACGGCGTGCGACTGTCCAATTCGGAGCAAACCTGCTCCGAACGACCTGAAACCGCACGAGAACAATAGAAATATTATTCCTGATATGCACGGGGAGGCGGCACGTCCATCGGACGTGCGGTGCGCGCGGCACGACCGAATGTTTCGTTTTCAGCAGCGCGGCGCGCGCTGAAATGGCGCGTTGGGGGGTCAAAACCACCCGAATAACCTCCAAATGCCACGAAACCCCACGAAAACATCCGTTGCGTGAATTTTGAAATGGTCGGCCAGAAGGAACGTCATTCGGAGGTGTCGTTTGACCGCGGCGGCCGGAAACGCGTTTCCGGAGCCATAAAACACCAAAACGGCGTGCGAAGGTCCAATTTGGAGAAAACGTGCTCCGAACGACCTGAAACCGCACGAGAACGATAGAAATATTATTCTTGAGATGCAAGGAGAGGCGGCACATCCATCGGACGTGCTGTGCGCTCGGCACAACCGAATGTGTCGTTTTCAGCAGCGCGGCGCGCTCTGAAATTGCGCGTCGGGGGGTCAAAACCACCAGAACGACCTCCGAATGCCACGAAACCGCACGACAACAGCCGGTGCGTGAATATTGAAATGTTCGAATAGAAGGCACGTCATTCGGAGGTGTCGTTTGACCGCGGCAGCCGGAAACGCGTTTCCGGCGCCATAAAACACCAAAACGGCGTGCGGCGGTCCAATTCGAAGAAAACGTGCTCCGAACGACCTGAAACCGCACGAGAACGATAGAAATATTATTCCTGAGATGCAGGCGGAGGAGGCACGTCCATCGGACGTGCGGTGCGCGCGGCACGACCGAAGGTGTCATTTTCAGCTGCGCGGCGCGCGTTGAAATGGCGCGTTGGGGGGTCAAAACTACCCGAACGACCCCCGAATGGCACGAAACCACACGAAAAAATCCGGTGCATGAATTGTGAAATGTTCGGCTAGACGGAATGTCATTCGGAGGTGCCGTTTGACCGCGGCGGCCGGAAACGCGTTTCTGGCGCCATAAAGCACCAAAACGGAGTGCAGCGGTCCAATTCGGAGAAAACGTGCTCCGAACGAACTGAAACCGCACGAGAACGATAGAAATATTATTCCTGAGATGCAGGGGGAGGGGGCACGTCCATCGGACATGCAGTGCGCGCGGCATGACCGAATGTGTCGTTTTCAGCAGCGCAGCACGCGCTGAAATTGCGCGTCGGGGAGTCAAAACCACCCGAACGACCTCCAAATGCCACGAAACCGTACAATAACAGCCGGTGCGTGAATTGTGAAATGGTCGGCCAGACGGAACATCATTCGGAGGTGCCGTTTGACCGTGGCGGCCGGAAACGCATTTCTGGAGTAATAAAGCACCAAAACGGCGTGCGACGGTCCAATTCGGAGAAAACGTGCTCCGAAGGACCTGAAACCACACGATAACGATAGAAATATTATTCCTGAGATGCATGGGGAGAGGGCACGTCCATCGGACGTGCGGTGCCCACGGCATGACCGAATGTGTCATTTTTCGCAGCGCGGAGCGCGCTGAAATGGCGCGTCGGGGGGTCAAAACCACCCGAACGACCTCCGAATGCCACAAAACCGCACGACAACAGCCGGTGAGTGAATTTTAAAATGGTCGGCCAGAAAGTACGTCATTCGGAGGTGCCGTTTGACCGCGGCGGCCGGAAAGGCGTTTCCGGCGCCACAAAACACCAAAACGGCGTGTGGCGGTCCAATTCGGAGCAAACGTGCTCCGAACGACCTGAAACTGCACGAGAACGATAGAAATATTATTTCTGAGATGCGGGGGGGGGGGGGGGGGGGCGACAGTCCATCGGACGTGCGGTGCGCGCGACACGACCGAATGTGTCGTTTTCAGCAGCGCGGCCCGCGCTGAAATGGCGCGTTGGGGGGTCAAAGCCACCCGAACGACCGCCGAATGCCATGAAACCACACGACAACATCCGGTGCGTGAATTGTGAAATAGTCGGCCAGACGGCACGTCATTCGGAGGTGTCGTTTGACCGCAGCGGCCGAAAATACGTTTCCGGCGCCATAAAACACCAAAACGGCGTGCGGCGGTCCAATTCGGAGAAAACGTGCTCCGAACGACCTGAAACCGCACGAGAATGATAGAAATATTATTCCTGAGATGCAGGGGGTGGCGGAATGTTCATCGGACGTGCGGTGCGTGCGGCACGACCGAATGTGTCGTTTTCAGCAGCGCGGCGCGTGCTGAAATGGCGCGTCGGGGGGTCAAAACCTCCCGAACGACCTCCGAATGCCACGAAACCACAGGAAAACAGCCGGTGTGTGAATTTTAAAATTTCCGACCAGACGGAACGTCATTCGGAGGTTCCGTTTGACCGTGGCGGCCGGAAACGCGTTTCCGGCGCCATAAAACACCAAAACAGCGTGCGATGGTCCAATTCGGAGCAAACATGCTCCGAACGACCTGAAACCGCACGAGAACGATAGAAATATTAATCCTGAGATGCAGGGGGAGGTGGCACGTCCATCGGACGTGCGGTGCGTGCAGAACGACCGAATGTGTCGTTTTCAGCAGCGCGACGCGCGCTGAAATGGCGCGTTGGTGGGTCAAAACCACCTGAATGACCTCCGAATGCCACGAAACCGCACGACAACATCCGGTGCGTGAATTGTGAAATGGTCGGTCAGACGGAACATCATTCGGAGGTGCCGTTTGACCGCGTCAGACGGAAACGCGTTTCCGGCGCCATAAAACACCAAAACAGCGTGCGGCGGTCCAATTCGGAGGAAACGTGCTCCGAACGACCTGAAACCGCACGAGAATGATAAAAATATTATTCCTGAGATGCAGGGGGAGGCGGCACGTCCATCGGACGTGCTGTTCATGCGGCACGACCGAAGGTATCGTTTTCAGCAGCGCGGCGCGCGCTGAAATGGCGCGTCGGGGGGTCAAAACCACCCGAACGACCTCCAAATTCCACGAAACCGCACGACCACAGCCGGTGCGTGAATTGTGAAATGGTCATCTAGACGAAACATCATTCGGAGTTTCCGTTTGACCGCGGTGGCCAGAAACGCGTTTCCGGCGCCATAAAACACCAAAACGGCGTGCGGCGGTCCAATTCGGAGAAAACGTGCTCCGAACGACCTGAAACCGCATGAGAACGATAAAATATTATTCCTGAGATGCAGGGGGAGGTGGCACGTCCATCGGACACACGGTGCGCACGACACGACCGAACGTGTCGTTTTCAGCAGCGCGGCGCGCGCTGAAAAGGCGCGTTGGGGGGGTCAAAAACACCCGAACGACCTCTGAATGCCACGAAACTGCACGACAACATCCGGTGCGTGAATTGTGAAATGGTCGGCTAGACGACACGTCATTCGGAGGTGTCGTTTGACCGTGGCGTGCGACTGTACAATTCGGAGAAAACGTGCTCCGAACGACCTGAAACTGCACGAGAACAATAGAAATATTATTCCTGAGATGCAGTGGGAGGCGGCACGTCCATCGGACGTGCGGTGCGCGCAGCACGTCGGAATGTGTTGTTTTCAGCAGCTCGACGCGCACTGAAATGGCGCGTTGGGGGGTCAAAACCACCCGAACGACCTCCGAATGCCACGAAACCGCACGAAAACATCCGGGGCATGAATTGTGAAATGGTCGGCCAAAAGGAATGTCATTCAGAGGTGCCGTTTGACCGCGGCGGCCAGAAACGCGTTTCCGGCGCTATAAAACACCAAAACGGCGTGCGGTGGTCCAATTCAGAGAAAACGTGCTCTGAACGACCTGAAAACGCACGATAACGATAGAAATATTATTCCTGAGATTCAGGGGGAGGCGACACGTTCATCAGACGTGCGGTGCGCGCGGCACGACCGAATTTGTCGTTTTCAGCAGCGCGGCGCGTGCTGAAATGGCGCGTCGGGGGGTCAAAACCACCCTAACGACCTCCGAATGCCACGAAACCGTACGACAACAGCCGATGCGTGAATTGTGAAATGGTCGGCCAAACGGAACATCATTCGGATGTGCCGTTTGACCACGGTGGCCAGACACGCGTTTCCGGCGCCATAAAACACCAAAACGGCGTGCGGCGGTCCAATTCGGAGCAAACGTGATCCGAACGACCTGAAACCGCACGAGAATGATAGAAATATTATTTCTGAGATGCAGGGGGAGGCGGCACATCCATCGGACGTGCGGTGCGCGCAGCACGTCCGAATGTGTCGTTTTCAGCAGCTCGGCGCGCGCTGAAATGACGCGTTGGAGGGTCAAAACCACCCGAACGACCTCCAAAAGTCACAAAACCGCACAAAAACATACGTTGCGTGAATTTTTAATTGGTCGGGTAGACAGAACGTCAATCGGAGGTGCCGTTTGACTGCGGCCGCCGGAAACGCGTTTCCGGAGTCATAAAGCACCAAAACGGCGTGCGGCGGACGAATTCGAAGAAAACGTGCTCCGAACGACTTGAAACCGCACGAGAACGATAATAATATTATTCCTGAGATGCAGGAGGAGGAAGCACATCCATCGGACGTGCGGTGCGCGCGGCACGACCGAATGTGTCGTTTTCAGCAACTCGGTGCGCGCTGAAATGGCGCGTTGGGGGGTCAAAACCACCCGAATGACCTCCGAATGTCACGAAACCGCACGACAACATCCGTTGCGTGAATTGTGAAATGGTCGGGCTGACGGTACGTCAATCGAAGGTGCCGTTTGAATGCGGTGGCTGGAAACGCGTTTCCGGAGTCATAAAACACCAAAACGGCGTGCGGTGGACGAATTTGGAGCAAACGTGCTCCGAACGACCTGAAACCGCACGAGAATGATAGGAATATTATTACTGATATGCAGGAGGAGGTGGCATGTCCATCCGACGTGCGGTGCGCACAGCACGACCGAATGCGTCGTTTTAAGCAGCTCGGCGCGCGCTGAAATGGTGCGTTGGGGGGTCAAAACCACCCGAACGACCTACGAATGCCACGAAACCGCACGACAACATCCATTGCGTGAATTGTGAAATGGTAGGAGAGACGACACATCAATCGGAGGTGCCGTTTGACCGCGGCGGCCGGAAACGCGTTTCCGGAGTCATAAAACACCTAAACGGCGTGCGGTGGTCGAATTCGGAGAAAACGTGCTTCGAACGACCTGAAACCGCACGAGAACGATAGGAATATTATTCCTGAGATGAAGGAGGAGGGGGAACATCCATCGGACATACAGTGCGCGCGGCACGACCGAATGCGTCGTTTTCAGCAGCTCGGCGTGCGCTGAAATGGCACGTTGGGGGGTCAAACCCACCCAAACGACCTCCGAATGCCACGAAACCGCACGACAACATCCGTTGCTTGAATTTTGAAATGTTAGGAGAGACAGCATGTCAATCGGAGTTGTCGTTTGACCGCGGCGTCCGAAAATGCGTTTCCAGAGTTATAAAACACATAAACGGCGTGCGGCGGTCGAATTCGGAGCAAACGTGCTCCGAAAAACCTGAAATGATAGCATTTCTTAAATCGGGGGTTTAAAATTATTATATCACAATGATTCTATATTATACATATATTTAATATTATATATATTAAAACATTTAAAATATATTATATATATATATATATATTTAAAATATTGTATTTAATAGTATATATGTGATTTTTTTAATATATATATATATATATTTATTTATTTATTTCAGTGGACATTTTTTTTTAAAAACAATTCACTATAGCGACCGCTTGGCGGTCGCTGGAGGCCGAAATCCGGGCCTCCTATAGCGACCGCCATTGGCGGTCGGTATAGGCCTCTAGCGACGAGGCTAAAGCGACCGCCAATGGCGGTCGCTGGGCGGCCGCTAGAGCCCTATAGCAACCGCTTTTGGCAGTCGCTATAGGAGGTTTTTTTAGTAGTGGCATTTTAAAAAATTAAAATTCTAAATATGATTAATTAAATATTTAATTAAAATTTTAATTTACTTGAAAAAAAAAGTTTTTTAAAATTCAAACTAATTTTATAATGCTTTCAAATATTTATTAAGGTCATATAAAATTATCATAAATTTAAAAGAAATAGATTTTTTAATTTATGAACACATTTTAAGATAATTAATTTTCTTTTAAATTAAATAAATTTTTATAAATAATTATTTACGACTTACAAAAATACCAATATTTTTTTGGTCAAATTGTCACTTATGAGATGTCTAAATTTTGTTTAATTATTCATGGGAAGATTTACAATTCATAAAGGTCATATTACTATTCATAAGGGTAGGTTACTATTCATTAGGGTATGTTAATATTCACTAAAAATTATTTTTGTTTTATTAGACTCCAAAATCATCTTGAACAACACCGTGTATGCCCGATTTTCGAAATTCAAAACACATAAGTGGCAAACTCATGTTTAAAGGTCACTTAGCACTAAGTAGTTCATTATGTTGTGTTTTCATGTGATTTCATGACATATTTATAAGAAGGGAATTTCCATTGAAATACTTTGGGTCGTTAAACTATAATACTTTAGAACCTACCCCCAAACCGATAAAGTCCATGACCCTGCACTTTGGTCTCCAATCGTAGTCATGTTCCCACACCAATAGAGGTGTAGGTAGCATGAGGGAGAAATATTGTGGTCTCCAATATTTTGATGACATTAAGTAATGGTGACATTACTTCTAATAAAAACATATCCCTAATTAATTTTATTATTCTATTGAGAATGGTTTGATAGAACTACAATTAGTGATGAAGCCAAGTTAGGGATGGATGATAAGACATGACAATAAAACCCCAACCACTGATTTCTTTGGAATATGATTGAGAGTATATTTTACTTTATATCATTGCATTAGAAATATATGTATAATGGGAAGTTGGAACTGAAAACATCTAAATCTTCACTCTAATCATGTGATCATTCTGAAAATAATACAAAAGATACAAAATATAGCATGTGACACATACCCCATAGTGATAGGATATCATACTTTAATGTAATATTTAAAAAATCTCATTCATTTTGAAAAGAACATATCCCTAGGTAATTTGGATATTCCACGAAGAGTGGTTTGATAAAACTCCCTATAAACAGGATGCTATGCGAGGATGTATTGATTGGTCATGAAAATCATAAACCCTAATTCAGACACCTAAGGAACACAGTACATAGTTTCTTCAAGGTAAAATATTTGTTAGACAAGAAGGTAATTATAGTATTTATAGAGTTATAGGATCCTGAAACTCATTAAATATGGAACTTTTTTTTCCAAGATCAATCAGAGAAGTTTACATCTTGATTGGTTATTGAATGATACGTCCTAGTCACATGATGTTAAACTGAACGATACAACCTTTTCAGATGATGTAAACCCGCATTGTACATCACAGTCTCATGATTTGTAACTGCTCAAAATGTCCTAATAAAATGATTTTAAAATTAATTATACCTCCATTTTTTATGATGTTAAATTGTATGACAACATATTAGGCACACAACATTAAACTAAAAAACAATATCATTATCGCATGTTGTGAAACTGTACAGAACACACCCTGCTCAGAAGATGGTAAACTGTTTGGAATCCCAATATTTGACAAAAATTGTTAGTATCTGGTGAAAATTATAATTTCCAAAATGACCACTCATACAGTAACATAACAATAACAACATTATTAATTAATCAATAATACACCTCAGTAGCCTATTGAATGAATTATATGACAGGTTACCTCCCTGGACATTCATATTCAGAAATCAAGGACTCCTTGTCGAATGTGAAAATATATAGAGTAGAGGAAGTAGGATTATATCCCTTCTAGATCATATAATGTTTGTTAACATATCAGAACACCAAGCATATGGCATTCATAAATCCAAACCCCTATGCATATGTCTCTTTCGTATGTTCTGATGGTATAACATGGAATTGAGTGGGAACAAATCCACACTTCAATAGAAGATATTGACCTAAAAATCATTGAAATTTAGACCATATAGTAATAAAATACTATACCTTCCTTGTTTATGTACCAGTACCATGTGAAATAAATATAGGATCTCCACCAATAAATTCCATTGATAATTTAGGGATAGAAAAACATCATATCCCATCAACTATAGTACCTCACCAACATGTTCAACATAAACAGGAAGATATGTTTAATTATGGAAACATTAATTCTCCCATCAAATAGGATTATATGAATATTTCTATAAATTCCACCAATCAAGATTAGGATAATATCCCCATTCCAATTTGGGCTCACTAATATGGTTTGGAAATGCCATGGGATAAGCACACATTCCTATCAAAAAATACTAATTACACACACCAAAGGCATAAAACCATGCTTATATCCCCTTTAAAAATGATGGTTTTCATGAAAATATGGAAATAAACCTAGAGTAGGCTAATATCCCTTTAATGAAGCTACTCATCATTTTCCAGTAGCTTACATAATCCATTATGATATCCATACATGCACTGATGAATGGCTTCACCAGTATCCTTCATTGGATATACATTATGGGGCCTATATCCCTCATCCCATTCTAGATCTTTGTCGGCATATTCGGACTATTAATTCATATTTGAACCAGGATCATACCCCCACATTACAAGGATTTAAAATATCATTCCATAAATAACCAATAGGAAGGCTCACATTTCTTCCAATTATATATAAGATAATCAGTATAATCAAGTACATTCTCAATAACAAGCTTAAATCAACAATGCACCAGATAGTAATGAACATATTAAAATAACAGTCATGCAAAAGGGTGATATCCTTACTCATCAATAAAATTTAGGTCAACATATTCCATAAATGTTAGAGAATTTGTTTTATATCCCTAATTCTCTCAGTTCATGTGTCCTTGAAACTGATTGAAACATATCTAAAATAACTAAAGGGGTTATTGACTCTTTAACCAAAGAATAAGGTGATAAATACATTGATCTTCCTCCTCACATTAGAGTATAGTTGTATCACTAGGGCTCTGCTCTTAAACTACACTAACATAGACATGATCATGGTAACATCTATCATAAACAATGAAATACTTCCCTTACCAAGAAACCACTATATATAGAGGTTCCAAAATATCCTACCCCTTTATACAGAGTGGTTCTAAAAACAACATGTTTAAATATATTTTGTACCCCATTTACTATAAAAATCCCCTTTTTATAGTGATTAGGTAAACAATATAGAAAAACTATTTTGTCCTACAATGTTGACACATATATCCCATTAACTATAAGGGGATGTAAATATCCACATAAGCCTAAATATATATGAAAAATTTAATAGACTGATTGAAAGAAACCTCCTATATCCATGATATAAGGGTCACATAGAGATCATAAATACACTCTATTTTTAGCTGGATATGGATATGTTCTCTAAGGTATGCGAGATAGGAATAGAGCATACAAAATTCCTACATCATGTGTGTCTATAAATAATGACAACTCTATGAATGATTTGAAATGTTTAATTGGACGATTTTATCTGATGATGGGGAGAGTATTGATAATTTTATATTACCCTTTCCCTAGGTCTGAATAATCCTCTTATATGGAATCATGAATTACCTTATCTATAGAAGAAATCATGGTATCAGATTTTCTGAGACTTTAATAAAAATATCCTCCTCCAATAATTCCTTCAATGAAATTTGGTGTTGATTCTGATATACCCACTGATATTAGGATATAATTAGTGGGTGAGCACTCTAGTTTGGGGACCACCCAAGATAATCCCTAGAGTATACTCATTAGTAACTATGTGCAACCTATAAATGAAATTTTCATAGATGAATTAATACTAGATGTATAGGCTCCCTCGACATCTTATTTCATGATAAAAGAAAATAAAAACCACTAGAATATCTCTACAACTACACTAGTAGTTCTAGATGATAATGTTTCTTATCATGGACTCTCTTACTTTGATAGTGATCGATATTACCCTATATTTCAAACTGTATCTGAAATGCCTTCAAATAACCATTGATTGAAGAAGAAGACTGTGACCTCTAGAAATCCCCTACCGCATTTAATGAAGGCAAACAAACAAACATCAATGAGCTCATATAGGTGATTATTAAAATAGAATATGACCAATGACCTATTTTGATTAGTTCTTCCATGACTCTTGTGTAGTACGATATGTATATTTCATTTATAATGAATCATAGATACATTTTCTTATGTAATTATTCATAAATTTATAGGATTAACCTCAACTTGGCTACATGTCACCTAGGCTTACCTGATGACCATAAATGTTTCATGCAAGAAAATAGAATAATTCACCCCTCTCATGATTCTATGTCCTTCCATCAAGAGTTCAGATTCTACAATATCATTTTCCCAAGAAACATGACATTAAATTTCTTGATACATCGTATTCAAATGACATTAAACTTTATGATCCATCCTAATATCATGACATTAAACTACATTAGAATTCATGTTTGAAAGACTTTAAACTAATAAAAGTATTACATCCTTACAACATGTTGTTAAACTACACTGAAGTAGTTATAAAAATATGACTTTAAACTACACAACATCCATGGTCTCAGTCAAATGACCTAAAACTAAAAGAAACCATATCATCTCAATCACAATACATTAAACTATATGACAATGTCTTCATCACGTGACAATAAAATGTAGCCTTTCCATATTTTCTATGAATATTATGCCTTGGGAAACTATACCCGAAAGCCTTATTTCACAAACATTGAATGAATCTCATGAGATGATTTATGAATATTGTAGATAGTGTTTATGGATCATTATGCATTCTTTTTCATGTTGGGTATATTTTTTCATTTTTTTCATAACATTAAATTGGATGGTATCCTAGAAAAATGTATGAATTGATTCTATTTCCAGTGATATAAAAATAGACACCTATAACCAATATCTTGTCCTACCCCCTACATGATAAAAACACATCTCGCTTATTTTTATATCTTCAGTGTGGTGAATGAAACCTTTTCTATTATTCATTTTTCACATTGATTATAGATCACATGGGCTTAGGAATTTATTTATGTGTGTCCTTGCGTAATTGAGACGTATTAGTTAATAAGTGGATTACTATGGTTCTGGATGAAATACAATAAAGTCACACCAAATATCGTTACTACAGGATGTTAAACATATTGGTTGATGTCTATTGCATGACATAGATCTGTGCATTACTATATATATAACCTGAGTGGACTAGTATAATTAGTTCTTGTCTCCCACTAAATCCGGATTCAATTACTACATGTTGTTTTTTTTACTACCGACATCAGATACATAGTGATACTTAGATCTCTAATCCTGGGTCGAGCAACAATAATCAACTAGAAAAATTCACCCCTCTATGTATGGGACAAACCTATGTGGAGTGTTTCCCATTAAAAATAATGTGTGGTTTGATTCCAGCAATCATATTATATGTATTAATGCATTTATATCTAATCCTAGGAACAACTTCAATAATCAAATCATCAAATACCTAGTCTTGATATGGGATAGACCTTGATGGATAGTTTCCCATTCAAGAACAACATTTGGATTGATTCCTTCTATCACTTGATAGATAGTGACAACCCAATCTCCAATCCTGGGTCCAATCAAAATAATAAATAGTTAAAATACCCCTTCAATATTTAGGACATACCTCCTCGGAGTGTTTCTAGTTCAATAACTATGTGTGTCTTGATTCTTTCCACCACAAGATATGTAGTGGAACTTGAATCTCCAATCCATGGTCTAGGTGAAATAATCATAGGAAAAATTAAAGCGTCTATATATGGGTCAAACCTGTGTGGATAGATTTTCATTCTAAAAATATATGTGGATGTATATATTTTACTGTACGATATTTAGTGACACTCAAAAATTCAATCATTGGGCTATCTGAATGATAAAAATGTTTCCCCTCCCAGTTCACAGGCCAGACATGCATCGGGACCATTCATTTGATAAATATGTGTCTCTTGATTCTTATTAATGTATGATATGTAATGATTCTGGGGTCTTCAATCTTATGTCAAACTACAACATATATAATGATAAAAATCCACTCAATGCATATGGGATGGACCTATGATAATAACTATATGAGAACTATATGTGTCTTGGTTTCTACCACCCTCAGATACGTATGACACATGGATCTTCAATATAAGGCACGTAGTTGTGTTTCCATAGCCCCCAATCATATTCCACCATGTGGCTAGATTCATGAAGTTGTCATAGTACACAATAAATTATGGACCCCCTCACAGATTCTCCATCAATTACATGCGCTTATCTCAATCAACATCACAATTATCCATTGTTTTTCATGTTGATCGTGGATTATGTGATAGTAGAAAATCTTCCAAACCACTCTAGTAGAAAAAAATGAGAAGGATCTTAGATAGGCAGAAACATCCTTGTTTCATGTCATTAAACTGCACAGTAATTTCAAAGTCACATGATGAGAGAATAAATGAAAACATCATAGTCACAAGATGATAACCTTTATGACAACATCCTAGTTGAGAGAAATTATTCTTCATGAAATTTGGTCCTTCCTACAAGACCAAAATGGTCTCAGAGTGGGCCTTCCTATCCATGGATATATACAAGGGATTAATTTTTTCCCTCCATACCAGAGTGTTGTATGTAAATTCCATATCCATATGTATGATCCATGTCTATGTAGCAGACCCTTTATTTAACCTTGAAGGCGAGACTCACTGAGGGATGATGATGAAATACCCCATTCACCTAAGTATGAGTCAGATCTATGCAGAGGGATCTCTTTAAAGTAACTAATTTCAGAATGATTCATTCCATTATAGAATGAATTGTGAAACCCAAAAAATATTATAAAATAATGTATCATATACATATATTTAAAGAGAAAAAATTTATATATACTTATTCCGTCTATGTACTATTATGATCTACATAAGGATTTCATTAACATGAGATAAATCAATGCAAGGTGGCATTCTGTATATGGCTACCCATGAATAAACCCTTATAGGGATAAAAGGATATTTTTAAATTTAAATTCCACAATACATGAAATGTGTCTTCATGGATATCTTTCATAATTTTACATAAGTTCATATGCCCTTACCTTGTAATGGGAAACATAAATGAAAAAAACCTCATCAAATTATGATAAACTGCATGGTAGTTACATCCCCACTACATTCCATTAAAATTTTCATACCATCAACCATATTCTTTACATATCAAAGGACCATAAAAGCCAATCCCTGACCAACTAGAGTATATTGTTTATCCATTATCTTTTAAGAACCCCAACATAAATCACACTTCATTTCATGATCACCCTGGATTACCAAAAACCATTAATAGACACTAGATATGGGAATTTATCCCTCTTTTGACCATAATATTGGTGGATATACATATTTTCATTGACTTACCAACATATATATCATTTCCCTTTAGGAAGATATTTAAGATCCTTGTGATCCTTGACTTCACCACCATAAAACTCAGCACCTTATCATGTTTTGGATCACCCTAAAATGGTAAACTCATACCACCACTTATGACATGAGAACCTCAATCCATGGATTAGAACATTTTAATCTCCCACTCAAAAGCATTGTGGGGTAATTCTTTCCCTGGGTATCCTAATTTGGTTATTGTGTAACATTCCTCACATATCAGGCCCTTCTGTATCATTACCTAAAACTGCATGCACATTGTTCAAATCTATAAAACCATAAAATATATCCTCTAATAGTCTAAATTGTAAGACAATAAATTTATATTTAAATATAAATAAAACATGTCAAAATGAAAACCTATAATGGTATTATAGTGAAAAATTCAGTTCTCTAAACACTAAACCCTTCATCTCTATAGTGTAGGAAAATTTTAGAGTGTAAATAAAAAATTCATAAAGCTCAATGGTACCAACTTGTGGCCCATATAAAATCTGATCAATGCACTCTAGACTCCCTAGAATATGAAAATTATTGAGTAATTTCTGTTCAAATATATTCACTATGAAAAAATGATCACTAGGAAGTAACACAATTTTTAGTGTCTTTGAACACTTCTTGAATATTATGTTTTCCCTAAACCACCTCCATATATTGGAAGTCTGAGATGACGCAACTTGTTCATCAAGTTGATATGCATCACATGAAGCCCATTGTCCTTAGGTTCCCTTACTTTTAATTCTTCATTGCATATAATTGGTAATAGTGACTGACTATTCCAGTAGGATCCCAGTAGTATTCTATAGAGAATTTTACCCTACCAAATAGAATGTTTCAAGAGGCTTGGTGGAAAAAAAATCCCCCCTTAAATAAATAAATTATTTTCCTACCACATCAAATATGTGGTTCTGTCATTATTGATGGTTGAAATTTAACTACTAGTTTTCATCTCCAGTTAACATAGCTATTCTAAGAAAATGGTTAACAATATCAATAATCAGAATATTCACTGCGATTTGAAATCCTCAACTATACATCATGATATATTTTATCATTTTTTTAATAATGAATGTGATATTTCTTTACTAAAAATTTCAAAGCCCCACACCGTGTGACTCTAAACAACATGGTGTAGGGAATGAACCACCATAATAAAATATATAATTCCATATAGTTCATGTACACTTCATAGATAGATCTTTTCATTATACCCCACTTCATAGGTAACAAGAAAATATTTGGTGGTCCTTTCAAAAGAGTTGAGAACCACTTTACATGACCTTTCAAGTAAGATATATGGGTCCATAATTAAGGCCCTCTAACCAACCAACAAGAGGCATATCCTCTTTGTATGAAAGGTACCCTAATCCTCATGATCTTCTATGACAATGAAACAAAACATATGACATTAGGGTGTTTTTGGTCATCTTAAGTATGTTTTCCCAATTACACCCATGATCCCCTACAACACCACTGTAGAACTCAACATCTTAGGTTGTTTTGGTTCATCCCTGATATGTCTACTATGTTCTATATTCATTAGTTCAAATTTATAGACTTGTTATTTACATGACACATATTCCAACTATCCATGTGGTTTTCACATCCGTATAACGTGATTATGTCATGGTAATAAGACGTTAAACTATAAGGAACCCCAAGTCATAGAATTAAGTCCCTAAAATAAAAATTATCTCATGTCCTAGAAGAAAGACTATAAAATGTACAACATTTCATCTCCTATTATAGACACTCCAAGCTACATAACATCTGATTCCATGGTAGTAAGACTTTAAACTATAGATAATTTTTCATAAATACCACATGATGATATATATAATAGAATATTTCCATACAACGTGACAATAAACTGCATATATAATGTTACATTATTATAGGTACACTACCAGCATTAAAAGGTCAAAGCTAGAATACTTTAATATATAGATTAAGATGGTTCTATATATTGGACCCTAAAATACAACACATCAATAGTCTAGTTCGAAAGTCCTTAAAATAACTAACTGAATGGGCAAAATTTTCACCATACTAAAAAACATAATAGGGAACCCTAGGAAAATGTTAAGTCTCTATAAATAGGATATTTACTTTTTGTGATCTAGGTAATATTAATCCCTCATAAAATAGAAGAGGCATAAACAATTCAATGGAGAAATATAGTAATAGGGTAGCCTAAGAAAAATAAAATTCCACAAAAATGAACATTTCCCCCTTTAATGAGTATGAAAATTTTAATCAAATGAAAAGAAGAAGATGTAAATCTTGTAGGGACCATTATTTTTTCCAAGAAAAAATCATGTTATGCTCACATGGTCCACAAATCAAGAAATAAATTAGAGTGCCTCTATATTTATCAGGATGCATATGAGGTTTTCATGTCTTATCATTCCTTAATACTATATGAGACTTGGCCTATAATGTCGGAACTAAAACTACTCAGGTTGTCACCTAAAATGTTGGACGAGAGGAAGATATGTACAATATCTCCACCAAAGCATGGGTTCCCACCAACAATTTCAAAACAAAACAAAGAAAATTCCCCTCCTATGTACGATGTAAATATATATAAGGAAATTAATCAAATAGTTCATCATCCATGAACCTAGGTTTCTTATTCACGAGATTGATCTATATAGGAATACTCTAAATTTGAACTTTTGATGATTCGATACACATTACCTTGGGATAGAGAACAATATGTAGACCACTTATCATAGATAAAAAAAAATCCATTTTAATAACAATAATTGTCTACCCTATAATGTAAAAAAATATTTAATTTTGTTTATTTATATATGAAAATGATTTTATTCATGTAGAAACACAATTTTTAGAAAATATCACCCATCCTGGAAATCCATATGATTTGAATTTTGGAAAATCAGATGCCTTTAGTTTTGAATATCCACACGGTGGTTATTAGAATCCCTTTAGATTTTCAGAAATATGGAAAGGTGATCTACATTTCCTGAGAATTATATTATTTTCAGTCCAAATCAATCTAATTATAGGAGTTATTTGTTTGAAAACCATTATTTTTTCTAGAAACTTCTCCATCAATGACTTGAGATGTGATAAGACTAAGAAATATACTAATTTATTTTACAGTAATAAAATGATGGTAATAATCGTTATGAAAAAGGGATTATATTTTAGAACTCTATATCTATTTTAAATAATAATTATAATATGTATTTATCAATATCGCATTTATAAAAATCATTGGTCATCCAAGAATAAAATTGGACCTTCTAAACTACGGGAATTTTTGGGGGTCAGTTAAACCCCACCCCAGGAGCCTTCTATCTTACAAACCAAAGGAACAATTGTGGGTGAGAATATCTCTCATAGTGAGTTCATGGGGAATATGCATATGGTCCTAGGAAGGCCACACTATGTAAGGGTGCTATTAGTGAGGGTGTGGTCAAGTGTTGTGGTTGTTGGCCCGACTAATATCCCAATTCAATCCTAACATAGAATCATGTATTAAGTTCTCCCCATTCATGTGACAAATCATTCTAGGGGGAACTGAATCACACACACTATTCGTCTGTGAAAAAGAAATATAAATTCTTATTTTCTCAATAAAATAGTGCAGAGCCTTTCAATCTGTTTCATGAGTTTTTTTCTACCTTCCACTCTACAGCAACCCGCATCAATGACATTAGATCGGGCCTAAGACATCCAAATTCACCACATATCCTGATTTCCTTTATTTCAACCTTCTCCAATATGAGAGGATTTTTCCTCAGTTAAATAAGGTTCTTTTGATCACATGATTATATAATGTCACATTAATATTTTCATATATATATCCATCATGTGATCGAGTGAATTCAATCACATGAGCCATGTGAAACCACATCTAAGAGAATCATGGATTGTGAGATCATGATTGTGATGATCATGAAAATATGTGTTGACATCACATTGAGTTCCTGACAAATAATGTATGTTTTTAGTGCATGATGGTTTTATTTTACACATGAATCCTTTGTCAAATTGATAATTTTCATAACACGGTAACGCGTGATGAAGTATGGGTTAATGAAATGAAATCTTGGGACCATGTGATTATACTGACGACATGTTAAAACTTAAGGATTGGGATGTAATTTTCACAATATGCCCATTTTTAAGGTTGATGTACTCAAACATAGATGAATCAATGGTCAATATGAGTATTTTGTGATCACACGAAGCATGATACTGAAAAGTTGTCAAGGCTCCATCACTTAGACACCATGAAAGCACCCATTGTTTGTACACAGATACCGATATCAATGACGAAGAATTTTATGTAGTGAAGCTCAATCATGTGATAGGAGGAGTCTCTTATGAGCACCATGAATCACACTATGAAATATTGAAAATCTAGGGAGGCAATAAACATGACACTATGTATTTTCTTGAAAAAAATAGCATCTATTCATCGCAAGAGCCTCCCAATATCCAATAGTTTACACAAAATTTTCATACAATTGCATGATAATAATCATGTGAATCCACCCACAACATTATGTGGGTGCACGTGACATCTTTCCGACTGAAAGAGACATATCCTTTGGACATTCTCCACCTATAGAAAAACTTCCTCCCCATAAAAAATACATCACAGAGTTAGAGAAAATTATTGGAAAGGAAGTGATATAGATTATGAGAGCTATGATTTAACATTTATAATAATATATCTAATTGATCAAAACAACCATAATTTGATACCTTTAATATAATTTTATCACAAGATTAATTGAATATTATGTGACACCACCACATGAATCCTTGTTCATGTGAATTATTCATGTGATCACATGATGCCTCAGTTGTTTTGTTACTGTTCCATGAAATAAATCATCCATGAAAAACAGAAAAATATATAACCCATATACATATTTGAAATGTCCCTCACAAGACACCTTAGATATTATGTGAACACATGATTAATAAACATCATTTTATGCTCTCATACATGCCTCTCTTAAGTTATGAATGTATGAGGCTCAAAAGTTTTCTTATTTTCATTTCCAAATTAATAGGACGAACATTTGGTCTCATGAATCCTATTTTATTCCATATTGAGGTATCCCTCAGTCATGCAGGTCACCAATGATGATGTTATTAGACATTAAAAATTTCCATATAATGAAAAACCATGAGGACACGACACACTTTATCATAAATACCCATGGATGTACATTCTTAGAAAAATACCCTAGCCATGCACTCCTCCTATAATTAAAATTATTCCCCATATTGATATGACATGATTCATTTAATCATAGATATTAAAAATATTTATGTGTTCACTATCCTATACATATTCGTGAGACCCCACCATTTCAATCACTGAAGATCACACAATCGATTGACTGCTCACTAGTTATATTATGCCTATATGACCAAGGATGTGTTAATTTGATCATGTGACAGTACTAAAAATCAGGTTGATCATTCCAAGAAATTATGTACTGTTCACATAGATGATTTTACATAAATTCAAAAAGTCCCTTTGATCATGTGAAGAAATCCAAGAGAAGTCACTTGATCACTCGAAAGGCCCTAGACATGTCATCTTCAAACATGAAAATAATCTTATATATTTTATTTAGACACCCTTCAACATGTCTTCCATGTAAAACTAACTCCTTGAACATGTTATATATAAAATCATGAAATCTTGGGAAGATAACCAAGGAAGGTTAGGTAGATAATCAAGACATGTTGGTTAGATATCCTAGGATATGTAAACCATGTCCAGTAGATGGACTTTGACTTACACCATGTGAACCCCCAACCAGGATCCTTTGGGCATGTACCCCTATTAAAGTGGAGATCCCATAATTGGATTGGGTTACACACTAATTAGAACATTTTTGTTTCATGCTCTCAAATGAGCCCCTTGGAGAGACCATTTATAGATTTCATGTCTTATTATTTTTCCGAAAATAGAAAATGAATATGAATCTTGAGTACACATCCACGTATAATCCCCTTTCATTACGAAACCATATGTATATCAATAATTTCGTTTGTATTAATCACACATTTTAACCCATTAGATGACATAGAATGGCATGAATTACATGAACTTTAAATCCTATATAAACAAGGTATGTAAGATTTCTTCCCAAGGGTTGATCTCTAACGGGAATCCTCCTAGTTGTAAGTCCATTAATTTTCAAAATTATTTTAACTCATGGGACCAAACTTTCCCATAATCCACCCATCCTACTACATCCATAAACAAAAAATAATTGGCCTAATACATGGGAATCCTCTTGAGTGAAATCCCTGACCATTCTCATAATTAACTGAAACCCCACAGTAGGGTAGGGATGAACATGATTATGATGAATTTGATTCCTTTTATAAATTTGATACAAATGATGCCTCCCTAAATCATGATCTTTATAACACATCCTCCATGAGACTAGTATTCAAAACTTTCTAGGGTAATATTTATTGTGTAATCCTTAAAATAAATTTCTAATGTGATGTGTCGAATATTCATATATATCTTATATCTCACATAGTGTATGAGTCACATGTGCTTAGTGGATACTACTAATTATACCAATAGCATAATGAGGTTTACCCCAGTGTGGGACCTTCATTGGGACCTTAGTCTTATTACACATCATCTCTACTCAAACGGTCATACTCTTAATGAGGCCATTCATGGAAACCATGCATACACGAGTCCCACTCAACAACTATGTTCCAACATATTTTACAATTAATATTCCCAAAACATGAACTACATGGCATTTTATTCCTATATAAACAAGATATGTATTATTCCTTCAAATGTATCAATCCCAATATTAATACCCTTACTACATTATGTTAAACTACATGGTATATCATTTTATGTGAATTTAAATGTTGTTAATTGAACTATACAGGTTTTGATTCCTGTTATCTCATGATATGTAGGAAACCTAAATGAGGTTTAATACGATCACCAATACACCTATCCTGACGATGGATGGAAATAAACTCAATATATATTGAAACATAAACATTATTATTGTGTTAACTTTTGGTATTTTCTCTGATGTTTCAATTTTATGATGAGTAATGGAAGATACTGAATTTTATATCAAAATTACTTTTTCATCTAATTTTTCATCATGGATATATAAAATATTTATTGAATTTATATTTAAATTAGATAAATTAATCATAAATTAATAAAATTTGTTTCATTGTAATAAAATTCCTATTGAAATTGGTTATAAAAACATAACAAACATTTGAATATTTTTACTTTAATCCTACATTGTTCTCACATCCGTGTGATTAATTTTAATTTAATTTCATTCCTATCTATGAATTTAATTTTGAAAACTAGATTAGATATTTTTTATCAATATAATTTTTAATTACTAATAGGGTAAATTTTGTTTTTGACAAAAAATATTGGTGAATGTGATTAAAATTAATTACAATGATTAAGAGAAAACATAGCTTAAAAAGGGAAAAAACCCTAAACATAAGCCCCAAAATGACAGATAAACATTTTCAAAAACCATTTGATGATAAATTTCAGACCCTATATCATATTTAATATAATTTGGTTCATTATTTTTTCTGCTTGATAAGGGAAAAACATTGGCTAAATTCTCATTTCAAAAATTTAAAAGAATGTCACTCCTCCTCCATTATAAAATGGGAGTCACCCCTACCACTAATTCAAAACTATAAAGACCATTTTATCATTAAAAACCATCTCACATTGCCTATTAAAAATTATATTCTCATCCTAGAATCCTCATTTTGGAAAAAATCAAACAAAATGTGTATTATGGTATAAACCAAAAGGTGTCACCCAAAAAGAGGTAACAGTATTCAATGATCACATTAATATTACTTCCACCCCTTGAATAATATTATTACATGATTATATAATAAAATAATTATCTCAAATTTACTTAGATTATTTTATTCTAATTATTTGACCCAAAATTACACAGAAATGTATTAAATGGGAAAAAAAACTTATCGTCTGTGTGTTAAGAGATCCACCACCTCATGATATGATGTGGTTCATTTTTTATTTAACACCTATCAAGGGTAGGAATTATGAAAAAAAACTGTTAATATTTTATATATGTGATATTTAGGTTTTATATATAATTCATTAATTTTTATATAAAAAATACCTTATTTTTTTCTATTTTTTGTAAATATGATAACATTGATTGTGCATTTGTGGTCTACCGCTTTCTCAAAACAATGCGATTCGTTCACAATATACATGAAATGCATTAGTGATGGTTTTAATAAACCTATGTGACACATAAGAAATAAATATGATGCTATAATTACAATATAAATACATATATTTTGATTTTAATTCTTTATATATATGATAAATAAATGGATGTACTCTTCATGAATACATACGGCTTACCGTCGCTATGAGCAGTGCATTTTTGTTCCTATATAAAAATATTATGGATCAATATAAATACATATATACTGAATATATATAAAATTTTAATCATGTTTTAAATTATAGATATGATGAAATATTGATCTATGTAATAGGAAAAATAATTAACAAGCCAATAAACCTCCAAACAACTAGTCAATTAACACAACAAATAGTGATTCTAATGAAAGATTAATAAAAAACGAGTAAAAATATATTATATAAAGTTAATATATGAAATTATAAATATTAATTTTACTCTGGTATAAGTTAAAAACATGTTTAAAAAAATTATACAATATGATAATAGAAGATCACATGAATGGAAAAGCAAGGTAATGAATTATTGTCTCACTTTTTAAATATGTTCGTTAAATGTCATATTCACCACATAATTCTTTTTTTGGTGTATATACTAAGCATTTTGATATATTATATTATAAATTATTTTATATTTAGGGTATTTTTTATTTCAAATTTAATTATATATTCAAATGGGATTTGAATTATAAGATACCAGGTGGTACATAATTTCATAACTCGATTCCTTTTCATTGAGTTGTATTACTTCCTCATCATCGTTGATATTATATGATTATGTGTATAATCACATATTACTACATATTATTATATTTCAACATTTTATTTCAGGACTTTAATTTTAATAACATAATATATTCATTTATTGATTCTCACGTCAATGTTATTGTTTCACCCCATGCTTCTATAGCGTTCTTCCTTTTAAATAATTCTATAGCTTGTGCTATAAGAAACATAGAGTTCGATCACACCATGACCTATCAAAATAGTCATTTAAAAATAATATATAAAGTGTTTTAAAAAAATTATGAAATTTATAAACTTTATTTTTCAAAATTGAATTTATTTTTTATTTCATAATATCATATTTATCATATGGTGAATTATTTGTTTTTTCTGACAAGGATCAGTTTTTTATGATTTGTGAAAAATATTACGATGTTATTAAATTACTGAAAATTTCATATAAATATTTATTTTAAATTAAATTTATATTAAGGTCATAATAGATACATATTAATTATATTATCCCAATGTAGGAAATATGATTCATTTTTATAATATAATTATATATAAAAAGTTTATTAATATATAGAATGATGCTTTTACCATTCTTCTAACCACATCTACATATTAGTAGTAAAAAAAAATTTACCACTTTTGTGTATTGATTTTCAAAAAATCGTAATACATGATTGCAATCAGTATAAAAATTTTATCTAACAGGTTGAAAATAATTTTTTGGTTAATAGTAAACTTTGTGTTTTATTTACTTTGATTAAAGGTAAATATGGTAGTTAAAGGTAAAAAACATTTCATAATAATATAATATAAAACTAATACATGTACTAAAATTATTTTATTACTGTATTTTGAAAAAAATATACCTCATTTCGATAATATTATTCCTATAATGACACTTGTGTTATATTAGGATGTTTATTAGATTTTATTTAAAAAGGATTTAAAAGTGTTATATTCAAATTTTAATATTTTTATAATTTTTAATATGAAGATATATAAGTTATATGGTCGACTATAAATAGAATTTATAATGATATAATTTTTATATAAATAATGTTAATTTATATATAATTTTATTAAATAAATTATTAAATTAAATGTTGACACAATAACGATGTAGTAATTGAATTATTAATGGAAGAATCAAATAAATGATATTAGAAATATTAAAATAAATATAACATGGATTAATTAATTACATAAAAGAAATTAATAGATAACATATACATTATAGTTATATATTTAAATTATTTCTTCAATGTTATCATGTTGGTTTGATATTTTTATGAATGAAAATATTAAATTGTATCAAATTTGATGTAAATTAGACTTTCAAATAAATAATATTTTTTTAAATGTTATATAATTTATAAAAATATCAAGTTCAGAAAAATAACTAGGATAATATTAAAGATGTCATAAAGGATCCAATTGGAGTTAATTTTGTGATTTTATAGTATCTATATTACTATGTATTGTTATAATACATGTAAACACGGTAAGACATAAACTGTTAAAATAGGGGTTAAATCCATAAGATTAGGTTAATTATGTATCCCAAATTGGTCTAAAAATAATTGGTTGACAAGATTTAGACTGATACAAATAAAATTTTTTAAATACCTCACTATGGAGGTATTTGAAATCGAAAATAAATATATACTAAATTAATAGTTTATGACATTCAAAACGTGTCCATCCCCTCTATTATAAAAAGGGAACTTATGATTCTACTTTATTAACACATATAATTATCTTTATTCTAGGCCAAACCAACCCAATACTCATAAAAAAATCCTTCACATAATCCTAGAGGCCACACATTGGGCACAAAGCAATAATATGAATTCCTTGTGTGAAAATCAAAAGCAGATGTGCAATGAATTTTTAATTGTTTTACCAATTCCATTTAATTTTATTTCTTCATCAACTTACTCCTATTATGATCTTTCCATAATAAGGTAATAAATCCTACATCATATACATGAGGATATATTTTTTAGGATTTTGGTACATTCATGTTCCTCATTTTATACATCATACAAATAACAATATCACCATGCATGCTTACGTACAACTTATCATTTCCACGTCATGGTGTAATTTTTTATTCACAACTACATAATTTAGATGTGTATAATGATGAGTATAATTGATATAAATCATTAATGTTACACGATAATGATTATTTATGTCAAATATAACATATTGTTTCATCCCATTTTACCATTAATTGTATGATACTATCACTCATGCGTACGAAAGACATATAATCTCCATGATGTATTGAAATTCATTCACTATGTTAACCATTAAAGAGTGATTATAAAATTTATAAAATGAGTAAAAATAATTATGAACATAATATAATTCTATATATAAATAAGTTAAATCATATAGATAATAAACATGACTTACACAATAAAACATGCAAAGGAAAAAAATCAGGTTACACCTAAAGTAATGAGCATACTAAAATATTATTAAAAAACATTATAAGAGGATCATATATGATATAATAAATATGTATATGGTTTTAGAATAATTTAATAACATAATTTTTTCATTATTTAGGATTTTCAGGCACAATCTATTAATGGAATGTGTAGGTTAAGGGTTGATTTCACTATCTCGTTATTATGTGGGGTTGTTTATACGTAATTGTCTACAGGGACTGTAACACCATGATATTTTATGAGATATATTCTTTTTAATTTATTTGATTTATTTTATTTACACTACACCATGATTATCATGTACTATACGCAACACCGTATTAGCTTGCAGTATATGCAACACTATTCTTGGCTCGGGTTACACACAATTTAAAGATTGTTTTGTAGAAATTACTCTCCACAATATTAAGTATAGATTTTGTTTAATGTATGAATTAAATAAGTTTTGATTAAGTTATATGCTACACCAAATGGATCTTCCACTACACGCAGTCCTTACTTGGCTGGCATTACACACAATCACGACTTTCCTCGATAGCGTGTGTTGTACGCAATATCCAATTTCACTAAACAATGATATATTGTTATAATATTATTTTGAACTTCCCGTTAAGAATATTAGTAACTATATCATTAATTTTATTACATTATAATTCATATTACGCATTTTATAGAACATAGTATGAGGACAAAATAATTTTTTCATGTAAAATGAGTATTTTTAAAAAAATGCAGTTTTCCCACCTTTTGATGGTGCACCCACATTAAATATATTTTTTGACATGTTTATAACTTTAATTTGACAATATAAAATCTTTATTTGAATTCATGACATGAAAATTATCTTCTGATAAATTTTTGATATATTTCTGTTATGTTTCTTATTTTGATGAATAGTAAAAATATGCTATATTTTAATTAAAAACAACTTTTTTCATCAAGATAATTTATATGGATAAATTATAATATTGAATGGTTTTAAATTATAAATATAATATATTTTTACCATTTAATATAATTCATGTTATTACCATTAATTTTAAATTGAATTCATAGGTAAAAACATTTCAATCATTGACAATGTTTTAACATTTTAAACCCCGTTTTCTTAACAACCAGATTAATATTAAAATAATTACTGAAACTTATATGTTTTTTAATATGAAAAATTTATTCCATATTTGGATTCAGCGGGTCTAAATTATTTTAATAGGTTACATTTATTTTTTTTGACATTATGAATAGTAACAACGGTAATTTTTATTTACTATAGTTAAAGGTAAATCGGGTAATTATGAGTAAAAATAAGATTATAAAATTACTCTAACACCTTAAAAAATTCTATTTTAAGAATAAAATTCAACCCATATTACCTAAGGGCCAGAATAGATTCGTTTCATGGTCTATTGACCATAAAAATGATATAATTATAATTAAAACCAAAGAAAGTGACAACATGCCACTCTATTATATCTTATAATTGTAATAATTTTAATTTAGTGATAAACTTCATAAAACATAGAACATGAATAGTCTAGAAGAGTATAATACAATTATATACATCATTTGGATTTATTTAGAATTTTTAGGGCTTAAATAATTATCATTAATGATGACACAATGGTGATGTTGAAATTATTTTATTGATTGACATATCAAATAAATGGTTTTAAAAAATATTAAAATAAATATTATATGAAAAATTTAATGTGAAAAACAAATTTTCTAGATTAATATGACATATTAGGAATCTATTAAATATTTTTTTCGAATATATAATCTCTATAGTTTTTATCCAAATTCAATTAAATGAATATTGACAAAATTGACACTATTGTTATTTTATAAAAATAACATATTATAAAATTGTATAAAAATGACAAACACATTTAAAAATAATAAATTTAATTTTTAATAGTATAAAATTTCATACAGTATCCAATTATGGACAATTTACAACACATAGGAAATTATTTATAACATTTTAAAATTTAGAATATTACTACAACAAATAAAATTAATTAGATTAAATAAGGACAAATCAATTTGATAAGGTTTAAAATAAATTCCTAACATGTCTAAATTTTAGTGGTTTATGAGATTACAACCATATCTCATCTCATCTTCTAATTGAGTCATTTTTGGAGGTGTTTATGTGGGTTTGGAATTTATTATAAATTAATATTTCTTATGCTTCCAAACGTGCCCCTCTCCTCCCTTATAAAAGGGAACCTCCTCCCTCTCCTCCACACACAATTTTTCCTTCAAGCTCATCCAACCCATGGAAATTTCTCTTCTCAAAATCTCTAGTTATATCATAGAGGTTATGGTCTTCACAAAAGACCAACTCCAGTTCCATAAGAGGATGTTTAAAAGAGGCACATCAAGGAAGAGGTAATCTCTTTTACCGATTCTTTAAAATTTATTTCTTCTTCTACTTACTCTTATTTATTTGTTTCATTATAAAGTAATAAAATAATTATCAATCATATACTAATATTTTATTATAAATATGAAACAACCCAATTTCACATTCTATCCATCCTAAGGAAAACGAAATCACCACGCGTTCCTACGTACGGAATACCGTCTCTACGCCGTGGTGTAATATATTTTCCCACCACCACCTTACATGGATGGGTATATTGGTGTAAATAATAACTATATATGGTTATTATAACATCATAATGATTTATATATATTATATAATCCACTCCAAATCCATTCAATAATTATGGGAACGATATCATCGCTCGTGTGTACGTACGAATTACTGTCTCCACGACGCGATGAGATTTATTCTCAATGTTAACCATTCAAGAATGATTATAAAGTATATATAATAAATAATCATGAATTATATGACCCAATAATGATACTGGATTTATGTACATATATGTTTCATTAACTTAATTCCATTCAATTCAATAAGGAAACGAATACAGCGTTCATGCGTACGTACGGCCTACCGTCTCCATGAACAATGTATTTCATTCCATTTATTTTTTATTCCATATATATTTATATACTGAATATATATGTCATATATAAATCATGTTTTAAATTCTATAATTATTTAAATCATGATATAAGTAATAATATAAAGAACAACAAGTACAAACACGTACGATAAATGAAACGATTTTTACCAAAATGTCGCTTTAACATGGAATTGACAAAAGAACGGGTAATATATAGTCATAAGTGAATCATATATGAAATAATAAATATTATTATGGTTCTGTTATATTTTAAAAATATTTTTAAAACAACTATATAGTAGTTTCAGACATGTACGGAAGAAATTGGTCCTAAGGTATGGGGTAATTTTGCAATTCTCATTATTATCCGAGATTGCTTCTACGTAAGTATTTGTTGGGGTTATGTTTATCATCCATGTCCATGTTTTCATAAAATGTTTTAATTAAATGTTTAATATTCTTCCATGTATTATTAAATTCATTTTGACCTTTTTTTTATTTCTTTTACCACAAGGTATGGAAGGAAACCTTTTTTGTTTACCATACGAGGTACTTTTTGACTTTTCCAGCAAAAGCACAAGAAGAATGTCTGTTTTTATAAAGCATGAATAGTGTAACATACCAAGTAAGTAATGAATAATATATATTTTTATCTATGTCTAATAATTAATTATATAGTGTTTTAGATATTTAAAATGAGAATAAATCCAATCTTATGCATGAAATACACTAATATTTTTAAAAGATTGTTTTACTGCCTTTTGATGGAAAACCATTTTTAAAATAAAACTTTTTGACAGTTTTATAAGATATATTTGTAAAAATAAGCTTATTATTTATGATTGGAACATTGAAATTTACATTGGATAATTTTTTGGTATTTTTCTGACAATGTTCATTTTTTAATGAATAGTGAAAAATACTGCATTTTACATCAAAACTAATTTTTCATCTAATTCAATTATATGGTTATATTATCATTTAAATTTGTTTTAAAGTTAAATTAGAATATATTTTTACCATTTAATCCAATATTGGTCGTTGGAATTAATTTCACTTTGAAATTGGACTTAAACTAGTGTCAATCTTTTGATACTTATTGTTTCATAAAAACACGCTATTTCCTCAGACAACGGGAATTAATTATTAAACTAATTAATGTAACTTATATGTTTTTAATTTTTTAAAATAGACATCAATATTGAATTCGGAATATCAAATATATCTTAGGGTGAAGTTTTGTTATTTTTATGAAAAACATCAATTTATGATGAATAGTGAAACCACTAAGTGGTACTTAAAAAACTAATTTTTCGTTTAAATGAAATTTTACCACCTCTGTGTTTTGAATTTCAAAAAATCCGACATACATGGTTGTCATTTATATGTAAAATGTGGTTCAATGGGATTAAAATATTTTTTTGGTGAATAGTAACTTTTAAGTTTTTTATCGCGATTAGAAGTAATTAGTGTAATTTAAGGTAAGAATAATGTTTAAAAAATATGAAATGACCTAGAAACATGTCCTACACTTATTGGATGTGTCATGGACGACCAAGACAATACATTGGTCAACTTGGAGACCCCATGGAGCCACTTTGGAAGGAAAATGACCTTAATATCTTTTTATTTACTGTTAAAGTAAAAAATGTCACAAACATGAGTTGTTTTAGTAAAAAAAAATTTAAATGGGGTTATACAAGTCATATATTTGACTATCAATATTAATTGGAAAGGTAAATAGATTTCATACATCATGATATATTTTTTATAATTTTTATACATTAAATAAATTAAATTATTTATGACACCATGATGATGCAGCGATGACCTCATTATTTAACGATTTAAATAAAATGAAAAGATAATGTAAAATCTAAGACCTACACATGTCAAAAACCAATTGGATGGGTGTATTTAGAACTATTATCACCTTATCCTAGAAATATATAATTTTGGGTCCTTTTAAATCTGAAAATCATTTTATAATAATGTATCCTTTTATACCTTTCCAAGAGTGCCCCTCCTCTTCTCTTATAAAAGGCCCCCACCTCTACCACCTTACCCACACTTCCAAAGATTTTTGCTCGGACAACCCCTGCCCATTTTGTCTCTCCACATCCCTATCTAACTTCTAGAATCCTTACATTGGGCAGAAGTCCTCCCAAGGAAGCCTTTGAGCTCAAATTGAAAAGAGTTACCCATTTTAAAGGTAGTGTTTTCTCTTGTGTTCTTATGTTTTATTTTTCTTCTTCAACCCTCTAAACACTTTTTATTCCTTTCTTTTGTAACAAAAACAGTATCCACAATATACTAGTATGTTTTTATAAGAATTATTCAAGATACACGTACACACACCTACATCTAATGGTTAAAGAACATACTGTTCTGTGGATGGAAAATTTCTGCCTCACGAAACGATGATTGTTCAACAATCATATAACAACTTAAAAGGTGGACATTAAGATGTCACTATATTTATATATGGTATATAATATGTTTATTTTTTACTTAATCTTCCATATTTTTCATTCATGGCATACCTTTATGGTTACCATTATGGGGAAACGCGATATCTTCATTTTAGGAATTGCGGACTACCGCCTCCTCAAAGTGATTTGATTCGTTAATTCCATATGTTGGATGTATAAAGGACTTAATTAATGATATTATGTATGATATTATACTGGAATTATAATATACCTTTATATCATTATGATTCCATTCCATAAAATACAAAATAGAAATGAAAGTAGCGTTCATGCGTACGTGCGGCTTACCGTCTCCATGAACGGTGCATTTCATTTCTTACCTCTAAACGTTATGTAATATTATAAATTCATGTATATACTGGATATATATGATATATAGGATATATAAATCATGAGTATAACTCTGGATATAATGGATACATGAACAACTTGTAATTATAAAGAGCATATTTTTGACTCAAGTACCAATGATTGTTAAAACGACCGTTATTAACATAAATAATTACATAGTGTTAATGACATGGTAATAAGTGATATAAAAGGAATAATGAACTTCAAAAAGGTTCTTACGCAAGGAGAAATTAACTCAAGTTTATTATTCTGGACGTTAAAGATTGATCAAGTCAAGTCGGACCCGAGGTATGGGACTTCGTCTCAATCTCCTTTCATTGAGGCATATTTTGTTTTATACACAACCTTATTTTTTACAGTGTATAAACACATTTGACTTTTACGTTTATCCAAAAGGAATCTTTTTATATGAATCGTTTTACTAAACGAAAAAGGGATTTTTTTTTTCGTACGTATGCGGTGACAACGAATTCTCCGCCGCCGTGACCATTATTTGAGTTTTGGATTCCTCTACAAGCCATACCATTTTTTAAATGAAAAATAAATACCATGTTTTTATTTTATTTTATTTTGGTATTGAAAATGGTTTTCATAATGTTTTTATTATATCAATGTGTTGTATTGATATCTTGTGATTGAAATGTGGAAATGTTTTGTTTCCTTTATGCATGTTTTATGTGATACGATTATGTTATGGTTCTTGGGCATTGTTATGAAGACGGGTGGTTCCATGATAAACTAAGGGCCAGTGAGCCCGATATAGCTCTCCAATGCATTGGGTAATGCGAAGGAGTTAAACGTTAAGGTTTCTCTGAAGAGATTTAGGGAATATACTATGATGGGTATTCCAAACGTAACCAAGAGGGTTACTCCCTACATAAGAATGTTATGAATGCCTCAAGTTACCTTTACGTCTTATTATTTCTATGATTTATTCATGATTTTATGAGGTATGTTAAAGTGCTTGTGTTTTATGGGTAAAGTATGATTTCATTCTTATGTATATATAAACTCATGTTTCCTTTCCATATTTTTTTTAACCCTTACTGAGCTTTTTATGCTCATCCCATGTTTTTGAAATGTTTTTTAGAGGTCAAGGGAATGGTACATGATGTGATGATAGTGTCAAGGAAGTGTCAAGAAAGAATCCATGTTTTATTTTAAATATGTTTCTGTTGATGGAAAAAATGAGTACTATATTTTATGTAACCACTGTGTTTAAATGTGGAATATAATGCAAGTTTTATGATCTAATTCTCAAAAACTCTAAACCTAAAAACATCCTCAATGTGTAATCTTGTAATAACTCAAGATTAAGTAAGGTTTATGGCTGGGGCCTTATAGTTGGTATCAGAGGTAGGTTTAGATAACTTTAGGAGTTATAATTTTATTAAATGATTATCCAAAAATATTTTTTTTATGGTCAAATTGAAATGATATAGAATTTGAAGATTACCATGTTGCTTTATCTAAGATATGTTTGTTCAGAATGGTTTTCCGCAGTGGAAACAGGGAAGTAGTGCTAGGAAGGCATACAGAAGGAAATAACCATCCGAATCAGCATCTTGAGATGGTTGGAATTGGAACTGAATAGTTTGTTGTAGTAATGGCGCAGTTTAATCAAGCGATAAATGGTGGTGGTATCCATGCACGAGATCAGCCAGATCAACCGCAGAAGAACATGTCAGTGGTGGAACATTTCATGAGGCAACATCCCCAATCATTCAAAGGATCATCTGACCCTGTTCTAGCTGAAGGGTCGAATAAAGCACTGGAGAATATTTTCGATGTCATGGGATGTTCAGAAAATCAAAAGGCTAGTCTTGCTATTTACCGTTTAGAGGGTGAGGCAGATCGGTGGTGGTCTATGGTTAAAAATATCAGGGACGCTGATGAGATTGATGCTCTCGATTGGGATGAATTCAAAGGTATGGTTCTTGAGAAGTATTTTCCTAAGGCTATTTGACATAGGATGGAAAAAAAATTCCTGGAATTGAGGCAAGAGGAATACTCAGTGGCTACCTATGAAGAAACGTTCACTCAATTGGCAAGGTATGCTCCAAATTTTATCCAAGACCTTGATAGTAAAATCAATCATTTTACTCAGGATTAAAGCAAAAATATCGAAGGGAATTAGATTCTCGTGAGTTCAAAAGTTATGAAAAGCTTGTTTGATGTGATGAGAAGGTAGAAATGGAGTTTTACGATGATCAAGTGTTTTATAACAACCAACAGAAGAAGAGACCGAGGTGGAAGGAGAAAGGGAAGAATTCTTCAAAAAGTTCTGATGGTAAGAAACCTATGTTTTCAGTTTGTGATAAATGTGGGAAAAGGCATCCTGGGGAATGTCTTCTGAATTATTGAAAGTGCTACTGATGTGGTAAGATGGGACATAAGGCTCGCGATTGCACTGAAAAATATCAATGTGATGGTATGTCCAAATTTGATTTGAAGTTAGTGAATTGTTTTAAGTGCAATGAGATGGGACACTATGAAAACGAGTTTTCGACAAAGAGCTCGAGTGATGGGATGCAGTTAGACTATAAGAAGAAAGGGGTGGGGAAATCCTTTGCAACTACTTCAACAGATGTCGGGCCATCAAATGAAGTTGTATCAGGTACTTTGTCTTTTCAGATTAAGACAGTGTGTTGTTTGATTCAGGGTCTACACATTCTTTCATCTCTGAAACCTTTTCTAGTAAAATGGGAATACCATCTCAAGAAATGAATCCTAAACTTGTGGTAAAAACACCTAGGGGAAATGCTGAGGCAAAAAGAATTTATAATAATCTTCCGATCCATATCCGTGGAAAGAACCTACTTTAAAACCTTATTGTTTTACCTCTAGTAGAGTTTGATGTTTTCTTGGTTATGGATTAGCTCTCTATTTACCATGATACGATTGACTGTAGATCTAAAGAAGTTTCTTTTCAGAAAGACTTTTAGTTTGTGTAAAATAATAAACCCTTACTTTTAATAACATATGAAGAGGCTGAGAAACTTGTAAAAGATGGAAATTAATGTTACCTTACACACATTGTTGAAAATAAAGGAACTATTAAGATTAATGATGTGCTAGTGTTAAATGAGTATCCTGATGTTTTTCCTGAAGATTTTCCTGGAATAAGACCAGATCAGGAAGTTGAATTTACTATTGACTTAGTTTCTGATGCTAAGCCAATTTCAAAACCCCCTTATCGAATGGCTCGAATTGAACTTTTAGAGTTGAAGGAGCAATTGCAAGATTTATTAGAGAAAGGCTTCATTCGACCTAGCACATCACCATGGGGTGCTCCTGTTTTATTTCTTAAAAATAAAGATGGTTCAATGAGAATTTTCATTGATTATAGAGCCTTGAATAACATCACTATTAAGAACAAGAATCCTTTTCCTCATATCGCTGATTTTTTTGATCAACTCCAGGGAGCTCAGTATTTTTCAAATATTGACATGAGATCGGGGTACCATCAGTTGAAAGTAAAAGAAGCAGACATTCCGAACTCTATGGAGTAAAGTGTGAAATTTATTCCGATCACAAAAGTTTAAAGTATATATTCACTTAAAAATAATTGAACATGAGACAGAAGAGATGGCTATAATTAATCAAGGATTATGATTGTACAATTCATTACCATCCGGGAAAAGAAAATAAAGTGGCTAATGATTTGAGTCGAAAAAGTAATGATTCATTAACAATGTTGCATTTGGAACGTGATCCTTTGGTTAAGGATTTGATGAATTTTGGCATAGATGTTGTTGGTGAATGATGTCCTTCTGTTTTGTTTCAAGTATCAGTGAAATCTTCTCTATCAGATAGAATCAAGTAAGCACAGAATCAAGACAGTGAGTTGTAGAAAAAGGTAGAGATGGTTCAGAAAGGTAAGTTTCCTGAATTCAACGTTGATAATGATTGTGTTTTGAGATTTGGGAAGAGATTGTGTGTGCCTTGTGATTCACAGTTGAAGAGGGAGTTATTATGTGAAGCTCATAGTTCTCCGTTTTCAGTTCATCCTGGCAGTACTAAGATGTACAGAGATCTGTGGGAGTATTACTGGTGGGATGGAATGAAAAGAGATATTGCTGATTTTACTATAAAGTGTTTGACATGTCAACATGTTAAAGTAGAGCAACATTTATCTAAAGGGATGCTTCAGATTATACCAGTTCTAGAGTGGAAATGGTAGAATATATCCATGGACTTTTTGTGGGATTACCAAAGACATCTTGAGGTAATAATGCAATCTGGGTTATTATTGATTGCTTCACCAAATCTACTCATTTAATTGCTATATGAGATATTTTTTCCATAGATCAACTTTCCCGTTTGTATCTTAAAGAGATAGTCAGGTTACATGGAGTTTCTTTCTCCATTATATCTAACCGTGATCCCATGTTTACTTCTATCTTTTGGAAAGGCCTTCAAAAGTCGTTGGGTACTGAATTAAATTTTAGTACAACTTTTCATCCTTAACTAGATGGGTAGTGAGAACGAACGATTCAGACATTGGAAGATATGCTACGTTCTTGTTCGATGGATTATCAGGGAAGTTGGGACCAACATCATTCTTTGGTGAAATTTTCATATAATAACAGTTTTCATTCCAGTATACAGATGGCACCATTTCAGGCGTTATATGGGAAGCAGTGTCGAACTCCAGCTTTCTGGGATGAAGTTGGTGAAAGAAAGATGATGGGACCTGAATTGGTAGAAGAGATGACAGAAAAAGTTCAGCTGATACAGAAACACATGAGAACAGCTCAGAGTAGGCAGAAGAGTTATGCAGACAACATGAGGAAGGATCTCTCTTTTGAGGTAGGTGATCATGTTTTTCTAAAAGTCTCACCATGGAAAAGTGTGATGCGATTTGGTAAGAAAGGAAAGCTGAGTCCAAGATTCATTGGACCATATGATATTCTGGAGAGAGTTGGATCAGTTGCTTACTGAGTGGCTTTACATCCGAGTTTATCTCAGGTACACATTTTTTTTCATGTTTCAATGTTAAGGAAGTACATGCCAGATCCATCTCATGTTTTGAGTCCAGAGGTAGTTTAGATGGAAGAGAAACCATCTTATGAGGAACAACCGGTCTAGAATCTTAACAATAAGGAGAATGTGTTACGGAATAAGGTGATTCATCAGGTAAAGGTTTTGTGAAAAAATCACATGGTTGAAGAGGCAACATGGGAATCTGAAAATGCAATGAGGGCTAAATACCCCCCACTTATTCGATAAGTAAATAGATTGTGGGGACACAATTTTCTAAAGGGTGGAAGGATGTAACATCCCATGTAAGTAATGAATAATAGATATTTTTAACTATGTCTACTAATGAATTAGATAGTGTTTTAGAGTCTTAAAATGAGAATAAATCCAATCTTAAGCATGAAATACACTAATATTTTTAAAAGATTGTTATACTGACTTTTGATGGAAAAAGATTTTTAAATCAAACATTTGACAATTTTATAAGCTATATTTTTCAAAATAAACTTATTATTTTTGATTGGGACATTGAAATTGACATTGGATAATTTTTTGGTATTTTTCTGACAATGTTCATTTTTTAATGAATAGTGAAAAATACTGTATTTTACATCAAAACTGCTTTTTCATCTAATTTAATTATATGGATAAGTTATCTTTTTAATTGGTTTTAAAGTTTAATTAGAATATATTTTTACCATTTAATCCAATAGTGATCTTTGGAATTAATTTCACTTTGAAATTGGACTTAAACTGGTGTCAATCTTTTGATACTTATTGTTTCATAAAAACACGCTATTTGCTCAGACAGCGGGAATTAATTATTAAATTAATTAATGTAACTTATATTTTTTGAATTTTTTAAAATAGATATCATTTTTTAATTTGGAATATCAAATATAGCTTAGGGTGAAGTTTTGGTATTTTTATGAAAAATTTCATTTTTTGATGAATAGTGAAACCACTAAGTGGTACTTAAAAAACTGTTTTTTCATTTAAATGAAATTTTACCACCTCTGTGTTTTGAATTTCAAAAAAATCCGACATACATGGTTGTCATTAATAAGTAAAATGTGGTTCAATGGGATTAAAATAATTTTTGGTGAATAGTAACTTTTAAGTTTTTAATCGCGATTAGAAGTAATTAGTGTAATTTAAAGTAAGAATAATGTTTTAATAATATGAAATGACCTATACACATGTCCTACCCTTATTTTATGTGTCATGGACGACCAATAATATCCATGGGTCAACTTGGGGACCCCATGGAGCCACTTTGGAAGGAAAATGACATTAATATCTTTTTATTTAATGTTAAAGTAAAAATGTCACAAACATGAGTTGTTTTACTAAAACAATTTTTAAATGGGGTCATACAAGTCATATTTTTGACTATAAATATTCATTAGAAATATAAAACTACTTCCTACATCATGATATATTTTTTATAATTTTTAGACATTAAATAAATTAAATTATTTATGACACCATGATGATGCAGTGATGACCTCATTATTTAACGATTTAAATAAAATGAAAAGATAATGTAACATATAAGACATATACATGTCAAAAACCTATTGTATGGGTAGATTTAGAACTATTATGACCTTATCATCGAAATATATAATTTTGGGACCTTTTAAATCTGAAAATCATTTTATAATAAATTATCCTTTTATACCTTTCCAAGAGTGCCTCTCCTCTCCTCTTATAAAAGGCCCCCACCTCTACCACCTTACCCACACTTCCAAAGCCTTTTCCTCGGCCACCCCTTCCCATTTGTTCTCTCAAAATCCCTCTCTAACTCCTATAAGCCTGACTTTGGGCCGAAGTCTTCCCAAGGATGCCTTTGAGCTCAAATCAAAAAGAGTTACCCATTTTAAAGGTAGTGTTTTGTCTTGTGTTCTTATGTTTTATTTTGCTTCTCCAACCCTCTAAACTATTTTTATTCCTTTATTTTGTAACAACAACAGTATCTTAAGTATAGTAGGATTTTGTTATAAGAATTATTCTAGCTACACTTACACACACCTACATCTAATGGTTAAAGAACATACTGTTTCTGTGGATGGCGAATTTATGCCTCACGAAACAATGATTGTTCAACACTCATATAACACCTTCAAAGGTGGACATTAAGATTTCAATATATTTATATATGGTATATAATATGTGTATGTTTTACTTAAGCTTCTGTATTTTTCATTCATGGCATACCTTTATGGTTACCATTATGGGTAAATGTGATATCTTCATTTTAGGAAGTGCGGAATACCACCCCCTCAAAGTGATTTGATTCTTTAATTCCATATGTGGGACGTATAAAGGATTTAATTAATGATATTATGTACTATATTATACTGTAATTATAATATACCTTTATATCATTATGATTCCATTCCATAAAATAAAAAATAGAAATGAAAGTAGCGTTCATGCGTACGTACGGCTTACCGTCTCCATGAACGGTGCATTTCATTTCTTACCTCTAAACGTTATGTAATATTATAAATGCATGTATATACTGGATATATATGATATATAAATCATGAGTAAAACTCTGGATATAATGGATACATGAACAAATTGTAATTATAAAGAGCATATTTTTGACTCAAGTACCAATGATCGTTAAAACGACCGTTATTAACTTAAATAATTACATAGTGTTCATGACATGGTAATAAGTGATATAAAAGGAATAATGAACTTGAAAAAGTTTCTTAAGCAAGTAGAAATTAACTCATGTTTATTATTCAGGACGTTAAAGAACGATCATGTCAAGTCGGACCCGAGGTATGGGACTTCGTCTCAATATCCTTTCATTGAGGCATATTTTGTTTTATACACAACCTTATTTTATACGGTGTATAAACCCCTTTGACTTTTATGTTTATCAAAAAGGAATCTTTTTATATGAAGCATTTTAATAAACGACAAAAGGGAATGTTTTTTTCGTACGTATGCGGCGACAAAAAATTCTCTGACGCCGTGACTATTATTTGAGTTTCCGCTTCCTCTACAAGCCATACATTTTTTTAAATGAAAAATTAATACCATGTATTACTTTTCTTTTATTTTGGTATTTAAAATGGTTTTCATAATGTTTTTATTATATCAACATTTTCTATTGATATCTTGTGATTGAAATGTGGAAACGTTATGTTTCCTTTATGCATGTTTTATGTGATACGATTATGTTATGGTTCTTGGACATTTTTATGAAGACGGGTGGTTCTGTGATAAACTAAGGGCGGGTGATCCCGATATAGCTCTCCAATGCATTGGGTAATGTGAAGGAGTTAAAAATTATGGTTTCTCTGAATAGATTTAGGGAATATACTATGACGTGTATTCCAAACGTAACCAAGAGGGTTACTCCCTACATAATATTGTTATGAATGCCTCAAGTTACCATTATGTCTTATGATTTCTATTATTTACTCATGACTTGATGAGGTATGTTAAAGTGCTTATGTTTTATGGGTAAATTATGATTTCATTCTTATGTATATATGAACTCATGTTTCCTTTCCATATTTTTATAACCCTTACTGAGCTTTTTATGCTCATCCCAGGTTTTTGAAATGTTTTTCACAGGTCAAGGGAAAGGTACATGATGTGATGATAGTGTCAAGGAAGTGTCAAGAAAGAATCCATGTTTTATTTTAAATAAGTTTACATTGAGGGAAAAAATTAGTACTATATTTTATGTAACCACTTTGTTTAAATGTGGAATGTAATTCATGTTTTATGATCTAATTCTCTAAAACTCTAAACCTGAAAAGATCCTCAATGTGTAATCTTGTAATAACTCAAGATTAATTAAGGTTTAAGGATAGGGCCTTATTAATATATTTTATTATTTAATAATGCCTAATTTTCATGAAGCATCCTCTACAATATTTCATGATTATTTTCAACAAAATCCTTTTCTTTTAAAATTAAATGGAATTTTGTGAAAAGAAAATGATTTTGAAAAAAAGGATATTCTCATCAATAATTCATTTCAAGTGTTTTGTCAAAACAATTTTCCATCTAAGATGAAATTATTTTGTATTATTGTGTTTCAAGTATAATGTATCTATTATTTACATGGTTTGATTAATCTTATGTTTAAATGATATCCATTTGTTTTATATAGATCACATTAGGATGGGATGATGTTTATGAAACCCATTTTATTGTTTTGGTTATGATGAATGATTTATGTTAATTTTGTGTCACAAGTAATAATGATTTCATTATGAGATGGGTGGGACCTATATCTCACTCCAATTCATTGGGTAATGATTTATATATTATGAGATAAACATGGCTAAAACAACAAGTAAAATCTGGTTCAGTAATATAGGGCTAGAATGACAAGTAAACTTGGTTTAGTAATGGAATTTGTTCACTATGATGGTCTTAGAAGCAATGCCTTAGCTAATATGGAAATCATATCATGTGATTAATGTTTTTCCACAATTAATTTTTTTATTCGCATGATATTTTCTCATGATTAATGTTTCATTATGATCTATGCCTTATGTACAACCATGTTTTATGTCAATGCTCAAGATTTTGATGTTTAGATTTTATGCTCACGTTTCTACATTCAAATGTTTATGGATTGTTTTATGTTCTCCATGTTTACCTTTACTGAGCATTTGAGAAAACCCTTTTTATGTTTTATTTTCCTCAGGATATAAATAATTTTTTTAGGTAAAACAAAAAGGCGAAAAACATTATATGAGATATTGAAGATCTTTCACCATGATTAAAAGATTTTGTCCCATGTTTCCAAAGACACTAAACTAATATGGTCTTTGGTCTTTTTTTTGTTATGTATTATGTATTCCGCAAAATTAATGTAATATCCATGTATATCAAGCTTTAGGTCATTACAGTTGGTATCAGAGAAAATATTTAGTTAATCATTGGAAACTAGGATGCGAAATCCTTAGTGAGATCCCTAGAGGTATTTCTACGGTATGTCTAGGGATGTCCCTAATGGTAAGTATACATATAGGTTATACTCCTAGAATTATGGTAACGATCTTAGAATTAATCATAATATGTTATATATTGAAGGTACTCCCCCTTTATTATGTTGTTTTCCAAGCATGATTTTTTCCTCTCACACTATTCTTTTTGGGTTTTAGACAATGGATAGAACCTGAAGGAACCATGTTGATCAATGTAATGGAAAATGCAATGATTTTCATCTTGAAAAACCAAATGTGATGGTAGATGGAGTGTAAAATCTTATTTTTATACATACACAAGTTATGCATCATTCTGGACTTCCAAATGAGCAGATAAAGGAACAATATTCTATTGATTCATTTATGAGGCAACACCCACCTTCTTTCAGTGATTCTTTTGATCCACTTGTTGCTGAACAATGGATCAGTAAAATTGAAATTATATTTTCTATACTTCATTTTATAGCGCATAAAAAATTAATTTTGGCTGTTTACTGGTTAGAAGGTGAAGCAGACCAGTGGTGGACACTAATTAAGAATACATGGCCCCAAGATGAAATTGAATCCATAGAATGGGATGAGTTCAAGAACTTTTTTCCACTAAGTACTTCCATCATATTCTTCAAAAAAATATGGAAAAGGAGTTCCTGAAGCTTAATTATAAGGATGATGAATCTATTAGTATATACGAAGAAAATTTTTCAAGGATTTCAAGGTATGCATCTCGATTTATCATCCAACCTGAAAGTAAAGTTGATCTACTCTTAGGTGGCTTAAAATCAAGTCTTAGAAGAGAAATATCTATAAGAGACTTTCGTACCTAAGAAGAAACTGTGCGTTGTGCTATCAAGGTAGATCTGGAATTTGGTGTTACATATCCATCTCAGGGTTTTTGACAAGAAATAAAAGATAGAGTTCAAGAAAAAATCACAAAACAATGGTGAAAAGAAGGAGTATGTTTCTTTCTGATCAAAGTGTGGAAAGAACCATGGTGGAGATTGTCTTAAAGGGACTAGAAAATGTTTTAAGTGTGGAAAAGACAGTCATCGAGTAGTTGAATGTTGAAGTAATGGAAAAAGGGTTTCTAATGATGGGAATAGAGAAAAGACTATAGAGAACTCTCCACCCACACTTAAATTCATCAAGTGCAAGGAAATGGATAATTATTCTATTCAATTCCCTAATATAAGGGTAAATGATGATTGACATGACCAACCACTTAAGGAAAAGGACAAAGGGAACTCACATGCGATCACTATTTGTGATGTTGAGTATGACAATGATGTTGTGGAATGATTAAGTTTATATGTAATGGGATTTCAAAATAGTATCATGGAATCTCATTTATAGTATTATGAAATATTAGAATATCTATGTGTTGGTTAATTTTATTTTTCAATAATTACATGGTACCAGTAACCATGAAGAGTGTTGGAAATATTTTTGGCAAGAATATGATTTGCACATAATGAGGGTATAAAGAGATAATGAAATATTTGATAGTATTCATGAGCTCATGAATTATATAAGGAAAAAGTGATATCATGGTTTGAGTATATCGAAATTTTGGGATTTTGATATGTGGAAAGAGTTATCTTTTGATAGCATTTATGTTTTCACTAAGGTTCTATGGTAATTCATGTTTCATGAGAATAAATGATTAAGGAATTCACATATCTGGAATTCTATCAACAAGATATATCTTATGATATATGGGGGATAAATGATGGTATTCACGTGCTTGTTATGTGACCATTTGAGTAATTGTTTTCTTTATACTGTGAGATTAGACAGATGTATTTTGGATAAGCCTAAATATTGGAATGGATTATGTAAGACATTAGATAGTATTGATTATGGCTATAATTTTTTATATTTTTTCTGAAATTTTATAATAGTATAGTTTTAGAAAAAGGACAACCCATAGGATAGGAGATAACCCATCATGTAGAACAAGGTTGTGGGAATCAAACCCACAACCGAAGTGTGACAGACCTTTATCACCTACCACTGGCCAACAAGAAGTCCCTGGTTAGTAGGATCTAGTTTTATTTTATTAAGAGGTATGATAGATGATGTATAATTCCATTTTTGGAACCATATATGATTAATCACACCATAATATGGACTTATGTATATAAATTTTGTTAACCTTTTGTTTGAGACAGATGGAATGACCTATCATTCTATCTCATGATCTACTAACACATCATGGAAGTCAAATTCAACTTCATTTCTTTACGAGATGAAGTGGATATTATTCAAGGCACAAACAACAGTGATATTGTACCAAAATCAAGTATGTATTTCTTTTCAATTAAAACATTATTCAACATTAGGGAAATGATCTTGAAAACCAAAAACGTTGTCCTAGTACCCACATATCTGATGAATCATATGTACCATAGATCATCAAAAATTTATGGCTTTGTGATTGTTGGCTTTTTAATAGAAATGTTCTCTACCACTCTTCATCCAAACTTGATAGTTATATTTCTATCCCTTATCCATATTTTCACCTATTTTATCCTATGTGGAAACCCAATGATGAGTTATTTTGGGTAATCGTTATGTTTCATACTTCACTTTTTAAAATTAAGTTTTAGTATTCATTTTTACAATATGGGAAACTCTCAAGTAGTAAAAGATTTATAACCCTGGAAAATTTCGAGGGAGAAATTCATTTTATGGGGGGTAGAATGTAACACCATGAGATTTTATAAGATATATTCCTTTTAATTTCTTCGATGTCTTTTATTGTACACTACTCCAAGATTAGGTTGTACTATATGTAACAATGTATTAGCTGGTAGTATATGAAACACTATTCTTGGCTCGTGTTACACATAATTTCACGATTGTTTTCTAGAAATTATTCTACACAACATTAAGTATAGATTTTGTTTAATGTATGAATGAAATAAGTTTTGATTACGTTATACACAACACCAATGGGAGCTACCACTATAGGATTCCCTAACTTGGCTTGCATTACAAGCAATTGCGACTTTCCTCGATAGCGTATGTTGTATACAATACCGAGTTTCATTAAACAATGATATATTGTTATAATATATTTATTAACTAGCCGTTATGAATAGTAGAAATTAAATTTTGAATTTTATGACATTATAATTCATCTTACACATTTTATAGAACATGGTATGAGAACAAAATAATTTATTTGGGTAAAATGAGTATTTTTAAAAAAATGCAGTTTTGCCACCTTTTGATGGTGCAACCACTTTAAATATAGTTGTTGACATTTTTATAAGTTTAATTTGACAATATATAATTCTTATTTGGAATCAGGATATAAACAAAATTTGGATAAATTTTTGATATTTTTCTGATATGTTTCTTATTTTGATGAATAGTAAAAATACGCTATATTATAATTAAAAACAACTTTTTTCATCGAGATAATTTATATGGTTAAATAATAATATTGAATGGTTTTAAAGTATAAATAGAATATATTTTTACCATTTAATATAATTAATTTCATTACCATTAATTTTATATTGAATTCATCGGTAAAAACATTTCAATCTTTGACAATGTTTTAACTTTTAAAAACCTGTTTTCTTAACAACGGAATTAATTTTAAATTAATTACTGAAACTTTTATGTTTTGAAATATGAAAAATGGATTCCATATTTGGATTCAGTGGGTCCAAATTATGTTAATAGGTTACTTCTATTTTTTTGACATTATGAATAGTAACTACGGTAATTTTTATTTACTATAGTTAAAGGTAAATCGTGTAATTAAGGGTATAAATAAGATTATAAAATTACACTAACACATTCCGAAATACTATTTGATGAATAAAAGTTGACACATATCACCTAAGGGTCAGAATAGATTCGTTTTATGCACTATTGACCATAAAAATGATATAATTATAATTAAAACCAAAGAAAGTGACAACATGTCACTCTCTTGTATCTTATAAGTGTAATAATTTTAATTTAGTGATAAACATCATAAAACATAAAACATTAATATTATCTAGAAAGATAATACAATTATCTATATCATGTGAATTTATTTCGAATTTTTAAAAATTATATAAGTATCAATAATGATGACACAATGGTGATGTTGAAATTATTTTATTGATTGAAATATCAAATAAATGGTTATAAAAAATAATAAAATAAATTTTGGTTCGAATATATCCTCTGTGTAGATTTTATTTAAATTCAAATAAATGAATAGTGTCAAAATTGACAATATTGTTATTTTATAAAAATAACATTTTATAAAATTTTTTAAAAATCATAACAATATTTAAAAATTAAAAATTTAAATTTATATGGTCTAAAATTTCATAATTTATCCAATTATGGAAAATTCACAACACATAAGTAATTATTTATAACAATTAAAAATTTAGAATATTATTACCACAAATAAAAATAAATAGATTAAATAAGGATAAATCAAAATGATAAGGTTTAAAATAAATTCACAACAAGTCTACATTTCATTGGTTGATGAGATTACAACCCTATCTCATATCATATTCTAATTTAGTCATTTTTGGAGGTTTTTATGTGGGGTTGAAATTTATTATAAATTAATATTTCTTATGTTTTTAAAAGGTACCCCTCTCCCCCCTTCTAAAAGGGCACCTCCTCCCTCTCCTCCACACACAATTTTGAGCCTTCATGCTCAGCCAAAACCTGAGAATTTCTCTTCTGAACATCTCTAGTTATATAATAAAGGTTTTTGATTTCGGAAAATACCAACTCAAGTTCCCTAAGAGGATGTTTAAAAGAGGCACGTCGAGGAAGAGGTAATATCTTCTACCGATTTTTTCAAATTTATTTATTCTTATACATACTATTATTTATTTGTTTTACTATAATGTAATAGAATAAATATCACTCATATACTGCTATGTTATTATGAATATAAAAAACCCTATTTCACCTTTTACATATCCTACTGAAAACAAAATCACCGTGCGTGCGTACGTACGGAATACTGTCTCTACGCCGTGGAGTAATCTATTTTTCCACCACCACCTTACATGGATGGGTATAATGGTGTAAAAAATAACTATATATGGTTATTATAACATTATATTGATTTTGAGATATTATATCCCCCACTCCGATTCCATTCAATAATTATGGGAACGATATCATCGCTCGTGCATACGTACGGATTACCGTCTCCACGATGCGATGAGATTCATTCTCCATGATAACAATTCAAGAATGATTCTAAAGTATATATAATAATTAATCATGAAAGATATGAAATAATAATGATAATGGATTTATGTATATATGTTTTTCATTTACTTACTTCCATTCAATTCAATAAGGAAATTAATACTGCGTTCATGCGTACGTACGACCTTCTGTTTCAATGAACGGTGTATTTCATTCCATTTAATGATCTACCATATAAATTTATATACTGAATATATATGTTACATATAAATCATTTTTTACATTCTGGAATTAATTAAATAAGGATATAAGTAATAATATCAAGAACAACAAGTCCAAACTTGTACGATAAATGGAATGATTTTACCCAAAATGCTGCTTTAACATGGAATTGACAAAAGAAAGGGTAATATAAATTCATAAGTGAATCATATATGTTATAATAAATATTATTATGATTTTTTTATAAGTTAATAAAACGTTTAAAACCACTATACAGGAGTTTCGGACATGTACGAAAGAAATTGGACCTAAGGTATGAGATAATTTTGAAAATCTCATTTTTATCCGAGATTGATTATACATAAGTATTTACTAGGGTTATGTTTAACATCCACGACCATGTTTTCTCAAAATATTTTCATAAAATGTTTACTATTCTTCCATGTATTTTTAAATTCCTTTCTACCTTTTTTTACTTTTACAACAACGTATGGAATAAATCTTTATTTTATTTACCATACGAGGTACATTTAGACTTTTCCGGAAAAAGTACATGAAGATTGTCTTTTTTTAACTTATATGGCATGAACGGATTTTTACAGTTTCATAAAGCCTAATTTTTATGAAGATTACTCTACAATATTTCATGATTATTTTCAAAAAAATCCTTTTCATTTAAAATTAAATGGAATTTTGTGAAAAGAAAATGATTTTGAAGAAAAAAGGATATTTTCCTCAAGAATTCATTTCATGTGTTTTGTCAAAACTATTTTCCATATAAGATGAAATTATTTAGTATTATTATGTTTCAAGTATAATGTATCTATTATTTGCATGGTTTGATTATTCTTTTGACTAAATGATATCCATTTGTTTTATATGGATTACATTAAGATGGGATGATGTTTATGAAACCCATTTTATTATTTGGGTTATGATGAATGATTTATGATTATTTTGTGGAACAAGTAAGAAGGATTTCAATATAAAATGGGTGGGACCTATATCTCCTTCTAATTCATTAGGTAATGATTTATATCTCATGAGATAGACTTGGTTGGAATAGTAAGTCAAATCTTGTTCAGTAATACAGGGCTAGAACGACAAGTAAACCCAGTTCAGTAATGGACATTGTCCACTATAATGGTTTTGGTAGAAATTCCTTCTCTACTATGGAAATCATATCATGGGCTTAATGGTTCTCCACAATTACATGTTTTATTCTCATGACATTTTATCATGATTAATATTCCTTTATTATCTATGCCTTATTTACTGCCAAGTTTTATGTCATTGATCAAGATTTTGATTTTACATTTTATGCACATGTTTTTACATTCAAATGTTTATGGATTGTTTTATGTTCTCCATGTTTACCCTTACTGAGCATTCGACCTCACCATTTTTATGTTTTCTTTTCCACAGGATAAAAATAATATTTTCAGGTAAAATAAAAAGGGTAAGAACATTATGTGAGATGTTGAAGATCGTTCACAGTGATTAGAAGATTTCGTTCCGAGTTTCCAAAGACACTAAACTAATACGGTCTTTGGGCGTTTTTTCTGTATTAAGTATTTCGAAAAAGTAATGTAATATCCATGTACGACAAGCTTTGGGTCTCTATAGGGACATCTTTATCATCCATTTCCATGTTTCATAAAATTCAATTCAAAATATTATCATAATTTTTTTTAAATTCATCTAACCAATTTTTGACATTTTATAAAACATTTTTCAATGAATCTTTCCTTCATATTCCAAATGAGGAACATTATGTCCCATTTCGACAAATTATGGAAGACATATTTCTTTTAAAATATACATCTCAAGTAGATATTTTCTGCCATTATGAAACCTTATCATTTTAACGCTTCCCTTAAAATCATAAAAGGTTATTTCATAAGAAATTTTTTCTTATAAACATTTTCATAATTAAAATAATTCCAAGTAAAAAAGGTTGTTTCTCTCAGAGAGTATTAATGAATATATTAGATTATTTTCATCTATGTTAGCATCCTTTGTTGGATTATATTCTTGATTAAGGTTTATTTATTATGAAACAATATTAAATATTTTATTTTAGGTTATATGATATTATTTACTGTGGATGTGTTATATTTACACCATTCATAGTTTCTGGATAATGTATTAATATTTTTTATGCTTGTTTTCCCATGATGGTTTATGTTATATTCCACCATTTTCATATGAGTAATTCAATAGAAATATTAAGTTATGATAATGGACTGTTATATCCCCTCAATGCATTGGTAGGTCTCATGAGACAAACTAGTGTTTTAGCACAATGCGTTGATAATATGGTTTTTTATGGTCTTGGCATGGGTCGCTGATGGTATGGTTATGATGTAAAAAATTTCTCATTTCCACCTTATGATATTAGTTATTGATATTTAATTTGATTATTCAACTAGTAGAATATATAAGTGAATGAATAAATTGAACTATATGATTTGTTTTTTTTCTATATTATGATGATGATTAAGTTTAAAAAGAATCTATTTATGTTTTATACCATTCCTTAAGAGTCTGTGATTATTTATGACAAAATCATCTAAATTTTCAATCTTTACAAAGCATATGAGATCACCAATATTTTATTTTTGATTTACCATGAATGTGAATAATAATATTATGACTGGAATGTAAGGAAAATATAAAGGATATGAGTGTTTTCAAAGCAGATACTTTGTTATTTTCATTTGAAGATATATTGTAAAACTTATTTTTATATCCAGTTTTTTCCAAATCTACTAAACTAATCCGTCTTTTAGGATTTTAATTCTTGTCATCATGGAAATTTAATACAAAAATTTACTGACTTTGGTTAACTGGGGTCGGGGCGCAACAGTTGGTATCATAGGCAGTTTAGTTCAAACTTTTGATACTTGATCTATTTGAACCATGATTAGGGGTCATTACCAGAAGATAGACTTTGAGGTTACGTGTTGTATTGGTATAGAGTATGAGGTTTCCAACTTTGATACCATTTGTTGGATCTAAATAATGATGTAGATGCTCAATATACAAGAGGGGCGTGAATTGTAAACTTTAAAAATTTCCTTAAACAATGAATGATATATGATTTTCAAAGTTAAACCAAGAAAATTCACAACACCTATAACACCAATGTATTAGGAAAATGTATGAAGTTACAAACTCTTAGTTCTATGCTCATGCTTATATCTGGAAAGTGATTACAAAAAACAGGTTCTGGTAATATGGATCTAGAAATTGAAACTTAACCAAAGTTTACAATATGAGATTCTACATTAAAGAGTATAGAATCTAAATTAATCAGAGTACAAGTGTAAGGAAATATGAGAAGATTATAATTTCTTTAATATACGGAATGCAGCGGAAAAACTTGTAACAAAAACAAATAACAAGCTATAAATCTTTCAACACAAGGAGAAGGGTATCCAACAACCTTGGATAAAGGTCCCTTGATTTATACATTCAAAAAAGTTTATCTTACCCACACCAGGGAAAGCCCTCGATACGAAGATCAGAGTCTCTGTCTTTGTATCCTTGCAATCCATAAAATTCAAGGTAGTTGGAAGCCTTGTCTTCTTCTGCAAGGATGCCCTCGAACTTCAAGGATGTCAGAACCTCTGCCTTCCTTTCCCTAGAAGCCCTCGATTGTAATCACCAACAATTGGAGTTGCACGAATCAATTCTGCACAAGGCAATGTTTGAATAATCTGTTCAAACTATCTGCACGAAGCGTTGAGAGTTAATAAGAGGCTCTCTTTCTAGAAATCACTTCAACAGCATATAAGAATAGATGTCAACGTTGTATTGTGTATTTTGCTCGTTCAAATGAGCTCATATTTATAGGTGAAATTCCAATGGTCAACTCCCTCCTCCAAATGTCATATTTTCCTTAAATTTCAGAGGGACCTGTACACGTGTCACTAGACCAACGGTTAGTTAGAAATAGATTGGATGACATAGTTTTATAAAAAACATGTGTAACTGAATGCACAATATCGTTTTGTAATGAAACAAGTGTATGAATAAGTAAAACTGAATTTGGAATGAAATATAATAAAAGTTCAGTGTCTAACCAAAATGGAATTCGGAGTCTATAATAAAAAGATATTTTGATTCTGTTTTATAAGAATTCGGAACCTGAATTCTGTTGAAATCCAAAGTCTGAATTTCTAAAGAAATTCGGATTCCGGTTTCACTAGAGTTCAGAATCTGAAATTACAGAGTTTGGAGTTGAACTAGTAAAATTTCGGAGTCAAACACATAAATATTTGGAGTCGAACTAGTAAACGTTCGGAGTCTAACTCATAAAAGTTCGGAGTCTAACTCATAAAAGTTCAGAGTCAAACTAATAAAAGTTCAGATTCAAACTTTGTTATAGTTCGTATCCAGAATTTGAAATGGAACTTTTTTAGAGTTCGTATCTAGAATTCAGAGTAGAACTTTATTAGAGTTCATATCAAGAATTTAGAGTGGAACTTTATTAGAGTTTGTATCTAGAATTCAGATCCTAAAATAGAATGTTTCATATCTAAGCATTATAATATTCCGAGGGTTTTTTATATGAATCTGACTTTTATACTTAAGAAAAATATTGATATGTATAAGGAAATATAGGTTAGGGTAAATATCATTAAAGAAGGAAATTTTCATTATTGAAGTAAAATGTTGATTTTCTTAAGTCTAAGGTGTTTATGATTTTCAAAACAAGAAGGAATGGAAAAGTCATAAGGAAAACCTTATTGACTCAACAATATCCCTATTTTTGGAAAGCACATACATCCTTATGAAAAAGAATATAAGGACTTTGAAAAAAATTCATTAGACTTTGAAATTAAAACTTTTCTCCCTTTGTTCATGGATAACGAGGAATACAACTAACTCCCCCTTAGGCATTGAAACTCTAAGGATTGTATTCTGAATTTCTGGAGTGGAGTTTTCATTATCAGGGGAATGAAAAAAGTCGTAAGGAGGAACTCCCCCATACTTTAAGGATATCTTAACTTAGAAATTTTTCTTCTCCATTTTAAATTTTTCCTTCTCCCCTTTTATGTAGTTTCTTTTCCTTCTCCCCCTTTGTGATATTCAAAAATAATTTAAGGGAATGGAAAAGACATATAGAGCTTGGAACATTAGTATATAACAATACAAGATATAACCAACCAAAATTTCATTAGAGTTGAAAAAAATTTTTACAAGGAAAGACAATTACAAAAAAAGATTGGATTTGTCTATTTTTCCTCCTTTTACTTCGGAATAAGCTTATTTAATAAGATTTTCATCTTCTTCAAGTCTTTTTGATCCTCCTCAGCTTGCTTCTCCAAATGTGTGATTCTTTCTTGATGGGATTTCAACACCTCTTCTTGAGCATTTATGTCCTCTTCTTGCATCTTTACTAACTCATCTTGCTTTACAAGTTTTACTTGGAGCTCAATCCGGAGATCTCTATCCCTTTTAAAATTTTGAGCAAGTGAGGTAACCTTATCATTCTTGTCCGTCACTTGTTGAATCCAAGAACTTTTCTAAATTATTAGCTCATCCTGAAGATTCTTAATCTTGGAATCCTCAGTGTTAAAGGCATCTTTAACATCATTCTAAAAATGATCAATATCTTCCATGTCTTCTTCATCTTTCTTAGAACACAAAGTACTTTTTCCTCATGATTTCATGTGTACATTAAAGATGATAAGGAAATTTATATGGTCAGATTCAATTTTAACACACTTATCCATCACCATAGATAAGGATTCTGACTTCCGATTCAAGCTATGTTGTAGCATCTGGCATCTTGAGTTTATAGTGGGGAAAATCGGAATGTTGTCCACCAACATTTTCAAAGACTCAACAAGAAAATCATGACAGTGTGTTGATGACTCTGAATCCGACAATTTTCTTATGGATTGTTCTTCTTCAATTTGTACCAAATTTCTTTTAGAAGAACCACAAACTTCTCACTTCCTAATAATATCTTTTGTTGGTGTATCCGTGATCACTTGATTTCCTTTATCAATTTCGGAATGGGTTGATCATCTTGAGATTCTTCTTCACTTTCTGATAGTTGAACAATTTGGTCTTCATCTATTTTCTCTTTTTTCTATTCCTTCTTCATGATAATTCTTCTCATAACATACTTCCTCATCAGATAACTCATTTTATTCTCCCTCAACTTCATCTCTCTTACCTTCTTTCTCAACTCCCATTCCCAGAGTGACTAATTTTGCATATTCATCATTTTACTGATAATCTTATACTTGTATGATTAGGTCATCAAGATCATCACATCATTCTTATTCTTCTTCTTCTTCCTCTACTCTCTCAACAACTTCTTATTCTATTAATTCAACAACTTCTTTCCCTTTTGATGTTTTCGAAGTGGATTATTTCTTCCCAGAGGTCTCTGGTAATGGTTCAGTACGGAATGTTTCCGGAATGGAAATCTTCTCGGAATCTATTTCAGTTGCTTTCAAAATTTATTGAACAATATTTTCCTCTAACAACTTCTTCTTCATATTTTTCTCTTTTTCTTGCTTTTCTAACTCTTAATAAGCTCTCTCTTTTAATGCCTTATCCTCAACAGGGTCAAATATGAACTGTGGATCCCCTTCTTTCCTCTTCCCCTTATCATCTCTCGATTTAGCAGCTACCTCAACTTGATAGGCATTCTGTTTTTGGCTTGGGTGGTGCAGATTGAGCTTCTTTAGCTTTGGAGGTTTTTTCTTCGGCAACCACTTCCTCAAGCTTCCTCTTTTTAGTAACTTTCTTCACTGGTTCAGATTTCTCCACATTTTCTGCAATGATATAAGCCTATTCCTCTGGTAAACTATAAAATTCTCTTGTTTCCTTAGAAAAATTCATATTCATTCTTTTCAGTGTATCATCACTGAAAAGCATAAGCTTGCAATTCCGATCTTTATACTTACATGAATCCTTGAAAGAATCTAAACACCAAACTATCATCCTTGATGTTAAGTTAGTGTACATGATGATTTGAGATCTCAAGTTTCCTTCCTCGATATTCTTTATTGTCACAAGGACATGCCTCATAAGATTTATTTTTCTTAGATTCACCATGATCTCTTAGAAATATTTGTTACTTTTCTTCAGGGAATCTTTATAACCCATTCTCGGAACCAAGAATCCCTGTACCCAAATCTGAAGAATTCGATTATTTGGAGATAGGTGAGAAATCTTTGTTGTATTAATATCAGCAAGTCCAAGACATTGTAAGGCCTTAACCTTAACAAAACTACCTTGAGCATCTTGGAGTTTGTGTGAAAAGAATTCAGCTTCTCCTTCATATGCTAGCCCCACCAAGCTTGCCACCTTGGTGTTTGTAAGTTTGTAAGTCTTGCCATAAGACTTGAAAGAATACATTTCTCTTCCATATTCCTCATAAAAACATGATTATTCATTAAATTCTACAAGTAACTACGGATCGACAGGATCTCGATCACTTGCCTTGACAATAAAAACATCTTCCCAAATATTCACCTTGATATTCTTGGAGATGATAGAATCATACATATAAAAGTTCATATGGACTAGTCTTTCTCTGTACACTTTCAATTCTAAAATTGGCTTTGAGGTAGACATATCTTGGGAAGTAGCTTCAATAGTCATTCAGAATGGAGAGTTTTGGAAGATTCAGAATGGGCTAAAAAAAGATCGGAACGACCTTAATAAGAGAGACAGGGCTTCGAGACGCGAGAGCCTTGAAAAAATGATGTGGTATAAACCTCAGGGTTCCCCATTATATAGGCGATAGAGTTGACCTTTGAAAATTCAAAAACCATCTAACAGTTGATAAATTTCTCTGATCTGATCTGATGGTTGAAATGAAATATGAAAGGAAATCTTGAATCCGATCTTTTGAGGTTTTTAAGAAAAACAATCGAATTTAAGAAAACAAGAATCCGAGAAATTTTAAAACTCATAGGAAAATACCAGCAAGAGAAATATGACTACAAAAACATAAGTAAGGAAATCATACCTTTTAGATTGGCCAGGATATTTATTCATAATAGGTGATATTCTTCTTGAAGATAAATTTGGCTATGAAATACTAACTACGAGAAACATAAAGTTGAAAAGAATTTGAGTACCAAAATTCCGGTACAAAAAGTATGAGTACGAAAATTACAGTACAAAAAATATGTGTACGATAAATTTCTGTTCCAAAATCTTCATTGCGAAAATTCCAGTACGAAAATTTCATTATGAATGTTTCAGTATGAAAATTTCATTAGGAAAGTTTCAGTATGAAAATTTCATTACGAAAGTTTTAGTATGAAAATTTCATTATGAAAGTTTTAGTATGAAAATTTCATTTCGAAAGATTATGTATGAAAATTTCATTATGAATGTTTTAGTACAAAATTTCATTAAGAATGTTTCAGTATGAAAATTTCATTACGAAAGTTTTATTATGAAAATTTCATTATGAAATTTCAATTCTGAAAATTTTGAAAGGCTCATAACAAAAATTTTGAAGAAACTCATTACGATTTTTTTTCATGAACTCACAATTAATTGTACTCCCCCTATGAAAAGGAGTTTTTTACTATAAGGAAATTGTTTTAACAAAATGTTAATGAATGTGTATTACCTTACAGTTATCATTCATATCATCTTTTTAATGTATTCAAATCTATCAGAGGGTAAATATTCTGTGAAAATATCCGCAAGTTGATCTTGCGTTCCGATAAACTGAAGAATGATATCTCCTTTAAGTGTGTGATCCCTAAAAAAGTGATGCCAAATATCTATGTTCATTACACGAGAGTGATGTGCAGGGTTTTTACTAAGACCAATGGCACTTATGTTATCACACAAAATTTGAGTCTTAGTAAAACTCAAGCCATAATCAGTAAGTGTGTGTTGCGTCCACAACACATGAGCACAAAAACGTCCAGTTGCTACATATTCAACTTAATCAGTGGAGAGTGATATAGAGTGTTGCTTATTACATGAACAAGAAACTAATGAATCTTTTAAGAAATGACATGTTCCCAATGTAGTTTTTCTATCCATTCTAAATGCACCAAATTCAGTATCCAAAAATCTTTTTAGTATAAAATCATTTCCAGAAGTACAAATTAATCCTAGATCTATGGTTCCCTTTAAGTAGAAAAATATTATTTTCACTACCTTTAAATGAGATTACTTAGGATTGGATTGATATCTTGCACATAAAAACACTGAAAACATCAAGTCTGGTCAACTAGCTATCATGTAAATTAGACTTCCTATCATACCTCTAAAAGATGTTTGATCTACTGGTTTCCCTGCTTCATCAAGATCAAGTGTGTTTGAGGTACCAATAGGATTACATATACTCTTAGTGTTGTTATATCCATACTTTATAAGAATATATTTAACATAGCTATATTGGGATATGTAGATTCTTTCTGGTTTTTGAGAAATTTGAAAACCAAGGAAAAATGTTAACTCACCCATCAAACTCATTTCAAACTCTTATTTCATTAGATCAAAAATGGAATCCATTAAATATTTTTGAGTTGAACCAAATATAATGTCATCAACATAAATTTGAACAATAAAAACATTTTTCTTATCTTTCTTTATAAAAAGGGTTGGATCTGCATTTCCATTAACATATTTACTTTGAAGCAAAAATCATGTAAGTCTATCATACCAAGCTCGTGGGGCTTGTTTAAGGCCATACAATGATTTGGTAAGTCTAAATAAATGATCAGGATGTTTGGAATGTTCAAATCCAGGAGGTTGTTCAACAAAAAAATCCTCTTGAACATAACCTTTTAGAAAATCACATTTCACATCCATTTGAAAATGTTTAAAAATGAAGAATGCTGCAAAGGAGAGTAAGATACGAATAGATTCAAGTCTAGCTACTGGAGTATCGATTTCTACATAGTCTATTCCCTTTTGCTAATTATAGACTTTAGCAACTAATTTGGCTTTATTTATATGTATGACTCCATTTTCATCACACTTATTCCTTAAGACCCACTTTACTCCAATAATTGAAGTATCTTTAGGTCTTTCAACCAAGGTCCATAATTTATTCCTTTAAAATTCATTTAGTTCATCTTGCATGAATTTAATCCAATCATCATCACCTAAGGCTTCATCAGTTATTTTTTGTTCCAATTGGGAAAAAAATTATTGATGGACTACTTCATTTCATAAGTAACTTCTAGTCCTTACAGGTTGATTGATATCACCAACGATACTATCACTGGGTTGATTCTTTAGAAACACCTGACTTGGGTTTTGTAAAACTTGTTCATCAACATACGGTAGAAAATCATCTGGGGTAAATGTTTCAGAAGTATCTTCTTAAAAATTCTCCTTCTTAGAAGGATCTTCTAACAAAGGTTGATAATCAGTTTTTGAAAGCACATCTGAGGATGTATGATGGGATGGTTTAAAATAAAAATGATCAGTTTCATCAAGTTTTACATGGACTGTTTCCTCAACAGTACATGTGTTTTTGTTAAAAACTATATAGGCCTTAGAAGTTGTGGAGTAGCCTAAGAAAATTCCTTCATTTGATTTTGGTGTGAATTTGTGTAGATTATATTTAGTATTCAGGATGAATACCTTGCAACCAAAAACCTTGATGTAGGAAAGTCATGGTTTTCTACCATTCCATAACTCATAAGGATCTTTATTAAGAAAAGGTCTAATCAAAACTTTATTTATATTATAACAAGCAGTACATATAGCTTCTTCCCATAAATATCTTGCTATAGAATATTCACTCAACATGGTTCTCTTTATCTCTCGAAAAATTATATTTATTCTTTCAACTACACCATTTTGTTGAGGAGTTCCAGGTGCTGAAATGTTGTGAGTAACACCTTTTACTATAAATTGTTTCGAAATCATAATTTTGAAATTCTCCTCCATGATCACTATGAATAGTTTTCAGTGGAAGGTTTTTCTCATTTTTAACATGGGCTCTAAAAATTCTGAAATATGAAAAATTTTCAGATTTATTTTCTAGATAATAGACCAATTTAAATCTAGTGTAATAATCAACTAGAAAAAATAAATAGTATTTGCCTCCAATGCTTCCAGTTTGTGTTGGACCAAAAAGATCCATGTGCACAAACTGTAATGCATCATTTGTTGAGACTTCACTGATTGATTTAAAACTAGATTTATGTTCCTTCCCATATTGACAAGGATCACAAACTTTAGAAGAATAAAATATAAGATCTGGTAGATCCTTAACTAGTTTCTTCTTAGAGTGTTTACATAAGTTCATAAGGTTACAGTGAACTAGTATTCTATGCCACAACCAAGAATGATCTTCCATTGCACTATGGAAAGGAATGTCTTGGATCCTAAGGTATTCTATGTTCAAAGTGTAAACATTCTCTTACAAATGGGTAAAAAGAATAAATTCTCTCTTGGAATTGTGTACTAAGCACTTATCATTCCTAAAATTCACAAGGTAAAAATCATTACATAATTGACATATGATGATGAGGTTGTGTTTAAGACAATTAACAAACAAAACATTTGAAATAAAAGTTTTACCAAGAAGAACAATATTACCTATTCCAAAAATTTCTCCCTGAGCATTATCTCTGAATGTTACCTTTCCTCCTTTCATCTTGATAATATTTTCAAAATAGTTTTTGTTACTAGTCATGTGCCGGTAACATCCGCTATCCATGTACAAAGTATTGTTGTTGGTACTTCCTTTGTTTTCCTAAAAATAAGAAAATGATTAGACTCTCAGAATCCTAACTTGTTTGGATCCGATATTTTCAGATAAAATTTTTTTTGGTATCCACATTTGTTTAGAGAAATATGCTTTATGAAACCAAAGATATTGAACTCTATTCAAAGAACAGTTTTTCTTCTAATGCCCTCAACTTTGACACTTAGTGAAAAAAGGGGCTCTAGAAAGAACAAAATAGTTATTTTTGAAAACTGGTTTATTGGGGAGTATAACCTACTCCAGTAGTGTTTCCATGAGGTTTAATTTGAGAATACATCTTGTCATAATTTTCCTTCCCAGAATTAAATTTTGTAAGATTTTTCTTAAGAGAAAAAATTTCAGATTTTAGTATAATGACTAAATTCCTATCCAAAGATACATTTCCTTTGAGTTAGATTTTTCTTTAAAAACTTTCATCATTAAAATATCATTCTTAAGATATTTGGAATGTTATTCCTTATTAGAATTTGATTTCTCAAGGTCTTTAGAATGTTTTTCTAAAATCTCTTCTTTATCATTAATATCTGAAATCTGTTTTGTAAGAACTTCCTCTCTAGTATTTGACTTGTCAAATTTCTTAGAAATTTTACAATTTTTTTCTTCAAGTAACTTCAAAAATATAGATACTTATTCATATGAAGGTTCTTCTTTTTCTGAGGATGGAGTATCTTCATTAGAGGTACAATATATGGAATAGTAATTCTTATCAAGAGAAAAATTTGTTAAAGCCTCGGCAGAGCGTACCTTGGCCAAAAAACATGTATGTGGAAAATAAGTATTTGTACTAAATCCCATATTCTTCAGTGCTGATGAATCATATTATGAAGATTCACTTTCTGAAGAGTCTCCACAGTGGCACTCCACGTAGTATTAGCATTCATACTTTTCTTAGCTTTGGATTTATATAACTTCTTGATGTTCCTTTCAGAATGCCTCTCTTTCCTTTATTTCTATTTTAGATTAAGGAAATCAGGTCGTATGTGTCCACTTCTCTTGCATTCATAGCTTGTGACCTTTGAATCTTTCTTATGATTCCTTTCCTTCTTCTTATACATGGATTGTAAATTTCATTGACCAACTATCTTGTTCATTATTCGAGCAAGATTAGCTAACTCATTCTATGAGACTTCACTCTCACTAGATTCAGATTGGATAGTAACCTTTCAGACTTGGATCTAGTTACTCTCTCAGGAGTCTTTTCTTTCATGTGATTTGATGTAGTAGTAAAAGAAATAGTACCATTCCGATTCTTCTTTTTGATGTTGTCGGAATCTCTTTTCATTCTTGTCTCATGATGGAGAATAGTTCCTAACAACTTATCTAAGGAAGTTAGAGCAACCTTCCCATTCTCATCAATAGCTGTTTTCTTTGATTCCCACTCATTGGGCATAATATCAATAATCTTATCCACAAGAGCATCATCATACATATCTTTTTCTACCATAGATTGTAAGATATTAACGATAGTCATAAATCTTTGTTTCACTTTACAAATTGGTTCTCCATAAGGAAAAGTAAAATCATGATACCTTGATCTCAAAAAACCTCTTCTAGTCTCAATCACATTAGATGAACCAAAATGAGTAACTTCAAGTTTCTTCTATATACAGTTAGCTGTTTCACAAGAATAAATTTGGCTATATATGTTCCTAGTCATTGAACATAGTAGAGTACTGCGTACCTTATAGTTTAATTGGTAATCATGCTTCTCTTGATTAGTAAAAGCACTTACTTCCTTGTCAGGAATTTTATAACATCTAGTAAGCATAACAATGTTATCTACCCCAGTATTTATAATGAAAGTATTCATTCGATCTCTCCAATATTCATAATCATTTCCATAAAATTGGTGGTCTTGTAGAATTTAGGTTGTCGATGGAACTAACATTTAAACCCTCCATCCTTAAAAATATTTCTACACAAAAACATGTTAATAACAAACGTTCAGATTCAAGGAAAATATTCCTAAGAAAGGAAAAAATAGAACAAATAAAAATTGAGCAAGGAAAACTTATATGTGAGTATAAGTATTTTAGAGACATGCTCTGATACCAATTGTTGGATTTATATAGATTATGAGGTTTCCAACCACTGCTACCAATTGTTGGATGGAAATAATGATGTAGATGCTCAATATACAAGAGGGGGGAGGGGGTGAATTATACACTTTAAAAATTTCCTCAAACAAGTAATGATCTATGCTTAACAAAGTTAAACCCAGAAAATTCCCAACACCACTAACACCAATGAAAGATTGGGACAAAGTATGAAGTTACAAACTTCTAGTTATATGCATTTTCTTATATCTGGAAAGTGATTCTGAGAAACAGGTTCTGGAAATATGGATCCGGAAATTGAAACTTAACCAATGTTTACAATATTAGATTCTACCATAAAGTATATAGAATCTAAATTAATAAGATTACACGTGTAAGGAAATATAAGAAGATTATACTTTCCTTACAATATGAAATATAGCAGAAAAACTTGTAACAAAAACAAATAACAATATATAAGTCTTTTAACCCAAAGAGAAGGGTATCCAACAACCATGGATAAAGGTCCCTTGATTTATCCTTTCAATCAAGTCTGTATTACCCACAACTGGGTAAGACCTTGATACGAATATCGGAGTCTCTATCTTTCTATCCCTGAAATCCCTCAACTTCAAAGTAGTTGGAACCTCTGTCTTCCTCAGCAAGGAAGCCCTATAACTTCAAGGAAGTCGGCACCTCTGTCTTCCTATCCCCGGAATCCCTCGATTGTAACCACCAACAATCGGAGTCGCACAAAGAAAGTCTGCAGAATCCAAAGTTTGAAAAATCTATTTAAACTTTCTGAATGATGCTTTGAGAGTTAATAAGATCCTCTCTCTCTAGAAATCACTTCAACAACAAATAAGCACAGATTTCAAAGTTTTATTGTGTATTGAGCTCCTATTTATAGGAAAAATTCCAACAGTCATCTCTCTCTTCCAACAATCATATTTTCCATAAATTTCTAAGGGACCTGTACACGTTTCACTCAATCAACGGCTAGTTAGAGACATAATGGATGACATCATTTTATAACAAAACATGTGTTATTGAATGCATGACATCGTTTTGTAATGAAACAAGTTTAAGTATAAGTAAAACTGAAGTTTGGAATGTATGCAATTAAAAGTTTAGAGTCAAAACAAAATGGAATTTGGAGTATATAATAAAAATATATTCGGATTCTGTTTTATTAGAATTCAGATCCCGAATTCTGTAGAAATATGGAGTCTGAATTTCTAAGGAAATTCGGAGTCTGGTTTCATGAGAGTTCAGAATCTAAACTTACAGAGTTCGGAGTCAAACTTGTAGAAGTTTGGAGTCGAACTAGTAAAAGTTCAGAGTAATACACATAAATGTTCGGAGTCAAACTAGTAAATGTTCGTAGTTGAACACATAAGAGATTGGAGTTGAACTTATAAAAGTTCTGAGTCGAACTCATAAATGTTCGGAGTCAAACTCAGAAAAGTTTGGAGTCGAACTTATAAATGTTCGGAGTCAAACACATAAAAGATAAGAGTCGATCTTTGTCAGAGTTCGTATCCAGAATTTGGAATGGAACTTTATTAAATATTGTATCTAGAATTCAGAGTGGAACTTTATTAGAGTTCATATCCAGAATTCGGAGTGGAACTTTATTAGTGTTTTTATCCATAATTCGGATCCTAAAATAGAATGCTTCATATCTAAGAAATATGTGATTCCGAGGTTTTTTATAGGAATCTTATTTTTATAGTTAAGAAGAATATTGATATGTATATGGAAATCTAGGTTCGGGTAAATTTCTTTATGGAAGGAAATTTTCCTTATAGAAGTAAAATATCTATTTTCTTAAGTGTAAGATATTTGTTATTTTCAATACAAGAAGGAATGGAAAAGTCATAAGGAAAACCTTATTGACTCAACAATAAGTGTATATAAATATCCTAAAATATTGATAATTTATGGATTACGTGGTTATTCCATGAAAATAAATTTTGTCTATATACTACAAGTGGATTTGGTTTTGGAATAGATTTACCTTGGATTAACAACTCCAACAAGTTGTTCTAAGCATGACTTGGTGTAACCTCATATATGAAAATGGTCGTTACCATGAATATGCTTTAAGACTCCTTGGGAATAATCATATAAAAAATACCATTTTATTTACAAACCATTTTGATGTATTTGTATGTAAAAATTTCCCCATGGAACCATTTTTATAATTATGGGTAATATATGAATAAAATATTCAATTTATTATTTTTATTTTACTAGTTTGGAATTATGAATTATGATTTATATCATAATCTAGTGTATACAATTTTTTAGAAGTGGCGCTGAGTGGAAAATAGAATATATATCCACACATGTAATCTATTTACGTATTTCTCTTATATGAAATCTAATGATAGTGGATCTTGGGGTAAAAATGAAGTTTAATAGCTTCTAACCATACTGGGACAACTGACTGCGTTTATGAATTATAACCATACCCATATGGAGATTCCTTATCAACAACGTGGATGGTCAATATTAGAAAACATCACGAGACAACAACCTCTAAAATTTATTGGGGTATGAATTTTGTTTGTAGCTGAGAAGTGAATACATTCCTTAGAGAAAATATTTCTTTCATTGGGGAGTAACTAAAGGGGAAAAGTTGTTATAGAAGTCCATATTCTGTCAAGAGATTCAAATCAATGGTTTCCATTAATTAACAACATGAAGGAGGATGAAGAGGTATAAAATATTGGATAGAGGGTATTTAAATAACTCTTCCAAGAAAAATAATTTCCTAGTGACCTATGAGGGGATAGAAGATGCAATTTCTGAGTCTTAGGCAGATAGAGGATGAAAATGTAGAAATTTATGAATCTAACATCATAAGGTTATCAAGGTATGATACATACTACATACATAACAAACGAAATATGATTGATTGATTATAAGATTGGTGAAAACCATTTCTATGACGACCATTTGTCTCAAAATCATTCTCATTATATTAAGATATAGCCTCATGTGTTTTCAAGATAGAAAAGAAATTTGGTATGTCTTATGACCTTAATGTAATGAAATTGTATAATAGGGAAATTGGACACTATGGAAATGGAAATATGTGGATGAAATGAAAATTTTTCATTCCACCATATAGTCACTATGGGAAAAAATACCTCGGTACATGGATAAAGAGACTTGGAGTTTGTTACAAATGTATAGAAAAATGCATGAAATATCATGATTGAAAGGAAAATAAATATGCTATCAATTTATAGAACAAAAATTTTAATAAAATGGGAAATTATGAAAATTACTTCCTTATGTATCAAGGAAGAATTCCCTACCAAAATCCATGTGAGAAATACCATGTTTTTGCAATGAAAAATTCTCATAATGAAGTTCCTAATGTTATGGTGGAAGGAACTTTAATAATTTTCTCAAATTTTTCCAAATCATTATTTGATTCTAGATCCTCACATAATTTTATATCTTCCTTTTTTATTTAAAAATTCGATTTTTCCAATTCATATTAACAAGAGATTTTTCAGTAAAAACCCCTAAGAGAAGTCTCATTACAAAAAATATATGTCCAGAAGATCCCATTATGGAATATAAATGGTCTTTATCTACTAAAAATATCATCATAACTATGATTTACCTTGATATAATCATCGATATGGACTGGCTATCAAAATAAAATGAAAATATTTATTTCAAGAAGAAAGATGTTTTTATTTGTGAGGAAAATGAAAAATCCATTATCCTTAGAGAGGATACAATATCATCAGATTCTTATCTAGATCCAACTCATGTAGCTCTTCTAAATGAAACTATTTGGAAAGACGAAAATATAAAACCTACTAATATTCAAATGGAGGATGTTCCTATTATACAAGAATACACTGATTTATTTCCATAGGATTTATCTGGGCATCCTCTATAGTGGAAAGATGAGTTTACTATTGATTTAAGCCTTGATGCAAGGAAAACATCCAAAAAATCCATATAGAATGGCCACTTTGGAATTAGTAGAGATGAAGAAACTACTAGTGAAGTTGAGTAATAAGGTATTTTTTCACCCTAGTTTTTCTCCATGGGGAGACCGTTTTAATTTTTTAAGAAGAATTATGGTTAAATGAGAGTGTGCGATGACTATAAATAAATCAATACTATTACAACAATGAACATGTATCCTCTACCTCAGAAAGATTATATTCTTGATGAAAATCATCGAGCTCAATACTTTTCAAAAATTTTACTCTATTATAGAAATCATCATTTATGTGTAAATATTTATGATATTAAAATAACAACATTCCTAACTAGGTATATAAATTATGAGTATAGATTAATGTTGTTTGGACTAAATAATGAAACGTCTTTTTTCATGGATATAATGAAAAGAGTGTTCAAGGAATATCATGATGATTTTTTAGTTGTTTTTAAAGATGATATCTTATTATACACCAAAAGTAATGAAGTCCATGTGAACTTCTAGTGGATAGCTATGAAAACTCTTAGAATAAATGATCTATAAGTGAAGTTTAGAAATTTTGAATTCTTACTTTAGGAAATTTAATTTCTTAGCCATATTGTCTCCAATGTTGGAATATCTTTTGATTATAAAATGAGAAAGTAAATCCATGAATTGAATAAGCCAATGAGTATTACCGCGGTATGAGGTTTTATTGGTTTAGTAGGATGCTATCAGCATTTTATCCTGAATGTTTCCCGATTAGAAATCCCATTAAACAATCTCACAAGTAAAGGTGTTAATGTTGTTTGAACAAAAGACTGTGTGGAATGATTTGAATAATTCATGAGATGACTAGTCAATGATCCTACCATAAAATTACCATATCATAATGATGGGTTTGTGATTTATAGTGATTCATCATGGATTGGGCATGGTTGTATCCATATGTAGAATGATAGAGTTATTTCTTATGCATCAAGGCAATTAAAAATCAATTAAGAAAACTACCAAACTCATTATCTTAATTTAGCAGTATTATTATTTACTATTATTATAGGGAGAAAAATCCCTACGATGAAATATTTAAGATAAATAATTATCCAAAGAGTTTCAAAAATATTTTCACATGGAAAAAACAAAACATGAGACAAATTAGAAGGCTTTATATGCTCAAGGATTATGATTTCACAATACACTACCACCTTGGGAAAGAAAATAAGGTGGTAGATGTTTTGAACAGAGAGAACCATAGAGTTATAAACGAACTAAGAGTTGACATGTATCCAATGTTCCTAGATGCAGTAATTATGGATATAGAAATTATCTTTGAAGGTGAAACATCATGAAATTTTCAAATGTTTTCCAAACCATCTTTATAAGAACGGATAATAATTTATCAGTATGATGATGGGGTGATTAAAAAAAATTACATACTTGAATGATGAGAAATAGATTGAATTCATATTTGGAGACTTTATTTTAAAATTTGGGAAGATTATTTGTGATTCAGATATACTTGAGCTAAAAATGGATTTATTAGAAGGTTTTCATAGATCAAATTTTTTATACACCCTATGGAAATAAGACATATAAAGATTTAAATGGTCATTTTTAGTTGGAAAACATAATGAGGATGATTTCATATTATGTATCAAGATGTTTGGTTTTTCTATAGGTGAAGGCTGGAAGACAACATCCTTGAGGAGTCATGAAACCACTTCCTATACATATGTGGAAATGTGTTGATATTGCTATGGAATTTTTCATGGGGCTACCAAAGAATCCTAGAAAAAATTATGTGATATGTGTTATTATCAATCATCTTACTAAATAATCACATTTGCATCATATAAGTGAATATTTAACACTTGAACAATTAGAATAACTATATATCAATGATGTTGTAATACTAAATGGTGTACTCCTATTGAATGATTCTGATTGTGATCCTAATTTTACATCAGAATTCTAGAAATGTCGTCCGAAGACCCAAAATATTGAGCTTCATTTGCGCACTGCCTACCTCCCTCAAACTAATGGGCAATCCTAAATGACTATTCAAAACATAGAATACAAGTTGAGATCAATCTCATGTGACTTTCATGGTATGTGGGATAATTATTTTTCTCCATTAGAATATTCCTATTACAATATAATCCATTCAAGTATTCCTATGGAACTATATGAAGCGTTATATGAAAACAGATGTCGTACAATGAATTTTTGAGAAGATGTAGGTGAAAGAAAACTCATAGGCCCAAAAAATGTTGATGAAATGATGGAAAAGGTAAATTCTATTTACGCCCATATCAAAATAGATTAATCTTGGAAAAAGATTGATGTCGATAACCTAAGGAAGCTATAGAGTTTCAAGTGGGAGATCCTGTTTTCTTGATGGTATCTCTATGGATGGGTGTTATACAATTTAGTGTGATGGGTGAATTAAGTCCCAGGTATATTGGACCATTTGAAATTCTTGAATGAATTGGACTTGTAGCTTACATTTGGAAATTCTGCCATGTTTCTCCAAATTTCATGATGTGATCTAGATATTGCTGTTAAGAAAATACATACCAGACCCAATGTATGTACTCACCATCAAATAAATAGAACTAGAACCTGATCTTTCTTACCTCACAACTAAAAATATGGATTTTACCAGCGCTACAAAAGTGAATTAATAGTGCTAAAAATCGGTTTTAATTGAGGCGAAGATAAAAGGGGTAGGGGGATCCGTTTTATTTATGATCATAAAAGCGCTGATAAAGGGGTCTTTTATCAGTGCTAAAAAAAGCACTGCTAAAAGTCACAAAAAAAGAATATATAATTTGGGGGGGGGGAGCTTTTAGTATCTCTTGACCCCCCATTATCATCGCTAGGTGGACCACACCTATGCACTTCACTTACCTGCACGTCCAACGCATGCCCCCCCCCCCCCCCCCCCCGTGCGCACCTCCTTGCTTCAACCCGAACTTGAACCTGTGACCTTCCCCTTGTGTGTCTGCACCATTACCACTAAGCCATTTCATTTTTTTTCTATTTAATGATATTTTTTTTATTTATATATAGAGTTATATTTATTCTTATTTTAATATAGATTCATATTAATATAAATATATTTAGTTATATTAATACATATATATTTATTTTTATATTAATATTTATTTATATTTATTTATATATATAGTTATATTTATTCGTATAATAATATAGATTCATATTAATATAAATATATTAAGTTATATTAATACATATATATTTATTCATATATTAGTATATATATGTTTATTTGTTTATTAATTTATATTTATATTTATTTATTTATATATTTTTAGTAATAATTTTTTATCAATATATTTATTTGTATAATAATATATATTTATAAGATTAGTTTTAAATAAATTTATAAAATGAGTTTTTTATGTGTGATTATAAATAAATAAATAATCACATACATACAAACATAAATACAACACCGACAAACACACAGACCCACACAGACAAACACACACACACACACATATATTTACGAATAAATACATATATATGTGTACTTAAAAAGCCATAGAATGTTAAAATGACCATAATATATAATACAAGTACTCGTTTTAACTCCATAGCCAGAAACATTGAAGAAAATGAAACAATATACGATATGACATGTGGTACAGGCCTAACGGACATCCAGATCAAAATTTATACTTGTTTGAATGTTAACAAATCAGGGTATCCCGACTAAAAACTCTATTATGGATATCTTACAGGACTTTTTTGGCCTAGAAGAATGTGACAGAAGCTCTTCTTTGGACACTAGCATGTAGAGCTCATTACAGGCTTTGATTTGTTATGATTTAGAGCCCAAACGGACACCCGGATCAAACGTTATAGCCATTTAATGTTTGAGTTACATTATAAAATATTTTTAGATCTTTTTTTGTGTCTTCAAACTGTTATTAAAATATTTTTAATCGATGATAATTAGAAAATTATTAATTAATTATATTTTATAAAATATTATAAATCTATTTTCACTATGTTTCTTATATATTAAATGTAATAGTCTATTTATATTTATCAAAAACATTTTTTTAAATATATATATTATATTGAAAATAATATAAATATACTTATATAACAATATATTAATTTTCATTAAAAATTTGTTTTTTTAAACATTAAATTTATCAGTGCTATGATAAATCACTAATAAATACCCCCTTTATTAGTGCTACTAAAAGAAGCACTGATAAATGGGTCCCCTTTAATAGATCTAAGAAAAAGCAATGATAAAGGGGGCCCTTCATCATATCTTTTTTTAGCACAAATAAATGGATGGTTCTTACCCTGCCCGTTTTTGTAGTAGTTCCATGAAGTTCATATTAATATTCTTGACACTATAGAACATGTGTTGAGAAATCAGATGACTCATTTAGTATAAGTTCTTTGGGAGACCATAAAATGGAAGAGGCCATGTTGGAACATAAGGTACTTATTATGAAGAACCAAATGAATATTTTTATGAAGTGATATTATAAAAAATTTCAAAGAATAAATTATATTAATTATGGAAGAATGTAACACCCCATGAATCCATGGTATGCTTCCTTTAAACTGATTATATAGCTTGCATTTCACGCAACATAAAGTCCGAGCACATCATGATCTATCAAGATAACCATTTAAAAAGAGGATATGAATAATATTATCCAAATTATGGAATTTATAAATTTAATTTTTCAAAATAGAATTCATTTTTGAATTCTGAATATCAAAATTATCTTATGGTGAATTTGTTTTTTTTATTAAAAGATTCAATTTTGATGAATTTTAAAAATTCTACATTGTTGTTAAGAAACCAAAATTTTCATTTAAGTAATTATATTAAATTAAATATTTTTAAATGTAAACATAGATAAATAATAAATATGTTTGTCCAATATAGTTCATAGGAATTATTTTTATAACATAATTAGATATGAACAGTTAATTAATCTTTTGAACGTCACTTTTACCCTCCTTCTGACCACATCATTAAATTAGCATTAAAACTAATTTTACTACTTCCATGAATTTAATTTATAAAAATATACATAAGAGGATTTAATAATTTTGAAAAATGTGGTATAATGTGGTCAAAAGAATATTGTGGTGAATAATAACATTTGAATTTCATTTAGTACAATATAAGGTAAATAGGGAAATTAATGGTAAAAATAGTAGTAAAATAATTTAATATTACCCTAATTCTTGTTACAATTTCCTTAGATATGTTTTTATACCAAAATAAACATTAGAATGAAAATTTGATCTTTTTTATTCCACTTCTGTTATATTAGGATATTTATTGTTTTTTATTTAACGAAGTTTTAAAAATGTCATCATCAAATTTTAATAAATATTTCATTTTTAATATGTGGATATATAAGTAATATGATCTAATATAAATATTCTATAAAAATATAAATTTTTTTCTCTAAAAGATATTAATTTATTTATAATTTTATGAAGTACATTGTCATATTAAAACGAGTCAAAATAATGATGCATTAATTGATTTATTAAAGGAAGAATCAATTTGTTGATGTTATAAATTTTAAAATAAATATAATTTTAAGTAATTAATGACATTAATAAATTTTATAGACAACAGAGACATGTTAGATACATATTTGATGTTTTTTAGGTTATATTGTTGTTTTATTTTTTAAAAAATAAAAATAATGAAAGGTATTAAAATGAAATAAATGATACTTTAAAATAAATAATATCTTAATAAATGATATAAAATTAATAAAAATATAAGGGTCATCCAAATATATATGATAATTTCAAACATGTCATTAATGATCAATTTGGGTTTTTTTTTCATTTTATGGTTACATTATTATCCCTATATTATAAAAATACGAGTAAACATGGTAAGAGTAAAACTGTTTAACAAATAGTTAAGTCCAAAATATATATTTAATTTTATAACCTAAACATCTATAAAAATTATTGGTTGACATTATTTTTACCCATACAAATAATATATTCTAAAAAATTCTCCTTTTATCTTTTTTAAACCAAAAAAAATTATAATAAATTAATTTTTTTGATGTATCCAAAAGTTATGCTCCCCTCTATTATACATGGGAACCTATCCATATATGTTATTCAAAAATATAGAGCATTTCCTCATGGAAAAAACCTTCCAAATTTTACTTTAAAATTCACTAGAATCATCTTATAGTCTATACTATGAGCATAAATCCACCCTATGGACTCCTTCGGTGCAAATCAAAAGGAGGTGCTCAAAGAAGAGTTAATTGTTTTCCTAATTCCATTAAATTTATTTCCATATTCTACTTCCTCTTCATATATTGTTTTCATAATAAAGTAATAATTATATAATCTTGTATACTATTATATGTTATTATGATTATGGGACAACCATGTTTCTCCTTTTATCCATCCTATGAATAACAACACCACTATTTCTGTGTACATACAATTTACCATCTCCACATTGTAGTGTAATTTTTTATTCAACACTAAATTTTTTGGATTGTAATAATGATGAGAATAATGAATATAAACAATTAATATATCTTTATAATGATTATATATAATAATATTATATCAAATTCTATACTATTTAATGATTAATGGAATGATCCAGTCGATCGTGTGTACGAATGACATACCATCTACAAGATGAGGTGAGATTTATTCTCTACATTAACCACTAAGTAATGATTATAAAATATATATGATGAAGAAAAATAATTAAGAACGTTATATGATTTTGGATACGAATAAAATACTTCATATGGATAAAAAACATGACTTGAACAACAAAACATGCATATGGAAAGGATGTAGTAAACACATGAAACAATAATAATACTAAATTATTATTAACAAAATTATATAAGAGGATTATATATGGTATAATAAATATGGATATGGTTTTGATATAATATAATAACGTAGTTTAATCCTTATACAATATGTTAATTCACCATTGACTAAAAAAATCACAATGTGTTGGTTAATTTCACAATCTCATTATTATCTATGGTTTTTTATATGTAATTATATATTGGGTAATCATTATCATCCAAGTCATAGTTTCATAAAAAATATTTGAAAATATTATTGAAAATTGTTTTAAATCATTTTACCCATTTTTACTTTTTATAAAATATTTTTAAATCAATATTTCCTTCATTCCCCAAATGAGGTTGTAACGCCCTGAATCCAGTTACCCAGAGTCAGTGTATTATTACATTTAACACCCCAATATTCCACTATATGCTTCCCTTTCAATAATACAGTAGCGTGTGTTGTACGCAACTTCGAGTTCTAACACACACACCATAACCAATCAAACTAGCCGTTATTAATAGTAATACCCATTTTTTTTTTAAATTTTATAAATTTTATCTTTCAAAATGGACTTCATTTTTGGATTCGGAATATCCAAATTATCCTAGGGAGAAATTTTGGTATTTTTCAAAAAACTTTCAATTTTTGATGAATAGTTAAAAAACACTAAGTTATAGTTTAAAACCAAATTTTTATTTAAATAATTATTTATTTTATTTAAATTTAATTAAGGTCAAAATAGATACATAATACATATATAAGATAAATTTAATTCATTGGAGTTAGTTTAGAATAATTATATATATATATATAAATTTTATTGTACTTTTCACCGTCTTTTACCCACATCCTTGGAGAATTTGGAAATTCACATAAAACATAATTTTACCACTTCTGTGAGTGGAATTTATAAAATCATAGAGACACAGTTAATATCAAGGGGTAAAATGTGGTTCAATGAGTTGAAAATAATTTTTTGTGAATAGTAACTTTTTACATTTATTTAACACGGTTAAAAGTAAATAGGGTAATTAAGGGTAAAAATGATATTAATATTATCCTAACACATGTCCTAATTATATTGGAAAAGTGTATCTGGAACAAAAACAACCTTAGGAATTAAAAAGTATCATTTAGGTCCACTAGGATTTGATTAGAACATTAATTAGTTTTTAATTCAAAGAAGAGTTAAAAGTGTTAAAATCAATGTTTAATAACTAAAACATTTTAATATAGGGTTATACATAAGATAAATTCGATTGTAAATATTCATTAGGAAGATAAAATGTTTTAATACCTAATTCTATTTTATTTATAATTTTTAGACATTTAATAATTTAATTTATTTATGACAAAATGGTGTGGCAGTAATTTCCCAATTAATGAAATATTAAAATAATTGATATTATAAATATCAAAATAAATGTAATTTGAGAATTTTTATAAATCAAACTAATTTTATACGTTAATATGACATATTAGGATTGGTTATATTAGTTTATTTTGAAGTAATAATGTTCTTATGAAATTATCAAAAAAAAATACCCAATAGTGTCAAAATTGACATAAAAGAGTTCTTAAAATAAATATTATATTATTAATTTATATTATATTCATAAAAATCGAAGGCTCAGAAAAAGTACTTTTATCATGATATGTGTATCATTAATGGACCACATGGGTGTCTCCTGGTTTTATATAGTGTGTTTATTAGCTATATAATATAAAATTACAAAGTGACATGGTAAATGTCAAACTAATTAACTATGAGTTAAAACTTAAAGATAAGGTTTATTTAGTGACTCAAACATGTCTAACACCTATTGGTTGAGTGGTTTTAGACCCAACCCCACCTTAACCTTTAAATAATACACTATGGGGCCATTATAAACCGAATATTAATTTATTATAAAATAATATTTCTAGCTTCTCCAAAGTTGCCCCTCACCCCTCTTAAAAAAGGGCACTACACCTTCTCACTAATTCAAACATTAAAATCCTTTTGGATCTGCCAAAACCTGCCCAAATACTCTCTAAACATCCCTCACTTCAACCTGGATGCCTTATTTTGATGAGAAAGCCATCCTACGGAGCCCTTTTGATCAAGTCCAAAGGAAGACCCCGAAGAAGAGGTAATGTCTTCACCACCCTCTTTCAAGTTCCTTTTTTCTTCAACATGTTATGTATTTGTTATCCCAATTCTAAAATAATAACTCCAGTATCTTATATATAATGTGATGTTATTATAAATATTGTACAACCATATTCATTATTCTCTCTATCCTTTGAATGACATGTCACCATACGTGCGTACGTACGGGTTACTGTCTCCACGTCGTGGTGTAATTGTTATTCAATAAATTATAATTTAGATAGGTATAATAGTGATGTGTAATTAATGGAAATAATAAATATAACATGATAATGATTCTGTATATATGATATACCATCCAATTATATATTATTTTAATATCAAAAAAATTATGTTGTCGCTCGTACGTACGTACGGACTACCGTCTCCACGAACGCGATGAGATTCATTCCCCATCGTATGCATTCAAGTCTAATTATATTTGATGATTAAAAATATTTTTTAAGGACTTGATATCATATTGGATATTAATAAGATACAACCTTTCCATAACAAACACGGCTTATGTAACAAAACATAGAAAAGAAAATGAGTAAGTTAACACCCGATACAACGATAATACTAAGATATTATCAACAAATCAATATTAAAAGATAATATATGATATCATATTAATGTATATGATTCTTGTATAATTTAATAACAATTATTTCACCATTATACAGGTGTTTAACCCACCCTCAACCAAGGAAAAGTACAAGGTAAGGGTTTATTTCACAATCTCTTCATTATCCTAGGTTATTTATACGTAATTATCTATTGGGGCCTTTTTATCATCCACATCCATGTTTCATAAAAATGTATTTCAAATCATTATTAATATTTTATATATTATGGGATAAATTCATTTATACCCTTTTTGACTTTTCATAAGAAGTTTATAATGGAATCTTTCTGTCGTTTTCCAAACAAGGTCCTTTTTAACCTTTTCGACAGAATTAAGGTAAGAATGTCCTTTTTAACTTATACGGTGGGTGCATCTATTTTCTGCCATTATAAAATCGTCGAAGATTTACTTACAAGCTTATAAGAAAATTTTTCAAAGTAAATTTTTTATTTTATAATTATGTGACTTTCAAATGATTTAAAAAAGTGATATTTATATCAAATAGTTTTGATTTCTTCTATGTCAACATCCTTTGATGGATTTTAAGATTATTTGAAGTTGATTTATTGTGATACAAAACTTCCATATTGTATTGATGGTTTTGTGATATTTTTTTCTATGGATGTGTTATTTTTATACCATTCATGGTTTATGGATAATGTATTGACATTTCGTATGATAGATTTAATACGAATGTTTATGTTATGTTTAAACTTGTTCATATGAGGAATGAATTGGACATAATATGTGACAGTTGGATCCCCCTATAGCTCATCGATGCATCGGTAGGTCTCATGAGACAAACTAGTGTCTCGGCACGAGGCCTTGACAAAATAATATTTTTAGTCTTGGCATGAGGCCTTGGCTACGTGGTTATGATAGTCTGGCATTCTGCATTCCATCATTATCAAAGTGGTTATTGATATTACATGTGATTATTTGACAAGTAGAATATCCATGTGAATAAGTAAATGGAATTATTTCATTTTATTTTTTCCATATTATGCTGATGTTCATGTTTAAAAATCTTTTTTTTTATGTTATACATTTCCTTAAATGTTTATGCTAATTTATAAAAGTTTCCGCTATATTGTTATCCTTACTAGGAATTTGAGCTCACCCCTTTCTATGTTTTATTTTTCCCTGGATGTGAAGAAGTATTTTATGAATTACCTGGAGGGATATTATAAGGGGATATGAGTGTGGAGATAAGATTTGGTTGTAGTTTTCACTTTATAATGTAATGTAAAGTTTATGAATGTATCTTGTGTTTCCAAGACTACTAAACTAATCGGTTTTTTGAGACATGATCTTTTGTGATCATGCCAATGTTATGTAATAATGAACCAACATTGGGTAACTAGGGTTGGGGTGTTATAGTTGGTATCAGTGGGAGTTTTGTACAAACCATGGAAGATAGATTTTGGTAAACTCTGATTAGACCACATAGACCTAAGATAGACTTTGAGGATTAGTATAGAAGAACTTCCTAGAATTTTGGTATTGTAGAAATTTTGTGAGTTTTCCGGGCAATACATCCCTGTCTAGATATGAGCAGGTAGAGGCAGCTCTGACACAAATGTACATAGGGGTAAAAACTAAAAACACTGATTTGAGCTATACTCGAACGAGAACTGGTGCACGACAACGGGCCTTGCTGCACTCTTGGTTACGACACTCCCGATGGATATTCTTAGGATAATTCTCAATTTATTTACAAACCATTATGAATGGTTTATGAGTATATACATCCTCAAAGATTTTTTATTATTATTATGGATTATATCCATAAATATTTCAATTTATGTTAAGTGTTTTACAAGTATGGAATTATGCATTTTGATTCATAAACTGATCTATTTTATAACATTGTTTATAAATGGCGCCTAGTGGAAGAAATGGAAACCATGTCAATAAATGCACTCCATGTATGGATTTACCTCATGCTCAAGATAATTATAGTGGAGATGGTGATGCAACTGGTGCTGATCAACTAATCACCATACTGGGACAACTCACTCAGGTTATGAATAATAACCTTAACTGTATGGAGAAACCTGATCCCCAGTATGGAGGATCAATGTTAGATCACTTCATGAGGTAGAAACCACCAACATTCAATGGGAGTACAAATCCATTAGTAGCTGAGCAATGGATAAGTTCCCTAGAAAAAATATTTCAGGATATGGGGAGTAGTGAAAGGTAAAAAGTTGTCATTGCAGTTTATCGCCTCACTGGAGATGCTGATCCATGGTGGTCATTGATTCAAAACACGAAGTAAGATGGAGAAGTATCAAATATGGAATGGAGGGAGTTCAAAGAGATTTTCATAGAAAGATACTTTCCTCATGACCATTGAGCAGATATGGAAATTCAATCTCTGAGTCTGAGACAAAAGGAGGTTGAGAATATTGCAATGTATGAGGCTAACTCTACAAGGATAACATGGTATGTTGGAGATTATATACATAACCTAAGAAGTAAGATCAATCGTTTCATTGATGGGTTAAAAACATTTCATTGTCGAGAATTAGTGTCAGAATCCTTCTCATCGTCCGAAGATATTTTCTCATGTGCAATCAAGATAGAAAAGGAATTCTCTAAGTCTTGTGACATTAATGAAAAGAAAAAGAAGAAGAGATCTTCTGATCAATCTGGGAATGGAAATAAGGGGAATAAGGGAAAGGTAGAATATCCATCCTGTAGTAAATGTGATAAGAAACACCCCAGCACATGCTTAAAAGGAATGTGAGTCTGTTACAAGTGTGGTGAAAAAGGTCACCAAGCTCGTGATTGCATGGGGAAGAAGGAAGCTACCGATGTCCAATGCCACAATTGTAGGGAGATGGGAAATTATGAAAATGAATGTCCTAATCATAATGGGAACCTACCTCAGAAAAGGAAAAGGGATCAAGGTCATGTTTATGCTATAACTACTAATGAGGTAGAAGCTCCGAAAGACGTGATTGCAGGTAATTTAATGGTTTCCTCAAGTTTAGCATATGCATTATTTGATTATGGAACATCGCATTGTTTCATATCTTCCCAGTTTTCTATGAAAATTAGATATTTCCAATTTGAGTTAATAAGGGAGTTTTCAGTTAAAAATCATAAGGGAAGTATCATTGCAACAATGTTTTGTGAATCAGTCCCCATTAGAGCATGTAAATGTTCTTTATCCACTGATCTCATCGTCATACCTATGATTGAGTTTGATATAATCTTCGGTATGTATTGTATTTCAGACCATGATGCGAATATTTATTATCAGAAGAAGAGGTTACAATTTTTTATGATGATGATGATAAGTAACACCTTATCTTTAGAGCAGAATCGTCACCAACAAATTATTATCTAGATCCACCCCTAGTAGCTCAACTAAATTCAATTATTTGGGAGGAAGAGAAAGAAATGATTGTGGGTGAGGAAAGGATTGTTCCAATAGTGGATGTACCTATTGTGAAAGAATATGTAGATGTGTTTCCGGATGATTTACCTGGACATCCTCCAAAATGAGAAGTTGAGTTTTCCATCGATTTAATTCCTGGATCAAGGCCTATATCGAAGACCCCTTATAGAATGACCACTATGGAATTAGTTGAACTAAATAAACGACAGGAGGAATTGAGTAATAATGGATTTATTCACCCTAGTGTTTATCCAAGGGGAGCCCCTGTTCTTTTCTTTAAAAAGAAAGATGGATCTATGAGGTTATGTATCGATTACAGGGAGATCAGTGCAATAAAAATAAAGAACAAGTATCCCCTACCTCACATTGATGATTTATTTGACCAACTACATGGAGCTCAATAATTTTCAAAGATTGAACTTCGGTCTGGATACCATGAGTTGTGTGTGAAGAATGAATACATTTCGAAGACAGCATTTCGAACCTGGTACGGGCATTACGAGTTTACAATAATGCCTTCTGGGATGACTAATGCGCCCTCTATATTCATGGATCTAATGAATATAGTTTTCATGGAATATCTAGATAAATTTGTGGTGGTATTTATTGATGATATCTTGGTATACACCAAAATCTACTAAGATCATGAGAATCACTTGCACATTATCCTAAAGACTCTGAGAATACATAAATTATATGAGATGTTTAGTATGTGTGAATTCTGGCTTCAGGAGATTTCATTTCTTGGCCATATTGTCTCGAATGATGGAATCTCTATAGATCCTTCTAAGACCAAGGCAATCCAAGAATGACCTGCACCAACGAGTATAACTGATGTACGCAGTTTTATTGGTTTAGCAGGTTATTATCGACATTTCGTCCAGAATTTTTCCCGTTTGGATAACCCATTAACAAAGCTCACACGTAAAGGGGTTAAATTTGTTTGGAAAAAAGAGTGTGAAGAATTTTTCTAAGAACTAAAGAGAAGGTTAGTCAATGCTCCTATATTGACTCTACCATCGGAGAATGATGGGTTCGTTATTTATAGTGATGTATCAATGAAAGGACTTGGTTGTGTCCTTATGCAGAATGATAGGGTTATTTCCTATGCATCACGACAACTAAAAATTCATGAGCAAAACTACCCTACTCATGATCTTGAGTTAGACGCAGTAATTTTTTCTTTGAAGATACAGAGACATTATCTCTATCATGAAAAATGTTGGATTTATACTGATCATAAGAGTTTGAAGTATATTTTCTCACAGAAAGAACTAAACATGAGGCAAAAGAGATGGCTTGAACTTCTCATGGATTATGATTGCATGATACACTACCATGCGGGGAAGGAAAATAAGGTGGTAGATGATTTGAGTATAAAAGGTCATGGAGTTTTGAACATGATGAGAATTGAAAGGGATCCTATTTTCATGGATCCAGTAAAGATGGATATGGGAATTACCATGGAAGGTGAAACATCGATAATTTTTCAAATGGTTTCCAGACCATCTTTCCTAGAATGGATAAAGAGTTCTCAAATCGGTGATAAAGAGTTTCAATAGTAGATTAAAGCTGTGAATGATGGGATATTGAAAGAATTTTTGTATGAAGATGGAATTTCGAAATTTGGGAAGAGACATTGTGTTCTAGATATATCTGATCTGAAAAGGGAATTGTTAGATGATGCTCATATCTCAAATTTCTCTATACACCCCTGGAGCACCAAAATGTATAGAGATTTGAGGGAGCATTTTTGGTGGGACAACATGAAGATGGATATTTTTGAGTTTGTGTCAAGATGTATGGTTTGTCAACAAGTGAAAGCTGGAAGGCAACATCCTGGAAGAGTCATGCAACCTCTTCCCATACCGGAGTGGAAATGGGACAATATTACGATGGAATTTTTCATGGGGATACCAAAGACTCCTAGAAGGAACAACTCAATATAGGTTATTGTTGATCGTCTTACCAAGTCAGCACATTTTTTTTGCAATAAGAGAAGATCTACCACTGGAATGGCTAGAAAAACTATTTGTTAATAAAGTAGTGAGACTTCATGGAGTACCCCAATCGATTGTTTCTGATCGTGAACCCCATTTTACTTCATGTTTTGGGAAAAGTATTTAGAAATCCCTGGATACTAAACTTTGTTTGAGCACTTCCAACCACCCTCAAACAGATGGACAATCAGAACAAACTTTTCAAACCTTAGAAGACATGTTGAGATATTTCTCACTTGACTTTCAAGGTATGTGGGATCAATAATTACCTCTGTAGAATTTTCCTACAACAATAGCTTCCTTTCGAGTATTCAAATGCCACCATATAAAGCATTATATGGAAAGAGATTTCGAACACCAACCTTTAGGGATGACATTGGTGAAAGAAAACTTGTAAGCCCATAACGGGTGGAGTAAACAATAGAAAAGGTAAAGGCAATACAAAACCACATCAAAGAATCTCAAAGTAGGCAGAAGAGCTATGTCGATAACTGAAGGAAGGATTTGAAATTTCAGGAAGGAGATCATGTTTTATTGAAGTTATCTCCAGGGATGAGAGTTATAAGTTTCGGTAAGAAGGGTAAATTGAGTCATAGGTACAACAGATCGTTTGAAATTCTAGAACGAATTTGGGATGTAGCTTACCGTTTGGAAATGCCGCCAAGTCTCTCTAAAGTTCACGATGTGTTCCACGTATCACTGTTGAGGAAATACATGCCTGACCCAACGCATGTACTCACCTGTGAGGTATTATAATGGGAACCCGATCTATCTTATTGCGAAGATCCCATCAGTATTCTTGATATGAGAGACAAGTACTGAGAAACCAGAGGACTTGTCTGGTAAAAGTTTTGTGGAGAAAGAATAAGATGTAGGAGGCAACGTGGGAACCTGAGGAACTTATGATAAAGAACCACCCTAGTCTTTTCATGCAGTAGTATTCTATAAATATCGAGGAAAATATTATTTGATTGAGGGGAGAATGTAACACCACAATCTTCCATGGTACGCTTCCCTTTGAATAATACAGTAGCATGTGTTGTACACAACTTCGAGTTCTAACACACACACCACAAACAATCAAACTAGCCGTTATGAATAGTAATACCCACTTATTAAAATTTTATAAATTTTGACTTTCAAATTGGACTTCATTTTTGGATTCGGAATATCGAAATTAGGCTATGGTGAAATTTCGGTATTTTTCTAAAAACTTTCAATTTTTGATAAACAGTGAAAAAACACGGAGTTATAGTTTAAAACCAAATTTTTATTTAAATAATTATTTATTTTATTTAAATTTAATTAAGGTAAAAATAGATACATAATACCTATATAATTTCAATGTAATTCATTGGATTTAGTTGAGAATAATTATAGATATATAAAAATTTTATTGAACTTTTCACCGTCTTTTACCCACCTCCTAGGGGTATTTGGAAATTCATATAAAATATAATTTTACCACTTCTGTTAGTGGAATTTCTAAAATCCGAGAGACACAGTTAATATCATGGAGTAAAATGTGGTTCAATGAGATGAAAATAATTTTTGTTGTATAGTAGATTTTTACTTTTATTTACCACGGTTAAAAGTAAATAGGGTAATTAAGGGTAAAAATGATAGTAATATTACCCTAAAACATGTCATAATTCTATTGAACAAGTCTATATCGACAGAAAAAAACCTTATGAATAAATTATTATCATTTAGATACACTTGTATTATATTAGGACATTAATTATTATTTAATTCAAAGAAGAGTTTAAAGAGTTAAAATCAAAGTTTAATAACAAAAACATTTTAATATAAGGATATACATAAGATAAATTAGATTTTAAATATTCATTAGAAATATGAAAATATTTCCTACCTAATGGTATTTTATTTTTAATTTTTAAACATTAAATAATTTAATTTATTTATGACACAATGGTGATGTACTAATTACCGAGTTAATGAAATATTAAAATAATTGATATTATAAATATCAAAATAAATGTAATTTGAGACTTTTTATGAATTACACTAAATTTATAGGTTAATATGACATATTAGGATTTTTTATATAATTTTTTTCGAAGTAATAATTATGTTATGAAATTATCAAAAAACAAAATACCAAATAGTGTCAAAAATTGACATAATAGAGTTTTTTTAAAAAATATTATATTATTAATTTATTTTCTATTCCTAAATATCTAAGGATTGGCCAAAATACTTTTATCATGATAGGTGTATCATTAATGGACTACTTGGGGGTCTCTTGGATGTATATAGTATGTTTATTAAATATATAATATAAAAATACAAAGTGACATGGTAAATGTCAAACTAATTAACTAAGAGTTAAAACTAAAAGATAAGGTAAATTTAGTGACCAAAACCTGTCTAAAACCTATTTTTTGAGTGTTTTTCGATCCATACCCACATTAACCTTTAAATAATTCACATTGGAGCCATTATAAACTGAATATGAATTTATTATAAAATAATATTTCTAGATTTTCCAAAGGTTCCCCACACCCCTCTTATAAAAGGGAACACCCCCTTCTCACTCATTCACACATTCAAAGACTTTTGGCTCAGAAAAACCCTGCCCAAATACTCTAAAAAATTTCCTCACTTCAACCTAGAGGAGTTAGTTTGATCAGAAAGCAAACCTATGGAGCCCTATTGATTAAATCATTAGGAAGAACCCGAAGAAGAGGTAATGTCTTCACCACCCTCTTCAAATTCCTTTCTTCTTCAACTTCTTCTTTCTTTGTTATTCCAATTCTAAAATAATAACTCCAATATCTTATATATAATGTGATGTTCTTATAAATATGGTAAATCCATATTCAGTATTCTATCCATCCTTTGAATTACATGTCACCATACGTGCGTACGTAAGGCATACCGTCTCCACGTCGTTGTGTAATTGTTATTCAATAAATTATTATTTGGATGGGTATAATAGTGATGTTTAATTCATGGAAATAATAAATATAACATGATAATGATTCTGTATATATGATATACCTTCGAATTATATATTATTTTAATATAAAAAGAATGATATTGTTGCTCGGGCGTACGTACGGACTACCGTCTCCACGAACGCGATGAGATTCATTCCCCATTGTATCCATTCATTCTAATTCACATTTTATGATTAAAAATAATTTTTAAAGACATGATATCTTTCTGGATATGAATAATATACAACCTATCCATAAAAAACATGGCTTACACAACAAAACATATAAAATAAAATGAGTAAATTAACACCCGATACAACGATAATACTAAGATATTATCAACAAATAAATTTTAAATGATCATATATGATATCATATTAATGAATATTATTCTTTTATAATTTAATAACAATTATTTCATGATTATAGAGGAGGTTAACCTACCCTCAACCAAGTAAAAGTACAAGGTAAGGGTTTATTTCACAATCTCTTCATTATCTGAGGTTGTTTATACATAATTATCTACTGGGACCTCTTTATCATCCACATCCATTTTTCTTAAAAATGTATTTCAAATCATTCTTAATATTATAAAGATTATGAGATAAAGTCATTTATTACCTTGTTGACTTTTTATAAGAAGTTTATAATGGAATCTTTCTGTCGTTTTCCAAACAAGGTCCTTTTTAACCTTTTCGATAGAATTAAGGTAAGAATGTCCTTTTTAACTTATACGGTGTGTGAAGCTATTTTATATCGTTATAAAATTGTCAAAGAATCCCTTAAAGTCTTATAAAAAAATTTAAAAGTAATTGTATTATTTTATAATTATGTGACTTTCAAATGATTTAAAAAAAAAAGAGATATTTCTCTCAAATAGTTTTGATTTCATCTATGTAAACATCCTTTGATGGATTTTAAGATTATTTGAAGCTGATTTATTGTGATACAAAACATCTATATTGTATTGAAGGTTTTGTGATATGTTTGACTGTGGATGTGTTATTTTTATACCATTCATGATTTATGGAGAAAGTATTGACATTTCGTATGTTAGATTTAATACAAATGTTTATGTTATGTTTAAACTTGATCATATGAGGAATGAATTGGACTTAATATGTGAATGGTGGAGCCCACTATAGCTCCTTGATGTATCTGTAGGTCTCCTGAGACTAACTAGTGTCTTGGCATGAGGCCTTGACAAAACATTATTTGTAGTCTTGGCACGAGGCCTTGGCTACGTGGTTATGATAGACTGACATTATGTATTCCATCATTATGAAAGGGGTTATTGATATTTCATGTGATTATTTGACTAGTAGAATATCCATGTGAATAAGGGTAATGGCATTATTTCATTTTATTTCTTCCATATTATGCTGAAGTTCATGTTTAAAAGGATTTTGTTTTAGTTATACATTGCCTTAAATGTTTATTCTTATTTATAAAAGTTTCTGCTATATTTTTATCCTTACTGGGAATTTGAGCTTACCACTTTCTATGTTTTATTTTTTTCCAGGATGTGGAGAAGTATTTTATGAATGAACTGCAGGGATAGTATAAGGGGATATGAGTGTGGAGACAATATGTTGTTGTAGTTTTCACTTTATTATGTAATGTCAAGTTTATGAATATATCTAGTGTTTCCAAGACTACTAAATTGATCGGTCTTTCGAGACTTGATCTTTTGTGATAATGCCATTGTTATGTAATAATGCACTGACTCTGGGTAACTAGGGTCAGGGCATTACATTCCATAACATTGGCATGATCACAAAATATCAAGTCTCTAAAGACAGATTAGTTTAGTAGCTTTGGAAACACTAGATACATTCATAAGTCTTACATTACATGATAATGTAAAAAACTACAACAACATAGTATCCATAGTTCAAACACATATGCCCTTATACAATCCCTGAAGGTCAGTCATTAAATACTTCTTCACATCTTTGAAAAAATAAAACATAGAATGGGGTGAACTCAGATGCTCAGTAAGGATAAAAATAGAGCGGAAAATTTCATAAATAAGAATAAACATTTAAGGTAATGTATAACTAAAAAAAAGCCTTTTACACAAGAACTTCATTATAATATGTAAAAAATGAAATCAAATAATTCCATTTACTTATTCACATGGATATTCTACTAGTCGAATTATCACATGCAATACCGATAACCACTTTCATAATGATGCAATGTATAATTCTAGAAAATCATAACCACATAGTCAAAGCCTTGGGCCAAGACTACAAATAATATTTTTCAAGTCCTTGTTCCAAGATACTAGTTTGTCTAATGATACCTACAGATGCATCGAGGAGCTATAGCGGGCTCCACCAATCAATTACCATGTCGAATGCATTCCTTATATGAACAAGTTTAAGCATTACATAAACAATCCTATTAAAACAATCATACAAAATATAAATAAATTATCCATAAACAATGAATGGTATAAAAATAAAACATCCATAGTCAAAAATATCACAAAAAATTCAATATAATATAGAAGTTTTGTATCATTATAAATCAACAAAAAAAAAGCTTAAAATAGATTGATGGACGTAGATAGAGATGAAATCAAAACAATTTGAGAGAAATATCTCTTTTTTGAAATCATTTAAAAGACACATAATTATAAAATAAAAAATTTACTTTGAAAATATTCTTATAAGATTTTAAGGGAAGCTTCAACTTTTTTATAACAGTGGAAAATAGCTGCACCCAACGAATAAGTTAAAAAAACATTCTTACCTTAATTTTGTCAAAAAGGATAAAAGTACCTTGTTTGTACAATGAAAAAAATATTCCATTCAATCCATTTTATAAAATGTCAAAAAAGGGTATAAATGAGTCTAAAACATAGTCTAGTAAATAGAAAAAATGTTTTTGAATACATTTTTAAGAAACATGGATGTGTATGATAAAGAGGTCCCCGTAGATAATTATTTATAAACAAACAGGGATAATGAAGAGATTATGAAATTAACCCTTACCTAGTAATTTTCCTTGTTCTATGATAGCTAACATCCTATATAATGGTGAGTAATTATTTTTAAATTATACAATAATAATATACATTAATATTTTATCATATAAGATCCTTTAATATTGTTTTGTTAATAATATCATAGTATTATCGTTGTTTTGGGTGTTAACGGATTCGTTTTCCATTATATTCATTTATATGTGAGTCATAATTTTTTTGGATGGGATGTATCTTATTTATATCCGTAATAAAATCAAGTCTTTAAACATTATTTTTTATCATTTAATGAAAATTAGTCTTAAATGGATACGATGGGGAATGATTCTCATCGCGTTCGTGGAGATGGTAATCCGTATGTACGCACGTGCGACAATATCATTCTTTTGATATTAAAATAATAAATAATTAGATGGTATATCATATATACAGAATAATTATCATGTTATATTTATTATTTACATCAATTAAACATCATTATTATACCCATCCAAATAATAATTTATTTAATAACAATTACACCATGACGTGGAGATGGTAAGCCGTACGTACGCACGTATGGAGACATTCCATTCAAAGGATGGACATAATAATGAATTTGGTTGTACCATATTTATAATAACATCACAATATATTGAATATACTGGTGTTATTATTTTATAATGGAAACAACAAACAAAAAGGAAGTGGATGAAGAAAGGAACATGAAAGAGGTGATTAAATATTTACCTCTTCTTCGGGTTTTTCATTTGGATTTGAGAAAAAGGGATCCATAGGTTGGCCTTCTGACTAAAGGAAAGCCTCTAGGATGAAAGGAGGAAATTTGAGAGGGTATATTGGTAGATGTTGGCTGAGGGAAATGGCTTTGAAGGTGTTAATTAGAGAGAAGAGAGAGTGGACTTTTATAAGAGGGGTGAGGGGAACCTTAGGAAAAGATAAAAATATTATTTTATAATAAAATCATTTTCAGTTTCTAATGGCTCCAAAATGTATTATTTAAAAACTGAGGTGGTAATGGGTCGAAAACCAATCAACTAATAGGTATAAAATAGGGTTGGATAAATATATTAACTTTATCATTTAGATTTAACTCTTACTAAAATAGTTTGACATTTACCATGTCTCTTTGAATTTTTATATTATATATTTAATAAAATTACAATATAACTCCAAGAGTACCCCAAATGGTTAATTAATGATACACATTTAATTATATTAGTCATTTTTCCAAACCATTTATTTTTAGGAATAGAATATCAATTAAATATATTATATTTGTTTTATAAACTCTTTTATGTCAATTTTGACACTATTTTTTATTTTGTTTTTTCTAAATTCATAACAACATTATTTCATTGAACAAAATTCATATAACCAACCCTAATATGTCATATTAACCTAAAAAATTAGTGTAATTCTTAAAAAGTATCATATTCAATTAATTTGGATATTTATAATATCAATTATATTAATATTTCATTAATTAGGTAATTACTGCATCATCATTGTGTCATAAATAAATTTAATTATTTAATGTCTAAGTAATATAAATAAAATACTATTATATAGTAAATCTTTTTTTTATTTCTAATGAATATTTATAGTCGAATTTATCATATTTTTAACCCAACATTAATAATTATTTAGTTATTAAACATTAATTTTAATTATTGTAACTCTTCTTTGAATTAAATAATAATAAATGTCCTAATCTAATCCACGTGGACCAAAGCAGTTCATATTTTATTCCTATGGTTGTTTTTGGTAGAACTATACTTATCCAATAGAATTAGGACACGTGTTAGGATAATAATATTATCATTTTTACCCTTAATTACCCTATTTACTTTTAAATGTGGTTAATAAAATTATGAAGTTACTATTCACCAAAAATTATTTTCATCTTATTGTACCAAATTTTACTTACTGATATCAACTATGAGTCTCAGATTTTTGAAATTCCACTCATAGAAGCGGTAAAATTATGTTTTATGTGAATTTTTAAATTCTACTAGGAAGTGTGTAAAAGACAGTGAAAAGTTCAATAGGATTTATATATATCTAAAATTATTATTAACTAACTCCAATAAATTACATTGAACATATATAGGTATTTTGTATCTATTATGACATAAAATGAATTTAATTAAAATGAATAATTATTTTAAAAAAATTTGGTTTTAAACTATAACTCAGTCTTTTTCACTATTCATCAAAAATTGACAATTTTCATAAAAATACCAAAATATCACCATAATCTTATTTTGATATTCTGAATCCAAAAATGAAGTCCATTTTTAAATATATAATTTATAAAATTTCAAAATGTGGGTATTATTATTCATAACGGCTGGTTTGATTGGTTGTGGTGTGTTAGAACTCAAAGTTTCCCTAGTGTATTATTCAAAGAGAAGCGTACCGTGGAAGCTTGGGCTGTTACATTCTTCCCTCTTTAAAATAATACCATCCTTGAAATTTCTTGAATATTAATGAATAAAAATACTTGGGTGGTTCTTCATCATAAGTTTCTTGGGATCCCACTTCACCTCTTCCATCTTATGCTTTCTCCATAGAACTTTTACCAGACGAGTCGTCGGGTTTCTCAACACTTGTTCTTCTGTGTCAAGAATCCTGACTGTCTCTTCGCAATAATACATATTCGGTTCCAGTACTACATCCTCATAGGTGAGTACATGGGTTGGGAAAGGCATGAATTTTCTAAATAGTGATACGTGGAACACATTGTGAACTTTAGAGAGACTTGGCAGCATTCCCAACTGGAAAGCTACTGCCCCAATTCGTTTTAGAATTTCTAAAGGTCTGATGTACCTAGGAATCAATTTTCCATTCTTAAAAAAACTTATAACACCATTCCATGGAGGTAACTTCATGAAAATATGATCTCCTACCAGAAAATCTAAATCCTTCCTTCAGTTACTAGCATAGCTCTTCTGCCTACTTTGAGCTTCTTTGATGTGGGTTTAGATTACCTTCACCTTTTCAATCGTTTACTCCACATGTTATGGGCCTATGAATTTTCTTTCACCAACATCATCCCAACAGGTTGGTGTGTGACATCTATTTCCATATAACTCTTCATACGGTTCCCTCTGAATACTTGAATGGAAGCTATTATTATAGGAAAAGACTACCAAAGGTAAATATTGATCCCACATACCTTGAAAGTAAAGTGAACATGATCTCAACATGTCTTCTAAGGTTTAAATAGTCCATTCTGTTTGTCCATCAGTTTTGGGGGTGGTAGGAAATTCTCAAAATAAGTTTAGTATCCATGGATTTCTGAAGAATTTTCTAGAATCATGATGTAAAACGTGGATCATGATTAGAAAGATTCAATAGGGTTCCTCCATAATGTCTTACAAATTCATTAATATATAGTCTTGATAAAAGTTCATGTGTTAAATCTTCTCTTATAGCAAGAAAATATGCTGATATGGTAAGATTATCAACAATGACCCATATTGCATTGTTCCTTCTAAGAGTAATTGGTAGTCCCATGGAAAATTCCATCATAATATTATCCCATTTCCACTCAAGTATGAGAAGAGGTTGAATGACTCCGCCAGGTTGTTGCCTTCCAGCTTTCACTTATTGATAAACAATACATCTTGACACAGAATTTCAAATATCCCTCTTTATGTTGTCCCACAAAAAATGTTCCATCAAATCTCTATACATTTTGGTGCTCCCAGGGTGTATATAGAAATTGGAACTATGGGCATCATCCAAAATTTCCCTTTTTAGATCAAGTATATCAGTTATAAAAAGTATCTTCCCAAATTTCAAAATTCAATCTTCATAATCAATGTCACTAAATAACCCATCATTCATAGCATTAATATTCTTTTGAAACTCTTCATCATCGGTCTGAGAACTCTTTATCCTTTATAGTAAAGATGTTTTGGAAACCATTTGAAAAAGTATTGATGTTTCCCCTTCCATGGTAATTCCTATATCCATATTTACTGGATCCAAGTATATAGGATCCTTTACAACTCTCATCTTGTTGAAAACTCCATGATCCTTTATACTCAAAGAATATGTGACCTTATTTGTCTTCCTCAGGTGGTAGTGTATCGTGCAATCATAATCCTTGAGTAGTTCAAGCCATCTCTTTTCCCTCGTGTTGAGTTCTTTCTTTGAGAAAATATACTTCAAACTATTGTTATCATTATAAATATCATATTTTTCACCATTGAGTTAGTGTCTACAAATATTCAAAGAAAATATTATAGCTTCTAACTCAAGATCATGAGTAGGATAGTTTTGGTCATGATTGTTCTACTGTCGTGATGCATAGGCAATAATTCTATCATTCTGCATAAGGACACAACCAAGTCCTTTCTTCGATGCATCATTATAAAAAACAAACCCATCATTCCTCGATGGTAGAGTAATGATAGGAGCACTGAATAATATTATCTTTATTTATTCAAAACATTCTTCACACACTTTTTTCCAAACAAATTTAACCCCTTTACAAGTGAGATTTGTTAATGGGTTAGCCAACTGGGAAAAATTACGGACGAAATGTCAATAATAACCAGCTAACCCAAAAAAACTGCGTACCTCAATAATACTTTTCAGTGCTGTCCATTCTTGTATTGCCTTGGTCATTTAAGGATCAACATAAATTCCATCCATAGAGATAATATTTCCATGAAATGAAATCTCCTAAATCCAGAATTCACACTTTCTAATCATTCCATATAATTCATGTCTTCTTAAGAGTCTTTCGGATAATGCGCAAGTGATTTACATGATCTTTATATATTTTGGAGAATACCAAGATATAATTAATAAATACCACTATAAAGTCATCAAGATATTCCTTGAAAACTCTATTCATTAGATCCATGATGGGAGATGGTGCATTAGTCAATCCAAAAGGCATTACTGTAAATTCATAATTCCCATACCCGGTTCGAAATGCTTTCTTTAGAATGTCTTCCTTCTTCATGCACAACTGTTGGTATCCAGATCGAAGGTCAATCATTAAAATGTATTGAGATCCATACAGTTGGTCAAATAAATTATCAGTGCAAGGTAGGGGATACTTGTTCTTTATTGTTAGAGAATTGATCTCCCTGTAGTCGATACATAATCTCATAGATCCATATTTATTCTTAACAAAATGAAAAGGGGCTCCCCATGGAGAAAAACTAGGGCATATAAATCCCTTATTACTCAATTACTCTAGTTGTTTATTTAGTTCCACTAATTCCATAGTTTCCATTTTATAAGGGGTCTTTGATATGGGCCTTGATCCAGGAATTATATCTATGGAAAACTCAATTTCTCGTTTTGGAGGATGTCTTGGTAAATATTATGGAAACACATCAACATATTATTTCACAATAGGTACATCCTCTATATGAAAATTCCTTTCCTCATCCAAAATTATTTCAATATCTTCCTCCCCTATAATTGAATTTCGTTGAGCTACTTGGGGTAGATCTAGATAAGAATTTGGTGGTGACACTTCTGCTCTAAAGATAAGGAGTTCTTTATCATCATCATAAAAAATCATAACCTCCTTCCTATTATAATAAATATTTTCATCATGGTCTGAAAGCCAATCCATACCACGAATTATATCAAATTAAATCATAGGTATGACGATGAGATCAGCAGATAAAGAACATTTATATACTCTAATGGGAACTGGTTCACAAAACCTTGTTGCAATGATACATCCCTTAGAAGTTTTTTCTGACAACTCCCTTGTTAAATTAATTTGGAAATATCTAATTTTCATATAAAACTCAGAAGATATGAAACAATGTGATGATCCAGAATCAAATAAAGAATTTTCTAAACATGAGGAAACCATTAAATTACCTGCCACCACGTCTTTTGGAGCTTCTACCTCAGTAGTAGTGATAGCATAATCATAGACTTGATCCCTTGGCCTTTTTTGAGTTAAGAATCCCTAACTCTTAGGACATTCATTTTCATAATTTCCCATCTCCCTACAATTGTAGCATTGAACATCGGTAGCTTCTTTCTTCCCCTTATAATCAAGATCTTGGAGGCATTTTTTCCCCACACTTGTAACAGACTCCCATTCCTTTCAAGGAAGTACCGAGGTGTTTCTTCCCAAATTTACTACAGGATGGATATTCCAATTTTCCCTTATTCCCCTTATTTTAATTTCCAAAGTGATCAGTAGATCTTTTCTTCTCTTGCTTTGCTTTAATGTTGTAAGAATTAGAGAATTATTTTTCAGTCTTGATAGCACATTAGACAATATCTTCGTATGACTAGAAGAATTGTGAGACTAATGCTCGACAGGGAAACTATTTTAACCCATAAAATAAATACTCAATCATACTTCTTGGGTTACGTATATAATCTGTAGCATTCCTTGCTAACCTTGTAAAGTTAGCCTCATACTTTGTGACATTCTCAACCTCCTTTTTCCTCAGACTCAGAAATTTCCTTTCCATATCTCCTTGATGGTCAAGAGAAAATTATATTTCTAATAAATTCTCTTTAAAATTCCTCCATTCCATATTTGATACATCATCATCTTCCTTTTTGTTTTGAATCAATGACCACCATTGATCAACATCTCTAGTGAGGCGGTAAACTTCCATGATAACTTTTTCCCTTTCACTACTCCCCAAGGCATTGAATATTTTACCTGATGAATTTATTAATTGCTCATCTAATAATGTATTTGTACTCCCATGTAATTTTGGTGGTTGTTTCCTCCTGAAGAGGTCTAACATTGATCCTCCACACTGTCGATCAGGGTGATCCATATGGGTACGGTTATTATTCATAACCTATGTGAGTTATCCCACTATAGTGATAAAATGATCAGCACCAGTTGTATCACCAGCTCCACTATAATTAATTTGAGAAAGAGGGAAATATCTACATGGAGTGTGTGCATTGATACAGTTTCCATTCCATACACTAGGCACCATTTCAAAAAATGGCATAAACTAGATCAGTTCATGAATCGAAATACATAATTACAAACCTGTAAAACACTTATCATAAATTCAACAATTTATGCATATAATCCATAATAATAAAAAAAATATTCATTAAAGAAGTATATACTCATAAACCCTTCATAATGGTTTTTAAATAAAATGGAAATTATCCTAATAATATCCTTTGGGAGTGTCGTAACCAATAGTGCAGCAAGACTCGTTGTAGTGCACCATTTCTTGTTCGAGTCTAGCTCGTAGCGGTGTTTTCAGGTTTTACCCCTAGGTACATCTCTACCAGAGCCACCTCTACCTGCTCGTATCCAGACAAAGATGTATTTCTTATAAAACTCACAAAATCTCTATAATACCAAATTTCTAGGAAGTTCTTCTATATTAATCCTCAAAGTCTATCTTAGGGCTATGTGATCTAATATGAGTTTATCTAAATCTAGATTCCAAGGTTTGTACTAAACTTCCTCTAATGCCAACTATAACTCCCGACCCCAGTTACCCATAGTTGGTGCATTATTACATAACATTGTCATGATCACAAAAGACCATGTCTCGAAAGTCCAATTAGTTTAGTATCCTTAGAAACACTAGATACATTCATAAGTCTTACATTACATGATAAAGTGAAAAACTATAACAATATAGTCTCCATAGTCCACACTCATATCCCCTCATACTATCCATGTAGTTCAGTAATAAAAAACTTCTTCACATCCTTGAAAAAATAGAACGTAGAAAGGGGTGAGCTCTGATTCTCAGTAAGTATGGAAATATAGTGGAAAATTTCATAAATAAGCATAATCATTTAAGGCAATGTATAACTAAAACAAAAGCCTTTTAAACTTGAACTTCAACATAATATGGAAAAATTAAAATGAATTAATTACATTTACTTATTCACATGGATATTCTACTAGTTAAATAATCACATGAAATACCAATAACCACTTTTATAACGATGGAATGCATAATGCCAGACTATCATAACCACATATTCAAGGCCTTGTGCGAAGACTACAAATAAGATTTTGTCAAGGCCTTATTCCAAGACACTAGTTTGTCTCATGAGACCTACTAATTCATCAAGTAGCTATAGCTGGCTCAACCCACCACTTAGTATATCGAATTCATTACTCATATGAATAGGTATAAACACAACATAAACATTAGTATTAAAATGAGCATACAAAATGGAAATAGTTTATCTATAAACCATGATTGGTATAAAAATAAAACATACACATTCAAACATATCCCAAAAACTTCAATACAATATGGAAGTTTTGTATCATAAAAAATCAACTTCAAATATTCTTAAAATCCATAAATGGATGATGATATAGTTGAAATCAAAACTATTTGAGAGAAATATCTCTTTTTTTAAATCATTTAGAAGTCACATAATTATATGATAAAACATTTAAAAATAAAATATTCATATAATCTTTTATGGGAAGCATCGACGATTGTATAACGGTGGAGAATAGCTGCAGCCGCCGTATAAGTTAAAAAACATTCTTACCTTTATTTTGTCAAAAAGGATCAAAGTACCTTTTTGGACAATGACGGAAGGATTCCTTTCCATAAATTTTATAAATAGTCAAAAAAGGGTATAAATGAATTTAATCCATTGTCTTTTAAATATTAAAAATGTTTTGGAATAAATTTTTAAGAAACATGGATTTGGATGATAAAGAGGTCCCAGTAGATAATTACGTATAAACAACCTCAAATAATGAATGGATTGTGAAATTAGCCCTTAAAATGTAATTTTCCTTCGTAGAGGGTAGTTTAACATATTTTATATTGTTGAAATAATAATTATTAAACTATAAAATAATCATATACATTAATATGATATCATATATGTTCTTTTAACATTTTTATGTTAATAATATCTTAATATTATCGTTGTTTTGGGTGTTAACAGATTCGTTTTCCTTTATATTATCTGATATGTGAGTCATATTTGTTATGTATGGGATGTATCTTATTCATATCCATAATTATATCAAGTCTTTAAACATTATTTTTAATCATCTAATGAAAATTAGTCTTAAATGGATAGAATGAGGAATGAATCTAATCACATTCGTGGAGACTGTAATCCATACGTACACACAAATGACAATATCATTATTCTGATATTAAAATAATATATAATTGGATGGTATATCATATATAAATAACAATTATCATTTTATATTTATTATTTACAAAAATTACACATCATTATTATACCCATCCAAATAATAATATATTGAATAAAAATTACACCACGACGTTGAGACGGTAAGTTATACGTATGCACGTATAGTGACATGTCATTCAATGGATGGATAGAATAATGAATTTGGTTGTACCATATTAATATTAAAATAAAATTATAGAGAAGATACCAGAGTTATTATTTTAAATGGAAACAACAAAGAAAACAGAATTGGAAGAAGAAAGGAACTTGAATGAGGTGATGAAATATTTACCTCTTCTTCGTGTTATTATTATTGATTTGATCAAAAGGGCTCCATAGGTTGGATTTCAGACTAAAGTAAGGGATTTAGGATGAATTTATGTCAGTTGAGAGGGTATTTGGGTAGAGTTTGGCTGATCCAAATGGATTTTATGGTGTGAATTAGTGAGAAGATGGAGTGACCTTTTTTAAGAGGGGTGAGGGGTACCTTAGGAAAAGCTAAATATATTATTTTATAATAAAATAGTTTTCAATTTCTAATGGTTTAAAAATGGATTATTTAAATTATAAGGTGGGTATGGGTTGAAAACCACTCAACAAATAGGATTTAGATAGGTTGGGGTCACTATTTAACTTTATCTTTTAGATTTAACTCTTAGTTAAATTGTTTGACATTGACCATGTCTCATTGTATTTTTATATTATATGGTTAATAATCATAATATATACTTCCAATATAACCCCAAATGGTTCATTAATTATACAACTATCATTATATAACTCTTTTGGCCAATACATAGATTTTTATGAATAAATTATCAATTAATAATATAATATTTTTTATAAAAACTCTATTATGTCAATTTTGACACTATTTGTTATTTTGTTTTTCCAAAATTTATAACAGAATTATTTCATTGAAAAAAAATTCAAATAACTAACCCTATTATGTCATATTAACTTATAAAATTAGATCAATTCCTATAAAGTCTAAAATTACATTTATTTGGTTATTTAAAATATCAATTATTTTAATATTTCATTAATTAGGTAATTACTGCATCATCATTGTGTCATAAATAAATTAAATTATTTAATGTATATAAAATATAAATAGAATACAATTATATAGGAAATATACTTATATTTATAATGAATATTTATAGTTGTATTTATCTTATGTGTAACCCTATATTAATAATGTTTTAGTTATTAAACATTGATTTTTATTCTTTTAACTCATAATTGAATTATATAATAATAAATGACCTAATCTAATCCAAGTGGACCAAAGAGGATCATATTTTATTTCTAAGGTTGTTTTTATACAAACTATACTTATCCAATATAATTATGACACGTGTTAGGGTAATAATAATATTATATTTACCCTTAATTACCCTATTTACTTTTAACCGTGGTAAATAAAATAAAAAAGTTAGTATACAACAAAAATTATTTTCTTCTTCTTGAACCACATTTTACTTAATGATATCAACATTGCCTCTCAGATTTTTAAAATTACACTCATAGATGCAGTAAAATTATGTTTTATGTGAATTTGCAAATTCTCTTAGGAGGTGGGAAAAAGATGGTGAAAAGTTCAATAAAATTTTTATATATCTCAAATTATTATAAACTAACTCCAAGGAATTAAATTGAACTTATATAGGTATTATGTATATATTTTGACCTAAAAAAAATTTAAATAAAATAAATAAAAATTTAAATAAAAATTCGCTTTTAAACTTTAACTCAGTGTTTTTCACTATTTATCAAAAATTAAAAATTATAAAAAAATACCAAAAAATCACCCTAAGCTAATTTCAATATTATGAATCCAAAACAAAAGTCCATTTTTAAAGATAAAATTTCTAAAATTTCAATAAGTGGATATTACTATTCATAGAGGCTAGTTTGATTGGTTATGGTGTGTTAGAACATGATTTTATGCTACTGTATTATTCAAAGAGAAGCATACCATGGAAGCTTGGGGTGTTACAGAGATGCTTTATGACCCTTTACGACTAGTTAAGGAATGAATTTTTTATCATATATGGTGGAAGAGTCTACTTTCCACTAATATATAGCATTACCGTACTAAATCTTCCCTTATAAATTTACAAGGAAATTTCCATAAGATATTTTTTCTTTTATAATTAATTTTCATTCAAATAATTTCATGTAATAAGGGATGTTTCTCTTAATAAAAATTAATTAAATTATTAGATTATTTTCAACTATGTCAAAATCTTTTGTTGGATTTTATACTTGATTGAGGTTGGTTTATTATTATACAATATTCCATATTGTATTGATGATTTTATAATATGTTTTTCTATAGGTGTTATTTTTTTATACCATTAATAGTTTATGGTTAATGTATTAACATTTGGTATGATATTTTTAATTCAAATGTTCATATTATGTTTCACCCTTTTTATATGATGAATTCATTGGACATAGTAAGTGACATGAATAGACCCCTAAATCCCCTCATTGAATTATTAGGTCTCGTGATATTAACTATAGTCTTGGCATAATGCCTTGAGTGTATAGACATTTATGGTCTTAGAATGAGTCCTTGATAGTATGTTTATTATATCTACATAATGAATATCCTCTTTACAAAATTAGTTATTGATATTACATGTGATTTTTTACTAGTAGAATATGTAGCTGAATGTTTAAATTGAATAATTTTATTTTTTTCCTATTATGATAAAGATTGTGTTTATAAGTCATGTGTTTTAATTTTATACATTTCCATAAAAGAATAATCTTATTTATGATATATTACACTATATTGTTTATCCTTACTGTGAATTTGAGGTCTCCCCTTTTATTGGTTTCATTTTTCACTATGATGCGAACAAGTATATTTTTAATAACATTCAAAGATAATCTAAAGGATATGATTGTTTTGAATGGATACACTATTTCTTTTTTGTTTCAATATGTAATGTAAAACTTTTGTTTGTATCTAGTTTTTCTAAGGCAGCTATACCAATCAGTTCTTATTGATTTGGTTTCTTATGATCATTACAATGTAATTAAATAACACACTGACACTAGGTAAATGGGGTTAGGGTGTTATTGTTATAATAATTTCAAGGGTTTACTAAAAAATATCAATTGTTTTAGGACCGTATATGTAAAAACGTAGATTTCCCTAGACCAGTTCCTTTTGAAAATCACGTGTTTTGGGTGTTCTGGGAGGAAACGTTGGATCTTTTCAAGAGTTTTCTAGTTTTTTCAGGATTTAATTTGTAGGTTAGGGTGTTGGAATCAGGATGAATGCTCGTCATCTTGTCAATGTGTCAACATTTTATTGATTTGACATTTAATTGCATCAGCATATTAGTGCATCAGTGAGTATGGGATGTCAACATCGGTGGGTTAGGGCTGTTAGCATAAGTGAGTTAGGGGAATCGAAATCAGTGAGTCAGGGTATCAAAAGGTTAGGGTGTCGGTGGGATGTGGCTTTATTAGGTCAGGGTGTTGATATGCGAAGGTTTTGGTAGGTCTTAGTGTTGGTGGTTCAGCATCAGGGAGTGGCCCATTGGGGACTCATTTGCAGTTTTTCCATGATTTCCAGTTTCCCCCCTCTTACATCTTATTTTACATGAACCAAGTTTCAAGCTATGTTTGAGAATTTTTAAGTAATTATTGGAGGATATTTTGTATATATTTAATATCATTACATTTTGGGGGCATTGACATACTCAAACAACATGATCTTGACCACAATCCCAAGATTAATGTCCTTTGGAAACAACCCATTCTTTAATGTAGGATTTGGATCTTCAATGCAGGGATCTACCCTTTATAGAGTGTTTTCTATTTGCCCTTGTTGATCCTGGATTCTTACTCCCTAGAGGAGTCATTCTCATGTTCTAGATCCTTCCTACTCATTTTTCTTGGACTTTTCTACTACTTGAGGATCTCATGTTCTTGGCATAAGGAGGAACATCGATCCATTAATCATCCAAGTAGGGATTCCTTTTGTATATATATTATTTTCATCAATCGTGGTAGATTTAAAAATGATTCATTATTAAGTATGGGTGAATAATTTATTAAATCAATAAATAAATAAGATTGGAATATTATCAAAAGATAACGGGGTGATGAAATAACTTGATGAATGTTGAATGATGTTTGATCACCTATTTTAACTGTTTTTCTTTATTTCTTTATGGATTGATTGTGGCTATTAGACATTCGAGAAGCATGGACATTGTTTGTCTATTTTGGTGCAATGGTGGTATCCGATATTTTTTTATGATGTTTGATTATCGACAATAACATGAAAACTGCCTAAACACGTACACATTGTTAATTGAAATAGATTCCCTAAGATGAAAACCCTTGTATTACCACCAATGTTTAACAATTGGATAAAATAAAGGTGTTTAGAAAATTTGAATATATATACACATCGTTTTTATAGGGGTTGTTGAGTGTTGTATTATGTTATGTTTTCTATCTTTGTGTGAGTTTTGTGGTGCAGCTGTTGGGAGCACTGTTGTGGATATAAGGGGGGATAGAGGAGTTGGTTCCATGAGAAGGGTGTGTAATGTGTGTACATTTGGGTTTTGTGTTAATAGTACAAAATGTGGGATTTGTTTGTGGAGAAATAAAATGGGGTGTGATTGTATTCCAGTTTGAGAGACTAATGTATCGTGTAATGGATGGACTTTTATGCAGTTGAACTGACATTGTTTGTGTCATGTACATCATATGACATTGGGAAGTGGAACTAAAATGTGTTTATGATCTTGAATGCAGTGTGGCTACATTATTGAATTCTTGGGATGTGGGGATGAGGATAAGGGTTGTGAGAGAAATATTTTAAGGTATGATTTTTATGAATTATTGTTGGAAATGACATGACAGGTGTCTAAGAATATTGGGGGTTTCTGAACTGGGACTGAAACTCTATTTATTATTTTTATTTTGATATGGATGTGGTTTTTAGTTAGCTGATAGTCTTAGAAATAAATTAAAGGTAATCCCTTATGCAATTAATGGAAAATTGTTAACTGAAATGGGGCTGGGTTATCCTTTGGTAGTGACTGTTGTGCGGTTGGGAAAATAGGGGTAGTAGAAATGTGGTTCTATATAGGTTGGTTTATTGTTTTTGGTATCAACAGGCTGGGGATGAGTTTTTTCTTACCTATATATGTATAAATTTTTGTCCCTTGTGTCTTATATCTGCACCCACCATTGTTGAGAACCATGTAATGAATTCCCCCATTTATGGTGAAGGGAGTATTTCCCAACATCCTATTTTTATAATGGATGGTTGGTTTCTGACATGCTTCATCACACCCTATATTGGGTTCTTACCACTTGATCGTATCTAGGAAGTCATTAATGGCTTAAGGCTTGATATAGTCCAAGATCCTTTGGGAAATTTTTTGTTTTAGATGAGAGGCCTAGTTGTTTTCGGTACATGAATTTTTTCCCAAGTGTCTTCAGGATGGGGCATTGGGGTCTTTGGGTGAGAGGTGTGGTTATTATGGAATAGGTATCTTTCTGTGGGATTGTGTGTGGTTTGTGTCCCATGTGTTTACCAGAGGGATTGTGTGTGTTTTGTGGCATAGGTGTGTGTGGGCGAGTTTTGGAAGTTGGATAGTGTATTGGAAGAGTGGTAGCATCAATACTTTAGCCGTTATGAACGAGAAGTTAACCAGTGGGAAAGTGGTGCGGGGTACCCATATATTGATGTTTTTGTACTACTACATTAAAGGAATAGCATAATTTGGTGAGTGTGCTTTTTAAGGCTAGACTTGTTAGTATTTATTTCTTGGTGCTTGAGGTTCTATTGGGTTCTCATAGGGACAATAATATGTTCCCCTGCATGTGCATAGGTAGATTTAGTTTCCCTACTTATATACATTTATGCTCACCCTATGTAAATAAACTGTTTATAGGTTTCCAGGAGGGTATTGATGACTATTTTAGACTTTACTAACATGAGTGTCATTATTAGTTCTTATTACTTCTTCATCTCTTGTTTTGGAAGTTTTGTTGTAGTTTTCATCATCATTACATTTAAACCTTCATGTGGGAATGAAATTTGGATTTACTTCTACTTTACTATTTGGATTTTTTGGAAATTACCTTTTTATCTTTCAATATTATTCTATAAAAAGGATTATGAATTCTATATTATGTGATATTATATACCCTTGGTTCTAGTCACTTCTTTGGGTCCATTGAAGTCGGGACTATGGGATCATTATCTCTCATTCATCTTGATGAAGGAAGGTCCTAGAACATTGATGTCCCTTCCCTCATCTTGATATGGTAGAGTCATGAAAATATGGTATTAGAGGAAGGTGGTTACTGGGTGTTTCAGATATATGATTGAGTTTCAATTGAGGAATAGTTGGGGATTTCATGGGAAGGTAGGGAAACAATGTTAGGAAATCATAGTGTGTGAAATAGGCCAAGGATGACCGGCTAGGACATGAGATTTTAGGGACCCTCATGATCTAATGCAGGGAATATGGACCTACTAAATGATCAAGTGAGGCTACACCAATTTTTGTTTAGACCCTAGTAATTTCACATGCATCCTAATGACTCATGTTCTTGGGTGTCTATGGTGTTTTAGGAATTTAAAATAAATAAAGAGTTAAAAAAATTAAATGGAAATTTCCACACTACATTGGATTCGGAGTTCCTTCAATACTTTTCTTCTTTGGAATGAAAATGTTGCCCACATGTGGTACGAGATGTTGAGTCCCAACAAGATGACCTAGTCGATCAGCTAAGAGACATTCAAGGGAATAAAGATGACTAATTTAAAAAAGATTCTTCATGCCTTCCCACAGAAGACTCTAGGGAATTACGAGGTAGTATATTAGACATGGGTACAGAGAGTTGGATCGAGGAGCTAGTGATCGATTTTAGCTTGATCTGTGCTCCAAAAGAGTACTGGGTTCTTATGGAAGTGATCCATATATGAGGAGATACGCACCATTGGTGGATTCTTTACCTTAGGGATAATAAAGAGATTGGCGTCTCATGGGATGACATTGAAAAGGTTTTCCGGGTGGAATCCCATTCTTCCATTATGATGACTGAGAAGAGGTATGAGCTACTCTCACTTCATTAGGGTAATATGTCAGTATGAGAATTCAGGATCATGTTCAAGGATCACCTACACTTTTCTATAGATCTCCTTCCGGATGAGGAGTCCCGAGCATGACGCCTAAAGGAGGCAATCAACATTCTCTTTAGAATTTCGTCACCCCCTTCACTCTACTTACATACATAGAGGTTCATAAGGAGGTTGAGGTAGTGGAATGGATTCACTCACTAGGAGGTGTTCCATGAGAGGGGAGACAACTGAGTTCGTTAATGAGAATGGCCGTCAGTAGCTGGTCTACATTTTTAGGGCCTTCCTGGTATCAACTATTATAGAGTAATCCTCAATAGTTATAGTTCCATTCTCTTAGTCCTTTTCCATTCATCATGGGCCAGAGACTAAGGTTATTTCTTAGTGGTTGTTGTGAATATCATTGGAACTGATTCCCAGTTCATGCACCATAGAGTGGGGGTGGGTAGGTTCAGCGTGCACCTCAGCTACAACAGTTTCTTGTTAGGCCTTTCCAACAGTAGGGGAACTGAGCTACCACTCTTCTGATGAAAGATAGTGATGGGGGAGACCGACCATAAGGTGCTCATCATGGACCTTTACATGTGTGTGGTTAGGGAGGTGGATTATAGAAAAGGGATAAAGGAGATGGCTATTATAACACCCCGGGCCCGCTCTTCTGGACTCGGTGCTTCAAAATGCTGTGTAATTTTTTTTATAAACGTGAAAAATAATAATTAAACAAAAAATTTAATGAAAATATGACCTTTTACTATTCTAGGTTCTGGAGAATTAGACAACACCATAAATTATCAGATGTGAAGAAAAATAATAAAATTTTCCACTATGGTTTCGTGCGCACTAACTCCATAAGTGATGAAATCTACGATAATATCCTAAGATACCTTTGAAAAATATTTCAAAAACGTAGGGTGAGCACAAAAGATTCCCAGTAAGGGGTTTTCGAATTTTTTTTATAAATAACATTTAAAAATATCATTTCGATAATACATCTGAAATATTCATATGTAAATACATTGGTAAACCAACCTTTACAAAATAATATATTTCTTTTGAAAAATAATTATACTTTGAAAACACATTTAATCTAATCTAGTTATTTTCCTTGGAAAATATTAAGTAAACATCATTAAAACAAAACATCATTTTGTGGAAACATAATTCTTTGAAGGCTGTCTTGGGCCTACCCACTTAGGGAATGATGGGTTCACTCCCCAATGACCTTCTATTTTTACAACGAACAAGGGCCAACATTTTTCAAAAACATTTAGTGTTTTCTTTACATATATATATATATAATAGTATTTGTCACTGAATTTTTTCCTTTAACTTATCAATGCATTAAAAATACACATGTATATATAAATATAACATAATTTAATAAATACTTACATTTTTTATCATCTACATGTTTGGTTACGACCAACATTTCTATTACATGCACATTACATGGTATATCCCTGTAATTAATCATTCTTTATCAAATCCTCTTTGTTGCACATATGCGTGGTTTAATTTAAATTAAATATAACAATTAATGATGTTTTATATATGAAATTATGAATACATAATTATAAATGTGAAATTTAATTTTTCTAATAAATTTCATGTAATTAATGAACATGAAAATAAAACCTTATGTTTTTAACTTGAAATTGTAAGTTTGTCTTTAGCTAAATGAATGTCAATGAATTGAATAAACACATGGACAAAATATGTGCAAGTGAGATGCCGATAATATCGATAAAACATGTTGATATATTATGTGCAACAAGACAATAAACAAAAAATAAAATTATAAACATGGTAGTAGAATTATGAACATGGTAATTTCATATATATATATATATATAGATACATGTATATCCATAAAAATAAAAAAAATCTTAATTTATTATAAAATTATAACCCTTTTGGGAATCTTCCGAATGAATAATAAAAAATATAGATTATATACCATTGTATTAATTTGGAAAAAAATTAGAATCAAAGATTGTAAAAAAAATACCGCTGGAGAATAAATAGATGTTTGAACCTTGCGTTAAATCATAAAATTCAAATCATAATTTTGAAAATAAATAAGAAAAACAACCCATACATAAACAAGATTTCAGATAAATATAAATTCCATAATTTATCCCTTACTTTGTTTAAAACTTTTAGAACAAAACAAACACAAACTTATAGTTTTAGAAATCCTAAATCGAATTAGATTTGAAAATATAAGTATGTCAAAAAAAAGATTTGTAAATTAAGAAACAAAATGTAATAATCCCTTACACTGAATTAAAATATTCAATTTCCAACAAAGCATCACTAAATGTCTTTGGATGATTTTAAAAGAGGAGGGATTGAAATATAATTACGTTTATAAAACAGCATAGAATTATATAATAAAAATTTTGTAAAAAATAAATGATTGTAAATAGTCCCTTACTTAAGTTGTAGGCTACTACAATTTTATTCAAAAGATTGATAAGTGAGATAGAGAGTCCCGAGAACAAAAGCTGTGTTTTTAAGATACTGGGCATGTTATATATAACATCCTTTATGATTATTGTGACTTTAGAAAAATATATAAGGTGATCTCAAAATAATTAAATAATATTTTGTCGATCTAATAAAGTATTTGAAGTTATTGAAGGTTCAGAGATGACAAGTTAGAATTTACAGTCCTCTTAGTTTGATAGCGACAACAATAAAAAAAACATAAAGTGATACCGAAAAGAATGAATAAACAAATGAATAAATCCTTGAGATGATTTCAAAATTAAACTCATTGAAGATAAATTATGAAATATATAGATATATATATATATATATCATTGCCGATATAATCATAATGTGTGGTTTAGTTAGAAGGGTTTTCGAGAAAGGCAAAAACAGGTTCTAAAATATGTTATTGCATAAGAGATAAATTAAATATAATAGGGTAGAGACAGATCGATCAAAATGATTTGCAATAAAAAAATATTAGAATTGAATGATTACTAGATAATAAATGGAATAAAATATAGATAAAAAAATATGGACATCAGATATCGAGTGGATGAAATTGTCAAACAAGATAATATTAAGTCGATTCCAAGAGATTCTGATAACAAGAGAACAATTAAATAACACCAACTTGAAATGTATAAGAATTATGAAATAAGAGGATGTACTTATTGGAGAAGAATAATAATTGAACCAAAACAACGATTTTGAATTTAATATACCAAAAAAAATCTAGAAGCAAGATTTGAAAATACATAACAAAACCAACTAGTAGAACTGGACAACCCAAAACAAAGCCAAAAATTTGATCGCAACTTTTCGAAACACAATAGACATGAATCAAATCTCATATTTTGATCCAGATCAAAACCTAAACATTCAAAATGAGATAAACCTACCTCATGGCAGTAAGAAACCCTAACCGTGACTTGAAATCGGTTGGACAAACGATTCTGTCTAGAATCGAGACCTTTAAAATCAACTCCATGAAATCTCCATCTCTGGCGGCCATACGAGACCACACCAATGAAGACCTTGACTCGCAAACAACTCTCTACAACACACAGGAGCTCACAGACATCCACATCTACGACGGCTACTCACACCCATCCGTCGTCGACTACAGCGCTTGGGTCTCACCATTCGAACACTCCCAAATCTAAAACCCGCACTTGATGAACCCTAAATCCAGATTTTCACTTTTCATGCATTTTATTTTATTTTATTCGTTTATAATTTTTTTATTATATAATAAAACAATTTTCATAATATATATATATATATCACTTTTAATTCATAAATAAAAATTCTATTGATATTAATCATAAGATAAAATTTTATACAGTTTTAAACAATAATATATATACTTTAGTTAAATTAAATAAAAAACATAATTTATCATCATAAAATAAATTACTAAATACATAAGATTATTTTTTTAACACTAAATTTATTTCTTTTCATTATCATTATTATTATTCTCTTACCCTTTATTTCAAATATTTTTTTGTAATAAATATATTGCAGGTTATTCTAATTCAAAATATTCTAATAATATTTTACATTTAATTATATTTATTTTGTTTTGTTTTATTTATTAAAACAACATGTTTACTTGTTTATTTTCATTAAAACTATATGAAAGTTTCATTAATTTATATTATTTCAATAATGAAAAATAATATAAATAAAAGTAACAAATTAATTTTTGATTAAAAAACATCACAAAATATTATAACATTATTGATTTAAATTGTAATTAATCTATTAATCATTAAATATTTTTTGGGAATGTTAAATTATCCCCCCCTTTAATGGAATTTCTACCTTGCATTTCCTGAATCAAACCTAAGAAAATTTTGAATTTTGTTTAATCTTCTGAATTAATGAATTTCAAATGAGGATTATCAATCTAAATAACACTCTACCGTAGAGATTTCATTTTTCTCAAAACAAAATATCTAATCTCATAAAGTGGTCTAGACTGTTCCTCTGATACCAATTATAATGCTCCGAGCCCGCTCTTCCGGACTCGTTTCTTCAAAATGCTGTGTAATTTTTTTTATAAACATGGAAAACAATAACTACACAACACATTAAAGAAAAGAGGACCTTTTACCGGTCTAGGTTCTGGAGAATTATACAACACCATACATTATCAAAGTTGAACAAAAATATTAAAATTTTCCACTATGCTTCCTCGCACGCTATCTCCAAAAGCGACGACATCTACGATAATATCCTAAGATACCTGTGAAAAATATTTCAAAAACATAGGGTGAGCACAAAAGATGCCCAGTAAGGGGTTTTCGAAAACTTTTCATAAATAAATTTTAAAAATATCATTTCAATAATAAATTTGAAATATTCATTTGTAAATACATTTGTAAAACAAAATTTACAAAATAATATAATGCTTTTGAAAAATATTTATACTTTGAAACACGTTTAAACTAATCTAGTGATTTTCCTTGGAAAATATTAAGCGAACATAATTAAAACAAAACATCATTTTGTGGCAACTTAATTCGTCGAAGGCAGTCTTGGTCCTACCCACTCAGCGAAGGATGGGTTCACTCCCCAATAACCTTCTATTTTTACAATGAACAAGCGCCAATATTTTTCAAAAAAATTTATAGTTTTCTTTACACACACACATATATATGTCTAATAGCATTGGTCATTGGAGTTTTTACCTTTAACTTATCAATGCATTAAAAATACACATGTATTTAGAAATATAACAAAATTAAATGAAGACTTCCATTTTTTTTATCATCTACAAGATTGGTTACGACCAACATTTCTACTACATGCACATTACAAGGTACATCCCTGTAATTAATCATTCTTTATTGAATCCTATTTGTTTCACATATGCGCAGTTTAATTTAAATTTAATAAAACAATTAATGAAGTTTTAAATATTAAATTATTAATAAAACATTATAAATGTGATATTTAATTTTTCTAATGAAATTCATGTAATTAATGAACATGAAAATAAAAAATTAATTTTTTAACTTGAAATTATAAGTTTTCTTTTAGAAAAATAAATGTCGATGATTTTCATAAACACATGGACAACGTATGTGAAAGTGTGATGCCGATAATATTAATAAAACTTGTTGATATGTTTTGTACATTATGATAATAAACTAAAAATAAAATTATAAACATGGTAGAAGAATTATGAACATGGTAATTTCATATATATATATATATAGATACATGTATATCCAAAATAATAATAAAAATAAATCTTTATTTAATATAAAATTTTAACCCTTTAGGGATTCTTCTAAATGAATAATCAAAAATAGAGATTATATAGCTTTGTATAATTTTGGAAAACAATTTGAATCAAATCTTGTAAAAAAATAATGCTAGAAAATAAATAGTTGTTCGAACCTTAGGTTAAATCAATAAATTCGAATCATCAATTTTAAAATAAATAAGCAAAACAACCCATACATAAATAATATTTCAGACAAATATAAATTAAATAATTTATCCCTTACATTATCTAAAACTTCAAGAACAACAACATACACAAAAATATAGTTTTATAAATCCTTAATCGAATTAGATTTCAGACTATATGTATGTCAAAAAAAAGATGTAAATTAATAAACAAAATTTAATAATCCCTTACACTGATTTCAGGTATGCAATTTCCTACAAAGCATCACTAAGACTCTTTGGAAGCTTTTAAAAGAAGAGGGATTGAAATCTACTTACATTTATAAAACTGCATAGAATTATTTAATAAAAGTTTTGTAAAATAAAAATGATTGGAAATAGTCCCTTATGTAATTTTTAGGCTGCTACAATTTTCTTCAAAAGATTGAGAAGTGAGATAGAGAGTCCCGAGAACAAAAGGTGTGTTTTTAAGAGACTGGACTTGTTATTTATAACATCTTGAATTATTATTGCGACTTTAAAGAAATATATAAGTTTCTCTTAAAATAATTAAAGAAGATTTTGTGAATATAATAAAATTTTTTGATGTTATTGAAGGTTCGAAGAGGACAAGTTAGAATTTACACTGATCTTAGTTGGATAGCGACAACAAACAAAAAAAAACTTAAAGTGATACAGACAAAAATGAATAAATAAATGAATAAATCATTTGAGGAGATTTCAAAATTAAACACATTTAAGATCAATTATAATATATATATATATATATATATCATTGTCGATAGAAGAATAATGTGTGGTTAAGTAGGAAGGGTTTTCGAGCAAGACTAAAACTAGTTCTAAAATATATTATCACATAAGAGATAAATTAAATATAATAATGTAGAGACAGATCGATCAAAATGATTTTTAATAAAAAAAATTTAATTGAATGATAACTGGATGAAAAATAGAATCGAATCTAGATAAAAAAATATGGAAAATAGATATCGAGTGGATGATATTGACAAACAGGATAATATTAAGCCAATTTCAAGAGATTTCGATAACAAGAGAACAATTAAATATCACCAACTTGCAATATATAAGAATTATGAAATAGGAGGACATACTTATCGGAGAAGAATAATAATTGAACCGAAACAAAATTTTTGAATTTAATATACCAAAACAAATCCATAAGCAAGATCTGAAAATACATAACAAAACCTACTAGAAGAATCAGACAACCCAAAACAAAGCCAAGCATTTGATCGCAACATTACACAACACATTAGAAATGAATCGAATCTCGGATTTTGATCCAGATCCAAACCTAGACATTCAAAATGAGATAAACCTACCTCATGGAAGTAAGAAACCCTAACCGTGAATTGAAATCGAATGGAGAAACGATTCTGTTTACAATCGAGATCTTCAAAATTGACTAAAATAAATCTCTATCTCTGGAGGCCATATGAGACCACTCCAGTGAAGAACACAACTCACAATCACCTCTCGACATCGCACATGATCTCGGAGACATCCACAAGTATGACCGCTGCTCACACCCATCCGTCGTCGACTACAGCACTCAGGTCTCACCATTCGAACACTCCCAAAATAAAAACCCGCACATCACGAACCCTAAATCGTGGTTTTCACTTTTAATATATTTTTATTTTATTTTATTCATTTATTATTTTCTTATTATATAATAAAAGAGTTGTCATATTATATATATATAACACTTTTAATTCATAAATAAATATTCAATTTATATTAATCATAAGTCAAAATTTTATATAGTTTTAAATAATAATATATACACTTATGTTAAATGAAATAAAGAACATAATTTATCATCATAAAATAAATTTCTAAATACACAATATTATGTTATTTTTACACTAAATGTCTTTCTTTTCATTATCATTATTATTATTCTCTTTCCCTTTATTTCAAATCATTATTTATAATAAATATATTATATGTTATTCTAATTCATAACATTATAATAATGTTTTACATTTATTATTACCTTTATTTATATATTTTTTTGTTTTATTTATTAAAACAACAGGTTTACATGTTTTTTTTCAAGAAAACTATATGAAAGTATCATTAATTTATATTATATCAATGATGAATAATAATATAAATTAAATTAACAAATTACATTTTGATTAAACAAAATCACAATATTTTATAACAATATTGATTTAAATTGTAATTCATTTATTAATTACTTAATATTTATCCGGATGTTACAGCTATGGGAAGTTTCATGACATGGAGGTAGTGGTTCCAATAGGGATAGAGGTTGTTTGAGGTATGAACAGCCTATTTAGTACTCATGCATGTGATTTGTTTCATTCAAGAGATTCACTCTCACTTGTTTCACTCGGTCTAGACCATGCTCTAGGTCTAGACATAGAAAGGCTTCCCATGATTATGGGGTTGAGAATGCTAGCTGGAGGTCAGACTAGTCTGTTTGATGTTCCTTGTGGAATAGAATGATGATGGGGATGCATCAATCTGATGGGGATCTTCATCTCTTATATACTCATCCATATGATGTCATCCTAGGAATCAATAGGTTTTTTTTATGCATAATATTTTCGAATAATTCTGACGAAGGGTCATGTTCTTGGATATGGGTGGCCGTCATGGAGCTTTCATCGGCCAGCAGAGTTGTTGGGAGGGCGGTTGGATTGTAGATCCTTTTCTTTCTTTGATATCCAAGCTGTTGGTGGAATCCACATACATAGAGTTTGTGGATGTTCTGGGGGTTTTTCGTGGATTCTTGTATGTATTTCCTAAAGGGTTTGTAACTCTACCCGCTCGATGTGATGTTGTGTTTAGAATAGACTTGTAAACCAGTGGCCTTCTGATTTTGATGACACCCAATCATATGGTGCTTCTGAGTTGCGGGAGTGGACGATTTTGGTTGATGACCTAATAAATGAGGGTTTTATTTGGATGACTTTTTCTCCATGGGGTGCCCTAGTCTTTTCCATGAAGAAGAAAAAAGCTGGTATAAGGCTATGAATAGACTACCGGAGACTGAATTAGGTGATGGTAAAAAAAACATTACCCCCTTCCGAGGATTGACATTCATCTCCTCCAATTAGAGGGAGCAGTTTGGTTCTCTATGATCGAATTGCGGTCCGGAATTCACTATTTGAGGGTGAATGAGGGTGACTTCTCAAATAATACTTTTATGTGCATGTATGGGAACTTTGAGTTTGTGGTCATGTCGTTGGACATTACAAACATGCCATAATTTTTCATGGAGATCAAGAACTTTGTTTTTTCTGAGTACCTGGACCAGTTTTTCATCTTGTTCATCAATGAAATACAGATCTACTAAAATTTATAGGAGGAGAACATCGGGCATCTAAATATTGTCTCGAATGTCCTCTAACACCACCACCTCTAAGGAAATTTGTCCCAGTGAAAGTTCTGGATATGATAAGAGCTCTTCCATGGACTCATGGTGTCTCAACAAGGGATATCAATGGAACAATAAAAGGTCAAAGTGGTTTTTTCCTGGGTAGAACCCTATAATTTGGAATAGGTATGTAGTTTCTTGGGACTATCATGATATTATCACAGGTTTTTATGAAAAATATCTTGAGTTTCATCTATATTGAATGATTTGACCAGAAAATACGAGGGCTTCATATGGAGTGAGTAGTGTCAGCCATCTTTTAGCTACCGGAAGGGGATGATTGTTAGTGCCCCATTGCATAGGTTTCTATGGTAAGGGGTGATGTTCAATGTGATATTTGACACTTATGTCCTCATCTTGGGATTTGTGTTAATGCAAAAGCAAAGTGTAATCCCTTATTGATTTTGGCTGTTACATGATCGTGAATATACCAATTACACCAATCATATAGAGAATATAATGATCATGTTCGAGAAGAAGTAATAGATGTAGTACCTCATTTTAGGGCACTTTTTTATCTTCATAGATCAAAAGTGCTTGATATATATCATTCCATAATGAGTCCAAAACTTATTGCAACAATGCTAGATAGGGTTACTCTAGGATTACGACATTGGAATCTCTTACACCATAGGGAAGGGGAACATTGGGGCTTATGCTTTGAACCAGAATTCATAGAAGGAGGTAATTCAGGAATTGAAAAATCATTATAAGGAAATAGAAGAGTTGGCCACATTGTTCATGGATAATGGGGAGGACAGTGGTTGAGCCTATTTGTTTCAGATTACAGTGCAGTCTTCCTTGATGCTTCAAGCGGAAGAGTCTCAATGGGGAGACTCTGAGGCTAAACTGATGCATGATCATGTTGACCTAGGCGATGGTCCGAAATGAAGTCGGAGGATGGTTATAAATGAATATTGTTCCATGGGAAATTGTTTTTCGTAGTGGAAATGAATGAGGTACTTCGCTGTGAGTTACATAGCTCAACAATGGTGGTGCATCCAAGAGTCTCTAAGATGTACTTAGGCTTGAAGAAATAGTTTCAGAGGACTGGTGTAAGGCGGTTAGTTGTAGAGTTTGTGGAAGTGTGCCTATGGTGTTAGTAGGTGAAGCATGAGCACCATGTTCTTGGAGGCTTATTTTGGCACTTAGAATTTCTCTCGAGGGGATGTGGGATGACATCTTGTGGTATTTCATCATAGTTCTACCTAGGTATCAGGTTGGTTGTGTTGCTATTAGGGTATTAGTGGATATATCGACAAAATCTGATCATTTCCAAGTAATCAATGAGTAAATCAAGGTGAATACATTAGAAAATAGTTTTGTTGGCGAAGTGGTGCAACTGTATGGTGTTCCAAGATCCATCATCTTGTATCCATATGCACAGTTTACCTCACAAGTCTAGAGGGGATTATATCAAGCTTTTACCACCGAGCTACATGTTAGCATTTCTTTCCACCCAATAAACTGATGGGTAGACTGAGAGGACCATCCAGACATTGGAGGATGTATTGTGAGAATGTGTTCTGGTCTTTGGAGAATCGTGTGCAAGACACTTTCCTCCTATGGATTTTTCTTAAAATAATATCCATCACTCTAACTTTGGTATGGAACTTTTTGAACACCTGTGTGGAAGACCGTGTCACTCACCTGTGTGCTAGATAGAGGTAGGGGTAGTATCCCTTCATAGACTAGTGGTTATGAAGAGTATAATAGTGAAGGTTCAACATGTGAATGAGAGGATGAAGGTGGCTCAGGATAGGATGAAGTCCTATGCAGACCATAGGAGGAGGCCCTTAGAGTTCTAGGCTGGCGAATACATGTTCTTAATGGTCTCCACTCGACATGGACAATGGAGTTTTTCTAGAGGAACTAAGCAATATCCTAGGATCATCAGAACTTTTGAGGTACTGGGACACATTTGTTAGATGGAATATTAGCTGGTGCTTCCACAACATATGGAGACAATCCACGAAATCTTTCATATCTCTCATCTATATTGGTATTTACATGATGACTCCCACATCTTAGACTATGGAGAATTAGATGTCGAGGAGGACACATCATTTGTTGAGTTACTAGTAAGAATCAAGGATCATAAGGAGAAGGTGCTTAGTGGGTGAACCATTTCATTGGTTTGTTTGTTATGGAGGCATGGTTGTCTCTAGGAGAGTACTTGGGGGTAGAAGGCACTGATACGTTCCCTATACCCAAAGATAATCTGAGTTTTTTCTCTTATGTTTTTCTTTGTGATAAGTTATATGATGTGATAGATTACCTTTTTCCTTATCATTTGAGTCATTTATTTATTCTCTGAATGTGTGTGAAATGGTTCTGACTATGGGGAGGGGAGGACCTAATCCCTAATTTAGGGGCATTATTTTTGATTTGATTAAACCCATGCTTGAATGTATGTGCCTCCTAAAGCGGATAGTAATATGACACATGGGAAGGTTCTCCCTAATCCATGTGTCTGGATAGTGTGACCTTTAGTGTTCATGTGTTTGTTTGGGGGTAGTGGGGGACTTAGTGTTTCTATAGTGGTTTTGGAGATAGTTGATAATAAGGTGTTCATGGATGATATGGTATCCACTCCAGATTATGAAAAAATAGGGTTGTTAATCCTAGAGAGGTATCTTAAGGGGTGGTTGTTCGGACCCCCTTTCATCTAGGATGGAATTGAATTCTTGAGGATGAATATATTTTGAGAGGTATCTAATGTACCAACATGGTTTTCCCTGGACCAGTACATTGTGAAAAAATCTAGTGTTTTAGTTGTTCTAGAAGGAAAAACTATCTTATTTCAATAGGTTTCGTGTTTTTACAATTTTCCATTAGTAAATAAAGGTGTTAGAGTTGTCATGGATGTGTGTCGGCATGTTAGTGTATCAACATGTTAGTGTGTCAGAATTTCAGTTCATCAGCATGATAATGCGTCAGTGAGTCATGGGTGTCGACATGGTGGAGTCAGGGCGTCGGTATGTCAGGGTGCCAGTAGTTTATGGAATATGTAGTTCAGGTCCTCGGTAGGTTGGGGTTTCAGTAGGTTGTGGGTTTGGTAGGTCGTTGTGTCGATAGGTCTTTGCATCGGTAGGTCAGCATTGGTGACGTTCCCATCAGTGACTCATTCACAGTTTTTCATAGATTTCTCATTTCACCCCTATTACGTCTTATTTGATGTAAACATTTTTTCAATATTTATTTGGTGCTTTTATGAGTGTTTTTAAGGATATTAAGTATATATTTAATGTCCTAATGTAATGGGGGTATTTGAGATTCTCAAATCGAGTGATCTTTACCACGACCCACTATTAATTATCTTTCGAAACCACTATTTGTTTAAAGTAGTATCTGGCTCTTCAATGAGGGGATCTCCCCTCCCCAGTGTGTCTTATATTTTCTATTTGAGATCCTAGAGCCTTCCTCCCTAGAAGAGTTGTGCACCTATTCCAGAGCCATATTTTCATATTTTGTTGTTTTTTTACTTCATGCAAGATCCAATGTTCTTAGCACAAAGAGGTACTTTGTTACATTGATCATCCAAGCATGGATTCCTTATATCACTCATTAAGTGTGAATCATGCAGGGTGGGTGTACTAATGATTCCTTGTGAATAACAAGTGAATAATTTTTAAATCAAGAAATAAATTATAAGAGAATATGATTAAAACATAACAGGGTTTTAAAATAATGGTATACGACTGGATAGATGTTTGATCGCATATTTTATTTTTGTTATCTTTGTTTCTTTATATAATGATTTTGGTTGTATAACTTCTGAAAATAATTGATGTTGGTGGTATTTTCTTCTAAAATGGTGGTGTCCTATTTTTTTGTTATGATGCTTGATAACCGACCATAACATGAAAACAAATTAAAAACATGCACTTTAATAATTGAAACATATTCTCCATGATGAAAAAACTTATATAATCACCATTTTATAACAATAGGATCAATGAATTATGTTTACAATGTTTGTATATATGTACACATCTTGTTGATAGGTGTGGACGAGTATTGTGTTCTGTTGAATTTTGTGACGTTGTGTGAGTAGTGCAGTGCTATTGTTGGGAGCATGATTTTGGATACAAGGGTGGACATAGGAGTTGGTTCTTAGAGAAGGGTGTGGAATATGTGTACACTAGGGCTATGGGTTAATATTAGTTTCTGTGGGATTTTTGGGTGTGGGAGTACAAGGATTGTGTTGGGATACCAATATTAGATACTAATTGATCGTGGAATGGATGGACTTGTAGGAAGCTCAACTACCTTTGTTTGTGTAGTGGCCATAAAATGACATTGGGAAGTGGGAATGCAGTGTGGTTATGAGATTGTATGTAGTGGGACTGCATCTAGGAATTTTTGGGAAGTGTGGATGCAAATCTGGGTTGTGGGAGAAGGAATGTGTTGTATAATTTTGATGAATGACTGTTGGAAATGGTTGAACATGTTTCTAGGATGATTGGGGGGTTGTGCAGTGGGACTTTAAATCTGGTATTTCTTGTTGTTTTGATATGATTATGTTTGGTAGTTATCCGATAGTGCTGGAAACAAAATAATTTCTATCAATGAATTAGTAAATGGAAAATGGTTAAATGATAAAGGGTTTATGTTATGCTTTGGTAGTGGTTGTTTTGTGGTTTTTCATATAGGGGTAAGCAAAACGTGGTCCTATATTATTTGTGTTTTTTGAGATCTGAAGGTTGGGGATTAGTGTTTTCATACCAATATATGTTGAAATTGATGTTCCTTGTGATTTTTGTAAGCACCCCACCCTTTTTGAGAACCATGTTCCGAGCTCCCCCATTCATTGGAAAATGTGTCGTTCCCATCCTCTCGGTGGGAAGACGGATTGATGGTTATTGACTTTCTTCCTCGCACTCTCTTCCATGTTCGTATTGCTCGAGCATATCCGAGTAGGCTATAATGGCACGAGGCTTACCATATTCCTAGATCCTTTGGGAAATGGACTTTTTTAGAATAGAGTCCTAGGTGTTTCCAGTCTAGGACTATTTTCCCAAGTGTCTTTCTGATGAGGCCTAGGTGTCTTCAGGCAATAGGCATGTTTGTTTTGGCCATGGTGACTGATGTAGGGATTGTGTGTGGTCTGTGGCCTATATTTCTGTGGTTGTGATTGTTAGTGGTTTGAGTCCCAGGTGTGTACAGGTGGGTTGTGGGAATGGGACTGCATATGGGAAGAGTGGTAGCATGAAGGCATTATCCCTTAGGAATGAGTAATAAATTATTTTGATTATGGTTCATAGTACCCAAATATCGATGTTCTTATACTACTACGTTACTTGACATGCATTATTAGGTGAGTATGCCTTGGTGTGGTTGGTCTTCTTAGTATTAAATTGTAGGTTCTTGATGTTCCACTATTTTCTCACAGGGACATTAGTATGTTCCCCCACTTGTGCATGGGTAGATTTAGTTTCCCTACTAAGTATTCCTGTATGCTCACCCTATGTGTATAAACTATTTCAAGTTTATAGGAGGGTTTCAAGGACCGTATTGAAACTTACTAGCTGTGGTGTCCAGATTATTTGATGTTTCTTCTTAGCCTCTTATTTTAGTTATTTTTTTTAAATTTTATTAGGTTTAGTTTTTAACATGCATGTGGGACTTGATTTTGGCTTCACTTATACATTATTATTTAGAGTTTATTTGGATTTACCATCTTATGTCTCGATATTATTCTATAAAAACAAAAATTCCATCCATATTATGTAAGACTCTATACCATTAATGATAGTAACTTCTCTAGGTCCCATTGAAGGTGGGACTCGGGGTTCTTTATCTTTCCTTCATCTTGATGAAGGAAGGGTGTGGCACTTTGTTGTCCCTTCACTCATCTTCAAGAGGAGAGGTCATGACAGTTTATAGTTGAATTTAATTTTGAAATATTTATTGAATGATTTATGAATAAATCATTTAATTTTCTTCTCCTATTGTTATTCATGACAGTTTTCAATTAATTGTAGAATTTTTACACTCTTTGGAACTCAAATTGTATAGTAAATGTTTTTATGAAAACCCGACATTATTTCCATATTTTCTTATAGAACTTGTTTTCTTTTGAAAAACCTATTTTCTAAAAATATTTCAAGAAATGTTTTTATCCATTATAAATAAATTTATTAATGATATTTTTACCCATTATGTCATTTACAAATTTTTTCAAATGAATCTACATATCACTATCTGAACTACAAATTTTTCAAAACCTTTTTAATGAAAAAGGAATATTATTTTTACCTTTTATGACATGTATGGATTTAATCATGATCATTTATTAAAATAATTTTCTTCTCAAGTTTAACTATTTAATTTTTATAAGATTTACTATAAAAGTGATTTTCAATGAAAAGGATTTTCAATGAAAAGGATTTTCAAATATTTTTTAAATTAAAAGTATATTTTTCTTAAGGATATTTTGAGAATATCTTTTTATAGTATTTTAATTCATCAACTAAATAACCCATTATTATACTCCACCTGGGATATACTGTATTAATTCCATCCATATACATTCTTTTGATGGTTTATGATTTATTTGGAAAATGATATTTTTTACGCTAACTTCCTTGCTTCCTTTTTATGCCTCTTGAAATATTTTACTTTCTATGATCATTAGACATTGAATTTACCATAATTATCCATGTAATTTATCAGGGATGTTTTTATTTCTTGATACACATATAATTTTTAAATTTGATGTTTAATTAGAAATTTTTTTCAGGATATATTGATAAATCTGAAATATTTATTCAATATGATTTGATAAGGCATATTTATTATTAATTAGTTAGATTACTGGATAAGAGTAATGATATAGAGAGGAAGTGATGGTTGGGGACTCAAATTTATATATTTACTCAATGAAATGATATGTTCTCATGATAGAAATATGTAAATCAAATTAAACATGTTTCAGGATATGGCTTTAAAACATCTTGTGAAATTTTTTGACTGTATAGGTTATCATGTGCCTAGGAAATGACGTCCAATAATTAAGCAATGAAATCATTTTGATTCATTGTTTATATATCATGAAATTTTCAAGTAGGAAAAATAATATGGATTCATTTCATTCACATTTTGTTGAATTTAACAGTATTTGTTTTCAATTATTTATTTTTCCATAATTTTTATACACATCCATCTCCGCTTTTTTATTGCATGGAACGTGTCTTCAGTTTTTACCATTCCATATTTACTATTTTCATTTTTTAATTATTTCTTATACTTTTCTTGATCCTTAATTACCATTTAACCTCCCAATTAATTAGTTTCATTCCCTTATATTGCAAGAAGTGTACTATGTAATATATGCATGGTTATCATACATGTAATATAGTTATCCTCAAAAAAATTATTATATAATTAGTGTATTAATTTGTAATAAAATACTCAGCTATTTATCTGGTTTACTAAGAATGATAAACTATTATGTCCTTAGGGATTTGATTCCTTTTAATTATGCCAATTTAATATAAGTATAAATTGTCTCCAGGCTTCTATTTTTGGGTTTCTATAGTTAGTATCAAAGAATGTATATGAGAAACATTATAAAATATATTTACAAAATATATTTGGGAACATAATGATATGGTAGATGTTAAGGATAATTATAGATGAAAATACTAGAATATTGGTAGGGAAATGATTATATGAGACTTCATTTAAATACATCCTTATTTTGATATTATATGTGGATGTGGTTCTGGCATAGATTTATCTAGGGGTAACAACTTCCAAAAGGTGTGAGGGGCCTTACTCGAGGGTAACCTAGTACATGACAATGGGCCATACAAAGAACATTGTTTGACACTCCTGGAGGATATGCATTGTATAATTAATTTTTTATGACAAATAATTATAACGAATTTGAATAGATAATTTCATGGAATTACCTAGGTTAAAACATAAACTAAGGTAATTTGTTCAAATCAAACATATAATGTATTTATGTATTGTGGTTTTGTTGAAATCCTTGGATAAATTCTATCTATTGATTAAATTTCAATGGTTTAAATCAAATATCAAAAATTATATTAATATGGTTTTAGAAAAATGAAATCATGTGTGCCTGGTGAAAAACCATGAAATTCAGTTAGGTGGTCGAGCTTGAACCCATGACAGAAGGACGATAAGGATTCCATGCATATCAATAGCCTATAGGATGTCCTATTTAATATATCATTGCCTATAGATAAATAATTTTATGAATAAATATTAATTATGAAATAATAGTAAGACTTTTGAGGTAAATATAATAATGATTAACCAAATTAGTTTTTAATAAAAATAATAATCAAATGTAATGAATAGTTTTATTTATCTTATGAACTAAATAATTAGAATTTATGTGCTTCATAAATAAAAATAGTTCATATTACGATATGAATTTCATGGAGTAAGGGGTGAATTATAATATGATTAATGCACTAAAAATGTATGAAACTATACCTATGAAATTGATATGTACCATGTAAATAAATTTCCATATATTCATCGTTCATAAATGAATTACTTAATAATAAGAACATTTTCATAAAATAAAACGTTCTCCGAATAACTTAATTTTTTTTGAATTTATTTTCTTTTAATCATAATAGATTTAAGGATTTTAGGACCTATATATTACATTGATTATTCGCTTCATTTTTATTGATGACCTCAATCTCTCCTTATAAATATTTACAATTTTCCCCAAACTCAATGTTTTCACTATCCACTAATGTTCTCTTACATATATACTTAGTTATATGTTATTCCTTGTAAAAAAATTTCCTATCATTCTCTCTTATTAATAATATATTTTATTAACAATTCTTACATGGTGCGATTTCACAAAGTAATTTTGAAAAATAAATTACTATATTTTTTAGATAGAGATTAAATTGTGGGGACATAATTTATTTATGGTGGGTAGAATTTAACACCCTGAAAATCATAAGAGCGGAAACTTGTATTGGATATCATGTATGACAAGAAATAGTATGTCTGTAAGGGAAAACAATATCTTGAGAATTAAAAATATATTTAATATATTAAAAAAAATCAATATATTATATAACATAAAATTCAAATTATACTATGTTTTCTTGAATTACACAAAAAAATGACTTCCTTGGATGAATTGCATTACATTAAAGACTATGTTTTATCTAAGGATAATATATTGTAAACTTATTATTCTTTAATATAATAATATATAACCTGGCCATTAAAATAGTTGGTATGAATCCTTTTAACTAACTTATGAAAATATATGATTTATAAAAATAAAAATCGAATTTATTGGTACCAATTTATTAGAAATAGATATAAGAACCAATTTAATAAAAATGAAATGTTTTTTTAATATAAAAGAGTATTATACGAGTATATGAAATTAATTACTATTAGTGAATGATATAAAGAAATAAATATTTTATATATTCCATAAAATATCTTTTATCTTATTCAAGTAGGGTTGAAAATAATATGATAATAATAAATCCAAATTTATTCTTCAAACTGTATTTTTCTAAAAAGGCAATTTTATGCCCTTTATTCTTAGTTCGGTCGCCATAGATTTCGCCATATTGTTTTTCATTATGGACAACTAGAAGGATGTGCACTACCTAATTGGTCATGTTGTAGTGTTTGGTGGCCTCCATGTAATTTTTATAGGTGTCCTACTAGGAATTCTAGGTTATTAAGGGTCTTTTGGACAATTGGAAATGTATGGTTTCAGCACTATAATTGAATAAAACATTTCTCCATTTTTGTTATGCATGTATTTTATTTTAGATGCATCATTATTAAACAAAACCAAAATAATAATAATGAAAATTATATTATCACAAATCAAAAGTGATCGAGGTGTTACATTATCTACCACTTTAAAGAATTGTGTCTTTGTAATTCCATCATTCTCTCAAGCTTTCTGTCTCTAACTTCTTAAATTAACATTAATGCCCATATAAGATATTTATTAATTATTAATTATAAAGAAAATTTATTGACAAAAAAGAATATTTTTATACCTTCAACAGGTCCACCACTGTGCATAATCTGCTGATGTCCTCAGGTGAATTCCATGGGTGGTTTTTAGTTCCTCAATCTCCCGATACAAGATACACCTTGATAAATTGGGGTAAAACCTATGCATATAACAACCAGTTTTCTAGAGATAGACATGAGAGATATGGAGCTCAAAGATTTCTTCATGAACACATTACTTATAGATATTCCTATCTATGTCATGCCTAAGAGTTCTGATGTCATAAAGCCTCCCATACATTTTGAAAAATAGGACCTGGAACATATAAGTTTCTCAAAGGTCACCCACTTATATAGCTTCTTAGAACATCCCCAAGGATAAGAAATTTTCAAATAGAGTGAAACAGATGAAGATACCTTCATGATACTTTCCCATATGCCTATACTCTATAAATTATGTATTTTCCATTCAGTGATAAACATAAATTTCTCCCTGATAGGACATGATGGAATTTGGGCTGATGGACACTTGATAGAGGCGTTTACATGCTAAACATAAATTTGTGAAGGGATGGTATGAGTATGAACATGAATTTACTACTATGTTCTCTAGTAATTTTGTAGGGAGAGACAAAAGGTTTGTTGGTGAAACATCACCATCCATCCGAAAATTTAAAGAAAATATTCTTCTCAGCAAAACATAGTAAAAATATATATTTCGTTCTAATTTTCCATATTTTTCTAATCTAATCCTCTGATACAAACTGTGATTCCCTAACCCCAAAATCCCAAATCTGGTGCACGAGACATGGTGTGTAATTTTTTTTTCATAAAAACATGAAGATAAAAACTACACAACTCATTCTAAAATAGTGAATATTTTCATTTTAGGTTCTAGAAACCAGATACAAATGTTACATTTATTCAAAATTGAATGAGGTAATCTCCACAATACAGCAACCATCAAGTAATATTTATATATAATAATCCCTTGAAAATAATTTGAAAATGTATGGTGGGAATTAAAAACGCTCTATAAGGTGTTTTAAAAAAAATTTATGAAATTGATTTTGAAAACATCCCATTAAAATAATTTCAAAACCTTTTCATAAATGGTAATTTTTTTTTACAAAATCACATTTTCATCATTTTTCAAAGGTTACCTGAAAAAATTTATAAGTAAAACTCATACATAATAATTAATAAAATTACTCAAAAGATACAGATAGAAATGATATCAGAGTATACATACATGTACAAAAATGTATGGAATGCTGCATAATCCAGAAATTGATCATTGAATATTTTGGATGACGTGAAAGGATGATAATATTATTGAACATGTGAAATAAGTCTTTCTTAGTATTGAAATATTACCAATTTCATGTTTCTATGAACACCTGAAATGCTATTCATGAAATGGTAGTTTTATTTATCTACATTTGTGACATCACTTTGATATTATCAACTTTCCAAGTACGTGTCTCATTATTACATAGTCATTTTTTCCATTATATGATATTTTTAACATAGGGATATTCTACTAGTTGAATAATCCTATGGTTGGTGAAATATTAATCACATATTGAGGACGGGCATAATGTCAGATAATCATAACATTCTGTCAAGGCCTCTTACCAAGACCATACATAAACATTTCTTCAAGGACTCATTTCATGACCTGATTTTACTCATGAAACCTTCCAATGCATCGAGAGGCTACATTGGGCCTCAACTATCACATAATATGTCCAATGCATTCCTCATATGTCGAATAGTCTTTAAATCAAAGTGTCACATTCCACTTTGATTTATCTTTTTATGTCTTTTATTTGAAGTGACCAATACCACATCAAAAAATTATTCCATGTCTTTTATTTGAAGTGTCCCATACCATTTCAAATAATTAATTTTTTCTTATATTTTAATTATCCCATACCAGTTAAAATAAATGCCTCTTTAATCAATAAATTATCATAGTTATATATTAATAATAGATGGATTGGGTTTGTCAAATAAAATAACAAATCATAGAATCCTTCTTCTATGAAAATTAACATTCAATGCTATAGAATACATTCTATTGAATTCAGCATAGATATTAATCATGTTTAAACAATGAAATAATAAATGGAGATGACAATCATGTTAATCAAAAACTAAAAGAGTTTATATTGGTAGATTCATCCTTTATTAATACATTACAGCTGTTAATGTACACCATTCATATTGATGCAAAAACTATTACACAAAAATTACTAAAGGTGTATGTGGATTTATAGGAATATGTATAAAAAAGAGAAACTAATCCAATTTAAAATCAAGATATATGTAATGTTAATTTATTTAACATGGTGATGAACTCTTTTATAATTTTTAGGCACATAATAACAAAATAGGGTTTTGTCATTGTTTGCCCATATGAAATTTTACCATGTGTTGTATAAAATCACCACCAAGTTAAAACCATCCTAAAATTATTAAATAATTTAATACATGCATATGTGAGACTGTTGTTTATATATATATATGGGTCTGAAAATTAAATAAACCATATATAAAGAAAGTGCATACATGTGATTTTCACAACAAAAAACAAGGCTGAGTAAATATTTCTAAAAATTATACTCTTCTAGAATATAATTTTATCACAAAAATCAGTGTTATGAAAACCTAATTCAAATTATTATTAAAACCTATTTGTATATATACATAAAACTATATATATACATATATGTTTATATGATCAAATTAAACAAAATATGATTCTTACATGATTTATATGCATTAATGATCATCATTCAATAATAAATGTTCATCATTATGATATCATAAAATCAATTTAGGGTTCCTTTATAAATAACATATATAAATATATAAGTGTATATGGGCTTAATTGAATAAAAAACAAACCAAATAATAACTGTTACAAATGTTATAAAAATCATATAAATACTTTAAATTCTTTAAAACATAATTTAGAAAACCAAAAGAAATTTATTTTTGAATGTTATATAAAACCATATATATATATATAAATGTAATAAAGATTGTATAAGTAAGGGTTTTCAATAAATAAAAACAAGAAAAATGATCTCTTAAAATTACTATACATTTTAAAATCATTTGTTTAACATTGAAAATCAATACATAGAAGACCTAAAACCATTTTGGATGGAAAATTATATAAAATAGTATATATATATATATACACACCTATATAAACAGAGGGTATATATGGATTTTCACTAGGAAGACAATGAATGAAAATACCTTACATGATTTCAAGAATGAGGTGGAGTCGAGCAGGGGTCGATGGAGGTTTCAGAGGAAGAAAACAATCGGTTTTATGGGTGAAAATAATATTTTAACAAAATGTGTGTGTGTTTTTTTATACACCCTCTAGTTCAATCATGAAAACATAAACAAATACCTAAACAAGACTCATATAGAAGAAAACAAAAACACCAATCAACCAAATCCTAATTAGATTGATCATTCCATAATTTATAAATAAATATATATATATATAACATGGATATTATACACAAGATCCAAAGCGGTTCAGTTTAAAAAAAACCACATGTGTCAGGTCTATTGAAAAAGAGAAAGAAGGGTCCACAGATGGAGAAAGGAGGAATCAAGGGTCGAAGAGAAGCAGTTGAGAGGGACGATGGTGACTGGTACATGCATGGTCACGTGCAAGAAGAAGAAGACGGAGGATATGTTGAAAAATCATGGATGGTGAAAATCATCTAGTGAGATTGGGAGACTGTTGTAGTTTCTGAGTTTTTAAAAAGTATTAGATGGTTAAGATTACATTGGGGGTTGATTGGAAGGTTGTAGTAATATCAGGGTTTTTAAAATAGTTGGACATCTTAAATCGATTGAGTCCTAAATCAAATGGACAATAAAACACATAGGAATAGGTCTAAGGGTAGGATTCAAACCCACTATCAAAACATGAGGACCAGACCACGCGCGGCGGGATTTAATGGTCAATATTTGATCTCTGGTGATATTTTTGCGACCCACTTAGAAACAAACGGAATATTAGAGCCTTCATTATATGCCTTGAGCTCCTAGAACTCCCCAAATCACTCCATTTTCTTCTCCCCAATAACACCCCATATCAGTTCACCTCTGCGGGTGTGCTTTGTGCCCACCCAATCCATCATGCCCCCCTCCCCAAATGGTGGAGATTCTCTAGCCCCTCACGTTCCATTGGGGTGTGAATGATTAGGTGTGAAAGCTGCCCCTCTGGCTGCTGGCGGGCTCACGATAGCTGGATTGTAGGAGATTCTTGGATGCCCACACTGGGATTCCTATTGCATTGAGTACTTGTCCTTCAAGGCTTTCCATGGCTATGGCTCTCACAATATTTTTTAACAAAAAATTTATTAACATAAAAAACCATAATATTATAAAAGTAATTAGTTATAAATATTCATATTAATTAAATAGTATATTAATTTCTTTTGAACAAAAAATGAGTATTTATATTATTTTCCTTATTTATACAATAATTTTTCTCATAATATGATTAATTATTTCTTATTTTTTTTATGAATTTATAGTTTTAAAACAATAAGTTTCAAAATATAATTATATTAAACATTTCGTTGTACTCATGGAAATTATACATTCATAATCCAAATACATAATTTTTTTATCAAAAAACATTTGTATACTTTTAATGATGTAAAAAATATGTACTTGTATTAAAACTCAAATGACATGATTTCAGTTTCATAATTAGCTTCAAAACATATTATGTTCAAAATACAACATCATTGTTATAATATCTTAATAAATGGTATACCATTAATCAATACGATGATATTATTTAACATAGGATATGAATTTATAATCATTAAAATATATAATACATTTTAAAACATGTGAAACACATATATTCCTTCATTAAATAGTTGGTTACATTTCCTCTTTGTCAAAAGGCTATATTATTTACACTTTTCATACATATATATGTATTCTTTCAAAACATAATGTTTACTTGTAAACATATATTATTTATCTAAAATATTACTTTCAGAAATTTAAAACACTTAATTTGATAAAATAATTAAGGTACATAAGATATTTAGTATACTTATAATACTTTTATATTTAGTATGTTTAAAATAATCATGATAATTAATATACCCTATAGTTAAAAAAGTTTATGACTTTTAAAAAAACCAACAAACACCTAAGGATGGAAACAACTATAAACGGTTAAAAAGACTTATAAATAGTTGTTTTTGTTATTACAAAATTCAAAAAAATTATTAGTGAAGATGGTACTCTTCATCAACTTAATGATAATTTCGGTCGTCATAGCTATGGAAATAATGTTTTTCATTGTTGAAAACCTGAAGGATGTATACTACCTACTTCATCAAGTTATAGTGTTTGGAGGTCTCCCAATAATTTTGATAGGTAACATAGTAGGAATTCTAGTTCAGTAAGGGTCTTTTGGCCCTATGGAAATTAAATGTTTCAGTACTCTTTTGGAATAAAAAATCTCTCCATATTTTTTCTACAAGTATTTTATTTTAGACACAACACCGTTAAAAGAACCAAGATAAAAATAATAAAAAAATATAATTAAAAATAAAAACTGTTCGGGGCCTTACAATCAAGGTGACATAAAATGGTTGATAATCAAAAAAATGAATCTCATTGCATGAATTTATTTAACAACATTACGGAAATATAGGAATGTGGGAATAATATAAAAATGACATCATAAGAATAATTCAATGATAAATATTGATATATCATAATATATGGTGATTATGCTAATATCCCAAAAACCATATATAGTATCTAATGAGATAAAAATAGTACTCAATACGTTGTAGGTAAATATAAATCTTTGTCCACCTGAAATATTCATATTGTTTACATGAAAAAGATTTCCCCATATATCCAAAAGCTTGAAAATTTACTAAATAACATTCTTTACCATGATTAATAATTTTTGGTAATTTACATGGAATTATAAAATAAATAATGTATAGGACCATCTAGGTTAATATCATTTAGTGAAAATAAGGATGGGTATTCCAAATATAATAGCTTGGCATTGAATATCATGTGGTAATTTGGACAAGATAATGGGTGTATATATATAAGGACTCGGCCTTAAAACCTTACATAATCATGAATTAAATGAATAATTCACATAGAGGATTTTTTCAGGTTTAGAGTTTTATAGAATTAGGACATAACTATTACATCTTAAAAGATTACAATGTAGAAACTTCTAATATGTTTCCATAAAATAAAAACTCTTAAAAGGAAACAAGTTGATTCCATGTTCTAGATAACATGTCTTTCCTTGATCCCATAATTGACCCTATTCATCTTTAAGTCCTGTGGAAAACATTTCCAAAACTTGGGATGAGAATAAAAATCCCAGTAAAGGATATACAAAGAAGGAAAACTATTAGGTTTTCAAAACAATAAGAAAACCATGAATACATTATCAAAATAATACTTTTCACCTTTACGAAGTAGTAAATACTATTCACTGAATAAATGTTCACCACTAATAATTGGTAACAAAAGCATTACCATAAACACATATAAAGAACACATAACATATAATGGTAACATGGGACATAATCATACTAAAATGGAATAACCATACGGTCAACTTCCACACATATCAATACATGTAATAGCCATACGGCCGACTTCCATACCCAGTGCATTGGAGGTTATAACGTAACCACCCGTCTTGGTATTCACGGCACTACCTGTCATATGGTTTATCACATAACCACCCATCAAATTTTCCAAGTACCATTACAAAATCATAATACATAAAACAAATATAATGGAAAGAAAACATTTCCACCTTTTAATAACAATATATCACTTAAATATATTGATATAAAAAATCCATTATCAAACCCATTTTGAATACCAAAATACATAAATGAGTATATGTAATTTATTTTCTTTTAAAAACATTTCTACTTGTTAAGGATGCCAAAGCTAAAATAGTACCCACGGTGGCAGAAAAGTTCATTGTCACAGTGTACGTTAAAAGAAACATTCCATTATGTCGTTTATTAAAATGCTTCGTAGAAAAAGATTCCCTTTGAATGAAATAAAAAGTAAAAGGTTTTTATACAGCGTATAAAATAAAGTATTGTATAAGAACAAAATATTCCTCAATGAAAGGAGATTGAGATGAATTCCCTTACAAAGACGGTATCCTTTGATTAAGGATAAATCAATTACATAATTATGTGGGACAAAAGAATAAACCAAATATATGTGTATATTAGGTGTAAAAAAATTGGAGGTTATTCACACATATTCATAGAACAATATATTCAAGGAGTACAAGTTTAACCCAAAGAATCAAAATTGGGTTAAGAAGTTTCATTGCAAAAATTCGACAGCCTAATGGCTTCACTTCAAAATTCATAAAATGAGTTGATGAGAGATAAAAGGGTATATCATCATTTGTACCTTAAATTTACTGCAATAAGGATATATGAGAACATGTCCCAACATAATAATATGTAAATTAAAATACATAACAAAAAGAAGTCTTTTTAAAGAAGAGGAGGGTGAAAGGTCCCCTTACTGATTTGGGTAACATTCGAAACATACACCCCATGGAAGAAGGGTCACACAATGAAGATTTAAATACCCATAAATGAAATTATATTACACAAAGAGTATAATAATTGGCAGTACATACACCATTCAATGTAAGTGGTGGCAAATGTAGCATAAATCTCACGTGAATAAAAGTTAGATGAAAAATACCTTACGAAAACTCGGCAGCCTAACGACACCAATTAAAACTTCCAAAAATGGATTTATGATATAAAATGGGGTCTCTCATAATATAAAAATAAAAATTAGAGTATTAGGAATATAAAATAACATCCCCAACCATAAGAAATATGAGCTTAAAAGAAATGACATAAAAGAGAGTACTTAAAAAGAAATAGAGAGGTAGGATCCCATACCTCAAGTCCGACTTGTCTTGTTCGTTTATTTATATTACTGAATAATAAAATTTGGTCAATTTATAATTTCTTAAGGACCTCCTTTAAAATTTTTATTCATTTAATATCACATATTATAATGTTATAATAATCTGTTAATAATTGAGTTCATATCAGACGTTTTTGTCGATGTTCAGTACATGATTAAAAATCGAACTTGTTGGAAAATAATTTACCATGTAGTTATAAGTACATCATCTCCTGAATAGTATTAATGATTTTAAATATCATATATATCCAGTATATATTCAATTTATACTATTCCATAACATTTGGAGATAAAAATAAATGAAATGCACCGTTCATGGAGACGGTAGGCTGTACGTACGCATGAACGCTACTTTCATTTATTTGGCACATTAATGGAATTAAAACTAGATTAGAGATATATATATTATAATTCAAGTATAATATATATGTTATATAGGTCACATAAGTTGATCAATTTCATTCATTATACATTCCATGTATTGCATGAACGAGTCACATCACTTGAGGGGGCGGTAGTCCACACTTTCCCAAATGAAATTATCCAATTTGCACAACATGAAAAGCATAAAGATATGTATTAAATATAAAATACAGAATCATAGAAAGAAAATAAATATAATATATATCATAAATAAATATAGTTCCATCATAATGGCCACCATGAGAGGTGGTAGGAGAAGATAGAACAATCATCGTTTTGTGAGGCAGTAATTCTCCATCCATAGAAACAATATATTCTTTAACCATTAGACGGAGGTGTGTGTAAGTTAAGCTCGAATACTTCTCATAACAACATCCTACTATATTTAAGATACTATTTTTGTTACAAAATAAAGGAATTAAAAGATTTTAGGGGGTTGGAGAAGCAAAATAAGACAAAAGAACATTAGGGAAGACTTAACCTTTAAATCGGGTAACTTCCTTTGGTTTGATCCAAAAGGTTTTCTTGAAGAGGTTTAAGCATAAGCGAAGGATACTAGGATTAAGAGAGGGATTTTGAGTGATAAAATAATCAGTTTTTGGCTGATCCAATGGCTTTAGAGGTGTGGGTAAGGAGGTAGAGTTGTGGGCCTTTTATAAGAGGGAGGAGAGGCACTCTTGGAAAGTCATGAAATGTCACATTATTTTATATTTATTTTCTGGATTTAAAGGTCCCACTAAAATATATTTCGAGGGTATGCTGATATGTGTTCGAAATCCAACCATTCAATAGGTTTTTGACAAGTGTATGTCTTAGATTTTACATTATATTTTCATTTTATTTAAATCATTCATTAATGAGGTAATCACTGCATCATCATGGTGTCATAAATAAATTAATTTATTTAATGTCTAAAAATAATAAAAAAGATACTATGATGTAGGAAATCGTTTTAGATTTACAATGACTTTTTATAGTAAAAAATACGACTTTTTTAACCACTTGATTTTCTTTAGTAAAACAATACATGTTTGTGACATTTTTATTTTAACATTAAATAAAATGTTATTAATGAAATTTCCTTTCCCATGTGGCTCCATGGGGTCCCAATGTTGTCCCATGAATTTTATTGTTCGACCATGACTCATCCAATAAGAGTAGGACATGTGTCAAGGTAATTTCATATTAGTATAACATTATCTTTACCTTAAATGACACTAATTCCTTTTAATCGCGATTAATAAAACTAAAAAGTTACTATTCACCAAAAAAAAATATTTTCATCCCATTGAACAACATTTAACATCCTAATGACAACCATGTATGTTAGATTTTTTGAATTGAAATCACAGAGGTGGTAAAATTTTATTTAAACAAAAAAATCAGTTTTTTAACTACCACTTAGTGGTTTCATAATTCATCAAAAATTGAAGTTTTTCAGAAAAATACCAAAAATTCACCCGAATCAATATTTGATATTATAAATTAAAAAATGAGGTCTATTTTAAAAAAATTAAAACATTTTAGATTCATTAATCAATTCAATAATTAATTCCTGTTGTCAAAACCAATAGCGTGTTTTTAAGAAATAAAATATATCAAAATATTGACACTAGATTTTACGTCCAAATTGAAAGTGAAATTAATTCCAATGACCAACATTGGATTAAATGGTAAAAATATATTCTAATATCACTTTAAAACCAATTTAGAAGATTATCTAATCATATAAATAAATTATATCAAAAAGTGGGTTTGAATTAAAATACACCATTTTTCACTTATTCATTAAAAATGAACTTTATCAAAAAAATAACAAAAACATACATAAAGTAAATTTTGATGTCCCGATTCTAAATAAGGATTTTATTTGGTCCAATATAACATAAGAAATTCTAAAAAAGTGGATTTCAAAAGGGTTCACCATCAAAAGGCGGTTAATCGACCTTTTAAATAATATTAGAATATTTATGCTTCAAATTGGATTCATTCGCATTTTAATCCTCTAACATTTATTATAAAAAGTAAAAATATTTGAAAAACATATATAATCATTTTGTAGTTATTTCTATTAATTTCCATAATTACAACGGCTAGGCGTTAACACCATTTAATATAATATTATTTTATTATTAGAGTGCAACGTAAGATTTCAAAGAAACTCGTTGTTGCATATTGGGTACGCCATCGAGCATAGCGTTCCTTTTAATGAAATATTAATATTTTATTCACAAATATTAATAAATATGAAAATTTAATATTCTTTATTTACCTGGGATGTTACATCCTTCCCCCCTTTTGTCAATTTCATCCTCGCAATTTTAAAATTGGGCTTGGAAACATCATTGAAATCCCCATATCGGAAAAGGATTAAATTAAAATGTCACTTTAAAAGAAAGAAAGGGAAGTAAAAAGGTCACCCGAGTAAACCAATACTAGGATTCCATGTAGGAAAACATGGACATGGAAGAGAAAACAAAGGGTCATGTTCTGGGGGAGAGTGATAGATAACATGAATTAGAGAAAGTTAACAACAAGAAAATCACAAACTTCTGATGGGTTAAACGTTATTTGATTCCCCAGTAGGAAAAGATAACAGACAACATTTTTGGTTAAAGTTACTTTTCATTGAGGAGTTTATTTATGAGCTTAACTAAATCCTAAGGAAACAAACTTACATGTCATGTGAAATTTCATCTCTTACTATATTTCTTACACAAACTCATATTTTCTCCAAAAGATGAGAATTTAGGATGACTTCTTCACATTAAGAGCACTATAATCAACTTCTAGAGAATCACCTAATCCAAAAAAGAGAACTATATATTTCCCATGTCTTTAGACCCTTACCAAAACCCAAATTGTTATAACAAGATCAGATAATCTACAAAAGGATATTCCTTTAGAAAAAGAAAATCTGTTCTTAATCTCCAAAATTTTTCCAACAAAACCCAAAGTTCAACGAAGACCATTCGATAAACAATTTGTCTATAAAATTAATCAAAGTAAACCAAAATAAGATTGAAACACAACTATTTGAAGGATTTAATCACATATTCTTCGAAGGAAAAAATCAACATTTATCTCCAAATAACATAAGTTCATCTCAAAGTCTCATATTCAAAAGTAATTAAACTAATCATATATCCTCCCTGATAGGTCGATATTTCCCTAGATAACCCAAAATAAACTTATTCTTGATTCATAAAATTATATAACTAAAAAGAATTTGTCATACTATCTTGGTACTTCATGTAGTCCAGTGGTAGGTGAAAAATACCAGTCACACTTTGGTTCTGGGTTCGATTCCCATAGCATTGTTTGACGTGATGGGTTGTCACATGGTCTGTGTGTTTTCCTTTTTCCAAAACTGTATAATTATTAAAACATTCCCCCAAAAGAGATAAAATCTTCAAAAATAACCATAAAATAATTTAACCACAATTTTACCACATGCCTTTCATCTTCCATCATATAGTAACCCATAATTAACTCAAAAGTAAGGATCATATAAACCCTAATGGTTACCATTATAATTATTACATGAACTTCCATATCGAGTTGGTTCTCTCGTACATGATGCATCATAGAACTCACCAAGGTTAAAGTGGTTAATCATGACTCCTTGATAGTTGGTTTAGAATAACCACGATATTCCTCATTGAATACCCCATTTCATCCAGTCTCTTAATCATAGAACCACCACAGTTTCCTTCAAAACAACTTTCACTTTGGTTCCAGCTAGATCCATCCATTTACTAAAACAAAAAATGTCAGTGTGAGTATATCGACAAATTTATCATGTAATAATGAGGAAGATAAACACTAAGATATACTTACCCATTCACTTTATCTAAAACTATGACTCTTTCTGAAATCCTAACCATTATGGTAATGTCACTTATGCTTAGAGAATACCCTAACCTCTAACGTTATCTAAACCTCCCTTTGATACCAACTATACAGACACAACCTTAAAACCTTTCATAATCATGAATTAAATGAATAATTCACATAGAGGATCTTTTTAGGTTTAGAGTTTTAGAGAATTAGGACATAACTATTACATCTCAAAAGATTACAAAGTAGAAACTTCTCCTAAGTTTCCATAAAATAAAAACTCTTAAAAGGAAACATGTCGAGTTCCATGTTTTAGATAGCATGTCTTTCCATGATCCCATCCTTGACCCTATTCATCTTTATGTGCTCTGGAAAACATTTCAAAAACTTGGTATGAGCATAAAAAGCCCAGTAAAGGATACACAAAGAAGGAAGACTGTTAGTTTTTCAAATCAACAAGTAAACCATGAATACTTTATCAAAGTAATAATTTTCACCTTTATGATGTAGTAAATACACTTCACTAAATAAAAGATCACCAATTATCCTTTGTAACAAAAATATTACCATAAAAACATAACATATGATGGTAACATGGGATATAAAAATACTTAAATGGAATACTCATATGGTCGAATTCCACACATATCACTACATGGAATAGCCAAACGACCGACTTCCATACCCAATGCATTGGACGTTATAACGTAACCACCCATCCTGGTATTCATGGCACAACCCGTCATATGGTTTATCACGTAACCACCCATCAAATGTTCATGAACCATTACAAAATCATAATACATAAAACATATATAATGTAAAGAAAACATTTCCACATTTCAATCACAATATATCAGTTAAATATATTGACATAACAAATCTAATATCAAAACCATTTTCAATACCAAAATACATAAAAGTTTTTATGTTATTTATTTATTTTTAAAAACATTACGGCTTGTTATGGAGGCCAAAGTTCAAATAGTACTAACGGCCGTGAAAAAGATCATTGTCACCGCGTATGTTAAAAGAAACATTCCTTTCTGTCATTTAGTAAAATGCTTCATAGAAAAATATTCCCTTTGAATGAAATGAAAAGTAAAAGGTTTTTATACAACGTATAAAATAAAGTCTTGTATTAGAAACAAATATTACTCAATGATAGGAGATTGATACGAATACCCTTACAAAGACGGTATCCTTTGATTATGGCTAAATAAATTACATAATAATGTGTGATAAAATAAGACCCTAAATATAAGTGGAAATTATGTGTAAAAAAATCAGAGGTCATTCACACATATATATAGAACGATATATTCAAGTAGTACAAGTTTAACCCAAATAATCAAAATTGGGTTAAGAAGTTCCCTTGCAAAATTTCGACAGCCTAATGATGTCACTTTAAAATTTAGAAAATGAGTTGATGAGAGATAAAAAGGGTATCTCATCACTTATACATTAAATTTATAGAAATAAGGATATATGAGAACATATCCCAACATAATAAGATGTAAATTAAAAGTCATAACAAAAAGAATTCTATTTAAAGAAGAGGAGGTTGAAAGGTTCCCTTACTGATTTGGGTAACATTCGAAACATACACCCCATGGAAGAAGGGTCATGAAACGAAGCTGTAAATATCCATAAATGAAATTATATTACACAAAAAGTATAATAATGGGAAGTACATACACCACACAAAGTATATGGTGGAAAATGTAGCATAAATCTCCCGGAAAAAAAAGTGAGATGAAAAATCCCTTACGAAAACTCGGTAGCCTTACAGAGCCACTTGAAACATTCAAAAATAGATTTATGAGATCAAATAGGGTCTCTCATAATATGAACATAAAAATTACAGTATGAGGAATATAAAATAACATCCACAAACATATGAAATATGAGCTTAAAAGAAATGACATAAAAGAGAGTACTTAAAAAGAAAGAGAGGTAGGATCCCCTACCTCAAGTCTGACTTGTCTTGTTCATTTCTTAATATTCATGAATAATAAACATTGGTCAAATTATAATTGATTAAGTAACTCATTTAATGATTATTATTCAGTTCTTATCACATATTATAATGTTATAATAATTGGTTAATAATGTGAGTTCATATCAGACGTTTTTGTCGATGTTCGGTACATGAGTAAAAATTGAACTTGTTGGAAAATAATTTTCCATGTAGTTATAAGTACATCATCTCTAGAATAGTATTAATTATTTTAATATCATATATAGCCAGTATATATTAATTTTATACTATTCCATAACATTTTGAGATAAAAAGAAATGAAATGCACCGTTCATGGAGACGGTAGGCCTTACGTACGCATGAACGCTACTTTCATTTCTTTGGCACATTAATGGAATTAAAAATAAATTAGATATATATATATATATATTATAATTTAATTATTATATATATGTTATATAGGTCACATAAGTTAATCAATTTAATTCTTTATACATTCCATGTATTGCATGAACGAGTCACATTACTTGAGGGGGCGGTAGTCCACACTTCCCCAAATGAAATTATCCCATTTTCACAACTTGCATAGCATAAAGATATGTATTAAATATAAAATACATAAGTATAGAGAAAAAATAAATATAATATATATCATAAATAAATATAGTTTCATCATTATGTCCACTATGAGAGGTTGTAGGAGAAGATAGGATAATCATCGTTTCGTGAGGTAGTAATTTGCCATCCACGGAAACAGTGTGTTCTTTAACCATTAGACAGAGGTGTGTGTAAGTGCATCTCAAATGCTTTTCTTAACAACAACATACTATATTGAAGATACTTTTTTTGTTAAAAAATAATGGAATAAAAATATTTTAGGGGGTTGGAGAAGAAAAATAAAACAAAAGAACATTAGGGAAGACATGACCTTTAAATCGGGTAACTCCCCTTGGTTTGATCCAAAAGGTTTTCTTGAAGAGCATTCTGCCTAAGGGAATGCTTCTAGGATGAAGATAGGGATTTGGAGAGATAAAATAATCAGAGTTTGGCGAATCCAATGGCTTGAGAGGTGTGGGTAAGGAGGTACAGGTGGGAGCCTTTTATAAGAGGGAGGAGGGGCACTCTTGGAAAGTCATGAAATGTCACATTATTTTAAAAACATTTAGGATTTTAAAGGTCCCAAAAAGATATATGTCAAGGATAAGGTGATAAGGGTTCGAAATCAACCGATTCAAAACAATTTTTACATGTTTATGTCTTACATTTTACATTATCTTTTTATTTTATTTAATTCATTCATTAACGAAGTAATCACTGCATCATCATGGTGTCATAAATTAATTAATTTATTTAATGTCTAAAAATTATAAAAAAATACTATGATATAGTAAATATTTTTATCTTTCAAATGAATTTTTATAGTAAAAAATATTACTTTTATAACCCCATTGAAATTTTTTTCGTAAATAAATTCTTGTTTGTGACATTTTTATTTTAACATTAAATAAAAAGTTTTTAAAGTTATTTTCTTACCCAAGTGGCTCCATGGGGTCCCCAAGATGACACATGGATTGTCTTGGTCGGTCATGACTCATCCAATATGTGTATGACAAGTGTCAAGGTAATTTCATATTATTATAACATTATATTTACCTTACATTACAATAATTACCTTTAATCGTGATTAATAAAACTTTAAAGTTACTATTCACGAAAAAAATATTTTCATCCCTTTGAACTACATTTTACATCCTAAAGACAACCATGTATGTCGGATTTTTGAAATTCAAATCACAGAGGTGGTAAAATTTCATTTAAATGAAAAATCAATTTTTTTAACTACAACTTAGTGGTTTCACTATTCATCAAAAATTGAAGTTTTTCAGAAAAATACCAAAAATCCACCCTAATCTACATTTGATAACCCGAATACAAAAATGATGTCTATTTTGAAAAATTCGAAACATATAAGTTGCATAAATCAATTTAATAATTAATTCCCGTTGTCAAAACAAATATCATGTTTTTAAGAAATAAAATATATCAAAAGATTGACTCTAGTTTAAGTCCAATTTGAAAGTGAAATAAATTCTAATGTCTTCTATTGGAATAAATGGTAAATATATATTCTAATTTCACTTTAAAACCAATTAAAAATTTTATCTAATCATATAAATAAATTATATTAAAAATTTTCTTTGAATTAAAATACAAAATTTTTCACTGATTCATTAAAAATGAACTTTATCGAAAAAATATAAAAAAAATATACACAAAGTAAATTTTGATGTCCCGATTCTAAAGAAGTATTTTATTTAGTCAAATATAATATATAAAATTTTCAAAAAGTGGTTTTAAAAAGGGTTCTCCATCAAAAGGAAATTAATCGACCTTTTAAAGAATATTAGAATATTTATGCTTAAAATTGGATTCATTCGCATTTTAATCCTCTAAAATTTATTATAAAAAGTAAAAAAATTTGACAAACAATTATAATCATTTTGTTATTAGTTCTATTCATTCCTGTCATTACAACGGCTAGGCATTAACAACCATTTAAAATAATATTATTTTATTATTAGAGTGCAACGTAAGATTTTAAAGAAACTCGTTGTTTCATATTGGGTATGCCATTGAGAATAGTGTTCCCTTTAAAGTAATATTAGTATTTTATTCAAAAATATTAATAAATATGAAAAGGTAATATTCTTTATTTACCTGAGATGTTACAATATAATGGTTCTCATATGTGGTTAGGGATAGTCAAATGTGTTCAATAATTTCATTGTAAGCATACATGTAGTAAAAGTGTTGTGTAAAAAAACATTACAACATGAAAATATTAAATTTAAACGGGTTAGTACAACTAAAGTACTTGAAATAAAGAGAAGTTGATAGAATCCCTTACATTTAGAGAGCGCTTCTAAAACCTATGTAAGAGATTCTTAAGAGATTGGTAACACATTAGGAGGGATATATTGAGGTTATAGAAGATTAAATTTATTCTCAAGGAGTTATTAGTGAATAGGAATGGGAGGATGGGCATTTTTATAGACAAATATAGTAGAATTATTTATTAACCTCTAAATTTTGGTTTTGGACATTAAACTATAAAATAATTAAAACCAAAAAACTGAATAATATTTTTCATATGGTTTACCCAAATTATGAGTGATTATTAATATTTAATATGGATATGAATTGAATTTATTAAAATGAAATCCTTGGTGATTTTGATGTGAGACATTTTCATAAAGAATTTATTTGAAAACCTTAAAAATATAATATTTGTTTTAAAGGATTCAAAATGTGTTTATAATTTTAAATAATTAACATAAAAAATATATTAGTTTAAATTATAAATTTATATTTGTAAGTGTAATCCTTTTAAAAAATAACTTATGAGCCTTTATGACGACATAATTGTTAGAGTTGGTGGTCTTGAACCAACTACTTTGTACTTTATCCAGTAAATAAAAACCTTATCACATATTGATTGTTCTTCTACATGACATGTCATGTGATAATGTCCTAAGGACAACTGTTGAATTAAAAGGTCATAGTGGATCCCTGCTATGATGAGAACCCGGAAGTGCCATAACACTGTTCTTGAATGTATGTTCTATGGACGGATGATATTATTTGAGGGACACAAATAATACAGGTCATTAAGGGCGAGGACTCATAAAACTTTGAGGCACCTCCTCATGGTGTGTGCCCATGGTAATATCTAGGAGGATATTATGAGAACATGTCCCGCCAGTAGGAAATCCACATTTCATAGTGTCATTGGATGTTTCTATCTGCGGATGTGTGTATTGGTCTTTAGACATTAAGATTATTATTAATGGGTATTAAAACTCGTGCACATAGATGTATTGACGAAAACTGTGATGACACACTGTTCGCAGCGAGGTAGGATACGTTGGGTGCGTCACGAGTAATACCGCAATAATAGATAATGCGAGAAAGGATTTTTCCCTTCTGTTCCATAACAGAAGTAGATATATCAGGCCCTTTGATGGAATTGATATAGCCTAAATAAATCCATGGCCATGGTAAGGTATGGTCAAGTTCAATTCTGGGAAGTCAAAGAATGAATAATCAAGCACATGGGTTGATGGCACTAGCATGAAACCCTCTTGATTAGAGATATCGAGAAAAATGGATTATATTACACGGTAAGCATTCCTAGGAGGTGACACGTCATTGCGGCGTTAACTTATTTCTCTATGGGTGCCTTGGCGTGTTGCTAGACGCTAAACTTGGACTTTCGGCAGGCTCCGCCTAATTCCACTGAGAAAGAGGCCTAGAGGGTCACACACTACGTGTGTCCATGTATCTTAGTTAAATATTAATTTAACATGTTGAATAAAGACTATTTTCGATTGTGGTTTAATAATTATTCAACGATGTATGATCGCATTTATTTCGACACTAGTTATTCGAGAGAATATATTGTGGGTGAAATAATATATATTTATTAGCAAGTAATGCATTTACATATATTTATGAAATAAATAGCCATTACTCAAGGTCTAATAAATATGGTGGAGGAAAATAAATAAAACTGAAAAAATAAGAGTACACATAGTGTAGTTTATATTTCGAGATTCATGAGAAAATATTGTTTATTTAATTAAATGATATTAATTGTAATACATTGGAAGCATGTCAAGTAATAATGATGTTCAACTATCATTATTAAGACATGGGGTATTACTAAGAATTAAATGAAATGATTAAATTCTTATGAGCAATTAATTTATTTTATTATTCTAGGTATTGTAAATGCTAATTACATGATTCTAAAAAAAAGGGTTATCCATTTTTGGTTGTGCACAATGGATTGTAAATACTCTCAAGCCAAGAGAGAATTCCCTTTCCACCAAGAACGCTTTCAGGTTACAAAAGCAAGATCCTCCACCGATCAAGGCAATCGAAGATGGACATCGCAAGTGAATGATCATCCGCGATAGCACCTGGAGTTCCCTTCGGTGACGTCTAGAGATACGTGGCACACGTGTGGATCACCGCTAGAGGAATCCTACACTTGGATTCTCCGACGCAACGATGGATCACAGGATCGTGATAAGAGACACCAACGGAGAAAGAATTCAATCGAGGTAATTCTTATGAATTAATTAAATTAATTATATCCAACATATGAAGATTCTATCTCAAGGGTTCCAGGACTCTTCTTTTCTTTTTTTTTTTTCATTCTATTTTTAAGATCCGGCATTTTATATCATGACGGATCTCATATTGAACGTCGTCTAACGCTAAAATTAAAGTTTGGAAAACCCACCGACGCACTTCCACTGCGCCTAGAACCTACAAATGGTATCAGAGCGGGTCATATCGTTGATTATAATTATTTAGTGTTTCGTTGGTATTTTACGCATTTAATAATTTAGATATTTCAATTCAGGTTTAATCATTCTATAAATCTGAATATCAAGATCTATTCCTCCTCCCTCATTTCTCGTTCACCTCACATAAAATAGTTTTTCTTTTAATTTTGATTAAAATAAAATAAAGGAACTCATCCAGAGGATACAAATGTTTCTGGCTGTATAACACCAGAATACACGGCATGTATGCAGAATTACACTCCATGTAGTCTAGGTTCAATGCATTGACTGATCCTCCAAATCAGGTCGTGTATTGGATTCTTTCTAAGAATTTAAGACACCGTGTGTTGGCCAGAAACAGGTGGCACACGGTTTCTGGAATACACGCCGTGTGGTCCAATGAACACGGCGTGTAGTCCCTTTGGGTTAGGGTTGGGTCATGTACTCCGTACACGGCCTGCCCAGTTGGAAACCATGTAAAGAGGAAACTACACGGCATGTGTCCCACTATACAAGACGTGTACTCTGAAAATTTCCGAAGTACATTAACATGCCCTGTCCCCGAGCGTGTACTTCGGATGGATGGTGAAGAAAAGTACACACCGTTTAGTCGGAACTACACGCCGTGTACTCACCCAAATTATGAATATTTATTAAAATTTAATTATTATATTATACAAACCCTTGAGACGTGTACCATAATGTAGGCGTAAAGCTGAGGCACAACACATGATAGGTGTTTTATATATGTGTGTTTAATTTAACATCTACGTAATGAAAGGGAACTCACCGGGTTGCCTCCAAGGTACAAGTTACATACAAGGAGAATTTTAAATGAATTTAATTGTTTAAAATTATGATGGATGATAATATCAAGGAAATTCAGAAAAGGGATTTAAGATAAAAGGATTGATTAATTAAAGATAATTAATTGATTCGAGCGTGATTTATCTTTAACAAGAACAATTAAAGAATTGAATGCTAGTTTTATTTATGCATAAATGTCTTTGCATGTATGGATGATCATGAGCTAGACCAAGAACTTTGAATGTGAATGGTTTCTTTTAATTTAGTTATTTAAATTAAATTTGTTGGCCTGCGAGCCATCTCCTCATTAATATGTAGGGCCTGCGTGCCCAAGGATTATTTTATGTAAAAACCCCTTTTACCCCTCACCTGTGTGTGAGATAAATGCATATGTAATGGATGGAGCTCCCAAGCTAGTGGAGGCAGCTCAAGTTAGGAGACGAGGTGAAACCAATCCAAGGAGATACAAAGTTAGATATGTGGAAAGTTGTAAACACGAACCCGTAAGGTTCAAGGTGTTTCTCCCCTAGGACTTGGGTTAGTTTATCAACCGCTAGATAAACTAAATAATAGAACAAGCTCATGATCATAACATTTATTTTATTTCTGCCAGTTTCATGGTTTATTTATTGTGGGTGTGTTTTCACAATCACACAATTAATGAATATAAAAAGCATGCAAGATGGAACTAAAATAAAAACTGGTTTATATGTAAATATTATCTTAGACATGGTTAATCACTTATGTATATCCCACTTAATATTAACAAGCATGTAATCAAAGATAATAAAATGGAAATTTACGTATAAGGATAAAATCCCTCAAAAGAAATATTAAGTCAGTATAGCCTTCCATAATCTTGGTTAGAATCGAACCATAGTTCAAAGTGCTTGACCAACCCTAGTTGGGGTGCTTTCAATTATTGGGGAATTATAATTAAATGTTTTCGGTTGACTGGACTTGGTTCGTATTAAGGGTTGACTGCCCCAACAGGACTTGGTGTGACCAAGAGGCAATGGTTGAGTAAATCCAAAATAAAAGGATTTCAGGATTGGGGATTCCACTCAGCGGATCAAGGAGCTGCGAGTTAATGCAGTTGGAATTTGGAATGCCTACCTAAAACCCTTCATGTTGCGTGAACAACCCTATTTGGGCTAATGCGAAGGGCAATATGGATCCTTTCCACTAGAATATTCAGGCAACAGAATATTCCGAAGTCAATGGTGAGGGCTATTGGATTTCGATAAAATAGAGGGAGACTAATAAGTATTAATTTATTTATTTGTCTCAATTTTTGTAATAATGTACGAAACCTTTGTTCATATTAATTTGTAGAAACGAAAAGAAAATGACTTCAAACATATCATTGTGCACCATACTCGAGAAGGAAAACCTTCTCATCGGAACCAATTTCCAAGAGTGGCAGAGGCGTTTACACGTCGTCCTTCGCCACGAAAGGAAATTGTATGTGCTGGAAGAGCCAATTCCAATTGCACCTGGGAAAGAGGCCAGTGATGAGGAATTATCTCTCTACATGAAACACATGGACGATGCCACAGATGTCCAATGTTTCATGCTATCGGCCATGTCTAATGAGCTCTTGAAACAACATGAAAACATGGAAGCGTATAGCATGATGTCTCACCTTAAGGATCTCTACCAAGAGAAGGCGAGATAGGAGAGGTATGAGATCTCCAATGCTTTTTTCACCAGGATGCTTGGAGTGTCTGCACTAGCTAGGCCCCATGTAGTCAAGCTTATTGGCAACATTGAATGCCTAGACATCTTAGGGATTAAATTCTGAGATGAGTTGCGTACAGATCTCATCCTATCATCACTTCCCAAGACCTTCTCTAGCTTCATTTTCAACTATAATATGAGCGGAAATGAGAAGGGTCTATCAGAGCTTTTGACCTTGATTCTCTAGGTAGATAAGGACATGGGGAATGAAAAACCCGCGGTCCTTATGGTGAACATGAAAATGAAGGACAAGGCAAAAGGGCCAAAGACTTATAAACGGTCTGATGCCCCCGAAAACCGTCCCTCCAAGAAGGGGAAGATCCAGAGGCGGGGCATGGAACGGGAGGCAGTATGTTTTGCATGTGGCAAGCAGGTCCACTGGAAGAGGAAATGCACCCAGAAGCGTGGGGACGCTAAAGGTGCGTTCGTTATTGAGTGCAATCTTTCTATTTATACGCATTGGGTATTAGATACAGCTTGTGGGGATCACATCTGTATTCAAATGCAGGAACCAAGTAGATTTAGAAAGATCGCCAGAGGAGAGGTGGATCTTCGAGATTCCAATGGCACAAGGCTAGCTGCGTTGGCTATTGGCGACTACCACATCTCATTGCCGACTGGGATGATTTTGGTTTTACATAACTGTTATTTTGTGCCTAGTGTTACCAAGAACATAATTTCAGTATCTTGTTTGGATATGGATGGATTTTTTTTCATGTTTGGAAATAAGGGTTTTCTCTTTTATAAGAATAATTTATGTTATGGTATGGCACATTTGAATAATTGTTTGTATGTATTAAATTACGAAAACCAAGTGTTGGCAATCGATAATGAAACAAACTCACATGACTCGTACATCACCCAGTTATGGCATTACCGCCTTGGTCATGAGAACGAGAAGCGTTTGTCAAAGCTCTGCCAAGATGGCTATTTAGACTCTACTGAGCAAAAACCACTTGATATATGACACGCTTGCTTACAAGGAAAAATGACCAAGCCGCCTTTTGGTGGACAAGGTGAAAGGGCCATAGAGCTTCTAGGATTTGTACACACGGATGTGTGTGGACCATTTCCAGTAGAAGCTAGAGGTGGATATTCTTACTTCATTACTTTTATTGATGAATTGAGTAGATATGGCTATGTCTACTTGATGAGGTATAAGTCAGAAGCCTTAGAGAAACTTAAGGAATTCAATAATGAAGTAGAGAATCATCTTGGTAAGAAGATAAAGAAGCTTCGATCGGATCGAGGTGGAGAATATCTGAACCAAGAGTTCATCGATATTCTACGGGAGTCTGGGATTCTATCTCAGCTCACTCCTCCTTATACACCATAGTGGAATGGTGTTAGTTAAAGGAGAAACCGCACCTTGTTGGACATGGTGAGGTCGATGATGAGTCATGCAGATCTTTCAATATCCTTTTGGGGATATGCATTACAAACTGTAGCATACACATTAAACTGAGTACCAACTAAGGAGGCAAATGGAATTCCATCCGAGTTATGGAATGGAAGGAAACCCACTAGGTATCACACACGTGTATGGGAATGCGGGGAATTTTTAAGGCCTTCTTAGGCAACAAAATATCACCCAGGCGAACGAAGTGTATCATTATAGGATATCCCAAGGAAACGAAAGGATATTACCTATATAACCCTCAAGACAAGAAAGTTATTGTCGCCAGACAAGCCGGCTTTCTTGAGAGGGAGCACATCTTCAAGAAGGATAGTGGGATCATGATTGACTTTGATGAAGTTGATGCTCAAGATACACAAGAGTTGGTACATGAACAAGTTCCACAAGTCCCCATGGAAGAGGTTCCAGAAACACAAGTACTGCGTAGGAGCTCAAGAGAGGTAAGGGAACCAGAGAGATTTGGTTTCCTAGTCACCAAGGATAGTAAATCATTATTGTTGGGCAATGATGAACCTCTCTTCTACAAAGAAGAAGTAGAAAGATCAGAAGCTGCAAGATGGCTAGAAGCTATGAATTCTGAGATGGATTCCATGTATTAGAACCATGTTTGGGTTCTGGTCGATGATCCAGTTGATGTAAAGCCTGTTGTATGAAAATGGGTATTCAAAAGAAACCTGTACATGGAAGGTCAAGTTAGCACCTATAAAGAAAGGCTAGTGGCTAAAGGATTCAGACAACGTCAAGGAATTGACTACGATGAAACCTTATGGCCAGTTTCCATGTATAAATCCATAAGAATCATACTTTCCATAGCAGCTTACCATGACTAAGAGATTTGAAAGATGGATGTCAAAACAACATTCCTTAATGGCAACCTTCAGGAAGATGTATATATGACACAACCAGAAGGGTTTGTGACACCAGGTGAAGCCAAACGGGTTTGAAAGTTGCAAAAATCCATTTATGGATTGAAACAAGCATCCAGGTCATGGAACATTCGATTTGATGAAGCCCTAAAGGAATTGGGTTTCATTAAGAATGAATGTGATCCTTGTGTTTATAAGCGGTTTAATGGGAATTCGGTCGTCATCCTAGTGGTATATGTTGATGACATATTGCTTATTGGAAACGACGTACCAACCTTACAGTCAGTTAAGGACTGGTTGGACAAGTGTTTCTCCCTGAAGGACTTAGGAGAAGCAGCCTACATTCTAGGGATCAAGATCATTCATGATAGATCCAAGAGGTTTCTTGGAGTAAGTCAGGGTACATACATTGACCAGATACTAAAGTGATTTAGTAAGAAAAAATCCAAGAGGGGATTGGTTCCAGTGTCACATGGCTTACATCTTTCTAAGAAAATTTGTCCCCAGACACAATAGGAGAAAGATAGGATGAGTAAGATCCCATATGCTTCGGCTATATGATCTATCATGTATGCCATGTTATGTACCAGGATTGATGTTGCCTATGCACTGATCATGGTAGACAGATATGAAGCAGATCTAGGAGAACAACATTGGACTGCTGTTAAGACTATCCTTAAGTATCTGAGAAGAACTAAGGATATGTTCCTGGTGTATGGAGGAGACGAGGAGCTTGTAATCAGAGGGTATGCTGATGCTAGCTTTCATACAGATCAAAATGATCTAAAGTTGTAATCTGGATATGTTTTCTGTCTCAATGGAGGAGCTGTGAGCTGGAAGAGTTCAAAGCAGCCAGTTGTCACCAATTCTACAGCGGAGTCTGAGTATATAGTGGCTTCTGATGCAGTCAAGGAAGCCATATGGATTCAGAACTCTGTCCAGGAGCTTGATGTGGTGCCTAGTAGTAAATATACCATTACATTGTATTGTGATAATACTGCAGTGGTGGCTCTTGCTAAAGAACCAAGGTCACATCAACAGACAATGAACATACTCTGGAAGTATCTCCTCTTGAGGGATTTCTATCAGAGGGGTGAAGTTGCAGTGAGCAGAGTGTCCATAGACGAGAATGTGGTAGACCCCATGACTAAAGGCCTATCTCAGCAGAAGCATGAATATCATGTGAGAGCTAGCAGGTTAAAGGTTGTTAGCTGTTGGCTCTAGTCCAAGTGGGAGTCTATTGGAGATGGTGGTCTAGAACCAACTACTTTATACTTTATTCATTAAATAAAAACCGTATCACATCTTGATTGTTCTTCTACGTGACATGTCATGTGATAATGTCCTAAGGACAAATATTGCATTAAAGGGTCATAGCGGATCCCTGCTATGATGAGAACCTGGAAGTGCCATAACACTGTTCTTGAATGTAAGTTCTATGTCCGGATGATATTATTTGAGGGACAAAAATAATATAGGTCATTAGGGGTGAGGACTCATAAAACATTGAGGCACCTTATCCTGGTGTGCACCCTTGGTAATATCCCGGAGGATATTATGAGAACAAGACCCGCTAGTAGGAAATCCACCTTTCATAGTGTCATTGGATGTTCCTATCTGCGGACGTGTGTATAGGTCCTTAGACATTAAGATTATTATTAATGGGTATTACAAATCGCGCACATAGATGTATTGAAGAAAACTGTGACGACACACTATTCGCAGTGAGGTAGGATACGTTGGGTGCGTCATGAGTAATACCACATTAATAGATAATGTGAGAAAGGATTTGTCCCTTTTGTTCCATAACGGAAGTAGATATCTCAGGCCCTTTGATGGAATTGATATAGCCTAAATAAATCCATGTCCATGGTAAGGTATGGGAAAGTTCAATTCCGGGAAGTCAAAGAAAGAATAATCAATCACATGGGTTGATGGCTCTAGCATGCAACCCACTTGATTGGAGATATCGAGACAAAGGGATTATATTACACGATAAGCGTTCGTAGGAGGTGACACATCATTGCGGCATTAACTTCTTTCTCTATTGGTGCCTTGGCATGTTGCTAGACGCTAACCTTGGACTTTGGGCGGGCTCCGCCTAATGCCACTGAGAAAGGGGCCTAGAGGGTCACACACTATGTGTGTCCATGTATCTCAGTTAAATATTAATTTAACAAGTTGAATAAAGATTATTCTCGTTTGTGGTTTAATAAATATTCAAAGATGTCTGATTGCATTTATTTCGACACTAGTTATTAGAGGGAATATATTGTGGGTGAAATAATATATATTTATTAGCAAGTAATGTAGTTACATTTTTTTAAGAAATAAATATCCATTACTCAAGCTCTAATAAATATGGTGGAGGAAAATAAATAAAACTGAAAAAATAAGATTACATGCCGTGTATATTTATATATACACGCCGTGTAGTTTATTTTTCGGGATTTGGGAGAAAATATTGTTTATTTAATTAAATGATATTAAATGTAATAAGTTGTACTCATGTCAAGTAATAATGATGGTCAACTTTAATTATTAAGACATGGGGTATTACTAAGAATTAAATGAAATGATTAAATGCTTATGAGCAATTAATTTATTTTATTATTCTAGGTATTGTAAATCCTAATTACATGATTCTCAAAAAAAAAAAGGTTTGTCATTTTTGGTTGTGCACAACGGATTGTAAATACTCTCAAGTCAAGAGAGAATTCCCTTTCCACCAAGAACGCTTTCATATTACGAAAGCAAGATCCTCCAACGGATCAAGGTGATCGAAGGCAGACATCGCAAGCGAAGGATCTTTCGCGCTAGCACCCAGAGTTCCCTTCGTCGACGTCCAGAGATACATGGCACACGTGTGGATCACGGCTAGGGGAATCTTACACTTGGATTCTCCAACGCAATGACGGATAACAAGATTGTGAATGGAGACACCAACAAAGAAAAAATTCCATAGAGGTAATTATTATGAATTAATTAAATTAATTATAACCAACATATAAAGATCCTATCTCAAGGGTTTCAGGACTCTTCTTTTCTTTTTCGTTCTTCGTTCTATTCTGAAGATCCGGAATTTTATATCATGACGAATCTCAGATTGAACGTCGTCTAATGATAAAACTAAAGTTGGGAAAACCCACTAACGCGCTTCCGCTGCGCCCGGAACCAACAATAATATAGGTTGTATATTTTTAATCTATTTAATTTTTACTCAAAAAAACATTTGTTTTAAGAAAATAATATTGAAATATCTATTGGATAATTACAACATACACATATCAGTAAAATATTTATCATATCAATATAATTTTATAAATATTGAATTATAAATTTATAAAGAAATCCTTATTTACAGAAAAAAATAGTTTTTATGATACTAAAAAATATCTACCCCTTATAAAAATTACATTGAAGATTACTAAATTATTACATCAATTATATTTAAATAAATTGGATTTTCTAAATAGAATTTATTAAAATAGAATTTATTTCATTAATTATTTAAATTATCAAAAACAATTTAATTGAATATATATATTTCCTAAAAATACAATTTTTATTTCTTCATTTTAAAATATATTTTTTATTTGAAAAATTAATCATTTATATAGTAATAATAAAAAGAAATAAAAATAATAATTAATTAATTTAACATAAAATATAAAAAAATTTACTTCTTGGGTCTAGATACAGAATCCCTTGTTACCCAAGCATATGCCCTCTGTGTAAGGTATATGATTGTGACATTTTTATGGGAAGGTAAAACAGACATGGTTTGGGCCTTGATCTTAATAAACTTGATTTTCTCCTATAAATGTGTTTTTAGAACTTTAGTAGTTGAATCTCAACATGGGTTTGGTCATGGAGAATGACTTTTGATTCCACCTCCCACTAACTCTACAATAAATTGGATTAATATGATACAATCCTTCTAGTTGGTCCCATCCAAACTTTTATCTAGGAAATTTGACTTTATCATAACTCTTATGTTTTTATGATATTATCGGTCACGATACAAAGGATATATTATAAATGGTTAATATTCATATGGTATTTTAAATCATATAAGATATATCTTATAATAGTTCAAAATAACCACAATAGTGAATATTTTTTCAATGAATTCATTACATAATAAAGCATTTGTTCTTTTGAAAATTGAATTTCATTTTTCAAAAAATTTTGTCATTATAATAAAGGATATTCTAGCATGATTTCTCTATAAAAAACCAATCATGATGAAATTCAATTCCTAAAATATATAATTTTAATCATATAAACTGACTCAATTAGTCATAAACATGTAATATAAAAAATCAATGTAATTCCAATAACCAAATTGGTAAAAACATTGAAAATATAAACATTTCATAAATTTGATTGGTTTGGCCACATAGTTAGAAAAATCAGGTTCCAACTATGAAAGTGACAATATAATGACCTATATAATGGCTGTATGTGTTCTTCATAGTTTTTTAATAAACCTGAACCTAAACTGTGTGCCTATAGTTTACATCCCATCTCACCCTAAAACTCAAAATCCCTAAAAAAAAATATGATTTCATAAAAAAAACATATAATCATTGTGAATGAATACAAAATCTCATAAAATTACTCAAAATAAATGTCAAACCAAATAAAAAACTCCCGAACACAAATAATATCCTGAGGTTTTATGCAAAGAAGATATGGTTAGGCACTCCCCCCTACTGACCTCTAAAGATCTGATGGTCCTATCACCATACTAACTTTACTTCCCCAATAATATTTGTACATTGATAAAATTTTGAAATGAACCTGTCTAGGTCAACCCAAAATTCTCCAATATAATGATCTTTCCCAATTTCTATGGTTTATTGATAATCAATAGAGTATCAAAATATAACCAATTGGGATTGGGCTCACAATCAGAATCAAAATAAAAGACATTGATTCCCATTATAAATATGACATGAAAAATCCATAAATTGGAAACCCACATCATCAAATAGTTTTCTTTCAAATATATAGAAAATAAATATAGAAAATGGTAATAATATAAGCTATTATGTGACTCATTAACATCATCTTATAAATATAAACCAATGGAAACTAGTATTTATATACAAAAATACCAAAATACAACTCATACATGGAGAGATTGAAATAATGTATCACAAAACAATATTGAGGAACCCAAAAACCCTCCACATGATCCCTAAAATCCTTAAGATTCACAATAACTTAAATCACTAAATTATAAATATTATACGATCCTTAGAAAGAACCACCACACTACATGCCACTGTTTTCATTAAAAATGTCATTTAAAACAAAATATGCATAACCCTAAAGGAATATTTTTTGTGTGAGGTGAATTCATAGTAGAATATCAATGTGAATCCACATAATGACATTAACAGTAGTTGATTTATGTTCGGTTTAGAAAATAATGTTTTAAATCCATAATATAAAATAGTTTAATCAAAATATGTTAGATTTTTAATGTGATCCATTTTATACAATACAATGATGAAATTGGTAATAAAAAAAGAAGGAATCATGACCTCAAAAGAATCAAACTCAATATAAGAGAATAAACAATGGTATATATTAATCACCACCATATGTGTTTCACAAGATAAAGGCTATGGGATAAGGAGTATATTAATTTTTATTGAAATTATTCTCTGAAAAATGGAACATGTTACATCCTGATAGTCCTCTTAGACTATCCAAGTACAATAAACCATACTCATTGGGAAGCACAAATTATATTATTATCACACTTGTTAAAACATGGAAATATTATATAAACAACACAAAATATATAACTGGGTTTCCTTAGTCCAATTTACCACTCACCCAAGGTCTCTTATGTGCATCCAATAAATAATTCATAAAAATATTACCAAAAATACATTCTAATTCATTTATACAATCAATAAATCATAAATAAAATGTAATATTTTTTAATTAACTCCATTTAATTAAATTTTAAATCATTATTATATTTTAATACATTTATCAAACACTTTTTAAGGAAACATATATTTCCCTTGGAAAACCACTTGAAAATTATTTTATTGATATAAATTATTCCAAAAAAACATCAAAAAATTATATTAGACCTTCATAAACATAATTTATGCATAATAATATACCCAATGAAAGTAAAAATATAAAAAAAACAATTCATTCCATGGGAATGTTCAATTAGGCTGAGTCAACAACCTAAAATCCCAAGAAAATGTGTTTAATTCGCTAAAATTTACATGGAATGGTAAGGGATGGCTGCACAATCCCAGATCAATATTAAAGCCTAGTAATTCCTTATCCTTAACCCATTTATTATCCCTATGAGTTTCAATGGTACAAAATTTCCAATAAAATGTAAAACTAATAGGAGATTTGAGGAGAATAGTAGGAAACCAAAAAAACAATATGTTCCTTAATGGAAATCACCACAAACCAATAGAATCAACTAAAGAATCATAGGGCATGTAGTTATATGGCGAAGATAGGAATTATAACATGAGTGAGGGGAAGAGGATAAAAAGAGAGGATAGAATATCAAATTGAAAATGTGAAAAATTATATTTTTTTTAAATTGTGGTAGCCCACATGGTATTAGAAATCTTTCACCAACCATATGGGTCACCTCTGTTATATAAAATGAGATGCATGGATTCCTAGTAGATCACTCATAATTATAATTAATTGGAATTAACCATGTTAAATGACATTGTAAACCCACACAACCTCTTGGATGGTTGGGAGAATGGTTGAAACTAACTATGTTCCCTACAATTGTTTTCCTAAAATCCATATTTTTACACCTTAACCCTTGAAGCTAAAAATTTATAAAAAATAAAAATAAAATCCCAAATAAATATAGATCAATTACTAGATAAGAGTCACATGTGATACCCTAGTTTATTAAAAGTATGAATAACCATGGTGGTAAAAGATTTCCATAAACCACAATGCATGTTATACCATTAACCATTTATTATTTAAGCTGTTTTTAAATATATATATATATATATCAATAAATAATCTATCATTTGATCATATCAATAAATACATAAATAATTTCAACTGAATGATATTTATCTCTACATTCTAAAATATTTTCATCAAATAACACTCCCCGTTTATAGACATGTGTGATACAATAAAAAAATAATTATGTGTGATTTCAACACCTTAATTTTATATTTTAAATTATATTATTAGATTCCATTTTTTAAGATTTAACACACCTTATTGTAGGTCACTTCATTTTTGTCTCTCCCTCAAGTGATTCACTCAAATTATCCTCATCATGATAGTTGGAACACTCCATGAAGTGGATTTTCTATTAGAATTCAATAGTGACAGATTTATAGAAATCCCCCTTTATGTTTTTTATCCTTAAATTCTATTTATGTTAGTTTATATAAATATTTAATCCTAATCCAGATGTGATATCCTGATCATAATTGATAGATTTTTTGAGAGTTTTCTCTTATCGAAAATACTCCATTTTATATTGATTTAGATATTAAGGTTTTATTTATGCACTCCTCATGTAATAAATTTTTATATGTTTCCATGGGCTATTTGGTTTCTTTAATTCCCTAAAAAGATTCCTTATGTGGTATCATCTTATTATTATGATAGATAATTATGAATTATTCCTCATATACATGTCTCTTCTTATTTAGTATAACTTCCCGAGTGGTTAACTCTATTGAACTATTTCTTCAGGTATGTACACCTTACCCATTCTTCATACACATCAATCCAAATTTTTATTATTATTTTCTTCCCATTGAATAAGAATTTTATTATTCTATATATATCTTCTATTTCTGATAAATAATGTTTTGATCTTAATTAAATGATTTAATCTTATTACCAAAATCATTATTGGATACAATATTCTATGGGGGATGTCTTGGTTGTAATGTCATGTAAAATTTAATATTGTTAATTTTTTATAACATCTAGCACTTTTTTTATCTTTTCCAACATTTTTTAATGGAAAAAACTTTGTATTTTTATTCTAAGTATGATGGAATGTGGGGTGAATTTAATTTTATAAAATGAAACAATATAATGTTTTATAATTAAATAATTATGATATTAATTAAAATAAAAATTAATAACAATATATATATATATATACTAAAAAGAGTATGTTCAGTGAAAATTACAAGTAAATGAAACCCAATTAGAAAAAGGAGTTCATGAAAAAATCGATGTTATTCCCAACACCTCATCTCCATAATATATAAGGACGTTTTAGATTAATATGATAATAAGAATGGTAGTTTTTTAACCCAAGAAGAATGTTATATTTCTTTATTAGTATCCATGAAACTTGATAGGGAATAATGTATCATTTTAACTTGATACAATAAGAAAATACATAAGGAGAAGTGGTGGTTTATTTTTATATAGTTTTAGTATGATACTCAAACCCCAACATTAATGGTAGTTGGAAACCAATAGAATAAGTTGATGATGATGCAATTTTCATAGAGTAAAACCATTTAATCTGCACTCTCTAATCACTTCAAATGATAAGAATAATAATAATGAGAAAATCTGAGAATATTATATGAGTGAGATGTAGAGAAGACCAATTGGAAAAATAAAATTCTCAAAGAAAGGAAATAAAGGATTTCATTTTCATATGATTTAATTTTGATCCATATCCATTTATATCCATGCCTCTTTGTGGTCTCATTTCTCGGACCCAAGAGTCCCTTGGGCGATCTGATGAAGTATAGGGTCTTAAAGATATTCAAATGTTTAGTAAAATTAATGGGGTGTATGAAAAATGGGTAATTCTATTAGTCTCACTGGATTGATAGTAAATATCAATATCTATAACATTGGATAAACATTTTAATGTTGGGTAGCCACAAACATTCTAGTTATCCTAAAAATTCTTCAGTTCTTCTTATTATCCATTTCCTATATCATTTCCCACATTTGGTTTCTAATGTAATTGATATTGGTATGGTGAAAGTGTTTATTTCATATGATTGATAGTGGTTCTACTATGGCTAGCCATAGGTGCTGGCCATTTGGGGCCTTCAAATAACACCTACAAACTTCTTTTGATTCCATAGAGTGATTATTCATCCCCCTAACTTCATATCCAAAAATTATTACTAAAATACAATCAATTTTAATTGTTATAATGGTTATTGGTTTTTGGGATCATTTAAAAAAATACATTACACCAATCATCCCTATATTAATGATAAAAGATAATTATAATAAAGATATAACATAAAGGGTAAATGAAAAATGAAATGTTTTCATAAAACAATTTCAGTGTAATTAAAATAGTTTCAATGTTTTACTACGAAATTAGAAAACAAAATTCTATTATATTTTCATCAAATTGAATTTCAACTACTATATTTCAATACTTAATAATGTTCTATAAAAATTAGTTGAATTATCCTGTCCATGTACTCCCTTACGTGATCGAGTTTTGTAGCTATGGGACCTCAGGTGTGCCACCCCATACACTAAAGGTCAATGACTATTAGGGTTGGTATAAGGAATATATTGTGAAGACTATACCATTTGATAAAGATTCACGATAACAATTTAACGAATATAAACAATAATGAATGAAACCCTGTAGAATAAAGGAAAAAACTGAACTATCCAAATAAAATTAGAACCCATGTAATGATAGACTTATCATAAATAAATTATATTCAAAATATAATACAAGTAAACTACTTAAAGGGATCACACATTATGACTCTAAAATATATGGTCCTGAATCCCATTTTGATCCCGTCTCCAAGATCCAACACATGTAGAACGAATGAAATCCAACATAATACCCATTTCTCTTATTGATACCTTTATCCATGATGTCTTCCTAGGCACCAATGGTGAAAAAAATGGTTGTAAATAAAACTCAATAGTCCAAATCCATGATTTCAAATAATATCTATCCCCTATAATCAATTAATTCAATTTTACAACAAAATAAAACAATAATTCCTAAATTAATGTACTGTATAATTAAACTATCTGCCCCTTGAGCTCTATGGTGACACTCAAGTTATCCAAACCTAATATCGAACCATGATAGATGTATCTAATCATGTATTTGGAATATTAAAACCAAATTCACAACCATAAGGGATCATACCAAAATTTATTATAGTATAAAAACGAACAATCCCTATAGGAATAACTAAATAATTGGTTACAAGACCTATAATCATTACAATATAATTGAAAACAAACCCGATTAGGATCAAATTATAATTGCGAATTGTCCCTATATTCATTTCAACATTACCATTCACTATCCTTAAGTGAAATATATCATAACATGGAGAATCCCTATAAGAATTACATCACAATTAGGAACAATCCATGTAAGAACCCGGTTCTTCTCTTTTAGGTACAAACTTCTTTCATTTTCCTTTTCCATAAGTGTTTTTAATAAAATATGGAAAATGGGGAAAATCCAAAATTTTGGAACTACATGCTGTGTACTTTTTCCACACGCCATGTACTTCTGGTCGTGTAGGGATGAGTACATGGGGCGTGTAGCCTTACCGGTGACAAAGGGTGTAGGAACCGACTACACGATGTGTAGTGTTCCTTTACACGTGGTGTAGTCAGTCAGCAAGAAAAAATAGTAAGGCGGTGGTGCAGCAGCCAACTAGGCTATAGTACACACCGTGTACTCTGGATTCCATGCCGTTTACTCTTGTCGGCAGGTAAATAGTGCCACGCTGGCAGAAATCCACCAGGTGAACAGTTAAATGAAAGGAGTACATGCCGTGTACTTGGAAGTACATACCGTGTACCTTGTTTTTTCAGCTTAAAATAGGTAGTAGCCTCCTCTTTTGGTAGCAGAGGCATTTGAGCCGTTTTGGAGCCAAGGGAGGAGGCCGGACCTTTGAAGATCCACCGGGTGTTCGTCTGGAATCATTTTCCATCTCGGACGATCTCGTTGGAACCGCACGGGTAATCCCTCTCTTCTCCTAGCATGTTGCTTACCAATTCTTCTCCTAGTGTAAGTTATTTACGTTTGAATGGGTTTTGTTCTTCGTCAGATCTATTCCGTTCTTGGGTGTTTCTGGAGTCGGCGTTTGGGTATAACGTTCGTTGGCGTTTAAGTTAGATGGCTTGGTGTTTAGTTTTCCAACTACTGCGTGTTTTGTGCATTTTTGTGCCAAGAAACCATGTCTGGGTGTCGTGTGGCTGAGGCCATTGATATATTTAATTCCTAGAATTTTTTAGGTGTTTAAATTGTGATAATAAAAATTCTTGTTGCGATCGTTGCTTGGATCCAGAACCACCCTGGGGGTGTGTTCCACTGTTTAGCCATTTGGCCAGGATACCTGAGGGTATGCCTGTAAAGTAGTAATTATAGAATCTCCATGAGAGGAATTGCTTGTTTACTTCTTGTTTACATGTTAGTCGTGGCCCGATTACCTATTTAGCCTGAGGTCGTTGTTGTGATTAGCTTGTGGGCACTGTAGTATATTAGCCTGAGGGTGTGACTGTTTTAGCCTGAGGGCTGTCGTTATTTCTCCTGAGGGCAACCTTTCGTGCCTAGGGCATGACTTTTGTGCCTAAGGGCGACACTTCCTACGCTTGTGGGAAATTTCTATTACCCCTGAGGGAAATACCCACGGGTTGGATTCTGTAAGGCCTGAGGGCGTGGTTCACTATATTAGCCTGAGGGCAAGATAATGGTTGGCCTGAGGGCTTGGTGCTGTTGAGCACAGAACGATATTAATTTTTTTGGATTAAATGAATAATAAAATGGAAATTTAATTGCTAAGTTAGTTACTTTTCAGTACTGCTTACTTTATTGCATTTTACTATTTCACACTATTGTTACATGTTTACACAAAGTTGGGAACGTGCCTTTGGTGGGTGCCTACTGAGATATATTTCTAACACCCTATTTGGGTCATGCTTTTCAGCCCAAACATATTACATTGCTGGAGGTGTAGATAGGGGAAAGAGTCCCTATACAGGTACCTGATTACTGCTAAGGAATAGGAGGGCATGGGACCGAGCCTAGGCTCGCAAAGCCATTGCCATATGTTTTGATTTGTTTTGCTGTACTCTAATTTTTGTTGTCTCGTATTCATGTAAAACATGTTCTGGCTATTTCCTTAGATCATGAGACATGTATCACATCATTTATATACTGTTGGTTATATCCAATGTTGTTGTTTATTTCAGTTATTTATGGTTTACTGCTTCCGCTGTTTGTTGTATGTATTATTTTGCATTCCACTAAAATAGACTTTGACAAAAGAAGGCATAGTTTCCCCAATATCAGACCTGGGCCCTCACTGCTAGTCGGCTGCTTCTGGCATTTGGGGAAATGCGCTTGAGGTCACGTGACAAACCGTGTCTGGGGCACCCGTTGTGTGGCACCCAGAACCAGGACGTTACAAAGTGGTATCAAAAGAGGTTATTTTATTTGACTTACTATTTGGAGCTGTAGATAGGGATAGGATGAACGGTAGTCGGTAATAAGCTGTGCCCGAGCTTAGCTAACCCGTGTACAGGGAAAATCCAGTCTACCTTGTATTTTGTAATTTTTCAGATTTTTGCAAATTTTACTGTTGATATGATTTCACCTTTGGGTGACGCACTTGTATTGTGCTGGTTATATTTTATCTGTGGGTTCTATTTAGTTTCAACACGATGATATGAGGGTATTCCATCTCATCCATCATATAGGCACATGCTAGAAATCACATGCCATGCATAGTTCCAAGCCATGTAGGTGCATTAGAATGTTTCATGTTGTTGTGATAGTAGTTGTGCTAGAAAATCATGCTATTTTGATAGCTGCACTGATAAAAAAATAACTTCTATTTGATATGGTAATTTTTTTGTAGGCCTGTTTATAGAATGGATTCCAAACTTTGGTTTTTGGGGAGTATGGGCCCCATTGACTGGAATTTGGTGGATCGTTGACTGTTTATTCGTTTTAACAAAGATAAGATGTCAAACTGTGATTCGTGGGGAGTATGGGCCCTCACGGGTCAGAATTTGACACTTAGGTGTTGGTTTTCGGTATTTTTTGGGTTCTGGGGAAGTTTTTGAGGCATACTGTCCAGAAACATAGTATACAAACCATGTATTATTTTAAACACGCTGTGTATGGCCTTATTTTCGGGAAGAAAAATGAACTTTTTAAGTACACGTCGTGTACTCTGAGTACACGCAGTGTAGTATCTTCCCGCGTCCCAAACCATCTGGGCGGCGACACGGGGTAGGTAAGAGCTTGGGTAAAAACACTCTGTGTAGATAATATACACTCCGTATAGTTTTAACCTGGAGTTCGGCCGTGTAACAAACAACATGGGTCGGTGAACTCCTGTATAGAACACGCCGTGTCAAAGATGAACACGCCATGTAGTGTGACCTGGAGACTCGGCCGTGTAACTAACAACACGATTCGGTGTAACATCTCCTTGAACATGCCGTGTACCTTTGGGGGAACGCCGTGTAGTCATGTCCGACGACAGACCATGTGGAATTAGCTGTATGGAAGAGAAACAGGGTTGTTGACAGGCTATGTGAGGGTGTAACACGCCGTCTAGTGTCAAGCCGAGTAGTCGGCCGTGTCACAGACGACATGGGAAGTTGGAAAAATAACACCATACACTCAGTGTAAATAATATACATGATGTGTAGTTGGTTCAAATGGGAGTCATGTGGCTTAGCCATGCAGAAGGACCCGGGCAGGGGAAGGGAGGTCAAGTACACGCCGTGTAGTAAGGGTATACGCCGTGTAGTCTTGTTTTGAAAATTTTGAATGCCTTATTCCTCTTGTTCCCTTTTGGGTTTCTTCACTTTCCGTCTTTTATGAATCTTGTTCTAAGGCATGTTTTTGACATTGTAGTGTCATGCCGCCTAGACGACCGCACGTTGTTCACCAGGAGAAAGGCAATGAGTATACTCTGAAGATAGTGGGCCATGGGCTACCTATTGATCCTCCAGTAGAGCCAGATGCGACACTGGCTGCTATTCTAGACATAGACACGGAGGCGCAGTTTCGTGAAGGATTACTGCGGTTCATTCAGACCTTTCAGGGAGCACCGCAGGCTGCCACAACCATGGCCGAGCTGACAGGTATCTTCCAGCAGCAGCATCCGCCTACATTCTCACAGGATGGCGTACCACAGGCTGTAGAGTCTTGGTTGGGGTCTATTCAGACTATTTTTGAGCATCTTGAGATTCCTCCAGGGCGGAGGGTCAAGCCCGCGACATACATGCTGCGTGATTCTGCCAAGAGGTGGTGGGATGTTACAACCCAGTTAGAGCATCACAGGGACATGGCGTGGGAAGACTTTTAGGCAGTATTCTATGAATTTTTCTTCTCGGAGACACTGAGAGCAGGTAGGGCTTGAGATTTCATGAATCTGTAGTAGGGCACTATGTCAGTGATGGACTATTCTGCTCATTTTACGGAGCTTCAGCGCATTGCACCCGTGCTGGTGGGTGATGAGACGTTGAGAGCCAAACATTTTGAGGATGGTCTCCGGTATGACATCCAAACGCTGGTGAATGTCATCAAGTTGCCTATTGTACACACTATTGTGAACCAGGTGTTGATCACAGAGAGTAACATTTGAGAATCTAGAGGTGTGGACCAGGGCAGTTCAGCACCAGTTACTGGTACTTTTTCTGCTGGAAAGAGGAATAGACAGATGGACTTCTCTCAGGGTGGCAGTACTAGCCAGGTAGTCTCTTCAGGTGGCCCGATCATGTGCTTCCAATGTGGTAGAGAGGGGCACAAGAGAGCGTCATGTCCAAGAGACCTAGTGGAGTGTCGACCTTGCGGCAAGATGGGTCATCTGCCGCGCTTCTGCAGGGCGTTTCTTCCGGTGGCTAGTGAGAGGGTTTCTGTATAGACTCCGCGTGTGGGAACAGGACCAGTGGCTTCTTACCAGTTGGGGAATTGCAATACGTCAGGGTGTGTAGGTAGGGTTGGTGGTCATGGACATGTTAGCTAGACACTAGGATCTGAGAGGCAGCAGGGTGGGACAGCTCAGGGTAGCCAGGCTGTGTCGTAGGGCCGCGGCACTGCGCATACATATGCGGTGCAACAGACCTAGCATGAGCAGGATCCCGGACCTTCTACAGTCAGAGGTACTATTTTAGCATCTTCTGTCTTATCTTCAGTACTTTTCGATATTGGTGCTACACATAGATTCATATTTGTACCCATTATTGAGAGCCTTGGGCTCTGTGTTTCTTCATCTTCTGTTATCATGATGCTAGACACTCCGTTGGGGACTAGAACGACTGGTGTGCATCAGTGCAAAGAGTTCCCCCTTGAGGTTGGAGGGTGTCACTTCCTTTGGGACATCTATGTCCTAGAGATGAAAAGCTATGACGTCATTCTTGGGATGGACTAGTTGGTTCCCTTTCAGGCCTTTGTAGACTGCTATCGTCGCAGGGTGCGTTTCACGTCACCAGAGGGCGGAGAGTTTCTATACAAGGGAGAATGAGATGTTCAGGCAAGTCGAGCTGGACCAGAGCATCGTGGGTGAGGTGGAGTCACAGCCCAGATTGTGAGCTTATATCTGGATGACCAGGGTATTGTCAGATGGATTTCCTTCCTATTGTTGATCATTTTAGGGATGTCTTCCCGGACGACTTTTTGGGTCTACCTCCGGAGAGAGAGGTGGATTTATCCATTGAGCTTGTTCTAGGAGTAGTACCGGTGTCCATTTCTCCTTATAGGATGGCTACATCTGAGTTGCAGGAGCTCAATAGGCAGTTGGAGGAGTTTTAGGAAAAGGGCTTTATCCGACCCATTACTTCTCATCGGGGTTCGCTGGTCCTTTTTCAAAGAAGGCGGATGGTACCCTTAGACTTTGTGTGGATTATCGGAAGCTGAACTAGTTGACGGTTAAGAACCTATATTCCTTACCGAGGATTGGTGAATTTTTTGATCAGCTTCGTGGAGAACGAGTGTTCTTGAAGATTGATTTGAGGTCAAGATATTATCAGCTGCGCGTTAGACCATCTGATATACCTCTCACAGCTTTCCGGAGCAGGTATGGTCTATACAAGTATACGGTTATTCCATTCAGACTCACGAACGCGCCAACAGTTTTCATGGCTCTGATGAATCGTGTGTTCCATCCGTATCTTGATTCTTTCGTGGTATTATTGATGGACAAAATATTGGTTTACTCTTACACTCAACATGACCATGCCACCCATCTTGAGATCGTATTGAGTACACTGAGAGAGTATCAGCTATATGCTAAGCTCTCAAAGTGCCACTTTTGGATGGACCAGATTCACTTCCTGGGTCATATCATCTCTGAGGCTGGAGTTTCAGTAGACCCAGAGAAGGTGAGAACAGTATTTTCCTGGGAGCATCATATGAATGTGTTTGAGATAAATAGTTTCCTAGGGCTAGCTGGTTACTACAGTCATTTCAGACTGGACTTCTCCCACTTAGCAGCACCGTTGACAGGTCTGACTAAGAAGGGTGTGAAATTCGTTTTGTCGGAAGCTTGGGAGACATCTTTTCATGACCTAAAGGGAAGGTTGACATCAGCACCGATCATGATACTCCTAGAGATGGGGAAGATCTATACAGTTTACTGTGATGCATCAGGTACTGGTATGGGAGCAGTGTTGATGCAGGGCGACAGAGTTGTGGCATATAGGTCTCGGTAGTTGAGGCCACATGAGAGGAATTACCTGACGCATGATCTCGAGTTGGCAGTAGTTCATGCATTTCACTATTGGAGAAATGATCTATTGGTGGAGAATTTTGTGGTTTTCACCGACCAAAAAAGCCTCAAGTACATATTTACAAAGTGTGACTTGAATCTAAGGCATCGAAGGTGGGTCGAGTACCTATAGTCCTTCAATTTTGAGCTTGCCTATACACTTGGTAAAGGTAATGAAGTAGCTGATGGACTGAGCAGGAAGACTCAGATACAAGCAGTGTAGGAGGCCAGTGGTGAGTGGAAGCTCATGGCCTTGTTATCTGAGATGCATCTGGAGGTGCACGACATCCAGGGGTAGACTTATCTTTCATCTTTAGCTATGAAATCTACCCTCCTGGATAGAGTGATGATGAGACATCTATCAGATTCATAAGGCCTAGTTTTGCGGGTGGTGGTGGCTAGTGAGTACCCTCCTCCTAGTTGGATGATATGCGATGATGATTTTTTGTGTTTCCATGGACGAGTATGGGTTTTAAATGATATACAGGAGGAGCTGATGCGGGAATTTCATGCTTTAGCTTTGGGAGTTCATCCCGGGATACCAAGATGTACCGAGGTTTGAGACGTCAGTACTGGTGGCCGGGTATGAAGAAAGATGTAGCTAATTTTGTTACGAGGTGTTCCATCTTTCAGCAGGTGAAGGTGGAGCATCAGAGACCAGCTGGGCTGTTATAGCAGTTACCCATTCCGGAGTGGAAATGGGATGATGTCGCGATGGATTTAGTGACTGGGTTACTGAGGTCACCTCATGGCAACGATGACATTTGGGATGTTGTGGATAGACTCACGAAGGTAGATCACTTCTTTCCAATGAAGGAGACCTTCGGTGTTGACGATCTCAGATGGTTGTATATCTGAGAGATCGTACGCCTTTATGGGGTCCCTCGTTCTATCATTTCAGATATAGACGCCTGCTTTACGTCTCATTTCTGTCAGAGTTTTTAGAGGGCGCTGGGCACACAGGTGCTTCTGAGCACATCATACCACCCCCAGACAGATGGCCAGTCAGAGCGTACGATATAGGTGCTAGAGGACATGCTGCGTGCATGCGTCCTAGACTTTGGGGGATCTTGGGGGAAGCATATAACCTTAGTCGAGTGTGCCTATAACAATAGCTTCCAGGAAACTATTGAGATGGAACCATATGAGACTTTATACGGTAGGTCGTGCTGATCACCCTTGTGCTGGTTAGAGGCAGGTGAGGCCACTTTTCTGGGACCACGTCTCGTGCAGGAGACTTCTGAGCAGGTCAAGATGATTCAGAAGCAGATGGCTACCACGCAGTCTCATCAGAAATCATATGCTGATCATCAAAGATGACCTTTGGAGTTTGTGGTCGGGAATCAGGTTTTCTTGCGTGTTTCGTCGAGGATGGGACACAAGAGGATCAGAAGACAGGGAAAACTTTCACCGAGGTATGTGGGACCGTTTGAGATTCTTGAGAGAGTTGGGCTGGTTACATATCGGTTGCTGTTACCACAGTGGTACCGATCCATGCACAACATCTTCCACGTATCTCAGTTGTGTCACTATCATTCAGACCCATCTCATGTCTTTCAACCCGAGGAGGTAGTGCTGGAGGCAGATGCGTGCTTTGAGGAGCATCTGATTCATAACATTGACAGGAGCACGAAGGTTTTTCGAGGCCGGACAGTTTATCTCGTATGAGTGCAATGGCAGCATGGCTGAGTGCAGGAAGAGAACTAGGAGCGGGAGGCCGACGTACGTGCTCAGTGGCCAGAGTTGTTCATGGCTATATCTTCTCCACCCATGGAAGGGCAATTCAGGGACAAATTTCTATAATGGGGAAGTTTGTAAGAACCCGGTTCTTCTCATTGAGGTACGAGCTTCTTCTTCTTCCTTTTCCTTAAGTTTTTTTTAATAAAATACGAAAAATGGGAAAAATCCTAAATTTTGGAACTACGCACCGTGTAATTTTTCCACACGATGTGTACTTCTAGTCGTGTAGGAATGAGTAACGGGGCGTGTAGCCTTGCCGGCGACAAAGGGTGTAAGAACCTACAACACGTTGTGTAGTGGTCCTTTACAAGACGTGTAGTCAGTCGGTAGGACAAAATAGTAAGGCGGTGGACCAGCTTCCAGCTGGGTGGTAATACATTCCGTGTACTCAGGAGTACATGCCATGTACTCTTGTTGGCAGGTAAACACTGCTGCTCTGGCGGAAAGCCGCCTGGTGAATAGTTAAATGAAAGGAGTACACACCGTGTACTTGGAATTACATGCCGTGTACTTTGTTTTTTCTTCTTAAAACAGGCAGTAGCCTCCTATTTTGGCAGAGGAGGCATTTGAGACATTTTGGAGCCAAGGGAGGAGGCCGGACCTTTGAAGATCTGCCGTGTGTTGGTCTGAAATCGGTTTCCGCCTCAGACGATCTTCTTGGAACCGCACGGGTAATCCCTCTCTTCTCCTAGCATGTTACTTACCAATTCTTCTCCTAACGTATGTTATTTATGTTTGAATGGGTTTTGTTCTTCATCAAATCTACACTGTTCTTGGGAATTTTTGGAGTCGGCGTTCGGGTATAACGTTCTTTGGCGTTTATGGTAGGTGGCTTGGTGTTTAGTTTTCCAACTTCTGGGTGTTTTGTGTGTTTTTGTGCCACGAACCCATGTTGGGGTGTCGTGTGGCTGAGGCTGTTGATATATTTAATGCCTAGAATTGTTTAGGTGTTTAAATTGTGATAATAAAAATTCTGGTTGGGATCCTTACTTGGATCCGGAACCACCCCGGGGTGTGTTCCACTATTTAGCCATTCGGCCAGGATACCCGAGGGTATGCATTTAAAGTAGTAATTTTAGAATTTCCTTGAGAGGAATTTCTTATTTACTACTTGTTTACCTGTTGGGCATGGCCTAGTTACCTGTTTAGCCTGAGGGCGTTGTTGTGATTAGCCTATGGGCACTGTACTATATTAGCCTGAGGGAATGAATCTTTTAGACCGAGGGTTGCCGTTATTTCACCTGAGGGAAACCTTTCGTGACTGAGGGCTTGACTTCTACACCTGAGGGAGTCACTTCCTACGCTTGAGGGCAATTTTTGTTACGCCTGAGGGCAATACCTGCGGGTTGGATTCTGTATAGCCTGAGGTCGTGGTTCACTATATTAGCCTGAGGGAAAGATACTGGTTGGCCTGAGGGCTTGGTGCTGTTGAGCACAGAATGATACTAAATTTAATGGATTAAATTAATAATAAAATGGCAATTTAATTGTTAAGTTAGTTAATTTTCAGTACTGCTTACTTTATTGCATTTTACTATTGCAAACTGTTGTTGCATTCTTACACGCAGTTGGGCACGAGCCTTTGGTGGGTGCCTACTGAGATATATTTCTGACACCCTATTTGGGTCACACTTTTCGGCCCAAACAGATTATGTTTCTATCGGTGTGGAAAGGGGCAAGAGTCCCTATACAAGTACATGATTGATGCTGAGGAATAGGAGGGAATGGGACTGAGCCTAGGCTCATGATGCCGCTGCCAGCTATTTTGCTTTGTTTTGCTGTACTCTGCTTTTGGTTGTATCATATTGATGTATAACATGTTCTGACTATATCCTTATAACTTGAGACATGTAGCATCATCATTTATATACTATTGGTTATATCCACTACTGTTGTTTATTTCAGTTGTGTATGGTTTACTACTTCCGTTTTTTGTTGTATCTTTTATTTTTGATTATGCTGCGCTACACTTTGAAAAATGAGGGCATAGTTTCCCAACAATCAGACCTGGGCCCTCGCTGCTAGCCGGCAGCCTCTGGCGATTGGGAAAATGCACTTGAGGTCACATGGCGAACCAGGTTTGGGGAACCCATTGTGTGGTACCCAGAACCAGGATGTTACAATCCAAATATTCATTATATTATATCCAAGCATGCGACCTAAAAGAATTAAAACACAATTGGTAGTTATGACATTATTGTAATCCAATATAATATAACACATAGAAAATCTTCAATAATATCAATTATGTCATTACATGACACAATGGTTATTTTACAAAATTACTATTTAAAAATCAATTAACTATATTTATAAAAATTAAAAAATATCCTAACAATTGTTATAATATCAATTCATGTATTAATTAAACAATTATCCATTCTCTTGTCATTATACCCAAAATTCACCGGTTTATTATGCATATGGTGAAATAATGAAAGACAAAATTTTTATTCCATGTGCTTATCGTTCATTCTGAATACAAAATTACCATGTTATATCAATTATGTGGTAATATAATTCAATCATTAACAATTCCTATTCTGAAAAGTTTCAAAAATAGGCACACCTATTGGGTGGTAACATGTATTGTCTCAATTCCAATAGAACCAGAAGGATATTTGGGTGTCCTATGTAAATAATTTATCAATAATTTGGATTAACATTTATATGAGGTACTAAGTAGAAAAATATTACATGGTTTTATATATTGTAAATACGTAAAAAAAATCTTTATGGATATTATTTATAGTACCGACCTCAAGTTTATTGAAAATGAGGAAATCCCCTAATGCCCATGGTATAATCTACACTATTGTTTCTTTGACATCAATAATAACTATTAACTCCAACAACACAATAAAAATAATCATGACCATGTTTTGGCCATCTTGGATATGGGTTCTCCCAAAGGGAATCATATGTATCATGATGCGGAAGAAGACCAAAGGGACATACCTTCAATATGATGGTCCAGAACATAAAGGCCCAATGCGAAATTAATTTTAGTCCTAAGAGGAATAAAAAAACATATTTTAATGTGTTATAAATATAATATAAAGTAATGTGAATTCTCTTGGAAATTTATAGTGTGGCGGTTAAAATAGCTTACTCGATATGCCCCTTTGACGACATGAATTTTGGATTCATATTGTGAATCCTAGAGTTTCCATGTATGATGAAAAACCCATCACATCAGCTTTAAAACCTAGGAAACAAATTTCTAATAATTATGAACAACTCACATGTTAGATGGATTTAATGGGGAAATCCTATAATAAATCACTAATTTTATTTTTTTCTGGGGTTTTCCAAAATAAATTGACATATTGAATTAACAATTCATTACATGATTATTTCTTATAGATAGACTTATCATCCAATATATTTCCACTCTGAATTCATCCAATGATATGACACAATTAGCATAATGGATCAATTAGAAATGTGTAAGATAATCTATGAACATAAAGAAGAACATGCTTGGATAACGACATGATCTTATAACTCTCCACAAAGTATGATCTCTTCACTGAGAAATTTTCTAATGAATAATCATGGGTTATCCAAAAATAGGTCTAGATGATATGTTCACATATCAAAATACCGATCTTAGGCCTTCTCTTGCACACTCCCATTCTTCCATTTCACTTGAGAAAGAGTCAAAATCTTCCATTGTCATTTTTTTCTCACTATAGTCCACGATATTGATCAAATAATTTTCAATGTAGGCAACAATATCCTGATCGATGTGATTAACACATATCAAGTGAGAAGTTTTAGAATAATATCTCTAAACATAAGACACATAAAACCCATATTTCTTTGAACAATATCTTTTCGAAGAGAAACATTGTATGACACTTGACCCACCAACTCCATTATCTCAAATTTTCTAAAAACATGGTTGAAAACATCCCCTTCTTCAGGATATAGAATTTACCCAAACTAAGTAACACCCAAAAAAATTTCATTAACAATGAACTCTTGATTTCATTTATAGTGTTTAGTATATGATTTATATCAGTTCATTGAAGTCCCCAACCACTTTCTAGTAAACAGTACCTCGTTAGATGTTTCCTATAAAATTCTATGTCCAATGTGGGGTGAATAACATTCCACTATCCAAGAATGAATTTAATGAAATTAAATTTCATACAATTCATTCTATTGAGATATTTTTATTAATTCTTTGAGGACATTATTTTAAGATAACACCATGAGTTTTAGATGATACACCAAAGAACCACTAAAATCAAATATAGAGGCTTATAATATATTCTCTAAAGTCTGAACGGACCATTCAAATTGGCAATCTGTCTGAGGGTGGTAGGTTTTATTTGGAAGAACCTAATATCACAAATATTTATAAATTCATTACAAGAATCATAACATGAAAAATGGATTTGATCAGAATAAATAGTCCTTAGAATAGTGTACACTTAATTTAACTCCTAATCATAAATACTACCATGATTCTTAATGAAGAAGGTCACCATGATAAGGAATATGTGAATTATTCATCAGTATATCCATGATCACCCATAATACATTATTCTTTCTAGGTGTATTGTGTCGTCCTATCTTAGAATCCATTGTGGCATCAGACCACTTCCATTATAAAATGGGAAGATGATGAAATATCCTAGAATGACTTTGATTCTCATCCTTCTTCTATTGAGATGTGAAGCATATCACTATGAATCGAATCATATCATTATTCATCTATTTACAATAGTATTTTCTATAGAGATCATGATAACTATATTTCATGATCGGAATTACTACCCATTTTTAATTATTATACATTCTTATCTGCACCTTTTGTAAGCCTATAGGAACCCATAAATGATCATGTATATATATATAATTACTATTTCCAAGGAAATATACTACTTTGGGATCCCTAATATGTATTCCTCTTCATAAATATGCCATTAATATATGATAACAAATAACCCTTAATCCATTTTAGAAGTACAAGTGTAAAAAAATTTATATTAAAAATACTCATCCTTGGGACCCCTAAAAATCCAGATGAATATATTTAAAGAGTTTCATTAGTAGAACCTCATAAATAGGCTATCATAATACAATTGTTTGTGAATTCTGGATCTATTAATTAGCAATTAAATTTCCCATTACAGGAGAGAAATCCATGTCAATGTCTAAATACTATAGAAAATATACCCACCTCCTCTATCGAAGGGCCAGGACAAACTATGAAAAGTTGTATCTATGCCTTTTATGGTTAGTGTACACCACAAAAAAGTTTCCAAATATATATTGATGCTGTTATCTTAGAGGTTCTACAAACATGGATAATTCTAGACAATGTGAAGGAGAATTCCAATCATGTGGTATCAACTGCATAAAGCCTTAATTGACCTCTTGATCCTCCGGTATCATAACTAATCCAAGGAAAATTCTTGATGAATCACATCACATGTAATATTAATCTCCTAGAATCGGTATGGTGAGCATCAATGTCGATATTACCATTCTCTTTAGCAACTAGAACCCCCAGTTTCTAGAATCTGACCCAAATAACTTCACCCCTTTCATATTTGTCCTTGACATTGACACTACCAAGATGGATACGTCCTAAATAAATTACTGTCAATAGCCAGATAATCCCATAAAAAACTAAATCATGAAGAAATTATTTAGATTATCATATTATACCATGTATGAAACCTTCTCTTTGTCTACTAACACTCTACCCTCTATGGAAACAAAACCATTATATGAATTCTATCAATTTTAATGTTATATTTGGATAGCTTGTCATATAGTATATTCTCTTTATATGTAATCATGATTATGTAATGATGTTGGGAAAAATATTCTATAGGCTTATTTTACACCAAGAGTTCATCAAAACAAGCCACCTTAGTCTGAAAAAAATCGATGGAATATCAGATTCACCATGGTCATTAACACTACTTCTATATTCAATAATCCAAATAATGTCACTAATAATCATACAAGCAATACCAACTCCTAATAGCAATATCAGTATGTCATATGGTATCAAACTCAATTGATTATACACTATACAATGGTAGATCATGGATAAATTAGGGCACCTCTCAACATATCCAAAATAACATTGATGCAAATAATGGAAAACTAGTTAATGACTATCATCTGGTTTAGTTTTCGATAATCCACACACAAGAACAAATACACCTCATATTTCTTGATAATATATAGAAGAAACCCATAATGAGGTATGAGCCATATATATCCTTTTTTATAGAGATATTACAACTACTATTTTAACCAACAAAGCATTAATGGGTTCATCTAGTAATGTGGGATTGAAACTGGAACATCCCCCCACACCAAATCAATTATGGACTCAATCTTGCACTCAGGTGGTGTGGTAGATAAATCTTTTGGAAGAAAATAAATAAATTTTATCCCACTAATTTTAATGTTCTCCACTAAAACTCACAATTATTTTGGAAAAGGAACCCGAACTAGACAGTGAGACCTTGATACAGGACTAAATTTGTCTATCATGACTAGATAGATGATCCCACTCTCCCGGATGAAAAAACCTACCACCTTTTTTACTTATAAAAATAACCATCCTTTGAAAAAAATAAATATGATCATGTTATAAAACTATCTTATCCATACATAGAATCAAATAAAAGCCTTTCATTTACAACTACAACAAATCCTGAAGGAAATGATAGCCACCAAATTTAAGAGAGTGTTCCATTCAATGTTTTCTACCATTTTACCACCATCATTTGAGTGTGTCGATTGTTATAACTTCATCCAAGCTTTGTATAGTCCAACCGAAACTCTATACAAATTTATAATATAAAAAGAAAAACGATTATATGATTTTAAGAAAAAAAATAATCAAGGGTATATGACATGAGAATCATACCTCTAATGGTTGAAGACCCCATATATAGATTGGTTATAATAGATTATATAACATGTCACTAAATCACCCCTTTTCCTTATGCTCTAGTATTACTCACTTGTGATTTCTCCTTATAAAGATGTGTTATACTCTTCCATTGGGATACCATGTCCAATACCTCATACTGAGAATGCATTGAAATACTAGATTCCCGTTTGTCATGGAAAATTTGAGTGCTTTCTTAACTCTAGCGACTACCCTGATCCTATAACATAACATGACTACTATGTGAACCTACAAAACCTATATAAAATATCCATATTTATGAGAAAAAATGACACTCTGTAGTATGGTCAAACCACTATGGTGGATTCTGTCAATACCAAAAACACTAAAACAAATATATCAATCTATGATTCTGTTACATCATCTGACTTCCTTGGCTACTCTTCCCACCACTTCCCTGATGGTAACTTTTGTAGATACGTTTTTTACCAACATAATAACGATTATGTGAACTTCCTTCCAATACTACTTAGTCATCAATCATGGCCTCCCTGAGGTTCCCCTACATGATGAGAGCCCGACTCAACATTTCCATGAGGTTACATAAGAAAAAAAGTTCACATTAAAATTTAACCCATAGGAAATAATATCCTGAAAACAATTTTCATTGGAGAAGTTTTCGACTCCCACAGATAAAGAAAAATGTTTTATGTAATTAATTAGGATAGCATAATCCATTATTGACATGATCCCTTGCATATTATTTGTGAACTCTTTACCCCACTCATCCATAAACCTCTTTATATAAATGTGTACTAGGAACTTCACCTATAATTAATTCAAGGATAGATCCTACTAATTCCCAACTGTCTCTTGGATGTCCCACCATTGTTTGGTTGGCACTCATACTATATAAGTATCATTATTGATCCTCAAGTATGTGAGAACCTCTAGGTGATTAAAATTTATCTAGGGTTACTCAATTGGGAAATCAGATTCATGGGGTCCTCCCTCACTAGTGAATATAAAAAAATTATATAAATGGAATTATATCTTCAACCTAGAAATTTAAATAACAATTTAATAAGTTTCCCTCTCAAAGTATCACATGACCTATAGGAACCTGACTCGAAGATGGTCATCCATTTGGTTCCCCAAAGCTACTAGATTTGTTTTCTCTACTACATTATTAGAATACAGACAACCAGTCTCTTAACACTCAATTGGAAGATGATGTGGAGACAATTTATCTATAAAGGTATACACACTCAATATGACAAATAATACACAAAAAGATAAACCTCAAAATTTGAGAATAATAATAAGGGATTGATGGCTCTGGTTCCTCTAAACATGGTTTTAGAAGTGAATGGAAATATCATAATAGTTTTTGTCATTTAATTTTCTAAGGAGAAATAATGGATTACTCTTCATAGATTAAATAGTCTATTATATCACATGTAATAAATATGTCCCTAACATGAATGTTGGATTTAAACATATGTCCTTACATGTCTACCATGATTCACAAATACTATTATCACATCATGCCATCCCACAAGTAAAATATCACTAAATAAGAACATCACACCACAAGTGATCCACCCAAGGTTAAATAATATCCAAACTATAACAAGTGAACATCCTGAACAAAAATCAAATAATTGGGAACATAGGATTTCCCCCATACATGGGTTAACTACTCCTATGAACCAGATTAATACCAATACCAAACACATCATAGTCTCCTATATACATTTTTAAAATAGTAAAGTAATATAAAAGACATAACCTTTAATGCAAATTTATAACATCCCTAACCCGATAATCCTCCAAGTGACTGAGATGTCTAGCTATTGGACTTCAGGTCCACCTTCTAATACACCCGGGGCTTCAAACTAGCAGCGAGAGTGTATGGAATATATTTGGGAGACTATAGACTCTGGTATATATTTAAAATAACAAAAAATATTATAAATAATAAAGCATGTAACCAAGTAGAATAAATGAAAAAAAGGAAACAAAAAAATAAAATAAGAAACAATGTAATGATAGAATAAATGTAACTAACTAACATGCTTTATGATATACATGTATATTACTAATTGATAAATAGAACTCCAAGATATCTATTTTTAAATCCCATGTTAGTCTCATATCCATTATCCAACCTAGATATAAAGAATAAAACTAAACATATTGTCCCTTTAATTTATCCAAACATGTATCTATGAAATCTACCCAAGTACAAATGGTACCCAGACATGGTTTGAGTACAACTCAGTAGGCCGACACCAATGGCATGTCAAACATCCATCCTGCACAATTTGAGCATGTAGTGTTACAATGGATAAAAAATTAATTCCTAAATTAATGTTGTGTATCAACTAAAACTGCCACCCTTAGAGCTCCAATGTGATACTCAGGTCAGCTAAAATTGTTACAGAACCATTTATGATGTATCTAGTCAAGTTGGGAGAATATTTGGATAACAATAATATCCCTCAAGGCATGGGCCACAAGTAATTACAGTATAACTAAGAATAATCACAATAAGAATTAATGAATTATCAGGTGGAATCCGTATAAGAATTAAAACATAATCAATATCAACACCTATAACAATCAAATGAAAATTAGGAATAACCACATGTGAGCATTACATAATAATTTAGAAAAAACACCTATAAAAATTATAGTATAACTGAGCATAATCCTAATAACAATTATATCATAACAATGTCCAATACCTATATGCATTAAAACATAATGAGGGACAATCCATATAAACATCACAACATAACTGACGGTTATAAATAGTCAATAGGCCTTGAAAATATAAAAAATTGAAGCACATTGAGAATATGAAATATTTCATTATAGACCAATTTAGTTATTCCATAATATTAAAAATTACCACTAATTTACTTTTTTGATCAAATTTACCCAATAATATCATGACTTTTATAATACATTTTTCATGAATCAAATAACTAATTACTTATTATCATTATATTATGAACATATTGAACTGATTTATAATGTCTAATACCAAGGAATTACAAAAAAAATTTCAAGTCATTTTATTATAATTCAATCCAAATAACAAAATTTATTGTTTGTCCAATTCCTTTGTAACCAATTCGCATGAGAAAATTAAAATTCAATAATGGGTCAAATGTCAGTACATCGACTTGGTGGTTGAAATTGATGTATCAATACCAACTAACCCATTGGGGTTAATGGGATGTCTAGGCATATGATTTATCAAGATAAATGTTTTAATATTTAGATAACATCGAACAAATTGTGTGAAGAAAAATTTCTATATATTTCACATATTTAAATGTTAAAAAGAAGATTCTTGGAGATGATTTTGACCACAAACATTAAATTCATAATAAATAAAAAAAATTCAAAGTGACCAAGGTAGAAACATAATTATAAATTATTTATATTTAATGAAAAATAATAACTCAATCAACAGATGACATGTGATATAGATCATAGTTTGTCCATATGATATAGGGTTCTCTCCAAGGTAAAAATATTTTATCAAAATGGAGAAGAATAACTAAGGGAAATTCCTTTAATCTCATTGTTCGAAAAAACAAAACCCAAAGAAATATTTATTTTGGTTCAAAAAGTACTTCCAGAATTACTAATAGAGGATTCTATAAAATGAAAATGAAATCAGAGTGATTGATCTGAATATTCAGGTTTTGAGGGTTAAAATAACCGTCTATAAATTTCAAATTCATGATGTTAATTTAGTATCCATGTCTAAAATCCTTTGATCTCCATCCACATCAAAAAACGAATTATCTTAGCTTGAAAACCCAAAAAACCTTTTCACACTATGAAGTAAATAATAGGACTTGCATGAATTTCAGAGGGTATACCTATAATAATTAACTCCATAAATGTTGTTCAAGGGGTTTTCCAATATCAATTCATGTAGTGAATTAAAAATTAAATATGTGATTATTTCCTATATATAGACATATCCTCTAAAATATATTCCCTCTAAAAATCCTCAAATAATTTTACCAAGTCGATATAAGTGATCTATTACCAATGTATAATCAACCCTATCCAAATATATTGATTTTTAACCTATAAAATAAATAGAAACATATTGTAATAATAAAAAATCATACATAATAGAATTTTCTAAATTATATACCTATAGTGTTTCAAGCCATGTTTAAGTTAATGGATCACTATATATGCCCAGGGTGAAAATCAAGGTATTACTCCATCATCCCTTTACTTGGTTAATATATATTAATGCAACTACAGAAAGAAAACATACACATGCTAATATCTGGATATGTATTTATTTTATCAGAAATTCATACATACTATTCATTTAGAGAATGATAAATTTCTCAGAATTTTTTTAAAAATAGATATTAAAAATTATGTTACACATTTATTCCCCTTGATAGATATGAAAAATCGGTCTAATTTGGATAGATATGAAAACTTTATCCATCAATTTTTTTTATAAAAATCAACTCATAAACACTAAATTTATTTATGACAAAGAGAATAACTCCCTCTTTAGAAAATATTTAATTTCAATGATTGAAATAAAAATCAATTTATAATTAATATAATTTAAAATAAAGTGATTTTTAAAATAAATAATTCAGAAGAAAACTATTCAGAACCATGCTAATAAATTTAAAATGTTTTAGAGTAAGGGGTTTTTTAAAAAATATCTACTAATTGTAGATCCAAACCAATAAATTATAATATTATGTATCCTTTTCTTAATGTGGTCACTCTAAAAGTCATACCTAAGATCAATATGATTAATCTAAGATTGTGAAATGGGATTTTGATAAATATTAACGGAACTAATTATTTAATAATAAATAGAATCATGATTGTAATTTTTATCATAATCTAAGTTGGTATTTTTCATCAAAAACATTAGGGCATAACGTTCCCCATGACTATTTATTCTACTTTAGCCATAGAAACAGAATTTTTTCTTTCATACTACTCCATGATATTAGGCATTTCACATGTAGTTGAAATTTACAACTTATAATTTTAGTATCTAATTGAAATCCACCACAATAAATTTTGGAAAAACTAGAAAAATTCAATAGTAGTATCTTTTGGATAACATAAGAAAAAAATTGGCACTAATGAAATATATTAAAATTATTTTGAGAGATTTTAAATGTCATTGTTTATGATTTTATTGAATGTGATCACAAACTCAAACACAAAAAAATAATTTCTCATTAGGTTACAATAAGGTAAAGTAGGCTCCTAATCATACATCTATAAAGCTTATTTTCAGTAGGTTTACTGGCATCATTCATTATTAACATACAAGATGTAATCCCTGGTGTAATTATTTCATTAAATTAATCTATTCAAAAAAATATTTAAAATATCATTACTGTAGGTATATTGGTCTATAAAAATACATATATATTTAGAGACAATTAAAAAAACATTTTTATTAAATCACCCAAAAATCCTATTTGAAATTATTTTCACATTAAAATATTAATTTATTTATAAATATATTATTTTTAATGACTGATGATAACATCATGAGAAAATTTTTTAACAATAAATAAATAATTTGAAATAGATTTTTTTAGTAAAATTGAATAGAGTTTTCTCTTTTTAAATTTTTTTATTTAAAATAATTTTATTTAAAAATTAATAACAATCCCATGGTTAGTATTTCAAATAATAATAATGTTGGTTTACATAAAAACATGATTTATATATTTTAAATCTTAACAACTAGGGGTTATCTAAAAAAAACGTTTTAGGAACTATACCGTCCAGAAATTCACTTTAACGTCCGTCTGAGGAATTATAAAATCATAATTAGTGGATATTTCCAATAAGAGTATGATGGAATCAATACTATCAATAAAAAAATGGTCTCACCATAATCAATTCATTAAACTTGATTATAAACCTTGGAATTGATTCATTATTTCTTATGAGTGATGTTTATTTTAACCTATAAATTATTTATAAAAAAAATTTTATTACCAAACATTGGATGATCATTGGGTCATTCAACAATAGTCCAAAAATTACTCCATGTGAATTGTTTCAATTATTATTTCATTTTATGTTCAAAATTTTCATAATTAAGGGAATAAATAATAATTTTTTGGTTCTATGTGTGAAACAAAAACATGATGTTTATCCTCGTTTAAAACTAATAATTGAGTACAAGTATCTTCTCAAAAATTACTAATACTATTTTATAAGTGGAAATATTTAAAATTCAGCCATGTTATGGGTAAATTAATTGTTTTTGGTTCTTTCAATTCATAAATAAATTTAGAAGGATGTTATTTATTTAAGGTCAGATCATCCAGTTTTACCACCACATCATTAATTTGGGGGTGAGGTTTATGAAAATTCAGATCCAATTTGATCTGAAATGATTCTTACAATTTCATTGACCTTTTATTAAAAAATAAATATTTTATAATTGAGTTATATTACCCAAAAAATACATTCATCGGATTTGGGGTCAATATTTCAAGTGTTTGGTTTATGTTAAGAATATATAAGTAACTCCCAGACATCTAAAAATTGAAAAATTTATGTTTTTACATTTTCAATGATGTTAAAGGTACTTTTAAGGTTGTCTTATGAGATAATAGTACAAGGTATAATAAGTGATATTATTCACCTCATCCTAGAAATATTTAGGGATTTTAAATTCAACTAAGAGAGTATATGAAATATATTATAGGGTTTGAATCTAGTTTCAAAGAATCAAATTTTGATGTGGAGACCTTAGAGTAGAAAAATAATGTTTATAACCTTGTGAAGAACAAATTTCATTAAATTAATTATTCTAATAATATGATACATGATCTCTAAAAATTAATATGATTTTTTAAAAATCTATATTTTAACCATCTCACTATATCTAATAAAGAAATGTAGTCCTTAGTTTTATGTGTGAAGAATTAAACCCATGTAAATCATGTATAATCATGTATAATCATGTATAATTACAAATATGTTATATTTTTTCTCATATTCTTGCAACTTGGGTTGGTTCAAAATTATTATGATGAATAAACAGACGAGCCTTATAGTTAGATACACCATTTATATAATTAAATGATTATTTTTGTTACTTACCAAGATGGAAGGGCTCACACACAATGTCAAAATTGATATAAAGTTTTGGTAAATATCTTACGTGATGATTTAAGAAGTGTTTAACTAGTCTTTGTGTGCTGCAATGACCAAGGTGCCTATGCCAAATCCATGAATCTCTATCTTTGAAACTATATATTTTATCATTTTGACATGGATGAATTTTAAAATAAATATCATAAACATTGAAAAACGTGTATCTAAAAATAAAACATTTACATTGGGATAAAAAACATTTCAAAAACTATTTTCAATAGAGATTAAAACTAATATTTCATAATTAAATAATATTTTGGAAAATGACTTTTAATCCATCAATAATACATTATAAATGTGGAAAAAAATTAAAACTTATTTTTATGATATTACTCCTTGTGTTATTATTTAATGTATCATGTCCTCTATCAATTTTTTAGAGATGTTTGAACTTTGAGTAGTCAGTACACATGTTTCTTAAGAATGCATTATCTGAGTACCATGTGACCTCTTTGGATTTTCAATTGTGTATTCTTTTCTCATAATTTACCATGATTTCGTCGATGATATATTGTTATAAATAATTAATTGAATCAGTTGGGGAGAGGGAGTCATCACATTCACTCCATGTAGAAACCGTGAATTATTTATTGGTTTCTTTATTTTAATTCATTCCCTTTATAAATTTTGGGCACTCTAGGTTGATGTATCCATTCTTTTTTCATTAAAATCATGTTACACATACTTATTATTATTTAATGAATTTATTGGTATGATGAAATTATTTATTATTTCTCATGAATTGTTTCATCATCTAGGCTTGGATTTTTATAGTTTTATCACAACCTGAAAAATAATAATTAACTGCATAAATGGTAACTTTATTCCATTCCATTGCATATTTATATTCTCTTCCAATTTGGTATTTCATGTATTTCTCATAGGTCATGAGAGAAAAAATTATTTCATCATTTAATATCATTGTATTGTAATCTTCTTCGTGAATTATCATTACATTTGGAGTCTAAGAACATCGAAAAAGACAATGTATCTTTCCTATGTTAATTTATATAGAAATATCATCACCAAGAGATTTTATTTCCTTGAAAATAAACATAAATATAGCTAAAATATTATAAATTTACTAATTAAAATTTATACAATCCTCTTTAAATATTGATGATAAATTTCTAGTCTATTATCCTTGACTTTAATTATTCCTTCACAAGTTACTTATAGAAATTTAAAAATATCATTACCTGGATTACATGTGAAAATATGATTAAATTCATTATGATCTAAACCAAAATGTTGATAATTAATGAATCTTTCATAAATTTAAAAATGTTTTAATATCCTCAAGTATCCATTATTCCACTTTTCATTATTAAGAGGATAACCAAGAATGATAATTTCGTAAAAATGGATAACTAATGCTTCTAATAAAATTAAAAATTAATGTTTTACATTAATTATAGAACAATACATTAAAGAATTAGAACTAAAGAACTTATTATCTATTAGGGAAAACTTAGACATTATAGTTTTAATAAATATTTTCAATATGTTCATTGGAAATAATTAATTAATATAAAAATCCAAATTCTGATAACTATGTTTTTTAAAACAATGTGGTTTTAGTGAGATTTAAATATTGGGTGAATTTAATTTTATGAAATATTTTTAATGTATGTGATAAATTTATATAATTATTTGATAAATTAAAATAAACAATTTGAGAATAATATAAATGAATTAAATGATTTAATTTAGAAGAAATTAAAATTAATGGAAAAACATTTGTATAATTTTATTGTTTAAGAATCAAGATGTGTTCCCATTTGTTTTCCCATTATTATTTTGAGATGTTTTATATTAATCCTATGACTTTAATAGGAGTTAGGAAATCCAATAAGAAATCCCCTTGGAATCAATGGTATACAATACACTTGAGAAGGGATAGTGTTGATTATAATTGTTTTTAAAAATAACCCCAATTAAAAAAAGAGACACATGATTTATATATGGTTTTTTAAATAGCCAAAAATCCCTTACATTAATGGTAGTGGGAACCCGTGTGAATAAATAATATGAGGAATACACTTTATTGGAGGAAAACCGGTTAAAAATAATTCTCCCATATCTTTATAATAGTAGATGAATATAAACGAGATAAAAATATAAGAATATATGAGATCGATGTTTGAAAGAATAAGAATCATATGAACATTATCATGATAAGCCACAATTAATGTTGTATCATATCTTATTGATGTTGGATTCATTTCCATTCATATAAATTCCTCATTATGGTTTTTCTATTGGCCCCGAAAATAACTTGGTCATTATAGAGAAGTCATAGGACATCATGTAAATTTAAATGAGATTTAATGTTGTGGGGCCCATAAAAAAGTGAGTTTTTCATAGAAAACATTCTAGTAGGATGATCACACCGATTAGACACTGGGTAAACACTTACTAGTCAATGGGACAATAAATATTTGCAGTTATTTAGATTTAGTATCTGGATGGTTGGTGATCTTCAAATATTTATTCAATGGGAATGATAGTTTCCTAGTACCATTGGTCATTTTTTTGGCTTTTAAACTGCTCTATATCATCTAGCCGCTAGTGTTGGCTAGTGAGGGTATTCAGGGCTTCCCTACAAACATGTATTGATTTATTCTGTCAATAATTCAACTCCCTAACTTAATATCCAAAAATTATAATTTAAATACACATAATTGGAATATTTTGAAAAATAATATCTATTTTCTGTCATTGAGAACAATCTGAGGTTCAAAATATTTCTCCTAAATAAAATATTTCTTCTAAATATTATTCCACTTCATCATAGATTTTCTTTTTTTTCCATATTTTTCCCTTTTAATTCAGTGTATCGTTACATGAATGAAATTATTTACCAATAGTTTATGGTTTACTTGATAATAATCCATATCACTAATATTATCCATTGTTCCCTGATCTCCCATGATATTGACTTCTATGCTGATAAAAATATGATTTCTATACAAATGAATTTCAATATTTGTTTAAACTATTCATAGTGGATTTTACAATATCAAATTAAGTATATTTTTTCTTATATAATGAGAACATATTTTTTTTCAACTTCTCTTGCACAAAAACCACTTTTTTGAATTTTGGAATTTTTAAAATTGAATGAACCCAATACAATGTCACTTAAAAATTTAGAAATAATTGTATCCTTTCTCTTAGAACTAAAATTATCTACAGCTTAGGAAAATAATTCATGATATTCTATATATTTTCCATGATATTTTCTCAATATCTTCATGGTAATTTAATCTTTAATAATCCTATATTTCACTGCATGTATCTCTTATTATTTTGTAGTAAGTTTTTCTATAAGATCTTACAACATCTTATCCCATTCAATGGTTTTCACCTTAGAAATATAGATATAATATATGAGATCATTATACTTCATATATAGAATCCCTTTTCCTCGTACAATATATTTACTATATTCCAAATATATTTTTTCTCATGGCCAACCAATAGTTGAGATCTCAATATGTATTCAGTATGGCCTTCATTTTTAACTTCATCTCATACTGATGTCTCTTCTTGTCATTTAACTATAGAAATAATTGTTTTGTGATTTTTAGATAAACCATTCACTAAATAACTCCAAGATGATGATATTTCACATTCAACCATACTCATAAAATCTTTTGATAAATTTCTCAATAAAATATGCATCCTTATAGAGTTACTTTTTCTATATTTTACATATATTCCCTATGAATTTTTTTCTTGATTTTTATCATTCTAAAATCCATCTAATTTATTCATTAGAAAATGAATTTCAAAATATAATATCACCACAACTGAATCATCTATTATAAATAACATCATTGAATTTGATATTCCAAATTATGTTGTTCTAAGATATAAAGTGTATGGATTTTTTATTCATTTCACTTATTTCATTACCGCATTAAAATTCTAAATTATATCCAACCATCCAGTTATTAAATATTTTGTTCTTTATTGAAATTAAATTCCTTCTAATCAATTTATTTAATTTTAAATGTTTTGTTTTTATGAATTTCATAGTCAATTATGGTGGTTTTAATCTTGTTAAGGTATAGATTCCCTATCCTCCCTATTGATGATATTTTTTTAGTTGAAATTATCGCATTTGCACAATATGAAAATCATAAAGATATGTATTAATAATAAAATACAGAAGCATATAAAGGAAATAAATATAAAATATATAATAAATAAATATATTTCCATCATAATGGACTCCATGATAGGTGGCAGGAGAAGATAGAACAATCATCGTTTCGTGAGGCAGTAATTCGCCATCCACGGAAAAAGTATGTTCTTTAACCATTAGACGGAGGTGTGTGTAAGTGAAGCTCGAATACTTCTCATAACAACATCCTAGTATATTGAAGATAATATTGTTGTTACAAAATAAATGAATAAAAATATTTTAGGGGGTTGGAGAAGCAAAATAAAACAAAAGAACATTAGGGAAGACTTGACCTTTAAATCGGGTAACTCCCCTTGATTTGATCCAAAAGGTTTTCTTGAAGAGAATTATGCATAAGGGAAGTCTTATAGGATGAAGAGAGGGATGTGGATATAGAAAATGATCAGATTTTGTCTGATCCAATGGCTTGAGAGGTGTGGGTATGGAGGTAGAGGTGGGGGCCTTTTATAAGAGGGAGGAGGGACACTCTTGGAAAGTCATGAAATGTCACTTTATTTTAAAATGCTTTTCAGATTTTAAAGGTCCCACAACGATATATTTCTAGGATAAGGTGATAAGGGTTCTAAATACACCCATTAAATAGGTTTTTGACATGTTTATGTCTTATATTTCACATTACCTTTTAATTTTATTTAATTCGTTCATTAATTAGGTAATCACAACATCATCAGGGTGTCACAAATTAATTAATTTATTTAATGTCAAAAAATTATTAAAAAATAATATGACCTAGAAAAACATATTATATTTAAAATTACAATTTATAGTCAAAATATGAGTTTTATAATCCCATTTAATTTTTTTTAGTAAAACAATTCATGTGTGGGACATTTTTTATTTTAGCTTTAAATATAAAGTTATTAATGTCATTTTCATACCCAAGTGGCTCCATGGGGTCCCCAAGTTGACCCATGGATTGTCTTGGTCTTCCATGACTCATCCAATAAGTGTAGGACATGTGTCAAGGTAATTTCATATTATTATAAGGTTATATTTACCTTAAATTACACTAATTACCTTTAATCGAGATTAAAAAACATAAAAGTTACTATTCAGAAAATAAATATTTTCATCCCATTGAACCACATTTTACATCTTAATGAAATCCACGTATGTAAAATTTTATAAATTCAAATCACATAGGTGGTAAAATTTCATTTAAATGAGAAATTGGTTTTTTAACTACCACATAGTGGTTTCACTATTCATCAAAAATTGAAGTTTTTCATAAAAATACAAAAAACTCACCCTAATCTATATTTGATATTCCGAATTCCAAAATGATGTCTATTTTAAAGAACTTAAATAATATAAGTTTCATTAATAAATTTAATAATTAATTCCCGTTGTCAAAACAAGTAGCGTGTTTTTAAGAAATAAAATATATCAAAAGATTGACACTAGTTTAAGTCCAATTTGAAAGTGAAATTAATTATAATGACCACCATTGGATTAAATGGTAAAAATATATTCTAATTTCACTTTAAAATCATTTAAAAAGATGATCTAATCATATAAATAAATTAGATTAAAAAGAGGTTTTGAATTAAAATACACTATTTATCACTTATTCATTAAAAATGAACTTTATCAAAAAAAATAACAAAAACATACACAAAGTAAATTTTGATTTCCTGATTCTAAAGAAGGATTTTATTTGGTCCAATATAACATATAAAATTGTTAAAAATTATATTTAAAAAGGGTTCACCATCAAAAGGTTGACCTTTTGATGAATATTAGATATTTATGCTTAAAATGGGATTCATTCGCATTTTAATCCTCCAATATTTATTGTAAAAAGTAAAAATATTTGACAAATATATATAATAATTTTGTATTTAGTTCTGTTTATTACCATCATTACAACAGCTAGGAGTTAACAACAATTTAAAATAATATTATTTTATTATTACAGTGCAACGTAAGATTTCAAAGAAACTCGTTGTTTCATATTGGGTATACCATCGAGCATAGTGTTCCCTTTAAAGTAATATTAGTATATTATTCACAAATATTAATAAATATGAAAAGGTAATATTCTTTATTTACCTGGGATGTTACAATATAATGGTTCCCATATGTGGTTAGGGATAGTCAAATGTGTTCTATAATTTCATTATAAGAATAAATGTAGTAAAAGGGTTGTGTAAAAAAACATTACAACATGAAAATTTTAAAATTAAACGGGTTAGTAAAAATAAAGTGCTTTAAATAAAGAGAATTTGATAGAGTCCCTTACATTCAGAGAGCGCTTCTAAAACCTGTGTATGAGATTCTTAAGAGATTAGTAACACCTTATGAGGGATCTAGTGAGGTAGAAGAAGATTAAATTTATTCTCAAAGAGTTATTAGTGAATAGGAATGGGAGGATGGTAAATTTTATAGATAAACATAGGATAATTCTTTATTAACCTCTAAATTTTGGTTTTGGACATTAAACTATAAAATAATCAAACCCAGAAAACTATATAATATTTTTCATATGGTTTACACAAATTAAGAGTGATTATTAATATTTAATGTGGATATGAATTGAATTTATAAAAATTTAATCCTTGGTGATTTTGATGTGAAACATTTTTATAAAGAATTTATTTTAAAACCTTAAATATATAATATTTGTTTTTAAGGATTCAAAATGTGTTTATAATATTAATTAATTAACATAAAAAATATATCAGTTTAAATTAGAAATTTATATTTATAAGTGTAATCCTTTTAAAAAATAACTTATGGGCCTTTATGATGACATAATATAGGTTATATATTTTTAGTCTATTTAATTTTTACTAAAAAAAACTATTATTTTAAGAAAATAATATTGAAATATCTGTTGGATAATTACAACATGCACATCTTAGGAAAATATTTATCATATCTATATAATTTTATAAATATGGAATTATAAATTTTAAATAGAAATCCTTATAGAAAAAATTAGTTTTTATGATACTAACAAATTTCTACCCCTTATAAAAATTACATTGAAGATCACTAAATTATAACATCAATTATATTTAAATAAATTATATTATCTAAAAATAATTTATTAAAATAGAATTTATTTCCTTAATTATTTAAATTATAAAAAACAATTTAATTGAATATATATATTTCCCAGAAAAACAATTTTTATTTCTTCATTTCAAAATATAATTTTTATTTGAAAATTTAATCATTTATAAAGTAATAATAAAAAGAAATAAATATAATAATTATTTAATTTAACATAAAATATAAAAATTCTTACTTCTTGGGTCTAGATACAAAACCCATTATTACCCAAGCATACACGCTCTATGTAAGGTATTTGATTGTGACATTTTTATCGGAAGGTAAAACAGACATGGTTTGGGCCTTGATCTCAATAAACTTGATCTTCTCCTATAAATGGGTTTTTGGTACTTTAGTAGTTGAATCTCAAAATGGGTTTGGACATGGAGAAAGCCTTATGATTCCACCTCTCACTAACTATACAATAAATTGGATTAATATAATACAATCCTTATAGTTGGTCACATCCCTACTTTTATCTAGGAAAATTAGACTTTATCAAAACCCTTATGTTTTTCTAATATTATCGGTCATGATACAAAGGATATATTATCAATGGTTAATATTAATATGGTATTTTAAATCATATTGGATATATCTTATAATGGTTAAAAATAACCACAATAGTGAATATTTTTTCAATGAATTCATTACATAATAAAGAATTTGTTCTTTTGAAAATGGAATTTCCTTTTTCAAAAAATGGGGTCATTATAATAAAGGATATTTTAGAATTATTTCTCTATAAAAAACCAATCATGATGAAATTCAATTCGTAAAATATTTAATTTTATTCATATAAACTGACTCAATTACCCATAAACAAGTAATATTAAAAATCAATGTAATTCTAATAACCAAAGTGGTAAAAACATTGAAAATATAAACATTTCCTCAATTTGATTGGTTTGGCCACATAGTTAGAAAATTAAGGTTCCAACTATGAACGTGACAATAGAATGACCTATATAATGGCCGCATTGGTTCTTCATAGTTTTTTAATAAACCTAAACCTAAACTGTGTGCCTATAGTTTCCTTCCCATCTCACCCTGGAAGTCAAAATATCTCAAACTAAAATATGGTTTCATCAAAAAAAAATAATCATTGTGAATGAATACAAAATCACATAAAATTATTCAAAATAAATGTCAAAACAAATAAAAAACTCCAGACTACCAATAATATCCTATGGTTTTATGAAAAGAAGATATGGTTAGCCACTCCCCCACACCGACCTCTAAAGATCTGATGGTCCTATCGCCATACTAACTTTACATCCCCAATAACATGTGAACATTGATAACATATTGAAATGAACCTATCTGGGTCAACCCAAAATTCTCCACTATAATGATCATTCCCAATTTCTGTGGTTTATTGATAATCACTAGGGTATCAAAATATAACCAATTGGGATTGGGATCACAATCAGAATCAAAATAAAAGACATTGATTCCCCTTATAAATATGACATGAAAAATACATAAATTGGAAACCCACATCATCAAATATTTTTTTTCAAATATATGTAAAATAAATAAAGAAAATGGTAATAATATAAGCTATTATGTGAATCATTAACATAATCTTATAAATATAAACCAAAGGAAACTACTATTTATACACAAAAATACCAAAATACAACTCATACTTGGAGAGGATGAAATAATGTATCCTACAAAAAATATGAGGAACCCAAAAACACTCCACATGATCCCTACAATCCATAGGATTCATAATAACTTGATTCACTAAATTATAAGTATAATATGATCCTTAGAAAGAACCACCAAACTACATGCAACTGTTTTCATTACAAATGTCATGTAAAAAAAAATATGCATAACCCTAAAAGAATATTTTCGGTGTGAGGTGAATTCATAGCATAATACCAATGTGAATCCACATAATGACATTAATAGTATATGATTTATGTTTGGTTTAGAAAATAATGATTTAAATCCATTATATAAAATATTTTAATCGAAATACGTTAGTTTTTTAATGTGATACATTTTATACAATAAAATGATGAAATTGGTTATAAAAAAAGAGAGAATCATGACCTCAAAAGTATCAAAATCAATATAAGAGAATAAAAAACGATATATATTAATAACCACCATATGTTTTTCACAAGATAAAGGCTATGGTATAAGGTGTATATGAATTTTTATTGAAATTATTCTCCTATGTGTATCAAATAAATAATTCATAAAAATATTAAAAGACAAACATTATAATTCATTTATATAATAAATAAATCATCAATAAAATGTAATATTTTTTTAAATTAATTCCATTTTATTAAATTTTAAATAAGTATTATATTTGAATCCATTTATCAAACACTTTGTGAGGCAATATATATTTACCTTGGAAAACCACTTGAAAATTATTTTTTTGATATAAGGTATTCCAAAATAACATCAAAAAATAATTTTAGACCTTAAAAAACATAATTTATGCATAATAATATACCCAAAGAAAGTGAAAATATAAGAAAACAAGTCATTCCATGGGAATGTTCAATTAGGCTACATCAACAACCTAAAATCCCAAGAAAATGTGTAGCATTCGCTAAAAATTACATGGAATGGTAATGGATGGTTGCACAATCCCAGATCAATATTAAAGCCTCGTAATTCCATATCCTTAGCCCTTTTATTATCCCCATGAGCTTCAATGGTACAAAATTTCCAATAAAATGGAAAACTAATGGGATATTTGAGGAGAATAGTAGGAAACCAAAAAAACAATATGTTCCTCAATGGAAATCACCACAAACCAGGAGAATCAACTAAAGAATCATAGGGTATGTAGTTAAATGTCTAAGAGAGGAATTATCACATGGGTGAGGGGAAGAGGAGAAAAAGAGAGGATAGACTTTATAATTGAAAATGTGAAAAATCAGATTTTTATAAATTGTGGTATCCCACATGGTATTAGAAATCATACACCAACCATATGGGTCACCTCCCTTTTATAAAATGAGATGAATGGATTCCTAGTAGATCACTCATAATTATAATGAATTGGAATTAACCATGTTAAATGACATTGTAAACCCACAAAACCTTTTGGATGGTTGGGAGAATGGTTAAAACTAACTATGTTCAATACCATTGTTTTACTAAAATCCATATTCTTTACCCCTGAACCCTCGAAGCTACAAAGGAAATAAAAATAAAAATAATAACCCAAAGAAATATAGATCAATTACCAAATAAAAGTCACAATGGATACCCTAGTTTATAAAAAGTATGAATAACCATGGTGATAAAAGATATTCATAAACTAGAATGCATGTAATACCATTAACCATTTATTCCCTAAGCTGTTTTTTAACTATATATATCAAGAAATAATCTATCATGTGATCATATCAATAAATACATAAAAAATTTCAACTGAATGACATTGATCTCCAAATTCTAAAATATTTTCATCAACTAACACTCCCTATTTATAGACATGTGTGATACAATAAAAAAAAGAATTATGTTTGATTTTAATACCTTAATTATATATTTCAAAATCTATTATTAGATTACATTTTTTAAGATTTAACACACCTTATTGTAGGTCACTTCATTTTTGTCTCACCCTCAAGTGATTCACCCAAATTCTCCTCATCATGATAGTTGGAACACTCCATGAAGTGGATTTTCTATTAGCATTCAATAGTGACAGATTCATCCAAATCCCCATTTATGTTTTTATCCTTAAATTCTATTTATGTTAGTTTATATAAATATTGAATCCTAATCAAGATGTGATATCCTTGATCATAATGGATAGAATTTTTTGGATAGTTTTCTCTTATCTAAAATACTCTATTGTATCTAGATTTAGATATTACGGTTTTATTAATGCATTCCCCACTGACTTAATTTTCATATGTTTCTATGGGATATTTGGTTTATTTAATTCCCTAAAAAGATTTCTTATATGTGTTATTCTTATTATTATTATAGATAATTATGAATTATTCCTCATATACATGTCTCTTCTTATTTAGTATAACATCCTTAGTGGTTAACTCTACTGAACTATTTCTTCATGTATGTACATATTACTCATTCTTCATACATATCACTCCAAATTTTTATTCTTATTTTCTTCCCATAGAATAAGAATTTTATTATTCTATATATATCTTTTATTTCTAATAAATAATGTTTTTATCTTAATGAAATGATTTAATCTTATTACCAAAATCATTATTGGATACAATAATCTATGGAGTTGGATTGGGTGTAATGTCATGTAAAATTTCTTATTGTTAATGTTTTATAACATCTAAAACTTTTTTTTATATTTTCTAACTTTTTTGAATGGAAAAAACTTTTTATTTTTATTCTAAGTTTGATGGAATGTGGGGTAAATTTAATTTTATAAAATCAAACAATATAATGATTTATAATTACATAATTATGATATTAATTAAAATAAAAAGTAATAACAATATATATATATATATATATATATATATTAAAAAGAGTATGTTCCATGAAAATTACAAATAAAAGAAACCCAATTAGATAAAGGTGTTCATGAAAAAATCAATGTTATTCCCAACACCTCATCTCCTTAATATATTAGGACATTTTAGATTAATCTGATAATAAGAATGGTAGTTTTGTAACCCAATAAGAATGTTTTATTTCTTTATTGAAATCCATGAAACTTGATAGGGAATAAAGTTTCATTTTTACTGGATACAATAAGAAAATCCATAAAAAGAAGTGGAGATTTATTTTTATATAGTTTTAGTATGATACTCAAACCCCAACATTAATGGTAGTTGGAACCCCATAGAATAAGTTGATGATGATGCAGTTTCCATGAAGTAAAACCATTTAATCTGCACTCTCTAATAACTTCAAATGATAAGAATAATAATAATGAGAAAATATGAGAATATTATATGAGTGAGATGTTGAGAAGACTAATAGAAATAATAAAATTCTCAAAGAAAGGAAATAAAGGATTTCATTTTCTTATGATTGAAGTTTGATCCATATCAATTTATATCCATTCCTCTTTATGGTCTCATTTCTAGGACCCAAGATTCCCTTGGGCGTTCTGATGAAGTATTGGGTCTTATAGATATTAAAATGTTTAGTAAAATTAATGGGGTGCATGAAAAATGGGAAATTCTATTAGTCTCACTGGATTGATTGTAAATCCCAATAGCTATCCACTAGGACAAATAGTTGAAAGTTGGGTAGCCACAAACATGCTAGTTATCCTAAAAATTCTTTAGTTCTTCTTATTGGCTATTTCGTATATAATTTCCCACATTTAGTTTCTAATGGAAATGATATTGGTATGGTGCAAGTGTTTATTTCATATGATTGATAGTGGTTCTACAATGTCTAGCCATAGGTGCTGGCTATTTGGGGCCTTAAAATAATCCCTCCAAACTTCTTTTGATTCCATAGAGTGATTATTCATCCCCCTAACTTTATATCCAAAAATTATTACTAAAATACAATCAATTTAAATTGTTAGAATAGTTATTGTTTTTTGGGATCATTTAAAAAAATACAATACACCAATCCTCCCTATATTAATGATAAATGATAATTTAAATAAAAAGAAAATATAAAGGGTAAAAGAAAAATGAAAAGTTTTCATAATACTATTTCAGGGTAATTATTAAAATAGTTTCAATTTTTTACTATGAAATTAGAAATCATTTTTCTGTTATATTTTAATCAAATTCAATTTCAACTACTATATTTTAATCCTTAATAATGTTCTATAAAAATTAGTTGAATTATAATGTCCATGAACTCCCTAACGTGATTGAGTTTTGTAGCTATTGGACCTCAGGTGTGGCACCCCATACAATAAAGGTCAATGACTAGTAGGGTTGGTATAAGGAATATACTATGGAGACTATACCATTTGATAAAGAGTCACGATAACATTTTAAATAATATAAATAATTAAGAATGAAACCCTATAGAATAAAGGAAAAAACTGAACTATCCAAATAAAAATAGAACCCATGTAATGATAGACTTATCATAAATAAATTATATTCAGAATATAATTCAAGTAAACTACAAAAAGGGATCAGTCATTATGAATCTAAAATATATGGTCCTGAATCCCATTCTGGTCCCATCTCTAAGATCCAACCCATGTAGAAAGAATGAAATCAAACCTAATACCCATTTCCCTTATCGCGACCTTTATCCATGATGTCTTCCTAGGCACCAATGGTGACAAAATGGGTGTGAATAAAACTAAATAGTCAAAATCCATGATGTCAAATAATATCTATCCCCTAAAATCAATGAATTAAATCGTATAACAAAATAAAACAATAATTCTTAAATTAATGTAGTGTATAATTAAACAATCTGCACCTTGAGCTCCATGGTGACACTCAAGTTATCCAAACCTAATACCGAACCATGATAGATGTATCTAATCATGTCTTTGGAATATTAAAACCAAATTCACAACCTTAAGGGATCATACCAAAATTTATTATAGTATAACTACGAACAATCCCTATTGGAATAACCACATAATTGGTTACAAGACCTATAATCATTACAATATAATTCGAAACAAACCTGATAAGGATCACATTATAATTGTGAATTGTCCCTATATTTATTTCAACATTACCGTTCACTATCCTTAAGTGAAATATATCACAACATGGAGAATACCTTTAATAATTACATCACAATTAGGAAAAATCCAAATATTCATTATATTATAACCATGCATGCGACCTAAAAGAATTAAAACACAATTGAGAGTTATGACATGATTTTAATCCAAGATAATAAAACACATAAACAATCATCAATAATATCAATTATGTAATTACATGCCATAGTGGTTATTTTAGAAAATTACTATTTAGAAATCAATGAACTATATTTATAAAAATTAAAAAATATCCTAACCATTTTAATAATACCATTTCAAGTATTAATTAAACAATTATCCATTCTCTTGTAATAATACCCAAAATTCACCATTTTATCATGCATATGGTGAAATGATAAAAGAAATTTTTTTTATTCCATGTGCTTCACATTCATTCTGAATTCCAAATTACCATGTTATATCAATTTTGTGCTAATATAATTCAACCATTAACAATTCCTATTCTGAAAAGGTTCAATAATAGGCACACCTATTGGGTGGTCACATGTATAGTCTCAATTCCAATAGAACCAGAAGGATATGTGGGTGTCCTAAGTAAATCATTTATCAAGAATTTGGATTAAAATTTAGATAAGGTAATAAGTAGAAAAATATGACATGGTTTTATATATTTTAAATACCTAAAAATAAAAAAAACAAGCTTTAAGGATATTATTTATACTACCGACCTCATGTGTATTGAAAATGAGGAAATCCTCAAATGGAAATGGTATAATCTACACTATTGTATCATTGACATAAATAATAACTATTAACTCCAACAACACAAGACATATAATCACGACCATGGTTTGGCCATCTCGGATATTGGTTCTCCCAAAGGGAAACATATTTATCATGATGCGGAAGAAGACCAAAGGGACTTACCTTCAATATGATGGTCCAGAACCCAAAGGCCAAATGAGAAACTAATTTTAGTTCTAAGAGGAATCAAAAAAACATATTTTAATGTGTTATAAAATATAATAGAAAGTAATGTGAATTGTCTAGGAAATTAATAGTGTGACGGTTAAAATAGCGACTCAATATTCCCCTTTGACGACATGAATTTATGATTCATATTGTGAATCCTCGAGTTTCCATGTATGATGAAAACCTCATCACATCAGCTTTAAAACCTAGCCAAAAAATTTCTAATCATTATGAACAACTCACACGTTAGATGGATTTAATGGGGAAATCCTGTAATAAGTCACTCATTTTATTGTTTTCAGTGGTTTTCCAAAATAAATTGACATATATAATAAAAAATTCATGACATGATTATTTATTATAGATAGACTTATCATCCAATATATTTCCACTCAGAATTCCTCCAATGATATGACACAATTAGAATAGTGGACCAATTACCAAGGTGTAAGGTAATCTATGAACATAAAGAGGAACATGCTTGGATAATGACATGATCTTATAACTCCCCCCCAAAGTAAGATCACTTCACTGAGCTATTTTCTAATAAATCATCATGGGTTATCCAGGAATAGGTCTAGATGATATGTTCACATATCACAATCTCGATTTTAGGCCTTCTCTTGCGCACTCCCATTCTTCCAATTCACTTGAGCAAGAGTCAAAATATTCCATTATCATTTTTTTCTCACTATAGTCCATGATATTGATCAAATAATTCTGAAAGTATGCATGAATATCCTGATTGATGTGATTAACACATATCAAGTGAGAAGTTTTAGAATGATATATCTAAACCTAAGATACCTAAAACACATATTTCATTGAATTATAGCTTTTGGATGGGAAACATTGTATGAAAGTTGACCGACCTACTCCATTATCTCAAATTTTAAAAAAACATGGTTGAAAACATCCCCTTCTTCAGGATACAGAATTTACCGAACCTAAGTAACACCCAAAAAAATTTCATTAACCATGAAATCTTGATTTCATCTATAGTGTTTAGTATAAGATTTATTTTGGTTCTTTGTAGTCCCCAACCACTTTCTGGTAAATAGTACATCGTTAGATGTTTCCTTTAAAATTCTATGTCCAATGGGGGGTGAATAACATTCCACTAACCAAGAAAGAATTTAATGAAATGAAATTTCATAAAATTAATTCTATTGAGATATTTTTATTAATTATTTAAGACATTATTTTAAGATAACACCATGAGTTCTAGATGATACCCCCTAGAACCACTAAAATCCAATACAGAGCCTTATAATATATTCTCTAAAGTCTGAATGTCCTATTCAAATTGGCAATCTGTCTGAGGGTGATAAGCCTTATATGGGATGTAACACCCCGAGAATTTATGAAAAATATTCCTTTTAATTTCATTAATGTCTTGTGTTGTACGCTAAACCAAATGGAGCTTGCACAAAACGCATCATTGAATTTCCTTGCATTACACGCAATCATGACCTTCCTCGATAGCGTGTGTAGTACGCAATATCGAGTTTCACTAAACAACGATATGCTATTAAAATATTATTAAAACTAGCCATTATAAATAGTAAAAACCACTTTTTTAAATTTTATAAATTTTATTCATTTTTGGATTTGGAATATCGAAATTAGCTTAGGGTGAAATTTTGGTACTTTTCGGATAACATTCATATTCTGATGAATAGTGAAAATTACTAAATTTTAATTAAAAACAACTTTCTTAATCAAAATAATTAATAGTGATAAATTTTTAATTTGAGTGGTTTTAAAGTATATTTAGAATATATTTTTACAATTTAATACAATGTTGTTCATTGGATGTAATATCACGTTTAAACCAGACATAAACAAGTGTCAATCTTTTGACAGTTATTATCTGTTAAAAACACGCTATCTGTTTTGACGACGGGAATTAATTTTTAAATTAGTTAATGTAACTTATATGTTTTCAATTTGGTAAAATAAAAATCATTTTTGAATTCATAATATCAAATATAACTTAGGCCTAATTTTTGGTATTTTTCTGAAAACGTTCAAATTTTAATGAATAGTGAAACCACTAAGTGGTAGTTAAAAAAACTGAATTTTTCATAAAACTTAATTTTACCGCTTATGTGAGTAGAATTTCAAAAATCCGAGAGACACGGTTAATATCATGGACTAAAATGTGGTTCAATGAGATGAAAATAATTTTTCGTGAATAGTGACTTTTTACTTTTTTTACCACGGTTAAAAGTAAATAGGGTAGTTAAGGGTAAAAATGATATTATTATTACCCTAACACATGTCCTAATTCTATTGGTAAGTGTAATTAGACCAAAAAAACCTTAGGAATAAAATACGAACATTTAGGACCACTTGGATTAGATTAGGACATTTATTATTAATTTATTTAAAGAAGTGTTAAAATAGTTAAAATCAAAGTTTAATAAGTAGATAATTTTTAATATAGGGTTATTCATAAGATAAATTCGACTATAAATATTGATTAGAAAGATAAAAATATTTCCTACATAATGGTATTTTATTTGAAATTTTTAGACATTAAATTATTTAATATATTTATGACACAACGATGATGTAGTAATTATCTTACTAATGAAATTTTGACATAATTGATGTTATAAATAACCAAATAAATGTAATATGAGACTTTTTATGAATTCCACTAATTTTATAGGTTAGTATGACATGTTAGTATCGATATAATTAACTTTTTTTGAATTAATCATTCTGTTATGAGTTTTAAAAAAATAAATTACTAAATAGTGTCAAAATTGACATAAAATAGTTTATAAAACAAATATTATATTATTAATTGTTATTTTATTCCTAACAAACTAAGGTTCGGCCAAATGACTTAGATAAGGTTATATATATTAATAACAAACAAATTGGGGTTCTATTGGATTGTTATAGTAAGTTTATTAACCCTATAGTGTAAGAACACAAAAAGACACGGTAAAAGTAAAATTATCTAACTTAATGTTAAATCTAAATTATAAGGTCAAAATAGTAATCTAAACTTGTCTAAATCCTATTGGATGAGAGGATTTCGACCCCTCCCCACCTTATCTTTTAAATAAATCAATTTGGAGCTATTTAAAACCGAATTTGGCTTTATAATAAAATAATATTTTTAGTTATTCCAAAGGTGCCCCTCTCATCCCTTGTAAAAGGGCACCTCCTCCCTCTCTTCCTCACACCACATTGAGCCTTCAAGCTCAGCCAAACCCTGCCAAATTCTCTTCTCCACTTACCTAGAAACATCCTAGAGGTCCTGGTCTTCTTCAATGACCAATTTTAGTTCCCTAAGAGGAGGACTCAAAGAGGTGCTTCAAAGGAGAGGTGGTTCAGACACTTACGAAGCAAATCGGACCTAAGGGAAGGGAAAATCTCACAAATCTCAATTTTTATCCAAGATTTTTTATACATAAGAATTTACTGGGGTCTATTTTATCATCCAAATCCATGTTTCCTCAATATGTAATATTGTTTCCATCCACATACAATTGTTTAAATCCAATTTTACCCTTCGGTGAGTTTTTAGTAAAAGATATGAAAGGAATCTTTTGTCATTTTTCGTACGAGGTACTTTTTGACTTTTCTGACAAAAGTACGAGAAGAATGTTTTTTAACTTATACTGCATGAATGGATTTTTAAAACATTATTTCCAAGAAGCTTCCTTTATAAGTTTTCAAGTTTATTTTTAATCAACTTCTTTTAGTTTAAAATTGTATGACATGGTAAGAAAGGAAAATGTTTTTGATGTAGAAAGGATATTTTCCTCAAGAATGGAGTTCAAGTGTTTTATAAAAATTATTTTCCATCTAAGATAATATAGGGTTCTCTTTATATCCCTATTATTACATTTATTTGATTATGTTGTGATGGAATTATTTTTATGAATGCCTTTATCTTATATGAACTGTTTTATGATGTCATGTTGATTAAGAATCCCATTTTTATTACATGGGTTATGCAATGATGTATGATTTATGATTTTGTGGAACACATAAGAATGGTATAATTATGATATGGGTGGGACCTATATCTCTCTCCAATGCATTGGGTAAAGATTTTATATCTCATGAGAGAGACATGGATGGAACATCATGTTAAACCGGTTCAGTGAAACCGGACTGAAACGAGGAGTGAACTCGGTTCAGAAATGGACTTTTTCCACTAAGATAGTCTTGGAAATGAGTCTTGAATAATAAGAAATGATTCTATATGATTATTTGTGTATTCCACAAAGTTTCATGTTTTAAGTTATGATTATTGTGATTACATTTCACTACTATGATTTATCCCATGTTATGATATTATGATCTCTTTTGAAGGTTAATATTTCCAAAATGTTATGTTCTTATGAATATGATGTGATTGATATTTCTTTTGTTTAACCTTACTAAGAATTTGAGCTCACCCTTTTATGTTTTCTTTTCCCCATGATATAAAGATAAGTTTTAGGTTAAAAAAAGAAGATCTTTATGGGAGATGTTGAAGATCTTTCACCACGATTAGAAGATTATATTCCAAGTTTCCAAAGACACTAAACTATTACAGTCCTTGTGTGTGTGTTTTTGTTATGTACTAAGTATTCTGCAAAAGTAATGTAATGTCCATTTACGTTAAGCTTTGGGTCTCTACAGTTGGTATCAGAGGAAAGGTTTAGTCCACCTTTGGAAACTTGGATGCGAGAACTTTCGTGAGATCCCTAGAGATATTTCTAAGGTATGTCTAGGGATGTCACTAAGATTATGTATAAGTATAAGTTATAGTACAAGAATTATAGTAACCCAAGATGTTATATATTGAAGGTACTCCCCTTTATTATATTGTTTTCCCTAGTGTGATTTTTCCTCTCACACTATTCTTTTTGGGTTTTAGAAAATGGCTGGAAACAAGTTGATTCACGATAATGGAGAATATGATGGACAATAGAATGATATTCTTCATGAGAAACCAAATTAAATGGGATTTGGAAGTCCAAACATCATTATTATGCCAAATCAGCAATCTCATAATATGTTCAATAAACTCAAATTTGGTAAGTTTCCTGACTCGACTAATAAGTGAAAGATGGAGTTTCATGATGATCAAAGAGGAAAGAAAGTTCAATTTCCCCTGTGTAAATCATGTGGGAAGAGGCATCAAGGAGAATGTTTCAAAGGAACTGGAATATGCATTGGGTGTGGAAAAGAAGGACACAAAGCCAGTAAGTGCAAAGGAAAATGTTCAGTTAACACCAGGGATGAGGATAATGCTATTGCTACGACATCAACAATGGTTAAATGTTTTAAATGTGGAATGTGCGGGCATTATGAAAACCAATTCCCTAAGGGAAAGTCTCATGAAGAGAATTAGTATGGTCGTATGGATAGTATTTATGTTGATGATGATGAAGAGATTACAAATTATATGTGAGTTGAAATAATTTTTGAAGCTCGATCAATGGTTTAAGATGTTAGTGGAATGATTACATGTTTTTCAAGTGTAATGTTGTATAAGTAATCTCATGGTACTATAGAATAAAGATACATCTAAGGACTGTTACACCGTTGTCTTTCCTTAAGTTTTCAAAGTGTATGATGAATCGTACTAGTAACCATGAAAGGTTATTCAGATATTTTTGGAATGTAGATGATATACCCATAATTAAGGGATAGGGAGAAAATTAAATGTTTGATAGTATTCATGAGCTCATGATTGATATAAGGAAATAGTTATATCATCGTTTGAGTATATAGAATTTTGGGGTTTTGGTATGTGGAAAGAGATAACTTTTGACAGCACTCGTGTTTTCACTAAGGTTCAATGGGTATTAATTTTTTTCAAGAGAATACATGATTAAGGACTTCGAACGTTTGGAATGTGACCAAAAAGAAATATCTTATGATATATGGGGATCAACTATGGTATTAACATGCTTGTTATATGAAATCTCTGGTAATTGTTTTCACTATAATATGACAATGGACTGCAATATTATGGATAACCCTAAAGATTGGAATGGAATATGTTGGACATAAATTAGTATTGTTTAAGGATAGAACATTTTTCGATATTATTTATGGGATGTTATAGAAAAGTAGTTTTAGAAAAAGGACAACCTGTAGGATGGGCGACAACCCATCGCGTTGGACAAGGCTGTGGGAATCGAACCAACAACCGAAGTGCGACTGGCTTTTATCGCCTACCACTAGCCTACAGGAAGTCCCTATTTAGTAGAAACTAGTTTTATTATATAATGCAGTATGATATATTATGTTTAATTCCATTTTAGGAACCATATATGATTAATCTCACTATTAATGGACTAATGTATTTTTTTGATAACTTTTCTAACCTTTTGTTTGAGATAGATGGAATGACCCATAATTCTATCACATGATCTACTAACACATCACGAATGACAAATTCAACTTCATTTCATTAAGAGATGAAGTGGAAATTGTCCAAAGAATGTCCAATGGTTAGACTATACCAAAATCACGAAAGTATTTCTTCTAATTCCAATTTCATCAACTTTAGGGAAATGATCTTGAAAACCAAAAATGTTGTCCTAGTGCTCTTATATGTGATGAATCAGATGGTACCTTAGATCGTCACAAATTTATGGCTTTGTGATTTGATGGATTTTCCATATCCATGTTCTCTACCACTCTCCATCAGAACATGATGGTTAGATTTTTCTTCCATATCCATATTTTCACATATGGTCTCCTACGTGAAAACCGAGTGATTATTTTATTTGGCTAACCATTATGTTTCATACTTTTGTTTTTAAAGATTGGTTTTGGTTTTCCTTTTTACGATGTGGTTTTCTATTAAATATGTGTTAATAGCATGGTAATAAGTGATATAAAAGGAAAAATGAACATGAAAAAGGTTCTTAAGAATGTATAAATTAACTCATGTTGATTATTCAGGAAGTTAAAGAACGATCGAGTCAAGTCAGATCTGAGGTAAGGGATCCTACCTCTCTCTTCCTTTTTAAGTACTCTCTTTTATGTCATTTATTTTAAGCTCATATTTCTTATGTTTGGGGATGTTATTATATATTCCTCATTCTGTAATTTTTATGTTCATATTATGAGATACCCTTTTTGATCCCATAAATCCATTTTTTGGAAGTTTTAATTGGCACTGTTAGGCTGCCGAAATTTCGTTAGGGTTTTTTTATCTCACATTGTGTTTTCGTGAGATTCATGCTACATTTGCCAATATTTCCTTTTGAGTGGTGTATGTACTGTCCATTATTCTACTCTTTTTGTAATATACATTCGTTTATGAGTATTTATATAAATGTTGTAGAGTCCTTCTTTCATGGGCTGTACATTTCGAAAGTTACCCAAATCGGTAAGGGGACCTTTCACCCTCCTCTTTTTAAAAGACTTCTTTTGTTATGTCTTTTAATTTTTATCTTATTATGTGAGGATATGTTCTTATATATCCTTATTTCCGTAAATTTTATGTCCAAGTGATGAGATACCCTTTATCTATCTCATCAACTCTTTTTCTAAAATTTGATGTGACATCGTTAGGCTGTCAAGGGAACTTCTTAACCCAATTTCAATTTCTTTGGGTTCAACATGTAGTTATTGAATATGTCATCCTTTGAATATTTGTGAATGACCATTGATTATTTTACACTGAATATCCCCGTATATTGGGTGTATTTACATTTGTCACACATAATTATGAGATTGATTTATCCTAAATTTAAGGATACCTTCTTTATAATGGATTTCATCTCATTTTACATTTCTATTGAGATTTAATTATTTCTATGAACTAGTTCACTCATATATGGTGTATATACTATCCTTTGGAATATTATATCAAGAATCCCTTTATTCTCATGATATTATAAAGTTTTGATTAAATGTTATCCCTCAATTATTGTATTCAAGTGTCTCTCATTTTGTTAAAAACCCTTTAACTAAAATATCGTTTTAAATGATTTAATGATTTATTATTATAAATATTTCTCATTAACATCCATGTTTTCAAAATGGTTTTAAGGATTTATTTATATGGATATTAATGGTTTAAAATGTTAAAAGCTTGAATGTGGTATGGGACACTTTGATTGAAAAATCTCTTCATTAAATGTTTTAAATGGTTTTGAAAATGGTTTTTAGAATGGATCCATTATTTCAATATCATAGAATGTTATATTTTTATTGAAATTTGGGAATGTTATCTTTCCTTTATGCTTAATTTATGTGCTATGATTATGTTATGGTTCTCGGGAATTGTTATGAAGATGGGTGGTTCCGTGATAAACTATGGGCGGGTGAGCCCGATATAGCTCTCCAATGCATTGGGTAATACGAAGGAGTTAAAAGTTAAGGTTTATCCGAAGAGATTTAGGGAATATACTGTGATGGGTATTCCAAACATAACCAAGAGGGTTAATCCCTATGTAAGAATGTTATGAATGCCTCAAGTTTCCTTTATGTCTTATGATATCTATGATTTATACATGATTTTATGAGGTATGTTAAAGTGCTTGTGTTTTATGGGTAAAGTATGATTTCATTATTATGTATATATGTAATCATGTTTCCTTTTCATACTTTTTATAACCCTTACAGAGCTTTTTATGCTCATCCCAAGTTTTTGAAATGTTTTCACAGGACATAAAGTTGAATAGGGTCAAGGATGGGATCAAGGAAATGTCAGGCTATCTAAAACAAGAAACTAGACATGACTATTCTGTTCAAGAGTTTTTATTTTTGTGAAAAAGATGGAAGCTGTGTAGATGAGTCTACTTTGTAATCTTTGAGATGTAATAGTTATGCCCTAATTCTCTAAAAAACTAAACCTGAAGAGATCCTCAATGTGAATTATTCAATTTAATTCAATATTAAGTAATGTTATCAGGTCAGGGCCAAATAGTTGGTATCAAAGGTCGGTTTAGATAAATTTAGATGTTAGAGTGTTGTTTAAGAAAAATCGACAAGTTGTGTATAACCACAATGGTTAGTATATTAGATGGAGTCATTGTTTTTTTGAAAGTTAGAATGAGTTTGAGATAACTTGGATAAGTATATCTTGGTGTTTATCTTCTTCTTTTTTATTTGATGATTTTACTGATATACTCACACTGACCTTTTTGGTTTTAGTATATGGCTGGATCTAGCAGGCACCAAAGTAACAGTGGATTTGAAGAAAACTGTGACAGTTTTATGAAAGAACAACTGAATGATATGGGAGCTACAATGAGAACTCTTGTGGTTATCCTCAACCAACTATCTGGAGTCATGATTGACCACATAAACCTTAGTGATTTTTATAAGGCATCATATATGCGAGAAACAAATCCCTACGGATGTTTTGGTAATAATCATAAAGGTAAGTATGTTCAAAAACCTATGTTTCAAATATATGGAAAGAAACACATAGGAAAATGTTTCAAAGGGACAGAATGATGCTATAGATGTGGAAACGAGGGTCATAAAGCAAGAACCTTCCTTGAAAAAAGGAAGCATCTAGTTGACTCTAGGAAAGGGAAAGAAGTTCTTTCTAAAGGATCAATTGAATGTTTTAAATGTGGTGTGGATGGTCATTATGCAAACACTTTTCCTACAGAGATGTTTCGGGAATGGGGTCACCAAGATCGTACAAATATTCATTTACCAATACCTAATTCCATTCCAATTGTGGATGAAGATACTGACAATGAAGAATGAAAGGTATGGATTATTTCTTAACATATGTTTTACTATTAGTGGAATCTTAGGATATGATTCATGATTTTTTTGTAGGAAAGAATTATAACATAATAAGCTGAAAAGGAATGGCTAATGGATCATGGAGATTGTTGAATGAGTAAGAAGTCATCATATAAGGTATTCAAGAGTTATGGTAGATTTTAGGATGGTGAAATTCTTAGATGTATTAAGTCTCTTTTGATGACGGGCTTATATTAGAAGAATTTTTATAGTAACCCTGATGTTTGATATACGAAAATTTTATTCGAGGAATAATTATCCTTTCTTTTTTGGATATATTTACAAAGAACCATTTGGGTTTATACGATCCTTGAATTTGTGGTAGTTACTGGTTAATACATTTTGGGTTGCAAAATGGAAGTTATTAGATAACCTTTGTGGTTAAAATATGTAATGGTTATTTTGAAGATTTTATCTGTTTTTGGGGGGATGTTTTAAGAATTAAATAATTTTAGAAAAAGGACAACACGCAGACCGTGTGACAACCCGTCGCATTGGACGAAGCTGCGGGAATCGAACCCACAACCAAAGTGCAAGTTGTATTTATCACCTACCACTGGACTACGTGAAGTCCCTGATTAGTTTGACTAATTCTTTTTAGTTAGATGATTTTAGAAATCAAGAGTAAGATTATTTTGGGTTATCTATGAAAATTATTAACCTATCATGGAGGATACATGATTAGGTTAATTACTTTTCAATATGGGACTTTAAGATAAACTAAAGTTATTTGGAGATAAATGTTAATTTTTACCTTGAAAGACTATGTGATTAAATCCTTCAAAATATATGGGATTCAATAATTTTATGGACAAATTATGTATTGAATGGTATTTGTTGAACTTTGGGTATTGTTTGAAAAATTTTGGAGATTAAGAATAGGGTTTTTTATATATAAAGGATTATCCTTTTCGGGTGATATCTGATCTCATACTATCATTTTTTGTTTTAGTTTTGGTTAAGGTCTAAAGGCATGGGAAGTATATAATTTTCTTTTTGGATTAGGTGATTCTCTAGAAGTTGATTATAGCTCTCTTAATGTAAACAAGTCATCCTAAATACTCATCTTTGGAGAAAATATGAGTTCTTGTAAAAAATCTAGTAAAAGTTGAAAGTCAACATGACAAGTAATTATGTTTCCTTATGTTTTAGTTAAGCTAAAAAAAATTAATTCATTAATGAAAAGTAACTTAAAAAAAGGTTGTCCGTTAACTTTTCCTACTGGGGAATCCAATACCATTTAACCCATAACAAGTTTGTGATTTTCTTATGGTTAACTTTCTCCTAGAAATTTTTACTATCACTCTCCTTTAGAACATGACCCATTGTTTTTTCCTCCATATCCATATTTTTATACATGGAATACTAGTATAGGTTAACTCGGGTGACCTTTGTACTTACCTTTATTTCTTTTAAAGTGATAGTTTAATTTACTCCTTTTCCGATGTGGGACTTTTATTGGAGTTTCCAAGCCCAATTTTGAAATTGCGAGGATGCAATTCCCAAAAGGTGGGAAGGATGTAGCACCTCAGGTAAATAAATAATATGACATTTTTATATTTATACATATTTGTGAATAAAATATTAATATTACTTTAAAGGGAACTCTATGCTCGATGGCGTACCCAATACGCGACAACGAGTTCCTTTGATATCTTACGTTGCACTGTAATAATAAAAAAATATTATTTTAAATGGTAGTTAACGCCTAGCCATTGTAATGGCGGGAACGAATGAAACTAACTAAAAAATGATTATATATGTTTGTCAAATATTTTAACTTTAATCCAATAAATGTTAGAGGCATAAAATGCAAATGAATCCAATTTTAAGCGTAAACACTCTAATATTCTTTAAATGGTCGATTAACCGCCTTTTGATGGAGAACCTCTTTTAAATCCACTTTTTGACAATTTTATGTGTTATATTTGACAAAATAAAATTCTTCTTTCTAATCGGGACATCCAAATTTACTTTGTGTAAATTTTTGGTATTTTTCCGATGAAGTTCATTTTTTTAATGAATAGGGAAAAATGTTGTATTTTAATTCAAAACCACTTTTTATTGTAATTTATTAATATGATAAATTATATTTTGAATTTGTTTTAAATTTAAATTCAAATATATTTTTACCATTTAATCAAATGGTGGTCGTTGGAATTAAATTCACTTTGAAATTGGATTGAAACTAGTGTCAATCTTTTGATATGTATTATTTCATAAAAACACGCTATTTTTTCTGACCACGGGAATTAATTATTAAATTAATTATTTTAACTTATATGTTTTGAATTTTTTAAAATAGAAATCATTTTTGAATTTGGAATATCAAATATAGCATAGGGTGAAGTTTTGGTATTTTTCTGAAAAACTACAATTTTTAATGAATAGTGAAACCACTAAGTGGTACTTAAAAACTGATTTTTCGTTTAAATGAAATTTTACCACCTCTGTGTTTTTGAATTTCAAAAATCCGACCTACATGGTTTTCATTAGGATGTAAATTTTTTTTCAATGGGATTAAAATAATTTTTTGGTGAATAGTAACTTTTATGTTTTTAATCGCGATTAGAGGTAATTAGTTTAATTTAAGGTAAAAATAATGTTTTGATAATATTAAATGACCTATACACATGTACTAACCTCATTGGATGTGTCATGGCCGACCAAGAAAATCCATGGGTCAACTTGGGGACCCCATGGAGCCACTTTGGTAGGAAAATGACATAAATAACTTTTTATTTAAAGTTAAAATAAAAATGTCACAAACATGAGTTGTTTTACTAAAACAATATTTTCATAGGGTTATACAAGTTAGAATTTTGACTATAAATAGTCATTGGAAATCTAAAAATATTTCATATATCATAGTATTTTTTTAATAATTTTTAGACATTTAATAATGTAAATTATTTAGGACATCATGACGATGCAGCGATTAACTCATTATTTAACGATTTAAATAAAAGGAAAGGATAATGTAATATCTAAGATCTAAACATGTCAAAAAACTATTTGATTCATGGATTTCTAACCCTTATCACCTTATCCTCTAAATATATCAATGTGGGGCCTTTAAAATCTGAAACCCATTTGAAAATAATGTAACTTTTTTTGACTTTCCAAGAGTGCCCCTCCTCTCCTCTTATAAAAGGCCCCCACCTCTACCACCTTACACACACCACTGAAACCTTTGGCTTGGCCAACCCCTGCTCATTTCGTCTCTCCACATCCCTCTATTACTCCTAGAATCCTCACATTGGGCATAAGTCTTCCCAAGGAAGCCTTTGAGCTCAAATCAATGAGAGTTACCCGATTTTAAGGTAGTGTCTTCACTTGTGTTATTTTGTTTTATTTTGCTTCTCCGACCCCCTAAAAAAATTTTATTCATTTATTTTGTAACGACTCCAGTATATTCAATATACTAGGATGTTTTTATAAAAATTATTCAAGCTACACTTACACACACCTACATCTAATGGTTAAAGAACATATTGTTTCTGTGGATGGTGAATTTCTGCCTCATGAAACGATGATTGCTCAATATTATTTTAACACCTTCAAAGGTAGAAATTAAGATTCCAATATATTTATATATGATATATAATATTTATGTTTTACTTAAGCTTATTTATTTTTCATTTATGGAATACCTTTACGGTTTCCATTATGGTTAAACGCGATATCTTCATTTTAGGAAGTGCGGACTACCACCCCCTCAAAGTGATTTGATTCGTTAATACCATATTTCCTACATATAAAGGATATATTTAATAATATTATATATGATACCATAATTAAATTATAATATTATTATTTATCATTATATTTTAATTACATTAAATAAGAAATAGAAATGGAAGTACCGTTCATGCGTACGTACGGCTTACCATCTCCATGAACGGTGCATTTCATTTCTTACATCTAAATGTTATGTAATATTATAAATGCATGTATATAATGGATATATATGATATATATTATATCTAAATAATTAATATAATTATGGATATAATATATATTTTACCACATGCACAACTTGTAATTATAAAGAGTTTATTTTTGACTCAAGTAGCAATGATCTACAAAACGACGATTATTACCTTAAATAATTACATAGTGTTCATAACATGGTAATATGTGATATAAAAGGAATAATGAAATTGAAAATTATCCTTAAGAATTTAGAAATTAACACAAGTATATTATTCAGGAGTTTGAAGAACGATCGAGTCAAGTCGAACTCGAGGTAAGGGATCATTCATCTCTCTTCCTTTTTAAGTACTCTCTTTTATGTAATTTCTCTTAAGCTCATCATTCTTATGTTTGGGGATGTTATTTTATATTTCTCATTCTATAAATTTTATGTTCATATTATGAGTGAACCTATTTGATCTCATAAATCCATTTTTTGGATGTTTTAATTGGCACCGTTAGGCTGCCGAACTTTCGTAAGGGTTTTTTTATCTCACTTTGAGTTTTCATTAGATTCATGCTACATTGGACAATATTTTCATTTGAGTGGTGTATGTACTGTACATTATTCTACTCTTTGTGTAACATAAATTATTTTATGAGTATTTACATCAATGTTTTATAGTCCTTCTTTCATGGGGTGTATGTTTCGAATGTTACCCAAATCGGTAAGGGGACCTTTCACCCTCCTCTTTTTAAAAGACTTCTTTTTTATGCCTTTTAATTTTAATCTTATTATGTGAGGATATTTTCTTATATATCCTTATTGCCGTAAATTTTAGGACCATGTGATGAGATACCCTTTATCTCTCTCATCAACTCTTTTTCTAAAATTTGATGTGACGTCGTTAGGCTGTCAAGGGAACTTCTTAACCCAATTTCGATTTCTTTGGGTTCAAAATGTAGTTATTGAATATGTCATCCTTTGAATATGTGTGAATGAAATTTGATTATTTTACACTTAATATCCACGTATATTGGATGTATTTATATTTTTCACACATAATTATGAGATTGTTTTATCCTTAATTTAATGATACCTTCTTTATAATGGATTTCATCTCATTTTACATTTCTATTGAGACTTCATTGTTGTTATGCACCAGTTCACTCTTATATGGTGTATATACTATCCTTTGGAATATTATATCATTAATCCCTTTATTCTCATGATATTATAAAGTTTTGATTAAATGTTATCCCTCAATTATTGTATTCAAGTGTCTCTCATTTTGTTAAAAAACCTTTAACTAAAATATCGTTTAAAATGATTTAATGATTTATTCTTATAAATATTTCTCATCAATATCCATGTTTTCAAAATGGTTTTAAGGATTTATTTATATGTATATTAATGGTTTAAAACTTTAAAAGCCTCAATGTGGTATGGGACACTTTGATTTAAAAATCTCTTTATTAAATGATTTAAATGGTTTTGAAAATGGTTTTTAGAATGGATTCATTATTTCAATATATTAACATGTTATATTGTTATTGCAATGTGGGAATGTTATATTTACTTTATGATTAAGTTATGTTCTATGATTATGTTATGGTTCTTGGGCATTATTATGAAGACGGGTGGTTCCGTGATAAACTAAGGGCATGTGAGCCTGATATAGCTCTCCAATGCATTGGGTAACGCGATGGAGTTAAATGTTAAGGTTTCTCCGAAGAGATTTAGGGAATATATTGTGATGGGTATTCCAAACGTAACCAAGAGGTTTACTTCCTACGTAAGAATGTTATAAATGCCTCATGTTACCTTTATGTCTTATGATTTCTATGATTTATTCATGATTTTATGAGGTATATTAAAGTGCTTATGTTTTATGGGTAAAGTATGATTTGATTCTTATGTATATATGTACTCATGTTTCCTTTCCATACTTATTATAACCCTTAATAAGCTTTACATGCACATCCCAGGTTTTTGAAACGTTTTCACATGACAAAAAGTTGAATAGGGTCAAGGATGGGATCAAGGAAATGTCAGCCTGTCTAAAACAAGGAACTAGAAAGGACTATTTTTTTCAAGAGTTTTTATTTTTGTGAAAAATATGGAAGCTATATAGATGTGTCTACTTTGTAATCATTAAGATGTAATAGTTATGCCCTCATTCTCTAAAACAGTAAACCTGAAAAGATCTTCAATGTGAATTATTCAATTTAATTCAATATTAAGTAATGTTATAAGGTCTGAGCCTTATAGTTGGTATCAAAGGTCGGTTTAGATAACTTTAGTGGTTAGAGTGTTGTTTATGGAAAAGTGACAAGTTGTGTATAACCACAATGGTTAGTATATTAGATGGAGTCACTGTTTTTTTGAATGTTAGAAATAGTTTGAGATAAATTGGATAAGTATATCTTGGTGTTTATCTTCTTCTTTATTATTTGATGATTTTACTGATATACTCACACTGACCTTTTTGGTTTTAGTAAATGGATGGATCTTGCAGGCACCAATTTAACAGTGGATTTGATGAAATCTATGACAGATTTATGAATGAACAACTGATTGATATGGGAGCTGCAGTGAGAACTCTTGTGGTTATCCTCAACCAACTATCTGGAGTCATGATTGACCACCTGAACCTTAGTGATTTTTATAAGGCATCGTATATGCGAGAAACAAATCCCTACGGAATTTCATGTAGTAATCATAAAGGCAAGTATGTTCAAAAACCTATGTGTAAAATATGTGGAAAGAAACACATAGGAAAATGTTTCAAAGGGACAAAAATATGCTATAGATATGGAAATGAGGGTCATAAAGCAAGAACCTGCCATGGAAAAAGGAAGCATCTAGTTGACTCTAGGAAAAGGAAATAAGTTCTTCCTGAATGATCAATTTAATGTTTTAAATGTGGTGTGCATGTTCATTATGCAAAAACTTGTCCTACGAAGAAGTTTTGGTATTGGGGTCACCAAGATCGTACAAATATTCATTTACCAATACCTAATGCCATTCCGATTGAGGATGAAGAAACTGACAATGAAGAATGAATGGTATGGATTATTTCTTAACATATGTTTTCCTATTATTGGAATATTAGGATATGATTCATGATTTTGTTTGTAGGAAAGAAGTATTTCAGAATAAGTTGAAAAGGAATGGCTAATGGATCATGAATAATGTTGAATGAGTAAGAAGTCATCATATAAGGGATTCAAGAGTTATGGTAGATTTTAGGATGGTGAAATTCATAGATGCATTAAGTCTCTTTTGATGATGGGGTTACATTAGAATAATTTTTATAGTAACCTTGATGTTTGATATACGAAAATTTTATTCAAGGAATAATTATCCTTTCTTTTTTGGATATATTTATAAAGAACCATTTGGGTTTATATGATCCTTGAATTTGAGGCAATTAATGGTGAATACATTTTGGGTGGAAAAATGGAAGTTATTAGATAACCTTTATGGTTAAAATATGTTATGGTTATTTTGACTATTTTATCTCTTTTTGGGGGGATGTTTTAAGAATTATATAGTTTTGAAGAAAAAGACAACACGTAGACCGTGTGACAACCCATCACGTCGGACGAAGCTGCGGGAATTGAACCCACATCCAAAGTGCAACTGGTATTTATTGCCTTCCACTGGACTACGTGAAGTCCCTGGTTAGTTTGACTAATTCTTTTTAGTTAGATGATTTTAGAAATCAAGAGTAAGATTATTTTGTGTTATCTATGGAAATGATTAACCTATCATGGAGGATATGTGATTAGGTTAATTAATTTTCAATATAGGACTTTAAGATAAACTAAATTTATTTGGAGACAAATGTTAATTTTTACCTTGGCTGACTATGTGATTAAATCCTTCAAATATTTGGGTTTCAATAATTTTATGGACAAATTGTTTATTGAATGGTATTTGTTGAACTTTGGGTATTGTTTGAAATTTTTTGGAGATTAATAATAGAATAATTTTTATATAAAGTATTATCCTTTTCGGGTGTTATCTGATCTCATACTAACCTTTTTTGTTTTAGTTTTTGTTAAGGTCTAAAGGAATGGGAAGTATATAGTTTTCTTTTCTGGATTAGATTATTCTCTAGAAGTTGATTATAGCTCTCTTAACGTAAAAAAGTCATCCTAAATACTCATATTTTGAAGAAAATATGAGTTCGTGTAAAAAATCTAGTAAAAGTTGAAAGTCAACCTGACAAGTAAGTATGTTTCCTTATGTTTTATTTAAGCTAAATAAAAACTCCTTAATGAAAAGTAACTTAAAAAAAGTTTTGTCCGTTAACTTTTCGTACTGGGGAATCCAATACCGTTTAACCCATCACATGTTTGTGATTTTTTAATGGTTAACTTTCTCTTAGACTTGTTTACTATCACTCTACATCAGAACATGACCCTTTGTTTTTTCCTCCATATCCATATTTTCATACATGGAATACTACTATGGGTTAACTCGGGTGACCTTTGTACTTCCCTTTCTTTCTTTTAAAGTGATAGTTTAATTTACTCCTTTTCCGATGTGGGACTTTCAATGGAGTTTCCAAAGCCAATTTTGAAATTGAGAGGAAGCAATTCCCAAAAAGGGGGGAAGCATGTAACAACCCACGTAAATAAATAATCTGATATTTTTATATTTATCCATATTTGTGAATAAAATATTAGTATTACTTTAAAGGGAATTCTATGCTCGATGGTGTACCCAATACGCGACAACGAGTTCCTTTGAAATCTTAGGTTGCACTATAATAATAAAATAATATTATTTTAAAAGGTAGTTAACGCCTAGCCATTGTAATGGTGGGTAAGAATGGAACTAACTAAAAAATGATTATATATGTTTGTCAAATATTTTTACTTTCATCCAATAAATGTTAGAGGCGTAAAATGAAAATGAATCCTATTTTATGCGTAAACACTCTAATATTCTTTAAAAAGTCGATTAACCGCCGTTTGATGGAGAACCTCTTTTAAATCCACTTTTTGAAAATTTTATGTGTTATATTTGACAAAATAAAATTCTTATTTAGAATCGGGACATCCAAATTTACTTTGTGTAAATTTATGATATTTTTCCGATAAAGTTCATTTTTTAATGAATAGGGAAAAATGTTGTATTTTAATTCAAAACCTCATTTTAATCTAATTTATTTAGATGAATAGATTATCTTTTGAATTTGTTTTAAAGTAAAATTAGAATATATTTTTACCATTTAATCCAATGGTTGTCGTTGAAATTAATTTCACTTTGAAATTGGATTTAAACTACTATCAATCTTTCGATATATATTGTTTCATAAAAACACGCTATTTGTTCTGACAGCGGGAATTAATTATTGTAACTTATATGTTTTGAATTTTTTAAAATAGAAATCATTTTTGAATTTGGAATATCAAATATATCTTAGGGTGATGTTTTGGTATTTTTCTGAAAAACATCAATTTTTAATGAATAGTGAAACCACTATGTGGTACTTAAAAACTGATTTTTCGTTTAAATGAAATTTTACCACCACTATGTTTTGAATTTCAAAAATCCTACATACATGTTTTTCATTAGGAAGAAAAATGTGTTTCAATGGGATTAAATTAATTTTTTGGTGAATTGTAACTTTTAAGTTTTTAATCGCGATTAGAGGTAATTAGTGTAATTTAAGGTAAAAATAATGTTTTGATAATATGAACTAACATAGAAACATGAACTACTATCATTGGATGTGTCATTGAAGACCAATACCATCAATGGATCAACTTGGGGACCCCATGGAGCCACTTTGGTAGGAAAATGACATAAATAACTTTTTATTTAAAGTTAAAATAAAAATGTCACAAACAAGAGTTGTTTTACTAAAACAATATTTACATGGGGTTATACAAGTTATAATTTTTACTATAAATAGTCATTCGAAATATAAAAAGATTTCCTACATCATATTATTTTTTTTATAATTTTTACCCATTCAATAAAGTAAATTATATATGACATCATGATGATGCAGCGATTACATCATTATTTAACGATTTAAATAAAATGAAATGATAATGTAAAATCTAAGACCTAAACATGTCAAAAACCTATTTTATGGGTTGATTTAGAACCGTTATCAACTTATCCTCTAAATATATCCATTTTGGTGCTTTAAAATTAGATACTCATTTGAAAATAATGCAACTTTTGTTTACATTCCAAGAGTGCCCCTCCTCTCCTCTTATAAAAGGCCCCCACCTCTACCACCATACCCACACCTCTCAAGCCTTTGTCTACACCAAAACCTACTCATTTTGTCTCTCCACATACCTCTATTACTCCTAGAAGCCTCACTTTGGGAAGAAGTGTTCCCAAGGAAGATTTTGAGCTCAAATCAAAGAGAGTTACCCAATTTTAAGGTAATGTCTTCACTTGTGTTCTTTTGTTTTATTTTTCTTCTCCGACCCCCTAAATTTTTTTTATTAATTTATTTTGTAACAACTACAGTATCTTAAATATACTAGGATTTTGTTATTATAAGGATTCGAGATACACTTACACACACCTACATCTAATGGTTAAAGAACATACTGTTTCTGTGGATGGTGAATTTCTGCCTCACGAAACGATGATTGTTCAATATTCTTTTAACACCTTAAAAGGTGGCCATTAAGATGTCACTATATTTATATATGATATATAACATGTTTATTATTTTACTTAAGCTTATGTATTTTTCATTTATGGAATACCTTTATGGTTTCCATTATGGTTAAACGCGATATCTTCATTTTAGGAAGTGCGGACTACCGCCCCCTCAAAGTGATTTGATTCATTAATACCAAATGTGGTATGTATAAAGGATATATTTAATGATATTATATATGATACCATACTGGAATTATAATACTATTATGTATCATTATATTTTAATTCCATTAAATAAGAAATAGAAATGGAAGTAGCGTTCATGCGTACGTACGGCTTACCGTCTCCATGAACAGTGCATTTCATTTCTTACCTCTAAATGTTATTTAATAAGATAAATGCTTGTATATAATGGAAATATATGATATATATGATATATAAATAATTAATATAATTCTGGATATAATATATATTTTACCACATGAACAACATGTAATTATAAGGAGTTTATTTTTGACTCAAGTAGCAATGATCTACAAAACAACCATTATTAAATTAAATAATTACATAGTGTTCATAGCATGGTAATAAGTGATATAAAAGGAATAATTAACATGAAAATGGTTCTTAATAAAGTATAAATTAACTCAAGTTTATTATTCAGGAGGTTAAAGAACGATCGAGTCAAGTCGGACCCGAGGTAAGGGATCCTACCTCTCTCTTGCTTTTTAAGTACTCTCTTTTATGTCATTTCTTTTAAGCTCATCTTTCTTATGTTTGGGTATGTTATTTTATATTCCTCATTCTGTACGTTTTATGTTCATATTATGAGAGACCCTATTTGATCTCATAAATTCATTTTGTAAGGGTTTTTTTTTCTCACTTTGAGTTTTCGTGAGATTCATGCTATATTTTCCAATATTTAATTTTGAGTGGTGTATGTACTATCCATTATTATACTATTTGTGTAACATACATTCATTTATGAGTATTTATATCAATTTTGTATAGTTCTTATTTCATGGGGTGTACGTTTTAAAAGTTACCCAATTCGGCAAGGGGACCTTTCACCCTCCACTTTTTAAAAGACTTCTTTTGTTATGTCTTTTAATTTTCATCTTATTATGTGAGGATATGTTCTTATATATCCTTATTTCCGTAAATTGTATGTCCAAGTGATGAGATACCCTTTATCTCTCTCATTAATTCTTTTTCTAAAATTTGATGTGACATCGTTAGGCTGTCAAGGGAACTTCTTAACCAAATTTTGATTTTTTTGGGTTCAACGTGTAGTTATTGAATATGTCATCCTTTGAGTATGTGTGAATGACCGTTGAGAATTTTACACTTAATATCCACGTATGTTGGGTGTATTTATATTTTTCACACATAATTATGAGATTGATTTATCCTTAATTTGAGGATACCTTCTTTATAATGAATTTCATCTCATTTTACATTTCTATTGAGAATTCATTGTTGTTATGCACTGGTTCACTCTTATATGGTGTATATATTGTCCTTTGGAATATTATATCATCAATCCATTTATTATCATGATATTATAAAGTTTTGATTAAATGTTATCCCTCAATTATTTTATTCAAGTGTCTCTCATTTTGTTAAAAACCCTTTAACTAGAATATTGTTTTAAATGTTTTAATGATTTATTCTTATAAATATTTCTCATTAAAATACATGTATTCAAAATGGTTTTATGTATTTATTTATTTGGATATTAATGGTCAAAAATGTTAAAAGCTTCAATGTGGTATGGGACACTTTCATTTAAAAATCTATTTATTAAATGTTTTAAATGGTTTTGAAAATGGTTTTTAGAATGGATTCATTATTTAAATATCTTAAAATGTTATATTGTTATTGCAATGTGGGAATGTTATCTTTCCTTTATGCTTAAGTTATGTGCTATGATTATGTTATGGTTCTTGGGAATTGTTATTAATATGGGTGGTTCCGTGATAAACTAAGGGCAGGTGAGCCTGATATAGCTCTTCAATGCATTGGGTAACGCGAAGGAGTTAAACGTTAATGTTTCTCTGAAGAGATTTAGGGAATATACAGTGATGGGTATTCCAAACGTAACCAAGAGTGTTACTCCCTACGTTAGAATGTTATGAATGCCTCAAGATACCTTTATGTCTTATGATTTCTAGGATTTATTCATGATTTTATGATGTATGTTAAAGCTCTTATGTTTTATGGGTAAAGTATGATTTCATTCATATGTATATATAAACTCATGTTTCCTTTCCATACTTTTTATAACCCTTACTGAGATTTTTATGCTCATCCCAAGTTTTTGTATCGTTTTCACAGGACATAAAGTTGAATAGGGTCAAGGATGGGATCAAGGAAATGTCCGGGTGTCTAAAACAAGGAAGTAAACTAGACTATTTTGTTCAAGAGTATTTATTTTTGTGAAAATTATGGAAGTTGTGTAGATGTGTCTACATTGTAATCTTTGAGATGTAATAGTTATGCCCTAATTCTCTAAAACTCTAAACCTGGAAAGATCCTCAATTTGAATTATTCAATGTAATTCAATATTAAGTAATGTTATAAGGTTGGGTCCTTATAGTAGGTATCAAAGGTCGGTTTAGATAACTTTAGAGGTTAGAGTGTTGTTTAAGAGAAAGTGACAAGTTGTGTATAACCACAATGGTTAGTATATTAGAAGGAGTCAATGTTTTTTTTGAAAGTTAGAATTAGATTGAGATAACTTAGATATGTATATCTTGGTGTTTATCTTCCTCTTTATTATTTGATGATTTTACTGATATAATCACACTGACCTTTTTGGTTTTAGTAAATGGCTGGATCTAACAGGCACCAAAATAATAGTGGATTTGAAGAAAACTGTGACGGTTTTATGAAACAAAAACTGAATAATATGGGAGCTGCAATGAGAACTCTTGTTGTTATCCTCAACCAACTATCTAGAGTCATGATTTCCCACCTGAACCTTAGTGATTTTTATAAGGCATCGTATATGCGAGAAACAAATCCCTACAGAAGATCAGGTAATAATCATAAAAGTATATATGTTCAAAAACCTATGTGTCAAATATGTGGAAATAAACACATAGGAAAATGATTCAAAGGGACATAAAGATGCTTTAGAAGTGGAAATGAGGGTCATAAAGCAAGAACCTGCCATGGAAAAAGGAAGCATCTAGTTGACTCTAGGAAAGGGAAAGAAGTTCTTTCTGAAGGATAAATTGAATGTTTTAAATGTGGTGTGCATGGTCATTATGAAAACACATGTCCTACGGAGAAGTTTCAAGAATGGTTTCACCAAGATCGTACAAATATTCATTTACCAATACCTAATGCCATTCCGATTGAGGATGAAGAAACTGACAATGAAGAAAGAAAGGTATAGATTATTTCTTAACATATGTTTTCCTATTATTGGAATCTTATTATATGGTTCATGATTTTGTTTGTAGGAAAGAAGTATTTCAGAATAAGTTGAAAAGGAATGGCTAATGGATCATGAAGAATGTTGAATGACTAAGAATTCATCATATCAGAGATTCAAGAGTTATGGTAGATGATAGGATAGTGAAATTCTTAGATGTATTAAGTCTCTTTTAATGATGGGGTTACATTAGAAGAATTTTTATAGTAACCATGATGTTTGATATACGAAAATTTTATTCAATGAATAATTATCCTTTCTTTTGTGCATATATTTATAAAGAAGCATTTGGGTTTATATGATCTGTGAATTTGAGGAAATTACTGGTTAATACATTTTGGGTTGCAAAATAGATGTTATTAGATAACCATTGTGGTTAAAATATGTTATGGTTATTTTGAAGATTTTATCTCTTTTTAGGGGGGGTGTTTTATGAATTATATAGTTTTGGAAAAAGGACAACACGCAGACCGTGTGACAACCCATCACGTCGAACGAAGCTACGAGAATCGAACCCACAACCAATGTGCAACTGGTATTTATCACCTACCACTGGACTACGTGAAGTCCCTCATTAGTTTGACTAATTCATTTTAGTTAGATGATTTTAGACATTTAGAGTAATATTATTTTGGGTTATCTATGGAAATGATTAACCTATCATGGAGGATATGTGATTAGGTTAATTAATTTTCAATATGGGACTTTATGATAAACTAAATTTATTTGGAGACAAATGTTAATTTTTACCTAGGAAGACTATGTGATTAAATCCTTCAAATATTTGGGTTTCAATAATTTTATAGACAAATTGTTTATTGAATGTTCTTTGTTGATCATTGGGTATTGTTTGACAAATTTTGGAGATTAAGAATAGATTTTTTATATATAAAGGATTATCCTTTTCGGGTGTTATCTGATCTCTTACTAACATTTTTGGTTTTAGTTTTGGTTAAGGTCTAAAGGCATGGGAAGTATATAGTTTTATTTTTCGGATTAGGTGATTCTCTAGAAGTTAATTATAGCTCTCCTAACGTAATCAAGTCATCCAAAATACTTATCTTTTGGAGAAAATATGAGTTCGTGTAAAAAATCTAGTAAAAGTTTAAAGTCAACATGAAAAGTATGTTTCCTTATGTTTTAGTTAAGCTAAATAAAATAAATTCCTTAATGAAAAGTAACATAAAAAAAATGTTGTCCGTTAACTTTTCCTACTGGGGAATCTAATACCGTTTAAACCATCACATTTTTGTAATTTTCTTATGGTTAACATTCTTCTAGAAATGTTTACTATCACTCTCCATCAGAACATGAACCTTTGTTTATTCCTCCATATCCATATTTTCATACATGGAACCCTAGTATGGGTTAACTCGGGTTCCCTTTGTACTTCCCTTTCTTTCTATTAAAGTGATAGTTTAATTTACTTATTTTCTTATGTGGGAATTTCAATGGAATTTCCAAGCCCAATTTTGAAATTGCGAGGACGCAATTCCCAAAAGGGGGAAGGATGTAACACCATAGGTAAATAAATAATATGACATTTTTATATTTATCCATATTTGTGAATAAAATATTAATATTACTTTATATGGAACTCTATGCTCGATGGCGTACCCAATACGCAACAACGAGTTCCTTTGAAATCTTACGTTGCACTGTAATAATAAAATAATATTATTTTAAATGGTAGTTAACGCCTAGGCATTGTAATGGCAGGAAAGAACGGAACTAACTACAAAATGATTATATATGTTTGTCAAATATTTTTACTTTCATCCAATAAATGTTAGAGGCATAAAATGCAAAGGAATCCAATTTTAAGCGTAAATACTCTAATATTATTTAAAAGGTCGATTAAAAGCCTTTTGATGAAGAACCTCCTTTAAATCCACTTTTTGACAATTTTATGTGTTATATTTGACAAAATAAAATTCTTCTTTATAATCGGGACATCCAAATTTACTTTGTGTAAATTTTTGTTATTTTTCCGATAAAGTTCATTTTTTAATGAATATGGAAAAATGTTTTATTTTAATTCAAAACCTCTTTTTAATCTAATTTATTTATATTATTATATTATCTATTGAATTGGTTTTAAACTGAAATTATAATATATTATTACCATTTAATACAATTGTGGTCGTTGTAATTAATTTCACTTTGAAATTGGATTTAAACTAGTGTCAATCTTTTGATATATATTGTTTCATAAAAACACGCCATTTGTTCTGACCGCGGGAATTATTTATTAAATTAATTATTGTTAGTTATATGTTTTTAATTTTGTAAAATAGACCTCATTTTTTAATTCGGAATATCAAATATAGCTTAGGGTTATGTTTTGCTATTTTTCTGAAAAACATCAATTTTAAATGAATAGTGAAACCACTAAGGGGTACTTAAAAAAATAATTTTTCGTTTAAATAAAATTTTACCACCTCTGTGTTTTGAATTTCAAAAATCTGACATAAATGGTTGTCATTATTAAGTAAAATGTGTTTTAATGGGATTAAAATAATTTCTAGGTGAATAGTAACTTTTAAGTTTTTAATTCCGATTAGAGGTAATTAGGCGTAATTTAAGGTAAAAATAATGTTTTAATAATATGAAATGACCTAGACACATGTCATACCCTCAATGGATGTGTCTTGGAAGACCAAGACAATCCATGGGTCAACATGGGGACCCCATGGAGCCACATTAGTAGGAAAATGACATAAATAATTTTTTATTTAAAGTTAAAATAAAATTGTCACAAACATGAGTTGTTTTACTAAAACAATAATTACATGGGGATATAAAAGTCATAATTTTGACTATAAATATTAATTATAAAGATAATAAGATTTCCTACATCATAGTATTTTTTATAATTTTTAGACATTAAATAAAGTATATTATTTATGACATCAGGATGATGTAGTGATTACCTAATTATTTAACAATTTAAATAAAATGAAAAGATAATGTAACATCTAAGACCTAAACATGTAAAAAAGATATTTGATGGGTGGATTTCGAACCCTTATCACCTTATCCTCTAAATATATCAATGTGGGACTTTTAAAATCCGAAACGCATTTGAAAGTAATGTAACTTGTTTTGACATTCCAAGAGTTCCCCTCCTCTCATCTTATAAAAGGCCCCCACCTATACCACCTTACCCACACCTCTCAAGCCCTTGTCTCGGCCAAAACATGCTCAATTTATCTATCCAAATCCCTATCTTACTTATAGAAGCCTCACTTTGGGCAGAAGTCTTCTCAAGTAAGCCTTTCAGCTCAAATCAAAGTGAGTTACCCGATTTTAAGGTAATGTCTTCACTTTTGTTATTTTGTTTTATTTTGCTTCTCCAACCCCCTAAAAAAATTTTATTCATTTATTTTGTAACAAATCCAGTATCTTCAATATACTAGGATTTTGTTAAAATATGTATTAGATCTACACATACACACACCTACATCTGATGGTTAATGAACATATTGTTTCTGTGGATGGTGAATTTCTGCCTCACGAAACGATGATTGTTCAATATTATTTTAACACCTTCAAAGGTGGCCATTAAGATGTCAATATATTTATATATGATATATAATATGTTTATGTTTTACTTAATCTTCTGTATTTTTCATTTATTTCATACCTTTATGGTTTCCATTATGGTTAAACGTGATATCTTCATTTTTGGAAGTGTGGACTACCGCCCCCTCCAAGTGATTTGATTCATTAATACCATATGTGGTACGTATAAAGTATATATTTAATGATATTATATATGATACCATACTTGAATTATAATACTATTATGTATCGTTATATTTTAATTCCATTAAATAAGAAATAGAAATGGAAGTAGCGTTTATGCGTACGTACAGCTTACCATCTCCATGAACGGTGCATTTCATTTCTTACCTCTAAATGTTATGTAATATTATAAATGCATGTATATAATGGATATATATGATATATATTATATCTAAATAATAAATATAATTCTGGATATAATATATATTTTACCACATTAATAACTTGTAATTATAAAGAGTTTATTTTTGACTCAAGTAACAATGATCTACAAAACGACCATTATTAACTTAAATAATTACACAGTGTTAATAGCTTGGTAATAAGTGATATAAAAGGAATAATGAACTTGAAAAAGGTTCTTAATAAATTAGAAATTAAATCAAGTTTATTATTCAGGAGGTTAAAGAACGATCGATTCAAGTCGGACCCCAGGTAAGGGATCCTACCTCTCTCTTCCTTTTTAAGTACTCTCTTTTATGTCATTTCTTTTAAGCTCATCTTTCTTATGTTTGGGGATGTTATTTTATATTCCTAATTATTTAATTTTTATTTTCATATTATGAGAGACCCTATTTTATCTCATAAATCCATTTTTTGGATGTTTTAATTGGCACCGTTAGGCTGCCGAAATTCCGTAAGGCTGTTTTATCTCACTTTTAGTTTTCGTGAGATTCATGCTACATTTTCCAATATTTCCTTTTGGGTGGTGTGTGTACTGTCCATTATTATACTATTTGTGTAACATAAATTTGTTTATGAGTATTTACATCAATTTTTTATAGTCCTTATTTCATGGGGTGTACGTTTCGAAAGTTACCCAAATCGGTAAGGGGACCTTTCACCCTCCTCTTTTTAAAAGACTTCATTTGTTATGTATTTTAATTTTCATCTTATTATGTGAGGATATGTTCTTATATATCCTTATTGCCGTAAATTTTATGTCCAAGTGATGAGATACCCTTTATCTCTCTCATCAATTCTTTTTCTAAAATTATATGTGACGTCGTTAGGCTGTCAAAGGAACTTCTTAACCCAATTTCGATTTCATTGGGTTCAACATGTAGTTATTGAATATGTCATCCTTTGAATATGTGTGAATGACCTATGATTATTTTACACTTAACATCCATGTATATTGGGTGTATTTATATTTTTCACACATAATTATGAGATTGATTTATCAATAATATAAGGATACCTTCTTTATAATGGATTTCATCTCATTTTACATTTCTATTGAGACATCATAATTGTTATGCACCAGATCACTCTTATATGGTGTATATACTGTCCTTTGGAATATTATATCATGTATCCCATTATTCTCATGATATTATAATGTTTTGATTAAATTTTATCCCTCAATTATTATATTCAAGTGTCTCCCATTTTGTTAAAAACCCTTTAACTAAAATATCGTTTTAAATGTTTTAATGAATTATTCTTATAACTATTTCTCATTAATATCCATGTTTTCAAAATGGTTTTAAGGATTTATTTATATGGATATTAATGGTTTAAAATGTTAAAAGATTCAATGTGGTATGAGACACTTTGATTTAAAAATCTCTTTATTAAATATTTTAAATGGTTTTGAAAATGTTTTTTAGAATGGATTCATTATTTCAAAATCTTAAAATGTTATATTGTTATTGAAATGTGAGAATTTTATCTATCCTTTATGTTTAAGTTATGTGCTATTATTATTTTATGGTTCTTGGTCATTGTTATGAAGACAGGTGGTTCCGTGATAAACTAAGTGCGGGTGAGCCCGATATAACTCTCCAATTCATTGGGTAACGCAGAAGAGTTAAACGTTAAGGTTTCTCCAAATAGATTTAGGGAATATACTGTGATGGGTATTCCAAACGTATCCAAGAGGGTTACTCCCTACATAAGAATGTTATGAATGCCTCAAGTTACATTTATATCTTATTATTTCTATGATTTATTCATGATTTTATGAGGAATGTTAAAGTGATTATGTTTTATGGGTAAATATTGATTTCATTCTTAAGTATATATGTACTCATGTTTCCATTCCATACTTTTTATAACCCTTACTGATATTTTTATGCTCATCCCAAGTTTTTGAAACGTTTTTAAAGGACATAAAGTTGAATAGGGTCAAGGATGGGATCAAGGAAATGCCAGGCTGTTTAAAACAAGGAACTTGACAAGACTATTTTGTTCAAGAGTTTTTATTTTTGTGAAAAATATGGAAGCTGTGTAGATGTGTCTACTTTGTAATCTATGAGATGCAATAGTTATGCCCTAATTATCTAAAACTCTAAACCTAAAAAGATCATCAATGTGAATTATTCAATGTAATTCAATATTAAGTAATGTTATATGGTCGAGACCTTGTAAAAATAGTAAAGTAATATAAAATAAAAAACCTTTAATACCACTTTGTAACATCCCAATCCCGATACTCCCCTAAGTGACCGAGATGTCCAACTATTGGAGTTCAGTTACACCTCCAAATACACTTGAGGCTTCAATATAGTAGTGAGAGTGTACGGAAAATAGTTGGGAGACTATAGAATCTGGTATATATTTAAAATATCAAAAAATATTATAAATAATCAAGCATGTATCTAAGTAGAATAAAAAACAGAACTAATAAAATAAAATAAAAAACTATGTAATGATAGAATAAATGTAACGAACTAACATGCTTTATGATATACAAGTAAATTAATAATTGATTAATATAACACCAAAATATATATTTCTAAATCCCATGTTAGTCTCATATCCATTATCCAACCCATCTAGCAAGAATAAAACCAAAAATAGTGTCCCTTTAATTTATCCAAACATGTATCTATGAAATCTACCCAAGTACAAATGGTTCCCAGAAAAGGTGTGAGTACAACTCAGTAGGCTAACACCAATGGTGTGTAAAACATCCATCCTGCATAATTTGAGCATGTAGTGTTACAATGGAAAAAAATTAATTCCTAAATTAATGTTGTGTATCAACTAAAAATGCCAGCCCTAGAGCTCCAATGTGATACTCAGATCAACTAAAATTGTTACAGAACCATTTAAGATGTATCTAGTCAAGAATTGAGAATATTTGGATCACAATAATATTCCTCAAGGCATGGCCCACAAGTAATTAAATTATAACTAAGAATAATCACAATAATAATTAATGAATTATTAGGTGAAATCCCTATAATAATTAAAACATAATCAAGAACAACACCTATAACAATCATATGAAAATTATGAAAAATCACATGTGAGTGTTACATAATAATTGAAAATATTACCCATAAAAATTAGAGTATTACTGGGCATAATCCCAATAACAATATATCATAACTGTGTCCAATACCTATAGGCATTACAACACAATGAGGGACAATACCTATAAACATTACAACATAACTGATGGTGATAAAAAGTCAATAGGCCATGAAAATATAAAAAATTTAAGCACATTGAGAATATGAAATATTTCATTACAGGCCAATTTAGTTATTCCATAAAATTAAAAATTTCCTTTAATTTACTTTTTTGATCTAATTTACCAAATATTATCATGACTTTTATAATCCCATTTTCATGAATCATATAACTAATTACATATTCTCATTCCATTATGCACATATTGCACTGATTTATAATGTCTAATACAAATGAATTACAAACCAAATTTGCAAGTCATTTTATTATAATTCAATCCAAATAACAAAATTTATTGTTTTTCAAATTCCTTTGTAACCAATTCGCATGAGAAAATTAAAAATTCAATAATGGTTCAAATTTTAGTACACAAACATGGTGGTTGAAATTGATGTATCAATACCAACTAACCCAGTGGGGTTAATGGGATGTCTAGGCATATGATTTATCAAGACCAATGTTTTAATATTTAGATAAGGTCTAACACATTGTGTGATGAAAAATTTCTATATATTTCACATATTTAAATGTTAAAAAGAAGATTCTTGGAAATGATTTTGACCACAAACATGAAAATCATAAAAAATAATAAAATTTCAAAGCAACCAAGGTAGAATCATAATTATAAATTATTTATCTTTAATGAATAATAAAAACTCTATCAACATAATACATATGATCTAGATCTTAGTTTGGCCATATTGATATAGGGTTCTCTCCAAGGTAAAAATAATTGATCAAAATGGAGAAGAATAACTAAGGTACTTTTCTTTAATCTCATTGTTTGGAAAAACAAATCCCAAAGAAATATTTATTTTGGTTCAAAAAGGACAACCAAAATCACTAATAGATGATCCTATAAAATGAAATGGAAATGAGAGTGATAGATCTGAATATTCAGGGTTTGAGGGTTAAGATAACCGTCTATAAATTTCACATTCATTATGTTAATTTAGGATCCATGTCTCAAATCCTTTGATCTACATCCACATCAAAAAAATCATTATCTTAGCATGAAAAACCTTAAAAAGGATTCACATTGTGAAGTAAATAATCGGACTTGCATGAATTTCAGAGGGTATACCTACAATAATTAACTCCCTAAATGTTGTTCAAGGGGTTTTCCAATATCAATTCATGTGTGAATTAACTATTAAAGATGTGATTATTTATTATATATAGACATATCCTCTCCAATATATTCCCTCTAAACACCTCAAAAAATATAACCCAATCAATATAAGTGATCTATTACCCATGTATAATCATCCCTATCCAAATATATTGATTTCTAACCTAAAAAATAAATAGGAACATATCAGAATAATAAAAAATCTTACATAATAGAATTTTATAAATTATATCCCTCTAGTGTTTCAAGATACGTTTAAGGTAATGGATCACTTAATATGCCCAGGGTGAAAATCAATGTATTACTCAATCATCCCTTTACATGGTTAATATATATTGATGAAACTACAGAAAGAAAACATCCACATGCTAATATCTGGATAGGTATTTATTTTATCAGAAATTCATACATACTTTTCCTTTAGATAATGATACATTTCTCTGATTTTTTTTTAAAATAGATATTAAAATTATGTTACTCATTTATTCCCCATGATAGATAAGAAACATCGGTCTGAATTTGATAGATATGAAAACATTATCCCTCATTTTTATTATAAAAATCAACTCATAATAATTAAATTTATTTTTAACAAATAGAAGAACTCCATCTTTAGAAAATATATAATTTCAATGATTGAAATAAAAATTAATTTATAATTAATATAATTTTAAATAAATAGATTTTTAAAATAAATAATTTAAAAGAAAAATATTCAGAACCATGCTAATAAATTTAAAATGTTCTAGAGTAAGGTTTTTTTCAAAAATATAAACTAATTGAAGATACAAACCAATAAATTATAATATTATATCCCCTTTTCTTAATGTGGTCACTCTAAAAGTCATACCTATGATTAATATAATTAATCTAAGATTGTGAAATGGGATTTCGATAAATATTAACAAAACTAATTATTCAATAATTAATATAATCATGATTGTAATTTTTATCATAATCTAAGTTGGTATTTTTCATCAAAAAAATTAGGGCATAAAAACTCCCCATGACTATTTATTCTACATTAGCCATAGAAACGAAATATTTTCTTTCATACTAATCCATGATACTAGGCATTTCACATGTAGTTGAAATTTACCACTTATAATTTTAGTATCTAATTTAATCCACCAATTTTTTTGGAAAAACTAGAAAAATTAAAAAGTGGTATCTTTTTTATAACATAAGAAAAAATGTGGCACTATTGAAATATATTAAAATTATTTTGGAAGATTCTAAATGTCATTGTTTATGATTTTATTGAATGTGATCACAAATTCAAACACAAAAAAAAAATAATTTCTCATTAGGTTATAATAAGGTAAAGTATGCTCCTAATTATAAATCTATAAATTTTACTTTCACTACATTTACTGGCATCATTAATTGTTAACATATAAGATGTAATCATAGGTGTTATTATTTCATTAAATTAATCTATCCCAAAAAATATTTAAAATATCATTACTGTATATATATTGGTCTATAAAAATACTTCTATATTTGGAGACACTTAAAAAACAATTTTTTTTACCTCACCCAAAAAACACATTTGAAATTATTTTCACATTAAAATATTATATTATTTATAAATATATAATTTTTTATGACTGATGATAACATCATGAGAATAAATTTTAAAAATAAATAAATAATTTGAAATAGAATTTTTTAATAAAATCGAATATGGTTTTCTCTTTTTAAAATTTATTATTTAAAATAAATTTTTTAATAATTAATAACAATCCCAAGGTTCGTATTTCAAATAATAAGAAATTTGGTTTACATAAATACATGATTTATATATTTTAAATCTAAAAAACTAGGGGTTATCTCTAAAAAAACGTTTTAGAAACTATACCATCCAGAAATTCACTTTAACATCCATCTGAGGAATAATAAAATCGTAATTAGTGGATATTTCCAATAAGTGTATGATGAAATCATGCCTTTCAATCCATGAATGGTCTCACCATAATCAGTTCATTAATATTGATTATAAACATTGGAATTGAGTCATTCTTTTTTATGAGTGATGTTTATTTTATCATATAACTTATTTATAATTTTTTTTTATTACAAACCATTTGATGATCATTGGGTCATTCAACAAGAGTCCAAAAATTAGTCCATGTGAATTGTTTCAATTATTATTTAATATTATGTTCAAAATTTACATAATTAAGGGAATAAATAATAATTTTTTGGTTCTATGTCTGAAAAAAATTTATGATGTTTATCCTCGTCTAAAACTAATCATTGAGTACAAGTATCTTTTTAAAAATTAATAATACTATTTTATAAGTGGAAATATTTAAAATTCACCCATGTTGTGGGTAAATTAATTGTTTTTTGTTCTTTCAATTCATAAATATCTTCAGAAGGATGTTATTTATTTAAGTTCAGATCATCCTATTTTACCACAACATCATTAATTTGGTGGTGAGGTTTATGAAAATTCAGATGCAATTTTATGTGAAATGATTCTCACAAGGTATTTGTCCTTATATTAAAAAATAAATATATTATAATTGAGTTATATTACCCAAAAAAATATATTAATTGGATTTGGGGTCAATATTTCAAGTGTTTGGTTTATGTTAAGAATATATAAGTAACTCCCAAAAAGCTAAAAATTGAAAAATTTATGTTTTTTACATTTTCACTGAAGTTAAAGGTACTTTTAAGGTTATGTCTTGTGATATAATTTTACAAGGTATAATAAGTGATATTATTCACCTAATCCTAGAAATATTGGAGGAATTTAAATTCAATGAAGAGAGTAAATGAAATATATTTTAGGGTTTGATTCCAGCTTCAAAGAATCAAATTTTGACGTGGAGACCTTAGAGTAGAAAAATAATGTTTATAACCTTGTGAAGAACAAATTTCATAAAATTATTTATTATAATAATATGATACATGATCTCTACAAACTAATATGATAATCTAAACATTACTATTTTAACCTACTAGCTATTTTTAATAAGGAAATGCAATCCTTAGTTTTCTGTGTCAAGAATTAAACCCATGTAAATCATGTATAATTACGAAAATGTTATATTTTTCCTCATATTCTTACAACTTGGGTTGGTTCAAAATTATTAATATGAATAAACACACAGGCCTTAGAGTTAGATACACCATTTTTATATTTTAATTATTTTTCTGTAACTTACCAAGATGGAAGGGATTACACACAATGTCAATATTGATATACAATTTTAGTAAATCTCTTACGTGATGATTTCAGAAGTGTTTAACTAGTATTTGTGTTCTGAAATGACCAAGGTGACTATACAAAATCCATGACTCTCTATCTTTTAAACTATATATTTAAACACTTTGACATGGATGAAATTTAAAATAAATAACATAAACATTGAAAAATGTGTATCCGAAAATAAAACATTTACATTGGGATTAAAAACATTTCAAAAACTATTTTCAATAGAGATTAAAACTAATATTTCATAATTAAATAATATTTTGGAAAATGTTTTTTAATCCATAAATATTCCTTTATAAATGTGGAAATAAAAAAATAAAACTTATATTTATGATATTACTCCTTGTGTTATTATTTAAGGTATCATGTCCTCCATCAATATTTTAGAGATGTTTGAACCTTGAGTAGTCACTACACAAGTTTCTTAAGAATGAATTATCTAAGTACCATGTGACATCTTTGGATTTTCAATTTTTTCTTCTTTTGTCATAATTTACCATGATTTCGTTGATGATATATTGATATAAATAATTAATTGAATCGGTTGGGGAGAGAGAGTCATCACATTCACACCATGTAGAAACCGTGAATTATTTCTTGGTTTCATTATTTTAATTCATTCCCTATATAAATTTTGGGCACTCTAGGTTAACGTATCCCTTATTTTTTTATTAAAATCATGTTACCCATAGTTATTATTATTTAATGAATTTATTGGTATGATGAAATTATTTCTTATTTATCATGAATTTTTTCATCATCTATGTTTGGATTTCTTTTATTTGTGTTACAATATTATAAATAATAATTAGTTGCATAAATGGTAAGCTTATTCCTTTACATTGTATATTTGGATTCCCTTCCAGTTTGGTATTTCATGTATGTCTCATAGGTCATGAGAGAAAAAATTATTTCATCATTCAATATCTTTGTATTGTAATCTTCTTCGTGAATTATCATTATCTTTGGAGTCAAAGAACATCAAAAAAGGCAACGTATCTTTCTTATGTTAATTTATCTAGAAATATCATCACTATGATATTTTATTTCTTTGAAAATAAACATAAATATTGTTAAAATATTATAAATTTACTAATTAATATTTATCCAGTCCTTTTTAAATATTGATGATAAATATCGAGTCTAGTATCCTTGACTTTAATTATTCCTTCCCAAGTTACTTATAGAAATTTAAAAAATACCATGACCTGGATTAAATGTGAAAATATTATTAAATTCATTATGATCTAAACCAAAATGTTAATAATTAATTACTCTTACATAAATTTAAAAATGTTTCAATATCGTCCAGTATCCATTATTCCTCTTTTCATTTATTAATAGGATAACCATGAATGATAATTTCATAAAAAGGGATAACCAATGCTTCTAATATAATTAAAAATTATTGTTTTCTATTAATTATAGAATAATAAATTTACGAATTAGAACTGAAGCACTGATTATCTATCAGGAAAAACTAAGACATTATAGTTTTAATAAATATTTTCAATAAGATTGTTGAAAATAATTAATTAATTTAAAAATCCAAATTCTGATAACTATATTTTTTTTTAAAAATGTGGTTTTAGTGAGATTTCAATATTGTGTGAATTTACTTTTAAAAAAAATTTAAATAATGTGATAAATTTATATAATTATGTGATAAATTAAAATAAACAATTTGAGAATAATATAAATGAATTAAATGATTTAATTTAGAAAAAATTAAAATTAATGGAAACACATTTTTATAATTTTATTGTTTAAGAATCAAGATGTGTTCCCATTTATTTTCCCATTATTATTTTGAGATGTTCTATATTATTCCTATGACTTTAATATGAGTTTGTAAATACAATAGGAAATCCCCTTGGATTCAATGGTATACAATACACTTGATAAGGGATACAATTGATTATAATTATTTGTATAAATAACCCCAATTCAAAAAAGAGACACATGATTTTTATATGGTTTTTTAAATATCCAAAAATCCTTTACATTAATGGTAGTGGGAACCCATGTGAATTAAGAATATGAGGAATATAATTTATTGGAGGAAAAATGGTTAAAAATATTTCTCAAATATCTTTATAATAGTAGATGAATATAAATCAGATAAAAATATAAGAATATATGAGATAGATGTTTAAAATAATAAGAACCATATGAATGTTATCATGATAAGTCACAATATATGTTTTCTCATATATGATTTATGTAGGATTCATTTCCATTCATATAAATTCTTTATTATGGTTTTTCTATTGGACCTGAAAATAACTTGGTCATTATAGAGAAGTCATGGGTCATCATGTAAATTTAAAAGATATTTAAAGTGGTGGGGCCCATGAAAAAAGTGTGTTTTTTATAGAAAATATTCTAGTAGGATGGTCACACTGGTTAGACCCTGTGTAGACACTGACTGGTCAATGGGGCAATCATTATTTGCAGTTCTTTAGATTTAGTATATGGATGGTTGGTGATCTTCAAATATTTATTCAATGGGAATTATATTTTCCTAGTACCATAGGTTATTTTTTCGTCTTTTTAATAGCTTTATATCATCTAGCCGCTCGTGCTGGCTAGTGAGGGTCTTCAAGGCTTCCCTACAAACATGTTTTGATTTATTCGGTCAATAATTCAACTCTTTAACTTAATATACAAAAATTATAATTGAAATACACACAATTGGAATATTTTGAAAAATAATATCTATTTTATTTCATTAAAAACAATGTGAGTTTCAAAATATTTCTCCAATAATGATTCCATATATCTCATTAACCATTGTAAATATTTTATCTATAATATACTCACTATCAATATCGATATATTCAAACATTTATACTCAATTGTGAAACTTTTCCTCTTTAATATATTCATTACCTTCTTATTTGTATTCAAGATTCCAACACATCACCTTTGTAGATATATTTCCCGTTACATTGGTGTAATAATTATAATATTGTGATGATGTGATGGAACTTCTAGCTTTCTGATATACTTAATGATTTATATTATCAACAAAAGTCAGGGGATAATCTCATTCAAGTGGAGTAAATACAAATTTTATATCATCCCTCAACACAATACATTTTGATAAAAAATATAGAAGCATTATTTTCTCCTATATATGAAAATTATTTCCATAAAAAATCATTACACCTCATCTATTTAAAAAACATTAGAATTATAATACATTACCTTCTCCAAAGGTGGTTTATTTTATAGGGTAGCATTGTTATCTCTAATTTAATTTGTAATGCTTATGTCTGATGATATTATGGAGAGGGTAAATGGGTGGATAAGTGATTCATTTTTTTGAATTCATATCTTATTATCATCCTATGTGATTGGTTATGATATTGATCCACTCATTCTTATAATCTCAATATGTCTCATATTAAATCATATGGAAAATAAATAAAACACACTAGGATTACGATTCTCAACTATAAACAACTATGAGTACAAGTATAATCAATTTAAATAAAATCATGACAGAAGGTATCATAAAATTCCTTGTTCCCTAGGGAATACAGTTTCTAAATATAAATGCATTATTTTTATAGAATATTAAAATTTTATTCTATCTCCCAGAAATATTATCTTCAAATATTTACCGATCCCTTATAAATCCTTCTAATAGTTCTCTAAACATCGTCCAAATATTCCTTAATCTGTATTTTTATTTTCCAAATTCCTGTTTAGTTTGTGTAAGGACATGTTCTCCTACATTTACTTAAATTAAGATATGTAGAATCATTTTAAATGGATCATATGGTTGTTCAAACGACTTTATGATATCGTAGGTCATAGGGAGAGGTTTTTATTGATAAAATTATTCTCAACTTATACAATATAGATGTAACATTAACCTAGTCTCTTCATAATATTCTTATATAATATAGTTCTATTATAGGGAGCCTTTCAATATTCATCAATTTATATGTAAAATTTGAATGAAATTGAGTTCACCCCATTCAATAATATTGGTTCTCCCCTTTTAAATTTCATATACAGTTTCTAGAGTCTTATATATTTAACGCATTCTTTTTCTTCTATGGTGAAATTTATATTATTAAAATATAATATGAATATTTTAACAATTTTTTAAATATAGAAACTCCAAAAAATTTAATAATATTTTAACATTTTTAATATCAATCAAATGGAAGCAAAGTGCTCATTAAAATTTCATTATGAATTTAACGTTTCAGTTACAATTTGATATTATAATATCACATCTTCTTTTTCTCCAAAAAAATATACTGAATATAAAATCATTTTTAATATAATCCATGGTTTTGATGAATAATTAATAATTTCCATATGGATCAGAACATTATATTGTGTAAATAGTCTATATAATTATTAAAACATCACCTTTTATTGATGATTAATTGTATTATTTAATCCAAATGAATTAAAATCTCATTATTATATTTAATTTCCTAATAAATATTTATAAAATCGATGGTATTAATTCATTTTGTATTGATTTTATTTTGGATTCTCTTAATTTTCTTAATGAAAACATATTCTGTGGGATGCAAAACATCTTATGTATCAGTTAAATTGGCCTTTGTAAGACCAATGTATAAGATGATAGAATTTTCCAAAAAAATATCCTTTATGTTCATAAAAATATTTCACACCATGAAAAAATTTTACACATTATTGCATCATCATACATATCCAAATATTTTTTATGATTCATCAATCAACATTGATATTATCATAAGAAATTACTTTTCTGATGAACTACCTAAAAGAGAAAATGTATTACACAAATAATTAATGTATAATTATGGAAACTAAAAATATTATAGTGATTAAAATATTATAATTATTCTTCTGAAATAACATATGTTTTCATAAAATGTCATATGCCCTATGTAACATCCCTATGTTATAAAAGAAATATATTTTATTCAGTAGTGTGTATGAAATGAAAAACCAAGTATATAAGGGAATATAAAAATATATGAATTTAAAATACATTTACTATTTTAAATAAATTCAATATATGATATATCTTTTAATGAATGAAAATTTTAGTTATCTTTCTTTACACGCAAGACCAATTTTTACAAAATTCTATTAATATTATTATATAAAATGGAAATTATCTCCAAAACATTAAATTAGTGGTTATGAATAGGATTTAAAAAATTATTAAAAGTTATTATTTACATAAATATTAAATTAATTCATTAGTTAGCTATTAATTAAAATATAAAATAATATCCAATTCAATATAAAGGAAATGTTTTTATAAAAAACAATGTTTATTCTCCCAAATATGTTCTATCCTAAAAAATTAAATAAATTAATATTTTCGAATAATCATAATTATATAGATATACTATATATTAAACATAATTATATGATATTAATCAAATACATATGAAAATAATAATAATAGAAAAAAATTCTAATTTTAATCAAAAAAGATCTATTTTTCTAATGGCGGTTTTTTTGACCTTTTATGGATGAAATTGTTTTAAAACTACATTTTGAAACATTTAAAAAATTTATTTTAAAAAATAAACTCTACATTTTATATATAAATTGTATAATTATCTTAGGAATATCTTTTTGTTATTTTTTTAGAAGATTCAATTTTGATGTGTAGTGAAAAATATTGATTTTTAATTGAAAATAGAATTATAATCTAAATAACTCATAACGTAAAATTATATTTTAAATTTTATTTGACATAAGACTAGAAAAATTATAAATATATTAATTAAATTTATTTCATTGATATTATTTTTATATTGATTTTATATGTAAAAAAATAGTAAACATTTGAACATTTCCCCTCTAAAACCCTCATTCTCATTCCTTCTGCAAGATTAATGTAAAACAAATTTATAACAGTTCTATGATTTGAATAAAAAAAGGAAAAATAGTTGGTATCATAATTAATTATAAATATTAAATTTCCAATTCAATTGTTTACCAATGTTATTAGTGAAAACATTTAATGTGAATGATAGTGATTATAGTCAAAATGAGTTCACTTAGTGGTTAATCATAAAATATAATGCATTTAAAGTTTCCAAAACATGTCCAAAACCTATTATATGGACATATTTCGACCATATATAATGTTTTATAAAAATGCATTCATTATTGTAGGTTCTTGGGGTAATGGAGAACCCCCAATAGTGTTTCTTTTTTGGTATTTACAATAATGTCACTCCACCTCCACTATAATTGGGCATTCAATCCCCTCAATTATTAACAAATTAAAAACCAATTTTTTCACCCATGAAAAACCCAAAAAACTTCTAAATTTTAATAAAATATTCCTAGAATACTTTTTATTGGAATAAATAGATTTAATGATGTCGTTAGATCAAACCTATGGAGGATACTCAAAGAAGGGGAAATGTTTTTCTAAATGAATTTTTTCTCTCAAACTCCATAAATGTTTATTATATCATTATAATATTATCACATTACTATATTAAATATCATTAGATGTTTCTATGTTAAGGTTATTACCTAAAACTAGACAAACATTCATCAAACAGGATATGCAATCATCATATGTTTGTACAGAGGACAATCACCTCACGAACCGATGTTGTTCACTATTCCATTACAACAATTAAATTATGGGAATAATTATGTATTTATGATTTATAAATGATATATATTATATTAATAATTATTTTATTATTCTATAATAACTACATAACACATAAATTAATTCATTTCATTTTGTGGGAATATGAAAACATCTTACATGTGTATGACTGACTATGGCCTCGTGAAGGATGTGATTCATTCACACATTACATGGAATATATTATAAGAGAATTAGATAAATATATGTTATATATATAATATAAAATATGATGCCTAAATGAAAATATATTTATATTTAACTTAATAACCTTTGTATTGATATGATAAGAAAATGTAAGTGGCAGTCATGCGTACGTACGACCTAGAGTCTCCATGAACGGTGAATTTCAATTCCTATAACTATATTTTTTGGATTAATATAAATATTGAAATACATAATATATATTAAAATCAAATTATGTTTTAAATTTTTTAGACGATTAAATCATGAACTATTTAAGCGGAACAAAAAATAACAAGTAAAAACATACTCAAAAGACAATGTAATTAACACCCGAAATAGTGTTATTAAATAATGATTATTCAAAAAAGGTGATAAGATGTTATGAAACAATATTATATGATATTAAAAATATTAATAAGCTTTTGTGATATGTTAGTAACATTCCTAAAACTATTATAAAGGATTTTACAAAGTGTTAACCCAACCAGATGTGTATGGTAAGGGATTTAGTCTCAAATTACATTCTATTGAGACTTATTCATTGTTATGAACCAATTAAATTTTATACTGTATTTATAGTAAAAATTGAATTTTATTGTAATGAATAAATCATTATTTTAGGTATTTTATGTTTTACATGAATTATTTTGATCATATGGATTTGACTTTATTATTACTATGTGGTAAACGTTTTTGAACAATCTGACAATGTTTTGTGGTTGTTATCATTTTCATAAAACAATAAATTTTTTGTAAGATTTTTTATTGTAAATTAAATTCATAATAACTATAAATGTTATTTTGAAATCGATATGATTATTTCCAAAACTGTTACCATTTTTAAATATAATGTTTAATTTGAATGGTATATGATTAGTTAGGTAAATATTGATAAATATTTATCCTTTACTGAATATGGGTATTTGATAACACACACTATTAATGAATTAAATTAATTATTAGATATATAAATAATTATTTAAAATTGTTTGAAAATGGCTGGGGTCCATTTAAAACAATCTCCTCGTGTGTCAGTAGACTTTAGAGATGAATCAATTGGCCAAATCAGTTGTGTTTCTACTTGGTATGTTTTAAATAGTCTTGTGAATGGTATTGTGGGTAATGGTACCATATACCTAGGTATCATATTTTTTAATAATTAGTAATTTATTTCATTGAAATTTTATTTAATATTATTATGCATGATATTTTTTGTTGTTATTAATTTTTGATGCATTTAATTATTATTTTATTGATTAAATGGAATTTGTTTTCACTTATTTACCTTTCCATATTGATTCATTATATATCCAAATATGATAGTATTTTTATTTAAATGCAATATGTGGTCAGTTAAAAAAAATTATATTTATTATCCTTATTGATTCCTTATAGTTTGTGATGTAGTTAACTCTTACTAATAACATGAGGTCACCCTTATTTTGATCTTTTTTACAAGTTATAAGAATGATTTGTTTGAATGAGTTTTAATGATGCTGATATATTACTTTAGTATTTCTTTATTTTCTTTTCCATATGTAAAATTGGTATCATGTATGTTATATTGTGTTATTAAATATATAATCTATTTGTTCCTTTGATATTTGAATCTTGTATATATTATTATGTATCAAAGTAAGGCACCAGCTCCGAGCTACTATGGTCGGGGTTGTTATAGTTGGTATTAATAAAACATTAGTAGAAATCCTAGGAAACAGAACATGGAAATTATATATTAAGGAACATATACTTGTGATATAATTTCAGGATATGTATATACTAAATTTATAATTTCATTGTAATGTTGAGGTTATTTAGGTCATTCTAGCAGTACAACCATTTTTGGATACAACAAGTGGACATGTTTCTGGATTATTTGTTCTTAGAGGTAGTAACTCTGAAAAGGGAATATTGGTCTTGACTTGAGAATATCTTTTTAAATGAACACGAGCCTTGATGTGAGACTTCTTTAACACCTCAGGGGATATTCTTAGGAAATTCACAATATTTATACAAACTATTAAGATGGATTTGAAAGTAACAATATCCTAAAGAATCTAAATTTATGATGATGATATTAGTTATGGATAATTTTTTACAATTATTGATTATTATTTAACTATTTCTTGGGATGAAAATTATTTTTCATAATGATATGATCTAATCTAGTGAATGAAATTGTTTATAAATGACACATGGAATAAAGAAATTTTCTAATAGTGATATCCATTATAGTGGATTCCCTGGTGAGAAAGATGATATAGCTGGCATTAGAACAAGGAATGTTATGTATATTTTAGTGAATCAATTTTTTTTTTGAAAAAAAACATCCCCATGTGAAAAATGCATCCCATATAATGATTATCCGAAGCTGAATTTGTTTTATGTCATAGAGGCCAACATCAATTAGTGGAAATACTAATGGAGGCTGAGAAGTGGATTAAGTTTCTGGAGAAGCTATTTATGGCCTTTTGATGTAGAGAAAAGGAAAAGGTTATATTTTTAGTGAATTATCTCAAAGGTGATGTTGATCAATGGTGGTCATTTATCAAATATAGTAGAAAGAATAAAGTAATAAAACTCATAAAATGGAACGATTTTATAGAGACATTCTTTGAAAATATTTCCCATATCATAAAGAATGAGATGAAGATAATGTTCCTTATATTAAAAAAAGGAAGAAGAATGTTCTATAGAGTATAAGGTAATCTTTACAAGATTATCCAGCTATGATATGAATTATATACACCAAATTAGTGCAATATTTACCACTTATTTGAAGGGATTACCCCATGATTCTAAATGGAGATTATATCTCAAAATTTTTCTTTAAACAATTAAATAGTTTTATGTGATATCAATATAGATAAATAATTATTAATGTATATTGGTTTTAAAGGTAATAATGAGATTAATATGATGATATATAAATTAATACACAATGGGAATAAGGGAAAGAAGGATTTTCCCACATGTTGTATATGTGGAATGTATCACATTGGGAAATTATTGAAGAAATTGGGAGTTTTTATATGTGGGGAGAAATATTTATCTAGGGAAAATAATTGAAAAGGTTTGAATTAAAAACTGCTATTAATTATATCAGAAAACATTGATATGAAGATCTATTTAAATGAATTCACCCTGAATGAAGTGAATATTACTCAGAAAAAGCTAAGGGGACAAAGTCACAATTAAGTTATTGATAAAACCAAATAATAATGATTAATATAATTATATATTTGGATAATTGAAATATATTGTAGAATTATTTCATTGATGATATTATAATCATATGAATTTATAAATTAATTAAAATTATATTGTAGTACTTTTTCATGCATAAATTTAAAGAGTATTTTGAATGGTACTGATAACCAGAGATGTGATTATGTAGAAAGTTTATCTTCTTATAAAACAAAAAATTAAGGTCTCATAAAATGTTCATAATGTTGAGATAATTATGTTTGGATAGAGATTTTATTTATTTATATAATGTAAATTGGATAAGTATTGAATACCATTGAAATAATAAATGATTTATTGCTATAGTTTTTTTTTCTATTTTTGATAGAGTTTAAATGATTTATATAAGTAAGGAATAATGAATCATTTATATTTTCAATAACATTTTACGGTAATTCAATTTATTACTATGTTCAATAATATACATGATGATGGTATTCACATGTTTTTATGTGAAATTTATTGTCCATTTCATGTTGATTAACTAGTAATAAGTTCATTTTCAATATTAAGTGTCTATCATTATAAATTTTTAGATCATAATAATTTGAAATGATTATAAGGCTATACATTTATGAAATGGTTAAATTTTAACATTGGATGAGGTTTTATAGATTAATGTATTAATTCACATTATGTATATTTATGATTAAACCATATAGTTTTGATTTTTTTTGAGACGTATAGAATGATGTTTAACTTATTTATGGATCATACAATCTGTTAAATGTGAATTTTAGTGCTTCAAGCATAAAAAATTAATTTTTTGATATTCTTTTCTTCTAGTATGGGATGAGTTGAAAAATGAATAAATCATATACAAAGGTTGAAATTTTTCATATGATTTTGTAACTTACCATGAATGTATATTTCTTATATTCATTGACAATAAAATAATTACTCAACCCTATGAGAAGGATCATGAAAAACAATTTCCATAAAACATCAATTCTAATGATATTAATGAGCGTATTTTCACCTATTTTGTTTTTGGTTTTTCATACCATTAAACATATTTGGATAACCGAATTCATTATGATAAAATTTCATTTTCACTCTATATTGGTATTTTTACGTTAGTTTTCTCTACCATTTCCATGTTTTGATTTCCCACATATATTCTCCTATAGAGAAATATAGTTAGTTGATTATTCCAAAGGACAATTGTACTCCACTTTTCTCTCTCATTGGAATAATATTTTATTAAAGATTTTACAATTTGGGTTCTAAATAAAGTTATTATCAATTATAAATCACTTGATTACCAAGATTATTTTTAAATTGGAAGGATAAAATTTAAATAAGGTGGGGAGAATGCAACACCATCCAAATATAAAAGAAAAACATAAAATTCAATAGTGTGTATGCCTCACAAAAACAAGAATATAATTTAATATTACATTCATATACATAAAAATATATATAATATTTTAATCAAATTCAATATATGATATATCTTGTAATAGACGCACCACTGTTTTTGCGTGTGTTACATGCCAGACCATGTTTTATCGAACAAAAGTAATATTAAAATTTTAAATGAAAATAATACATTATATGATAAATTGGTTGTTATTAATAGAATCAAATTAATTGTGAAAATATATTATTTCCAAAAATATAAAATTAATTCATTTGTTACAAATTAATTATAAATGGAAATAAAAACTATTTAAACATAAAGAAACTATTTTTATGAAAAAATATTTTTATGTTCCAAAAGTTGTTTCATCCAAATAAACAAAATTAATTAATATTATTGATATATATTACTGAAATTAATATATTATATATTGAATAATTTTTTTCCATTCATCCAATAGATATGATAAACATAAGATTAGAAAAAATCAAATTTTATACATAAAAAAATATATTTTTATAAATATCTTTTCGTTCTTTTTAATATAACACTTATTTTAAAACTATATTTTGACTCTTTTATAAACTTTATTTTAAAAAAACATAATTTTTGAAATTATAATGTTAAAAAGTATCTTAGGTTGAATTTGTTTTAGTTCTTGTAAATGTTTCAACTTTTGATGAATAATGAAAAATTCTTAATTATAATTGAAAATGATTTTTCATCTAGAAAATTTATAAGGCTAATAAGATTTTAAATTTGTTTTAAAGTAATATAAGATAAAATTTTCACCTATTAATTCAATTTAAATTATTTGAATAAATACTATAGAGAAATTAGATATAAAATCATAGTAAACATTTTGACATATTATCTTTAGTAACATGTTTTTTTCGTTTTATCTATAGGATTAATTTTACATTTATTAATGAAAATTATATAATTTGAATCCTAAAAAATTTATTCCATATTTATAATCAAAATAACTTATTATTTATAATATGGTCAAATTTGTTTTTAACAATTTTTTAGTGAAAAAATTTAATATCAATCACATTGATTAAGGTAAAAATGAGTTTATTTAGTAGTTAATCTTAAAAGATAAGGCGTGAAAATGTTCCAACACTCATAAAACACCCATTTTATGAAATCAATTCAACCATATGAACATTTTCTCAAAATGGGATTCGTATTTTATGAATAGGAGTTAAATAATTCCTTTCAAAAGTGTTTACATTTTGTTATTTACAAGAAATCCACTCTTCCTCTACTATAAAAAGGCCCTCACTCCCGTCACTTATTCAAATTATAAAAAATAATTAGTTTAGAGAATACCTGAAAAACTCACTTCTAAACTATCCTACCATAATCATATAATATATTTATTTTTAATAAATCCATCTTATGAAGGCATATGGGTAAACCTAATGAGGATTCCCAAATAAGAGGTATTTTTTTTCGATTTTTTTTTCATCCACCACCTATTTAAATAATTATTATATTATGATTATATTATAATAAAATTATATTAAATAAACTGAGTGTTTTTAGGTTATGTATATGAACTATGTCCATACAAACACTGATAAAAATGGATACGTGGTCATCATTCAACTGTGTGACAGACTACCGTCTCACGAAATGATATCATTCATTCTTATATTACCACCTTTGATGGTTGTGAATAATTATGGATTTATAGTATATTTATGATATAAATGATATTTATATTATATTAATACTTCTTGAATTATTATATAACATATAATTTCAAGCTTCACCTTATGTGGGAATATGATAACATCGTTCGTGTGTATGGCGGACTACCACCTCACGAAGCGATGTGATTCGATGATATGTTACATAAAATATATTAGGGATGGGTGTAATAGAAATATAGAATATATATAATAAATATGACACTATTCGATAATATAAATATATATCACATACTCTTATTTCTTTTAATATGGAAGGAAAATTGAAGCAATGTTCACGCGTACGTGTGAACCAATATGTCCATAAGAGATGCATTTCACTTCCTATCGCAAAATTTAATGGACCTATCAAAGAAAATAAATAATGAATTTTTATGATATTTAAATAATATTTTACACTATAGCGATAATGAAATCATTGTATATGAAATATGAAGAAATAATAAGTCAATGCATACTCAAAAATCATGGAAATTAATACATGAAATAATGATAAAAATAATAGATTATTAAAAAATTGTTATTAGTTATTATAAAAAATAATATATGATATTATATATATTAATATGTTTTTTACAAATATAAGACATTCTTAAAACTATTATATAATAGTTTAATGATAATTCAACCAAAAGTAAGCATAATGTAAGTAATTTTGTCTCAATTTACATTCTCCAGAGACTTATTACTTATTATACACCAGTTTATTTTTATATGGTGTATATAATTCAGGATGAAAAGTATTATCATGAATAGTTAATTATTAATTGTATTTTATGTTTTACATGAATTATTTCCCCCAATGGGATTTTACTTAAAAATTATTTGTGGTAAAACATATTTAATAATCTCACATTATTTTTTGATTTATAACATTCAACAGATTTTTTTTTCCTAATAATTTATAAATGGAAATTATATTCCTTTTAAATATACACATTATTTTTTAGTGGATTTTAATATTTCTTAAACTGTCTATCATTTTAAAATATGGTTTTTAGTTCTAATGTTATTTAATTGATTGGAAAAATGTTGTTAAATTTTATCCTTTACTCAATACTAATATTTGATAAGTCAGTTTTTCAGGAATTAAACCGATAATTATATATATAGGGAATGATTTGGATTTGTATGATATGGGTTTGAGAATATTTAATGTAATTCCCTTGATGCATTATATTTCTCATTAGATGAATCTGGTGGCCATATCTAATGGGTTTTTACTAGGTATGTTATAAATAGTCATGTGAAAGGTCTTGACGGTAAATTTACCATCTACATGAAAAACATGGCTTCCAATAATTATGAATTTTATTTCTGTAGAATTCAGTAATTATTTTTATGTATAATAGTTTGTTTAACATTTTCTATGGATTCACTTCACTCTCAGTCTATTGATTAAATCTTATATTTTTCATTTATTTACCATATTAAATTGAACCTTTCCTATTTCATTATAATATTTTATTTATCTAACTTGAATATATTTATAGTTATATAAATTTACATGTTTATTATTATTGTTGTTTCATGATATCATCCTCTTTAAATAACCCGTACTAATCATTTTACTACACGATTAATTTTTTATATTCGTAGGATGTGAAGATGAATTATTGTAATGAGTATTATGGATACTAATATTTTACTTTTGTTATGATTTATTTTCTTATCACAATGTAAAATTGGCATCATATAAGTAATCTAGTTTTTTAATATTTCTAAACTATTTGGTCTATTGCGATTTTAATATTTTATTTATGACAATGTAATAACATAAGGCCCCCACTCTATGATATGGGGTCCTGGCTCATAAAATCCATGTATCTTATAGACTTCATATGATAAATTAATTTATCATATTTTATCTTCATATATAATAAATCTTAATTCATTAAATGTAAATATCATTTGATATGTATCTTATGAAAACATATCTTACGAGATCTTGATTAGTATCTTATGAGTATGTGATATCTTATGAAGATACCAAATTGACTTACAAACTCAGAATGTCTCAAAAACATTCCAAATGTATAATATAAAATTGATTAATCCTAATAGTATCTCACAATATCTTATAAATCATATTCATGGGTAAACAAAAATTTTCATAAAATTTCATAACAATTCTCAATCCTCCTAAAAACATCTTAAACCTTCTCTAAAATTTCATTTAGCTTTTCTTCCATAAATAATTACTCCCCAATCTCCCCAAAACCAAGTTACTTAAATTAAATGATGTATACACCAATTCCACTTATAAATAATTATTACTTTTATTTGAAAAAGAGATCAATTCACACATATTTATAAATAATAGGTTGATAATTGAGTAAATCCATCCATGTTATTGATATACTAGGATTTGAAACTCTATTCCCTTGAATAGTGGAACCTCCATTATTAACACTTCAATGTTTTTTGGCACATATTTATATACTCTTATTTTAAATTTATCTAAGCATATTATAAAAAATAAAATATTCAATTTGTAACTTCAATACCTCCCTCTAATTTTTTTTGAAAAATCATTACTCCTATGTTAATATGTATGTGTTCCATTATTTTATTCTCTATATTATTATTAATAAATAAAAATTGAATATATATGGTATGGATATTATTTTACAGTTAACTAGATTCCTCTCCCCCATTCATTATATTGTTAATAACTTATATATATAATTAATATACCATATTTTTTATTTTCATTGAGATTTCCTATAGTCGACTCTATGATTACGTGGGCTAACCAAGTCTAGAAGTAAGTGTAAATAACAATTATAATTAATTTCATTCATAAATAAGAATGCACCTAAACAATTATCATTTTCTATTATTTGGTTTTACATAGATATATTTATTAAGAAATAATATACCATTTACTAACCTCTAAAACAAGAAAATAAACTCCCCTTTTATATTATAATTTCATCAAAATACCCTCACCTTTATTAACAAGTTTTTTAAAATTAAAATTGATTAATTAAGTGTGATGGGAATTATTAAATTATAGATTCTAAAATCTCTATATATTAAATATTTCAATATTTAATAAACATCTTGGTAGTTAATCTTCATGTTTTTCTACTCCTAAATTGAATCACTCAATTTTTCTCATTCATGGTAGTTAGAATACACTATGATGAGCCGCTTATCATATTTTCCAATAATGACAACCTCTTCCAACTCCACATTTATCTCTGTATGCTTCAATTCAATCTATGATTTTTTATATAATAAAATTAATGGGAATAATGACAGGTTATCCTTTCTACTCAATGATTATTAAACTTTTTGGGATTCTCATCTCAAAAATGTTAAACCATTATTTAATGATTTATCTCCTGATGAGTATTTCATGCTTCATTATATATGTTTCTATTACATTTATAGGAAATTCAGGGTGGCCTTATATCTATAAATACATAATTATATGGTTAGTTACTATTATTATGAGAAAAGAATAAACAATGTTCCTTAGATACTTGACTCTTCTTCATTAGTTGATTCGCCTAAGCTATAATTATCAATAAACCATTTCATGGGGTCTATTAGTAATTCTAATTCTTCTCATAGATATCTTCATCTTGTGAAACTTCATATTTTCCCTGTGAAAAATAATTTTATTAATACATATATATATATATATATATTAGATTTTTGGTTAGATCTATTTTGAGTTTAATGTTCAGGTTTCCAATTTTTTCTTTTGAATATTATTTGGTAAAATAGTTTGTATAGACTATATAAGATTTAATTTCATGAAAATTTCTACATTGTGACCTTATTCATCACATATTAAACAAGTTTCTTTAATCTTATATAACTTTTTTTAATGGGAATGCTTTTTAATTTCGCATAAATAAACACAATTTTTTCTAAGGTAATCGATTTTTTTATATATTTTCTTTTTTTCTTATTATCTTTCCTCCACCTTGATTAATTCCATCTCTAGGGGAATGAAATGTTATGCCAACAGTTATAGGATATATTTTTAACTCCACAACAACACAAACAATATTAATTAAACCATAATCTCTTATTATATAGTCTGATTTCATTATAAAAATATTCATATTAGAAAAATTAAATACAATTTATGTTTTTAAATATTCATAGATTATTTTCCATTAGAAAATTATTTATAATTTTTTTATTTCAATGTATATCATATTTAATGACTTTATTCATCTTCAAAACCTATGGGCTGACTTTTATAACATATAAAACTAAATATATCATATTTATTAGCACTTGAAAGTTTTTAATTAATTATCACCTATTTGTTAGGGCTAGTATTCTTACTATATTTATGAGACTGAGGAAAACATTTCATCATTTTTTAATTATATTTTCTCATGGTCATCATGATTATTTTTATATTTAAGGAAGATATATTAGAATTTTTTTGATCAAATTATTTTAATGTCATTTTTTATTTATGAACATCCAATACTAGATCCCTTTCTATTAATTTACCTATATAAATGTTTATATCCTATATTAGATCACTTTCCTTCACATGTTCATTCCTCTTTCACATTATCTAGTAGTTTTACTCCCTTATTGAACATGGGATTTTTCTAAATGTAGGAAACTTGTTCAAATATTAACATGTTCTAGTTATATAATTCAATTTTAAACATTCCATATAATAATTTTTCTTCATATACTTTTAAAAGATCTATATACATTTTTTGATTTGGAGAGATAATTTAATCTATCTAACTCTTGGATCACGAGTCTTCAACTTCATCCATTCTAATTCAATTAGTCTTAAATTTTATTAAAATATTATTTATCTATTTAGTGTCATTATTTTTATTTTTTAGATCTTCCCATAGAATAGATTACATGCTCATCGTCACTCTCAGATTTATAAAATTTATTGTTTGGGAATCAATTAAAAAACTCATAGTATATCCATAACATAAATTATGTATGATGAAGAGATAGTTGTAATTTTATTATCCATATTTGGATGTTCATGGAAATAAGATAAATTTATTTATTATGCTCTTCACTTCATTCATCATCACATTATGAGTTTGAATCATATTCCACCTTCATTATATAATTTTTTTGTTAGATATTTTATTTTCAATACAATATCCTCCATTTAATTCATTTTTGAAAATATATTATTTTTCTTATTTAATTTATAAGGATTGTGTTGTAAAACTAATCAATAGAGAGGTAACCTATATAATAAATTGATTATATTTTTTGGTCGAATCTATCATAGAAATTCATCATCTACCTATTTAGAATTGTTCAATCCTCTCTATTGTCTCTAAATCAACTAATGTGGATATTTATGACATTAACCCTTATAAATTACTAATCCATAGTCTCATCATAATCTATATAGATTTTTTAAAACTTATATCTCCAAATATGATTTTAGACTCTTAAATGTATACATAACTTCTATATATATTCTTAAGATTCACTCAAATATAATTTTAAGTTTTTAGTCCTATTAACTATGTGTATACTTCATCAAATATAGTCGAAATGATAGAATATCAAAATTTCTTATTCACGTTATGATTTTTCGTTTCATTATAATTCTATGTAGAATCTCGTCCATGTAGAGAAAATCAAACTGTCACGAAATCACAAAACAGAAGCCCTATTGTTAAAAATATGGAACTATTCAATTTTTTTATATAGAGAAATTGTTTGAAATAAAAAAAAGGGTACACTTAGGATATTGAATGAACTAATATTCTCTAAACTTCTATTTATGTAATGGTTTATTATTTCAAAGGGTAACTTGGTTGCCTATAATACAACTTATAGTTCCCATGAAGTTTATGATCCATGATATGTGAAGATATAAATAAATGAACACTTCTATTTTTATGAATAATTCAATTTTAAACCAATATATATAAATAGATATATAACTCAATCTACAAACTATTAATATCTCACCCTTTCTCAGATATAAAAAGATGAAATAAAAAAAAATATATCTATAATTATAAGGCATATCCATGAATGAAAATTTTATTCCAGGTATGGGTTGAGTTCTCAAACTTGGTTTCATCATTATAAATCACTATGAGTAAAAGTACAATCTCCCTCCAAAAAATACTGATTGAAAACCCTAAAATAATATCTAATTAATAATGGAATATATTGGATACCTCTTGATGATCTATTTGTATTGTCTCACACTGGTTGAATCTATCTCTTGAAATGATTATTTCCATCTCCAAATTTGGGTTTTATACTCCATCTCGACAGTTCATTAAAGGCCCTCCATAACATCCTCAAACATGTCTTTTAACAGTCATGCCTCCCATTGTAGTGTGTGTAGTCTTGTTCCCATTCATGTACATGTTTCTAGATATCCATAATTACTTATCCATGATAATTTCATTCTCCTGATGATTTTAGGATATTTTAGGTTAGAGGGAGAGGTTTATGAATCTTAATATCTTCTCAACATTAAAATTATCACAAAAACATAGAGTCATTATCTTTTCAATATTTTTTTTGATATAGTTGTATTGGAGGACTCATATTATTCTTCTATGACCCAAAATGAAATCATAAATTTAATATGGTTCACCAAACTTTATACAAATAGTTATGCCTTTTTAATTCAGTATCAAGTTCTCAACTGTATTAACTCTTAAACACATTCTTCTTTTTTTCATATAATATTTACATACACTAAATATCATCTAAATATTATCTTCATCTTATTAATATCAAAATTACATGATGTGTGTAATTACATTCACATTATTAAAATCAAACAACCTAATTCGTGTTATTCATTAAAATATATTTATGTCTTAGGTGTTCACTTATTTATCTGATATTTTTATATCTCCTAATAATTTTTTCCTAAAAATATAATTTATTATAATTCAATTATATTTTAATTGATATGTTCTTTGAAAATTCATCCTTGACATGTTATTCTCCCATTTATGATCTCTAAAAACTTCTTTATAATCCACCTAGTATCAACCTCCAATGATGCTTAATTGTCTACTAGAATCAATGTAAATCACAATGCCAACATGAAATATAATCCCATGAAGAATTTTTTTGACATTTTATAAATTAATTTAATTAGAAATGTTTTTATTCTAGATTGTAACAACCTGACTCATTGGAAAAGGTAAGGATCGTTAGTTTTCCTTTTGAACCTTTACTTTAAGCTTGTTTCATGTGTGTAATGTTCTAAAGAAGGTCTGGGGAGCGTCTGTGGTTTGTTCGGAGCTCGGGAGGTTGAGAAATGGACTTGAAGACAGGGGCGCACAGCCTGAACACAGCTTGTGCATGGTTTGGATAAACTGTGCAGCCTTTGGTCTCGAAGTATAGAGGTGTGCATGGTTTGCGCACGATTTGGGTAAACTGTACGCCTAAACTGTGCGACCCTTTTCTGGAGGCAGGGAAGTGCGCACGCTTTGCACACGGTTTGGTAAACCGTGTGCCTAAACCGTGCGACCTAGATCTGGGTAAATTTACCTTTTTTCCCTTAATTAACTTATAAGGATTTTGAGCTTTTCCTTCTTCCTCCAACAGACAGAACCAGAGGAGAACCCCTCTTTGAGTTCCAAACCATCCTCTCACTCTTCTCTTGGAGGAGCCTTCATCTGGAGCCTGATTCTTGATCCGTCAGAAGCATTGGAAGGGCCAAGGTAAATCTAACCACATGCACCCTTCCATCATCAGAAAATCTTGCCCTCAGTTAGGTTATTTTGATGCAGGCTCATATAGACTATTTTCAAGGCATTGGACTGGAACTCATATCTCTTCTAATATACTACGAATCTGAGGTTGATATTAAGCGAGCCTACACACAGCTCTAAGGTAGGTGGTCACATGGTTTCCATTTTTGGTTTTCTCCTTATTGAGTTATTGTTGTCGTTCCATGGTATTTCTTTCTCCAATACCCATATTTATAATGACTTCTTCACATCTAAACGACCCGTGTTTTATAAGAGTGACGAATCCAACCTTTTTAGGGTGTTTTGATTTGTTAGGGAGTGGGATTGGTCAACCATAGGTGTTATTCCTTGAGAATTGGCCCCTTTTCACATGTGAACCTTAATGAAATGTCTTGAAAGGGAATTTTCCATGTTTGGAAAATGAAATGGCATGATTAGAGGTTGGCTAGGATGAGAGATCCTAAACCCCTTTAATGAATTGAAATGTATGTATTCCATTACTTTTCTTATGTGATATTATAAGATGGATATGCCTTGCATTGCTAATGTGATTTGATATAAGATGGTTTGCCTTATATAATGTGATGTGAATGGTTATCCTTTTTTGTGTTGACATGCTTGTGACAACCCGTGTGTGGGCGGAGGCATTCTTACCCATGCCAGATTAATCTCCGTGTGTTCAGCAGGAGGCATTCTGACCCCATTTTAGATAAATCTTAGTGATTGAGGATGAGAGGCAATTATACCTCATTCTCATATAACCTTTATGGGTGGGAGGAATTTCTACCCCACTCCAGCTACAGTGATTGAGAATGAGATGCATTTATACCTCATTCCCATATAACCATTGTGGGTCGGAGGCATTTTCTACCCCACTCCGGTTACAGTGATTTTGGACGAGAGGCATTCATACCTCAGGCCAGAAATAATTATTACAGATGTGAGAATTATAGATGAGAGGCATGTTAACCTCGTGCCAGTGATAACCTCTATCTATGTACTTATAACTCTGGTGATCGTTCAGTTTACCAGCCATGATCTGAAGCTGGTAGACCAGCCAAATGTCCTTCTAGAACCTGAGTGGGAGGGTTGTTTATTTTCATTGCTTCACTTACCTGTATTCTATTACTCACTTTTCTTGTGAACACCTATTTGGATTATAGGTAGACATCGTTGGTGGTGGTCTACTGAGACTTGTCTCACACCATACCCGAGCGGCCTCTTGGTAACCCATGTAGACTTCACTGCTGTAGGTACTAGTAGGGTCAAGGGCCCAGCTTCAGGTTGTTGATACATGTATGTTCTAGCTGGATATCTAGAGAAGAGGATCAAGCTTTGATAGATATGCTCATGGAATACTTTTGTTCTTTTTGTATTATTGTATACCATGATTGTTTTCTATTTCCATTGTACTAGCATGCCATGCATCCATTTTGTATCAGACACTGCCTGTGTGGCTTTTGTATATCTATTAGGGTTTTCCTTACTTATGTTGTTTGGTTGTATGTTTCCCTTTTTCTCCTATTTATCCATTGGTTATGCTTTCTCTATTTCTATTACCTTGATGCTATACCACTGTGTACTCTAAAATGGGGTTAAAATCTCCCCAATGACTTAACATTACACCCCTCGCTGCTAGTCGGCAGCCTCTGGCCTATGGGAAGACGAGTCAAGGGTTATGTGGCCAACCGAGCATGGGGCTCAGGTTGAGGGGCTGCCGGGTCCAGGACGTCACAAATTGGCATCAAAGGTTTCTTTCTTTCTTGATCTTCTATTTGGCGACGACAGGCTTGGAGACTCGGAATGCTTAGGGACTTAGCAATGAGTCATGCTTGGGCGTCGCGAACCCATTTACAGGCTATAGGCAATGTTTCCTATTTTATGTTGTTATTGATTCTGTTACTTACTGTTGATACCATTTCACCGTTGTGTGCTTCACATGTCTTGTGATGTTATTGAGATTTACAAAGTTGGAATCTGGATTTCATGGTTCTACCCGATGAAATGAGGGTTCTGAAATAGAACATGCATCACGATAGGCACAATGTGATTAGGCCATGCATCTTTCCATGCTGCTTTTAAAATTTTCAGCAAGCATTGTCTGTTGTTTATTTCCATGCATTGATAATATGTGTTCAACTGTGCTAACCTTTCATTCATGTTGTGAATTAGGGAATGATGTGATTTTAGTGGGTGTCACTCTTTATTTCATAAGGTGTATGTGACCATATAGATCGGAAAATGACATTCCAACTAAACCAATATTTATTTTTAATGGAAATTAAAATACTTGATTAGCACAAGTAAATGGGGAATGACATACAAGTGTGTGTCATCTTTCAGTTCATGAGGAGTATGGGCCCTTATGGGTTGGGAAATGCCATATCACTAGATTAAGTTGATTTTGAGAAATTGTGGGTTTTACTAAGTTTTTCCAATGGGTGTGGATACGTGATATTAGGGGTAGGAATTCTTAGAATCTTTCCTAGGTTTTAGAGTTCAACATTTTATTTGTTGGTTTCCTCTTTTGAGATGTTCGTTTGGATTTGTAGCACTATGCCTCTGATACTTCCTCGAGTCGTGTGTGCTGAAGGCGGTGATGATCACGTTCTTGAGGTAGTGGGAATAGAGCCACCAGTTGATCTTCCTGTCGAGCCACATGTGGCCCATCTTGCTATTATTGATATGGGTGCCGATGCCCAATTATGTGGGAACTTATTGCATATGATGCAGAGTTTGAAAGGTGGAGTGCGACCCGCCCGAGTATGGAAGAGTTGACCCGCAAGTTTTAGTCACCGCATCCTCCTACATTTAAGGGAGATGGCAGACCACTTACTGCGGAGTCCTGGTTAGAAGCTATTCTGGCCATCTTTGAGCACCTTGAGATACCTGCATAGTGGAGGGTCAATCTCGTAGCTTATATGCTACGTGGTTCAACCAGGAGGTGGTGGGATGTCATCACCCAGTCGGGACAACATAGAGATATGATATGGTCCGATTTTCAGACCATCTTCTACGACTATTTATTTCCCCAGACATTGAGGGCTGATAGAGCTAGGGTGTTTATAAATCCGCAACAAGGTACCATGTCAATCATGGAATATTCGTCCCATTTCACTATGTTATATCTTTTTTCTCCTACATTAGCTGCTGATGTTCTCATGTCTGCTAGGCATTTTGAGGATGGGAAATGTTATTCCATCCGGTCACAGGTTAATTTGTCCAAGTTGATGACCGTTTCAGAGACTGTCAATCAGGCGCTGATCACAGAGAAGATGTTGAGAGAAGTGGACATTGTGAACCAGGGCGGTTTGGAACAGAAGGTTTCTAGTGGATCTGCTTCTGTGAAGAAGTATTGTTTTGAGGACTCTCATGGTGTTAGTGGTGGTCATACCCTTTTATCAGGTGGTACGCTTATCTATCACCTATGTGGGGTTCCAGGACATATGAAGAGGCAGTGTACGCGAAACCCAGTGGAGTGCAGAGGTTATGGTAGGTTTGGTCCTCTCCACCGCTTCAGCAGGACTTTTCCCCCTAGAGTCCAGTGAGTAGGGATCTTTACCTACTACAAGATCTGGTGCTGGATCAATAGGATCACGTCAGTCAGGTGGCCGGAATACTACTGGTCTATCAGGTTGTGGCAGTAGTCGATGCAGAGGTAATCCGGTGTATGACTCTCAGCACCAGCAGGGCGGGTCTTCTCAGGGTAGCAAGGCTATGACTCAGGGCCGTGGTACCGGCCAGTTATATGTAGTCTATCCTACCCTACAGGAGTAGTTTTCTAGACCATCTACTGTACGAGGTACAATTCTAGTTTCCCCTATGTTAGTATGTTCTTTTTTTGACACAAGCACTTCTCACTTTTTTATATCGGAGGTGATTATTGGAATTTTGGTCCTCCACGTTGAGTCATGTGATGGTATGATCACAGTAGATACCCCTTTGGGTATCCGTTTAGAGGGCATTCTTTGTTGTCAGAATTGTCCCCTCGATCTGGGTAGTTACCTTTTCGTGTGGAACCTGTATGTTATGGATATGGGAGGTTTTGATGTAATAATAGGTAAGGACTGGTTCATTCCCTATAGAGGCCAGACTAACTGCTATCATCAGAGGTTGGATTTTACGTCACCATAGGGTGTCACACATATGCAAAAGGTATAATGGGATCTTATTGCGACAAGAGCAGGACCAGAACACAAGTTTTTAGGTGGTGTCATGAAATAGGTTTCCAGTCATTATCTCTATGACCAAGGGTTACAACCCTCTGCTTATCTTCCCATGGTGGACCATTTCAGTGATGTCTTTCCTGATGATTTCTCTAGTCTACCTCCAGTGGGATAGTTGGTGTTTACATTTGAGCATATACGAGGAGCAACACCAGTGACCATTCCTCCTTATAGGATGGAACCTTAGGAACTTATGGAGGTTAAGAGTCAACTGGAGGACCTGGAAGAAAAAGGCTTCATACGTCCCAGTACTTCTCCTTGGTGATCATCAGTTCTTCTTTCCATGAAGGTAGATGGTACCCTTCTCCTTTGTGTGGATTATAGTTAGTTAAATTAGCTTACTATTAATAATCAGTGTCCTTTACCTTGAATTGATGACCTCTTCCATTAGCTCCGAGGAATGAAGGTGTTTTCAAAGATATATTTGAGGTAAATCTATCACTAGGTGTGTGTTAGGACTTCAGACATACCTCACACGGTTTTTAGGAGCATTTATGGTCTCTATGTGTTCCTAGTCATCCTGTTTGGGCTTACAAATGCAATTGTAGTGTTTATGGCTCTTGTGAATCGAATTTTTCACCCGTACCTTGATTCTTTTAAGGTTGTATTTGTGGACGATATCTTAGTCTATTCATGCTCGAGACACGGCCATGAAACCCATCTTGAGATCATGCTTAATACACTAAGAGAGCATCAGCTTTATGCTAAGCTCAGTAAATGAAACTTTTGGATAGACAAGGTTCACCTCCTGGGTCACATTATTTCTGAGTCTTGAGTTTCAATTGTCCTGAAAAGGTGAGTGTATTAATTTCCTAGGATCTTCCCAAGAATGTCTTTGATATCAAGAGTTTATTGGGGCTTTCATGATATTATAGGTGTTTCATTCAGGACTTTTCATTCCTAGAAGCACCGCTTACAGCTTTAACCAAAAACGCGGTGAGATTCGATTGGTCAGAACCTTGTAAAGTAGCCTTTTAAGAATTTAAGGGGCAGACTAACTTTAGCACCGATACTGATCTTGCAGGATCCAGGAAGAGCTTATATGGTCTTTTGCGACACATCAGGTATCGTTCTTGGATCTGTCTTGATGTAGGACGAGCGAGTCGTTGTGTATGGTTCTCGTCAGTTAAAGCCTCATGAACTTAATAATCTGACCCACGAACTCGATCTCAAAGTGGGTGTACATTCCTTACGCTGTTGAAGACATTATTTTTTGGGAGAGAACGTTGTGGTAAACACTAACCCCAGAAGCCTTAAATATATCTTCACTCAGAGGTATCTAATTCTCAGGCAACACAGGTTGGTCAAGTACCTGCAATCCTTTGATTTCGAATTGGCCTACACTTTTGGGAAAGGAAATTCAGTAGCTGATGCGCTGAGTCGGAAAACTCAGTCACAAGAGGTTCAGGAATATAATGAGGAGTGGAAGCTGATGGACCTATTTTCAGAGATGCACATTGAGGTTAAGGAGGGTCATGTTCAAACTCTCTCTCAGACATAGTGGTGATGTCTACTCTGTTGGAACAGTTCATGGCTAGTTAATTATCAGATCTGAAATGCCTTGTTCTACTAGAAAGTTTCGCTGATGATGCCTCTACAGAATGAATCGTGGATGAAGGTGATACTTTATTGTTTTTTGGGCATGTATGGGTCCCAGAAGACATTAGAGAGGAGCTGATGAGGGACTTCCATGCCTCAACATGGGTAGTTCACCAATGCATCACCAAAATGTATCGTGATTTGCGACGATAGTACTGGTGGCCTAACATCAAGTGGAATATAGCCGGTTTCATTACGCGTTGTTCCACATTTCAGCAGGTGAAGGTGGAACATCATCGTGGGGTAGGGCTTTTGCAGCTGTTTTCCATTCCAGAGTGGAAATGGGATGATTGTCTATAGAATTTGTAACCAGTTTACCCAGGTCACCTCGTGTCAATGACGAAATATGGGTTATAGTCGACCTTCTGATAAAGGTTGCGCATTAGATACTTGTGTGGGAGACATTCACGGTTGATGACTTTGGAAGATTGTAAGTCAAGGAGATAGTGCGCCTTCATGGAGCACCTCATTCTGTTGTCTCGAACATAGATCCTTGTTTTACATCTCAGTTCTGGTAGGGTTTATAGGAGGCCTTGGGTACACAAGTACTATTGAGCATGTCTTATCATCCACAGACTGACGGATAGACCAATCAGATTATACAGGTACTAGAGGATATGTTACGTGCATGTGTCCTTGATTTTGGAGGTTCATGGGAGAAACACATTCCACCTGTCGAGTTTAGTTGTAAAAATAGCTACCAGGATACCATTGAGATGGCTCCCTAGTAAGGCTTATATGGTAGGCCTTGTCGCTCTCCATTGTGTTGGAATGAAGTAGGGGAGGCATCTGTTCTAGGACCACGTCATGTGAAGGATACTACGGAGCAGATACAACATATTAGAAAACATATGGAGACAGCTCAGTCTAGATAGCAGTCTTATGCTAACAAGAATCAGAGACCTCTTGAGTTTGAGGTTTGGAACCGGGTTTTCTTGAAGGTCTCACTCAAGTTGGGGCAGATACATATAAGTAATCAGGGTAAGCTCTCACTGAGGTTCATAGGACCCCTCAAGGTGGTGAAGTGGATCAGACCAGTAGCTTAATAGCTTGCACATCCATAGAGATACTAGGCCAGTCAATACTTTTTTCATGTATCACAGCTACGCTGGTACTTTTCAGATCTGACCCATGTTTTTCAGCCTGATGAGGTTGAACTAGATATGGATTCTTCCATCATGGAATATTTGATTCTAATAGTTGATCGGGTCATGAAGACACTCTGTGGAAGGTTTGTTCCTCTTTTAAGTGTACTGTGGCAACACGACCGAGTACAAGACAAGACCAGGGAATGAGAGGCTGATATACGTTCCAAATGGCCATAGCTTTTCCTTGAAGACACCTCAGAACACTCGTAAGGCCAACATGGGGATGAGTTTATTTATGGCGGGGAGGTTGTAACGACCCGAATCTTTGGAAAAGTTACGAATCATTAGTTTTCCTTTCGAACCTTTCTTTTAAGCTTGTTTCATGTGTGTAATGTTCTAAGGAAGGTCTGGGGAGCGTCCGGAGTTTGTTCGGAGCCCAAGAGGTTGAGAAATGGACTTGTAGATAGAGGACCATGGCCTGCGCACGACTTACGAATGGTTTGGATAAACCGCGCGGCCTTTGGTCTGGAAGTTGGGAGGTGCACACAGTTTGCGCACGGTTTGGGTAAACGGTGCGCCTAAACTGTGCAACCCTTTTTCTGATGGAAGGGAAGTGTGCACAGTTTGTGCACAGTTTGGTAAACCATGCGCCTAAAATGCGTGACCCAGATCTGGGTAAATTTACCTTATTTCCCTTTATTAATTTATAATGATTATGAGCCATTCCTTCTTTCTCCAGCGGACTGAACCAGAGGAGAACCCCTCATTGAGTTCCAAACCCTCATCTCACCCTTATCTTGGTGGATCCTTCATCTAGAGTCTGATTCTTGATCTTCCAGAAATGTTGGAAGGGCCAAGGTAAGGCTAACCTCACACACCCTTCCTATATTGGAAAATCTTGTCTTCGGTCTTGTTATTTTGATGCAGGGTCATATGCCCTATTTTCAGGGCATTGGAAATGAACTCAGATCTCTTTCCATCTACTACAAATCTGGGGTTTGATATCAAGTGATCCTACGCCTACAGCTCTATGGCAGGTGGTCACATGGTTTCTATTTTGGGTTTTCACCTTATTGAGTTATTGTTGTAGTGTCATGTTTTGTATTTCTCCAAACCCCATATTTATAATGACTGCATCATATCTAAATGACCTATCTGGTATAAGAGTGATGAATCCAACCTTGTTAGGGTGTTTGGATTTGTTATGGATTGGGAGTGGTCAACCATAGGTGTTATGCCTTGAGAATTGGCCACTTTTCACCTTTGAACCATAATTAAATTTCTTGAAAGGGAATTTTCCATGTTAGGAAAATGAAATGACTTGGTTAGTGGTTTTCTAGGATGAGAGAGCCTGAACCCCTTTAACGAATTGAAATGTATGTATGCCATTTCTTTTCTTATGTGATATTATAAGAGGGATATGACTTTCATTGCTAATGTTATATGATTTAAGATGGTTTTCTTTATATAATGTGATGTGAATGGTTATCATTTGCTATGTCGACATGCTTATGATAACACATGTGTGGGCGAAGGCATTCTTACCCATAACAGATGAATCTCCGTGTGTTGGGTAGGAGGCATTCTTACCTCGTTCCAGATAAATCTCTGTGATTGAGGACAAGAGGAATTTATACCTCATTCCCATATAACCTATATGAGGGGAGGAATTTCTACCCCACGATAGCTATAGTGATTGAGGACGAGAGGCATTTATACCTCGTTCCAATATAACCTTTGCGGGTGGGAGGCATTTCTACCCCATGCCACTTACAGTGGTTTTGGTCGAGAGGCAGTTATACCGTGGGCCAGAAATAATTATTACAGATTTGAGAAGTATGGATGAGAGGCATGTTTACCTCATTCCAGTGATAACCTATATCTATGTACTTATACCTCTAGTGATCGTTCAGTTTACCAGCCATGAGCTTAAGTAGGTATACCCGCCAGGTGTCCGTCCGGAACCCGAGCGGGAGATTTGTTTATTTACATTGCTTTACTTACATGCAGTCTATTACTCACTTTGCTTGCAAACACCTATTTGGATTACACGTAGACATCAATGGTGGTGGCCTACTAAGACTTGTCTCACACCCTACCTGGGAGGCCTCTTGGGAACCCGTGTAGTCTTCACTACTGCAGGTACTAGTAAGGGAAAGGGCCCAACATCAGGTTGTTGATACATGAATATTCTAGCTGGATATCCAGAGCAGAGGATCGAGCATGGCTAGAGATGCTCGTGGACTAATTTTGTTCTTTTTGTATTATTGTATAGAATGATTTTCTTCTATTTATATAGTACTAGAATGCATGCATCTATTTTGTATCAGACATTTCCTGTGTGGATTTTGTATATCTATCAGGGTTTTCCTTAATTTTGTTGTTTGGTTGTATGTTTCCCTTTATCTTTTATTCATCCATTAGTTTTGGTTCCACTATTTCTATTTCCTTGATGCTATTCTGCTGTGTACTCTGACATGGGGGTACAGTCTCCCCACAGACTTCCCATTACACCCTCACTGCTAGTTGGTAGCCCCTAGCCAATAGCAAGACGAACCAGGGGTTATGTGGCCAACTGGGCTTGGGGCTCAGGTTGAGGGGCAGCTGGGTCCGGGACGTCACATAGATGATCGAAGTGGTTAATAAGGTATGAATATTACATGATATTGATAACATATTATGTAACATTGGAAAATTATTTGAATGATCTAGATATATGTTTATAGTGTTTCCAAAAATTATTCATTTACTTTCATCAAAATATTTCATACCACAAAAACGTCCTATGCATTATACCATAAACGTATGTCACCCATTAATTTATAGATTCTATATTCAATACTATTACTCATGAAAGGCTTTATCAGTTTTTTTAACTCCAACTATCATAAAACATCTTATTCTAGTTATAAAATTATGAATCTTGAATTTCAAAGTCTTATGGTGCATCAAATATCTTACACATTCAAAACAAATATCAAACATGGTCAAATAATTTATTATGAACAATGTATCTTATGATCTTCATAAGAAATTTTCATTTATCATATTTTATCTTACTCTAATAGAAATCCTAATATGATACCAATAAACATATTAAGCGATCCAAAATAGTATATTATAAGGGTTTTATATCTTACCAAGATACCAAAGTATATTAAAAAATTAACATATCTTACAAAATCTTAATAAGAATATTATGAAACTGAAATATCTTATGAATCCCATACATATAAAAATAATGTGTTTAATATAATTTTAGAAACATGAATAATATTTCTCAAATCATATAAAATCTTTTCAAATACATTAGCTAGTTTTAATTCCATGAATAATAACTCTTAAATCACTCTATTACTTAGTCTATTTAATTGAATGTTATAAAAACACATTGAAATAATCATTACATGTATTTAACATTAAGATAAACACACATATTTTCACAAATAATGGGATTTACATGGACATTTTATAGTTATATTCTTTAATAAAAATAATCCCAAATTTCATTTTCATGTTTGTTTTTAGAAACATCATCATCTCATCACTCTTTTTCAATAAATATTAATAACCAATTACCAAGAAAAAATATACTCTTATAGATAAAAATATATCCACTTCAGATATTTTTTATGTATAGATATAAAATTATGTAATGGGTGGGTCTAAAAAAATTTATTCTTTTAATGAATTTATAAAATAGTGTATCATATTATATGTTATGTAAAAGGACATGGGAGGTTTTCTTAGTTCACACTGTTGAGGGACAATAGAGTTTATATTTGTCTTTTATATTAATGTTTATGAGAGTAAATCCTAATCTATATTATTATGGGTCATGTAAATTGATTGTGTGTTGAATGCCCAAAATGAGACCCATAAAATATGTTATTAATTATTCTACTAATTTATGAGACACATTCATATCATTGGTCACCATATATCATGATTATTATCTTAGGGGTTTATATTTTTATTCCATGGTATATATTTCTTCTCATGTAAATTCTTGATTGATTCTAAAACATGGTATATGATTATGTTATTATACAACATGATCATTTCTCCTGATTTCATAATCATATTCCACTAATCCTTCCATTTCTATAATCTCCATGTTTCTCATGTGATTATTATCTAATGATAAATACTCTATGAATTATTGATAATTTTTACCCCATACGTAGCATTTGACACCTCCATTTTCTTATGTCCATTTTGTTATGTAATATTGATGAATATTATATATTATATGTCTATAAGTGAATAAAGATATAATAAATTATATAAAAAATTATGTTGGTTTATAAATAAAGATACTTATGTAGATAATATCTAATGAAACTAAAACATTAGGTTCTGGGTGTGTGATTTAGTTATGAGTTATAACATGTAATATTAAATAAATATATCTTTATCATAGGTATCTCCATATATCATATATGTTAGCTTCAAAATTTATAAGGTCATACCATCAAATATGAGCCTTGAATTGAATCTCCCTAGATAATGTGACTATCAATGTGAAACATTTTCTGCATTATTTTGTTCTAATAACATATATATGTAACACATTAATAGGTATAAAGTCCTACACATCAATTTAAAGAGGTTTTTATTTGAGTTGTGTCATTTTTATCTTTGGATTCACTAATATGATCTTGAGAATGTTTTGATAATATATATAATAGAATCATATTGTCCACATATTCAAATACATCTCTTATATTTATAAGAGTTATAAAAATAATAATCGAAATTATAATATAATAATATTCTATAATATAATAAATTTTGTAATGTGTCACATTAGATATATCAGATGATTATAACAAAAAGAAGCATATTTGTTTTTATTGATGTTTTAGTCTATGAGGGAGCCACTAATTCCAATTTACAATGTGATATGAAAAACATATGTACTCATTCATGACAGGACAAACAGTCCACAAAAGATAATTAATATTTTTCATGTACCAGACCCATCATCATTGAATATCCCTATAATTTTTTTTCTCTTATATTATATGTCATTTCAATATAATTTTTTAAATTGAGAAATTTATTACACAAATTAATGTTCCAATAAGACCATTTATTAAATAAAAATAGATGATATCTGAATCCAAAAACTAAATAAGCACTCACAGTGGCCATTATATGAAACTGTTGACTACATTTTGTTGAAAATATGGTGTGAGATTGAAGATAATGTTGATGATTGGAAATATATGGTCTCATTTAAATTATACATGAAATATTACTAAATCAACAAAAAAATAGAGTATATAATTATGGATAATGTTTTTTTTAAAGGTAGTGTTCTGATCAATAACCAAAACACCAAATATTATTGATAAATAAAGAGATTTCATTAGTCTTAAATATATAATTTTGTTAACATCCCTATCATAGAGAGGGAGTAACTCTGGAGGAATATCATCCCTCCAAATCATATCATGAGAAACACCCATATTGGAAAGCCCGTCAGCAATCACGTTAGCTTCACAGTAGGTGTGAGTGGAGATGAAGTTGGTCTTAGAAAGAGAGTTCAAGAAATCAATCCAGAGATCAGTGAGCGGCCATGCAAGATGAATGGTACGACTCCAGATGGCCTGGATTATAGTAGTGAAGTCACTCTCGATCCAGATGTTCTTCCACTTGCGGCACCTTATAAAAGAGATATCATAGATAACACTCAGTATCTCCGCTTCCAGTAAAGAAGTAGTGCCACATCATCCATTAAAGCATCCAAGATTCTGATCTAGGTGATTCATAAAAATATCACCACAACACATTGGGCCAGGGTTTCCTTTTGAGGCACCATCTATGTTTACATTAATACATCCTGGGGGAGGAGGTAGACATAACACTTCAAAGGTAGAATTCAGACGAGGATATTTCCCAATCACTCTGATCCAACGAAGGATCCCAAAATCATGAACTGAGTTAATGCATTGATCCATTTGAATCAAGGACACCACACGGATGGCCACAAGAATTTTAATTTTACCTGCATTGATCTTGAATGTTTTGTTATGAAAAATAAAATCATTTCGACCATTACACATTACATAAAGAAGCTCTGCGAAAGCTGCAAGGAGAATATTTTTGATCTGTTGGGACTCAGAAATGTCCTTGCACCGTTGAATCTACAATGTAATAGAACTATCCAGAAACCATCTTCACTCAAAGTTGTCAGAAATATAATGCCAGAGAGGAGTTTCTATATCAAAATAAAGAAAAATATGATTAATATCCTCTCTATGTTTATTACAAATTCGACATTTGGAGAAAATAATAATCCCAATGTTTTGTAAGAAGTCATTAGTGGGACTCTATAATGAAAAATTCACCAAATTTATGTAACTCATGAAGGATTAAGCCATGGATTATTAATTGTTTTATCCAGTAATGATTGTTGTCTTAATTGATAAACTTATGATTTCAGTAGTTTTTAGAATCAAGCTTACCATTGTGAGAAGCATCCCAAATAATGAAATCATTAGTGTTAGTGAGGGGGTATTTCTCAATGATTTGTTTTATTTCATCAGGAAAATCAGAGTTAGAATTGATCATGAAATTCATTATGGTATCATTATTGAGAAAATTAGGGTGGTAATTTGACATTAAGGAGAACAAGGGACCGCTAGTTCAATTTTCAAACCAAAATCTTATATCATATTACTTACTATCTATCCATATAGAATTATCCATAATAGAATTGAACATGTTTTTAATAGCAGACCAAATAGATGATGTGAGAAAGTGGGCCTACTTGTTTACAAGTTTATAGAGAAATCTAGCTTTAAGAAAATTTTGGATAATGTATGGAGTAAACATTTGATGATGATGGTGATGATATATTATCTTTATTTTCAATAGTTTCTGGAAGTGGAAATGAGTTAGTATAAAGTGCAGTTTCCAACGGATGTCATTGGTGTAAAACCAGTAGGAGTTCAAATTCATGATGGTGGAACTATCGTAAGTAGGAACATCAAAAATGTGATAAATAATAAAAAATTATGTAATGATCATGTCATAAGATGTAAGTAGGATCAGATGGAAGTAAATAATATCGATGAATTTAGAGATATTCACTAAAGTTAATAGAAATAGTATATATACACATGTATATTATGTTCATGGATGATTAATTTATTTTTCACATATTTCTAAAATTAATAAGAATTGACAACATCACTGATGAGGAAATAAATTGGGGAATAATTACAAGTTACTATAGTACGGAGAAGACAGTAGATAGTTATACAAAAAATCCTAAATAAGAGTTTTATTATATTTGTATTTGTTGGGAAATATGCATTCACATAGAGAATATGGGTGTTTCGACGAGAATAATTTTTTTGAATAGATGACATAATCATTTTCAGTATGATTAAAATAATATTGATCATTTTTATGATGATCACATGAATATTTTATTTATGACATCTTAAGGATGTTGAATTACCCGATGAAGGGCACGATCTAAGAATAACATAAGAATATAAGATTAGATATGTTAAAGAAACTAACTGGTTGATAGATTGACCATAATCTATACATTTCACTTCCAAATGATGTATAAAAACCCAAAAACTTATGATACCAGAAGATTATAGAAACTAGGATGATTATTTGGATAAATCACATTGAATAATAAGACAATCCCAAATATTGATTCTATACGAGTGTAATGTGAATTTAACCTTATGAAGAGAGTTTTTACCAAAAATATGGTAATCTCATAAAGTGTAGAAGTCATCAAATGATAAGACCAAATGTAAATTTGAAAATTATATATAAGATAGCATAAAAAATATTATATTAAAAGATCTATAATATTTTGACAATGTGAATAGAAGAAATGATTGGTTACTCCATATTTTAGAATAGTGAATTTTCAATGAATTAGAGAATGATATAATTTCTGAGATGTTTAATGCTTGGTTAATTAGAAAAAAATATTTAATAATTTTTAAATTGAGATTCATTTGTTGTTGAGGGTTCATGTATATCATTATAGAGTTTTGAGTTTATCTAATGACAATGAATTAATAAAATATATAATAAATTAATAGATGTTGGGGTTCTTGAAAAGTTCTTCAAGTAGAGTATGATATAATAAGGTATAGATATAAAATAAGGTGATTATGATCTGATTTTGGAGGGAAAATTTGTTGGAATATATAAATATTTATCATTGATAATATAAGAAGAAGATGATGAAAGTGAAAGTTGGAACCCAATGAAGGTGCAATAGATGGACACCGTTGAAAGTACACGAATCAAGTTATAGGATTCATAAAGAAATAAATGCAATGAGATATTGAGATAACATGCATAAGAGGTAAAACAAATAAGTGTTCCAAGTTAAATACATGAAAGAATATATATCTAAATATAATAAATTTCTCCACATTAAAATTAGGAAATAAAAATTCAGTATGTAGATGATGAGGTGGACACTGAAAGTACAAATATTCATAATGGAATGTTCATGATTCTAGAAGATATCTATATATTAGTTCATTAAAATTAAAACCATGTTTTATGGGATCATTGAATGATTAAAATCCAAATAACATCAGAATAAATTGAAGGATGTAAATTAAGAGTTGATATGGTGAGAATATATATGTTTACCCCACACATTTCCCACATTTATTAAAGAATGATTTTAAATATAAATTTGGAACATCATTTTTGTATTTATTATTATATAAATATAAAATTAGATATCTAATAAAATTTATTAGAAGTACAAAAGGAGACAGATAATCCAACCATTTATAATCTTGAAGACCCGAAAGCTCAAAGGAGTCATAAAAACCCGACATGAAGTTATAAAGAATTTAGTTAGTCTTCCAAAATTAATGTATTAGAAGGATGTAACCCATAACAATATAAATCATCAATCTAAATATGTTTTATAGCCTAGCATTTGAGTCAATGAGAGTTGTACATGATCATTCAACTAGAAAAATAGGATAAGATTATGGGCATGTTAATTATTGTGAAAGTTCACCAGGTAGTCAAACATCTATCTATGAGGATGTATGAGGATAAACTTTTAATTCATGGTTCTAATATAAATAATATCTATATTTCTCATTTAATTCAATAAAAATGCAAGTTTTTAGTAACATAAACAATTCCATCATTACTACCTGATGTTAGAAGAATGTTGTTGGTAGATAACTCTAATGGATGTGAAATATTGTTATTTTTGTTTTTTCATTGAATACTATTAATTTTTTAATGAATAAATTCAATTCCCTGTTAATAAAATTACTGGAAAATTTTAAAATCCATGACTTAATGAGAGTCCACACAAAAAGGAGTTGGTTATCAAAATGAGTTTGAACCTCATAAATATCATATGGTGTTGTTTAAATTATTTTATCTACATTACATAAGATAGTTTGTGTTGAGAGAACATATCAAATATTAATGCATCCTAACTAATGATATAGGTCCTATAAACCTAAAAGAAGAAACAAGTTTATATTGATGTTAATCAAAAAAATTTGGTCACTAATGATTCATCCCCACTCTCATAGTTCCTACATAATCCACTAGGAATAAAAATTGGTGTTATAGTATATGTTTCCTCTGATTGGAACTATATTTTTAGTCTCACATTATTTCTCATCCATTTATATGAATTTTATATTACCATATGTTGAAGAAAAATTTCCTATGAATGGTAAGGAATTTAAGATAGAGTTTAAGGGAAAATGTTGTCCTTTTTTATAGAACCATGTCCATTTCATTTAAAATGATGAATAATAAATAGAATAAATGATCTCATAAAAAGAGTAAGTTACTCTATAAGAATTAGTAAAAAGGTGACTGAAAATTACCCAAAGGTAAATAAGGGGAAATTTCATTGAAATATTTGTCATAATTAATCATGTAGGAGAATAATTTTTATTATACATTGAGTATGTATCCATCGACAATATTATGGATTTTTTACAATGAAATAAAGGGATACATTAATAATATTCCTATTGAATATTTTGATATACTCTTTCATATATCATGGGACTATAAGAGGAAAAAATCACTCCTTGAATATGAACATGATGAAACAAATGATTATTTGGAAAAGATATTTTGAAAATGAAAAAACCTTATAGAGATTATATAAGAAAATTAGAAGTTAACTTTTATTTATAATCAATGATTTTCTTTTTTACAGTGATAATTATAGGGAATTCCTTGTTAGAAGGATGTATATAATAATGTTATACAATAATTTTTCCATGATTTGAATAAAAAACCATTAATGTCAATAACTACCCATAGTAAATTAAATCCATATAAATAAGAGAGCCTAAAATTTATATAAAAAAGGAAATAAATATTCTTTAAGTAAATATTCATCTCTTCAATGGTAAATGTAAAGATAATAAGAAATTATTTAAACTAGTTCATGAGTTACATGATGTGGATCCACTATTCCAATGTCTATTCTTCTTATCATAGGATTTTAAAATAATACTCATAAAAAATATGCATGCAGGGATTGTTCGACTATTCTGATACAAATCTCGCATGTAATGTCTATCCCACATAATGTTTGTAGATAATGATCTCTTGTTTCTTAATTTTAATTACAAAAATTATTAAATGGATTAAAAAATCATTGATTAATACTGTAAATGGAGTGAGAAACCGGTCAATCGGGGCAAGGGTGGCCTTTGTATCTCTTGTATATTCTCAGGGAGGGATGTTCAAAGAATCTAATCTAGCATGGGAATCAATGAAAAAGTGCTCCTATGGAATATTTAGGTGCTCTAGTTATGGGTTGAACGATTCATTATAGTCATATGGACATGATTATGGATAAAATGTATTCTCTGATCAATATTTGAAAATCATTTTCTCTCTTTATGAGGGAGGATTAGCCATGTTAACAAAATATTTTTCATATTCCATATACATGTTTTATCGATCTTTAGAATCCCTAAGTCAATTTAAAGAAACACTTATAAAATTTTGACAGATTGCATTTGGGATTATCACATAGTATGAAGGTACCATTTTACAACCTAATAGAAAATGGACTTTCCGACTAATGAGGGTGGTTTTGGATTGAGAAGTGTCACAAAATTGATGAACTGATTGCATGCTCACATGGATTTTGATTTGATGGAAAGATGCACACTATGGTAAAATATCATTATGGGGAAGTATATACGAAATCTAGAAGTTTCATGTTGGAACTCAAATGTGTTCTAATAATCCATCCAAAAGCATATTCCCTGAATTCAACAACATTCACATATGATCATTGGCTGAGGGGAAATTAGTATAGGATAACCAGGTGGGAAATAAGTTCTGCCTCCCCAGATGTCTGATTATGGATATTACATTTTACTAAGATTGTAATTATCCAAAAATTACTCATACTAAGCTCAATAAGTAATAGTAAAATGTTTTTTACATGTCAAAATATCAAACAAGAAAGATAAATTAATTTTTTTGGGTTATCCTATAGGATCTTTCATGGAAAGGCTTACAGACCCATTTTATGGGAAAATTGTGTTCAATATTTATGTGGGGAACTTATCTTGTGAAAATAAAATCCTCAAAATTACAATTTAATATTATGGTGAATTCAAAAATTTTCAATATATACTGCTGAAGTGGTGACATGGATAGGTATTCAAATTATTTCTCAATGTTTATGTTTCCATAACCCAACCACTGAATACATTGATAACTTATTTTATGGGATTGATTCAAAAATATATTACGGAATGCAGTGAATGTGTTAATAGGTATGTGTTCCATTTAAAATCAAGGTTGGAGATCTCTTCAACAGAGGTTTCAAGGGTTTTGTAGTAGTAATAGGTAGAAAAAGGTTTTCACTATAAGGCACAATGATTGATGTTAGTGCATTTCGTATGAAAAAACAATTAAGATTATAAGGATGGAATTGTTTTCCCCAAATCAACACTAGTATACAGAACATGTTAGCTGATCTCTGACCTAGGATTACTTATTAAAAAACAGGAATAGGCTCCCTCATTTAAATTCCTACTATATTATAAAATTCTTCCTTATATCGGCCAAAGAGTTTGTAATTAGTGGATATGGATCAATTAGATCCCTCTAATTGAATTGTTGAAGCTCAATATTAGTGTCTCAAATATCATGAGAGAAATTAGGGGAGTGTTGTTTGGGCCTTTCAAAGTTAGGTTTTTACTACCTTCAATGAAAAATTTAGAAGTGTGGATTCCCTCTAGGTGTAGGATTTTACTATATTACAAGGTTTAATGTTCGGTTGGTCTAAGAATATCACTCTCTCAAAAAATGAAACAGATTCCAAAATTATTTACACCTCTATGAAGAATCTAAGTTCCACACCCTGCTTTATATCATATCATATCCAAATATGATGATCCCTTATTGAAAACCAAACTAGCTTGTGTCAAACTTGGAAAGAGGAAAAAAATTAATTTTATTTTCGACAATGTATACACATGATGATAAGTTTTTCTCTTTCACTAGTGTGGGATACTGTGCCCCAAATGTTGTGAATATAGTTATAGGTGAATCTCTAGATATCCATTACATTATCCGCCATTATTTCATGGTTTCATATAATATTGGTTCTGTTTATTTTCTCTTTTTTTCCATTGAATAAAATATATGAATGTTATATTTATGTACAGTTAAAAAACAAGGAGGCTACTCAAGTTAAATCTTCACATGAAATCAATAGAAGTTCCACTAATAAAGGATATAAGGAATTTTTTTCCCTTGAAGACTCATTGTTGTGAAATAATAAGTTTAACTCAATCATATGTTAAATATCACAATACTCTAATGAAAATGGTAAACCCATGGTTCCATGAATTTTTTAAAATAAATTTGAAACATTGAAAAGTGTAGGTTATAGTTCTAGACATAGATGGGTTATGAAAAGTCAAAAACTCATTACATTTTTAAAAGTGTAATAAATGAAAGAATTAGAGAGAGTTTATATCATTGGGTTCAAAAGAATGAGTTACTAAAACATATTTAATAAGATCCATCCAATGTCGAAAATTCAAATGATGTCGAACTTAATGTAAGGGTGTTTCAATAAAAAAATAATTTTAAATGTATCTTTCAACAAAAATTAAAAAATATTATATATATATAACGAAATAAATTTCTCACATTCATAATGAATTAATGACATCAATCTTACATCAAAAGTTTAAAGTTATATTTTTAAAATAAATAATTTTCATTTATGAGTGCATAGATTGTAAAAAATTGAAATGTGATTTTTAAATGGTAAATGTTTTAATCATGAATGATTCTTTATGAAATATTTTTTTTGTTAGTAATATGTTATGGTTCATAAGAATTATTATGAGAATGGGTGGATACATGATAAAGATATTGTGGATGATCCTATTATATCTGTCCATTTCAAATGGTAAATAGATGGAGTTAATTAGTTATGTTTCTCATAAGATATTATTGGAATATATAGTAACTGTTATTCTATGAATAACTAGGATCATTAGTCCATATGTATCCAGTACAGATACCTTATATGGAAGAGTGATATGAAAATTATTCCATATGTAACATTTATGATATATACATTCTATGGTTTTTATAGGAAAATTATTATTTCATAAGTTATTCTAATGATCATATATTTTATGTGTAAATGATGAAGCACTTTGGAAATGTTTTCATTTATTGATTAATGATTTATTTATTCTTTTTTTTTATGTTTCATAATCATATTTATATTCTTATACCATATTTTATGATATTTTTATGGGTATTTGGGATTGATCAAGGATGAGAATAATTCATTTTTAATGTTGTGAAGTATTTTATGGAATTAAATCTTCTTTTCATTTAAACGATTCATATTATTAAATAATAGAAATTGTGTATAGTTGTTCTCTTTTTAATATATGAGTTGTTATTTATTATATTATAACAAAATACTCTATCCCTCTAATCATAGATGATATTTGGGAATGCTAGAAATTAAATTATAAGTGAATTTACTAGATTATGTAATTTTTAAAGGCTAGGTCCTTACAAAAACTTATACTTTTCAAGGGTTATTATATTATGAATAGATAAAATGATTATGAAGCCCCTAATTTTTAAATAGGTTATGACATGAAGAAATGTTTATGAAATCCTTTTCATTATATGGGTTATTATATAAAGAAATTTCTATGATCGTTTAGCAGACATATGCATGATTATCATTATGTGATGTTGGTTACATAATAACAAATGATGGTGGTTATGCGATAACTAAGAACGATTGATAAAAAACAATAATATATGGGTGGGACCTACAAATCCCTCTAATGAATTGGGTATTGATAATTGATCTATGAGTTGAATAGGTACACTGGTGGTTAGCCAATACCATAAAAGTATAGTACACATGTGGTTAGACCAAGAACAAATGATGGTTCGTGGGAGGTCATCCCAAGCCCAATGCAGTTACATGGGTTGTTAGCCCATTCCTAATATGGTATTAATTCATTTTTGGGTAGCCTTTATATAAGATTTTTTATTCATATGTTTATGAAACAAATCAATGTCTTATGATGAGGCAATGATCTCATAGATCATGTTCTTTGATTCCTTTATTCTCTTATAATCTACCAAATTTTATGCCATTAATCAAGATATACACTATGACATGTTGGGTATAAACCTCATAAGTTATGCCAATTGTCATTTACAAATATTTTTTTCATATTCATTCACATTAGTATAGATTGATATCTTTGTTGTTTGATGTTAATGATCATTTGAGATCAGCCCTTTTTATGGTCATTTTACCCATGTTTTGAAGAAATGTTTTATGTAGGGTATTTATTTGAAGATTACTAAATGATAAGATCATTTTGGGAAACATTGAATATCATTCACTATATTAGAATATTTTATTCCATGTTTCTAAAGGAATTAAAATGTTATAGTCTATAGGAATGTGTTTGTGTAATGTACTTAATATTCCTCTAAAAATATATAATATCCATGTTTGATAATCCTGGGACACTATAGTTGTTATCAATGGAGAGGTTTATTAAACCATTGGAATCTATGTAGTGAATACATTCATGAGACCCCTAGGAATATTTATAATTATATTTTTAGGTATGACTCAAATATATGACTAAGGATTTTTCATAAGGGAAATGTTCTGGAACATTGGATAAGGATATGGTGATTGGTTTCCGAGCATTTCATTCTGTATTTGGATACTACAAGTGGATGTGGTTTAGTAATAGAGGTACCATATGGTAATAACTCTAAAAAGGGATTGTTGAGATTGACTTGATCATCACATGGTGTATGAAAATGGGCCTTTCTGTACACCTAGGTTGACACTCCTTGGGGATATGCTTGGGAAATTCAAAAATACAATATGATCTATCATGAAATATTTAATTACATAATGACTATGAATAAAATTATTTAAACATGATGTGTCATTTATTTAAAATAAGGTGTCTTGATTTAGATATACTAAATTATTATCTAGACTATGTGATTTTCCATTATGATTAGAATTTCGAACACTATGCTTCATGGTGTTACTCAATAGTGGGAAGAGGATGGAAAATGGCTAACATTGAATGTGAAGGATGCTTCTTTTATGTTAAGACAAATTAAATTATAACTAGATTAAATTTTATTTTGATTATTCATAATCTACTTTCTTTTATCTTTATTATCAATGTCTAAAATAACCCACATCAGACTTGTGACATAAAAGATGGGAAGGGTTTCCTGGGAGTTAGGGAGAGGGAAACCCTAGATGAATGGATATTCAATTTCCCATATGCTGAAAATGTGGAAAGAATCAACCAAGTGAATGTATCATAGGTATAGAAAGATTATATTACTAAAGATAATAAGGACATAAAGAAATTTACATAAAATAGAAATTGAAATGTTTAGTTAATGTAATTTATGGTAATATTTTCCCCCCATATAACTGATTAATTGTCAAATGAGTCAAATGTGGAAATTATGGTCATTATGAAAATTTATTTTCTAAGGAAAAATATCATGATGAAAATAAGAAAATAGGTCTGAGTAATGGTTATATTACTGATTATATGGATATTATATATGAAATGTTAAAGTAAAAAGGTCTTAAAAAATCTGATAATGAATCATAGATAATTGTTTGAGAATGAAGTGGTATTAATTATGTATTTTTGTATTGGAATTAAAAGATTATGTTATATGAAACATGAAATATATAAGTAACTGTTAGTATAATTTAATCAATTTGTTTTTTAATAAAGATGTTGAATAATGTGGATGGAATGGATGAGTGATGAAATGGCGTGGTGATATTTTGATTTTAGGAAGGTAAAACAGAATATGTTCCTAATGTTTTGAAAATGATGATTCATTTGGAAAAAGAGATGATTCCTATGGATAATGTAAATTGGATAGTATTAATGACCTCAGAACTGATAATGGATTTGTTGAAAAAATGGATTATGTTAACATTGATAGAGTTTACAAAATTATTTGATCTAAGGAACATATTCAACAGTATGTGGTGTTTTATAAAGGAATGAATATGAATTCATGTTTACATAGAGGTTATATGGTAATTTTGGTTTCAAAAGAATACATGATGCCAATGTTCTCATGAATTCTATATGATAATTAAAAACTATTTCATGTAATTTTTCGGACTAATAATATGTTCATTATTTGAAATTTAGTGATATTATTTCTAATGTTTTGGATTTTAATTTTTAAAAAAGTTCACAGTGTTAACCATTTATGAAATGGTTTATATTGAACATTGAATTAGGTTTTATCGATTAATTTTTTATTTCTCAATATGTTTATTTCTAAATATTTGATAACTTGTGATAATGATTTTGTTTTCATGATAACTAAATATAGACAGAATAACTTATCATTCAATCTATGGATCAAATGATATGTTAGTGCTTGAGTCATAAAAAATTAATCTTTATTTCAAAGAGTATGGTAAAAAGTGGAAACTGATCAAGTCATAATAAAATGGTGTGATTTTGATTATAAAATGAAATTAAATCACGTTTTTGTATCTTCTCATAAAAAATATTCAAAATTATGAAATGGATATTGAATCAAAATAGTGTCAAGTTATCACCAATTTTTTAATATCAATGACAATTTCATATGTCCATGGCCTATGGTTTTATGGTTAGAAACATTTTATAGATCACCAACATTCATCAAATCAATGATCTTTATCACACAATATATTTATATATGCTATTCTTCCATGTCAGAATCTTAACTACCCAACTATGTTCTTCTTTATGGAAACCTAGTTTGAAGTTACATTATGGAAAATTTATGTTTCCAAATACAACTTTTTAAGATATTTATTATTATTCATTTTTACAATGTTGTATTCAATGAAAGAAAATCTAAATGTTAAAAATTTTATTGACGAGTTGGATTTCAATGGAAAATTTCATTTTAATGGGCGGTTGAATGTAACACCCCATGATATTATGTTTTTTAAATTAATTTTATATTTTTTATATTTTTAGTTATAAAACACACTCTATTATGCTGGATTTATAATAAAAACTATGTTTGTCGTGGGTTACATGCGACACCAAGATTAACATGTATTGAACATATCACCCAGTTTAAATAAAATGTGACATATTATTAAAATATTATTATTTAACATGATAGTTTTCACCTATAAATTGTAATGGTGGTTATGAATAATGTTAAATAAATAATAAAATATGTTTCAATCATTTATATAAAATTAATTCAATTGTCTCAAGTTAATTATAAATAAAAGTAAACCCATTTTTAAAAAGAGAGGAAATACTTCTAGGAAAAACTATTTTTTTGTGCACAGATGTATTTAATATCAATATTCTAAACTAATAATTTTTTATTAATGTTTTAAATAATATTTATAAATTATATATTCAATAAATATTTTTTCATTCATCTTATATGTTTCCTAGATAATAAATAAGAATAAATCCAAATTTATGCTTAAAAACTGAATTTTCTACAAAATAGCATTTTCCCTTATACACACTTATAATAAGAGTAATTTTTTGAAACATAATAAAATTAATCTGATAAAATAAACAAAATTTTTAAATAAAAATGTAAAAATTATATTAGGTTTATTTTTTAATATTTTCCAGACAAGTATGTTATATAGATGAATATTGAAAAAACAAAATATCAATTGATAACTACATTTTAGTTTACATTATTTATTGTGCCATTTTATATTTTAAATTTATTTCAAAGTTAAATTAGTTAAATTTATATCAATCAATAAATATTAGGTTATTATAATAATGTTCATATTGAATTATGATATGTACTCTTTTCAATATTTTGAACATTATTCTCATTAAAACATACTTTCTCATCTCATATGGGGGATTAATTAGATATTAAAAATTTTCCACTCCTATGAGTATTATTTGGTAAAATAGAATTCCATAATTGGAATAATAATAGTTTATAATTTTTATATGTTCAACATAAATTCTTACCAAAATTTATAGGTAATGCATTAGAAATTATTTACCACAGGTAAGGTAAAAATGGGTAAAATATGTTTACTATGGGACTAACGAAAAATGATAAGGGTAAAAATAACCTATACACTAATATAAAAACTATTTTAGGAATTATTTTTGACTATTACACTTATATGGATCATGAATTTTTGGACTCACCTATTTTGATAATCCCACATCAGGATTCCTTTATATGAAAATAATGTTTCATTAATATTTATAGTTCCTATCGGCTAATAATTATATATTTTTAATCTCTCAGATCGCTTTATTAAGTTTACATTGAAAAATTTCTCTATGTAAGAGGTTACAGATAGATGTTACCACTGGAAGGTTTCTAATAAATGTTATTGATAGAGGTTACTGATAGAGGTTACTGATAGAGGTTACCGGTAGAGGTTACCAATAGATGTTACTGATAGAGGTTACCGCTGAGGAACCTTACCGATGAGTTATCAATACAAATCTACCGCTCAAAAGATAATGTTTTAAAGGTACTGGTAATGGTTACTTCTACAGGCCCACAGATGAAGCCTACCATTGAAGGATACTGATGAAGGCTACTGAGGAAACCTACTGAAGAAGGATACTGATGAAGTCTATAGATGAAGGATAACGATTAAGCCTATCGATGAAGCCTACCGATTTAGGATATTGATAAAGGCTACCGGTGAAGGCTACCGATGAACGCCACCGATGAAGCCTTCCAATGAAGACTACCATTGATAATGCTACCGCTACCAGTCTACCAATACCCACTCCTCGACTCCCTACCTTTTCAATTTCTTAAGATTATTTTAACAGTCATACTTTTTAAATTTAATGCTTCTAACATTAATTAATGAAAATTTTAGACATATCGAGAGACCGTATCTAGATAGAGTACGAGGTACGAGGAATACAACATGTGGTTTTATTATTCTTATTTTTGGACATAAAATATAAAATAAAGACTGAAAAAGAGAAGAGTATGGACACATGAGAGAGAGATATTACAAGATAGATCTGAAGAATAAAGAGAACACTGTTGTATTTACACTGTGAATCCAAGAGCTTCACAAAGATCATTTTTGGAGAAAAATTTCAAGATATTCTTCTTGTACTTCATCAAATCTCAATCAAACCTAGAAGAAGAACACTTCAGTACCTAGAATCTATAACCTGGAGATTTTGACACACTCTTTTGGAGAAAACTTCCCGAGGAAGACTGGAACTACAATTTCATCACTCTAAGGAGTCAAGAGATGAACTGAAAACCCATAGAGCCTTCTAAACTCAATATTTATAACATTATCTCTATTGTGTTATTTATCTTATATTTTTGAGAAGTTCGTGTTTGTATGTTATAAACACTATATCTTGTTCTTAAATTGGAGGATATTGAAAATACTCACACCAAAGGTTACATACATTTTGTTTCCCACATGTAACCATGGAAGAGGATTGGTGTGGCCTGGTTGTCTGTTATTCCCATGAAGAACTGTGGTAGAGGTTGTGATCCCAAGATAGTTTGTGAAAACTATTGTAAATCCCGAAATAGGATGTCTAACATGTTTATTGGTAATACAAACTACTTGGGGGAAGGCGATCACCAAGTGGAGAGGATGAAGTATCGACTTCAGACTGAACCACTTATTTAACTTTTTTTTGTAATATAATTTGTAATACTCTGTTTTTTTATTTTTCGAAACTTATAATTTCAAAAAAATGGTTTTATATTAACTATAATAGTTAGTTCTAGTTTGTTTTTATATGTGTTTAATTCAGTTAACCTATTTCAAATTTTCGATAAGTGTTTTACATTACGTCAATTGGGGAATAATCATATTCTGAGAAACTTGTTGACCAATTAAAAAATTATATCTCAACTTCCTTAATTAGCTGGGCTATTTCAAAATTGAAGATTTTATCATAATATTTTTAACAAAAATTTTAATTAAGAACGCAATTCACACCCCCCTATTGAGTTTCCAATCAAACCAACATTTGGTATCATATGTGTAGTTTTTTTTCTACCATTGAACTATTATTCATTTTTTTATTCTTTTCAAATGTTATTTTAGTTGTATACTAATTTTCTTAAAATTTCTGTCATATCTAATTCTTTAGGTTATTAAATTCTTAGTAACTAATGATAATCGAGTTGAGGGTGCATCTACTAACATGCCACCTTTCATTAATGGTACTAACTATGCACAGTGGAAATTGAAAATAAAAATATATTTAGAGAGTATGTGTCATGAAATCTGGGAAACGATTGAAGAATAACATGAATTACCTACTACTTATAGGAACATATGGTCTCAGTTGAATAAAGATATATATATTAATAAATGTAAATCAATGAATTCATTATAATGTGATCTATGTGATAAATATTTCAATAGAATATCTGCTTGTGAAACTATATATGAAATTTGGCATACTCTGGGTGTTTCCCATGAAGAAACAACCAATGTTAAAGAAATAAGATTAAACACTTAATCAATCAAATATGATAATTTTAAAATGAATCATGATGAAGCTATCACTGAAATGTATCACAAGTTAAATGAATTAGTAAATACCATGAGTCTTATAGGGAAACTAGTGGACATCAATGATCATATTATGAGATTTCTTCGATGCATGCCTGATAGATGGAGATGAACTTCTATTTCCATCAGAGAATCCTGCAACATAAGCATGCTACCCGTGAAATAACTAATTTGAAAAGTCAGGTTTTATAAAGAAGAAATTAATGTGAATTGAGAAGTAGATGAATAACCCTGAACAAAATATGTACCATTCAATAATGATTCCTTAAAGAGAAAAGACAACTAAAAGGTTCATGTTTCTATAGACAGTTGCACTAGTGGATATTTTGATTCATATAGTGATGATTAGATGGCTCATCTTTCTAGAAGGATCAAAATGTTTTACTGAAATAATAAATTCTTTATTAAGACAAATTATTAAAAATGTATGATAGTAAAGGAAATTGTAAAAAGAAAAGAAAATGGAATGACAACAAAAATGAGATAATATGTTTTGAGTATAAACTAATAAGTCATTTGAAGGCTCATTTCCCCAAGCTAAAGTTTAAGAATAAATATGAAGACAAGGGAAAGGGATATAAAAAGGCTATGAAAGCTACGTGGAGTGCTTCATAAGAAATCTCATGTGAATTTGAATCATCTGATAAATAAAAGTACAATCATTAAAACTAGTGTTTCATGAGAGAAACATCTGAGGTAACAATCAATTCTCTAATACATAATGCTTACTATTCTGGGAATGAGAGTGAATCAAATAATTATAAAAATATGACTATGGATGAAATATTTGAATATTATGGAATCCTTGAGGATACCATTATTGAACTCAAGGATAAATATAAATTATTGAAAAGAAAACATGCTTTAAATTCCATTATAAGCCTGATTTGGATATTGAAAAAGGAAAATTCAATCAGTTGTTAAAATAAAATAATGAACTAAAATTATCAAATGAGAAATAAAAAGTAGATATTAAGAAGCTTACTACGGGTTGAGACACCTTGACCATGATTCTAGGGGAAAAAATTGCTACAAAATACCCAACATGTTTATAATATCAACCAGGACAGGGAAGGATAATTAAGAACAAATTTGATCCATGATCTAGAGAGGTCACTGCTAGTTTATCTTCTGAACCATCTTTTGAAAAAAAATTCTTAAGGAAATAAAAAAAATTTCATGTCTCAAAAAATATCTATGGATTATAGGAAACCTATAAGTAAAATATAGGTTCCCAAAGCATTACGTGATAACATCTCTAGACCTAATAAAATATGGGTACCAAAGTTACCCAATACTTATTCTATTTTTTAGGAAAATTGTCTACACAGCTCCTGTAAAACACTCTAGTATTTTGACAGTGGATGTTCAAGACATATGACAGGAGACTATTCTTGATTCAAGAGCCTTGTTAATGTTGATGGTGGACATGTTACATCTGGTGATAATTCTAAAGGGACGATCATCGGCTTAGGCCGAATTGGTAACCCTAATACAATATTTGTTTCAAAAGTACTTTTTGATGATGGGTTAAAGTAAAATATTTTTAGTATCTCTCAGTTGTGTGATGATGGTTTTAATTATATGTTTTAAAATGATGCATGGAAGGTTTTTAATTCTAAAAATGATTTCATATTCACTGCTCGTAGAAATTAAAATGTATATTCTATTGATTTAAACTCTTTAGCTATGAAAATTTTTACTTTTTTAAATGTTTTTCGTAAGGAATCATGGTTATCGAACAGAAGATTGAGGCACTGCAATGTGCACTCAAATAAAAACTGTATATAAAAATGTTAGTTAGAGACTTACCTAAATTAGAATTCCCACATAAGAAGGTTTTTAATCCTTCTCAAAATTAAAAACAACAGAGGGTTTCTTTCAAACCAAAGAAAGAAGTTTCAACTTCTCAACCACTTGAGGTGGTTCACATAGATTTGTTTGGACCCTCAAGAGTTTCAAGTTTAAATGGGAAGCAACATGTCTATGTTCTAGTTGATGATTTTTCTAGATACACTGGGGTATAATTTCTAGCTCACAAATGTGAATCATGTTCTTCATTCAATAAATATTCCATGTCTGTAGAAAATATTAGTGGACATAGATTTAAGACATTGAGAAGTTATCATGGCCATGAGTTTTAAATTCACGAGTTTGAATCTTTTTTCTCACATTATTACTATAATCAAAATTTGTATGCTCCTATAACACCTCATCAAAATGGAGTTGTAGGAACAATAAATTGGACATTTCAAGTGATTGTCGGAACTGTGCTTAATGTATATATACTGCCTATCTATTTTTTGGTTGAAGCTGTTTATAAAACATGTTACGTCATTAATAGATTATTAATTATAAATTTTCATATGAAGAAACCTTTATGAGCTATGGAATAATAAAAAAAACTATGGTTCATTATATTATACTTTTTGGTCTCAATGAATTTATCAAAAACACTAGGGGTAATCTTGAAATATTTCCTTCTAAAACTAATGAATGAATTTTTCTAGGTTTCTCAATCTATAGTAAAGACTATAGTGTATTCAATAAGAGAACAAAATGTGCGGGGGAATTAGTTTATTTAAAATTTTATGATACTGATCCACAGGAACCTAAAACCTCTCTTGAATATCTTGAGGAAGAAATTTGAATTCTGGACCTTAATGATAAAGACAGTGAACCCCCAATGAAAAAAACTAGTTCTGAAAATTATTCAGAATCTGAGCATGTTGAATTGGAACCTGTAGAAAACCATGAATAGTTTATTCCAACTCATTCGAGAGGTATTAGAACTCCCATAAATGATCCTTTATATGTTGTATTATGTGATCTGAATAGGGGGTCACAAACCAGAGCTCTGAGAAACCAGGTTGAACATCATGCTTTTTGTTCACAGTTTGAACCCAAAAATATTAATGATTATAGAAATAATGAATTTTTTATGATGGATATGCAAGAAGATTTAAATTAGTTTGAATGAAAAAATATTGGGAGTTAGTATAATGATCTGATTAATGTTTGAACATAGGAACTAAATGGTTGTTTAGAAACAGAGTTGATGAGTATGAAAATATTTTCAGAAAGAAGGCTAGATTAGTTGCACAAGGGTATAGTTAATAAGAAGGAATAAACTATGAGGAAACATTTGTACATGTAGCTAAACTAAAAGTCTTTATGATACTTCTCATTTATGCATGTCATCTAAATTTTAAAAATTATCAAATGGATGTCAAAAGTGTATTTCTAAATGGGCATATAGATGAGGATGTGGTTTTTGAACAACCCCCTGGAATTAGAAATCCCCAATTTTGAAATCATGTTTTTATACATTCAAATGCTTTATATGGTCTAAAACAAGCTCCTATAACTTGGTATGATAGTCTCAGTTCTTTTTTTTATTTCAAATTGTTTTACTAAAGGAATAGTTTATCATACTCTTTTAATTAAAAGGATTTTCATAGATTTTTTAATAGTACAAATTTATATAGGTGATATTTTTTTTGGATCTTCTAAAAAAAATTTATGTACTGATTTTTCAATGATGATGCGAGATGAATTTGAAATGAGTTTAATGGGGGAACATAAACTTATCTGTAGGATTTATATTTTTTAAAATATATATGGTATTTTTTTAAATCAGATTAAATATATTAAGGATCTTTTCAAACGTTATGTTTTGGATAGTAATTAATGTAGTGATACACCTATGAGTACCACATGTAAGTTGGATGCTGATAAAACTGGTAAACCAATGAATCAAACCAATTACAAATGTATTATTGGGAGTCTACTCAACCTTACTAGTAGCTGACCTGATATTATGTTCATTTTATTCATGTGTGATCCTTTTCATGCCAATCCTAAATAATCTAATGTTACCGATGTTAATATAATTTTTAAATATATCAAGTATGTCATAAACATATGACAATTTTATCAAAGAGGAAAACCATTCGATTTGATATATTATTCAGATTCTGACATTGCCGGTTTAAAGTTAGATAGAATGAGCACCTCTGGAAGATGTCACATTTTGGGCAAGTCACTAGTATCATGGTGTAGTAAGAAACAAAATTCTATTGCATTATCCACTGCCAAAGCAGAATATATAGCTACAGGTAGTTTTTGTGACCAAATTCTATGGATCAAACAAATTTTACTAGACTATAGATATAAATTCAAAAATCTCTCTATACATTGTGACAATATAAGTTCTATTAACATCTCTAAAAATCCATTATATCGTGCTTGGAAAAATCACAATGACGTAAGACATCACTTCATGAGAGATCACTATCAAAGAGGTGATATCACTTTTGAATTCATTGGGACAGAACATCAATTGGCTGATATATTCAAAAATCATATGAATTATGATAGGGTTATATTACATCAAACATGATTTAGGTATGATATATTTTTTGGTTAAGACACCTCACAATTGGACCTAACTATTTGGACACCTCCCAGTTGGACCTCATCATTAGGACACCTCACCGTTGGACCTCACTATTGGACCACACCATTTGTACCCCACCATTGGCACCTTACCAATAGTCAACCTTTCCTAGGTTTTGGCCATAGCTTTTTTCTACCAGATTCTAAAATGTTTTAATCATATTTATTTATTTTACTCGATTTGTTATTTGATCCCTAAATGATAAAAAAAATTAGAAGTCACTTTTTGATCTACATTAATCTTCTCTTGAACCTCTTTCTCTGGAAGCTTCGAAATTAACTTATGCCAAAACCCTAAAACTATATATGATCACAATGGAATGATTGAAGAGACCCATGGTTGGTGATTAAGGAGATGCGATGAACCCTGAAAGACCTCAAAATAGGTCTTGTAGTGGAAGCAAGGATGTGGTGAAGCTGATCAATCCTCATTTTTTGAAGAGGTAAATCATGTCTGAAAATGAATTAATTTCGGAATGTCTATTGTTGATCATGTCTTTGATGCTGAAGGCAATGGAAGCTTAAGATTGGGTTGAATATTTTTCAAATAACAATGGACCGTATTACGCAAATATTGTAATGAATTTTTTTTGTGTTTATGAAGTTTGGACAGTTTGAGGATGATAACTAAATGATTTCTAAGGTACAAATATTATGTGTGACCTTCTCTACTGTTAAATGGGAAGAATCATTAAGAGTTATCCATGAGTGAATATTCTATTATTACTTTTTTTTGATGCCTCCCACTTGTGAGTATTTCTACTATGGAGAGGCTATGGATGAATTGATAGGGAATGAAATCCATAAGAAGTTGATTGTTACTGAGATGGATGGGGAAAATAAATTATTGTTTAAATTTGTTCAACATGACTTGAATCCTAGGAGAGGGTACATTGCTACATTAATGTATCAAGACATTTTTTTGATGTATTTGTTGATTCATAGACAAAGGTTAAATCTCTCTAGGTTGTTAATGGTTTTGTGAGAGGATATTGAAAAGCCCATATCAAAGTCCAATGATTTGTTTCTTTTCATGTTGATATCATTAATATTAAACCTGAAAATAGTTGATGGAAAGAAGGAACAAATCATAGTTTTAAGGGACAAATTCTACATTACAAATGTGATCTTCAAGTTTATGAAGATAAACTAGAGACATTGGAAAAAGGAGTGTGTCAATGATGAGGATAAACTATATGAAGTATTTGATATTGTTACTAATCCTACAGGGCCAAAGAATAAAAGAGATGTGGGTTTAAGACCTAATGAAGTGGACCCAGTGTACTTATATGAAGAATTGGAGGTTGTTTTTGTGCAAGAGACAGAGGATTCTTCTGTTGATGACAAGAGTGATCCTAATCTTCTATCAAGACCCTATATTGGTACTGTATCTTTTGGTGAGCCTAGCCCTCCAAAACGATTACCATAAAGATAGAATGTACTGAGGGACAATGATGATGAGGAAATGAGTGAATAATATAGAGAAGAAAATTTCATAAGAGACAATACTATTGGAGAGACATCAGTGCAGGAGGATGACGTTGAATATGGCCACGATGAATTTGAGGTAGCTGTTGACTACTGTGAAGTGGGATTCCTTTGTCTTAGTCCTTTGATATGACATACAAAAGTGGGAGAGTGTGAAGAGGAAGAGGATGTTGAATCTGTTTGAGATAGAATTTCTATGGCTGGGGTTGAAGATTCTGTAGAAAATATAGCAGTGGACTCTACTTTTGATGAATTTGATCAAGTAGGAATAACAGATGGGAATTTAGTTGACCATGAAGATGCTCCAAGTGGGGGGAGGAACATGTTTCCACAAGTTCAGTTTTTATTTTTCATGAGATAGAATATTGGTCAGATAAACTTGGATTCATTTTTTTGGTCTTAGACTATGAATACTCTGAAGATGACAAGCCTAATAGAAGCCCACCAATTAATTCTATTTCTGAGAACACTATTGTGCAATTGGAAGTTCTTCGACATCCGGATCATGTGAAGAATGATGAATTAGAGTCGTTAAATTAATATTTCAAGAGAAACATTGATGAGAAATCCTTTGGGATAGATATAATAATGACTCTCAATCAAGTACTTTTGGTATCTTCCTTGGAGAGTATAATATCTACCGTTCACTCTAATTTTCTACATGAAGTGATGGCATACCAAAATCAAGTAAGAACATTATCATAATCTGTGGAGTATGTGAAATAGTCAATTATGAGTTTAGACTCATATATGGATTCTGGATCTCAAGTGGACAATGACCATATGTTTGTTAAGAGTGTTGTTAAACAGATGACCACTATATTTGAGGACCTTCAGAAGTCTATGGATACACATGTGAGTGGTCAAGATGATGATGTGAATAGGTTGATCAATGGAATGACCATGTATTTTAAGGAAACAATAAATTTTACCATGTAACCTCTGTGTTTCTCTTCTTCCTCATCATCCCCTCCTCCTGTTGATCTAGAAGTTTTCAGATCAACAATTAGAGAAGAATAAGAGAAGCTCTCTGGTGCATGTACCTCATACCCTCAATCTATGTCTCAAGTCATTTCCACTACCACTGAAATTAACAGGCTTGAGAATATTACATGATGGAGGTTTCCAAAGATCATAAGTTCATCAAAGAGTAGGTTGAATTATATTATAAAATGTTTTACACTAAGCATCTAATGGATGGTAACTTCAAGCTATTGTTGTAGAACATGAGAATCCCACATGTCACTCAAGATTTTTAGGATTAGTCAAGCAGGAATAGAGAGGTGACTCATACTTTGGAAAAGTTTATGGAGAATAAGATTCTTTCATTTCATCTCTAGAAAGCGGAGGGGGCATCATTATGGATTTCAGGAATCTCATTTTTCCCTTCCTCCATGTGGACTGCACTCCCATTATTGTTCCTCAATCCTTACCTTCTTCCTCATCTACATTAGGATATACCAGTGAATCCCCTTTGATGACTCTTGAATAGGCCATTAGAATCTTGAATCCTATAATTTCTCAAATATCTACTCATTATCGGTCTATTGATGCTTCTATAGTAGCTCCTCCTACCTTGCTCAATGTTATACCTAGGGTCGTACCTCCATATTCTAAAACAACCTCCTCATCTCTCAAAGAAAAATCTCCCTTGGAAATCTCTAATTTGTACTGAATGATGGATCTCTTAGTTTATAGGGATCATTGTAATATTTATTCTTTTTTATGATCACAAAGGGTGAGAGGTGTTCAGACTAGAGCCCTTGAATATATGCTCAGATAAATTATAAATAATAAATATGGTTCTATTATATGTTATTTAAACTCTTGATACATAATATATGTATATAACACCTTTGAATAGATAATAAAATTTTCTTAATAATGATTCAAAAATTCCTAAATATTAATTTCACTGACAAAATTTTTTATTATAAAAAGGGGGAGATTGTTAGACTCACCTATTTTGATAATCCCAAATCATGGTTCTTTTATATGAAAGTCATGTTTCCTTAATGTTTATTGTTTATAGTAGGTAATAAAAATGTATTTTTAATCTCACTTCTCTCTCTATTATGTTTAAAGTGAAAAATTCTTCTAAGTAAGAGGTTACTCATAGAGGTCACAGTTGGAAGGTAACCACTAAAAGGTTACCGATAGAGCTTACTAATATAGTTTTATGATAGAGGTTACTAATATAGGTTTCCGTTAGAGGTTACCATTGAGGAACCTTACCACTGAGTTATTAATAGAAATATACTACTCAAAGTTCACTGTTTTAATGGTACCACTAATTTTTACTACTACAAGCCTACCAATGAAGGCTACTGATGAAGGCTACTGATGATTCCTACCGATGAGGGCTACTGATGAAGGATACAAATGAAGGCTACCGATATAGGCTACCAATGAAGGCTACCGATGAGGGCTAACAATGAAGGATACCAATGAAGGCCACTGATGATGGATACCAACGAAGCCTTCAATTAATAAGGATACCACTACCAGTCCACCGATACCCACTCTTATACTCCATACTTTGTTAATTTTTTAGATTATATAATGGTCATATTTGGTAAATTTAATGCTTCTGACATTAATTAATGTTGATTGTAGACATATGAAGAGACCATATCTATAGATAGACGAGGTATGACGAAGACTACACATGGTTTTATTATTCCTATTGTCAGACCTCAATTATTAAATATATATAGTGGAAGAAAAGAGTATGGATCCAAGAGAGAGAGACATTACATGATAGATCTGAAGAATAAAGTGGACACACCAGCATTTACACTATGAACCCAAAAACTTCACAAAGATCACTTTGGGAGAACAAATTCAAGATTTTCTTCTGTACTTCATCAAATATCTATCAAACAAAGAAGCAGAACACTTCAGTACCTAGAATCTAGAACCTTTAGATTGCGACACTCTGTTTTGGAGAAAATTTCTAGAGAAATACTCGAACTATAATTTCTTCACTTCTATGTGTCAAGAGATGAAATGAAAACACTTGGAGCCTTCTAAAATAAATCTTTATAACATTATCTCTATTTTTTCCTTAGATTAAATTTCTGAGTAGTGTGTGTTTGACTATTAAACACACTCTCTGATGTACCTGAACCGGAGGATACTGAAAATACTCACACAAAAATTTACATACATTTTGTTTCCCATGTGTGACTATGGAAGATGCTGTGTGTCCTGGTTGTGTGTTTTCTCCATGAAGAAATGTGGTATAGGGTGTGATCCCTAGACAGTTTGTGAAAACCATTGTAAAGCATTATATATGTTATGTATCATGTTTTTTGTTAATATAAACTACATGGGTGAAGGTGATCACCATGTGGAGAGGATTAAGTCTTAACTTGAGACTAAACCTCTTGTTTAACTCTATTTTGTACTATCTTTTATAATACTATGTTTTTTTGTTTTCTGCTGCTTATAATCTAAAAAAAGAAAACTGTTATATATTCACACTGATAGTTAGTTTTTTGGTGTTTATATGTGTTTAATTCAGTAAACCTGTTTCAAAATTTGGTTACTTGGTTTACACTAATTTAACTGAGGACAAATCAACCATTGAGACACTTGTTCACGAATTGAACATTTATATCTATACTACCTTGAAAAAATTGGTTGTTTTCAAATTTGGGATATTGTCATAATTTTTTTTACATAAATTTAAAGTAAATACTCAATTCACCCCCACCCATCTTGAGTTTCCACTCTGACCAACATGAATATTCTAATTTTTACCCTTGTGACATACAAAAAATGTGGGAGAACTTTTATATTTTATAAAATACCAAGTGTGTCCTCTCCAACACTTATAAAAGGGAACCCCTTCTCCTATATTTGTTATACCTTAATTCCTATATGGTTAAGAAAATTCCTAAAAAATAACTTTGGAAAAACCCTACCCTAAGCTTATAAACAATATTTTCTGCATAAATCCATAGTAGAAAGCGTTTAGTGCAATCTTAGAGAGCTATGATTATGCTGAGAATTAATGTCAAAGTTTTTAGATTCTTGTGGGTAGGGAATATTGGGACTTTTGTTTCTTGTTTTGTTCCTATAGATAGTGGGGACATCATAAATTGATGTGTTGTGGTGGTGTTCAGCAATGAAAATTTGGCATACTATTTGTAGTGATGATCTTTCACAATATCTTGAAATAGACTTATGTATGCTTCGAGGGTAATTACTATTATATTAGATTCCCTAATGTATTTTTTTGGTCATGGGCCTCTTAGAGGTCACACTAATGGATCATCGAATATAGAGTCACATTATGGGAAGTGCACCATCGACTGTTTGAGGGTGTGGTCGTTGGGATAGACTGAATTTAAAAAAATTCTTTGGTATCCATTATCATATGTTATGGATGAGGGATATTTGATGTTTCTCTTGGTCCTGATGGTGAGGTAATGATGGCCATTTTCAATTCCTGGGATAATAGTGGTTGGAGAATAGGATGAATGAGTTCATAATTATGGGTTAGTTAATGATGGTGACACTCCTATGATGTGGAGTGATATATTAATTATAGATATTTGACCCTCATGATGGGAGGGTCTTAGGTATGTGGATATTACTTTGGTTCGATCATAGTGGTACTGTAATTCAAGTGAAGAACCAAGAGGTGAACACTTAGCTTCCATAGGGAAATCTATTGGGATGTCAATGGTGATGAGTGATTAAGCTGAGAATTTTATTCCAAATCTACATTATTACATAAAGAAATTTTGGTATGGACATTGGTGGGAATTTTTGTGGTGGTCGAGGAGTTTCTATAACTGTGAGAGTGAAGTGATCATATGTGTTGGTGACATAATGACAGTAGGAGTAGGGTGTTTTGGGATGATTTAGGCAATGATAAATCAATAGGGGTTGGTGAAAAATGTGGGTGTAGAATGATATAATCTAATATTGATGTGCCATTTGAAAATCAAGGGAACACATCATTTTTGGATTGGTATTTTAGGAAAATAATTATTGTTATCCATTTGTACAAGGATAGTGGGGATGCATCAATTTCATTTTGTTTTGGTTGAAATAATTACTTCCAACAATGATTTGTGTTTTGGTGGGTGTTAGATAATTATAGTTTGAGAAAAATTTTGGGTTATTTTTGGGAGAAAGAGCCTTGGTTATATTAGACTTCATAATGTAATTGGTATTATGTGTCAGAATATGGTGGTTATAAGATTTACAGTGGAGATAACCATATATTGATGAGGGATCAAGTGATGATGTAGTCAATGTTTCAATTGGATGGTCCAGGGTTAGATCTATAATGGTTTTTGGTTTTGGAAATAGGTCATATCTTTCAGTTTTAGATGTTTATGGACCATATGTTATAGGTTTAACCATGGTATTGTCTCAATATATTAGATGATGAATTAGGGTGTAGGATGGAATTTTGGGAAATAAATAGTCATGTGGAACTAACATGTGACCACCGAGACATCTCAATGACAATAATTATTATGGTGTGGAGGTTTTAAAATACCATATCTAGATGGATTAAAAATATGAATAAATATAAATTTTCATTAATGAATGATTCAAATATTGAACCAATACATGAAATATATTTCTAATAGTTGGGATGTATCAAATTTATTTTTTTCGATGGGTAATGATGCTTGGGAGGTTTCCTGGGTGTTTGGACAAGTTTTAATGGTTTCATATTTTGTTTTAGTAGTTTTGGAGGTTTCATGGAAAGGGTGGGTGGCATGGTGTGCAATGTTTAGGAGAAACTATGGGACACACTAATGCTCAGGAGGTTTTCAGTTCATTTTTAACTGATCATGGTTGGTTTTCATGGTTTTTGTATGATTTAGGTAAAATAGTGTGTAGTCCAAGGGAAAAACATGTGAGGATGAAGAGGATTGGAGACATGGTGCATTGGTTATGCACATTTTTGTACAAATGATGTTCCTTATTTCAGGTGGGAGGCAGGTCTAATAGCATGGTTGGTGCATGGTTTTTCAAACCATGTGGACAAACCATGTAAAGCATGCATGTTAGACTGTATGGGTGCACACAGTTGGGGAATAGTTTTTTCAACCATATGAATGCCCATATTTTCAAATAAATGTAGTTTTTGTCATTTTACGCTATATTATTTTAAGAAACTCTTCCAATTTCACCCCAACCCCCATGTAGACGAACCAAATGAGGATCCTACTTTGTTCCTTCATTCTTCAAGGAACACAAAGGAGGAGTTTTGGTGGTAATTATTCAATGTTAAAGGTTATTTTTCTCCTCCTACTCCTTCACATCCCCCGATTACATTTTTCCATCAAATGTTTTGATGTGAATGTTAGGGTGTGATTATAATTCTACCAGTGCATGGTAGACTCATCAATGGATGATGAAGATTTTGGTTGGTTTTGGTAAAGGAGATTTGTATATATATTTTACACTTCATTGAATGGTGTTTTGTTAAGGTTTGTGACTGAAATGATTTTTTTTGTTTTTTCAAATGGTTTGACATAATTATAGGTTGTGTTCATATCTCCTCTTAGGTATTCGGCTCAGAATGTGGTTGAGGTTAATCAGTGAGTCTTCATTGATTTTTTGGTTTTAGATTTAGTGTGGTATGATGACATAATATAATTTACATCATTATTCCAAGTTGTTATTTGGTTAATTAATTAATTATAATTGTTATAATAAATTAATTATTGATTTTTGTTTTTGAAACTGGAGCTCGAGTGACAGTGAATTTATCAGTTGGGTGCCAAGGTATTTGGATAAGGCTTGTATGGGACATGGCAAGGCATACATTCTTTAGAAGTGTTGTGGAAGGATTTTCTAATGATTTAGGTGGTCTATGATATTTTCCAATAATTTTATTAATTTATTACATGTGTATTTATGTGCTTTAAGCCCAGGAGTGGATTTTTTTCAACCTTGTACTCTATAAAATAATTATTTTATGAGCTCAAATTTTTTATGATTATCAATTTATTAGTTTCAATGATAAAGAACTAATATGTATTACATGAACATTAATGGATCATGAAATTTAAGAGGATAAAACAAAATGTTTTGTGTTATGTTTTGGGAAGTACCAATAAGACCTTTGAAATGTTTTTGATTTTTTTATTTATGATTTATCTAGGTTCTAGGTATCAAATGTGGTGAACTCTATTTTAAATGATTCTTGTTTTGACTTGAGTATTTTATTTCATGTGGTTTATATAATTGGTATTTTTCAAGTGAATTTAAATGGTTTATTTGTAATGGGTACATGATTTTCCCTTCGTGAAATGCCTTTTTTATATTGTGTTGGTTTTATAGAAGATATAGGTCTTTGAACTTTTTTTTCATCTAAAAAGGGAAATTATTTAAGAGGATTGTTTTCAATTGTTCAACGATGGTGCTTGATTTAGTTTCCTTGACATGTGGGAAAGGGTATATGAATACTAATGATTTTTTGGTTTTGAAGGTTGTAAGTTCATTATAATGTCTTACTTATCAAAAATGGATGTTGTGTGTACCATGAATGTTTTTTATTTTCATGAATTTATCATAAGAAATAATGTATTATGGAATTGTTATGGGGTTTGGATGCCAGACCGATAGACCTAGGATGATGTTTTTTATGTATGGATTAGTTGCTGAACTGAGGTTATTGAAAGAGGAAGTATTCTACTAAGATGGTGTCAGACCATGGATATAGGCACTGAAAGTATAATTAATGTATTTTTCACTACAGAAAGGCATTTTAAAATAATTCCCCGCCATGTAAAAAATAGATTTTGGACTGATGCTCCTTTTCATTGGATTGGGCTAGACTGATGGTATCAGTGCCATCCTTAATATGCATATATGGAGGCTAGAAATAGGTTTCAGGAACTAATATCTGGATTTGTGATGATATTGATAGTCTTAGTGTTTTGGTTCAGTATCGATTGTTTAGTATATTTTTTGTTGGAGGACAATGGTTCCAACAATGTTACATTTTATGTGGATATTTGATTTAGATATCAGACTCACTATCTTGGAACTCTTAGTCTATGTATGTTAGATATGTGAAATGGGTGTAGGTTTATAATCCCCCTATGTTGAATAAAGATTGAGTACCATTTTTTTAATTTTTTGTATGTACCTTATATGTTACTGTTTAGATGATTGGCTTTATCCAAGTGTCCACTTAGAGGAATTGGGCTATTTGTTAATATATGAGCTATTGTTTCCTTGGGTCACTCTTTTTGTTGTACTAAAAATTTTTATTCCATTGTTTATCAGCATAAACTAATTTAATGAATTTTATTTTACCTGGACACCATTGGTGTTATACTAATATGTTTTACTCACACCCTAGATGGACCGACATGTCACCTGGGTACCTAAGAAGCCACCACATGTTTATTACATTCATAGGTTATGGGATGTGTCCATAGTTGGGTATGGGTTGGCTGAGCATTATTGCTTGAGTGGTAACATGTGACTGGATAGGTTTGGCTCAGTGATTCTTTGGAGCCCCATATAGTTTATTTTATTGTGTTATGTTTTGTAACTAGCCTATTGGTTTGTTTGATGTATATATTTGATTATTGTTTCTTGATGTGCACTCTGATGTTGGGAAATAATCGCCACACATTTCAATTTCTGACCCCCACTTCTTGTCGGCAAGCACTAAAATATGAGGAGGCACTCTGAAGGTCCTATGGTGCACCAGCTCGAGGAACTAGTTCAGTGGAACTGGGGTTAGGAAGCAACATGATGGAAATTTAATACATTGATTATAGTAAGAAAACACTTAAAATGTTTATTATGTTAAGTAAATGTTTTTTAGTTTGGATAAAGATATGATTGATACGAATAATGTAAATTGGATAGTATCAATGACCTCAGAACCATTGAAGGATTTGTTGACAATTTTTCTTATCTCATCATTGCTGAAATTTAAAATATTTTTTGGTATATAGATATTTTTTAATAATCATGGAGTTTATTCAAGGAACGAGGAATCATACTTATCTTTATTTATATTTTATAGTAATTCTAGTTACTACTATGATTTATGATAATATATTACTACGATATTCTCATATTTTGTTTGTATCCAATAAGAGAGAGTTTTTAATAGTGGAATAATTATTTTTTACTTTATCTTGATAAATAATGAGACCATATTTATAAGAATTTAATTTTTAAATAGTCTAAATGTTAACCATTTATTGAGTGCTTTAGATTGAACAATTGATGATGTTTTAGAGATTAATTTATTACTTCACCATATTAATAATTATCCATAGTGTATAATATGTGCTCAATTGTTTTACTAGAGATATGATGAATAAATTATTAATTAATTTATGAATCTCACGACCAATTAGTTATTCAAGAATAGTATATTAAAATTTATTTTTAAGAGTAATATATGAAGTGAAAATTGAGCAAGGAAAAATTAATGAATTATTTATAGTTTTTGAAATAAAATGAAATAATGTATGTACAACAGCTCAGGAAAAAATTTCAACATTAGGAAATGGATGTTGAAATAAAATTTTGTCATGATATCTTTATTTATTATGATATAAATGTCCTTTTCCATGTATATTTTTTACGGCTTCATGTTCGTAAACTTTCACTGGATTTCTTTATTGGTTGTGATAAATGGTCTCTATCACTCTCCCCCAGTATTGGGGTATTTTATCTCTCTTATATGGACATGTTTTTACATCTCTTTTATGTCCCCCTATTTGGAAAAATAGTATGTGTTATTTGAAAATGCCATTGCAATTCCCTTTCACTTTTTCAAAAGGATTATTTAGTATCCATTTTTTAATGTGGATATCTATGAAGTTATTTTCAAATATGATACCTTTGATGGCTTACACAAATTTCGATGGATAAATTCATTTAATGTGGGGTATAATGTAACATTTCAATGTATTTTAGTTTTATTCAGTTAAATTTAATTATTTTGATATTTTTCAGTACACACAAAACAAATTTTATTTTTCATTAAACACAAAACAAATTATATGGAAATCCCCAAAATTCTAAAGTAAGGGCATTGTTTTTTAGAGTGGGTATGACACATAGCACCAAGTGAGTAAGGGAATATAATATCCCAAGGCATTGCAATATAATTTATAATTTAAATATTTTCCATCTATTATTTTTATATTAATTCATGATACAAGGAATTATATTTCTTTTCACATAATAGGTTTCTTCGATATCATTCATTACAGGGAAGACCTAGTTTTACTGAAAAATATTAATATTAATATTTTCTTTAAAAAGATAAAACCCAGGAGTTAAATTAATTTTTAGGAATAAGATTAAATAAATTATAATAATACATTATTTATACAAATATAAAATTAATTCCTTAGTAATAATGTTATTAGAAAAAAAATTCAAATATACAGAAATAAAATGTCTTTCTAAAAAAACTGTTATTATGCTCCTAAAGGTGTTTTGTCTTATTAAAATATATTTATTAATACCGTGTAATGATATAATATAAATTTTTATACTATATATTTAATTGAATATTTTTTAAATTGAAACAATATATTTGATAGTCATAAAATAAGAACAAACCCATTTTTCCACAAAAAACTACATTTTTATAAAGGCAGTTTTGTTGCCTCTTAATGGCGAACCAATTTTAAAACAAAAATTAAACACTTTTATAAATTTATATGAAAAATAAAAATAATTTTTTAAATCTGATCATCGTAAATATATTAGGGTGATTTTTTTTTTATTTTTCTGAGAAGATTCATTTTCCCGATGAATAGTAAATAATATAGATTTTTAATTAAAAACTGACTATTCATCTATAAAATTAGTAAGGATAAATTATATTATAATTTGGATTTATGTAAAATTATATATTTTATACATAAATTAACATAATTTAGTTCATTGGAATCAATTTTACAAGGAAATTAAATTAAAAACATTTCAAACTTTTGATCATTTATAATATAATAAACTACTCTATTATCCCATCCGTGGGAAAAATATTAAATTATTTTATACCAATTTTTAGATTATAATTTAAAAAAATTGATTCCATATATGTAAATAAAAATAAATTTTATTTTTTATTAAGGTAAAATTATGTTTTTATCAAAAACATATTTGTGAACGGAGTTAACATTAATTACAATGATTAAGTAAAAATTAGGCTTAACAAGGGACTAGACCTTAATAATGAGGGAAAAATGACTTAAAAAATTCTTAAAACCCCAATGTTTTAACATATCAAGAAAATATAATCATTTTGTTAAAAAAAATATTCATTATTAGTGATGCATGATGTAAGAGAGGCCTCCAAATATTATTTACCTCTTTATATTAACAAGAATGTTACTTCTCCTACACTATAAAATGGAACTCACACCTTACAATTGTTCAATCCCCTATATCCATTTGGATCATGAAAACCCTACACAAATAATCTCCCAAAATCCCAAACCAGTTCCTATAAATCTATATTTGGACATATATCCAACCAAATGATACTTTTGGGGTACACCAAATGATGTTCCAAGAAAAACGTGAATATTATTCAATGACAACATCTATTAATTAATTAATAAAAAACATAATTAATAATTATATAATGATTATATAATAACATAATTATCATAAATATACATATATTTTTTATAGTACGGTTTTACCTATTATTTAACACACATACATCAAATGGGATACACAATCATCATTCGTGTGTATAGCGGACAACTATATCGTAAACCAATTTTGTTTATTCATCCATTACCACATTTAATGGTTGGTAATAATAATGTATTTATTTTTTATATGTGATATATATGATATTTAAAATTTATTTATTCATATTTAATTCTTATATAAGTCAAACCTTCATTTTTTTTCATTTTTTGGTATTATGATTAAATTGTTTGCGAACATGTGGACTACTACCTCCTCAAAGTGAGGTGACCAATTAAAATATTTCATGTAATTAATAAAGAATGGTTTTAAAACCCATGTTTAAAAAATATGACAAAAATATTATTATTCAATTATGATCTACTTATATACTCTTTAATTTTTAGTGTTTCAATAGGATAAGAAAATTGAAACAATGATAGTGTGCATATACGACCTACTATCTCCATGAAAGGTTAATTTAATTTCATATCTCTAAATGTGACGGATTACTCTAGGTATATATATTGTGAATATATAAAATTTTTATATCATTTAATGAGTTTCAGATATTATAAGATAATGATCTATATAATTGTGAAAAGAAATTACAAGTCAAAACATAAAAAAAGTAGGAAATTAAAACCCACAATGATGAAAATAATCAAATATTGTTAAAAAATGATTAATAATATTTTATAATAATATTATATATTTTATTATAAATATTAAAAATATTTTTTATGAGTTAATAAAATTCTAAAAAACATTATATAGGATGTTAAAGGACATTCACTCAAAATGTAATATATATTAAGGTATTTTTTTCTCACATTTTATTTAATGAGGCATACAACATTTTTGACAATTTTTTTATGGTGTATATAATGACCATACTGTAATTTATATCATGAATAAATTTAGTTTCATTTTATTTAAATTTTCATTATATTTTATTTCCTTCATTGGTATTTCTATTTGAAAGGTACCATGTTGTAAGTGATTTTGTCTCAATTTCATTTCATAGAGGCACAATGACATGTTATGAACCTAATTTATTTTATATGATGTATATATTTCAAATTTCAAATTTAAAATCATAAATAATTCATTATTATTTTATTTTGTGTTTCAATTTAAATTATTTCAACCATGGGTATTTGAACTTAATGATAACAAGTGGTAATAAAATTTCAAAACACAATTCATTTTCATTGGGTTATATTAACTCCTCATTGGAGTTAATTTTATATGATTATGTTTATAATTAATTTTCTCATATATTCAGGTATTTAAACATCAAATATTAGGATGTAAATTTATTACAAAAAATAAATTTATTGAATATTTTTCACTGCAACAATATTATTATTTTAAGGGCTTATTTCAAACTCTGATTCTAATCGATATTTATTATTCTTCAAATTCATATATTCAAATTTTTATGATCGTTAATAAAAAATTTAATTTACCACTTTTTTAATCATTCCCTTTTTCATATAATAGTAATATTTTCCAAATATTTGATACTCAAAATATTTTAGAAAATGTGTTTAGGAAAACTTGACCTCAATTATTTCATAGGTGGGATATAAATTTTCTCCCAAACCTATGTTTTATAAAAATAAGTTAAAAAAATTTGTAACCTTTTCAAAATGATTTATTAAATATATATTTTCCACCTTTTTTAATGGAATCATCTTGTCCCTTTCAAAATAAGGCACATTTCTAACCATTTCACCATGAAAATAGAATGTTCTTTTTACCTTATGGGGACTTTATGGAATTACACACTATCATTTCATTGATGCATCCTCTGTAATTTTGTAAATATCTTTTTATTGATTTTTTCCAATTTAATTTCAAAAAAATGTTATTTTCTAAAAAAAATCTATATTTAAATTCTATTTTCATCAAAAACTATTTTGATGATATTTTTGTGTATTTTTACTCATCAAAGTCAAAAACAATTTTATTTATTCCAAATGGGTTATTTTTATCGACACCATCCTTATTATTCATCTATATATCTATTTATTTCTCTATCTAGGGATATTATTTACATTCATTTCAATGAATCCTTTTTTAGTCCCCTTAAAATATTTAATTCCAAATGGGAATTAGAACTGAAATTTAATCATAAATATCCATATTATTTATGAAAGATATATTTATTTCTTAAAATTTATACCATTACTACACAAGGTGTTCACATTAAATTTTATTTGATTATCTGGGAAAATATTGACTAATCTATATCTTCTACTCAATAAAAATATTTGATAACACAATTTTTTCATAACTTAAATTGATTATTCAATATAAGAGTAATTATTTGGATATAAAATACATAGATTAGGGAAATGATAATTAAAGACGCTCAATGCATCTATAATTTCTTGAAATGAATTAGTTCATTGGCCTAATCTAATGGTATTTCATATAGTATTTCATAATCTATCTAGAGATTTGTCACGACCCGTCCTCGGGGCCCGTACCGTGACTACCTAGCCGGCCTTCCATAGGCCATGGGATAGGGACTAGCACCAAAGGCGTAAATCCAGAAAAAAGGGAAGGCATTGCCTTTATGAAACACAAACAAACACACAACTAGAGTACAAGCGAAAGCAAACACTAAGTAAAGAAATATAAAAAGTGTTCTAAAAGTACAAAGGGGGCTAGAAATACAAGCCCAACAGTAAAGTACAAGGAAAAGAAAAAACACCCGGAAGGTGTCAAGCTACTCCTGGATCGTCCTGTAGAGTTCTTACCTGAAGGGTAGGTACAGATGGCCACCTCAGCTCTCCACGTCCATCTGTCACCTCCAGGTATCGTCTCGCATGATGTCCACCTCTGTGTACCATCTCATAGTTAAGTCCACCTCTGGGTACCGTCTCGTCGTGAAGTCCACCTCCGGGTACCGTCCATCTCTACAAGCCTCAACCACGATTAGTGTTGTCTGTCATCTGCATCCAACACAACAAGGTGTGGGCACTGCCCATGCAGGATTGAGTGTAACGATACTCAGTAGGGACCCCGAGACCCTCAAGGTCTCACTAAATCCTATAAGAATTAACCACAACGAAAGATATCAATAGATGACCCTTACATGGGTATATGCCTATACATATACCTAAGTTATCAAGTAACCCATCTCAATCATGAGGAAAAAACAATTGTCATTGACTCAGCTCCAAACAGGATTTTTATACACGATGACGAAAACACAGCTGCTAGAGAACTCCTCCTCTGTCGATAGTAGTAGTCCTGTCATGACTCTGAGGTGCCAGTCACCATCCTTTGACTGCTGAGGTACTCCTCCTGTCGAGTAATGCGGGTCAGCCACCTCACAAAGTAGTGCCCCTCCGCCATGGGTCTGCCACCTCACACAGTTGTGCTCCCCCTTATATCATACAGAGGTACTCCTCCTGTCGAGTACCATGGGTCTGCCACCTCAAAAAGTAGTGTTCCTCATTCGAGGATCTGCCATCACACAATGAAGTGCTCCCCACTGGGCTATACAAGTCACTCCAATTCAAATCGGACAAGTAGTCATCAGGTCTCATCCAGCTACAAGGTCACCATACTCCGTATGCTTGCCTCTGTGAGGATCCGATCCATGAGCCACTGGCCGATACTCCATGTATCACAAAGCCCCATGAAGTATTATCACAAAGGACCGCCTCATCATAGGGGTCTCAATGCAATAGACGACACGTCAATCAGACGTCTGGTCCGTGAGTTATTAGCCTATTTGTTCCGGGGGCCCAGTTGGTTTCGTATATGAACCAACCCGGTCGTATCTCAACTATACTCCGAACTTCCATGGGGTATACAAAAAGTAACTGTTTCTCAACAAGATTGCCAATGCTACTGAGAGTTTTCCAAACGGATGTCCGGTCTGAAAGTTATCTTTTTTTTCATTCCATGGGCCCTATTAGATTTCGGGTACAACCAAACCCTGCCATACTCCAACTGTGTCCAAACCTCAGTTTATGTATGGTAAAAAAAACTTTCTCATCAATAGGAATCCGAAAAAGTTGACGGCGCGTCAATTAGATGTCTAGAGCTCATGTTATAAGCGTTTCCGCTCCGAAGGCCTGATTGGTTTCAAGTTTGAACCGACCCAGCCATACCCAAACTTCGTCAAAACCATGATTTCAATATATATAAATGACCGGATTGATTCAAGTAATCCTACTCAACTGAAGTTGCGTCAATCTGAGATCCACAACTCAGGTTATGGGTGTTTAACTGATGAGGTCCGAAGATAGGGGGTCTGGGCCCGATCCGACCCGGCCCAACACCCCCTCGGTCGGCCCGAACTGGGTGCAGCCCGATTGGGCATGGCCCAGCCCGACCGACGTGGTCCGGTACACGTGATCCACATGATTGGCCGCGTGGCTGGGTGACCAAGGGGGTTACACCCCCCGGTTCATCGGAAATGGTCGGCCATTAAGGTCGGCCTTTGGTAACCACATGACCCCCTCGGGTCCCGCCACATGAATGCATCGGCGGCCGACATGGTTGGCCGCCCATTTCAGTACGACGCTGCCTTAGACTGTGGCTTTCTTTGACCAGAGCGGAACAATGGCACCACGCTCCACCACCAAGGCCCGCCGCAGCCGCAGCTCCCTTGAAGCTCCAGCGTCAGACGGTTCGTCGCAGTCCTCCTCCATCGTCCACCAACAACAACAAGAGGGGAACGGTTGGACTATGTTCGTGCAGTCTGAGCCCTTCTTCCTAAAGATTGTATCATGTGGCCCAACGAAACTCAAGAATTTGAAGAATGATGAGGAATGACATTAAACGTGAACATAAAACCCCCTACGTCGTAAAATGGCTTTAAACGATGGTGAGTCGCAGAAGATGGCATCGTTCCATCCGCGTCGGGAAGGAAGGAGCTGAGGGTGGTATCATCATTCTTCTTTCTTCATTCTTCGTTGGAGGAAGAGGAAAACTCTCCATGTTCTGGGATTCGTGCTTGGCTGTTAGCATTCCGCTGCTTGAAGAAGCCGTCCAAAACTCCTTCCCTTCGCCTCCTAATATAAGAGTTGTAGGTTTCATCATTGTCACGCATGTCATAAATGGAGGATTTATGACAGAGGGATCCACCCAATTAATATGATGCGGTGGCACATTAAATGGGGAGGAAGTCAAAAGGGGTTATTTGGCCCGGGTGGTCCCCAAAGAATAATATCCTCCAAAGGGAGGATATTTCTTGGTGGGTCCCACCATTAATTAACCACAAAAAAGAAAGGGGGTGGTTAATGTGTGGGTGGTCCCCTCGTTTAAAAGGGAGGTTTGATCCTCCTCAATTATCAGGGGGATTTAAACCTAAAGGATCTCCCTCATTAATGAGAGGGAGTAAAAGAGTTATGATTCCCCTCCCATTAATGGGAGGACTCGTGTGGTTTCAACCATAATCAGCCTCACATGGGAGGTTGGATCTCGGTGGTCACCACCACCAACTCCAAAGTGGAGATTCTAACCACTTTATCCACGCGTCACGTATTTAACAAAATAAAATAAATTTTTCACTTATTTTATTTTATTAAACCACGTAAAACCCCAAAAACTAACATTCATACCTGATCATCTATCGTTGAGGTGAAAGTCTTATTAGGAAAAAACCCACTCTACGAGTTCAATGGTGCCCTTAGATTTCAATTACGAAACCGGTTCAAATGATAAAAAAATCCGCTCATTCGTTCAATGAACGTACCAGAGCTAAACTTCAGAATTTGATTCCAGGCACCCCATGCCTCGGAATCAAGTGCCGTCAGAATCCATAGACTCGTAAAATTCCAATGAAATTAAAAAAAATCCTTGAAATTTATGGGTCTTTACAAGTGTATATATTCACAATAATGGTTTCATGGTCTTGGGAAACCTATAATCTATTAATTATGTATTTCCTTCATTTATTATTTATCAAAAAATTTTGTCCACAATATTTTCACTATGGAAAAATATATGGTTTCATTTCATTCTTAATTTTTTAATTTAATGGAATGTGTAATATGATATTTCCCTTTCCCTGTTATTTATTCTATATCATGTTATTAAGTGGAATTATTGATCAGTTATTTATAATTCCATATTGTTTACTCACCCCCTTGTAGTTTATTGATTTAATATCATATGTTCTCAATTATTTACCTTTATAAACAGATTATGTTTATTAATTCATTATTGTTTCTAATATACATATCACTTACTAATTATTTGATATAACCCCTAATTTTTCCCTTCCATGGGAACAAAATAAATTCACTGAGAAAGATATAAATGTATATACTAGATGGAATAATGTTATCCTTAAATGATAAAAATTATTTTGTAACATTTTTTTTCAAATATAATATATGTCTTCTTTATGTATATATTTAACAAATATTACTAAAGTAGTTGTTCCTTTGTGATTTTATTCCTCATAATCATGCTAATGTAATTGTAGTAGACACAGGCTCCAATATTACTGGGGATAGGGAACTACTTTTGTTATCAATAGAAATTTAGTATAAACCTTGTGAACTTGATTTAGAAAAAAATATATTTGGTAATATACCCCTTTGATAGATTTTGAATATTATCATAAAAGAACATATGTATTCATTAAAAAAGGAGTTATGAATACAATCACATGTTTTTAAGTTTAATTGTTATCGTAAGATTAAATTTTTTAACACATATTCTTGGGTTTTATGTGATAAGAGTCTACCAAGATTAAGAGTGTCTCGAAATAAATTTATGGAAATTCTACTCATTAATTTAGTAAATATTTTATTGTAAAATATATTTTTTAAAAAATTACATTACAATTAATATATATGAGTATAAAGGTTTTGATATAATTTTTTTATTATGATCATTAATGATATTATAATGATTTTATAATATGATTATTAGTCTTAAAAATATGTTGTATTAAAAACCATTGAGAAATGAATATTTAATGATTAAACTTATTACATGGAAACTGTTATTTTTTTGTTAACTATTAAGGAATTATATAGCTTATAAAAAGGATAACCCACATAAAGGGTGAAAATACGTTTCATCCAAAAAGGTGGTGGGTCATGAACCCATAACTGATGGATGAAAAGGGATTCCCACACACCAATATTGTAATGGATTTACCAATTAATATGTCATTGTTATTTGTTAAATATTTGAAAGAGTAAATGATACTAAAAATCCAATAATATTAATTTTTGGTTTACGTATTAAGGAATCAACCACATTGGATTGAGAATATTTTTTGGGAAATAAAAAAGGATTTTCACCATTTCATGTATCCTATGATCTATTAAAATCTGAAATTTAGTTCTTCAAGCATAAAAACCCCATTTTAGGGCATCCATGTCATGAATTAAGTGATGAATTATAAATAGATCAAAGAACAACCAAAATATAAAATTATACTTCTAAAATTGAAATTTAAGTATATTTTTTTTATAATCGTGGTTAATAAAATAATTCATAGACATTAAGAAAAAAATATTAAAACAAAAATTTTATCATATTATTTTAATTTTTTTAACAGAGGGTGTTTTGAATAAAAATATATTTTTGTTTTAGAGGCCCTCAACAATCCATTGATCTTATAAATGTTTTATGATTAATGAAATAAATCACTCCCTATAATTATTTATGATTTCACTCTAATTCCATATTCTATATTTATACTAATGATCTCCTATATAGAAACCTAGTTATATGTTATTCCATGTGACATTTGTACTTATCATTATCACTTATGAAGAATATATTTTATTAACTCTTTTATGATATTGGTTTTTCAAGAAGGAAAGTTTTAAATATCAAAACATATTTTACCAAATTAATTTTCAAATTTTGAGGAGACAATTTATTTATGGTGGGCAGAATTTAACACCCAATAATTCAAAAATAATAACATTATATTTGATAGCCTCTATTAAACACAAACACATACACGTAAGGAAATATAATATCCATATAATTTTAAATATATTTATTAATTTAAATATATTAAAGGTATTCTATATATTACAATGCAAGAAAAATTTATTTTACGTTTTGTTTCTGGCAGTGAGTTATTTTGATAGCTTGTTTTACATGTAAGTATAATTATTACTAAAAACTATTATTATTATTTAATATAATAAGATATAACCTAGTCATTATATTAGAGTTTTTGATTAGTATTAACTAACATATGATAGTAAATGGAATACACAAATATAAAATTAATTAAATGGTAATCAATTTAATATAAATCAATATAAAATCCAATTAAATATATGGTAAATGTATTTATAAAAAACTAATTTTTATTCTTCCAAAGATCTTTTTAATTAATATATTATATTAATTAATATTAGTGAAATATATTAAATTAAATTATATATTATATATTCAATCAAATATTTTTTACATTCATCCAATATATTTTCTACTCACATGATAGGGTCGTACCTAATTTGACACAAAAGCTATATTTTTATAGAGGTGGGTTTCCCCCTTTTAACGTCACACATGATTTAAAACATAAATTTTATATTTTTATTAATTATTTAAGACGAAAAAAATTATTTTTTAAAACATAACATCCAAATTTTCATGCATTGAATTTCTGGTATTCTTCTGAGAAGTTTCATTTTTTCATCAATAATAAAAAATACTAAATTTAAAAGAAATAACTTCTTGTCTGAATTTTTTTAAGGATAATTTATATATTAAATTGATTATAATGTAAAATTAAAGCAATTATACATAAATTAATCCAATTTAGTTAACTATAGTGAACATCACAATGATATTTGATATAAAAACATTTTAATCTTTTGAAATTTTTCATTTTAAAACCCCATATCATCGTCTAATTTTTTTGATTAATTTAAATATATTTTTACATATTCTATGATTATAATATGGAAAAATTAATTAATTATTTGGAATATGAATAATTTTATTTTATAATATGTTCAACATTATTTTTTAATAAAAATATTTCTGAATACATTTAAAATAAATTAATATGATTAAGGTAAAATTAAGCTTAACAAAGAACTAAACATTAAACTTAAGGTCCAAAATGACCGAGAAAAGTTTAAAAAAACCAAGTTATATCCATATGGAGAATATATTAACCATTTCAACTAATTTTTATCATTATTATATGCACATAATGTATGGTATATCTCTTAATATTTTCTAGGTTTTTATGTTTTCAAGAATGTTAATCGACCTCTACTATAAATGACACTCGCTACTCCGAATTATTCAATCCTCTCAAGATATTTGGATCATATAAACCAATACCCAATAATATCCTATCATCCATTAAATCATAATATATTCCTAATTTGGTCAATAATATTACCAAATAATGATTTTTGTATAAACCAAAAGGAGTTACAAGAAAAATAAGTAATGTTACTCGACAATCACATTTGTTTAATTTAAATCTAAAACCATTAAATTATTATAATATATATATCATATAATATCATAAGTATCCTAAATATACTAATATGTTTTCTTTTTATAGATAAAACGTTCACTTTCATACTATTCCATCAAATGGGATATGTAATTGTCATTCTTGTGTACTAGGGAATACCGCCTTGCGAATCAATGTCATTAGTTAATCAATTACCACATTTCAAGGATAGAATAATTTTTTATTCATAATTTATGTATGATACATATGATATTTATAAATTCTTCATTCTTTTTTAAATATTATATAACTCATACTTTCTTACATTCCTTTTTTTGGGAATATGGCAACATCCTTTGTGGAAGTATGGACTGTCGCCTCCTCAAAATGATGTGAATTGTTCACACTTTACATTGAATGTATAAATTATGTTTTAAATAAAAATATCTAATATTTAGAATAAAATTATTGTAATATAATTATAATATAAATAAATTCTATTTACTTTTTGTTATTTTAATACTATATGAAAATGGAAACAATGTTAATGTGTACGTAGACCAACCGTCTCCATGAACAGTTTATTTAATTTCCAATATACAAACATAATGAATTAATATTATTACATATATAATGAATTTATAAAACATTTAAATCATTATTTACACTTATAATATTATGTAATCATTATCTATATACCATGTATATGAAATAACAAGTCAAGAACATGTTAAAAAATTTGGAAATTAACACCTAAAATAATCAATGTAATGAATGATTTATAACAAATGGGTAGTAAGATATTATAAGAATATCATATGTGATATTATGAATATGTATATGGGTCAATAATAATGTAATAAAATTCATAAAATCATTATACTAAAGGTTATAAGACATTCTCCTAAAAGGAAACAAAAAGTATGGGATTCTTGTCTCACTTTTTCATCCAAGAGACATACAACATTTTCTCCACTTATTTATTTTTTTGTTTATATACCGAAACAATTTTATTTTATATCATAATTAAATTTATATTCATGGTATTTAGAGTTTAATTTTAATTTATATCCTTCATGAAAATTATAATTCAAATGTTACCATGTTTTAATAGATTCCATCTCAATTTCATTTCATTGGGGGAATAGTGTAGTTTTGTTAGCCTTGTTTATTTAATAATGTATATCTATATAGAATATTATATTTAATATCATGAATAACTAATTATTAATTGTAAATGGGGTTTCAATTTTCATTATTTTACATAAGGGTATTTTAACTTAATGTTACCAAGTGGAAAAAAATTTCATAACTCGATTCCTTTTTACTAGATTATTTTACTTCCAGGAGGTTAATGATATTAATTTATTATGGGTATAACTACATTTAATATATACATATTTATGTTCACTTCATATATGATGATTTATAGTTGAATCAAAAATCAATTCACAGATTAATTTTTTGTTAAATTGAATGATCATTTTAGCAGTTTATATCACAATCTCATTCTAATCAAGATTTCTAATTGTTGAAATTACATTAAAGGAGTTTTTATTTTCATTATTAAATTAAATAATTAACTTTATTATTTTATCATTATTAATGATCATTTTCTTGTAATAGTACCATTTTCTTCTAATTTATACTCAAAATATTTTAGATAATGTTTTTAAGAAACCCCCACTTCGTTTATCTTATGAGTTGGATATCTCTTTTCCCTAAAAACCCGTTATTTTTAAAATGATTTTAAATATTTTAATAACCATTTAAAAATAATTTATTAAACAATTACCCAATTTTTTATAATATTTTTTCAAAGGAATCTTCTGGGGTTTTTTTTTCCAAAAGTTACTTTTCTTTCATTTTTACTATGAAAAAAGAATATTTTTACCTTGTACTACATGTACTGAATTATTTCTCCAAAATTCATTGAAGATTTAATTTAAATTATTGAAATTTATTTTTAATTGTTTTTTTAAAATTTATTTTAAAAGAAAATATATTGTAAAAATGTTTTCAAATAATTAAATGATATTATCCTCAATAATTCATTAGATATATTTTTATAGTATTTATAGTAATAAATGAAAAAATCACTTTATGCTTACTCTTATTAGGAAAAGTTGTTTTTATTCAATACTTATTCTTCCTGTGTAATGTTTATGATTTAATTGAACAAGTATTGTATTTAAATTCACTGTCTTGGTTCTTTTTTTAATCCCCAAAAAATATTCAATTCCATATTTCCATTAAACATTAAATTTCAACTAAATATCCACATTATTTATCAAGGATATATTTATTTCATAAACTATATAACATTTCTACATATGCTATTTACAAAGGATGTTATATTATTAATTCTGTAAATATTGATAAATATATATCTTGTAATCGATACATATATTTTATAATGCACATTGGTCATGAATTAAATCGATTATTTGATATATGAGTAATGATTAGGACATGCAAGACACGAGTTAGGGACTAGTTAATGTGAGGAACTCATTGAATTAGTAGTATCATGGGATGAATTAGTTATATATCCAAAGATAATTTATTTTCACTCATTATGTTTTAAATTGTCAAGATAATAGTTCTTTACGGTAAAGGTATCATGCTCTTTGGAATAATGATGTCCAATAATTAAGAATTACCTTTATTTATTGAATATTTATTATTATTATTATGATTACTTTCACTATTATAAAATATATTGATGCATATCAATATGAGTTTATTAATTTAATGATATATTTGTTTAGTTGTTTACCTTTCAATATTAATCCTTCTTTACACATTTATTTAAATGGCATTTGTTTTGAGTTATTAATATTTACATATTATTTATACAAACTCTATCAGTGTAATGATTTCATTGAATGTGTTTTATGTTAATTACCTTTCTATACAACATATGCACACCTCCTAGTTTATTGATTTCATGGAATGTGTGTTCATTTATTTACCATGACATATTAATTATCTACCTTTAATTATTTATTTTTCTAAAATTTCTCCTTACTGAGAATTTAATATCACCCTTATTTTGTTTCCTTTCCCTAGGAATCCATGAAGTTTACTATGGGATTTGTCAAAGGATATTATCGATTGAATAATGTAATCATTGAATTAAAACAATTATTTTGTAATTTAGTGTATTTAAATGTAATTTAAGTCTCATTTATGTACCTAGTTTACCTAGACAACTAAACTGATTGGTCATTCAATATTTGATCCTTTTTAATCATTCTAATTCAATGGTATTAGATACCCACTCTACAAATACTAAGTTCATGGTACTAGAGTTAGTATCAGAGGAAGTATAGAAGCAACCTTGGGAATAGATTCTAGGAAGCATATATTATGGTTCTTAACCTTAAGAGATACTTTTTTATCATCATTGAGGAACATATATCTTCATTAATATAAGAGTCATGAATAGTATCATGGTTCTATGTGTTTATGATTGATCAAATTTTAAATGTATTTATAAAATATTTTTCAGTTTCAATAGAAGAGAGTCTATAAATTTTAATGATATCTTATCAGAAATATATTTCAGTGCAACTCATTAGTTTAAAAAATATTTTAATGGAAAAGGTATTTAATTAATAACTAATTTACATAATAGAGTCATTATTTTAAAGTTATTTATAACATTTATTATTATTATGATCCTTAAAAAATTGTAATCATTGTAAATTAAGATTATTAGACACTAATAAAATATGTTTTATTGAAAACCATATCAAAGTAGATGCTTAATGATTAACATTATTTCAAGGATGTACTTAAATTTTATATAACATTATAAGAATTATATATCTTATAAAAAATTGGAAAATATGCATGTAGAGTGAAATTTTTTTGCGTTTAGTGAGGTGGTGGGGCTTGAACTCATGACAAAAAACGATAAGGGTTTCATGCCTACCAGTGGCCTACAATATGTCTTTGTTAATATGTGTTGTTTTTAATTAATATATTTGATGATTAAATATTAATTATGGACCTATAGTGTTACTTATTTTGGTTTGTATGTTAATTTGTAAACCATATTAGTTTAGGAATATATTTAGAAAAAGAAATATTGACTTTTCAACCATTCATGTATCTTATGATATTTTAAAAATTAATTTTACTTATTCAACTATAAAAATAATCTTAGGGAATTCATTTCATGGAGAATCGATTGAATTATAATTTTATCAAAGATTAGAAAATAGTTGAAATATTTCATATGAAATTGAAATGAATGTTTATTTCATTATATTCATGGTCAATAAAATATTTCCGCCACATTTGGAAACTGATATTAAACAAATTTGTTATCCTAATACCTCATTTTTTATTGAAAATATTTTCCATTAAATCATCATAGATTTATGGATTTCCTGCCCTCATCATTTCATTGATCATTTACATGTTATTCATCAATGACCACAATAACACCCTATAATTATTTTTCCTTTTATCTATGTCCATATTTCATCATTCCACTAATTATTCCCTATGTAGAAACCTAGTTATATATTATCCCATTTATTGTTTGTAATTGTCATTCTCTCTTATTAATATGATATTTTATAAACTCATTTATGAGGGTTTTTTTCTAAAAATTTAATTTTATAATATTAAAAACTATATTCTTTATATCATGTTTAAATTATGAGGGAACAATTTACTTAGTGTGAGTTTAATGCAGCACATCGAAATTCTTGAATATGGATATTGTATTTCATAGCATTTATGACACGAAATACCAAGCACAAAAGGGAAAATAATATCCTGAGTCTTTAAAATATATTTAGTAATATAAATATTATCAATATTTTCAAAATATTACAATTCCTAGAACATTAATTTTATAATGCGATGCACACAATGAGTTTCTTCTATAACATGTGGTATATGCATGATCAAGTTTTACTGAATACTTTTAATATTGTTATTTATTATAAAAATATATAACAAAGCCATTAAATTTTAATTTCTGAATAGGATTAACTATGTTATGAGAATATAAGGTTTAAAAAATAACAAAATTAATTCAATTGTAATAAATTTATAATAAATGAAAATAAAAACAAATCAATTAAAAAGGATTTTTTTTAAGAAAACTACTTTTATGCTCTCAAAAGGTGTTTTTCAAAATTAATTAAATTAATTAATATTAGTGAATGAAATTAATGAAATTTATATATTATACATTCAAAGTAATATTTTTTACATTCATTAAATATATTTTATAGGAATAGGATAAGAAGAGTCCCAATTTTACACATAAAAACTATTTTTTTATAAAATCACTTTTTAAGCCTTTTAATTTAACAACTATTTCATAACTGAATTTTAAAATATTTATAAATTTTATATTATAAAAAAAATAAATTTTGATTGTGTAACATCAAACCCATATTCAGGTTATTTTTTATGAGATGTTTCATTTTTTGATCAATAGTAAGAAAACAAAATTTTATTTTAATATGTAATTTTCATATAAATAATTTATATTGTTATATTATAATATAAATTGGTTTTGATTTAATATTTCACCAATTATAAGTCAATTAATAAAATTTATTGCAGTATAATTAATTACATATTGATAATATATTGAAAAACATTTTAAACATTTGAACATTTACACTTTTAAGGTATGCTTCATTGTCCCATATATGGGATTAATTCTAAATTAAATTCGAAAACATCTAATATATGAAATTTGAAAAATAGATTCCATAAATTGTATGATAATAATATATAATTTATAATATGTTAAACATACATTTTTATCAAAAACATTGATTAATGAAGTTTAAATTTATTAAAAAATTTAATGTAAAATTAATCATAATAAAGGACTAAACCATAAAATTAAGGAAAAAATAGCATAGAAACTATTAAAAAATCCATTTTATAACCATTTATCTGAAAATATAATCTCGTGGATTTAATTTGGATCATTATTGAAGAAATATTATTTAATGGATACACCACCATAGTGTTTACCTTTTTCGCACTTTGAATAATATCACTCCTCCACACCATTAAAATACACCCCACCTCTCCCACTTCTTCACCCATATAAAGAAATTTTTATCATAAAAAACTTCCAAAATTAATTAAAAAAATCTATATCCTAATCCTAGAGGCCAAAAATTGGGAAAAAATCAATCCATTCAGGTCTTTTGGTACAAACCAAAAGGATTTTCCCGAAATTTTGGTCACATTCATCAACTAGTAAATTTTTTTTCTTTAATTATCACACAATCCAATTATTATTAAATCAATGTAATATAGTAACATAATTATCCCTAATATACTTATTTGTTTTATTTTAAGGTTATTAGCTAAACTTTAGACACTTCCATCAAATGGGATACATAGTCATCATTTGTGTGTACGGTAGACTACCACCTTGCGAACCTACACCCTTTGTTAATCCATTGCCACCATTATAGGTTGAGAATAATGATGATTTTATAGTTTAATTATGATATTTAATATTTTAATTTTGTATTTATTATTTTATAATTCATATATTTCTCATACATTCATGACCTGAATTTTATGAGAATACGATAACATCGTGTGTGGACCGGTGGAGTACTACCTCCCCAAAGTAATGTGATTTGTTCTCATTTTACATGGAATGTATAAAGCATGGTTTTTTAAGAAGATATATTAAATTGTATTCAAATATTATATAATAATTATAATATTAATATCTACTATTTTCTTTTCATTCTTTTAAAACGAGATGAAAATGGGGACAATGTTCATGTGTATGTACAACATACCATCTCCATAAATAGTGTATTTCACATTTTATATTCTAACATTATTGATTCTTATAAGTTATCATATAATGAATATACATAATATTTAAATCATATTATACTTTATATATATTATTAAATCAGGATCTATAAAATAAAATTAGAAATCACAAGTAAAAACATAATAAAAAACTAGGCAATTAATACACAAAATGAGGAAAACAATGAACGATTGTTAACAAATGGGTAATAACATATTATAAAAAGAACGTATATGATATTATACATATGAATATGGTTCTGGTATAAGTTAATATAATTAATAAAACCATTATATATGAGGTTAATGGACATTCACCAAAAAATAAATGCATAGTAATGGATTATTGTCTAACGTTATTTTCCGTGACGTATACACCATTTTCACCACTTATTACATTTTTGTTGATTATATAATACACATATTATATTTTATATCAAGAATAAATTTATAGAAATTATATTTATATTTTAATTATATGTTATTTCTTTTGTTGAAATTACAATTCAGAAGATATCATACACTTTAATATTTTGTTTCAATTTCATTTTAATGAGGCATGTTGTAATGTTATGAACATTATTTCTATTATATTGTGTGTACAAGTCCATTTTTTAAATTTAATATCATGAATAACTCATTATCCATTTTATTTTGAGATTCAATTTCAATTTTTTCATCTAATGGTATTTTCACTTAATGTTTTTATGTGGTAAAGATATTTCATAACTCAATTCTTTTTCAATGGGTTATATTACTTCCATATTGTTGTTAATATTCTATTATTATGTGTAAAATGACATTGAAGTTTTATTTAATTATTTACACATATTATATTTTTATTTATATACGATATAAAAAATCAATTCATTTTTTAATTTTCAATTAAACGTTATTATGATTTTAATAATTTGTTTCACAATTTCATTCTAATTGAGATTACATATTCATTAAATTCCATTAATTTAATTTCTATGATCATTATTAAATAAAAATTTTAATTTTATTCTCCTATAGTTATTCATGACACTTTTTCAGGTAATATTACCATTTTTATTAAACTTGGAACTCAAAAAAATTTAGAATTTTTTTAAGAAAATATAGTCTTCATTTTTCCCTTCTGTAGAAAAAATATTTTCTCTCAACACCATGTTTTATAAATGTTTAATTTTAAAAAAATCCAAATAATTTATAAAATAAAATTTAACCAAATTTATCTTTTTTTCAAATGAATCTTTTTGTCTCTTTCCAAATATTTAACTTTTCTAACCTTCTTATTGTGTAAGTAGAATGTTATTTTTTAACTTGTACGACCAGTAAAAAATTACCAATTTTCAATTATTTGATGATTCCTTTTCAATATTTCATATATATTTTTAATGAAAATGTTTTATAATGTTATTATAAAAGAAATGTTTTTTTCAAAATTTTTGGAAAAATAAAAAGGATATTTTCCTCAAGAATGTCTGAAAGTTTCTTTTAGAGTAATTGGATTAGTCAACGACAATAACACTTTATCCTTATTCCACTTTGGATATTTTATACTATTACCATCCTTATTCCTCATCTACATGGCCTATGTTTTTTAACCAATATTAGTTATAACATTCACGACATTGATTCTTTTTTAGTACCCCTAAAATATTCAATTCTCTGTGGTCATTAGACATTAAATTTCCCCTAAATATCAATATTATTTACCATGGATGTGTATTTTGATTACAAAATATTCAATTTTTAAATTAGGTATTTATATTGAATTTTAATTGATTAGCTATGGAAATATTGATAAATGTGATTATTTTATTCAATAAATATATTTGATAAGGCACATTATTTATGAATTAAATTGATTATTCAAAATATGAGTAATGTGTTGGACCTGAACGACATGGGATGGGGACCGATGAATGAAATTCCCTAAATGAATCGATAGTTTAATGAAATTATTCAATTGTATAGGATAAGAAAATGGGTTTCATCCACTATGTTTTAAACCATCTAGAGGATATATCTTTATAATAAATTCATCATGTCCCTAGGAAACATGACATACAATGACTAAGCATTACCTCCATTTAGTATTTATTTATCATTATTATCCCTTGTGTTTTCACTATTATAAAATATGTTAATAAATTTAATTATCATATTATTTGGTTAATAGAAGTTTTGTTCAGTTTTTTACCTTTAAAAAATAATAATTACTTACATCGTTATTTAAATGTAATGTGTGTTCCATTATTACCTTTTCCATATAAATTATTCACTCCCCCTCAGTTTATTGATTTCATGAAATGTGTGTTAATTTATTTACATTTCCATTTTTTTACTCACTACCTATAATTTTATTTATACTATGTAATGTGTATTCGTTTATTTACCTTGTCATCTTGATTATGGTCATTGAGTTATTGTAGTTTCCACTATACATCACCCTTACTGAGAATTTGATATCACCTTATATTTTTTTATTCCCCAAGAATCAAATAAGGTTAATTAGAAGGCCTTTAATGGGTATTTTAGATGTAATAAAGTTATCATTGAATGAAAAATATATTATATTGTCATTTTTTTGTATTCAAATGTAATCTAGATCTCATTTAGGAATCTAATTTAAAAAGAATACAGAACTGATCTGTCCATCAAGATTTTATTCCTTTTAATCATGAAAATATAATCATAGTAGACTAGGGTTCTTGTATTACTAGGGACTAGGAACTATAGTATATATGTTTTTATATGAAACACATATTTTATATTGTGTTATAAGAAACAATGATAGAATACATGACCCACAACACCGAGCTTCAACAAATAATGACTAATACTACATTAAATATAACAATTATAAAATATCTATTTAATATGAAGGTAGGAATAAAATAAACTACTTTATTTAATATAGATATTATTTTACTACTCAAAATAAATTTATTTAAAATTTCCTAGTAAATAGACAATAAATTTTAAGTAAATTAATTATATTTATCAGATAGATAATTTTAAAAAAATGATTTTTTTTTGTTTTACGAGAGATTATTTAATGAAACTTATACAGATTTTATAAAATATATCTGATAATATGAATATAATTTTTCAAATCATTAAATAAAAAAAATTTATTGTGAAAATTTTGTATTTTTTAGAAAATTTTGATTTTAGAGGGAATAGTAAAAAAATATTGATATTTTGTAAACCTATCACTTAATTTCAATAAATTAAGTAAATTTAATGCCCAATTATGATTTATATAAATATATTTATTTTTTATTTATATTTAATACCCTAAATTAAATTTTTATCAAATTAATATATGATTTTATTATATGATTATTTTTGGGTATAAGAAAGAGTTTTCTCAAAAAAAGTTTTAAAGTACATAATGTTTATTCAATTTAATTAATTAAAATTACAAGTAAATATATATATTTTAATATCTATTCTATATTATATATCAATTATTTATAAATTATACCCATAAAAATGTTATTATTATTATACATAGAGTTAATATATATAATATTATTCATAAAAACACACATCTCAAAAACCTCCTTTTCATTGTGTTAGTGTGTATCTCTTTTAATTTTTTTTTACAATTTTAGAAAATCTATTTGAAAAAAAACTTTTAATTTTTTTATTCATATTATCTTATTTATATTATGGTTATTTTTTATAATTTTATGAAATGAATAATTTTGTGATTATTACTATAAAATACAGAGCAATAATTGAGAACTTCATTTTCATTTTATTTATTTATAAAGTTAATTATATTAAAAGTTGGGTTTAATGAAAAATTAGTAAAATTATATATATATATTAATGAAATTTACGTCCATTTAATCAATTTAATATTGAAATTGGATGTAAATACTTTTTAAACTATTAACCATTTTCTCTTCAAAAACCAATTTGTCATCACATATGGGGGATTAATTTTAAATTAATATTTTCCACTTATATGAAAGTAATTTTGAAAATACTTCAAATATTTGTAATAATAAATATTTATAATATATATAATGGTAAAATTACTTTCTTAACCTATATTAATTCTGAAAAAATAAAACAAATCACTATGGTAAGAGTAAAATATTTATTACCATGGGCTAAACTGAAAGGATATGGGTCAAATATGACTAAAAAATATAAACACAACATTGGATTGAAATATTTAGGCCCGGTACCTTCTATAAGTTATAATATTCCATTATTGGATCATTTTGACATAAAAAACATTTTTTCAATTCTTTCTTTCAAAAAATTAAAAACGTTTCCCTCACCACACTTATAAGTTGCCACCCATTTTAATGTACTCTTCACACCTTAAAACACTATTGGTTAAGTAAAAAAATACTCAATTAACTTCAATTAATCCATTATATCATCCTATAATACTTATTTCGGATATAAATCCAACCTAGGAAGGCTTTTGTTACAAACTTAAGGAGGATACCCAAAGAAGAGGTTACATATATTAGTGAGAGTTTTTGTTTTATATCTTCTTCTATATGCTAAAATTATTATTGTAAAATTATTATATAATAACCATAGTTTATTTTCTATACTCTGAAATTTTTATTTTAAGGATTTTAACAAAAACCATCTCCACTTCCATCAAATGGGTTATAAAATAACCATTCGTGTGTACGACAAATTACCATCTCACAAATAGACATCAATGATTTTTCCATTATCACCTCTCATGATTATAAATAAAGATGGATTTATGATCTATAAATAAACTTTATGATATTATTATTCTTATGGAATTATTATATAACACATACATTTATGATTTCAGTTTTTTAGAAAATGATAATGTATCTCATGTGTATGGTCATCAACCACATCATGAAGCGATGTGATTCATTCCCACTTTACATGGAAGGTAATAAATATGGTTATAATAAAAAAAGTGATATATAGGACATAAAATGAATATAAAATTATATAATATCAATTAACATTTATTATTTTATTCTTTTGGGAAAATCTAACCAATTTTCATACATACCTACTGTTTACCATCTCAATGAATGGTGTATTTCATTTTATATGTCTATATTTCACAAATTACTATAAATAATTATATAATAAGTAAATATGATATTTATATCATAGATAATATTTTTTATATGATTTTAAATTGATAAATTTTATAAGATCATAAATAATAAATCAATACAAGTACAAAAAAACAAAGTGGTAATCACCTAAAACATGAATATAACTTGGAATTGATTAAAATTAGTAATGAAAGGACATAAGTAGATCATATATTATATGATATATATATATATGTATGGTTATTTAATATATTTATAGTAAACATATATTTATTACATAGTATTTTTAATGTGTATGACAAAATTTGATACTTACAGTAATAGTTTTCTGGTCACACTATTTTTTTTTTTGAGATTTATGCCATATTCACCCCTTATTTATGTTATATGGTGTATGTGCTATACATGGATGCATTTTATTTTCCAAATACAGATAATTATTTTTAAATACATTTATATTAGATAAAATATTTTCCATTGGACTTACTTTTCAATGTTACTAAATTAGAAAATATTTTATGTTATAATATCATCATTTATCAAGATTGTTTCTGATTATTTTTTTGATGGTAAAATATTATGATGTTTATCTCATTGAGCAAATGAATTTAATTCTCCTATTATTATTTCATGATTATACAAGTTTTCACGTCATTGTTTTCTCTTTAGATTCTAAAGAGTTCCAAAAAAACATTTTTATGAAAAAACCATATTTTCCATCAAAAACCCATTTTTTCTTCAAAAGAAATGTTTTTAAAAAATTTCACAAAAATAATATTGATAAGTTTTTTAGTGAATATTTAAATGACTTTTTAAGCATATTATAATTTGTATAAAATAATATTAATGCATTCTTTATTTCCATTTCTAGATAATGCATATTTGCCTTTTACTAAAAAGTTTGAAATGATGATTTCTTATTAACATGCACAACATGAAAATTATTTCATGTTGTCATTACCACTCAATTATTTCAGGATACCTTTAAAAATTTTCAATGTTATTTTTTTCAAAATATTTTAACCTTAATATTTTCTTAATTTTTAGACTTTTAGGTGCATTATTTTAAATTTAAAATGGTCTAAAATTTATTTTATGATTTAAAATGTGGTTTTTCCAAAAATAAAGAATATTTTCCAAAATAAATATTTAAATTGATTTCTGAGTATTACTTTATATGTTTTCTATTCTATTAAAAATGAACACAATTTTTAATTTTATATTTTTAGAAGTTTTTTTCAATGAAAAGTTATCTTTCTTAGGGAATGTTTCATGTGAGCAATATTTAAAAATCTTTTTACATATAAGATTATATCTTTTCATGTGAATTATAATTTACATGGGATATAAACCAATGATACCATTATAATTAATTCTATGAATTGTTTATTTTGACAAGGTTTTTATGTATCCCTTTATATTCCATGGGTTGTTTTATGGAAAAAAAATATTATGAGCTCTGCTTCTATTTTCCATGGGACATGCTTTGATGGAATGGTTATATAACTTTTATCTTTTTCATTGGTTATGATATAATGATGTTTCTATAAAAACCATTCCATTTCATGGGTTATGTTATGAATAATGTTTTATGATATTGAGGAATACATTTGTATGAATTTTATTATGTGATGTGTGTGACCTATATCTCCATCCAATGCGTTGTGTATTGATAAATGTTCTATGTGTTATGAGGGTACGTTGGTGGTTAGAAAAAATAAATAAGTAGGATATATGAGTTGTTATCTGAAGCTCAAAAGGGAGGGTGCATAGGTTGTTAGACCATGCTTTAAAAGGATTTTACATGTGATGTTATACTAAGAACAAAAAGGAGGGCACATTGGTGGTTAGCCTAATCCTAAAATGGAGTGTACATGGGTGCTAAGCCAAATCCCAAATTAGAGGGTACATGGGTGGTCATAAAAAGACAAAAAAATTCTGTATAATTGGGTTTATCCCAATCCCAATGTAGGTATATGTTTTTTTATTACAATACTAAATGTTATGAATGAATTTGTGTGTATCCCTAACAAATGATTTTCAATTCTTATCTGTATTCCATAAGTATATGCCTTATGCAAATGTTAGTCCCTAACGGCTCATTTTCATTGATTACCTTATGATTCATGTAATATAAACATCCAATATTTATTCCATGACACATTATTATATTCTCTGATATATTGGAAATGAACATCATATTTTATGTTCATTATCACATACCCTTATACTTAAATTATTATAATCATAAATTGATGTCTCTTATTTTACACTTACTAAGAATTTGAGATCCACCATTCAATGTTTCCTTTCCCCAAGTTATGTAGAATGGTTTTATAATGGGTATTTATTTGAATATTATTAATTCATAAGATATTTTTGGGAAACATTAAAGATCTTTCACCATAATTGAATATTGTGTTATTTGATTCCAATGGCACAAAAACCTTTACATTACTAAGGAACATGTTTGTGTAATTTAATGAATATTTATATAAAATAAGTAATTTCAATGTAGGTGAATCATGGGACACTATAAATTCTATAGTATATCATGTCACATGCCATGTTTTCATATACTGTTGCAAAGGTGTTTATGAGTTCCTATAAATTTTAATTGGACAACGATATCAAGTCATATTTCATATATTATGGGATAGAGTTTCTATATGTATAATAGGATTTTAGGACCTAATACTCCATGGTACCACACACCATGTGTTTCACAAGACATATCATTTACAAATAGTGAGATAATTTTTGTGTACCGAGTGTATACCGCTTCTAGTATGTGGGGTTTCAAACACCTTGTTCTCTAAAATACAACCCATGTACATAAGGGTAAAACCCCATAATTCATTGGCAATTCACATTAAACATGCATGCGGATCCCATATATCATTTATGTTCTAAGGAAATAGTATATAATTTGGTTCCAAAAAGTTTGAACCCTGGTTGTAGGTTCTCATCCACCGATGAGGCCTACATACTATGTATTTTTGAGTACATTCCACATACTAGATAGTTCTTAGTATTTATCAAGTTTTCAAACCCAAATATCATTAATTTATATAAGAGTAGTCAATTTTGAGAATTTATTCACATAGAACTAGATTATATATATCATCATTATTCAATTATTTTTTTCATTATAACCAAGAATTTTATATTCCGTATATTTTTAGAGATGATAAAATAATATAGGAGAGAAGGTTGTATAAATCACATGGTCTGTAACCCCTTGAAGAACAAAACATTTGATCGGGGGACCCTTATATAAATAGTAGAGTAGGTAATCCCTTATTGATGGGGTTTACTCCCTTAACTTGTGGAATAATTGACCCTATCAACCGATGTAAGTACTATATCATGGGAAATGGGTCCTCCATAAAGACCATTACCCCCTTAATGAATGTTCACACATTCGGATGTTATAGCTCCCTATATACTATTAGTGAGGTGTGATTTGGACGTGATAAAAGTGTAGATCTGGGATTTCATGGACTATAAAATTTCCCCATATATTTTTAGTTTATATTTTTTATATGATTTCTATGGATCGATTCTATAAAATTTGAAGACATACTAAACATTGGAAACCTAATTTAATTATGAATATATCAGTTTTCCATGTTAATATGGCCTTATATATTTTTTTCCCTTGATTTATTCTAGAGTAATTCCAGTTATAGTAATGATAAAAAATTTATAGTCTTATTCAAAAATATATTTCATTTAGGAAGATGAGACATAGTTTGGTAGATGACTTCCCTCAAGGGGTTGTGAAACACCATCACAAAAGTTAATAAGGAAAATTTGAAATCAAAATTTAAGATGAATGAAAGAAATAAATGAAAAGTGCATCAATATATAAATAAATGTTTGATGATGTTTGAATTAGGAAGTTACAATTTTTGGAACATGAAGTATCAAAGCACAAATGATATAATAGATAGTCATGTAATTTATACAATCGAATCGAAGCAATACCATGGTACTAATCATCACTCTCCAATCACTATGATCCCCTTTTATTATGGTCAATTACTTCCATAGACATAAAAAAATTCAATATTAAACCATATTTAAACATATTACATAACACATACATTGATCACAAGTAAGGATTAAATCATTTAATTACATCAAGAAGTAACTCCCTTACTCAAGTAAAAAATGGTTATTCTTTAATCATGATGAATTTAACTTAAAAAATACTGTTATGAAAAAAATTAAAATGAACTACAATTAAAAACAATAACAGATATAAATATCAATCATCATTAAATACAATAGCTCATCATAAAAATTACCCCATCATGCTAACCATGGGGTTCTGAAAAAATCTTAATCTAACTAGAGACTATATTAGTGAACATACCAAAAACATTCATCGTATAGTTTCTAATGATCCCCTAAAAATATGTTTGGCATTTATTTAAATGAAATTTTTTCAACATTTTACCCCAATATATCACCTTTTGAATTGATTTGTTTTTACCTGTTCATATCTAAATAATACTTATTTTAGTTATGTAGATAAATGAGAGCGAGACCATATCTAAAAAATTAAAACCTATATCCTCAAAAAAATAAAACAAGGTATAAAGATAATCAATATATTATATATTCTATAGATACTAACCTTGAGACAGGTAAATGTTATCACTATGTTAAAACCTACTCTTTATTCTCTACCATTTCATGTTTAAAACCCAAATGATTCAAGCACCATGGTTACGAAAATATTTTCCATAACATTGAATATTTTCTATATCCATATACATGCCATGACAATATCTAACATTACTTGAAAAAACATTTACAGAAACAAGATATCACTCATGACATAAAATGAACTATGGTAGTTTTGTTCTTCTTGTTTTCCAATGACATCTCCATCTTTACAACCCATATGTATAACTAGATCATGAATAATTTAATGCATGATCATGAATTCTCTAATGTCAAAATTCTTCCCAATACTCCTCTCATTGTAACAATGTGATCTTAATTCATCAATCATTACAATATAATCATCTCTATGCAACCTAGAATCCCCCCCACCATTACGCTTATTGAATATAATCTCTTATTACACTTAATAATCCACAATGTGAGCATCGTAGTAAAGACATGGGAACCCAACATTAAAATTTTAGCCTACCAGAGTCTCTCTTCAACATCGACAAATGAATTTTCATTTTAATAAAGGTTATCTTAGTCATCATAGATGTATGAAGAGCCTTCATCCTGATTATATCAGTCTTCCATAAAATTCCATCAATGACCGTAGGTGGTGTTACGTGTGAGACATGGGACTAGGAATCAAAAAGGTTATTTTTTGAGTAATTTAATTTCTCTCATATCCAATATCATTAAATCACAGTTAAATTGATTCTAAATTTAGATTAAATCACTTATCAGTTTCTGATTCGTATACAAGATAGTTGAAAATATTAACCACACTATAGTCCTACCATTTTCTTCCATGGTTCTACTCCAAAATAAGAACACATTTTCAATTCTCTATGTATCTCTATATTCAACTCTAAAATAGTAGTAAACCTAACTATTTTAATTTCCATTATCATCCATGTGACCCTATCATAGTGCCATTATTTATCCCGTTATTTGTCGTAGGTGGCTGTTTTCTCCAAATTTTATGGTGGTATTTAAATCATATTTTATTTTCCTAATTATGAAATATGTCATTTTATTGATTTTATTTTCAGGAAGAATGGTCCTTTCAATCCAAAATAAAAAAATTGGAATATATATCCTCATCAATTAGAATAATTAAAACACATCCTTACCACAAGTAAAATCTTTCTTTTCCTTAAGAATAAAATTCCCACATCATTATAAATATACCCCATCCTACCAAGAGTTACATATCATAATAAATCATATTAATGAATTAAATAAATATTAATGTTTCAATCATCATACAAAAATATTTTTCTAACAACTCGTTTTCCATGAAAATTAATCAACCATTGTTTATTTATTTCCACAATTGAAATGGAGATATTTGTCCTAACGTCCATTTAAATCATTCAAATTCTGATTATCAAACATGAAAATTATGATCTTCTTCATAGAGATATATTTTACTCAACTTGTGATCATACCTTATACACATTCATCATATCCATTTTTTTTAAAAAGAACCTAAATTTACTTGTAAGATGCGAAATCTCTATTGTGGTATATTTTAGCCCATATTTCTATTTAATTCATTATGTTTCTATAAATAAGGGTATTACAAAGCCTTTAATATGGGTTAGGGGTGTTCTAGGGGTTCTAAACATGAAAAAAGGGGAAAATGAGTTGTTTGGGAAAGATGGATGGTCTTCTCACGGTTAGTCCTAACTATGAAGATAACATCATTAAACCATGAAAAAGAAAGATTTTCAGATAGTAGCATCCACATAGTTTTACCACTAATTGCTAAACTGTGTGGGTATACCATGTGATGGGTCTATTTGTAGATAGTATAATGCAGACAGTTTAATAGCGGTTTGGAAAACTGTGTCGGTAAACAGTGTGGACCAGAAACTATTAAAAAACTAAAAAAAACCATTACGATATTTCTATACCCAACTCAAGATTTCTTAATTTATTTTTCCATTGGACCCTAGGAACGAATCTAAGCCTCCAAGAGCATTGAAGGATGAATCTTCCTCAAATTAAGGATGTTTGGAGAACCCTCGGTTGTGTATTGATGATTCGGGTTAGGCTAAAACCTTCCATGCTTCATTTTCCTGATTTGGGATGATATCTCTCTATAATATTCTTATAAATCACTCTAACCCTTTTTAGGTGAGATTTAGGTTAATTATTCGAGGGTTGATTGAATTTGGATCTAAGGATTTAGTTGATAATGTGTTCTACAACTGATTCAAAGTTGGTGGTCGACAAGTTTTATCCCCTGGTTCTTATGTAGATTTTTGTTTATACGGTATCATTTTTCTCTCCCTTGTTTATGTGTTCTTGATGCTATTATAAAAATTTGGTTTATTGGCTATCTAAATTATAAATTAAACACTTATTGATCGCAATGGAAATCAAATAGGATTACTTGAATGAAATTGGGCCACCCATGCGGTATGTCGACCCTCTCAATGGGGCTAATGGAAATATAAGTTGTGAAATTTAAGCATGATGATGTAGTAGTTTAGAAAAGAGGTTAATTGGTTTATGTAATGGGTTTGGATGGATTATGTGTAGTTGTTTCTAATGTGTATAAATTATAATGGATTTTTTGGTTTTCATTTAAATGTCTTCAATAGGAATAATGGGAATATGATAAGGAATTATGTTTACACTTGAATATGCTTAGTGAGATAGGCATTGAAAAACGAAAATGGGGATAAAGGGTTAAGTATCATAAATGATGAATGTGTTAATATATGGAGGCATAATGTTAATCTTCTTTTTATTGATATTGTTGTGATGTTGTAAATTATATTGGATATTCTTGATGTAATGTGGTTATTTGCGGTGAATGATAAATAAGCATGTGAACATGGATTGGTGTAGTGGGGAATAGACTTGAGGTTCTACGCCCACAGGTCATGTTTGAATGAGGTTCTAGATCCACCCCCAAAATCAAGTTGTTATGAAAGGGCATAGAGTTATATTCCCAAAATGGTTGCATTCCCCCCCATACCGAGGCTTCAAGGTGATGATTATAAGTTTGTTATAATGTGATGATTAGTGAGATATGACATGATTTTATTCTCTTATGATTGAGAAAATTGAATATTCTTAATCCATTAAACCTATGAAAATGGTATATTAATCCATGGAATTTCTATGGAGTGATCTTGGATTAAATGGAAGTATAATATAAAGGAACATAGTCTAGAATGGCCTATTTAACTATTTAAATTTATTTTCCATTATTAATCTCATTCATGAACTATCGGCTTTTGTTGGATATTTTGAAGACACCATTGTTGGTGGACTCTTATTTTCTACCCACACCCTACTTGGGCCGCCATTGGGTAATCGAGTAGATTTCATGCTCACTGGTCCGGAAAAGGGAAAGGGCCCTATTCTAGGTTGTTGAGCTAGGCGTCTGACATGTATGGGTGTGGTTCCAGACTTCGAATCTGGACCATTTTATGGATCCTTCTCTTCTCTTTTATTTTGGTTTTGTCTCACATGGAACTATAGAATGAAAATAAATATATATAGTTGTATATGGTTGTACCCAGATTAGGAATTGGTTATTTATGAATGTTATTGATTCTTTCCTTTTGATTCTGTTATTTAAAATATTTTTTTATCGAGAATTACTCTAGGAAAGAGGGTATAATCTCCAATGTATCCTATTAGACCCTTTCTTAAAGTCATCATCCACTGGCATACAGGGAGGCCCTGTTGAGGTCATGTGGTGACCTGGATCAGGGCACCGGTTGAGTGGCTTCTAGGTCAGGGATGGTACAAATTGGTATCAAAGTCAATTATATTCACATTCATACTATTTGTAGAAGGGAAAGAGGTGGTTAAGAATGTTTTGAGATTTTTTAATGATCTTGTGCTTTGTATTTGCTAATCCATGTATTGGGAAAACCCCAAGTCACCCTAGGAGGGGATTTTTGTTCTTAATATGTGTTGTTACATTTGATTTAATTTCACCATCAGGTGATAGACTTATTGTGTGATTTGAGTGTTTTGTGGGGTTTCTCTTGTGGCCAAAAGGGTACATGGTTGTTCATTCATGAATCATTCAAGGAACATTTTTAGTAAAGTGATATGCATTATTATAGACATACACATAGGATGGGTGTACGAGAGAGGAAGGTTAGGCTGTGATTATTCTCTTAAAATAAATGAAAATTGTACCTAATAAGATGGTATTAATGGGTAACAAGGGAAGTGAAAATATCAGTTATTAATTAAAAAATGGTTCCTAATAAAGAAATAAATGTGGATTTACCTGTCCTAATGGTAAATTGGGATATTTAATTTTTTTTCATATTGTGTAAATGACATAGCTTGAATCCGTGTCAATAAGACACCGTGTTAGCCATGGGCTTATGAGATATGGCCATGGGTACTGATTCGACTACGAGTGGGCTCGTTTGGGTAGTGTATGCAAGCTTTTTTTTCTATGGAAAGTGATGAGTCTACCTATTTGTATTTTTTTCCTTCAAGAATTGTTATAGTTGTGTTCTAAATCTCATGTTAATAATTGTAGATAAATGCCACTTCAAATATCTTTGTCAGATGGGATACATGAAAATATTGTGAAGAATGATCCACAGGTTGTGGAGATGGAGAATGTCATGATCCAAAAAAATAGGGAAGATAAGTTTTGTGATAGCTTCACTCATTTTATACAGATTATGGAATGAGATCCAGGGTGGGTTCCACCGAGTATGTTTGAGATGACCAGGGAGTTTCGGCTATATCACCCTCCAAATAGTTCCAGAGAGGGTGTAAAAGAGGCACCATAGTTTTGGATAGAGTCCATCCAAACTATTCTTGACCATCTAGAGTCTCTTATCAATAATTGATTCAAGTTAGCAGCCTATATTATATGATTTCATGCAAATTTTTGGTTGGACATCATGGATTAGATGGAGTAGGATGGAGGAATGATGTGGAATAATTTTCTGGAGAGGTTTCTTGATTAATTCTACCTAGAAACCTTGAGGGAGGAGAATGTTTTGGATTTTATAAGTTTGACTTAGGGGAAAATTATAATAATGGACTATGCGAGTCTTTCCACTAATTTAGGACAATTTACAACATTGATAGGTAATGAGGTAGTTGTAGAGAAACACTTCTAGGATGAGCTAAGACATGAGATCAGGTCATAGGTGAATATCGTTCGACTGAAAAGGTTTGATGAATTTGTGGAAAAATCCCTTGTCTTAGATGGGATCGTAAAGGGAGATATAGGTAGTGAACTTGTGGCACCAGTAGGGTAATAATGTGGTGCGGATTATAATAGTAGGAATCACTACTTCAGAATCATTCTCTATGGTATAAGCGAATAGAGTAGTCAGAATAGGCGGTCATATTCTTAGGATGGTGACCAGGTCTTCTTTAATCAGTGTGGAAGACTAGGGCACAAGTGTGACCAATTTCCCCCACCCACTAGTCGAGTGACGAGTGTGTGGCAGGTTATGCCACATGCAGAGTTTCTAAAGGAACCCAAAACATTCAGGGAATGGGGTTGGTTAGAGTCATATACCAAGTGTAGTAAGGCATCATTTACACCATATCAAATAGGTATTTGGAGCTCCATGTGTCAATCTAGTAGGGGTGATGGATGTGAAACTATGGGGAGAGATCATCCTTACCAATAGAGCATTGAAATTCAGGGAACTCATGCTAGATACCAGAGTAAAGGGGTAGGTCATCTCTATGCAGTTCAGGCTATACATGAAGGAGGTGAGGCATGATCTTCTACTATTTGAGGTAATATTCTTATAGCTTCCACCATTTCTAGTGACTTATTTTATATAGGAGATACACATTCCTTTATTTATGCTCAGTTGGTAGTTGTGTTGTGCTTAACATCAGAGACATCATGTTGGTAATGTTTATTGTCACTCCTCTATGGGTAAGAGTTAAATACATCAGCCAGTAGAAGTGTTGTGCTTCATAGGTTGGTTGGTATATTTTATGGGGGATCTGTTTGTCCTATAAATGTGAGGTTTTGACCAAATCATTGGTATGAATTGGTTGGTGTAATATCAAGCTCATATCAACCATTACCGATTATAGGTAATGTTTACATTCCTCGATGGGAGAACTTATGTCCTTCGTGGTGTGTGGGATACTTGAGTGGGCCACATAGGGATGCTATTCCAATTTTAGGGACAACTCACATCCCAACTGCCATACATTATGTTAGATGATGGGGAGAAAGGACAACCAGTATTCCCTTTTTTTCGACCAGTTTCAGGATTTTTTTCCTGATAATTTATTGCGGTTTCCATCTGGGAGAGATGTTAGTATTATAATCTAGTTGTTGCTAGGAGTGGAGCAAGTTTACATTTCTCTTTATCGAATGGTTTCAGAAGATCTCCATGATGTGAAGGATCAGTTAGTATAATTTAGAGTATAAATTGTTTTTATGTCAAAGAACATCACCTTGATGATCTCAAATATTGTTTGATAAGAAGGTTGACCGATCACTAAGCCTATGTGTCAATTATAAGAAGCTGAACCAGATGATAGTTAATAACTGATACCCACATCCTAGAATCGATGACCTATTTGATTAAAATATAGGTGCCTCAGTATTTTCAAAGATATATTTGATATTTGGATACCATCAGTTGAGGGTGAGACCTTCTAACATAACTCGGATAGCTTTCCAAAACAGGAAGAGATTTTATGAATTTCTGGTGATGCCATTTAGATTAACTGACGCACCGATAGTGTTCATGGATCTGAGGAACCGAATATTTCACGTCTATCTGGATTAGTTGGTTTCTGTGTTTATTGATGACATCTTGGCATACTCCATAAATTATGATGACCATGACAAACACCTTAATGATGTATTGGGTTCAGGAAGAGGGTATAGGCTTTACACCAATCTATCCAAATGTCAGTTTTGGATTGATGAGGTGCAATTTATGGGACACATAATATCTGAGACTTCTATATCTGTGGATACCTAAAAGGTACAATCCATAGTGTCTGGGGAGTAGCCAATGAGCATCTTTGGCATTTAGAATTTTTAGGGTTTGGCTGGTTATTAATGAAGGTTGACTACAGATTTCACTCATTTAGATGTGACTTTCATAGTCCTAACAAAGAAGTGGATTAATTTATATTGTTCATAGGGTTGTGATAATTCTTTTTAGGATATAAATAATCAATTGACCCCCACACCCTATTTGATATTACCGAACAATGTAACAGGTACACATTGTTACGTGATTTGTCTGGTGTTGGACTTAGGGCAATGTTGATGATGGATGATCGGGTCGTAGCATATCAGTCAGGATAGTTGAGGCCACATTAATGTAATTATCCAACATATGACCTAGAGATAGATGATATGATTCACGCCATAATGTTTTAGAGGCATTACTTGTTGGGAAAACATTTCATGGTGTTCACCGACCATAAAATTCATAGGTTTGTATTTTCACAGTGGGATTTTTATCATTGACAGTGATGGTGGGTTGATTACCTATAGTGTGTTGATTTTCATTTGGTATACACACCAGGGAAGGGGAATACTATCATCAATGCTCTTAGCTGGATGATTCAAAATCCAGTATTTCAAAAATCTAGTTCAGAGTGGGTCATGATGGACTTGTTTTTTGAGATGCATTTGGAGGTACAGGATGGGTATAGGCAGATGGAACTTTTATCTAGAGAAAAATTATCTGGACTTGTGAGCCATGTTAAATAAAGTCAGTTGCTGGATCCAACATTTTTGGATATGAAGGAAATCAATAAAGTGGGGAGTCACCTTTTGTTTGGACTTTTGATGCGGATAGAGTTGTTTATGATCATGGTCATGTTGTGGTTCCATAATATGTACAATAGAAGTTGATGTGCGGGTATCACACGTCTACTTGGGTAGTGAATCTGGTGTTGAGTAAAATGTATTTTGATTTACATAAGTAGTTTTGGTGGCCAGTAATTGTGAAAGATGTTGTAATTTTTGTCGTATGATGCCTTACCTATCACCGGTTGAAGGGTGAACATCAGCGTCCAATAGGTTTGTTGCTGTGATTGCCTATTCTAGAGTGGAAGTGGAATTAATTCACAATGCACTTCATAGTGGGTCCTCAAAGGACACCTCAGAAGAATGATGTAATTTGTGTAGTGGTAGATTGGATGATCAAAGTGTCTCATTTCTTGTCGATTCGAGAGACTTAAACAGTCGATGAGTTGGGAGAACTGTATGTTCATGAAATAGTATGGATTCAAGAGTGCTGAAAACCATTGATTTGGATCATTATCTTTATTTCCCCTCTCTCTTCTAGAGTGGACTTCAAAAGTAACTTTTTTCCAAGGTGTTTTTGAGTATGGATTACTAACCACATGATGGCGGGTAGACAGAGCGTACAATTCATGTATAAGAGGACATGTTGAGAGCATGTGTTCTGGATTTCGATGGTTTGGGTGAAAAGAAATTTCTTCCTGTTATGTTTTATTACGAATAAATATTTTAGGATATAGTTTAGATGAATCATTTTGGGTCACTTTATGTGAGACCATGTAGAACTCTGTAGTGTTGGTTAGAGGACGGGGAGCTCGAGCTATTAGGTCCGAGCCTTGTGCAGGATATGTCGGAGAGGGTTTTTTTATTCGAAAGTGAATTGAAATAGCTCAGAGTAGGCAGAAGTCATATGAATATCTATTTTGTAGACCTATTGATTTTATGGTGGGTGATAGTGTGTTTCTTCAAGTTTGCCCAAGGTTGGGTAACCATCGAATTCAAAAGAAGGGAAAGTTACAACCTAGATAAGTGGGGCCATTTGAGATTGTGGAACTTATTAGAGTGGTGTATTAATAATATTCTTATCCATAGTGGTGTAGTGGGATGCATGATGTTTTCCATGATTCATAACTATGATAGTATCATCCTGATCCATCTTATGTGATAAATTCCCATGATTTAAATCTTGAGGTGGATGCATCATTTGAGGAGCACCCAGTTCGTATTGTGGGTCACAGTGAAAATATTTTTTAACGAAAGGTTGTGGCCTTAGATTATGTCCTATGGAAACATGGAAACATTTAGGAAGATACATGGGAGATAGAATAAGATATGTGGGCATAATGGCTTAATCTCTTTTATTTGGGAACTAAATGATGCTCAGGAAGAGCGGCTAGATGATGATCCATTAAATGGTGGGGAGATTGTAAGATCCTAGATCTCTTTTGAGGAATGATTTTTCCATTGTTACAGTTTAATTTCTTATATTTGTATGAATTAATGTCTTTTTAAGTCTTTAAGCTGGATCAAGGGTGTTCCAGGGGTTTGTGGTATGAAAAATGGGGGAAAATGAGTTTTCTGGGCCATCTGTGCAGTTTGTGTATTATTAGTCCTAACCATGGAGACATCCCAGGTAAAACTTGAAGAAGAAGGATTTTTGGATAGTAGCATTTACACGGTTTGTACAATGTTTGGAAAATCGTGCATGTAAACTATATGAGGGTCTTTCTTCTGAAAGTACCATATGCACGATTTTCACATGGTTTTGAAAACAGTGTGAGTAAACCATGCGGACCAAAAACATTTAAAAAATTATAAAAATGTCCTTACATTATTTTTATACCAAAAATTATATTCCCCTTTTATTCCTCCTCCAGACCGTAGGAATGAACCAATGCCTCCAAGATCATCCAAGTATTAATCTCCCTCATCTTCGGTCGGATTAGAGCACTATCAGTTGTGGATCGAAGATATTGGTAAGGTCAAAACCCTCCTTGCTTTTTTAATGATTTGTGTTGGTATCTTTCTATTATCATCATCCAAAACTATCAAGCCCTTTTTTCGGTGAGGACTAGGTTGATGATTTTTGGGTGTATTGAATGGGGTTCTAAGGTTTTAGTTGATATAGTGTTCTCCAATAGATTCACGGTATGTGGTCTACAATTTATATCCCTTATTTCTTAGGTTGATTTTTGCATGTAAGGTTTAATTATTTTCTCCCTTCATGATGTGTTCTTGATTCCATTAGAAGGGTGTGGTGTATTGGGTGTCCAAATGACAAATTACACCCTTGTTGATCCCCATTGGATACAAGGAGTATGACTTGACCAAATTAGGACCACCCTTGAGGTGTGTTGTCACTGAAATGGGTTTAATGGAAATATAAGGTGCATAATTGACCCATGATGGTGGAGAGGTTTATAAAAAAGGTTAATTGGTTTATATATGTAGTTAGAATGTATTTTGGGTAGTCATGTGTAATATAGATAAATACTACGAGATTGTTTGGTTGATATTTCAATGGGTTAAATGGGAATAATAAGATTATGATAAGGAATAATGATTACACTTGAATATTCGTAGAGATATATGCATGGAAAATGGGAAACGGGGCTAAATGGTTAATTATTATGAATTATAAATGTGTTAATTGAATGAAGAACACTGTTAATCTTCAATTTATCGATTTTGTTGTGATGTTGTAAATCATATCAACTATGCTTTTTTGTGATGTGGTTAATTTTGGTGAATGATAAATATGTTTATTCCCATGGCATGGTAGAGATGGGTATATACATGAGGTTATATGCCCATGGGTCATGTTCGACCATGGTTATAGTTCCACCCCAACTCCACAGGTTAGGGAAGGGGACAAAGTTCTATTCCCCTAAAGCTTTCATTCCCCTCAGACTGAGGCTTCAAGGTTAGGATTATGAGGTTGTTATAATGTGATTCTATGTGAGATGTGACTTGATTTAATTTCCTTATTATTTAGAACATTTATTATGACCAATCCATCGAACTCATGAAAAAGGTAGATAAATAAATGGAATGTCTAAGTGGTGAACCTAGATTCAATGGTTGTAAAATTTAATTTAGTATAGTATACAATGGCCTATTGAACTGTTTACCATTTTTATATTATTTATCACACACATGCACTGTCTACTTCTATTGGATATTTTGTAGACGTATTTGGTGGTGACCTATTGATTTATACTCACACCCTGGTCAGGCCATCATTGGGTACTAAAGCAGATTTCATGCATGAAAGTTAGGGCAAGGGCACGGGCCCTATGATAGGGAGTTGATTTGGACGTGGGTCATGTATGGGTGTGGTTCTAGACATAGAGTCCAGACCATTTTTTGGATCCTATTATTTTCCTCACTTTTTGGTTTTGTTCACTTGGAACTATAACATTGAATGACTTATTTATAATTGTATTTTGTTGTACCGAGTTTTTGAAAATGTTATTTATGCATGTTATTGACTGTTTCCATTTGTTTCTGGTATTTAAACTGTTATTTATCATGGTTTACTATGGTAAAGAAGGTATAGTCCCGCCACATATCCTATTAGTCCTTCACTTCTAGATGATAACCTCTGGAATTTGGGGAGGCGTCCTTGAGGTCATGTGACAAACCAGATCGAGACACCAGTTTAGTGGGATCAGGATCAAGGAAGTTACATTCCACCCAATAATAATAATAATCAACTGTAATTATGATGGATTACATGAAATGAAGAAAATAAATATGAGGTTGAGGTTTGGTAGATAATTTATTTGATAAAACATATAAGAATAAAGGAGAAGGATAGTATATAAATTATAATGTATAATATGCAGGATAAATCACAATAAAAATTTTTACTCTAAAAATTCATATAACCCAATTCTAGACTTCTTCGTATCGAGGATCAAAGGTATTGGAAATAAACATAATTCAGAATACACCCTCTATTAATTTTTTTTAAGAAAGTTATAATATCATGCTCTTTTTGAAGAATGGAATTCAAATTTTTCTTTTTCTTCTTCATTAATTTTTTGTGGATGATAATTATGAAAGGAAACTTATAAGCCATCCCCAATTCCAAATGATAATACATCACAATATTAAATTTTTAAATAAAAATCATCCCAGGACAACATGGAATAACCTATCAACCCGCACATATTCCTTTTTAAATATTATAAAAATATCAAGACTAGTGTTTGAATGATAAAATACACTTTCAAACTAGCTTCTTAATTAGGTTCTATAAGATTTTGTTGGATAAAAAGATGGATTTTTGGTCATGTTAGATATTAATGGTGTATAATGATAATATAAATATTGGCTCCACCATCATAATGGGAGTTCATACTTTTTCCACATTAAAATATATTTCTTAAATTTATATTTTTCTATATTCCACAAGTTTCTCTTATTAAATATTTTATATGAAAAAATATAAAGAATATAATAATAAACCTCTCAAGAATGGGAAACATAAAATTTATAAAACCAATCATTTAATGAATAATAATAATAAATTAATCAATATAAACACTATAAACATAAATATTATAAAATGTTGTAGTAATTTAATATATATAAATTAATCTGTTCCCAAAATTATGATTCATAAAATAATTACTCTCATTCTTATATTTAATAAGTCATCTCAAATATTAGTCATTTTATATTAAAAAATTATATATAAATCATGGAATAATTAGCATCCTAATCCTTTTTTTCATCCAAATATTAAAATCTATCATAAATTTTTTGTGTGTCATAAAAACACTTTAAAACTAAAAAATCAAGTAAAAAATATATAGGTATAAAAATGAGATATTGAAACTAATGAAACACTCTTATTCCTAATAAAGGTATTAAATTCAATTTTCTACAAACTCATGGTGTCCATCCTTTATCATTGATCTAAAAAATCAAAATAACATAGTTTAAGAACTACATAAATTACAATAAATATCAATAAATATTAATGAAGATTGAATATGTTTCATAAAAATAAATCATAATTTAAATGATAAATTACTAAATATTAATTTCTATGAAGACATAAAACACCTAGTTTTCCTCAAGAAAATAACTTTTTATATGTATTTAATCTTAAAATTATCGTATGTATCTTGTAAAAAGAGTGTAGAAAGACTATAACTTCTCTGTATTTAAAGAAGAATAAATTTTATTCTCATCCATTGTGGAACATATACTCATTCTTATTTAATGTATCTTGAGTGTTTTTGTGGATAATTTCATTATTTGGATAGTCCAAAATAATCTAAAAGTAACTCATGGGTTTTCCCAAACTGATAATGGCCCTAATGTCTTTCTTATTCCCCATGGTATTTTCCAAAATATTTAATTTTCATTGAATTAACTTCCATGGGTGTTATGAAATAATTTTATTTCTTATTTAAAAATAATTTTTATTTAAAATATAAGGTTGTCTCCAGAGCGGGGTGCTCAAAATTTGTTATTAAGTTTATTAAGAAATTTGGGTTTTCTGTTTTCTTAAATTTGAAAGAATTTAAATAATGTTGTTGAATGAAATTTGTCGAAATTTTACTATCTTAGGGTTTCTTATACAATTATAAGTCCATCACCGTCTCAAATGGTTTAATCTTCTTCTTATTAACTAAGGAGTGAGAGATTTCACCATTCTTCACCTATCACACTTTATTGAATATATATGGTATGTCTAGTTCTGAAGAGAGCCATTCTTGGTAAATCATTATTATATTTTACGTAATAATTTTAAGAATCCTAATTATACTTTAGCTAGGAACGTCCAAATTAGGTTTTGTGGTTCCCTAGAAAACAAAGATTATTCCACTATATTTTACCTTTGTTCATGTAATTTATATTTATTTCACCACTCAACTTAGAATATTCCATTATATATAACCTAATCTATGTGTAGGGAGATTAATGATACTCTAACAAGAGATCACTCAGGGATAGACTATAAATCAAATATAATATCATTCAAAATATGAAACTTTCACATCGAACCAAAATCAACTAACTTGATAAAAATAATCATATATTTATGTACAAAACACAATCAGTATAATAAAATTCCCACCCTTTTATGAAATTTCTTGTAGTCTTTACCCCGTAATGTGATGGATAATTTTTGTTTTAATGGAAGAATAATTAATTAAAAAAGAATATTGAAAAGAAATCATAAGAAGATAAAAACAATCAACAAAGTCGATCTCTCCTCCTCCTCCAGCCTTATCTTAGTCATTATAACTCTTCCTTCTATTCATTATTAGCTAACTGAATCCTTATAAAATTACTAGTCATTTTGAATTCCTAAATGTGAACTTCATCTTCTTAATTTTCGATGAGAATCATACTCCACTCTTTCACAAAATTTAACTCTCTCTTCATTTTCATTTTTTTGAGATATCATTATTAAATATTTATTATAATCCATGTTGCCTCCTATTATTTGGATTCATGAATGTTGGTGTGGCACCGTGAAGCACTTGTGTGATGCATAGGTGACCCTAATGAATCTGTTTAGAGTCATACCACTTTTGAATATTTTTAATGCAATGACACATACAAAAATACAATATTACTCATACACACCATTATAAATGAATTATACATACAGACTAAGATGACTCATACACAAAAAAATGAGCCATATGGATAAGGATAATGAATCATAAACATATTAAATTTATGTTTATATAAGCTATATTTATCTTTATGGAATAGTAGATCCTACCCCCAGTATGGAAATTATCCTTACAAAGATATAAATGTTTCTTATGAAATCCTTGTACCTTTATCTATTTTTATTACAAGAAAAAATGAATCTTACATAGAATTAGAAATTAATATTATATTGATTAGAAATGACTATTATTTAATTCACATTGACATAACCAGTTCATGAAAATGATACTAAATTATATAAATCAATTTGAGATAGTTTCAAATAAATCCATAATGTGGAAAACCATAAGATCTCCGAATCATTGTTTGGATTTTCTAAATAATTAATGAATTAAAAAAAACAATTAAGAACTATTAATTAATCTATTATTATAATTAAAAAAATTATTCAATAAAAAAATTAATATGATTGGATTAAATTCATTAATATTTAAAGTGAAATTTAGGAAAATATTTGCTTTATTATTCCTTCACACATTACCCTTGGTCTCATTGATAAGTGAAATTCAATAATATTTCTGAAAAAAATTCAAATTACTCGTTAATGTGGGTTCCCTTTTTAAACACTATATTTATCAATATTATTATGAATCCTTAATATCCTCAATTAAATTTTAGTTACTAAATTAATTTAATTAATTCAAACTTTTATCGACATCCCAATATAACTTATACCGACCTTCCATGAAAAATGTTGCTTGTTATAAAAGTATAACATTATGAAAAAAAAATATTCAAAAACCATGCAAGGGTCACCACATCCTTTATGAATTTCTACATCTCCACCCAATGGGTAACATATATGTTCACATCATAAGGAATATTTTTTTTATTTTATCTCATTTATGTTTTGATATGTTTTAAATGTAAATAATATTGAGGAAGAATTATGACATTTGGATTTTTTTGGAATCATAATCTATGAATTATTCTTTCCACCATAAATGGAGTTATCCCCCACTCCCCATAAAAAAAAATTCCCTCAAAAAACATTTAGATAATATTAAACAATCCACCCTTTAATATATTAGAAAAAATTTATCAAATATTATATCCTTTATAGAAGAATTATTTTATCTTTTAATTTATGTCATTATAGAAATAATTTATTAATTTAGAAGGAATGAGTGGAAAATTGATCATCAAAATAGTGGTGAACACCAATTCCATTTTTCTATGTTATCTATATCCTCCTCACATATTTCTGTCATCAATTTCTTATTTCTCTATAGCAATAGTAATTTTACAAAAACATAGTATATAAATTAAATTATTTTTATAGAACAAGTATTATTGAAAATTAGAATGGCTAGTTCATATATTAGAATGTTCGTTTTAGGAAATATATTTTATCATCATTTCAGTCAACATTTTTTATTAATGTTTTGATTATTTTTCTAATTGTATATTTTGATGATAGAGTGATACTTTATTTAAATGGGTGGGATGTGAACTTATTTACCCTATATTGGGTGATCATGAAATTATATTTTAATATTATCAAGGTAATTAATCTATATAGATAAAATGTTATTAAATAAATCACCTGTAAAATAGCTCATAAGTTACGATTTTTACTAGTCTGTTCCCTCCCCCAAACATGAATTCAACTGATATAATGTATTAGCATCTAGATATAGAATGATATTGATTTCTCCTTGTTAATTTTTTCCTTACCAAGTGATTCATGTCTACTAATGTATATATGGTTTAATTTTCATAGTATGTTAGAAATATGGGTTTAATGTGAAATAATATTTTTATTTAAAATAAAGACATGATAATTTATAAGACAAGGTACGCAGTGCTTCATGGTGTTGACTATATTACTCATTAAATATTCAATTTATATGAAATATACATTTAAAAAAGTAATGTTGGAATTACATGGATATGAAAAAGTCGAATTAAAATATTCTATGGTAAATGCTTAAAATATATTGTATTGTGTCATACCATAAGATTCAAAAATCAATGAACACTTCATGAATTTCCTTTAGATAGAATTTAAAAACAAGGAAATTTCTTTTTTAATTTATATTATAAAAATGGTTCTATTAAGTTTATAGTCATTATATTATGTTTAAAAATTTCAATAGTATTTATATTTAGCTTAGTCGGTTTCAGAATACAATAAAATGGAAAATAAACATTCAACAAAATTATAAATTATAAATATATATATAATATATAAAAAAACCAAGTGGATGATAATTACAAAAATAAAATGGTTCTCTCCCCCACACATAAATCATGTAGTTACCTTAAACAATTTCAACAGATTTAACACTTTATCATTTTTCAAATTAAAAAATAATTTTCAATTAATTTTTGTATAAAGGAAAAACATGATGGATCGCAATGGTACACAGGTTTGTAGAGTGTCACTTCCTCCACTGGTGGAAGTGGAAAACACCATTACATTTCATCAATATGTTCACATTGATAGTAATGGTTTATTTTCTCATTTTTAATGAATTACAAAATCGTAAAATGATATAAATTATTGAGTACAAATGAACATTACAATTGGGAGTGAATTTTACACTACATAATCATGAGTCTCAAATTCTGAACCAACACTCGGTCCTTCCGACATCTATATTTTTATTTAACTATCTTTTCACGAGTCACTCTAAATATTTACTTTAAATTTTTGTGTTTTCAAAATTATCTCTAATAATATCATCATGATAATGAATCTAAAATTTTCTATATTTCTTAGTTATTTATATAATCAGGTTCATATCTCTAACTATCTGGTAGGACATGGGCACAAAATCTATAGGAACATTCTTAATCATTCCACAAATATAAAAATATTAACTTATTACAATAGGGTATCTTCATGATTACGTATTAGTCAATAAGTTATCATCCAATATTTTCCACAAATCCTTCCGATTCGAATGGATAGATTTCTCTAGAATTTCCTTAATTTAATATTTAGAAACATCATCTTGATCATTAGTTTGTTGATGGATGTGTGCTGATGTCTTGTGGTTCACCCCATACATTTTCATCAAGGATTCCATGTTCATGTAGTAGAAAAGAGTGACATGATCATTGAATTTTCCCTTCGAAACCCTAAACATACAATAAATGTAAGCCCAAATAAAATAACAAAAACAATTAGATTCATTTGTTTTAGTGGATCAAGGTTGCACCCATTTTGAAATATAAGTAACTTCCACTAAAATATCAGAGTTATCAAGGGACATGGGAAAGGATCTAATGAATTATATTCACAAAATATTTCATATTTTATAAAATATTATCGGTTTTATGGAATATAAATTTTTTGGGAGTGTTTACAATAAATTATATCTTTTCACATATTATAAAAAATAATAGGAATACTTAAAAATGTGGATATTTAGATGTCCCATTTTAAAAAATTTCTACAAATCTTTTGAGGATGAAAGTGGAAACCAAAATTTAGAGAATGGGATATTTCAATAATTGAAAATATTTCACTTTTAGAAAAACATATTATTTCTATTTTAGCACTAAATATTTTTAACAGCTAATTATCATCCCAAATATAATAATTTGTTTTATATTTAGGTCCAAGAATATGTTAGGTGTTGAAATGATATAGTACTTGACATGTTAACAAACAGTTAACTATATCGTCATATTAAGGTACCTAGTTCTAAGATGGCTTTTTTATCCTTAATTTACTTCATGGCCTATTTATGTTATAGTAAAAGTACCTCTCTTAGATTTCTTATTGACCATAAACTGAAAATGCGTCTCTAATTATTTAATTATAGTGATTTTATCCTTTCATATTATGGAATAAATATTGAATATCATCATCTTTTTTTAAAAAAAATTATAAAAAGGTGAAACATGGGTAAAAATTTATTCTAATGATCATAAGATAATTATAAAACATTCTTGATGCATTTTTTGAAAACATAATTTTGAAAGAAACAATATTTCCAACCAAAGTGATAAATAATGTCGGACTTTCATAAAAAATATTTTTTTATTTTCATAATTACAAAATAGTGGGAAAATTTTTACCATGATAGGAATATATCAAGAAAAATAGTAGTATAATAAATTTAATGAGTGTTCTTTAGTTAGGGCACATAGTAATTCATTAATGGAAGAATAATTATAAAAAATCGTGATAAATGATTGCATTGCGAAATAAAATTTTATAAATTTGTTATCCTTGAATCCTAAGATAAATAAAGGAATAATATAAAATATTATCAGGATGGATAGATTTATGTTATTACATGTCAAATGGAATTATATAGAACTATTAAGTAATATATTTGAATAACATACCATGTGTCTCAGAGAATTCAAATTCAGACAAAATTACATTAAAAATGCGGTACATTATGAACTGTAAAACCCATAAAAGAGAGGCCAACGAATAGATATGTCAATATCCAAAAAAATAATGACAATAATTTTATAAAAAATTCATGGTAATTATTCCCACCATAAAAAATAAATGACTTTTTATAAAGTCCTAATCCTCAAAAAATAAAAGTGGGACAATAAATCTCCTTATTACTTGAGTAACTTTTGAATGATGCGATGGATGAAAAAAAAATATTATTGAAAATTTTGATATTATGAAATAAATTTATTTCATGATATAACATTAAAAATAGTATTATATAAACCAAACAAGAAAAACCGGGGAATATGTCACATGTCTTATGGAAGTAAAAGTGAAATGACAAAACCCTTTCATTAATTCTTGACTTTCTTCGCACACATTAAAACTACAAATATAAAAAAAATTTTAGTATAAATATAACACATAACTATATTATAGTATAACATTCCATATATTATTTTAGTATTACTTAATATTATCTGTTTATTCATAGTTGTTTATTAATGATGTGTTTTGGGAAATATTAGTTTTGTTTTTATTATTTCTTTTGAGTTGTTATTATGAAACATATTATTTAGATCATGATTTAATTATTTATGAAATTTAAAAAAATATAAAAATAATATATATTCACTATATAAGTATGCATAATAGTATATAAAATATATAAATATGAAATAGATTTAACCTTTCATGATGGTTGTAGTTAGTACGTAATCATGAACATTTTTTCCATTTTCTTTTCTTATTTAAAGAAAGAATGTAAATTAAATATAGGTATATATATTTTAATTATACTATAATTATTATTTCTTATATATCATATACGTTTACTAAAACAATCCTTAACACATTCCATGTAATGAGTGATAGAATGACATCGCTTGGAGGGGGTGGTAGTCCACACATCCACAATCAAAGTTATCACATTCCCAAAAAATGGAAGTGTCACGAACCAGCCCGGGTCGACCCTGAACCGGTCACCTGAGCCAGTCCGCGGCAAGTCCCGAGGGGCGTTCCCGATCCCCCCGGGATGGCAACCAGTGCCGGGCATTAAAATTTGATCGTTGGGAATGATTTCAGCCCAAACAAAAGTAAATAGAACAGAACAGATAAACACTAATAGCGGAAAAGAAATAAAAGCCACACGACCACGTACCTCCATGTGACCTCTCAAGTCACCCCCCAACTAGAGAGCAACCTCGCTCCAACATTGAGCGACTCAAAACAGAAGACCTGATCAAGGGAAGACCTACAACTGAAATGATAATATAGGCGTGAGAATTAAAAATGCCCAGTAGGTAAGCCAGAGTAAACCACTGAATCCAAAAGTTTCCTTTCCCGAGCAATCCGTTGACACAGGTTTGAAAATAAAATTATAAAAATATATTTTTATTCTTTTTTTTAAAATAAACAACATGTTTCCCCCCATTTGAAAACCCAACGCACACTATAAATCAATTTCAAAACCATTTCCTATTTTTATAAACAAAACCAAATACAGATAATGCTACGACTGTACTAAAAAGGAACAGGTAAACAGTACAGGCTGAAAACAAACCAGTGAAACAGGAAGTAAACAAGCAATGCATGATGCAAGTAGTGAAAAAGGACACAAGTAACAATATGAGCTGTAAAGAATAACTGTAAGTAAAAAATCAAGGAATCAAGGAACCATGGGTGATCCTAAACATCCCTAGAAAACCCCTGGACGTACTCAGGTTCAGACTACCTACCGGCGTGGTACTCCATAGTTAATAACCAACTGGCCACCCTAATAGCCAACCAGTGGCACATCCCTCCTGGCCTCTCCACAACTCCAGGGGGTACTAACCCGTATAATCAGGGTTAGAAAGCAACCATCACTCGATAATCTACAAGACGCCCAAGAACCCATGGTGGTTTTAGTAACACTGTGTAAGTGGGAGGCCCATGCACGCGTGACTCATCTCACCGCACTTGCCAACCCCTTACACGGACATCGCTACACGACAACCCTCGAAGGGAAGTCCCCCTGTAGAGATGCCCTCACAAGTACGTATATATATATATGTATAATCACTTCACATTTAATAAAGTGCCAATCGGGCCGTCATATCATTTACATTTTGACCATTTAATACTAAAGCATTTCTAACAGCATATGACACACGCCATTTCATTTAAAACCAGAAACACACATAGAACTTTATTTAAGAAACCCCAAATGCTTGTTCAGAAGAAACCATTTATATTTAAAACTAAAAGCACATTTGAAATTCCGTGAATTATGTTTAAAGGAAAAAGGGCATTCTTTCATAGATTTCTTTTTTTAAACTAGTTCAATGTGTCTCATGAAGAGGCGAAAACATTTTGAAACCAAGAACCATTTAGAAAAGTTGATATTTTGAGAAAATAAAAATAAATAAAAATAAAAATAAATGGTAACAATTTCAAACACCACCTTCATTTGAGGGCACATCCATGTGTGCACCTGGTGCACCCATGGATGTGTCAACATCCAATGGTGCATCAAACCTGCAAAGGGGCACGACAACATTTCCAAATAATACTAAATTTCATAAAACTAACCAGAACAGGATAATGAGATCCAAGAATGATTCTTTCTTTACAAAAAGAAAACACCGCTCAAGACAACCAATGATAACATAAGAGAACACAGGAATTTAGTTCCACATTAGCTGGAAATGCCTAAACAGGTGCACTATATAAACAAGAAAAAGTGCAGGACAACATCTAGTGGACAACTACCTTGGCATAAAATATAATTCCTTCAAACTTAACTTTCGAACAAAAACTATAGATTTTAAAACACCAAAATAAGCCGCACAAGGATATCATAAACACGCGAATCATGGAATAAAATTTATTTAAAACAATTCAAGCATCAGCAGAGTACCTCGGAAATGAAACAGTTGAATTCGCCTACCTCAAACAAGGAGCGGACGCGACGGAACCCCAAAGGAAAGTAGGACAATCCTTTGCGGACAAACTGCGTACGTTGAACAGTGAAAAAAGTACACGTCACTCAACCCGCGACAGAAAAAGGATTACTATGAATTAAATATAAACACCAAGATGCCACGAAGGAAAAATAAATAAATAAATAAATAAATAAATCAATTAATTAATAAACAAATAGGCAATTAAATAAATATATAGATAAATAACACATACAAGAATAAATAAATAATCAAGAGAATAAATAAATAACAAAATGAATAAACAAATAGATAAATACGTAAATAAACAAAACAAAATAAATAAATGGGACAAAATAAATAATTAAAGAACAAAATAAATAAACAAGGAACAAACATAAATAAATAACCAACATAAATAAATATAACAAAACAAACAAACATAAACAAAGAACAAAACAAAATAAATAAATGGACTACATGAATAAAGTAAATAAATAATTAATTAACTAATCAACAAATAATTAAAATAACAAATAAATAAATAAATAAAACAGGTATACCGGGCATAAGGAAGGAGAGGGGCCGTCGCTGGAGGTTGCGCCGAGTAGGGGGGTCGCGCGAATGGGGCAGTGCGGCAGAGGCCACTGGCCGGAGCAGCAGGGTGGTCGGCGGCATGGCGAAGGAAGATTGGGGTGGCGACGGTTGGCTGGGGAAGCCGGGAGGCCGGCGGGAAGGCGGGGGTTGCGCGGGGGAGCCGGGACGGCGAGTAGGGTGGCGGAGGCGGCGGCCGCGTGGCGCGGCAAAGGCGGTGGGTCGGGAGGCCGGGGAGGGCCAGCGACGGGAAGAGGCGAAGGGAGGCGAGGGGGAACGAGGTGCGGCAGGAAACAGGACCGGCGGGGAGGGAACACGCAGGAGGCGAGGGCGAACGGGGCACCGGCGGGTGCTGGCGCGACGAAGGAGAGGCGGAGCCCGGGAGGGTTGGCGGGCGCAGGAGGAGAGGGACAGCGCGGGGGACCGCCGGACGAGGCCGGTGTAGAGGAGCTGGAATAGAGGCGGCGTGGCGAAGCGGAGAGGGGGATGAGGAGGTTGGGCGCAGCAGGGTGCAAAAGGAGATGGGGGCGGCGTACGCAGGAAGGAAGGAAGGAGAGGATGGCGGCTCATGAAAGAAATAAAATGGGGGAGGGGGAAAAACGGGTTAGGGTTTCTCAATATATATATATATAATAAAAACATAATAATAATGATAATAATAATAATAAAACTTTATATAGATAATAATAATAATTGTAAAATTCATAATAATAATAATAATAATAATAATAAAATAAAAATTAGCTAATTATAGTAATAATCATTATAACCAAAATATTTAAAATAATAAAACCATTTAAAAAAAATAACATACACCGCTATATACACATATAAATGTATAGACGTATGTATATATATACCTTTATATAAACATATAACCATAAATACAACACACAGATATATATATATAAATATATAGACATAAAATATATAAACATATGTATATACATATTTAGACATATATATAGACATACACATACACATATATAAACATATCTACAATAAAAATAACCACAATAAAAATAACACAATTTAAATAGTAATTGTAATAAAATGTCAACATAAAAAAATTTAATATTTAAAACTCCGGGTGAACACATAGTCACCCGGGCCGAACGCACGGTCACCGCTAGCGATGCGATGACCGCGCACCGGCGCGAAACTGTCAACACAATTAAACCTCGAAAATTTTAAATCGGGACCAAGAAAGAAGTAAAAATAAAAGTACCGATGGTCGGGGTGTGACAATTCTCCCCACCACAGACACTTTCTGCCCCTAGAAATTCACCAAGCCACATGTCGATCAAGATTCAGGTCTAAGCTCGAACGGAACTAAAAGAACCGAAGAGAACTGAGAATCTCGAGATAACCTTACTCTACACAGGTCACACCCGACCATTTCAAGAGAATAATGAAGTCCAAGGTTGAGGGGAGAACACGAAGGGGTTCTCCCCACCACAAAAACTTAACTAGTTCAAAAATTTAACACCCAAACATACTACCACACAGAGGCGGGTCCAGCGCGGGAACTCATAACCGATCCAAACTGACTCCTATAACACAATAAGATTTACAACTCCGTCGAAACCTTGAACCCACGACTAGAGTCAACAACCTTCAACACCAGGGAGAACCCACGGAAAAGACTTAACCGGACATCGAATCGGAACATGCCCCATTGAAATCCACGAAACATAACAACATCCGACAAACATAACTCAACCGAGTTAAACCCACACAAGGTCTAACAAACTTTACGAAAGACACACGATTTACAAGATCACATCAACACAGACAAAATTTCTTGGACTATAATTGAACAAGTTCATCATTACTTCATAGCGAAACAACATACTTACAACAACTTTGAAACTTTAGTAACAGATAGACAAACATGAAAAAAAATTTAATTGTTCCACCGCCAACACGGAATGCAAAACCTAGACCAGAGCTTCACAGCCCTGGGAACTCCTGACTGTGCGCGAGCTTCACCCCAAGACATGTTGTTGGGGCTCTGATGGCTAAAGCATCTTCTACCTCACAGTCAGGTACTAACGTTCTCCCATCACGACGTCCTCTTTAAGCGACGCTTCTGACAAAAATTCTCCAGATTACCCAGACGACCGCATCTATGACACGTCTTCGGAAGGTTGCGACAAGACGGCTTTGAATGCCCGAAACGACCACACTGATAGCATACCATCGAACAATCTGATGAACCAGAAGTTGGGACCAAAGGGAATAACTACTTAGGAACAGGTATCTCTGGAGCCTTTTCCTCACCAGAGGGGGAACTCTTACGAACAACCGGGGATGCTGAAGTATTAACCACCTGCACACCGGAAACCAACTCAGCCAAGAATGCTTCCTCCACCAGCTTCTCGAAACAATGGTCTTTAGAAGGGAGGACTCGCTCCTTGATCTCTGGATGAAGACCCCCAATTAAAAGAGAGGCCTTCATGAGCTCATGCGATGCTACATCTGGAGAAAAGGAAATCAGTTCCTTGAAATGGTCAACATATGCCCTCACCGTCCGTTGGCCTTGTTGAATATGCACAAGTTCCCTCTTTTTCTCCAGCTTCACTTCCTCAGGTACAAACCATTGGATGAAAACGATTTTAAAGACATCCCACATCATTTCAACTTGCGTTGATGATGGGGTAACCCTCTTCCACGGGTCCAGAGCTGGACCCTCAAACAACTCCATAATTGCACGAAACCTAACATTATCGGGAGTTCCCAACATTCTAAAGACACGCTCCACTTCCTCGAGACATTTCACTGCCTCTAACGGACCCTGATCACCATGGAGAATAGGCAAAGTCTGAGGAGGACCAAAAACTGGGCATGACCTATCAGAATACTTAGAGACCTTTCTAGGCGGAATTTCCCGAGCGACATATAAAACACAAAGCCAAAACCAATATCAACCCGAAGCAACCTCAATAAAAGCACCTTCATCAAAACAGTCAGCACAAGACCAAACAAACACAAACACAACCCAAAATAAAGTCTCCTTTTTTTTGAGACGTTAAAACCATCCTATTCAAGACTACTTTCCAAAACCAATCCATTTTCGAACCAAAAACATTCCAAAACCGTTTCCCCTTTTAAACCAATTTTGAAAACAAGGTCAAGCGTTAAATTTCAAATACACACCCAGGTACTCCCATGACCCGTTGCACATGTCTTTATCCACTGTCCATTAATACTCGCACCAACACGAATTTTTCTTCATGCATTCTCACACATGTGAAAACGTTCATAAAGAGGAACTGGGGTTTCACCCCAAATCATTATTAACCAATTACATGCAAACAACAGATTTCCAAATCAAGAGATTTTAGTTTTAAAACCCATTTCATATATTTAAAGTCTTTTAAAAGGAATCAGTCCAATTTTGTTTTTTCCAAAACCCTTTTTCATTTCCAACAACGTACTTACACTGACCAAAACAAAAGAAGCATCCAAATTTGCATCAATCACTGAAACGAGGGACTAGTAGTCATGCTCAACCTGGCGACATGGTAGTGGGCCATGTCCCAAGTCAGCGTCGACCACTAGGAGGAATTCAACCATGTTCTCGGACTCCACATGGGTCACTACTCCATGTGAAATCACGTTGTAATGCCGTCTTGCCTCCATTTCATCTCCCAATCCAACACAAACCAGAAAAGACAAGGACACAATTCCCGAACTACCCCTGGTAACTCGAGGATCAGTGCGAGCAAGAGTTCGTGACGCTCTTCCCGTACCTACCCTTCGAGTTCCGACAGTCCTAATATCCTTCTACCGGACAACCCAAATAACAAGAACCACCTCTAATACCATTTTTTCAAGAACCAGCCCGGGTCGACCCAGAACCGGTCACCCGAGCCGGTCCGCGACAAGTCCCGAGGGGCGTTCCCGATCCCCCCGGGATGGCAACTAGTGCCGGGCATTAAAATTTGATCGTTGGGAACGATTTCAGCCCAAAAAAATGTAAATAGAACAGAACAAATAAACACTAACAATGGAAAAGAAATAAAAGACACACGACCACGTACCTCCATGTGACCTCTCAGGTCACCACCCAACTAGAGAGCAACCTTGCTCCAACACTGAGTGACTCAAAACAGAAACCTGAGCAAGGGAAGATGTGCATATGAAATGATAATATAGGCGTGAGCATTAAAAATGCCCAGTAGGTAAGCTAGAGTAAACCACTGAATCCAAAACTTTCCTTTCCCGAGAAATCCGTTGACACAGGTTTGAAAATACAATTATAAAAATAGATTTTTCTTCTTTTTTTAAAATAAACAACATGTTTTCCCCCATTTGAAAACCCAACGCACACTATAAATCACTTTCAAAACCATTTCCTATTTTTATAAACAAAACCAAATACAGATAATGCTACGACTGTGCTAAAAAGGAACAGGTAAACAGTACAGGCTGAAAACAAACTAGTGAAACAGGAAGTAAACAAGAAATGCATGATGCAAGTAGTGAAAAGGACACAAGTAACAATATAAGATATAAAGAATAACTGTAAGTAAACAATCAAGGAAGCAAGGAACCATGGGTGATCCTAAACATCCCTAGAAAACCCTTGGACGTACTCGGGTTCAGACTACCTGCCGGCGTGGTACTCCATAGTCAATAACCAACTGGCCGCCCTAATAGCCAACCAGTGGCACATCCCTCCTGGCCTGTCCACAACTCCAGGGGGTACTAACCCATCTAATGAGGGTTAGCAAGCAACCGTCACTCGATAATCTACAAGACGCACAGGAACCCATGGTGGTTTTAGTAACACTGTGTAATTGGGAGGCCCACGCACGCGTGACTCATCTCACCGCACTTGCCAACCCCTTACACGGACATCGCTACACGACAACCCTCGAAGGGAAGTCCCCCTGTAGAGATACCCTCACAAGTACGTATATATATATATATGTATAATCACTTCACATTTAATAAAGTGCCAACCGGGCCGTCATATCATTTACATTTTGACCATTTAATACTAAAGAATTTCTAACGGGATATGACACATGCCATTTCATTTAAAACCAGAAAGACACTTAGAACTTTATTTAAGAAACCCCAAATGCTTGTTCAGAATAAACCATTTATATTTAAAACTAAAAGCACATTCGAAATTCCATGAATTAGGTTTAAAGGAAAAAAGGGCATTCTTTCATAGATTTCTTTTTTTTAAACCAGTTCAATGTGTCTCATGAAGAGGCGAAAACATTTTGAAACCAAGAACCATTTAGAAAAGTCGAGATTTCGAGAAAATAAAAATAAATAAAAATAAAAATAAATGGTAACAATTTCAAACACCCCCTTCATTTGAGGGAACATCCATGTGTGCACCTGGTGCACCCATGGATGTGTCAACATCCAATGGTGCATCAAACCTGCAAAGGGGCACGAAAACATTTCCAAATAATACTAAATTTCATAAAACTAACCATCACATGATAATGAGATCCAAGAATGATTCTTTCTTTACAAAAAGAAAACACCGCTCAAGACAACCAATGATAACATAAGAGAACATAGGCATTTAGTTCCACCTTAGCTGGCAACGCCTAAACAGGTGCACTATATAAACAAGAAAAAGTGCAGGACAACATCTAGTGCACAACTACCTTGGTATAAAATATAATTTCTTCAAACTTATCTTTCTAACAAAAACTATAGATTTTAAAACACCAAAATAAGTCGCGCAAGGATATCATAAACACGCGAATCATGGAATAAAATTTATTTAAAACAATTCAAGCATCAGCAGAGTACCTCGGAAAGGAAACAGTTGAATTCGCCTACCTCAAACAAGGAGCGGACACGACGGAACCCCAACGGAAAGTAGGACAATCCTTTGCGGACAAAATGCGTACGCTAAACAGTGGAAAAAGTACACGTCACTCAAACCACGACAGAAAAAGGATTAATATGAATTAAATATAAACACCCAGATTCCACGAAGGAAAAATAAATAAATAAATAAATAAATAAATAAATAAATAAATAAATAAATAAATAAATAAATAAATAAATAAATAAATCAATTAATTAATAAACAAATAGGCAATTAAATAAATATATAGATAAATAACACATACAAGAATAAATAAATAATCAAGAGAATAAATAAATAAAAAAATGAATAAAAAAATAGATAAATAAGTAATTAAACAAAACAAAATAAATAAATGGGACAAAATAAATAATTAAAGAACAAAATAAATAGACAAGGAACAAACATAAATAAATAACCAACATAAATAAATATAACAAAACAAACAAACATAAATGAAGAACAAAACAAAATAAATAAATGAACTACATGAATAAAGTAAATAAATAAATAATTAACTAATCAACAAATAATTAAAAGAATAAATAAATAAATAAATAAAACAGGTATACCGGGCAGAAGGAAGGAGAGTGGCGGTCGCTGGAGGTTGCGCCGAGCAGGGGGGTCGCGTGGATGGGGCAGGGCGGCGGAGGCCGCTGGCCGGAGCAGCAGGGTGGTCGGCGGCGCGGTGAAGGAAGATAGGGGCGGCGGCGGTCGGCTGGGCAAGCCGGGAGGCCGGTGGGAAGGCGAGGGTTGCGCCGGGGAGCCGGGATGGCGAGCAGGGGGCGGAGGCGGCGACCGCTTGGTGCGGCAAAGGCGGAAGGTCGGGAGGCCGGGGAGGGACAACGATGGGAAGAGGCGAAGGGAGGTGAGGGGGAATGGGGCGCGGCTAGAAATAGGACCAGCGGGGAGGGAACACGCAGGAGGTGAGGGAGAACGGGGCACCGGCGGGCGCTGGCGCGACGAAGGAGAGGCAGAGCCCGGGAGGGTCGGCGGGCGCATCAGGAGAGGGACAGCATGGGGGAGGGCCAGACGAGGCCGGTTCAGGGGAGCTGGAACAGCGGTGGCATGGCGAAGCGGAGAGGGGGCTAAGGAGGTCGGGCGCAGCGGGGTGCAAAAGGAGATAGGGGCGGCGTACGCAGGATGGAAGGAGGGAGAGGATGACGGCTTGTGAAAGAAAGAAAACGCGGGAGGGAAAAACGGGTTAGGGTTTCTCAATATATATATATATATAATAATAAAAAAATAATAATAATGATAATAATAATAATAAAACTGTATAAAGATAATAATAATAATTGTAAAATTCATAATAATAATAATAATAATAATAATAAAATAAAAATTAGCTAATTATAGTAATAATCATTATAACCGAAATATTTAAAATAATAAAACCATTTAAAAAAAAATAACACACACCTCTATATACACATATACATATATAGACGTATGTATATATATACCTTTATATAAACATATAACCATAAATACAACACAAAGATATATATATATATATATACATATATAGACATAAAATATATTAACATATGTATATACATATTTAGACATATATATAGACATACACATACACATATATAAACATATCTACAATAAAAATAACCACAATAATAATAACACAATTTATATAGTAATTGTAATAAAATGTCAACATACAAAAAATTTTAATATTTAAAACGCCGGGTGAACACATAGTCACCCGGGCCGAACTCACAGTCACCGCTAGCGATGCGATGACCGCGCACCGGCGCGAAACCATCAACACAATTAAACCTCGAAAATTTTAAATCAGGACCAAGAAAGAAGTAAAAATAAAAGTACCAGTGGTCGGGGTGTGACAAGAAGGGATGAAGGTATGTGTTATATAATAATTATATAAATATAAATAAATCACAAAGACAATTTATATCACATATAAATATTAATTACATCATTATTTTCAACCATTAAATATAGTAATGAATGAACGAACGATATCAGTTCGCAAGCCGTTAATCCACCATACACATGAATGGGTATTTCATATCCCATTTTATGAAATTGTGGGTTGTTTTATGTATAAAACATGTCCTAAAAATGTAATTATATTAATCACACTCAGGTTATTATATAAAAATTTAATAATATTAATTGTGGGTGAGGATAATGATATAAAAATAAAGTTCATATTGAATGATGTTACCTCTTTTTTGGGTAATTTCTTTTGGTGTGCACCAAAATATTATCTTGGTTTTCTTTATGGCCACAGTGTATATTCTATTATGATAAGTGGGAAGTTTTTATATAAATTGGGTAGGTTTTTTTATTTAAATTTAGTTATTGTTGTGAATAATTAAGGGAGTGAGTGCCCTTTTATAATGGAGGAGGAGTGGTATTAATGTAAATGTAAAAAGGTAAAAACTATTGAGAGGTCTCTATTTCATCTTGTTAATAAAATAATGATCCATTTTTTTAAAAGGGTGGTTATAATGAAATTATGGATATAGAAATAATTTTGGGAATGTTACTATGTTATTTTCCCCCTTAAGTTAATGTTTAACCACTATGTAAACTTATTTCTACAATAATTTCTGATATTAATTTTAATAACTTCCATAAATAATTTGGTTAAAAAAAAATGTTCACAATAATATATAATATATATTATTTTAATTTCAAGTATTTAATCCATATTTATAAATTCTACGCATAGGAGTGGAATAAAATAATTTAAAATTAGTCATATGGATAGAATGTAACAAGATGTCTTTAAATTAAAAAGTTCAAAAGTTCAAAATATTTTTATACTGAATTTCATTGAGAAATAAATTTAAATTACTAAAATTGGATTTATTATTAAATAATTGATATAATTTTACATTAAAAATAATTTAAAATATAATTTCACTATATAAATTTGATGAAAACGAAGTTTTGAATTAAAATTATCTGTTTTTCACAATTCTTCGATAAATGAAAATTCCAATAAAATTACGTAAAACTCACCCAAAGTAAATAATGAAATTATTATTTCAAAATTGATATTTATTTTTTTATAATTTATTATTGTATCAAAAAATATATTTAACATATTTTTTCTATTAAAAGTTATTATTTTTTTATATTTATTTTTACAGTAAAATTGGATTTATTTATATCTATTTCTAATAAAACACATAATATGAGTTGTAAATTTTGGATTTAATATAATACATATATATATAACTAATTTTTTTATCAAATGTGGTTTATGAAATTTATTAAGGTAAAACATATTTAATTTCAGAAATATAGTTTTCTTACCAAAGATTTCCTATATTTTCAACAAGGTTTTATTATCATTTCTAGTTAACTTGTGAAAAAAATTCGTCTTATAAATATGTGTAAACAATATTTTCATAATTTAATTAATATTATTCAAAACCACAATTACATTGTCTTTTTGAAAAATATAATAATATTTTAATATTAATATTAATATTACATTATAGTTTGGAAAAAATAGACTTATATGAAATAGAAGTTATCAAAGGAACATAACATTGTGTATAACTGTAGAAAAACATTGTTTTGTTTTTACTATAAGATCATTTAATTTTGTTTTGAATAACAATATAAATGTAATCATTTTTCCAAAAAAATAATATTATGATATCATATATCATAATCTATATTCAATGTTGCGTGAAATGAAAAATATCAACTAGTTTAAATTGATTTAAAAAATATATTTCAGAAGAACTCATGGTGTTTTATTCTACCCCATTTCAATTCATTTCTTCCTCAAAATTCACTGGGTATATCAAAGGATTAATACATGGATCATCATTTCACAGAAAACCACATCCTAAAAGGAATAGTAATGAAACCTTTAAAAACTAAATGTTGGAACCATAATGGATACCCAATATAATTCATAACTTGGATTCCATGTATGTGAACATATATGTGAAGGGACTACTGTACATTCAATTGAACTTTAAATAATAATAGAGAGTCATAAAGATCAATGATCATAAGAAATTTAATGATCAATTGAATTATAATGGCATCAAACGCATATATCTTTGATGATTTATAGACCATCATTTTAAAATGAATAACATTATTGGGTAAATCATTTTCAATAATCTTTTCTAAGAGTTGAATAATTTTTCACAAGAATATAAACTTACTTTCACAATTTAAACCCTTGGGTGTGCCTTGATAGATTCATAAATCATCTCTTACTCAAGTGAATGATGGTGGGGTTCTCATTCCAGAAGAACTAACTGATATTGATATCCATAAATAATATAATAAGTCATTCGTTATTTTACAATTTAACATCATAGAAAAATTGTTAGAATAGGTTATCCAATGTTAATAAATACTCATATGGTGAGATAATACTATAATTTCTAAAACATCATATGATGTTTAACATAAAGCATTCCAAAAATTCTTCTCCCTATAAAAATTTTGATGGATAAAGACCTAATAAATTTTAAATAATATATTTAAATTAAAAAAATATATTAAAACTGATCCCAAATTTATCATAATGTTTTTCGTGGTTTTCAAATTCCAAACATGTGAATAAATTCATCACGTATTCTTTTGAAATAATGTAAAAACTAGAATCATTTTACATCTTTATTGAAAACATGAATGATTTATTATTCCAAAGAATACTGAATATATTCCTTAAATCCAAAAAATTTAAAACTTCATCTATGATCATATATTATACTTTTTTAGCTAATAATCAATTATTTCAGTGGTAATCCGTACTATCTAATTTACTTTATTGATGTTAGTTATAGATTTATCAATGCTATATATAATTTTATCCACATTTGAAACACATTAATGGTTAACTTACCTTAATAAAAATATCACATTTTAATTAAATCATTTTTCTATTCCATTAGAACAGTTCAATGTATACTTCTAAATTCTCAATGAAAACATATACATAAAATTCTAATATATTTCATGATTCTTGTAACGTAGTATTTGTATTCCAAAACATTTACACATCAACCATTTAAATTTATTCTACAACCACTACATAGGTTTCATAAAAATAGTCCTTAATACCCCTCTTATATAATAAAAAATATGAATCATGTCTTATGGTTACTCAACCTCAGTACAATCATGCTTCTTATGTTTAATGTAACAAATATTGTTAGAAAATCCTATACATTTCGCATGTAGTTTCTAGTCTCTTTATCTTCAGCAGTGTAACCAATAATTATACAACCTTCCTAATTCTCCTCTTGATATTTTCACATAGGACATATATATCCATAATTCAAACAATTTCTATATTTGAAACATTAAATTTTAACACACTTACTTCTAGTTCCTACTATTAAATAAGGTCCAAAAGCATAGTGTGATGATCCCTTATCATATCATAAAACCACATTATAATGAAAACGTTCATAAAGGATGTCTAAATCATTCACCTTAATTTAAATCTGTGACACCATAGTCTTATCCATAGAGAAATCTATAGAAAAATTCGAATAAATAACCCTAGGGATCTCAATAATGTTTTCTCATCCTAGTTCCCATAGGTTGACTAAAACATTTCATTAATAAAAACTATCGTGACCTAGTCATAACATGCAAGGATAATACATCATCTTAGATGATTATTCATCATATTAAAATAATAAATTCTTGAGGACTATAATAGTTTAGTATATTTGGAAACAAAGAAATAATTATTTTATATTTGGAAAAGATATTAAATATCTCCCATAAATATATCCCATTTATTACTCCTACTTAGATCCTTTCTTTATAACACGATGAAGGAATCATAAAAAAGGGGTTAGATTATTTTCTTCGTAAAGGTAAAAAATAATGATATTTAAGTATAACAGGAGAATAATGATATGTGGATATTATCATAGCATTATAATATATAAGACTTCATATCAATTTTCATAATCAATAATTGTTGAATATTTATCGGATGTTCATAAGACATAAATCACATATGAATCATCAGTATACTCCATTAGATCATAACACAATAATAATACATGAAATTTTTTCATACACATAAGAATATTAAAACCTATGTCGATGATACCAACCAATACTGTCATAACATGTTAGGCTCTCGAAAATCAAATGTGTACCTTCTACAGGCATTAGATGACCTCTCATATTTCATCTTGTTTTGGAATGGGATTCCACCCCACACACCTCCATAGTGTAACATATTTTTATGGGTTTGGGATGCCCTCATATATGCCGTTTTATTATGGTCTTGGGATTCCCAATATTGTACCCTCTTTTTATGAGCTTGGGATTCTTTCCCATGTCTCATCTTATTTATGGATTGTGATTTCATAATTTTCACCATCTATTATGGGAATGAGATTATCTCATGTGTACCCTATTATTACGGGAATGGGATGCCCTCCCCTGAACCCACTTTTTATGGTCTTCGGATTCCCTCTCATGTGACCTATTATTTCGAGCTTCAGATTCCACCCATGTACCCTATGAACTAATATTAAATTTATCATTTTCAAATGAATTGGATATATATATAGTTTCCACCCATCACATATTAGAATAATGCATCCATGTGCCACAAAAAAATAATTCACTCATCATATCCTGACCCATAAAAAGTGTATGGTGTCATTAGAATCATATCATAACCCATGAAATGAAAAGTATATTGTAAACACTGAACCCAATCATAAAAAATGGAATATATATTAGTTTAAAAATAATATCATCATATAGTAATCTAGTAATATAAGTGGGTTTCATAATCATTTTATCATGGTAAAACCTATGGAATTGAAACAGGTTCCATAAGGAACATTTCATCATAAAAAATAACCATTAAATGAAAAAAAGAATGGTTTCCTTGGATAATATACCCATTAAATAATAAAATATACCAAATAATTTCATCATATATGGAGTATGATTTTTAAATGTCACATGGAGAAATTTTTAGGTAAATAAACTTTCATTTAAAGTCATTTCAAATGAGACATAAAATGTTTCCAAAATCCATTTTTATGATACCCAAATTGAAATATTATTAAGTAATATTTAAAAAAAATTAAATATTTCATGATAAAAATATCATTTCAACTTATAAAAATGATTTATAAAACATAATACATTTTGAATTCCAATTTTCATTGAATATTTCCATGAAAAAATATAAATTAAATATTGAAAATAATATAAAACACTTGAGGAATATAGAAAATATTTTAACAAAAATCATATGAGAAGCATCCTAAAAATAATGAATTTATGGAGTTTTTTATTTAATTTATTAATCTTATAATCATGAAAGTTAATATTCAACAAAATGATAGTTATGAAGTATCATAAATCATTATATTCTAAACATTCATTTTTTCCCACAAAAAGTTTTGAAAAGTGCCCCAATCCAAACATGACAAGAAGAGTCATTTATTAAATTAATTTAGTTTAAATGGTAATATATGGTTAAAAGAAATTTAAAAAAATAATAAAATATTAGATCATTCATGAAGACATTATTTTAAAACATGGTTTTGAAAGAAAACCAAATTCAAACTAAAGAGAGAAATAGTGTAGGATTTTCATAACAAGATTTTCATTATAACAAAAATAGAAAAAGAGTGAAAATTGGTACCATGAAAAGAATATATCATTAAAAATAATAGGATAATAAATTTAATTTTATTTTTTGATTTATTTATCAAAATATTTCATCAATGGATGCATAATCATAAACAATCTTCATAAATGACAAGATTGTATCAATAAACTCACATATCTTTTGTAACCATGAATCCTGATATCCATAAAATAATAACACGAATTGAAACATAAAATATCATTAGGGATAATAAAATCATGACATTACATTTAAATGGTCAATCTATACACCTCATCAAAAATATATATGTTTGACATAACATATTTCTTAAAGAATACAAATTGAAACAAAATTACTTTACCAATTTGGTACCTTTTAAACGGTAAACCTCATGAAAGAGAGATATTAAATTGGATTTGTGAAGACCCATAAATTCAATAACAATAATAATAAAATAAATTAATGGGAAGTATATATAGAATAGAGTTTAAATGATTTTTTATCAGGGCATAAGTCTCACAGAAATAAAAGTGAAACTAAAAATCCACTATTATTTGAGTAACATTTTAATGATGAGATCAATGAATGAAAAATATAAATTTAAACATTTTACATATTTATATAAAGTTGATTAATTATATTACATGTAATATGATGTCATATACACCTCAAAAAAAAGAATAAGTGGTGAATATATCATATATATCACATTAAGGATAGTGTGAAAAAATACCCTTACCTTATGTCATCAATTTATACACACACATTAATGAATCATGTATAATAATTATATGATAATTATAAATTTAACATTGAAACATGTTATTATATATCATAAAATATATCATTTCATTATGACTTTCTGTTACCCATTCATTAATAATTCCATGTTAATGTTTTGTTTCCGGTAAATCCACTTTGTTTTTCGTATATGTTTTGACTTTTTATTACTGATCCTCTTAAAATATTCATGAATTTATTATTTTAATATTATAAAAAATTATATGAAAATCATATATATATATTCATTATATAACTAGTTATAATAATATATAAATTATATAATTTTAAATTCTATTCACCATTTGATGGAGATGATATGTTGTATGTACGCATGGAGGTTGTTTCTGATTTTTTTGTAAGTAATAAAATAATCAAAATTAAATATATATTATATTTTATCATTAAATTATAATTACTATATCATATATATCATATAAATTTACTAAATCCATCCCTAATACAAACCCTGTAAAGTGTGAATGAATCAAATAACATTTAGGAGGTGGTAATAAATTGGTTCACAACTAAAGTTATCGTATTCCAAATAAATGTAAAGCATGTAAATATATGTTATATAATATTTAAACAAGAATTAAAAAACAATAAAATCCTTTAAACCCTATCAAACTAGTAATTCCATCGTTATTCCAAAACATCAAATGAGGTAATGGATGAACGAACAACATCAGTTCACAAGGCGGTAGTCTGTCCTACCAATGAATGATGTTGTGTATCCCTTTTAATTCAAGTATGTGTAGTTTTAGTTTTAAAAATATAAATCAAAACATCTAATTATATTTATCATACATAATAAATTAGTTAATAATATAATATAGATAATTGAGGGCGTAGAGAATGAAATAATAAAAATGTTCTTGTTGAAGGATATTACCACATTTTTTGGGAAATTCTGTTTGGTTTACACGAAAACAGTAACTTGGATTTCATTCGTACTAATATAAGTATGCAAGGATTATAGGAGTAATTTTTGGAGATTATTTTGGTAACAGTTTTGATGAAAAATGAATTTTTAGGTGTGGAAAAGTTAGTCTTGAGTTATATATTATAGTGGATGAGGAGTGTTAATCTTGTAAATACAATAAGGTAAATTATTTTTAGGGGTATCCCTTATATAATTCTCCTCCAATAATGTTCAAATTTAAATAAAATTGAGTTTATTTTTTAAATAAGTCCAAAAGATGGATTTTTGACATGTTCCAAGGTTATTTTCCCCCTTAGATAAATTTTTAAGAACTAAGTAAACTCATTTTTACCATTATTATTATTAATTTTAATACTTTCACGAGTATTATTGTTAAAAAAATACATTGTACATATTTGATGGTATAAATTATTCTTATTCTAAATATGGAAACCATTTTTATAATTTATAAACAAATAAGTTAGACAAATTAACATAAAATTTATCTCATCGATGTTATCTGTCACTGGATTTTTAGAGTAAAAAGAAAAAAAGTTTGAAATTTGTTTATATAAAATTTCAATGCGAAATTGATTCCAATAAAAAATGGATTTAATTTTTTTATAATAGAAATAATTTAATATAAGAAATATTTAAAATACAATTTTTCTATAAAGAAAATTAGATAAAAATATGTTTTCAATTAAAAAAAAGTATTTTAACTATTAACCAAAAATTGAAACTTCTCTTATAAATACCAAATATTCACCCAATGTAAATTTTGACTCTAGGTTTAAAAAATAATAATTATTTTTTCAAATAAACATTATAAGAGTTTCCAAAATTATATTTCATATAGAAAGGCCCTTAAAAGGTGGTAAAAAAATTTTAAGGAAAAAATATCGTATGATGCGTAAAATTTTATTTATTCATATAATATTTCTTTTTAAACAACACAATAATAGTCTTAAAAATATTATTGAATAGATAATATAAAAATTTAATTAAAATAATTTATCAAAAGTGGTTTTATATAATTTGATGAATTATAACATGTTTTGTGGTATAAATATTGTTTTCTAGAAAAATAATTCACATATTTCTAAATTGGTTTTCTTTAAATTTCTAGTAAATTTTTAACCAAGTTATTTCATTATAAAATTGTACAAAACATACATCCAAAAATTTAATTATTCTTATTCATATCAATTATTCTAAATGATATGTTACAAGAATATTAATATGTTAATAATAATATAAACAATACAATATATTTTGTTAAAACATGGTCCTATGTTGCACATAATTTATCAATGTAACTCACAATTATATATAAAAAAAGACAATAATTGAGTTTTGTGTACCACAAGACTTTCTAAATGATTAATTTACAGAAATATTCACATAGTGATTTTGTATAATGAAATAATTAATTTATTCTTTAATACAAAACTTGTTATATTTCATGTTGCGTGAAATGAAAAATAACAAATTATTCCAATTAAATTATGAAAATATATTTCAAAAAAATGGGTGTTAAAATAAATAATCGCATGTATCCGTTTGATAAAATGAGACATAAAATAAACCAATTTATTTGAGGTAAATATAATACCCCAAATTCCATCATCTATACTTATGAGTGACACTTGGGTATCATTAATTTATCACATCATAAATAACCCAAGGATAAAAAATGTGTTTCATTAAACATTTGATTAAAAATAATTCAATTTCTATATCATAATTAACACATGGAAATAAATAAAATTCACATCCCTTTAAAATTTTATCACATAAAGAAATTATTAAAAATTTTAAAAATATAAACTCATGGAAATCTACGGGTATTCAAAGATATTGAATACTTTTTCAGTTAAATATCATTCCACTATGATAAAAAAACATATGTATTTCTAAAATATAGTTATATTTTATACTGTTTAGAAAATAATTTCCCCAATAAATAAATTTATGTAGTCCTGGTGAGCACCCTTCAATCAAAGAAATATAAAATATTGTATTTATAGATAAATGAAATTGGAAGTGAAATTACAGTTATACACTGATGATTATTAGAAATGACAATTAAAGTGGTGGATCATTCCAACAAAACAAAATGATATAACTTAAGTCATCAAGATAAATAATGGTAATGTGATCATTTTAATAATTTCCTCGGTCAAGTATAAGATATTTAAAATTAAAATGAGTTAGATGAAAAAAACATTTTTAAATGTAAGAGAAAAAAATATGTTTTGAAATATAAAATATCCAGGGCCTTTTCAAAATAAATTTAACAAAAAAATAAGAAACAAAATTAAACTATTTTTGAAATAATTAATATTGAGAGATAAAATTTCATATAAAATTAAAAAGGAATCCAAATAATACGCTTATAATGAAAACATTAAAAATGTATTCTTTTCACACATTAATGAGAAAATCCCATATAGAAAATGATAAAAGACATTAAATTTAATTAAAGAAGTTCATGAATTATAAAATGACCTTAATAAATTATTAAGGAATTAAAAAGGTCTTTTTCAAAATAATCCAATGAATACAGACATGGAAAAAGGAGGGTTCCCAACTTAGAAGAAAATACAATGTTATATTCATATATAAGAATCAATTTGGGTAAAATATGAGTGAATGAGAAATGAAATTTTGTGGGGACAAGTAAAACCACAAGAATATACATAGAAAAAGATGATAAGTTTTAGAAATAATAGAAATTCCATATAGTATCATTGAAGAACAAACTATATTTTAATATAAGATTAGTGATGAACCCCTTATTGTGTGAGAAACATTTTAATCAAAATCCTCTTTTAACATCATATATATATTAAATTAAAATACATTTAAAATAGAAAAAAGCGAAAGATCATAAAAACCACATTAATATGGTGAAATAAATTTATTAGTAAATAATCATGAAATTATAAAGGTATAATTGTAAAAAACAGGAATAATTATTCTTGTAGAATCCCAGTTTGTTGAACGACTCGAAATGATGAACTCGTTGGATATTTTGGAGTTTGGTGGTGATGAATGTTCTATTCTTGATCATCGAAACATAATTTTTAGGGTTACATTGAAAAAATATTTATTATATGGTTATTAATTCATGGTATATGACTTATAGTTTATAGTGGGTTATGATTATGTTAGAGGATGAAAACAAAATTTTTGGGTGTGTAGACAGATGCAAACAGTTTGGAAAAACCATGAGGCCTCCTAGGAGAAACTGTGCATCCCTCTTTTATTTCTGAACATGGTTTGAAAACTATATGGGATATGGAGAAGGATAGTTTGGGGAATTCTATAGTTTTTTTACAGTGTATCATTCATGGTTTGTGCATGGTTTGTAAAATCATGTAGGACAACCATCTAGATTGTGGTTCCTAGATTGTGGGTATCACATGATTGGTACACAGTTATCCAAATCTTGCAAGATAATGGTGTCCCTAATTAAAAATGTGAAGTTACATTTTATTCATGCCCCTATTTCTTCATTTACACTCATTTATTATTAATTTCACATGTTTAGAAACTCTAGGATTTGGGAGTTCTCCAATATCATTTTCATTAGGCTTTGCCCTATCTTGTACACTGAAGTTCTGATTCAATAATTCTTAGTTGTATTTAATCCATATCTGTAATGTCATTAATAATACTTCAATTTTGATTATTCCCTTTTCATAATGTTCTCTAAATCTATGATACTCATCTGTTTTTAGTGCGGTCATCTAAAACGTCGATTTCATCTAATTTAGTTTAATATTGAGGAATAAATTTAACGAAAAAATGTCTAACAACATGAGGTAGGTGGTTCCTTGATTTATCTTTGATTTCAAAAAGGTTTTCAAGGTTCCTCAATTACAATTTTGTTGGGTTGTCTAAAAGAGACCATAAAAAACCATGTATTTTAATAAATAAATTGAATCCATGTGATGCCTATAGGAAATATCCTCAATTCCATCAAATGGTGTAAGCCTAGTGAGAGGATTCATACCGAGGTCATATTATACCAAGGTAATTATTTTATTGAATTTTTTATAAATATTATATGTGATGAGTTCAATGTGAATGTGTTGGTTATGGATCAATGATTGAGATATTTTTGACAAATGGATGAGCCATCATAGTTCATCAAGTTCGGTGAACCCTAGATTATATGAGTGATGCTGGTCAAAGGTTGGGGGACATAGTTGTTGAAATGAGGTGAATGTTGGAATTGGGTAATTTCATAGAAGCTATTGGGATGAGATTTAAAAATTTTCTTTATCAGGATGATAAAAAATGTCACCTCATATGCATTGATCCTTAGTATAGACCAGAGGATCATAGGTGAATTAATAGATAACATAGATTAAAATTAAAATCCTACCCATTTAGATATAGATCATCACTAAAAATATTCTTTTCAACATTAATGTATTCTCAATGGAACAAAACAATCCCTATAGATCATCCACACAATTATCAAAAACCTGTTTGAACATCGATCATCGAATTCTTGGTTCTAGAAAAGAGATTGAACAAAGCCTTTGTTGTCCTATTAATAACCACATAAACCAACTTGCGATGTGTTAGGGAGATCTTGATATGATCATGTGGATCAATAGTTTATCTCTCTAGAAATAATGATAGCTGGGAGATTGTCTCTGGATCTCATAATAAATAGTGATCAGGTGATAACCTTTTTCCTCTACATATAGTTGAAGCTCAAATACCTATGAAAGGTTTCCCAACCCTAATTTAATAAACACCACTAAATAAATGATAATTATGGACTAAATAGAATCATATTTTCTTTATTTTATCACATTCAAATAATATATATTAAATATATAACATGATAAAATAGATCTTGTAACTCATCTCATAGTTCTAACATAATATTATAAACACATGGAATATTAAAACATTATTTATTAAAACAATATTATAAATTTAAATACATTAATACATTTACATATAATATTTAAATTTACTCTAAGAATTGAAAAGTTGAATGATAATGAATTTATTTTTTTACTAGTGATCCAAAATGTGGAAAACCCAAGGACCTTGTGGTGGAACGTACAATTTTCTTTTATACCTATTTAACACAATTGTGCTGATATTTTAATATGCTATTTTTTGTGGCCCTTTAGGTACTTAACTCGATTGTAGAGAACAGTTTTCATAGACCAATAGTAGAGTCTAGAAAACCATCAAGTACCATAAAGAGATAAGTAATTTTCAATGAAATGAAAACCAACATACGAAAAAATATTGTGTAATATAATCTCTATTTAATTATACATCTCATAAAGAAGGACACACACTTGTAACATCATCCTTAATTTCTTTGTTTTCTAATGTAAAATGAAATAATTACCCTCAATTATCAAGGTTATGGTCATAAGAAGGTATTATCATCCAGATTAACATGACCCAAGATATATTACATCCTCATCTCAAAATTGAAAAATCACATCATTCCCATTCAACAAATTCCATACCACAAATAAACCACCCAAAAAAATATACCTCTCCATGAATATATTATTTTGGTATTTTCATTCCATAAATATACACAATCAAATGGAACACATTCATACTGATCTAATGTCTGGAGACCAATACACATGTATGTAGATAGGAACAACCAATGAAACACAAAACATGTGGTCTTCCTATTAGAGGGTTTTCCCACATGATGTCAACTACTATATATCACCATTTCAAAACATCATGAGATGACGTCTCAATGATTATAAGCCGCCAACACCTGATACTAATACATCATATGTCCATAATCAGAATGATGTATCTAGACCATACGAAATATATTTAATATTAATTTAATAGTATCTCAAGATTCTCATTATAGAGTGGGATCTATTATAAACTTTTTCAATGAAAATTAATCTATTGAAATTAATATTTAAATAGTTGATGAAAAAATATTGACATTATAATGGTAAGAGTTCATTATGCATAAAACAGTATTAAGATGATATAGTAATCGAATAGTATTGTTTATTTGGGTCTACAGAACCAACTATTAAAACAATCCAAATTTCACGGTATCCAACTTACTATGAACCATTTGTAACTCTCACAATATTAATATCATGTTTATGTTGTGTCTCAAAATTATATTTTGGGACTTCCACATCTCTACTATGTGAAAATTCAGATAATTATGACCTCAACTACTTGAGAGAAAATAATTAATAGATTTTTTCCATGTGTATATCGCTATTTTCAACTAAACAAATATGACACATTGTCTAGTACAAATAAAGAAATATCATAATGATAAAACATTACAAACTATGTACAATTTAATGAACTAGAAAAAACAATTGCATTTAATAACTTCTTCATAGCTACCTCGGAATTTTAAACGTAATTGGTATTTATAGGTATGTCTCCCACTGGGCTGTATAAAATTTTCTCACTCATATACTTATCCAAAATGTTATATTAGATTACATGTATGTATTGAAGACTAGTTTCCTTCCCATGAAAGCTAGATTCCATTGTTATCAATTTAGTAGGAATATATCTATTTCATTTGGACATTCTCAATAATTTTTTTTCACATCATACCATACAGTTCTCCTGGATATAGTTGACATCTTCCCACTATAAAGTACATGTAGAAAATATCATATCATTGATAAATAATGGAATATGTTACTGGAACATCACAGAATTGTATGTAATTAAACTCACCACATTAATCTCTTCATATTTCTTTTCATGTATTTTTTCTTGGATTTATGCCATGTGACACTTCTAACAATTCTCGATCGGATTTTACAACTAGTTTATACAATACCTAGTCAGTATATGTAGATATTAAAATGTCTGAGATAGTGTGAGATGTACCATAGTAGATCATGATCCCTAAAAAATACATTTCTAAATCAATTAATTTAATAAAAAATTATTTTATTATAGTCTTAACTAACTATAATAGAAATAGATATTTTTTATATATTACCAAACAAATTTTACTTGGAAGAAAATGGTGCTCCCACTAACATGTGATAGACACATGGTGTCGATTCATTCAAAATTAATGTTCTACAATATTGTTTATTACATTAATACTAATTTGGATTTAAGTATCTTTCAACCCTATTGAAATATTAAGATATCACCATCACTTTCTTGTAGCGTTGAATAGACACCATCCACATTTGATGGTCAAAAAATAAAATACACAATTAAATGATCATATCTATTTTATATGAGAAGTAAAATTCTAATGGATTTTGGCATATTGACATGATATGACCATTGAAACTGTATTTGTACCACACTTGTACCATCCATGTATTGTCTCACTTGAACACCCACCACAGTATTAAAACTATTATTATTATTTTCACATTAGTACATAGAATACATTGTTTAATTATAAATAATCTTTTTAATCTTAGATAATTACCATATAATAATTACTTGATGTAATTTATTAATCTCACTAAATAATGTATCATAGTCCAGGGTGAATATAGAACCGTCACCCTGGTTTTGTCATTCATATGCAATCTGTGTCTCTAGGATATTCTTTTTCCACACCTCTTGTGGGACTAGTACATATGTAAACTATTTATGCATCTCTTAGAATTTTTTAAAGACAAGAAAATATTTCTATGACTGTATCTGGTAGATATGTGCACCATTATATAGAAATATTGTCAATAACATCAGTTATCACTTTTCTATCATAGTGATTTGTGTAATATCCTACGGAAATTTTAGGATGATTACTATATATGAATTTGGTGTTTTTTAGATGCATGATTGATTATATCCTAACAAACATGTTACATATAATCATGTGTATTATGAAATAATGGGTTTTTATAATACTATTTCTCATATGATATCCATTTATCATTATAGTTGGAATATGTTAATGGGATATTACCATTATTTGTGAAGAACATCATCAAATATAACATAAGACTCTATAATATTTATCAAAATTGACGCTCCTTATACTTACATCAAGACTCTCATGTAAGGAAATGTGAGGTTAGGATTTGGTATGTGCAACATTTTATTGATAAATATTGACATATAAGGTTTATCATCAATCCTCATTACTATAATCAATTTCATGGTGTAGATAAGGTAATGTGGGCTTTGTAATTTCTCCACACTACATTATATTGATTGATAAATTCTTAGTCAAAATATTCTTTGGCATTATTTCCTGATGAATCTTATATCTTTTGACCATACATAATATATATTTCACATTACCATTCCTTAAAGTCATTAAATTATCTTATGAAGTGTATTTGCCACTATATTTCCCTTTGAATAGTTTACCCCCATACACACAATGAATTATAAATGATTTGTGGCATACATTTATTTCCAATGGATTATTTTTCCAAAATAATATATGTATATACATTGATAGTACCTATGGTTTTTAGCTAAACTATTTCTAAATACCATTCTATGTATATCAGTGATGTATACATAGTTTTACATAAGGAATTGTCTTTTCACAGTTGGGTATATACGTCTTACTTTTTGTATTCATATGGTATTTCTTATGATTTAGGTATTAATGAACTATTAAGTATTTTCCCCACTAAAAAAATTCATTAACAAACATGAAAATTATTCTCCGTTTTTCCAATGGACATATGAGATAATTTTTTTGTTTATACTCAACACAATCTATACTATAATCAATTAAATAAATATTATAAGTTTCCTACATCTCAAAGCTTTCTTAGGAACCTCATATTCAACGCTACTTAGGGAATACAACTTACTTCTTGAACTGGTTTTATTCATACTTGGTTACATTATTTAAATACACATAATTTTTATCCATATTGTATTCAATACTCACAATTTATGTGAGAAATGATACTTATATTTTAAGAATATACACTATAGAATATTCTTGTACATTCTAATTTAATTTTGTAAATTTTATTTGTTTTCATTTGAATTTATTTCATTTTATCAAAAGTAAATAATCACCTTTAATATTCAATATTCATTTAAGGACATTAAGAAGGTTTCTTTGGAATTTCTCTTTCTATTTTCCTTTTCACATCATCTTTCAACTTGTTCACCATTTGAATTAAATATAAAAAACTCCATTTTTTTATTGCTTGGAAAAGCTTACAAAAAAAGGTAATGATATTTTTAATCTATACTATCTGTTTTGTAATATTATAATAAATTGGAGTAAATGGGTGAAAATCATGTATTTATTACTCATGATCCATATTTCTTTAACAAATAGCCACTGAAATTATAATGAATTCATATTTTGTTTCACTTTCACCACACAAGTTTCTCATAGATTAGAATATATGTAATATATTACATGTACTAATGCAGTATCCACAACTAACCCCGGGCGTTGATGAGAAAATTAAGACATAACTGTTATATTGTTTTTAAATGATTCACTTATAATAATTTCTTACAACCTTATTTCCTATGTTGTCATAATATGTTTTGGGTACACAAGAACGTTGAATTTTTAATATCATTGAATTGTGTGTATGTCCATATAATACACTTAAAAATTCATTTTAGTTTAATTATTATTTTATTTTATCAATTTTTTTTACATTCCATTTTCCACAATAATAAAATCGGCCACATAATAATTTTAAATTCACTTCCAATTTAATCATTAATGATTAATAAATCAAAAAAACTTCTTCTCCTATTTTATAATATTAGAGGGACCCTCTCACAAAAAATTGGATTATTTGATCACTTGAGTATTCAAGTGAAAAGGATACTTAAACAACCCCTTATTGTTCAAAACCGTTAGCTATGCTACTATTTGAATAGTTCTGGGTTTGTTTTTGAATTTTCAATTGCATTAATACATTTCTCCATGACATGTTGAGTGAATTCCTAGATTCTCCAGATTATAACCTTGATTACCTAAATTATTTTCCACTAATGTAACATCATGTGTGATATGGATAATCCTTAACTACCAACTTTATTTATGTAAACAAATAATTCTTATAAAAACATCCTAATAGTAAGAGGTACCAAAAAATATTGATGACTGAGCACCCCAGACAACTAGTTGTGCTAGAATTCAACTGACGGATGGTTTTTGCACCATTATATTTCAATGATGGGTTTTCAAATTTTCCTCAATAAATTTAATCCATTTCTATAAATTCATTTCATACTATGTTGTCACACTCCCAAGAGAACATTAATAAAAAAGTATTTATCAATTAATTATTCATTTTCTTATTTTTTTATTTTTTTCCACTATCACAATAATGAATAAGATAATAGACTAATTCATAATGGGAATAAACTACCCAACTACTCTTGAGAATCTAAAACAAGTTGACCAAGTAAAACTCAATTGACCAACCATGACCATGGGGTCAGATATCTGAGACCTCTCTTGACTTATAATATAGATTGTCCTCATATTGTATTTCTACTACCTGTCTAGTTTTCTCGTGATCTTTGTAGGGTCCACATCACATCTATTGTACTTCCTTATCTCATCAGGGTCCATGTTAAACACCATATTCATCAATAAAATACAACTATACTTGCACACAAGCGAGGGGGACTAGGGCCGAAATAATCAACAAATATATTTAGATGAATAATCCTTTATTCATTTTGACCAAAAATAAGATTATTCAAACACCATCAGTAATAAAAAAATAAGCATAATCATCAAACATAATTAAATAATTAATTAAATTAATAATAAAAACATATAATAGGTCGGTCCATTTCCCAAAACTCGACAACATAATTAATATGAATAATGAATAATAATAAATGGAAATTAATTAAAATATGATGGTATTTAAGTTAATTTAATAATTTAATTTAATTAAATTAATTTAATTCTTTGTGGGCGCTTAATTAATTTATTTTCAAAACCATAAATTTAATTAATTAATCTATTCAATTTAATATCAAAATTAAATGTATTTTTCTATGTAATATATTTTAATCAAAAATTAATTTTGATTAATTTAGTTTAATAATGAAATAAAATAAATAAAATAAATCTATTTTTGATTATCAAAATTATTTTTGGGCCTCAAAACCCTATGAAATGCCTATGTAAGTTAGGACAAATCATTATTGGTTCATTATGTGTCATCCAAAGCCTCTGCGAAGATATTCAATTTTAGGTAGGTCAATGTATACAAGTTCTAAGTCAGGAGGACCCAACCAACACCATTTTTTGAATAAACATGTTCGTAAGGATTGATACCGTGGATACCAAGATGGCATTGCATGATAATGAAAGCCGATAGAGGGGACCACAAGTGGTGTGCAACCAGATAAAATAGTGGCTCAGATGCATGAAGGACGTTGGAGGGAGGAGGTCATCCGGGAAGGTTGAAAACTAATGTCTCAGGTGTGTATTGAAGTATAGGGGCTTTGTAAACTAAGATCTAGTAGAAAGGGAATGAAATAGCTGAATGAGGGGACTAGGGGCAACAATCTAGTAAGGGATTAACCATTGAGGAAGTCCAGTACTCCCATGATACACATGACGTTAGTGGTGAAAGGGGTGAACATCAGGTGGCTTATTTTCTCAGTAAATGTTGGGTGAAAAGAGGACTACAAACTGCTCGATGGGTGGTCTAGGAAGAGCGGATACTGACACATGGGTTCTGCTAAAGAGAGTGGAAGGGAGGGAGACTCGTGGTGATTTTGTTCCAGAGTAGCTGAAGGTAAGTTTCTAGACGAGGGAGACTGGCTGTAGAAGGAGTTTTCATGAGAGAGGGGATACTATCGGTTGTCCAAAAGGATGAGCCAGGAATTTTTTTTCTAGTATATTTTTAGGCTAGATAAACTCTTTTGGAATATATCCATTATCCAAAGACACACCTTTTTAAAACATTATAATGGATATATTTTTACACCAAATAAACCCTATGGTGATGAAAAATTTGATTATAATAATTACTACAAGCTGCAAAAATACCATTCAATTTTTAAATAACACAATAATTTCATTGAAAAAAGTAATAGAAAAACTATTATGCTATAAATACCTATTCATATCAGGATATCTGGCCATAGTAGTATGGATTAATCATAATCCAACACTACAAACACTAGATAGAAAAAAAAACAATTGTAAAAATATTTGTAAAATATATGTTTTAAATTTTTTTTCCAAAAATATTATGGAAATGATCTCTATATTTTTTCAGATGTTCATAATATTTTTATCTAACCTTAAATAGAATCACAATTGAGTGCACTAAAACTGATTTCATAACCTATGCATAATTTTAATGCAATTTAGTTTTTTTGTGGTCAGAAACTTTTTGATCCCTCTGATACAAATTATTGTTACCATGGCACAGCTGGGGAGCTAGTGGGACATAGATTTATACAATTTAATTAATGGAATGATAAAACTTTTTATCTCAAATAATTTTATCCAAAGAATATTCCTAAGAATATATCATGAATAAAAAGGGAATGAAAATTAAATTTGATATCTAACTTATTTGGATCTGAATTTTTGCTTGACATCCTCTTAACACAGATGAGTACTACATGAATAATAAAAAATTTAATCCCACATGATAATTCATAAGTGCTTCAAATGATTAGATATTCTGATATATGTCTCATGAAACTCATTGATTTTCATATCATTAATTTATTTCTTTAAAATATATGTTTTCCTTCCATTTTACACACCTTCAACACTCAACAGACTGAAAATAAGTTTTTATGTAAAATAGAGATTATATATTTCTTTAGTTAAATATTTTTACTTCCATGATTCCAAAAATTATTTTAAAAATGTTTTTAATACTCATGATTGATATTTTGGAATTTTTTACCCATTTAATTATTTTTTATAAAAATTAATGTAATATTATTTGTAATTTCAATATGATGTTCTTTTTGAGTTTCCAAAAAAGTGTGAAACTCATGTTATCTTTTAACTTATACTACATTGATGATATTTCCATCCATCATAAGAAATCATTTCTTTGAGGATTCATCATCATTTTCAATAGTTATTTTCAATAAAAATATTTTTTATAATAATTTACAATTTTGTTGCTTTAAAAATATATTTTCAAAGTGAAATGTGTATTTTATTCATGAATTTTTTTTATAATATTATTATGGAATTTCTATTAATTGACAATAACAACCCTTTATTATACATATGCTTTTCTAGGGAGGTGTTTTAATGATACTATCTATTAAGACACTCCGAATGTATTACGATCATTTTGTATTATTTATTAGACAAATTGTTAATATTTTATATTCTTTATTTCGTACGATGTTTTAGATTGATTATATTTCACCCTTTTAATATAATGAATGAATTGGATATAGTATGTGAGGGTTGGGACCCAGTATAGATCCTTATGACACAAAAGGAATCACGAGACAAATGAGTTTTCGTATTTAGATTATACTTTATCTATTAATGTAAGATTTTTTGGAATGATTAATTTATTATATGTTTATTATCTCTGAGATTATGCATTACATCATTATGAAAATTTTTATTGGATTAAATGGGTTTATTTGATTAAATATGATATTTGTGTATATGTTTCATGATAAGGTGATTATATATATTTCATTATTTGATCACAACTTATTCCTTCCATATTATTATCTATTCTCATGTTATTGATTACATGTCAGTATTTTTTAGTTATTTACCTCTTCATATTGATTATTCCTTATTTAATAATGAAATATTCCACTGTTGGTAACCCCAATAGATCATTTTTGTTCACCTTATTATATTTCCATTCCATACGATATTAATGAGTTGTCTATAAATGTGTTCATTGGTGAATAATGTTTACATTCAGCATGTTTTTTATTTTATTTACAAAAGAAAATATGGGGAATTCTTATATCATGTTTACGAGGATAAAAAATCTATTTTGTCCTTTGGGATGGGATTACATGTATCAAGTGGAAATATAACAATGGAACCCCCATATATAGGTTTCTAGAGTTGTGGTCACTACATTTGGTATCATATCATGTATACTAGAAACATTTGGAACAGGATTTAGGAAATCATTGATTAGTGAACATATCACTATTAAAAATATTGCGGATAATTCATAGTGTATGATAATAACCTTAAAATTTAGAAAGGTAGTTATTATGTTGTTTTACTATAAACAAATCCCAAAAAAGATACTATAATTATACATGGTTTTGGAAGAGATTAATTAAGGTGTAAATAACCTGAAAATACTTAATTGATTGTGTCTCATCCAAAACATTCAGTTACATGGTGAGTTTTCCCTTAATTTGCACTATGTTTGACACTCAAGAGGTATATTCTTTTGTTAATTCACATTTTCATTATGAAATGTTATGATTAATGAGAGAATATAATATGTGGAAATATTATATACAAAATTGTGATGTGGAAAAAATATACTGTTTCTTAGTTTGATAAGACAATGGTTCATCATTAGTTTGATAGATTATATACTCTTTTGAGGTTTTTTGTGATGGGAGGATAAAATGATTAAATATATGTTGATAGAAATCAGTTTAAATAAAACCCCTTCGAATAGTATATGTTTTAGTAGGATTTTTATTTATGTAATAATACTTTTATATATCATTGAGAAAAGTTTAATGTTATTTATAACCATTTAGGTTAATATTGTTACTGATGTTATTGTAAATATATTCAACTGTGATGGTTTGATTTTATGCAAAAAATCTATAGTACGAAAAACTATATTAGTAAAGAAGTGATTTGATGAATAATATTTTCTATGATATCAATTGTATGTTTTGAAATGTTATAGGGAGTGTTAAAATAATTTTATAAAAAGGATAACCCATAGGCTTAGTAACAACTCATCTCATCTAGTATTTCTATAATGCTTGAACACACAACCAAAGGGTTGTAAGGGTGTTAATCTTACCACTATCACACATGATATAATTTTTGGTATGGGCTATTTTAATCCCATGACATTTTGTATAAATATTAGATTGATTTCATTAATAATATTATAGGATAATTTTTTTTGAAATTGGTTATTATTGAGTTTTTTAGTTTCTTTTAATTTGATAAATAATATATAATATTCTGGTTTAACATAAATTCTTATTTGGGATGAATGATATTATATTTCTAGAGGTGAAATATGATGGGTGTGATAATACATTTGAGTTCAAAAAGTTATTTCATGTTGATATTTGTTAGATTATTTTTTATTTAAAGTTATTTATTTGTGAAATAAACTAAGTTGAACCATTTTTTATTATCCTAATTTGGAAGTAAACTATATTATTTATTCATATGAATGATTATGCATTTTTGTATTTTCATACCTTGATGTAACCATTTTAGTGTTTGTTAATTTTTTTAGACATAAGTAATGTTCTCATATCATTTTTTGAATTTTTTGATCCATTAAAGGTTGATTTAATTACATTAGGCATAAAAACACTTGATGAATACTCAAGGTTTGGAGTAAATGATTAGAGAGGGGTGGAAATTTATTAAAGGATTACATATACTTGTAAAGTAATTAAATGTAATTATTTTATTAGTCTATATTGTTAGGATATTCATCATCTCTAAAAAAGGATATTGAAAGAAAAAAATTATCTTATTACTTTTATTTCCAATGAATCAATCTCCTTTTTCACACCACTTTGTTTTACGGTCTTTTATTCATTAAAATTTTCATTTTCATTACCTTCGTCATGATCAATGACTATGTCACTCTCCATTTTTATTTATACAGTAATATATTCGTCTATGTCTATATTTTCACTTCCCAATAATATTCTCATATTTTTAAACATATCTATTTTCTATTCAATATAACCTTCTTATTTAACATTCCATATATACAATAAGATGTTTTATTAACCATTTGTTTTGATGTGATATATCAAAAAAGGTATTTTCATATTTCAAAAACCATTATTACCAAGATAATGCTGAAATTTAAAGGACATAATTTATCCAGGGGTGGATGTAACACCTTGATATTTTTAAAATAAAACAATTTCTGATAGTCTGTGTGACAAAAAACACCAATCCCAAATAAACAATGAAATATTATTATTCAAATATGATTGATATAACATAGCCCTTAAATTGGATGATGTAAAGAGAACTAACGGATTTATAAAATATACATAGATATTCTACTCAATATTAATTTATTTATTATTTCATAGTAAATAAACATTAAATATTTAGTAAATTCATTTTATGCATTAAAAAATTATTTTTTCTTGAGAAAAGGTTTCTATATTCTCTTTCTGAGAAAATAATATAATTAATTTTAAAAATTTTATAAAATTTATTCCATAAAAAGTATAAAACATTTAAAATAATTATATCCAAATTAAATACGGTTAAAATATAATGATTTTTACTAAAAGAATAAATTTTAGTGAATTTACAAAAAACAATAATTTTTATTTAAAGAAATATTTTTCTTTAAAAAATTTCAAAAGGTAAATTTTTTAAAAATTTATTTTCAGAAAATTAAATCACTTATATTTTTAATAATTCAGTTAATTTCATTGGAATAAATTTTATGACCGGATTTGGTATAATAACATTCTTATACATAAAAGTAATTGTTTTGAAAAACAAATTATATTTCATTACATTTGTTTATTTTAAAATAATTAATCTCAATTAGATGAAATTTATTCTTGAAAAATCGATTACATGATTGGAATTAGGTGGTGTAAATTTTTTAAATATTCAACTTTTATTTTTTTCATCATAAATTGTATACAAAGTAATGTATTGTCACTACAATATAATAAAATTGGGTAATTGAGGTTAAAAATAAAATGATAAGGAATATAAATTTTCCAAAAAACATGAATTAATTTCAATTTATTTATCTATTTCATCCATAATACTAGATTATTAGAATATATGATCTTTATTTCATTTGAATGTGATTATTACCACTTTATTATTTTGTTGAAATAAAAGTATAAAATATCATTCTCTCAGTATTATTTTCATTAATTTTTCAAATAAGGATAAATAAATTATATGTTTAGTTATAATGAGATATTTGAAACATAAATAATTTTATTTAACATGTTAGTAAATTATTAATTTTTTGTTATTAAATAATTACCTTGAATTCTTATAGATCACTTACACGATATTTATTCAATTAATAGAATAACAAAATAAATGATTTAAAAATATTAAAATTTATATAATTTTAATTAACTAATTTTTCCTATAATTTTTTTAGATACATATGAAATTTTATGTAAGTATTAAATAACTATCATCAAATTCTCCCTTTTTGCTGATGTATTTAATGTAATATTAAATTAATGATGTGAGAAATGACATTAATCATATGTTATTAAAATATTTTAATCGAATAAAATATAAAATTTAGAAACATGAATCATATGGATTTAAAATGATTTTGATGGTCAATTATGGATCTATAGTTATTTTATTGAAAAAATCATGACACATAAATGATAGAAGATTCTAATAATGCAATATTTGTAAAAATTCACAACAAGGGAAAAAATAAATGTTAAATGTAATAAAATACTCAAAACATATTAAAATATTATTTTATGAGAGGAATTATACTCATCAAAATTTTATATTTTAATTATATCAACTTTTATCCATTTTTTAATTGAAAATAATTTATATTAATTTTATACTTTTAGAAATTTTAATAATTCCCCTCTCCTCCCTTATAAAAGGGAACCCAAAATTATTATTCCATAAGAAAAAATGAGCCATGTAGATCAACCATAGACAAAATAAATACATTATAATCACCCTTCTACACATTATAGAGATTCTGATATTACCAAAGTATGAACCCTATGATCCTTAAGAAGATATCTTACAAAAAAATTTCTATGAAGAGGAAATCACCTTAACAGATCAATTTATTTTTATTATTTATTCTTTTATCTCCTATAAATATATGGTATTTAAAATAAAATGAAAAATTAAGGATCCTAAATATAACTATATTTTATTATTATTATGAAAAAACCATTATCTACCCACATTCTCATCAAATGGGATGTGAATGTGTCACACCTGAATACATACGACATACAACTCCATGTAGTGATACTCTTCATTTTTCATCACCATACATTATAGATGGTTATAAGGACGTGTTAAAAAATTATATTTAATATTTAAAACATAATTATACTTCATGAAATATAATATCAAACATACCTTATTACCTTTTAATACATTAGAAAATGAGAACATCGATCTTGCATACTTGTGGACTACCACCTACTCGAATAAATGTGCTTTGTTTTCATTTCCAATAAAAATGAATGGAAATAAATATTGATGTAATGAATAGATATTTTATATATGATATAATAATATTTTTTATGTTTATTTATTATTTAAATTTCATTCGTTTATTCTATCCTGAATTGAAAATGGTGGTAATGCGAATATACACCGTACCCTCTCCATGAATGTTAAAATTTATTTTTCTATATTTAAATTTTATAGATGAATATTAATATATATATATATATAATGAATATATATTATATTTATATAATTAATAACATTCTTGGGATTATATAACCTTGATCAAAGTATATGGTCAAAATTTACCAAATAGAAAATCCCTTGATAGTGAAATAACCAACAACAACGAATGATGATTTTAATAATGAATTATTGATAAATGGATGATTTAATATTATAAAGGGATGTTATATGATATGATAAGAATTAAATTTAAAATTGTTTCAAATTATAATGAATTTAAATTTATTATAGTGCTTTTTTGAGTAATTTTGATGTGACAGGGAATCAAGGTAAGTGTTTCCATATCAAATTTTCTTTTCATTAGTTAGTAATACATATTTAATTACATTGATATTATAAAATTATGTGTGTACATTTTTTGAAAATTTTGTGTAGAATTCCCACTTGTTTTAAGTGTATTTAAATTTTATTCTCGTAATTAATTAGTTTATTTACTATCACATCAAAGACATGATATTTTAAGTTGTTTTCTACTCATTTTTATTTCTAGAAGACACATCCCATTTTCACCACTTGTTTCTTTTTTTGGGGTATATAATTCCCATGAATTTATTTTATAATTATTATAATGAAATTTTAGGTTTTTTACATATAAATATAAGATTATTTCTTTCATTGGGGTTTTTATTCAAATTATTCCAAAGAGGTAATGGTTTTATTATATAATCTATTTATTTTTTAAGACTATTTATGATTACTTTTCTGAAAATAAAATGATATTATATAAATCTGTAGAAAACGATGAATTTTTCTCATACTTAAATTTCATAAAAATTCATGTCTTACATCCATTTATTAACCTAAATCACTCGAGATAATAAAAATATATTTTTCTTTCAGAAAATTGACTATGTTTATCAATTCAGTTGAAAACCCATATTCCTTTATATCCAAATTTGGATAAAATTCTTTAAAAAATATTTTAATATTTTTAGATGACTTTTTATTGAAATTTTAACCACGTTTTAATTTTTTATTTTTAAAATTTTTATATTATTTTTATATTATGAATATGGTACTTTATAAATTATTTATCAAAAAGTTAAAAGGAATATTTTCTTTTAAATTATACGGCCAAGATAAGATTTCATACCATTATTATTTATCAATGATTTGAAGGTTACATTATATGTCTCTATGATTCTTTTAGAAGAAAAAAATATATTTTAATATATTAATGAATTTAAATTTCATATGTGTTTTTTTTCAAACTTAAAAGGTATTTTCCTAAAGAATGATTTTAAAAATATTTTTATGATATTTCTGTTCATTAATGAAAAAACACTTTATTTTACATAGTTTCTTCTAGGGTGGTTCCTTGATGATATCATCTATTATGTATGTCTCTATGGATTTGTTCATTTTATTTAATGGGGAATGTACTAAAATTTAGTATTCTTGTTTTTAAATATCAATTTATATATTGATTATGGTTCACCCCTTCCATATGATGAATTCATTTGACATAGTACGAGATGGATGGGTTCAGCTATAGCCCCTTGATACCACAAAAGGATTCATGAAACAAATTATTTTCTGTATTTGTATGAGTACATGACTATATATATAGTATTTCTTAATATAAGGCATTTATTGTATGTTTTTGATATCTAACATTATGAATTCAATCATTAGGGAATTAGATATTGATGTACATGTGATTATTTAAATAGTTATGATATCTATGGATAAGTTTCAAGATCATAGGATTATTTATATGTAATTATTTGATAATCATTTATTCCATCCATATTAATATTTGACATTATGTTAATGATGAAAGCAAATTTTTGAATGATATTTACCCATCCATATTCATTAGGACTTATTTACTAATAATAGCTTCCACTATACCAAACCCCTACTAAGTATTTGAGATCACTCTTATTTTGTTTCCTTTTTCCAAGATATGAACAATGGATCCATGATTTTTTTTAATGATGTTGACTGAATAATTTCACATTGTTTTTTGTTTTATTTCCAATATTAAATGTGGTAAATTCCCATGTCTGGTTTACTAAGACAATTAAACTATTCATCCCTTTCGAATATGATCACTTATATCTACCAACTATTTGATAAAGTAACAACTACATCTGGGATACTAGGTCTGGGGTCCTTAAAAATAGTATTTTTATTTGATTCATATTAATTTATAAATATATTTATTATATAAAATATGTTCCCAAAATGATTATTTCTTATGAGTTGGGGTATTAAAAAAATCAGTATTTTCTCAAAATTCATCTAATTGTTTCAAAAAATATCATAAAAACATTTTAGGATAATTTAGATTTTAGGAACTCAAATATAAAATTTATCATACAAAATTATAATTATAAAATTCATAAATTTACGTTATTTTTTAAAATTAAATTTTTAATTGAAATCTAGTTTTATTTAAAAATTACCATTTAAATAATTATGTGTTGTTCAATACTATTTTGTGTGAAATTATAATTGAAAACTATTATTTTTTATCTACTATATGGTTTATTATTATTAAATTATTTTCAAAATAAATATCATATATCTCATATTAATTTGGTGTTTCATGTGAACCAAGCTATGGAGAAAAGTATTTAAAGAAATATATTCAAAAATATCACGGTGTTAAATGATGAATCTCTCTCCGCAACTAAATATTGTTATGATTTTACAAAATTTATCATTCCAAAAATGGATGTAAATGAGGAGGTAGATTATTATTCTACAATTTGGTTATCAAGTCATTTAAATTATGATTCCCTTAAATATGATTGAAATTAACTTGAGTTTTGTTTTTATGAACATTCCTTAAAATAAAACAAATATAAAATATTGTATAATAAATTAGTTTTTGAAATGGATCAACTCTAAAAAGAAAACTACAGTTGTCATTAAAATTAAAGGACTAATCAAATGATTAATAAAGTAGAATATATAATTTATGATCATAGGTTTTATATATCAATGTTTAGATATGGCGAAGAAACAAAATAACTTTTTAGGTTCGCAACATCATCTTTAGAATCATTTTGGGTTTTTATATTCATTTTAAGCTGTAATATAGAAAAATATTCCTATTTTAAGAGGATATCCAAAAGATAAAATTTTTAATTATTTTTTAACTAAAGGGAATATTATTTATAAATATTAATTTAAAAACCCTCATTTTGGATGACCACAAAGTGTTAATATATCTTCTAATACAATGTTTACATGATCCTGTTCATAACATATATGGGTTCAAAAATATCATTACCCAACACATGTGGACCCAAAATTTGGAAACCAAAGTCTTTAGATTCTTCATTAATTTTTGGAAAAAATATAAAGTATAAAATCCCAAGGATCCACATGGTACCTGGAACATAGGGGATCAATGAATAAATGTGATGACAACTCTGAGTTCAACAACCTCGAAAATCATAATGGAGGAAATAACACTTTTAGTGATAACTCAAGGAGTAATATCATCTATATAGATATAGTTGGTTTTTCAAATTCCACCATTTTAAATGATATTTTTTCTATTATAGTTTAGAACAAAATATGATAAGTATTTTGTAATTTTATGAAAATAATTATAAATAATATTTGAAAATTTATTTTTGTAAATTTTTTATTACCAATGAAAAATTTTATTTTTAGATTTTCATTTTCAAATTGTTTTGGTGGTTAATTTAAAATTTATATCAATTCAAAATGATAAATATTTTAGTGAAAATTATTGTTTTAAATGGATTTAGAATATAATTCTTGGTATTTTTGTCACACACAAACATGAATTTCAAACACATATAAAATCATCTGGTACAACATTTAGCTAAATTGTACATCATAATTAACATTGAAGTGATCCTTGAAAACTTCATAATAATTAAAAACATTCCATAAAATATAGAAATTGAGTATCCAAATCTATGGACTTTAATATTATTCATATTTCTTTTTTAACCTAATGGAATCTATATGAGGAAAATATTACACATTCTTATTTTTTTAATGATAATAACTTATTTTAAAGGATTTATTTCACGGCTCATAAAAATAATGCTTGTAAAATCATTATTAAATGTACTAATAATGTAAAAAAATGAAAAATTATATAAGATAATATCCATTCATAGTGATCCAAGGGGAGTGTATGATAATAATTTATTCAATGAACTATGTACTTTATAATGTTGAATTTTTTTTAAGGGTTCCTAAAAATGAGGTTGTGAACAGATGAAATATATCTCAATAAGAGCTTTTTAGAACTCTCTTAAATGAATTTATAATCCAAAAAATATTTTTTTCCTTCGTGATTATTACAATGTGTTATAACATGAATTTTGTTTGAGTAATACCCTTCTTTATGAATACCACCTACGATATCCAGAAATGAAAATTTTCTATTCTTATATTTTTTTAATGTTTTTAAATTTAAATTATATATTCTTAACACAAAATATAGCTTATGAATGTTTGATCCAAATGAATTGAATGAATTTTTCATGGGAACCTTAACTTATGTAAATTATACCGAGTCTTTAATGGAGGAACCAATACAATAAATTAATCAATTCACATCAAATATAATGTTAATTTTCCTAAAAATCATCCCTAAATTTATGATAAAGATTTTGGAATTGAACATTTTGATTTAAATAATCCCCCTCATTCGAAAGAAATTTAATTTTTGGATGAAAAACCATATAGTACATCACCCCAAGAATGGGTGATATCTATAGACCATGACTTAACAAATATTATTAGTTTTTTTGTGACCTATACTCATACTACAAGGTCAAATTAGGAAAAAAATCATTCTTTTGTCTCACACCATAATCACCTAAAAACTTTATGTTACCATTAATACTAAAAATTTGTTACATAAAATAAAATATAAATTTAACCAAATTAGATGGAATAATTGTTTGAAAATTATTGATAGGCATGGTGATCATTACATTATTGGTTCAATTTTTTCATACATATGTCAGATAATAAATATAAAATCACTGTTTAAAAATATATAATAATAGTTAAACAACATAATATAGTATAGGAAATTTATTATGATGATACATTCAAAATATTTGCAAACATTGAATATATTATAATTCTATAGGCATTAACTAGAAATTTAAAATCTAATCATTTCAATTTTATGATAAAAGTGATTTTTGGTATCAATTCATTTTTAAAAATTGTTTTGTTTAATAACCACCATGTTTTGAAGATCCATAATTTCCAAATAATGGTTTTAATTTAACCATTTATTATTATGTTTTGAAACAATCCACTCAATCATAGTTTGAAAGGATAAATAAATTCATTTTTTAAAAAATAAACAGCTAAAATTTTGGTTAACTTTTTTAAAAAATATATTCCAAATAATTTATTAATTGATCAAATTTATGATGATTATTTTATTTTTGGTTATATAAAATAATAACATGATAATTATTTTCCATAATTAATGATAGAGAATTTGAATTGAGATTTATAGGTTAGTTACAAAAAATATAGGTATCCAAATATCTCCATATATATGTTATTTTTCCATGAAAGTGAAAATAAATTGAAAAAAATTTAATTCATTTTTCAATAGGTAATGTAAATATAATATGTATACATATGAAAACTTATTATAATATGCTATTCGATGAATGTAGTAAAACAGATTGCAACATGATTTTTCAATGAATTATTGGGATTCTTTTTTACCTTACTTTGAGCCATCGTGTCATCATGTTTAATGTTTGTATTTATAATTGGTTTCATCCTAATGAAAAAAAATATTTAAAATATATGAATTGAAATTTTATATATTTAAAAGTTTCTAAAATTTATTTTATATTTTATCAAAATGAAGCATCTTTTTAATACAAAATGTATCCTGATGCTAAATTTTTTGGATTCCAATTTGATAGAAATTGTAAAAGGGAGATTTATCACATACTTGGAAAATACCTAGTTTCTTTGAGAATAAAAAAGAATAAATACACTACTCTTTATACATCAAAATATGAATATATATCCATTAATAATCATTGTGCTAATTTTTTTTTTACAAAATCCACTGTCATATATTTTCTATTTACATGTGGTCATTTTCCAGTCAAGTAATAAAATATATGTTTCATTAGTATTTCTTAATGTTTTAAATAACAATCAATAATTAAGAAAAATTTTCTTAGGAACCACATTTATAGAGATAAATTTCAAAAACATGAAATAATGTTATTGTTTATGAGCACAAATATTTTACTATATTATATTTTTTTTAAAATCTCTTTGATATAGAACTTTTTAGTTTTTTAAGGGTTATTTAGTAATTGTTCAATTCTTGTATATACAATAAGAATATGAAATTTTTTGGATTATATTTTCACTTATTTTTTCTATAATATTATTTTTTTAATATTGATTAAATTATGATTTTCCCATAAATTATATTTCAATTTTTTACATTACCAATCTTCATAAAGGGGTGTATATTTACTTTGATTTAAATAGTTTACTTTTCCAACGATTTGATTCATTTTGAAAAAAAAATCATGGAGAATTGCATAACACTGTTTCAGTAAATTTTCTAGGGAAGATAATTTTAGTAATATAAAGTGGAGAGAATGATATGGTTAAGTGAGTGAGGCATTCCTGGTGAACAACTCTCTATCTTAATACAATCACATCGATGTGATTCTAGCATAGATGAACTTAGGGGAAATATCATCTCAAAGGTTTAGTTTTTTTAACCTAATATTAACCATTAGGATATGTAGTGGGAATTTATTGAAAAACTCGGTTTACAGTAATAGGGGATTTTATTTGGCTAATTCAGATGAACTTTAAAAGTTTTTTCAGGATATATAAATATTAATGTTGAAATTATATTTATTGAAAACCTATTCCAAATATATTTTTTAAATTATATATTTAAATAATTTATTAAGATTGTGTAGAAATATGTTTTATTAAAACTATTTATATGAAATTATATCTCTATATTTTATTTTTATTCTAAGGGTTTGTGATCAAGCAAATGGGGATATTGTTTTACCTCTCGTATATATTGTACTGATCAGAAACACCAAATGTGTATCTAACTATTTAATTTGAGTTAATTGAAATGTTTATGATTGGAAATAAATATTTAAAGATTAAAAATAAATTGAGGGGTTCAAAATTAACTTAATATTCAAATTTGAGGACCCACGCCTAGTAGTGGAATTAGCCAGCCTGTTGGACCCCACTATGCAGTCGGTGGAGCAAGGAAGAAGCACTTACTTCTTCCAAGGTCACATAGTATCACTCATATGTGTGATATGAACAAACTCATATAATGACCAAATTATGAGTAGGTGGACACAAAATAGCATGCCATTTCTCCCAATGACTAGATTTTCAGATCATCTAACTAGCCAATATGTCAGTCGAACCATTCATTTAATATAGAAATTACTACATTGACTCGTCATTTAATGCTTTATTATACCCAAAACATCCCTTGAGTTGACAATGGACTTATTAGGGATAAAAATAGAACCCCAGTAAGTTATTTACATATAAATGGTACAAAACAAACATCAATCAGATGCGAATCAATAACTCATATTACTTCTCTTGAGAAAAATTTTGTATTTCTTTATTATAAAAAACTTCTCTCTCAAAATTTATTCTATATTTTTATCAGCTTTATTATTCCTTTATCATTAAAATATTAGTTTATTTATAATATTTTAACCCTATGAAAACCTAATGTTACTCTTTTTGTTCTCTTGAGTTCTCATAACAACTAAATTTAGGGTTATTGGATTTCTAACTTTCTCTAAATAAAACCACGTATTGTAATGTGTTACTTACTTAAACCATTGCAAGTAAGATTTATTTATTTATTCTCTGGTATCATGGATACATGTTTAGTAAAATGTTTTTATCCTGAACCACTCAATATATAAAGTGATGGATAAAAAGGGACACATGTTACTTTATTATCACACTCTATTATCAATATTTTGTCTTTTAACTTCTAAAACACATTTTTTTACTATATATATAACCTATTGTTTCATGTTATCAATAAATTTTATCATTTAAATTTGTTGACATAGTAAAAATGTAATGGAAAATTTATCCCCCTATTTTTCTCTTACAAATTCCAAAAATAGTATCGATCTTACTAATCCTCAGATTTGCTTCATTGATCATTATGTTTCGAATACATGCATGATTTGGAAAAATAGTGACATTAGTTTTAAATAACTATTATATGAATTTACCCACATAAAATAAAACTAATATGAATTATTTTTGAATGGTTTGGTAGTTGGTTCAGGTAGCATTAAATTTTGGGAAGAATATGAAATTATTTGTGGTACCCATTTGATACATTTATAGAAAAATGCTCGATAAACAAGGTACAATGTATCACTGAGTAGTTCATATATTTTTTTGTTAATTAGGTGGCTATATTAGTGGTTGTATGATCAGAATACTATTTTAGTCATAAAAATGATCCATATAATCATCATTAAAAATAAATTAATTCTATTTTAATATTTACTTGGATAATGTAATAAGGACCTTGATGAAGTATTTATTGAACCTACTATTAAATATTTTAATTCCATTAAAACATATGACATGTTTCACATAGGATAGATGTGGAAATTAATTTATGAAATCAGTTTTGAAATTCACTACCATAATTCCTAATTTTGAATATACATTCCCATACAATATTCCTATATCTACCCTGAAATTAAACATTTCGAAATTTAAAAAATGTTCTTTTAAAAGCATGTTTTTTTATAAAAATCAATATTTTTAAAATAGTGGGCTGAATAAATTACAAAAATTTAGAAGTCATAAAAAACCCATGTATCCTATAATTTGGTCATAGAATATACTTTCCATGCATCTTTAGAATGTACATGGTGTATTACACAATCCAAATGGGATCTTTCAAAATGAAAATGTTCCTTAGGGGAATCTATTGGTTTTATTACCCAGAACGTTTGGTGTAATGTGAATCTAAATAGAACCTAAAATTAAATATAATAATTAGTAACAAGTTCTTATTGTAGACGTTTATTACATATTTTAAATAAATGGAATGTGTACATAACTATTTCTGTTCAATAGATTCAACTTCAAATAATCTAAAAACATAATCCAGCTATTCTAAATTATAACAGGGATCAATTAATTTTTATATTCCTCTCTTTGGAAAGAATAGTTCTTTATGAACTATATGAATTATATAATCCCATTGTATATCTCATAAAATCTATCCAATAGATTAATTTTTTTTCTTTAAAATGGAAATCAATTTTTTCTTCATTATAGTTGATGATTATATAAATAAATAAGTTAAAAATTTCCCGTTTCATGTGATAACAATAATTAAAATTATCCAGTAAAAACTTATATTCTATATTGGGATTGTGTTATAATGATGATATAAGACTTGGATTCCTCATATGAAAAACAATAAACTTGTAGACATGTGATACAATATTAGCTTCTTTATGATTAAATAAACATTAAAATCTTTTAGGTAATTTAGATGTTAACTATTATACTAATATATAATTATAAGGTTCATATTGATTATAATCCTGATACATAGAAGTTTATATTATTAATTGTTTCCCTAAGTAAAAAATTTCATATAACATACCTATATTTTTATTTGGATAAGACTCTACAATGTCTGAAAGTACTATAAGTTCTTGGTCCCTTTTGTGTATTTCATTGAGACAAATATTAAAAAATGGAGAGTACTATTAGAAAATTTCATCGTGAGTGTTCATGTACATTAATGATGGTCTTGGATGATTTCAAGAATGGATCTCTAAGAATAATAAGTGAATTTACAATGGTTATAACAACATCTATATTATGAAACTAAAATACAGTTAGAATGATTAGGTTTTAAACTATTTACTATACATCCTCCTAGACTATTACTTAAAAATTAATAGATCTATTTTCAAGTTAATCCACTACTATTTTGGGATTTAATTATCTGATATGAAATTAGGTAAACATACAATGAGTTACTTCGTTATTATATTAATGATAATTGAATTATGAATCATAAAAATAAAAAAATAATTCTTAACGGTATAAAAATTATACATAGATCATGTAATTTAGTAAGAAATTGTGTGTTGATAAGGGATAAAACATATATTCACAAAAATATCCTCTAATTGTATAAAATTATCTTATTTATGGTTTCTAGTTCCTTAAATAAATTTCCATAATTTGGATTCTTCTTGATGGATTATAGGAGGGTAATATTGATCTCAAATTTCGGGAATTTTTCTATAATTTCACACTGATTATCTTCTTATTATATCTTCCATAAAAAAATCATACAAGATTATTATAGGACTCTAAGATATTTTCTCTCCCATTATTACTTTTTTCAATATTACCCTAGGTATCTTCTAATCCCTTCACGAGTTATCTTTCATACTTTTTTTCATCTTCCATGGAATTGTTTTCAAGGTTATACCATGATTTTTCAGACACAATTTCCCTAACATTGGGTTTTTTAGGACTATTATTTGATATAGTGAAAATTTATTTTACACTTTTATTGGTAATTATTCCCACATTTCTATTTTAATTGGGTGCCAATTGAGTTGATAGATTTTATGTATTCTTGGATAACATTAATAACATGCTGATAGGCTGGTTCCTTAGAACTTTGATGTAAAAATCTATTATAGTCCTTGCATATTTTATTATTATATAATGAAAAATATTGGATGACCAATGATATATTTCATGGGGCCGAACCTAGGAATATTCATTTTCCAAAAAATTATGTATTTTAGAATTTTTCTTAATTTTGAAATCAAGAAACCAAGGGGTTGACTTTTTAATTACAAAAGGAAAATGAAAATGTATAATAGAATTCAGTGAAATTAATGGACTCAAACATTGATTTAATGTAGTGATAATTCCTTTTGTAACAAAATTGACTCATTATTCACTATATTTTTTTCCAACAAGCTGCACAAAACCTCACTACCTAAAATGTGTGAATGGAAAAAATGATTAAGAATAATCCCCTAATTTATTAGAGTATCACTCTATTAAATAGGTCACAATCATGAACATATCCACAACATAAACCATTTACCCACTTTACATCAACAACAAAAACAAAGTAAGGGGAAATTATATTCAATTGTTTCAAGGGAAACTAGATGGAAAGTGATATGAGGATATATCATATCATCATCCACTCAATCATATGAGACACTAAATAAATAAATAAATCATTCAAGGTGTGTTGACATTAGTTCCCTTTTAATTTTCAAACTAATGATCCCCATGTTGTCCTTTCATTATGAATGGGTTCTTGAGAATCACATTGACATCGGTAAGGTAAAAATATATAGAAATGGGGGAAAATAAGGAAATTATATTTATTTAAAATATGTAATTAGACATAAAATTTTGTAAATATAGTAAATCATTAATATAATTTAGACCATGAAATTTACCTAGGACCAAAACCATTACAATTTGGAGGGGGGAAATTTTTTAATAATTTTAACTATCTTCTACTTCCTCATCCATGATTTTCAATGCCACGAATTCAATTTTTTCCCCTTTCATTATGAATTATACATGGGTATATTGGAGAGTCATGATTCACTTTATGTGGTATCTTTAATAATCAATCTTCTTCATTATTACCATGATCTACAACTTCTTATTCTGTTGGATGGGCACCAAATGGGTTAGTTGAAACCATATTCCCAAATTTGGTGGGACAATTGGAATTAGTTTTTCTATTGATTTTAGGTCATGATTTTTTATTCTGCGTATTTTTGTTTTTATTGGTCCAAAATTCAGATAAGTGTCAAATTTATCACATGATGGGAATTCATAGTTGATTGGTTTTAACATGTGGTTGACCCAGAGTCATGGTTAGTATTTTAGTATCTATGATCATTACTTGTGGTTGGTTTCTAGTCATCATGAAGTCACATTAAAACATTACATAATTCTTAACATTATTATTTTTCCAATCACTATAGGGAAATAGTTGATTATCATTGAAGGGTTGATTAAGGATCAATGTGTGGTGACATCATCACATCAGAATATGTTCAACACTTATGATAAATTTGACCCATATTCATTTTATTTTTTATTTTCATAAATTTAGAATCAATATGAGACTACTAATTTTCTTTCTTTAATTTTCATTCATGGTCGATCTTATCCCTAGTTATGGTAAATTTTATATGACATTTTTCATTTGATGGCACAATTACTTGATAAGGAAATATTTTTTTCATTTTTATTTTTCTCCTATTTATCCCAAAAACTAATAAAATAAATTGATGGTCTAGATTTTTTATAAATCACTCTGAAGTCGTAAAATCCAATTTGAACCATTTTAAAAAATAATTTTAATAATGAACATCAATTAAATAATGAAATGAATGTTATTTAAATTAAAACATTATACTAAATAACTAATGAAAATTCATGATTAAATCCACTTATCAAATAATGAATTTATTTTTAAAAGGTATAAAACCCATGATCATCTTGGGGTTTCCATTAATTATGGGCTAAAAATTTAATGAAAATATGATAAAAATATAAAATTGTTAGAACTCATATTTCACAAAAACATACACTATTGCACTCATAAAAAATAAAATAAATTTATTTTAAAATATTATCGAAGAAAATTTGCACTTCGTATGTTCAAATAAACATACTAGATATGAAATAAAAAATTAAACATACATTACTAAAAATTGAATCACACTTATATGAATTAACCCTGCCCTACAACTTCAATTCACATGAATGTTCCAATTAATAGTGTGAAATAAATTAAAGTTTATTCGAGTTAAAAATTTAAAAAGGAACACCATCAAAAATCACTCTCCCCTAGGTTCCTTGTATCCAAGATTCTTTTTCCACTTCCTTGATCAAAATTTATATGATATTATAATAATTAATATTTCCCAACTTCATTTGAACCCAATATTTACGACACATTAATTTTATGGTAATTATGCACTTTATTGAATTTTTCTTAGCAATGTATGTGGTAATCACTTGTTAGTTTTAAAAATGGACACTATTTACTCACAAACCAAGTGGTAAATACCAAAAAAAACATTTTGGGGGTCCTAATTTCACATTTTACTCTAGTTTGAAAGGAAATATAAAAATATATTTTGAAATGGATCCATGATGTTTTTATTTTCAAGGAGACTATGTTTTCTACATTTCTGTTCAAAGATCTAATTTTCCACAGTAATATTATAAAATCCTCAAATATAGCTCCAACCAAAATCATTGTCTTTATTTTAAAATAACATTTTCATTAAAATAGTTGACTTGTTTACTCAATATCCTTTGACATTAATAAATATAAAAAACAATGAAATAGAAAAAACCAACATGAAATAATTCACTAGGAAGGACAATAGTTTCTGCTAATATTCCTTATTCTAAAAACAAACAATAATGATAATATGAAATATAAAAACAATAATATTTTATTTATTGGTTCCTAAAAGTACCTAAAATAATTTTAAATTACATTAATTATGTTTTAATCCCTATAAATACATTTTCTTCACATTTTATTTAATGATTAGTATGTTTTCATAAAAATTGAACTGACTAAAAAATGTTAAAGTGTATAGTGAAATCTTCATTTTTATTCATTCAATGGGATTGAGTTAATCACTCTACTAGATAATTGTATAAAAATTATGTTAGAATCCAAATATGATATTCATTTTTTGAAACCAAAAGACATAAATATTAGTAATAAAATAATTTTTTAAATACAGTGAACAAAATAAAACTAATCGAATCATGGTTTGAGTCCCCAACTATGTATTAGGTCTTTTATTATCCATATCATGAAATTTTAATTCTCAGACCCAATAATAAGATGGGGTTTGTTTCCATAGTTTGAACAACCACATTTTATTTTTATTAATTTACTTGATAGGACACTAGTTTTGGAATACCCAATAAGATTATTTCAAATCCAAACATGAAGCATAAAAATATGAATAAATGTTGTGTTGGAGTAAGATGTAAATAATACCTTTATTTTATGTTGTCTCTCTATCCATATATAAGTTTGTTTAGTGTTCAAGGGGTAGATATGTCACTATAGGTCTAATGGATTCTACATCATTATCAACCACTTCTTTGGTGATCATATGTTCACTATTTAGTGATGGTTATAAATAACTTCATTCGAAATGATGACGATGATGAAATTTTCTAGTTTTCCAATCTAATAGATTACCTTCTTCTTCAAACATGGTATCCTATTCAGTTATTTCTTACTACATACACTATTTAATATAATATATCTTAGATTCCTGTTCATTATATAGTGTAAATTTTCTCTTTGTATAGACTGTTAACTTAGTATAAGGAGATTTAAATTAAAAATAAAGTAATAAAAAATCTTTTTAAAGTGTTTCCTTATAAATGTATACTCATTAAGGTTTTTCAATTTCCAAATCATAATGGTGTTATTCTAGAATGGATTATCCTAGAGTGGGTATTAGATTACTTTATTTCTATATATAGACCAGTATAACATCATAATCTAAATTCACTATGGAATACTCCATTGGTTATGATTCACAGCATTAAAACAGAATAGTTTAGTTTTAAATTTCACTTGATATCATTTAAAGTCAACAGATTTATATGATTGGTCATACTCTTTTAGTATTTTTATTAGTATCTCATGATTCTTATAGGGTGACTCAGGTATTATCTCTTAATTTTTTGGAGGATAGGTATCTTCATGTAGTTACTCCACATCTAGGATATCTTCTTGAGTAAATAACGAATACACTAATCTGACGTCATAATGTTGTATCCATTTCTGTGTTAATTCTTGTGTGGTGGTGGGAAACAATTCCAACATATCATTCAATGCACCCAATTCCCTATGTTTTTATTTTAGTAGTTGATATATTAGTAAGGATTCATTGATGTTATATTGGATATCATCTAATATTGGTTCTTAATTACTCATATGTTGTGGGATCACATATTTTTATATTGATATTATTCATTTTTTAATATCTTTTAATCTCCCTCCCATTGGAGTAGACTAATGGTTTCCCCTAAAATATACCAAACTTTTCCATAGGATGATATGTTAATATGAATTGGGAATATTTGTGAGGTTATACAAAGAAATGGTATGAAATTTGTTCATGTCTATTATTAGAAGAGGAAGAGAGAAATATATCAATAAGGTAACATGTAACACATAGAAAAAAAATAATGAATGAATCACATTTTTTAAAATTTTACCAAAATAATGAAAAAATCATCCCAAATCCTCTGAAACAGTTCTAGTGATGTAAAATTATATCACAAGACTTGAATAAATTATTTTTGTAAACCTATAATGTGTCCTACTGGATAAATATGTTTATAACTTAGGTATTCATTCTTATGACAATTCATTTTCCTAATAGTTATGTTTCATTGTTTTATTCATTTAATTCTGAAATCATGAATCACTAAAAACTACCCAAAATAGTATTACCATCATGATCCTATCCACTAACACAACCCAAATGGTCATCTCATCACACTCTGAAATGGGTGGTGATCATGATCATATCCACTACCCAAAATAGTAATATCATCATAGGAAAATAATCTTATAAGTGGTAGAGGATAAGATTTTCAACTGTCTGAATGGAAATGGGTATACATAATACATGAGGTAGGATCATCTACTTATCCTATCACTCTCCCATTATCTTTAAAAAAACAAATGATAACATTCCATATGTGTAAACACTGGTTTAAATGTTTTTATCTATAATATAAAACATATGTAATCCATCTTCCTTAGATAGAAGATAAAGAATCAATATGAAAGAATATAGGTGAAAATATGGAGAAATGGTTGATAATAAGAAAAAAATAAAGTTTATAATAATTTAATTTTAATTAAAATTTTGGAACTAATAAAAATTATTTATCTTATCTCAACTATGAAAAATTTCAAGGACTAAATCCTATCCAATAGGGACGGGGAAACATATCTATAAACATCATCATAATCCAATCTTTTCACTTCTAAAAGTTTCATTATTGGGAGGTCCATTATTTATATTCCCCATATGTATTCAACATTTATATCATTAAGGGTTATGAGTCTATTTAGATGGGGTATAAAATATTTATAATTTTTCATTCTTCCCATGATCTAAATATATATCCACTATTTGATCCATGATTCATTGATTTCATAGAAGATTTATCATTAATTTAGCAGAATGGAAGGAATTTGTTTTTTAGGACTTCATTTTATATTTAGTGTATATATAGATTTGATATACTATTTTTTGAAATTTATCCTGGTTCTAGACCAACCATAAAGAGAGAATTCATGGTTGATCTATTTGAATAGGCAGTCGATTCAGGTACATGGTTAGTCTTGTAGTATAATCGATATTTACATGTATTTAGTTTAGATTGATTAGATAGATTCTTTGAAACATTATGTTATTTTTAGGATTATTAATTGCATAGTTTATTAATGGCTACAACAAATTTTCTTGGAATGATCAAATATGGACCAATGTGAAAAATCATCACCCCTATACAAAATATTCCTATATTTTCATATCTTGGACCCACATTGGGGTAGATCACTTATGATTAATTTGAGATCATTGTGAGATCACATTTTTCCATTGTCGAATTTTCATACATAGTTTATGTGATCCCTTCGTACAACTTATTATTTTCCACGTGGTCAGTAGAACAACATGGACACTTGAGAAGGTATGATTTCTTGTCTTTTCCATTTTTTCCCAAATTCAACAAAAACATCATTAAAACATAACTTTTGTCCAGTCATTGTCCATTTCACTAAATAAAATAATAAAATAATTAGAATCATATTTAAAAAATTCATTGAAAAATGATATAAAATTCTCTAAATTAATATATGGATTGTCTATTAATTAATTAAATTGAATGAATAATTAAAAATAATGAATAAATCCATTTATCAAATAAATTTCAAATTTCCAAATGTAACAAAAATCAATGATTTACCTAGGTTTTAGATTAATTATGGTATAAATATAAAATTAAAAGTATCCAAAAACCAAGGAAATTTTAGATCTCAACACTCATTCACACCATTTCATAGCTTCTAAACATATGATCATTTTTGTTAGTGTTATAGTGGTTGTGATCTTATAAAGGGTATTTCCTAGGAACTTCATCTATTATAAAGGTGGGGGTAAGACTTACTACCCAAAATATTTAACATGTTATAATCCATGGTTTTAATATAAGTTTCCAAAAAAATGAAACCCAATAATTGAAATAATTAATGTCTTTCTATGAATTAGGGAAAAAAAATTTCCAAGAAAAAAGTTATATATTTCACATATAATAGATATTTTTTACTATAATAAAGATTTGTTAAGTGATATTATTTCATCAAAATTTTGCACAATTTTTATACACACCAAACTATTATAACAATACCACATATATTAAATTACCCCATTACCTTGTTAAATGAAGTCATAACAAAGGGTGAGATCATATATTTAGTAAGAGTTAATATATTATAAACTAATATAGTTTATAAGTGATACTAATATGAACTTATATTCTTGAGAATAATTATAATTAACATGAAAATAATATATGGATTATAACCCAATAACACACTGATAATAAACTAAGAGTCATAACATGACTTTTTAGTATAATGAAAATAATGTCAAATGATATTAGAAATATATGATTTTGATCACCATATAATAAAATAATTCATTAGGACAAGTCAATGTTCACCCTCAAGACCATCATCGTGTAGTGGAAAACGACTCATAGTGGAAACAGTTTACACCCTTATCCCATTCAAAACATAATATGAGATATAAATTTTTAACAAATACATTATAGGGGTATATAATTCTATTCCCACCAATTACATCATATTATGTAATGAAATTTGTGTTCCTTGTAGAAATAAAATCATTGATTCTTCAAAAAAAAATTATCAACACTTGAATGAAATAGATTCTATGACGATGTCCATAAACATGATCATAAACCATACAGATAAAGAAAAATAATTGTATCATAAAATAATATCATTAGAATCATTAGACAATGTTGACATAGATAAAAAATTACATTTTTAAGGAAACGTCAAATGGAACCTTGAAAGAATATGTCAATAATTTGACTTATTTAATACCAGAATTTCAATAATCCAAAATATAAATAATATAATTTCAATTAGAGGGTAAATATTAAAACATAATCACCATGAGTTTAATTATTTTTCAAATATAAAATGTAAATGGATATGAAAACTTAAAAGTATTTTTAGAAAATATTATTACATTTTCTTAAAAATGATTTGATTGATCATTTATTATGATCATTTTCAAAAATGTGAAGTGGAATATTTAAAAAATCTTTTAAAAAAACATAATTAATGGTGACTTTAAAGATATATATTGTTATACTTGAAGAATTTTAGAGTTGAAGTCAATCCTTTGATTATCAAATTGAATAAAACCTTTTTAATTCTTTTATTGAAATGTCATGTGTCAAAAAAAATTAAAAAAAATTAATTTTGAAATGGTGTAAAGTGAATTATAAATTAATTAGGAAATAAAACATTTGTGGTATTCTAAATATTAAGGGAATAAATTTACAAAAGTTAAAAACATGGACAAGGATGATAAAGTATTATTTAAGAGAATTATAATTTTTCTTGAATTTTTTTTTCATGATGGAATACAACTTATCAAAAAAGAATATTTGAATCAATAGTGACATTCCGATATATAAATAAGGTATAACATATAAAATGAAAGAATAATCTCAATGTGAGACTTTATAACTCATGAAATATGATTGCGTTATGGAAAACGCTTATATTTTGTAGAATATATCAATAATAACCCAAATAAAGTAAGATTAAGAATGTAAGTGACGTTTAAATGTTAAAATATAAATTTTTATATTATAATTTAATTTGAAATTAGATAAATCATAAAAAAATTCAGTCTATAATATAAAAGAAGTCCAAAATGAAGTGCGATTGATATGGAAACCATTACTTTGCATTATCGCTCAGCCAAACATGTTCTAACACCATGTTAAAAAACATAACTGCATTAACAAAATATTCAATAACCTTCTTTATAACCCTAAGTATTTGCAATCTCAATTTAATTTTATTCTCTATATTTATAAAAGATAGTTCTTACCAATTTTCTATATTTTTTTGAGTAATTATATTCATTTTGAAGTAGATTCATAATAGCGGTGTTGTAATTTAGTATTCACAAAAAGAATATCATGACTAGACCACACATGATATAATAATTGATTATATATAATTATTTATTAGTTATAATTTTATTCCATTTGTTTTTATGATTTGATATTTGAAGGGGAAATTAATGACAAGCATGTTTCCATGTTTTTTACAAACTACTGGGGGTATTATAATTATATAGTGTACTGTGAATATTACCATTCTAAAAAAATTAAATTCATCATTTATTAATTTATATTATATTTTATTTGTATTAATATTTTCATTTATATCAACTATATTATTTTATTATGTTACATTAGTGGGTTTTAAAATGGGACCAAACTAAAATACACCACAATTTAATTGATGGTTATGATGTAATTTATTTGTAATATCACCATAAACGAATCATAATAATCATAATTCATGTTTATCAATGTGACATATCATAATTTTAAATAATTATAAGAAAGTTTGGTGGATATAAACCTTTACATATAATGAAATAATTTTATTTTCTCATATAATTCTCATTTTCAATGGTTTGACTTAAAACAGTTGTTTATTTCTAAAATTATTATTAGTTTTTCCAATTTTACTTAATAGAACATTAATAATTTTATAAAAAAAATATTTCCCAATTAGAAAAATTCATCAAAATATCCATTAATTGTCATAATGAAAATTGGAATGCATTGTTCTATATAGATTTAAGTTAATATTTTTACATGGATGCGGATGTTGTATTCATTATAATAAAATAAATGAGTTATAATGTTTACTATTATAGAATCTAAATTTTTTTATAATTATCATATTTATTTTTTAAACTCAATTATTATACCACTAATGTTATTCGGTAATGGGAAACTAAACATATGGATTCATGGAGGTGGTAGTTCACACATAAAAATGATTAACGTTTTCATTTTTTATGGAAATGATAATGGTGGGTAATGAACATTTACATAGAATAATATTTATACAAAAAATACATATTTAATTATAGAGGAATTATAAAATTTTAATAGAACATTTATGATATAAAGTAAAAAAATTAGGAGAAAAGTATTAATCACATGTTGAAAAATACATTATAATGTCTGTGATTCTTGCATATTAATATATATATATTTGGTTAAATTACATAAACATTGTAATTTTTATTTTGATAACATGTTTATATAAAACAATTGTAAGAAAATATGTTTATTTTTGGTAATTATTGTAATTGATATTAAACATCAAAAAAACATGAATCAAAATGGATTAATCATTAAAAAATATCGAAACACATTAGTTCATTAGATTAACAAGACAAATTGATGAACTCAAATATTAAAAAGAGAAAATGAAAATAAGAAAAATAATCATAAATATTGGAATTGATTTCCATACTAGTTTTTTTCCATTGAATGTATATGTTGTTTTCTAATTTATATATAATTTTGAAGAAATAAGTCATGAATCCACTTAAAATATAGTTGGTGAGGAATTTTATCATCTGTCAAGAAAATATAATGTGATATATTCAACTTCTCAACTGAAATAGAGAAGGTGTTATTTTATAAAAAAAATAATTAGACTTTTTGACAACATATAAAACCATCCATTAAAAACAAAATGACAATATTATAATGAAATATATTCTACATAAATAATTTATTGAATACTATAGGAAAAATGATGAAAAGAAAATTCTAGATCAAAAAGGAATAAAAAAGGATACAAAAAATATATAAATTGTAAATGAAAATGTTTTCCAAAATTGTTATAAATTTTAGTTAGGATTTTAAGAATTAAATACGTTCATAGAAAAAAAATATTATACCTTATCATGAAAAACTAGATTTTATGTTTTCACATCAGTTTTTATAAGGTTGAAATGCTTTTTTACATTTTAATTTAACCAAATCGATGTGAAAAAAAAAATTAATCGCGGATTTTCATGTATTCATATCAATAAACCAATATAAACCCCAATAATGAAAGTAATTTCACTTCTATTTTCATTGACAATTATTTTTGAATATTTTGTTGTTAGTTGATAAATAACGGATAATAAAACATTGATGAGAGTGCTATTTTTTATAATTGTGAATGTTGAGAACACTGATAGTTCCATAGAATATTCGATAAAAATTGGGGGCATAATAAAATTATTTTTGACTATAAGATTAATGATGTGAATGAAAAATTTATGAGAAAGAAAAATTTAATGGTTTTATTTGGAAATAAAAATTTTGGACTATTTAGAAATGGTAGCTGAATTCTCCGATTAATAAGTACTAAGAATGAAATTTTTATAAATATAAATTACATTAAAAATAATTTCATTATATTAATTATGGTTAAAGGAGCTGAAAATGTAAAATAATAGATTGGTGGAGTGGATATGGTCATGAATCTCTAAACCATCAATTATTATACATGATCTTTAGATTTTCTATTCTTTTTTCTTTCAGTTAGTCTTTTTTTAACAATTATTTACCATTACAATGGTAACTCCATTTTTACCCTCAAAAATAGTTCAATGAACATAATTGATAATGGACTAAACAAAAAATTTTATAATGATGAATAAAAAAAATTCAATAAAAATAATACATCCGTGAGGAAAATAACATTTTAAATTTGCGCACATACACATAAAAATCATTTTCTAGTTAAAGATTATTTTTAGGATAATAAATAATATTTTAGATAAAATTACCACTATTTATGATTTTTAGGGACTTATTTTGTTTCTTACTAATTCAAATAAGAGTTAAATATATTTAAAGTAAATAAAATATTTGTGGTGTTAATTGTTTCCCTAAAAAACAATCTTTACAGAAAAATTTCCATTAATTATCCTAAGCTAATATTTTAGTGATGAATAATTTTTTTTGCACATTTTGTTATATCTAAGTTATAAAATTTCGAAATTCAACCTTCAAATAAAATTATAATGTATAATATTTTGTATTTATAAAATTGTGGATTGCATTTTTTTCCTAAAAAATAATTCTTTACAGAAAATTTTCCAATAATTATCCTAAGCTAATATTTTAGTGATGAATAGTTTTTTTCACATTTTGTTACATATAGATTCTAAATATTTTAATGTCAACTTTAAAATAAATAAATAATGTATAATGATAATTTTTATAGGAAAATAATTTTTAATATATTATATATATTTATTCCTATTTTCTATAAAACCTTGTAAAACTCGAATTAATAAAAAATAATTTAAAAATAGTATTCTTATTTATTATATAAAATTTAAAAAACATAAAAATATATATTATTAAAAATCAATAGTGGATTTTGTAAGTATATTAATATTTCAAAATTTATTTACTCTTACTGATACTCAATAATTCAATGACTAGTTTTAATAATAATATTTAATATTTATAAAAATATATAATACAATATCTTTTTAGTTTACTATTCTGTTTAGATAAATCAATTAAATATAATATTTAGTTAAGTAAATTATGTAGTGAATTCTTGAAATGTTACATTCTCCAACCATATAAAATTTATCATTGAAATTTTAAAACTCATATGATTGGAGTTATTTCTATATGGAGATCATAATTGACCATAAATGGTAGCTAATCATAAATTAGTTTCGATTACGAATTAATATTTCCCTATACATAATTTTATATTATCCCATTACCGAAATAAATTATCCATTCTTAATAGAATCTTAATAAGTTAATAAAATATATATTTATATAAAATAATATTCCACAAACATTGAAGAATATTAATATACTATGAATATTATAAGTATACCACCACATATTTTTATCTCTATTACAATATCAAGTGGGTTAAACAAAGAACATGAACATAACACATATAATTTATACCTTATAAAACATTAATCACAAGCTAAGAGCCATAGAATGAGGCTTCATCATAAAGAAACTCGTATAAAAGTAGATTGGATTCATAAAATGGTGATTGTAACATAATAAATGACATCATTATAAAAATTGAAGTTCACTTCTAGATAATCACAAAATAGTTTTAAATGACCCAGAGTTGAATAGGTCTAATAAAAAATCACATACAAACAAATAATGATATATAAAGCTATACCCAATGTATTTGATGCGTATATAATTTATTGCCACCCATCACATTATATTATGTAAATTCATAAGTGTTCTATATAGAAAAAATTTAATAGTTTCACAAAACATATTAGTAAACCATGAAACTAATGTTTTTTTTATGATTTTGAAAAACAAGATCACAAACCATACAAGGAATGATTTTGATATAACCATCAAATAATAACATGAGAATGATTAGAGTACGTTGACATATATGATAAAACCCTTATAATATGAACACATAAAATGAAACCACAAAATAAGAGATTAATAATTTTATTTTTTTGATACCATGACTTTAATTGATAAAAAATAAAATAATGTAAAATATAGGGTAAATCATGAAAGATAAATACCCTTAGGTAAATACATTTTAAAAATTAATAGAAAAAATGGATGAAAAAATATAAAATAGTTTTTTGAAAACACTTTTACAATTTTTGTAAAAGAGGACATCACATGTCTTTTTTAAAATGAATTTTAAAAAAACATGAAGTGATATATTCTAAAAAAATTATTTTAAATAGAAAAATTAATAATGAAAAACAATAAATTGATATAAAAGATTTTATAGAAGGACTGTAGAATTTAATAAAAACATTTTATTATGAAATGTATGAAAAAAATTTAATACCTTTATTGGAAACCAGAATCATGAAAACTATAAAAAAAATTCAATTTCAAAATGGGATAATGATAAGTATGAATAAAATTGAATACTAAAATATTCTTTTTATTATAAATAACTAGGAAAACAATTTATGGAAGTAGAAAATATGGACCTAGATAATAAATCATCATTTAAAAGGATATGAATTATTAAAAACAAAATTTAATTTTTAATATGGACTAAAACTCATAAATAAGTAATATTTGAATTAAAATGGATCTCATAGAATATAAATATGGTATAAAATATTAAATGAAATATTAGGTATAATGACAAACATTATATGTTATGAAATCAGATTTAGTTATGTAGAACACTTATATTTTAAAGAAGATATAAGTAATAGTGGAATGAAATGAAGACAATTAATGGAAGTAATTAATCTATGTTACAGAATAATTTATGATACTATATTTAACGTGGTTTATAATTATTGTTTTAAAATGATGATTATTTTATAATTTTAAATAATACCTCAATAAATGAAAATTGATATGGAAACCCTTATCTTGTATTACTTCTTAGTTGAACATGCTCTAACCTCCTATTTAATTAAAATAGCTATATTATTTACATATTTCCAAATTATATTTATAACTATAACCATTTATAGTCATTATTTATATTAATTATCAAATTTTATTTTATTTATTTTTACATATTTTGAACATCGAGTATGACTAATCTTCATCATTTTGAAGTAGTTTTGAAATAATAGTATCATTTTGATTTCATACCCAAAAGATAATTATTACAAGAACAATAATGTTATTTTATTTGAATATTTTTAATTATTAATAATTATATCCTTCCATTAAATGGATGTAGTTTTTATCATATATGTAGGTGAAATCAGTGGTAAGCATGTTTTAATGATTTTTAAAAAAACAAACGATGGAATATTAATTACTGAGTATAATATAATTGTTACCTATAAATAAAAAATTCAGTATTTAGTTACTCATTTGATATATTATTGGTATTAAGGATCTCATAGTCATCTATTATATTATTTTATGGTATTCTCGAAGTGGGTGGTCAAAACGACCCAAACCAAAAACATAACATAATTTTAGGGATATTTAAAAAGTGTTCAAGTCATAATATGAAAATAAATGAAGAATAATGATAATAATTAGTATTTATTTGTCTGATATATCATAATTTTAATGAATTTTTATAAAATTTAATGGACATAATATTGAAACGTATTGTGAATAAATTAATTTTCTCTTATAATGCTCATTTTAGATGAATAGATTTTCAATGGTTGTTTATTTCCTAAATATTCAATAGATTGTGCAATTTGTAAAAAAATACATTAATAATTTAATAAAAATAATATTTATCTATGAAACCAATTCATTGAAAAAATATATTAATGGAAAATATGTAAAAACTACACACATCGTTCCAAGGAGACGGTAGTCCGTACGTACACATGAATGATGATTTATTTTTCTATATATCATGAAAAAAGAGAATTTTTTTTTAAAATATATAATAAATGTTATAAATATCATTTTCATATATTAAATTAAAATATTGAACCTACCATGTTAGGAAATTGACAGAAAATGGAATATTTCTTCATATATGATGTACTTTCTGCATACACAATATTCATTTTTTTAATATTTCATTAAGGTAAAATGATAAAGGTGTTAAATGAAAATTTCCATTAAATAATAAAAATAAGTATTTATAAAATTATTATCTAATTTTATATTAATGATAAAATTATATTTGAGAAATTAATAATGAAATTAATATGTTATATTAAAAATTAGAACTCGCATAGGAAAATTCGAGTTGTCCATGAAAGATTCCATAGAAAAGGAATAAATATAATAATTCCATATAGCTGAAATCATATTGTAGAAAACCCTACAAAAATATCCCAAATCCAGTTTCAATTATTATATCAATGGAACATGATACAAGGAATCAAATCCCCAATAATAGTTTAGCTTTGTATTATTTGTAAACTGGATAAATACATGTCTATTGAATTATAATTGAAAACAGAATTTACAACATACATTTTATCATTTATTTTTAGATAATAAATTTATTCCACACAGAGTATCCTGGAATATTCATCGTAGTAAACTTAATGAAACTCTTGGTAATATAAAAAAAATATGGATGAGATTAAAAGATCTATAAGGGTTATGTTTGGTGGATGCAGTAATGATTCATGAGCATACACAACATGGCATGGTAAGTTACTATGTAAAAATTCATTTTAAATGAAATGATAAGGAATAATCAATATATATAGATACATAAATTTAAAAACATCCCATTTAAATTAAATTATTTGGAACAAACAATATGTTTTGTTAAATAAATGAGATAAAATTCAATTAAAATAATGGACAAGGCATATTCAATTTGGAAAGGTAAATAAATGAGAACACATTCCACTTAAGAACTAATATGGGAATGAAATTAATCCATATTTTTTTATAGTGAAAATATCATGGATAATAGTAACTAAATTCTAAATTAATGAAATGTATAAATATTGGATTCCATGTTTCCATGGTTTATGAATCCTTTACTATCAATAACATTCACAATAAAATTTAAAAATAATTTGTAGAAGCCCATTTGATCAATCCTATCCGAATGATTTATACCATCATACAACCAGTTAATCAGTGGGATTTTTTAAAATGGTCCACAAAAAATGTCATATAAATCCAAATCATTCATCTTATATCAAATAATTTTTTTATTTATAAACACAGTTCCTTATAAAATAGAAATATTTAGTCAAGAATACGGCTGTTTGATTATTTACTTGGAAAATAAAATAACATTCAATGTAAAAACCATATATAAAAATGGCATATGATTTAGTTGATAATACTATATATGATAAATGTTATGTTTATTTATAGGAAATTTAATGTTCAATGATCAGATAAATGTGAATAAATCTAGGTGAAGTTATGGAATATGAAAATGATTCATGGAAGGGAATTTCAATACTATGTTTTCCCAAAAAGTCCAAATCCATCCAGAGTAAGAATAAGGATGGTATCAATAAAATATATACCAATTGGATTAATAATATTTGTTTTTGTAAATGATGAACTAAAAAATACCATAAATAATTTTTCAAATTCATTCTTATAGAAAATATCCTTTTCAGTTTTGAAGACATTGTAAAAAATCTTTTTCATTGAAAAAAAATCAACAACAATTAATTTTAATATAAATTTTCAAATATTATATATATTATTAAATGAAATGATGGTTATGATAGTTGTAAATTACATACATTCCATAAAGTTATTTTATTCAAAATAACAATGAATAAAAAGTACCTTGTTTAGAAAGAGGCAAGTCGAATCCTTTGATTTTTTTACAAAAATTAAAAAATACTAAAAATTAATTATAATGAATAATTTTTTAATGTTGAAGGAAAATAATTTTAAAAAATACAAGAAAACCCCAATTTTATGAAATCATATTTCAGGATGAAGAGGGAAATGAAGTCTAATTTTGTTAAAACAATTTCACAATAATATTAAGCACTAAGGTGTTGAAAATTGTTACTATGACATAAAAATGGCATAAATAAACTGTATAGAATATAATTAACGTTTTTATCAAAAAATATCAATCAATTACCTTTAATGTAAATTGAAGAATAATTAATATTGATTTTCATTTCATTCTGAAATAAGCCCTTAATATAATCCTAATGTTGAACTGAGAATTAATAAATGAATCACATATGGGTATCAACTAAAACTACACATAAAACAATTTAATGTAAAATAATATATTTTAAATAGTAATAATACATGAAATATTAGAATATTATTGATAGTGGGGAAGTAATATAACCTAATGAAATGAAATTGAGCTAGGATTTTATTTACAAGTTTGTAATTTTTAGTTCAAATTCACATAGATAAATGAATTAAAATATAAAATAAAAATACAATTAATTATGAATTAGTCAATATATTACTTGTCAAATGGTATGTACATACACAATATAACATAAAATAGTTGAGTGATATTCTTTCATCAAAATTGTGTACAATTTTTATACGCACCATACTTTTATAACAATACCACATATATTGCATTCCCCCATTACCTTGTCAAATGAAGTCATAAGAAACGGTGAGATCAAATATCTAGTAAGAGTTAATATATTTTAAACTACTATAGTTTATAAGTGATAATAATATGAACTTATATTATTGAGATTAATTATAATTAACATGAAAATAATATATAGATTATAACACAATAAAACATTGATAATAAACTAAGAGTCATAACATGATTAATTAGTATAATTAAAATAATTTCAAATGATATTACACATATATGATTTTTATCACCATATAATACAAGAATTCATTAGGACAAGTCAATGTTCACCCTCATTACCATCATCGTGTAGTGGAAAACGACTCATAGTGGAAACAGTTTACACCCTAATCCCATACAAAACATAGTATGAGATATAAATTTTTAACCAATACATTATAGGGGTATATAATTATATTCCCACCAATTACATCATATTATGTAAATAAAATTTTGTTCCATGTAGAAATAAAATCTTTGTTTCTTCAAAAAAATTATCAACCCTTGAATGAAATGGATTCTATGACGATGTCCATAAAACATGATCATAAACCATCCAAGATAAAGAAAATGAATTGTATCATCAAATCATATCATAAGAATGATTAGACAATGTTGACATAGATAAAAAATTTTATTTTTAAGGAAACATCAAATGGAACCTCTAAACAATATGTCAATAATTTGACTTATTTAATACCATAATTTCAATACGCCAAAATGGAAATAATATAATATTAATTAGAGGGTAAATAATAAAACATAATTTCAATGACTTTAATTATTTTTCAAAAATAAAATGTAAATGGATATAAAAAATTAAAAGTATTTTTGTAAAATATTATTACATTTTCATAAAACTGATTTGATTGATCATTTATTATGATCATTTTCAAAAATGTGAAGTGGAATATTTAAAAAATATTTTAAAAAAACAGAATTAATGGTGACTTTAAATATATATAATGTTATATCTTGAGTAATTGTAGAGTTGAAGTCAATCCTTTGATTATGAAATTGAAGAAAACCTTTTTAATTATTTTATTGAAATGTCATGAGACAAAAAAAATTAAAAACAATTCATTTAAAAATGGTGTAAAGTGAATTATAAAATAATTAAGAAATAAAAAATGTGTGTTATTATAAATTTTAAGGGAATACATTTACAAAAGTGAAAAACATAGACATGGATGATAAACTATTATTTAAGAGAATGATAATTATTCTTGAAAAAATTTTATTTGCATGATGGAATAATACTTATCAATAAATAATATTAGAATTAATAGTGACATTATGATATATAAATAAGATATAACATATAAAATGAAAGAATAATATCAATGAGAGACTTTATAACTCATGAAATCTGATTGTGTTATGGAAAACACTTATATTTTGTAGAATATATCAATCATAACCCAAATAAAGGAAGATTATTAATGTAAGTGACGTTTAAAAGTTAAAATATAAATTTTTATATTATAATTTAATTTGAAATTAGATAAATCAAAAAAAATAATTCTGTCCAAAATATGAAATAAGTCCTCAATGAAGGGATATTGAGATGGAAACCATTACCTTTCATTATCGCTCAACTAAACATGTTCTAAAACCATGTTAAAAAACATAACTGTATTAATAAAATATTAAATAACCTTCTTTATAACCATAAGTATTTACAATCTCAATTTAATTTTATTCTCTACATTTATACAAGATAGTTCTTACGAATTTTTTATATTTTTTTGAGTAATTAAATTCATTTTGAACTAGATTCATAATAGCGGTGTTGTTATTTAGTATTCACAAAAATAATATCTTTACTAGACCACACATGATATAATAATAGATTATATATAATTTTTTATTATATATAATTTTATTCCATTTGTGTTATTGATTTGATATTATTTGAGAAATTAATGACAAGCATGTTTCCGTGTTTTTTACAAACTACTGGGGGTATCATAATTATATAGTGTAGAGTGAATATTACCATTATAAAAAATTTAAATTCATCATTAATTAATTTATATTATGTTTTATTTGTATAAATATTATCATCTATATCAATTATATTATTTTATTATGTTACATTAGTGTGTTTTCAAATGGGACCAAACTAAAACACACCACAATTTAATCGATGGTTATAATGTAATTTATTTGTAATATCACCATAAAAAAATCATAATGATCTTAATTCATGTTTATCAATGTGACATATCATAATTTTAATTAATTATAAGAATGTTTTGTGGATGTAAACCTTTACATATAATGAACTAATTTTATTTTCTCCTATAATTCTCATTTTCGCTGGTTCGACTTAAAACAATTGTTTATTTCTTAAATTATATTTAGGTTTTCCAATTTGACTTAATAGAACCATAATAATTTTATAAATAAATATTTCCCAATTAGAAAAACTCATCAAACTATCCATTAATTGTCATAAAGAAAATTTGAATTCATTGTTTTATATAGTTGTTAACCCATATTTTTACATGGATGAGGATTTTTTATTCCTTATAATAAAAGAAATGAGTTATAATGTTTAATATTAGAGAATCTAATTTTTTTTATAAATATCATAATTATTTATTAAACACAATTATTATACCACTAATGTTAGCTTGTAATGGGAAACTAAACATATAGATTCATGGAGGTGGTAGTTCACACATAAAAATGATTAACATTTTCATTTTTTTATATAAATGATAATGGTGGGTAATTACCATTTACATAGAATAATATGTATACAATAAATACATATTTCATTATATATTAAATATAAAATTTGAATAGAACATTTATGATATAAAGTAAAAAAAATTAGGAAAAATTTATTAATAACATGTTAAAAAATACATTATAATGTATGCGATTCTTGAGTATTAATATATACTTTTATTTGGTTAAATTACACAAACATTGTAAATTTTATTTTGATAACATGTTTACATAAAACAACTCTAAGAAAATATGCTAATTTTAGTAATTATTGTAATTGATATTAGATATCATAACAACATGAATCAAAATGGATTAATCATTAAAAAATATCAAAACACATTAGTTCATTAGATGAAAAAGATAAACTGATGAACTAAAATATTAAAAAGAGAAAATGAAAAAAATAAATATAAATATAAATATTGGAATTAATTTCTTTTCTAGTTTTTTTACATTGAATGTATATGTTGTTTTCTAATTTATATATAATTTTGAAGAAATAAGTCATGAAACCACATCAAATATAGTTGGTGAGGAATTTTATCATCTTTCAAGAAAATATAATGTGATGGATTCATCTTCTCAACTCAAACATATAAGGTGTTATTTTATAAAGAAAATAATTAGAATTTTTTAAAACATATAAAACCATCAATTAAAAAAATTATGACAATATTATAATGAAATATATTCTACATAAATCATTTATTGAATACTATAGGAATAATGATGAAAAGAAAATTCTAGATCAAAAATGAATAAAAAAGGATATAAAAAAGATATAAATTGTATATGAAAATGTTTTCCCAAATTATTATAAATTGTAGTTAGGATTTTATGAATTATATACGTTCTTAGAAAAAATATTATACCTTCTCCTGAAAAACTAAATTTTATGTTTTCACATCAGTTTTTATAAAGTTGAAATGATTTTTTACATTTTATTTTATCCAAACCGATGTGAAAAAAAAATTAATCGTGGATTTTCATGTATTAATATCAATAAACCAATGTAAACCACAATAATGAAAGTAATTTCACTTCTATTTTCATTGAAAATTATTTTTGAATTTTTTGTTATTAGTTGATTAATAACCGATGATAAAACATTTATGATAGTGCTATTTTTTCTAATAGTTAATGTTGAGAACACTGATAGATCCATAGAATATTCAATAAAAATTGGGGGCATAAAATAATTATTTTTGACTATAAGATTAATGATGTGAATGAGAAATTTATGAGAAAGAAGAATTTAATGGTTTTATTTGGAAATCAAAATTTTGGGCTGTTTAGAAAGGGTAATTTTAGTCTCCGATTAATAAGTACTAAGAATGAAATTTATATAAATATAAATTACATTAAAAATAATTTCATTATATTAATTATGGTTAAAGGATCCGAAAATGTAAAATAATTGATTGGTGGAGTAGATATGGTCAACAATATCTAAACCATCAATTATTATACATGATCATTAGATTTGTTTATTCTTTTTACATTCAGTTAGTCTTTTTTAACCATTATTTAACATTACAATGGTAACTCTATTTTTACCCTCTAAAATAGTTTAATGAACATAATTGATAATGGACTAAACAAAAAATTTTATAATGATGAATAAAAAAATTTCAATAAACAAAATACATCCGTGAGGAAAATAACATTTTCATTTTGCGGACATACACATAAAAACCATTTTCTAATGAATGATTATTTTTATGATAATAAATAATATTTTGGACATAATTACAAGTATTTATGATTTTTAGGGACATATTTTGTTTTTTACTAATTCAAATAAGAGTTAAATATATTTAAAGTAAGTAAAATATTTGTGGTGTGTATTGTTTTCCTAAAAAACAATCTTTAAAGAAAAATTTCCAATAATTATCCTAAGCTAATATTTTAGTGATGAATAATTTTTTTTGAACATTTTGTTACATCTAGGTTATAAAATTTCAAAATTCCACCTTCAAATAAAATTATAATGTATAATATTTTTTGTTCATAAAATTGTGGTGTGTATTGTTTTCCAAAAAACAATATCTACAGAAAACGTTCCAATAATTATCCTAAGCTAATATTTTAGTGATGAATGTTTTTTTCACATTTTGTAACATATAGATTCTAAAATTTTGAAATTAAACTTTAAAATAAATGAATAATATATAATGATATTTTTTTAGAAGAAAATAATTTTTAAAATATTATATATATTTATTCTTATTTTCTATAAAACCATGTAAAACTCGAATTAATAAAAAATAATTTAACAATAATATGCTTATTTATTATATAAAATTTAAATAACATAAAAATATATATTCTTAAAATAAATAGTGGATTTTGTAAGTATATTAATATTTAAAAATTTATTTACTCTTACTGCTACTCACTAATTCAATGACTAGTTTTAATAATAATATTTAATATTTATAAAAATATATAATATATTATCTTTTTAGTTTGTTGTTCTGTTTAGAGAAATCAATTAAATATAATATTTAGTTAAGTAAATTATGTAGTGAATTCTTGAAATGTTACATTCTCCAACCAAATAAATTTTATCATTGAAATTTTTAAACTCATATGATTGGAGTTATTTCTATATGGAGATCACAATTGACCATAAAATAGTAGCTAATCATGAATTAATTTCGAGTATGAATTAATATTTCCATATACACAATTTTATATGACCCCATTACCGAAATAAATTATCCATTTCTAATATAATCTTAATAAATTAATAAAATATATATTTATATAAAATAACATTCCACAAACCTTAAATAATATTAATATAATATGAATATTATAAATATACCACCACGTATTTTTATCTCTAATACATTATCAAGTGGGTTAAACAAAGAACATGAATATAAAACATATAATTTATACATAATAAAACATTTATCACAAGATAAGAGCCATATAATGAGGCTTCATCATAAAGAAACTCGTATAAAAGGTGATTGTCTCAATAAAATGGTGACCGTAACATAACAGAAGACATCATTGCAAAAATTCAAGTTCACTTCTAGATAATCACCAAATTGTTTTAAATGACCCAGAGTCGAATAGGTCCAATAAAAAATCACATACAAAAATATCATGATATATAAAGCATTACCCAATGTATTTGAGTCAAATATAATTTATTCCCACCCATCACATCATTTTATATAAATTCATAAGTGTTCCATATAGAAAAAACTTAATAGTTTCACAAAACATATTAGTAAACCATGAAACTAATGTTTTTTTTATGATTTTGAAAAACAAGATCACAAACCATACAAGGAATGATTTTGATATAATCATCAAATAATAACATGAGAATGATTAGAGTACATTGACATATATGATAAAACCACTATAATATGAACACATAAAATGAAACCACAAAAATAAGAGATTAATAATTTTATTTTCTTTGATACAATGACTTTAATTGATAAAAAAATATAATAATGTAAAATATAGGGTAAATCGTGAAAGATAAATACCCTGAGGTAAATACATTTCAAAAAGTAATAGAAAAAATGGATGAAAAAATGTAAAATAGTTTTTTCAAAATACTTTTACAATTTTTGTAAAAGAGGACATCAGATGTCTGTTTTAAAATGAAATTTAGAAAAACATGAAGTGATATATTTTAAAAAACTTATTTTAAATAGAAAAATTAATAATGAAAAACAATAAATTGATATAAAGGATTGTATTGACGGATTGTATAATTTAAGATATACTTTTTATTATGAAATGTATGAAAAAACTTTAATATCTTTATTGGAAACCAGAATCGTGAATACTATAAAAAAAATAATTTTCTAAATGGGATAATGACGGGTATGAATAAAATTGAAAAATAAAATATTCTTTTTTTATAAATATTGAGGAAAATGTTTTATGGAAGTAGAAGACATGGACCTAGATTATAAACCATCATTTAAGAGTATATGAATTATTAGAAACAAAATTTATTTTTCAATATGGAGTAAAACTCATAAGTAATAGTGGAACACTTATATTTTAAAGAAGATATAAGTAATAATGGAATGAAATGAAGAGAATTAATGGAAGTAATGATTCTAAGTTAAAGAATAATTTATGATACTATATTTAATGTGGTTTATAATTATTTTTTAAAAATGATGATTATTGCATAATATTAAATAATACCTCAATAAATGAAAATTGATATAGAAGCCCTTATCTTGTATTCCTGCATAGTAAACATGCTCTAACCTCCTATTTAATTAAAATAGCTATATTATTCACATATTTCCAAATAATATTTATAACTATAAACTTTAATAGTCATTATTTATATTAATTATCAAATTTTATTTTATTTTTTTTTACATATTTTCAACGTCCAGTATGACAAATCTTCATCATTTTGAAATAGTTTTGAAATAATAGTTTCATTATTATTTCATAAACAAAAGATAATTATTACAAGAACAATAATGTTATTTTGTTTGAATATTTTTAATTATTAATAATTATATCCTTTCATTAAATGGATGTTTTTGTTATCATATATGTAGGTGAAATCAGTGATAAGCATGTTTTAATGATTTTTAAAAAAACAAAAGATGGAATAATTATTACGAAGTATAATATAATTGTTACCTATAAAGAAAAAATTCTATATTTAGTTACTCATTTGATATATTATTAGTATTAAGGATCTCATAGTCATCCATTATATTATATTATGGTATTCTCGAAGTGGGTTGTCAAAACGACCCAAACCAAAAACATAACATAATTTTAGGGATATTTAAAAAGTGTTCAAGTCATAATATGAAAATAAATGATGAATAATGATAATAATTAGTATTTATTTGTCTGATATATCATAATTTTAATGAATTTTAATAAAATTTAATGGACATAATACTGAAACGTATTATGAATAAATTAATTTTCTCTTATAATGCTCATTTTAGATGAATAAATTTTCAATGGTTGTTTATTTCTTAAATTTTCAATAGATTGTGAAATTTGTCAAAAAATAACCTTAATAATTTCATAAAAATAATATTTATCCATGAAACCAATTCATAAAAAAATATATATTAATGGAAAATTTGTAAAAACAACATACATCATTCCAAGGATACGGTAGTCCCTACATACACACGAATGATGATTTATTTTTCTGTATATCATGATAAAAGAGAAATTATTTTAAAAAATATATATAATAAATGTTATAAATATCATTTTTATATATTAAATTAAAATATTGATCCTACCATGTTAGGAATTTTACAGAAAATGGAATATTTCTTCATATATGATGTACTTCCTGCATACACAAGATTCATTTTTTTAATATTTCATTAAGGTAAAATGATAAAGGTATTTAATGAACATTTCCATTAAATAATAAAAAGAAGTATTTATAAAATTATTATCTAATTTTATGTGAATGATAAAATTATATTTGAGAAATTAATAATGAAATGAATAAGTTTTATTAAAAATTAGAACTCGCATAGGAAAATTCGAGTTGTCCATGGAAGATTCAATAGAAACGGAATACATATAATAATTCAATATGGCTAAAATCATATTGTAGAAAACCCTACACAAATATCCCAAATCTAGTTTCAATTATTATATCAATGGATCATGATACAAGGAATAAAATCCCCAGGAATTGTTTAGCTTTGTATTATTTGTAAACTGGATAAATACATGTCTATTGAGTTACAATTGAAAACAAGATTAACAACATACATTTTATCATTTATATTTTTGATAATAAATTTATTCCATACAGAGTATCCTGGAATATTTGTCGTAGTAAACTTAATTGAATTTTTGGTAATGTAATCAAAATATGGGTGAGATGAAAATATTTATAAGGATTATGTTTGGTGGATGCAGTAATGATTCATGAGCATACACAACATGGCATGGTAAGTTACTATGTAAAAATTTATTTTAAATGAAATGATAAGGAATAATCAATATATATAGATACATAAATTTAAAAACATCCCATTTAAATGAAATTATTTGGAACAAACAATATGTATTGTTAAATAAATGAGATAAAATGCCATTAAAACAATTGATAAGGCATATTCAATTTGGAAAGGTAAATAAATGAGAACACATTACACTTAAGAACTAATATAGGAATGAAATTAATAAAATATTTTTTATATAGTGAAAATATCATGGATAATAGTAACTAAATTCTAAATTAATGAAATGTAAAAATATTGGATGCCATGTTTCCAAGGTTTATGAATCCTTTACTATCAATAACATTCACAATACAATTTAAAAACAATTTGTAGAAGCCCATTTAATCAATCCTATCCGAATGATTCATACCATCATACAACCAATTAATCAAGGGTATTACTTAAAATTGTCCCCAAAAAATGTCATATAAATCCAAATCATTCATCTTATATCAAATAATTTTTTTATTTATAAATACAGTTCCTTATAAAATAAACATATTTAGTCAAGAATACGGGTGTTTGATTATTTACATGGAAAATAAAATAACATTCAATGTAAAAACAATATATAAAAATGGAATATTATTTAGTTGATAATATTATAGATGATAAATGATATGTTTATTTATAGGAAATTTAATGTTCAATGATCAGATAAATGTGAATAAATCGAGGTGAAGTTATGGAATATGAAAATGATTCATGGAAGGGATTTTCAATACTATGTTTTCCAAAAAATTCCAAATCCTTCTAGAGTAAGAATAAGGATGGTATCAATAAAATATATACCAATTGGATTAATAATATTTGTTTTTGTTAATGATGAACAAAAAAATACCATAAAAATTATTTCAAATTCATTCTTATGGAAAATATCCTTTTTAGTTTTGAAGACATTGTAAAAAATCTTTTTCATTGAAAAAAAATCAACAACATTTAATTTTATTATAAAAATTCAAATATTCTATATATTCTTTAATGAAATAATGGTTATGATAGTTTTAAATTACATACATTCCATAAAATTAATTTTTTTCACAATAACAAAGAATAAATAGTACCTTTTTTAGAAAGAGGCAAGTCGAATCCTTTTATTTTTTTACAAAAATTAAAAAATACTTAAAATTATTTTTAATGAATAATTTTTTAAAGTTGAAGGAAAATAATTTTTAAAAAATACAAGAAAACCCCAATTTTATGAAAACATATTTCAGGCTGAAGAGGGAAATGAAGTCTACTTTTGTTAAAACAATTTCACAATAATATTAAGCACTAAGGTGTTGAAAAATGTTACTATGACATAAAAAATGGCATAAATAAACAGTATAGATTATAATTAACGTTTTTATCAAAAAAATATCAATCAATTCCCTTTAATGTAAATTAGAGAATAATTAATATTGATTTTAATTTGATTCTGAAATAAGCCCTTAATATAATCCTAATGTTGAACTGAGAATTAATAAATGAATCACATATGGGTGTGAACTAAAAATACACATAAAACAATTTAATGTAAAATAATATATTTTAAATAGTAATAATACACGCAATATTATAATATTATTGATAGTGAGGAAGTAGTATAACCTAATGAAATGAAATTGAGCTAGGATTTTATTTACAACTTTGTAATTTTTAGTTCAAATTCCCATAGATAAATGAATTAAAATATAAAATAAAAATACAATTAATTATGAATTAGTCAATATAATACTTGTCAAACAAGATGTGCATACACAATATAACATAAAATTATTGAGTGATATTCTTTCATCAAAATTGTGTACAATTTTTATACGCACCATACTATTATAACAATACCACATATATTACATTCCCCCATTACCTTGTTAAATGAAGTCATAAGAAAGGGTGAGATCAAATATTTAGTAAGAGTTAATATATTTTAAACTACTATTTTTTATAAGTGATAATAATATGAACTTATATTGTTGAGAATAATTATAACTAACATGAAAATAATATATAGATTATAACTCAATAAAACATTGATAATAAACTAAGAGTGATAACATGACTCTTCAGTATAATTAAAATAATTTCAAATGATATAACACATATATTATTTTTATCACCATATAATACATTAATTCATTAGGACAAGTCAATGTTCACCCTCAAGACCATCATCGTGTAGTGGAAAATGACTCATAGTGGAAATGGTTTACACCCTAATCCCATACAAAACATAGTATGAGATATAAATTTTTAACCAATACATTATAGGGGTATATAATTCTATTCCCACCAATTACATCATATTATGTAAATAAATTTGTGTTCCATGTAGAAATAAAATCTTTTTTTCTTCAAAAAAAAAATCACCCCTTGAATTAAATGGATTCTATGACGATGTCCATAAAACATGATCATAAACCATCCAAGATAATTAAAATGAATTGTATCACCAAATCATATCATAATAATGGTTAGACAATGTTGACATAGATAAAAAGTTTTATTTTTAAGGAACCGTCAAATGGAACCTCTAAAGAATATGTCAATAATTTGACGTATTTAATACATGAATTTTAATACGCTAAAATGGAAATAATATAATATCAATTAAGGGGTAAATAATAAAACATAATTTCCATGAGTTTAATTATTTTTCAAAAATAAAATGTAAATGGATATGAAAAATTAAAAGTCTTTTGAGAAAATATTATTACATTTTCATAAAAATGATTTGATTGATCATTTATTATGATCATTTTCAAAAATGTGAAGTTGAATATTTAAAAAATATTTTTAAAAAACATAATTAATGCTGACTTTAAAGATATATAATGTTATATCTTAAGGAATTGTAGAGTTTAAGTCAATCCTTTGATTATGAAATTGAATAAAACCTTTTTAATTCTTTTATAGAAATGTCATGTGACAAAAAAAATTAAAAATAATTCTTTTCAAAATGGTGTAAAGTTAATTATAAATTAATTAAGAAATAAAACATGTGTGGAATTCTAAATATTAAGGGAATACATTTACAAAAGTGAAAAACATGGACATGGATGATAAACTATTATTTAAGAGAATGATAATTATTCTTGAAAAGATTTTATTTGCATGATGGAATACAACTTATCAATAAAGAATATTTGAATCAATAGTGAAATTATGATATATAAATAAGGTATAACATATAAAATGAAAGAATAATATCAATGAGATACTTTATAACTCATTAAATCTAATTGCGTTATGGAAAACGCTTATATTTTGTAGAATATATCAATCATAACCCAAATAAAGGAAGATTATGAATGTAAGTGATGTTTAAAAGTTAAAATATAAATTTTTATACTATAATTTAATTTGAAATTAGATAAATCATAAAAAAAAATTCTGTCCAAAATATAAAATAAGTCCTCAATGAAGGGTGATTGAGATAGAAACCATTACCTTACATTATCTCTCAGCCAAACATGTTCTAAAACCATGTTAAAAAACATAAATGTATTAATTTTTTTTAAATAACCTACTGTATAACCTTAAGTATTTACAATCTCAATTTAATTTTATTCTATACAATTATACAAGATAGTTCTTACCTATTTTCTACATTTTTTTGAGTAATTAAATTCATTTTGAACTAGATTCATAATAGCTGTGTTGTTATTTAGTATTCACAAAAAGAATATCTTTACTAGACCACACATGATATAATAAATGATTATATATAATTATTTATTATATATAATTTTATTCCATTTGTGTTTTTGATTTGATATTTAAAGGGGAAATTAATGAAAAGCATGTTTCTGTGTTTTTTACAAACTACTGTGGGTATCATAATTATATAGTGTAGTGTGAGTATTACCATTCTAAAAAAATTAAATTCATCATTTATTAATTTATATTATATTTTATTTTTATTAATATTGTCATCTATATCAATTATATTATTTTATTATGTTACATTAGTGGGTTTTCAAATGGGACCAAACTAAAACACACCACAATTTAATTGATGTTTATGATGTAATTTATTTGTAATATCACCATAACAAAATCATAATGATCTTAATTCATGTTTATCAATGTGACATATCATAATTTTAATTAATTATAAGAATGTTTTGTGGATGTAAACCTTTACATATAATGAACTAATTTTATTTTCTCCTATAGTTCTCATTTTCGCTGGTTCGACTTAAAACAACGGTTTATTTCTAAAATTATTATTAGGTTTTACAATTTGAATTAATAGAACCACAATAATTTTATAAAAAAATATATCCCAATTAGAAAAACTCATCAAACTATCGATTAATTGTCATAAAGAAAATTAGAATGCATTGTTTCATATAGTTGTTAGCCCATATTTTTACATGTATGAGGATTTTTTATTCCTTATAATAAAAGAAATGAGTTATAATGTTTACTATTAGAGAATCTAATTTTTTTATAAATATCATAATTATTTATTAAACACAATTATTATACCACTAATGTTAGCTTGTAATGGTAAACTAAACATATGGATTCATGGAGGTGGTAGTTCACACCTAAAAATGATTAACGTTTTCATTTTTTTATAGAAATGATATTGGTGGGTAATGACCATTTACATAGAATAATATGTATACAAAAAATACATATTTCATTATATAGAAATTATAAAATTTGAATATAACTTTTATGATATAAAGTAAAAAAAATTAGGAAAAAAAGTATTAATCACATGTTGAAAAATACATTATAATGTATGTGATTCTTGAGTATTAATATATACTTATATTTGGTTAAATTACACCAACATTGTAATTTTTATTTTGATAACATGTTTACATAAAACAACTGTAAGAAAATAAGCTAATTTTGGTAATTATTATAATTGATATTAGATATCATAACAACATGAATCAAAAGGGATTAATCATTAAAAAATATCAAAACACATTAGTTCATTAGATGAAAAAGATAAACTGATGAACTCAAATATTAAAAAGGGAAAATGAAAACAATAAAAATAAACATAATTATTGGAATTAATTTCCTTTCTAGTTTTCTTCCATTGAATGTATATGTTGCTTTCTAATTTATATATAATTTTGAAGAAATAAGTCATGAAACCACTTCAAATATAGATTGTGAGGAATTTTATCATCTGTCAAGAAAATATAATGTGATAGATTCATCTTCTCAACTCAAACAGATAAGGTGTTATTTTATAAAGAAAATAATTAGACTTTTTGAAAACATATAAAACCATCCATTAAAAACAAAACGACAATATTATAATGAAATATATTCTACATAAATCATTTATTGAATACTATAGGAATAATGATGAAAAGAAAATTCTAGATCAAAAATGAATAAAAAAGGATATAAAAAAGATATAAATTGTAAATGAATATGTTTTCCCAAATTATTATAAATTTTAGTTAGGATTTTAAGAATTAAATACGTTCTTAGAGAAAAATATTAAACACTCTCTGGAAAAACCAAATAATATGTTTTCACATCAGTTTTTATAAAGTTGAAATGCTTTTTTACATTTGATTTTAACCAAACCGATGTGAAAAAAAATTAATCGTGGATTTTCATGTATTCATATCAATAAAGCAACGTAAACCCCAATAATGAAAGTAATTTCACTTCTATTTTCATTGAAAATTATTTATGAATGTTTTATTGTTAGTTGATAAATAACCGATGATAAAACATTTATGATAGTGCTATTTTTTATAATAGTGAATGTTGAAAACACTGATAGATCCTTAGAATATACGATAAAAATTGGGGGCATAACAAAATTATTTTTGACTATAAGATTAATGATGTGAATGAGAAATTTAAGAGAATGAATAATATAATGGTTTTATTTGGAAATAAAAATTTTGGACTGTTTAGAAAGGGTAGTTGTATTCTCCGATTAATAAGTACTAATAATGAAATTTATATATATATAAATTACATTAATAATAATTTCATTATATTAACTATGGTTAAAGGATTCGAAAATGTAAAATAATTGATTGGTGGAGTGGATATGGTCAACAATATCTAAACCATCAATTATTATACATGATCTTTAGATTTTTTATTCTTTTTACATTCAATTAGTCTTTTTTAACCATTAGTTAACATTATAATGGTAACTGAATTTTTACCCTCTAAAATAGTTTAATGAACATAATTGATAATTGACTAAACAAAAAAATTTATAATGTTGAATAAAAAAATTTCAATAAAAAAAATACTTCCGCGAGGAAAATAACATTTTCATTTTGCGCACATACACATAAAAACCATTTTCTAGTGAATGATTATTTTTATGATAATACATAATATTTTGGACATAATTAAAAGTATTTATGATTTTTAGGGACATATTTTGGTTTTTACTAATTCAAATAAGAGTTAAATATATTTAAAGTTAGTAAAATATTTGTGGTGTGTATTGTTTTCCAAAAAAAAACAATATTTAAAGAAATATTTCCAATAATTATCCTATGCTAATATTTTAGTGGTGAATAAATTTTTTTGAACAGTTTATTACATCTAGGTTATAAAATTTCAAAATTAAACCTTCAAATAAAAGTATAATGTATAATATTTTGTGTTCATAAAATTGTGGTGTGTATTGTATTCCAAAAAACAATCTTTACAGAAAAAGTTCCAATAATTATCCTAAGCTAATATTTTAGTGATGAATATTTTTTTTCACATTTTGTTACATATAGATTCTAAAATTTTGAAATTCATCTTTAAAATAAATGAATAATGTATAATGATATTTTTTTAGGAAAATAATTTTTACAATATTATATGTATTTATTCTTATTTTCTATAAAACCATGTAAAACTCGAAATAATAAAAAATAATTTCACAATAGTATGCTTATTTATTATATAAAATTTAAATAACATGAAAATATATATTCTTAAAATCAATAGTGGATTTTGAAAGTATATTAATATTTAAAAATTTATTTACTCTTACTCCTACTCACTAATTCAATGACTAGTTTTAATAATAATATTTACTATTTATAAAAATATATAATACAATGTCTTTTTAGTTTGATGTTCTGTTTAGAGAAATCAATTAAATATAATATGTAGTTAAGTAAATTATGTAGTGAATTCTTTAAATGTTACATTCTCCACGCAAATAAATTTTATCATTGAAATTTTAAAACTCATATGATTGGAGTTATTTCTATATAGAGATCATAATTGACCATAAAATGGTAGCAAATCATGAATTAATTTCGAGTATGAATTAATCTTTCCCAATACACAATTTTATATGATCCCATTGCCGAAATAAATTATCCATTCCTAATAGAATCTTAATATGTTAATAAAAGATATATTTATATAAAATAACATTCCACAAACCTTGAAGAATTTTAATATACTATGAATATTATAAATATACCACCAAATATTTTTATCTCTAATACAATATCAAGTGGGTTAAACAAAGAACATGAACATAACACATATAATTTATATATAATAAAACATTTATCACAAGCTAAGATCCATAGAATGAGGCTTCATCATAAAGAAACTCGTATAAAAGGTGATTGTCTCAATAAAATGGTGACCGTAACATAACACAAGACATCATTGCAAAAATTCAAGTTCACTTCTAGATAATCACCAAATTGTTTTAAATGACCCAGAGACGAATAGGTCCAATAAAAAATCACATACAAAAATATCATGATATATAAAGCATTACCCAATGTATTTGAGTCAAATATAATTTATTCCCACCCATCACATCATTTTATATAAATTCATAAGTGTTCCATATAGAAAAAACTTAATAGTTTCACAAAACATATTAGTAAACCATGAAACTAATGTTTTTTTTATGATTTTGAAAAACAAGATCACAAACCATACAAGGAATTTTTTTGATATAATCATCAAATAATAACATGAGAATGATTAGAGTACGTTGACATATATGATAAAACCACTATAATATGAACACATAAAATGAAACCACAAAAATAAGAGATTAATAATTTTATTTTTTTGATACAATGACTTTAATTGATAAAAAAATATAATAATGTAAAATATAGGGTAAATCGTGAAAGATAAATACCCTGAGGTAAATACATTTCAAAAAGTAATAGAAAAAATGGATGAAAAAATGTAAAATAGTTTTTTGAAAACACTTTTACAATTTTTGTAAAAGAGGACATCAGATGTCTTTTTTAAAATGAAATTTAGAAAAACATGAAGTGATATATTTTAAAAAAATTATTTTAAATAGAAAAATTAATAATGAAAAACAATAAATTGATATAAAGGATTGTATTGACGGATTGTATAATTTAAGATATACTTTTTATTATGAAATGTATGAAAAAACTTTAATATCTTTATTGGAAACCAGAATCGTGAATACTATAAAAAAAATAATTTTCTAAATGGGATAATGACGGGTATGACTAAAATTGAAAAATAAAATATTCTTTTTTTATAAATATTGAGGAAAATGTTTTATGGAAGTATAAGACATGGACCTAGATAATAAACCATCATTTAAGAGGATATGAATTATTAGAAACAAAATTTATTTTTCAATATGGAGTAAAACACATAAGTAATAGTGGAACACTTATATTTTAAAGAAGATATAAGTAATAATGGAATGAAATGAAGAGAATTAATGGAAGTAATGATTCTAAGTTAAAGAATAATTTATGATACTATATTTAATGTGGTTTATAATTATTTTTTAAAAATGATGATTATTGCATAATATTAAATAATACCTCAATAAATGAAAATTGATATAGAAGCCCTTATCTTGTATTCCTGCATAGTAAACATGCTCTAACCTCCTATTTAATTAAAATAGCTATATTATTCACATATTTCCAAATAATATTTATAACTATAAACTTTAATAGTCATTATTTATATTAATTATCAAATTTTATTTTATTTATTTTTACATATTTTCAACGTCCAGTATGACAAATATTCATCATTTTGAAATAGTTTTGAAATAATAGTTTCATTATTATTTCATAAACAAAAGATAATTATTACAAGAACAATAATGTTATTTTGTTTGAATATTTTTAATTATTAATAATTATATCCTTTCATTAAATGGATGTTTTTGTTATCATATATGTAGGTGAAATCAGTGATAAGCATGTTTTAATGATTTTTTAAAAAAACAAAAGATGGAATAATTATTACTAAGTATAATATAATTGTTACCTATAAAGAAAAAATTCTATATTTAGTTACTCATTTGATATATTATTAGTATTAAGGATCTCATAGTCATCCATTATATTATTTTATGGTATTCTCGAAGTGGGTTCTCAAAACGACCCAAACCAAAAACATAACATAATTTTAGGGATATTTAAAAAGTGTTCAAGTCATAATATGAAAATAAATGATGAATAATGATAATAATTAGTATTTATTTGTCTGATATATCATAATTTTAATGAATTTTAATAAAGTTTAATGGACATAATACTGAAACGTATTATGAATAAATTAATTTTCTCTTATAATGCTCATTTTAGATGAATAAATTTTCAATGGTTGTTTATTTCTTAAATTTTCAATAGATTGTGCAATTTGTCAAAAAATAACCTTAATAATTTCATAAAAATAATATTTATCCATGAAACCAATTCATAAAAAAATATATATTAATGGAAAATTTGTAAAAACAACATACATCATTCCAAGGATACGGTAGTCCCTACATACACACGAATGATGATTTATTTTTCTGTATATCATGATAAAAGAGAAATTATTTAAAAAAAAATATATAATAAATGTTATAAATATCATTTTTATATATTAAATTAAAATATTGATCCTACCATGTTAGGAATTTTACAGAAAATGGAATATTTCTTCATATATGATGTACTTCCTGCATACACAAGATTCATTTTTTTAATATTTCATTAAGGTAAAATGATAAAGGTGTTTAATGAACATTTCCATTAAATAATAAAAAGAAGTATTTATAAAATTATTATCTAATTTTATGTGAATGAGAAAATTATATTTGAGAAATTAATAATGAAATGAATAAGTTTTATTAAAAATTAGAACTCGCATAGGAAAATTCGAGTTGTCCATGGAAGTTTCAATAGAAAAGGAATACATATAATAATTCAATATGGCTAAAATCATATTGTAGAAAACCCTACACAAATATCCCAAATCTTGTTTCAATTATTATATCAATGGATCATGATACAAGGAATAAAATCCCCAGGAATTGTTTAGATTTGTATTATTTGTAAACTGGATAAATACATGTCTATTGAGTTACAATTGAAAACAAGATTAACAACATACATTTTATCATTTATATTTTTGATAATAAATTTATTCCATACAGAGTATCCTGGAATATTCGTCGTAGTAAACCTAATTGAATTTTTGTTAATGTAATCAAAATATGGGTGAGATGAAAATATTTATAAGGATTATGTTTGGTGGATGCAGTAATGATTCATGAGCATACACAACATGGCATGGTAAGTTACTATGTAAAAATTCATTTTAAATGAAATGATAAGGAATAATCAATATATATAGATACATAAATTTAAAAACATCCCATTTAAATGAAATTATTTGGAACAAACAATATGTATTGTTAAATAAATGAGATAAAATTCCATTAAAACAATTGATAAGGCATATTCAATTTGGAAATGTAAATAAATGAGAACACATTACACTTAAGAACTAATATAGGAATGAAATTAATAAAATATTTTTTATATAGTGAAAATATCATGGATAATAGTAACTAAATTATAAATTAATGAAATGTAAAAATATTGGATGCCATGTTTCCAAGGTTTATGAATCCTTTACTATCAATAACATTCACAATACAATTTAAAAACAATTTGTAGAAGCCCATTTAATCAATCCTATCCGAATGATTCATACCATCATACAACCAATTAATCAAGGGTATTACTTAAAATTTTCCCCAAAAAATGTCATATAAATCCAAATCATTCATCTTATATCAAATAATTTTTTTATTTATAAACACAGTTCCTTATAAAATAAACATATTTAGTCAAGAATACGGGTGTTTGATTATTTACATGGAAAATAAAATAACATTCAATGTAAAAACAATATATAAAAATGGAATATTATTTAGTTGATAATATTATAGATGATAAATGATATGTTTATTTATAGGAAATTTAATGTTCAATGATCAGATAAATGTGAATAAATCGAGGTGAAGTTATGGAATATGAAAATGATTCATGGAAGGGAATTTCAATACTATGTTTTCCCAAAAATTCCGAATCCTTCTAGAGTAAGAATAAGGATGGTATCAATAAAATGTATACCAATTGGATTAATAATATTTGTTTTTGTTAATGATGAACAAAAAAATACCATAAAAAATATTTCAAATTCATTCTTATGGAAAATATCCTTTTTAGTTTTGAAGACATTGTAAAAAATCTTTTTCATTGAAAAAAAATCAATAACATTTAATTTTATTATAAAAATTCAAATATTCTATATATTCTTTAATGAAATAATGGTTATGATAGTTGTAAATTACATACATTCCATAAAATTAATTTTTTTCACAATAACAAAGAATAAATAGTACCTTTTTTAGAAAGAGGCAAGTCGAATCCTTTTATTTTTTTACAAAAATTAAAAAATACTAAAAATTATTTTTAATGAATAATTTTTTAAAGTAGAAGGAAAATAAATTTTAAAAAATACAAGAAAACCCCAATTTTATGAAAACATATTTCAGGCTGAAGAGGGAAATGAAGTCTACTTTTGTTAAAACAATTTCACAATAATATTAAGCACTAAGGTGTTGAAAAATGTTACTATGACATAAAAAATGGCATAAATAAACAGTATAGATTATAATTAACGTTTTTATCAAAAAAATATCAATCAATTCCCTTTAATGTAAATTAGAGAATAATTAATATTGATTTTAATTTGATTCTGAAATAAGCCCTTAATATAATCCTAATGTTGAACTGAGAATTAATAAATGAATCACATATGGGTATGAACTAAAAATACACATAAAACAATTTAATGTAAAATAATATATTTTAAATAGTAATAATACATGCAATATTATAATATTATTGATAGTGAGGAAGTAGTATAACCTAATGAAATGAAATTGAGCTAGGATTTTATTTACAACTTTGTAATTTTTAGTTCAAATTCCCATAGATAAATGAATTAAAATATAAAATAAAAATACAATTAATTATGAATTAGTCAATATAATACTTGTCAAACGGTATGTGCATACACAATATAACATAAAATTATTGAGTGATATTCTTTCATCAAAATTGTGTACAATTTTTATACGCACCATACTATTATAACAATACCACATATATTACATTCCCCCATTACCTTGTTAAATGAAGTCATAAGAAAGGGTGAGATCAAATATTTAGTAAGAGTTAATATATTTTAAACTACTATTTTTTATAAGTGATAATAATATGAACTTATATTGTTGAGAATAATTATAATTAACATGAAAATAATATATAGATTATAACTCAATAAAACATTGATAATAAACTAAGAGTGATAACATGACTCTTCAGTATAATTAAAATAATTTCAAATGATATAACACATATATTATTTTTATCACCATATAATACAATAATTCATTAGGACAAGTCAATGTTCACCCTCAAGACCATCATCGTGTAGTGGAAAATGACTCATAGTGGAAATGGTTTACACCCTAATCCCATAAAAAACATAGTATGAGATATAAATTTTTAACCAATACATTATAGGGGTATATAATTCTATTCCCACCAATTACATCATATTATGTAAATAAATTTGTGTTCCATGTAGAAATAAAATCTTTTTTTCTTCAAAAAAAAAAATCACCCCTTGAATTAAATGGATTCTATGACGATGTCCATAAAACATGATCATAAACCATCAAAGATAATTAAAATGAATTGTATCACCAAATCATATCATAATAATGGTTAGACAATGTTGACATAGATAAAAAGTTTTATTTTTAAGGAACCGTCAAATGGAACCTCTAAAGAATATGCCAATAATTTGACGTATTTAATAAATGAATTTTAATACGCTAAAATGGAAATAATATAATATCAATTAAGGGGTAAATAATAAAACATAATTTCCATGAGTTTAATTATTTTTCAAAAATAAAATGTAAATGGATATGAAAAATTAAAAGTCTTTTGAGAAAATATTATTACATTTTCATAAAAATGATTTGATTGATCATTTATTATGATCATTTTCAAAAATGTGAAGTGGAATATTTAAAAAATATTTTTAAAAAACATAATTAATGGTGACTTTAATGATATATAATGTTATATCTTAAGGAATTGTAGAGTTTAAGTCAATCCTTTGATTATGAAATTGAATAAAACCTTTTTAATTCTTTTATAGAAATGTCATGTGACAAAAAAAATTAAAAATAATTCTTTTCAAAATGGTGTAAAGTTAATTATAAATTAATTAAGAAATAAAACATGTGTGGAATTCTAAATATTAAGGGAATACATTTACAAAAGTGAAAAACATGGACATGGATGATAAACTATTATTTAAGAGAATGATAATTATTCTTGAAAAGATTTTATTTGCATGATGGAATACAACTTATCAATAAAGAATATTTGAATAAATAGTGAAATTATGATATATAAATAAGGTATAACATATAAAATGAAAGAATAATATCAATGAGATACTTTATAACTCATTAAATCTAATTGCGTTATGGAAAATGCTTATATTTTGTAGAATATATCAATCATAACCCAAATAAAGGAAGATTATGAATGTAAGTGATGTTTAAAAGTTAAAATATAAATTTTTATATTATAATTTAATTTGAAATTAGATAAATCATAAAAAAAATTCTGTCCAAAATATAAAATAAGTCCTCAATGAAGGGTGATTGAGATAGAAACCATTACCTTACATTATCTCTCAGCCAAACATGTTCTAAAACCATGTTAAAAAACATAAATGTATTAATTTTTTTAAATAACCTACTGTATAACCTTAAGTATTTACAATCTCAATTTAATTTTATTCTATACAATTATACAAGATAGTTCTTACCTATTTTCTACATTTTTTTGAGTAATTAAATTCATTTTGAACTAGATTCATAATAGCTGTGTTGTTATTTAGTATTCACAAAAAGAATATCTTTACTAGACCACACATGATATAATAAATGATTAAATATAATTATTTATTTTATATAATTTTATTCCATTTGTGTTTTTGATTTGATATTTAAAGGGGAAATTAATGAAAAGCATGTTTCTGTGTTTTTTACAAACTACTGTGGGTATCATAATTATATAGTGTAGTGTGAGTATTACCATTGTAAAAAAATTAAATTCATCATTTATTAATTTATATTATATTTTATTTTTATTAATATTGTCATCTATATCAATTATATTATTTTATTATGTTACATTAGTGGGTTTTCAAATGGGACCAAACTAAAACACACCACAATTTAATTGATGGTTATGATGTAATTTATTTGTAATATCACCATAACAAAATCATAATGATCTTAATTCATGTTTATCAATGTGACATATCATAATTTTAATTAATTATAAGAATGTTTTGTGGACGTAAACCTTTACATATAATGAACTAATTTTATTTTCTCCTATAATTCTCATTTTCGCTGGTTCGACTTAAAACAACGGTTTATTTCTATAATTATTATTAGGTTTTACAATTTGAATTAATAGAACCACAATAATTTTATAAAAAAATATATCCCAATTAGAAAAACTCATCAAACTATCGATTAATTGTCATAAAGAAAATTTGAATGCATTGTTTCATATAGTTGTTAGCCCATATTTTTACATGTATGAGGATTTTTTATTCCTTATAATAAAAGAAATGAGTTATAATGTTTACTATTAGAGAATCTAATTTTTTTATAAATATCATAATTATTTATTAAACACAATTATTATACCACTAATGTTATCTTGTAATGGTAAACTAAACATATGGATTCATGGAGGTGGTAGTTCACACCTAAAAATGATTAACGTTTTCATTTTTTTATAGAAATGATATTGGTGGGTAATGACCATTTACATAGAATAATATGTATACAAAAAATACATATTTCATTATATAGAAATTATAAAATTTGAATATAACTTTTATGATATAAAGTAAAAAAAAATTAGGAAAAAAAGTATTAATCACATGTTGAAAAATACATTATAATGTATGTGATTCTTGAGTATTAATATATACTTATATTTGGTTAAATTACACCAACATTGTAATTTTTATTTTGATAACATGTTTACATAAAACAACTGTAAGAAAATATGCTAATTTTGGTAATTATTATAATTGATATTAGATATCATAACAACATGAATCAAAAGGGATTAATCATTAAAAAATATCAAAACACATTAGTTCATTAGATGAAAAAGATAAACTGATGAACTCAAATATTAAAAAGGGAAAATGAAAACAATAAAAATAAACATAATTATTGGAATTAATTTCCTTTCTAGTTTTCTTCCATTGAATGTATATGTTGCTTTCTAATTTATATATAATTTTGAAGAAATAAGTCATGAAACCACTTCAAATATAGATTTTGAGGAATTTTATCATCTATCAAGAAAATATAATGTGATAGATTCATCTTCTCAACTCAAACAGATAAGGTGTTATTTTATAAAGAAAATAATTAGACTTTTTGAAAACATATAAAACCATCCATTAAAAACAAAATGACAATATTATAATGAAATATATTCTACATAAATCATTTATTGAATACTATAGGAATAATGATGAAAAGAAAATTCTAGATCAAAAATGAATAAAAAAGGATATAAAAAAGATATAAATTGTAAGTGAATATGTTTTCCCAAATTATTATAAATTTTAGTTAGGATTTTAAGAATTAAATACGTTCTTAGAGAAAAATATTAAACAATCTCTGGAGAAACCAAATAATATGTTTTCACATCAGTTTTTATAAAGTTGAAATGCTTTTTTACATTTGATTTTAACCAAACCGATGTGAAAAAAAATTAATCGTGGATTTTCATGTATTCATATCAATAAAGCAACGTAAACCCCAATAATGAAAGTAATTTCACTTCTATTTTCATTGAAAATTATTTATGAATGTTTTATTGTTAGTTGATAAATAACCAATGATAAAACATTTATGATAGTGCTATTTTTTATAATAGTGAATGTTGAAAACACTGATAGATCCTTAGAATATACGATAAAAATTGGGGGCATAACAAAATTATTTTTGACTATAAGATTAATGATGTGAATGAGAAATTTAAGAGAATGAAAAATATAATGGTTTTATTTGGAAATCAAAATTTTGGACTGTTTAGAAAGGGTAGTTGTATTCTCCGATTAATAAGTACTAATAATGAAATTTATATATATATAAATTACATTAATAATAATTTCATTATATTAACTATGGTTAAAGGATCCGAAAATGTAAAATAATTTATTGGTGGAGTGGATATGGTCAACAATATCTAAACCATCAATTATTATACATGATCTTTAGATTTTTTATTCTTTTTACATTCAATTAGTCTTTTTTAACCATTATTTAACATTATAATGGTAACTCAATTTTTACCCTCTAAAATAGTTTAATGAACATAATTGATAATTGACTAAACAAAAAAATTTATAATGTTGAATAAAAAAATTTCAATAAAAAAAAAATACATCCGCGAGGAAAATAAAATTTTCATTTTGCGCACATACACATAAAAACCATTTTCTAGTGAATGATTATTTTTATGATAATACATAATATTTTGGACATAATTAAAAGTATTTATGATTTTTAGGGACATATTTTGGTTTTTACTAATTCAAATAAGAGTTAAATATATTTAAAGTTAGTAAAATATTTGTGGTGTGTATTGTTTTAAAAAAAAAACAATATTTAAAGAAAAATTTCCAATAATTATCCTATGCTAATATTTTAGTGGTGAATAAATTTTTTTGAACAGTTTATTACATCTAGGTTATAAAATTTCAAAATTCAACCTTCAAATAAAAGTATAATGTATAATATTTTGTGTTCATAAAATTGTGGTGTGTATTGTATTCCAAAAAACAATCTTTACAGAAAAAGTTCCAATAATTATCCTAAGCTAATATTTTAGTGATGAATATTTTTTTTCAAATTTTGTTACATATAGATTCTAAAATTTTGAAATTCATCTTTAAAATAAATGAATAATGTATAATGATATTTTTTTAGGAAAATAATTTTTACAATATTTTATGTATTTATTCTTATTTTCTATAAAACCATGTAAAACTCGAAATAATAAAAAATAATTTAACAATAGTATGCTTATTTATTATATAAAATTTAAATAACATGAAAATATATATTCTTAAAATCAATAGTGTATTTTGAAAGTATATTAATATTTAAAAATTTATTTACTCTTACTCCTACTCACTAATTCAATGACTAGTTTTAATAATAATATTTACTATTTATAAAAATATATAATACAATGTCTTTTTAGTTTGATGTTCTGTTTAGAGAAATCAATTAAATATAATATGTAGTTAAGTAAATTATGTAGTGAATTCTTTAAATGTTACATTCTCCACGCAAATAAATTTTATCATTGAAATTTTAAAACTCATATGATTGGAGTTATTTCTATATAGAGATCATAATTGACCATAAAATGGTAGCAAATCATGAATTAATTTCGAGTATGAATTAATCTTTCCCAATACACAATTTTATATGATCCCATTGCCGAAATAAATTATCCATTCCTAATAGAATCTTAATATGTTAATAAAAGATATATTTATATAAAATAACATTCCACAAACCTTGAAGAATTTTAATATACTATGAATATTATAAATATACCACCAAATATTTTTATCTCTAATACAATATCAAGTGGGTTAAACAAAGAACATGAACATAACACATATAATTTATACATAATAAAACATTTATCACAAGCTAAGAGCCATAGAATGAGGCTTCATCATAGATAAACTCGTATAAAAGGAGATTGGCTCAATAAAATGTTGACCGTAACATAATACAAGACATCATTAGAATAAATCAAGTTCACTTCTAGATAATCACAAAATATTTTTAAATGACCTAGGGTTGAATAGGTCCCATAAACAACCACATACAATAAAATCATGATATATAAAGCATTACCCAATGTATTTTATGCATATATAAATTATTCCCACCCATCACATCATATAATATAAATTCACAATTGTTCCATATAGAAAAAACATAATAGTTTCACAAAACATATTAGTAAACCATGAAACTAATGTTTTTTTATGATTTTTAAAAACAAGATCACAAACCATACAAGGAATGATTTTGATATAATCATCAAATAATAACATGAGAATGATTTGAGTACATTGACATATATGATAAAACCCTTATAATATGAACACATAAAATGAAACCACAAAATAAGAGATTAATAATTTTATTATTTTGATTCCATGAATTTAATTTATAGAAAAAATATAATAATGTAATATAGAGGGTTAATCATGAATGATAAATACCCTTAGGTAAATAAATTTTAAAAAGTAATAGAAAAAATGGATGAAAAAATGTAAAATCGTTTTTTGAAAACACTTATACAATTTTTTTAAAAGAAGACATGACATTCTTTTTTTAAAATGAATATTAGAAAAAAATGAATTCATATATTCTAAAAAAATTATTTAAAATAGAAAAATTAATAATAAAAAACAATAAATGGATATAAAGGATTATATTGATGGACTATATATTTTAAGACAAACTTTTTATTATGAAATGTATGAAAAAAAAATTAATACCTTTATTGGAAACCAGAATCCTGAAAACTATAAAAAAAATTCAATTTCAAAATGGGATAATGACAGGTATGGAGAAAATTGAAAAAAAAATTCTTTTTATTATAAATTTTGAGGAAAACTTTTTATGGAAGTAGAAAACATGGACCTAGATAATAACCCATCATTTAAGAGGATATGAATTACTAAAAACAAAATTTAATTTTCAATATGGAGTAAAACTCATAAATAAGTAATATTTTAATTAAAAGGGATCTCATTGAATATAAATATGGTATAAAATATGAAATGAAATATTAAGTATAACGAGAAACATTATAAGTTATGAAATCAGATTTAGTTATGTAGACCACTTATATTTTAAAGAATATATAAGTAATAGTGTAATGAAATGAAAAAAATTAATGGAAGTAATGATTCAATGTTAAAGAATAATTTATGATACTATATTTCTTGTGGATTATAATTAATGTTTTAAAATGATGATTATTGCATAATATTAAATAACACCTCAATAAATAAAAATTGATATGGAAACCCTTATCTTGTATTCCTGCTTAGTTGAACATGCTCTAACCTCCTATTTAACTAAAATAGATATATTATTTACGTATTTCCAAATAATATATATAACTATAACCATTTATAGTCATTATTTATATTAATTATCAAATTGTATTTTATTTAATTTTACATATTTTAAATGTCAATTATGACTAATTTTCATCATTTTGAATTAGTTTTGAAATAATAGTTTCATTGTGATTTCATACCCAAAAGATAATTATTAAAAGAACAATAACGTTATTTTATTTGAATATTTTTAATTATTAATAATTCTATCCTTCCATTAAATGGATGTTTTTGTTATCTTATATGTAGGTGAAATCAATGATAACCATGTTTTAATGATTTTTAAAAAAACAAACAATGGAATATTAATTACTGAGTTTTATATAATTGTTACCTATAAAGAAAAAATTAATTATTTAGTTACTCATTTGATATATTATTAGTGTTAAGGATCTCATAGTCATCCATTATATTATTTAATGGTATTCTCGAAGTGGGTGGTCAAAACGACCCAAAACAAAAAACATAACATAATTTTAGGGATATTTAAAAAGTGTTTAAGTCATAATATGAAAATAAATGAAGAATAATGATAATAATTAGTATTTATTTGTCTGATATATCATAATTTTAATGAATTTTAATAAAATTTAATGGACATAATACTGAAACGTATTATGAATAAATTAATTTTCTCTTATAATGTTCATTTTAGATGAATAGATTTCAATGGTTTTTTATTTCCTAAATTTTCAATAGATTGTGCAATTTGTCAAAAAATAACTTTAATAATTTCATAAAAATAATATTTATCCATGAAACCAATTCATAAAAAAATATATATTAATGGAAAATTTGTAAAAACAACATACATCATTCCAAGGAGACAGTAGTCCCTACATACACACGAATGATGATTTCTTTTTCTGTATATCATGATAAAAGAGAAATTATTTTCAAAAAAATATATAATAAATGTTATAAATATCATTTTTATATATTAAATTAAAATATTGAACTTACCATGTTAGGAATTTTACAGAAAATAGAATATTTCTTCATATATGATTTACTTCCTGCATACACAAGATTCATTTTTTTAATATTTCATTAAGGTAAATGATAAAGGTGTTTAATGAACATTGACATTAAATAATAAAAAGATGTATTTATAAAATTATTATCTAATTTTATATGAATGATAAAATTATATTTGATAAATTAATAATGTAATGAATAAATTTTATTAAAAATTAGAACTCGTATAGGGAAATTCGAGTTGTCTATGGAAGATTCCATAGAAAAAGAATACTTAAAATAATTCCATATGGATGAAATCATATTTTAAAAAACCCTACACAAATATCCCAAATCTAGTTTCAATTATTACATTAATGGAACATGATACAAGGAATCAAATCCCCAAGAATAGTTTAGCTTTGTATTATTTGTAAACTGGATAAATACATGTCTCTTGAGTTACAATTGAAAACAGAATTTACAACATACATTTTATCATTTATTTTTCGATAATAAATTTATTCCATATAGAGTATCCTGGAATATTCGTCGTAGTAAACATAATGGAATTCTTGGTAATGTAAAAAAAATATTTGTGAGATGAAAAGATCTATAAGGGTTATGTTTGGTGGAAGAAGTAATGATTCATGAGCATACACAACATGGCATGGTAAGTTACTATATAAAAAATTCATTTTAAATGAAATGATAAGGAATAATAAATATATATAGATAAATAAATTTAAAAACATCCCATTTAAATGTAATTATTTGGAAAAACAATATATATTGTTAAATAAATGAGATAAAATTCCATTAAAATAATGGATAAGGCATATTCAATTTGGAAAGGTAAATATATGAGAACACATTCCACTTAAGAACTAATATGGCAATGAAATTAATCCATATTTTTTTATAGTTAAAATATCATGGATAATAGTAACTAAATTCTGATTTAATGAAATGTATTAATATTGGATTCCATGTTTCCAAGGTTTATGAATCCTTTACTATCAATAACATTCACAATACAATTTAAAAACAATTTTTAGAAGCCCATTTAATCAATGCTATTTGAATGATTCATACCATCATAAAACCAATTAATTAGAAGTATTATTTAAAATGGTCCCCAAAAATTGTCATATAAATCCAAATCATTCATCTTATATCAAATAATTTATTTTATTTATAAAAACATTTCCTTATAAAATAAACATGTTTAGTCAAGAATACGGGTGTTTGCTTATTTACATGGAAAACAAAATAACATTAAAAGTAAAAACCATATATAAAAATGGTATATGATTTAGTTGAAAATACTATAAATGATAAATGATATGTTTATTTATTGGAAATTTAATGTTCAATGATCAGATAAATGTGAATAACTTGAGGTGAAGTTATGGAATATGAAAATGAGTAATGGAAGGGAATTTCAATACTATGTTTTCCCACAAAGTCGTAATCCATCCAGAGTAAGAATAAGGATGGTATCAATAAAATATATACCAATTGGATTAATAATAATTGTTTTTGTAAATGTTGAACTGAAAAATACCATAAAAAATATTATAATTTCATACTTATAGAAAATATCCTTTTCAATTTTGAAGGCATTGTAAAAAATCCTTTTCATTGAAAAAAAATAACAACATTTAATTTTAATATAAAATTTCAAATATTCTATATATTCTTAAATTAAATGATGGTTATGATAGTTGTAAATTACATATATTCCATGAACGTATTTATTTTACAATAATAAATAATAAAAATTACCTTGTTTAGAAAGAGGCAAGTCGAATCCATTGATTTTTTTACAGAAATTAAAAAATACTAAAAATTAATTTAAATGAATATTTTTTTAAAGTTTAAGGAATATAATTTTTAAAAAATACTAGAAAACCCCAATTTTATGAAATCATATTTCAGTTTGAAGAGGGAAATGAAGTCAAATTTTGTTAAAACAATTTCACAATAATATTAAACAATAAGGTGTTGAAAAATGTTACCATGAAATAAAAAATGGCATAAATAAACAGCGTAGAAGATAATTAACGTTTTTATCAAAAACATATCAATCAATTCCCTTTAATGTAAATTGAAGAATAATTAATATTGATTTGAATTTGACTCTGAAATAAGCCCTTAATATGATCCTAATGTTGAACTGAGAATTAATAATTGAATCACATATGGGTATCAACTAAAACTACACATAAAACAAGTTAATGTAAAATAAGATATTTTAAATAGTAATAATACATGTAATATTATAATATTATTTATTGTGAGGAAGTAATATAACCTAATGAGATGAAATCGAGCAAGGATATTATTTACAACTTTGTAATTTTTACTTAAAATACCCATAGATGAATGAATTAAAATATAAAATAAAAATACAATTAACTATGAATTATTAAATATATTACATGTAAAATGGTATGTACATACACCATATGACATAAAATTGTTGAGTGATATTCTTTCATCAAAATTGTGAACAATTTTTATACACACCATACTATTATAACAATACCACATATATTACATTCCCCCATTACCTTGTCAAATGAAGTCATAAGAAAGGGTGAGATCAAATATTTAGTAAGAGTTAATATATTTTAAACTACTATAGTTTATAAGTGGTAATAATATGAACTAATATTCTTGGGAATATTTATAATTAACATGAAAATAATATATAGATTATAACCCAAAAAAACATTGATAATAAACTAAGATTCATAACATGACTCTTTAGTATAATGAAAATAATGTCAAATTATATTAGACATATATGATTTTGATCACCATATAATAAAAGAATTCATTAGAAAAAGTAAATGTTCACCCTCAGGACCTTCATTGTGTAGTGGAAAACGTCTCATAGTGGAAAAGGTTTACACCCTAACCCCATACAAAACATAGTATGCGATATAAATTTTTATCCAATACATTATTGGGGTATATAATTCTATTCCAAACAATTACATCAATTTATGTAATGAAATTTGTATTCCATGTAGAAATAAAATCATTGTTTCTTTAAAAAAAATTATCAACCCTTGAATTAAATAGAATCTATGATGATGTCCATAAAACATGATCATAAACCATCCAGATAAAGAACAATAATTGTATCATCAAATCATATAATATGAATAATTAGAAAATGTTGACATAGATAAAAAATTACATTTTTAAGGAAACGTCAAATGGATCCTCTAAAGAATATGTCAATAATTCGACTTATTTAATACCAAAATATCAATACGCCAAAATGGAAATAATATAATGTCAATTAGAGGGAAAATAATAAAACATAATTTCCATGAGTTTAATTATTTTTTAAAAAAAATGTAAATGGATATGTATAATTAAAATTATTTTTTGAAACTATTATTACATTTTCATAAAAATGATTTGATTGATCATTTATTATGATCATTTTCAAAAATTTGAAGTGGAATATTTAAAAAATCATTTAAAAAAACATAATTAATGATGACTTTAATGTTATATAATGTTATATTTTGAGTAATTGTAGAGTTGATTTCAATCCTTAGATTATGAAATTGAAGAAAACCTTTTTAATTCCTTTATTGAAATGTCATGTGACAAAAAAAATTAAAAATAATTCTTTTCATAATTCTGTAAAGTGAATTATAAATTAATTAGGAAATAAAACTTGTGTGGTATTCTAAATATTAAGGGAATACATTTACAAAAGTGAAAAACATGGACATGGATGATAAAATATTATTTAAGAGAATGATAAATATACTTGAAAAAATATTATTTTCATGATGGAATAAAACTTATCAATAAAAAAATATTTGAATCAATAGTGACATTCTGATATATAAACAAGGTATAACATATAAAATGAAAGAATAATCTCAACGAGAGACTTTATAAATCATGAAATCTGACTGTGTTATGGAAAACGCTTATATTTTATAGAATATTTCAATCATAACCCAAATAAAGTAAGATTATGAATGTAAGTGATGTTTACAATTTAAAATATAAATTTTTATATTATAATTTAATTGTAAATTATATAAATCATAAAAATAAATATATGTCCAAAATATAAAAGAATTCCTCAATGAAGGGTGATTGAGATAGAAGCCATTACCTTGCATTATCGCATAGCGAAACATGTTCTAACACCCTGTTAAAAAACATAACTCTATTAATAAAATTTTAAATGAACTTCTTTATAACCCTAAGTATTTACAATATCAATTTAATTTTATTCTCTACATTTATAAAAGTTAGTTCTTTCCAATTTTCTATATTTTTTAGTAATTAAATTCATTTTTAACTAGATTCATAGTAGCGGTGCTGTTATTTAGTATTCACAAAAGGAATATCATTACTAAACCACACATGATATAATAATTTATTATATATAATTATTTAATAGGTATAATTTTATTCCATTTGTGTTGTTGATTTGATATTTGAAGGGGAAATTAATGACAATCGTTTTTCTATGTTTTTTACAAACTACTAGGTGTATCATAATTATATTGTGTAGTGTGAATATTAAAATTCTAAAAATATTAAATTAATCATTTATTAATTTATATTATATTTTATTTGTATTAATCTTCTCAACTTTATCAATTATTTTATTTTATTATGTTACATTAGTGGGTTATCAAATGGGACCAAACTAAAACACACCACAATTTAATCGATGGTTATAAATTAATTAATTTATAGTATCACCATAACAGAATCATAATGATATTAATTCATGTTTATCAATGTGACATATCATAATTTTAAATAATTATAAGAAATTTTGGTGAATATAAACCTTTATAAATAATGAACTAATTTTAGTTTCTCATATAATTCTTATTTTCGTTTGTTCGACTTAAAACTGTTGTTTATTTCTAAAATTATTTTTAGGTTTTCCAATTTGACTTAATAGAACCGTAAAAATTTTATAAAAAAATATTTCCCAATTAGAAAAATTCATAAAACTATCCATTAATTGTCATAATGAAAATTGGAATGCATTGTTCTATATAGATGATAGTCCATATTTTTACATGAATGATGATTTTGTATTCCATATAATAAAAGAAATGAGTCATAATGTTTATTATTATAGAATCTAAAAAAATTTATAAATATCATAATTATTTATTAAACTCCATCATTATACCACTAATGTTAGTTGGTAATGGGAAACTAAACATATGGATTCATGGAGGAGGTAGTTCACACATAAAAATGATTAACATTTTCATTTTTTATGGAAATGATAATGGTGGGTAATGACCATTTACATATAATAATATGTATACAAAAAATACATATTTCAATATATTGGAATTATCAAATTTGAATAGAACTTTTATGATATAAAGTAAAAAATTTAGGAAAAAAATTATTAATCCCATGTTGAAAAATACATTATAATGTTCGTGATTCAAGAGTATTAATATATACTTTTATTTAGATAAATAACACCTAAATTGTAATTTTTATTTTGATAACATATTTACATAAAACAATGGTAAGACAATATGTTAATTTTGGTAATTATTGTAATTGATATTAGATATCATAACAACATGAATCAAGAGGGATTAATCGTTAAAATTTTTTTGAAACACATTAGTTCATTAGATGAAAAAGATAAACTGATGAACTCAAATATTTTAAAAAATAATAACAAGAAAAATAAATTTAAATATTGGATTTAATTTCCTTACTAGTATTTTACCATTGAATGTATATGTTGTTTTATAATTTATATATAATATTGAATAAATAATTCATGAACCCACTTCAAATATAGTTGTTGAGGAATTTTATCATCTGTCAAGAAAATATAATGTGATAGATTCATCTTCTCAACTCAAACAGATAAGGTGTTATTTTATAAAAAAAATAATTAAATTTTTTTATAACATATAAAACTATCCATTAAAAACAAAATAACACTATTATAATGAAATATATTGTACATAAATAATTTATTGAATAATATAGGAATAATGATTAAAAGAAAAGTTTAGATCAAAAATGAATAAAAAGGATTCAAAAATGAAATAATTTTTAAATGAAAATGCTTTCCAAAATTATTATAAATTTTAGTTAGGATTTTAAGAATTAAATATGTTCTTAGAAAAAAATATTTTACCTTCTCATGAAAAAATAGATTTTATGTTTTCACATCAGTTTTTATAAAGTTAAAATTCATTTTTATATTTTATTTTAACCAAACTGATGTGAAAAAACATTAATCGTGGATTTTCATGTATTTATATCAATAAACCAATGTAAACAACAATAATGAAAGTAATTTTACATCTATTTTCATTGAAAAATATTTTTGAATTTTTTTTCTAATTGATAAATAAATGATGATAAAACATTGATGATGGTGCTATTTTTCCTATCAGTGAATGTTGAGAACACTGATAGTTCCATATAATATTCCATAAAAATTGGGGGCATAAGATAATTATTTTTGACTATAATATTAATGATGTGAATGAGAAATTTATGACAAAGAAAAATTTAATGATTTTATTTGGAAATCAATTTTATGGATTGTTAAGAAAGGGTGGTTATAGTCTCCGATTAAAAAGTATTAAGAATGAAATTTTTATAAATATAATTTACATTAAAAAAATTTTATTATATTAATTATGGTTAAAGGATCCGAAAATGTAAAATAACTGATTGGTGGAGTGGATATGGTAAAAAATCACTAAACCCTCAATTATTATACATGATCTTTAGATTTATTATACTTTTCTCATTTAGTTACTCTTTTTTTAACCATTATTTACCATTATAATGGTAACATCATTTTTACCCTCCAAAATAATTTAATGAACATAATTTTTAATGAACTAAAAAAAATTATAATGAGGAATAAAAAAATTTCAATAAAAAAAATACATCTTTGAGGAAAATATCATTTTAAATTTCTGCAAATACACATAAAAACCACTTTCTAGTTAAATTGTATTTTTAGGATAATAAATAATATTTTGGATAAAATTACCACTATTTAAGATTTTTATGGACTTATTTTGTTTTTTACTAATTGAAATAAGAGGTAAAAATATTTAAAGAAAATAAAATATTTTTGGTGTGTATTGTTTACCTAAAAAACAATCTTTATAGAAAAATTTCTTATAATTATCCTAAGCTAATATTTTAGTGATGAATAAATTTTTTTTCACATTTTGTTACATCTAGGTTATAAAATTTCAAAATTCAACATTCAAATAAAAGAATAATGTATAATATTTTTTATTAATATTATTGTGGTGTGTATTGTTTTCCAAAAAAACAGTCATTACAGAAAAAGATCCCAAAATTATCCTAAGCTAATATTTTAGTGATGAATAAATTGTTTTTTCACATTTTGTTACATATATGTTCTAAAATTCTAAAATTCAACTTTAAAGTAAATGAATAATGTATAATTATTTTTTATAGGAAAATAATGTTTAAAATATTATATATATTTATACTTATTTTCTATAGAACCATGTAAAACTCGAATTAAAAAATAATAATTTAACAATTATATGGTTATTTATTATATACAATTAAAATAACATAAAAATATATATTCTTAAAATCAATAGTGTATTTTGTAATTATATTAATATTTCAAAATTTATTTACTCTTACTAATACTCACTAATTCAAGGACTAGTTTTAATAATAATATTTAATATTTATAAAAATATATAATACATTATCTTTTTAGTTTTCTGTTCTGTTCAGAGAAATCAATTAAATATAATATTTAGTTAAGTAAATTATATAGTGAATTCTTGAAACGTTACATTCTCCAACCAAATAAATTTTATCATTGAAATTTTAAAAATCATATGATTGGAGTTATTTCTATATGGAGATCCTAATTGACCATAAAATGGTAGCTAATCATGAATTAATTTCGAGTATGAATTAATATTTCCCTATAAAAAATTTTATATGATACCATTACCGAAATAAATTTTCCATTCCTAATAGAATCTTAATAAGTTAATAATATATATAGTTATATAAAATAAAATTCCACAAACCTTGAAGAATATTAATATTCTATGAGTATTATAAATATACCACCAATTTTTTTATCTCTAATACAATATCTACTAGGTTAAACAAAGAACATGAACATAAAAAATATAATTTATACCTTATAAAATATTTATCAAATGCTAAGAGCCATAGTATGAGGCTTCATCATAAAGAAACTCATATAAAAAAAGATTGGCTTTATAAAATGGTGATCGTAACATAATACATGACATTATTAGAAAAATTCAAGTTCACTTCTGGATAATCACAAAATAGTTTTAAATGACCCCGAGTTGAATAGGTCCAATAAATAATCACATACAAATAAATCATGAGATATAAAGAATTTCTCAATATATTTGAGGAATATATATTTTATTCCCACCCATCACATCATATTATATACATTCATAAGTGTTCCATATAGAAAAAAATTAATAGTTTCACAAAACATATTAGTAAACCATGAAACTAATGTTTTTTTTGATGATTTTGAAAAACAAGATCACAAACCATACAAGGAATTATTTAGATAGAATCATCAAATAATAACATGATAATGATTTGAGTACGTCGACACTGATGATAAAACCCTTATAATATGAACACATAAAATGAATCCACCAAATAAGAGATTAATAATTTTATTTTTTTGATACCATGACTTTAATTGATAAAAAATATGATAATGTAAAATAGAGGGTAAATCCTGAAAGATAAATACTCTAAGGTAAATTCATTTTAGAAAAAAATATAAATAATGGATGAAAAATGTAAAATAGTTTTTTGAAATCACTTTTACAATTTTTGTAAAATAGGACATCACACGTCTTTTTTAAAATGAATTTTAGAAAAACATAATGTGATATATTCTAAAAAAATATTGTATATAGAAAAATTAATTATAAAAATAATAAATTGACATAAAATATTATATTTATGGATTTTGTATTTTAATACAAATATTTTATAATGAAATTTATGAAAAAAAATTTAATACCTTTATTAGAAACCAGAATAATGAAAACTATAAAAAAATTCAATTTCAAAATGGGATAATGACAGGTATGAATAAAGTTGAAAAATAAAATATTCATTTTATTATAAATATTGAGGAAAACTGTTTATGGAAGTAGAAAACATAGTCCTAGATAATAAACCATCATTTAAGAGGATATGAATTATTAAAAACAAAATTTAATTTTCAATATGGAATAAAACTCATAAATAAGTAATATTTGAATTAAAGGGGATATCATAGAATATAAATATGGTATAAAATATGAAATGAAAGATTAAGTATAATTAGAAACATTAGAAGTTATAAAATCCGATTGAGTTATGTAGAACACTTATATTTTAAAGAAGATATAAGCAATAGTGGAATGAAATAAAGAGAATTAATGGAAGTAATGATTCTATTTTAAAGAATAATTTATGATACTATATTTCATGTGTTTTTTAATTATAGTTTTAAAATGATTATTATTGCATAATATTAAATAATACCTCAATAAATGAAAATTGATATAGAAACCCTTATCTTGTATTCCTGCTTAGTTGAACATGCTCTAACCTCCAATTTAACTAAAATAACTATATTATTTACCTATTTATAAATAATATTTATAACTATAACCATTTATAGTCATTATTTATATCAATTATCAAAATGTATTTTATTTATTTTTTCTTATTTTCAATGTCGAGTATGACTAATATTTATCATTTTTAATTAGTTTTAAAATAGAAGTTTCATTGTGATTTCATACTCAAAAGATAATTAATACAAGAATAATAATTTTATTTTATTTGAATATTTTGAATTATTAATAATTCTATCATTTCATTAAATGAATGTTTTTGTTATCATATATGTAGGTGAAATCAGTGATAAGCATGTTTTAGTTATTTTAAAAAAAACAAACGATGGAATATTATTTACTGAGTTTAATATAATTGTTACATATAAATAAAAAATTTAGTATTTAATTACTCATTTGATATATTATTAGTATTAAGGTTCTCATAGTCATCCATTATATTATTTTATGGTATTCTCGATGTTGGTGGTCAAAAGGACCCAAACCAAAAACATAACATAAATTTAGGGATATTTAAAAAGTGTTCAAGTCATAATATAAAAATAAAAGAAAAATAATGATAATAATTAGTATTTATTTTTTTTATAAATCATAATTTTAATTAATTATAATAAAATTTAATGGACATAAAACTAAAACGTATTATGAATAAATTAATATTCTTTTATATTTCTCATTTTAGATGAATAGATTTTAAATGGTTGTTTATTCCCTAAATAATCCATAGATTGTCCAATTTGTTAAAAAATAAATTTCATAATTTCAAAAAAATAATTGTTATCTATGAAACCAACTCATAGAAAAAATATATTAATGGAAAAAATGTAAAAACTACATACATCGTTCCATGGAGACAGTAGTCCCTACAATCACATGATTTATGATTTCTTTTTCTATATATCATGATAAGAGAGAAATTATTTTTTTTTTAAAATATAATAAATGTTATAAATATCACTTTTATATATTAAATTAAAATATTGAACCTACCTAGTTAGTAATTTTATGGAAAATGGAATATTTCTCCATATATGTTGTACTTCCTGCATACATAAGATTCATTTTTTGAAAATTTCAGTAAGGTAAAATGATAAAGGTGTTTAATGAAAATTTCCATTAACTAATAAAAATAAGTATTTATAAAATTATTATCTAATTTTATATGAATGATAAAATTATATTTGAGAAATTAATATTTAAATGAATAAATTTTATTAAAAATTATAACTCACATAAGGAAATTCAAGTTGTCCATGGAAGATTCCATAGAAAATGAATACCTAAAATAATTCCATATGACTGAAATTATATTGTAGAAAACCCTACCCAAATATCCCAAATATAGTTTCTATTATTATATCAATGGAACATGATACATGGAATCAAATCCCTAAGAATAGTTTAGCTTTGTATTATTTGAAAACTGGATAAATACATGTCTCTTGAGTTACAAATGAAAATAGAATTTACAACATACATTTTATCATTTATTTTTTGATAATAAATTTATTCCACAGAAAGTATCATGGAATATTCGTCGTAGTAAACTAAATGGAATTCTTGGTAATGTAAAAAAAATATGGGTGAGATGAAAAGTTCAATATGGGTTATTTTTGGTGGAATAAGTAATGATTCCTGAGCATACACAACATGGCATGGTAAGTTACCTTGTAAAAATTCATTTTAAATGATTTGATAAGGAATAATCAATATAAATAGATAAAAAATTTAAAAATTTCCCATTTAAATGAAATTATATGGATCAAAAAATATGTAAAGTTAAATAAATGAGATAACATGACATTAATATAATGGATAAGGAAAATTCAATTTGGAAAGGTAAATAAATGAGAACACATTCCACTTAAGAACTAATATGGGAATGAAATTAATCCATATTTTATTATAGTGAAAATATCATGGATAATAGTAACAAAATTCTGAATTCAAGAAATGTATAAATATTGGATTCCACGTTTCCAAGGTTTATGAAACCTTTACTGTCAATAACATTCACAATAGAATTTAAATACAATTTGTAGAAACCCATTTAATCAATGTTATCTGAATGATTCATATCATCATACAACCAATTAATCAGGGGTATTATATAAATTGGTCCACAAAAATGTCATATAAATCCAAATCATTCATCTTATATAAAATAATTTATTTTATTTATAAACAATGTTCCTTATAAAATAAACATATATTAGTCAAGAAGACGAGTGTTTGATTATTTCCTTGGAAAATAAAATAACATTAAAAGTAAAAACCATATCTAATAATGGTATATGATTTAGTTGATAATACAATACATGATAAGTTATATGTTTATTTATAGGAAAATTAATGTTCAAGGATCAGATAAATGTGAAGAACTCGATGTGAAGTTAAGGAATATGAAAATGATTCATGGAAGGGAGTTTCAGTACTATATTTTCCCAAAAAGTCATAATCCATCCAAATTAAGAATAAGGATGGTATCAATAAAATATATACCAATTGGATTAATAGTAAAAAAAATTAATTGATGAACTAAAAAATACCATAAAAATATTTTAAATTCATTGTTATGAAAAATATCATTTTCAGTCTTCAACACATTGTAAAAAATAATTTTTAATTGAAAAAAAATTTAACAACATTTAATTTTAATATAAAATTTCAAATTATCTATATATTCTTCAATTAAATGAAGGTTATGATAGTTTTAAATTACATACATTCCATAAAATCATTTTTTCACAATAACAAAGAATAAAAAGTCCCTTGTTTAGAAAGAGGCAAGTTGAATCCTTAGATATTTTTTAAAAAAAATTAAAAAATGGTAAAAATGAATTTTAATTATTAATTTTTTAAAGTTGAATGAAAATAATTTTTAAAAATTACTAGAAAACCCCAATTTTATGAAAACATATTTTAGGCTGAAGAGGGAAATGAAGTATAATTTTGTTAAAACAATTTCACAATAATATTAAGCACTAACCTGTTGAAAAAAGTTACTATGACATAAAAAATGGCACAAATAAATAGTGTAGAATATAATTAACGTTTTTATCAAAAAAAATATCAGTCAATTCAATTTAATGTAAATTGAAGAATAATTAATATTGATTTGAATTTTATTCTGAAATAAGCCCTTAATATGATCCTAATGTTGAACTGAGAATCAATAAATGAATCACATATGGGTACCAACTAAAACTACACATAATACAAGTTAATGTAAAATAATATATTTTAAATATTAATAATACATGTAATATTAGAATATTATTGATAGTGAGGAAGTAATATAACCTAATGAAATTAAGTTGAGCTAAGAAATTATTTACAACTTTGTAATTTTTAATTCAGATACCCATAGATGGATGAATTAAAATATAAAATAAAATTACAATTAATTATGAATAATTCAATATATTACATTTAAAATGGTATGTACATACACAATATAACATAAAATAGTTGTATAATAACAAAAATAAGTCTTAATAAAATGTATATTGAGTCAAATTCCCTTATCTCTACTTCCTTTAGGTTGAATACACAATAAGATCTTGTATAACAGTTTTATGAATTTTATTCAATAGTAATGTAACCATATTAATAAGTTTTATATCATATATAATTCTTTTTACGTATACTATTACGCATTTGTTACTAATATTTTAGTATTTTCATCATATCTAGTGTTAATTCCCTTATTTTTTGAATATTCATTGACTTGATATTTTATTATTTTTATTATGATTTAACCATTTTGATAATTTAAGACATGATATAAATATATTATGTATCCATTAAACATTTAATGATATTAATGAAAAGAATTTGGTGCTATGATATAAAATAAACTGTTCACAGAGACGGTAGGTCGAAAGAACGCATTAACGCTATTTCCAATTTCATGTCGCACTGAATGAAATAAAATAAAATTATAAATATACTATCTTTTAAGTAGAATTTTCATGTCATATATATCAAATGATTTTATTATACTCATCCTTAATACATTCCATGGAATGTGTGAATGAATCACATCGCTTTGTGAGGCTGTAGTCCGCCGTACACATGGCGACATTATCACATTATCACAAAGTGGAAATCATGTAGGTACATGTGATATAATTACTATATATGAATAATAGAATCATAAATATCATAAATATATTAAATAAAAATTAATTCCATCATTATTACATACCATTAATGGTTGTCATGGAAAAATGAAGGATATTAGTTTATGAAGTCGTAGTCTTCCTTACACTCGAATACTGATTTCATAACCCATATGATGGATGTTTGTCTGGTTATAGGTAGTTAAATTCCCAAAAAAAACATAACATTATATTCAATATAATAAACATGTAATATAATAATGGTATAAGAAAAAAATGCGGATATGTGGAAGGAAATTATAAAAAAATATTTCTAAAAAAACATTACCTCTTCTTCAGGTATCCTCATTATGTTTTAAATAAATCCTTCCTAAATTATATTTCATCTTAATATAAGGTTTATATGATGAGGTGAGGTACTATTTGTATTTGAAATTAAATTTTCTGGAAATTTTTTTGTTTAAATGAGTTAATAGAGGAGGAGATGGGGTGTCCATTTATATGTTGGGTGATAGAAAACTTGTAATATTTTAAAAGAGTTATTTCAACCAAAAATGTTTTTCATTTTACATGCCTCTAATAATGATAAAATTTTGTACTTATAGGTTATAATCTCTATAAATTTCAATATAATTTTTTGGACAATTCTATATGACATTTCCCCCCTAAGAGTTAATGTTTAGTCCCTTGGTAAACTCAATTTTTCTCTTAATTACTTTAAATAATTTAATTATTTTCATTAATATATTTATCCAAAAAGAAATTTGGAATTATTATAAATTATAAATTATTATGATCACTAATATGGAATTATTTTTTCAAATTGTATTCATAAATGTGAGAAGATTTAATTTAAATTTTTTCAAGAACATGGGATGAGAATGCGGGTTTTTAAGGTGAAAATGTTCACAAATTTACATTTTTTTCTATAAAAATTCAATATAAAAATAATTAAAAGGATAAAATATATAATTATATAATTATTATCTTAAAATTTTAAATTTAAAACAAAATAAAAATTTAATATAACAATATAAATTTTTTAGATGAAAACACAATTTTCAAATTAAATTTTTTATTTTCACTATTGATATGAAATGAAACTAGTAATAAAAATACTGAAAATTCCAACTAAGATAATATTGAAATTAATTGTTAAATAATGATTTATTTTCAAATAAGATTTATGATAATGTTATGATTTTATTTTAAAATATTTCTTCCATTAAGAGGTAGAAAAAATACCTTTTAAAAAATATAGCTTTTTATGTTTAATATTATATTTGTTCATTTCTTATAAATATCTAATATATTAGATTATTTTCAAGAATATCTCATTGAATATATAATATATAAATTTAATTAATATATTTCACTAAAATTATTTAATTTATTAGTATAAAATTATATTTTCACGTAGAAATTATTTTATTTAAGAACATTTCTTATATATTCCATTTGTTTTTATTATGATTTCTAATTAATTTATAACAAACAAATTCATTATATATTTGTGTAGACCATATATTTTAATTTTTTCAGTTAATCCTTCTCAAAACCCTAAATTCAATGTCTAGGAGATAATTTTCATTTTATGTAATAATTTTTATAGTATTTGAGATGACTCAATATTGCATAAAATGCTTGCCCTTGAAGAAAGTAATTATTATTTGTAATGAAAGAAAAAATAACTATTGTCTTCATTTTAACCTATATCCTATATTTAAAATAGTATATATATTATATGATCCTAAGATTATATATTCCAATCTATTCGTAATGTAGTTTTCCATACATTCTATTTTAAAAATGATTTTTTTTTTGAATTTTAGGGTGTTATATTCTCTCCGCCATAAATAAATTTCATAATGACAATATTAAATTGATCATGGAAGTTGAAAGTATTATATATTAAAAAACCTATATTGAAAATCCAACAATAAATAGAATTTAGATGTATATTATAGAAGGAATATTTAAATGAAAATGAGAATAGAGAAATCCCTTTCAAAATATCAGCATGGTATTGAGTGTACATGGGTAGGATTAATAAGAGATAAAGGGTTCGACAATCAGTCAAACATGATAGGGGATGTATGGGAGAGGTGAAAAAATATATTTCCGCATTATTAATTGAATGTAAAATGGGGTAACAATATAAGGAAACTTGGATATAAATGAGAATGGAAGGAACTCTTACAAGGATTTCTAATCCAAAAGGCTTTGAAGTGACTTATTGGGAGGTTGTGGATCCTTGGGAGGACTATAGAGAGTAGAGATAAGAGTGTAGATTAAAATCAAGTAGTTCAAGTATTGTGGAATAGGTTCGTGGTTGGGTTTATTTAGGAAAGGTGGAGGAACCCTTTATTATTTTGGTTTTGGAAACTACATGCTAAAATATTCAAAACCACAAACCATCCTGGGGATTCTTACCACGGTTTTTGGAGAACAGGAGTAGGAAAATAAAATTAATATTTCCAAGGTAAAAATATATTAAAATACTATCCCTTTTTATGTGGAGGTGAGTCACAATCTCAATTAAATTATTTTAAATTATTCAAATATTTTATAAGTCTTGGAGGATTCACTAATTCTTTATAAAATAAAACAACCAAATCTAAATTAAAATTATTTTAATGTTAAATATTATATTTCTATGAATTTACCTTTAATTTTATTTTGTTAAATCCCTGTTATATCATAAAAATGACATAAAACACATTATATATTTATACAATATTTAATTTTTAACCAAAAAATAACTATTTTATAAAATTATGAAAAATTCACCAATATATAATTTCAACATCCTGATTCAAAAAATAATATTCATTTTATCTAAATAATTTTCCATATATTATAATTGTAACATTAAAAAACTATATTTATTTTAAATTAATTTTTTTTTAAAAATATCTTTGAAAGCATAAAAATGTTACTTTTGACTTCGCAATAATTAAATGGTCATTAATTTTCAATAAATTTATTTTAATAAAAATATTTTTTTAAAATGTTACTAATTTTGAAAATAAATTAATTCATCAAAATAGAATAATTTATTGATTTCATGTATTAACCAAGATTATTATTTCTAATTTAGAAAATCATTTACAAAGAAAAAATAAACAATTGACTGTATAATCATTATAAAATAAAAAAATTAATCATAGGGTTCTAATACAAATCCCTTTATTACCTCAGAAAATGTCCCAAGAGTAAAGTGTATGATGGTGGGGCTTTCTTGGATCAGTTCAGTGAATATATTTTGGGTCAGGATATTGATGCTCTTAAACTCATCGCATAAACGGATTGAATCATGATTAAGTTGTTGGATATAGGATTGAGCCTAGTCTAGGGAAAAGCCCATAAATTATATCTCCCCTAGAATCTCTAATAAATGGGCTTCATAGGGTCTGATTCTATTTTTTGAGGACATTAGTTACTTTTTCAATGCCAATAGGAATTATTAAAACCCTATATTTATATTAGTCATGTAATACACTATTCAATGACTATATTATCGACAATAAGGATACATAATTATCATTTAAATACACTATTAAAGTTATTACAACCTTCCCCCATAAGGAATTTCCCGATCAAATTTTTTTATTCACACATTAAAACAGAAAAGGGTAACTTTGTATTACACTTCCTCTAGTTCCCACATTGCATATTCAAACATGGGGTTTCCCCACAACACCTTGACAAGGGGAATCATCTTATTTCATAGTATATTTTTTCAACAAATCTCTGATCTTCAATGGCTTCTCCTCATAAAAGAGGTCATTCTCCAATGGTAACACATCTAGATTGAATACTTGTGATTGGTATTGTATGTACTTTCTCAAGAATGATACATGGAATACATCATGTACTTGAGAAAGGTTCGGTGTGATTGATATTCTATAGGGAACTACTCTGATGTTATAAATGATCTTAAAAGGGATGATGTGCCTTTTACTGTGCTTTCCCTTCTATAAAAATCTCATAACTCTCTTCTATTGAGATATGCGGAGGAATACCATATCTCCATCATTAGACTTTGGGTCTCATTTATGATTTTTTGGAATTATCTTTTTTCAAATTTGGGAATCATTGATATCCACCTAGATGGTCTTAAAATTATCCACCATTTCTTCAACCATTTCAAGACCTAGATGTTTTCATTCCCCAACATCCCCCCATCATGTCAGTGTTCTCCACATATTATTATAAAGGGATTCATAAGGATCCATTAGATGCTTGAGTGGATACATTCTTTATAAGATTACTCCCCAAAAAAAGTTGTCAGTATTATCCACCATTGAAGCCCACTGAGAAAGATCTAAATATTTCCTAAAGTGTTTGGATAGTCTACATATATTGGATGTTAGTTAGATTGTGATAAACTATATTATAATTCAGTTGTATGTTTATATCATGCTGAAAACTTTTCCAAAACATAGAGGTGAATCATGGATCTCGACCGGACACAATTAATAGTGGCACTCCATGCAGTCTTACAACTTCTCTGATGTATATTTGTGATTGTTGATCTAGTTAGAAATTATCTTGAATTTAAATGAATTGTGAAGTCTTTGTGAGATAATCCACAATATCCCAGATATGATTGTTTCCTTTGGGTGTCTTCAAAAGTATAATGACAATGTCCATGGTGATGTGCTTTCATTTCCATGCTTGTATGGGTAATAGTTGTGCCATCCACATAGTCTTCGGCCTCTCATCCATCACTTACTGACCTACCATGCACATTGGTGTATATTTAGGGACCTCTTTCTTCATGTTCTCCCACCAATTTTCCTCCTGGATATCTCGATACATATTCATGTTTCCTAGGTGAATGTATAAATTCAAAATATGTGCATCATCCAAAAGTTATTTATTTAACTCTGGATTATATGGAAAACCTAGTATTGCCCCAAATATCACATTTCCTTCTCTATTAACATTGAACTATGAAGATTTACCTTTTTTGATATATTAAATTTCTTCTGAATTCCCACATCACCGTTTTGACATCATTTAACTTTTCCAAAAGACACAATAAAGAAATAATTTATGGAATGATTGATTATGTTCCCTTATTTATGATTTCCATGATCACCTTCATCAAATATATTAATATTGGATCATTTTCAATACTTTTCCATGATATAATTTCAGGGTCCTTTCTACATAGAGATTTTTTCACATTGTTCTCTTTCTTTGGGTGGTAATGGATTGAGATGTCAAAATCCCGGATGATCTCTAACCATATTCAATGGTGTATATTTTGTTCGTTCTAGGTGAATATATATTTGATACATTTTTTATCCATATATATTTCACAATTCACCCCAAAGAGATAACGTTGTTAGATTTACAATGTCAATAATATATCTACTAACTTTAGATCATGTGTGGGATAGTTTTTCACATGAATTTTCAACTACCTTAGGAAAAGGGAATGGATGTTTCATTATATATAAAAACATATCTCAATACCATCTTTGAAACAGTGTATAAGATTATGAAAATCTCCCGACTTGTGGGTAGTGTTAGTATATGGGTAGTGACAAGACTCTTAATCATCTATGTAAATATTTATTTACATTCATCATTCCATGAAAACATAACTCTATTATATGTTATCTTGGTAAGGGGGTTTGACAATTGTGAGAAATTTCACACAAATCGGTGTTAATATCTAGGTAAGCCGAGGAAAATATAGATTTTAGTCATAGATCCCAGCCACAAACATCCCTCAATTTCATTTTCTTTACAATGATCCACTGATATGTCATTTATTTTGATGATATTCTTTAATAATGATACTTCCTTCAACCAGAATCCTCACATTCTCTAAATTTCATGGATCTTCTCAATTCACAAAGTCACTAGCACAATTCTTAGATTGTACTCATTCTCCACCTTTGTCTTAGAGTATATTAGAATATCTTCTATAAAGACTATGAAAACTTTGTCAATGTAATCTCTAATTAAACTATTTATCAATTCCATGAATATTTCTGAATAATTACTGAGTCTGAATGGAATCACTATGAACTCATAATGCACATACCTCCCATGATAAGTAGTCAGGTGTATATCCTCTTTCACCACCCTACCATGGTAATATCACGACCATAGATCCACAATGTAGAAATATTGTTCTCCATATAGTTGTTTGATAATGTCATCAATTTGTGGAAAATGATACTTGTTCACTATAATAATTTTGTTGAGCTCATGATAATCAATGAAAATGCGCACTTACCTATACTTATTCTTGTTGACGAGGACTGGTGGACCCGATGGTGATGTAAATGGGTGTATAAAACCTTTATCTACATTTTCATGTAGTTGTTTATTTGAATCCTCATGTTCCATAACAACCATTCTACATGGACTCTTGGATACATTCAAGGCCCCTTGTATATTATCAATATAACATTAATCATCTCATCTATGAGGAAGACAAAAAATTTCATAGAAAATACCTTAGAAAATTCCCTCACAGTAGGCATGACTTCAAGGATGCTTTTTTCCTTAGATTAAATCATTATAGAAGGATATGCATTTTCATAGGGCAACAATATCCATTCACGAGATGATTTTTCTAAAGAAGATTCATCCTATTATTTAAACATGTATAGAATTGGGGCTAAATTCACCAAAAGGAGAGTGATTTCCCTCTTAGACAAATTTATGTTGATTCTATATAGGGAAAGAAAATACATGTCAATAATTGAATAAACTTCCACCAGAGGGAGTATGATGAGGTTCTCCAAGAAGTTCAATCCAAAAATTTTGATAGGTGAGGAGTTATATAAATACCATGAAATAATTACATATTTTTATATTTTCACCATCCTCTCTACTTACATGCCTTATGGAAATATTTGGATTGATCTACCAAGCATTTTGGATATAATAGAATGTGTAGAACCAAAATCAAAAAGATAGTTGGTATTATTGAATGAATAAATAGATTTCCTATCGACACATCATCATTAACATTCAATTTTTTGGTAGTTATAGAAAATTATTTCCCTTTGATGCGTTGGAATTTGTTGGTTACCTCAAATTACCCTTAGCTTAGGGCACTTGTTTGCAAAGTTACCTAGTTTTTTTTTTCAGTTTTAATAATGAAAAATGTTTTAAGGGTTGACCAAAAAATTCCTATCCTCTGTCACTTTGATCGGCTTCTCCTTTTTGAAATTATTTTCTAGGTTAACTTCTCTTCCACACCTATATAATTTTCTTGATCTCCTTAGGCATTTTTGGGTTTCATTTTTCTGCAGTTTTGACAAAAGGGGTGTTAGAGTTTCATTACACTATTATATTTCCCCATCAGACAGCCAAAATTAAATCCCACATTCTACTTCTTATCTAAAAGATACCTATGATACTCACAAATATCAATATTGACTTTTGGGGCACATAAAAATTTTCATCATGGCTATTAAAGTTACAGAATTCCAATGATTTTAATGGAGTATGATTTAGCCCACCAAAGAAGTAGTCTACTCTGGATTCGGGGGGTGATGAAAAAACATGAGGCATTACATGAAAGTTTTGTGATGTTTTCATCATACACACCAATTTATTCATCATCATGTTTCTTGAGTTCAAGGTAATCCCTTGTTATCTTTTGCTGGATGTTATGAGGAACATAGTTAACAAAAAAACATTTTCTAGAAATCTATCATTCATCACCTTGATCTCTTCCTTAGGCATAATATTTTTGATCAATGTCCACCACTTATCAGCTTCACCATCTATATGATATGAATCCATAAGAATCGACTCTAGTTTGAAGCATTGATTGTTGGAGAAGATAATCTCATTAGAGATGATCTATTTTTCAGTGACTGAGGGATCATATGATTCATTGAATGAAAGAGACATGTGTCAGATGAAGCTATCAATTGAGACTTTTTCTTCCTTAGGGGCAGATTACATTCTTATTGATCTGGATTTCTATTCAAAATATGAATTAACTGAGATTTTATAACAATAATGTTTTTTATTCCAGCCTCCATCATATTCGGCATCTCGTTAGTGTAGTCATCACATTGATATTTGCATTAGTAGTTAGCCTGATTCCTCGTATTACAAGCCACTGGAAAGAATAAAAATAAAAATATGGTAAGTATTTTAAACTGTTAAAAACATAAATGGGAATAACATTATAAAATTTGATAAATTATAAATTATGTTTATCTCTATATCATTTGAATTTCTAGGCTTCAATCTATGTTATCCATCATCTACATACTAACATATATTCTTATAGTGATTTTATTGTTACATTATTAATGTTTTGTACTAATTATTCGAATTTTCTAATAAATATCCCCTAGGAGTGTGAAACCAAGAGTGTAGCAGGGCCTGTTGTCATAAACCAGTCGTTGTTCGAGTCTATCTCAAAGAAGAGTTTTCGAGTTTTACCCCTAGATACATCATTTCCAGACCCCCATACTTGTTTGTATCTAGGTAGGGATTTATTTTATTGATAGAACACTTACTAAATTTTTAGAAAAAAAATTAGGATTATTTTCTTATAAATTTTCTTATCAAAAAAATAATTAAACCTATTATTTAATACCAACTATAACAACCATGTTCATTACTTCATATTTAAACATGATTTATTACATAAAATTTTAATTCATAAAACACATAAGATTGAGAGGTATTCTGTATTTTACACTTAGTAACATTACATGGAAACTTAAAACAAGAAATAAGAATGTTTATTAAAAATATATTTTACATAATCACAACACTCCTTCGTACATAGCATTTCATAGGATAACCTAAGGACATACATAAGAAAAAGGTGAGCTATAATTCCTAGTAAGGAAATAAAAATTGAACAACATGTGAAAGGAAATATATGTTATTGAATATTAATATTAGTGGAGGGAAAAGGAAACATGAATAGAAAGTCATGATAAAGAATGATAATCATAAAATGGTAATGTGGAAACAATGTTTTGCGTGATATTAGTATGAGCCAAGGCTCATTGCACATGGATTTGCATGAGACAGAACTTATTGCACATGAATTATCATGATTAAACACTAATTTAACTTTAATTATCATCAATAAACCCTCATTTCACATGGCATATCACGATAATAAAATTTACCCATTGCATTGGAGAATTATCAGGGCGCACCCTTTAGAATAATTCTGTTTTCACATTTAAGGGTGCCACATATATCATAAAACATGGATTCATAAACATCATAATTTATTTCATGAAAAAGGAATGAGGAATATAGAAATTTATGACCCCAATAAATAATTACATGAGTTTAATAGTGAATAACCTTTATATAAAAATGGGTATGGTATTTACTACAAAATGATTTTGGCATGGAGAATCGTGGTGCAATTTCGGCAGCATAAAGACATCAATTATAAATTTTTAAATGGGGTTGATGAGAGTGAAAGGTGTCCATAAATATTTATACATGAAATAAATAGAAATTGGATCATGGAAAACAATATCCCATTATACAATTTTTAATTTAGATAGATAATATAGAAGAATATATTGAATGGAAATGAGAAGAGATAAATCCCTTAAAGAATTTCGGGTGGGTAAAGAGTGTACATGATATGGATTTATAAGATAGAAAGTGGTCTATAATAATTTAAAAAAAAGGATGTATTGGAGAGGTGAGAAAACGTATTCCATCAGTTTGAATTGAATTTAATAGGTTTTAACAATATAAGTATTCCTGGATAAAAATTAAAAAGGAAGGAACCCTTACATGGATGTGTGATCCCAAAAGCTTGGGAGAGGTTTCTTAGGTTCTTGGGGCACCATCGGTGGAATCTATAGAGTAGAGAGAAGAGTGTAAATGAGCTTCAAAGAGTTATACTGATGTGAAATGGGTTCTTGGGTGGGTTTATATAAGAAAGGTGGGGAAATTCTTTATTATTTTGGTTTTGGATAGTACACACTATAATATTCAAAAACAAAAACTATCCCATGAATTTTACCATGGTTTCTAGCCAAGGGGAGTAGAAAAAATTATTCTATATGGAAAAGGAATGAATATATTAAAATATTATCAGTACATATGAGGAGTTGAGTCACACTATCAATGAAATTATTTTAAAATATAAAAATATTTAATAAGTATTTGAGGTTTCACTAAACCATTACAAAATATAAAAAAAATAAAAAAATAAATTATTTTAAATTTTAAAAAAATATTTGTCCTAATAGATTTTTCATTATGTTCTATTGCATCACTATTTGGTCATTATGATGTCATTAAACACATTATATATTTATATATTATTTAATTTTTACAAAAAAGATCAATTATCTCAGAAAATTATGAAATATTAACTGTTGGATAATTTCAACATTCCGATTCCAATTTTTTTTTTCATTTTATCTAAATATTTTTCTAAATATGATAATTTAAATTTTTAAAATAAAAACTAACATTTATTAAAAATTTATGGTTTTGGAAAAAATTGTTTTCAATCCTTAATTAAAGATACATTTGGATTCATAAAATTTATTTGATCATTAATATAAAATAAATTTTATTTAATACTGATATTTTATTAAAATATTATTTGTTTCAAAAATACATTATTTCATCAAGATTTAATCTTTAATTGAATTTCAACATTAAACAGAATAAATTCTATTTGTTCTTTAGAAAATAATTTAGAAAGTAACAATAATAGAATTAAAGTATATTTATTATTCAAGAGAAAATAATAATAATTCTAGGGTATTGATATATATATTCCTTTATTACACCAGCATAATCCCAATGAGTATGGTGTGTGATGGTGGGGATTTCTTGGTCCAGTTATGTAAATAGTGTTTGCGCTATGATCTTGATGAACTAGAAATTCTACCGTAAATAGTTTCTCTCACACTCAAGTCATTGGATCTTGTATTGGGATTGGTCTAGGGAAAAGCCCGGAAATTCTATCTCTCTGAGAAGCTCTGATTAATGGGATTTATAGGGTATGATTAAATTGGTTGAGGCCATTAAATCCTTTTTCTTATCCAAAAGGATTTTTTAAAACCATGTATTTTTACTAGTCATGTGATAAATGTTCAAAGGCTATATTATCAATGTTAACGATACTTAATGGTCCTTAAAATCAAATTGAATATAATAAATCAAAAGGAGTTCATGTTTTCTTATATCCATAAGATATTTAATTAAATTAAATATAATTTTATTAATAAATGCTCAGGTCGTTACATGATTTATCAAGAAAAATAAGTGATCAATGTAATGATAAGGGATTCAAAAGCATAACTATATTATATTATAAAGGACCATTTTATTCATCATATGTAAATGCAATAGGATAAAATTTGTTTGGAGATCCTTTTCCTTAATTTATGTATTTATTTTACTATCTAAACATATAAGGAAATGTAAATTCAAGAAACATTTTTTTTCTATAAAATAATATCATCCATTTGTTGATATTTATTCTCTTACTCAATGATATGAATATCCATAAATGATTTTTTTATTTCCGAATCACTAAAATTTACTTTTAACCTATCATAATAGCTATAAAATATTGAAAAGCTTTTTCCTTATGGGTCAAACTATTTTCCCAATACAATATAGTTAATTAATTAATTTCTAAATATCAAAAGATACACCATTGGTTCATAATTAATAATTATTCATTATATTTTTTATCTCCAGACAAATACACATTAACTATGACTTCACAAATTCCATTGGTGGGTGTGAATCCCTTATTATTCATTGATCAGCATATCAAGCCCCAACGCCTTTCCAAAAATGATGGATTTTCACACAATGTACAATTTTCAATTTTTCAAAAACCATATTAATATGATTCAATAAATAAATATAATTTAAAACATTAAATTCAATTATTAAATATCTTTTTTGATAAGGTTCTCAATAAAAACTGAATACATAAATACTTCATCCATTTTATTTTCACATAGGTCCATTATTATATTAGAGATTCTTTAATTGAAGTGGGAATTGACTCATGTAATTCCAGTGTTTCCCTCATTTGGGACAATAAACTATAAATGGATCCAAATGGTTGGATTTATTTTATTCCATCAAACACTTCTTTTTCCCTAAGGAATTATTTAATTTATTCCCTTATATTAATGACATAAATCATTTTTCTGATCCCTTGAGACACTTTTCTGTGTGTCTCATTCTTCATTCATTGCATGATGGAAATAGATCCTTCATTTATCTGTGATCTACACCACTTGATTTCTTATCTGAGTCCATATTTCTCTTATTAAGTGAGTATATGTGTTTTTAAGGTACTTATTTTTAATCATTATTTGGGACAACTGATCAGACATAAACATCATATATTTCACACCTATCATCAACACATTTGGTTCCTCATTGACAACACAACCTTTTTCATGTTCAATGTAAACATGATTACTTTGGTTTGAATTTATTGACTAAAACCAAAAAATAGAGCGTTAGTACCAATAATAACACTGTTAAAACAATTTAATCATTTATTGGATTCCAAAATTTAAACTCCTTATTTTCAATCTGAGACACCTTAGGTTTAACCTAAGAAATTCATTATCAATATTTATTAAAACTCAATATAATGGTTTGTAATAAAAATTTGATTTACCATTATCATATCCCATTGAGAGTGTCAATCCAGGTGCATATGAAGGATTTTTTATGTACCATGTTACGCTTGAATCATGCCCGATATTACCTTTTTTGAGTTATTACACCTGGATATATCTAAGAAAAATCAATTTACACATGTATTATCTAGATGTAGATTTATTACTGGAAAAACTACATAATATATACCTTAAAAAAACATTAATATGTTATTCAATGGTTATCCTCAAATTATACCCTATAGTTATGTTCCCTAATATATGATTTCAAAAATCTAGTTTGAAGGTTTCTACTGAACTTTCTTGGATAACAACTTCTTATTACCCCAAACCCATAATCTTATATTCATTTAGTACTACTATTAAAATGGAATAAGATACAGGGAATCCCATACCAATGAACCATTCAGTTTAGTATTCTAGTTATGATAGATACATAAATGAGTGGTTAATTATTATTGAATACTGAAATTAAAACATATTTTTTATCATTACTTTTTCATGAGTATCTTACTTCCATTTAGTGTATCCATGCATATTAGTAAAACTAAAATTCATGGAATTTTGGGGAAATGAAATAATATAAGGGTGAGATAAAATTCTCATTGAGTGTTAAGTAGAGTGGAATAAATAATGAATCAATGAGCATACTCAAAATGCTAAGGTAAATAACTAAGTACATGTTTTATTTAAATAAACTCATATCAAATAAAAAATATTAAAATGTAAATATCTAATCCCAAATCCCAATTAAAAAACTATAAAATGAATAATAATTATGTCAATTTAAAAAATTAAGAATGCATTCAATTTATGTAACTAGGTACAACATATTCAACATGGAATGTTAAATTACAATGAAAACGTTCCATTTTATCAATAAGATAAGAAAAAAAATGAATATATAGATATTTCCATAATGAAAATTTAGTGGATAATAATAAATTAATTTTGAATTGTGGAAATGCATAAATATTTTAAACCATGTTTCCTAGGTACGTGAATCCTTTGACATCAATACCATAAAAAATTTAGTTTAAAAATGATGGGTAGAAGCTTATTTAGATGAGGTTAACAAATAGTTTCATCCAATGAGACAACTAATTCATCGAGGGGAGTACTTTAAAGGGTCTCTAACCCATTCCCTAAATGTTCAATGAATTCATTATATACTAAATAATGAATTTAATTCATAAATAATGTTCCATATTAGGTATCCGTATTGAGTGAAGAATACATATTTATCAATATTTCCCCAGATAATCGAATAAATGTCAAATAAAAAACTGTATTTAAAAATGGTATATTATTTATACAATAATAATAACCATGATATATGTTATTGATATTTAGATTAAATCTGTGGTTCAATGGTAATAAAAAAGGAATCACATAAGGGGATGTTAATGAATATGAAAATGATTTAATGATGTTAATTTCAATATAATCCATAGTGAAAATAGAAATTATATTTCCATACAAATAATAAGGAAGATATCAATAGATTGTATACCCATTGGAGTATTAATAATGGTTGTTGACATTGATGAAATAACATTAGAATATTAAGATATTTTAAAAAAATTACTTTGGGAAAATATCATTTTCACTATAAAAAATATTTTGAAATATTATTATATTTTAAAAAATACTTTTGAAATAATTTTATTTTAAAATAAACTCATCAAATAGAAATGAAATATTAAGTGAAATAATGTTCATGATTATGGGTAATTGTATACATATCATAAAGATTTTTCATTAAATATGATTAAAACGATGGAAAAGTTACTTCTTCCAAAAAAAATTTTTATTGAATACTTTTTAAAAAAAATAATAAAATGAATAAAATTTATTTTAATTAAATATTTTTTAAATGTATAAGAAAAATATTTTTAAAAATATTTTTAGAAAAAAAGGTTTTTTATGAAAACAGATTTCCAACCAAAGAGGGAAATGAAGTTGGATTTTATTAAAACATTTTATTAATAATTTTATGTATCAATGAGTGAAAAAATGTACATTCACATAATAAAATTCATCTATAAAAATATTTAGTTAAAATTAATTGTTCTTAAAAAAGTAATCATATAATATAATTTAATGGAAACTCAAGATTAAATCTATTTAAAATAATGAGATTTTGAAATAAAACCTTAGAATGAGCATACCATTGAATTGAGAATTAATCAATATATAGATTATCTGTATAAAAATAAATCCACCTAAAAAATTAAATGTATAGAAATATATAGTAAATATTCATTATATACATAATCATATAATATTAATGACAATGAGGAAGTAATATAACCTAATGAAAAGAAATTGAATTAGAAAATTAATTAACACTATGTAACATTAAATTAAATCCCTATAGGTGGAAAAATTAAAATTGAAACTCAAAATACTATTAATAATTAATTATTCAATATTTTACATAAAATGGGTTGTACATACACCATATATTAGATATTTTTTGGTAATAAAAAACAAATATCAATAGAGTGTAAATTGAGACAAATATCTTACTTACTCTTTCTTTTATTTAATGCTCTCAATCCTCTAATATAATATACATAATAATGTAGTTAATGGGTACTAGAACCAAGTTAATATTTATAATATTATATGTTATTCAATTTAATCTTTTTATTAACCACTTTTTAATATTCATTCATCGTTTTGGTTGAATCTAGTGTTAACTGCCACAATTTACAAGAATATTTTGAATTGTTATTTTTTCATCATGATTTAATAATATCCATAAATTGAAACATAATATAAATATATTATATATTAATAATATATTTATATAGATTAATCAATATTAATTGGTGATATGAAATGAAACACAATGATCTTAGAAATGGTAGGTCATACATACGCATGAAAACTGTTTCCATTTTCACATCATATGCAATGATTAGAAATTAAATTCTATATATATATATATATATTATAACTTGGGAATAATATTTAGGCCATATATATCATAATATTTTTATTAAATACATCATTGATTCAATCCATGTAAATTGGTAATAGATCATATCATTTCGTTAGGTGATATTATGTCCTACACACAAGTGAAATATTATATTCCAACAAAATAGAAATCATGATTAAATGGGTGATACTAAAATTAAATAATAATAATATCTTAATAAATAACATATATATATATATCATATATAAATAGTATTACCATCATTATTTCTAACCTTGAATGCTGGAAATGGAAAAATGAAAAACATCTATTTGTGAGGGAGTAGTTCGTCGTACACATGAACGAGAATTCGTAAACCATAATACAGAAGTGTGTTTGGTTTTAGGTCATAACCATAAAATTATAACATATCAATATATTTAATATATTTAGGGTATTATATATTCTTTATAGAGTAATAATTTGTGTGTATGGATAATGAAATAATACAAAATCATTTTTAAATAAACAATACCTCTATTTGGGTATCCTCCATAGGTTTCACTAATGCCTTATTAAAATTCCCTTATTACAACTACCAGGATCCTAGGATGAGGGTATGTATGTTTTTTAGTTATTTTGGTTGGTATTTTCTGATCTATATTGGGATAAAGGTGTAAAGATAAGAGGATAAGGGTGGCTTTCTATAAGTGGGGTTAGTGGAAAAAAAGATACTTCTTGAATGAGTAAATTCAACCAATTTGTTTTTTATGTTATGTAAGAAAAATATTTATATAATTTGAATTATAATGTATAAATATTTCCATAAAATATTTTTGAACAAGTTTCTAGTTGTTTTTTCTACTTAAATTTAATGATTATTCCCTCGGTAAACTCGTTTTAATCTTAATCACTATAATTATGGTTAACAGTTTTCACTAATCACATTGGTCATAAAGGAAGTTAGTATTATTAGAAATTATAAATTATAATTATTATGAATATGTAATATATTTTCCCAAAATTATTTCACATATTTGGAAATTTTAATTTTAAATTAATCCCATAAACTAGACGACATAACGGTTTTTAAAATGAAAATGGTCAAAAGATTACAATGTTTTTGTATAAAAATAAAATATAAAAATGATTACAATGACCTAAATTATAAGTAATATATTTATAATTGAAAAAAAAATTCTTTCAAAAAAATATAAATATAAAATATCATTATAAATTATTTCGATAAAAATTCAAAATTCAATTAAAATTAAATATGTTTCACTATTTACAAAAAATGAAACTTCTCTTAAAAATACCAATTAATGAACCTAACCTAATTATGAAATTATAATTTCAAAAAATTAGTTTATTTTATCAAATAAATATTATAAATGTGTCAAAAGATAGTTTTAAAAAAAGTTTTCCATTAAAAGGTAGAGATATTACCTTTCTAAAAGTACATCTTTTATTTGTAAAATTGGATTGTTTTTTTATTTTATCCATATAAAATCTATTGTAATAATTTTAAAAATATATTATTGAGTATATCATATATTTAATTAATTAATAACATTCACAAAGTGTAAATAATTATTAGGATAAAATTTAAGTAAGGGCATAAAAGTAGTTTTTTTAAAATATATTTTATGTTAAAATGGTTTTCATTTTCATTTCTAATTTTTTGGTAGAAAATTATTTAATTTTATATTAGTGTAAATAACGTGTTTTCATAATTTAGTTTTTCATATTCATAGCCATTAATTTAATGAGTATGCTATAATTTACATTTATAATAATAATATTAATTTTATCTAAAAAAATCAATTTTGTGTGCAACACAAGACACCAAAGAAATTCATTATTTCATGTCCGGAAAGATAAACTCATAGTTGTGTTCAATTTTATGATATATAATATATTAAAAATAGTGAATATATTTTAATTTTGTGAGACGCTATATACCATTCTAGTCTTACTGTTTAGTTTTGTGCATGTTATTGAATAAAATAAACTTATTTTTTTAATTTAGGGTTATTAGATATATGAATGTAAAATATCATGATCAAGTATGTGAAAATGAAAGGGTTTCATGAGAAATTAAATATTTTGGAGTTCCTTGAACGGGTAGTAGAATTAGTCAATTTATAAGTGGTGAGAATGTATTTTTGAAAACGTGATTTAAATAACAATAATTGCATTACATTATGCAAGGATAAAGGCACAAAAATAAAATAAATGGATTGAAAAAGGGAATATGGTAGATCCTTGCTCAATAATCCATTAGAACACATGATTTATCCTTTTAACGAGGTCAAACCATTTTAATTCTTATTCAACCTTATAATAGTAACTCCATTTGTTCTAGGAGAAACTGATTTTAATTAACATAATTGAAATTAAAATTCAAACTAATTTTACCATTATGATTTTATTGTTATATATTTTTATAAAATAATTAATATATCGGTGTGGAAATTAAAATTAGTTCACAAAAATATAATTTTTTTGTATAATGTTTTTATGAATATTTTTTTATTACGATAAAATTATGAATTTCATTTATTTATATCCACTTAAGTGTATTGTTAGTAATTTGACTAAGTTTTCTATGTGTTCAAAGGGACAAAAACTCAATTGTACTCTGTGAATACATAATTATAATAAAAAATCAAAAATATATTTCATTTGAAGAAAATATTAAATATGATAAAAAATTATAATCATGGGATTTATATATTCATAATAGTCATTCAGAATGTATAATTTATACATATTTTAAACCTAACTTCCCCTGATTTGTTTTATAATTATTTATCAAATATTTAAATTATTTGAATATTATTAAAAAAATTTACTTAGAAAACGTATTTTATACAATTAACCCAAAAATAAATAATTCCAGAAAAAAATAAAAATATTATATGAAGATAATATTTTCATGATTCATCTAAATATTATTTCCGTTTCTAAAAATTCATTTTCTAAAATTTAGAAATTTTATCTTTATGTAAAATAAGACAATATTATTAAAAATTATTTTTATAAGAAAATAAAATTTCAAAATACCAGCTAATTTTTTTCAAATTTTCTACAAAAAAATAAATCTATAATTAATCACTGCTAAATTAATAAAAATATTGTTAGGTTCTTTAAAAAAGTAAATGAAACATTTAAATATTGACTCTTAAACACAAATAATCATATTTAAATAAGTGTATACATATATATTTCATAATTTTGTTTCTCCCACTCATACATTCTAATTCGATGGCTATTTATTCATTAATTTTTAATATTTATAAAATATAAATATCATGGTTTAATATTAGGTTTATATTTATTATGGAAATATTTTTCAAACAATACATTCAACTAAGGGAAATATACATTGAAATATCATGTCATTACTAAATCCATTTTACCAAAATGGTTATTTATCTATCGGTTGAAAGATGGGTTCGGATGGTATTGTAGATAGAATGGTGTTTTAGCTCTACTTTATTGCTCTTAAAATCCATATTGGACTTCAGAAATATCATTCCATCATGAAAATTTCTATTGAAAATTTATTTTCTAGTATGATTCTATTTAACATTATTTACCCTAAACCATATAATGCTGATAAATATAGTTATTACTAGAATAAAATAGTCCTCATGACTTAACTATTCATTTCTGTTCATTTTTTAATTCAATTACATTTTTCTATCATTGGTGGTTTGTACATCAGGATTGGACTCTAATAAAAGAGACGAATTAGAAGTTATTACCTTATGTGGACCTCAAAAACAAGCATATGTTGTACCAATTTATTCCAAATTTTGAATTATATTCTTAATGAGCCCTTTGGCATGCACTGGTGACTTTTCATTTAGTTATCCTTTTAATAATATATCATACTAGGTCCTATAACTATCTATTAAACCATAATTGAAAAATACAATTAAATGGTGTTATATTATTTATTGGAGAGGGTAGATAGTACAAAATTCCATAATAAATTCTCAATAATCATAAGTATCCTCTCATTGATAATTTATAACAGTTGATAATTTTTTATAATCGAAGTACTCTTGGATGCTGAAAAATATGTATGTAAATTTTTGTTAATGATTTTCTCAATTCTTTAAAAATGATGGTTTTGATCTATATATCCCCACATTAGATTCTCCCTCAACTGAAAATGATAAATCCCTTAATTTGATATTCTTTTTCCTGACTCATATTGTCTTCAGTGTAGAGTAGAAAAATATATATTCCTTGAAATATTTGTTTGGTTATTGTTGTATAAACATATTAATTTTTTCTAGAATTTTTGTTTGGATAGTTTCCAATTCAAATTATTTTTATAAAACAAGAATTGAAATTTTAAATTTTTGGTTTATAAAATAAATTTCACCTATGTATATCAATAGTTGATTAATTTTTACATCCATTTGGTAAGGTTCTTCTTAAAAACTATATGTCTTGTTTGATACTGTGAATGAAATTCCATCAAATTTAGTTTTAAATTTTTTATTTATAGTTCTAGATAGTAAATTTATCTCTCTCTTTTGGACACTATTTAAATATTGGCATATTCTATACATTTTCAAGAAATTTATAGAGTCATTAATCTTAAAAACTCTACCCCATAATCTAGGATATTATTGTACAAAAAATATTTGGGTAATTCAAATACATTTTTTCCCATGGTGTTAATATATAATTTTTTGAAACCTAGGGTTTTCTCCAAATATCGGTGCTCAAAATTCGTTTTGACATTTATATATAAAGTTGGGGGGGGGGGTTTATCTGTTGAGTTTGGAAGAAAGGTAATATAAATTAAATAAAGTATTTCAAATAAATTTCATGCGATATGAAATGGTCGAGTGTCGGTTATAAAATTATAATTTCATAATAGTCTTAAACAATTTACACTTGTTCTTATTAACTGATGAGTCATAGGTTTTATAATAAAATTACTCAAAACGATTGGATGAACTATTATGGTAAAGAAATATTTGGTAGAGTTATTTTTTTATCATCCTTTCTATTTAAATGATGTGGTTCAATATCCCACACATGCTTCACCATGGTATGACCCAATTAGGTTATTTGGTTCCCTAAAAACCTGACAATGTATAATCAGCTTCAATCAAGTTCTAATAATGACCAAGAACTAAGATAATGTTCTTAGTTATTTATATTTTTTATTTCCTAAACTAAGTATATAGATATGAATGATCATTGACCAATTTATAATTCAAGGATATATTAGAACTCAAATACAATTTTTTTAAAATTATTAAACAACAACTATACACATTGAACATAAGAAACAGATTTATTAATTTTTGTAAAAAAATAAATCATTTAAAAAAATTACATTGCCAGACCCATTAAAAAAATTTCTTTAAACCCGACTATGACGGATTAAAGTGGGTAAATGGAAAAAATAAGGCATTACATAGAAGAAGAATACAAAAAATAATAGTCGTAAATAGTAAAATGGTAATTGTTGAGTCAAAAAACTCATTTCCCTCTATAATTATATTTAAATTAATTTATTACTATTCTATTTTTATGTGGTTTATAAAATCTTTTTTAGAATCATAACCCTTAAAAATTCCTTAGTGTTTATATCCCATTCCTATTTTTTATTGAGAATTGCATCTTACATATAAACAGAATTTATATATCTCTATCATTTATATTGATCAAGTACTCCTTCATAAATCATGATTATAATCTACATCAATTACTATTATTGGGTTTTATTAATTTTTATGTATAACCCGAAAACATTGGTTTAAAAAACATTTGAACCTGATAAAGCCTTATAGAATTACCATCAATGTGAAAATTTTGTAACAACATGACATATAGGAATGTGGAAAATAACTCATTCATCGAATTAAAAAGACTCATACAAACTACTTGATATGAGTCATATTCAACATGAATTACTCATAAACATAGGTTGAATAACCCATATATAGCCAAAATTCGTACCCAAAAAAACTCCATTCATCCTTATAAAATAATGGATCCCTATTCAGGTCAAAAAATTATCCATATAGGGATTCCAAAAATTCTTCTACAATCTTTGGCCCTTTTCAATTATTTTTTCCAAGGTAAAATTATTCATATATAACATTAGAAAAGTTTCCTAAAAATAGTTGAAATGAATCTTATACACTTATGGTTAACTAATACAAATCACAATAATAAATCTAAAACTAAAAACCATATTTATTATATCTTCAAATGAATCCTTTTCAAGAAATATAAATATATCACAAAATAAATATGTGGGTTTTTCATTTATTCTCATTTCAGAAGCTATCAAATCCTCTTCTTCATTCACTTTTTTTATTATGTATTATTCCTATTCTTATATATCCTCTTGTTAAACAATTTTTAGGTTCGGTTCCCTATGATCTATCTAATATTTAGTTTTATCATTAAATACTGCCACAGATTTAGCCTAAAACTTATTATCACTTTTGGATTTATTCTCACATTTTTCCTTAAATTTTTCTTCCTCATTTGGTAACTATATTTAAACCTAGACATCCTTTTTTATTATTTAAAAATATTCAATTGCCTTTTAAAAAAACTATTAAGGTGTGTCTCATCAAAACGTTTCAATGGTTTTGGGAAATACACTCCTTAACTTTGTATCTTTTCCTTGATTTGATTGATTTTATTTCTGAAATCTATAAAATTTATGTAATAATTGACATTCTCACTCATGGTGAATTTTGTTCATACTATCCTAAAATAATGATTCTTAGTGTGTATAAATAAAACAAAACAAATACATAATTTATATTATGAAAATATAATGATAAACCAATGGCGTGTCTTAACATGTTGAATTAGAATCTCATATGAATTACATATCCTCAACAATAGTGTAGCAAAATTTTGATATCCCATAAGCTATATTTAATTACAATATGTAATCAGGTCTATGAATTTATAATATTGACATCAAATCACTAAAACTAGGGATACTGAGGTTGATCCCACCAAGTTGATGTTACTTAATAATGGAAATAGTAACTCAAATGTTAAGATGAATTAAATAAGATAAAAGAAATATATATATATATATATGGAATGAACATATTTGTGAAGGATGGATTAGATACATTAAAATCTAGTATTAAGATGTTTCAATTCATAGAAGATGTGATGTATAGCCATGATAATTCTAAAATTTAATATTATCAATTCCTTGGGATTTTCAATCACCCTCCAATCACAAAGATACCATTTATTATGGTCATATACCTCTTTTTACAAAGAAATTATATAGTCTAAAAACATATTATAACATATTATCTAACACACTCAATGGTCCAAGTGATGTCTAGAAACTAGTTAATATATTAAAAAGGCACTCCCTCATTCAAATTAATAATAGTTCTTATCAATGAATACTGAATATATTTATATAAATAATGTAAAAAAACCTAATAGTGAAATTCCTAGGAAAATTACTCCTCTAGTATCAAATAATCCCCAAAATTGTAGCATCAAACATTATTTGTAGTCAACATTACTCAATCTATATCAAATAAATATCCTTGCATATTGATATATCTGCTCTAACTCACATAGAACTCAATCATCATTTATATAGGCAATACAAAATGAGTATAATCTTTCATCAACACCAAATTATATCATCATCACAATATTTAAGTTTTAATAAACAGTTGATATTATATATCTTCTATAGATAAAATCCAAATTTAATTAATTTATAAATTGGGGAAAAACATCATTCCCCATTTTCCCTAAATGTTCTTTTCCAAAATTTGAAGTCATCAAACAACATAATTAAGACAAGATAATCTCTATGTATGATAATTTACTATATTTGTATAAACATTGTGGTCATATTATTTATGATGTGAAGAACTATTTTGTAGAAATAAACCCTCATGGACTCTTAGTTAAGAATCTATGAGTCTTCCAATTCCTCCTATTTCAACTTAATATTAATCTAAATGGAAGACCCATATATCTTACGCCATGAATTGTTCCATTAATTATTATGAAACCTCCAATATCTTAGACTTCATAGTGCTTCACTCATTATTGCATCAAAATCTTACTCCTTTAATGATTTCAATGTAATTATCCTTATATATCATAGTATCCCCTTGTAGTTACACATATATATTTTCAACTCCTATTAATCTTCATAATCCATGAAATGAAAATTATCATCGTGACACGAGAATATTATATGAAAACCCAATCATTCATGATACAATTTTTATCACTAAAAATAAATTTTAAATTTCATGTAAATATTGTTGGTATTCAAATAATGAAGAAGAGACTTTTATAGGTTTAAAACAGTCTTATATGGAATTATCACAACCCTTGTAGGTGGTTTTATAGGTCCAATGTGACATTGGGATTAATAGTTTGAAAACACATTATTCGTGAAGATGATGTTCTGAGAGATATTGTTTCAATAGTTTCTATATGGGTTCTATTTTATAGAAATTATTTCCCACTTCGTACACAATCCCACATTTATTTTTCAATCATACAAAAGATTGTTGAAAAACTATAGTTCTTGATAGATCTATTTTTTTCCTCTAATGGTATCACCACAAACTATATGAATTTCTATTATTCTACAAGAACCACCACAAACTACATTCAGCTAGATTTGTCATATGTTGGTTTTTTATCATGTCCCATCCATATCATCTTGCACATGAACTAATATTGATCATGGGAACTTCTTTAGGTGGATTTATACTCTAGTGGTTCTGGGATGGGGTTTTCCAATATTTTTCTCCATTAATTTATTTATTTTCCCTCTCTAAATTTTATTTTCATCTAGAAGATTCATTTTACACTTATACCAATAAAATAAGAAAATTAATATCTAGTTCCATTAAAAAAATTAAAACAAAATATATTTAATAAATAATTATAATAATTAATGAAAATTTTAATCCAATAATGATTCATGATTAATAACTATCTGTAGACATTTCAATGGACATGTATTTCTTCTAACAGATGTTATATGACATTTTTATCAGGTGATGCTGATGTCAATATCGACATGAAATAGAGTTCATTTGTCTTGGTTGGATGAGGATGTTCTTTTATATAGGGTATGCTTCTCATATTTTGACCATATTTACTAACATCAATTTATTATTTATTGTTGGTATAATTTTCAATGTAAGATACATGTTATACTAAAATATCTAATTATAGGAGATTCTATTATTCTGGCAATTTCTATGGATATCTATTATTATATACAGGTTTATAAGTAACGGCCTCCCATATGTGTGTTCGACATTCTTAGTGCTTAATGATAAACTATGGTGAATGGACCTGGACCCCAGAAACCAAGAGCTAGTGCCAACATTATTACATTTTCATTAGATAGTAGGAATCAAATATCAATGGACAAATTTGTTTAGTAGTATTAGAAAAATAGAGACATAAATGAGTCTTTTGTTACATTTGAAAACGAAAATTGGAATGTTTTTAGAGAATAAAAATATTCAATCTACAATATCCTTACTAATGAAGCATAATACATTCAATGGATTCTTAGGAGACGATATGAAGCAACGGTGATCAAAAATTTTATGTATCGGTTATGTAAAATGTAATCTATCATCAATCAATAATGAATAATCCATATCATAAGGTAAATAGATGAATGTAGATTCCACTTAATCAATAACCTGGCTATCATATTTAGATAAATAATAATCTACATGGAAAGTTAAATAATTAAACACATGAATTTAATCAATAAATTAGTATTTAAATTAATTAAATGATAATATAACTACGGAAATTTATTGTATAATATGATGAGTCATAATCAATATGGAAAGGTAAATAAATGAAAAAAAGCATGATAATTAGTTTGAAAACATTAAATGTAATAAATCACAAGATAATATCATTGTGAAATTCATATGGATAATTATAACAGAATTCATAATTATAGAAATTAATAACTAGTAGCCATCATGATCTCAATCATTAGAGTTCCTCTACCACCAAGACCTTTCAAAATATGGTTTAAAACAATGTGTAGAAATTTTTTTAATTATACATTAATAATTTTTATCATGATACCTACAAATGTGTCATGTGGATATATAATTCTAGGCCCTAACCATAACTGAAATTCTAAATCTATCCTCATATATTGAATAACTGATTTAATTTATGAACAATGTGTCATATCATCAAATATTCGTATATAGTGAAAAATATGGATTTATAAATACTTTCCCATATAAAAAAATAATATTCAATATAGATCACCATATGTAAAATTGATATATATTATAATAAAAAACATATCCATGTAAAATATATGGTTATTTGGTAGAAATTTAATGTCCAATGATCACATGAATGTGAATATGTTAAGGGAAGGTTCATGACTACAAAAATTAATCAAGAAATTTTATTTCAATACATTCCTTATTCAAAATTATAAAGATCCTGATTTTTCTCATAATTTCATTTTGTTATATGGAATTATTTCGAGATTGTGAAATCTGAAGGCATGCGACTCTGAGTACCAGAGTGCCATGAATGATCCATCAAAGTTTTATTAAACGTTAAATAGCACGTGTTAGCAGTTTTCTTGAAAAAGTTGAAGAAATCTTAAATGGTTGCCTAAATTTGAAATACAAGGGCACTATTCCATTCAGGATGGGGGGTTTACACAAGTTGTGACTTAAGTTTAGTCAGTGTAGGCCTCCTGTGAGAATACCCATAAATGGCATAACTAAAATAATATAATTAAATAATGTTATTTTATTTTTCAAATGCTTATAACTCACGAACGATTAATCGGATTAAAAATATTAGAACACCACTGAACTCTTGAGGGTACTCCTTCTTTAGGCTGATACTAACATTGGCCAGCGCAGGCCAACAATGCATTTTAGTTCTTGGACAAAAATAAAATAATTTAGTGATGATTATTATATTGTTAAAATATGTTACTTATAAACGGTAACTCATTTTTGAAAATATGAGATTACAATTTATTTTTTTGGGATCTGTTTCCCTTAGGCAGAGCCTAACCTTGACTGAAACAGGTCGAGGGTGACTGTTAATAATTTTCTTAACATTTTTAAAGGTATGTTCAGTAAACGCACAAGCTGTGTTTTCTAACTTTTGATCTTTTGCTCGAATTAAAAATCTGAGGGAACTGTTGAATCTGTAGTGTCGGTATTCTCTTAAGAGAGACTTCAGTTTGACCACAGTAGGTGTGTAAATTTTTTTTCATTTAATGAAATACACTAATATAATATTAATATTTTATTTTCATTATTATCCTCAAACAGACAAGCAAAGTGTAGGGCTAGCGATGTGTCAAGCCAATAAATTTCTTGACCTAATAATCATATGTAATGACGTCGTTGGGGAATTGGGAAGGTTCATAATTAATGAGATCCCATTAATTTCCCATTTCGTTAACTACCATCCCCCTCACCAATATATATGTAGCCTGGGAAGGGGTATCGACACAACTTCACCAAGCAGCAAAATGATGATAAAGTGTTGTGATGCCAAACCCTTAGAAAACAGAGCTGGTTCTATTATGAAGTGATGCGAATACTGAACCACGAACTGAAGGATGATGTATGAGCGACTTTGTTGGATGCCTACTGCGGGAATGAGGAACAGTAGCCCACCTTCAACTCAGATTTTATACAACGTTTTATGAAGTAGGGGTCTTGATTCAGGTTTAATTCAAATGAATTTATTGAACCCTTTATCCTCACACATGTTACGAGCTTATGCGGAGGGCGTGGGCCTAACGAACCTGACCCAAACCCTCCAATACATTTCTACACCCTTGAGTTCTCTGTCTAATACCACCAGCATGGCGACCCTAACTAGCTACAAATGAGGTAGTGTGTTGATTCATGCTGCAAGATGACTTCCTAGCACAAAGCTGTGGCAGTCATCAGAATAGCCAGCACAAGCCGGCCATGGAGGAGGTGCGGCACACCGTCTCACGCCGCTCCCTATGTGGCTGGACCGCCCTATTGTGGGCCACAAATTGCTGGCCGACCCCCTTGCAATCCAGGCCTCCCTTTGTGGGTCGAGCCCACCATAGCCAATCCCAGGCCAGGTCGGGTCAGGTTGGTCTGACCGGGTCGGACTGTACCCAGGCCCAACCAGGCCCAGAAACACTTAAAGGGAGATATCTTGAGAAACAAAAATCTATTTGACGAACCATCTATTTCATTGTGATAATTGGATTGAGATGGTCCTATTTGTATACTCCACTTGAGTTTGGGAGATAGTTGGGGTACGGTTGGGTTGGATGGAACTCAAATCCTACTAGGCCCTTAGAACTAAAATGCTTACAACTCAAAGATAGGGCATCTGATTGAAACTCCGTCTATCGCGTTGGAACACTTACAACAACAAGGTATTTTTGGTTACTCCTGTATAGATCTTATTGGTGGTCGGAGTACGACTGATGTCTCAAGGGAAAGATTCTACAGAACTCGAGTGCACCAAGTGCGTATAATCCCGTGGCTGAGAGTAAGGCAGAGGTTGGAGATAGATCAAATAGAGGATAGTACCGAGTGATCCTCTATGGGTCAGCACCAATCCTATATGGGTCAGATCCTATGTGATTCAGATCATGTGTGGGTCAGCGCTCAATTATCATGTATTGTTCAGCACCTATCGATCCTGTGTGGGTTAGATCATGTGTGGGTCATTGTGAGGGTTAGTCAACTACTGATCTAGTGTGGGGTAGATCATATGTGGGTCATTGTGTGGGTTAGTAACCTATCGATCATTTGTGGGTTAGATCCAATGTGGGTCATTGTGGGGGTTAGTTACTAATCGATCATATGTGGGTGAGACTCTGTATGGTCTGGAATAGTGCCTCTTGACAGAATAAGATGATCTAGCTTCAGGACTAATCATTTGTACTTCTATACTTCACTTATACCTGGTTTGAGTTGATACTCTAATTGAGGTATATCTATTACTTTGTGTTTTGTTATTGAGATCATGTTTGGTGGTTTTCATTTTTTGAGTTATGAGAGTCCTTAGGGGGTATCAGGGTCCCTATTAGATACTGTTATACTAACCCCTACACGGTCTTCTCCCGCACCTTGTTGGGTCTTGTGTAGAGGATGAACATCGGGGATGAGGTTTGAGGGTACCAGGACTAGGCGGTAAGTAGAGGTGATGAGAGGATGCGGAGTGTTGTGGAGGTGAACTGTACCTACCCTTCAAGTAGAATCCTCGGTGGACGATCCAAGGTTTGTTTTCTTTTTCCAATTGTAATTGTAGCTTTTAGTTGGGCTTGTATTCCAACCCATTTACTTTCAGCACTCTTTTACTGTAGAGGTTTACCTCATGGTTGCATCTTGTTGCATCTTAGTCTGTGTGTTTTTACATGATTAAAGGCAATGTATTCCCATTTTATGCAGTATGCCTTTCAGTGCTAGTTTCCTATACTTCGATTATGGAAGGTGGGATTGGTGTAGTAAAGCATGGGCCTTGGGGGACGGTTCATGACAAAGTGGTATTAGAGGAGTTAGTTCTACTAAAGAAATAGGAATATGATCTTTTCTATGTGGCAATAGTGTTGATTGTTTTGAGTGTGTTTTTAATTTTTGGGAATCTAGTGTTAGTGCGGCGGCCGACGTATCTATACACTGGGACCCTGAATTCGAATTTCTGACTCGGTACACAAAAACACTTATTGTGTGTGGTTTGGAAATGTTTTTCCTTGATTTATATGGATTTATCTCACCATTTATAAATTAATGATCCTGGACTAACTCTTATTTATTAGGATTCCACCACATAGACAGACATCCAGGATACCTGAGAGAGTACACTATGAATTCCCAACAATTATGAGGATCTGGTGTAGGGCCCTCTTACTATGTGGGCACCTTCAGGTGGTGATCCAATATCACCACGACCTATTGGGAAGTAGTTATAACTGACCACACTAGTGGATAGTGTATGCTGATTGAATGTGTTTCACGAGTTCCAGTGGTAGATGACTTTGAGGATTTGATACGTGAGAGATTACCAGGCAGCTGACGACTGGCTGGTGTCTATGGCTAGAGTTTTCCACCTAGATGGGACACCAGCAGATCAGATGGTGATCATAGCTATGATTATTTATCAGTGTGTGACCATGAGGATGGTATGAATTGTTACGAGGCTTCGATACGTGGACCATTCCCGATATTGTACCTTCGGATAGTGTTCCAGATATATACTTTCCCATTGGTCAGTAGTTACAACCGTCTGTACCGGTATAGGACACATGTAGGATTGGTGTATTTCACATGTTTCAGTATCAGATACCCCTCAGGTTTTGAGGTGAGCCCGATTCATAGGCGGCTAAGGAATGCGTTGAGTAGGTGGACATGATTCCATCTAGATGGTGCACCATTTAATCATATGGTGTCCTGGTAGATATCCCTCTATGTGGATCAGCAGAACAATGACATGGTTTACATTACCCTGATCGTTCGAAGAGGTGACTTTTATGTGGAAAAACTGGAGATCCTTCACCAAATAAGGGTGTCTCTTTCCATAAATAGATAAGGGATGGGTGTTAGCTAGATCTTCTATAGCTTCAGACAGATGACATGATGGTTGTTGAGTATTCATCGAGGAATACTGACCATCCCAAGTACTCGATAAAAATAGTACGATCAGTGTTTCAGGGATCGGACCTCCGAGCGAGGTGTGTTTAGAAACATCCAAGCCAGAAATTTTGATCTATGAAATCCTACGTATGTAAGGGTACTAGAGAGAACCTTTGTGGTAGAATATTAATTGGCTATGTAGATGCAGTTAGTGATTGTAAAAAGTGGGGAAGTAGTAAATTGATGCTAGAATCAGAGACTTGGGCATGTAAAATTTTTCTAGAAGAGGAAGTGAAGAGGATAGGTGAATCTGCAGGGTAGAAGACGTGGAAGGGGAGCTAGGATTGCATCATCAGGTGGTATACAATTTGGAAAGTTACAACCACTACCCAAATGTGGTCCCCACCAGGATTAGAGAGTTGGAGGACTAGGGAAGGTTATAGATTCATGCGGTCAAGGGTTGTGACCCAAGGGCTCCAGGAATGATTAGAAGAACAGTCTATGTCTACTTCTAGCTGCCATATTGATAATAATAAGAACTAATCATTCCATCAATCCATGAATAATATTCATGACCTAGAGTTTCTAGTTAAAATGTTGACTTAACCCTTACGTCTGGAGATACCTTTGGGTGGAGACTCGAAAATCACATTTTTTTGATGGTGTAATCTAACCCTTAAAGTGAGAGTTTCGGATGGAACCTCTTGGTGGATGCATTGAGTCCATACAAAGTTTTTTTGGGTATAGACATTTCATCCACAGTACATACTCAGATTTATTATATTAGCCAGAAAGGTTGTGGTTTATCTACATTGTTAGAATGGGGTTTTCCTTGGTTAGAGAAAAATGAAACCCAGGTTGCACACGATAAACTCATGCATAGGAGGGTGCTTCGAGTCACTCATTAGTCGGCCAACCTTACCATCATAGAAACAGGGTTTTTGTTTTTTTTCTTCCAAAAAGGAGTAGAATAGTGTGGGTACATCTCTTAAATAGATGTTTCTAGGATTTCCACTCTGAAGAGAGAGATACTTCTGCTTTAAATGGGTACAACCAAATATTTCTACCTAACTTCTCCAGGGTCAGGACACCATTGCCAGCTTTGAAGAAGAAGGGGGAGCCATTCCTGTGGTTTTAGAAGTGTAAGTTGATATTTCAAGAGATGAGTCAGTGACTAAGGCTACAGTTTCTCTAGGATTATGACTTTGAGATAGTCTATACTCTTGGGATGGGGAACATGGCAGCAGAAACACTCAGTAGGAGGTCGGGTCTACAGCTACTGAGCAAGGTGTCAAAGTAGCTAGTGGAGCTACCAATATCCTTCATTGATAAAGATGGAGCAACAAACCTCCAATCTATGATATTTACTCCCCCACTCCATCAATGAGTTAGGGAGGCGCAACATGAATACTCTGATTGCGAGGCTCAATGTGCTCAGATATCCTCAACTCATGTACTTGATGGATTTTCTAAAGGTGGGGAGAACATCATGCACTTCAGAGGACCTACCATTGTACCAATCACAGTACATGATGAGGTGTTGAGGGAGTTCCATACATCCCCTCTAGCGGTAAATCCTGGTGTGGAAAAGATGTACCAAGACCTCTGGCATCAGCATTGGTGGCCAGGGATAAATAAAGTTGTGGCATGGATTGCTTCTCCATGCCTCACTTGTCTGTAAGTGAAGGATGAGTATCATGTTCCAATAGGTTTAACTCAGCCACTAGAGGTGCTGGAGTAGTTGTGGGATTTTATCTCCATGGAAATTGTGACAGGGCTTCCACATAGGTCCATAGGACATGATTTTATCTGGGTGGTCATAGACCAACTCCCCATTTTGGCCCACATCCTTCCTATCCGAGAGAAAGAATTAGTAGAGGGCATGAGACGCCTCTTGGTACAAGATATTTTACGGCTTCGTGGGGTGCCATAGATGATCATATTTGAATGTGACACACGTTTCACATCCTACTTATCAAAGGTATTGCAGGAGCCATTCGGGACTCTGCTACATTTGAGCACAGCCTTTCATCCTCAGACGGATGGTTAGACATAGCAGATCATATAGTTAATGGAGGACATGCTTTGTGCATACGTCAAGGATTTGGGTCACAGTTGGGAGTATCTCATGCCCTTGGTGGATTTCTCATTTAACAATAGTTATCACTCCACCATCGATATGGAACCATTAGAGGACATATACAGTTGACCTTGCCAATCACCTCTATGTTGGAAAAACCTAGGGGAGTCAGCACTTATGGGTCCAGAGTTGGTACAGTTTACCACCTATAGGGTGCAGATCATCTTGGAGCGGATGAAGTCTATAAAGAGCATGAATAAGTATTATGCTGATAGGAGATAGTGACCATTGGAGTTCTAAGAGGGATACCATGTTATTCTTATGAAACTATCATCAACGGGGATAATGGAGATTTGGCCGAGGTGACATGTTATCACCAAGGATTTTCGGTCCTTTTCTGATACTTCTGAGTATAGGTGTGGGGGATTACCGCTTGGACCTTCCAATATAGTTGGAGTGGTTGCACGACGTCATCCTCGTAGTCCAGCTAAGGAGATACGTGCACAACCCATCTCACATCATCGACCACGGTGAGTTAGACATTGATGAAGTGGTATCTTTTATGGAGGTTCCAGTAGAGATTGAGGATCGACATGAGAATGTCCTTTGTGGGTGGTCGATAACTTTGGTGTGCGTATACTAGAAGCATGAGAACCTCTATTAGAGCACATGGGAGTAGGAGGCTCATATTCATGCTTAGTACCCCCATTTGTTACCTTTTCTGTTGTTTTGGCTTTCATTGAAATAAATCTCTAATGTGGGGTGAAAGTAAAGATCAGGATTTTCTTTAAAATTTCATTTAATGATATGAAATTATTTTGACACTGTGAAATCTGACGACAAGTGATTATGATCCTCGGAGGGCCGATAATGATCTATTGATGTTTTATTAAACTTTAAATAGCACGTGTAACATTTTTTCTAGAAAGATTGGACTAACACTTAAAAAGTATCCTGTATCATAAATATTATGGAACCATTGGGTTCAAGATGGAGGGATTACCCTAGGTGAGACTTAGTTTTAGTCAGTTCATGCCTCCTGTGTGAAAAACCAAGAATGGCATAACCATAAATAAAATAATTAAATAACGTTATTTTATTTTTCAAATTCTTATAACTCAAAAATGGTGACTCGTAATAAAAATATGAGTTCATCGCTGAACTCATGAGGGAATGATTTCTTTAAGAAGATAATAACATTGGCCGGCATGGGCCTACTATAGAAGTTAGATTTTGGATGTCAATAAAATAGTTAAGTGAAAATTATTTTATTGTTAAAATCCATAACTTCTAAACGGTATCTCTGATTGCAAAATCTGATAGTACCATTATGTTCATTGGGACATTTTTCCGTTATGTGAAGCATAACATTAATCGGCATGGGTCGAGGAAGACGGCTAATAATTTTTTCAACTTTTATAAAGGTATGTTATGTAAACTCACAAGTGGCGTTTTTGAACTTTTGAACCATTTATGGGATTAAAAATACAAGGGCACCATTGAATCTACAGAGCTGGGATTATCTAATGGGAGACTTTACTTTGATCGTAGTACGTCTAGAGAAAAAGTTATGTTTTGTGACTTTTAAAAGAAATCGAATAAAATATTTTTATTATTTTATTTTCATTCTTATCCTCTATCAGAAAATCAGAGTGTGGGGAAAGTGATGTGTCTAGCTAATAAATGGCTCGACCTGTCAATCTTAAGTAACAACGTCGTTGGGGAATTAGGAAAGTTCCTAATTAATGAGACCCCAATAATTTCCCACATCGTTAATTACCTTCCCACTCTCTTATATATATGGAGCATGGGGAGGGGTATCGATAAAACTTCACCATGTAGTGAAGTGATGATAAAGTGTTGAGATTCCGAACACATAGAGAATTGAGCCAGTTTTAGAATGAGATTACAGGAGACACTGATCCTCGAACTGATGGACGATGTACGAGAGGCATTGTTGGATGCCTGTTGCAGGAATGAATAACATCAACCCACCATCATGCTTGGACATTATCCAATGGTTTAAAAGGTAAGGGTTTTGATTCTTATTAAATTCATGTGAATTTATTGAAACCTTTATCCTCCCACATGTTACAAACTAATGTGGAATGTGTGGGCCTAAAGAACCTTTCTCAGACTGTCTGCTACTTCACCACACCATTGCGTTCTCCATGGAATACCGACAGTGCGACGATACCGACCTACTACGAATGAGGGAGTGTGTTGACGTATGCCACAAGAGGAGGTCATGAAACAATGTTATGGAGGCCATCGGAATGACTGGAACTAGCTATCCACAGAAGAGGTGCGTTGTGCCGTCGCATGCCTCTAGTGAGCAGGGGACGCACCACATCAGTCGTGGCGGTCAGAGGAGGTGGCCAACATTACAGCCGGATGCTGAAGGGGAGGCAGCACATCCTGCACGCCACCGGCGATCAAAATCTACGGTTGAAGCCACGAAGAAGGCAGAACCCATGCCTCTGACGAGTTCCCTGAAGGCCTGGAGGTGCCATGTGGCGCCGCCATTTCATGAAACAAAATAGCCTCTAGGTCATTTGGGATACCAGGGGGAAATGCTTCCCCCTTACTAGCTCATGAGAATAGCAACTGGGCCATTATCTCATGAGCTACGCCCTACTTGGCTGGACCACCCATGGTGGGCCGCCATTTTCGGGCCAACCTACTTGCGGGCCGAGCCTGCCATCGCGCAGCCCAGATCGAGTTGGGTCAGGTCGGTCCAACCGGGTCGGACCAGAACTTGGCATAGAAACACTTAAATATCTATATCTTGACTACTAGATGACCATTTGACGAACCATCTGCTGAATTGGTATCCTTGGATCGAGAAAGTCCTTTTGGTAAACTGCACTAGAGTTCTTTAGACAGTTGTTGTACCGTTACGTTGGATCGAACCTGAATCCAACCATGCCCCCAGAACTAAAACTCTTACAAATCACAGTCCAAGCATCTGATTGACGTGCCGTCTATCATGTGTCAACCCTTACAACGTGAAGGTCCATTAGGTTACACCTTTTTGGAACCTAGTGGTTGTCGAGGTACAACAAATATATAGAGGGTTAGATTCTACGGAACTCGAGCGCACTAGGTTCGAGGAATCCAGTGGTTGACAGTGAGGCAGATGTTGGAGACAGATCATACAAAGGTTAGTACTGAGCGATCCTGTGTGTGTCAGCATCGATTTTGTGTGGGATAGATCTTATGTGGGTCAGTGCTTAACAATATTATGTGGGTCAGCGCACACCGATATTTCGTGGTTCATATACTGTGTGGGTCAGCGCTCAACGATCATGCGTGGTTTAGTGCCTATCGATATTGTGTGGGTTAGATCCTATGTGGGAAATTTCGGGTGTTATTTACCTATCAATCATGTGTGGGTTAGATCCTTTGTGGGTTATTGCGAGGGTTAGTTACCAATCGATCATGTGCGGTTCTGATCCTATCTGGGTCATTTCGGCGGTTAGTTACCTATCGATCTTATGTGGGTTAGACTCCATATGGTCATCAGTAGTTCCTATTGTCAGAATATGATAATCTAGCTTTGCAACTAATCATTTTTACTTCTATACATCACTTAAACCTAGTTCCAACTGATACTCTAATTGAGCTGTGTCTATTTCATTGTGCTTTGTGATTGATATCATGCTGTTTTTTCCTTTTTGGAATTCTGAGAGACCTTAGGAGGTCTTAGGACTCCTACTGGATATTGTAATACTCACCCCAGCATGGGCTTCACCCACACCTTGTTGTGTTTTTTGTAGATGACGAGGAGGTGGGATGATGTTTGAGGGAGCTAGGACCAAGTGGTACATAGAGGATTTGGTCAGACGTGGAGTGATGTGGAGGAGATATGTACCTACCCTTTAGGTAAGATCCTTGGTGGAAGATCTAGGGGATGTTTTCTTTTTTCAGTTGTAACTTTTCCTTTCTGTTGGGCCTGTATTTTGGCCCCATTACTTTCAGCAATATTTTACTATAGTATTATAATTTGTGGTTGCATCTTGTTTCATCCTAGTTTGTGTGATTTGTATAGGTTTAAAGGAAATGACTTCCTGTTTTAGGGAGTACGCCTTTCGGTGCTAGTCACCAGCCCATGGACTATGGAAGGCGGGTTTGGGGTAGTCAAGGCACTGGCCTCGAGGGGACGGTTTGTGACAAAAATGATGATAAACCATCCATATAATGAAAAAGTATGGTATAAATATATCATATCCCTATTGTATCATATGTATAACAACGTCTTTTGAAATTGATGAATAGAAAGACCAAAAAATATCATTATAACATTCTTCCAAAAAATATTCTTTTAATTTTGAAAATAACTTTTTAATAATAAAACAAATATTTCAAAAATAAAATTCTATAATAATAAAATCTGAATAATATAAAATATTCATTGAAACATTTTAGTAATCATGACACATGAAAGTTTTATTCATTTTATACACATTACAAATATATTTTATTCAAATTTGAGTAAAATTGAAAAATGAATTTTTTTGAAAACAACATAAATATTCATTTAAAAAAAATTTAAAAAACTAAAAATTGGTAAAAATTTATTTAATAAATAATATGTATAATTTTTAAAATAATTTTTATAAAAATTTTACAACACATGTTTCTGGTTGAAAACATATTTCTAACATAAGAGATTAATGATGTCGAGTTTTCTGTACAAAAAATTCTCAATAATTTAACATACTAATGAGTATAAACAATTATAAAATTAGATGAAAAATATAATTATTTACCAAATTATATTTAAATTAATTTATTTTACCACAATGTTATAAAATAATTTACATTAACTGAAATTCAAGAAATAACAATCTCGATTATATTGAGTTTGTGAATAGACTATTAAAATGATCATAATGTGGAACTGAGATTTAACCAATGAAAAAATAATGTGTATCAAATGTAAATACAAATATTTTTTTAAAAAAACATATTAAATATAAATTAATTAGAATTATAATAATTTAATATAAAAAAATGAATGAGTAATCTACCCCAATGAAATGAAACCGTGTTAAAAAATTCATTACCACCTATTAAATTTTATATATTGACCCCTTAGAAAAAATATTTTAAATTTACCATTAAATTAAAAAAAAAAAAATTAATCATAATATTACATGTAAATGGGCCTATATGTACACCATATATTAGAATTCAGGTTTCAGAATAATAAAATATTCCCCAATGATGAAAAATTGAGACGTTGTCCCTTATATCATGGTTTCATTTGACTGAATATGTTTTAACCTTTTACATAATGGTTTTAATCATTTTATTGATACTTAAAAATATATATTCAATTTTAAAATATCTTACATTACCCTTTTATAACATATAATGACTCTTTCGTTAATCATCGTTCGTTATTTTCATTGTTTCATGTGTTAATTGCGTTGTTTTCTAATGCCTCTTTCATCATGAATGATTTGGTTCTTATGTATATTAAAAAGTTACAGAATTTCTAGAATATTAATCAAGACGTAATTTAAAAAATTTATATATCAATTATTGTTTTGAGACTAATCATGAATTCATTTTTCTTAAATGATGTACATTATGATCATGGAGATAGTTAGACATATATACAAGTGGGCAACATTCCCATTTTCTGATGATCATTATTGAATGAAGGTATGTAATATATTATAGTTCCATAATGATACTAATATCATATATAACATATTATTTCATTAAATATTTTACAAATAATATTCATGTGGTTTGGTGATGAAAAGAGAGTGACATTTCTTTTTGATGTTAGTAGTTCACACGTAGATTGACTACATTATAATTTTTTATAATTAGAACATTAATGGTAAATTATCATTATATTATGATAAATATGTCATTAATATCAATATAATTTCATTTATATTACATATAATGATTAATATTTCCCTTATTTTTTTCCATGTAATGTGTTAGTGAAAAACAAATCACATCTCTTCGTGTGGCTTCAGTCCCCCTTACACACGAGCGACATTATTGTATCCCATATGGAATGAAAAGTAAAATATGTCTATATGGTATATTTAATATGTAGTAATAATATGTTATAATTATAATATATATACTTTATATCAATCATAATACAAGACCATATTATGTAGTACTAGAAAAATGAATTACATCGGTTCGCAAGGCATTAATCCGCCAAACACATGAATAATGATTTTCAAAACAATTTCTTTGAATTGGTGATTATTGTAGGTAATGAATATAACATAAAAATTTATAGTTTATTTAATTTACTTTTTTTTAATATCATTATTGTTTAATAGTAATTTAATGTTGTGGTGGAAGAAATGAAATAAAAATGATCATTCAAGAGCGTTACCTCATCATCGGTTAACCTCCTTACGTTTGCACCAAAATCATTCATTTGTTTTCTTTATTTTAAAAACAATAACTAGATTATGAGAGAATAAATAATTTTAAATTATTTATGTTGGTATTTTAGGAATAATAAGGGGATGAAGGTTTAAAGAAGAGTTTATAGGGGTGGCCTTTTATAAGTGAGATGAGTAGAACAATAGTAATTTTTGAAAAGATGGTTTACAAACATTTATCACCTACCAGAAGGGTATAAAATATGTTATTATAGATAATTATACGTTTTTAGTTCTATATATATCATTAAATATATTTTAAACATTTTTATGTCATTTTATCTGATATATTTTTCAATTTAATCCCCTGTAAATCAATTTTGTCATTAATTGTGGTAAATATTTTTTATTTTTTTCTATTAATTATGGTTAAAAACTAATTAGAATGTATTAGATAATATAAATATTTATGAATCCAAATATAGAAAAAAAATTAAAAAAATTTATTCCTAATAATGGAAATAATGTAATTTCAAACTAATCTCACTTATGATATGAGAAAGAGGGTTTACAAAGATAAAATATTCAAAATTTTACAATGTTTTTATAAAAAATTTCAATATAAAATTATGAAAATTACCAAAAATTTAGATTATTAGATATATTATTAAACTAATTTTACTTTAAAATTAATTTATAAGATAATTTATCATTATAAAGAAATTAAATTAGAAATATTTTTTCTAATAATATATAGTATTTTTCACTATTCAACAAAAAATGAAATATTAACGAAAAATAAAAAAATAATCTAAAGGTATTGTTGATATTATAATTTAATAATAATCTTTATCTTTTGAAATAAAATTTATATAATCAGTAAACATTTACTTTTAATTATTTTTGAAAAGGGAAACTAAACCCTCTTTCAGAAAAAAAGCGTTTTAAAAAATAATTCTTTTATATTTAATTGATTTTTATTTTATTTCTAATAAATAGAAATCCATAATTTTCATAATTTGGGTAGAAATATTTATTCCATAAAATTAAATGTTTAGGTTATAATAATATACTATATTATAGTTCATTCTGACCAAGGGTTGTGGGTATCGTAATCTATCAAAAAAATTTAAAATAAATACATTTCATTTTTTATTTAACTATACTTTTGCCTATAAAATAATCTATCCAAAACAATTTTCTTATTGTATAATCATGTGGTTTTATAGTATCTCATCCTTAAATAAATTAATCCTTACAATTTATACTTTATATTAATTATTAGGGGTTTCCCATTTGGAAACACCATTATCAAAAAACTCACATTTTAAATGTGTTAATAACATCCTCCAAATAAGAGGGAAAGGAACGTAAAAAGGTTATATGGAATAACATCTAAATAGGTATCCATGGTGGAGAACATTGTTCTCATGTGATGATATAGTAATGGACAAATTTAGAAATGATTATATAGATTGATATATGCCAATAATCATAATAAAGTTAATGATCAATTGAATGCTAAGGGCCAAAAATCTATAAATATATGAGGATTTAAAAGGACACATGATTAGATAGATATCAATGTAATAGCATAACATTTTTTAGATTTGTATTTTAAAATTTGATAAACTCTTTTACCAGAGTAAAACCAGGAAATTTACTTACTTTATATATTTTTTATTTCATTAGAGTAATTTCATCCTTTGTTTATGGTACAATATATTTCAAATTCTTCACTTACTCAGAGAAATGAATATCAAAAAATAATTTATTTAGGCCTGAAGAAATAAAAATCAGTTTTAATGGATCATAATATCCATAAGATAGTCACAATAATCTTCTAATTACTCAATCTATATTCCAACACTTATGTAGTTAGAAAACATTATCCAATATAATACATTTGTATCTAAACATCAACAATAACACCATTGTTTCATCGTTATTAATAATTTTTTCAATAATTTAACTACAAAAAATGACATATTAACTAGGGAATCTCATAGGCCATTGGTAGGTGATAAAAACATATTATTCTTTAGTTGTGGGTTCAAACCCCATGACCTTGTTGACCATCATCAGTTTTCACACTGCATGTGGGTTGAATTTTTTATCTAAAACTATATTAATATATTTTATATAATGTTCCCAATGAAATATGATGGAAGCATTTGAAATAAAATTAATCATTAAATATCCATTATTAGTAAAATATTCAATTCAAATTATTATTTTTTTATTTTATTCTCAATGTATAATTATCTAATTTTAGAATTGTTTCAGTTTCATTATGGATAAGATTAACCATTAATGTTATCTCTACCATTAAAATTAGGGCTATAAAATGTAAATGAATTATTCCACATATAGTATTACCACTAAAAAATAAAATTTCCTTAACTTTCTCCCAAAATATCCTTACTCTAGATATACTACCATCATAGAAAACCTAATAAGAGTTGTATGAGACATTGACCTTTTGGTCAATATGAAACACATAAACCCATGATGGTATCCATAACTCTTTTGTGTGTGATTACATTTAAGATTTTGAAATTTTATAAAATATTTTTATCTTTCATAATTCTTATAACAAGAACACCATTTGTAATAATTATACTATAATTTTATTCGTGAATGAAAATACATCATCCTTTTTATTTCAAGATTAGTTTTTCAATGGTATAGGGGTTATCCTTCATAATAGTTAATTGAATTGGATAATTCCATGGTACTCTAGTTTTAAGACAAATAACCATAAATGCATATCGAGTATGAAATTTAATTTATTCCATCATACTCGTCATTTTTTTTTATAAATTTGTATATTTATTATCTTTCTTGGTATAAATAAAGCATTTTTTTCATTCCATTAGGAAACTTATTTATATTTTAATACACCATAAGATTATCCTATTTCATTCATTTTTGTGCTTCATAATGTTTGGTAAATAGATTTTGAATTTTACATAGCATATCCCCAGATAATGTCAAATAGGTGCACAGTAAGGCCCATTTTAATAATCCATGGGAAGATCAGGTCACTCAAAATGTGGCCTTTTAGATTTATTTCACCAACGTACATCTAGTCTATAACCAAATCAAATTTCAGTATCTATAATGGTATGTATTTATATGAAAACCACATAATATTTACATATCCATATTTTGTTTCTTATTCTATCATTATCCCCAAATTTTATCATATGTTTATGTCCCCAAATTTATGTTTTCTTAAATAAATTTCCCAATGTTTCTACTAAAATTCAATTGAAACTAACATTAGAAACCTCCATCCATGAAATATGGAACTAGTGTATTCTTTAATAAATTATAATTTCATAAAACAAATCACATCCCAAATAACCGATCAGTTTTTCAGTTTTCGTAATCTAGAATCCTATCTAAGACATACATTACACTTGAAAACACAAATTATAATATTTTTTTCATTGAGAATAATATTATAACCTCTGACAAATCATTGTATATCTATTATAGTATAATTCATATATTCTTATTAAATGAAACAAAATATGGATCATCTCAAATGATCAGTAAGGGCTATATACAATGGAATCTATCATGAATTAATAAATAATAATTGATATATAAAGGTATGTAATTAAGCACACATTCTATTTAATCAAAAAATTACATATAATAATTAGATTAGTAATAATATATATTATTAGTTAAATAACCAAACACATTCCATTTAATCAATAAAATGAGATTGAAATGCATCCAGGGATAATATCGTTCTTAAAATATCATAGATAATTAGATAATGTATAATTAATATGCAGAGGTATGTAATAGAAAATTCATTATATTTATTCAATAAACAGATAATGAAATGAATAAAGAGATAATATTATTGTGACAATATCATATATAATAATAATTTAATTATTAATGAAGGAAATTCATAATTATTGGATACCATGATCACATTCATAATGATACCTCGCCACCATGGCCTTTCACAACACATTATAAAACTCAATGTAGAAACTCGTTAAATGATATCTGTTTATTTTCCACAAGACCCATAACAATTAATCATGTGAATATATAATTTAGTTCCCCTCCAATCATTGTATATCTAAAGAATTTATCTTATATTAAATAATAATCTTATTTCATGAGAAATTTTCCTTATCATCAAATATCTGTATCGAGTAATAATAATGATTTATCAATATTTCCCAATATAATAAAATAAATTAAAATATGTAACACTATATGTAAAAAATGATATATATTTTATGAAATAAACATATCCATGATAAATAATATTGATATTTAATAAAAAATTGATTTTATAATAATCATAGGAAAGTGAACGTATCAATAAAATGTTGAATGAAAAAAGAATTATTAAAGAAAGTTAATTTCAATAATTTCTTCTCTTAAAATGATAATTAAACTTCAATATAATGAATAAATAATCTATAAATTCAACATATATTCAATGGAGCATATAAAAAATAAGGGTTTTTATCATTTATGAATAAAAATACCATAATAGATCATTAAAATATTTTAGTGGGAAATATCCTCTTCATTTTGAAAATAACATTCTACAACATCAAACAATAATTTCAAAATAAATTTCTTTGAATAAAATTTAAAAATTATAATATAATCATTAAAATTTTTGAGGGCTCCAGATGGCTTGAAATTCAATTAATGTTATACAATTGTAAAAAACATTCCTTTCAATTTTTAGAAAATGACAGAGGGAAAATGTTCTAAAAAATACATCAATATTTCATTGAAACAATTTTTAGATTGTAAAAATGGGTAAAAATTTAGTTAATAAACATTTTTAAAAATGGGTAATTTTTTTTAAAATATATATGAAAACATATTGTGAGGATTGGGTTTTTTTAGAAAATAGATTTCCTTACTAAGAGAGGAATAAACTCATATTATCATAATATAATTCTCGAATATTTTAAGTACAAATGAGTTGAAAAAATGTAACATTACATCAAAATATAATTAATAATAGTAATAAATGAAAATTAAATGAGAAAATTAAAATATGATCGAATACTTTCCTTCAAATGAAATTCAAGAATAAATAATCTTGATTCGAATGATATTATAAAATAAAACCTTAAAATGATCATAATGTTGAAGTGATAATTAACCAATTAATATATTAATTATGGCATATATAAATCCACATATGATAAGTGGAAATAAATAATAAATATTAAAAATAAATTTCAAATATAATATTATATTATCAAAGACAACTAAGGTGTAATATAACCTAATAATACAAAATTATATTATGAAATTCATTAACACTTGGTAAAATTTAAGTCAAACACCCTTGGATGAAATATTTATAATTTACTCCTAAAATACCGTGAATTATTAATGAATATTGATATAAAATTAAAAAGGGAAATTTTATACAGTATATATATGAATGTTGGTGATGAAAGATAGGATGTTGGAGCAAGGTTGGGAGAAGGTTAAAATCTATAATTCATGTGACTCGGATCCTTGCTCAAATATTATTTTCTCTATGCTGGAATCTAAGGATGATGTGGCTGTTGATGTTTTAATTGGGCTTAGTGATGTATTATGTCTCTATGTGGAACATATGTATGGTAAATTGGACCTAAACTCATAAGGACATGTATATAAATATATCTTCCTAGGTGTGGACAAATTATAAGGTAGTATCTCTTTCATGGACATTGATTCAGCTCCATGGGGAAGGATTACCAAGAGGGGTCAGATTGTACATGTTTAAGAAAATCAAGATTTTGTAGAAGATCTGCTGAAGCATTGTATGATCTCAATTATTTCAGGTCTTGTGATTACAATTGTGGATAAACCTAGGAAGTTTAATGATCTCACTAAGAGGATTGATGAGATCTGGGGTTCTACTGATGGGATGATGACCAATATTTGACACAAATTTTACCATGTTATTTTCACTTAGGATGAATGAAAAATGTGTGCTTGGAATTTGGGCTAAGTTTCCCTGAATTCTATATTTCTCCGCCTTTGTGAATGGGAATGCAATATCGGTCCCAATAATATCAAGAATATCATTTCCCAAGTCTAGATCCGATTTTGTGAGCTTAGTTGGTTTTACATTCATTCGAAAATCCTCAAGGATATTGTTTCATCTATTATTAATCCAATATGTCTTCATAAACAGATAGACAACCCATGTTTTGGGTGTTATACTAGGATTCTTCTTGAGGTGGATATGTCAGAAACCATAGAAGAAGAATTTTTCTTCACCACTAGAGATGATAGTATTAACCTTGAAATTCATTATTAATGGAAGCCAAAGTTCTATTTAAACTGGCATTTTTTAGGAATATGGTCTATAAATGAAATAGTAAAATGTTATGTTACTTCATCAATATTTGAGGGCATGATTATGTAAGTTAAAAGAGAAAATATTCCAAGGGAGTAAAAACATCCTACGGATCAAGACCTACAATTAAAGATCACACGATGCATAAGGGTTGATCATTGGGTGATGCTTCTAATCCTATTGATGTTTTTAAGGATAACAATTTTGGGATCACTTCTGATTTTTCAGATGATTCCCATGATGTTGATGTGATTGGTCATGATCAGGCTACTCTTAATGTTGTCTCTATCGCTTCTTCTACTTTTTCTCATGTTCTAGCTCCCAACCTAGAATCTGGTTAGGTTAACACTATAGCCCCAGTGAGGATTTATAGAAAAATGAAATCTATGAATGTTTCCAGTGCATAATTAGAGAGGGCTTGTGTTTCGAATTTAAGTCGAGAATTATAGGATATTATTCTTACTTCAGTCTAGGTGGATTTGGATCCACCTAGCCCGATTACTGTAATGCATCTCTCTAAAGAGAATATTTCTGATCCTTTGGGTTTTAAGGAACTACATTTAGCACAGGAACCCCAAAAAAATGAAACTAGATTCTGATCAAAATTTTGTTTTTTTTCACAGTTCCCAACATAAATGACTTATAAGATGAAATTACCTGCTAGATTAAGGTTAATCCATTTTAATTCAGTTAGCAGGTTTACCTCCCTCAGTATTGAATCCTCCCCCAAATATGACAAGGAATCTTCGTTATTTGATCAGGACATCTTTGAAACCTCATCTATTGATATAGTGGAAGATGAATCTGGAGCCTTGGATAAAGGAAGGACACACTGTTATGATGGGCCTAGCACTGGGCTTCAGTATTCTAATAAATGAAGATCCTATTCAAAAATTATCAATGGTTAGGGAACTCTCCCATATTTAAAACCCTTAGCCATATTTTTATGAATGACAAGCTGATGTTAATTGGTATGGTGGTACCATGAATGATGTATGAGAGATGGGTGGATTTCAAATGGATCTCTCTATGGTACTTATTTGTTGCTAATATTTTATTTTATAATGTCACAAAATCCTTGTGGGTTCTAAAACACAATATCATCACAATTGAATCCTTTTATAATGATCATCAGTCAATGATCCTATCTTGTTACATCAATAGCGCTTCCCTCTTTGTGACGTTTTTTATGATTTCATCATATACACAAGATGAAGATCCCTTTGGAGAAATATAGTTTCCACGTCTGAAAATATGTCTCCCAGATAGATTTTGATTGGTGATTTTAATTCAATCTGGAGGCTAGAGGAAAAAACTAGGAGTAATTTATGTTGAACCTTAGAAAATGAGTTCTATTCAATCATTGATAAATGTGGAATTTCTTATGTTTCCATCCTCAGTGCTGATTGCACTTGATGAATGTGTACATCAAATTGGAGATAGGTATGTAAAATTCACAGTGGTTTTGTGCATATGGATGAGTGAAATAGTGTAGTGGATGTTTCTTGTTTGGCACATCCCAGATTAAGTTATGATTACAACCCCTTGTTGGTAGATAACAGCTTCAAAATATTGAGGTCATAACCTCTTCCATTGAAGATCAATAATGCATGGTCGGTCATACTATGCTATAGGGAATTTATTTCAGAGTCCTATAAAACTATCTTCTAGTTATGTCCTTCATATATCTTAATTAGAAAACTGAATATTGTTAAGACCCGATTGAAATAAAGTATACAGGTTTCATTTTCTACCCTTGATAGTGACTTTAAAGAGGCATAATCCTATCTGGTTACATGTTAGAAATATAATATGTCCCAGGATATGACCTCTCAAGAGGAGGTTCAAGTTTCTTTAATGTTTTATAATCCATTTACTCTCAAAGAGAACCTTACACGTAATTAGTACAACATTAGTTGGCTGAAGGAGGGTTATAGGAATTCATGATTTTTTCATTTTATATATAGGGAAAAGAAGATTATTTGGTGCCTCACTACTCATCAAATTTATGGAAAGATGATAATCTTGTCAAATTATTAAACAAATGTTGTGACATGTTACTTTGAAATGTTATATTCTAATAATGGGGTGGATAATTGAGAAACAATGTTTCAATGTTTTGACTCATGTATTAATAATTCTCAAAATAAAAGGATCACTAGGATCCCCAATAAAATGAAAATATAAACATCCCTTTTCTCCCTAAATTTTGATAGTGACTTCGGTCTTGATGGCTTCACCAACATGTTTTTATGTTATATTGGGACATTATTCAACATGAGGTGATTAATGATATGAGGGATTTTTTCATCATTCCTCAATTTTATTTGGGATGAACTACATCTTCATTGCCCAAATTCTAATGAATGTGAACTCCTTGAATGATAATTATTTTATAACTCTTACTATTGGAAGCTCTATTCCAAAGGCAATTAGTAAAATCATTGTTTTTTGGTTGGGTGATATTTCTAAGGGATTTATTTAAATAAATCAGTTAGGGTTTGTATCTAGAAGGAACGTACAAAATTTCATCTTTAGTACCACTGTATTTGGTAATATTATAAAGAAGAGAGAAAAATATATAAATATGGCTTTGAAGGATGAAATTTTGAAATCATTTGATATAATAAATTGAGGCTTCTTTTTTTCAATATTAAAAATGCATGGGTTCTCGCCATGTTTTAATGATATGTTTTGATACATATTTAAAAGTGACAACATTTCTATTCATGTAAAAGGGTCTTCAATGGGTTTTTTATAGTGCTCAATAGGGGTCTAACAAGTTGATCCTTTATCTCGACTACTTTTTCCATAGCTGAGCACTATCTGAGCTGGTGCCTTCATGGTCTGGTTAATATTGGCTTATATCAAGTAATGAGGTCTATGAGGGTTTTCATTCCACCATCACAAAAATTATATGATGATGATATTTTACTAAATAGTATGGATGATAGATATATCATCTCTTTTATTGATAGAATTTTTTCACACTATGAGGAGGATGGAGGTCGGGTGATCAGATGGAACATGTCCATTGTGGTTTTTAGAAAAAGAGTTATCACTTTGAAGAAAAACATGATTTCTAGAAGAGTTGGTGTTACAAGAGGTTCCTTTACCTTCACATAACATGGGTTTCCTCTCTTCTAGGTCAGGGTGAAGTGATGCTAATTAGGATAATTCCCTTTAATGTTCCTAATCTATTAGCATGATGGAATGGGAAGACTATGTATCATGAAGGAAGATTTTTATTTTTCAACACTGTTATCACCTCAATGTTAGTCTATTCTATTTCTTGTTACAAATATCCTAGGGCTATTTCCAAGGAGTTGATTGGTAGTGTCTGAAACATTATCTAGGCTGGTTCTATTTTTCAAATGAAGCTAGTCTTGGTTGCCTAGAATAATTGTCTTAAACATGTGAGTATGGCTGGTATGGGAATTAAATACAAAAAAATTTTCAATGATACAATGCTTCAAAACATCATATAAAGGATTCTTCCTATGATTGATTTTTTAGTAAAGTTTATGGTCACTATATTTTTTAATAGCCAACATAATGAGTAAGAATTGTATATGAAATCCTATGTTTTTCTATCGGTCAAGAAGGCTTATTGTGATATTATGAAGCATTCCAAATGGGTGGTATGTATGCATTCCCATATCAATTTTGGGAAAACTACTTGGTTTTCCAATACCATTAATGTTGATATTTTCATTCCTCCACCCAGGAAAAATACCATCATTTCAGAGTTACAAGGTAATCCGAACATTCATGCCATCCTACCCATGAATTTTTGCATGCAGATTTCCATGTATAAGTAATCAGACTAGGAAATATTGGTTCGATGCCTATTCCTGATGGTACATTTTCTAGTCCTGACTATTATAGGTGACATTGTGGCACCTCGAAAAGTATTTGAGAATGGGTGATTAGATTATACAAGCCATTTATTTTCCATAGTTATATGATTATTTTTTGGAAACTATAGAAGTTGTGGCTTCAAATTTTTTCCCCTCCCCAGTGGAACAGGCTTCACCTTTCCACTTCCTATAACTTATTCATGAGAGCAAAAGAGTCTTATCACCACATTTTTTTTTCTGGTTTACCTAGATATTTTGGAGCTATATACTGGATATATTTCAATGTTACCTCTGCTTCTTGTCATTTGAGGTTCTACTAAAATCTGTATTCAATGTTCCCTTCAATGAAAAGGTGTATTCCCTCTTATTGGAAGCAAATTTTAGTATATGATCTTACATATGGAAGGCCAGAAATGAATTGTTGTTTAATAATTGCAGACCTTGTTTTTATTCTGTTGTCTTGGCTATTCGTCACGAGATTAAACTTGCTACTAAGATTCAAATTAGATCAATCCACAGTTATGTTCTTGATCTTATCATTTTGACGTTACTTGCTATTAGTGGAAAGGAAATGAATCCTTGTGGGGTGAAATATATCTAATTTATTCCACCAATATCTAATTTGATAAAGATTAATGTTGATGGGGTGGCATCTAGTGTACCACATCTTGCTTGTTGTGGAACCGTTTTTTGTACCCATTAGTGTCTTGTTAAGGGTGGCATCCTTCATAATATTTCAAATGGATTTGTAATTGAGGTTGAACATTAGGCTATGATAATGGAAAAAAGGTATGTTGTCAACTATTTTTTGATAATGTTATGGTTAGAGTTGGACTCAAATGTTGCTGTGAAAATCCTTAAAGACTGCTCCAGGAGAATACCATGGAGAATTATACCTTCATGGATTGCTGGTATTCGTCTTCTAAAATAAGTATCTTTGTATGAAACACACATTTACGAGGAGGATAATCATATTGCTGGTGATCATTCCATGAGAGCCATTATGGAGGCTAGTTCTAGCTGGACTTTTGTCTTTCCAAATTATTGCTCTAGTTTTTTTCATATATATTTTCATGGTGAGACACACACCCGTACTTTTAATTCTCTTTTATTTTGACTTGATTGGTATTATTATATTTTTTTATAATTTTTTAGGATCATTCCTACCTTCCTTTTGATCCTTCCATCTATTAGAAATTTGGTGCATAATAATAAAATATGCCTTAATGTATAGAAAATAAGATAAACCCCCTTACAATGTATAATTTTGGTTGAATATATTAATCATGTTATTATTTTATAAAAGAGGCTTATTTTAATTTTAAATATCATATATTATCTTTTTATAACATATTATCACTCATTCACTAATTATTATTAATAATTTACATTGTTCTTGGTGTAAATTGCCTTGTTTTTTCATGCGTCTTCCATTATTAATGGACATTTTCCTGGAAAAATATTATATTTACATAGTATCAATAATAATAATTATAAAATAGATTTCATATTTTTATATCAATTGTACTATTTAGACCAGTCATGAAAGATTATTTTGAGAAAAGAATTATGCTATGATCGTGTGAATAGTAGGTCATATGTACCCATGGTTAACATCCCCATTTTACAATGAAAATTAAGGGAAAAATCAGTTAATATTTTACCCATATATAAATATCATAATATAACATATACCTTAATATTTCATTAAATATACTTATATATATCATCTATGTGGTGTGGTTATAAACCGAGAGACACATCTCTTCATGAATGTGGTAGTCTGCATGTACACAAACGATGTTATCATTTTTTTTAGTTTTAGAAATAAATTGATATATTATATTTTTCATAAATATAAATATGGGATTAATATCATTATTATTTCATTTATATCACATATTTCCATTAAATTTATCCTTATCATCTTCCATGTAACATGATAATGGAAAACGAATCCCATCCATTTGTGAGACTATAGTCCACAATACACACGTGCGGCATTATCATATCCCCTTTGGATTGATTTGTAAACAATTTATATATGATATAATTATTAATATGTTATATTTATTTTTTAAATATAATCTATATAATTTATATAAATTATTATACCCAACTATAAGAAGTGGTAATGGAAAAATTAATGACATTGGTTTTAAAAAAAGTAGTACGTCGTCCATATGAATGATGATTTAACAACCCATTTTTTAGAAGTGGAGATGATTTTATTTCATTTAATTGAAAACTTATCTAATAGGTATGACGGGAAAGTAGGGTATCAAAGAGAAAATATTCAAAATTTTACACTGATTTAATTTCAAAATTCAATGAAAAAATGATTAAAATGACATAAATTCAATTGATATATATATAAATGAACTGATTTGAATTTGAAACCAAAGTAAACTATAAGAAAAATTTATACAAAAAATAAATGAAATGGTAGTTTTAAATTAAAATTCACTATTTTTCACTATTTATTGAATACTAAATTTTTTTGAAAAATGCTAAAATTTCACCCTAAGAAAATGTTAATATATTGATTTAAAAATTGATGTTCTTTTTCAAATAAATTTTATAAAAGTGTTAAAATTATTTCTAATTATATGTTTAAATAAAGGATAAATGGTCATTTTGAAAAAATAATGTTTTTCAAAAAACATTTACTTTTCTTTTAAATGGTTATTGTTTTATTTTTAATTAATATATAAACATAATTTTTGTAATTTAATATGTACTATTTATAGCCACCAATTTAATTTCTCTTTTATATTTTTATTCTATATTATGATTCATTTCAACTTGATGTTTCGTAGTAGGAAACCTATAGAATAGTATGTTTTAAGAAATATATTTCATGGGATGAGTAAGATCATTATTGCATGTCATATATGATATCAAAAACAATATTCATATTATAAAATATTAGTGTTACACCTAGGCTGTTGAAGGACGTTTTGAGGGGTCAAAATAAAGCTATTGATAACTATGGTGGGATCTTGAAGGGTTTGGTTTTTTCAGAATGGTATCAGAGAATTTTGAGTCATAGGGAGAGAGTTTGGAGTTAGTAGTCTTATAAATATCTTTTTGAGAATCCTTAGGGAAATGTTGTTTTGGGGTCTTGAGATTGGTTAAAAAACATGAAACCCAATGATTCATGGGAGGGGTAAATTTATCATTTAGTTAGGACCTTGATAAATTAATAGTTTACATAAAACTCATATAAAATGTTTGAAGGTTTTAAATAGGATAGTAAATAAATCATTCGGTATGGATGATTTGTATTAAATCAAGATCTTCTTGATTCTTTGGTTTCAAGTACGATTGAATGATCATGGTTTAATCATTTCATACATAACATTTCACTATATAGATAGCTTGTTCAAATTTGGGGGATGGGTCATGTTGATCATATTACAGTGAATTAACATCTTTTAATTGAGAGATTGAGAAATGAGTATTCAGTATAGGGGCATGATAAAAAGACGTTTCCCCTTCCAGTGAAGTAGATATTTCATCGTCCAATAGTTATATTGATATTAGACCAACCACCGATGTAGGTAATAGTCCAAATAAATAATTATAAAAATAATCTGATATTTATTTCTCTTAATGAGTTGTTATGATGAATACTTTATAGGTTTTGAGCAGTTTTTGATCCAAATATAGCAACGTATTTGATATAGACAAATTTTAAATATATTCCTTTGGTTTATAAACTCTATAACAAAATGTTTATTTTTTTATGAATTTAATTAATAGGTTATAAATTTTCTTATGGTCCATGCTGAGAAATTCTCAGGATGAGCCTTCTCTATACTATTTAACATTCCATTTATTATTCAGATAGGAGTTAAACCCAAGAAAAGTCTAGATATTATGAGTTTGGGAGATGTTTTTCCGGCTGCAAAGTAGAATTACAGTGTATTAGTATACTAAAAATTTCGAGAACCTCATTAGGTAACCTCAAGATATGATTACTGATGGATATCATTAATATTAGAATATTTAACAAGGAATTTAGTGTGAATATAATGATACACAAATAACCTTGTGTATTCCCACATATGATGATGTTTTAGAGAAAAATTTAGTGATTGAAAGTATTCTACAGGAGTCAAATATATGTTCTGGCATTGGGTAGGGATTTTTAGGACTACAATCATCGATATAAGCTAGTTGAAAATAGATGATAGAGTCACATTATCCAACATAAGATTATTCATTCTCTTTTTCTCATTGTGGTAAACCTATAAGACTCATATTGGTTATTCTTTTGCATAATATTTAACTAGTAGTTTATTTGTTTAGGATACCTATATAATGTTTACCCCACATAAAGTCTATATAGGATATCTACAGTGGCTTTATTGATGTACCTTACTGATAGAGAGGGAGAGATAATAGACTGGGGACCTCTCTAAGGTTGATAAAGAGTCCATATTAGAGGTAGAAATGGAAGAGTGGTTGGTGGTGTTGGTGAACATATATATGAATAATTCTTTTTTAAATGTGAACTATATCTCTCTACAGTCATACCAAGATATGAAAATGATGTATAAGGGTATAGATGTAGAAGAACATATTTTATGGAAAGATGTAAGTAGGAAACACCTAATATGATTCATGGTAAAATTTATGTTTCCTATAATTTTGTATACATACTCATTGACTCGATTTAAATTCATTCATTTATCTATATATCGATTTTTAATGATCTAGAGATACCAACAGAGCCTCTAGATCCACCACTATAGGTAAATACTCTTATAAGAGGAGATTATCTTCTCAATTTTATCTACTGTTAGTGTGACATAACTCTTCTTAGATAAGTGTTTTATTGGAACAACAACATGGTGGACATAAGTCTTTTACATGTTATTATCAGCATAGACTTATTATATGTAGTCTCGGGCTATGTATATTTCTATTATTGTAGTCTTATATGCCATCATGTAGACATTTTGATATTCACCTTCACTGGTGAATTATATAACCAAACAAAAATAAAAGTTCCAATCATTAAAAAATTACAATCACATACCTCCCATTATGTGATATTGTATTTTTGACCCTAATTTTGTGAAAGAGTAGATCTCAACTTTGTTATAGACTTATATAAACATTTTTATAGCGGAGGACCATTTTTCCCCATGATGGGATGTCAACGTTGATATCTAATTTCACCTAGTTATCACACAAATTTATTTTATATATAAATTAATAAACTTGACAACTGTCATAAGGAAAAATGTGCAGTTAGAGGTTATTTTAGAGAAATGATTTATTAACCATGGTTTCCCTATTATGAAACTTTTATTCTATTCTCTATGAAATCATATGAAGTTTTATGATTTTTATTGACTATCATCACCTAAATCAAGTGATTGTTAAGAACAATTACCCTTTTTCAAGGATTCATAAACCCTTCATCTAGTTGGAAGGGGAAAATTGGTTATCTAAAATTTATCGTATGTGTGTTTATCACCATCTTCATTTTGGTTAAGTGGTTTTGTAAAAGACAACATTGATGTGTCATTATTATCATTATATAATTTTATCGATTCCATTCATTGTGAAAAAAACCAATATTTCTTTCAACAGAATCATGGAATATTTCATTATTCATTACATGGATCGGTTAATTTTTGTTAAAATAGATAACATACTAATTTATTATCTGATAGAGAAGAATCACGTTGAGTATTTTAATAATTTTCTAGACTTAATTCATTTATATCAAAGATATGGAAATCTATCAAAAATTTAAATTTTTTATTTCCTAATTTTATGATTTGAGGAATTTAATTATAGTGGGATTATTTTTTTATGATGTCTTAGGAGTTAGACAATATTTTTTTGACTTTTTTAGATCCCTTTCTTTGCAAAAAATTACTAGAGAGTCATGGCATGATTCTCATAGATTACAAACCCATATGAAATTCCATACATTAAAGGGTAAAAATTCATCGTGTTTTTTCACTATCAATGTTATTTTGGATAGATAATAAAGTAGATTACCAATGATTTAGTTTTGAATAATCCTGAACATGGATTTCAGTATGAGTTTTATTTTATTGTATCTAGGTCTGTGGTTTTTTGCAGTCATTTACAGATGATATATGATTTTTTATATGTATAAAAATTTAATACTTAATAATAAGAATTATGTGACATGTAATATGTATCTTAATAATTTCGTATTTTCTATGATGGTGTAGAGAAAATATTATCTTAGGAATTAGTTTTTTACGTTCACATATAATAAGATATTCAATATAGAGGAACCTCAATGGGGGTAATAATTAATCAAAAATATTATTATAGGAATATGATTTTGTGAAAATATATACTCAATGGAAAATAAATATTTTTGATTATTCTCCTCAGAGAAAATCTAATTATCATTTAATGAAGGAAGTGTCTAAAAAGATCACATAATAATAGTTGGATATTTTTAAGAAGGAATAAGTTTCATACCTTGTATTGATGGTTTTGGACCATGTACTTCCTCATTTTGTAAAATAGTACCATATTGGGTATATTTATTATAATATTCAATGATATTGGATTTTATCTATTGATACACATCATGTATTATCTAAAGTAGGGGGCATGTCATTCTATTTAATGGATGGACAAAGGTTCTTATGTTGATTCCTGAAGAAGAAATGAGGGTGTTTCGCACATCCATTCGGTCGGTTCATCTTGGTTTTATGATGATGTATTATGATCTCATTTTTTAGTTTTAGTGTCTTTCTATAGAGTTCGGTTTTGTAGAGTTCATATTGTGTTATCTCATATTTTTGTATGTGAAGCATGGGAAACATGTCCCATCATGTATAAGAAAAATGTTGATTTTACATTATAGAAATGGTAAATCATATATATATAACTTATTATGTGAAAACAATTATCAAAATATGGTCATGTCATTTTTGGGTAATCGTTGACGTAAAGACCAACTCATGTCATTTTCATCCCATTAAAGAGCAGGGTTTTGATGAGAGTCTGAGATGTCCGTACATAAAAAAGATCATCTAGATTCATGGGGTAACCAAGAAGATTGTATCCAATTATTATTTAATGTAATTCTCCATGTAAAAGGGGATACATAGGGGGATTTACAGAAAAATTAATGATTTATTATGACATTTCAACCAAGATTGATAGTCTAAAATAGATAATCATTATGCTTTTCAAGGATATGTTACCAGTTGTTTGCTAGATTATGGAAGGATTTAGAGTTATCTTCTATAATTACTAGAGTTTTCATAAAAAAATTACCACTATACTAATTTAATAGAATAGTTTTAGTAACTATTCCAGAGATCCAATATGTAAATACTATTGTGAAAATATATTGGTAATTATTCACTTATGGGGCCTGAGATTTCATGGATGATTATGATGAGGTCTTAGGTTACCCAAGAGTGTATGAGGTCAACACATATCAATCCAAAGTCCTCTGAATGTTTAAAATAGAATCCTTTAGTGTTTAAGGTAGTGTAAACTATGTTCCAAAATTTATTACTTCACCATGTTTTGACAGGTTTTGTCATGGTATCATGGAGTCCCCATGGTTCATCAGATCATTTCATGCTGTGGGAAGGGTAAGGGAGTTTTCTTATAAATATGTATAACATTTTTAGGTGGAATCGGTGCATGATATATTTGAAATGTAAATCCTAATGAAATATATTCATGATACTTTGTAAATTATTTAATTAGGGACATGGATATCAGGGATAATATTAGCTTTAAATATTATCCATTCCAAATATAGGAATAGATAGAAAAAATCATTTTCAGTTGAGTGATTCCCATGGTATATGTTTATTGGAAACATGGTTATATTCTAGAGTGATCATTCAATTGTTATAATAATATGTTATTTTATAACCTTCAATAATTTATTTGATTATTTATTTTTTTGAGTAAAATTTTTAATGTTTGGGTTGACATAGAAATCTGTATTTTTATAATAATTACTAATGAATATTTCTTTATTTTATACATAAGTTTTGTGGTCAAGCTAGTGGTTTTTAATTTATTATGTCAATTATTGAAATATAAATACTAAAATAAATATATTATTTTTAATAAAACACAACTATTAAATCTTTATATATTAAATAGAGTTCCAATTCAATTTTTCAAACCCATAATTTTGTCTGGAATAAGGTTTTTCTAAAAATATTGGAATAACATTTATTTTTTAGAATTTTGCTCTAAAAGATAATTTTTGAGTCGTTATTGATAAAATGTAATTCTTGGCACCATAAGGTAACATATCACAATAAATATGTTTTTATATTATTTCCATATGGATTTTCTATCAATAATGATGGAAAACTTATATGGGAATATTTCAACCTTTTTTTAAAGGATTGTTCATCTTAATGGAATTAATGGTAAACACAGATTGAGGTTTTACCATCGAAGCCATGATGATTCTCTAATGACATTAGACATTTGATTGATTTTGTTATTTTTACTATTCTATATTTGATTAATTCTACCCCACATGAACTACTTCCATAACCTACCTCAATCACAATATTATAGAAAAATTCTATAATGATAATAAGAGATTGAATAAAAAAATATTATTTGGTTATTCTTTAAATAGTGTTTATTTCATTATTATTATTCTGGGCAATGTGCCCAAAATTGTTCGATAATTATTTCTCTATAACTAATAAAATTAAACATTTATAATTTTATTTTATGTTATTGAATCATCCTTAAATATTTCTAAATTCAAATTCATGAATTCTTTTTGGAAAAATCTTGACCAAGGAAATATTATTTGAATATTTAAAGGATTAAAAATTATTATAAATGTATAATTATTATAATATAATTTTTAAAAGTGTTTGAAAAAATGGATTCATTATTCTCCCGTGAACAATTCGATTATGAATATTGATGTGAACCCCTACATATAACCCATGTTCATTATCTGAAAAGAAAATGACCCAATATTGGGTGGTCACACATTATAACAACCTCCAATATTTTATTCTCACATCACCATTACTACACTTTGATCTATTAATAGTTAGGTGGTACTGAAATAGTGAATAAAATGTGTATTAGGTACATACTTGGAAAAAACAATTCAATGTGTATTATGGTATTGTATTTTTTACAATAACAAAATATCGGGGTTCAATGTGACTAGAGGAGTCATTGTTGAATGAAATGATCAACAGTGGTTGGATAAAATACATGAGTAGCATAGAGGCTATAAATATTAATGGTAAGGGCATCATAGGAGTTAAATATGGATCTTGAAAAAAATATAACTCAATGGTGTTTAGTCCTTAGAGCCATATTTCATTTAATATGTGTCTTATGCCACATGTTTTTATACACAGGAGAAAATATTATAATGTTTGTGACATCGGGTCACATGTCTTTTATTTCAGGACTAAGTACATCAATTTATACTATGAGTAAATTCCAAATGGCCTTGTGGTCCCACATGTTGTCAGGTTTTTTCAAACATCGAATCTATAACTGTAGATATTACCTACTATGTACATGGTATACACCTCAAGTAGATGATTTGGTTTAATAGGACGTATATGATAAAATATATATTTTGAAGGTTAGGTACATGGTAAAATATTTTTTTAGAATAGCTGATCTTATTTCATGATGTTATTGCAGACCTTGTATCCCACTAGGGCAGACCTTGAAGGTTATTCCGATGTGAATTCTAGTATTGTAGTAGGTGATCAGAAACTTCCAAAGAATATATATCACATTTTACCTAGGACACTAATTAGTGCTTTTAATGGCGACATACCAAGACCAGTTTTGCACCTCCCCACATGTTAGAGGCATATAACTAGTGGTTAAAGCCTAATGGATATAGTTTAGGTAATTTTCTATTGAATCAAATTCATACTGGTGTGGAAAAATAAATCAATCTTCGACAAAACTAAATTGAAGTATGTATAAATAAATTTACACAATGATGTAAAAAATGGAACGAAAACTACAGAACCATGATAATATAAAAAATACATATATTATTCATTGGGTGGACCCATATACATAGTAGAAAATAAATGCACACACTAACTTTACTTTTATCCTCGGGTCTCAAACACACCCAACTCTACATCCCCTTCGAGTTTCGGTATCCCGTCCCACTACACGCCATGCGGTAGAACTATAATATTCCATAAGGCCTTCTCGTGAACCATGGTACCCATCATGGTTGTGAAAGTATATATTATTATAGTCTCACCATATTATCCAATCACAAACCATCATATACAAGTATTCACGAGGATAAAAATACACATTTAAAAAAAATCCCTTGGATTCCATGTGTTGGCCAAGACACCATGAATTTCTATGAATCCGGTCACTATTTGTTAAGAATGAAACCATGAAACCTGATCATACTTACTTTTACTCCATGCTATAATCCACTATGTGTCCTTGTCCCAGGGAATACTACTAATTCAAATACTACAAATAAAGTCTCATGGTAGGGTGATGAAAAAATCTTCACCCACTTCTCAATGGAATAGGGAGCATTCATACATTCATATCATGACCCATATCCATATCACCAAATGTAGGTTCCATCAGTCATACCTCACATCATATTAGGAGGCTCCCATAAAAAGGTCCAAATTTATCAACATGAACCAACACATAGGGTGGTCCTTGAGCAAATACTATCATGATAAGGATCATTATCAACACAAAAGCATCCCCGTGAAATCAATGGATGATATAAGCACACCTAACTATCCTCACAAACTCTACATATGTAAAAATTACATTGACATGTCCTCTCAAACTATGAAGTGGTCATAAGTCCACTGATTAGTCCAAAAAAATCTTGATAGGTCACATAATGAACACAAATAAATAATCATAAACTCTAGGAAGGTCACATATAGTACATCAAACCATCCTCATAGACTCTAGTAAGGTCCAAGAACACCATCCCATCCCTACTAACTCTAAGAAGGCCAGAAGCTCATCGACCCATCCCAAAAAACTCAATGGAGGTCACATCATGAACATGAAACATAGATAGGGATAACAACCCATCACATAAGTCACCAAATGATCTCAAGGTTCTAGTTTCTTGAAACCTATCCCCCATCACAAATTCATTATGCCATTCACATTATTGTACCCATTGGTTTCTATAGACCATTCACGATCTCTTCACGTGATTAGTAAATCATATATGTCAACCCTCTATGACATAACTTCCCAATGGATTAACCCAATGTAGACCTTGTTATATGGCCCACCCTGTAATTGTATCTCATCTGTCTAGATTATTCTACCACGTTACAGTCCCAAGAAATACTTTTCTATGCCCATTCGCCATCTGATTCCTAGTCTAGAACAAAACCCAAAGTCCACAACTACACACCATTTCATATTTCCCCAAATAAGATCTATCTTCTATCAGTTTGAGTAAATCCTTCATGGATACACCAATTTCTTCCCAAGGGACTAGTCCTAGTCACCATTCTCACTATAAAGTGTGTCTTCCCTAACCCAAATGATATGTTTGTCCATATCGACAATCATCATATGGAATAATCACAATTATTCTAGAATAACAAGCCTTATTAAGAAAGTCTTAGTAGTTCTCCACACTTCTCACATCTCAATAACACCCAAGGACTCATGTCAGCTCAATTTTTACACTCTCCCGTAGTGACACAGTCTGAAGGTGATCCCAAATTCACTAAAGTTCTAAAAAATACTCATCGCAAGAAAAAATGATTCACATGATATTACTTACCATCACAAAACCCTCTTGGTACTTATCCATTTATCATGTATCATACATGTTCATGGAGGAAACCAATCATCAATAAACACACATATACATTTTTATTAATGGGGCCACCAACCTAAAGAACTGTACCAACCTAGGCTTTAGTAACCCATATTAGTGTTTGAATTATTAAATTGGTACTTCATACTAGATATCTAACCATGAAATGCCAAAAATATTGTAATTCATGGAAAACTATATACTTAGATGAATCACATATTACATTGCATTATAAAAACATGGCATGAAAGATATTGTTTTCTCATAGGAGATCATTAATATACATAATCTCGATAACATGAGAAATGGAAAATAAATATCATGTGATGCGAGATGATTGGTCCTAGAAATTATAAAACCACCAAGAAACCCCTCCTAATTCCCCTAATCCACTAGATATAATTGAAAAACTCCCATTATTCCCCTGGAAAACTCCCCCCATGATGCCCTTTCCAACCCCCCTTGATTCCCCTAATAACCACCCCCACACCAATGCCCCCAGAACCCCCCTGACACCCCAAAGAGACAACCAGAAAAACCCCATGACCTCCCCACAAACCCCTATCATTCCACAACACCCCAAACTACCATGAAAAACCCCCTATATACATACAAGACTTCCATATTACATTGGATGATAAAACTATAACATGAAAAACATTATTTTATCATTGATGTTCATTCAAATATTATTTCTCAATATTGTGAGTAATGTAAAATTAATATATAGAGATATCAAATAATTGGTCTTGGAAATATTAAAACCACAAGACAACCCCTCTTGATTCAACTCATCCCTCAGATGTCCTTGAAAAAATCCCATGATTCCCCTAGAGTAGTCCCCCCAATACACCCTAGACAACCACCCTTGAAACAAAAGAAAAAATCCACCACCACATGCCCCTAAAAACCCACATTGACAGCTCAAAGAGAACCTGAAAAGACCCCCGTCCTCCCCAGAAATGCCCCCCATTCCATAACACCCCCTACAACCCCACTAGACACACTCGAATTCCACCCCCCCCACCCCGAATAACTCCTCCAATGCTGCCTTGACACCCTAGACAACCCCCCTAGAACAAAGACTTATAACATGATAAATGACCCCCACACCCCCCCAGATAGCCCAAAAACCCCCAATCCGTGGACAACTGTACATACCCACCCCCACTTCATCAATTGGTGCCAACACACCCCTCATGTGTGAAGCAAGCCCATCCCCCCACTCCGTTAGTCAGATGATAAAAACTTAATCTATGGGATTTGAAACTTAGATCAGGTAAACACCAACGAGCACCTCTCCCACTACGGAAATTGATGACTCATAAATTATATTCAAAAAATTTTATTTATTTATTTTCATAAATGCATGAATATATCATTATATATATGTGTGTGTGTTTTTGTACAATATAATATTTATACTTATATGTGTGTGTGTAATATTTGTAATATATTCATGTATAATATATATAATAAACATTTTTATAATATGTATTTTTTGTATAATATGTAATATATATATATATATGTTTATATATATATAAATATATATTTTACTTATATTAAAAATTATTTTATATTTGTGTGTGGGTATATATATATAATTTTTAAAAATTATTTAAATATATAATATAATTATAATATATATATTTCCATAAGAAATTTATATACTAATAAATGTTTGTAAATGTGTGTGAAAATAAAATTATTAAGTGTTTTTATTATTAATACACCTATATTTTTTAAACTATATAAATTATATGTTGGTCTTATAAATACTATACATTTATGTAGTATAATATTTATATTCTACTTATATTATATTATATATGATTATATTATATATTTATATATGTAATTATATACATTTATATAAAACAATGTATACATGTTTATATATTCACACACAGGAAAATACATTCATATAATCAAAAATATATAACATAATAAAATGATATATTATTATTTTTGAATTAATTTATAATTAATATGTATATTGTAATATATATAAATTAGTTATAATATATATATAAATCTATATAAAATAAAATATTTATAATATAATATATTTATATTTATTTAATTTTTTACATTTTATATTTCAATACATAATATAATATAAATTTATTTATACATAAATTTAAATAAATAGGTATTTAATAAAATATATGTATAATATAAATTGGAATATAAATGTATAATATTTATAAATCCATATATAAATATTATATATTTGAATATATATATTTATAATTACAAATATATTTTGTATAGAAATAATTAAATATGTACTCATTTTTGTTTTTATATATATATATATATTTATTTAATATATTTATATAATGTACTAATATGTGTATGTTTATAATGCATTTAAATACATTTATATAGTGTCTTTATCTTATACATATAGATATATATTCCAACATAAAAAAGTCATGTATATATTATAAAACATGAATTTAAATGATATTTATTTTGAAAAAAAATTAGAGGAGGATTAAAACCCCCACTATTCGAATATATTATAGGAAATTTGTGAACCCCCTCTAATATAAGAGTTTAGAGGGAGTTGTAAACCCCCACTATTTACTTAGAAAAACAGATTTCATTATGTATATATATATATGTATATATATATCTTCTTAAATACAAATGAATATATATATATATCACCTCTAAAATCCAACTAAACTTATAACACTAATAATAAAAAAAATATTAAAAAACTATGACAAAGAATTTAGATATGGTTGTCCATAACCCCCTCTAAAAAACTCCACAAATATTATATTTTCTTTTTTTAGGGAACCAAAGCTATCATGAATACATCTGGAATAAACGTTGTTATAAGGATAAACAATACTCCCATATTCTGCATAACTATTATCATAATGGGGAAATATATCCATGAATAACATATAAAAATAAATAATCATATGGGTAATAATAACTTGTTTCATAATGATGGAATGTATTATGTAATACATCAGAATCATATCATCTAGGACTCCTTCCATGGCATTATATATAAATAGATAAGGTATATTCAAAATAAAAAATCTAGTTTGTATCATGAGACTTACTATTACATTTAGGGGCTATGAAAGACCTCACACATCACTTAAAATGTCTAAATAATTAATCAATTTAAAATAGTGAATATTCAATAAAATACATAATCAACATATATAACTACCTGTTTTAAAATAAATTGACATTACATCACTTTTGTGGAGTACTTTAAACATTAAAAAAACGGATACCAAAAAGACCGTGTTAGTTTATTTATTTTGAAACATGGAATGGAAATATTCTAGCTCATTGAACTATCTTCATTTTTCCAAAAAAGATCATCCCCCTTAGTATTTATATTAAAAATACTTTCTCAATACCTACGGAATGAATCATAACAAATGGATTACATAAAATGCTAAGTAAGGGTAGATAAAGAAAATGTGAATTAATATCAAGAACATAGTGGTATATGAATGTGATAATCATCATTATAATATCATACCCTGAATATAAAAGATCATAAACATTAATCATGAAATAAATATTTATAGTTCATAGGACATGAATCACAAGGAAATCAAGAGAATAATCTAGGAATTAATAACATAGAAATAAGACATGGAATTGTATCATACACATCAACATAAAACATAGTGCACATGTATAAGTTGAAATAGGTCCACATGTTATGTAAAGGTCCTGAAATAAGGACCTCTCATAAACTTATTGATATGCAACCAGGTCCATGAAAAATGATGTGGACATGCAATCAGGTTCATGCAAAACATTGTGAACATGTAATCAGGTTCACAAATAAACATATTGAAATGAAACCGGGTCCATGAATACCATTTTGTACATGTAATCAGCTTCATGTATGACAATAAGAACATATAATAAGGTTTACTCATAAAATTATGAACATATAATTAGGTTCATATTTAAACATATGGGCATGCAACCAGGTGCACGCATAACATTGTGAACATATAATCTGGTTCACACAAAACACATATACTAAATTTTCATCCCTCATTCCCCAATGTATTTGAGGTACATATAGTTCCAACCAATCACATAATTAAATTATAGAAACAGGTGCCATAAAACACTCATCATATCATGAACTATTAAAATTAATGGATTATATAAACATAAAATAACATCCCATGATATGAAATAGGTATCTTTAACATTTAAACACATCATAACCAATTAGAACATATAGGTTTCAAATTTAATTTATCTAACCATAATGCATTAAAATAAGTAGGTTTCAAAATCATTAAACGCATGGAAGAGAAATAGGTGTCATAAGCAACATTTCATCAAAACATGAACCATAAAAGAACAAATATGAATGGAACCTTTGGATAATTTCATATAAGAGAATTTGTAACATCAAGTTATGTCATATTATATGGAAAATGACTAGGAAAGATATTTTGAATGCATTTTCTAAAGAAAATATCCATTCATCTTTGAAAATGATTTTAAAACTTAAACCCTTTAGAAAACCATTTTCATTGAAAATGAATTGAAAACATAAAATGACACATGAAATAATTTTAAAAGCCATTCCCCTTGAAAAAAATATAAAATTATATATAAATCATTTTCTTTAAAAACTTATAAAATAAAAAACTATTTACAAACACTATCCTTGAAAAATACAATAAATATTTATGAAGATATAGTGTAAATGTTTGTAAAACTATATAATTGAAAATTATTTTTAAAAACATTATATTTAAAATTACCCTTTTAAACAATCAAAGTATGCTTCAAAAAAATTATGGCACGTTAATCTTTACCTATCGTACATGGTAATATGATCATTTTATTTGTATAGTAAAATGGATAGAAAAATAAATTATTTGGAAATAGACACGAAGATTCCTTTGAAAACATTTGATAAAAATAAAAGGGTAGAAAACTCTTCTTAATATTATAGGATAATGGTAAAATATTCTAGGAAACCCTTTTTGGAATGCATGCTTTTGAACAAATATAGATTTCGGACAGAAGCGTGGCTAATGTCGGGATTTCTTAAAAATAATTTCTTAACTATATTATGTACCAAAAAGTGAGTAATGGAACCAATAAATGATTATATCATGAATAAATATAAGAGAAAAGAATTCATTCAATTTTTAAGATATAGATCACAATATTTCATAAATGGAAGAATAAACATAAACAGTATTGAAAAGTGATGAGATTGATATAAAAAACTTTTACCACTTCATAAATTTGAACCATAATCCCCATATATGAAAATAAAATTTCATGATGATCATATTATCATTAAACTAAATATATTAGTGAAATAAAATTTAAATGATATTAGATAAACCACATGGAAAATATAGGTGTAAAATATGGCATGTCTGTCAATTAAAGAAAATTGATACATTATTACATTACCAATTTTGAAACATTTGAAATATAAACCTGTGAAATATATAAAATCAAATTTCTATTTAAATACACATAATTTTGTTTATAATTTTCATCTAATGTATTAATGGATAGCATATACACCAGATATGAGAAAAGAGTGTTGAACATGGCATTTGTCTCATGAATATAAAATGTGGTAAGAAATTCACATACCCTTTTTGTGGCTCTTTTCGTACTTGTATGAACTTCCTATATACTATATATAAGTTTATTATAATTTTTTCAACCCCATTTTTTATATATAATTAAATATATTGTCTTATTATGAATTTATAATTCCCTCATGGTAATAATTCTATGTTATGTTTACGCTTCAGGTAACATTCGCATTGGTTTTCGCTTGTGTATTAATTTTTTATATTATTGGACATTATACTATTATAATAACATACATAATTAAAAAATGAAATAAATATAATTTATATTATTTATATGTGTATTATAATAATTTATATAATATGAATGTATGATATGGAATACACTATTCATGGAGATGGTAGGCCATACATACACCTGAGTAATGAATCAATTTTATTAACAAATTGAAATAATTAGAGTAAATGACATATATGTATATGAATAAATTTATAAAATATGATTAAATATGCATTATAATTTCATAAATATCATATAGGTTCAATAAAAATATCCTTAATACATTCATTGTTGTTTGTGAATGAATCACGTTACTTTGAGGGGTGGTAGTCCACATTTCCTCATACGAAATTATTGTATTACCGAAGATCGAAAGGAAAAGGGCATGTTATAAATAAATTAATGAAGTAAAAATAAATTTTAAATATCATATATATAATATATAATGATATTTTCCAACATAATTTCTACCATTACAGTTGGTAATTGAAAATTGACCAATCATCCTTTCGTGAGGCGGTAGTTCGTTGTACACGTAAATAGTATGCTCGTTACCCGTTTTATAAAACTATGTGTAAGTGTAGTTTTAACCCACATAAAATAAATCCAACTATATTTAGGTTTCTCATTTTATTAAAAAATATTTAAAGATGATGATTTTCGGTTGTGTTTATAGGAAATAAAAAAAGGATATTGAGGGTGGGTGTTACCTATTAATCAGGTAACCCTATTTGGTTTGCGCCAAAGGGATTCAATAGAGAAATTTAAACCAAAAATAGGATTCAGTGAGGAATTTAGGGATGTTGGAAAGTGTAATATGATTATATTTACCAATTCAATGTGGTTTTAGAAGTGTGAGGATGTGATAGAGATGGTGGCCTTTTATAGGAGAGGGAAATGACTCACTTGGTATTTTTGAGAACAAGTTAGGTGTACCCTTGTATGTACCTAAACAATATTCATAAAACAACTCATTAATGGATGGTCCATGAAATACTAATGGTCAAAAAGTTTGTATAGGAATGTTTATAGGTCATTGGGGCCCTATCATTTATGGTTTCTTCATTTGTTATGTTTAATTTCCATTTAATCATTATAATTAATTTTATTTATATTCATGAATATTTTTTTTCAAAGATAAGTTTCAATTAGTATAAATTATAAATTTTGATTATTCAAAATATGGAATCAGTTTTTCTAAATTCCAATAACATAACTATCAGATTGAATTTTCAAAACTCAATCCCACTAATAGGACAACAAAGTGGGTCCTTAAATTAAAAAACTGATAAAATTGCAATGTTTTATAGTTAAATTTCATTTGAAATTTACTCCAATGACCTATGATTTAATAATTGATAAATATAGTATCTAATTAAACTATAAAATCAATTTAATATATAATTTATGAATACAAATAAACTATATTTGAAATTAGTTATGAATTAAATTTCAATATTTTTCACTAATCACTAAAAAATGAAACATCACAGAAAAATTTCAATAATTTATCCTAACACAATTTTTATATTTTTATTTCAAATATGATGTTTATTTTGACAAATATTATCCATTAATGTTCCAAAATTTGTATTTAAAATAGTATTTCAGTAAAAGGAGGTAAAATAACTTAATAAAAATATAGTATTCATGCATAAAATTATGTTTGTTATTATCTTATGCCTAGAAAATATATTAGTTTAGAAAATAAATTTTATTGAATATATATTTCACATTAAAAATATTCTAATTATAATTAATTTAATTTCTTATTGGAAAACAACATTGAAGGATTAAAAATAGTAATATGGTTCTTTATATTCAATCACCTTTAATATTCATTTCTAATTAATTTGTATCTAATTTTTTCATTTTATATTTGTGTAATTCATATATTTTAATAATTAATTTAGCCATTTTAATAACAACAAATTTAATGGCTATGTTATAATTAATAATATTTTAATAATATATCATTATTTTTATTTAGTATTCTATACTACACATGCCATCAAGGAATGTCATTGGTGCGTGTAACGAATGCTATTCTATGTGTTTTGTGAAGAGAAAGATAAAATCTATGTTCCATATAATGAATGATTAACATGGTTTTGAATATAATACAAGAAAAACATTGTTTTTTTAAATAAAATAAAATATTTTCTGTGTTGTGTGAAATAAAAAATGTCAAAAAGACTAATTTAATTAGATAAAATAGTCACAAAATATTATGATGTTACATTAGACCCCCCTAAAATTGATTTTTTTTGAAAAAAATCATCTGGGTTATAATGGATTTAATAATTTAATTTTTCATTAATAGAAACCCACATCATAAATATGAATACTAAAAAATCCCTAAAAAGGAATTATTAAACCATAATTTTAACGCAATGAAAATTTTGACTTTGTTTTCCTCATTAGAGAATGTACGATCAGAGTGAAAATTGGACATGGGGAAAAAGATTAAAAATTTAATTGGTGTAATTGACATCATCAGTCATAAAAATTTAATAATCAAAAAAAATATGAGGACCTCAAGAAATCAATCTATACTGATTTAAAAGGTCATCGGTTCGAAAAAAAATTAATTAATTAGGAAAATTACTTTTATATCATTATCCTATCTTTGAGTAATTTTTTATCCAACACAGAAATATAATTCCTTGATATATTTGTATAAAAAATTTCATTACTTGGTTCTACTTTTATTCATTTATAATTCATACATTACTTCAAGAAATGTATTTTTGGAAATTAATTTAATGCTTAAACAACTAAAATGCACTTTTAATAGATCGTAAGAACCATAAAAGAATGAAAAGTATAACTATTTGTATCTACCTGTCCTTAAAAATCAATTATTTAATAAATTAATATATAAACATTTAAAGTAACACGATTATTTATTACAAAATATTTATTCATCGACAATCGTATACATTATCCAGGACATCACGTATGCCAGTGGTAGGCATGAAAACTTTATCTCCCTTCGGTCGTGGGTTCAAGTCCCATGACATTTCTATACGTGATTGGTTATCACATGAAATACATTATGTCATTTTTAAAGGCTACACAAATATAGTATCCCAAATAAATATGATGGAAATCCTTGAAATAAGTGAAATCACAAAATACCTTTTTAACCAAATCTATTAATACTATCCCAATACTTTAATACTTCCCCTAATGTACGACTTAAACTCCTTATGAATGGTTAAGCCTATAACTACTCTGAAAAATTAAATTCCCAAACATTAGAAACAAATTAATTAAATAATCTTAAAAATTATTCCCAAAATATCACAATTCATTACTTGGTTGTCACATTCCAAATAATTCGAATACACTCTTTGAATATTACCATTAAACATATAAATAAACTAACTTACCAAAAATCCATTTTAAAAACAATAATGATTCATTTTTTATAATTGTTACTCGATAAATTTATTATATCAATGAATATATAATCTTCATCCTTAGTGAAATAGAACAGTTTTTTTATAATAAATTTTATGGTAATACCTACCTTCAAATTTACTCATTCGTATCCAACATATCATTATCCAAACATCATTATCACAACATCATACATTAATTACAGGCAACCTTCCCTTACTCAAAATGTCACTTTTCTATGTCTTCATCATTATTCAAAAGTCTTTAATCAATCCTTAATTAAAACATAATATGATAATTCTTATGTATTTCATGATTTTAATAACATAATATTGTAATTCCAAAATACAAATAATTTATTTGTCCAACATTATTCTTAAACCATTACTCAAGCTTCATCAGCATATTACACAACACTTATTTCCTAGAATTTGAAATATGAATCATGTTTTGTGGTTCCTATACCATAACATATTAAATATCCTAATGTAAACAACACTATATTTACATCAATTAAATTTCACTTGTCTTTGTTCATATCATTACCTTCAGATGTATAATGAAAACTCATTCATCCATTATGGGTATAATTATGAGATTTCTACATGGGAAGTAAATTTTCATAATGAAAATACTCTCCAAATATAAAAAAATCAATTATATCCACATTCCTTCTAGTTCGCTCCATTGATTAAAATTATAATGAATAAGGTGAGAAACACAAACCATTGATGAAAACCTCATAATTATGAAAAAGAATTATGTATAAGATATCAAAATAATTATACCTACTTCATTAATCTATGAAACCTTATCTTTATGCTGGGTTATTCTTATTAATCCAATATTAATGTCTCTCTTGATGGTTTGTAATGATTTTGTGAATTCCCAAAGCATATCCCCTGATAGTTTAAAACCAGCTGTGTAGCAAGGCACATTTTCATATTCGTGGATACATTGATTTAGGCCCAACGCACCGTTCCAGAGTTGTTACCCCTAGGTATATTTGTTTTTGAGCTACATCCACTCATATTATACATACATGGATGTATTTATAATAAATAATTAATCTATTATTCTCGAAAATTCTATTACATTTTCCTGGACATTGACTCATCCATAAACATATCCTTAGGGAAATCCCTAGATATTTCCATTGAAATATACATAGGGATCTCACTAATGTTTTATCATCCTATTTTCCAAAGGATAATAAATTGTTTTCTATGATACCAACTATAATGACCCATTTTTAATGTACATATAAATTGAATCACTTTTTTGGAAAACATAAATCATTATAAAAACGGACACCCAAAGACCATTTTGTTTAGTACCTTTGGAAACCTGGAACATAGATATTCTATCTTAGTGAATTATCTTAAATTTTTCCCAAAAATATCTTCCCCATTAGTAATTATATATAAGAAAAATTCTCTTCATAAACTAGGAGAATGAAACATAAGATATGGGTGTGCTCAAATACCCAGTAAAGGTAAATAAAGTAAATGTACAGGAGTATCATGAGCATAAGGGTATAAAAATTATATCAAGATCATTAGAAGATCATAACCCTCATATTGAAGATCATAAACATGAATCATGGAATAATGATGTTTAATTCATAAGAAATGAATTATAATCAAATCAAGAGCTTAATCTATGAAAGATTAAAATAAGAATAAAACATGGAATTTTAACATAAAGATCAATTTATAACATGGTAAAATTTTATAAGTAGAAAAATGTTCACACATTAAGTTACATACATGACTTGAGTTCCTCTCATTAAATTATGGAAATGAAACCATATCCACACATAATATTGTGAACATGCAGTCAGGTTCACTCATAAGATTTTGGACATGTAATCAGATTCATGTGTCAACTTATATAGATGAAACTAGTTTTATGAATAACATTTTTAATATGTATTCATTTTCACTTATAACCTTATGAAAATATAAAAATATTCACTCAAAAAATAATGAACATGCAATCATGTTCACGCATAAACTTAGGGACATGAATCTAGGTCTATGCATAACACTTTGAACATCTAATCAGATTTACTCATTATATTTGTACTCATTTTCCACCTATAATTACCATATCCATTATAGGGAAATATATTTCCCATCCATCATATATTGAAATCATACATGCATGTGAGACAAAAAAATTATGATATCAGGACCCATGAAAATATATTTTTTTTATAAAAATCATAAAAATACCCATGAAATGAAAGGGGTATCATTAATTTGTTTATCACATCATAACCCATGGAATGATATAGGTTTCATAATAATTCCATAAAAGCATAACGTGTGAAATGATGTGGGTTTCAAAATCATATACCTCAAGGAAGTGAAAAGGGTGTTGCAAACATCATTTAATCAAATCATGAAATATTAGAGAAAAAAAATAATGGAACCATTGGATAATTTTTAATAGTCAAATGATTAATATTAAATGATGTTATCCTAGAAGGAAACTAAATTGGAATGATATTGTCAATACATTTCCTAATGAAAATATCTTTTTATCTTTGACGAAGATTTTTAAAACATAAAACCTTTATAAAAACATTTTATTTTATTTTATTATCAAAACATCGAAATAAAACATGAAATCATTATGAAAACCTTTCCTATTGAAAACTTATTAAATAATCTTGAAAACAACATCAAAATCAATTTCCATAAATGTATATAAAAGGACCAATTTTTTTTGAAAAATACTTTCCCTGATAAATAATATGAATACATATAAATAAATATTGAAAACATTTTTAGAAACACATTTTAAAAATTAATTTTCAAATAATTTTCTTAAAAATTACCCATTCAAACATTCAAAGTTTCAATGATATGACAGTGTATAAATCTATATATGTCGTACGAGGTAAAAAGTGCATTCCTTTTACATAGTAAAAATAATAGGAAAATAACATTTTTGGAATGTGATAAAAATATTACATTTAAAAATATTGAAAAAGACAAAAAGAGTAATATTATATTTTAAATATTAAAGAATATTAGTATAATATTCTTCAGAACATTTTTTAGGAAACTTGGATACGAAGAAATAGTGATTTTTGACAAAGAGATGGTAAAGTTGGGAATTCATAAAAACACTTTCTTAACTATATTATCAGAAAAAGAGACATAAATTGTTCAAATATATGAATATATCAGGAATAAATAGTTTTCATGAAATTTCCTAAGGATCTTATGATATGGATAAAAAATTATTTCATCAAAGGAAGCATAAACATAAACAATCTTGAAAAGTGATGGGACTGTTTCAACAAAATCTTACCACATGTTAACTATGAACCATACATTCGATGTAAGAAAATGAAATTACATGAAGATTAAAATATCATTAAAATAATGAGATTTGTGATATATCTTTTAAAATGAAGTATATACACCCCATGGAAAAATATATATTCATAAAATGGGATGTGTCTCAAAGAATGAAAATTGAGACAAAATTACATTACCAAATTGGGTAATATTGAAACATATACCCCATTAAAAAATGATCATAAAATAGATATGTAAATACCAAGAAATTGATTTATAATATTACTAGAATAAATTCATGGGATGTATATACACCACAGAAAATAAAATAGTAGTGAACATGGAATATATCTCACAAATATAAAAAGTGAGATGAAATTACCTTACCTTATTTCTTGACACTCTTCATAATCATATGAACCTTATGTATGAAAAATATATGTTTTTATACATATTTTTCAAAAATATATTCTTATATATAATTCCATATACAGTTTTGTTATGACTTTATATTACCTTCTTGTTGACAATTCTATATTAAGGTTATGCTTCAAGTAATATTTTCATTGTTTTTTGCATGTGAATAAATTGGTTATATCATTGGTCCTTATGCTTAAATCATAATTATTAGAATAAAAACTATCATATAAATATAACTAAAATTAATTATAATTGTATTATAAAAATCAATATAATATATTATTATGAAATAAAATACACCGTTCATGGAGACTGTGGGTTGTACGTATGCTTGAACGTTGATTACATTTTATTTCCATATTAAAAGACTTTTTTAACAAAAGGGTAATCAATGGAGTAAGGGAGGGATGTTTGAATGTTTATTGGGATGATAATAGAAGAACCGTTGTGTATTGAGAGGTGTTAGGGTGTGAGATAGGTGGTGGCCTTTTATAGGGGATGAAAAGGACTCATTTGGTATTTTTTAAAACATGTTTGGTTTAGCCAGGTTTTTACCTAAATTTTTTTAAAAAAACAATAAAAATAATTGTAGGTTTATTTCTAAAATGTTTTAATACAATTTTTTTGTATAACTGGCTATGTCATTGGGTCCCTAACATTTTAGGGTTATGCTAAATTTCACATTAATCTTTTTAATTAATTTTAGATATTTTCACTAATATTTTTTGTAAAAAAAATGGTTAAATTATTATAAATCATAAATTATTCTGAATAAAAATATTGAATACAATTTTAAAATTTCAACCACATAATTGGTATAAATTAATTTAAATATAAACCTACCAATGGGATGATAAATAGGGTTCTTAAATTCAAAAACAACGAAACGTTTTCTACATTTTTATAGTCAATTTCATATTGAAATTGTGTTTAACGAAATAAATTGGATTAATTGATAAAAATATTATCCATTTAAACATAATAAATTTTTTAAAATATAGATAAACTTATATATATATTATATGAAAAAGATTCTTTGAATTAAATTTCAATATTTTCCAATATTTATTAACAATTGAAATAATACAAAAAAAATAACATAAATTTACCCAAACCAAGTTTTTATGTTTCTATGTCAAATATGATGTTTAATCTGAAATAAATAATCCATTAAACTTCCAAAAAAATGGAGTTAAAATAGTTTCTCCATTAAAAGGCTCTAAATATTCATTAATAAAAAAATTGTATTTCATGCATTAAATTATATTTCTTTTTTATCTTATGCCTATAAAATATATTAGATTAATAACAAAAATAATTGACTAAAAATTTAATATACATATATATCAAATTAATATAACTATTTTTTTTTTAATTTAATTAATTTACTAGGGTACAACAACCTTGTGGTCTTAAAAATAATTTTTTTTCTTTATATGAAATCATTTTTCATATTAATTTATTATTCATTTACAACTAATGAATTCATTTTTTATTTGCTTGAATCATATATTTCCATAATTTATTTTACCATTTTCAAAAAAAATATTTATAATTCTTGGTAATATTAAATAATATTTTAATAATATATCATTATCCTTATTTGTTATTGCATTTTACATAAGAAATTATGGAAATTCATTGTTGCATGTAACACAAGATATCTTCATTGTTCTGTGTAGATAATGATAAAATGTATGATACCTGTAGTGCATGATTAAATTGATTTTATATATAATTCAACCCAATAATTTTTATTTAAAATAAAATAAACTATTTTTAGAATTTTTTTATTTTAAAAATATCAAAATAATTCAATTAATTCAAAAAATTATAATTCACAATGATTTAGGGTGTTACAACATAAATATATGCATTTAAAATTATAATATGGAATATGAATATTCTCCCCAATAAATAAGTAGATAGATATTATTATAATATAAAAAAATAATTAGGTAAATTTTATCATTATAATATATCCCAAACGAATCACAAAAATACATATAAGATAATGACATAGATGGAAAATATATTTTAGAAACATATTAGTATATTATTTCAAAAACATAAATAAATGACCTTTTATTTTGTATTTTTTAAAAAATAAAATATTCTAATAATGGGAATATGATTCCATTAAAGAAATAATGGAAACATGTAGAGAAATTTTGATAATGAATCATGATTATGATTATATGTAAAGGCCAGCATGGTGTAAATATAAAAAACATTATTTTCTCACTTTGTAAAAATTAAAAAGTGTAACGTAACAGAAATCATTTAGAAATGTTATTTTTAATAAATTTTAAATAATGTAAAAGCTATTATAAAATAATATTTAGAATAATTAAAAAAAATTAATAAATTCTATTAAAAAATATTAATGGACATGGATAGGTAAGAGAAATTTCACTGACCTGAGGGGAGAAATATGGTCAGTTTTTCTAAAAAACATTATTCATTATTTTTAGTACCAATTATATGAAAATATAATTAAAACAAGAATACCCCATAATTAAGAAAATTAATAAAATATATCTTATTAAGAGATAAATATCATATAATTACACCTATGAAAAATTATACATTTACAATCAATAATTAGAATGAGGCTGTGAAATATACTATTAACATAGAATTCAAATAGGCTACAAATGGTCTAATATCATGAATGATAAATTAATACTTCTTATAAATAAATATTTTAAAAATATTTGTATTGATATTACTATATCTAATTCAATTAGAATTTATTAGTTTCCATTTATTAATATTTTTTTGTCAAATTCAATATTTGTGTGTTAATCATTCATTATTCCATACATGTGTCAGTTTGTTCAATTAGATCCTTATTCATGGGAAATAGATTCATCGTCTATAATTATTAAAATTTTATAATTATAATGATCATATTATAAATACATTCTTATAACTATCCATTAAAAGATGTTAATAAAAAATAATTACATCATTTCATGGTGAAAGTTGTCTATATATACACATGAGCTATGATTCCATTTTTTAGAGAATGAAAATAAAATTAAATAGATAAATGATTAATTTGAAAAAAACAAAATTATAATAATATAATAATTATTATTCATTAAATCCATGATTATATATATATATAATATAAATTATATATTAACCACATCACTTCATCGAGGTGGTAGTCCACACGTAAACATTTGGGACATTATAATTTTCAAACTAATTTAAGTGAAATAAGTCAGATGATATATTATATTTAACTAATAATAATTATCTTATAATTAGTGTTTTTCATATTTCTGATTATATGTGGTAAAATTTCATTTAATAAATAATATTTAAACAAGTTTTAATGTTCTTTTAAATGTTATGTCTTCAGTTTGACCCCTCATCAACCCTTTATAGACCATACCATGATTACAAGATATGTTAACATTAAGGGTTAGTTATATAGTTATGAAAAGGGTATTTTCATAATATGTGGAATTATTTTATATTCTTGTCCATTTCCCAATAACACAAAAAAATTATTTTATTTTTATGAAATCCAATTATATATTATTTAAAATAAAATATCCACAAAGTGATTTTCAATACTATTCACATAATTTGACATTAAAAGGATAAATATTATCGTCGATTTAGACTTTTATATTTATAAAGCCACTCACTATTCATTTATATATATAATAATGATAAAAAAATTAAATTATCTAAAACACAACACTGTTAGTATTATGAAAATTACTTATTTTGATTTTTCACCCACTTGAATAATTTCTACATCTAAAATTTATAAGTATTTTAGTTAATTATACTATTAAAGAAATTGAATTTAAATTAATAAATATAATATAATCAAATTCGAAATAACCATATATAAATATTCAAAAAAATCTTTTTATTCTTATGAAATCATATTAGATATATTAAAATAAAGAGAGTGACCTTTTCAACTTATTCTTTACTTAAAATAATATAATGATAATTACAACATTAAAATGAAACAAAACATCCCTAATTTTCATCATCTCTAGTGTTAATTGCATTGTTTTGCAAGTATGTTTTGACTTGGTATTTTATTATTTTGATTTTGATTTAATAATATCCATAATATAAAACATGATATTAATTTATTATATATTAAGTATATATTTATTTATGGTAATGAATAATATTTGGTTCAATTAAATAAAACACACTCTTCATGGAGACAGTAGGTTGTAAGTACGCATGAACACTATTTACATTTTCTTTTCACATTAAAAGAAAAAAAATAAAGATGTATATATAATTTTTATCATTTAGGTTTAATTTTCATGGAATATATATCACATATTTTTTTATTAAACTCATCCTTAATACATTCCACGTAAAGCGTGAATGATTGGCATTGCTTCACGAGGCGGTAGTTCTCCATACACATGATTGTGTTAACATACTCACAGAAAATGGAAATCATGAAGGTATGTGTGATATAATAAATATATATGAATAATAATATCATTAATATCATAAATATCATATTTAAAAATTATTTCAACCATTATGACAAACATTGAATGGTTTTCATGGAAAAAAGAATGACATCAGTTCATGAAGCGGTAGTCCTCCTAAAACTCAAATGATGATTTCTTAACCCATATGATTGATGTTTTTGAGATTTTACGTAGTAAAATTCACAAAAAAAAATATATTATTATATATAATATATTAAACTAATTATATAATCATGATATTGAGAATAATTTAAAAATTTGTGGATGGAAATAAAATAAAAACAATTTCAGAAAAAACTTACATCATTTATGGTTATCCTTCTTATGTTTGTACTAATTATCATCTAAATGTTATTTCTTACCAATATAATGATTATATGATTAGGTGATGTAATTTTTGGATTTATTGTAAAATTTATTAGAAAAGAAAGTTGTTTGATGGAGTAAATATATGATGATAGGGTTTTCCTTTTATAAGCTAGGAGAGTGGGAAACATTAAGAATATTTAAAGATTTAATTCCACCATCATTTTATTCATTTAATATGGATCTAATAATGAAATTTTTTGTTCTTAGAAGTTATAATGTCTATATATGTACAATAAATTCATTTTGGACATGTTTATAGGACATTTTCCCCCTTAATGTTAATATTCAGTCCCATGGTCAACCTATTTTTTTTCTTAATCGACGTAACTAATTATAAAAATTTTCACTAATAAATTTGATTAAAAATTAATTTGTAATTATTAGATATTTTAAATTAATATGATAACTAATGTGGAATTATTTTTCCAAATTTGATTCATAAAAGTGGGAAAAAATAATCTAAAATTATCCATGTAGATGTGATGAGAAAACGTGTTTTTAAATTATTATTGTTCCAAATTTTAATTTTTTTTGTATAAATATTAAATTTAAAAATTATTCAGTGATTAATAATTATATTAATTTATTTATAATTTAAAATTTTTTAATTTAAAAATAATAATAATTTAATTTAATAATAATAAATTTATTTGATGAAAAGTTAGTTTTGAATTATAATTTAGTATTTTTACTATTCATCAAAACATGACACTTGTAAGAAAAATTTATTTATTTATTAGGATGAAATTACTTTTTGCGTAGAGACAGTGTTTTCCATAATAACATTTCATCTATATATATTTTTCTTCATTTATAATTAATTTGTAACAAATGAATTATTTATATATTTTTGTAAACCATATAATTTAATTTTTCAGTTAATCCTATTCATAAACATATATTTAATGGCTATGAGATAATTTTCATTTAAATAATAATTTTGATAGTATTTGATAAGGCTTGTCCTTGCATATAATATAATCTAGTGATGAAAGAAATTATTTCATGTAATGAAAGCTAAAATTAGATATATGGTAAATTCAACCTATGATGTATATTTAAAATACTAAATATATTGTATGGCCTTAAGTTGTTATATTACAATATATTCATGGTGTTTTTATTCATAAATACTATTCTAAAAATGTAATTCTATTATAATTTTGAGTTGTCATACTCTCCCCCCCATAATAAATTTTAACTAAGACAATTTAAAATTGATGGTGGTATGTGAAGGTATATGAAACGTCCCGGACCCGGATTCCACCCGAAATGGTGCCCTGATCTAGGTTAGTCACAAGGTCTCAAGCTCATCTCCCTGAAGTCCTGAGGTTACCAACCAGAAGCGAGGGCGTAGGTGAGTCAATGAGAGACTATGCCCTCATTACTAGAGTATCTGAGTGGAAGTCAAATATATATAATAGTGGAAGCAAAATAAACATCCAACTAGTAAATGTAAGACAATAATACAGGAATTCATAATATTAACCAATGGTGCCTTATATGCAAAAATGATGCAGATTGTAAAATTATATAGAAAGCATCCCGAATAGTACATGTCAATACAATACATGTATCACAAAAAGAAAAAAAGACCAAAAAGGTATCTGAAAATTGGAAGCCTATGGTTGGTCTTATGCTCCCCTACTCCAAAGACACAATCAACAACCTGTACTATGGTGCTTTCCCCTATCATCACTTGCATCCATATAATCTATTTGGGTCCCCAATGAGTATCAAATATAGTGTGAGATAAACATCTGATTAGGCAACCACCCAGGTCTATATTGTTCTATAATCAGTTTCAGATAATTACTAGAAAGTGTAAAAAACTATCACGTGTGTATGACCATGGAAAAAAACTACTGTATCAAGTAAAACTTCACATCCTTCAAGGCTACCTGCAAAATAGAGTCTGCATCTAACAAGGCAGTTATAATCAAGTAAACAAGAACGTCACATGGCCACACCGTACATCAATCATTATTAGAAAATCCATAACGACTCTACATAGTGAATTCATGTGATCCACAGAAACTTTGTATAGTGAAGTAGCAGCCCACGGTCATGCCATGTAGTGAAGGTCCAGGCTGCAAGGGCCAGATCCATGGTGTCAACATACCAAGGAATCCATGTAAAAAAGTATAGTCCACGGGTGTTTGAATCTATGGTCTGTGTCCAAGGAATCCCATCATGTCTGATGGGTATCCCTAGTGGAAACTCGGTTAGGAACTGGCTGGGGTCCTAGGATCAAGTCAATAGCATGTCCTACGTGAGCCCAAGCAAGACAGATCATATTGGGTAGCAAGGTCCAAGGAATACCATAGAATCAAGACCCACGGGGCAGGGTCAACCAAAGGTGTCCACTACTATGTTCCAGATCCAAGGAGAGAAGTCCAAGGAATCTCTCAAACCAATCAATCATGCATTAAAGCATTCAACATTCAATTTAAACATTCCTAACATGTGAGAATAAACAATCAAATCATCGAGAATCATCTATGAGTATACCCAGTCATGCAAACCATTATCAATTTCCAAGCATATGGGCTAACCTCCCTTGGAAACAATTTAAAATTCCATTAGTCATTTATATTTAGGTATAACCACCCGTACAAACATATTCTATTTAAGACCAACTATCCAAATAGATGAGGAATGAGATGATATTCAATGATGAAGGAATAAGTAAATCTCCTAACAAGATTACTCAAGTTATTAGGCCATCTAAGGGATTCTTATAACTGGGAAAGAAAAAGAACACAACCCTTGGCTGGTTTAAACAGGAATAAACAATCTATTCCCTTATAGAACACCCCTCAGGTGACCACGAAACGAGCAACGGGTACCAGAACACCGAAACAGAAACAAATTTCATCCTCACTAGGTCCAACTACAGCAAATAAAATCTACCTTTTCAAAAATGATACCTCACCAAAAACCTTGAAAAACGTTATATCAGCCGAATGCTCAAAAAACACCATGAAATGATTAATGAAATTATAGATCAACTACCTCACCTCAGTAGGAGAAATATCGTCTAGTATCAAGCCATGATTCTTCTCGGTCTGGAGAAAATCTGAAGAATGGATGAAGAATGGAATATTATGGTGTATGATAAAAAAATAAAAATAGCACATTAGTTTCTCAGAAGAATCATGAATAACTAAAAAGTAATGTAGGCCTTACTGTTTCAGATCCATATAGATGATCGTTGATTAAAATGAATGTCGGAGGAAGATTAGGGACTAAACCCTAAGACAAGTTCCAAAGAGGAGAGATCTAAGGTGAAATTCTATCCATGGAAGGAGAAAGACATTTTTTTTAAAAATGAATTTAAATTTAAATTTATGATTTATAAAAACACACAGCATATGTTTCACGGTTTACCCACACAGTTTCCCAATCCATGTGCAAACTGTGAGCACCCCTCTGCCTAAGAGGTCCACCCCGGATGGTTACACCACATGGTTTGACTAACTATGTAGAACCTCTCTATCCAAAACCTAAAGTTTCCAAGACCTCTCACATGGTATACCTAACCCATTCACAAGCTGTGTGCAAACCGTGTGTTGAGTCATTTTCACCCCAAAACATGGTTCAATCCTTCAAACAAGCCCCGAACACCTCAAAAACACACGATCAAGTTATGTATTCACATGAGGCCGTAACAATGTATTTAAAACTAAATGAAAAATAATGATAACATCATATGAAAACCCATGTTCTTATAATCCTGCCCCATTATAGCAATTCATCCTAGAATTTCAATCTAGAGGGTGGTTAGGATTTTCACGAGAATAAAACCAGCCAATGAGCACGTACGTCAGCCTCCCTCTCCCAAGTCTCATCCTATAAACAACTATGCCACTAGAGCACCCGTACTAGAGGTATTGACTAGCCTTAGAGAACCCTTGTGATCTTGTCAACAATATGAATTAGTTGCTCCTCAATGGAAGCATCAACCTGTTGCTCAAGCTCCTCGGGCTAAAAAATGGGAGACGGTTCTGAGATATAGTGGTGCAGCTGAGATACATGGAAGATGTCAGGAAAGGTTCAATACCTCTGATTTAACTACAATCAATAATCAATTGTCTTGATTCTATCCAAAATCATTAATGGCCCAACAAATCTCAATGAAATACTACACTATCTTCTGATCCATCTGTGTCCCAACCCCATTGAAACACATAAGAAAAACTAATCTCTGACATCAAAATCTAGAGTTTTTCTACTACGATCGACATATGATTTGTCATGAGACTGTGTAGTCTCCATCTGCTTTTGAATGAACTGTACATTCTCTAATGTCTCTTCCATGAGACACGGTCCTTGTAAATCTACCTCTCTTGCCTCTAACAAGCATATGAATGAATGGCATGGTCTACTATATAAAGCATTGTATGGTGTCGTATTTATCATCTCCTAATAACAGTTATTGTAGTGAAACTCAACCAATGGAATATTCCTCTCCAAAGAGCCCCCAAATCTAGGACATATGCTCGATGAATGTACACCACTAACTATATTGTATTCTATGACTGGCCTTCAGTCTGAGGGTGGTATGCTATGCTCAGAAGAACCTATATACCCTACATGATATAAAAACATTTCCAAAAATCTGAGATAAAGTGGGTGTCCATATCTGAAATGATAGTGTGCATTACCCCATGATGTAGTACCACCTCTTGGATGTATAACATTCTATGATCATTAACACTGAAGGTATCCTTGATTGGCCTGAAATGCGAGACCTTTGTAAGCATTTCAATGGAAACCTACCTAACATTGTTTCCTTGAGGTAACCTTGACAAACTAGTCACAAAATCCATCACAAAATCATCCCATTTTCTCTCTAGTATATGTGACAATTGTAAAATTACTGTTGGTCACTGAAGTTTTTCCTTCACCATATGAGAGGTGGAAAACCAGTAACAAAACCATCTACCTCTCTCTTTATTCCCGGCCACATGTACTGACGTCTCAAGTCACGATACATCTTGAAAACCCCGGGATGAACTGCCCATACTAAGGCATGAAACTCCTACATCAACTACTCACTTATATACACTAGAACCTGGACACTTAAATGGATTCATAGTATCTCAGCACCACCTACTGTCCAACCAAGAGGAGGGTCCTCACATTCCAAACCTTCCCATAGAACTATCCCTCCATAATTTTATAGCTAACTTATCCTAACTATATCTAGTAGGTTATAGGTAACATCAAAGGATAGAGGAATAGTCTAGACCTATCATTTGTGCAACTCCAAATGTATCTCAGAAAATAATGCAAGAATCTGCAAACTCACTACTAGCATGTTGCACTGCCTATATCTGAGTTCTCCTACTCAGTGCATTAGCTACTACATTTCCCTTACTAGGCATGTATTTACGATCAATGTCAATGGACTCTAGGTACTCCACCCACCATCACTACCTCAAATTCTGATCACGCTGCCTAATGATATATTTGAGAATTTTTTGGTCCATGAACACCACAAAATTCACTCCCAATATATTTTATATAAAATATTGAAAAGCATGGAAAATTAATGCTAACTCGAGATCATGCATAGGGTAATTCTTCTCATGAGGCCTCAACTACCGAGACCCATATTCCACAACACAGTCTCCCCACAACAGCACTTCCCCCAGCCTAATACTTGAAGTATCACAGTATATTGTGTATATTTTTCCCTCCTCTAGTGGTATTAGGACTGGTGTTGAGGTTAACCTATCATTAAACTCCTAAAAGGCAATCTCACAAACTAATGGCCACACAAACTTCAACTCTTCTTAGTCAATCTCGTCAAAGGCACTAATAAGTGTGAGAATTCCGGAATAAAACACATGTAGTTGTCATCTAACCCTAAGAATCTTTGTATATCAAAAACATTCTAGGGATATTCCCAAGAAAATATAGCTCTATCCTTCTCTAGGTCAAATAATAGTAATGTCTCAATGATAATTCGACATAGGAAGTTAATATGATCCATCCAAATGTGTCACTTTGTGAGATTATCATATAATTGATTCTCTCTCAGTGTATTCAATACAATCTCAAGATGGATGGCATGGCTATGTCGATTGTGAGAATACACCAATTTAACATCAATGAAAACCACCACAAAAGAATACATGTAAGGATGGAACACTAAGTTCATCAATGCCACGAAAATAGTTGGTGTGTTCATTAGACCGAACAACATAACTATATACTCGTATAACCCATACCCGCTATGAAAGATTTTATGAGGTAGGTATGTAGGTCTAACAAACACCTGGTGATATCCTAACCTCAAGTAAATCATTGAGAAAACTTGAGCTCCTCAAATCTTATCAAATCGGTCATCTATCTGTGGAAATGTATATTTGTTTTTACTCATCAGTTGGCTCTATTTCTAATAATCCATGGACAGCCTAAGTGTTACGTCAACCTTTTCACAAAAAGGACTAGAGATACCCACATATATGTACTAGGTATGATAAACCCCCTCATTTATAAGTCCTCTAGTAGCCTCTTGATATCCTGAAACTATGTCATAGCTATCTTGTAAGGTGTAATAGATACAGGTGCTATTCCTGGAAAAATCAAGATGGTGAACTCCACCTCTATCTCAGGAGGTAATCCAGAAATGTCATCCAGAAATAAATCGCTGATGCGCTAAACCACTAGAGGAATTTTTGCATTACCCACTCCCCAATCATCTAGAAACTATAAATTTAGGTTTTTATCCCACTTAGCCCACGATTCTCATGTCCAATCAGATTGCCTAGAAATCCCATTTACCATTGTGAATAAACACTACACCCTCTGATAATGTGAAAGTCACCCTCTGGTAATACTAATTAACGTACACTTGATAAGCCACACGACAATCCTTTTTGAGAATGAATTTAAACCCTATCATGTCAAGGACATAATGATCCTAGAAAAGTGACACCATCTTAATTCAAGGGGACACTAAATACAATGGCTTATATTTCACTTTCTAAATCCCAATGTTGTGTCTTGCGTAAAAATGACCTTAGAAATCCAAACCACAAGCCCCCATCATTTTAAAACTCATGTAGAATTAAAACTATCAGAGACACCTATATCTAAAAGAGCAGATACAATAGTAGATGCTACTAATATTTACCTCTCATTATAGATGGTCGAGGGTCCTGCCCTTATTGGGTGTGTTGCACTACATATGTCTATCTTGTACCACGACCATGTCATTATGCATGTCTAACCAGAGCTATTTCTCCATATTTCCTTTGAGAACTTGGTGTCTGGCGACCACTTCCACGACCACCACTGTTATGGCTTGACTGGTCTACACCGCTCTACCTCTTAGCATGATGTGAATATGAAGACCCATCATCTGAACCTAACATTGAAGATGACCCCTACCACTCATAGCTAAAGTGAAGGTCCACCAAAACTACTACATGTGCCCAATATTTCCGCAAGCTCGACACTGGAGTGGGTCGTGGTTGCACTGATTTTTCATGTGGCCTCAATTACCACACTGAAATAAAAATACCAAGCTCCCAGCACCCACCTCTTAAGTAGCAAACACATCGTGAAAAGGCAAGAAACTAAAATTCCATCCTGAAGATGTATATTTAATAGGGAGAGATAAAACACTCCCCTATTCTGTACCCCCATATTCCATCAAGTTTCGCTTTACAATAATCGCCTGATTGACAATATCAGTGATAGAAGGAAACCTAAATTTGTTGACCTGAGATCTGATAGAATGTCTGAGACTTTCCTCGATGAGCCTCAACATTGAAATCTCAATTGTAAGATAAATTGGCAGAATATTTTATAGCTCTGTAAAGCATGCCGAGTATTCTATAGTTTTCACCGTGCCCTACTCTAGATGCATGAACTCACTCTTCCTCTCTTTTCCCAGAGTTGTTGTTTAAAATTTGTAATAGAACTAGGTTTCAAATTCATCCCAAACCATATCATGTATCCCATAATTTTAGTTCAAAACATCACACAAGCATTGTGCTGCTCCACATAGAATATATGTCGTGACCTTGACCCTCTGCTCTGGAGGCATCTCCAGATGCTTGAAAATCGCTAACGTGGACTCTAGCCATAACTCTGCAGCATGTTTTCCACCATCCCCTGAAAACGTAAGAGGGTGCTACTACTGGAACACCTATGGAAGCTCATCCATTGTCAAGGCTGGATATGGTGCTCCATGAAAAGTCATTGTATAGTGGAAAAAACCCTCATAGAACTGTGCCTTAGCACCTGGTTTCAGAATAGTCTCAGGTTCCGTAGCTGGCAGTATAAGAGGATCAAGTTGTATCCTATGACCCACTATCTTCAATGTATGGTCCCTACCTCTATCCCAGAATACCACAGGTGGTCGTCATAGTGGCATGTCTATACAATTCAAAACATACGCCTCTAGAAATAACAACATCATGGAACAATGATCACAAGCATATGACATGTTGAAAACCTCCTAGAAACCAAGAGAAACCCAAACCATGCTCTTACACCTAGGAATGTTAAAAGAAAATCCATCGAACCACTATATACTATGCCTCTTTCCCACTCAAAAGACCAGTCTAGGTCATGTATCCACTCACTAATTTATGTTTCCATTTTCATTTCACATTCAGTTATTTAGTAAATTTTACCAAGGTTTTACCAATTTCTGAATCCTTGGGGGGCCATAGCACCTAATAATCCCAAAACATGGTTTCCATTTAAACCATACATATAAAATTCATTTAACATTTACATTTCACTAGTGAGTCATTTCCAATTCATAAGGGCCCATACATTGTATGGATTGAAAGTTGACATCACAACTTTATATACTACACCCAACTAACACAACAGTAGGCACATCTATCACATCAACTATCAAAATGACAATAAATATCTAATGAATCTTAGATGGAAAGGAATAATTAATGGAATGTTATTGTAACAAGTGTCTATATGATGCAGGAGAAAGAACATCCTCATATTATAAATCTAAAACTAAAATATAACCAAAAATTGTTACCATAGTAATAGGAAAAATCATCTGAATCTCCCAATATTGAAATCAAATCAACTGTATTTTCAAAATCATGAAAATCAGAACACAATTCAAGGAAATTTGGCTATTCCATGTACACGAGGTTGCCACTCTCGGGCACAGTTTATTACCAAAATCTATTTACATCATATCTCTATCTCTTTTCGCCAAATAGTATGTCAAACTTGAAAAGAAATAACAATTTGAATATAATTTGTAAGGTCTCAGACCCGGATGCCTCCTGAAATGGTGCTTCGAGCCCAGTTGGTCACATGGCCTCAAGAGCATCTTCCTAAATGCTAGAGTTTGCTGACTAGAAGCGAGGTATTGGGTGGGTCATTTGGGAGGATATTCCTTCATTACCAAAGTATCACAGTGGATGTAAAATATATACAATAGAATAAGTGAAATAAATATCAGGTAACTGAAAGTAAGAGAATAAATCTAAAATAAATAATAACAACCAAAAGTGTCTCCTATAAAAAAATGATGCAGATTGAACAAGTATATAGAAAGAATCCATAACAGTACATGGAAATACAATACACGTATCCCAAAAAAGACCAAAATGTTATCCCAGAATCACAAGCCTCAGCCTGGTCCTATGTTCCCCTGCTCCAAAGCCACAATCAATAACATATAATAGGGAGAAATACCCTATCATCACCTGCAACCATATAATCAGATTGGGTCCCTGAGGTGGCCCAAACAATGTGTGAGATAAGCATCATAGTAGGCAACAAGACATGTCTATAGAGTTCTTATAGAAATTCTACAAAAGTGCTAGAATGTTTAAACTTCCTGTAAGTAATTTTGTATGCCGAAGGAACAAGTTTATAGTATCTTGTAGAACTGAACAACCATCTAGGATAACTTCAAAATAGAATCATCCCATAATAAGGTAGCAAAAACCAATTAAACAAATAAGTCACATGTCCATTCCATACATCCATATGTATTAAGAAATCCAAAGCCACACTATATAGTGAAGTCGGTTGATCAACGAACACATCGAATAGTGAAGTGTCATCCCACGACCACACCGTGTAGTGATGTAGCAGACTGCAAGGGCCAGATCCAAGGTGACAGTAGACCAAGTCATCCATGTATAAATATATAGACCACGGTGGGCCAGATCCATGGATTGTGTACATGGAATACCATCAAGCCTCTTGGGCATCCCTTGTGGAAACATGGTTATGCACTAGTTTTTTCCCAAGGATCATATAAAAAACATGTCATATGTGAGCCCAAGAAACCCGGAACCTATAGGGTAGAAAGGGCCAAGGCGTCCCACGAAATCAATACCCAAGGGATAGGGTCAACCCACAGTGTCGACTACCACATTCTAGATCCAAAGAGAGAAAACCAAGGCATATATGAAACCATTTAATCAAGCATTCAATCATTATATATTCAATTTAAACATTTATAACATGTGATTATACGCACTCACATCACCGAGCATCATCCATGAGTATACCCACTCATGAAAACCATTATCATTTACCATAAATGTGGGCCTAAAATCCCATATAATCCATTTAAAGTGACATTAGTCATTTATATATAGGTAAACTCATCCATATAAACACATTCCATTTATGTCCAACTATTAATATAGATGAGGCATAACCTGATATTCAATGTTCAACGAGGCTGTATATATCCTAACAAACATAATCAAGATATTAAGTAATATAAGGGCATCATATAACTAGGAAAGCACAAGAACACACCCATTCAGTGTTTTAAGTTGGCATAAAAAAGTTGTTCCCCTAAGGTGAACCCCTAGGGTGAACTCAAAACGAGCAACGGGTTCCCACACACCGAAACAAAACACATGGTCAACCTCACTAGGTCCAACTATATCTACTAAAAGATACTCTCTAGAAAATGACACCTCACTGGAAATTCTAACAAAAGGCATATTGGAAGAATGCTCGAAAAACACCGACTAAATATGAAAGAAATTATACACCACCTACCTCTTCTCGGTAGTAGATAGCTCTTCTAATATCAAGTCTTGATTTGTCCGGATTAGGAGGAAACCTGACGAACAGACAAAGAAAAATATATTAGGGCATATAAACCTAAATTCAAATAGAACAGTTGTTGTTTCTGAGAATCAAGAATGATTAAAAATGAATGTAGGCCTTACCGTTGAGGATATGTAGAGACGATCATTAATCAAAACATAAGTCAGACAAAGAGTAGGGCTCGAAGCCTAAAATATTCACCAAAGGGGAGAGCTCCAAGTTGAGCTACTATCTGTAGAAGGAGAAACAAAAATTTGGGTTTAAAAAGAAATTTAAATTTTATTTTATTATTTAAATAAACACACAACAGGTTCACAAAATATACCTGCATAGTTTCCCAAACTGTTTGTAAACTGTGTGCACCTCTTTTCTTAAGAAGGACACCCAGCATGGTTACCCCACACTTCTTGAATAACGGTGAATAAACTCTTTGTCCAAAACCTAACATTTCCCATAAAACTAGCACGGTTTACCTAAAATGTGTGGAGGTCATGTGCAAACCATGAACCATGTCATCTCCTACAAAAAACCTAGTTCTGCGCTCCAAACAATCCTCAAGAGCATACAAAACACATGATCAAGTTATGCATGAACATATGGACATATCAAGGTATTTAAATCGAAATGAAAATAATCCATACATTTTACAAAACCATAGGTTGATGGATTATTATATTTTAAAAATCATATATTGAAAATCCCACATCATAAACGGTTTAATAAAATATTATTGTAATAAAGAGATAAAGGGAAGTACAAAGTTTACATAACTAAGTTCCATGGTAGGAGAACATTTATAGGAAATGAAAACAATTACATGTAAAAAATCATCAAAACACTAGTGATTGATAGAGGTCATTTATAAAATCCATGTTCTTTATTTCATATTTAGACATTATTCATTATATAAAATATCACTTCATACAACTCTAATGTTCGAAATATCTAGTGTCCATAGAGATATCGAACATTACATAACAACTTAAGACATGAAATACACATCTTTATTGAACTATTATTTTACATGACCACAACATTACTTTTTACCTAGCATGGCAAGGGATAACCAAATGATATACATAAAAGAAGGGTGGGCTAGAAAGCCTAGTAATTGAACTAACATTTCATTACATGTGAAACACAATACATGTTAGTCAATAGGCATATAAATGGAGTGAAAATATAAATGATCATAAATGCATGATATTCGTAACATGGAAATGTGGCAACAACATTATACATTATATTAGCATGAGCCAATGATCATTAAAATGGATTAGCATAGGAAAACTATTATTGCACATCAATTATCATTATTAAACACTAACATCACATGAATTATCATGATTAAACCATAATGGTACATGGAGTATCATGATACTAAGAATAACCCAATTCTTTGGAGCACTACTGAGGTTCACCCTTCATAATAAGTTAGTTTTCATGGATAAGTGTGATAAATATATCATATAACATGGATATCATAAAAATAAAAATTTATTCAACAATAAGGGAATGTGGAATACTTACATGTATGTCACCAATCAATACAAACATGAGAATAAATGTGAATACCCTTGATAATGAAATGGGTTTGGTATTCACTATGTGAAGATTTTGGAATGGAGAATCTTGGGGCAATTTTGGCAGAATAACGATGTCAAATAGCAATTAATGAAATTGGTTGATGAGAGAGAATGAGCCTCTCATCATTTATACATGAAATGGATAGTAAGGGGATCATGTAACATAATATCCCATCATATAATAGGGAATTTAGATGCATAATATAAAATTAATGTTTGAATGGAAATGATAATAGAGAAATCCATTACGTAATTTTGTCATGGTAATGGTTGTACACGGTAGTGACTAGTGTGAGAGAAAGGGGTCTCTACTCATTCAAACATAATAAAGTCATAATTGGGGGTGAAAAACCATACCCCTTAATTTTTAATTGAACATTAAAGGGTATAACAATATAAGAAAACATGTATAAAAATCAAAAAGGAAGGAACCCTTCCATGGATATGTGATCACAAAGGCCTGGGAGATTATTATTTGCCACATGGGGTGCCTTGGGTGTACTCATGCAAGTATAGAGTAGATTGTGGATGCGCATAATGATTTTCTAGTGAAGATTAATGGGTTCGTGGGTGGGTTCATATAGGAATGGTGGAGGAATTCATTATAAATTTTCTTTTGGACACTACACACTAAAATATTGAAAACCAAAAACCGTCCCATTGTTTTTTCCCATCATTCCATGGCAATGGGAATTAAAAAATATATTTTATAAGGCCAGGGGATGAAGATATTAAAATAATTTCCTTTCTTATGTGTAGGTGAGTCACAATCTCATGGAAATTATTTTAAAATCATAAAATATTTAATTAGTCTTGGAGGATTAATAAATCATTATAAAAAAACAAAACTAAAATCAAATTATTTCAATGGTATGAAATATATTTCGTTGAATATCAGTTTCAAATTATTTTATTAAATCACTATTGTGTCATTATGATGGAATAAAACAATTTATATTTTTATACAGTATTTGATTTTTACCTAAAAAATATACTGTCTCATAAAATTTTAAAAAATTAACCATTGGATAATTTTCATGTCCTGATTCCAAAAATAATATTCAATTTATCCATTATATTTTCTAAATATATGGATTTTCAATTTCAAAATAAAAACTGATATTTATCTAAAATTGATAGGTTTTGGAAAAAATAATTTTCAAACCTTAATGAATGTTACTTTTGACATCATAAAAATTATATGATCATTAATATCTAATAAATGTAAATAAATAATTATATTTTATTAAAATATTATTTATTTAAAAAATACATTAATTCATCAAAATATATTCCTTCATTGAATAAGAATATTAACAAAAAATATTATTTTTACATTACAAAATAATATAAAAAATAACAAAAAATAGAATGGAAGTATAATCATTATTCTATTAAAAAGTAATCATAATGCTAGGGTCTTGATAGATATCCATTTATTACATCATTATACGCCCCTATAGTAAGGTGTGTGATGATGGGGATTTCATGGGGTCCTTTGGTGAACATGGTTTGGGCCGTGATCTCAAGTATCTTGAACTTATCCATTAAATGGTTTCACTCATTCATAAGTTGGTGGATCATAGATTGTTCTTCATCTAGGTAAAATTCCATAAATTCTATCTCCCTTGGAATCTCTAATAAGTGTGATTTATAGGGTATGATCATACTATTTGAGGTCGTCACTTTGTCTGTGAAAAAATTATTTGTTAACATCTGATATTTATACTAGTCATATGATCATTGTTCAATTGCAATGATTTAAATGTTAAGGATACTTAACAGTTATTTAAATCCAATTGGATATAAAAAATAGAAGGATTTCATGTGTTTTCTATATCCAGAATAAATTTAATTAAATGAAAGGGAATTTTATTCATAAATGTTCGGGTCGTTACTTCCTTCCCCTATTAATAATGATCCCCTCAAAATTTTCTTTTCACAAATTAAAACATATGAGTGTATCTCTGCTTCACCACATCCATCAATTCACATGTTTTTTCTTAAAACTTGTGGTTTCTCCACAACACCTTGATAATGGTTATCATCATATTTCATAGAAATTTCTCTCTATGATCTTATATCTTCAATGAATTATCCTCATAGGATATGTCATTATCCATTGGCACCACCCCTAGATGGAATACATGTGATGGGTCAGGTATTCACTTCCTCAAGAATGGTACATGGAATAAATCATGTACTTAAGACACATTTGGTTGGAGTTATTACTGATATACCACTACTCTGATGCAATAAAGTATATCAAAGTGCGGATGTAACTTTCACTAAGCATTCACTTCTTTAAAATCACTTAACACAATCCCATGGAGATATGAAGATGAGTACCATGTCTCCAACATCAAACTCTAGGACTCATCAACTAATTTCCACATAGTAGTTTTGTCCACTAGGGGCATCTTTGATGTTTTACTGGAGTGTATAATCCTTCTCCACCATTTCCATGACCATTTACAACACTACAATATTTCATTCTCCAACATCATCCCAATTTGTCAGTGTTCTTTAACTCTTCCTATAACGGGCTTCATAATAATCAATTTGGATGTTTGAGTGGAAAATATTGTAGTAATATAACTCCACCAAATGAAGATGTTGGTCCCATAATACTTTGAATTACATATATATGGTTCTCAATATTTTTTCAATTGTGTGATAGTCTACTCAGATTGTTCATCAGTATGAGGGTGATCATCCATACATAAGTTAAGCTCTGTGTTTAGAGCATACTAGATACTTTTCCAAAATGTAGAGGAGAATCTTGGATCTTGATCAGAAAAAATTTATAGTTGTAAAACATGAATCCTTACCAGTTCTCTAATGTATATATGTGTTATTTGATAAAGTTAGATATCATCTGGAATGGAAATTAATTGTCCAGCCTTTGTAAGACGATCCAAAACAACCACAATAGCATTGTTTCCTTTGGATGTCTTCGTATGTCTGGTGACAATGTCTATTGAGATGTTTTCCCATTTCCATGTTGGTATGGGTAATGGTTGTTTCATCCCCTTAGACTTCTTCCTCTCTACCTTCACTTCCTAATATACCAGGCACCTTGATGTACATTTAGTGATATTCTTTTTATTTTATCCTACCAGTAGTTCTCTTAGAGATCTTAAACAATCTTGGTGTTTCTTGGGTGAATATAGAAACTTGAACTATGTGATACATACATAAGTTCCCTCATTAACATTTTATTTGATTAATTACATAATACTGACCCAAATATAACGATTACATATTCATTAACATTGAAATTTGAGGATTTCAATTTTTCGATAGTTTCCACTTTTTTCTAAATCCCCACATCATCTATTTTAGCATCATATAACATTTACAAAAGAGATTGTAGAGAAATAATTTGTGAAAGGATTGATTATGTTCCCTTAATTATGATTCCCATGTCTATATCTATCCAATCTAAGAATATTAGATCCTCTTCAGTTTTCAACAATGATAAAATTTCTAGGTCCTATATAATTAGAGAATGTTCCACCTTGTTGTCTTACTGAAGGTGGTAATGGATTATGAAAACATATTCATTGATGGGATCTATCCATATTCAATGGCACATATTCAGCTCCTTCTTTGTGAATATATATTTGAGGTTATTTTATCTATATATATTTCAGACTTCTCCCCAAAGGGATAATTCTAATAGATTTTCAACACAAACATCACATATTCCATGTCAATATAGTGTGTGGGATAGTTTTGATAATGAATTTTCAGAATCCTTGAGGCATAGGCAATGACCTTTTCAATCTAAATCAACACGCAACCTAGGACCTTCTTTAAAGAAACATTGAAGATTAATAAAATCTCCCCACTTTTGGGTAGTGTGAGCATAGGGGTAGTGATAAGTATCTTCCTCAGATGTAGGAATCATTAATCACATTTATTATTCTAAGAAAACATAACCCCCTTTTGAGTCATCAGGGTAAGATGTTTTTTCAATCATAAAAAATTTCTCTCAAATTGGCAATAATATCTACCGAAACCCAGGAAGCTACAGATATCAATAACAGATGTTGGCCTTAACCATCCATCAATTATATTTTTTTGAATGATCCATAGATATCCCATTTCTTGTGATGATATTCCCCATGAATGACACTTCCCTAATCTAAGACTCACACTTTCTGTACTTTGAAAAGAGCTTCTCATTTCACGAAGTCTCTAGCACAGTGCTCAGTAGCTCTTCATGCTCCTCCTTGGTTTTGAGTAATATTAGAATATTTTTTATAATAACTACAATGAATTTATTGATGTAATATCTAAACATTCTATTCACCTAATCCATGAATATTTTTGGAGATTTAGTGAGTCTAAATAGAATCACTATGGACTCATAATGCTTGTATATCATACAAAAACAGTCTTGGGTATATTCTCCCTCTTCACCCTAACATATTAATATCCTGACCATAGATCCACCGTGGAGAAGTATTGTGATCCACATTGTTGATCTACAATGTCATCAATTCATGGTAGAGGAAACTTTTTTGTTGTGATTTTTTTCAGCACACAAAAATCAATTGAAAGGAGCATTGACCCATCCTTCTTCACAATGAATAGGACTGCTGCACCCCATAGTGAATCACATGGGCATATAAAACATTTATCTCGATTGTATTGTATTTTTTTCCTTAGATCCTCAAGCTCCAAAACATTCATTCTATACAAAGTCATGTATATTAGAAAATCTACATGTATAATTTCAACCGATAACTCAACATCTCTTCTAGGAGGATGACAATGCAACTCCTCTGGAAACACATTAGTGAATTCTATCACAATATGCATTCCTTCATGGATGGTTCTTTCATTAAACTCAATCATTTGAGAAGGATACATGTACTCATATCCATTCTTGAGATAATGGTGAAAAAGAAGATTCAGCCATCTCTATTAACTTGTATAGAATTGGGGTTCGATTCACTATAAGGAAAGTGATTTCCCTCTCTCAGTAATTTTTGTTGGATATATATAGGGAAATCCAATCCATTCCATGAATTTCATAAAATTCCACCATAGAGAGTATGATGATGTTCTTCGGGAAGCTAAATTCACATATTTTAATAGGGGATGAGTTATATACATACGATGAAACAATTTCCCCATTTTCCATTTTCACCATTATCTCTAGTTGAATTCTTTGTGGTAGTGTTTTGATTGTTATACTAAACATTCAGAATATAATATAATGCATAGAACTATAATAAAAAAAATCATGTTCTCTATTCATCAATGAATAACCATCCTACTAGTCACCACATTTCATTCTCAGGATTCACATCAGTGGTAGTGATTGAAAATGCTCTCCCTTTCATCCTTGGAGGTTTTTGGACACCTCCAGTTATCCATATCTCAGGGTACTAGTTCGAGAAGTGATTTAGTTCCTTGTAATTGTAGTAATGAACAATGCATTGTGGGGTAACTTGATCATTCCTTTCATCTATCACATTGAAGTGTTTCTTATGTTGAAAATTATTGGTGTGGTTCCCTTATCGTCCACACCTATAGCATATTGTTGATCCCCTTAGGATACTTCTAGTGTTATTCATTATGCATTTTTTTACAAATGGGTGATGGAATTTCATAGCACTATTGGATTTATCCGTCGAATTTCCATAAGTGAGTTAAATATTCACTTATTAACTTCATGATACCCCTGAGATTCATTAATCTCTATCTTGACTTTGATGGTACACCAGACTATTTTACTCATAGATATCAGAGTCACATATCGACAAGGCTTTTCATAGAATATTCTTTACCCAACCAATGAGGCTGAGAAAATTACATTCGAGGGTGACAAATAAACTAGAGGAGTAACATGAAGGTCTTGTGATGATTTCTTCATACTCCCCAATGGATTAAATATCCGATTCAATGAAGGAAAGTAGATCCCCTTCTATCATAAGTCATAGAGTATGAAGAAAATATTTATTGAAAAATACTATCTAGAAATCCTTCTATTCCATTTCCTCTATCTCTTCCTTAGGCTTCGTATTTTTGATCAACTTCTATAATTGATTAGTTTCACCCTCCATAACACAGTCATCCATAATAATTTTAACTTGTTCATAAAATTGAAGGATGGATAATATATTCTCAACAGAGTGGATCCATTGTTGGACGATTGAGTGATCAGATGATCCATTATATGTATGAGTACTTTGCCTCATAAAACCCACTATTGGGACTTGTTATGTTTTTGGGTGTTGTTAGAGATTCCACTTGATCCATGTTTTTATTAAAAATGTTAGTTACCAGGGAGATCATCATGAAAATATTTCTTATTTCCACTCTCATAAGATTGGGCATTTAATTAGAGCAGTCATCACATTGATCTTCACATCAATTGTTAGAATGATTCCTCGTATTGCTGGGAATTTGATAGAATAAAAGTAAAATTCTGGGTATTAATTGTACAAAATTTAACAAATTTAGGGGAATTAAATGAAAAAATGATAACGTATAGATTATATTTATCTCCATAACTTATAAATTTCTATGCTTCAATCTAACTTATCCACGATCTACATACAAACGTATATTATAATGCAATTTTTTCCCTCAATAATGGTTCATACAAAGATAATGAATTTACCAAATCATATCCCATGGGAGTGTGTAACCAAATGTAAAGCAAAGACCATTATTGTGAACTAGTTCCCATTCGAGTTTAGCATAAAGAGGTGTTCGGGTTTTACCACTAGATATATCTTCATCAGAGCCACCTATACTTGATCGTTTCTAGACATGGATATATTTTCATGATAAATCACATACTCATTACTCAAAAAAACAATTTGGATTCTTTTCTTATAATTATTCTTATCCCTAATGTTTTTACTTGAGTTTTCTTATCCTAATCCAAAAATTGACTTAACCTATCTTATGATACCAAATATAAAAACCTACCATTTATTTCATATTTATGAATGATTTATTATATAAACTAGAATTTAATGAAAAATAGAAGATCAAGAGGTTTAATGTATTTAGTGATCTGGAACATTACATAATAGCTTAAAACGTGAAGTATGAATTTTTATTAAAAACTTATTTTACATGTAAAAAACATTCTTTCGTACTTATCACTGAATGGGATAACCTGAGGACATACAAATGAAAAGGGCAATCTATAAATACTATTAACGGAATAAAAATGGAATATCATGAAGAATAAAATACATGATTTTGAATAATAATATAAATGGACTTGATAATAAATATGAACATAAAATAACGATATAGGATGATATTTGTCACATAGATATGAGGAAACATTATTTAACATGATATTAGCATGAGAAAAGTCTCATTGAACCTGGATGAGAATGAGTAAACCATCATTTCACATGAATTAGAATTATTAAACACTCATTTAACATGAATTAGAATCAGTAAACCATCATTTCACATTGAATATCATGATACTAATCATTATCCAATGCATTGGAGTGATATCGTGGAGCACCCTTTATAATCATTTCATTTTCATGTATATATATGCCACATATATAATACTACATGGATTCATTAAAAATCCTAATTTATTCCAAGAACAGTAATGTTTAATACATTAATTTTATTTCCCAATAAATAATTACATGATCATAATGGTTAGTTACCTTGATAGAGAAATGATTATGGTATTCACTACACGATGATTTTGGCATGGAGAATCATGGTGCAATTTCATCAGCAGAACGATGTCAATTGAAATTTGTAAAATGGGTTGATGAGAGTGAGATGAATGTCTCATAATTTATAAATAAAATTGATTTTAAGGGTACAATTTAACATAATATCCCAAAATATTAAATGGAATTTAGATTCATAATATAAATTAATTTCTTTAATGAAAATGTGAAGAGATAAATCCCGTAGATAATTTCATCACGGTAATGGGTGTACACAAGAGAAATTAATGAGATATAAAGGAAAATCTAATCATTATAAAATAATAAGGGAGATATGGGGGAGGTGAGAAAACATGAACCGTTATTTTTAATTAAAACTAAAATGGTGTAACAATATAAGGAATCATGGATAAAAAGGTGAAAGGAATGATCCCCTACTTTGATGTGTGCTCCTAAAAGCTTGGAACATGATTTTTGAGAGTTTGGGTTGCATTGGGAGGACTCTAAGGAGTAGATAGTAAATTTTGGATGAGATTAATGGAGTTTTAGTGCAGAGGAATGTGTTCTTTTGTGGTTCGTATAAGAATGGTGGTTTAAATATTTATTATTTTTGTTTTGGACACAACAAAATAAAATATTCAAACCCAAAAAACATCTCATGGGTTTTCCCATGTATTCATCTCGAGGGGAGTAGAAGAAAATATTTTAAATGTCCATGGGATGAATATTTTAAAATATTATCTTTTCTTATGTGAGTTGAGTCACACTATAAAGAAAAGTATTTTAAAATATTAAAATATATAATAATCCATGTAGGATTCAGTAAAGTATTATAAAATAGAACAAATGGATATAATATTTTTTTAAAAAAAATTTAAAAGAAATATTTTTGGAAATACTATTATATAGAATTTTATTACAACACAATTGGGTCATTATGATGTGAGAAAACAAATTATATATTTATACAGTACTTCATTTTCACCCAAATATTTGACTATCTCAAATAATTATAAAATAATCCTCATTGGATAATTTCAAAATTTGATTTCCAAATATAATATTCATCTTATCTAATTAATTTTCAAAATATGTGATATTTTACGTTGAAAATATAAACAAACATTTATTAAAAAATGACGGGTTTTGGAAAAAATAGTTTTCAGACCTCAATAAAAGATACTTTTGACTTCATAAAATTTATATGATCATTAATATTTAATAAAAATAATTTAATAATAATATTTTATAAAAATATTATTTATTTAAAAAATAAATTAATTCATCAAAATAGATTCCTTAACTGAATTTGAAAATTAACTATAAAAACTATTTTTTTCTTCAGAAAATCATTTACAAAGTAACATTAATCGAATGAGATTATATTTATTATTTTATGAAAAAATATTAATAATTCTATGGTCTTGATATGTATCACATTATTACACCAGCATTCACCATAAGAGTAAGGTGTGTGATGGTGGGGCTTTCTTGGGGTTGTTCAGTGAACGTGGTTTGAGTCGTGATCTTGATGAGCTTGAACTTCACTCGTAAATGGGTTTTCTCACAATTAATTTTTTGGAACAAGGATTTGGCGTTTTATTGGGAAATCCCATTAATGTTGTCTCACTCAGACATATTGATAAATGGGCTTGATAGGGTAAAATTTTACTGGTTGAGCCCATCACATCCTTTATATGTGCAAATATGATTTTTTAAAACCCTAAATTTATATTATACAAGTGATCACTATTCAAAGAATATATTATCAATGGTAAGGATATTTAATGGTTATTCAAATATAACAAGATATAATAAAATAAAATTATTTCATGTGTTTTCAATATCCATAATAAATTTAAATAAAATAAATGTAATTTTATTCAAAAAAAATCAGGTCTTTACAACCTTCCCCCCTTAAGAAATTTCACCCTCTAAATTTCTTTTCCAGACATTAAAATAGATTATGGTAACTCTACTTCACCACTTCCTCCAATTCCAATTTTTCTTCAATAATCTTGTGGGTTTTCCTCAACACCTTGACAAGGGGTATCATCTTTTTTTGTAGAACTTTTTTATGATGATCTAAGTTCATCAGCAACTTATCCTTATAGGGGAGGTCATTATCCAATAGTACCACCTCTGGAATGAGTAAATGTGATTTTTCTGGTATGTACTTTACCAAGAGTGATAAATTTAATACATCATGTACATGAGACTGGTTTATTGGGTGTTATAGTAGATAAGACACTAATTAGATGCATTCAACGATCTCAAAAGGATGTATGTACCTTGAACTATTGTTTCCCTTCTTCCCAAATCTCATAACACTCATCCATTGAGATGTGTGGAGGAATACAATGTCCCCAACATCAAAATATAGGTCTCATTGATGATTGCAATAATAGCTATTTGTTCTACTCTGGGAATCATTGATGTGTTTGTGAAAAGTGTTATCTTTATCCAACATTTATTCAACCATTTCGAGCTCTATATGTTTTCATTCCCCATGTTCATCCCAACATGTCGGTGCACTGCACCTCCTCCAATTTAGGGCTTCATAAGGAGCCATTTCAATTATTTAGTGGAAACAATTGTTGTAAGTGACCTCCACCAAAGTAAGATGACGATTCCCTCCTCTTTTAAAGACCATTTAGAAATCTACTAACAAGTTCTGAAGTGTTTTAATAGTCCCCTCATATTATACATAATTTTGAGGGTGATATGATGTACTAATGTTCATATCTGTCTTTAGATCATGATGGAGGATTTTCAAAACATTGAGGTGAACATTGGATCTCAATCATACATAATTGAAAATTTTACTCAATACATCCTTACCAAATCTTTGATGTATATTCATGTTAGTTGATCCAGTGGTAAATCCTGTAAAATCACAATTAATTGTATAGCCTTTATATGAATATCTACAAAAACATAGATAGCATTGTTTCTATTTGATTTCATTGGATGTTTGGTGAAAAATTCCATAGTGATATTTTACTATTTCCTTGTTGGTATGGTTAATGTTTTCATCATCCCTATAGACTTATGCCTCTCAACATTCTGTTGATGACATACCAGTCACTTTAATTTATATTTACAAATCTCATTCTTCATGTTATCCCACCAATAGTGATCTTGGAGAACATGATATGTCATCATGTTTCTTAGGTGAATAGATAAATTCGATCTATGTCAATCATCGAAATGATATTTATTTAACTCTAAATTTGATAGAATACATAGTTATGACCCAAATCTCACAATTCAATCTCCATTAACATTGATCTCTAGGGATTTCCGATTTTTGATAGTTTCCACTTTATTTTGAATTCGCACATCATCTTTTGGAGAATCCTTTATCCTTTTTAAAAGAGATAGATGATAATCATTTGTGAAATGATTGATGATGTTCCCTTATTTATGAATTCAATTTCAACATCATCAAATCTACAAATATTGGATCATTTTATATTCGCAATAATGATAGAATTTTTGGCTCCTTTCTACGTAGAGCATCTTCCACCTTGTTTGCTTTCCCAGGGTGGTAATGCATTGAGAAATCGTAATCCTTGACGAGCTGCAATAATAATAATTGGATTATATTAATATATTTCTATGTGAATATATATTTGAACATTTTTTGAACCATATATATTTTACACTTATCCCCAAAAAAATTCAAGGTAATATCTAAGCAGTCTATTCATCAAGTCCATGAATATTAATGGGGCACTATTATGTCCAAATGGAATCACTATGAGCTCATAATTCTTATAACTCGTATGAAAAGTATACTTGAGGATATCCTCCTTCTTCACAATAAATTTGTAAAATCTAAACCATATATCCACCTTGGAGTAGTACTGCTCTCAAAATAGTTGTTCTAACAAGTCATCAATTCATAGAAAATGAAACTTGTTCTTTATCTTTATTTTATTATTCTCACATTAATAAATGAAGAGCTGCACTGAAATATACTTCTTGATAAATAAGAATGGTGAACCCCATGGTGAATCACTTGGGCATATAAATCTTTTATTCAGATTCTACTATAGTTGTTTCTTTACCTCCTCAATATCCACAACAGAAATTCTATACGTATTCTTGAATATTTGCAACACACAAGGTATATGATCAATTGATAATTAAACATCTATTCTAGGAGGAAGACCATGGAATTTTTTAGAAAACACATTAGTGAACTCCCTCAAAATATGAATGTCATAGGGGATGGTTATTTCCATAGAATCAATCATCTGAGAGAGACATACATGCCCATAGGGAAGTAATATCCATGCTTCAGATGATTATGCTAAAGAAGATTCATCCCCTCCATGCAATGATATATAAACAGGGGTCGATTCTCCAAAAGGATACTGATTTTCTTCTCATGGAAATTTTTGTTGGCTCTATATTGGGAAATCCAATACATGTTAATAATTGAATCAAATTTACCTAGAGGGTGTATGATGAGTTGAACTTGGAATTTAAATCCACAAATTGGGATAGGGGATGAGTTATATACATAGGATGGAATAATTTCCCAATTTTCCTTTTCCACTAACATCTCTAATTCTATGCTTTGTGGCGTTGTTTGGATTTTTCAATTAAGTATTTAGGATTTAAAATAATGCGTAGAAAAAAAATGTAAATGTAAATTCACTATTCTCAAATTGATAACAAGTATATTTTTCACCACTTCGTTGATGAAATTAACTTTGATGGTAGTGATGGAGAATTCTCACCCTTTATTCCTTGGAGGATGTTGGTATCCTATAATAACCCATTGCATAGGGCACTAGTTGAAAAAATGATTTGGTTTTGTGTAGTTGTGTTAATGAATAATGCGATAAGGGTCGAGCATAGAATTCATTTCCCATGTCACATTTAGAGGTTTCTCATATTGTAAATTATTGTACATGTTCCATTCTCATACACACCTATAGCATTTCTTGGATACCCTAAGGTAATTTTCAGGGTTCTTCTTTCCTCAATTTTGACAAGCAGGGTGGGGGTATTACATAGCACCATAGGGTTTTTCCATTAGACTTCCATAATTAAAGTCCACATTATTATTCTTATCCCCATTATACCCATGAGATATTTATATCTCCAAAATAACTTTAATGGAACATCATACTATTACCTAAAATCTATAAAAGTCGCGTATTTCCAAGGCCTTTCGTATATTAGGATTTTTTCCACCATAGAAGCAGTCAACATTGAATTTAGGGGTGAAAATAAAACCAGAGCTGTAATATTCCAATATTGTGTTGTTTTATTCACACTCCACAATAGATTCATCTTCATTTTTTCTTTAGGGAAATTAAATCCCTTTTCCTCTTATGTTGGATGGTGTGAGGAAAATATTTATCGAAAAACATTTTTTGGAAATCCTTGCATTACATCACCATTATATCTTCCTTTGGATTCCTATTATTTATCACTATACATAATTGATCATCTTCAACATCCATACGATTAGCATCTCGGAGAACCGTCTATTTTTTTTATAAAACTGAACGATGGAGAATACATTCTCAATGGAGTTGATTAATTGTTCAATGATTGAGGGATCAGATGATCCACTGAAAGTCAGAGTCCACTGTCTCATGAAGATCTATTTTGGGATTTTTTTCATTCTTATGAGAGGTTGGATGTTCTTATTAACCTAGTTTTATATTTAAAACACGATTGAACTGAGAGAGTACCATGAAAAAGTTTGTGATTACCACTCCCATCAGATTTGGCATTTCATTATAGGAGTGATCACATTTATCTTCATGTTAGTTTTTAGCCAAATTCCACCTATTACTGGCCATTTTATAAAATAAAAGAAAAATTAGTGTTATGTATTTTAAACTATTAAACACATAAATTATAATCCAATGAAAAAAAGGGATAGCATATAAATTAAATTTACCTCTATAACATATGAATTTACAGGATTCAATTTATGTTATCCATGATCTACTTCTTAAGATATATTCTTATGGGTTATTTATTCACTTAATAATGGTTCATATTAAGCTTAGTAATTTAACAAAAAATATCCCCTAGAAGTGTAGAACAAATAGTGATGGAAGGCCCGCTATTGGGTACCAATTATCATTTGATCCAAGCTCAAAGTGATGTTTTTGGGCTTTACCCCTAGATACATATGTGCCCAAGAAAACTCTACTTGTTCTTATCAAGAAAGATATGTATTTCCATGATAAACCACATAGTCTACCGTAACCAAAATCGATGAATTACATTCTTACACATAGTCTTACCCCTAAGGCTTTAAAAATATTTTTATAATCATATTCCCTAAAATACCTAATCATATACTGTAATACCAACTATAAGAACCCTTCTATTTATTTCATATTTAAACAGATTTATTACATAGAATTTAACTTAATAAAACTCATATGTTAAATAGGTCTAGTGTATTTGGTGCATAGTAACATTTCATAAAAAATTAAAACCTGAAATAAACATCTTTATTGAAAACATATTTTAAATGACCATAACATTCCATCGTACTAAGCATTGCATGGGATAACCTGATTACATACATAAGAAAAGGGTGATCTATAAAGGCCAGTAATGGAATAAACATGAAAAAAATGATGAAGACAATACATGCTAGTAAATAGGAATAGAAATGGAGAAAAAATAAATAAATATGAACATAATGTCCTGATATAGCAAGATATTCATAACATGTAAATGCTGCAATGACATTCAACAAGATATTTTTAGGAGACAAGGCTCATTGCAGATGGATTATCATGAGTGAACCATTCTTATACATGAATTAGCCGGAGTAAAACATAATTTCACATGAATTAGCGTGATTAAACCCTCATTTCACATAGAATATCATTATATGAAACATTACCCAGTGCATCAGAGTAGTATAAGGGTGTACCCTTCATAATCATTTCGTTTTCATGTATAAGTATTCCATATAGATCACACTACAAGGATTAACTATAAATCATAATGTCTTCCAAAAAAAGGAATATAGAATACATAAATGTAAGTCCCCAATAAAACCTTACATGATAATAATGGTGAATACCCTTAATCGGGAAATAGAAATTGTTTTCACTACATAATGATTTTGGCATGGAGAAACGTGGTGCAATTTTGGCAGCATAACGAGGTCAAATAGAAATTTTTAAAATGGTTTTTTTGTGACAAAAAGTAGTATATAATCATTTATACATGAAATTTACTGTAAGGGGTCATGTAACATAATGTCCCAAAATATTAATTGGAATTTATATTCATAATATAAAATAATTTATTGAAGAGAAATGAGAAGTGAGAAATCCCTTATAGAATTTCAGCATGGTAATAGGTGTAAATGTGAAGTATTAATGGGATTCCATGGGATATATCATCATTTGAGAATATTAATGGTAGTATTCCGGACATGATAAAACATACCCCATAATTTTTAGTTGAAAGTAAAAATGTGTAACAATATTAGGAAACTAGAAAAAACGAGATAGGAAGGAACCATTACATGGATGTGTGCCACAAATGGCTTATGAGAGGGTTAATTAAGGATTTTGTTCCCTTGGGATGACTCTAGGGAGTATATAGAGGAGTCTGTATGAGAATAAAAATATTTTAGTGAAGATTAATGGGATAATGGGTGGGATTATATTGGAAATTTGGGGGATTTTATATTAATCTATTTTTGAACACTACACAGCAAAATAATAAAAACCAAAAACCATTCAAAGGTTTTTTTACTATGGTTTCTAGAAAATGGGAGTGGGACATAATATTTTAAAAGGCCATGGGATGAGGATGTTAAAATATTAGACTTTTTTATTTGCACATTAATATCACTCTCAAGGTAATTATTTTTAAATCATAAAATGTTTAATAAGTCATAAAGGATTCACTAAGTAATTATAAAATAAAACAAACAAATATAAAATTAAATTATTTTAAAGTTAAGAAAAATTATTGTGTGGAAAATCATTTTTGTAGTACTTTATTACATCACTTTTGGGACATTATGTGGTTATAATAAACTTTTTATATTTTTACGGTATTTAATTTTTATACAAAAAATCTACTGTCTCAGAAATTTCTAAAAAAATTCACCATTGGATAAATTTGAAATTCTAATTCCAAAAATAATACTCATTTTTTCTAAATTATTTTATAAATATGGTAATTTTAACATTTAAAATAAAAACTTATATTTAATGAAAATTCACAGGTTTTGAAAAAAATTATTTTCAGACATGAATAAAAGTTACTTTTGACATCCTAAAACAAATATGATCATTATTAATTATTAAATGTAACACAAAAATAGTTTTTATTTAAATAATTTTTATTTAAATAATATTGATTCCGAAAAATAGATTCTATAATTTAATTATAATATTAAACAAAACATATAGGGTTGCTTTAGAAAATCATTTACAATGTAACAATAATATTATGAATATATATTCATTATTTTATAAAAATTAATCATAGTGATAGGGAATTGATACATATCCATTTATTACTCTATAATACACCCTAAGAGTAATGTGTGCATTGTTGGGGATTTTTGGGGGTCGTTTAGTGAACATTGGTTTGGGTCATGATCTTGATGAGTTAGAACATCTACCGTAAACTGTTTCACTCATATTTATGTTGTGTGATCATGACATGTGATTGGTCTAGGGAAATTCATAGAAATTACATCTCCCTTGTAATCTCAGACAAATGGTCTTCATAGGGTATGATCCTACTGGTTATGGCTATCACATAATTTTTCTGTTCCAAAAGGATTTGTGAAAAAACTATATGTGTACCTATTATGTGATCACTATTCAACAACTATATTATCAAAGGTAAGGATACATAGCAGTAATTTAAATATAATAGGATATAATATAACAAAATAATTTCATGGTTTTTCTATATTCATAAGACATTTAATTAAAGGAACAATAATTTTTTTCATAAATTATCAGTTCGTTACATTTTAGGTTTTATCTTCCCCATTATCTATTTTTCCTCATTACTTTTTTCCTTGGTGCTTAGCAATCATTTTATTCTCAATATTTACATTGAAGATAAAATTCTTAGATAATTATTTCTTGATTCATATGAAACATTATATGAAATCATAATATGATTAAAAAATTACAACCGACTACAATTCAGAGTCTCTTCACAATTCCATCAATGAAAATACTAATATTACGTTTTATAGGATGTAAATAGTTTGAATCCATCCTTTTAATTTTTTAAATTTTTTCCTCATTATTAAAATGTTTTCCTCATCCTTTTGTACTATTTTATTGTATTTTATTCCAAATTCATATCTCCCTTCTCAAGGAAAATATTTCTCAAAAGAAATCACATTAAATTATTTTTATTCCATTACCTCTATCTCATTCAAAAATTTCGTATTTTGAATCCATGAAAACCATTGATTCGTATCTACCTATAAAAAATGTAAATCTAGAATAACCTTTCATATTGCATCCCTTCCCAAAGGAAGATATATCTTTTCAAGGGACATGATCCATTACATAGATACCATTGGATTTTTTATTTTTTATTAATGGATGAAGGTTTCTACTAAATTATTTGGTCTAAAATTATTACTGTATACTGAAAAAATAGGTTTCTCCATATTATATGGGTTATTTATCATAACCACTGTCAATTCCCCAATATTTATTTGATCAGATTATCTCCAACACATGATGTATTGACTTTCTCATAATATAAATATATACATTGACTGTGGGTGTTGATATGATTTCCATTTCTTATACGTGAAAAAATATCAAAATAATGGAACATAAATAAATAGATCATAACATCATGAATATAGTGACATACCAAAAAAATCCCCAATATTTATTGAACATTTATAGGGATAAAATTCATACTCATGAAAGTTATATTCAACTAAAATCATAACCCCAAGGTTTCTATTAAACATACATTAATACCAACAGTATCTAATACAACTCCAGAAACCCATATCTAGTGTTTAGATTATTATATTTGTATAATATATAATGGATAAAAACCTAAATGATATACCAATTTATAAATTTTGGAAATTAGATTCATAAACTAAATTTATATTACATTTATTGAAAAAAATAGAATTAATATCTTTGTTTCATTCTTGAAAGTAATTTATAAATTCATTATTCATATCCCAGTGAAAGGAAAAAAATAAAGTGTGATATCAAATGGTATGTAATGGAATGAATACAAATAAATATATCATAATTACATAAGGAAAAAATAGTATGGTTTAGATAAAAAATATTAAAATATGAAATATAAATGATATCATAAAAGTGCAATATATCCATGGATGATAAAAAAATATAAATAGTCACATGTATAAAAATAACTAATTTCATAATTATATATTTCATAATGAAATACATTATAATCATACCATCAAGGCTTTGTTCCAATACATCATACAAAAATAGGTAATGCATATATCAAATACCTATATTATTTTATCTCATTTTACCCACCGACACATCAAGAAGTTACAAATAGCCTCTGTCATCTATTATTAAGTAAATTGAATTCATTATATGAGATGATTGAATAATAAATTCAAAAAATATTTGGTATATATATAGTTATATTTAAAAACTATCTTATAGAATGTCGATGTTTTCCCTAATTAATAAGTTGAAAACATGATCGAAATTCATATTGATAAATAAATTTTTTAGTATCCTTAGAGTATATCACAAGTGAGGTAAATAAGTCCTTAAAAATGACTTTTACAATGAAATTAGAACACATCTTTTAGAACAATAAGAAATAAATTTTTCTTATAAAAACATTGGGAAAATATTTCTAAAAATAACAAAATTATGATTTATATAAATAATCATTGAATTTTTTAGAGAAACAAAGATAATGAATAATTACTATGATATTTAGAAGACATGGTCATGTGATAAATGTCAAAAAAGTATTTTTTCTCAGGTTATAAAAAATATAATGTTATTTGTAACTGAAAATATTTAACAAGATTATATTTCATCATTTTAAATTAAAGTAAAACCATTTAAAAATATATTTAAAAATCATTTATAAGTAACTATGAACACACATTAAAATATTTTTAAGACAAATGACATATATGAAATAGATTTCCCACTAAAGGAGAGAAATAAGGTGTATTTTTCTTGAAACAAAATCATTCAGTATTTTAAGTACTAAAGAGCAGAAAATGAAATGAAATCATGAAAACCAAAAAATAACCATTATAAAAGGAAATATATCATCCATAATACATAAATATCATATAATTCCATTTATGTAATAATAAACATAAACAATATTTGAAAATAATGAGATTTTGAAATAAACTTGTTTCTCGAACATCCTCTTAGTTAGTCAAACTATAATCTCCCGTAAAATCAATTTTTATTTATTCAAAATATACATCATAACTATATTTCTATCTATAATACCAAATTATATTCATTAATAATATATTTATACCAATTTATTAATAATATGTTGATAAAATATATAATTCAGGGTTATCCACTCTTTTTCCCATACATGTTTTTGTTCAACGGTTCGGATCCTTGATACAGGGCCATGATTACATTATCTATATAAATTTAAAAAATTATAATCATCATTTTAATACTAGAAATATAATTTTAGCATAATTAATTAAAAATGTTCTATATAATTGATTCACGTCTTTTCATGGAGATGAGTGTCCATATATACACATTGGTTATGTTTTCATTTTTCTAATGGATGAAAAGAAAATTTAATAGATAATGTTTTCCATTAAAATAATAATATTAATATAAATTTCAGAATTATCCATTAAATTTATCTTCCTTACTATATTGGTAAGGTGGAAATTAAAAATTAATCACATCTCTTCCTGTAGGTGGTAGTCCACATGCACATGTAAGCGATATTATCATTTTCCAATAGAAGGAAGGGTATGAATTTAGATGATATTTTAAAATTAAATAATCATAATTATGTTAGAAATATATAATATATTAATTAATTCCATATTTATAGTCATTTATGTGTGGTGGTAATAAAAATTAATTACATATCTATGTAGAGACTATAGTCCATGTGCACGGATGAGCGATGAATTCATTTTCTATAAAATGCATAAGAAGATGAGAAGGGGTTTACCTATCAATAATAAACATTTTACTATATGTAAGATGTTTATTTTTTCATATCATCATGTTTATAATTTATATGAAGGATAGAGAAGAAATAATAATATTCATAAATCTTTGTTTTGAGTTATACCTCTTCTATGGAAAACCTTAATTGGATTACACATTAATCATCATAGGATTGGTCTATTGGTCATATGAAGACCAAATGGTTGTCTGGAGAAATGTGGTAGAGGTATTCTAGTTGATATTAGATGATAAAAATGGATCAATTGGTGTTAATAATAGAGATGTTAATTTTACATTCCATTAGTGAGGAAAGTGGAACATTTATAATTATTCTAATAATTAAAATAATACAAAGTCGCGTTAATATAAATCTGGATTCAAATTGGATAAATTATGAATTTTGGATAATATATGGTCTAAATAGAATCCATCAATTTGATTTAGAAAAGCTGTAATGTTATTTTATACCTTATATATTTACTTTTTCCAACTATCCCTTCTCAACTCCTATTATGTTGAACTGATAATTAGTCAATAAGTGTGCGTAGTGTCATTTAAAAAGGTAAAGTGGATAATAGGAGGATAATTTTTTATATGAACGACATATAATTATTTAAAATAAATTATATAATAATTTTTATCTTTTAGAAAATAAAATTAATATGTTTTAACCTAAAATATAATTATATACATTTTTATACTATTCACATAACTAGACATTATAAATAATAAATATTACCATAGTGTTAGATATTAATATTTTAAAACATACCTACCTTACTTTTTTTGAATGAAATTTTTGAAAGTCATTAAATTATTCAAAACAAATTACATTTAATATTTTAAAACCATTTAATTTTCTTGTTCACTTGCATGCCCAAGTGCTGCATCAACAACATGATATTAGTTTTATTAATTATTCCATTCCAAAAAAATATACAAATTTTATTAATGTGATAAAAATAATATATTTATGTTAATAATAATTATTTTTCACCATTCATAACATCTTTGTTTTCTAATAAAAACATATTATAATTAATAAAATAATATAATTTCAATTTTTACTTATTCATTAAAAAAAAAAAATAATTCCCATTATGAAAGGAAAATGGTAAAGAATCTAAATATTCTCAATTAAATTTTTAAGACTTCTAGAATTAAATAGTATAAATGAAATAAAAGAAATATTTTGATATATTTGTTGATATTATCCTATATATTTAAGCCTAAGTAACTCATTCTGCTCTTTAACGTTGTAATAAACTATTACCATGTTTACTATTCATTATTATGAAAAAGTAAGTTGAACTTATTAAAAAATATTAATTATGGTGATTCAAAATATATAATAAATATTAAAATATTCAATTCCAAAATTGTTTGGAAATTAGTTTCAATATAATTTTAACAAACGCAATGGGATACAATTTATTGGAAAATGATCACTAAACCATAAAAATGATTTCTTCAAGAATCGTGTATAATGTTGACTTTCATGGAATTATTTGAATTAGGTAAAATATAAAGTTTCATTTTTATTTAAATATGAACCCAAAAAAATTCTACTTTGAAATTTCATAAGGAAGATAATGGATGAATAAAATTATTTGAACGATATCATTAAAAAAATCAGAATGACAAACATATACATCTAAATTCAAAATTACATTTTTAAATTACTAACTGACTAAAACTGATATTTTTATTGAATATAGGTGAACGATTTACCTTATAATACATATATCAAAGGGGTATAAATTGAAAGAATACAAGGGAATCTCCCTTGATAATGACTGTACAATCATTTAGTATGGATCTGGTAAAAAATGATGGTACAGTCATTTGGATACACCCTATTGGCCAATTTATCCATAGAAAAGTTACCTTCCCTCTATATGTGGGATAATTTAATACCCCAACCAATGATTGTTCTACAATTCTTGATGAGGTAGGCCAAATCCCATGACAAATGGTATTTTCCTTGGGGATGCTCACCCATCATTTTGAAATCAGATTCAGCCTGCGTAATAATGTTGTTGAAAAGATGAAACATGCTAAGACCACTGACCATAGACCTTAATTCATCCCCGATGGATTTTACCATGCCATAGTAGGTGTTTAATATGAATAAAAATTGTAATATTTTATACCGCATAAGACTACCTCCACTCATATCCCCATCAAAACACAAACCATAAAAATTAATCATTAGATCTGTCATTGGGGGTTTCCATTTTTCCAGTATCTGAAATTCATTCCTAAAAATTCTCTAAACATGAAGCACCACACTATGAATTATCATTTATAGAGAGGGTGCGTATCCCCCACTAAAAACCATCATCCCATGATTCACAAAAAATGTTCTCACACACACATGCATAAAATGAGGAGATTAAACATTACCTCCCTATCGATGGCTCTCTCTCCCTAGATAATCCATCATCCCACAAAAAAATATTTATATATGATTTCACTTATGTAGAATTATAATTAGTGATTCGAAACCAGGACTCCATGAACTCAAGAATTGAATCCCTACTAAAAGGGACACTAATTATTTACCTAAGAAAACACCAAATACCACAAGCCTAGTCACTTTTGATGAATAAATGTTAGGTATTTTCATGGATATGTGAAGCACCACACCATCAATTGGATGATAAAATAACCACATTATTATGGGGATTTTCATTAATGGGTAATATATGGTCTCTCAAGATCCACACCATTAAGTTCATTTTTCCAGGAATAACATTACATCATTGGATGAACACACACCTACCACTTCCACTGCTAACATGAATTATATCATGATAGTACCTATTATTGAATTCAGAAGAAGAAGATTCTATAAAAGAAAATCTATCTAGGCCATCAATCAGACTAATATTATAAAATATGGACCTTTGATGATGGTCCAGAGTATTTTTTTGATGGTATGGAACAAAATTTCTTCTCTAAGGGATATATTTAATAATAGGCATCCCAAAAATTTGAAGGGAACACCATCTCAGTTCGTCTTCCTATAGTTTATCTCACCATGACCTACCACCCACAATAACATGCATTCATGGCCTCTAAATGGCTAATCATACTCCGTAAAAGGCATAATTCTCTTCCAGATATATCCTTCCACACTCTTTAGTCTTATTCACATATATTTCTTATCAACCATTCCCCTTTGACGTTTCCTTAAATTATCTACGATGAAAATTTATCATTCACGATCTTTATGGATGCTTAAAAGGTGCAGAAATTCTTTCCAACTTCAGTACTAACATTAGACTTCCTCTTCCATGTTTCCCAGTGGAATCATCCATTATGTTTAATATCCTAAATGAAATGTGTAATGATATTTTCTATTTGATCAATTCTTCTTTTATGGTTCCTTTATAATAGACAATATGTATATAGTAATTGAAGTTATCACACAATTCCCCAATGTAATGCTACCTCCAAATGAAATGAACCTATTTTTTAATCGATAATACACTCTGTGATCTAGTTTAAAATTCATTAAAATATAACATTATTAATTCTTACATTATATATGGGATACCCATGTATTCCAAGTGTATAATTTACCCTTTCATACCCCTCATGGTTTGAATAAGTCTAATGTATCAACATGAGAATTTGATTGCAATATAAAAATTTCTCTTCTCATGGTTAATTTTTTTCTTTCTTTTCATGACTTAGGTCTCTATAGTTTTATTTAATCATTTGATGGACCTAATCCTACCATTAATGAAAAAGATAATTTCATCAATAAAAAACAAATGATAAATGATGATATTACCATAACAATTCATGTATAGTAGGATGGACCCTACCTCTAATACACGATGGAGGTTTCTAGTGATTTCATATTAGTATAGGATTAATAGGTTTAGAGATACTTGTTCACATTAACGTAGGCTATAAAGCATCATTGAAAATACAAACCCCTTCCCATTAATGATATGGATATCCATGGTGAGCATAGCAGCTAAAGATCAAGTCACAAAACTAATAATGGAACCAAAAGTTCCATATAAATATAATAAATATATCAACATTGAGGATAATATCGGATCAAATGGAATTTTTATCCACATCGTCCACTATCTCCTCCACAAGCCCCACTACCCCTTGGACTCTTCTCCCTTGGATAAAGTTTTTTTGGTCCTATGAAATATGTCAAGCAATAAAATGACATAACCTTCTATTCAATAGACCTAAATATAATTTTTTTGACAAAATTACTTAGTGAAATATGATGGTACTGGTTAATTGTCACCATATGTTAGGCTTTAAGGATAAGTACCACCCTTGATGCACTAACTCCTCTTGGAAGTTCCAATCACTTAATAAATCGTAGTGTTTATCTTAGACATTCTGGTTGAGGATCTCTTATTTAGCCATATAAAAAGATTCTAGTAAGACATCTGGACTAGATACACTATAATTTTTATACTAAAAAAAACCTCATTGATCTAATAATCTCTTGGAATTGACCCAAGATTCTCATTTTCCTTATACTCCATTAGACTTGGAATTCATTTCGTGAACATGTACACTTCTGATGTTTCAAATATTCAGTAACCAATACACATTGGGCCCACCAAGAGCTCTATTAAGTGGCCTAAATACATTTTACCTACCAAATCAATGTCTCATGTAAAGGAAAAATTAGGTAATATTAGGATTATGCTTCTCTAAACGTTATTTTGATTAATGAACACATATAAATAGTCTATGTTATGTTCCCCCTCTCTAATCCAAATAACACATAAACTTTTTCTATAATCCATTTGAATCTCATGAATCTTTTCTTCCATTTCTCTTTACATATCAATCAGCATGATGAAATAGTAAATATACTAGTCTTATTGAAGAATCTCTTCTAGACTTGTGATATCCCATTTAATTCCTTTTATGTAGTTTTCACTATCTATTAAATTCAAAAGCCACTGCTATATCTCCTTTATCAGACTCTTTAGGCACATTGTTAGCCCAAACCAAGGATTACATATAATATATTGATTCCATGAGAAACTATCAATATGTGAAAACACATACAACCTCAACTAGGTGATTTAGAATATTAAATGATAAATCCATCTATGATTATTATTTAAAATTAACATTAGGGGAGAGAGGTCTGACAGTTCTATAGGGAGATAAGTAATGGAGGTTTGAGTGAATGAATATACACCTTGAGATATTGATAATAATTTATTGAGTCATATCAAGAGACACCAATTCCAATTTTGGTTGTTATGACTATTAAATCTACTTCCCAAAAATATGAGATCCATCATCCCATTAGATGTTACAAATATCCTACACTGTTGTGTGTATTTTCAAAAATTAATCCACTTAATTAATCTCTAATATTTCTATAGCAGTGTTAAAATCAACACCCACAAACCATGCATGATTCCATGGTGGGAAATCAGATATGTTCTTCTATAACATGGTTATCTCTCCAAAATCTAATTTATCATAAACAAATTTAAAAAAGGTTTACTAGTTCCCCAATATCAGTTTAGTTTTCATGTTCTATTCTGTAGGCTCCATATATTCCACCAGCACATTTCTTTTTAGAAGTCCAGGATGACAAGCTAGAGTTTTCTCTTACAAAACCATATTTTATGATAAAGGAATGCTGATAGGAATTAATTTTTTTTAGATTTTGAAAAAACATGAGAGTTGTGAGGATCAATAAGACTATTTATGTTAGGTCACATTTATAAAGAAAAATCAACAGAAATGTGATGAATACTAGAATCTATCATTATACTGAGATGTAGAGATGGGAAACATGTTCTTTACATCACTTATGAAAAACAAGAATGGGAAGTCAGTGCATGAACCTCAAATACAAAATTTAAATCTTTAGCATTCCCTCTTTTTCCCTCTAGAAAAGAATTAATAGGTAACAAAAAACCCAGCACCTTCAAACCAACCTATTTCTCCACCATTAGATTATTATTAGACCCCAGAGAAATAAAACCATCACTAAAATCTGATTCCACAACACCCACCATGTATTAATATCTCACGTGTCTACAAAAATCTATCGAATGACCATACCGATATCATTGTGTATGGAAACAATAAGAGATTAAAAAAATAATCTTATCAAACAGGATATGTCCCGACATGAACTGATGTGCCCTCACAAAAAAATTCATTCATCCATATCCAATTCCACACATATGTGATGAGATTCCAGTGAAAGTATACACCGTGTATACTCATCCACGAAATGAAAATTTCCAATACTATACACTACATGCAACATAGAAAATTTTTGGAAGGGTAATGGAATGCCAAAGAGAATATCCAAAACCATAGCAAAGAATTATTGCAACAGAATATGTGTTTTTATGAACACCATGATATGGTGAACAACCACAAGACAAAATAATTAGTTTTCCTATACAAATATCATACAAAATATTCCAAAGAGAATAGGATAATGAAGAATTCAAATTCATAAATAATTAGCATTGTCTCCTGCTAATGTAACCCCCACGAATCTACTACAGGCCTCTTCTAGTCCTACTTCAACTCTTGAGATACTATCACACATCATATGAAATAACCAATTAATTATATATTGATATATGAAATTATTTAAATTTTAAAAAATTATGTATAAATGATGGAAAACTCATCTAGAGCAGCTATAACATTAAAACTATTACCCACCACATAAAAATGGTCTATAGCACACTCCTGCAGCCATCTTTATCAAAATCCTTATCACATGGAATATAAACAAATATCAATTTATTCTATTTTTAACATAAAAACTAGTAATCTATATAAGAAACTTATATATACCTAATAAATTGTGGATGACATAAAAAATCACATTGATTCCGCTTATTGACACATTACAAGAAAGCCCCTATGATCTCAATCAATTTTACCATTATCTAGTGTAATCACCATTACATCCCCAAAAAAATTAGATTGGAATTAATGATATCAACAATAAACCAAAGAAAATGTGTTGTAGAATGAAAATTACCAAGAGTCACTTCAAATTTCCACAGTAAAAACACCTTGATTAATGGGAGGAAGATTATGCAAGGCACCGACCAAATGATCCTCCCAATGTATATTCTATATGACAAAAAGGGCAGGGAACAAGAACCATTTTATTTTATTTTTTTAAAATTAATTGATACCCTTTTCACAATGTGAACCTATGATTCAGTTCATGAACCCTTAGGAAGGGTGAATTCTGCATTGCCCCAGTGATTCCACGGTGTAAACACCAATTCACATTATGAATGTGATGTTTCAGCTATTTTCAGTATCTCCATCCACCAGTACACACATCAATGGTAACTCAAGCCTCTAAGGTATCCATTGAACCCAAAACCAAGTCCAATGACACATATGTTGGATGTTTAAATGATTAGAACTCCAATTTATGTCATAATTCTCAAAATAAATCATACACTATATGAAGTTTCAAATTATATATATAATTTATATGTCATAATGAAAAATGAAATTAAAAACCCTCAACAATAGAACTTATATTAAATGATATCTCTTATTAGTCCTCAAACCAATTCTCCAATCCTTCCATGTCCATCCATTCACCACCAAAAAATTCAGTTTTATCATAAGATTTAAATTGTTCCTATGCATATCAATAATAAAAGAAAAACAAATATTCACCGAAAGTAGAGTTACCATATTAATACGTATACTAATACTGATATGGTTCTCATGAAACCCATATTTCCTAACACCCCTTGTTTTCATAAAATAATTCATCTCAAAACTTATCATACTCCCCACTATAACGATTAAATTAAAATTGATGATTCTATACCCTTCTTCTCCCCACAATATAATGATCTTAACAAATATGAACCTTTAATGATATAATAATCTATTTAATAAATCCTAAATAAGAGAAACGATGTGGTTTCCACATTGACACATTAGGACCCAAATAAAAACACCACCAAAACATCATTTAACAATACTTTCCCAAAATACTCAATCACATATTCCAACACATCCTCAAAATACCGCCTTCCTCTAACTCTATGTTTATAATTACAACCCCCACCACATGGTTTAAATAATTCCCTTAACCAGAACACGAATCCCATTTCATTCCATGAATTTTTAACTATTTTTTCACAATGACTCTAATTCATCACATGATTCACCCCCCGCCCCAAATCATGTTAGGTTGTGTAGTTCACCACATGTATCATGAAAATATCCATGTTACACCCATATAATTAAATCTCTAACAATATTTTCCCAGGGATCACTATTGAGAATCATGGATTACTAAATAAATCAATTCAAAAAAGTAGTTCACCACACAAATTTTCTTCATATCACACCAAACACAACCTAAGCCTAATGATAATAGACTGACTCTGGTCAACAACTCATCTGACTCATGAATATTGTATTGACAAGGGAACTATATCACATAGGATCTCATCACACACAACCAATGTATCTCCACCTCGACCATTCCTGAACTAGTATTACCAAACTGATGAACTATCCATTATGAGGGTTATTTACCCATAATCAATATGATTATCCCCACCATATGAGTATTGTTATCAATGCTCACTGGAATAAATTTCAAATAATTTGGGCCTTTGATCTATCCATTACCAATAAAAATAAATGGGTATGAACATCCCTCTCATACCTTAGCACCAACATGAAACAAGAAATTCCAATAGTTTGCTCCCATCATATGGATATCATTACACCACTCCTTAAGCACTAACTCAAACTTATAACTTCAACATAACACCTTAGAAACACCCATGTTAAGGACCACAACAATGATTCAGCCATAGTATGTTATTCCAATCTATAATTGATGTATCCTCTTACCACTGAGGGAAGTATCCCACTCTCAATAAGAACTGCATGCCACTATACTAACATATGGGTCATGGCCGCATTACCCTGGTAACCTAAACAATTTTCAATGATCCCACACAAGGTCTATTCCACCAATCCATATCCAAAATGTGAATCACACATACCTAGTTCTCACCTTCCCTTGAACACTAATAATTTCCCCCAAAAAAATGTAAATTCTCACCTTCCAACATTAATTTACTAGGATTAATTGTGTACCCTCTCACATATTCTTTCCCATGATCGACCTTAATCTCAAATGAACCCAACATTTGTACCCTATTTTACACCCTGATTATACAACTATACTCACTCTCCAATGATCCATTCCCCATATAATTTATTCTCAAATTCATGAACTAGAAACCATCCCCCAAACCTATTTCTTTCATATCCAATAAGCTAAGGAATATCACTCATTCAAAGGCTAACCACATGATCACCCACCACACAACCATCAGTACAATATAATGAGTTTCTACCCATTCCCCTATAGTTCTATATAACAGTAAATCCTTAGAAAATAGGCATTGACAACCAATTGTTTTTCCCTCTCAGAACATCCTCAAAATGAGGAGCATGTCTAGTTCCATATATTACAACATAATCCATATCAATCACTCCATTATCAATAACTCTCTCATGGTATCTATTTGACTTCCTAGTTTAGATATGTATAATTACATGAATATTCTATATGAGAACAATATTTATAGGTTGTTATTGACACATTATGTAATTTAACTTATTTTAAAGTCACTAAAAATCCATACACTCAAGAAAAAATCAGGTGCATCCTTATACCATTCTTAAGGAATAAAATTTCTATACCAAGCCCCAAAGAGTCTCCATACATACCTTCATAAAGGAACTATATAGTTCTCCTAAGACAATAACTTCTACTAGGATATACATTTCCTATTATAATAGAATCTACCTATATTTATTTGAGTTTAATTCCATCAAAACAATTTATGAGGGAAATAGTGTATCAGTTTTTTTGAAACATCATGTAACTAAATCCATTTCCAACTAACCAAGGTTCCATATTCATAGGGAATCCCATGATAATACTCATACAATTACTCATGAATAATATTCATGTACTGACCAAAAAAGAGTCACCATAAATCCCTTAATACATTAATTTTATAGTAGTCATGAGATAATATATTTAACTAGGACCCACAAGACATTTTATATGTGTAAATATCATTGGTTTAGCAGAGTAGAATGCAAAAAGGCATGTTATATGGGAAAAAAGTAATATGGTTTTGTTTACAGTTAAAACAACGCAACTTATATTATAAAATACAATCACATACAAGAATACATATGTCTTGTGAGTCCAAGATATTAATACTTATATACGAACACATGCATCTTACCATCGGTCCAGTAACTAAAATCATAAACATCAAATATAGTAAGAACTTCATATTAAATGAAAATATATTTCTTAATATAACAATGAAATAATAAAAATCATATACCCCTACTAACCATGATTTTTCATCCATAATAGTGTTCATGAATCACCAATTTAGGGTCTACAAATATCTCCAACACATTAATACAACACTTATCTACCATCTCCTCAAATCATGAAACAAAAGAAAAGATATGATACAATATTATAGTTCCCTAACTATGGGAAAACCATTGGTGCTCAATCCAAAGACATAAAAAGATAATAGTAAAATCTCCTTCCATCCTAGAAGATGATAAATATATGATAGGTCATAACCCGTATAGGTGGGATTCTATTCCATTGAATTTGGGTCATATAAAAATGAATAAATAACAAAAACATACACATGACATAATTAGATTATGAATAAATAATTAAACAAAATTCTATAAGAAATGGAGTACACATTCAGATACATGATCATACAAAACATTCACTGACCACTCACTAAACCAATCCCATGAACAGAATTATCTTAAGAAACAAAATAAATACATAGATACTCCCAAGAGCCCTACTACCATCCCCAAGCCTCACACACACCTATCCTCGACCTACCATTTGAGATCCTCTGTCCTGATGAACTATATATCTTATATTGTACCAGAAAGTAGATATAAGGTATGCACACAAACCAAGGAACTAATCCATGATTTGAGATATATATCTCAGTAGGATCTCACTAGGTGACCCCTTCACATGCCATTATATATTTGTTTCCATAGGGATGAAAATAAAAACGTCACATATAATCCATGGGAATCATGTGCTAACCATTCCATCAGGAGTCCTTACACATAATTTCCACATATTAAACAACAAACCACATCACATGATCATATCATCATTGGGAGTTGATGAAATCCACATCATCTCATGTAATTATACGGATTCCTAACTCTTACATGAAGAGTCAGGGTATCAATAGTTTCAAACATCGACCCAATACCTAAGGTAACATGTCATATTCATACGGCCATATCTCAACCCACTACCTTATTACTCAAGGCGTGGTCAATATGTAATTCCTCACATCACATCATGGTCTATTCCTCCCATAGGTAGTCCACTTCTAAGATCCAATCCACTTGTGGAAATTTACTTATTCATATACAGAACCCATCCCTCAAGGTAGTCATTATCCCAAGCCTCTAATATAAATTTCAATCATCTACATCAACCCATTACTGTATAATTATGGGTGGTCACAAGTACAGTTTCCCATCAAGCCATACTTTGGGGAGGTTACAGGAAAACCAACTCATCCCTCTATACTCTATATAGGTCACAAAGACACTGAACAATAATAAAATTCTTTGGGGAGGCCACATAAAGCACACTGACCCATCCCCAAAAACAATAGGGATGTCAAATCATCACATTGACCTATCCCCGCAAACTCTTGGGGAGTAACAAGAAAACTAACACATTCCCATATAATCTATGAATGCCACAAAAAAAAAACATAGATAGGGATCATATCTTGTCAAACAACTATCCATCTAATCATAGGACACTGGTCACATTAGACATATCCCCTCATGACAAACACATCATTCCTCAACCATATGTGAAAACACTAGTTCATCTAGATCCTTAAAATTCTCTTATAGCATATAGAATCTCAAAATCATCACTCGTCCATGACACAACTACCCAATTTTTATCCCATTCAAGAACTCGAGGTCCAGTTCATCTTTTCATAGCCTCTCATCAGCCATGATGTTTTATCTCAAGGTCTTCCCCAATCCATTATCCTTTAATCCATATGGAATCTCACTGATAATTACCAAAAAAACCCATGAAGCATAATTGGGGCCCATTTTACATCTCTTAATGGACATTTCTTAACTATGACGTAATGGGAGTCCCTCTTGGATACACATCATCTAGTCCAAAGGAACATTACTCTCTCAAAAATATCATTATGATCATTACCTACCATCAAATGGGTGTTCCCCAATATAGAAAAATATGTTTTAATATCTCTCTCATTTGCATTGAGAATAATCCATCTCATTCCTACCCCAATAGCCTGAGTGAACCTAATATAGGATACCCTATATCATATATCCCATCCTGATACAACCCAATATATCTCATTAGTTAAAAATTTACATTATCCCTTCGGTGGAATAGTCATGTGGTGATCCCGAATTTACTAATGTACTAAACAACAAATAAATCGATCATAAGAGGCCAAACACCATCCTATATCCTCTTAATAATTCCCTCACAGTCCCTATCAATATACCCAGTCCCAAGAACATTCATGCTAGAAAGAAGTCATAAAAAACACTTATATTGATTTATATTAATGAGACCACCAACCTCTAAAATGGATTTACCATCTTCACCAGGAACCATAACGACTCAACCAAGACTCTTTATTCCCCATCTATTAATGTGTCAACTATCCAGCTCCTGTATCACATTATATGACTGAAATAAATAATTATGAAAATTTTATAAATAATTATATAAAATAAAAAAATATAAATAAATTATGGAAAATCCAGGAATAGTCATCACACCAATAATATGAAAAATCACTCTTAGAAGGTTGGTGGAACAAACTTTTCACCATATTGTCCAAAATAACTATCACCCCATGACTAAAAAATCATCAATTTATTCTCATTTTTTTGGAAACACAAAATAAAATTAGAAAAAAAAATAACCATATATGAAACAATGATGTAAAATGAAAAAATATCACCTCCAGTCCTCTTCCATCCAAAGAGAAAAAAGTTATCCCATTGATTTTGGACAACTCTACCATGATCTAGTGTAATTTTTATCAATCCCTAACTAAAATCTTACCAGAAATTGGTCTATCATGTAAAAACCAAATCAAATGGAATAGGATGGATTGAATTAACCATAATAATTTCAAAACACTACCAGAAACACCCCATGAATATGGATAGGAATAGATTGGGAGACATCACCCAAATGTCCCTCTATTTTCATGCTCCATTGGCTAAAAAATGAATGGGGTCCTAGAAACCATTTAAAAAAAGTTTTGATACCCATTTCATAGTGTGATCATATAGTTCACACCCTAAATAACCTTGGTAGGGGTATTTCACTCTACCCAATAACTTTTAATTGTGTAAATACATGTTCACATCATGAATGTAATATTGCTATAATTTTTAGCTACCTCAGATACTAGGTAATCCTAAAATTCTCACTCGAGCCCTGATGGTATCCACTATGCCCTAAACCAAATCCAATAATACACTTTTTGATTTTAAAATGATCAAAATTGTAGAATATTTTTTAAATATCATGTCATGACCTAACCCTACCCGGGATCGAGCCGCAACTACCCCAAGCCTGCCTCCATAGGCCAGGGGCGGGCGACCAGTGCCGAAGGCACAATAACTCGGGGAGGCCTTTTCCTAAGTACCTGTGAACACACCCACGCAGCACACTCAATGCAAGAGTGTAGAGTAAAAGAAAAGGGAATCAAGGAAAAGGGGAAACTACTTTATATAAACCACAGATGTGCATCAACCTCTAAACAATACAAAGTATAGTGCTAAAAAGGAAAAAGGGGCAAACACGCGCCCAACCAAAAAAGGTGCCACAACCCGGCAACAGGTTAACAAAAAGAAACAGTTCACGGGTCTCCCACCTAAAACCCATCCACAACCACCGCACGTGGTCCAAGCTCCCAATCTCCTACGCTCCACTGAAGTCACGCTCCACCTGTCCGTCGTCTGCAAGGGCACACCGAGTGCGGGAAAATCCCAAGAAGGGGTGAGTATAAAAATACTCAGTAGGATACCCCGAAGGCTCGAGGGAGCAACAAAAGGAGGTACCAAAGGGTGAGCAGTAGAGCGAACGGGAAAAGTAACAGAGTACAACAAGGAGTGCAGTAAAGAGTACAGCTCAACCCAACAAGAGAAAGGAAGAAGACTCGTCCAAACACAAGGAGCTAGAAACGGTGATAAGATGAACTACTCGTCGAGCCTTCGCTACATATAGTAGGAGAGTAGACTCATCCAACCATAAGAAGCTAGAAAGGGAAAGCACGTGGCATACCCCGCGCGTCTTCGCCTCACCTGGAAGGAGAGTAACCAAACCCAAGAAGTGGGTACCAGAAACAAGGTATATACATGTCCATATGCTCAAACAAGAAGCCCGAACAACTTCGTAAGGGGATCTCTGTCTCGTAGCTCAGCCCAAGAAAAAGAGTCTCCAACAGTCCCAGAAGAAACCTCCATCGATGCCCAGCATCCCGCATGTCCGCCCTGAACTGCAAGCCAAGGGGCTCAATCACCAAACTTCGACACTATCCGCTTTGGGCGGCACTGACTCACCCGTATGTTTTTAGATTGTGTCACAAGAACGCCTCTCGGTGGGGAAAGAGCCCCTCGAACTTGACGGTTCTAGGGAAAATCAAACAACACCTCGTCACTGCTCTGCCGTCGACAGGTCTCCTTAAAGTCAAAGCCATCACAACACTGACCCGTATAACCCAGGGTCCCATTCTAGTAATCACGGAGGAAAGCCTCAGACTAGCCTAGTAGAAAGGACTGAGTCTGAAATGCCAACAGGTGTCCCACTGCCCATCCCTGCTGAAGGGTAATTCATAACCAGATATCAGGTGACCCACTGCCTAGCCCCGTTCGAGGGTAAACCCTAACACATCATCAAGCGACCCACTGCCAAGCCCTGATGGAGGGTATAACCTATTAAGATACTGGGTGACCCACTTTCAAGCCCTGCTGGAGGGTAAACCATAACACAGCATCCGGTGACCCACTGCCTAGCCCTACTGGAGTGTAGACCTTAATACATCATCAAGTGACCCACTACCCAGCTCTGCAGGAGGGTAGACCTGGAATAAGTCGACAGGAGACCCACTGCCCAGCCTTGCTGGAGGGTAGACCTAGAACTAGATGATGGGTGACCCACTGCCCAGCCCGGCTAGAGGGTAGACCCTAGGAGGTCGTCAGGTGACCCACTGCCCAGTCTCTGCTGGAGGGTAGACCCTAATAGCGTCGGGTGACCCACTTCCCAGTCTCCGCTGGAGGGTAAACCCTAAAAGTCAGTGAGCAACCCACTGCCCAGCCCCGCTGGAGGGTAGAACTCAGAACTGCTCTAGACATCTCCACTAGAGGGCACAACACTGGCCAACTGAACACGGAGTGGGTATCGCACGACCACCCTACTCCAGCACAACTCACCCAAAGGGGTTTCAGTGCCTGTTCCATCACTGGGTGCCACCAGCACCGCTACCGGCCGATCCATCGAGAACGAAACCAGGGGGAGACCACTCAACCCTGTTGGTCAAAAAAAAGAGCACAAAGGGATCCTCTACGCCGTGATAGGTCCAAGTACGCAAAGCAGAACACGACATGAACGTGGGGCCCACACAACATGTGGCCCCATCTCAACCCCAACGGAACGCACCAACGTTCTCAGGTACGAACCACACGTACCTCCAAGAGCTCTCATATACTCCCTGAGTATACCACGTATCCAGCCCAAGGGCTATCCTGCACACGGCACCCAATGTCATCGCGAAGGCGTGACATAACAACTCCACATCAAAGGCCCAGGCATAGCCAGCCACGTCTCGTGAACCATTTATGTCACTCTCCCAAGAGTGTGCGATCGCACGCCAAGGGTCCGCTACAAACAAGGTCGGGCGAACCACCACTCGAGCACCTTTCATGCTTCCACATTTAATAAGATCACGTATAAGGCTCCTCACAACTAAACGGATCTCACCGTTATAAACCTTGTGAAAAAACACGCGAGATAGACTACTCACTCGCCTGAAACGGTCAACTGGTGAAAAAGGTACTATTCACCGTAATCAAACTCATGTGGGGCCCACCCCAAGATCCCGAAACTGAACCAACGGATCACGCCACTACGATCCCCTTAGAAAAACACACGGGATTGAGTACTCAATCGCCCAAAACGGACACCCAGTGAAAAGGGAACTATTCACTGTAGCCGGGACGGGTGGGACCCACACCACGTCCCCGAAAAAAAGTTGGACGAACTGCACCACCGCAATGCTCTTGAAAAAGCACGTCAAAAGCACTACTCACTTGAGTGCAATAGATATCCGGAGAAAAGGTGCATCCCGGCGTACCGCACACGAGCAGTGCCACGTGGGACCCGCAACCCAGTCCCGAAACTCAACGAACGGATCGCACCATTGCGATCCTCTCGAAAAAGTACATGAAATGGACTATTCACTTGTACAAAACGGTCGCCTGGTGATAAAGCTGGAAATCACCGTCAACTCCCGAAACGACCCTTGCAGGACCCACACCATCGTGCGGAATTACAGAGGGCAGACTGCGCCAATGCGTTGCCCTCGGAAAAACACCCATCATCGACTGCTCGTACGCCCTGAACAGACGTCCGAGGAAAAAGTTGCTACTCACTGCACGCAGCTCAAAAGACAGGTCGTGGGGCCCGCACCCCAACTTCAGCCTCAACTCCTGAAACCGCCCTGGAATCCTTTGCCTCGATGCTAGGGTCCCAACACCACTGACGGCGCTGAAAACTGACGTCGGACGCGTCCGCGCCGTCCAAAATAAGATTTTCCGGAAGAACGCTCGTCCACTTAAAGACGTGTCGCGTCTCCGAGACCCCTCGTTTCGGGAATTAAAATTTCTCAAAACAATCTCAAAAACTCCACCTTGACGCAAGCTCCACGCTGCCGCAGACGGCGCGCAAAACGGACGTCTGTAGCGAAATCTACGGACGTCGGAAGTTAGAAAGGGGGGGGGCACCCCTTGGGCCGGACCGGCCCGGTCCGGCCGGTCCGCCCACAGCCGGCCCACGGCCCGGCCGCAGGCCCGACTCACGTTTCCGCGTTACACGGGTCGCTGTCGCCGCATGCGGGGTCGTGCACCCCGCGACCCCTTTCCCTCCTCGCGCTACGCCGGAGCCGCCCGGGACCCCGCCGACCGTCGCCGTCCGCAGCCGCCTCCGCCGTGCCGCCCCGCTGCCGAGACGCGCCCACCGCCTGGAGCCGCTCCGCCACCGTCCGGTTCACTGCGCCACCGCCTGGTGCCGCTCCGCCATCGCGCCTACCCTCCGGAACACCCGAGAACCCCTCCAAAAACCCGCAACCTTCGACGATCAACCACGGGCTCCTCTGAGCTTGGATTTTGATTCCGAAACAAGCGATGGAAAGAGGAAAACCTCCACTACGCATTTATGTGGTTTGTTCGAAAGGAAAACAAAAAATCGACGCTGAAATTGGAGTTCAAAGGGTGGTCCGAGAATTAAAACGCAAAAAAAACATAACCCTACCTCTTGGGCGATGCCCGTCGCATCGCCGTCAACCCGCCGGCACCACCGCACCTTGCCGGAGTCGCCTTGCCGGAGCTCGCCTCGTCGGAGCTCGCCTCACCGGAGCTGCCTTGCTGGAGGTGAAGGAGGGTGGAGGAGGGTTTGAGGAAGAAGAAGAAGAAGGAGAAGGGGGGTGGGGGTGTTTAAGTACAAATCACTTAAACGCCCGCCCGACAGCCCCGAACCCGAACTCCCGATGGGGTCGGGATTTAGCCTCCCCTAGGCTAAGAACCACCCTCTGAGTGCAACGGAGGTCTTGGAATTTTATTCCGAGACCCCATTCAAAAGATTTTAAACTTAGCGCTCGAGGCCGCCGAATTACGAAAACGCCCCTAGGGCCATTTTTCACAAACGGCCCGTGCCCGCAAAACATACACCCCTCCTAGGGTAAAAGGCACGCTCCGAACACAACGGTGCCCTTGGTTTTCCAAACCGAGACACCGTTTAAGAGATACTAGCATTTCGCCAATAAATGAATGAATGAATTAATTAATTAATCCGTTTAACGTTCCAGAAGCGGGCGAGGGGTTCAAACATCCCGCTCCGACAAGTTTTATGTCGTTCCTAGGGTAAACACCCCATTCCGGACCCATCCGTACACTCAGATCTCTGATTTGGAACCCCCTTTAGGAGTTACCCCATTTATTTGGTGTTTTTAGTGTGAACACACTGAAAATTTAATTCCGGCCACTCCGGGGCTCGGAATCGCACGCCGTCTGAAGGCGCTGCTCTGTAATATCATCAAGAATATTCCAAAGTCTTTCACAGCAAAAACCGGGTTCTAAAATCATTCCATCATTCAAGATTTTCATCCCCGAAAAGGAAAACTAGGGAGCAACATAGGGCACTAAGCTCACACCTGGATTTCTCATACCCAAAAGAACCCACGCACAGCTCTCCATCACTGCACACAGACCAAAGGATTTATCTTTCCATGCTAGGTCGGCCCTTGCTGACGTCGTACACCCACTCCAGAATTTGGAGTTCGGTCAAGGCGGTAGGGTACCTCGCCATCCCTTTGCATGGTCACAAACGGCCCGAAGGCCCTAGAGGGTATCTCACCTCACCGGTCAAACCTCTACGTCGCATGCCGCGACTGGAATCACCGCCCGCACCTGGAACAAGGCCCAGTGATTCCCTCCTTCAGAATATCCATATGGTGAAACACCCAAGGATATCTGGTCGCGCAAGATTCCACAGTCGATGCTCTCTTACATGCTCAACAGGCGAAGGAGCCAACACCATCGACTAAAGGAAAAGGTCTCACGCCCTTTTTCCTTACCAACACAGGGTTACACCTGACGCCCTATGTCACCCTGGTAACACCTCAAGCAAGGAGTATGGAGGAAAGTCTTTCACACGCAGAGCCTAACAATTATACTGCAAAAAGTAGGAGAGTCGCAAGGGGCACCTCTCACCATCCTGTGCTCTGCAGGATCGTAGACATCCAAAGCTCGCGGATACCCGTGGTCCCAACCGTCAGCTCCCGGAGCCTGACGTGGACCGCCTAGTGGTGATGGGGAGATCTCGTAACGTCATCCCCCACCTCCAGCTCCTCCTTCTCCTCTACTAGAACCACCTCCCTGGGTACTACTCCGGTCACGGCGTTGCCTCTGCCATGGTGGTGTGCCTGCTGCCTGCCCGAAGCTCTCAGCAACTTGGGTCGGGAAGTCTCGTTCCAAGTGACCTCGCCCATCACAAGCATAGCACCGACTCTCTCTGTGCTGCACTAATGCCCTCCTGTGCCACTGTAGTGTACGACTATGTCCCGTGATCCACTCACGGAAGGGCATCCTCAACTGAGGCCCTGCACCTTTTCGCCACAGTGTTATACAAACACGTCTCCGAAACCGGCAGTGGGAAGGCCACCTGCATCTAGGTCCTGTCCTCCGGTGCCTACTAACTATGGAAGACATCTCGGCTCCGTCGCGCCCACTGCCACTGCCAACCACAAAACATGAAAGGAAGACCTCTGTCACCAGCGTCTTCTCTAGCACCCCGACATATGTGGAAATGCCCAAGGGTACTCTGACAGCACGAATCTCTCAGTGGAGACCCTTCCCAAACTTCCGCGCTCGGATGTCTTCATCACGGACCAAGTCTGGGTAAATGCGTGTACGGTCTGAAAAACTAGCCGCGTACTCGGCCACCGTCATCCCTCCCTATTGAAACTGCAGGAGCTCCTAAATCCGAATGGAGCGCAAGCAGGAGGGAAAAAACTCCTCACGGAGCAACAACTGAATGTCATCCAACGAAAGCGACGACTCCTCAAGAAACTAAGTCACCAGACTCCACCAACTCCAAGCTGCTCCATGAAAAAGGCCGGCTGGCAAAGCCACTCTCTGATCTGTCGGCGACTGCACAAGCCTGAAAAGGCGAACCACTGCCTCGAGCCAAACCTCTGCTGCCCGAGGGTCTGGCTCACCACTGAACCTCAGCTGTCTCTGCCACTGGAACTCACGGAGCACGCTCAACCTACGCTCAAACTTAGCCTTTCCTGCTGAAACTGTCTGCGGCTCAATAGGTGGGGGGTACTGCTACCGACCCACCTAGAGAAAGGGCTCGCATGATGGGTCATGGACTGTGGCCTCGTAGCTCATAGGGTTGTCGTCACGAACCAAAGCTGGTATCCTAGCTGGTTGTCCTCGCGTAGACATCCTAAATATTATCAAGGAGTTCCGCGGTCAGATAAGCATATATGTATATACCAACAAAAACAATGATGGGGAGATGACTCAAGAAGGACAGTCAAAGACTCAGTCCTACGTGATGTACAAACAAATTTCCCTGCATCAAGTGTCTCAGCATGCCGAGTCGATAAGCGGGTTATCAAGGTCCTGGTGAATGGATATGTCGGGCACCGCACCATCACAGGACTCCCTGGCCTGAGAGCCGCTCTCGAGACATGTTAACACTATTTCCCTATATCCCAACCAATTCCTCTTTTAGGTACGTCCGCACAACGTCCCAAGGAACGAACCACCTCTGATACCACTTTGTCATGACCCAACCCTACCCGGGATCGAGACGCAACTACCCCAAGCTCGCCTCCATATGCCAGGGGATGGAGACCAGTGCTGAAGCCACAATAACTCGGGGAGGCATTTGCCTAAGTACCTGTGAACACACCCACGCAGCACACTCAATGCAAGAGTGCAAAGTAAAATAAAAGAGAAGCAAGGAAAAGGGGAAACTGCTATACATAAACCACAGATGTGCATCGACCTCTAAACAATACATAGTACAGTGCTGAAAAGGAAAAAGGGGAAAACACGCACCCAACAAGAAAAGGTGCCACAAACCGGCAATAGGTAAACAAGAAAAAACAACTGACGAGTCTCCCACCAGAAACCAAGCCACGACCACCACAAGCGGTCCATGCTCCCAATCTCCTATGCTCCACTGAAGTTACGCTCCACCTGTCTGTCATCGGAAAGGGCACACTGAGTGCGGGAAAAGCCCAAGTAGGGGTGAGTATAAAAATACTCATTAGGATACCCTGAAGGCTCAAGGGAGAAACAAAAGGAGGTACCAAAGGGTGAGCAGTAGAGTGAATGGGAAAAGTAAAGGAGTACAACAAGGAGTGCAGTAAAGATTACAGCTCAACCCAACAAGAGAAAGGAAGAAGGCTCGTCCAAACACAAGGAGCTACAACGGTGAGAAGATGAACTTTTCGTCGAGTCTTAGCTACCTATAGTAGGAGAGTAGACTCGTCCAACCGTGAGAAGCTAGACACGGAAAGCACGTGGCATACCCCACACGTCTTCGCCTCACCTGGAAGGAGAGTAACCAAACCCAATAAGTGGGTACCGGAAACAAGGTATATACATGTCCATATTCTCAAATAAGAAGCCCGAACAACGTCGTAAGGGGATCTCCATCCCGTAGCTTAGCCCAAGAAAAAGAGTCACCAACAGTCCCAGAGGAAACCTCCATCGATGCCTGGCATCCCTCATGTCTGCCCTGAACCGCAAGCCAAGGGGCTCAATCACCACTCTTCGACACTATCCGCTTTGGGCGGCACTGACTCGCCCGCATGGTTTTAGATCACGTCACAAGAACACGTCTCAGTGGGGAAAGCGCCCCTCAAACTTGAGAGTTCTAGGGAAAGTCAAACAACACCTTGTCACTTCCCAACAGTCGAGAGGTCTCCCTAATGTCAAAGTCGTCACAACACTGACCCGTATAACCAAGGGTCCCGTTCAGGTAATCACGGAGGAAAGCCTCAGACTAGCCTAGTAGAAAGAACTAAGTCTGGAATGCCAACAGGTGTCCCACTACCCCAGCCCTGTCGGAGGGTAATTCATAACCAGATATTGGGTGACCCACTGCCCAGCCCCGCTGGAGGGTAAACCCTAACACATCATCAAGAGACCCACTGCCCAGCCCTGCTAGAGGGTATACCATATTAATATACTGGGTGAACCACTACCCAGCCCTGCTGGAGGGTAAACCATAACACAGCATCCGGTGACCCACTGCCTAGCCTTGTTGGAGGGTAAACCTTAATACATCATCAAGCGACCCACTTCCCAGCTCTATTGGAGGGTAGACCTGGAATAAGTCGACAGGAGACCCACTGCCCAGCCTTGCTAGAGGGTAGACCTGGAACTAGAGGATGGGTGACCCACTACCCAGCCCTGCTAGAGGGTAGACCCTAAGAGGTCGTCGGGTGACCCACTACCCAGTCTCTGCTAGAGGGTATACCCTAATAGCGTTGGGTGACCCAATTCCCAGTCTCTTCTAGAGGGTAAACCCTAGAAGTCAGTGAGCAACCCACTGCCCAGCCCCGCTGGAGGGTAGAACTCAGAACTACTCTAGACATCTCCACTAGAGGGCACAACACTGGCCAACTGAACACGGAGTGGGTATCGCGTGACCACCCAACTCCATCACAACACACCCAAAGGGGTTTCAGTGTCTGTTCCATCACTAGGTGCCACCAGCACCGCTACCGGCTGATCCATCGAGAACAAAACCAGGGGGAGACCACTCAACCCTGCTGGTCAAACAAACGAGCACAAAGGGATCCTCTACGCAGTGAGAGGTCCAAGTACGCAAAGCAGAATACGACACGCACGTGGGGCCCACACAATGTGTGGCCCCATCTCAACCCCAACTGAACGCACTAACGTTCTCAGGTACAAACCACACGTACCTCCATGCGCTCTCGTATACTCCCAGAGTATACCACGTCTCTATCCCAAGGTCTATCGTGCACACGGCACCCAACGTCATCGCGAAGGTGTGACGTAATAACTCCACCTCAAAGGCCCAGACACAGCCAACCATCTCTCGTGAACCATTTACGTAACACTCCCAAGAGTGCGCGATCGCACGCCAAGGGTCCGCTACAAACAAGGTAGGGCGAACCACCACTAGAGCACCTTTCATGCTTCCAAATTTAATAAGATCACGTATAAGGCTCTGCACAACTAAAAGGATCACACCATTGTAAAACTCATGGAAAAACATGCGAGATAGACTACTCACTCGCCTGAAATGGTCAACCGGTGAAAAAGGTACTATTCACCGTAATCAAACTCGTGTGGGCCCCACCCCAAGATCCCGAAACTGAACCAACGAATCACGCCACTACGATCCCCTCGGAAAAACACACGAGATTGAGTACTCAATCGCTCAAAAATGGACACCCAGTGAAAAGGGCGCTATTCACCGTAGTTGGGTCGGGTGGGACCCCCACCACGTCCCCAAAAAAAAGTCGGGCGAACTGCAGCATCGCATGCTCTCGAAAAAGCACGTAAAAATCACTACTCACTTGAGTGAAACGGATATCCAGAGAAAAGGTGCATCCCGGCGCATCACACATGAGCGGTGCCATGTGGGACCCTCAACCCGGTCCCGAAACACAACGAACGGATCACACCGTTGTGATCCTCTGAAAAAAGTACACGAAATGGACTATTCACTTGTCCAAAATGGTCGCCCGGTGATAAAGCTGGAAATCACCGTCAACTCCCGAGACGGCCCTCACGGGGCCCACACCATCGTGCGGAATTACAGCGGGCAGACTACGCCAACGCGTTGCCCTCAGAAAAACACCCAACATCGACTGCTTGTACGCCCCGAACGGACGTCCGAGGAAAAAGTCGCTACTCGCTGCACGCAGCTCAAAAGACGGGTCATGGGGCCCATGACCCAACTTCGGCCTCAATGCCGGGAACCGCCCTGGAAAACTCCGCCTCGATGCTATGGTCCCAACGCCACTGACGGTGCTCAAAACGGACGTCGGACGCGTCCGCGCCGTCGAAAACAAGATTTTCCAGAAGAACGCTCGTCCACTTAAAGACGCGTCGCGTCTCTGAGACACCTCGTTTTGGGAATTAAAAATTCCCAAAACCATCTCAAAAACTCCACCTTGATGCAAGCTCTGCGCTGCCGTAGACGGCGCACAAAACGGACGTTCGTAACGAAATCTACGGACGTCGGAAGTTAGAAAAAGGGGGGGCACCCCTTGGGCCGGACCGGCCCGGTCCGCCCACATCCGGCCCGCGGCCCGGCCGTGGGCCTGGCTCACCTCGCCGCGGCCTTCTGACACCAACCGTCCGTCAATGTCGGTCTCTTTCTCCTCTGCAGCGACCCGCGTTATGTGGGTCGCTGTCGCCGCACGCGGGGTCGCGCACCTCGCGACCCCTTTCCCTCCTCGCGCTACGCCGGAGCCGCTCGGGACCCCGCCGACCGCTGCCGTCCGCCGCCGCCTCTGCCGTGACGCCCCGCTGCCGAGACGCGCCCACCACCTGGAGCTTATCCGCCGCCGTCCGGCTCACCACGCCGCCGCCGGGAGCCGCGCCTACCCGCCGGAACACCCGAGAACCCCTCCAAAAACCCGCAATCTTTGACGATCAACCCCAGGCACCTCCGAGCTCAGATTTTAATTCTTGAAACAAGCGATGGAAAGAGGAAAAACTCTACTATGCATTTATGTTTTTTTTTCAAAAGGAAAACAACAAATCGACGCTAAAATTGGGGTTCAAAGGGAGGTCCGGGAATTAAAACACAAAAAAAAACATAACCCTACCTCTTGGGCGATGCCCGTCGCTTCGCTGTCAACCCGCCGGCACCACCGCACCTTGCCGGAGTCGCCTCGCCGGATCTCGCCTCTCCGGAGCTTCCTCTCCGGAGGTGAAGGAGGGGGAGGAGGGTTTGAGGAAGAAGAAAAAGAAGGAGAGGGGGGGGGGTGGGGGTGTTTAAGTACAAATCACTTAAACGCCTGCTCGACAGCCCCAAACCCAAACTCCCGATGGGGTCGGGATTTAGCCTCCCCTAGGCTAAAAAACACCCTATGAGTGCAACGGAGGTCTCAGAATTTTATTCCGAGACCCCGTTCAAAAGTTATTAAACTTAGCGCCCGAGGCCGCCAAATTGCGAAAATGCCCCTAGGGCCATTTTTCACAGACGGGCCGCACCCGCAAAACATACACCCCTCCTAGGGTAAACGGCACGCTCCGAACTCAACGGTGCCCTCAGTTTTTCAAACCGAGCCACCATTTAAGAGATACTAGCGTTTCTCCAATAAATGAATCAATTAATTAATGAATTAATCCGTTTAACGTTCCAGAAGCAGGCGAGGGGTACAAACATCCCGCACCGACATGTTTTATGTCATTCCTAGGGTAAACACCCCATTACAGACCCATCCGTACACTCAGATCTCTGATTCGGTACTCCATTTAGGAGTTATCCCATTTATTTGGCATTTTCAGTGTGAACGCGCTGAAAATTTAATTTTGGCCACTCCGGGGCTTGGAATCGCATGCCGTCTGAAGGCGCTACTCTGGAATATCATCAAGAATATTCCAAAGTCTTTCATAGAAAAAATCAGGTTCGTACATATCATATTGAATCATCCACTAGAAAAAATTTCCAATTCCATCAATAATTTACAATCCATGATGAAAAAGGTCATTACAAACTCCCCAACAAAATGATTTTCATCCTTAAAATGACATTATTGTCCTATATCAACATCTACCAACATTCTTATATCATCAATTCACCACCAAACCACTATTATACATCTCTAAATTGAACATGTTCTTCCACTACATAACTCCAAACTACAACACACTATTCACCTGATGTTGAACTACTCACTCTTTGTTGGTTTCAACATCATGATTACACTCTCAATAATAATCTTTTAAAATACAACTTGGGGTCTTCAACCAACATATCCAATGCTTATGGGGATCCCAACAATGCGGCGTCACATAGAAAGGCTAATTCTAAACCATGGTTCTCCACACTATAGAAATTTTGTACCAACAATATGCCTCCATCAGTCCACCGACCCACAAACGGTGTCCCAAACAACATTCCTGATGTCATTTCCACACAATCACATCATAAAATTACATTAAAACATCATCCATGCATCTTCAAAAAAAATCCCAAATATTAATTGTTAAAACAATCGTTACATACTCAATATACCACCCACCTCTATCTCGATGTTCTTACTAACAATACATACTCGTATGGTCTCTCCCATTACATACACCATGATACAAACTTCTATTACATTCTATAAATTTTTATCAAAATTGGAAGTATTACTAGGATTTATCACATGTTCCGCCCCATTTATCCCATCCTAAATCATATTTCATCCCATGAATCATATGAACAACCGTAATTCACCCTCATAATCACATCATGAACCACATTTCACCCCTTTAACCATGTCACATGTCATAGATCAAACCAAATAAAAATCATGGATCATACTTCACCCCATGAATATCCTTTGGATAACACAAAAACCACCTGAAACCCATTTAAAATATGCCAAATCTGATCCAAAACTCATAAAAATCAAGATTCTCCTATCCACTAAGGAACTAGACCACATTACACATCAAAAAAAAACACCAAATCAGTGCATCTTAGCCATTTCATGACCTATATTAATGCAACGACAACCCATATAGCATGAGGCTTATTCATCCATAACTGATACGATCCTCCCCAATATATAAGTTTCATTATCATCACCCAATGAAGAAAACACCTGATCTCCACACACATGATTCATCCATTACTGCTCTTAATGACTAGATATAACCATCACTCTCATACTCGAGTAGTAAAATAGATCTCCATGATCTGATGGTTCACTCCTTCCAAAATGTATTCCATTACAGTAGTCATGTAGAAATGAATCAAACTTTTCAAATTTACATAAATACCTAAAAAAAAATTTCAAGGACCAAAACCATGGATCAACCACACCATGGAACCCAGATCCATTACCGGTGTCACCTCCTATAAAAAAGGGACATCTCTGATTAAAACTGAGAACTCAACTCTATCATCCCCACATGTGTCTCACAACATCATTACCTTTGTATATATATTTAGGTGGATCCACAACATAATAATTTTAAAAAAACATGAACATTGGTTGTTCCAACAATCCAAAACCAAAATGGGAACTACACATACCAATAATACACTTACACACATACACCAAGAATTTTCACCCAAAAGTCAATCTAATTCTCAATCTTCTACTTTAAGGTACAACGATGCACCAAGAACACCCTCATAGGTTTTTTTAATTAAATTCATTATTATTAACCAAATACAATGGTTTTATGCTCCCTTATAACTTCATCTCACAACCAGACACATTCTCCCATGAATCACATCACATTTTACCTAGGGTCACACACCTAACCCGCTATCCCAGAAATAAATTAATTTAATCACATATCGATACCAAAGGCTCTCACCCAAGTCAAGGCTTATGATGTGTTCATTATACACATGTTAGGAGTTCCAAATCCTTGAGTGCCTTCCAATTCGCCCATTGTGCTACAAGAAAATGCTTCCTACGGTCCAAAGGTCTATACATATAACTTATCTTTCCCTCTCAAAACCCTTCTTGATACCAATATCACCTCACTTTCCATACATTATAGCACAAGTCTCATCTCCCATGTATACATACATAATGATCTCAAGGTATTCCCAAAACTACCTGGAATTTAAAATTATTAAACCACCAAGAAGATATATTGGAAACACTATATGGGGTATTATTGAGAATTAATGAAACAAACTCCACTTCAAACCCACCATGGATTCACATATTTAGGACCAAACATCCCCATCCTCATGATATAAATTATTAATCAAATTACATTATTGACCATCTAAGGGTCTCCAAATGACTTTTGATGAAGGGACTGCAAATCTCCCACTGGAAATCATTCTATACCAGGATCTATATAACCGACTATAAGATAAAAGATTGTAGTTCAACTTATTAGAATGTCAAAACAAGTTATATTGCAAAAAATCATATGTTGTTTTATTAAAAAGAATTAACATAACCCATTTCAAACCTAATAGTACTCCACATCCTCTGGGCAACCCATTCCCATCATTAAGAAAATCACCTGGAATAAAATAAATATATTAACGCCCAATGAGTCTTTATAAATCCCTAGATAATGGGACAATATATCCATCGGTGAAGAATATACTACACTAGGATACACATGATCCTATATTAGAAAAATTACAGTAGTCCAGCTAAGTACAATTCCACCAAAATTTATCTATGAAAACACCATATATGTTTTTTTCAACCTTTAAAAAGTGAAACTCTACCATAAAATCTAATCACACACAAGGGGGACTATTTCTTGTGACTCATATAGGATTATTTATGATTCATGAAAATAATCCTCCTGCTAAAAGACTAAGACACAAATTTTAGATTATATATTTGTTAAAAACCTCATATTAAATAAACAACCCATCCATAATTTCTTAATGAAAGAAAATTAATCTGGTAACATTGGTAACCAGAACATCCAACTGGAATATTGATCATGAATCATCAGCCTACTTTTCATCACAAGCACCTTCAAATTCCCAGATATTAATTCCACCATCTACAAAATTTCTAAAAAAATGTTTGATACAACATTGTAAAACCCATATATGGGACACTAATAACTTCCTATAAAAAATATTTTAGATAAACGTAGGAATTCCTCCCCATAATATAGATGTTATGAACTAATAATGTTGTCTTGATATATATAGTAGGTAGACTATAACTTCTAATCAGAGTCATATAGTAGTGGAAAATTGAGAAAGAATACAAAAAAATAAAAATGGTTCCAATATATAAATAATTTCTTTTAATAAATGGAATAGAATATATAGGCCCACAATCATATAAAGTATACACATGTTTCACATAGGGTTGGTCTGATATATAGAATAATTAAAATAAATATTATATACACTATCATAGGCCCAACAACTATCCTTGGGTATTACACACCCATCATCCACATACCATTTGTGCTACGTTACAACGATCACCTACATGTCATGTTTTGATAAAAAAATTAGTCATAATTGATACACACACACACACACACACACTGGAATACCATCTATGTTGTGATAAATACATCACATTACTGTCTCACCAAATTACCCTAGTATATTCTATCATATATGTGTATAGTAAAATAATAAAATAAACATGTAACATAAGGAACATAGATGTGATATACTAACTAGGACACCATAAATCCATGTTCATCTTGCCACCAAGTTTTAACAAATCCACTATGTCACTTGATCAAACATAATTCAATTCCATACAAAAAACTACCACATTTCCCAATCTCATTTCATCATACCAATGCTCATTTCATTCCAAAATACTCAATGTATGGTGGGTATGATCCTCAAATCAATACCTAAGGGACCAGGCCATGGTTAGACATCCATATCTCAACCCATTACCTTTCTCTAGATTAATTATCCATTTTTCATGCCTTAAATCTCATCAATACCCAAAACTCTCATTATTGATACTTTGTAATAATTTGAACCGCTCATATAACGTTCCAAATTCTTTCACATGAACCAACCACAAGGGTGGCCCTAAACACAAGAATATCCTGAAAATTTACATAATCCATATTGAATCATCCCCACACACTCAAGGAAGGTCACAATCACACATTCCCATCCACAAAAACACATAGGCGGTCATAAGCACACTGAACCATCCCCGCAGACTCTTAGATGGCCAGAATCACACTGAACCACCTCGTCAAACTCTTTGGAGGATATATATAGAAAATTAAACCAACCCTGTGGACTCTATAGAGTTTAAATGATGCATAATGACTCATCCCCACTGAATATGTGGTGGTCCAACGTTGCTTACCAATCCTTAATGACTCTAGGGTAGTCAAAAGAATAGAAAATAGAGCTCATAGTCACAAGAGAGGCCACATTAAACACATGGATCAAATACATGGATCATAACACATCACAAAAACAACGAATAATCTTAGGGTGCTAGTAACATGAGAACTATACCCTTATCCTGAAACCATTTCTTCTCACATGTCAGGGCACCCACAATGTTCTCCAGACACATCACTATCCCTCATCACTAATATCTGCTCATACCTATCACCCCTTGGTGACACTACTACCCAAAGATTAAAATTGACCCATAATTAGAGGTCTAGTTCACATTTTTGTAGACTCTCATCACTCTTTATCTAGCCACCTATGAAAAAACCTAATCCATACAACTCTATGCCCCTTGGAATCCTAATTCCATGTCCTGAACAAAAACTTTGATCCACACTTGGGTCCCATTTCACATCACCTAAAAGAGAATTATCTTCCACAACATAGATAAAACCCCTCTATGAAACACCTCATATACTCCTAAGACACTCATTTAGATTAGAATTCTCACTAAGAGATGGATCCAACCTCCAAAAGAGGTTCCCCAATACAAATGATATGTATAACCACCTCCCTCGGCATTAGAAAGCCAAATACCTCTCAATCCTATAGATTTAGCCATAGGGAACTATTCTTATTCTACCTGCATCACATATCATATCTGAGTACCACACAATATATCTTTTCATCTAAACCATCACTCTCACCCCTAGAGACACAGTCAATGGGTTATCCCAAATTCACATAAGTGTGAAACAGAACTCTTACAAAGAATATAATGCCAAAATCCATCATATGTCCTCTTCCCAAGGAACATTATGTTCTTATACATAAACCTAATCCCACTCCCATTTAATATAAAATACCATTCATGTATGAACATACATATGGATTTGTATTAAATGGACCAAATGACTTAAAAATATATTTATAAGAATCAACAAACTCTGATGTTCCTAAACTAGTCCTGTACATAATTCTTCAAAGCCTGAATCAAGTTATGAGAACCTATCTCACATTATGAAACATACATAAATAATTATAATCATTTATAAAAAATTATTTAAAATAAACTAAAGAGAAATAAATGAATGAGAAATCCACAAACACTTTCATCACTCCAAATCCTTGACCAAACACCCCTAAAAGGGTTATGGCACACGCTAGGAACCATCCCATCCAAAATCCCTATTCCCTAGCACCTGACCAACCATAATATTTTTCTAATCATAAAAAATACTATATAATATAGTTAATCAATTTACCTTAACATAAATCATAATTTAATGCATGAAAAAATATGCATGAATCATCCTATATGAACCACACAATATAGCAGATTAAAATTTTAAGATTCAATCATGATTTATTCAAATAAACATAAAAAACAAACAGAAATAATATTTTCATTATTTTTAACCACAATAAACCAATGAATATGGTTGTGGATGAAGATACCTCTTGTGATTCACCAAAGACAAAACAAAAAACACCTCAAGAACAATGGGTGGAAGGGAGGAGGGGGTTCCCATTAAATAGAACATATCATGCCTGATCTATTAGACAAAATTGATGGGGAATGAGTTTTCTTCTTCTCATTATATATTATTTTATTGATCATAAGCACTCTTTAATTTTTTTAATGTTTTTGTATAAGTGATTTTTCTCTATAATCCATGATATCATTTTATATACTTTGATAAACTGTGAAGAACATGTGTAGAAAATATACTGCACTTATTAATATCATGAATTCAAGTTACTAATCCATTCACAATAATATAAGGGTAAAAATAGTTAATTTCTGTTCTTTGTAAAATAATAGAAATCACCATATCAATAATGTAGTGAATTGAGCATCCAGTGACATAAGGAAGTTCCTCCTATTTTCAAGAAGACCTATCATCTAGCTGGTGGACTACCACCGTCTAGCTAATGGTAATGGTAATAGCCTACTCAAGTTAAATCTTACCGCCAACTAACTCATAAAGGATGAATAGAAAACTCGTGGTTGTATATAAAAGTAGTTCAGAAACAGATAGTTCATCGGCTACCCATTTGAGGCTATTGTCTAAGCAGTGGAGTTGTGGGAGTAGCTTGAAGCCTAGAATTTATTTTAGTCAAAATACACTGAATCTCTTCTTCAATAGATTCAATAAACCAATCCAATTATAGTAAATTATTTAAGGTTTTTGATGATATAAAAAGTCACCTTGGTGGCCTAAACAAGTTATATTATACTTCAATATCCAGTGATAATGTTCCACAATTACAAAATCTGTCTCAAAGTTTTATACTTTATAGTTTCAAAATCATGTAATCTATACTATGTGTTCATTATATTATCTTATCACTCTAATAATTTTCTTGTTATCTTATAGTGTCTAATCATATTCATTTAGAGAATAAATACCAAGATAAATAGTAATTTCATCTATGAAATCATTATAATCCTCTTCTTTCATTTACAATTAGTGTTCACTACCGTTAATGTTTGGTAATTGGGTTTACATCCCATTTCTTCTAAATATAATAGAACTATTCTATTTGAGTTTTTTTACCCATATCCATTAAAAATATAGTTCCGTTTGAAATTTGAGTTTCTTACTAGAACGTAAAATTAATGGGATTTTTTGAATATTGGATATCATTAGAAATAAAAGACTAATACATTAAACCCTTAATCAATTGAGGTCATATTTATAGGGAATATTTTTTAGATATTATCAAACATTTTTACCAGATAACTTATATTATTTATTTTATACATTTTTATTAGTTTATAAATATTATTTTTCGATTTAGTCAATAAATTAATCATTTTTTATGATTAATCATTTAAATTTTGAATTTATTGTTATTTTATTGTTCAAATATTATAAATTTGTTTTTATATCATTACACTCTATTCTATGATAATTTTTTCTGTTTAAATCATAAAATGGTTTTTATTATATAAAATATTTATTTAATTGGTATTAATTATTTTTTTATTTTTATTTTACATTTTAATGGAAAATTCACACCTACCTTGTGCCAGTTTACCCTAATCCGGCCTCTATTTGGTATTGAAGATGTATTTAATTTCATTATTTTCAATTTATTTCAAAAATTATTTATATATAAAAAAAGTTAACACATTTTTCAAAATTGATATTTTTTTTAAAAAAAATTTCAAACACTCATCATTCTTTTAAAGAACACATTGTGGGTCATGAACCTTTTTTATGGTAATAAATATTGATATTAGAAAACAAGGATGTATAATTTTTTTAGATATATTAGTTCTCCTTTATGAAAATTTGTTACGAAATATTGTATTCCTATAACTAAAAATAATAAAAAATTTACACATGGTGATATTTATTCATTTTTATTTTATGGTAATACTATGAATTCAAACCCTTTTAGTTTCCATCAAAATAAATTTAATCGATTTTCAATATAAAAATGTATTTTGAATATAGAAAATCTAAGAAGTACCTTATAAATAAACTACAAAATTCAATGATACCCATTTAGACATTTTACTTGGTGACATTGAATGTTTTTATAAGCATCATAGTGATTCTATCATTGAAATATTAATTTTATTTGCCATTATTTTTTATTAGTTAAAATCATATTAGTGATTATCTTTCCAAAAAAATTATTAAAAAAATCAGATGTATTTTTCTCAAAAAATGGGCACTCAAAGCAACCATTATCTAGGAATCTAACGAAAAAATTCATATAGTAGTTGACGTGGTCATCATTTCTCTCATTATTTATGACATAACAAGGATAATAAAATTCCATAAAGAGGAAAAAGAAGTCAAAGAGACTATAAAGGAAATATATTTCAAGTAGATCAATTATAAATCATCTAAAATAATTTGATACATTAAAATTTTCCAAAAAGGTGGGAAGGTACATAAACCTGAAGATATCAACTCAATTCTTCAAAAATGAAAATCATGAAATGGAGGTGAATTTCTTAGGTTGAAAAAAGATGTTCCACAACAAGTTGGATGTTTACTTGAAAAAAAATTGAAGCTAGGCCAACGATCTTTAAAAGATTTAACATGAAGTGATGATAATGAATCAATTTCAACATATGAATCAAGTAATGAACGTCATAAGTTCTGAAGAAGAAATGCTGAGTTACATAATAATATAATATCTCAATGTTTCTTTAACATATTATTATACATATTAAAACTCATCTTTCTGCTATGAATATCTTATTTATTCTAGATATCCACTTCAAGATTGATTTTTTTAACATCATTCAAAATTTGATGATCATAAAAATAATTACAATGAAGTTGTTTATGAAAAAAATTCTATTTTAAAATATTAAGTTGATTTTCATGTAAAATTAAAAGTAAAACCAAATTTTGGAAACTTTTGAATTTCAAATTAATTATATTTAAAATACTATTTCACATTTAACCAATGGTCAATAAATATTGAATAAGATTATTGTATCTTAATGTTTTTTAAAAATTAGTATAGGGATTGTTTTGTCAAAAAAATATAGTTTTCTCAAAATTCATAAAAGGATAAATTTGGGAATGAAATTTCACAAAACAAATTATTATAAGAATTTTTTTTTATCATTTTTATATATGTAATTTTAAAAATTAGAAATATGGTATACCAAAAAGCAATCATATCCTATATCATTTTTCAGATGGAAAAACTTTTGAAAAACAATATTATATTCTAAAATAATTATATTCTTACATTAGTGGACTGAACATATGGATAACAAAAGAATGAGTATATTAATCTTTTTTTCTAATAGTCACAATAGAAAAACTCATGATGCCCCATTATATATATATATATATACATATAAGTTGATATATGACTATATGTAGTAACAATTACAAATTCAATCATCTAGAACACATTAACGGAGGACATGTCACATTCAAACATGACTCAAAAGGTAAAATTACTAGTATATGTAAAATTGGATAATCCAAATATACTTTAAATAAATAAGTTTTCTATTTTAGTGTCGTGAATCATAATTTATTAATAGTTATTTACTTTTGAGATAGCTCTTTTAAAATTTATTTCTAATGTTTTTAATTCAAAATTAAATCATTTTTCCCATATCTTATTTTAAAATATTTTAATATATTATTTTAAATATAATTCATTCCAAAATATAATGTTTTAAGTACACAAGGTAATTAATATTGGCATTATAATCGTCACCTAGTTCATTAAAATATTTACTATCATTTCAAGATTAACCATAACATTCTAGTATGAGATATAATGACGTTGTATTTTGAATGTTATATAGTCTGAAAAATATTATAACGTCAAAATAAAAAAATAGCCTTCAAAATATAAAAATGATTATTTATCTTTTAAATCCTTATAAATAGTTTTCCTTTTACATTTCTTACCAACACAAGTTTCCTATATATGGTGATAACAATTAACCTTATTATTTATCAATCAATATACTATATTTACTTGGCTTTTTTTCTTATTTCATAAGAATGGATATTATAAATTTTTTATATACTTTTCTTAGAATGTAGATAAAGAGATATGATATAAACACTTTTCTGTTATAATTTATAATATTATATAATTCTATATATAAGACATTTATGATTTTTTTGATTCTCATGTTTATCATCAGTTCTTCTCTAATCATATAACAACTCAAAAAATTAGTGATATCAAGATAAAAAATACGACCCTTTAAGAGCTGTTTGAGACTCTATATAATGAGTTTAACATTAATCTATTATTTTTGGATGAGGTAGTGAATATCGCTATAGTTACCCAAAGCTCTGTTCTCATAAGAACCATCTAAAGAAAAAAACATTATGATATTTTTAATGTAAAAATTAAAATTGATGGGATATTTAATTTATTTGGATTTAAATGGTTTATCATTACCAAAATAGATAATCTTTTGTAAATTTATAGTAATTAAAATGAAAGAATATTTTTTTTGCACTCAAAATCATGTAAATATTTTTATTTTTCAATAACTAGAGAGAGACTTTTGAATATATAATTCACATCACAATAAGTGAGATTAATCCTAAATCACACCCTCAAATCAATGATTATGTTGAACAAACTATGTTGACCATTAATAATCCTAAATATTCTTAATTAAATGGATATGTTGAAGATGAAACTTATAATTCTTTACCCATGGCATGGTTTAAATCCAATGACTACCCCTTTGAAAATATTATCTGTAAATTACAATCTCAATCTCATACTAGAGGTTTATTCAGAAATGAGGTTAACCATAAATTTTTTCCCTTTTAACTTTAAAATCATTCCCTTAATGATATAATTAATAATGAGAATTGGATAGTAACCATGAAAAATTAGATAAATAAAATTCAAGAGAAAACGTTTAGAATCTAGTTTAAATTCTAGATAATCATACTATTTTTGAATTAAGTGAATTTTGAAAAAAAATAAATGAATTATAATTCAAAAAAGGATCAAATTATTTGAAAAATATTTAATAAAATGGATAGTATTGAGTAAGGTGAAACATTTTAACTTATTTGTAGACTTCAATCCATTAAATTCATGTTGGTTTCCAGTACTCTTTTAAAATTTTATCTTTTTCAAATTGATGTAAACAATTATTTTCTAAATACTTTAATTTCAGAAAATGTATTAGTTGATAAACCACATTGTTTTGAATATCCAAGTATTCAAAATCATGATTTCTAGTACACTTAAAATCTTTAATTTTCAAAACAATCATCTCATGAATGATATGAGAGGATATCTAAATTTATTTTTTGAAATGATTTCAAAATTTGAAAATATGATTCCACACATTTTCTCAAATAAAAATTCAAATGGTTTATAAAACATTCGAATATATGTTGATAATGATATTTTTGAATCAAATGTAGATTTATTTGTAATTAAATAGTTTAATTAATGAAAAATGCGTTTTAATTGAGTTTTACGATATATCTAAAATTATTTCATAGATCTAAAATATCTGAAAAATATAGTGGATCATTTATAAAACCTAATAAATACACTATATAACATTAATAGTAGTTTATTATGGATCATTATAAAGAAATCATAACAGCCATGAGTATAAATTTTAAGATAAAATTTGATTATACATGTCAATTAGTCCACAACCAGAATTATAGAGGTATGAGATAAATTACACATTACCTTATTATATCCCAAATGGTCGTCACATTTAGTGTATGACATTGTGTCTTTTCCTAATCAATAATAATGGAATATAATTTAATATCCCTTAAAATACATTTTTTGTATTTGGAAGGAAAAAACCATGGTTTATATTATCCTAAGGAAAACTCATTTGAACTAAGTTATTTTTCTGATCCTGATTTAGGAGGATTCCCACATTATATGAAAAGTACTTTTGTAACATTACATATTATTTTATAATTCCTCCTGTCATGGAGTATTAAAAGGGAAAACTTTTTTTCTCTTCTTACAGCCAAAATTAAAACACAAACCAACTTGGAGTTGGTGCTCTCAAATTGTATTGATAAACCATCATATCCTAGACTTTGGGGTTACATATTATAATGTACCTATCATGTATTATAAAACTAGTGTGATTAGTATCTTAAATAATCATATAAAATAGTCTCATACTAAGAACATTGATGGGATGCATCAATTTCTATGAGATAACATTCTAAAGCATCATATCATATATAACGTTGTTTATAAAAACCTTCCTCATAATGATATCTTAACTTCAATTCATCAACAAGATTTATTTTCCTCCATCTAAGGTGATTTGTGATTTATGATCTTGTAATGCTGATATCTTAATCTTGTTAAGGTTGATGATTTTTGAAATTGTTTTTTTTTCAAAAAAAAAATCATTATTTTTTAGGAAAATACTTATTAAACATTTTATAATTTTAAAAAGTAATATGAGTACAACACACCCTGAAAAAACACCCAATTTTACACAAACAATTATATATGTTTCTTTTATAGTTACTCTTAATAAAGTTTCCTAAAAATAGTTAATTCGGTTTTAAACTAGCCTTCATTTTGGGAATTGCGAGTTGGACATTACTAGACAGAATGTTTAATTCTACGAATGAATTTTATATTTATTATTAACATAATATTTTCTTATCCATAAATATGGTGTGATTTTAAAATTATTAGTTTTTCTTTAATATTTTAATTTTTCAATGATCAATATATCATATCTATTTAAGGGGATATAATATTATTAACACTAAAATGATCTAATAAGATATAGTTTCTTTTTATTTTTTTCAATTTATTTAATATCTTTATTCGTGTTCAATTTCCAAAAAATATGAGGTTCAATTTTCTATTGAGTTTTTTAAAAATTAATTTTTTTTAATATTGATATTTATTGAAAATCAATAATTTTAAAAATAATAAGTTTCTAAAATGTTCTAAAACATTGTTTTTATGTCTCTTGAAAGATCATTTATTCTTTAAATGTATTTTTTAATTTCATATATATTTTTTTCTATAGAAAAAAACTAATGAATACTTTTTTTAATCATAATTGGGGAAATTGTTTAGTGAAATTTTTACATGTGTATAGTTTTTTATGTTATTGGGAGGTGTTTTTTAATTTTTTTATTGAATGGTAAATATTTTGTAGAGACCCGATGCTTGATGTACATAGATATTACATTACTTTTGTGGAATACATAATACATAACAAAAACTGACACACAAGGACCGTAATAGTTTAGTGTGTTTGGAAACTTGGAACGTAATCTTCTAATCGTGGTGAAAGATCTTCAACATCTCCCATTAATATATTCCACCTTTTGTTTCCTTACCTAAAACCTTTATTTTAATCCTGGGGGAAAATTAAACATAAAAAGGGTGAGCACAAATGCTCAGTAAGGGTAAGCATGGATAAAATAAAACATACCATATACATTTGAACTTAAAAACATGAACATAATGTTTAAACATCAAAATCTTGAGCAACGACTTAAAACATGAAATTACATTAGGAATAGATCATAATGGAATATAAATCATGATAACATAACATGGGAATAAAACATGTAATTTTGTCATACATTAATCACATGTAATGATTTCCATAGTAGTCAATGCATTGCTGCCAAGACCATCTTAATGGACAAAGTCCCTTTCTGAATCAAGTTCACTCCTCGTTCCCGTCCTGTAATACTGAACCAGATTAACTTACCCTTCCATCCATGTCTATCTCTTGAGATATAAATCTTTACCCAAAGCATTGGAGAGAGATATACGTCCCACCCATCTCATAATGATACCATTCATATGTGTGCCACAAAATCATAAATCATACATCATTGCATAACCCATGTAATAAAAATGGGATTCTTAAATAACATACCATCATAAAACAATTCATATAAGATAAAGGAATTAATAAAAATAATTCCATCACAACATAATCAAATAAATTTAATAATAGCTGTAGAAACAGAACCCAATATTATCTTATATGGAAAATAATTTTGATAAAACACTTGAACTCCATTCTTGAGGAAAATATCCTTTTTTCTTCAAAATCATTTTCTTTTCAAAAAATGTCATTTAATTTTAAAATAAATGGATTTTGTTGAAAATATTCACGAAATATTTTGGAGGAAGATTCATGAAAATAAGGCTTTATAAAACTGTAAAAATCTTTTCATGCCGTATAAGTTAAAAAAATATTCTTCTCGTACTTTTGCCGGAAATGTCAAAAAAAGTACCTTGTAACGTAAACAAAAAAAAGATTCCTTACATACCATGTAGTAAAAGTCAAAAATTCAAAAATGGGTAAAAAGGAATTTAAACATTCATGAAAACACTTTTATAAAACTTGGACATGGACGATTTCAATAACCCCAGTAAATACATACGAATAAACAATCTCAGATCAAAAATGAGATTTGAAAAATTATCCCTTACCTTAGGTCTGATGTGCTTCGTACGTATCCAAACCTCCTGTATAATGATTTAAGTACTGTCATTGACTTATTAAAGAATCATATTCATTGTTATTATATCATATATGGTTCACTTATGACTTTATATTACCCGTTCTTTTGTAAATTCATGTTAAATTAGAGTTTTGGGTAAAATCGTTTCATTTGTCGTCCGTGTTTTAACTTGTAATTATTCATATGATTACATAGATCATGATTACTTATATATAGAATGTAAAACATGATTTATATATAATATATATTAAGAATATACATATATATATAATAGATCGATAAATGGAAAGAAATACACCGTTCATGGAGACGGTAGGCCGTACGTAGGCATGAACGCTGTTTTCATTTCCTTATTGAATTGAATGGAATTAAGTAGATGGCATAAATATATATATATATATATATAAATAAATCCAGTAGCATTATTATGTCATATATTTCATGATTACTTATTATATATACTTTATAATCATTCTTGAATGGTTAACATGAAGAGTGAATCTCATCGCGTCGTGGAGACGGTAGTCCGTACGTACGCACGAGCGATGATATCATTCCCAAGATCGTGGAATTGTATTAAAGTGTATGTATAATATTACATAATAAATATCACTTTACAATAATCATATATATTCATTACTTTCACCATTATACCCATCCAAGTAAGGTGGTGGTGGAAAATAGATTACACCACGACGTGGAGACGGTATTCCGTACGTACGCACACGCGGTGATTTCGTTTTCCGTAGGATGGATAGATGGTGAAATATGAGTGTTCCATAATTATAATAACATATCAGTATATGAGTTATAATTATGTTATTACATCATAATTAAACAACTAAAAAGAATAAGTTTAAGAAGAAATAAACTTGAAAGAATCGGTAACAGACATTACCTCTTCTTTGAAGCGCCTCTTTGAGACCTCCTCTTAAGAAACTAAAATTTTTCATTGAAGAAGACCATGACCTCTAGGATGTTTCTAGGGAAGTGGAGAAAATAATTTTTCATTGGTTGGCCGAGCTTTAAGGCTCAAAGTGGTGTAAGGAAAAGAGGTAGGAGGTTCCCTTTTATAAGGGAGGAGAGGGGCACCTTTGGAATAACAAAAAATTTTATTTTATTATAATGTCAAATTAGGTTTTTAATAGCTCCAAATTGATATTTTTCGAATATAAGGTGGGGAGGGGTCGAAATAATCTCATCCAATATAATTTAGTCAAGTTTATGTTATTATATTAACCTTATCTTTTAGTTTTAACTCTTAGTTAATTAGATTGACATTTATCATGTCACTTTGTATTTTTATATTATATAGTTAATAAACATACCATATACATCCAATAGACACCCAAGTGGTACATTAATGATACAAATATCATTATATAAGTATCTTGGCCGAACCGTAGATTTTTAGGAATATAATAACAATTATTAATATAATATTTGTTTTAAAAACTATTTTATGTCAATTTTGACACTATTTGGTAATTTATTTTTGTGAAAATAATAACAGAATGATTAGTTATAAAAAAATTAATTAAATCAATAATAACATGTAAGATTAACATATAAAATTCTTTTAATTCATAAAAAGTCTCAAATTACATTTATTTGGGTATTTATATCATCAATTATGTCAATATTTCATTAATAGGATAATTACTGCATCATAATTTTATCATAAGTAAATTAAATAATTTTAATTCTAAAAATTTTAAATAAAAAACCATTATGTAGGAAATATTTTTAGATTTCTAAGGAATATTTATAGTTGAATTTATCTTATGTATAACTCTATATTAAAAATGATTTAGTTATAAAACATTGATTTTAACTATTTTAACCATTCTTTAAATAAATTAATAATAAATGTCCTAATCTAATCCAAGTTGGCCTAAATGGTCATATTTTATTCCTAAGGTTGTTTTGGGCCGAATTAAACTTTTAAAATAGAAATAGGACATGTGTTATGGAAATAATAATATCATTTGTACCCTTAATTACCCTATTTACTTTTAACCGTGGTAAAAAAGTAAAAAGTTACTATTCACCAAAAATTATTTAATCTCATTGAACCACATTTTAGTCCTTTATATTAACCGTGTCTCTTGGATTTTTGAAATTCCAATCACAGAAGCGGTAATATTAATTTTTATGAAAAATTCAGTTTTTTTAACTACCACTTAGTGGTTTCACTATTCATCAAAAATGAATGTTTCCAGAAAAATACCAAAAATTAGGCCTGAGCTATATTTGATATTATGAATTCAAAAATTATGTCTATTTTACCAAATTCAAAACATACCAGTTAAATTAACTAATTTAAAAATTAGTTCCCATCGTCAAAACAAATAGCGTGTTCTTAAGAGATAATAATTATCAAAAGATTGACACTTGTTTATGTCTGGTTTAAATGTGAAATTACATCCAATGACCAAAATTGTATTAAATTGTAAAAATATATTCTAAATATACTTTAAAACCACTAAAATTAATAATTTATCACTATTAATTATTTCGATTAAAAAGTTGTTTTTAATTAAAATTTAGAAATTTTTACTATTCATCAGAATATGAAAGTTATCCGAAAAGTAACAAAATTTCACCCTAAGCTAATTATTATATTCTGAATCCAAAAATGAAGTCCATTTTGAAAGATAAAATTTATAAAATTTCAAAAAGTGGGTATTACTATTCATAACGGCTAGTTCATAATAATATCTCGTTTAGTGAAACCCGGTATTGCGTACTACACACGCTATCGAAGAAGGTTGTGATTGCGTGTAATGCAGCCAAGTTAGGGTTGCGTATTGTGCCAGACTCCTTTTTTGTAACATGAAACCCAAGAAATCAGTAAAATTAAAAAGAATATTTCTCATAAAATCTCGGCGTGTAACATTCTACCCCCCTTAAAATGAATTTCTTCCTCGAAATTCGTCGGGGTTATAAATGGTTTACTACTCGAAAGTTTCTTTAATAGAAACCCACAACGTAAAAAGGAATACCAAAAAAATCATTAAAAAATAAAGTATGAAACATAACGATTACCCAATTTAACTAATCACTGGGTTTCCACATAGGAGAACATAGGTGAAAATATGGATATGGAAGAGAAACCTACCCATCAAGTTATGTTGAAGAGTGGTAGAGAACATGGCTATGAAAAATCCAACAATCACAAAGCCATAAATTTGTGAAGATCTAAGGTACCATCTGATTCATCAGATATAAGAGCACTAGGACAACATTTTTGGTTTTCAAGATCATTTCCCTAAAGTTAATGAAATTGGAATTAGAAGAAATACTTTCGTGATTTTGGTACAGTCTCACCGTTGGTCGTTCTTTAGACAATTTCCACTTCATCTCATTATTAAATGAAGTTGAATTTGTCATTCGTGATGTGTTAGCAAATCATGTGATAGAATGATGGGTCATTCCATCTGTCTCAAACAAAAGGTTAGAAAAGTTATCAAAAAAATACATAAGTCCATATATAGTGAGATTAATCATATATGGTTCCTAAAATGGACTTATAATTCATATATCATACTTCTTAATATAATAAAACTAGTTTCTACTAAACAGGGACTTCCTGTAGGCCAGCGGTAGGCGATAAAGGCCAGTTGCACTTTGGTTGTGGGTTTGATTCCCTCAGCCTTGTCCGACCCGATGGGCTGTCGCCCATCCTACAGGTTGTCATTTTTCTAAAACTACATTACTATAACATCCCATAAATTATATTGAAAAAAACTTCTATCCTTAAACAATACTAACTTATGTCCAACATAATCCATTCCGATCTTTAGACTTATCCCTAATACTGCAGTCCACTCTCATATTATAGTGAAAACGATTACCAGAGATTTCATATAACAAGCATGTCAATTCCATCGTTGATCCCCATAAATCAAAAGATATGTCTTGTTGGTTGCATTACAAACATTTGAAGACCTTAATCTTGTATTCTATTGAAAAATGAATACCCATTGAATCTTAGTGAAAACATGAATGCAGTTAAAAGTTATCACTTTACACATACCAAAATCCTCAAAATTTTATATACTCAAACCATGATATCACATAGTCCTTATATCAATCATGAGCTCATGAATACAATCAAACATATCATTATATTCTTATTCCATCTTTATGAGCATATCATCTACTTTACAAAATTATCTGAATAACCTTTCATGGTTAATGGTACCATTAATCATAAACTTTCAAAACTTAAGGAAAGACAACAGTGTAACAATGCTTAGATGTCTCTTTATTCCATAGTACCATGAGATTACTTATACAACATTACACTTGATAAACATGTAATCATTCCACTACCTTCTTAAACCATTGACCATGCTTCAACAATTATTTCATCTCACATATCATTTGTAGTCTCTTCATCATCATCAACATAAATACTACCCATACGACCATTCTGATTCTCTTCATGAGACTTTTCCATAGGGAATTGGTTTTCATAATGCCCGTACATTCCACATTTAAAACATCTAATCATTGTTGATGTCGTAGCAATACCATTATCCTTGTCCATGGTGTTAACTGAACCTTTTCCATTTCACTTACTAGCTTTTTGTCCTTCTTTTCCACACCCAAAGCATCTTCCAATTCCTTTGAATCAATCTCCCTGATGCCTCTTCCCAGATGATTTACATGAGGGAAATTGAACTTTCTTTCCTCTATGATCATCATGAAACTCCATCTTTCTCTTATTATCTGAGTCGGGAAACTTACCAATGTTGAGATTATTGATCATATTATGAGATTGCTGATTAGGCATAATAACGATGTTTGGACTTCCAGATCCCGTTTTATTTGGTATCTCATGAAGAATATCATTCCATTGTCTGTCATATCCTCCATTATCGTGAATCTTCATGTTTCCAAACATTTTCTAAATCTCAAAAAGAATAGTGTGGGAGGAAAAAATCATGCTAGGGAAAAAAACATAGTAAAGGGGGAGTTCTCTCATTATCTAACATCTTTGGTTAAATTTTATGATCATTACCATAGTTATAGGAATATATCCTCTACGTTTACTTATCCTTAGGGACATCCCTAGACATAATTTAGAAATATTTCTAGGGATCTCAATAATGTTTTCGAATCCTAGTTTCCAAAGGTTGACTAAACCTTTCCCCTGATACCAACTGTAGAGACCCGAAGCTTGACGTACATAGATATTACATTACTTTTGTGGAATACATAATACATAACAAAAACAGACATAAAAGGACCGTAATAGTTTAGTGTCTTTGGAAACGTGGAACGTAATCTTCTAATCGTGGTAAAAGATCTTCAACATCTCCCATAAAGATCTTCCACTTTTTGTTTCCTTACATAAAACCTTTCTTTTAATCCTGGGGGAAAATAAAACATAAAAAGGGTGATCTCAAATGCTCAGTAAGGGTAAGAATGGATAAAATAAAACTTACCATATACATTTGAACTTAAAAACATGAACATAATGTTTAAACATCAAAATCTTGAGCAACGACTTAAAACATGGAAGTACATAAGGCATAGATCATAATGGAACATAAATCATGATAACATAACATGGGAAAAAAACATGTAATTGTGGAATCCATTAAGCACATGTAATGATTTCCATAGTATCCAAGGCATTGCTTCCAAGACCATATTAATGGACAAAGTCCCTTTCTGAATCGAGTTCACTCCTCGTTCTAGTCCTGTAATACTGAACAAGATTAACTTACCATTCCAACCATGTCTATCTCATTAGATATAAATATTTACCCAATGAATTTTAGGGAGATATATGTCCCACCCATCTCATAATGATACCATTCATATGTGTGCCACAAAATCATAATTCATACATCATTGCATAACCCATGTAATAAAAATGGGATTCTTAAATAACATGACATCATTAAAAAATTCATATAAGATAAAAGAATTCATAAAAATAATTCCATCACAACATAATCAAATCAATGTAATGATAAGGATAGAAACAGAATCATATATTATCTTAGATGGAAAATAATTTTGATAAAACACTTGAACTCCATTCTTGAGGAAAATATCCTTTTTTCTTCAAAATCATTTTCTTTTCACAAAATGTCATGAAATATTAAAAGAAAATGATTTTGTTGAATATAGTCATGAAATATTTTGAAGGAATCTTCATGGAAATAAGTATTTATAAAACCATAAACATCTTTTCATGCTGTATAAGTTAAAAAATATAATTCTCATACTTTTGCCGGAAAAGTCAAAAAAAAAAGTAACTTGTAACGTAAAAAAAGAAAGATTCCTTAAAAACCATGTAGTATAAGTCAAAAAGTCAAAAATTGGTAAAAGGACTTTAAACATTCATGAAAACACTTTTATAAAACTTGTACATGGACGATTTCAATAACCCCAGTAAATACTTACGAATAAACAATCTCGGATAAAAAATGAGATTTGAAAAATTATCCCTTAACATAGGTCTGATGTGCTTCGTACATATCCAAACTTCTTGTATAATTATTTATTTAATGTCATTGAATTATTACAGAATCATATTTATTGTTTTTATATCATATATTGTTCCCTTATGACTTTATATTAGCGGTTCTTTTGTAAATTCATGTTAAAGTTGCGTTTTGGGTAAAATCGTTTCATTTGTCGTTCGTGTTTTAACTTGTAATTATTCATATGATTACATAGATCATGATTACTTACATCTAGAATGTAAAACAACTTTTATATATAATATATATTAAGAATATACATATATATATAATAGATCGATAAATGGGAAGAAATACACCATTCATGGAGACGGTAGGTCGTACGTACGCATGAATGCTGTTTTCGTTTCCTTAGTGAATTGAATGGAAATAAGTAGATGGCATAATTATATATAAATATACATAAAGCCAGTAGCATTATTATGTAATATATTTCATTATTACTTATTATATATAATTTATAATCATTCTTGAATGGTTAACATGGAGAGTGAATCTCATCGCGTCGTGGAGACGGTAGTCCGTACGTACGCACAAGCGATGATATCATTCCCAAGATCGTAGAATTGTATTAAAGTGTATGTATAATATTACAGAATCCATATAACTTTACATTAATCATATATATTCATTACATTAACCATTATACCAATCCAAGTAAGGTTGTGGTGGAAAATAGATTACACCACGGCGTGGAGACGGTATTCCGTACGTACGCACACGCGGTGATTTCATTTTCCGTAGGATGTATAGATGGTGAAATATGGGTGTTTCAAACTTATAATAACATATCATTATATGAGTGATACTGATATTATTACATCATAATTAAAAAACTAAAAAGAATAAGTGGAAGTAGAAATAATGTTGAAAGAATCGGTAACGTACATTACCTCTTCTTTGAAGCGCCTCTTTGAGACCTCCTCTTATGGAACTAAAATTGGTCTTTGAAAAATAAAAGGCCCTCTAGGATGTTTCTAGGGAAGTGGAGAAGAGAATTTGGTAGTGTTTGGCTGAGCTTTAAGGCTCAAAGGGGTGTGAGGAAAAGAGGGAGGAGGTGCCCTTTTATAAGGGAGGAGAGGGGCACCTTTGGAATAACTAAAAAAATTATTTTATTATAAAATAAAATTCGGTTTTAATAAGTCTAAATTGATATATTGAGAAGCCAAGGTTGGGATGGGTCGAAAACCTTTCATCCAATTGAATTTAGACAAGATTAGGTCATTAAATTAACCTTATCTTTTAGTTTTAACTCTTAGTAAATTAGATTGACATTTACCATGTCACTTTGTATTTTTATATTATATAGTTAATAAACATACCATATACATCAAAGAGACCCCCAAGTGGACCATTAATGATACATGTAGAATGATATAAGTATCTTGGCCGAACCTTAGATTTTTATGAATATAATAACAATTAATAATATAATATTTGTTTTAAAAACTATGTTATGTCAATTTTGACACTATTTGGTAATTGATTTTTTTGAAAATCATAACACAATTATTAGTTCGAAAAAAATTAATTAAATAAATACTAACATGTCATATTAACATAGAAAACTATTTTAATTCATAAAAAGTCTCAAATTACATTTATTTGGGTATTTATAACATCAATTATATCAATATTTTATTAATAAGATAATAACTGCATCATCATTGTATCAATAATAAATTAACTTATTTTAAGTCTAAAAATTATAAATAAACTACCATTATGTTGGAAATTTGTTTATATTTCTAATGAATATTTATAGTCGAATTTTTCTTATGTATTACCCTATATTAAAAATGATTTAGTTATTAAACTTTCATTTTAACTATTTTAACCCTTCTTTAAATAAATTAATTATAAATGTCCAAATCTAATCCAAGTGGGCCTAAATGGTCGTGTTTTATTCCTAAGGTTGTTTTGGGTCGATTTAAACTTTTCCAATAGAAATATGACATGTTTTAGGGTAATAATAATATCATTTTTACCCTTAATTACCCTATTTACTTTTAACCGTGGTAAAAAAAGTAAAAAGTTACTATTCAACAAAAATTATTTTTATCTCATTGAACCACATTTCAGTCCTTGATATTAATCGTGTCTCTTGGATTTTTGAAATTCCACTCACAGAGGCGGTAAAATTATGTTTTATGAAAAAATCAGTTTTTTTAACTACCACTTAGTGGTTTCACTATTCATCAAAAAATGAAAGTTTCCAGAAAAATACCAAAAATTAGGCCTGAGCTATATTTTATAATATGAATTCAAAAATTATTTCTCTTTTACCAAATTAAAAACATATCAGTTACATTAACTAATTTAAAAATAAATTCTCGTCGTCAAAACAAATAGGGTGTTTTTAAGAGATAATAATTATCAAAAGATTGACACTTGTTTATGTCTGGTTTAAATGTGAAATTACATCCAATGACCAAAATTGTATTAAATTGTAAAAATATATTCTAAAAATACTTTAAAACCACTCAAATTAATAATTTATCACTATTAATTATTTTGATTCAAAAAGTTGTTTTTAATTAAAATTTAGAAATTTTCACTATTCAACAGAATATGAAAGTTATCCGAAAAGTACCAAATTTTCACCCTAAGCTAATTTCGATATTCTGAATCCAAAAATGAAGTCCATTTTGAAATATAAAATTTATAAAATTTCAAAAAGTGGGTATTACTATTCATAACAGCTAGTTCATAATAATATTATAATAATATCTCGTTTAGTGAAACTCGGTATTGCGTACTACACACGCTATCGAGGAAGGATGAGATTGCATGTAATGCAGCCAAGTTAGGGTTCCATGTTGTGCATGACTCTTTTTTTGTAACGTACAACACAAGACATCAACAAAATTAAAAAGAATATTTCTCATAAAATCTCGGGGTGTTACATATTTGGTATTTATGTTTTCATTTTTATGAAAAATATTATTTTGTATTAACATGTTGTATTTTTAATTTTTTTACTAATGTTTTCTGTGCTTGTTATATTAAAATGAGGATATTTCCATCCTTCTCACCATATATTATTTTATTGATCATAAATAATGCTTAAAGTGTTTAATGAGTTATTCTAATTGTTTTAAAGCTAGTGCTGATAAAATACTGTTTGATTATTGTAGGATCTTAAACTAATCCAGTTATAATTTATATTGGAATATTTAAAACCATGGTGTAAATTTATTGAACCTCTCGAAATAATATAAGGAATAGTTTAGGGATTTGAAGTTGTTTGAGAAATAGTAGGTATCACATGACAGCTAATAGAATCCACTGGTTAGAAATTAACCGAATAAGGTAACATATATTTTATATAATACCCACTAACTATCTAGTACTGCCCCACCATCTACATATTTGTGGAGGTAGTACCCCCATTAATTAGAAGTTTTACATCTGCCAATAGATAGAGGAGCACTAGTAAATCAGTGGTATCATATAATATCAGGGTAGTGAAAGGTAGTTTATTGGCTACCCAATGGAGTCAAAATAGAAACTCTAAGACAACCATTTATAGTTATTAAAATATATTTAATATATTCTTAAATTTCATCATAAAATCTAGATAATTCCCAATCATTTTTAAAGGCTTATAGGTTACAAATAAACCCATTATTGACCTTGGAATCTTTCCTTATAATATAATATTTTTTAGTAATGTGATAATATGATGAAATTTATCGCAAATTAATCTCTTTTTTTATTCCATTATATTCTAATCAATATTTTTTATAAATTTAATTATCTTCTCAATGTCATCAATTTATCATTATTAATACTAAGATAAAATGTAATTTATACTAACAAATGTCCCACTTCCTCCACTTTATTCTATATTTTTTACTCACTAACTTTATAGTGAGGGTCTCTGATTTACCTTCCATTACCACTATTATACAAGGGAATAATATATTTCATGATTCTAGTTATAGAAATTAAATATCTACCATCAATTGTAGTTATAGATTCCAGATATAACAAAAAATATAGAGTGTTTGAGTATCTTGGATACCATTAAATACAAAGGGCTAATACATTAAATCCTCAAGAAACTGGGGTGGTAGACACTAAGTCTCTTCTAGAGATATTAACAATCCGACTTACCAAATATTTTTTATTATTTACGTTTTCATTTTTTATTTATTTACTAATTTCATGGGTTAATTTAATCAATACTTATTTATATATCCATGAAAAATATTTTATAATACTAATGACCAATTTATTTATTCAACCTCTTTTATAAAGTCATTTAATATTATTTGACTATCAAAATTGATCATTTGTTATTTTCAATTCTATAAAATGATTATCTAATAATAAATTGTTCAAAAATAGTTTATAACATTTTATTATTTTATTATTTTCATTTTTAAGGATAAACTCTCCCTGTAACCATTTTCCATCTTAACCAACTTTAACATACATTTGGTATCAAAGAAATATTGAAATTGTAATTTTTCAAATTCATTGAAAGAATATTTTTATTTCAAAATATTTAACCAATTTTCCAAAAATAAATCTTTTTGAAAATTTGTTTTCAAGCACTTATGGTACATCTGATGGACCATCTATGGGTCATTCACCTTTCAAGGGGTAATCATTATTTATTTTAAAAAAATGAATTTATAAGTTTTAAAGATATATTGGATACTTATATGAAGAATAGTATTGTATGGATACATTATAAAAACTAATAAAGAATTAAAATGAAACTAGAATGATAATTATAATTACAACTTAGATGTTAATAATTTTAATTCCTTGAAATTTGGTTTTCATTAAAATGAATTTAATCAGGTTTCTACATGACAAAATCATTAAATATCTAATATCAAAGAAGTAACTCAAAACAGAACTAAAGAACTCAAAGATACACATTTAGAAATGTTTGGAAAAGTCCTTGACTGTATCGATATATATGCCAGTGATTCTAAAAATAAATGGTTTTGATGATTTAATAATATTTGAAATGATGGAATGGATCACGATAATTCTCTTTATACAAAAACATTAGTCTAGAAAATTCTTTTTCTCTTTACCATGAAATAGGGTACCCATGTCCACTTCAATCCAAATACATAACTATATAATGAAGATGAAAATTGAGGATACCATTGGTTATCTCATAAAATATGAGATAACAATGAAAATACATGTTGAAAAAGATACAAATATTCTAAAAGAGACTAGAAATAACCATACTTTAATTAAAATCAATGAAGAATCATCTGAAAGTGATTCTGATACAATAATAATTTCTAAAAGGATGATTAAATCTATAAACATGAAACAATTTATTGAATTCATTGAAAAGAAAACCAGGAAACAAAGATAAAATTATCTGGCTGAAAATTACGAGCCACATAAAGCCGTTTTTCCATTGAATTAAATAATATTTAAGTTAAGAATAGTTTAAAAGTATCAACATTGATCAATAGTTAAGACTCAATTAAAACTTAAGAATCAAGAAATTCCAATGTTCCACATTGACAATGTCAAGTTATGTAATGTATAAAATTATATAGGTTCTATTTCATATTTTTTTATTCATTCAAACAATTATTTATATAATGAAGTTCTTGTATATTATAGATGTTGACATGAAAATATTATTTATGAACTTATATCCAAATTAAAATTTATTAAAATTATTTTAATCACATTAATTAGAAAAACATCATATTTTAAATGAAAAATATTTTTCAATTTTGAAATTAAACTAGAATACACTTGTTAATGATTTATAATTTTAATAATAATTTCTTAAAAATTCTCATTCTATGTTTAGCAATGGTTAATAAACATTGAATATGATTTTGGGGTCTCAATATTTTATCAAAATGTATAGTGGTATTAGTTACTAAAAATAATATTTTTCTATAAAAAATAATGAAAGAATAATTTTGTTAATTTAATATCCAAAAATAAAATTAATAATAATTTTAAAAAATATTTAATATTGTTTATGAATGTTATTATAAAAATTATAGATAAATAAAACCCATAATAAATCACCTCTATAAACATTTTCATATGGTAAAAAATGGACACATGCATGTTTGGATTCATATTTCATTATTAGCTAACAAAAGTGGATCCTTGATATGGGTACCAAAAGCATCGGTCTCTGACTTTTTAATTAGAGTAGGTGTTATTAACCAAAATCCGAGAATCTACTTAGTGTATGGATAATAGGTTCTCAATGAAAATATTTAGAAGTCCTTTTGAATTAAATTGTCTCAAAAATATTGACAAAATACATATCACATTTCGAGATGGCTCAAAGGGTAAAAATTTTATTTTAGGAATGAATAGGTAATCAAAATAAACATTAATTAGAAATGATTAATTTATCAATGAATTGAAGAATAATTTTCTAAGTTTTAGTTAATTATTTGATAGAGGTTTTAAAATTTATTTTAAAAGTTATTTTAAAATATATGTTTTTAATATTTTATATTATAAATGAATTCCTTTATTCACTACATCCCGATTTAATAATTTTTTATCTTTTTTTTAAAATAGATTTCACATGAAAATATATAGTGTTTAAGTGAAAAATATAATAAATCTTCGATTTGGAATCAGCCACTATGTCATTCTATCATTCACTCTCTTGTATAGATTGACCATAAGTGAATAATATAAAATTAACAAACATTTTTATCGAAATATAGAATATTTTGTTAACCTTTCCATCTTGCAAAATATAAAAATTACACTTTAAATATATAAGTTCTTTTTCCTCCACATAATCCATATAACATGTTGAGAATGACCTTTTTGAACCAAATCATTATTCTTGTATCGAAGATAAAAATTACACGTTCATAATTCTCAATAACTATATTAGATTTAAATAGGATTTTTTCTTATCACATAATAATGAGTCTTGTAATTTATTTCTCAACATTTCATGGAATGTTGAAAATAAAAAATCCTATATAAACATTTACCTTACAAGACATCATGGTGTATAATATAATAAGAATTTCTTTTATTAGTTTGTTCTTCAATGTTTAATCATGCCACCATATAAACTCTTAGAAAATATCAATAAATTAGGGTTTTCATAAGAAAAAATATGACACTCTAATAAATATATAATCCTATCATGAATGAGTGTAAAAATCCTAAATTGTTATAGACAAAGTTGGTAAATACTACTTGTTCTATTCGTAGTGGTAATATTGTAAGACCCATCTTAAGAAAACCCCTAATGAACATTATAAATGAAAATAAAATCCCATTCATTGTTTATATAGGGTCATAACTTATAAATGATTCATCCATAATATAAAGAATAATAATGTTAATATTGACTATAAATCCAATGAAGTAATCTTTCATTGGTACACAAACTCTCGGAAATCCATTCAAGTCATCAATAAGAGGACCAATACCATATAAATGAAAATTAACATCTATTTAAATGAGAATATTATTAAATAAGATCCTTAATGATATGATAATGATGACATACCATGTTCAAACTTTCATAATTCTAAATCTTATAATGTAAATTAATATGATCAAAAAATGCATTTTTATCATTTTCCCAAGTCACAAGTTTAATAAAAGAACTATCCCCTTGTGAATATTATCGGTGAATTAATATTCGTAACTCATACTATAAGGTCTGTCTTAAATGCAGTTGAAATTATATCTTTTTTCCCTCAAATTTAGCTCAGTTCTATTATTGAAACTATTAATAATGAGAATTGGATACTCTACATGAAAGTGTTTTTTATCCAATTTCAGAGGAACAATGTTTGGACTCTAGTGTAATGTCCTAATAAACATCCCATTATTGCAACTAAATTTGTTTTTCAAAACAAACTTGACCATAAATGAGTTATAATTCGTAAAAAATGCATAACTTGTTTCTAAAATTTAGAATCAAGAGAAAGGTGTTGATTATCGTTAAAAAATTTCCCATATTTCTTGAATCTAATCCTTGAGAATATTTTTATCATTCACCACTATTTTTTATTCTAATAATTCTTTATAATATTACAAAATTTATTTTCTAAATAATTTTATTCCTAAAAATTTATTTTCTAGATAAACCACCTAGTTTCTGAAATTCATAGTTTCTAAAATCATGTATTTAGGTTTACCAATGATATTTGATGGTTAAAAAAATCCCCTTGGTCTTGGTATGTGTGGTTAACTAATATTCTTCTATCTAATGATTAAAAATTGGTAAAAATCGAATTTTAATTTTTTGAAAACAATTCAAATTATTCATTAATAAATAAAATTTTTATTCATGATTTTATTTTCATATCAAATGAATAAACTCTCCGTAGTGTATTTTTTGGTTCAATGCAGAATTTTTTTGAAATGATATTTATGGGAGTATTTAAATTCATCAATCGCCATAAAATTTCAAAAACATTTGATCGAACATTAAAAAAAATTAAATACACTAATGAAATTAATAAAAACATTATAATGGATCCAAGTGAGTAAATTATAAAGACCCTGAGTAAAAACTCTAACTATCATTGCATAAAGTTATTGAATCATCTAACAATAATAGTTATTTAAGAATGATCATAATTATTTGTTACCCTGTAGTGACTTGACCACATATCAGGTTTCGTGTACACCTTTTTTCTCATTTATACTAAAATCCATATAAATCTTAATTATAATCCCCAAATAATTTTTCTTAATATTTGGAAGGAAATAGAAAACATGGTTAATTTTATAAAAAGGCAACCAATTTTTCACTTTATTAATTTTCTAATGTGGAATTCAGTAGATTCAAACAAGATTAGAAAAGTAGTCCTGTCACATTCCAGGTTCTAGGTATATAGCTTATATTATGGATTATAAATAATAAAAATTTTGTTTTTTCTTTCTACATCAATATTTGGCCACTAGGAGCTTTTTTGATCATATTATATTGATGATACATACCCCTAGAATTTGAGTATACATATTTCCATCTCCCTAAAAAGTGTGATGAATTTAGTGTTATTAAAAATTCTACGAATCATTTCTAACAATCTCACAGTAAGAAAAAAAATTTGAGTCATAATTTTACATGGAATCACATTCAAAAGGGTGAAATAATTTTTGAATTTCTTTTCATTATCAATCAACTAATTGATATATTTACTAAATCGGTTCATGATGATCACTCTATCTTCATCAAAGGGGGGTTTGGAATTAATATATTATCATACATTGGTATTTATCTTCTAGAGGTTAATATATTTTCAAAAACAAATCTCTATTTGAAAAATGATTTATAACATGGTTTCATTATTTCTCCAAAACAATTCATAGATTCCAAAATTTTAGAAAATTAATTTGAATATAATACTCCTCAGAAATCATTCTTTTCTAGATGAAAATAAGTAGATGTGTTTTTATCACACATTAACTTATGGATTGATCCCAATAAGAGTTTATTTGGTCTAAACCCCATCTCCATCATGGGAATGGTGAGTGGGCCATTACCTCACACCTAGTTTGGAACATCCATTAAATTATAAAAGGTTAATTAACATATTATTTTCTTAACTCTAACCATTAAATAATTTTTAAATAAATACATTTTTGTCAAATATTTATTTTGATATAATATCATTAAATTATTTAATAAATTATTTGAAGTGGATACAATCTTATTAAAACTAATATTTTCTAAGAATATATTCATTTATTTTATGAATATTTTCAAAATTAATATTTTTACAATCATCAAATTTTCATCAAAATATTTTGAAAAAATGGGTATTATCTTTCAATTGAGTTTAACTAAATAAGATGTATTTTTTTCTTTTATCGTGTGATTTATTGAAAACCATTATTTTTCATATTATGATGTTTCATAGATTCTTCAAAACATTGTTTTCATATATCACAAATGATCTTTTGTTATAATTAATATAGTTTTAATTAATGTTATATTTATTTTTATCTAAAAAATTATATGAATAATATTTGATAATCTCAAAGGGTAAGATGTTTATTATTATGAGGATACTGTTTTTATGTGGATGAGTTATTATGTTATGGGATAAAATATTTTATAGTTTTTAAATATGAGTACATCTTCAATATCTATGTTTTTTTTGTTAAGAAACCCTATACTTGTTATTATCATTTTTTATTAATGCTTTTCTAACATATATTTTTTTCATAATTAAAGTGGTGTATATTATGGTTCATAAAACCATCATTTATTTTAATTATAACAAACAGTATTTAGAGTGTTTAATGTTTTCTTCTTTGTTTTGTGAAACTAGACTTGATGAAATATTGATATATTCTTGTATAATAATTGAATAAACCATGTAGAAATAATATAGGACTATTTTAGATATTGTAGTTTTGTTTTCAGAATATTTAAAGTAATTAATTTATTCAAAGAGGGACTTAGTTTTTTTTAATATAGAAAGTACCACCATCTATCCAACATATTATACTAGCTATCTACTGAAAAGAGGTAGTATCTTAGTATTATTTAGAAGAACTATTTACTAGATAGTGGATCCCCATAATTATGTCATTTCTGAAGGAAGTACCCTCCCAAAGCTATAGGTTTTCATCATCTAACCAGTGGTGGAGAAATAGTAAATAGGTTTAAGATAATAGAAGTACATTAGTAGAAGGGAGTCCACCAGCTACCCAATGGTGGCCACTGAGTAACTGGTGGAGTCAAAGTAGAATCTATGAACCTAAAATTTATTATGTCCAAAATGAATTTAATCAATTATTCAATAACTTCACTACTCATCAGAAATTATAAAACATTCCCTAATGGTGTTAAATTCACTAAATAGAATTCTTAGTGGCCTTGGAAACTTATAGTTTAATGAAATTTCCAATACCAATATTCTATGATCACAAAATCTCTCTCAAAGTGATTTATTTTGTAATTACTTATCATTTAATCTACATTTTCTTAAAATTATATTATCTTAATAGTCTCATAATGTTTTATTCTATCTTGTTGTTTAATTATATTATTTGAAATAATTAATACTAAGCTAAAAGTGATTTATTGTAAAAAATCACAGTCTTCCTTCTTTTTCTTCTATTTTTTGTGGTCAATACCATTAAAATTAGAGAATATAAATTTATTTCCATTACCAAAAAATTAAGGATATATCATATTTGATTATTCTAGTTATTCCTAATAAAAATATAGTATCAGGTCTAATTAATGTTATATTATATAACCTAAAAAATGTATTTTTGGTATCCCAACTACCAATAAATTGATGAGGATAAATAATTATATCCTCAAGAAATTAGGATGGTTGATATAGGGAATGTTATCAATATATTACAATACTTCATAACTAAATATGGTTTCCTATTTACTATCCACATTTTTATTTATCTATTTCTTTCATCTTTTATATTTGATCAATAATTTATTACTTAGTGATTTTTAGTTGTTTATATTTAAAATTACTCATTATTATTTTCCTCTAAATTTATATATCAATATTTATATGATTACACTTTCATATTTTAATCAATTTTTATTTTTGAAAAATCAAAATGTTTTCATTATATTCAATCATACAAAAAATAATGTGTAATGATTAATTTTTCATGGTTTTACATGTGCATTAAATAGAAATTAATTACTAACCCTATTTCCATTTTACCATACACTTACCTATATGAGTCCCATTTTATTTTAATAAAATAAATACCTATTATTGTGTGAACCTCTAGTTCAATTCATCAACCACCTAAGAATGGGTACTTCTCTATAAACCCCAGTATTATCATGGTTTAATTAGTAGTCCATCTTATTAATGGGTTCTTTCTATTCAATTCAGTTTCCATAACCTCTAGTATATCTTCTAAATCTTAAATAATATCTTAAGGTATATAATAATTCTTGGACCACATCTAATGAAACCCTTATTGGATGATAAAATGCAATAAAATATAATACATTTCCAAATTATAAAAAATAAACGATTTAGTAGTTTAAAATTTCAAATTCTACCAGGATTTTCCAACCTATAAGGATGATTTTCTTTATATTATACATGTCATGTACTCTATTGTAAATTAAATTCAGAAAAAATAATTATATTATTTCTATTTTCTCACCATATTATCAGTTTTGTATGCAATAATAGTCCATTTTGGGTATTTTATTTACTAAAAAGCATGGTATTCATATCTATATCATCTAAGGATTGTTTGGTATGATTATTGTATTTGAGGATCAATAGATTCATATTGATGATGATGTGTGGGTCCTCCATATATGGAGTAGCTAACCCCCATGGTTGATAAATATACCACACGACGCGGTGCTGGCCATCTGTAGGTTTTAGTACCCCCTCAGCTGGCATGCACTCTTTTTTGAGGTGTGGGTCACTTACTAATATAATTAAATGATGATATGGAAGTGATGGATGTGAGTTAATATAAAATTTGTTGCTTTTATGTTATATATGTAATTTAGAATCCATTATGGACTATTATTTTTGTGGAGTTGGATGTTGAAGATTGGAGACTTACCAGACCACAATTACCACTCCCATTAATCATATCTATGTTTAACCATTGAGTTGACATATTATCTTCATTTATAATCTGTTATGAAGGTATCCTAATAGTAATATTAATAATCAACCATACATAGGATTTATACACACACATATTATGTTAGTGTGGATGATGCATAATTTTTTTAAAATTTTATCAATGTAGACATGGTACATAAAGAATCTTGGTGACAGTTGTTACTGGTGGTTATAATTTTGGAATTAATGTGACATGGTTCCCAACTATATTCATTGTGTAATTTTCATCTTTACCATGGAATGTCGGGCCTTATAATTATTCATCATTCAGTAGAATTATTTTTTCATACAATATTGAGTTATTTTTTTCATTTATTCACATATGTTGAATGAGATATATTTATTTATAGAACTTTACATTTCTATATACATTTACATTGAGGTCTATAGAGGTTTTATTCAAATCATAAGTCATTATATATTTGAATTATTCATTATTGGTTCTTTTCATCAACTATTGTCCATTTATGAGTGAGCTTGGGGTGACACACACATCCTACTGCTTGCCCGGTTATAGTCTTTTGGGTATGGTTATATCATGATGACCTAATATGACAGAGTCACATAGTTCGGTTCAATCCTAATATTAAAATATCATCAATGAAATCGTTATTCGATTTACTGTATAATATAATACCCAAAAATTAATAACATTATAAATACTATTATTTTAAATAAAATTTTATGAAGGAATAATTTATTTCAAAATTATAAATATCTAACACTCATACAATCTTCATACACATTATTTTTAATATTATTCAATATTTTATTTCCTTTATTCACTTGATAAACCTTCTATAACATATGAAATTTGATAAATATAATTTGGTCTCTATATCACACAACATATTTGTTAAGAAAAAATGTTGATAATTTTTATTTCATTACCATTTATGGTTTTTCATTATTTTATAAGTGTACATAAAATTTTTTGTTTGAATGATTTTTATCCCAAACATTGATTTTTATTGGGATGCATGACTCCATTCTTAATGTTAAATTTCCACTCCAATGAAAATTATTTTTATAATAATAAAATTACATAACAGAGAAGAATAAATTAAAATATATATATTTCTTTATTTAATATTATCATGACTCTATATTTTAATTATTGTTTAATAAAAACATTACAATATATGTGATTGGTAATTTCATGATACATTTTTAGTAGAGAATGAATGAATATTAAATAAATTATTTTCATGTAAATTTTTATTAGGATTAATACAAATTACTTATATATCATTACTTATAACATCATAATACAATTTTATTGGTTTTTTTCATTATAAATTCATTCTTAAAAAATATCAAAAAATATGGTTAATCATATATTAACATATAATATTATTTAATTACTACTAGAAAATTATTACAAATAAATCATCCCAAAATGTCATCTATTTCATTATTATACACTTTTTATTAGTTTTAATACCAATTGACACATTAATGTGAGTATAATTAACATTTAACTAGTAAATATTAAGATTTTGGGTATTTGGGATGTCCTTAATTAATTTACAAATCATCAAATCAATGTCATGGTCTTCTTTTTTGCAAAACCTTATTTAGAATTGTTATATGATTATAGTCACTCTTTTCATCGTTAATTATATCACTATTATGATAATATAAATTTCTACGTCTTCATGAAGATAAAAATAATAATTGAAAAAATTAATTTATGTATTATAAACAAACTATGTGATATGAAAAATTTATCCCAAACAATGCCAATAATATAAAAAATCATTTGATTATACTAAAATGGATAGAAAATGATTCAATATCATACATGTTTAATTTAGAATCCCCCGTTTGAGGAAGAATCCTGATTTTCCTCTCATTTTAAATCCATATTCCCTCTTTTTATACATTTCTATTATATTTAGTCTCAACACCTATGGATATAATATAAATTGATTATGATATTTGAAGAAATTGACCTTCCTCAAATTTTATATTTTGTTTCATAATATAAAAACCCTTCAAATTAATATAAACGATAATGAACCATTTTTTATTTGTGGGGAAAATTGTAAATAACAACTATAGAATATAATAAAATAACATTAAGGGTTTAACTATATTTCCATTATGAATATTTACTTGAATAAAACCCAACTCATCAATTAAAAAAAACTCCCACTGAAAAATAATTTGGAGTAAAAATATGATTAATTTAATATAATATAAATATAATATATATTGAATGATCCCAATGTATGTTACATTTTCATAAATGGGGTTTTAATATTTACTGGATATGATGTGAAAATAAATTACTACAATTTTATGACCACTACATTTCATTGTACTCATGCCATCTAACATATACATATATATATATTGTTTCCCTTTATTATGTTAACGTTATATCATAAAACATGTATTGTTTGAACTTTTACTTAAGACCTCATCATTTTTGAAATAAATTCAATATTTAAAATACTTTTATGAATATATTTTCTTAATACTACGAATTAAAAATTAATTTTATTCTTTTTAAATAGAATTAATATTTGGATTTAGATTTAAGATTCTAAACATGTTATTATTATACTAAATAAATGGATACACCAATATTGTTATGGTAAAAATATATATGTTTGTTTTCTACAACTCTACTAATGATGTGATAAATATTTTATTTTCTATAATTCCTCCCTTAGTTGTTTGTCCCATGCAGTGAGACTCTAAAATCAAAATATTTTCAACATTAGGTAAATATTTAATACAAAATTTAGATGTTTGTAACTATATATCACTCACTAACACAACCTTATAGAAGAAAAAAAAATTTAAATATCATTTTTACATCTTAAAATAATGATCAATAGGGTTAATGCATCACAAATTATCATGGCTGCACATGTATATCATATCCAGTAATTTTATAATTAAATGAACCATAATGTCGATTAATAAAAGTGGAAAATAAATTTCATTCCTACATAAAATTATAGAATATTTTGAGGTTTAATAACATTTTATAAAATTATGCTAAATAAAAAATAAAATATGGAGATATTTTATCACACAATTTTTTAGAAAAATGGAGTTTATAGCCAGAAAAATAAAATAACTCATCAATAAATGATAATGATGTGGCTTTAAAAACCTTAAATAATGTATTTTACTGATGAAAGATAATTAAAGTTCTAATAATTACCCTTTCAAATGTCGAATCCATTATGAAACTCAAAAACCCAATTTTATTTTTCCTATATAGAGTGTGAGGCAATATATGTGGAAATATAAATTTTACTGGTATTATATATTACATATTATTAATAAAACAAAAGTGAGAAAAATGTAAAGATTAATTTGATCTAAAGAAGTGGATATCCCAATAATCAACATATGATAGTATATTAAAAACATTAGTTTTAAACTCAATATTAGTGAAAACATTAGTATCTATATAGAAAATACCTACTGAAGCAAGAGAGTTTGTGATATCTTTTTACACTCTAAATATATGATGAATTTTTTTTCTTCACCATTACCAAAAATTAATCTCTTAATCTCATATTAACACTATATAGTCATACCACCATTCCATCATTGGTCTTTTAAAAAATTGATTTTTTTCAATTATATCAACGCATACATTTTAATTTATACATACCACATCAATGTAATTTCTTACGTTTAAGGATTTCTTATATAGTAAATTAAGGAAAATCAATATCTTCCTCAAAAAATCTAAATCATGTATAATGATGCCTTATGATTGAAAACCATTAATTTAAAGGCATTTTTCAATTATTTATCAAATTTAATTGAATGTGTATCTTTTTGAAATATAGGGAAAACATGTTTATGTTTTTTTACATCAATAAAAGATTGCATGAACTTGAAAAGAATATATTTTATTAAATAAAATACCTCTAAAAAATAAAACTTTTATCTTTATACCTATGTTGTTAATTATATGGGGTGATTAGGATTTTATTTCTGTTACAGTAGAGAGCTCTGTTAGAAATATGGAAAATCTATTGTTTGATCACAAGGTCTTTATTGATTGGTTGTGAGTCACAAAATACATCATTATAAGTCTATTAGTGCTCAACCACATCTATGGATATATTCCATTCTATTTTTAGGATTAATTAACTTATGAAAAATATTTCATTATAAATAATATTTTTGATTTGATATAGGAAGTGGATTTTATCAAATTCGACCCCCTAAAGTATGCTCAATATCTAGAGTAAATTAAAAATCATTCATGATTATTTCATAAAGTGATTCAAATATTTTGGTTAAATTCATCATCTTTGATACTTATCACACTTATTAAGTAATAATGGTGGAGTACCCTTGACAAAAAATGATCAACATAGTCAAATATTGTGATGATAGATTGATTAACGTTGATCTTTACTAATACTGGAGTTTTGTTGATAAATCAATATTGTTATTCACTTTTGATATTAGATCTACAAAAGAAGTAGTGATGAATTTCCTTGTTTCACTACAACATATTTGTGCTTTAAATAGATGTAAAAAATCTGTTACTTATTCTTTAAAAGAATGGATTATGAAATAAATAATAAAGTACACAGATTTTTATATGATCTTAATTTAGATCTGGTAAAATACTATAATATCTTCACTTACACAAGTACTAATATAAATATTATTTTAACATTATCCATAATGTTGATAAATTACTTCCATACACTATTATGTTGCTACATAAAAAACACACTACAATATTTGTAATTAAATATAACAAATTAAATATTAAACTTTTTAATATTCTCATACAAAAAAAATATATTTACTTTGAAACATTTTAATACAATAGAAATTTATACGAAAACATTGAAATAGATTACAATTACACTTATTTGTATAATTAATTATAATTAATTACAATTTCAAACCAAATAAGAACAATTCAAAACCTATAATACCTTATCCATAGATCAACCTATCATCATTGAAAAAAATTTGTTGTAATTAGAAACAATACATATTTTAGTAAAACAATAAAGACCTAAAGAAAACAATGAAATTATACAATAATTTTTGAATAAAACATAAATAAAAAAGAAAAACATAAATGATTAAAAATAATTCATAAATATAAATGATAACATAGTACAAAAATAAAACATATTATAAATTAATATGATACTTTAAACATATTTTCTTGATTTTGGCTATATGACTTGAATGTTGAACTAAAAAAACCATTTTAAATGAAAAAACATACACTTTTAGTCCTGACAAGTATGATGCGAGTCAAAATAATTTATTAGTAATTAATACACATCATAAATAAATAATTTATTGTTTTCCTAACGTATCATGACAATATGAGGGTGTTTTCTTGATTTTAAGTATACGAGGAATGTTTTGAACTAAAATGTTACATTTAAATAAAAAATTCTTTATTAGTCCTACCAACCAAACCATGAATAATATTAATATATATATAAATCCTAAATGTCAAAAATGAACAATTGTTAAGTTATTAATGAAACATAACAATCCAAGAATGTTTTCTTTATATTGAATAATTAACACACATTTAAAATTAAATTTTTTTATACTAAAAACAATATCCTTCATCCATAGTAACCACAACACATATTTGAATGGAATGTGGTAAATTACATGTCAAAATTTAAATGTCCATAATATTCTTAAATTATCTCAAAAATATATATAATTTTTCTTATATTTGAGTATGTTAATTTCATTTTTAATTAAAATTTCATTTTCAAATTATAATAATATAATTTTATCCATACTTTCCACATTTTTTTTCACATGTATACTCAATTCATACATTTTATAAAACAATTATTGACAAATTTCCAAAAGTATCATACCAAAATGAGGATGTTTTCAGGGTTCTGATTATTTAATGTAGGTTTTGATCTAAAATGGATGTTTTGGATTGAAAAAATGCACTTTCAATCATACTAAAGACTCCATGAATCATATTTTTATGAGGTTACTTCTAAAAAAATTAAGAACCAATAATTAACCTAACATATCTTAAAAATAGAAGAGTGTTTTATTGGTTTTGACTATATGATATTTGTTTTTAACTGAAATGTTAATTTTAATATAAAAAATCACTTTTTAGTCATTCCCAACACACATCACATTGGAATGTAGTTTTGTTAATTTTTATATGTCAAAAATGAAATATGAGTAATTTTAATAAATTAGCAAGAAAATATGTGAATATTGTTTTTGTTAAAATAATGTGATGTATGTTTTTACCTAAATAGTTAATTTTTAAATGAAAACACCCCTTTTCAATCATACATTCAAAAAATATATGTCTAAATGATATGAGTTTAATTCCAACATGTCATAAATGGAATATATGTTTTCGTTAAGTATCATAAAAATATGAGTGTATTTTCTAAGTTATTTAGTAGGCCATGTGTTTTGAAATAACATTGTTATTTTTAAATTTAAAACAAGAACTTCTAGTCATACTATGTACACTCTACATCAAATTGTTGAGAGGATATATATTACATGTGACAAATGAATAATCCATAGTTTAAGTGAATTATCATTTCAATCCCATCATGTTTTCTTCATTTTGACTAGGTGATGAATGTTTTGAACAAAAATGTCACTTATTAAATTGAAAAAACAAATTGTCAAACGAGGCACACAATATGTCCGACTGATATGAGGTTAATATATACATGTTAGAAATCCATATCCAATCATTAGACTAATGTATAATGGAAATTAGAGAATATTTTTTTGGTTTTGACTCCAAGATGCATGTTTTGAACTAAAACGTGTTTATAAAACAAAAAAACAATTTCACTAAAATTGGAGAAACCCTATATTGGAATGTAATATGGTAAATTAAAATATTTTATAAATTAATTATTGATTTTTTTCTAATGTAGAATGAAAATATGACCACATTTTCGTGATTTGATTAATAGATGTCTTTTTGAAATTAAAATGCTAGTTTAAAATTTAAAACACCTACATTATATCATACTGAACATACCATGCATTATATTGACATTTTTTAAATTTTTATATGTGAAAAATGAAAACCAATCATTTTGATAATGTGTCACAATATTATTAGAACCTTTTTTTGGTTTTGACAATTTGATTCACATTTTAAATTTAAATGATAGTTTTAAACTAATACATACTATTTTAGACATAATTGGCACACATATAACAAGAATAAAAAATTTAAAATTCCCACACATTATATATGAATTTTGAAACTGGAAATATGATTATATTTTTTCAGTTTTTAGTACATGACTCGAGTTTTGAACTAAAATGGTACTTTTAAAATAAAAAATTACACCTTCTACCATGGAATATAAACCATAAAATATAATTATTTGAGTTTAATTTACACTATTCATAAGTAATTCATGGATCATTTTCTAAGTTATCTTGACAATAAACATGAAATTTATTATTTTTTTCAATGTTTAACTAGTTTTGAATTAAAATATTAGTTTTAAATTGAATACAATGACTTTTAATCATACCAATCACATTGAGAATTTTATTGACATGTGATTAATTAATTTATGTCAAATATGAAGAAAATATCATAGAATATATGTAGAATGAAATTATGAGAACATTTCATTGATTTTGAGTATATGATGTGTATTTTAACCAAAAATTTAGATCATTTTAAAATTTAAAACATCCACTTTCACAAAAATATATCTCACCACATGTTAGATTAAATTGTGGTTTATTCCAACATGTCAAAAATGAATCATGTATCATTTTACCAATGTTTCTTAACAATATGGTCATGTTTACATAGTTTTGAAAATGTGACTCATGTTTTTTAGTATAATTTATATACTATATTTAAAATACTTACTTTAAATCAAGAAGGTCATGCTGCTTGTTGGATTGAAATTTATTTATTTGATATATGTTTTAAATTTAATAGAAATCATTTTACTACTTCATCATGATATCCAATGCATGTTTTATTAGTTTGAAATATGTATCACACATTTTGAAGAAAAATATATATCATTTTTAAATTAAAAACCGTAAATTTCTATCATACATCAAAAAAAATGTCTCATGGATATGAGGCTTATTATTATAGGTCACAAATGAATCATGGATCATTTTCCAAAAAATTCAAAAAAAGGATTTCAATCTATGATTTTTCACTGTGACAGATGTTTTAATTAAATTGTTAATTTAAAATTGAAAACAAACACATTTGATCATAATAGCCACAAAATTCATCAAACTAACATGAGATTAAATTATACATGTTTCAAATAAATAAACCATATTTTCATAATGTATTATGGTAATAAAATCACATTTTATCATTTTCAGAAATGTAACACATGATATTAATTAAAATTTCAATTTTCAACAAATAACATATATTTTGGAATCTTGATAAATTTAAAAATCTAGATATTTATATTTTCATGAATTAATATAAGGACATAAAATTTTTAAAAACAATATTATATTTTCCAAGATCTGTATAGTAATATGATTTGTGTATGCTTAATAAGTTAACACCATTCATGTAATTCTATAATGAATTAAAAAATATTCATTATCTAAAAATATTTAAATCATATATAAATTAAATAAATCACAAAATAATTTATATCTAATGATAAAACATTAAAAAATAAGTAATATATTAAATACCAGTTCATGATGTTAAAAAATATATAAACATGATAGGAAACTACATTTTCATGTTCTCTGAAAACATTTTGATTCCATGTAAGCATCCCACTCAATCATGTTCAAATATGTTTCCTAATTTGAATAATTTATATTTAAAAATATATTCTAGTTCTATATAAATATAGAATAGAAATATTTTAAAAAATATTTCAATTAAATTATTATCACCTTTTTAAAGAGCACTTAGGGGATTCTTGCATGTTTTATAGAATACAATATCATTCATAAATTTACTGATGTAAAAATAAATATTATTGTGATTAATTTTAATTTAAAACAAAATAATTATTTTAAAATTTAATTATTTGTATTGATATTTAAATATATTTATATATAAACTTATAATAGTGTAGTTGTAGAAGTGAATATGTTTCTTTTATGCATTAACTAGTCTAATATGATGTTTTTTATGTTAAATAAAAACTAAAGTATCATAAATAAATCATATCAAAACCTAATATAAAGCATATATTTTAATTTTTATTTGTAGTTTTTTTATGAAGTGTATTATAATTTTAATGGGGACATCATGTGTGATCGATTTGTTCGATATCCATGTATTTGATCCAGAAAATATATCTTCAATGATTAAAATAAGTATGCACTTAGACTAAAAAAATTCATTATACGAGTAATGGAATGAAATTGGAAAATATTTTATATATTTAGTGTAGAGCTTTATCACTAAATTTTAGGTATTTATAAGATCTCATCATCAGATGTTTTCTATTCAAGTACTACTATTACTCAATTTTATTTATCTAAACATTCATCGCCATTTGTTATTGTTTTATCTATAGAAGTGATAAATGGACTAACTTTCATGTTTGTGACCCAAATAACCACATGGAACCTAGAACACAATTGATTTAACCATAAGATTACTCATCAGTCCTAGGGTATTGGAAATTATTGTCATAATGGTCGGTAAATTATTGGGGAATTATTTACCCATTTTTATAAAGGTGATTCAAATAAGATTTTTTACTATAAATCCTGTAGGAATCTTCCATAAGTCAGATGTTCCCAAATAAAACATTAAACAAACCAATAAAAATAGTTAATATAAAAATAAAAATAAAAAATAACAATCTCTATAAATGAATTCATAAAATACCAGCAAACTGCATCCTAACTCATACACCTAGTCTAAAGAAAAATTTTCAACCAATCACATAATAAAATTGCAACACAAAATTAGGAATATGTGATGATCCAAAAATGATCTCTATTAATCAAAAATATCTCCAAAAATATTGTGAAAAATATTATTCTTCTATATAAAATAGAAAAATTTCTTTATTGTGATCCAACATATACTAATACCTGTAAGTTCCTTAGAACCATCGAAATAGGGGTGGTATATAATGTGATATGTCCATGTAGGGTGAGTGAAAAACATAAATTTTTGGAAACCTCAATGGGTCCTCAACACAATTGTTATACAACCAGTTTATTCATATAAATTTCCACCAATTTGCATAAATATAATAAGTCAATTTTACAATTAATAAGAACTATAAGGTAAAAAATAAATATAAAAAAATCAATACTCATCATTTGACATATATAATAAGTAACTCCCTATAAATAGATAATTTATACTTTTACTACCAATAATTATGATCATCTCAAAATCAAATATAAAAATCCAAATCCATCCATTATAAGGACTACATAAGTACCTAAAGAGTTCTTGAACATTTACAAATATGCACCCCCTCATATAAGTGGATGTGAATGAAGAAGTAAAGGTGTTAATGGAAAATCATGGGTATATGAATTAGGCCCTGCCAGTCCAGGAAATCCTACTCCCTATCCCATGTAATAAGGTAATGGGTATAATGATTCAGGGAAATATTGTATCCCATTTTGAGAATGGTTCCATAAATTGTGATCTTACCCCATACCAATGTTTGGGAAATCATATATCTCATTCCCAGAAGGAACTATATTTCATTTATAGTAAAGCCTATTAAATCAGTCTATAACAAAATATATATATATATATACATCATTTACAAGCATGGCCATAAAAAAATAAATTAAAATTATATAAAAGAAGAAATAGACATACCTAAATCAATGTCATGAATTAACATAATTAACAAGATCATTACAATTATTATATAAAATGATTTATATAAAGAAGAAATGAAATTATTATTAGAATAATGATAACCAAAACACCCAATCATCAGATTATATAAGAAGGAATGTAACCAAGATGGTTTACAAGAGTGAAAACATTCGTATACTAGTACTAGAACATAGTGTAATAAGAAGTCATAAAAAATGATAGTTTTAGGCTAATGAAACCATATAGGTGTCTCATAATCAACTCCTAAGACACTCATGGAAAATAAAAATTATGTGGGTACTAAGTTAACCATAATAGATTGACAAATTATAAATAAACCAATAATGTATCAATGTGAGGTAATATTATTGGTAGTTATTGATACAATAGGACCATTGGGGAGATAATTAGGGACATCAATTCAGTAAATACTATTCATTTATATTGAATAGGTTCAAGGTATCACCATGTATCCTAACCCACACAATAAGATTAAAACTCCAATACTTGATAAGACTAATATTTTTTTAATACCCTAAATTTTTGTTAAATCCATTAAAAATACGTATAATAGTAGATATTTTAATATAATTAAGAAACTATATCTAAAAGAGTTATTTATAAAAAAAATTTCTATAACATACCATAAAATACTACCCTAATAGAAAACAAAGACAATTCTATTGTGAATATATGTACATATTGAATTCATGAATACAATCACATGGAATAAATTACCACTACCTTATAAACCCGACCACTAGATCACTAGTGACGAAATATATAACCATAGGTTATTTATGGTTATTGGTATTATTGAAAATTAATGTTTATGTGAGAATGGATGACTTCAGTAATTTTATATGGTTTAGACATAACAAAGTGTAATATAGTTATAAAATTATTACTAAGAATGTTTATGATAAAGATGGAATATTGGTTTAAAAGATGTCTATAAGTTTATTCCCCTTTAATAATACTCCATGGATATAGATTATTCCATGTAAAATAGAAATAAATTATTTCCAACACCTTCTGATAATGTGGAATAATTTCAAGGACCTATCATGGGTTACCTAACTTACAAATGAAGAAAAATACAATTAGAGTGATACAAACATTAATGGAATCCATCAATCACAAGCTACTTCAACAAATGATTATAATTTAATCTAAATAGAAATAGTTTATAGTGTATTGATCCATGAATTCATAATGTTTATCATTAGATCCCTCATATAGAATGTATTTTTTGAAACCATTTATTTATATCATTAATATAAAATCAATCTTCATTATTAATTATAGAATAACATAATACAAAATTGTTTTTTCATAGCCTGAGTATCACTTGTGGAGTTGAGACCAACAACCAATAATTTATTCTTGGTTAATTTCCACTAATTCTCAAATCATACGAAAACAGCAACCTAGAATCATAAAATAATTTTTCCATACTCAATTCAATTAAATTACTCAAAATTAGAAAACAACCATATTAATACTAAAATGAAATCTTGTAAAACCTAGGTAGGTCACCAATATAAAAATTTTAAAAAAATTTAAGGAAATACAAAATTATTATAGACCATAAAAGTCCTAAGATAGTTTCTCAAGTAATGAAAACCATAATGAAAATTTAATGTAATGGAATCACATAAAAACTATGAGAAAAGGTAAAAAATATCATAAATAGGTATTATATAACCATGAATTCAAAAATACACAAAATATAATGGATTTCAACAAGACCATTGTGATATCATATATTAAGAAATACATTTATAGTAGCGAATAAGGGGAAATACTTTAGGGGAGGAGAGGTGATGGTAAGGAAAATTATTCCTTACCTTAGCCTTAATGAAAACAACAAAAACCATTGAAAATATTGTAGAATGATGGAATACAACATAAGAGAACGATATAATACACTATGAAGGAATTTCAACCAAGGAAAACTGATAGGAAGGTGAGTTGGGGATGAGGGATAAGATGGTTAAAAATTTAAATAAAATCATTTATTCGAAATCTTTCTAGGTGGCCACTAGAGTTCTTGTGGCCCCCAGTGGAGTTCCCATGGTCCTCAAATAGAATCTGGTGGAACTATGCTGGCTACATAACCCCTGGATAGACAATACAAATCCCATGGACAACAATTGAAGCACTAGTGGTTCCTTCACTACTAACCCCACTAAATTTTCCTTGTCGAGGATCATTGAAGACTCCCATAACTCAATTCGATCAAATGATAATCCTATAAAAACTAAAATCAAATCAAAAAATACCTCAAAATCCATCTTTAATACCATGAATATTTAAAATCCCAACCCCTATATAAAATATTACCATTATTTGATGAACCCAAAATTTGAAATAAATTATATTTTATCCATCCAAAAGTACCACTTTAATGCTCAAAACATTGTAGCTTCCACATGGGCTATTACAACCACCCCACTATATAAAAAATCATGCCTAATAAATCAGGGTATATTCATACTAAAAAACCCACTACCCATAATATCCAATTTCAACACTAATTAACTGACAAAAATCATGATTTATAACTCCAAATTCAATTACAAGTCACAAAAAAATTGATTATAAATCCTAACTAATCCAACAAAGAGAATAACCCTAATAAAAAATAAAAAATGTAACTATAATAATATAATAAACATTTATAAATCAAATCTAGATCATCCAAAAATCTTGAATTCTATAACCATAATAATAAACGTTCATAAATTTAGATATTAAAATGTTATACCTATCAACAGAAAACAATCAAATCCTCAAATCCTCTATCATTCTTTCATTATGAGATTTTTAAAACACAAGAAAGAGAATACAAATCCAAATGAATCATCATAATAGATATTTAAAATAATATATAATTTTCTATATATCATCAACTTGAAAAAAATAAATATAAACATATCTCAATCCTAGAATCCTACTAAATCGGTATATTCATAACATTATTTTAAGATATAGGTTACCAAAGAGTTACATTTATCAAGAGGATTATAAAAACATTATTTATTTGAAAAACCAAAAACCATTTTTTATTTACAAAAAAAATAAAAATTATATATTTCAATTTAAAATTTCAGTATAAGGTACACATATTTATAAATTTTATTCCAAAATAAATTTTCATGAATTTTAACAAGGGGAGAACTATAATTCACATAATTATCAAATTCAATTTCCTTAAAACTAAATAATTACATGACTCTAAAATAATCTTTCCTATTATATTTTTAAAACCAATCATTACCAAATTTATAAATATATATAACGGTAATTTTTTATTTTACCAATACCATATAATGTGAAATATTATTTGAAAAAAAGAAGTACCACATTATAAAATAATATCATTTAAAAAAATTAAATCATATCACATCCTCTATTTTATAAAAAAATATATTATAAATATTTTACATTAACTAATGAATCAATTTGGATCGTTATTATTTCTCAAACCTAGTGAGCTATGTTTAGCTTTGGCTTGACCAACAACATGGACTATAATGTTTGGGTGCATCTTTTCAAAAATATTTTCAAGAAACATCTCTGATGTCTAATTAATACAATGAAATAATAAACATGCCTTTGATGAATAAATCAGATTCTTGATAATATAAAAAATATATCGAAATAGACATCATGCTCAACAATAGTTCATTTAAAAATAACTAAAATATTTTCATGATTGAAAATATATATATACAAAATACATATGAATGATCAAAATGCAACACTAGTAAAATACAAGTAGAATACACGATACAAAAAATACTATTAGAATATATATATCATGGTCATTAGTAAAATTTTAAATATAAAAAATGTGACATGATTATTAGATTTAACTAAACATGTGGTATGTATAATTCTCATTAATAATATATAAAATGAAAACATAGGTCAATATTATATAATAAATTAAATGTAACTAATTTATTCTTCGGTTAATAAAACATAAAATAAAAGGTACTAAATAGTATGGAAATAAACACACCTTTCTCAATTTAAGTAATCATCTATTGGTTTTTATTTAGACATTCATAAGAAAGGTATATATATACATATATGAAAATTATATGTGTGTGTGTTGCTAATGATTTGATTAATGAAAAAAAATTATTTCAATATAGTATAACAAAAATGGGAAAATGATATATAAAAAATTATAATTTATGTGTGTGACCCCATAAACGGCTAACATTAGGCATGTCCCAAAATGTTGACACCAGATAAGTCCCAAAATACATGTAATGGTTTCCATTGTAAATTACTCAAAAAAATTTCTTTAATCAAACTGATAGTACCTTATGAGTACCCATATAACCCCATGGTAACTTGATATTCATTAACAAAGAGGATAATAAAAAATATGGGATTATTTTTAATTATAGATACCCCTAACTCTTATCTGAACTTCAAAATCTATGATCTGTGATAACCGCAAAACAACACAGTGATACAACTTTGTAATTTTTTTGACCCAAATAACCATATAGAACATATACCACATACACTACTACCATTGGAGTTCCCCCAGTCTAAAATGGTTGGTGACTTTATAAGAACCAAAATATTTATTTGACATTAATAAAATATTTGTTATATAATATTTCACTTCATAAAAATAGAAAGATTAAAAAAACAAGTGTCTTTGGGAATTAGGTAAATTACATAACAAATTAAAAAAATTAAATACATAATATTTAATGAAAACATCCTTATCATTATCATAATATTCCATGGATTTTAAACCTACAAAGGATAACATAGGGATATATATAAAAAATTGGTGAGCTGTAAATCCCAGTATTGGAATAAGAATGTTATAATGTAATACATATTAAACAATGGACCTATAAATGAGGAATAAAATGGAAATGAATAATAAGTCATGATATACCATGATAATCATAACATGGGAAATTTTGAAATAACCTAAAGCACTGCATCATAACCATATGTTGGGAATAACTACCAAGACATCCGGATGGAAAATTTCCCATAAAGAAATATTGTTCACTCATTTTCCCAACATGAAGTCTCATCAGACTAAACATTACCCAATACATTGGATCACAATATTATTCTAGGGTAACCTATCACATTTATTTCATTATCATGATTAAGTGTGCTATATAGATTACACCACTTGGATTAATTCATCATCATATTTTATTCCATGATCAATAAATGTGCAATATAGAAATGTAAGTCACATTTCAAAGAATTATAGGTTTATGAGGTTTTATACCCTTAATATAAAATGGGTATCGAAGTAACTAAATGATTATATCGTCAAGGAATTCACTACATGTTTATTTTTTCATGAAAAAATATTGGTTAATATTCGGCATCATAAAGGCGTCACAAAAAAATCATAAAATTATTTTATGAAATTAAAAGCGGTCTCCTATCATTTTCATATAAAATGGATAGTGATACTAACATTGAAAGGAATATCACAACATTAGGAATTGTAAATAGATTTCATAAGATAATATAAAAACTGGTATAATATAGAGAAGGTGGGGATCCCTTACAAATTTTTTTCATAGTAATGGGTGTACATAAAGTTTCATTGCAGGGATTTAATGAAAGGGAAGGGGGTATATAATCATTTAAAAATAAAATTTATAGCAAGGGGATATATAAGAACATATATCAACACGAAAAAATATAATTTAAAATGAATAACATAAAATATATTCATGGACAAGAATGAGAGGGGGAGGTCCCTTAGTTGATTCTGTGACACCAAATACTTGGGAGTAGATTCTTGAGAGCTTGGGGTGACTAGGGATGTCATTGGAGAGTGGAGGGAAGAGTAAGGACGTTCTCCTAGTAATTTAGGGAAGTGAAATGGGAGACTGGGAGAGTTTACAAAGGATATTATTGGAGATTTATTTATTATTTCATAAACAATGTTTTTAGACTCTATATAATAAAATAACCATAACAACAAACCTTCCTATGGTAATTTCTCAATGGTTTTTTCAGAGGTTTTTTTCATTATTAAATTAGGAAATTTTCAGCAATTAATAAATTAATACCCTTTCATATTTTTAAGTGAGTCATACTCTTCAATAAATGATCTTAAAACCATTAAATATATTAATGGTTTTTGAAGATTCATAAAGGCCGTATAAAATTTACCAAATAAACATAAAATATAATTATTTTAAACAGAAAACATATATTTAGTCTTCGATACCATTTATAATATTAATTACATTACTTTTAAGACTTTATAATCTCATTATACATAAGGTATGCTTATACGGTATTTAATTTTTACCTGAGAATTCGACAATCTTAGAAATCTTTTGAAACAAAAATCACCATTGGATAATTTCAATGTTTTGATTCTAGAAGTAATATTCATTATATATAAATAATTATATAAATATTTTAGTTGTTTTTTAAATTAAAATTGACATTTATTAATAAATTCTTTTTTTTACAACAACAACTTTGGAACCCTTATAAATATATTATTTGACATTATTAAAATTTTATGATCATTTATATTTAATAAAAAATATTTCACAAAAATATTTCATTAATAATTTACTTATTTCTAAAATATTTTAATTCATCAAAATAAATTCCTTAATTTAATTTTAATGTTACCTATAATAAAATTTTTGTTGGAAAAAAAATCATTTATAAAGTAAAAATAATAGGCTGAAAATATATTAATTATTCTATAAAAAATAATGTACATAATCATATTGTTATTGTATTACTACATATCCCTTTAGTACAAAATGAAAAATCCCTAAGATTAAGGTGTGAGACAGTGATACGTTCTAGGTATAATTAGGTGTATGTGTTTTTGACCATGATCATGATAATGTTAAACTTCTTACATAAACAGTTTCACACATCCATAAGTTGTTGTATATCATGTTGGTCTTGGTAGATGGAAAATAACAGTGATTCTATCTCCCTCGGAAGCTATGATAACTGGTATTCATAGTGTACGATCATACTAGTTGAGGCCATCACTATCTTTTTATGGGACAATTGCATTTATTAAAACAGTTTATTTATAATAATCTTGTGATCACTATACAATAAAGATATAATCATTGGTAAATATTCAAAATGTACATTTAAATATATTGGGATATAATAAAACCAAATATGTAAAATTTCTTTCTTTAACCATTTTAAATAATAATATATTTAATTAAATCATAAGGGAAATATTATGTATAACTCTTCAGGTCATTACAATCTTCTTCCCTTATGAAATATGTCCCTCTAAATTAACTTTTCACCAACTAAAATTGATGAATATAAATCTATTTCATAATCTTCTATATTTACCAAATTTATTCCACAAACATGTGGTTTTTTCAAAATACTTTAACAAGGTCCATTGACTAATTTTTTATCACTTTGACTCTAGGATCTGTAATCTTCTTTAGCTGCTCCCCATATAAGAGAACATTTTTCCATGGAACTACCTCTGGATTGAGTACATGTGATAGGTCTAGTAGGTAATTTCTTAAGATGGATACATTTAATAAAACATGGACATGAGATAGGTTAGGTGCTAGGGATAGTTGGTATTCCATTACTTTAATGAGATCAAGGATCTTAATGGGGATGATGCATCTTGGACTATAATTTCCCTTCTTCAAAAATATCATCACATTATTCTATATAGATATAAAGAGGAATCCCAATCCTACGACCTAAAACTCGAGTTCTCATCTATGATTGTGAAAATTTAACTTTTATATACATTGACCGGCCTTGATGAACTTATTAATGGTATTAACCATTTCCCCCATTTCTCTGGCCATTTTAGGACCTAGTAGTATGAATTACACAAATTCACCCGAGCTTACAAGTGTTATATATGTCATCCCATAAAGGGCATCACAAGATTCTATTCAGATTCTTATGTGGAAACTATTAATTAAATAGAACTAAAACTAAGGTATATATAGGTATCATCCTCTTTTAATGTCCATTGAACATGCTCTCATCATGTATGCTGGTGAAATAATCGTTCTCTGATATTGGAAATCATTTTGGGGGAGATAATCCATTCTGTTGTCTAACATAGTGTCTAGAGAATGTTGAATACATATCTGTAACATAGGGGTCAATTTTGGATCTTGGTCATATACAATTCATAGTGGTACTTCGTGGATCTTCACCACTTCTCTGTTGTATATCATTTCAATTTCATCCATTGATTCGTACTCTCTAATTGTGATAAAGTGGGCTGTATTTATAAGATGATCCTTAGAAACCCATTTTACATTGTTTCCACTTGATGTCATCAAAATTCTGATAACGATGTACATAAGGATGTTTCCCATTTCCATATTGGCATGGGTATTAGTTTTTTCATACCATTAGACTTATTCCTTTCAACCTTTACGTGTGGACAAACAATTAACTTTGATAAATATTCATCATTATCCTTCATAATATTATCCCTCCAATAGTGATCTTGAAGATCTCCTTAAATCCTTGTACATCCTGGGTGAATGGAGAATGTATAAGATTGTTGATCATCAAACAATTCCTTCTATAACTTTGAATTTGATGGCACACATATTTGTAACAAAAATATCACAACTCATTCTTCATTAACATCGATATCTGGGGATTTCTCTTCCTGTATAGCTTCCACTTTCTTTTGAATTTCAACTTCATCTCTTTTATCATTAAGTAATCTCCCTTTGATGAATGGTTTATCAATTATTAGTGAAAGGTTTTATTATGTTCCTTCCTTTATGATTACCTTATCTTTTCTTTTAGAATCTATGAATATTGAATCCTCCTAATTTATAAATAATGATAAAATTTATAGATCATTTCTACATGTTATATCGTCCACATTAGTTTCTTTACTAGGAAGGTAGTGGATGATGAATTCATTGTCCATTATCATCTCTAACCATCATCACTGATTCATATTTATATCATTATATATGAATATAGTTTTTAGGATTTTGTAATCCTTATATATCTCACACTTATCCCCATATAGATAATGATGCTATATTTTAAACAAAAATATCACAATATCCAAATCCAGATCTTGTGTTGGGTATATCATTTCATTAAATTTCAGCTTCCTTAAAGCATAGGATATGAATTTTTCTATTTTAATTGACAAAATTCCCAATCCCTTCTTCAAAGCATCATTGAATACTGTGAAATGTTCTCCACTTTTGGGTAGTGTGACAACATGGGTAGTGATAAGCCTCATTTATAGACCCATTAATCTCTCATCACATTCATTATTCTTAAAAAAATGAATACATACCAACATAGAATGGATGGAGGGTTTTAAAAATCTTGGAAAATTCCCCAAAAACGATAAAAATACCCAACTAACCCAAGGAAGAGACAGATATTTATCACATATATTTTCATTTTACATCAATAAATTGATTTAGTCTTTAAAGGGTCCATAGGTATCCCATTTCATGTAAACATATGTCCAAATAATGATACTTACTTGAACCAAAAATCACATTTATGGTACTTTGAATAGATCTTCTCCTTTTGTAAAGTCTTTAAAATAGTACTCAGATGCTCCACATGCTTCTCCTCACTTTTGGAGTATATTATAATATCATCTATAAAGAATATGAAAAAAAATATCATAGTATTCTATAAATTATATATTCATTATTTCCTAGAATGTTGTTGGGTAATTAATGAGTTATAATATCATTACTATGAACTCATAGTGTATGCACCCTGTACAAAAATCAATCTTGGGGATAACTTCCTTCTTCACCCTATCTTCATAATAACCTAACCACATATCCACATCGGAAATGTATTTTTGATCTACATATCTAATAGAACATGTCATAAATGTATTGTATAGGACACCTATTCTTTATCATGTTCTTTATTATCTCACGATAATAAATTTCAATGTGCATGGACCCATCATTCGTCTTAATGAAGATGATTGGTGCACCTCGTGGGAAAACACTTGGGCATATGAATCCTTTATCCATATTCTAAAGGAAAATATTCATTAGATCCTCAATTTCCAAGAGATACATTCTATATATATAGTCTTAAATAATGATAACTTCCCATGTATATGCTCTTTTGAAAATGCAACCACTCAACTAAGATGAAGAGAATGAAATCCCTCTAGAAACAGATCGTCTTATTCTCTCCAAATGGAAATGTTTCACTGATGATACTATCCTCGTAATCAATCATTTCAGAGAGATAGACATTCTCATATAGAAATAATATAAATTTTGATATATTTTTTCAAAAGAATATTTATCATACTCGAACATTCAAAAATTCTGGGGTTGATTCATAATACGGCTATTAATACCCATCACAAGGAAATTTATGTTGGCTCTATATAGGAAAATCTAGTAATTACAGAAAATGAATTTAATTTCACCAAAGGTAGTATGAAAATGTTTTCTATGAAGTTAATCCAACAAATTTTGACATTATAGGATTTATATACTTGGGATGCACTAATTTTCCCAATTTGTTGTTTTTACTCATAAATCAACTTCCATGCTTTGTTGTGGTGTTTAAATTTCTCTAACAAACATTTCTGAAATGATGGAATGCATGGAAATAGATTCAAAAATCATAATCTATATTCTTTAATGAATAAATAGTGTACATTTAACCATATTTTATTTGGATCCACTTCAGTGATTTTGATGGAAAAAGATCTCCCTTTCTTTTTTGGAGATTTTTTGTTGTCTCTGTAAACCCTAGTCATAGTTTATTGATTTGAAAGGTGCCTCGGTTCCTTATTGTTGATGAAACCAACAATTAATTGATGGTTTATTGAAGAATTTATTTTCTCTATCACATTGGTGGGTTTCTCCTATCGGTAATTGGTATCTACGTTCCCTTCCTTCCCGTACCTAATGCATTTCGTCGTCCCCCTGAGGTAATTTTTGGGGTGCTTCTTTCAACACCATTGACAAGTGGTTTGTAGAAATTTATTATCCCCATTATATATATGCATAAAATGTTTAGAATTAAACACTACTTTGAATTTCTTATATCTATTAAACCCTTTAGATTCACCGATCTCCATTTCATATTTTTATGGAATATTGGAAAATATACTCATAGAAATCAATGTCATAGATCACCATAGATTTTATTAGAATTTGTTTTAATCCAGAAAATAAGTGTTTATAATTGTATCTGGGGGTAATGAAAAATTCAGATGCCTATCATGATTTTCTAGTGAATTTTTCATCATACACCATGATAGATTCCATATCTTTTTTCTTGATGGTTATGAAATCCCCTTCAATTATAATTTGTTGAGGGTGATGAAATTATTTATCGAAAAAAATATCATGAATTATTCATACCCTATAACTTCGATCTCATCCTTAGGAATCATATTATCGATCAATTTCCACCACTAATCAGTTTCTTCCTCCGTATGATAAAAAACCAGTAAAAAATTCTCTTGTTCAAAGCATTGAATGATGGCGAATATTTTTTCAATGGAGTTGATCTATCATTCTGTGATTAAGTGTTCAATTACCAATTTAATTTTAGATTATATTGTCACATAAAAGAATAATTTTAAGCTTTTAATTGTTTAGTTGGATTTTTGTTATCCCACTGATCATGGTTTATATTCAGAACCTATTTTTTCTGAGAGGGTATCATCACAAATTCTACAATTCTTGCTCTCATCGGGTGGGGCATCTCATTGGATAAGTCATCATATTTTCAATCACATTGATTTTTTACAGGATTCCTCCTAGTTATTGACATTGGATAGAATAATAGGATAATTAGGGATGTGTATTCTTGAAATATTAACCACAAAAAGGAAAAATCTAGTGACATTAATGTGATAAATTATAATTTTTATGTATTTTCTTATATTATGAATTTTTCATCCCCAATCTATGATATCCATGATCTATTTCCTAACATATACTATAATTGTAATTTTCCCCCAAAATAATGTTTCATAATTGGATAATAAATTTACCAAATAATGTACCTCATAATTTTTCAACAAGGTACACATTAAGGCATGATGTCATGTACCAGGTTACACCTAGTCATGCCTAACCCACCTTGTAAGAGCTATTACCCCTACGCAGATATGTGCCATAACCATGTCCCCTTATAGTATCCAATAAGTTATGAATTGTTCTTGATAATCAAATTACTCTATACTTACCAAAATTTAGGGATGAAGTTTTATACATATTCTTATCGCTATGGATTTCATTAGAGTTTTGCAATCCTAATCCAATATATAACTAATCATTTACTTTGACACCAATAATGAAAACCTCATCTTTATTTAAAATTGATGAATTATTTATTAAATAATATTGAACTTATTACAACCCAGTACATAGAGGATCCTATTTTCTTTTGTAAGTGGGTACCTTACCTAACAACTTAAAACAAGAAATACATCATCTTTGTTGATAAATTCCTTAACACAGTCATACTATCCAGTGGATTTTAAAACCATATGGGATAACCTGGGACATACATAAGAATCGAATGAGATAAAAATCTCAGTAATAGAAAGAACATGAAAATAAGAAATAAATATTTTATGAAATTAATATCAATGGGTAATAAAAATAAAATAAATAATAAGTCACGATATAGTATGATAATAAAAACATGAGAAAGGTGGGAAGAACATAAAACAATACATGATAAACATAGGCCGAGGATCACTACTAATACAAAATGATAAAAAATGTCCCATAAAGGAAACATGTTCACTCACTATCCAAAAATTATATCTTATCATACTAAAAATTACCCAATGCATCAGAGCATAATAAAATTCTCGATGCACCTGTCACATTAATTTCACATTCATGCTAAAGTGTGCCTCATATATCATAGAACATGGATTCATTCATCATCATATATTATTATACGATCAAGGAGTGTGGAATAATTATATGTAATAAAAAGGTAAAATAGTTATAGCTTTATAATGTTGATTAATATTTATAAAAAAGGGTTATGTATTGACTCCACAATTATTTTGTCATGAAAAATCACGGTGAAATTTAAGCAGCATAACGATGTTTTATAAAAATTAATAAAATTTTTAAATGATATTTAAAGTGGTATCTCATCATTTATAAATAAGATATTTATTAAAATCTATATGTAAAGGAATACTCCAACATTATTAATGTATATAGATGAAGAAATATAACAAAGAGACTTGAATAAAGAAGATGGGAGAGGACCAATTATAAAAGTTTGGCAAGGTAATGGGTGTACATAATGGTTTATGGGAGGGATTTAATGAAAGAGAAAGGGGTATCTAATAATTTAAAATTCAAATGGAAATTATGTTGCATTATTAAGAAAAAACCACAAACATGAACAAATACGAAATAAATGGAATAAAAAATAGTTTTTTGAATTAAAAAAGAGGGAGATATCCCTCACATGAGTGTGTGACACAAATTTATTTGGAGGGGATTATAGAGAGCATGGTGGTACCATGGGAGGAGTCTAGAAAGGTGAGTGAAGAGTAAGAATGTGGTATATGTATTTTTTTCATTTTAAAAGGTATCTTGTTTGGGTTTATATAGGAAATGAGAGGGGATTTCAATATAAATTATCAAACATGGGTTTTAGACTCTATATAATGAAATCTAAAACAATAACCCTTATAATAGGTTTTGCACATATTTTCTACCAAATTTTATTTTTTCATTATTTTATAAAAAAATGGCTGAAAATAATAAAATAATACCCTTTATTGTATGGGAGTGAGTCATACTCTTTATGAAATGATTTTAAAACCTTAAAAGATATTAATGAATTTGGAAGATTCATAAAATATTTATAAAAATAACAATATAAAAAATCTCGTTATTTTAAATGGAATAAATATATTGTGTCTTGGATACCATTTTTATTATTTATTACATCAATTTTTGGGTCATTGTGATGACATAATATAAAATATATATTTTTAAGGTATTGAATTTTTACCTGAAAGTTCCACTATCTTAGAAAATTATTTAAAATTAACTGTAGAATATACTCAACATTTTGATTCCAAATTTAATATTCATTTTATCTAAATATTTTTCTAAATATGTGAACTTTCAGTTTTAAAATGAAATAATAGTTTATTACTAAATGTTGGGTTTTTTTACAATAACTTTATCGAACCCCTATAAAAACTAACAATGGAATTCATAAAAATTATATGATAATTTATATTCAATAAAAAATATTAAATAATAATATTTTACAAAAATATTATTTATTTAAATAATCATTTAATTAATCAAAAGTAATTCCTTAATAGAATTTAAATATTTCAAAAAATAGTATTTATATAAAAATAAAACACATTTATAATGAAACAATAATAGGATTAAAATATATTCATTACCCAATACAAGATAATGTACATAATAATATTTACAGGTAATTGATTCAAATCTATTTAATATAATAGAAAATTCCCTATGAGTATGGTGCATAGTGGTGAGACTTTTAATGGGGCGGTTTAGTGTACATGGATTGGGTTTTAAACTCAATGATATTGAACATCTCCAATAAAATGTGTCTCTCTGGATGAGGTTGTTAGATCTTTTATTGGGATAGGTAAATGGAAAATACCATTGATTATATCTACCACGAAAGCTCTTATAAATGGGATTCATTGGGTATGATCCTACTATTTTGGGGTCATCATATTCTTTTTCCCTTTCAATTTGATATGTTAAAACCCTATATTTATACTAATCATGTGATCACAATTCAATGAATATATTATCAATTGTATATATGTTTAATGGTCACTTAAATGCGATAGTATATAATAAAACAAACTATTTTCATGTGTTTTTATAACCATATTACATCACAATAAATTTTATTAAATAATGAGGTAAAAAAATTATAATTGTTCAGGTCACTATAGACAATAACCACAACTCTTGATATTTACATAATGAATGATTTACCCACATTTATAAAGGTTGTATGAATCCTGATTCTATTATATATCTATAATGACTTTTACAACATTCGAATGTGAATAAAAATAAATAAAATCTAAATAGTTCATATCATAATTAAAAGAAACATATATAGTCTAAAACTCTCTACATGAATCAATAAAATGAAAAGAAGATATATTCAAACTAATACCACTAGTTTGAAGAAAAAAGTGCAGCCAAATATGGAAAAAATTGAATACACGCATTTAATAACTTTTGATGATCTAGATAAACCATCTAAACAACACCAATGGATCCAACACTACAATTATAATTGAATGGGACCTATACACCAATATCCAATGCTAAAAATATATTATATACATACTGTCTTTGATACTAACTAAAAAATCCTAATATAAACCTTTCATATTTCCAATATCTATAGATAACATTATTTCACATAAATACCTAAGACCTTTTATTTTTAGAGCATTAGGGAATTATGAGAAACACTTTATGTAACAAAACACATGTAATTCTATTTAATTGAATATTTGTCCATGATACCCAAATTTTCTTATTCCCTAATAATACCCAAAAATATCCCAGAAAAAATCTCCTCACATAATACATTTCATAACCAATGATACAAAGTATCATTCTTCATAACCTAAGTAAAATGGAAACATAAGAATGAGTGGGATCAGATGATTTGTAAGGCTAAACATGGGACATATCAATTTATGATTATATGAATGCTTAAGATATGAATAATGAAATGAGATTATGATAATAAATTATAATTTTTTTACCTAGTTATCCAAAGATGATAATTAATGATTAATGGAATAAAAGTTTACCATTTCAAAATACACGAGTCATAAGAGTGAAAAATTTTCATCAATAAATAATGATCTATAAAATAATATCATATGTATAAGAACATCTGTTAAGAATTGTGTTACTAAATTATAAGAATAAAAAATTATTATAATACCTAAAAAATATATTTTCATCATAAAATAACCTAAATAGCATAATTACAACATTCCCTTATTTGAAACATATATCTAGTTATCTATATCATCTTTTATGTGTATTTTATATACATTATCACATTGGATTATCTTAACCATTTATTATCATTTGATTTTATTTACATCCTCATCAATATAAAATGAATTTTTGGGATATATATTTTCATTCCAACAAATAAAAAACTAAAACTATACATATATGTTCCACATGATCATAAAACAGTAATAATATCATCATAGTGAAACTTATGGAATTGAAAAGGGTTTCTTTGAAATATTATCATCACATAATCGAAATCCATATAGAGAATTGATTTTGATAGTATTATAATATCATTTATTATGTCAAAAAATCATAATAAACACATGGTTATGAAATGTTTTTTATATAATCTTTTTATGATCATTATTATCATAAGTCTCTTAAAAAAGTAGATTGAATAAAAAGAAAATATCCAAATTAAAACATAAATATATTTAAAATATGTTGGTATAAATTAATAATACTTTCAAAAAAACATTCAAACCATACTTTGAAAATAAATCAAATAATTTGCATATTTTTGGGGAAATCTAATCAAGTGTGGTACGTTAAAATAATGAGTCATTTAATACTTTTTTAGTAAAAAACCATAAATAACATATTCCTAAAACATTTTAAAAATTAAAAAAGAAACCTTTAAAAGTAAATTAAAATATTCTTCAAAATTACTTTAAAAAAGATTTATATCTAATATAATTTCATTAATTATAACATTATACAGATCATTGGAATTGAATTAAAAAATCCATAACAAATATCAAATAAGTTCAATTATTCCTCCAATGCATTTTCTCAATCATTTAATGTACCAAAGAGTATGAAATTTTTCTAATTCATAAAAAATTTATAAATAAGTTTACGATATAAAAATATATGGTGTTTAAATGATAATATCCAATTTATAAATCTCATATTATGTTTATCATGGACAATCTGGAAAAGAAATGATATTGTAACATAAACCCTTTGACACTTTCATAATCTCAGACTAAATAACCTTTTAAAAGGATAAAATTATATGTATTTTTAAATTCAAATAATTTTTAGGATAATAATAATAATAAAAGAAGCTATCGATATGTATATTCATCACAAAAATTTAAAAAGTGGTGAATGTAGCATATGTAACATAAAAAATAAAAGTCGAATGAATAACCTCTCACCACATAGGTATCTTTCGAATAAAAACCACTTGGATGAAATAATTTAGATTGTAATATTAAAAAAACAAATGAAAAAGGATCCATGAAATATAATGTAAAATGGGAATTATATATTCCTCATAAAACTAAAAGATTAATAACATAAAACATGTAACAACAAAACAAAGTAGAGATAATGAATTTTTTTTTGAAGTCATATCATTATTCATATAAATTCAAACATCATGAATAATAATTATATACTCACTATACATAAAATAAAAAACATTATTAATATATATATATAAATATATTTCATTAATTAATAATTTTGATGTATCATGTTATAAACAATTCATTATTAAAATCCTTATTTAGGGGAAAACAGGTTTGTTTTATATCCCTATTTTGTTTTGACGGTTCTAGTCCTCACAAATTTCACATATGAGAATGATATTGAGAATAAAAAACATGATATACGTGTAATATTAATTAATTATATACACTTTAAAAATTATTCATAAAAATCGGCTGTGAAAAATGAATTACCTCACTTAATAGAGATGGTTGTCTAAATGTACACATAACTATTGTGTTATCTTTATATGAATGAAAAAATGAATGACATATAATAATTAACCATTATTAAATAATTATTATATGAAAAAAATAATATATAATTTTTATATATATCTTTGTCACTATACATGTGATGAGAAAATGTTATCTATTCACATCACATTGTGGACGTGGTAGTCAATACATACGCATTTGTGACATTATCATTCCTAGTGGATGGAATGGTAAGATGGTAGATAATATATTATATTTATTTAATTATACTTATTTCATAATTAACATATAAAAACATTCAATAATTCATAATATTGATCCATGAAAGTTTGTGATCATAAACTAAACACATCATATCATGAGGCGGTAGGATGCAGATATGCATGAGTTATGGTTTTGTTTCCAGTTTAGTGGAAATAGAAACCAGTAAATATATTAGGTTAATATAATAACAACTATGTATGTTAGAGATACTAATGATAATATTTTTCAATGCTTAGGGTATAACTGAAATAGATAGAAGAATAACTAAATTGAAAATGTTTGGTAAAGATGATTATCTCTTCTTTGAAGAATCCCCTTTGGGTCTCTCCTTGATGGCCCTAAGGATAATCTTTTTAGAAGTAAATAACCCCTATAGTGCATTTAAGAATGCGAATAAGATTTTTTTGGGATGTTTTGGTCAATGTGACAGGTTATTTAATTGTTATTAATAGATAATGGGTGGTATCCTTTTATATGTGATGGGAGACGCATCATTGGAATTACATAATGTGTTAAATAATATAAATTAATTTTCTTGTAAAATTATAAAAATTGATATATTTATAATGATGGTGATGATAAGTCTAAATAAACTCATTATGTAATGTTTCTTAAAGTATATGTGATTTTTTACCCCTTATCATTTAGTTTGAAACACCTTATTTTCCCTTTTAGCTGTTTATGTGATAACAATGTTTTTACACTTTAGTCGATAAGAAAGATAATATATAAGAAATAGTGACCCATAAATGTGTAGTGGTTGATAAGATAGAATATATACCATTAAATATTCCAAATATTATTTTTTATGGCTTTCAAATCACTTAAAATAATATTATTTAACATAAGATACCATTTAATTAATTTTTTGGACTATTAATATAGTTGACATTGAAAAATATCTATACAGTTATATAATCCAAATAAAAAAATTTAAATCACTAATATATTATATGTAACTAAATATACATTTTACACCCTAAATAACCCAATTAAAATTATTGATATTTTTTTAAAATCAATTAGTTGATTTTTCTACTTCTTTTACAAGACCAGTGACGCCGTAGCATACAAATTTCAGAGAATATTTTAGCAATTAAAATATGAAATAATATAATATAATATAATATTAAAATTAAATTTAATAAAAATTAATAATTTTTTTTATCCCTTTCAGAAAATATAATAGTTACTAAAATCATGAAGGATACATTTTTTAATTTTCTATTACATATATTAATACAATGGTATTTATCAAATACAAGTGGAAAAAATACGTATTTTATAATATATGATGGTTTTTATAAAATTAAACTCATATAATTAAATATATTGATGTTTATAGATTATTTAAATGTCTTATTTCATTTTTTACCTTGTTCTTCCCATTTTACCTATACCATAGTGACAACATTTTTAACAATGTTAGTATTCAATATGAAAAAATTAATATAAGCTATTTAATTTTTGTAGCATATTATGATTCAAAATTGGAAATTAATTTTTTCTTTTTAAATCCCTATAGTTGTAATGAATTAAATTTAAAATAAACCTACAAAACAAGATGAAAATGATTTTCTTGATAAATTCATTTTTACTATAAAAATACCTTTTTATCAAAATGAAGAATAATTTTGATTAAAATAATATTAATTAGATTATGTTTATTAAAAAATCATTTATGAAAATTTAAATAAAATTCAAAAAAATGGTAATTTTTAAATACTTATGAAATAAAAATATAGTTTTCTATAAAATCATCATTTGTCAGTATGTACAATAAAATTTATCTTTTTTGATAAATCCAAAATGTAAATCATCGACCCCAGAAACCCAAATCTCGTGAATTATTTTATTACATTATAATTATAACAAGGAATCAAAATACAAAAAAACGATCAGTTCAGTAGTCTTGGAAATCCAAATTACATACATGATACCCACAATACATTGGAAATGTAAAATAAATAACATTATTTGAGATAAAATGAAATGAACACAATCCATGAATCTTAGTCAATGGGTTCCTCTTCATAACCCTGGGAAAGTAAACATGATAAGGGTGTGCTAAAATTTTCAGTATGGGTATGTAAAATGAAGTAAATAATTAATCAATAAAAATAATTTAAAATGGAATGGAAAATAAATGATAACACAATCCATAAAAATAACGTGATAATACAATAACAACATGTAAAGGTAAATAGATGAAAATAAATACCATTTGATTAATGAACTGAAAATGAAATTCATCAACATATATGCCAAGGAAAAATATCATGGATAAGTAATAATAAAACAATTCTCAATAATGTAATTTCATAATTACCAAACGTAATGTATCTATGGAACATGATACCTTTACCACAAAGAGACGTTTTAAACTATTCAAATTTGGCCAACTAATTCATCTCATTAGACTATTGATACATCATGGGGCATGAATTAACCAGACACCAACCCGAAAGGGTATCAATAAATGGTCCCCATCCTAGGTATTTCATGTATCAATCATTACTCAAATATTTAATAAACAACATGCCTTATCAAAATGTATATATATTGAATAGATGATAAATATTTATCAATAATTCCTCAATTAGTTAATTAACACTCAAAGTGATCATTGTATGTATAATGATTTGTAGTTTACAAAATATTCATATCCATTATGTGATAACATGGATATTCCTGGTAATTTTTATTAATAAAAGATTAAAATAAAGTGATTGTTTCTAATAGAATGTTAAACATCACAAAAGGAAGTGATATTTCAAATATAACAATAAAGAATAATTTGTTTGGAAAATAATCATTAAACATCGCAATGTGTCTCATTTCACTTCAAACATTCAAATCATAAATTCCTTTTATTAATTTTTCTAACAACATGAAGAAAAATTATTCATGATATAATGTATCAAAAGTTGGATTTGATACACTACAAAAAATATGTAAGTTTTGTATATGGTGTGTGCCTTACAAAAAGAAAAGTAAGAGCAGAATCCCATAACTTATCCTTCTTATTTTTGAGTGGTATTTATACTCTTTTATAGTCAGTTAAAATATGAAAATAACTAATATAATAACCATACTAATTTTTATAATACCACATATTAACTTATTATAATATCTCTTTACTGGTTTTTAACAAACATTAATTACATTCAAAATTTAGGTTGTTAATTTCCCAATTTTCTCGAGTATATTTTAACTTTCAACTTATTGTAATGATTAATTATATAATAGATTTGTAACGTTTCGGCCTGGAAGCTACTAAACCGGTGCTCCGAGCCAGTTCTCCATAAGGCCTCAAGCATGCCTCCCCATACGCCAGAGGCTGCTGACTAGTAGCGAGGGCCTAGGGTGTGATAGCGGGGAGACTATGCCCTTATAGAAGAGTAAAAAAACAGAGGAAATAACTACATATCATACCCAGTGGAAAGTAAACAGAGTGCTGAAGCATTAAACAATAGAAATAGAACTAGTTGTAATAGTAAAATGTTGTAAAATCCCGAACAACAATGCAATACAATAAAACACTGGTCACCCACCGGGCCGACCATACAGATACAAGTACAAAAGAAACTAAAAGTAAATGTATAGGGATCCACTACTAACTCTGAGTAAAACCACCTTCCTGATCTCTAGACACTGTCGAACTGCAGCATCCCGATCAGTAGAACCACTCGAGCAGCTCTGTTCGATCATGCAACACTGGGCCTCATCCCTATCCACCATGAGACATGTGATTAACATGAAAAGAATACATAAAGTCCACATGTACACTGAGGTTCACGTGCATGTGTGAGAAATAATCTCAGTAGGGAGCCCTGACAATCAAGCTATAATTTTGCTGCTAAAGGTGTATGCAACAACAACATGCTCTTCCTAGATGGAACACAACAAAAGGAAGTAAACAAAACATGCAACCACAATTGAACTATTGGTGTGTAATCCCTGTCAACTGGGAAAGTTCCACCATGGATGTACATATCTATATACGTACACATGTATAGTCACATACCTATACACATATATATAAATATGAATATTCATTATTAAGTGATTCAAATATCAAGAAACCACATCAGCAGTCAATCCTTGGGACCATAAGCCGGATCTCTTGGACATCATGTGCAAGGGCATTGAGCTACATGTCATGCCACTCAATCTTTGTACCATTAAGTCGATATACGAATCAGTAATCCCATCGACATGTAGCTTCTTCGGCCAACACCGGAAGTATATCTCTGAACAAGTTAACCAAAAACAAGTAACCATTGTCCTCATACATATGAATTCTCACCCTCAGGGGAACATAATTGAAACCCTCAGGTGACTGCCATCAGGCATAATGAATAGTTCCCTCTGGTATATAACAAGCTTTCCCTAATTCATGGAAGCTACTTCCCTCAGGCATTTGAAACGTTTCCCTCAGGCTAAACGAACACTTTCCCTCCGGCTAATATAACCATGCCCTCAGGCAAACTATAACCACGTGCTCAGGCTAATCAAAACCATACCCTCAGGCGAATCATAACCACGCCCTCATGCTAAATTTAACCATGCCCTCAGTCTTTCCCTTAGGCTATCGAATATTTCCTTCAGGTGTATAGAATCTCTCCCTCAATCATATCGAATATTTCCCTTAGGCACAAGATGCGTTTCCCTCATGCTAAAAAACTACTGCCCTCGGGCTAAGAAAACAACGCCCTCAGTCTAAAGTAAAACACTTCCCACATGGGCATGTAACTGGGCCAAGCCCAAAGCATAAAAGGCAATTTTATAAAATATTCCTTACATGGAAAAAGTAATTCTCAATATAAACATGGAATACCCTCGGTTATCCGGGCCAAATGGCTAAACAGAGGAATGCACCTCTGGGTGGTCCTGGATCCAAGCAGTGATCCCAAATAGAAGTTTTACACTTAAATTAAATTAACTATGCAATTCATGGTATTTAAATGTCCAAGGCCTCAGCCATACGACTCCCCAACGTGGGTTCGTAACACAACGGATACAAAAAAACATTCAGAAATTGGAAATTAAACATCAGACCACCTACTACTCAGGCACACAATCCAAAGTAGGTATCCCCACAAACAAGAAAGAGGCCTCACGTCATGATCAATATCCACCAAGCAGGAAGCTCCTTTGGTAACCACTATATCATTAACAACCCAAGTTATATATAAACAAACAAGTATGGGTGGCCCGAATGCCCAACCCAACAATACATCTGAAGCCCAAATGGAATCACTAGTTTGGCATGGGTTTTAGGTGACACCTGATCACCATATCTATGCAAAACCAATGTAGCAACGCATGTTCAATTGAATAACAATCACCCACTGGGTCCCTCAAGTCAAACACTAAGGAGGCATCACACTCGGGATTCTCTAGGTAACACGAGCGAAGGAATCCTATATGAGATCCTAAAATTAATGACAAACATAGGCATTCCATAACATGGTCCCTATCAATGGAGGAACAAGAGAGAGATCCTAAAAGGGACTCCCATGGTCAGCACACAAGTTAAGGCATCCCTCTGGGGATCCTTGGAAGTGCCCTGTCTCACGGCCTCAGAGGCCAGAAGGGAACGTCTCAAAAGGAAAAAATCCTCTATAGAAAATGTTATGGGAGATTTCTCACATACCGTCTCATAATAAAGGTCTCAACTAAGTTGTTCCGAACACCCAACTTATCATACACGCCAAGTCTCACTCTCAGGTGACAACTGAACATGATAACTAGAGGAAGAACCCCTCCATTTAGATAAAAAATCACAAAAAACCCATTGAGATGAACTATAAATGTCAAAAGGATTCCACGATCATGATATATGTGGGAAAATCTAAGATTAGACTACTCACATGCCCAATTCTGACTTCCAGAGCCCAATATATCCCAAAATTACTAAACCGGAGCAGCACATGGCCAGAGGACATTGGGCATGCCTTTGTAAGAGTAAACGGCATGTAATTTGTTGTACACAGAATGTACTATTCAAAAAAAGTCACACCATGTGTGTTTTCACTAAAACAAATGTCCAAGTTCCAATACACATCATGTACTTTACTACACACGTCGTGTACTTCCAAAAAAAATAACTATTTTGTGTTCCATTTCATACAGCTAGCCACAGGGCCACCCACTACACAAAGTTTACTAAAATTACATGGTGTGTACTTAAGAAAACTTTATCATCCCTGAATTGGAAGAACACATGATGTGTTCCCCTAGAACACACACCGTGTATACTGGGTTTTCCGACTGGAAATCCCATAAAATGCCCGATTCGCCATTTTCACCCACGAAACAACAGATTGAGCCCCATGGGAATAAAAGCAAGAAATATAAGGCTTTAAATACTTATAAAAACTTTTTTAAAGGGTATATAAGAAAAAAAACATAAACGGCCCTACATTAGGGTGGAAACCGCCAAAACCTTGGTTGATTTCACGGCTCCTGATTGCCCTTCGCGGAATCATCATGTCGAGAGCATCAAATCGCTACCCCTCTTGCCTTCCAACACTCCCTATTTCTAGATACCCAAATCCTCCAAAATTAAATGTCCATGGAGGAGGCATAATATAATTCACAAGGAGGAGGGGGGAAGAGAAAATAAAGAAAGGAAAAGAAAAGGAAAAGAAGAAAAAGGGGGCATGGGCCGGCCCCGACGCCTGACATGAGTTTATACCTTTCCTAGGATAAAATATCCATTCCCGACTCAATGGAATAAACAGAATCTCATTCTGACAGTCCGTTTAAAAATTATCAACAAACTAACTTGTGTGAATAAATTAATATTTAATTTAATATTATTAAATATCAAATATTCCGCCAGAATTCGAACAGCTCAAATTTTCACCAAACTCCATTCCTATGGTATAAACCCTATTCTGGTACCAAAGGAGCCTTGAAAAAACTTATCCAATATCATATGGTTGGGTAAAATGACCATTTTACCCCTCATAAGCATCCTACAGCAAAAAATCAAATTTCTGCTCAAAACTGCAGTTCGGAGAAACAAGGGTTCTTAAATGATTCATCATCTCCAGAATATAAAAATTGACTTAATTATTTTATATAATTGGTATATATGTATATATATGTAAAACTATAATGTATCGAGATAATATATTAAATTCATCATACATGGATATGGTAGGTTTTATGTTTGTATGAATGCTACATTTATTTATTTGTCATATTAAATGAATAAAAATTAAATGATGAAAATGTAAATTATATTTAAATTTCGAGATTTATATTATATATGTTACATAGGTTTATTAAAACCATACATAACACTTTTCATGTATAGCGTGAATGAGTCACATCGCTTTGAGGAGGCAAAAATCCACAGTTCCACAAATGATGTTACCGTATTTATAAAAAATGGAAATTATACGGGTTTGTGTTATAATTGAATTAAAGAAGCATAAAAAAATAATAAATATAATATATAAATATATAAAAAGGCTTTCCATCATATTTTCTTCCTTGAGAGGTTTTAATGGAAAAATTAACAATCATCATTTCGTGAGGCAGTAGTTTGACGTAAACAGAAATAATTTGTTCTTTACCCTTTAGATGGAACTATGTGTACTAGTAGTTTTAACACTTAATATAACAACATATCAGTATATATAGTATAATATTATTTTTATAGGAACATTGATGATATATATTTGAGGTGGTGGAAATTTCAATGAATGAAAATAGATCATTGGAAATCGCTACATTAAAAATATTGTAACTCCTTTTGGTTTATACAAATGGGATTCGTTTGAATTATTCCTAAACAAAGGGGGGATTAAAGGTCTAAAGGATGGATTTTTTGAAGTTAATTGGGTAGATCACGGCTGAAACTATGTTGTTTGAGAGGTGTGAGGAATTGGTAGAAGTGGTGGCCTTTTATATTGGAGGATGTGTGACAGTCTTGTTTTATTTTGACAAAGGAATTGCTACCACATTTTTCACATTGAAAATCGATCCAATAATGGTACCTATTTTATCCAAGTCATTATAGTGTCAAAATATTTCCATTAAATGTATTCTAAACATGTTTCAAATCCATTTGAGACATTATGATTATGGTTTAGTCCCTTATTAAACATGATTTTACCTTAATATTTTAATTAGTTTTAATGAATTTCACTATTTTATTTGTCAAAATCTACATTGACCTTATTATAAATTAAAATTATCTTAATGACAAATATGGAATTAATTTTTCCAAATTCCACTTACAGAAGTGGTGTGAGTTAATTTAAATATAATCATGTAGATGGGATGACAATGCGAGGTTTTAAGGTTAAATCGTCCAAAAGATTGCTATGTTTTTATAGTCAATTTCTATGTGAAATTCATTAAAATGACAAAAATAAGATTAATTTTTAAAAATATGATGTAATTAATATTTTAAACCAATTTAAAATATAATTTATCCATACTAATAAATTAGATGAAAATTTTTTTTGAGTTAAATTTCAGTATTTTTCACTATTCATTAAAAAATGAATTGTAACCGAAAAATACTAAAATTTAACATAGCCTAATTTTTGAGATTCTCTTCTAATGATGAAGCTTATTATGGAATATTAAATTTAATATATGGTTATAAATTTGATTTAAAATGGGTTCTCTATGCAGAGGCATCAAAACAGCCATTATAAAAATATAGTATTTTTTGTGTAATATGGGTTTTAGTCTCATCTTAAGACTATCAAATATTAATGATGGACATAAAAAATATTTTGTGTAATATCTAATATAAATATAAAAAATTAATATCACTCAAATAATTTTAATTATTTTAATTTATTAAGTTAAAACATCTTTTTGTGAAAAATAATAATAATATTTCCCTTCATATTCAATCGGTTTTCATATTAATTTTAATTTAATTTTTGACCAATGAATTATTTTTATATTTTAATAAATCATGTATTTCCATAATTATGTCAATAATATTTATGAAAAATAATTTAATTTCTATTTGATATCTTATTATATTAAATAATAATATTTTAATAATATAATTTTGTTTGGTAAAACTTGGATTATCCTGTAAAGTATGCTTTCGAATAAATTCTATATTGTATGGAATATAAGTTAACTTAGTATTGTGTGAATTGGAAAATATAAAATATATTGAATCTATTTAAAATATTAAATATTTTTTAAAGTATCATGATATTATATTACATTACGCACTTGGGGTCACATGTCATGCATGCTATCTAATATTAGGCAATTACTTGAAATTTCAGGGTGTTACATTATCCACACCATAATTAAATTATGTCATCACAATTTAATCATTATCTTGGAAATATTTTTTTTGATATTTGTTATGTCTATATATTACAGCATGATAGTGGTTCGTAAAATATTCTATATAAAAGGGATAAGGGGGTACAATGGTTTTGAAACATGGATCACTAGTAGGAGACTAAAATGTGAAATGGAAACATGGATATAAAGGAAAAAAGTAACTACCATTATATGATAGAGAATGATAGAAAACATGGTTAGCTAAATTTTTTTCACCACAAATCCTTAAACCATATATTTGAAGAAAGGTCTATGATATCATCAATATTGATGATAATAGGCAAACAATTCCGTTTTAACACCTTTTGGGGGAATTTATTCACTCTCTTATAATAAAAGTAAATATACATTTCTTTAAATATCATCATTTCCTCAAATTATGACCTGAAATATTTCTACATCATCTCATTGCACAAGATGGATCATATAGTGAAGTAATTCATTTCAGGTATAATATCATCTAATGATCAACTTAAACCATTTAATAAATTTTTAACTTTTATAAATGATTATGATACAACATATAGAAAGGAAGGTCATTTAATTTCCAAAATAAACTTTTCATTATCCTTTAATCAACATGAAGCCTCTCTAAATTTTCACATTCCTTACATTTTAATAACTTCACCAAACATCCTCTTGAAATATGATAATAACATGAATTACTATAAAACCATGTTGTAAACATGAATTATACCATATAAATTAAGTAAGACACATTTTATTGCATATATTATTTATGTAAAGTGTTGTAAACTCCATCAATGATATCATAAAAAACGCCTCAACAAGTCATTAATCAGTTTCACGATAGTCAATAATTTTCCAAATCAATAATGTCATCATCATTATATTAATAATGGGAATATTTTATTGGTTTACTTTCCCTCAGTCATGTGTTTTATGAAAAAATTAACTTTTTACTCAAAATGATTTCATAGCACCATGCAGCATATAACCTCAAATCCTTAATGACTAATTACTACAATACAATCCTCATATATTCCATAATTATTAAAACTTGTACATTGAACATAAAATATATTAATTAAATAATTATTCAATAGTCTTATTAATCATTCCACTTTATCTGTGGAATAATTATAACATGATCATTATCCAATATCATCATTTGTGGTATATTCCTTTGACGCTTTGGAAATTGATTCACATAGTGTCCCATCTCCTTATAGTTGAATCATTGTATGATAAAACCTTTTATTTAACCTTGAAATCATAAGAATGGTTGAATCTAATTCTACACTTGTACAAAAATTCTTTTCTTTTTATGAAAGTACTAGGCTATTTCTTTCCCTAATTATGACATGTGGGAATATACTTCCTTCCCTTCTTCCCTTTATTCATATTTTTCTCCCACATACTCTACTTAAAATACTTTTAATAAAATCCATATAACATAGTGAATTTTATACCTATATCATTAACACATGATATTTTTTCCTCATATGATGATAATAAATACTAAACTACTTCCATTTGAAATTTTTTGGTCAAGACCATAAAATATATGATCCTTCTTACTCTTTGGATCACATGAAGTGGTGGAGTTCTCATTATGTCGGTTAGGTTCCATTTATATGTAATTTAATATACTCTATTGATTCATAACATAATGTTTAATTCTACATATGGTAAGAACATAGCATAAATTTATCCATCGTGAAACCTATACTCATAAACATTGGTTATAATAAGGAAATATTTACTTTCAAATCCATGATAATGGTAGGTATATAAAAAGTGAACTATCCTAAGAGTTTCCCTTGGGAGTGCCAAAACAGTTTCATAGTAAGGCCTATTGTTTTTTACCATGTTACCATGTGTCATGCTTGGGACACCTTCTCAGGGTTGGTACCCCGAAGTATATATGTCCCAAAACCAGATCCACGTATCGTATTTAGAAAGGGATTTATTTCTAGGAATACCTAAATAATCAATATCTTATAAAATTTATACAGCGTTCTTTTTTACTAATCATCAATATTTATTATATGGTTTTTATACCTAATCTATTTTTTATAAATATAATTTCCATGTTTGTTTCTAAAATTCTTTTGATACCAACTATAATTCCCCATCCCTAGAAACCCAGAGCTAGTGCATTATTTTTTTACATTGGCATTGTTAAAAGGAATCAAATCCCAAAGGACAAATAATTTTATTGGTAATTAAATTCAATATTACATACCTGATACTCATAATATATTTTGAATACAAAATAAATACAAGATTTATAATAAAGTGAAATAAATTTCATTCTTGAATCTCAATCAATGGATTCCTCTTCATAACCTGGGGAAAGGAAACATAGTAAGGGTGAGATCAAATGATTAGTAAGGTTAATTAAAATGGAAATAATAATGAAAATGTGATAATAAGTTAACATGTAATGATAAATAACTTATATCACATTCCATAAAAAAATATAAGAAAATATAATCATTTCAATTTAAGATGCTTAAAATACATACAACATAATCAATGAGGAGATAATTAAAGTCATCCATATAGATGTCGATGAAAAATATAATGTATAAATAATAATAATAAACATCGCAATAAACAAAATTATAATTTATTGTATGTAATGTTTCCCTAGTACATGCCACCTTTACCATCATGAGATAGTTTATACTATTCTTATTTGGCCATTTAATTCATCTCATGAGACTATAGATGCATCAAACAACATGAATTAACTAATACCAAACATATAGGTCCTACCTATAATAGTGGATGAACTGTGTATTGAATGTAAAAAAAATTCCTCATATATTTAATAAACAATTTTCCATATCAAAACGTATCCATATTGAATATAAGATATGGATTTCTCAATAATTCCCCAGTTATTTAAATAACTGTAAAATAGAACATTGTTTGTAAAATGATATGTGGTTTTGGAAATAATAATATCCATCATGTGAAAATAGGGATATACAAGGAAATTTCGAATGAAATGTGATTATAATAATTTTATTGTTTTCAAGGTATATTTTACTATCACAAAAGGTTGTTATATTTCAAATATATTAAAGAAGAACATTTTTAAGGGATATAATGTTTAATAATTTGAAAGTGTCCTCTACCCATTTTCTAATTTCAAATCATAATAACCATTAAAGAAATTTTTTCATACCTATTTGAAAAATGATGCATTATATATTGTATCAAAATGGGTAGTAGATACACTACACAAAATATGAATGTGGTGGATATGGCATATTCCTTACAGAAAGAAAAGTAAGACAAAAATCCATTACCTTATCCTTACTTTTGGTTCTCTGGTATTCATCCTCTTTATAGTGATTTAAAATTTATTACTAGATAATATCATTACCATACTCATTTTTATAATCCCATATATTGACTTCTTATAATATCACATTACCTATTTGTTAACAAATTTTCATTAATTTGACTATTTCGGATGTTAATTTCCATGTTTTCTTTAGCACGTTTTACCTTGTTACATGTTGTTATCATCAATTAGATCGTGGATTCATCATCTAATGATTTTAAAACATGACTGAATTATCATATAATGTCAGTATATATGTATTTAGAATAATCAATATGGTTTTTAGATAAATAATTAAAAGTGCCATTCATAGAGATGGTAAGTCGTACATACGCATGAACGCTACATTCATTTCGTTGTCATATTACAATATTGAAAAGGTAATGACACATATTTATTTTATAATTCCATTATCATTCTTATTTTATACATGCTACATTGGTTTATTAAAATTATCCTTAATACATTCCAGGTCTTGCGTGAACGATTCACATATCTTTGAGGAGATCGTAGTCCATAGTTCCACAAACGATGTTATCTTATTTTTCAAAATGGAATGTATAAGGGTATGTCTTATAATGGAATTAAAAAATCATAACGAAATAATAAATAATAAATATAAAATATATAAACATATTTTCCATCATAATGGACACCATGAGAAGTGGTAAGAGAAAAATGGCCAATCATCATTTAGTGCGACAGTAGTTCATCACACATAGAAATAGTATGTTCATTAACCATTATTTGGAAGTGAGTAAAATTTTAGGTAAAAACCATAATTTAAAAAAAAAATTGTATTTTTATTATATTTTTGTTTTTATATGAACATGTGTGAATAATATTTGACGTGGTGGAAAAGTAAATTAATGAAAAGATACTATTAAAAAGCACTTCCTTAAAAATCATGTAAGTCCTTTTGGATTATATTAATGGGATTCCATTGAAGGATTACTAGCAAATGGAGGACTCAATGTATATGTGATGTATTTTGGTATGTAAACTGGGATGATATTTTCCAAACCTATGTGGTTTTATAGGTGTCTGTAATGGGGATAAGTGGTAGCCTTTTATAGTAGAAGAGTGGTGGCCCTCTTGTAATATTTTAAAAAAGGAATTAATACCACCTTTTTAACACTAAAATTAGATCCAATATTGGAAAATTATATAAAATGGATTATATGATATAACAATGTCTATAATATTGATTTTTTCATGTTTCTACATCATTTGGTCCCTTAATGATTAGGTTTTTTCAATATTATGCTTAATTTTACCTTAACAATTGTAATTAATTCTAATTACTTTCACTAATATTTTCGGTAAAAAACAAAGTTGAATTTATTTTAAATTATAAATTATTATTATTGGAACTATGGAATATATTTTTCCAAATTCCAATCACATAAGTGGTATAAATTATTTTATATGTAATCGTGTAGACGGGACGACAATGTGCGGTTTGAATGTAAAAACATCCAAAGGATTGATGTGAATTTATTGTAAAATTCAATGATAACTTGATCCCAATAACCTAATTTGGATAATTTTATAAACATTTTATCTAATTAAACTTTTATAAAAAATTAATATATAATTTATCTTTATAAATTAATTAGACGAAAATTTATTTTTCAGATAAATTTTATTATATTTCACAATTCATTTAAAAAAATAAATCATCACAGAAAAATACCAAAAAAATATAGCATAACATAATTTTTATGTTTCAATTCATAATATGAATCTTATTTTGATATATTAAATATACAAAATTTCTGAAATTTTAATATAAAATGGTTTCTTGATTAAAAAGTGGAAAAACAGCCTTTTATAAAAACATAGTATTTCATGTGTAATATTGGGTTTAATCTTATCATAATAATATCAAATATATTGGATGAATATAATATGTATTGTATAAATATATTTTATATATATCACATTAATATCACTCAATAATTGTAATTAATTTAATTTCTTATGGTGAAACATCTTGTGGGAATAATAAATAATATTTTTCAATTTATTCATTCGGTTTTAATATTAATTTATGCTTAACATTTTCAAAATAAATTAATTTATTACTTTTATAATCAATATATTTCCATATGATAGTGAATATTATTTATAAAAGCATTATTAATGACTAGTTTATGTATTATTAATTTAAATTATAATATTTTAATAATATATTTTAGTTCAGTAAAACTAAATCTTAGGTGTAATGTAAGCTTTTGAAGAGTGTATACCTAATGTGTAACACAATCTGAGTAAGGTTTATATGAATTTAAAAATATGTAATATATCCGATACATTTAAAAAATTGAAAATATTTTAATTTATCAGGGTATTATATTCCCTTACGTTCTTGGTGTCATTTGTTATGCACGATATCAAATATATGGATCTAACATTAGAATTTCAGGGTGTTACATGAAAAATTTAAACTCAATGTAAATTATAAATGTTTATTTAAAAAATTATATCCTTTTTATAAAATCATATTTATAAAATAAGAAATAGTTAATTATTTTATTCTCTCACTAAAATAATAAAGAATCATTCTTTTAAACATTAGTATTGAAGCATAATATGACTTCAATAAAAATTTAGTACTTATTTACTAAGAATGAATAAATTAATTCTTATTTAGTATAACTTCTAAATATATTTTTTCATATTATGGTTTCTTATATTAATACCCTATAATCTAATAGCTATGTTATAATGGACATATTTAAATAATAGTATTTCTATAGAATATCATAGTTTTTTAAGATCGATGTTTCATGGGTCAAAGGTTATCAAATGTATCGATTATATTAGAAAATATATGGGTGTTAAAATAATTCCTTTTTAGTGAAATATCACCCATGAATTTTTTATCCAACGTTTTATAAAAAATAACTTAATCCATTTTCACCGTCAATTACAAGGACTAGAAGATAAATATGCCAAAGTGGAATTAAATGACATTTAATTTGTATGAGTCACATTTACTTTAAAAAATGTCTTCTATATATATGTTAATACTTGGAAAAAATTCATTTCATAAATAATCATTAATATTTTAATTTTTTGTAAAAATCATAATTTTGAATAGTTTTCAAATATAATTTCATTGAAAATACGATATATTTTTAATATTTGAATTAATAAATTTATCTTCCACTTTTATTAATTTAAATAATTATTTTATGATTTATATAATGATTGTGATAAAAAACAACTACTTGATTTATTTAAAAAATGTTATCATTTGGTTGTGTATCAAGTTTTTTTCATATATCCTTTATAAAAAATAACCATGATTAATTATTTTCATTCACGAGGCACTAATATTTACATTTAAGATATCATAAGATGTATAAAAATAATTAAATGTTATTCCTCATTTCCCTAGATATTTATTAACAACCAAATGGTTTTGAAATTGTATAGAAATTCCTAATATGAATAGAAAATCAAATAAGGGTCTTTGAAAATGTAACAATAATAACTAAAGTTAAACATTAATCTTTCCATATTTAACTAACCTTAAAACTCTTGAAAATATGTCTTACTAGATTCGATTCACAAAATTAAACAATATTTAATCCCATATTTTTTCCCTAAAAAAAATATTCATTACCCCCCATATTACATTATCAAGCATAAATTCACATTTTGAAAATATATATATTATAATTATAAATTATCCCAAATAAACTAAATATGTCTTAAAAAACATTAATCATAATAAATCTACCATAATACCATATATTCTTCTAAAATATTACACAATATTTATTCCTCAAATAAATTGACATACCATGCTTAAATTTTTATTCACCTCAATCTGAAAATGGTCACCATGTGTTGAAATTCATAAACAAAAATTAATTACTAAGTAACCAAATCATGCGTCGATCCCATATATTTCTGAAATATTATAACTAATTTTTTCTCATTAACCATAATTATCTAAACATAAAAGCATTTTTTAACCTTATAAGTTTTTTGTTTATTTAAACTTATGACCCAAAAACATTATTCAGAATAACATAACACTGAGTCACAAGTAAAACCTAATAAATACAAATACCTCAATGATATATTGAAAATAATATACATTTCCCAAAACATCAATAGTCACCTTAAAATTTCAAATCATGAAACATTAAAAGGGTATCTATCTTTTTAAACTTATGACAATTCTTACAAATTTCAACCCATAATGGTATCCTTAAATTTTTAATAATCCTTATATTATAACATTCTATCACCAGAAATTATCTAATATATATTATGATACATGAAATAATTGATAGAGATGTGTACACCTATATCGAGTGCTAAAAACATATTCTTTACATACTAGCATTAATAACAAATTTAAAAGATCAATTATAACTATCTATAATTAGAATATACATCACTAACATTGTCTCACTACATGACCTGGAACATTAAGTTTTAGATCTTTAGAGAATTTGGAATAACCTTTTATGTAAAGAAACCCATGTATTTTACCTCAAATTGATATTTTTTCCATTATACAGATATTTTTATTATTCTATAAAAATGATACCTAATATCCTAAATAAATCTACACAAATAATACCCTTATATACCAATATTATATAATGTCATTCTTTATAACATGGAAAAAATTTAAATATAATAATTGATGAGCTCAAAATGTCAATAATTTTAAATATGAGAGATATAAATTGATGATCCTATGTAAAAATATGATAATAATAGGGGCATATGATCATGATCATAACTTATAAATTTGAAAACCAATCTATCGTAGATTATAACTCATTAGTCATGGAATAAAAATTTATCATTTAAATATACAGTAGTCCAAATAATGAGAAATCATCATTTATAAATCTTGGTAATTGAAAGAAAAAAATAAGAATAAGAACATGTCATAATAATTTTGTGGCAAAATAATAAGCATGTAAAATCATAATAATATGTTTCTAATAATATATTAATCATTGAATTATTCAATGATTATAATTCTAAAATTATTTTAGGAAAAACATATATATACATAACTCTTTCAATTCATAGGAATTTATTAACTTCATCACCTCTTTGAAATTTCATAAATCCATCATCTCTTAAGAGTTTCTTTACTCTTTCATAATTACCCAATGCATTGTATGGCTATATAATTTTGATCCCACCCATCACTTAAGGAAAACATATATATGTATGATAAAGGATCATAAAACATTAATCATGTCGTTATAATATAACCTATGTAAAGGAAATAGTTTTTATAAACATCTCACAACCAAATAATCAAAATATATCTATATAAATGAATTATATGGTATCATAAGATCATTCATTATCTCAACAATGATTAACTAACCCATGGGAGGGAAATGGATTTCATGTTACCATCCTATGATCATCATCATTAAGAGTCATCCATAAAATTTTTGGTATCATAAGATTGTATCCCCATTGAATCATAAAAAAGTCAAAGTATATTGATATAAATGAAATATACCTTTAAAAGAACATTTTACCCCTCTTTGAAAACATAATAAAAAAATCCTTTTATTTAGATAAGATTTTAACTAAAAAATAACATAATATTTAGAAAATCCCTTTCAATTAAAATATTTATTTAAAGTTTAATAGTAAATTTCAAATTAAATTATGTTCTTGATGGTACTAAAATCCATTTTTATCCTTTATTATAAAACAAAGATTCATTTTACAGTTCTTTTTAAAAAGTCATAATCAATGATTTCAAAAAAAAATCATTTTAGATTTTTTAATGAAATTAAAATATCAATTTAAATTAAATTAAATAATAAATGTAAAATATAAAAAAAAATAATCATTAAAACATTTTAAATATCAAACCCATTAAAAGAATTTTTTAAAAAAAATGAAAAAAGATTGGATTTCCCTTAATAAAAGATTATCAATTTTTTTATCTAGAAAGGATATGAAAATAGTGAAAATAAACAAAAATTCTACCAAAAAATTAGATTATAAGAAAATATAATTTTTTAAAGGATAATATACATATAATTTTCCTTAATATAATGTTATATTAAATAATCCAAAAAACGAGATTATAAAATAAACCACTTATGGTGTTGGTAATATTTGAATCAATAACCTCATGAAGGAGAGAAAATAAGATATGTTATTAGATTAAAATAATATAAATTACAATAATCAGAAATTTAATTCAGTAGTATTATATATACAACAAAAAAGAAACAAGTGATAGATATGGAATATGTCCCAAGAAAGAAATGTCAGCCGAGAAATATCTTAGCACTTTGGAAACATTCAAATCAAAACCCATTGGATGAAATAATTTTAATTTTAACATAATATAAAATAATATAATATTAATCCATGATAAAGGAGGTAAAACTGTTAGTATATACTCCTCATGAATATAAATAGGTTTATAACAAGAAACATGTATCAATGAAAGAATATTGACCAAAACCCTTACCTCAAGTCACGTCTTAACTCATATGGATTCAAAACTCCTATATGAAAAATAAAGATTTATTATAAACCCGCTAAAAACCTATATTCAGGTATATATTTTTAAATATATTTACCTTAAAATTTCCTATTATTATTTTATTATCAATTCTCCATTAAAATAATTATTTGGGTGAGATCTTTTTTATTTTCTATGCATGTTACGATTCGACATTTCTGATCCTAGAACAATTTTCATTGATTCATCATATAAAAAATATTAATCATGATATTTAAATTTTATTTATTTAATATATACTCTTTTATAACCATTCATAAATCATGGTGGTGAGAAATTAATTATTTTACTTCTTAGAGATGATAGTCTATACATTCACACTAGTGACATTTTTACATATTGAAGGATTAAATTAAATAATGGTAAATTATGATTAACCTTTAAAGAATGAATATTATATAATATATATCATATATATTCATTAAATATTTCATTATTTCCATTCATGTAAATCCGAAATGAATAATTAATTGCATCTCTTTGTGGTGGTGGTGGTGGTCCACACGTACGCATGAATGAATGTATCCTTTCCAAATTGATAGGAGGTTAAGAAGTTATGTAAGATATTAAAATTGATAAATTATATTATTTTAATATTTAAAAAATATAAAAATTAAATCATTCATAATAACTATCCATGAATAGAGATGATGATAAATGAAATATATCGGTTCGTGAGGTAGTATTTCACACATGCACAAAAGTGATGGATTCATTTAAACGATCAAAGAGAAGAAGATGATTAAATTTGATAAAATAATATAATAAAATATCAGGTATTTGGTGGATAAAAATTATTTTTATATTTTAATGGATATGATAAAATTGATGTAGGTTGAAGAAGAACTAAAATTGAAGCACTTTTTAAAATTTTTACCTTCTCTTTGAACAACCCCATTTGGATCTCCCCTTAAAAACCCTAGGAATTTTATTTTAATAATAAAAGATCATTTATAAATTATATTATGAAGTATAAAAGATTTTTTGTATGATTTGGTCGATATGAGAGGCTCCATAAGTGAGGGTAAGAGACAAGTGGTGGTGTCCTTTTGTAATTGAGGGGAGTGGAATCCTGAGAATTTCATAATGTAATAAAATAATATAAATTATTTTTCATTAAAATATGACAAATATTTTATATATTTATAATATAAGCTAAATATAAGGAAAAATCCTATCATCTAATAATATTTAGTAATTTTATGTGACATTAAATACCTTAACTTACATTTTTAACCCCCACAAAACCCTGTTAATTATTAAAATGATAATATTGTGTTTTCATACATTAAGTGTTGGGAATGTTTCTATATAAGAAAAAGTGACTAGTAAATTGAATTTGAACTATATTCTAGACAATATAACTTTAATGTATCACAATATAATATTTTTATGAATTTTAATTCATTTAATAAATTAATAATTGACATAAGATACCATTGATTATTTTTTGGGACTGCACCCACATTTGACCATAAAAAACAAAAATGTAGTAATATAATTTGATTATAAATATTATTTAATCAAAAATACATCATATTTTTTCAAATAAATTAATTTATAACCATAAATCACAACAAAAATATTACTTTTAATGTTATTAGAAACATTGAAATATTTTTATACTATACGCATAAGAACATTTTTTGTGATGCATAATAATTTCAATTAAAAATTTCATCACTAAAATTATAAGTAATTTTCCATCAAAAAAAATTATTCATAAAAATAACCTTTTATAACCATTCACTACTAGTTTTCATCCCTTTAAAACAATATTTTTGATATTATAGAAAGAAAGAGGCATTTTTGGATTTTCCTTGACATAAAAAACTATAAAGGTCTTTTTCAAAGAAAAATGGAAAAAAATAAAATATTATAGAATATATGAATGGAATATCAAATTAGAATAATGAAATTAAATATATGACTATGTATAGATAATTTTAGAACCTTATTTCAAATTTGTATCCTTATTCTGCCCATTTTAGCCTTACCATTGTGACACCATTTCTACAAATGATACTATTAAATATGAAATAAATAAATATTGTACTATTTTAAAATTTTGTAATGTTATATTCCAATCATGGATTTGTTTCAAATCCAATCCCTATATTCGTTTGTAATTGATTATTACATAAACATACAATACATGATGAAATAAATTTGTAGAAATGTTTATTTCACAATTAAAAGTGTTTGTATATCAAAATTAAGCATATTATTTATATAAATAACATTAATTTATTTTCTAAAAAAACATTTCTTATTTATATTATAAAACCAATTAAAAATATGGACCTCTATAAATACATGAAAAAAGACAGATTTGTATGATAATAATATTTTTCATCGTTCACTTAAAAATCAAACTTATCAGAAAAAACCCCTAAATATCACCATATGATAATTTTGATTTGATTGAATGAAAAATTATTTTATTTTAGAAAAATAAAATTATTAAATGTTGAGAAATTTAAATATAATATTCCTTGAAAAAATGAAATAAAAACCATTTTTGAAGAAAACATATTTTTGAAGCATATGATGCCTTAATTAAAAATTGAGATCTTATTTCATAACACTTAATTGATAATTTTTTATTACTTATAACCTTTATATATATTATAATTTTGTTAATCTTTTTCATACCCACCAAACCAGTGGTTAGTTCATCACAATCATGTTTAAATAATAATATTTCAATATTATATCACAGTTCATTTATTCTTATTGCTTCATATATGCCAATCAATAAAACAAATAAATTATATTCTAAAATAATTGTTTGTTATAGAAGTGAAAATAATAAATAATATAATAAGGGTATGTAACAGCTAATAGTATCAATAAGTACCTAAAACTCAATAAAATATATGTTATAAGTGATGAGTTTTATAGGATCATGTCATGATTAATACAATGGATGAAACCAATTTGAATTCTTTATATATGATTATAAAACCAAGATATACAGAAGATACAAAATATAATTAGGCATACCCCTATTTGATAAAAAATTATATATTTTTCTCTCGATGGGTAATGTTTGATGAAGACCACCCAGAAAATTCCAAAAAAAATTGCATCTTTGGGAATATACATGGGCCTCTAAAATAATTTTATGATATGAGAGGATCCCTATACCTCTAGATATTTCCTAGAACCATCTTCAGAATAAAAAATAGAGAAATAGGAATGAATATAGATTATACAATGGATAGATTGGGTAACAAAACCCCAACAGGGGGACTCCCATCCTTTATAAATGATCTTATCAGTCATTAAAGGGATTCTAAAGTCATCTTCCAACATGTGGAAAGCAACATACATTACCAATAATGCATGACCATTGTGGAATAATAAATTGAAGTTTTCAAAGTATTATTATCTATATTTTTGTTATAAAAATTAAACATATCGATGATCCACAATAGATAATAACCAAGTGGAAGATATTGTATTACACATGAACCCATGTAATATTATTATTGTGTTTTATGACAGTGAAAAAATAGTAATTATATGATACCAAAAAATAAAATCCTATGATTTGAATCATATTAAAATCTAGGTAAATAATATATACTAATAAAAAAATGAAATTGGTCAATTTTTCTTTATATCCATAAATCTCCCACTCACACTAAAATCAGAGAATAAATTTATACAAAACATCAATATTATTTGGGAATACATCCAACCTATATTGGGTATGGTTTATTAAAATAAATTATTTTTAGAACTAACTTCTTATCTAAAATTAATAATTTATTAAATACACTATTTATTGGTCCCTATTGGCCATTATATGTTTTAAAATGACAATTATATCCAACAATCATCAATATAAGAAATGAGCTACCTCTTAAAAAACATCATTGTTACTCAAGCTATAAATTGTTCTAATGTGATCCTCATCAAAAAAACATATATCTCTATACGAACATGTATACCACAATATGCATTCCACAATATTCATAAAATAAATCATATGTATACCAATATAATCACTTTTTATATGACATTGAGTGATGACTAGATATAGATTAAGTTAATATTGTATAGTTTAACTCATATATTCATGATTCTCTAAGATAGACTTAATGGCTTAAAGGGATACATCACATTTCATTCATATAATTTTTTTAACTAATTCAAATGTCACTAAACTAATTGTGGCATTTTATTTCCTTAGTATTTTTCAATAATGTCTTTGGATATCCTTTCAAATCTTACAAGTAGAAAAATCCCATCATTATTAATATCTGACAGATAACACGATCAATATTGCACCCAACCAACCATAGATTAACTAATCTTTTATGATTTCATAATTAAGGTTAAATTTATGATGCTCATAATTTTGGGTATCATCAAAACCTTATTTAATTAGGATTCATAATAAGTTTAAACCCTTGAGTATATAAATTATCACATGACATTCCATGTATTTTACTTTGGTGGGTTATTATAAATAAAAAATCAACTTATTATCCCATGTAGATATTCATTATATTTCCTAAAAAAATTTCAAAGTTATACAAGATTATACTCTTGTTAATATTTAAATGTCAACTCATCCCAAAATTCGTTATGATGATCATTAATTAGGGATATAAAAAAGTCATACCATAAAGGGATAGTAAAATTCTATTATTTATGTAATATGAAATCTGAATAGATGAATGAATTATAAATAAATATTTCTATTATTATAAAATAATGTTACATTTTATAACTATTATATATTAGCTTTAATGATTTTAATTTTAACTAGACTAACCTGGGCCAACCAGACCTGTCACCCAATCCATCCCATTATGGGGTGGGGGGAACAAATAAAATAAAACAAGTCTTGAATATCAGTGAAACAATACATAAGAATCCATTACATTATAGAAATTAAATAAATATAAAACATATCCAAACCAGATAGACCGTAAAAACAAGAAAAATCTAGACCAAATATCCCCATGTGCAATGAATCAGCACCAAAATACCACAAACAAATAGTGATGTAAATAGAATTATTCATGCTATTTAACTCTCTCCCTTTACCTGAATCCTAAAAGGGTCTACAACCTACCATAGGAAGAAGTAGGGTGTAAAAAATAGATCCCAGAAGGGCACCACCAAAATAATTTATACAAGATCAAATGAAAATAATGAACATGTTAAATATTTAAAATAGAACTATTTTATAGAAAAATTATTAAAAAATCAATTTAAAATAATTTTTCAAATTTTCGATAAGTATTTCATAGATAGAATTTTAAATATTCTTAATCCAAAAAAAGGTATGTAAAGATACTTACAAGTAAACATATTTTTGATCCAATATCCAAAAAATAAACTATCAAGTAATAAACAACTGTAAACAACAACGCATCTACCAACCATGATCTATCCTATGAGAAAATATGTACTAGACACTCAGAAGCCCAAAAATGGAATAATGTCATATTCAAACTAACATCGAGGCCTATTGTAGACCATAATCATATAAATGGTTACCTTATAGTGGTGTCACACGTACTATGGATAATCTGGTTTATTTCTTAATATACCCAAGTTTCCTATCATGCAATGCTTGACAATTTATTTTTCAAAAACCATGTTCAAATGAAAAAAAATCCAAGCAAATTTTTTTACGGATTGAAAATCCATTTTTCCATTTGAAATCAAAGAAATTATGTATTAAATGATAGCCCATTTAAAACATGAACTCATTCACCTTTAAATTTCAATACAAATAATTCCATTTACTATCTGAAAAAATAAACAAGAACAATATTAAATTCTAGAAAATTATAACAATTAAATGGATCTACCTAACTCGGTATCAATGAAAAACAGACCACCTTATACAATGAGGATTATAAACGATAATATTTTCATCTGGAAGACAAGGAAGGACCTAATAATGAAAAGTATTGATATAAAACTGCATCAAATTAATAATCACTACAAAAAAATGGTTCCACAAAAACCAATGTGAGAGAAACCAAGTAGAAGACTTACCAAGAAAGATAATGTCCCCAAACGGTCTGATCAATCATTAAAGGAATCCTTTCTAATGGAAGAAAGACACTGAAAATTTCTTCATGTAATAGTTCTAGCCTAGTTGAGGGGGCTTCAAACACAAGATATCCCTCAAAATCCAACATGACACATCAATAACTAAAAATATGGGAATGACATTTCATTTAATATTTAATATGTATTGGATCTATTAAATTTTTTGTTACATAGAAAAATGTGTATCATTTTTAATTAAAAAATAGAGTTCCCATTAGACGACATGTAAACCTTATAAGATGTGTAAAAACTCTTGTTGTGAAATTATTTCATGGGGTGATTCTGGTCCTTATTATACATTGTGAAACCTTATTACAAATAGTGTAACTTACCAACAAACAATATAAAATTCCCAATGAAAATGTGAAAATCCATTAATTCCATGACATCACAATTATATGTATCCTACAAAATCAAGGCCAAAATACTCACCCAAAGAAGAAGGTAAACCGAAGACAAATATTTGAACATACCTAAATAAATGGTTATAGGGACTTATAATCTCCCTATTAGGAAAAAAAATTTCCCTAGAAAGAGATCGTGATCCTGGATCTATAAAAAGAGTATGTTCATACTGCCTCATCAAGGACTCTCACTCCAACTTATCATGAATGTCATGTTCACACTTCCCTTGTACCTAGACTAGGGGAGTCATTTTACCACATAGTACCTTATACTAATAATACATATTCATAACTAGATGCCCAACCAAAGTGGTATTAGTATTAGGAACATCTTACCAAATCTAATAACAGGGTAATGATAAGGTATATACCTCCTCTACTGGGAAGCATGAAATATGTAGGGTATATAAGTCAAGCAGGATATTAATAAAAACTGATATAAAACACTCCCCAGTCACTCAATAATCTCATAGTGGCCCAAAAACAACATTTTCAACATAGACTACAAACCAAATTAATGATGTCTCCTGTGAGGTGAGATTCTGAGAAAAACGTGATCACAATCCAATAACTCTAGAGGATAAGGAAGATGGTCTACATTGGATTTCTAATGAAATATTTCCATTATCATATTCCTATGGATTGAAAACACCACATATTTCACCTCCTAATCAATACATAGACCAAAAAGTACCCCTCACCCAACTCTACCTAGCTTAGGGGAGATCAACACAGATACACATTAAAAGCCTCAATGGGTTCCAACCAGATCAATGCCTGAAAACAATTATTACAGGAAAACTAGACTAAAGGAAAATGTCTATCATATAATCCTTGGAAATAAAGTGTGGAATCCCAGAGCATATCCTCAAGAACCTGGATATCCCTCCATTTCTTCCCATCTGTATTTGTATGATAAGTCATACTTAATTTTAAATGGTAACCTAATACCGTCTACAAACCATTCTAGAACATGGATTTTATGATTGATTCCCAATAAGAAAAAATATACATAGGGAACCCCATGAATCATTAAAATCTCAAAGACATACATGTTCTCAAGATATTCCTTTTTTTACTTCTCCTTTATTGGAAATAAAGGCCACGATTTAGCGAGTCATTCAAAAATCGAACCAATCAGATCCGTTCAACTAGGTGTATGTGGTAAACTAATGATGATATCCATTAAAATATCATTCCTATTTCATAACATAATGTGTAATTGTTAAAACAAACATGAAGGTTTCTGGTGTTCTGCCATATCATTTTTACAAGTTACACATTTTGTTAAAAAACATGAAGTTTACCACCTCATCCGCATCCACAAATACCAATGTCACAAATCATGGTACATCATTGTACCTTCAAGGTGAATAGAGCAACATTATTGGTGTCCACTATCTAGAAACTCCAACCTCAATGAAGATTTAACAACCACCCTTCATGAAATTACAAATCCCTGCTAGGAGACCGAGACTACTCACACGAGGTCTCCCTAACATTTAGGATTTCTCTTACACAATGTCGACCAAGTTCAATCATCTATGCGAGTTACACTCACTCATCAAAAGAGAAGTCAAATTTTATCGAATCCTAGAACACCAATCTACCAACATACTCTAATCCTATTCTCCTCTTGGTAAAAATTTTCATCATAGACCACTACTCAACTAATCCCTTCATGACTTTTGTAACCAATTTTCTTCTCAACACATTTTCCACTGCATTCCCTTTCCCGATTGTATATACTATGTCAAAATCAAAGGTATAATGGAATTAAACCAATAATCTATATCGCTTGTTTTCTCCCTATGAGTGAAAATGTTGTTCGGGATGTTTGAATCAAAAAATATTGAAATCCACTCTCCAAAGAGATATATACACCACATCTTGAGTTCATACATAACCATTGAAAACTCAAGATCAAGGGTAGGGTAGTTCTTCTCATGAGAGCATAACAGGCATGATCAATATTCCACAAAATTTCCCATTTCATTATGAAACCTCTGAAGTAAATAAAAGAAGAATGGCATAAAACTTCAAAACCTGAAATTGGATTCAAAAGAATAAAAATTGGTTATGAATTTAGCATCATCTTACACTCTCCAAAAGACATCTGACAGCTTCCATTTCGTTCAAAAAATACACCCTTATGGGTAAATGGTGTCATCAAAGAGGTGATATTAGAGAAGTCTCAAAAAAACCATATATAGTAAACTATAAATCCCAAGATTTATCTGATCTCAAACACATTTTGTTGATACTAACATAACATAAGTCCCTAAACCTTTTTAGGGTCAACTAAGTCACCCCTCCTAGATATCACATTCCCTAGACAATTAACATCCTATATCCAAAACTCACACTTAGAATGCTTACCATATATACTATGCCCCCTCAATGTTCAGATAATTATGTTCAAATAGTATTTTCTATCTTCCTCTGACTATGAGTAAACCAATATAACATCTAGGAACACTAGAATAAAAGTATCCAAGATTCAATAAAAGATTCAATTCATCAAATCCCTAAACACAACATAAGTTTTAGTGAGTCTGAATGACATAATTAGAAACTCAAAATTCCTATATCATCTTTGAAATGTTTCCTTGGTTATATCCTCTTCTGGGAAACTCAAATTTAGGTACCCCTACCATAGTTAAAATTTATAAAACCAATGATCTACCCTCAATTAGTCAACGATATCATCATTTCTGAGTAAATGATTATTTTTCATAATAGTCACTTGATACCATTTTTGATAGTCAATAAATGGTTTGAGAATTTTGTATGATTTTTTAGAAAAAAAGTATAAGTTATTTCCATAATGAAATAATAGGATGAATAAATCATTTCACCACTTGTTCCTCAAGACTAACTTTAAGATCCACTAAATTAGCAGGTTCCATTTGATAGGATGTCAATGAAATGGGACTCAGTACAGGTAACATGTCAATAGTAAACTTGACCTCCGCATGTGGTTGAAATCTTTAAAATAGTTCCAAAAATACTTTATGGTATAGACACATAATCAAAGGTAGTGAAACTCACAATCATGGGTTAACAATATCAAAAAAAATCAGAAAAAATGAATTTTATTAAACCATTATAAGGAACAACTAGTCCTTCTATTCCCGATCTATAGTCCCACTTTTCCTCCAAAACATGAGTGAATCCATCCATATATAAAAATTATACCTCATAAAAATAATATTTTATCTGAGACTATATGCTAACAACACATTCCATGCCTATTATCAAGTAAAATCTGTCATGATCAATCACTTGGAAGACCTAAACCACATCAATGTCACTAATCACCACACAAGACATGGTACATTTGAAACCATATTCAGACCTCATTCCCAAAGGAATAAAATAATCCAACAAGAATGAAATAATCTATAAATGAAAGCTCAACCTTTCAAAAAAAATTGTGGATATAAAAGAATTTGTGTTATTCTTATCAAACAAATCATTCACCATAGAATATGAAATAAACACCATACCTATAATAATAGATGTCCCACCATGAAATTCATCTAGTGAACACATGGCTGCGTAACGTTTTATGGATATAGCTTCTTGGAACGCCTCCTTGTACTATGAATTAGATCCTCCTCCCTTTGATGCATCAACACGAACCTATGACCCCTTGGTGAACCAGATTTTTCATTACTTCCTTGGGGAATCTTTTCATAGAAATGATTTAGTTGGCCAGATCGCCCATAAATATAAAAAGTTTAGTGTTCCTCCACAAACTAAAAATTGGTATGATCATGCCTCCCACAATAGTATAAAAACCCTATTTTTTCCTTGTTTTACCCATAAAAATCAGTCAAATAAAAAATTGACCACTTTTGTGATTTTTTGTGCTTAAAAAATACACTTGCAACCCGCTACACCCAATGAAGCTACCCCTAAGCATGCCCTCCCAGTGGTGTCTACCTAAGTTAAATATATACTATCCAATACCTCCATAATGGTAAAAAATAATATAATAACAATAATTGGATGATAATTAGGCCTCATACCCATCTCATGTGTTTGAGCCTTCTAAGAATAAAAATTGACAAGATTCAGTTCCAGATACATAAACTCAACAAAAAAGATGATTAACTCCATAATAGTTTGCTCCCCTACTCTAACATAGGAAACTATATGGTCATTTCTACCTGTATAGTCTTAGGATAAATCTAAATATTTAATATATTCTTGAAATAACCTTAGGTAAGACCTTTGGGAATCATATCATGCTATAAAAAGTCCCTCCATCTTTTTCATGGTCTCTCAAGAATATTTGTGGAAAAACCAAATGAAAATCTTAATGATTCTTCAAAATGTAAAATATCTTCTCAATTAATTCAAGCCACTCCTATAAATTTTGAAATATTTTTTCACTATGGAATATTAGTGGATGTTTCAACATTAATTAGAACCCATTTTCCACAACGCATCCTAGGTTCACTGTGCCCGTTGACCCTATAGTCTAAAGGGTGTGAATCACTAATTCCACCAAAGAAGGGTCTAATGGAAGATCTGCCTATGGAGACTCTCTCATAGCATCCCCTATTGAATTTGGTAGAGGTATTCTAAGAGGAATTGTTTGTTAAAAAAATAAAATATCTAATCATCCATGATAAAAATACAATATTATTTAATAAAAAACAAAAATCCAAAACCATTATTTTATACAATAATAATACAAATAAGTTATGAAATCTACCACAAATGTAAAAAACCCTTTGAGAGGAATAGGTCCATCTAATTAAACACCCACACAAAGTTTATTCAAACAACCACACACAAAAAAATCCTTGGACCTTGTAGATAGGATAAATTAAATAAACATCCCTTAACATTTATTAATGTGATCATAAACACTCGATCTTGGACTATATTAATATTGTATGAATACCCATGTAAACTCATATTAATTTACATGAGTGAGAAGGAAAATCATATTTTCCAAACATACTATCTAAATTTCAATGATCCTACTCCTATATAAATAGTTGAGTAAAAACACAGGCAGTTATTAAAGACTTCAGGTTGAGTTTGCATTGATACCAAATTGTAACAGACCAACCAAACACAACCAAGACAGTCACCCGAGCCATTCCATTATGGGGTGGCGTAAAAAAAGAAAACAGAACAAGTATTGAATATCATAAAAACTTGAAATACAACCATATTATACTGTGTAAATAAATAAAAGATGGAACTGGGGAAAATTTTCTAAACTACAAAAAATGACATATATAGACAACAAGTCCCCATGTGAAAAATAATCACCACCATACTCTCCCCAAACAAACATCATCATCAAGAGAATGAAACAAAATATTAAATTCTATCCCCTTTACCAAAATCCTAAAAATCAAGGTCCCCAAAAACCCACTAGAATAATTAGGTTGTGAGAAACTGGGAAAATTAAGATACCATCAATAGAATCTATAAAATTTTATATTAAATAAATTAATAAGTTTAATCATTTAGACAAAATATTTTTTCAAGAATTTTTATAATCAAAAATAACTTCATTCCTTTTTCAAAATTTACATGATTTTTTAATAAATTAAATTATATATATTCCAAATCTATGAAAACAATCATGTAAAGATACCAAAAAAATAAATATAAATGTCTTTAAATATCAATGATATAATTTATAATTTAATAAACAACTAGATGGAATAATTCACCTATTGGATGGGATCTATAAAATGAGACAATACATACTAGTCATCACAAGACAAATACAGGAATAAAAATCAATACGAACTAAAATAGAGACATCTTATTAACACCGACATATAAGAGGTCACCTCTTAGTCGTTTCACACACACTAAGGCTACCATTGTCTCTATTTTGATGTACCCAATGTTCCCAATATGTGATTTTCTTCAATTTCTATTTTATAAAACATTCACAAATTTCTATAAAAAAATTATAATCCATGAACATTTTCTTTAGGGCTTAAAAATCACTTTTCCATTTAAAATTAATAAAATTTTGTTTGAAACTAAAGACCCTTATAAAACATGATCAAATGTCCCCTTAAATTTCAATACATACAAATACATTTAAATTATCATGATATCTATAATTACTATAGAAAATTAAACAAAATAATCCAGTTGAATAAATCCATATTCATCAAGATCATATAAAACCTAATGGCCTCTGAAAATAGGGATTGGAAGGCAAAAAATCTACCTACAGAATACAAGGCATGACTAAATACAGAAAATTAATGATAGAGAACACAATCCAATTACCATTATCTAAAAAATGGTTCCTCATCCACTATCATAATAGAATCCAAGATTAATTATTACCTATAAAGATTATATGCCCAACCGTTTTGATCAATCCCTAAACAAATTGATCTAGATGGAAGGAAGACAAGGAAACTCACCTAGGGTATGCGGTCTAGATGAGTGGAGGAGGATAAAAACACAAGAGATCATTAAAACATCTGTACATCACCCTAAAAATAGAACATGGGTAATTACATGGTGTGTAATCTTCTACACGTCATGAATCCCTTAAATTTTGATTTATGAAAAAATACATTACCTTTTTAATAAAATATTGGATTTCCCATTAAATGATGTGTAACCCTTATGCGACATATGAAAAATCACATAGTGAAGTCAACTCATGAGATGAGTCCAACTGACATTACACATTCCGAAGACATAGAGGTCATGTAACTTCCTAGCGAATAGAAAGAAAATCCCAGGTAAAACATGAAAATCCTACAAATACATAACTACACTATTACAGGTATCCTCTTAATTTAATGATGAAAATACTCCCCCAATGAAAAATGGAATCAATATAAAAGTACTAAAACATAGCTGACATAATGTTAATGAGGGATTACATTAATATCAAGAGATTCATCATTACCCTCATGATTTTATTGAACTAATTGTTTTTTCATAGGATTCCCTAAATTTTCAACTTTAGCCACCCAACAGATATCTAAACCAACACTCTCAATGATCAATTGAGTTATATGGTATTTTTATATTATTATTTTGTTTCTTTGGTCTTATTGGGTTTCCTAGATAGCCAGTAGATCAATTGTTTTAGCATAAAGCTTAATTTTTACAGCGATTTTTGGTACAACTCCAAGTTCAGTGATGAATTTTTTATCCAATCATCTTATTTCATAGTATCTGATGTAGTGGTGTACTTTGGAAATTTTATTCACTGAACCTTTTATCCTATTGATTTTTTTCCTAATAGTATCTCCATGATTGAGGAAAAACATGAAACCTGATTGAAATATTATGTCATCATTGATGGACTAGAATCTATCATTAGTGTAACTCTTATAATTATCTCATACAATCATTTAATTACCAAGAAAATATGTTCAATTATTTCTATGTACATAAGGATATTCTTGATACTAATCTAATTACTCTTACTAAGACTTAATTTGTATCTACTATTTATTATCAAATCATAAGAAACATATGGCAATGTAAAAATCATGATATACAAGATAGAATATATGTTAGATACATAAATATTCCCAGTATTCCTTTCAAACATTTTTAAAGGGTCCTTTATCATAAAACAATTAATCTATAAAATAGTAGTAAATTCTATATCTTGTAGTTATCAATGATAATCCAATTTATCACATTAAAAATATATGTGTTTTTACTTGGTCCAAACAACCTCTCCAATATATCTATATATATCTTCATTTTCCATTTATTCTCATCATCACCAATGAAATTCATTGAGAATAATTTTCCTAACCATTTATTCATATAATGTAATGATATGATGTCATTTCTAATAAGGTGAATATCATATGCATAAAATATTATAAATAACACAACACTCCAACTAAAAATATTTTATAAGAATCATCCTCTTTTTTTATGAAACCAAACACTTTTATTACATCATAAATCTATATATTTGAACTCTAGGAATTCTTTATCCATAAAATGTTGGATCACTATAACAGGAAGACCATAGTATACTCACTTGGAATTTCAAAACCATTTTGTGGTACGTTATACATATCCTCCACTAAATCCACATTAATGAAAGTGGTTTTAAAATTTAATTTATATATCTCATAATCACGATGAGATGACATGGAATGAAAATTTAAATAGATATTATAATTGAAATTAGATAAGGGGATTCATTATTGTCAATACCAATAATTTTTATGTTACCCTTTTACCTCAGGTAAATTTTTTAAGTAAAACGGTTACTCTCTAGGTTACGTATCTTGTAGAAAAACCCACTTACACCATATGGGCCTCACTACTACCTATTAATCCACCATGTTACACACATGGTTATTGAACATGGTTTCTATTTCATATTTCATGGAATTTAGCCATTTCTCACGATCAAAAATCTCAATAGACTCTCATTGGGCATTATGTTCATCATCTATGGATATTCCTTCATCATTATTTTCCCTAATAAATCCATATATCATGGTTTCTTGATGATTCTTAATATAATATTGAGTATCTTGTATAACCAAAATAGTTTATTCCTAGATATATCATTCAATAATTGGATCAATTTTTATCTAATGAATACTTCATGTTTGTTGGTCTTAAACATCTATGAGTTCAAATTTCACCCCATTAATTCTGAAGCTTCTATATTCCTTCACATTGAATATACCAATTTTATAATAAAACACTTTTTATTCCATAATATTGTTGAAATAATATCTTATATTTTCCTTGTGATAACTAAAAAATAAGAACTTCTGTATATAGTGGTTAAGATTATCTGATATTATACATCTCACATATAATCCACAACCCCAAATAAATATAAAATACAGAATAGATCATTTCATATTATATATCTCATATGGTGTATTTTAAACAACCTGATATTTAATTTAGTTAACTAGTAATATATAAACCTCTAGAGATTACCTATTGAGTGAAATAAAAAGTTCACACTGACTCGTCATTGTCTGAGCCATGTATAATATGGAAAAATTCATCCTCTAAATGAACTATTTCACTATTTTGTTCTAATAGGAGTGATTTGTCAAATAATTCCACAATTTAATAGATGGTCATTAATCTCATAAAAAATTTAATAACCACCCCTATATGATTTGATAATAATAATTACTTTACCTATATATTAAATACTTATTCATAAAATGATTTGATATTTTCAAAAGTTTCAGTCATTTGTCTTGCCAGAATCAACCAACTATACATACTAAATTAATCATTAAAGGATACAATATACCTATAACAACCACTTGTGGGAGTACTCATTGGTCCACAAACATCACTGATTAATAGATCCCATAGTCTCAAATCCCTTTTACTTTTTCCACAAAATGATGATTTAGTCATTTTTCTGAATAATCAAGTTTTTAAATGGCCAAAAGAATTATAATAATGTGATTAAAACATTCCAAATTAAGGAATTTTTAAAATTTATTCACATTTATATGTCTTATATGACAATGAAAATCGTATGTGATATTTTGTTAAACATTGAACTTCTTATTATAAATATTATATATTGTCTTATCTATATCTAGAATGTATAAAACATTCACCATATTCTAAATTCCATATAACATTTCATTCTTATATAGATAATAACTATTTTCCTTAAATATGAATGAAAATCCCATCTTGTACAAACAATATAAAAAAATAAAATTTCTATTTATAGAAAGAATATAATAATAGTGTTCTAATTACAAAACTAATACACTATTTTGAGTTTAATCGTTTGTGTCGAACTCTAATGAGAAAAAATATTTCCCTATTTCTCACACATAGATATACTTAACCGATTTTAAATTTTCACCCATATTTGAGTGACTATTTATTAGATAAAATGTGCAATTCACACCCAGTATCTTTTATCAATGAGTCGGATTTGTATAAATTGATTTACAATAAATTCACATCCATATTCATTGAATTATTCTCTTTGAGAACGCTTCTTGACCAAAGATTGAAATATAGAATAGTTGTATATGTCATTTTTATAAGATAACCCATAATTAAAAAAAATGACACATGTAATATTATATATTTAATTTATATCTATATGTGATTATCCTTTTTTATATCTTTTCATAAAAGAATTTTAATGAAAATAATACCACTAAAATGATGACCCCAAAAATCATTAGATTTAGTGGTCAAAGATCTATATTTCACTAAGTTACGACTTTTAATTAGAATTATTTTCATAATCATGCTATTTAGGTTGGAAAAAATTACAATCATACCCTATATGATTCTTGTATAGTTTGGTTGAAAACACTTTTACCAATTCCATTGTATGGATATAAACATAAATTTATTCTTCCAGGATCCCTACTCTTAGTTTTTCCCAGCTATAAAGTACCCAAGGATCACATTGGTATTAGGATAAAAAAACTCTTAATAATAACCATTTCTATCAATTTTTACATGTTTTAATCCATAAGAAACCTTCTTTTCCATAACATCCCTATTTTAATTTTCAAAGTCTATATTTTTTTCATTAGAAGTAATCTTACACTAAGAATTTAGTGGATTTTCTTTTAATGTCTCACCAATTTAATATACACCATAAGAATATTAAATCAATATCTATTTCATCACATGAAATATTTATTATCATTCACTCTTTTATATATGAATTATTCTAATTATTTAGTTTTTCAATCCTGATTCCATCGAATAAATTAATATGATCAGAAAATATTAACATGTAACACTTTACGAAAACCTATATTTATTTTACTCACCTAAAATTTGAATATAAAAATATTTACACATATCTAAATATATCTCACTCATATGGTACATTAAAATTTCATGTAAAAGATTAAAATTAAATTAAATTATCCATTCCCACATGAGTGTGCTCGGAGTAGCATTTGTCCAATACCCACTTTTCTAAATAGGGCCTAAACCATTAGGACAGAAGGAAGTCCAATCCAATGTCCGTCTATCTGACTATACATTAATCTTGAGATATTTTAATTAAATGATAATTGTATCACCTAATATATATGTAAGATATTAATCATCTAAAAAATAGCAGTAATATTCAATAAAAAATGAAGTCATGGTTGATGAAAACTAAATATTATGTTGTCCTGCATAGCATGTAATGAATGGATTATGATTTTTGTAAGAATAAAGTCATCATATGAATAATATCATACAGAATAATTAAAATTCATAAATAACTTGTAAAAATTAATATATAAAATAGATAAAGAAAATTTTCATTTTTTTAATTAGTATGATATATTAATATGAGAATTTGATATTTAATTTATGCCTGAAAGTATTTATTTTTCAATTCCAAACACTTATTTTTTATAAATAGATTATCAAAAAATAATTTTAGCTGAAATATTAATTTTTTTATTTATTTGTATTATATAAATTTAAATATAGATATTTTCTATCATTATCTATAATTGAGGTCATTGGATATAATTGTCCCGTTATCACCAACCACTAGTTTATTCTCATGTAGTTTTTCACTTTCAATACATCGGTATTGAAGTTTTCATACTTTTATTACACAACATCCTATTATAATTTGCGATATGGGTATGCACAAATGTTTAATGCTCTCACTGGTGGCCAGTAGTAGTAGACTATATACACTATAACATAACAATGGCATGCCACTTCATTTTTGGAAACCATGAATTCAATTTTGACCAATTTTATTTAATATCATATATTAAAATATGAAACAAAACCCTAGTATTGAAATGTATCAAAACCTATGATATAAATCATCCATACCTTATGAGTAAGAAAAGGAAAAATAATGAATTATGATATCCTATATCATAAATCCTGATAGGGTGATCTGAATTTTGATATTTGTTTACATCAGAACACACATTGTGATGTCCCACTAAATTATATATCGTATTCATCTTATTACCAAAATTAGTAAAAATTAATGTTCATTTTATGATGGGTGTGTCTATGATACCACTAATCAATTTTGTACATGCATCTCATTATCAAAAAAATATAATAAACCCATCTGAATGCTTGATAAATTAACATTGAACCAACATGTAGTAGAAATAAAAATATAAATATGAATACAAATATAAAATAATGCTCCATATCTAAAGATCTTGATAAGTAATATTTTATGTAGATCTCCAATATTAAAACCATTCTCTTTGTTTCATGTTGAAACATTATTTAATTTATAAAAATACTCATAATACAACCTAAAAGGTAATGGATTACAGTGGCTTCTGAAATTTGGTACATTATATAACAACATAAAACGACGAATACATCATCTTTATTGAAAACCTTTTTTAAATGTTCATAACATTCCTTCGTACATAAATTTGATATGATAACCTAGGGACTTACATAAAGAGGGTTGAACTATAAATACTAGTAAGGGAATAAACATGGCATTAAATGAAGAAATTAATACCTATTGGAAAATGGGAATATCAATGGGACATAAAAGGGATGTAAATCATAAATATTATAAATTCGGCACGATATATAATTATAAAAAAATTTAACGTGGTAAATGTGGAATGAACATAAAAAAAATTGCATCATAAACACAGGTCAACGAAAATTGCAAAGAAACGATGATAGAAAATGTCCCATAATATATTAGGTTTACTCCTTGGCCCAACATGATGTCTCATGTGACAATAAATTACCTAGTGCATTGGAATTTTATATAATTCTAGGCACCCCAGTTACATTTATTTCATTCTCATGCTAACATGTTCCACATAGATCATAAAACATGGAATCATTTATCTTCTCATTTTATTCCATGATCATTGATTGAAAAATAAATACATTTATGCTCCCATTGAATATTTAATGTTCATAATGTTGAATATACTTTGTAAGAAATGGGTACCGGTGTTCATTATAAATTTTTTTGACATGGATAACCACAGTGTTATTTTGGAATAATTAATGAAACCATGTAAAAATTCATAAAAAGGTTTGATGAGAGTGAAAGGGTTAAATCTCAATTTTTTAACAAAATGTAATGTAATTGGGACATGGAAAAAGATTCCAAATATTATGATTTGGAAATATAAGGCATAAGACAATGAAGAAACGTGAATAAAGAGGAGAAATAAATGAATCATTACTAAATTTTGACATGGTAATAGGTGAACATAATGGATCATGGGAGTTATTAATGGGAGTTAAAGGGTAATCTCATGATATATAAATAAAATGAACAGTAAGGGTGATATAGAAATGATTTGTGAATTCTCTATTATTTTTCGATCTTATCTTTTGGAGAATATATAGTAAAATAAATAACCCACAAACCATACCAATGGGTTTTACCATGGTTTCATCCAAAGGGGATTGGTTTTCATTATTTTATAAGTCCAATATGAATATTTAAAAAAATTCCTTGTTGATGTTGAATTGGTTCATACTCTTACTGAAATCATTTTAAAACGAGACATTATGTTAATTGATTTGGGGGATTTGTAAAGTCTTTATAAAATTAATAAAATTATCATAAAATAAATTTTTTTAAAAATAAAACCAATATTAGATCATGGATACCATTTATAGTATTTATTATATCAATTTGGGGTTATTATGATGTCATAATACACACCACATATTTATACTGTATTCAATTTTTTCCTAAAATGTCGACTTTCTCAGAAAATTATGAAAAATCCACCATTGGATAACTTCAATTTTATGATTCCAAAAATATTATACATTTTATCTAAATATTTTTCTAAATATTTTTAATTTTTAATTTTAGAATAAGGAACTATATTGGTTGAGAAATGTTGGGTTTCGTTTGACAGTAACTGTTTTTGAACCCTTATAAAAAGTACATTTGAGTTTGTGAAAAGATATGATAATTTATATTTAATAAAAATTATTTAATAATATTATTATATATTAAAATTATTCTATTTAAAATACAATATTAATTTTCATATTATTATGGTATTGATATGAATCTGTTTAATAGACCGGAAAACTCGATAAGGGTTTGGAGCGTGCTGGTAAGACTTTCATGGGTGGTTCGGCATATGGGGTTTTGGTCGTGATCTAGATAATCTTGAACATCTCTCATAAAAAGTTTCTCTCATTCATAATTTTTTGGCTATCATATACATATTAGTAATGTGAAAATCCCAGTGATGTAATCTCCCTAAAATTCTCTAATAAATGGGCCTCAAAGTGTATGATTCTACTAATTGATCCCAACAATTCATTGTCTTTGTCAATTGGATTTGATAAAACTCTATATTTATAATAATCATACTGTCACTATTGAACAACAATATTATGAATAGAAATGATTCTAAATGGTATTTTAAATCCAATAATATCAAATAAATCCAATTAATTTCATGTTGTTTCTACAACCATAATATATAATAATGAATTTGATTTCATAATTGGGGGAATTTTATTTATGATAGTTCGTGTCATTACTATCTACCCCTTTAGAAATTTCACCCTCAGAAATATTATTTCCCCACACTAAAATAGGTGAGGGTAATTCTATTTCATTACTTCCTCTAGATCCCATGTTTCTTCTTCAAACATGTGGCTTATCTGCAGTACTTTGACCATGTGGATTTTCTAATTACCTAGAACATTGTCTCTATAATATAATATCTTCACTGATGGATCCTCATATGAGAGATCATTATCCAATAGTACAAAATCATGATTTAGTACATATGAAGGGTCTCATATGTACTTCATAAATATGTATATATAGAATATAACAAGAACTTTAGAAAGTATAGGTGGGAGTTCTAGTTGATATGCCACCACGCTGATGCGATCAATGGTTTCAAAGGGGAAGATATATCAAGGACTAATACGTGGATTCTTAACAAATCAAATGACATTCACACATGGTGATATACAGATGAATAACATGTCCCCAACATCAAAATATAGTTCATGTTGATGATTTTTAGAAAAGATCTTCTATAGACTCTAAGAAGCCTTGATGTGTTTCTGAACGATCTCAACCTTTTCCACAATTTCGTTGATGATTTTAGGACCTATAGATTTTTGTTCCCATTCTTCAACTAAGCATGAAGGTGTTATGCACCTATTCCCATAAATTTTTTCATATGGATAAATTTGTTTTCTTGAGTGGAAACATTTATTTTATGAGAAGTTGACTAAAGGAAGATATTGATCCCATCATCCTTTGAAGTCAGTTGACCAACATTCAATTTTTCCTCAAGAATCCTGATAGTCTTCTTAGATTGGACACCAGTCTGTGGGTGATAAGTCATTTTTATGTTCTACTCAGTATTCAAAGCATATTTTAGACTCTTCAAAAACATGGAGGTGGGTCATTTATCTTGATTATATATAATTTATTATGGTGTTTTGTGCCGCCTCACCACATCTCTATGGTATATCCTTGGATGTTGATCAAGTGATAATTCCTCATGAATCTCAATGAAGTCTGAAATATTTGTAATATGAACCACCTCAACCCATATATAATTATTTCCACTCGATTTCTTCATAAGTCATGTGATTATGTCCATGGTTATTTTTATCCTTTTCCATGTAGGTATGGGTAATGTTTTCATCATGGACCTATATTTTTACCAATCTGCATTCACTTGTTGAAATAGAAGACGTATTGATGTATATTATGAAATATCCTTATTTTTATTTTCCAAAAAGTAGTTCTCTTTGATATCTTGATACATATTTGTGATTATTGGGTGGATAGATAAGATTCATCTATATGCATCATTAAATAGTTCCTTCTTTAACTCTGGATTTGATGGTATACATAGTCGTGACCCAAATCTCAAAAAACCTTCTTCATTATGATTGAACTACGAGTCTTTACCCTTTCATGTTGATTCCACATTCTTCTGAATTCAAAAATATTATATTCAATCAACCTTTATCCACTTTATAAGGGATATTTGAGAAATCATTTGTGAAAGTATTGATGTTCTTTTTTCCTTTATGATTCCAATATCCATCATTTTCATATCTATAAATATTTTATCCCTCTAAATTATCATCATTGATGGAATTACTTGATCCTATTTAAATAGGGAATATTTCACATTATTCTATTTCCTTGGATGGTAGTGAATTGAGCATTCATAGTCCTTTATCAGAACTATCCATCATTGTTGGTTCATATTCAATTGTTTTTATGTGAATATATACTTTAGTATTTTCTGTTTAGTATATATATCACACATGTCCCCAAATTGATAATTTTTGTAATTTTTCAAATAAAATATCACTCCATCAAACTCCATATCATGTGTTGGGTAGTTCTATTCATGAACTGTAATCTTCAATTAAGTATAGTTGTCAGTTTTTCACTCTTCATTAACGAAAATACCAATCCCTTCATCAATTCCTCACTGAATACCATGAAAAAAATTCACTTGTGGGTAATGTGAGTACAGGTGCACTAATAAGACTCATTTTCAACTCCATAATTCTATCTTCAAATTTATCATTCAAAGGAAATATGACTCCCTTATAAGTTATATTGGTTAAAATATTTGACAAACACAAATATTTTACAAAGAATCAACGATGGTACATATATAATCTAAGGAATCTAATGATATATGTCATAGATATTGGCCTCATCCATCATTCAATTTCGTTTTTTATGTTCCCATAGATATTTCACTTCTTATGATAATATTAACTATGAATGTTACTTACTTCAACCAGAGATCACTTTTGTTGCACATGAAAAACAGATTCTCCTTTCTTAAGGTCTTTAGCATAGTGCCCAGATAATCCTCATTCTCCCCCCTTACATTTATAGTATATACAAATATCATCCATAAAGACTACCAAAAATTATTCAATTTAATATCTAATGACTCTATTCACCCTTTACATGTAGATTTCTAAAGAATTATTTAGTCCGAATGGAATTACACTGAATAAATAACTCTTGTACAATGTAAAAAATGATGTATTGGGGATATCATCCTCCTTTACTATAAATTGGAAATACCTCGACAATAAATCCATAATGGATAATTATTATTCTGACAAAATATAATGAAACAAGTCATAAATATATGGAATAAGTTTCTTGTTGCTTTTCATGATCTTGTTTATCTCATGATAACTAATGAAAAGGTTCATTGACGCATCATTCTTCATGATAAAGAGGAATGGTGTACCCCAAGGGGAAGAAATTGTGTATATGAACCCCTTATCTAGATTCACACATATTTGTTTCTTCATATACTCATGTTCCACAATAGCCATTCTATACTGGGCCTTGGATAATGGTGATTTCTAGTTATAAGATTGATTTAAAATTAAGCCTCTCATTTATGAGGAAGACAAAGAAATTCCCTGACAAACACATCAGTGTATTCCTTCACAATGTCCATGTATTCAAGTGTGATCTTTTCCTTAGAATCAATAATTTGAGATAGATATTTTTTGTTATAGGGAAGTAAATTCTATGCATGTGTTGTTGGTGATTAAGAAGATTCATCCTCTTCCTTGTAGTTGCATTGAATTCATGGAAGATTTGTGATATGAAGAATGATTTCCTCCTCATGGGAATTTATGTTGGATCTATATAAGGAAACCCAATCCAAATGTACAATTTCATCAACTTCCAATTAAGAGTGTATCAAAATATTTTATGGAATTTTTATCACAGTAATATTGATAGGGGATGAGTTATACTCTAATTATGAAATAATTTCCCTATTTTTGGTTTCACTGATAGCTCAACTTCTATTATTTGTGTTAGGGTTTGAAAATTTATACTAAAAAGTCATGATATAATGGAATGTGTATAACTAGAATCAAAAATAATTTTCACTATTAATGAATGAATAAAAAGTGTGCTTTTAACCACTTCATTGTCAAGATCCATTTTTAGGATCCACCTCAACAACTATAATGGAAAAAATCCCCCCTTATTTCCAAGGAAGTTATTTTTTGTCCCAAAAAACATGGTTTAGTGCATTGGTTTTCATTGTTCTTTGCTTCCTTACATTTGATGAAATTAATAATGCACTAAGGGTTGACAGTATCATTATTTTCCACCATCTCCTTGGTGGGTTTATCATATTGTAAATCACTAGCTTGTTACACTACAATCCTGCACCTAATGCATTTCATCATCCCACATAGTCAATTTTTGGAGTGATTTTTCCACCCTAATGAAAAGTGGGACGATGAATTCTCTTAGAATAGTTGTCTTTCTCAATGGGACTGTCACGAACCCCTCCCCAAAAATTGTACCCCTCCTGGGCGGACGATGTGGAAAGGGAGATATTGACCCCCGAGTCCCACCTCCAGTATGCCCTGAGTTGGCGACTAGCACTGAGGGTATAATAAACAAACAGATGGGAGGCATTACCCTCTAAGAGAACACATGCAGAAGAGAGAGATAATATAGAAACAAACTAACTCCAAATCAGAACTAAATTATAAAAGATACCCAATTTCATATATGTAATGTCATGCAAAATGTAAAACAGCTGAAATGGGAAACTACAAGTACCCAAAAGAAAGAAAAATAGCAGTGACCACATGCCCGAACAGCTCCAACAACCCCAAGCTAGCAAAAACCAACGTGATCTCCAACCTACTCCATGTGACCAGAAAAACTCTTTATATATATGTAGGGTGACTATAACAGTATACTCAGTAGGGTCCTCCCTGAAGCCTCTCGTGCAAAAGTAAAGAGAGAATGCTAAAGCACAGTGAACAACAATGAAACTAACTCGTCACCTAAGTAGGTATACTATGTTCCCAACATCACCATGGATACTCTCACCAAGTAACTCATACAAGAATATAGTATACTGTATTGAATATCAATGGTATCATACTACTACTTCCCCATAGGTTTTCCGTTTTCCCCAACGATATACGTCATGTGCATCTCTCTCAAAAGGCTTACCCATATAAACGTGGGCTAAGCTCCACAATCTGCACCTCGTGCACCACAAAGGCTTACCCACAGACACCTGGGCTATGCTCCACAACATACTCACAACCAAAAGTAACTAGGTAGGTTCTGGGAGCCACCATAGCCCACACAATGTCTATCATACATTGAGTATTGTACCTCAAGCCATTACAACCCATACACCGCGTAAGGATCCTATAGCCATCCTAGCCTATACAAGTTACACCTATAGTAGTCCATAGGATACTACATCTAGAATATATGTGTGGAAATAACCAAAAGCCATTACAGCCCTCTACACACATATTGGAGAAGAACTAATTGTTGTGCCAACGTCACTAGTATCTACCAAGAGAAGAGAGCGGGGTCAAAGGGGGTAGTCAGCCATCCATCCTTCCACCAGGATATTGGGGAAAACACCCCTTGGGGATCAGAATCCTCGAGGTGTCAGTTTCCCTTACCGATGGGGTGGAATAGCGTATAGAAACACAAAAAGTAATGAATTTATATAACTCACAACCACACTATGGGCATAACCTAGTCTTAGCCTCAACTACAGATAACGTCTCTCGGACTCTGGCTGCTATTTCTACGACTAGGTATCCTATAAGCACACAACCAATTAAAGAACATCATTAGGTTACTTCATTCCCTTTTTCATCAATTCCACTATACGTTAATTATGTCTTCCATCATTTATTAACCATGAACAACCCACATTTTCTTTCTTGGCATCACATTCAAAATTTATTGTTTCTTTAAAGTTACAACATCACCATTAAATACCAGCATCTCCATCCTCGTGGATTATCACAATTTAATCAAACATTAATTTTAGAATTACTATCCCATATTCCCAAGTATTCTAGAAAATAATCCTATGCTACTCAACACAAGGGGTATCAACACGGTGAGTATGTATACTACCCGTCGAGTCTTTGTCGCCTATAGCAAGATCGTAGGCCCATTCTCCCTATAAAGGCTAAGTATGGAAAGCATGTGGCATACCCCGCTCGTCTTCCCCCCTTTCAGAAGAAGGGTAATCAAGACCAGGTGACTTTAGTAGTGGGGAACGTAAAGTAGATAAACAACCAAGAATCAACAAACATCCAATAATCACAACCATCTAATTCCATCATCCCCGGTGTCCTCCCTAACACCCACATGCATAAACCGATGCATCTCGCCAATCTAGGCGTCATCCGCTGCCACAACCACAAGGCCTCCCTGCCTCCACATATCAAAACACCCCTCCAGGGTCACATCACAACACATGATATCACACCACCCCTTCTAGGGTCACAACACAATACAAGCAGCAGGAAAACAATCATTACAACAAATGGGCTCTTGGCCCTTTAACAAGGAATTTGACCATCAAACAACAAACACCAACAATCACATCAAATGGGGTTTTAAACCTACTACACAACAAGAGGGTAACTCTGAACCCTTCTTAGAACTCAATAAATTTGTTTAACCCATCTTTAATTAACAAATTAAATTTTTTGGTTCCAACATCATGAACCAATTCAGTAAGTATTCACCGAAGATTAAACATGCTTACTATGCCAAATTAAATCGACATCGAAGTAGAAAAACTACAACAACAGTAATAACCGGATTCATTTACATGCATCTTTATATTTATCCAATTAATTATCAATTAATATTAGCTTTACGTTATTTATCAATGTCCATCAAGAACAACATGCTAACAAGCAAGACATATATATCACACTATCTAGCTAACATGGGCAAACAACATACGTTCATTGAAATTTCTTAATTTGGTTCAAATATTTAATTAGGTCAATTACATTGTGATCTAAAGGGATAAATCATGCTAACTCTATGATTTCACATAACTTATAGAAGCCAAAAATACCCTACCTCAAGGGTTTTGGAGGAAAACCACAACGGTTGATGAACGCCCAAGAAACTGGGTTGATTCTCCACAAATTCTCCTTATATCTCCTCTAATATCACAACCAAGGCCAAAGATCATCATTTTCAACATCCACATACCTAGATCTACCCATAATAGGCATATATCTATGAATACAATAGAAGAGGAGGAGTAGATCTAAGCATATCTAAGAAACCAAACAAGAACGAGGAAGAACTACCACATACCTCAAGAAACCAGCTTAGATTCGCGAAGAGAAGCTTCCAGATCGCCACCAAAACCTTTGGGAGAGGTTCTTCCACCTCCAAGGAAGGGTAATCCCATGTTATGGACGATTAGGGGCTTAAAATAAGGGATTAAAGGCAAAACGATTTAGATCCACACTTCTAGGATCTAACTTTAAGTGCCCGCATGGTTAGTCTGCACGGTTTAACAAACCGTGCGCTAAACGCGTGTTATCTTCTACATTGACAATCACTCCTCGAACGGTTAGTCCGCATGGTTAGACAAACCATGCACTAGCCGTGCATTAGCCACTTCCTCCAAGGCCAGCCTTACATGGTTTGGTTTCATGGTTTACAAAAACTACTTACCTCCTGTGCGAAGGCCATAACCCTTTAGATTTCCTTAAAAACAACCCAAATGCACCCCAAGAAACCTTGACCTTCCAGAACACCTCTAACACCACATTTTCACAAAGTAAAGGAATGGAGAGGTTTGGTCCATTACCTCAGATACCTCTCAAAACATTCTCATCCTTCAGAATCCAAAACCCACCTAAAGACAAAAAAATGAAATAGGGTCTGAACAACCACCCACCAAGATATCTCTAAAAAGAGAGAAATCCACCAAAGCAACAAAAGGGATCCATATAAAATGCATGAAAGTATCATAACAACATAAGTTACAACAATACATGAAAAGAGTTAATCTTCAAATAGCTCTGGATACTAGGCACGTATCAGTGACTCACTTTCCCAGGTACTCTCCGCCAAGCCACTGTGTCTCCACAAGACATGAAATAAAGGAATATAACGTCTACGCAACACCTTCTCCTTGCAGTCTTGGATCTCCCCAGGTCACTCCTCAAAATTTTCATCATCATTAACATCGATATCTATCCAATAAATTATGTGAGATTCATCATGAAGATAACAACGAAGCTGTGAAACATGGAAAACATCATGCAACCAACTCATCTATGGGGGAAGTGCTACTTGATACGCCACATATCCAACATGAGCTAACTCCTCGAAAGGAAAAAAAAAGCGGGGAGAAAGCTTACTCCCATGACCAAACCATCGCTTCCCATGACGTGGAGTCACCATCAGAAACACATTATGCCCAACATCAAAATCTAAGGGTCTCTGTCTTTGATCAACATATGATTTCTGACGATCTTGCACTGTCTTCATCCTCTCACGAATCACCTGAACCATCCTTTTTTGTATTCTGCACTTGTTCCGGTCCATGAATTGCTGACTCTCCAACCCTAGTCCAGCACAATGGAGAATGGAAAGGTCAGCCAAACAAGGCTTCAAATGGCGCCATACCGATGGTGGAGTGAAAACCGTTATTGTGAGTGAACTCTAATAAGGTAAAGTGCCTCACCCATGAGCCTCCAAAATCAATAACATAAGAGTGTAACATGTCTTCAAGAGTCTAGATGGTTCGCTCCATGTGATCATCCTTTTGAGGATGAAATCAGTGCTATGAAATAGTTGACCACCGAAAGCATGTTGGAGACCTTTCAACACCCTGGAGGAAAAATGTAGATATCGATCCAAAATGATCATCCTAGGGACTCCATGAAGTGTCACAACTTCCTCCAGATACTTCCTAGACAAAGCTTCCACTGAGCATGAATCCTTAATTGCTATAAAGTGGGATGATTTCGTTAAATGATCCACTACCACCCAAATAGCATCATAACCTCCCGGGGCTTGAGGTAAACCTGTAACAAAGTCCATTAAGATGTCCTCCCACATCCACTGAGGAATATCTAATGGCTGGAGAAGTCCACCAGGAACACGGTGTTCAGCCATCTCCTTCTGACAGACTAAACATCGAGACACAAACTACGAAACCACGCACTTCAACCCAGGACACCAAAACTGACTTCTCAAATCTCGGTAGATCTTTGTCCCGCCAGGATGTACTGCTTGAGGTAAACTATGGAACTCTCTGAGAACCATCTCTCACATCGCCAAGGGAACAAAAATCCTTCCTTGCTACAACACTCAGTGTTGATCATCCTCAGACCAACCATCAGGGGCCTCACTACAAACAACTCGGTCTCTCCAGACCTCCACCTCAAGATCCCAAATTAGGACTCTTCCACCATCTGTATCAGGGATGACTGTACCATCATCTGGAAAAGACAACGTCTACCCCCACCTTCTCCCATGTCAAGATGCAAAGCTGATAGTTCTTCCATTATTCTCCAGGAATCACCGGATTCACGCACAGCATCACTACATGAAATTTAGTTTAGCGCATCAACTACAAAATTCCCTTTTCCAGGTCTATACGATATTTCGATGTCTTATTCCTGTAAGAACTCCTTCCACCGATCCTGCCACAAGTTTAAGTCATGCTGGGAGAAAACATACCTCAAACTATTATGGTCAGTAAAGACCACAAAGCGCTCACCAATGAGGTAATGTCTCCACAACATCAGAGAAAACACCACGACTGCCAACTCAAGGTCATGAGTGGCATAGTTTTGTTCATGGGGATGGAACTATCGATACCCATTAGTAACAACTAACCTCTATTTCATGAGAACATAGCCTTGTCCTAGATGTGAAGCGTCCCAGAAGACATCAAACTGGAGTCCCTTAGCAGGAAGAAAAACAGCTGGAGCACTTACTAACATATCTTTTAGATACTCTAAAGCTTCCTCACACTGATCAGTCCATATGAAATCATGATCATTCCTTGTCAAAGGTGTTAGAGGTGCCGTATCCCGTGACAAATTGGCTACGAACCTCCGGTAGTATCTCGCGAGCCCAAGGAAACATCGCACCTCTGAAACTATCTTGGGGGTTCCCCAAGACAAAACTGCATCTATCTTCGAAGGATCCACAGCTAATCCCTGTTGCAACACAACATGTTCCAAGAAATGGACTTCTTGAGTCCAAAACTCACACTTTGACAACTTCCCAAATAGCTGATGTTGACGAAGAACTCCCAAAACAGCTCGTAGATGCTCTGCATGCGCCTCTTCAGATGTAGAGTACACAAGGATGTCATCGATGAAAACTACCACGAACCTTTCTAGGAACTCGTGGAACACAACATTCATCAAACCCATGAACACATATAGAGAATTAGTCACACCAAACAGAATTACAATGAACTCATAATTCCCATGACGACAACAGAATGTAGTCTTTGGGATATCCTCATCCTTCACACGCATATGATGATATCCTGACCGTAAGTCGATCTTTGAGAACCAACTTTCACCCTTCAGTTGATCGAATAAGTTAACAATCCACATAAGAGGATAGTGATTCTTTATTGTCACTTTGTTTAACCGATGATAATCGACACCCAACTGCAAACTGTCATCGGCCTTCTTCACGAACAGAACAGGTTCACCCCATGGTGACACACTTGGTCGAACAAAACCACACTGCAACAGACCATCATGCTGTATACGTAGCTCTTGTAACTCAGAAGGGGCCATCCTATATGGAGACCTAGATATTGGAGACACTCCTGGCTGTAGGTTGATCGCAAAATCCATCTCTCGTCGAGGGGGTAAGGATACAACCTCTTCTAGAAAAACATCAGTGTTCTCCTCCACGACCCTAGGAAATTCCAACTGTTGAACCTCTGATGAAATCCGCATCATCTCAGCCATCATCATTGACAATAAGGATGGAACTCACCTATGACCCCTCAGAGGATCTCACTCACCAAAAAACACCACCTGCTCTCCATCGGCACCAAGGAAAACGACCTTGTTCTTGAAGCAATCCACAATATCCTACAACGAATACAACCAATCCATGCCGAGGATGACATCATATGGTTGTATTCATAAACATAGAAAATCTCCCCAAGAGCTGTGCTGTCCCAAAACTAGCTCACAATCTCTACATACATTAAACAAGTCAACTCGACCTCCAACTGGTGTAGTCAATGCCAAGGGCACTGGAAGCCTCTCTACCTCAAGTCCCAAGGCATGGACAAGGGTAGGTGATATGAAGGAGTGTGTCGCTCCGGAATAAGACAAGGCATACACCAAGGAAGAAAACAAGCAAAGGGTACCTCGAAAGACGTCTGGATCTCCTGGAGCTGGCAATGATAGAGCATGAAGCTGACCAAAACCTCCTCCATGGCCTCTTTGACCCAGATTACGTCCACCACCACAGCTGCGCTCTACTCTCTGAGGACATGGAGTGTCATGGGGTTGTCTTCTGCCTGCCTCATCTACCCTTTTTTGATAGAAAGCTGGTGCAACTGTTTGCTGCTACCTCGGCTGAAACTGCCTCAATGGAGGAACCTGGAGTGGAGCGCCCAGGGCATGTTGACCGCCCTGAATGGTCGGGCACTCCAAATGCTGATGACCACTACCCCCACATGAAAAACAAGCGACTGATTCCTTGGCATAGTCCTGAGAGTTACTCCCTCCAGAGAAACGAGACGTGAAGGGCTCGGACCTACCCCCGGCTGAACGGAAACTCTTATGCCCTGAAAACCGGGAACCCTTGACCACAACCTTTCTTCGTGAGGAATCATGTTGATTCCCCTCTCATGATGATCCGGTCCTAGCCAATGTCCTCTTAATAACCTATGACCTCTCCAGCACCTCAAGATATGTGTTCAGCATAAATTGGAAGACATGGCGCTGGATCTCTGGACGCATAAACTCCTCGAAATGCCTCGTACTGGCCTCCTCATCTAGTAACAGGTCTGAAGCATATCGTAGAAGGTTCCTGAAATGGATTATAAACTCTTGAACAGTGGATCTCCCCTATCTATGGGTAAGAAGCTCATGGTGACTAGACACCTTTGCAGTCAAAGAAAGGAACTCAACTCTAAACTTGTCTTGGAACTCCCCCCATGATATCGCTAACACCTCACGATCCCTGAGGAACAAGAGACACCACTGCCTCACTGCTCCATGCAGCATCGTCACAACCATGCACACCCAGTGCTTATTCCGAGAACAGATCAAACTGAAGCCTACCTCGACCACATCTAAACAGTCTTCCATGACAGCATCAGAAACAGAGCCTTCGTACTTCTGCAAACTCTGGCACTAAAACTCTTGGATTGTCTTCCTCCAATTGTCATCGTCGTAAACCTCTACCCTGCGACGACCTGCTGGAACGGCCTGATGGATATCCTCTATGCCACCCTGACGAGGATATCGACCTGGAGCCATACTTGTAATATAACAATCAATTAGAGCTCCTAATCCTGGAATATGGAAGAATGAACATTAATTATTTAATTTTTTTCTTCAATTCGTATTAGGTTAACCTATCCCATGGTCTACCCCTTCAAACACATGCACAATGAAGAATGATGCATGATCCTTTCCTAGGTCTCTACCCTACAACTTATATCACCCTGTTTAGTAGCCATTGTAAACTTAAAGGTCTGTGAATCATATCATAGGGGGCCCTAAATGCCTATGTCTCAGCTGGTCTCTAGTGTTTACCTCACATACTAAACATAAATGACACAGTTTCTCTTCCAACCCATGAAACCTCACTTGTGCCTAACTCCAAACTCTATCTTATCCCTCAACCAGACCTCTGATACTACTCTATCATGACCACCTCCCCACAAAGTGTACCCCTCCTAGATCGGAAATATGGAAAGGGAGATAATTAACTCCGAGTCCCGCCTCCATTAGGCCCAGGGTTGGCGACTAGCTCCGAGGGTATAATAAACAAAGGTATGTGAGGCAATACCCTCTAAGAGAACCCATGCAGAAGAGAGAGATAATATAGAAACCAAAAAACTCTAAATCAGAACATAATTATAATAGAAACCCAAGTACATATATGTAATTTCATGAAAAAAGTACAAAAACTGAAAGGGAAAATTACAAGTACCCAAAATAAAGTAAAAACAGCAGCAACCACAAGCACGAACAGCTCCTGCAACCCCAAGATAGTAAAAACCAGCTTGATCTCCGACCTTATCCAAGTGACTGAAAAAACAGGTTATATATACATATGGTGAGTATAACAATATACTCAGTAGGATCCTCCCCAAATCCTCTCATGCAAAAGTAAAGAGAGCGTGCTAAAGCACAATGAACAACAACGAAACTAACTCATCACATAAACTAATATATTATGATCCCAAACAGACCATGGCTACTCTCACCATGTAACGCATACAAGAATATAGTATATAGTAAATAATATCAATGGTACCCCACTTCTAATTCCCCACTTGCTTTCCACTTTACACCAATTACTTACATCATGTGTATCTCTCTCCAAAGGCATACCCATATAAACATGGTCTAAGCTCCACAATCTGCACCTCATGCACCACAAAGGCATGCCCGCAGACACCTGGGCTAAGCTCCACACCATCCTCAGAACCAAAAGTAACCAGGTAGGTTTCAGGATCCACCACAGCCTGTATAACGTGTATCATACGTCGGGTATTGTACATCAATCCATTACAGCCCATACACCGCGTAAGGATCCCCAAGACATCATAGCCTATACATGTTACACCTATAGTAGTCCATAGGATACTACATCCAGAATATATGTGTGGAAATAACCACAACCCATTACAGCCCACTACACATATATAGGGGAAAACTAACCATTGTTCCAATGGAACTAGTATCTACCAAGAGAAGAGAGCAGGGTCAAAGGGGGTAGTCTGCCATCCATCCTCCCACCAAAATATTGGAGAAAACACCCCCCCCCCCCCCGGGGATTAGAATCCTTGGGGTGTCAGTTTTCATACCGACTGGGTGGAGTAGCATATAAAAACACAAAAAGTACAGAATAAATATAACTTAAAACCACACAATGGGCATAACCTAGTCTTAACCTCAACTACAGCTAACGTCTCTCGGACTCCGTGCTGCTATTTCTAAGACTAGGTATCCAATAAGAACACAACCAATTAAATAACTTCATTAGGTTACTTCATTCAATTTTTCATCAATTCCAATGTAAGTTAATTAAGCCTTCCATCATTAATTAACCATGAACAACCCACATTAACTTTCTTGGCATCACATTCAAAATTTAATGTTCCTTTGAAGTTACAACATCACCATTAAATACCAGCATCTCCATCCCCGCGGATTATCACCATTTAATCAAAATATCATTTTAGAATTAGTTTCCAATATTCCCAGGCATTCTAGAAACGCATCCTATGCTACTCAACACAAGGGGGCTCAACATAGTGAGTAGGTATACTACCCGTCGAGTCTTTGACGCCTATAGTAAGAGTGTAGGCCCATTCTCCCTCGAGAGGCTAAACACGGAAAGCACGTGTCATACCCCACGTGTCTTCATCCCTTTAATAAGAAGGGTAAGAAATAATAGCTGCCTTGAGAAGTGAGGAATGGAAAGCAGATAAACAATGAAGAATCAACAAACATCCAACAATCACAACCATCTCATTCCATCATACCCGATGTCCCCCCTGACACCCACATGCATAAATCGATGCATCTCGCCACTCTAGGCGCCATCCACTGCCCCAACCACAAGGCCTCCCTACCTCCAAATATCAAAACACCCCTCCATGGTCACATCAAAATAAAATATATCACAACACCCCTTCTAGGATCACAACACATCACAAGAAGCAGGAAACCAATCATTACAACAAATGGGCTCTTGGCCCTTTAACAAGGCATCCGTCCTTCAAACAACAAACACCAACAATCACATCAAATGTGATTTGAGCCCTACTTCACAACAAAGGGTAACTCTGAACCCTTCATGGATCTCAATAATGTTATTTAACCCATCATGAATTAAAAGATTCAATTTGTTGGTTCCAACATCATAACCAATTCAGCAAGCTATCACCGAAGATTAAACATGCTTACTATGCCAAATTTGATCGACAACATATTATAACAACTACAAAAACAGCAACAACTGAATTCATTTACATGCCCTTTTATATTTAGATAATTAATTATCAATTAATTCCAGCTTTGTTTTCTTTATCAATTTCCATCAAGAACAACATGCTAACAAGAAAGGCCTATATATCACACTATCTAGAAAACATGAGGCAACAAAAAACATTCAATGCAATTTCTTAATCTGGTTCAAATATTTAATTAGGTCAATACTATTATGATCCAAAGAGCTAAACCATGCTAACTCTACAATTGAACATAACTTAGAGAAGCCACAAATCCCCTACCTTAAGGGTTTTCGAGGAAAACCACAACGGTCGATGAACGCCCACGAAATTGGGTCAATTATCCACGAATAATCCTTACATCTCCTCTCCTATCACAACCAATACCAAATCTCGTCATTTTAGACATCCACCTACCTATATCTATGCATAACGGTCATAGATCTAAGAAGATGAGAGAAAGAGAGGAATATATCTAAGCAGATCTAAGAAACCAAACAAGAATGAGGAAGAACGACCACATACCTCAAGAAACTGGTTTCGATTCGCGAAAAGAAGCCTCCAGATCGCCTCCAAAATGCTTGGGAGAGGTTCTTCCACCTCCAAGGAAAGTTAACCCTGAGTTATAGAAGCTTAGGGGATTAAACGAGGTGATTAAAGGAAAAACGAGTTAGATCCACAATTTTCAGATATAACTTTAATTGCCCGCATGGTTAGTCTGCACTGTTTAACAAACTATGCGCTACCTGTGCGTTAGCTTCTACATCGACAATCACTCCTCGCATGGTTAGTCTGCACGGTTAGACAAACCGTGCGCTAACCATGCATTAGCCACTTCCTCCAAGACCAGCCATGCATGGTTTGGCCGCACATTTTACGCAAACATTGCGCCTCCTGTGCGAAGGCCATAACACTTTAGATTTCCTTAAAATCCGCCCAAACGCACCCCAAGCCACCTTGACCTTCTATAACACCTCTAACACAACATTTTCCTAATGGAAAGGACTGGAGAGATCCGAACCATTACAGGGACTATGAAAATTAATCTCTTTGTTCCACTTATTATCCTAGTGATGAACATGAAATTTGTTGATCTCCATTTTTTACATTGAGGTCACATTAGATATTTTTTTATTAGATATCAAAGTCCTAGACCATCAAGGCATTTTTTAAAATCGGTGTTATCCCACTAAATAAGTATTAAACCTTGAAATAGTTGGCAATGAAAAATCCATATTTTAATCATGATAGTATATTGATGTTTTCACAATGCACCATAATAGATTTTTCATTTTTTTTAATTGAGGAAAATGAAATCCCATTCCATTTTATGTAGCATAGTCCAAGGAAAATAATTATTGAAATATATTTTTGGAATTCCACCCCCTCCCAATCACTTAGATCTCTTCCTCATGATTTTTATTCAAGATCAATATCCACCACTCATCATTTTATCCCCACATACAATTAATATCTAGTAGTTCCTTCTCCTCCTGATTTCATTAAAGAATGGATAATATCTTCTCGATGGAGTTGATCTGTGGTTCTGTGATTAAGGGGTCCTATAATCCATTTGAATATGATGTTTTTTTCATATAAATCTCTCAATAACATCTTACTAATTCATAAGTGGATTTGGTAGCTTCTCTTTGTCTAGGTTCTTATTCAAAAAATGAGTCAGCTGATAGAGTATCATCACAAAGATTACGCTTCTGAAACCCATCGGATTGGGAATCTCTTTGAGGAATAAATGACATTGCATGCCACATTGGATGTTTACACAATTCCATATATTTCTGATCATTGCCTAGAATAAAGAGTAAATTAGGGATGATTTTTTTAAACAACTGTGAATAAAGTGGAATAAAATTATATTCAATACATAACTAATAAATTAATTAAATTTCCATAATATATGAATTTATATTCCTCAATTTGTTTTATCCATCATATATTTCTTAACATATCTTCCTATGGGTGTTTTTTTCCATTAATAATCATTCATAATTAGATTATGACTTTTTCAAAGCATACCCATTGGGAGATTAGAACAAAGTGTGAAGCAATGCCCATTTTCTGCTCCATTTCACTGTCAAGTCCTACTCAATGTGGTGTTTTATTGTTTTACGCCTATATACATATGTTCAAAATTCATATCCACTTGTATTATCCTGACATGGATGTATTTTCTAGATAATCAACTTAATCAACACATACCAAAATTTATGGGTGTTTTATTATACATAGTCTTATACTTAATTCTTTCTCTAGTGTTTTATAGTATTAATCCCGCAAATGACTAAACATTTTATTTAATACCAAATAAGAAAATGATATAATTTATTTAACATTAATTCATTATTTCATACATAAAAATACATAGAATAAAACCGATAAGATCCAAAAGTAAAATTTAATAGAGAATTTGGTAAATCAATAAACAACATAAAATAAAGAATACATCATCTTTATTAAAAACCTCTTTAACATGTCCATAATATTCCTTCATACCTAAAACTTCTTGGGATAACCAAGGGATATACATATGAAAGGGTTGAGATATAAAGACCAATATATGAATAGACATGACATAAAATGAAGAAACTAATACATGTTATACAATATGTATATCAATGGTACATAAAAGGGTTTAGAATCATAAACAAAAGAAATGAGGTCTGATATACCCTGATAAAATACAAGGTACTTCGGAAATGTATTTAAAACAGAAAACACTACATAATAAATATATGTAATGGATAATTTCCATGATATCATGATGAAAAATGTACCATAATTGAATCAGGTTTACTAATTGTCCAAACATGGTGTCTCATGAGACTGAACGTTACCAAATTCATTGGAACACAATATAATTCTAGGCACACCAATCACATTAATTTCATTCTCATGCTATAGTGTTCCATATAGATCATAAGAAACGGAATCATTTATCATAAAATATTATTCCACATTTATAATGTACAGAATAAGTACATTTAAATCCCCAAAATATTTGAATATGTTCAGAATTGTGAACACCCTTGATAGGAAATGGGGAAGGGTATTCACTACACAATTAGTTGGCATGAAAAATCATGGTAGAATTTCAGTAGCATAGTGGCATGACATTAAAATTTATTAAACGGATTGATGAGAGAGAAATTGGTCTCCTATCATTTTGACATAAACATTTTTATAATAGTCACATGTAAAAAAACACATCAATATATTAATATTTTTTTAATTTAAGGCATAATATAATTAAGAAACTCGGATAAATAATGAATGAAAATGAACTCTTACTAAATTTTGTTTTGGTAACGAGTGTACATACAGGTTCATGGGAGAGATTAATGATATTAAAAAGATTCTCTCATCATAAAAATAAAAAATGGATAGTTTGGGGGATGTGAGAGAAAATATCCCTATATAAAAAATTGTAATTGATGGACATAACATAAAATATGTGCATGAATTGAAATGTTTACAAATAAATCCATTACCATGAGAGTGTAACTATAAATGATTTAACTGATCATTTTGAGAGAATTGGGACACCATAGGATGTATATAGATAGGGTAGACATGGTTGATGACACTATCCAAGAATTTTAGGGGAAGATATGTTTGATTTTGGGTGGGTAAATAAATGAAATTAGTGGGGATTTATTTTTTATTTCTCAAACATATGTTCTGGACACTATCTTATAAATTAATCAAAACCAAAAATATTCTCATGGTTTTTCCAATGGTTTTTACTAAAGGGGGTTGAGATACATTATTTTATTGGGAAATAATCACAACTAAATAAAATAATATCCTTGTTGATGTGGAAGTTAGTCATACTCTTAAAGAGATGATTTTAAAACCATAAAATATATTAATGGTTTGGAAGGATTCAAAAAAGCCTTATGAAATTAATCAAATTGATATAATGTTGAATTATTTTAAAAATTAATCATATATTTTTTTCATTCATACTATTTAATGTATTTATTACGTCACATATGGTACATTAGGATGTCATAATACAAACCGTATATATAGATTGTATTTAATTTTTGGTCAAAAAATTGACTACCTCAAAAAATTATAAAAAAAATTCATTATTAGATAATTTTGATATTATAATACTAATATTAATTTTGTCAAAATAATTTTTTACATCTATTAATATTTAATATTAAAATAATAATTGTCATTTATTTAGATTTGTTTGGTTTTTTTACAACAACAGTTTTTGAAACCTTATAAAACTTGTATTTTACTACATAAAAAATGATCTTTTATAATTGAAAATATAATGTAATAATAAAATATTTATAAAATATTACATATTTAAAAATCCTATAATTAATAAAAATATATTTTGTAATTGAAATTAAATAAAAAATAAAATTTTATTTTGTGTTTTATTTCATAAAAACCAAAATCATTTATAATGTAATGATAAGAACAAGAATATGAACATTATTATATTGAAAATAAAATATAAATATCTAAATTATTGTAGTATTAATAAATATCACATTGATACACTATAAAACTATTTATGGGTATAGTGTTTGATCATGATATTTTAATGGATTGGTTCGACACACATGGTCTTGGATGTGATCTCTATGACATTATACTTCTCCATTAAATGGTTTTTCTTGTTCTTAAGTTGTTGGATATCAACTTGGGTTTTGTCAATGGAAATACTTGTGATACTATCTTCCTCATAATCTCTAATAATTGGGCTTCATTGGGTGTGATCCTATTGTTTATGTTCATGAAATCCTTTGTTTGTGTAAATTGAATTTTTTAAAACACTATGTTTATATTAATCGTATAATCAACATTCAATGACTATATTATCAAAGGTAATGATGCGGAATGGTATTTTAAATATGATTGGATATAATAAAACAAAATAATGTAATATTTATTCTATAACAAAAAATATAATAATTCATTTAATTTAATCAAAAAATGAATTATATTTATAACCGATGGGGAAGTTACAACCAAGAAATAGCTGACTAATTATCACCTTATAGGTATATAAATCAATCAATATAATTCTATAATTCTATAATATGATCACATAAAATCAATATGTGTTCTAACATCATATTTTTTAAGAAAAATCTATTACCATGGGAGAATTTATCTTCAACCATAGATAGACAGTGTCATAGACCCCTACAAGAGGATCCCCATCCATTATATAGGTTACCTTCATTAAATAATGGGATTAAAATGTTTCTATCCAATTATTGGAAGCCAATATACATTAAACATAACACATTATCACTATGGAATAATAATTTAGACATTTAAAAAGATTATTATTGGTTTTTAATGCTTTAATTAATCATTCTGATGTCTGATAATCAATGGAAACCAAGTGGGACATGTGGTTGTTTCATTTAACCTATATAATAATCCCATCATAAACTATGAAAGATAAAATTCAGGGATTATATAATGGTATCAGAACCTGTGATTATTCGATTTTATGGTATTTTCATCAGTATGCCCACATAGGATTCAATTCAAGGTGTGAGCATAAAATACTCATCAAGGAACAATCAATGGTATAAAAATATAATAGTGATATAACTTGTGTATGCATAAACTTGTCCACTCATTTACAAAAATATTAAAAATGGATTTACATTCAATAATTAAAATAGGTAATTATAATAGTAGTTGGGTAGAGAACATGTCAATGACAATAAAGAAATTATATTAATAATGTAACTATTATAGGAGAGTCAATTCATGTATTTCCTTCGTCAAGCATCATCTTGGAATCAAAGATGAAAATCCAAGTCCATTCCCTAAGGGAGGAAAATAGATACTCGTAGATAGCTTACATAGGTACTTATATGAACCCACACTTATGAGAATATGTTTAAAAATAATTCAATGTCCTAGTGACCTACCCAACATATATTAATTATATAGGATCAATAATTGAAATCTCATAGCCCATACCAAGTAAAAAAGTAATCAGTATAATGATTTTGGATTATCTTATAGCCCATCTGAAGAATGTGTAGAGGCATTAAGAGCTCATCACACAAAAAGGTCTGGGTAATCTTTTAACATATTCCCTAAAATATGTGTATGTAAATTATTAGAGAACCTACTCAAGTAGTCAATAAAAATAATATATACTATCTATTTTTATCCTCACATTATCACAATCAAAAAAGAATCCTTGCTGTATAAAAACTATAATAAAAACCTAATACAATGCCATGAAGTATCTCATCCATCATGCTCATTACAATTTCTTAATAATATGTTTGTGATAAATAAGAGAAAATATTATTATAACCACATCGATTATTAGCAAACCCAATTATTTAATAAAATGATCACGAATTAAAAAATATGATGTATGAATATGGAATGAGTATATGAGTAGTATAAGAATATAATAAAATAAAAAATGTATACAAAACATGCTAGTATTATGAAAATAGAACCATATAGTTTTATCATACTTAACATAAAAGACACACCATTAAAATAATAATTATGGTGGTAGATAGTTAATTATAATAGACAGCTTAAGATTACATTAACCAATAATGGTTTTAGGCATGGTGATTATAGAGGTTATAATCAAAACAACATTACTAATAGGTACTTGAGAACTATGGGAATCAATTAACTAATGATTTTGTATTATAATTATAATTGTTAAAGGTATTACATTATGTTCCTAACCACACCATAATATTTAAAAAATGAAATCTAATATAACCCATATTTATCTAAAATAATCATATGAAAGAGGGAGGCTGTGGGACCCAGAAAAATTATATTTCTAAAAATCCATTTAATGGATAATGAAGAAAATATAGAGTATAACATAATGAAAAATGGGTCTCCATAGTTATGATTTCAAAAATAATTTTCTATAAAACCTACCATGAATTAATAAAGTTATGAAAAATTGAAAAATTACCAGGTGAAAATAGTATGAAAATAAAAAATCCATGTGTATTTTTTCATTGAATAACTTACTTAAACATTATAAACATAGCCACCACATCAACATAGATGATCCTACTTTACTATAGTTCCATTTGGGTACATTTGCTTATATACCGTTAATATTTATGTGGGAGTGAGGGATTTTAGTTATTATGTATATTTAGTAATAATATTATTATATCATAGATATGAAATTCAAACCTAGGAGGTCTATCCAAAGGATGCACACTTTATTTACATGTCCTCCTTGAGTTGGTTTATGTTTAAAATACCCCCAAGGGAATTCATTTAATCCTCTTTATATTGGAATGTAAATGTCCACGAACCTTATAAAAAATGCTTATTTTCAATTTCAAATCATGGGGTACCTAACTCATAAATCATGGAAAATGTAATAAAAATTATCTAAAATTGCAATTAATTCATTAAGAACAAGCTAGTTCAGCCCAAGTTTTTAATGTAATCAAATGACAAAGGTTTTATATTATATAAACACAAAAAAATATCAATGGAAATATTTAAACCCTCATATATAAAAAAATTGAAACCATTCATTTATTGATTTAAAACCTAAGAAGTATTCAATATTAATTAATGAAAAACAAAAGGCAATCATTTTGGAGGCATAACTCGAGAATCAGTTTGTGAGTTGAGAGAAACTACCACTAATATACCCTTTAAACATATCTATTAATGCTCAAATAAAACCATATAACTCACTAGAATTAAAAAATAATATATTTTCTATCAATTATTTTAAATTTAATAAAAAACAAAAACTAGAATAATAAAACGCTAATGAATCCTAGTTAAAACCAAGGAAAAATACCCCCAAAATAATTATAATAAAAAATTTAAGAAAATATACTATTAATCTAAACCCAATAATCCAAATTTAAAAGTCCAAAATAAAGAGAACCATAATGAAATTTTAGAACACTAAAATCATATCAGAGTAGTAATCAATTGTAAATAAATAAGTCACTTATGATTTCCTCACCATAGAAATAAGAACCCGAGGAATTAGTGTAGATTTCACTCTTACTTTGGTGAATTCCAAAATTAAGGAATCTGATTATATTTTGGAATAATATGAAATTAATGGGGATCTGATAAGTAAGGGTAGTAGAAATATAGACTTATCTATAAAGAAAAACTACCAAAACAATACTCAATATTAAAAAAGGATGAAATCCACTAGAAGAGGGAGAGACAAGAGATACTGTGAGGGGTATTCAGTTATGTAAAATAAGGCGGGTTTAAATTTGAGTGAGGTTTTAATGAGTTCTCATAAAAAGTAAAAATAATTTATACTAATAAATTTTTATTAAAAATATTCCCAGGTGTACACTGGATTTCTGATGGACCCCTCTAGACATATAGTGGATCTTCAGTGGCTTTATTTCTATGGAACACACCTAAAACCCACATTGAGATTTCAAAAATCTTATAAAAAATGTTACCACCCCCAAGAATAAATTAAAATCCACCCTTTATCCCAAAACATATCTAAATCTACAAATAAAAATGACATGTTAATTAGAATAAAGAATTTAAATGATCATGTTCTTTTAACCATTGAATACTCCCACTTTAAAACTCTACACACTATAGTTGGTCCAAGATTCATTTAAATAGTGAATAAATTTTTTTTCATAAGATTATTTAATTAAATAGGGGTGATATATATTCCAATATAAAATATGAATATTATTATATATTAATAAAAATATTACATTATTTATTGATAAATTAATTATGAGAATGTACCTCGTATAATAATTCACAATTGAAGCTCCTGACCCTTGATGATTGAGAATTTATTTTACATTATCATGGAGAATCATTTCATTAATAACCCCTATATATTTATTCCTTAATTTTAACACAGTTTATGTATTGATTTTGTAACATTATATCTACATTAACTTGTCATAGACTATCTATCTATTGCAAAAAAATTCATTTTTTTGTTTGTATATACATGTGTCTTTAATTTCTAAACTTATTAAAATGATAATAAAAAACCTTCTCCTATAATATGACAATACTATTCTATACACTTCAACACCACTAAAATTAGTTTTTTTTGTTATATTATATAAATATTCTTGCATATAAGCCAAATGAAAACATAATAAAATAAATATTCATTTTTATGTAAAACTATTTTAGATCAAAAAATATACATTATGTCATAATTTCACATTATTTTCATTCTTTCTATATTTTATCATCAAATTTTTACATTTTTTATTAAAAGATACTACCTCTATAGAAAATGATGTTTGAAAATTTTGGTTTTCTATTTTAATGAGTTAATTTATATATAAAAAACGAAATAGAACTCTATAATTTTTCCATATAACATAAACGTTTTATTGTAGAATTAAAATTAACATAAAATTATGTTCATAAAAACTGTAACCTATTATTTATTTACAATATAATTATAGATTTTTTGGCATGATTATTATTTTCTATACTTCATTACTATTTAATAAATTTAAAATTGTGTGTCATAGTGAATTATAAAAATAATTTCAAATAAAATGACATCGACTAAAATATACCTTAAATAATTCCTCTTCCAGATGGAGAATGAATGAATGTAAGGTTTATTATTTTTTTGTGTATATATCTATAGGGTGAGGATTTACCTTCCCCTCATCAAACATAATATTTTTTTCATAATAAGACTCTAAAATAATCATTGAGGACTTCTAGTGACAATTAATACGAATTTTAACTAATTTCTTTCTAATATAAATATACAATGTTGGGCATAATGAAATGTAAATAAGTATTTCATTACATGGTATTTAGTAAATTATAGAAATTAAATCAGAATGTCACCATAATATAATCCCAAGTTATTTAATTCAATGTCTTCATGACATTGTTATATATATCTATATCAATCAACATGATAATTTGAGTATCAACCCCAATGAAACAAATGGAAATAGACTTGATGGGGTCAATAATTTGACCATAAGAAATATATCTGACCTTTAATTTTTAATCTATATTTATGATCATTATAATTTTTACTAACACATTCATTATACACCAATACTATATTTTTTCATCTTATTTGAATTTTCTTCTTGATCTCCTTCAAGTTTTTTCTTCCCTATAGAATTTTTCACACCTTAATCTCTTCTATTATTTTCAAGGTCATAATTTTGTTGCTACACAATATTAGTATCCTAAATATGTGTATATTTGATAATTTGATGACTAGTTCAAAAAATTAATTTACATTATTTAAATATAATAGAGAATACATACTATTATGAGTAAAAACATTGTATATAGAATAGTAATAAAATAAATTTGACTTATTCATTGAGAAATTTTTTCACTTTAATGACTGATGATATTTATAAACTCTATCAAATGTCTAAATATCCTCCTTGAAGTTACCCATAGAATGAATGAATCTATAAACATTAGTACCACCATGAAATTATTCTGATATCCCAATGAAAGTGTTATCCTTGATAAAATTTTCATTTGAAATTGTAGTTTTTTAGTCACTAACTGAAAAATAAATCAATGTGTGTTTATAGTATCTATGGAATAGAATTTTTTTATTTTTTTATTTCATTATGAACGTTTTATATATGTATATTTTATTTTAAAATATCACTTTCATGATTTCTTATTACTTGATTTTAATTTCACTCATATTTTGAAAACTTTTCATTAAAAAAGAAACACTTCTAATGTTTTTTCCAAATATGGTATCATTTTTATCATTCCAATGCATCATATATTGGTGAAAATTATATATCTATCAATGGTATTAGATAAATCTATCAATTTCTATATATGATTAATGTAATGGCCAGGGTTTTTGGGGTCAATTACTTGGTAAAAATCTGATGTTTGAGGTGTATAGGGTGGTCTTGAAAGCCATCCCACCTTCTCGGTAACTCCTAGGGTAGCCTTGGCCTACCGGTAGCCTCGACCTACTGGTAGACCTAGCCTACCGGTGACCTTGGGGTAACGGTAGCCCTCAGCTACCGGTAGCTCCTGTATAACGGTGGCTCCCATCTACTAGTGGCTCTCGGTGACTAGTAGCTCTCAGCTATTGGTGGCTCTCAGCTACCGGTAGCTCTCGGCTACCCGTAGCAGTCGCCAACCGGTAGCTCTCGCCTACCGGTAGCTGTCTCCAACTGGTAGCTCTAGGATACCGGTGGTTTTTGCCAACCGGTAGCTCTCATCTACCAGTAGATGTCGCCAATCGGTAGCTCTCGGTTACCGGTAGCTGTTGCCAATAGGTAGCTCAGCTACCGGTAGCTCTCGCCTACCCCCATGGGCTTTCCAGTAGCTCCTCCTTTTTACAAAAATTGGTTTTTAAACCACGTTTTGACCTATTTAAGCCTGTTTTAAATCCCATTAATGGCATTTAAATTAAATTATTGGTGAGGTACCCTCCTTAAATGAAAAACCATGAGGTGTGTGTGTGTTTAGACCTCCCTGAAAGGCGGGGACCTTTAAAGTAGCGTGTGGGGTGTCTCAGCTGCATGGTCAACCCACGATCCCGCATCTTACACAGTTTTGAGTTTTTCTTTCTGCATATTAACAGTCCTGGTAATGCTGTATCTCATCCTTCATAACCTTCGTTTCTTTTTCTCTATCACCCTACCCTCGGAGTACCCTTCCACCCAATGAATTGTAACACCTCGAAGTTTTCCGTGATTATATTCTATGGAGTTCATGCTACTCGTGTGAAGACTTAACTTCGATACGTGATCCTTTAGGTAGGGATTCTCTCCTTCGCCTCTCCTTTTTGTGTATCATGCTGGGTGGGTATGATTTTACCCCTGTGGAAATTGATGAAACTGAACCTAAAAAGGATAATGAACCGACCATTAAATAATGAAATGGGGTGTGATCGATGTTTTATTGTACTCATTATGTTGTTATGTGTTGTGAATTGTTCGGGCCAATGCTCACTGAAAATCATGGTCATTGGTGGTATTTCTCTGTTCACTATTGATCCTCGGTGCTCCTGGATGTTAAATATCCATAACATGGAATTGGTTAATTATGTATACTCAGTAAAATAAATTGAAAGCACCAGGATCAACCCTTTTCTGTGATAACCCTAGTTAATGCATGGGCCTACCTTTTGTTGGTGGTAGTGGTTTGTTGTTTCTTTCACAGGCCGATTGCTGGGGCGATGTGGGTGGGGATGGAATCCCCTGTTGTTATACATTCTCTTGTCGTGAATTTGAGGTTGTGTGATTACTCTGCTTATATCACGAATTAGGGTGGGATCATCTATTGTTGAGAAATTGTTGGCTCCTGGATTTTGGGAACATGGGGCTGTGTCTCGAGTTTTTCTTCGGTTCCAATACTTCGAGGTATCTCACTTTTCTATTTGATGTTGTGAATTTGCAAGATAACTGGGTGTGAATGCTTGAATTACTATTATCTGTAACTTTTTCCCTTGGTTTGTGCTTATGTTGTTAGTTTCCCAGTAGTGCAGAACTTTATTTAAATTAGATTACTTGAACAAGGAATCAAGAATAGCTTAAATGGGAATTTGTTCTAGGGTTGAATTGTGACTCGGCTGTGAGAAGTGTGCTTCCGATGAATAGGGACAAGTGTGAATGTGCTTTGATTGGCTATGGAAACCCTAGGTTGGATTGAGTGCTTGTTACTTATACATATATTTGTAGTTCTTATGTTTCTTATTCGTGCCCCACCCAATTTGATCACTTAGTGTCGAACTCCCCCATTTCATGGGGGAGGGTGTTTTTTCCAACACTTCTATTATTGGCTAGTTATTAGCTCCTTTCTGATCCCTTTCCCGGAAATCCCATGTATCTTCGGGCAGGCTGTGATGGCATGAGGTCCACTATTATCCCAATAATCTTCAGGCGGGGTGGTTGCGGTGGTTGGCCCAGGTGTTTAAGGGCAGGTTGTTTCCCAAGTATCTTCGGGAAGAGGCCCAGGTGTCTTTGGGTGTGATGGTAGCTTTCTGGCCTAGGTGTCTTCGGGTGTGGTAGTGGTTGTTATGGACTAGGTGTTTGTGGGAATGGTTACGTGAGGTTGTTGTGGCCCAGGTGTCTGCGGGCGGGATAGAGGTTGTGGCCTAGGTGTTTGCGGGCAGGATGTGTGGTTGTGTCCCGAGTGTGTGCGAGTGGGTGTGGCAGTGGGACTGTGGTAAGAATGGAAGGATTGGTTCGATGCTTAGGATGTCTTCAATAACCAGTGCGAAAGTGGCGTGGGGTACCCAAAAATCGATGTGCTATTACAATACTTTACTTGACTTGCGTTACTTGTAGAGTGTGCCTTGGTGAGGCTTGGGTGGATAGTTTACCATGTTATGTGTTTGGTTATCACATTTTCCACGAGGCATTAGAATGTCTCCTCACTTGTGCATGAGATTCTTTCGTATTCCATACTGAGTGCACTTGTATGCTCACCCTACATATGTAAAACTATTTTCAGGTTTCCAGGAGGACATCAGGGATTGTGTGGGACCGTACTAGCGTGGAACTTGGGGCAGTTGATGTTTTTGTTTTCCTTTTTCAGGGTACTATTGATAGAGCGCTGTCGTGGGCGCCCTCAAATTATTAGTGTGATTTGGGGTACTTAGGTGCAGCAGAGTGGCTGACCAAGGTCGTCTCTCAAAGAAGGAAGTGAATTTAAAAACTTATTAGAGGTATTATAAAAAAATAGAATAGAATAAAATCACTACTTTAAAGGATTGGGGTTTGTTTTAGTTTATGAATCTAGAAGAAGTTTGCTGGAAGAAGATTGTATAATTTTTTTTTGTTTTTAGTTTTGAAATGAATTTCGATTAAAATTACACAACAAGAAGATGTTTTATTAGAAATCTATTTAAAATGCGTAATCAATCTAACTCTACCTCTTCAATTTATTATTAATAATTATAATTTAAATTAAAATTCATTTAATTATGATCCCATAATTTGTTAAATCCCGAACCCTACGAGAATTAACTTTACCACGAAGATGATGTGAATTTAACCCTAGGCTAACTTCGGAACATGAAATCGCAGCACCCTGATTTGATTGATGTTCCAAGATTAGATTATGTTCAGTGGTAAATTAAGCCACATATCCATTCTGGAAATTAGGATGAATTGTGTTTAGGGATTATATTTGAACTCTATAAATTTATCCTGTGTGGTCTTGTATTACCGATTAAGATCGCACTCTCACAATTTACACAAAATCCCGACCTCGCATGTTTTTGTGTTAATTGTTCAATTTCTTTCTTAGTTTCTTACAATTTAAAAACACTATTCATGGATCATATTAAGTGAATTACATTATCTCAATGATTCAAAATAATTAAATGAAGAGGGTAGAATATAGATCGATTACTAAAAGACTACTCTTCCATGGGTGGCGTAATCATCGTAGAAGCTTTTTGCATGTGCAAAGGTTTATAATTGGTATAACCCAATAACGCTTCTACTAAAGAATTCCAGCCCAAAGAGGAAGATTAAGTGAAGAATAAATTTAAACAAAACAGAAGAAAATAGAAGAAATAAAATAATAACAATGAATTTTATTACACAAATGAAAACATTACAAAATGAAGAAGAGAAGGAGGCTTTGATGAGGGGATCCTTGCTTCAAGAGCAACCCCTCTTAAAATGGTTGGATAATTTGGGTCAAACAAATTATCCTCTGGCTCCAATCTCCTAATGCACGTCTCAACCCCTCCAAATGAGAAAAACACCAATTTATAGAGGGGAGGGGAGGGGAGGAGAGGTTACAAGTGGTTTCAAGTGTGAATGTGGAAATTCGGCCAAATATTTTATGCCAACTTGCACCACCCATTTGGCCACAAAAACGCGTGAATTGTCCGGCCTTCCAGAAGGCTCAAATGTGAGTATATGGGTCTTCTATCTCCTCTACAATGTTGGGCTCCATACAGGCCTATATGAAGGAGTTATGGCCGAAATACAGAAGCTTCTCCATTCTAGCGTGCCCAACCCAACTTTAACTTCATATCCCTATTTCAACAACCAAATGAACTCTTTAGCTCTCGTTTCCTGCATAAAAGTTGTAGATAATTAAGTTAGGAACCCTGTTACAAAATTTCAAACTAAAATAAAAAATATAAAAATATTTATCTTTGAAATACTACAGTGAACTATAAAGGGTAAAACTGGAATTTTCATCAAATATTCAAATGAATGATCTAATCCCAAATAATTTCTAATTAAACATATTTAACACAATGTGAGGAAATTATATCATTTATTATCAATAAAATATTCAATAAAATAGTGTTTTATCAACTCCCCCACACTTACCCTTTTGCACTCCTGGGCAAAACCTCATGTCAAGTAAACATCAATATCAAATAAAAACCAATTTTAAAACACATATCCTTGAGATCAATCAATTTCCCACCAAGAATCAAAAGATATAATGCCTCATTAAAAACATTATTTCAAGTTCTCCATTTATATCATTCAATATATTTCCACTTCATTTATCCTCCTATGCACAAAACACTTACCTCGCTTGAATTTCCTCTCATCACTCAAATATCAATTTTTTTTACAATATCTTTCTCATCCAAACTCATACAAGGGTCACCATAGGGTTGATAGATTCCTAAATCGCTACCTGATGTGAGTCAAATACATATGTTTATCATGATGACTTTTCAGGGTTGTTCTGTGGCTTTCGGTTGGTAGGATTAAGATGTGAAAAACTCTGAGGCTGAATGAGGAGGGCTTGACTCTTTTGAAGAAAAATTGCATTAATCTAATTTTCACTTAAATATGGTCTTCTCTTCAATCCCCATAGTATCAATTCAGCTCCATCATCATGAATAGTCATGAAAGGTTTACACCATTCATCATTTCAGCATAAAAAATGCCAATCTTCTCAAACATGATTTTCTTGAAAGCTCCAGATGGGAACAGCTTTCCACCTCAATTAGAAGCTCCAGAAAAGGCACAACTTCAATTGTCATGAAAGCTACAGAAAAGGCATAGCTTTCAATATATTGACTTTCTTTAGTAGCAAAAACATCTCTTCAGAATTTAATTTTCCACCCAAAGTATCACATAATGTGGTGGCACAAGACAAGACAGCTTCCCCCACACATAATCTCAACTAGATTATGCAATTTCACTTCAAGAGTTGGTTGGATAGGGAAAATTGGCTTCTAATGTGGCTTAACCTAATAGGATGTTCATGGCTTATAAGGGCTAAAAGGATTAAATATTCATGGTAGGACATTATAAAAAAGGAATCTTTGAAATAGGGGCTTTAATACCAAACAAATGCCTCAATCATTTAAACATATGTACCTCAAACCCTCAAGTTTTGACACGAATAGATCAAATTCTGGTTAAATCAATCAAGGTTTGGTTCTCTCAAGAAGTGAGGTGAATGTAAAGAATATTAAAATAATGGTTCAGAAGCCTCAGAGGAATGTGATTTCAAATATAAAGGTAGTGATATTGGCATGGGATTCAAAATTCAGCGTACTTTTCATTTAATTACTAAATATTTAAACTTGAAACAAAGTCATTTCAGCATTCATTTAAGCTTAGTTTCAAGGGGTAAATTGTTTCACTTATTGATATGGATTTAAAAATGGTGATGAGAATCATTTCAGCCCAAAAGTTTTAAAAACACACAGAAAATTGTAAAATAAACACACAAATTTTGAAAAACACACAATTTTATTTGGTTTTTTTTGAACAGGAAAGCAATTGAAATTACTAAACTAAAAGGTTCCCTCCCCCACACATAAAATATTGCATTTTCCTCAATGTGAAGCTATGAGATGATATATGCACATGAAATGAAGAATTTTTAAATAGGAAAAATAATATAAAAGTGAAAGGGTTAGGAACAGCCTAATGTGCTCAAGTGATGATGGGGTCATGCAGTGTGATAAAATCCACTGCATCAGTAGGAATTCCCTCAATGTATCTCTTCAAACATTTCCAATTGACTGTAAAGCTCCTTCCAGTGTCCTCTTGTGTGATCTCCACTGCACCATAAGGAAAAAAATTAGTCACAACATAAGGACCTAACCATCTGGAACGCAACTTACCAGGAATCAGCTTCAGTCATGAACTGTAGAGAAGGACTTTCTCTCCAACATGAAACACCCTTTGTAGGATCATTTTGTCATCAGATGCTTTTGATCTTTCCTTGTAGATCCTTGAGTTCTCATATGATGATAATCTAATCTCCTCAAGCTCTTGAATTTGCATCTTCCTTTGGATTCCAGCTTGGGCCAAATCCATGATGCATTTCTTTATAACCCAATAAGCTCAATGCTCGACTTCCACTGGGAGATGACATGCTTTCCCAAAAACAATCCGAAATGGGGACATACCAATGGGGGTCTTGTATGCTATTCTATAAGCCCACAATGCATCATCAAAGCGCTTGCTCCAATCCTTCCTATTTGGCTACACAGTTTTCTCCAAGATTTGTTTCAACTCACGATTTGAAACCTCAGCCTGGCCATTTGTTTGGGGGTGGTATGGTGTTGATGTTTTGTGTGTCACCCCATTCTTTCAAAGGAGGGAAGCAAAATTCTTATTGCAAAAGTGTGTCCCTTGGTCACTGATGATGGCCTTTGGTACTCCAAACCTGCAGAAAATTCGAGCCTTGACAAAATCCACTACAACATGAGAATCGTCAGTCCTGGTGGCCTTGGCCTCCACCCATTTACTCACATAATAAACAACAACAAAAATATACAAAAATCCAAATGAACTTGGAAAAGGACCCATAAAATCAATGCCCCATACATCAAAAATCTCACAGAATAGTATGGGTTATTGGTGCATCTCATTTCTCTTAGAAATGTTCCCAGTGTGTTGGCAACGAGAGAATGACTTAGAAAACACATGGGCATCATGGAATAATCTAGGGCAATATAATCCAGAGTCCAAAACCTTCCTAGTTGTCCGTTGGGCTCCAAAGTGTCCACCACAAGAAATTGTATGATAGAAATGCAAAACAGACTCAAACTCATGATCGGGAACACACCTCCTAATGACTTGGGCACTACACATGCGCCATAAGTATGGATCATCCCAAACATAAAATCATGACTCACTATTTAATTTTTGGACTTGATGTGTCTTTAAATTTGCAGGGATTTCAGAAGCAACAAGGTAGTTAACTTAATCAGCATACCAAGGATGCGTACCTGAGATGGTATATAGATGCTCATCGGGGAAAGTGTCCCGAAGTGGTGCCAGATCCAAGGTGTCATCCTCTAGTGTGTGAGTAAGCCTACTCATGTGGTCCGCCACCAAGTTTTCTGACCCCTTTTTTTCCTTTATCTCGATGTCAAACTGTTGAAGAAGGAGCATCCAACGGATAAGTCATGGCTTTGCATCTGGCTTCTTCAGGAGGTACCTCAAAGCTCCATGGTCAGAAAAAACAACTACTTTGGAGCCCAATAAATATGAACGGAATTTATCTAAAGCATATATGACAGCAAGAAACTCCATTTCTGTGGTTGTGTAGTTCGATTGGGCTGAATCCAATGTCCTTGATGCATAGGCAATCACATGTGAACGTCCTTCCACCCTCTGAGATAAGACAACTCCAACCGCGAAGTTGGAGGCATCACACATAAGCAAAAATGGAAGGTCCCACCGTGGGGGCCGTATGATAGGTGGAGTGGTCAGAAACTTCTTTAGCTCATCAAAGGAAGTCCTACAATAATCATAAAACACAAAATCAGAATCTTTTTGAAGTAATCGTGACATAGGAATAGCGATCTTAATAAAATCTTTGATGAAGCGCCGATAAAATCCTGCATTCCCTAGGAAAGATCTAACATCACGCACACCTGAAGGATAGGGTAAGGATGAAATAATGTCTACAATAGATCTATCAACCTCTATCCCATGTTTTGACACCACATGCCCTAAGACAATGCCATGCTCTACCATAAAATGACACTTTTCAAAGTTCAGGACCAGATTCTTCTCAATACAACGATTCAACACATTTCCCAAACTACTTAGACATTCACCAACTGAAGACCCATACAATGTAAAATCATCCATAAATACCTCCATGCAGGTCTCAATAAAATCAAAAAAAATACTCACCATACATCTCTAGAAGGTACCTGGGGCGTTGCAAAGTCCAAATGGCATCCTCCGGTAGGCAAATTTTCCAAAGGGATAGGTGAATGTAGTCTTCTCCTAATCCTATGGAGCTATAGGAAACTGAAAATATCCAGAAAATCCATCCAAGAAACAATAGTGTGTTTTCCCAGCTAGTCTCTCAAGCATTTGATCAATAAATGGGAGTGGGAAATGGTCCTTGGGAGTGGTCTGATTTAGTTTCCTATAATCAATACACACATGCAAACTATTTTCCACCCTCATTGGAACTAACTCATCTTTCTCATTTTTAACAACAGTAACACCACTCTTCTTAGGAACAACCTGAATAGGACTTACCCACTGAGAATCTGAAATAGGAAAGATTATACCTGCCTCAAGAAATTTCTCAACTTCTTTTTTAACAACTTCCAGGAGGGTGGGATTGAGTCTCCTTTGTGGCTATCTTACCGGTTTAGCCCTATCCTCCAAGAGAATCCTATGCATGAAAATGGAGGGGCTAATACCTGATATGTCATCCAAGGTCCACCCAATCACCCTGATTTTCTCCTTCAAAATATTCAAAATCTTTTCTTCATGTTCAAAAGGGAGATTATTAGCAAGGATAACAGGTAATCTCTAACCACTCAACAAGTATGAGTATTTTAGATTTGGTGGCAATGGCTTGAGTTCTAATGAAGGAGGGTGTAGTATTGATGGAGACATTGAAGGAACAGAAATATGTGCACAAAGAGATTCAGTATCAGAATAGACATCATCAAAATCAGAGAATAAAGCATCAAATCCATCAGCATACTCAACAACCATTTCATAATCAGAGTGAACATGATCAAAATCAGAATATGATTCCATTTCAAAATAAAATCTTAGAGAGTATTGTTCTTTAGAAACGGGTGTGGAAGTACTCTTAGACATCAAACTAGAACCAATACTCAAAATCTCCCTAAGCATAGGACAATCCAATTCCATGATGTTTTTACTTGGTGGTTCAAAATGGGAGATAACAAAAGAAGAATGGTCCTCTGAGGGGTACTTCATGGAATCCATAACATTAAATATCACAACATCATCTCCAAACTCCATGGAAAGTGTACCCTCATTGACATTTATGATAGTTTTTGCAGCTTTAAGGAAGGGTCTACCTAAGATAATGGGGGCATGAGAACTTACCTGATCATCCTCCATGTTAAGCACATAGAAGTCTGCTGGAATGATCATGTATCTTACACGAACAAGTACATCCTCAAGAACTCCCGCTAGATATGACGTAGCTCTATTCGCCAATTGCACCACTACTATTGTTGGCTTCAACTCGCCAACCTGCAAGGAAGAGAATACAGAGTGAGGCATCACATTTATTGAAGCTCATAAATCACAAAGAGCATCAGAGAAGTGCAACTCCCCTATGGTACATGGGATGGTGAATGTACTGGGATCCTTGCACTTTGTTGGCATTGCTAGAGTTGGTGTAATGAGTTCCGAGACATTCATTCCAAGGCTGATCCTCTCATTCCCCTTGATACCTCTTCGATTGGTGCATAATTCTTATAAGAATTTGGCATACCTTGGGATTTGCTTAATGGATTCATGTAGAGGAATGTTGATCTCCACACGCTTGAATGTGTCCAAAACCTCCTTTTTCATTGCTTCTTCAGCCATCTTCTTGGTTTGAACAACCCTATTTGAAAAAGTAAGGGGTTTAGGAGGTACATCATCAATATTTTTCTTACCTTTATCTTTCTCCTTGGATTGCTCATCAGTTGGTATGGAATGCGGATTCTCTAGAGTAGAGGTGAATCCCGGTGGAATGGTAGGTACATATGTATCGTTCATTTGCTTCCCACTTCTCAATGTGATGGAACTAACATTCCCCTTTGGATTTGGATTGGGTTGGGAAGGTAGATTTCCGGAATTCTTACTTACAAGTTCATGGAGGGCGGTGGCAATCTGGCTCATTTGAGTCTTCAACTCCCTCAGCTCCGAACTCTGACTCTTCATCTCATTCACTTGATTATGAAAAATTTGCTTCAAAAGATCATCAGTATTAGAATATACCTTTGGTGGATATTCATTTGTTTCTGACTCGTTGATGTTTGAGCTTCGAATCTCTTTTGGGGTTGTTGGAAACCCTGTTGGTAAGGTGGAGGCTGCTAGAAGTTTGGTTGAAAAGGGGGCCTTTGTTGATGTCCAGAGCCATAACTCATGTCTGACTGGTCTTTCCACCATTGGTTGTATACTGTATCAAACTTATTTTGGGGATATGGTTGTTGCTGTTGCTGCTGAAATGGTCTCCCAAGGAACACTGATGCACAATCTTCTGTCTCTTGTAGTTGTGGGCAACAGTCAGTTGGGTGGCTTGTTTCAGTGCAAATGCCACATGGACTTGAAGGAGGGGGTTGGGATGTCTTTTGAGCCAATTCAATTTGCCTCACCATAGTTGTCAATTCTTCTAACTTAGTATCAATCAAATGACTTTCAAGAGAAGAAGGACTTACATGATGTACTCCTCGAACATGTGGTGTACCTCTATCACCGAATTGTTGAGTGTTTTGGGCCATTTTGTCGATCAATGCTCGTGCAGCTACTGGTGTCTTGTCCACCAATGCTCCTCCAGCTGCAGCATCAACCATGATCCTCTCCATGGGTGTGAGTCCTTCATAGAAGTACTGGATGAGAAGTTTCTCACTAATTTGGTGATGTGGGCAGCTTGCACACAACTTCTTGAATCGCTCTCAGTACTAATACATTGACTCCCCTTGTGCTGGTTGACCCCTGATATCTCCTTTAGAATTGATTTGGTCCTTGATGATGGAAAAAATATTTGCAAGAAAAGACATTTCAAATCATTCCAACATGTTACATCTTCAGGTTGCAAATAATACATCCAATCTTTTGCATCTCAATCAAGTGAGAATGGGAATTATCTTAATTTGATTTGATCTTCAGAAACATTTCTTGGTTTAAGGGTTGAGCAAACCACATTAAATGCATTCAAATGTTTATTGGGATCCTCACTAGAGAGGCCATGAAACCTTGGAAGTAAGTTAATTAACCCAGATTTTAGTTCAAAGTCCGATTCGAGATTTGGGTATGCAATACAATTTGGTTGATAGTTAATATCAGGTGCAGCCAATTCTCAAATGGTTCTATTAAGTTCATTTCCATTATTTTCAGCCATTGGTTCCTCTTTTATGTTTGAATTTGAATATCTTCCAATTTCAATGTTTCTAGAAGAGAGGAATTCACCAACTGGTTGAATATTGAAACTTCCCGTAGACTGAGAATTTCTGATTCGAGCCCTAATGCTACGTTCAATCTCAGGGACAAGATCTAAGAGATCTTCGGGATTAGTTCGTGTCATAGATAAAATAAAAATGAAAAGAAATAAAGTGGACCATAGTAAAATAAAAATGAGAAGTTTGAGTTGATGGCCCAAAAATAAGTAGAAGAAAATAAAAGAAGAAGAAGAAAAATCAGATTGGGTAAAGAATGAAGAAAAAAGAGAGGAAGAGAATAAAATGTAAAATAAATTTAATACCTCTAATTGGTTGAAATAATTACTTGCCTCCCCGGCAATGGAGCCAATTTGATACAGCACTGTCGTGGGTGCCCTCAAATGATTAGTGTGATTTGGGGTACTTAGGTGCAGCAGAGTGGCTGACCAAGGTCGTCTCTCAATGGAGGAAGTGAATTTAACAACTTATTAGAGGTATTCTAAAAAAAATAAAATAAAATATAATATAATAAAATCACTACATTAAAGGATTGGGGTTTTTTGGGGTTTATGAATCTAGAATAATTTTGCTGGAAGAATATTGTATAATTTTTTTTTTGTTTTTAGTTTTGAAATGAATTTCGATTAAAATGACACAACAAGAAGATGTTTTTTTAAATCTATTTAAAATGTGTAATCGATATAACTCTACCACTTCACTTTATTATTAATCATTATCATTTAAATTAAAATTAACTTAATTATGATCCCTTAATTTTTTAAATCATAAACCCTACGAGAATTAACTTTACCACGAATATGATGTGAATTTAACCCTAGGCTAACTTCGGAACATGCAATCGCAGCGCCCTGCTTTGATTGATGTTCTAAGATTAGCTTATGGTCAGTGGTAAATTAATCCACATATCCATTCTGGAAATTAGGATTAATTCTGTTTAGGGATTATATTTTAACTCTACAAATTTATCCCCTGTGGTCTTGTATTACCGATTAAGATCGCGCTCTCACAATTTACACAAAATCCCGACCTCGCGTGTTTTTGTGTTAATTGTTAAATTGCTTGCATAGTTTCTTACAATTTAAAAACAAAATTCATGGATCATATTAAGTGAATTACAGTATCTCAATGATTCAAAATAATTAAATAAAAAGGGTAGAATATAGATCGATTACTAAAAGACTACTCTTCCATGGGTGGCGTAATCATCGTAGAAGCATTTTGCATGTGCAGAGGTTTATAATGGGTATAACCCAATAACGCTTCTACTCAAGAATTACTGCCCAAAGAGGAAGATTAAGAGAATAAGAAATTTAAACAAAACAGAAGAAAATATAAGAAATAAAAGAAGAACAAAGAATTTAATTACACAAATGAAAACATTACAAAATGAAGAAGAGAAGGAGGCTTCGATGAGGGGATCCTTGCTTCAAGAGCTACCCCTCTTACAATGGTTGGAAAATTTGGGTGAAACAAATTATACTCTGCCTCCAATCTCCTAATTCACGTCTCAACCACTCCAAATAAGAAAAAATTCAATTTATAGAGGGGAGGGGAGGATAGGTTACAAGTGGTTTCATGTGTGAATGTGGAAATTCGGCCAAATAGTTTATGCCAACTTGCACCGCCCATTTGACTGCCAAAACGCGTGAATCGGCCAGCCTTTCAGAAGGATCCAATGTGAGGATATGGGTCTTCTATCTCCTCTCAAAATTCAGGCTCAATACAGGCCCATATGAAGTAGTTATGGCCGAAATACAGAAGCTTTTCCATTTTGGTGATCCCAGCCCAACTTTGACTTCATGGCACAATTTCAACAACCAATGAACTTTTTAGCTCTAGTGTCCTGAATAAAAGTTGTAGATAATTAAGTTAGAAAGATTTTTAAAAAATTTCAAATTCAAATAATAAATATAAAAATATTTATCTTCGGAATACTACAGTGAACTATAAAGGGTAAAACTGGTATTTTCATCAAATATTCAAATGAATTATCTAATCCCAAATATTTTATAAATAAACATATTTAACCCAATGTGAGGGAATTATATCATTTATTATAAATACAATATTCAATAAAATACTATTTTATCAACTATACCCTTGGAGTTCTTGAGGATTGTATTATTTAATGTTGAGCATGCATATGGGAATGGGTTACTTTTTTCTTTACCTTTAATTTCAACTTTGGTATTGTTGGGGTTGTTATCTTATCTCTTGTTTCTTCAAAAACAAAAAGGGTAATGCCTTCCATTTTGTGTCAGATTATATACCTTTGGCACTAGTCGCCATTCCAGGACCTATTGAAGGCGGGTTTCGGGGGTCATTATCTCTCCTTTAACATAAAGAAGGAAGGTCTTGGAAAACTGCTGACCCTTCCCTCCTTTTTGGTGAAGGCGGGTCATGACAGAATGGTATCAGGGGAGTCAGGTTGAGAGATAGGATATATTCAGGAGTTAGGCACAGTGAGGATTTGATGGGATGGTAGGGAAACAGTGTTGGGTGACCTTGGTGCATGAATTAGGCTAGGGAAGACCGGCTAGGACATAGGATTTTATGGCCCCTTGTGATATGATGCAAGGACTATAGACCTACCAAACGACCAAGTGAGGCCACACTGATTGCAGGGTAGAGACCCTAGGAAAGGTGTATGCATCATAATGACTTGTGTTCTCTTGTTTCATGCGTGTCTTGGTGATTCAAAATAAATAAAGAAGTCAAATAAAATATAAGGACAATATTCTGCACTACTTAGGCTTAGGCATTCCTTGTTTACCTTGCATCTATGGAACATGGGAGACCTCCATGATTGGTGTGGGTGATCGAGGCCCAGGAGGATGACGTGGCCGATCAGAAGAGGGATGATCGAGAGGAGGAGGATGATCAGTGGCAGAAGATGCTTCATGCTTTCCAGCGGCAGACCCTCGGGATGTATGAGGGTAGCACCTCGGACATGAAGATGGAGAGATGGCTAGAGGAGCTGGTGATAGATTTCTTCTTGATTTGGGCTCTGATAGAGTACTGGGTTCCTCGACCATGAGCTAGATACGGGGAGAAGCGTGTCAGTGGTGGATGATTTCCCTAGGGGAGAGGAGATAGGTTGAGGTGGCATGGGCTGATTTTGAGAAGGAGTTCCAGGAGGAATTCCTCTCTTCTATGATGAAAGATGAGAAGAGGAAGGAGCTACTCTCCCTCCAGCAGGGGAGTATGTCAATAAGGGAGTTGGGGATCAGGTTCAAGGATCTCTTCCACTTTTCTCCAGACCTCTTCCCGAATGATGAGTCTTAGACGAGACTTTTAGTGGAGGTGCTCCGACCTTCCCTCATGTACAATGTTACCCACTTCACCTTGCCGACATACATAGAGGTGTAGAAGAAGGATGAAGTGGTGGAGAGGATGCACATGGTGGGAGGTGTGTCACGAGAGGGGATTCAGCTGGGATCATTGAAGGGAAGGCCATCAGCAATAGGCTTCCAGCATCAGGACCCTCAAGGTTTTGACCAATAGGGATCAGGCCTCAGTAGTTCTAGTTCTGATCCCATGGCCCTCGCCCTTTCCCTTCTGGCCCAGGGCTGATATGCTTCATCTGTGGGAGCCACGGGCACCTTCGGAATTCGTGCCCAGATAGAGTGTAGTACGGAAGTGGCCTGCAGGTTTAGCACCCGCCGCACCAACAACAGTATCCAGCAAGGCCTTTCCAGCAGCAGCAGCAGGGTCAACGAGCTCTCGCTCCTACGAGGGAAGATGTTGTAGGGGGAGGTCGACCTCAGGGTTCTCCTTAGGGACTTTGACTAGGGTGTGGTCAGGGAGGTGGCTGATAGCCGAGAGGCATAGGAGCTGGGCGCAGACAGCTTCACACCATGGAGGCAGCAGTTCCAGTAGGACCAGAGGTCATTCGAGGTACGATCAGTTTTTTCAGTACCCTTGCTTACGTCTTTCTCGATACAGGAGATTCACACTCCATTGTTACACCCAGTCTGGCCCTTTCTTTGGGTCTAGATGCCGAGAGACTTCCAGTGCCCCTGGTGCTTAGCACACCAGTCAGAGGTCACACTGACTTATCTTATGTTTGTCGAAGATGCATACTGATGACAGGGCCACATCAGTCAGTCATGGACCTCCTCCTGTTGCAGATACAGCCATACAATGTCATACTAGGCATTGATTGGATTTTATCTATATGTTCCATCATCAATTGCTTCCGAGAAAGGGTCGTGTTTTTAGACTTAGGCAGCTGACGTGTTACTTTCACCGATGATCGGGGTGGCCATAAGGGTAGCAGGTGAGAGGAACCCCTCCTCTCCTTGTTAGATGAGCTATCAGTTGAGTCAGTGGATGAAGAGATGGTGGAGGTACCAGGGATCATCAGTGAGTTTATATATTTCTTCCCTGAGGAGGTGACGACTCTACCCCCTCGACATGATGTCGAGTTTGGGATAGACTTGCAGCCTGGTGCTTGTCCGATTTCGATGGCTCCCTACCAGATGGTGCCTTCGGAGCTACGGGATTTGTAGATTTAGATTGACGATCTGATGAAGAAGTGTTTCATTCGACCGAGTGTGTCACCATGGGGTGATCTTGTGTTGCTTGTGAAGAAGGAAAATGGTGCTCTAAGGCTATTCAAAGACAACAAGAGGCTGAATCAGGTAACAGTGAAGAATCGCAACCCACTTCCAAGGATATAAGATCTCTTTGACCAGTTGAAAGGGGAAGGATGGTTATCAAAGATCGACCAATGGTCTGGATATCACCAGTTGAGGGTGAAAGAGGGTGGCATCCCACAGATGTCCTTAAGGGGAAGATATGGGCACTTTGACTTTGTGTTCATGTCGTTCGGTGTTACGAGCTCTCCAACTGTGTTCATGGGTCTTATGAACTCCATCTTCTAGTAGTATCTGGATTGGTTCATGATCGTGTTCATTGAAAACATCCTAATCTACTCAAGATCAGAGGAGGATCACACTGATCACCTGAGGACGATATTGGAGGTCTTCCGACAACACCAGCTCTATGGTAAGTTGTTGAGGTGAAAGTTTTGGACACGAGAAGTGCACTTCCTTGGGCACGTAGTGTCCGAGCATGGAGTAGCGGTAGATCCATCGATGGTTGACGTGTTTGTTTCTTGGGAAGCAACCAATAACGTGGCAGAAGTCTGTAGTTTCCTCGGGCTGGAAGGTTACTATCGGAGGTTCGTACCCAACTTCTCCCATGTTGCAGTACCTTTGACAGCCTTGACCAAAAAAGGACCTGGCTTTCATGTGGAGTGAGTAGTTTGAGGTATCCTTAACTATCTGAAGGAGAAGTTTGCTAGTGCCCCAGTGTTGAGGTTTCCAGAAGAAGGAGCAGCATATGAGGTATTTTGTGATGCTTTAGGGTAGGGCCTCGGGTGTGTGTTGATGCAGAGGCAAGGGGTGATCTCCTATGGGTCTAGGCAGTAATGTTACCATGAGCATAATTATGCCACCCATGATTTGGAGCTTGCAGCGGTCGTTTTTGCACTAAATTTATGGTGGAATTACCTCATCGGAGAGTGCTTTGTGGTCTTCACGTACTACAAAAGCTTTAAGTATATATTCTCCAAGTGGGATCTGAACTGAAGGCAGCGAAGGTGGATGAATTCCCTACAAGATTAAGATTTCGATATTTCCTACACCTCGGGGAATGGAAATGTGGTAGCTGATTCCCTATGCAGGAAATCACAGAAGGAAGTAGTTCAAGAATCACCAGATGTTTGGAGAGCAATGAAAGAGTTAGTGTCCTTGAATTTGGATGCAAGGGTGGAAGGTAGAAGAGGTTGTCAGTTTTAGATGATTGTAGTTCCCTCCTTAGTGGTGTAGGTGGAAGAGTCTCAGTGGGGGGACTCAGAGGTGGATGTGATGCAGGATCATGTTTATTAGGGAAATTCTCCTGAGGGATGGTTGGAGGATGGTTAGCATCAGATGTTTTTTCGTGGAAGGCTTTTCGTTCCGAAGATGACACGTAAAGGTGTTCTCTGTGAGTTCCATGGCTCGGCATTAGCGGTACATCATGGGGTCTCAAGGATGTACCAAGGCCTGAGAAGATAGTTTTGTGGGCCCGGGGTAAAGCAGCAGTGGAATATTTTGTGGAAAATTGCCTAGTGTGTCAGCAAGTAAAGGATGAACGCCGTTTTCATGGAGGGCCATTACAGCTGTTAGATGTTTCTGAGTGGAAGTGGGATGAAATCATGATGGAATTCGTCACAGGGAAACCTAGGGCTCAGGGAGGCAATGATGCTATCTGGGTATTGGTGGATCAGTTGCCAAAATCAGCACACTTCTTGGAGATTAAGGAGCCGAGCTCGGTGAGCACCTTAGCCCAGAGGTACGCCAATGAGGTGGTGCGGTTTCATGGGATCCCGAGATCTATTGTCTCTGATCGAGACCCGTGGTTTACCTCACGAGTCTGGAGGGAATTATAGCTTTCCTTTGGCACCCATCTATGCCTTAGCACTACTTTCCACCCCCAGACAGACGGGAAAACAGAACGAATGATCCAGACATTGGAAGAAATGCTAAGGGCATGTGTTCTGGATTTTGGGGGATCATGGGTACGACACTTACCCCTAGTGTGGTTTTCTTATAACAATATCTTCCACTCCACTATTGGTATGGCATTTTTTGAGGCCTTGTATGGAAGGCCATGTCGTTCACCTGTTTGCTGGACAGAGATTGGGGAAGCAGCTGTTCTTGGGCCAGAAGTGGTGCAGGGAACCACTGAGAAGGTTCAACTCGTACATGAGAGGATGAAGGCAGCCCAAGACCGGCAGAAGTCTTATACCGATCATAGGAGGAGGCCCTTGGAGTTTAAGGTTGGGAATCGTGTTTTCTTGAAGGTTCACCTCGACGTGGGCAGTGAAGGTTTGGGAAGGGGAGTAAGCTCACCCCTGGGTTCATCAGACCTTTCGAAGGGTTGGGACGAGTTGGTGAGGTAGCGTATCAGCTAGCATTGCCACCTCAGTTGGAGAAAGTTCACAATGCCTTTCACGTTTCCCAACTTTGTCGATATCTACACGATGACTCCATGACATTGATTGGGGAGAGTTAGTTGTCGAAGATGATGCGACCTTCAGAGAATGACCAATCAAGATCAAGGATCGTAAGGAGAAAGTACTTCATGGACGAACGCTCCCCTTGGTTTGTATGTTATGGAGGCATGGTGGCCTAGAATAGAGCACTTTGGAGTGGGAGGCCTAGTTACACGTTCAGTACCCAAAGCTGTTTCGACTTCTTTGTTTTTTTGTTCTGATCCTTGAGATATTTTACCTCGTGCTTTAATATATGAAATTATTGTTTTGATTAACTATTAGATGACCTGTTACCTATTCTCTCTGTGTGTGTGTGTGTATGAATGTGTTATGATGGGAAAACCTTACTACTAATCAGGATGCATTAGTGTGGATGCTATTAAACCTGTGTGGGCGAGTCAGTGCTGCCCAAAGCAGATAATATCCTGACATGTAAAAGGGGACTCCCTAACTCAGGTGTTGGACAGTGTGATCCTTGTGCTTATTGTGAATGCTTGTGGTTGATAACTCTTGGGGGATTATTCCTGGATGTAGGGGGTAGGGTTCTATTCCATCTTTCAAACAACTCAGGGGATTCCCCTTAGAATTATCTTTAGAGGGTGGTTGTTTGGACCCCACTTTTCTCCATTCAGAGTTGTTCTTATATTCTCAGAGACGAGAATAGTTTGAGAAGTAACTGATGTAATGGCCCGGGTTTTTGGGGTCCATTAATTGGTAAAAATATGGTGTATGAGTAGTTCTGGGTGGTCTGGAAGGCCTTCCCAACTTCTCGGTGACTTCTTGTGGTATCCTCGGCCTACCGGTAGCCTCGGCCTACCGGTAGACCTAGCCTACCGGTGACCATGGGGTATCGGTAGCCCTCTGCTACCGGTAGTGCTTGGCTACGGGTGGCTCTCAGCTACTGGTCGATCTCAACTACTGGTGGCTCTCGGCTACCGGTCACTCTCAGCTAGAGGTGGCTCTCGGTTACCGGTAGCTCTCAGCTACAAGTAGCTGTTGCGAATCGGTAGCTCTGGGCTACCTGTAGCTGCGGCCAACCGGTAGCTCTCAGCTACCAGTAGATGTGTCCAACTGGTAGCTCTCGGCTACTGGTAGCTTTCACCAACCAGTATCTCGGCTATTGGTAGCTCTCGCCTACCCCGACGGGTTTTGCAGTAACGCCTCCTCTTTATGAAAATTTGTTTTTAAACCACGTTTTCACCCCTTTAAGCCTTTTTTAAATCCCATTAATGGAGTTTAAATTAAATGATTGGTGAGGTTACCTCCATAAATGAAAAACCATGGGGTGTGGATCGGTTTTAACCGCCCCAAAAGGAAGGGAAATTTTAAGTAGCGTGTGGGGTATCCCAGCAACATGGCCAACCCACGATCCCGCTTCTTACGCAGTTTCGAGTTTTTCATTCCGCATCTTAACCGTCCCGGGAATGCTGTATATCAGCCTTTATAACCTATGTATCTTTTTCTCTATCACCTTACCCTCGGAGTACCCTTCCTCCTGATGAGTTGTAACCCCTCAAAGTTTTCCTCGATCGCGTTCTGTGGAGTTCCTGCTACTCGCGCGATGACTTAAAGTCGATCCTTGATCCGTCAAGTAGGCATCCTCTACTTCGCCTCTCCTTTTTGTGTATCATGCGGGGTGGGTATGTTTTTTCCCCTGTGGAAATTGATGAATCCGAAACTAATGAGGATAATGAACCAACCATTAATGAATGAAAGGGGGTTGTGATCGATGTTCTGCTATACTCTTTATGTTGTTATGTGTTGTGAAATGTACGGCCTATGCTCACTAAAAATCATTGTCTTTGGTGGTCTTTCTCTTCACACAATTGATCCTCAGTGCTATTGGATGTTAAATAACCATAACATGGAATTGGTTTATTACGTATAATCGGTTAAATAAATTGAAAGCACCACGATCAACCCTTTTCTGTGATAACCCCAGTTAATGCATGGGCCTGCCTTGTGTTGATGGTAGCAGTTTTTTTATTTCTTTCGTGGGCCGATTTTTGGGTTGATACGAGTGGGGATGTGATCCCCTGTTGTTATAAATTCGTTGTTTCTAAATTTGAGGTTGTGTGATTACTCTTCTTATATCACGAATTGGGGTGGGATCCTTTGTTGTTGAGAAATCGTTGGCTCCTGGATTTTGGGAACATGGGGCTGTATCTCGGGGTTTTCATTGGTTCCATTACATCGAGGGATCTCACTTATCTCATTGTTTTTTGTGAATTTTCAAGAGAAATAGATGTGAATGCTAAAATTGATGTTGGCTGTAACTTTCTCCCTTGGTTTTTTCTTATGTTGTTAGTCTCCCAATAGTTCAGAACTTTATTTAAATGAGATTACTTGAACATGGAATCAAGAATAGATTAAATGGGACTTGGTTCTGGGGGTGATTTGTGACTCGGCTGTGAGGAGTGTGCTTCCTATGAATAGGGACGAGTGTTCTTATGCTTGGATTGGCTTTGGAAACCCTAGGATGGGTGGAATGTTTATTACTTATACATATATATTTTTTTCTTATGTTTCTTATTCACGCCCCACCCAAGTTTAGAACTTAGTGTCGAACACACCCATTTCACGGGGGAGGGTGTTTTTCCCAACACTTCTATTAGTGGCTGGTTATTATCTCCTTTATGCTCCCTTTACCAGATATCCCATGTATCTTCGGGCAGGATGTGATGGACAGAGGTCCATTATTAGCCCAAGAATCTTTGGGCGAGGTGGTTGCGGTGGTTGGCCCAGGTCTTTACAGGCCGGTTGTTTCCCATGTATCTTCGGGATGAGGCCCAGGTGTCTTCAGGAATGACGGTATCTTTCAGGACCAGGTGTCTTCGGGCGTGGCACTGGTTGTTCTGGGATAGCTATTTGCGGGCATGGTTAAATAAGGTTATGGCAGCCCAAGTGTCTGTGGGAGGGATAGCGGTTGTGGCCCAAGTGTTTGCGGGAGGGATGTGTGGGTGTGGCCCAGGTGTGTGCGGGCGTGTGTGGCAGTGGGACTGCGGCGAGAATGGCGGGATTGGTTAGATGCATAGGATGTCTTCAATAACCAGTGGGAAAGTAGTGCGGGGTACCCAATCATCGATGTGATATTACAATACATTACTTTAACTGAGTTATTTGGGGAGTGTGCCTTGGTGAGGCTTGGGAGGATATTTTACCTTGTTATGTGTTTGGTTATCTCTTTTTCCACAGAGCATTAGAATGTCTCCTCACTTGTTCAGAAGAGTCTTTTTTTCCATACATAGTGTACTTGTATGCTCACCTTATGTATGTAAAAATATTTTCATGTTTCCAGGATGACATCAGGGATCGTGCGGGACCATACTAGCACGGACCTTGGGGCAATTACTGTTGTCGTTTTTCTTTTTCCTGGTACTTTACCCTTGGAGTTCTTGAGTCTTGTATTATTTACTGTTGAACATGCATATGGTAATGGGTTACTTTTGGATTTTCATCTACTTTAAACTTTGTAATTTTTGGGGTTTCTATCTTATCTCTCGTTTCTTTAAAAATAAAAAGAGTAATGCATTCCATTCTGTGTGAGATTCTATACCCTTGGCGTTGGTCACCACTCCAGGACCTATTGAAGGCAGGTTTCGGGGGTCATTATCTCTCCTTTAACATAAAGAAAGAATGTCTTGGAAAACTTCTAACCCTTCCATAATTTTTGGTGAAGGAGGGTCGTGACAAGTAACTACATTATTTTTTATCATACAGTGTTCATCTTGTTAAATTTTATATACTGTATTACAATTTATTATGTAACAATAACACATAATACATGTACACATGAAACTACCGATACCCACGAATTTCATTTTTAAATTGAATTTGGATTTCTAAAAAAATTCTTAAATAAATTTACTCAAACCATAAAATAAACAATTCATTATGTGTATTTAATAACCAGATGTTCCCCTTTATGGGTTCAATATTCTAAAAACTACTTTGTGTGTTTCAAAATATGGTGTAATTGCTATACTCTTTTGTAAAATGTAAATGTGATCATAGTTCTACTCTATGATGGTAATTTTGAAAGTATATCTTTATGAAATTCATTCACCTATATTTCTCATGCCGTTACAAGATTTTGGGAGAGCAATTATATCCACATGGGAGAGGTATTTAGTATATAATTCAATGAAATATTTAGTAATATATCAATCTAAAATACAACCTTCTATATTAATTTAATTTTTTATGTTATCATAAAAAAATATTTAAATACCATTCAATGTGTTACACCCATCTATAATGTATAGGACCTTGTAGTTATATCCCTCTAACTATGTGAACCATTAAGTGAACCATGATATCAATGAATGATGGTGGAAATAAATATTAACTTCACATTAAATGATAGCAATTTAGTTTTACATAGATAGAGACTTCACTATTTTTTTAATGTTAATTTATATACCATTAAAAAAATAAGCATATCTTGGATAATGTTTTTTAAAAATTTTGAGGCATAATTCAACAACAACCAATATTCATTACATCTCATATCAAAACAAGACAGTCCTTTGATTTTATTCTTGTTAACATAAAAGAAGTCATCAATATTATATAATTGATTGTTTATTAATTCTCTTCTATAACCATTAAATAATTAATAATTTTACTAAGATAAAGTATCACTTTTTGGTAATGTGTGTAAGTCTCCGGGGGAAAATTGTTAATATTATCCCTTAATTGGATCTTACTCGACCATTAACCTCATGTAAATCTTGTCCTAGCCATATTTAATTCTATATTTTTACCTTGTTCATTCAATATTATTCCAATGATATTATCACATATATTGTTTCCATATATGAATGACATAAAATTTAAATCTGGTGTAAAATCATTTTAAATAAATTTATTGAAGAAAATATTTGATCTTTTTCCAATATGTATTCTTATTTTTATTAACTATTTTTCCAAAAATTGTGATAATGTCGTTTACATTACCAAACTATTCATCTCCATTTAATAATGATATTGTTGTACCTTCTTCTAAATTCTAATTGAATGTTGTTTCACAAATATTTTTTTTATATCATCATAGTAAAAATTTATTATGCTCATGAAATTCCATTTTCAATGAATGGTTCTACCAAATTATATGTGTGCCTTATGTACAAATTAAAAATCCTAAAAAATATTCATTGTTGAAACACCACAAGTTTCTAGGAAATTATTTTTTCTAATAAAATAATTTATTTTCTGTCTTGAATTCACACTACACAAAGTTAAATATTTTTTATATGCTACATCAACATAATATCTCACTATCCCCAACACAATTTTGGCATGTATTACACACAACACACAGTTTCTAGGAAAATAAATATTATTATATAATTATTTAAATGATATAGTTATAACATGGCCATTAAAAATAGTAATATAAATAGATATAATTAATTTTTAAATATTAAATACAAATTTTTTATATATATGAACATATTTATTATAAAATATATAATTTTTTCTAAAGTCATTATAATGTTGAAAATGTTATTTTGTCAAAAGAACTAATTTTCATGTCCTTCGATTAATATTAATAAAATAAGTTCTATAAAATTTAGAAATATAATATTTTAAAATCAAATTATTGATTGAATTTATAATTTCAAAATTATATTATGGTAAATTTTTGGAACATTAATGAAAAATGTCATTTTTTGAAGAAAAGTGAAAATTACGGAATTTTAATTCAGAACATATTTTTAGTATAATATATTTGTATTGATAAACCATATTTTAAATTTTTATAAATTTTAATTAGATAAATATTACATAAATGTATCCATTTATGTTCATTATAACCAATTTCACATTTAAATTGAAAAAAAAGAATTTAAAACATGTAAATATTATCTCTTAAAAAATCCGTTATCTCAACATGTCCGTGGGTTTATTGTTAAATTAATTTCATCCAATATAGTGTTAATAATTAATGTAATTGATTAAATATTTGGAATAATAATAATTTATAATTTATAGTAATTTCAACTTATTTTTTTACCAAAAATATTAGTGAGAGTAAAAAATAATAATTATATCTATTTAGGTAAAAATAAGATTACATTATGTTTAAACAATAACATCAGTGAAAAAATAACCAAGATGCAAGTAAAAAAACTATTTCATGGAATTATTTCTACTAGTAGACATATTATATTTAAAATGTATAATTATTGGAGGATTATTTTAATATAGAGATCTCTCAATAGTGTTTACCTTCTTATTTTTACAAGAATGCTTCTCCTCCACTATAAAATAGTACCCCCCACTCACTTATTCACACCTATTAAGAAGTTTTTATCATACAAAACATACCCAAATTATAAGGCACCAGCCTTAAACCTTACTTAAATTTGAATTAAATGAATAATTCACATTGAGGATCTTTTCAAGTTTAGAGTTTTAGAGAATTAGGACATAACTATTACATCTCAAAAGATTACAAAGTAGTCTCTTCTAATAAATTTCCATAAAATAAAAACTCTTAAAAAGAAACATGTCTAGTTTCATGTTTTAGGTAGCATGACTTTCCCTTGATCCCATCCTTGACCCTATTCCATGCTAAGTCCTGTGAAAAACATTTCAAAAACTTGGGATGAGCATAAAAACTCAGTAAGGGATACACAAAGAATAAAAACTGTTAGTTTATCAAAACAAAAAGTAAACCATGTATACTTTATCAAAGTAATAATTTTCACCTTTATGAAGTAGTAAAAACTCTTCACTGAATAAAATATCATTACTTACCTTTTTGTAACCAAAGGATTACCATAAAACCCATATAAAGAACACATAACATATATAAAGGTAACTTGGGACATAAACATACTTAAGTGGAATAACCATACGGTCGACTCCCACACATATCACTTAATGGAATATCCATACGGCCAATTTCCATACATACTTAATGGAATAGCCATATGGCCGACTTCCATACCCAATGCATTGGAGGTTATAACGTAACCACCCGTCCTGGTATTCACGGCACCACCCGTCATATGGTTTATAACGTAACCACCCGTTAAAATGTCCAAGAACGAATATAACATCATAAAACATAAAACCAATATAAAGGAATGATAACATTTCCACATTTCAATCACAATATATCATAAATATATTGACATAATAGAATCCTTTATCAAAACCATTTTCAATACCAAAATACATAAAAGATTATATGGTATTTATTTTATTTTAAAAACATTACGTCTTGTTGAGTAAGCCAAAGGCCAAATAATACTCGCGGCGGCGGAAAAGGTCGTTGTCACTGCGTACGTAAAAAAAACATTCCTTTTTGTTGTTTTGTAAAACGCTTCGTAGAAAAAGATTCATTTTGTATAAAAGTAAAAGTCAAAGGGGTTTATACACCGTTACAAAAGAAAGTTGTGTATAAAACGAAATATGCCTCAAAGAAAGGAGATTGAGACGAAGTCCCTTACAAAGGCGGTATCCTTGGTTAAAGGATAAATCAATTACATAATTATGTGTGAAAAACCAATTCACCAAATATAATTGTATATTAAGTGTAAAATAATCAAAGGTCGTTCACACATATTCAAAGGATGACATATTCAATAACTACATGTTGAACCCAAAGAAATCGAAATTGGGTTAAGAAGTTCCCTTGACAACCTAACAGCGTCACATCAAAATGAGTTGATGAGAGATAAAAAAGGGTATCTCATCACTTGGAAATAAAATTTACATCAATAAGGATATATGAGGACATATCCCAACATAACAATATGTAAATTAAAATACCCAACAAAATAAGTCTTTTAAAAGAGGAGGGTGAAAGGTTCCCTTACCGACATGGGTATCTTTCGAAACATACACCTCGTGAAAGAAGGGAAATACAACATTGATGTAAATACTCATAAAAAGAAAGTATATTACACAATGAGTAAAATAATGGGTAGTACATACACCACTCAACGGAAATTGTGGCAAATGTAGCATAAATCTCACAGGAATAAAATTGTGATGAAAAATCCCTTACGAAAATTCGGCAGCCTAACGGCGCCACTCAAAACTTCAAAAATGGATTGATGAGAGGAAATAGGATCTCTCATGAACATAATAAGTACAGTAGGAGTAATATAAAAGAACATCCCAATAATAAGAAAGATTATCTTAAAAGGAATGACATAAAAGAGTGTACTTAAAAAGAAAGAGAGGTGTAGGATCCCTTACCTCGGGTCCGACTTGACTCGATCGTTCTTTAACGTCCTGAATAATAAACTTGAGTTAGTTTCTACTTGATTAAGAACCTTTTTAAAGTTCATTATTCCTTATATATCACTTATTTCCATGTTATAAACATTATGTAACTATTTAAGTTAATAATGTTTGTTTTGTCGATATTTGGTTCTTAAGTCGAAAATGGACTTCTTACAATTACATGTTATTCGTGTGGTCAAAGGTTCTTTATATCCAGAATGACATTCCTGATTTGGATAGCATATATATCATATATATACAGCATATACATATATTTATAATATTACATAATCATTTAGAGGTAAGAAATGAAATGCACCGTTCATGGAGACGGTAAGCCGTACGTACGCATGAACGCTACTTTCATTTCTTTCTCATATTAATGGAATTAAAATTAAATGAGAGGTATGTATATTTTAATTCCAGAATTATATTCATCATTTATATGTATCATTCATTATATATATCCATTATATACATATACTTTTAATAGTACATTACATTTGGGGATAAGAAATGAAATGCACCGTTCATGGAGACGGTAAGCCGTACGTACGCATGAACGCTACATTCATTTTTATCTCATACTTTAATGGAAATAAATAATAATTATATATAGGTATGTTATAATTCCAGTATAACATCATATATAATAACTTTAAATCCATCCTTTATATGTCCCACATATGGCATTAACGAATCACATCACTCTGAGGGGGCGGTAGTATGCACTTCCTTAAATGAAGATATCGCGTATACCCATAATGGAAGCCATAAAGGTAAGCCACAAATGAAAAATACAGAAGCTTAAGTAAAACATAAACATATTATATATCATATATAAATATAGTTACATCTTAATGTCCACCTTTGAAGGTGTTATATGAGTGTTGAACAATCATCGTTTCGTGAGGCAGAAATTCGCCATCCATGGAAACCGTATGTTCTTTAACCATTATATGTAGGTGTGTGTAAGTATATCTCGAATACTTCTTATAACAACATCCTAGTATATTTAAGATACTGGAGTTGTTACAAAAAAAATGAATAAAAATAGTTTATGGGGTTGGAGAAGCAAAATAAAACAAATGAACAAGAGAGAATGAATTACCTTTAAAAGGGTAACTCCTTTTGATTTGAGCCTAAAGGATTCCTTTGAAAGGATTATGCCCAAAGGGAATCCTCTAGGATGAGGATAGGGATGTGGAGAGAGTAAATGGGCAGGGGATGGCCGATCCAAAGTCTTGAGTAGTGTGTGAAATGAGGTAGAGGTGGGGGCCTTTTATAAGAGGAGAGGAGGGGCACTTTTGGAAATCATGAAACTATTATTTTATTTTCAAAAGTGTTTCGAATTTATAAGGTCCCACATTAATATATTTAGAATATAAGATGATAAGGCTTCGAAATATTCCCATAAAATAGGTTTTGGACATGTGTAGGTTTTAGATATTACATTATCTTTCCATTTTATTTAAATCGTTAAATAATGAAGTCATCGCTGCATCATCATGATGTCATAAATAATTTAATTTATTTAAAGTCTAAAAATTATAAAAAAAATACTATGATGTAGAAAATCGTTTTATATTTCTAATTAATACTTATAATCAAAAATATGATTAGTATAACCCCTTATAAAAATTGTTTTAGTAAAAAAATTTCTGTTAGTGTCATTTTCACCTTTATTTAAAAAAAGGCATTAAAGTCATTATCTCACCCAAGTGGCTCCATGGGGTCCCCTAAATCGACCCATGGGTTGTCTTGGTCGGCAATGACACAAAAAATAGGGTTAGGACATGTGTAAAGCTCATATCATTTTATTAAAGCATTATTTTTACCTTAAACTACACTAATTACCACTAATCGCGATTAAAAACTTAATAAGTTACTATTCACCAAAAAATTATTTTTATCCCATTGAACCAAATTTTAATTCTTAATGACAACCATGTATATCAGATTTTTGAAAATCAAAACACAATGATGGAAAAATTTCATTTAAACGGAAAATCAGTTTTTATAAGTACCACTTAGTGGTTTCACTATTCATCGAAAATTGAAGTTTTTCAGAAAATTACCAAAAAATCACCCTAAGATATATTTGATATTACGAATTCAAAAATTAAGTCGATTTCACAAAATTCAAAACATAAAAGTCACATTAATTAATTTAATAATTAATTCCTGCTGTCAGAGCAAATAGCGTGTTTTTATGAAACAATAAGTATCAAAAGATTGACACTAGTTTAAGTCCGATTTCAAAGTGAAATTAATTCCAACAACTACTATTGGATTTAATGGTAAAAATATTTTCTAATTTCACTTTAAAAACAATTCAAATGATAATCTAATCATATAAATAAATTAAATTAAAAAGAGGTTTTGAATTAAAATACAACATTTTACACTATTCATTAAAAAAAATGAACTTTATCGGAAAAATACCAAAAATTTACACAAATTAAAATTTGATGTCCCGATTCTAAAGAAGAGTTTTATTTGGTCCAAAATAATGTATAAGAGTTATAAAAACTATATTTAATGACAGTTCTCCATCAGAAGGTGATAAGTGAACCTTTAGTGAAAATTAGGGTATAAAAGCCTAAAATTGAATTCTTTCCGTATTTTAAGCCTTTGGATAAATGTAAAAACATTTAAAAAACATATATAATCATATTTTAGTTATTTCTATCCATTCCCACCAATACAACGGCTACATGTTATCTTCCATTTAAAATAATATTATTTTATTATTAGAGTGCAACGTAAGATTCCCAAGAAACACGTTGTTGCGTATTGGGTATGCCATCGAGCATTGCATCCCCTTTAAAGTAATATTAATATTTGATTCACAAGTATGGATAAATATAAAGATGTCATATTATTTATTTACCTGGGGTGTTACATCCTTCCTCCCTTTTGGGAATTGCGTCCTCGCAATTTTAAAATTGGGCTTGCAAACATCCTTGAAAGTCCCACATCGGAAGAAGAGTCGGTAAAACAATCACTTTAAAATAAAGAAAGATAAGTACAAAGGTCACTCGAGTTAACCCATACTAGGATTCCATGTATGAAAACATGGACACGGAGGAGAAAACATAGGGTCATGTTCTGATGGAGAGTGATAGATAACATGTTTAGGAGAAAGTTAACCATGAGAAAATCACAAACTTGTGATGGGTTAAACGGTATTTGATTCCCCAGTAGGAAAAGTTAATAGAAAACATTTTTGTTTTAAGTTACTTTTTATTGAGGAATTTATTCATAAGGAAACATAATCACTTATCATGTTGACTTTCAACTTTTATTATATTCCTTACACAAACTCATATTTTTTTTTCCAAAAGACGAGTATTTAGGGAGACTTGATCACATTAAGAGTACTATAATCAACTTCTAGAGAATTACCTAACCCAAAAAAGAGATCTATATACTTTCCATGTCTTTAGACTTTAACCAAAACCAAAACCCAAAAGATTAGTACAAGATCAGATAACCCAGAAAAGGATAACCCATTAGAAAGAAAATCTATTCTTAATCTCCAAAATTTGTCGAACAAAACCCAAAGTTCAACGAGGACCATCCGATAAACAATTTGTCCATAAAATTCCTCAAATTAAACCAATCTAAGATTTAAACCCAAAAATTTGAAGGATTTAGTCACATAGTCTTCCAAGTTAAATCGTAACATTTATCTCCAAAAAACATCAGTTGCTCCTAAAGTCTCGTATTGAAAAGTAATTAACCTAATCACATATCCTCCATGATAGGTCAATAATTTTCATAAATAACCCAAAATCAACTTACTCTAAATTCATAAAATCATATAACTAAAAAGAATTAGTCAAACTAACCAGGGACTTCACGTAGTCTAGTGGTAGGCGATAAATACCAATCGCACTTTGGTTGTGGGTTCGATTCCCGCGGCTTTGTCCGACGCGACGGGTTGTCACACGGTCTGTGTGTTGTCCTTTATCCAAAACTATATAATTCTTAAATCATTCCCCAAAAAGGGATAAAATCATCAAAAATAACCATAACATAATTTAACCTCAATTTTATCTCATGCCTTTCACTTCAATCATAACATATAGTAACCCATAATTACCTCAAAAGTAAGGATCATATAAACCCAAATGGTTCTTTATAACTATGTACACAAAAGAAAAGATAACTGTTCCTTGAATAAAATTTTCATATATTAAACATCAGTGTTACACATACTATAAAAAGTTTTCTAATGTACCCCATCATCAAAAGACACTTAATACTCTTATGAATTTCACCATAACTCTTGAAGCCCTTATATGTTGACATCTTACTCATTCAACATTCTTCATGATCCATTAACCATTCCTTTCCAACTTATTCCAAAATACCTCTTTCCTACAAACAAAATCATGAATCATATCCTAAGATCCCAAAATAGAAAACAAAAGTTATGAAATAATCCATACCTTTGATTGGTCATTGTCGGTTTCTTCATCCTCAATCGGAATGGCATTAGGTATTGGTAAATGAGTATTTGTATGATCTTGGTGATCCCATTCACAAAACTTCTTCATGGGACATGTGTTTTCATAATGACCATGCACACCACATTTAAAACATTCAATTGATCCCTCAGAAAGAACTTCTTTCCCTTTCCTCGAGTCAACTGGATGCTTCCTTTTTCCACGGCAGCTTCTTGCTTTATGACCTTCATTTTCACATCTATAGCATATTTCTGTCCCTTTGAAACATTTTCCTAGGTGTTTCTTTCCACATCTTTGACACATGGGTTTTTGAACACACTTACCTTTATGATTATTACCTGTAGTTACATAGGGATTTGTTTCTCGCATATATGATGCCTTATAGAAATCACCAAGGTTTAGGTGGTCAATCATAACTCCAGATAGTTGGTTGAGGATAAACACAAGAGTTCTCATTACAGCTCCCATATCATTCAGTTGCTCGCTCAGAAAACTGTCACAGTTTCTCTCACATCCACCGTTACCTTGGTGCCTGCTAGATCTAACCATTTACTAAAACCAAAAAGGGTCAGTGTGAGTATAACAAAAAAACCATCATGTATTAATGAGGAAGATAAACACTAAGATATTCTTACTCGTTCACTTTATCTAAAACTAGGACTCTGTCTGAAATCCTAACCATTATGGTAATGTCACTTATGCTTAAAGAATACCCTAACCTCTAAAGTTATCTAAACCGACCTTTGATACCAACTATAAGGCCCCAGCCTTAAACCTTACTTAAAATTGAATTAAATGAATAATTCACATTGAGGATCTTTTCAGGTTTAAAGTTTTAGAGAATTAGGACATAACTATTACATCTCAAAAGATTACAAAGTAGTCTCTTCTAATAAATTTCCATAAAATAAAAACTCTTAAAAAGAAACATGTCTAGTTTCATGTTTTAGGTAGCATGACTTTCCCTTGATCCCATCCTTGACCCTATTCCATGCTAAGTCCTGTGAAAAACATTTCAAAAACATGGGATGAGCATAAAAACTCAGTATGGGATACACAAAGAATAAAAACTATTAGTTTATCAAAACAAAAAGTAAACCATGTATACTTTATCAAAGTAATAATTTTCACCTTTATGAAGTAGTAAAAACTCTTCACTGAATAAAATTTCATTACTTACCTTTTTGTAACCAAAGGATTACCATAAAACCCATATAAAGAACACATAACATATATAAAGGTAACTTGGGACATAAACATACTTAATTGGAATAACCATACCGTCGACTCCCACACATATCACTTAATGGAATAGCCATACGGCCAATTTCCATACATACTTAATGGAATAGCCATATGGCCGACTTCCATACCCAATTAATTGGAGGTTATAACGTAACCACTCGTCATGGTATTCACGGCACCACCCGTCATATGGTTTATAACGTAACCACCCGTTAAAATGTCCAAGTACGAATATAACATCATAAAACATAAAACCAATATAAAGGAATGATAACATTTCCACATTTCAATAACAATATATCATAAATATATTGACATAATAGAATCCTTTATCAAAACCATTTTCAATAACAAAATACATAAAAGATTATATGGTATTTATTTTATTTTAAAAACATTACGTCTTGTTGAGTAAGCCAAAGACCAAATAATACTCGCGGCGGCGGCAAAGGTCATTGTCACTGCGTACATAAAAAACATTCCTTTTTGTTGTTTTGTAAAACGCTTCGTAGAAAAAGATTCATTTTGTATAAAAGTAAAAGTCAAAGGGGTTTATACACCGTTACAAAATAAAGTTGTGTATAAAACGAAATATGTCTCAATGAAAGGAGATTGAGACGAAGTCCCTTACAAAGGCGGTATCCTTGGTTAAAGGATAAATCAATTACATAATTATGTGTGACAAACAAATACACCAAATATAAGTGTATATTAAGTGTAATATAATCAAAGGTCGTTCACACATATTCAAAGGATGACATATTCAATAACTAGATGTTGAACCCAAAGAAATCGAAATTGGGTTAAGAAGTTCCATTGACAACCTAACGGTGTCACATCAAAATGAGTTGATGAGAGATAAAAAAGGGTATCTCATCACTTGGACATAAAATTTACATCAATATGGATATATGAGGACATATCCCAACATAACAATATGTAAATTAAAATACCCAACAAAATAAGTCTTTTAAAAGAGGAGGGTGAAAGGTTCCCTTACCGACATGGGTATCTTTCGAAACATACACCTCGTGAAAGAAGGTAAATACAAAATTGATGTAAATACTCATAAAAAGAAAGTATATTACACAATGAGTAAAATAATGGGCAGTAAATACACCACTCAAAAGAAATTGTGGCAAATTTAGCATAAATCTCACGGGAATAAAAGTGTGATGAAAAATCCCTTACGAAAATTCGGAAGCCTAACGACGCCACTCAAAACTTCCAAAATGGATTGATGATAGGAAATAGGGTCTCTCATGAACATAATAAGTACAGTAGGATTAATATAAAAGAACATCCCAATCATAATAAAGATGAGCTTAAAAGTAATGACATAAAAGAGTGTACTTAAAAAGAAAGAGAGGTGTAGGATCCCTTACCTCGGGTCTGACTTGACTCGATCGTTCTTTAACGTCCTGAATAATAAACTTGAGTTAATTTCTAATTGATTAAGAACCTTTTTAAAGTTCATTATTCCTTCTATATCACTTATTTCCATGTTATAAACATTATGTAACAATTTATGTTAATAATGGTTGTTTTGTCGATATTTGGTTCTTAAGTCGAAAATGAACTTCTTACAATTACATGTTGTTCGTGTGGTCAAAGGTTCTTTATATCCAGAATGACATTCCTGATTTGGATAGCATATATATCATATATATACATCATATACATGTATTTATAATATTACATAATCATTTAGAGGTAAGAAATGAAATGCACAGTTCATGGAGACGGTAAGCCGTACGTACGCATGAACGCTACTTTCATTTCTTTCTCATATTAATGGAATTAAAATTAAATGAGAGGTATGTATATTTTAATTCCAGAATTATATTCGTCATTTAGATGTATCATTCATTATATATATCCATTATATACATATACTTTTAATAGTACATTACATTTGGGGATAAGAAATGAAATGCACCGTTCATGGAGGCGGTAAGCCGTACGTACGCATGAACGCTACTTTCATTTCTATCTCATACTTTAATGGAAATAAATAATAATGATATATAGTTATGTTATAATTCCAGTATAACATCATATATAATAACTTTAAATCCATCCTTATACGTCCCACATATGGCATTAACGAATCACATCACTTTGAGGGGGCGGTAGTCCGCACTTCCTTAAATGAAGATATCGCGTATACCCATAATGGAAGCCATAAAGGTAAGCCACAAATGAAAAATACAGAAGCTTAACTAAAACATAAACATATTATATATCATATATAAATATAGTTACATCTTAATGGCCACCTTTGAAGGTGTTATATGAGTGTTGAACAATCATCGTTTCGTGAGGCAGAAATTCGCCATGCATGGAAACCGTATGTTCTTTAACCATTAGATGTAGGTGTGTGTAAGTGTATCTCGAATACTTATTATAACAACATCCTAGTATATTGAAGATACTGTAGTTGTTACAAAAAAAATGAATAAAAAGAGTTTAGGGGGTTGGAGAAGCAAAATAAAACAAATGAACAAGAGAGAATGAATTACCTTTAAAAGTGTAACTCCTTTTGATTTGAGCCTAAAGGCTTCCTTTGAAAGGATTCTGCCCAAAGGGAATCCTCTAGGATGAGGAGAGGGATGTGTAGAGAGTAAATGGTCAGGGGATGGCCGATCCAAAGTCTTGATTAGTGTGTGAAATGAGGTAGAGGTGGGGGCCTTTTATAAGAGGAGAGGAGGGGCACTTTTGGAAATCATGAAACTATTATTTTATTTTCAAAAGTGTTTCGAATTTCTAAGGTCCCACATTAATATATTTAGAAGATAAGATGATAAGGCTTCGAAATATTCCCATACTATAGGTTTTGAACATGTTTAGGGTTTAGATATTACCTTATCTTTCCATTTTATTTAAATAGTTAAATAATGAAGTCATCGCTGCATCATCATGATGTCATAAATAATTTAATTTATTTAATGTCTAAAAATTATAAAAAAATACTACGATGTAGAAAATCTTTTTATCTTTCTAATTAATATTTATAATAAAAAATATGATTAGTATAACCCCTTCTAAAAATTGTTTTAGTAAAACAATTTATGTTAGTGTCATTTTCACCTTTATTTAAAAAAAAGGCATTAAAGTCATTATCTCAACCAAGTGGCTCCATGGGGTCCCCTAAATCGACCGATGGGTTTTCTTGGTCGGCCATGACACAACAAATAGGGTTAGGACATGTGTAAAGCTCATCTCATTTTATTAAAGCATTATTTTTACCTTAAACTACACTAATTACCACTAATCGCGATTAAAAACTTAATAAGTTACTATTCACCAAAAAATTATTTTTATCCCATTGAACCAAATTTTAATTCTTAATGAAAACCATGTATGTTGTATTTTTTGAAAATCAAAACACAATGATGGAAAAATTTCATTTAAATGGAAAATCAGTTTTTATAAGTACCACTTAGTGGTTTCACTATTCATAAAAAATTGAAGTTTTTCAGAAAATTACAAAAAATTCACCCTAAGATATATTTGATATTAAGAATTCAAAAATGAAGTCTATTTTACAAAATTCAAAACATATAAGTCACATTAATTAATTTAATAATTAATTCCCGCTGTCAGAGCAAATAGCGTGTTTTTATGAAACAATAAGTATCAAAAGATTGACACTAGTTTAAGTCCGATTTCAAAGTGAAATTAATTCCAACGACTACTATTGGATTTAATGGTAAAAATATTTTCTAATTTCACTTTAAAAACAATTCAAATGATAATCTAATCATATAAATAAATTAAATTAAAAAGAGGTTTTGAATTAAAATACAACATTTTACACTATTCATTAAAAAAATGAACTTTATCCGAAAAATACCAAAAATTTACACAAAGTAAAATTTGATGTCCCAATTCTAAAGAAGAGTTTTATTTGGTCCAAAAGAATGTATAAGAGTTATAAAAACTATATTTAATAACAGTTCTCCATCAGAAGGTGATAAGTGAACCTTTAGTGAAAATTACGGTATAAAAGCCTAAAATTGAATTCTTTCCGTATTTTAAGCCATTGGATAAATGTAAAAACATTTAAAAAACATATATAATCATATTTTAGTTATTTCTATCCATTCCCTCCAATACAACGGCTACATGTTAACTGCCATTTAAAATAATATTTTTTTATTATTAGAGTGAAACGTAAGATTCCCAAGAAACACGTTGTTGCGTATTGGGTACGCCATCGAGCATTGCATCCCCTTTAAAGTAATATTAATATTTGATTCACAAGTATGGATAAATATAAAGATGTCATATTCTTTATTTACCTGGGGTGTTACACAAATATCCTCCCAACATCTATATTCTCATCCTAGAATCTGCCATTTAACATAATTCCAACCAATTAATACCTTTGGTGCGAACGAAAATTTGTTACCCAAAGAAGAGGTAGCATCCCTCTATAAGCTTTTCATTTTTATTTTCATCTTCCACCCCATTAATTATTCTTATTATATTTGTATATAATAAACTAAGTATCCAAATTAATTAAATTTTTTATGTATATTTTTTTAACTGCACTCACACATACTTCCCTAAAATAGGATATGAAATCATCGTCCGTGTGTATAGTGGACAAGAACCTTGCGAACTAATGTATGTCGTTCTTACATTACCACATTTCAAGGATAGAAATAATAGTGGGATTTATATATTTTTTATTAAATTTATGATATTTATTATGTATACATTCTATTATTATTATTACATAACTCATACCATCAATGTTTCTATTTTGTGTAAATTTGATAACACTTTTTGTGGAAGTGTGGATGCCAGCCTCCTTAAAGCGTTGTAATTAATTCACATATTACATGGAATTTATTAAATATAAATTTACTAAAAATATATGATACATATTAAATAATAATTATACTTTAATTATAATATATATAGGCATATATTTCATTCAATTACATTTTTTAAAAATGACAATACAATGGAAACAACATTCATGTGTATGTACATCTCACCGTCTCCATGAATGGTGCATTTCATTTTATATTTCAAACATTTATAGATTATTATAAATATTTATATAAGAAATATATATGATATATGTATCACGTTTTACATTTTTTAAATAATTAAATCTTGATATAAGTATTACGGTAAGGAATAATAGTTCAAAACATTGATGAAAAATAAATAGGATGTTACCTAAAACAAAATGTTTACATGGAATTGTTAAAAAATAGGTAATATAATGTCATAATAAAATAAAATATGGTATTATATATAATGAAATTTTGCTTATTTATATGTTTAATAAACATATATTTATTATATGTAAGGTTTGAATGAGTACGATGAGAGTCAAGACATAAGGTAAGGGTTTTCTCATCTCACTTTTTTATCTGTGGGACTTTATCCTTATTCACCACATATTTATTTTATTTTTTTGTAAATAATTGCCATTAATTTATTCTATGTTTATTATCCTTAAATTTATGGGTATTAACATTATCATTAAATTATATATATTTTGTGGTGTATTACAAAATAATAGTTATGAAATTAGTAAGGTATATTTGTCTCATTTTTCCTTCTTTGAGAAACATGTGTTGTTATACAACTATATTCATTTCTAAGATGTATAAACTAAAATTTTATATTTAATATAATTAATATACTTATTTTAATTATATTTTAATCATAATTATATTTAATTTCTTTACAAATTTATTTTATTCAATGTCTACAAATTGGTAAGAGTTTATTTCTAATATGTCATCGTTTATAGAGACTGTTTATGATGAAATATTATGATCCATATCTCAAGAAAAATAATGAATTTTATTATCCACTGGTTATTCTTTATATCCTAATATAATCATTCCATTTTCCATTCATTATAACTTAATATTTTAAATAATGTTTTTTAATAAAGACAGATCTTATTTCTCTCTTCGATCATAACTCTATTTCATTAAAAACCCATGTTTTAACAATATTCTAAAAAATTATTTTTAATTGTTATTTTATGATAATTTTCAAGGAAAATGGATTTTAAATTTTTTAAATTATTAAAAATATACATTAAAATGTTTTTAAATATATTCTCCAATGAAAATAGTTTTCTAAAAAGTTTTATATTTTAAAAATCATTTTTCAAATAAGAAAGGATATTTTCTTCAATATTGGTTTTAAGTGGTTTTCCAAAAAAAAATATATAATATTTTACCCATTTTTGTTACACATTCATTTCGAGGAAAATTACCCTAAGTATCCATTCAATTTTATTCTCTGACTGTTTTATGTTTTCAATGAATGATGTTTATGAAACCCATTTCTCTTTCATGGGTTATGTAATTTAGAAACTAGATTCTTTTATAAGTTATTCTTTGATGAAATGATTAAAATCATATTTATTTAAAAAAATTAATGATATGATTACCTATTTCATTTCATGGGTTATGATATGATATTGTGATCTTCTAGAGTACATATGAATGATTTTAGTATTATATGGCTGGGACCTATATCTATCACGAATTCATTGGGTAATGATTTTTATCTCATGAGATATGAATGGATAGAATGGGAAGTGTTGTAAGTTTAGTTATGGACATTTTTTACTAATATGGTCTTTGGAGTGAACCTTGACTACTAAAATTATCATGTTAGTGAACCATTAATACAATGATGGTATGGGGTGCGACCACATACTTCTAAGATGACCTTGAAAATAATCCTTAACTACTAGGGAAAGAATTCTATATGCTTATTTGTATTCCAAAATTCCATGACACATTCCTATGTAATATTTTCATAGATTATTCTCTGGATTCCCATATGTTTCATTTTTTATTACATGCTAATAATTATTCCATTATTATTTTTTTATCTTTGATATGAAGGGTATGATCTTCTAATGGTATGATAATTTTCTCATACCCTTACACTCATGGTTTTGCTAACATATCTCCCTTATTTACCCATAAAGAGTGTATGATCTCACCCATTTTTATGTTTCCTTTCACCATGATATGGAGATATGTATTATGTATGATGTTTCTAAGAAGGGTGCTAGTTATGAATAAACCGCTGGGAGATATGGTAGCTAACTTATATATAAGAGTTTATATTTCTGTTGATTGGGATTAGTTTAAGAATATATTTTTCAATAAATGAATTCCTAGTATTCATATAAGAAAAATAGGTAAAGGGTTTCTTGAGTTAAATAAAATGTATGGAGAATCTAATTGCACCTACTAGGATAATTTCACCAGGCTTGAAAGGTGTACTTATAACATAATTATCAAATCCAAAATTAATGTTGATAGGTTCTTCAGTGGAATTATATCCACTCATGGAAGGTTGTTGGATATTAGATATTTTAGTAAATGTGAATAGATTTTTCATCATAAAAAATCATTCTAGAATTAGAGTTTGGTTTTACGTAATAATATAATGGTTTTGATAAGGAAAGGATGATGGATTTCAAAGGAAAAACTAAAAACCATGGAGAGAAGAAAATGAGATTTTCATTATACTATATGTGTGGAAATAATCATGGAGTAAATTGTTATAATGGGTAAAATAAGTGTTTTAATTGAACAAGTGAATTTCATAAGGAATTTGATTTCTAAATTTATTGGAATAAGTTATCTAAAATTTTGAATGGAGAGAAACCTGTACATAATGAACCTACCCTACTTCAATTCTACAAGTGTGTGGATAAAAGAATTTATGTTAACCTATTCTCAAGCTATATTGATAATGATGTATATTGAGGTCATCAACCTATTAATCCATGGTAAAATGTAAAATCTCATGAGAAAACTATTTCTGATGATGGCTAAGATAATGATGTAGTGAAAGGTACACATATTATCCACTATAGTACTATAAATGACTTATTTGATTCTAATTCTTACAACTCTTTCATATCAAAATAATTTTCTAAAGGAAATAGATTCCACCAAAACAATTATATTTGTAATTAGTATTGGAAACTTCTAATGTTACCATTATTTCATCTCAGGTGTATGATTCCTCTTTGATTTCTGTTTTTGGTAACGTGGTTAATGAAAATATTTCCATTATTCCTTTGGTTGAATTTGATGTCATTTTTGGATTGTATTTATCATCATAAATCCTACATCCATTGTTGAGGAAGGTATGTTACATTTTATATTTCAACCCAAACTTTTATCGTCTGACAATGTGAAAATAATTGTAAAATTAATATGGATATTAGATCTAGTTTATGGGTCTTAAATCCCATTGTTAAGGGATATTTATCTCAGATATTTTGGGATAAAATTGACATCAATTATACGCCTACTGTTTGGTAATTTTTTGATGTATTTCTAAAATATTTTCCTATCCATCCTTAAATTTTTTAAGGATAGTTCTCGATATATCTCATGCCTAGTTCAATAATAATTTCAATGAATTTTAGTAGAATGGATGCAATTAATTTGGAGGAATTAAATAATCACCTCTATGAAATCCATGACAAGTGAATCATTCAGCCAATTCATTCACCTTGGGGTGCACATGTTATTTATTAAAAAAGTATGCTGGATCAATGTGAATCTTCATTTTTTATAATTAGTTTAACAAGATCAAGATAAAAAATAAGTACCCTCATTCCCAAACTGAGGAATTATTTGATCAACTAGTCCGTGCTCAATAATATTCCAAGATTTTTGTTCATTATAGATATCATTAATTGATGGTTAAGAAATATATTATGTCTTAGATTACATTATTTACATGTTATGGATACTATGTGTATATAGTGATCCATATTTATCTTATTAATTACCCTACTATCTTCATGGATTTTAGGAATAGATTCATTATATATTAACTTTATCAGTTTATGGAATTCTATATAGGTTATATTTATATCTATTCAATAATAAAGTAAGCACATTATTCCCACCTAATATGTGTAATAAAGACCCTCAAAAATGATAAACTATTTGAAACATTTAAAAAAGTGAATTTTTTATACAACAGGTTACATTTTTGTTCATATAATTTCAAGTGAGGGTATTGTTGTAGATCCATTAAATATGAAGGCAATTGAATGTTATCCCGGGCCATACACGGGGACTGAGATCATATGTTTTCCTGGTATAGCTAGATATTATCAAATGTGTATAGATAATTTATCGATAATATATAATATGTTGGCTATGTTAACTCATATGGTTTCTCTATTCCTCTAGACAGATGAATGTGAGAAAAAATTCAAGGAACTGAAGAAAAGGTTAGTTATTGCACCCATGCTTACATTATCCTATATTGGAGAAGGGTTTTTAATATATAGTGATGAATCCCATAAGGTATTGGGATGTTTTTTTGAACAATAACATTGTTATATCCTATGACTCACAAGAGTTGATGAATCATGATAATAATTATCCAACTCATGATTTAGAGTTTGTAGTGGTAATTTGTGCATTAATGATATGGAGATATTATCTTTATGGATAAGATTGTGATATACATACCGAACCCAAAATTCTGAAATAAATATTCACAAAGAAGGAGTTGATGACTCACCTGAGAAGTTAATTAGAGCTGATAAAGTATTATGACTTCTCAATGGACTACCACCCTTGGAAATAAAAGAATATGAATGAAGCTTTGATTTGAAAGGATCATTCAAGATTATACATGATGGGGATAAAAAAATCTAATATATCTAGAATAAAAAAAGATAGACCTAGAAATAAAAAAGAAAGTGGAAAAAAATTATGTTTCTCAGTTGAATGTTCAACCCTCTATCCAAGTTATCATTTCAGAGGTGTATAAGGAAGATGTAGATATGAAAAATAAGGTTATAAATGTTCCTGAATTTAACCATGATCATGATTGAATGATAAGGTTCAAGAACTATGAACATGTTTGGTCCATATCGTATTTGAAGAAGGATATATTAGTGGAAGATTATAGTTAATCAATCTCTATTCAAAATGGATGTAAAAAGATATATAAACACTAGAAAGAATAATTTTGGTTGAGTGTCATGACTAGGGGTATCACAGAGTTTGTATCTTGGGTCTTGGTATTCTAAAAAGTCATATATAAAAGATAAAAGTATAAGGGAATGTTTCATCCTTTACCCATACCTTAACAGAATGGGAAAAAAATTATAGATTATATTCCTCGACTCCCCAAAACATCTAAAGGGTTTAATGAAATATGGGTAGTAGTCGATCACAATACATTGTTATCACACTACATTACTATCAGAGAATACATATCCCAATATCATCTTTCCTATAAATACAATACGAAAGTGGTAAGGATTCATGGTGTACCACATTCCATTGTATCGGATTGGGATTTGAGTTTTGCCTCAATGTTATGGATAATTCATCATCATAAACTTGATACAAAATTTAGATTCAATACTAAATTACATCCTCAAACAGTTGGTTAGTCTAAAATATCAATTAAAACCCTAGAGGATATGTTGTGAACATATTATTTTAATATATAAGGTAGTTGGTATCAATTCATTCTTCTATTTTAGTACTATAACAATAATAGCTTTCAATAAAGAAATCAGATTGATAATTATAAAGCCCTTTATGGGATGAAATTTATACTGCCAATATGGTGGGATGAAGTTGGAGAAAGAATGATATTGGGACCTAATATTGTTGAAAAAATAGATGAAAATGTTATAATAATTGAGAAGAATATCATGGTTTCTCTAAGTCAGAAAAAAGGTATATTGATCACCATCTATGTGATATAGAATTTTATGTTCATGAGAATTTGTTTTTATGAGTCTCTATTTGTAATAAGGTCATCATATTCAATATTAAAGGGAAACTAATCCCTAGGTATATTGGTCCCTTTGATATTCATGATTTTATCATGTAGGTAGCCTATTACTTGGAAGATCCTTTAAATCTTTCTCAATTCCATGATATGTTCCATGTATCTCTTTTGAGTAAATACATACATGATCCATCATATGTATTTAACTTATAGTTCATACCACTGGAGAATATTCATTCTTATGAAGAGCAACACATTTAAATTCTACATAATATTGAGAGATATTTATGAAACAAGGACACTATTCGAGACAAAGTTCTGTATAGAAATCACATGTTAGAGAACGCTAAATGGAAATATAAGGATATAATGAAGCAACATATTCCTCATTTGATTGTATCAAAATAAAAAATTTCAGGGGATAAATTCATTTTAAGGGTTGTAGATTATAACACCCCATGTTTTTATGATCCTTTTTTCTAATAAATTAATTTATTTTATCTCTTTCATTTCATGATACACCAATTTAATATTTGAATATACACTAAAAAAATATAATCTTACGCTATAAACAACACCATCTTAGATTTCATTACATGATGCACTATGTTTCTACAAGACATCATATTATTATGATAATTATTTATAATAGATAGTTATAGAATAGAAGTTAAATTTCATAATATAAATATTAATAAAAAAATTTAAAATATTATTTCTACATTTTTTATATAAATACAATATATTTATAATAAAACATATAATTTTTTAAAAATAAATATATGTTTGAAAAGATTTTTTTCTCAAATGAGCTTCTTTCTATGTTCTTTTATAAAAAATAATGAAATTATTTTTTGAAAATTTTGGAAATTGATTTTTTTTAATTAAATATTTTTTTTTTCTGATTTTCAATGTGTTTATGCTTGAATTTGTTGATTTTATTAAAAAATATCATTTTTAATAGTGAAAATATTGAATTTTAATTCAAAACTTCTTTTTCATCTAATTTATTTGTATCATAAAATTATATTATATTTTTTTTAAATTTAATTGGATAATTTTTTAATAAGTAATAAAATATAGGTCATTGGAACCAATTTCACATTGAAATTGGATGTAAAAAAATTTCCAACTTTTAACCATTTTCAGTAAAAAATCTCGATGTCGCGACACATCTATGGGATTTTTTTCAAAAAAAATTCATATATATTTGATTATATTTAAGAAATATTTGTTTTATATTTGGAATAATAATAATTTCAAATTTTAAATATGGTCAGATCAGTTTTTTACTAAAAATATAAGTGAATATAATCAAAATTATTTACAAAAATTAAGGTAAAAACAAGAATAATTTGTGGTTAAACATTAATTTAATGTAAAAATAACTTAAATGAACGTTGAAAATTAATTGGATGGAGATATTTAGAATAATTAAACAATATTTTATAAAATGTAAAATAATTTAAGGCACATGTTGTGAGGGAGACCTCTAAATAGTGTTTCACTTTTTTTATTAACAACAATGACATTCCTCCCCCGCAATAAAAGAGAAAACACCACATCACTTATTCACACCTATAATACTAGTTTTATCATCTAATAACTTACCTCATATCATAAAAACATCCATATATTCATCTTATAATCCTCCATGAAGTTAAAAATTCATCCTAGGAAGCGCTTTGGAGAAAACACAAAGGAGTTACCCAAATAACAGGTAATATCCTTCCACAAGAGCTTTTGTTATATTTTTATCCTCCACCACATAAATTTACTTTATTTATTGATTATGTAATAAAATATGGATCCTAAATATACAAATATGTTTTTATGTTAATTTTTAGGCCTATATTCACTAACACGTCCATCAAATGGTACCTGAAATCATTGTTTGTGCGTACGACAAACTACCACCAAACAAACTGATGTCGCTCGTTCGTCCATTACCACCTTTTTTTATGAAAATAATGATGAAATTTCGGTGTTTATATGATATATATGATATTTATGTTGTATTTATTCCTCTTTAATTATTATATAACACTTTCTCCATTCTTTCCATTTAAATTCATTTGTGAATGTTTGGGTTACAAACTCCCAAAAACGATGTGATTGTTTCAAACTCTACATTGAATTTAGTAAAGATGGGTTTAATAATAAGATATGAAAAATATGAAATAATAATTATAATATAATTATAATACATATAAATACGTATATTTCATTTACTTTATTTCATTCAAAATTTAAATAAAATGGAACTGGTGTTCATGCATGATTACAACCTGCCATCTCCATGAATGAGGTATTTAATTTTCTATTTATACATTTTATGGATTATTATAAATATTTATTTAATGAATATATGTTATATTATTACCATGTTATAGATTATATATGTAATTAAATCATGATATATATCATAGTATAAAGAATAACAGGTCGAAACATATAATAAAAACAAAGTGGGCATTACCCAAAACGTAACATTAACATGGGATTATTAATAAATGTGTAATATAATGTCGTAATAAAATCATATATGGAATTACATTTAAGAATATGGTTATTTTTTAGAGTTATAATAAATATATATCTATTATAAAATTGATTTTAATGTTTAATGCAAGTTTCAAGTCATACGGTAAGGTTTTTCTCATCTCACTATTACATCTATGATACGTGTTCCTTATTCCCCACTAATTTTTTATCTATGCTTTTTATACTACCTATGAATGTATTCTATGATTATTATCTATAAAATTTTGTTTATTTCATTCCCAAATAATTATAACTATTTCATGGAGTTTTTAAATTTAAAAGTTGTCAAATTTTTAAGGTAATTTAGTTTAAATTTTCCATCATTGAGACACATTTTTTGTTATGCAATTGTATTATTTTACACGGTGTATAAATTTCAATTTTAAGTGTTATGTATTTAATATACTAAATTTAAAGATAATTTATGTTTCATGTTATTTCAATATCTTCTATGTGGATTTTTATTCAGATTATCCAAAAAATAGAGTTTATCATAACAATCAAACCATTTATTGAGATATTTTATGGTGAATTATTTTGATCGAACTCTCAAGAACACTCATGAAAATTATTCTCCTCTAATTGTTCATGATATTTTAATTTAATGGTAAAACATTCAAAACTCTTTTAATTAATATTATTTTGAAAATATTTTTTAAAAATGCTACCATCTTTCTCTCTTTAGAAGGAAATAATTTTTATTCAATATACAGGCTTTAATAAATTTAAAAAATATCATTTAAGATCATTTTCATGTAAAATAGATTTTAAAAATTATATCTTATTTCAATGATTCCATTATAAGTTATAAAATATAATATCAAAAGAAATGGATTTCAAAAATGTTTTATGATTTAAGAAGAATTTTTCAAGTAGGAAATGATATTTTCCTTAATAAATGTTTTAAAAGATATTTCAAAATTATTTTCAATCTAATAAGACATCTATAGGTTTTAATCATACATTTTGCAGAAATGATCTCGTGGTTCCATAAATATTATTTCATTAAATTTTTTATGTTTTGAAGGGATGATTTTTATGAAACTCATTTCCCATTCATAGGTTATATGCTTATTAAACCCACTTCTTTATATGGGTTATGATTTGAGGAAATGATTATAAAACATTCCCCTTTTTTAAATGTTTTGATATGATTACATGATTATGATACCCATTTCATTTCATGGGTTAAGATATTATTGTTTTTGATCTTTTGGAACACGTATGTATGATTTCATTATGAGATAGGTGGGACCTATATATACATCCAATCCATGAGGTAAAAATTTATATCTCATGATACATACATTGTTGGAATATGGAGTGAACTCGATTTAGTAATGGACCTTTTCCACTATAATGTTCTTGGGAGTGAACCTTAACTACTAATATGATCATGGGAGTGAACCATGATAACCATTATTTTATGGTGAGTGAAACCATACTGCTAAGATGGCCTTGGAAATAAATCATGATTACTATTGAAAATATTTTATAAGCTTCTATGTCTACCACAATTCCATGTCATATTCCTATGTTATCCTTTCATGGATTGGTCTCTTATTTCCCTTTTTATTTATGTCTCATGAACTGAAAATATTTAATCCACGAATCATGTTTATGATATTTCATATGAATGGTGTGATCTTCTAATTTAATGTTAATGTTATCATACCCTTATTCTCATGATTATTCTTACATATCTCCTTTGTTTACCCTCACTGAGCATCTATGGTCAACACTAATTATGTTTTATTTCAACAGTTTATGAAGATATTTTTTATGTATGATGTGTCTAATAAGGGTGGTATTTATGAAGTTACTTGTGCAAGATAATGTATCTCACTTATGTACAAGTTTTTATGTTTCATTGTTTCCATTGGAACTGAATGAATACGGTCTTTGGGAATTTTTTTTTCTATTTTATTATGTATTCAACAAAAATGATGTAATTTTAATGCATCATAAGATATGATACCGATAGATTCTATATCGTGATAAATTTACAAAATTACGAAATTTATTTATCAATTTAAGATATAAAGGCTCACCTAGGTGGTAAAAACTCATTGTAATCCTACATCAACCCTGGGTTCAAATACAGGTGTGATTGAATTTATAAAGGTATATTAGTGATATATATGTAGGGTATTTTAGATGTTATTTTAGAGGGGTATTTTAATAGTATACTAGTTATATTGAATGGGATTTTGGGCCACGTAAAACAAAATCTTTTGGTCCATAGAGCCTTTAGTCCATCAAATATCTTTTGGCCAAATGTCCTATGAGCCAAAAAGTTGTGGAGATCCAGCTTACTATAGATTTCGATGATTGATAGATCATAATAGAAGGAGTCATCATGGATGATCAAATTGATCCTAGTGACTAAAGGAGTGATATGATAGTCATGTTACTAGAAAATTCAGTAATGCACATAGGAACTACTAGATAATAGAAGCATCAAGGTTGTGGACTTTATGCATGTTTGAACATGTTATTTGGAGGGGTTTTCCTATTTTATCAGTCATTAAAATGTACTTCAGGGATTCTTACTCTGGGAATTAAGGCTTTGTAATATAGGAAATGTGCCTCTAGTCCTTTGGATCATGAAACGTTTCCACCTTAACCTAGATAAAATGGTGATTATCATGAAATGAAAATAATCAAATATAAGGCCATTGGGATATTCCATCCAGTTGTGTTCAAAATAAACATGGATATCAATTGAACTTTTCATTTATTTGAGAATAAATCAATTTAGAACTAAAATATCTCAACAATCTCATATCGTAAAATTACAGAGATAAATAGTGAAAAATACTATTAACAGGTTGTTTTGATCATGTTATATGTCGGGACAAAATGATGAACTTTAAATTCATGGATAAAATATTATGTAATGTTATAAGTTAAAAATATAATAAGTCATGTACTATGTCTTTAAATTTTAACCCACGACGCATTCATGTTGTATATATACATAACATGATGATGTTTTCTTGGTTTATTTCCAAATTTAGGACAGTCGTGATCAATTATTTTCTACTGAGCAATGTATGTTGGGTGAATATGTTTCATACATTGAGTTATTAATTTTTTGTTCCACCTCAATTTCAGTTCATTTTACTCACATTCATAAAAGGATATAAATCGTGGAATTATTTCAATGAATCATTAAACATTTTAATTACATGATCCATATTTATATCATCAATCTAAACTGCACTTTGGGAAAAAAAAATTGATTCATGGTCCTTGTGAAACAATATAAAATCATTTAGGATTGAATATATTATTTTTCAGATCATAAACATTTATCATAACATTCATTTAGCATAGAATGTTCAAAAATGTATCACATTATCATATGGTAACATATCAATCCAGAAAAAATGAAGTTCTGTAATGTTGGTATAATGTTATTTTTTACTAGCTTTCAAATTATATATCATCAATATGGAAAACAATTATGTAAATTCTGTATAACCAACAAACACACGAATAATTTCAAATTTCATTAACACCTCAATAAACTTCATAAAATCATGATTGTCATCTGAGACCACAAATTTCATTTCATCAATATGATATATATGATCATTTAATGGTTTACTGGTATTAGAAGATCCTTAAACTATATTGTTTTAATATTCACACTCTATATTTTGTTCCTCCCTGTGTTTATTCCAAAATTTATGGATTCTATATACTATTTTAAAGATCCAATTTTCATCCAACTCATCTATAAAAATTCATATTGAATGAAAACAATTGAAATATTTAGAAATGTATAGAGAAGTTTATTTTCCATTCTCAGTTGAAAAAATGATGAACTATTATTCCCTATCCTTAAACTACTTTCTCCTATGATTTGAATTCATCAATCACTAATTAATATTTTCCATATTTTATATAACAGTATTAATGTTTAATAAAACAATACATCGAATATAATCTGCCCCATAACAAAATACAATTGGAGAAACATTATATATTTATTTTATGTTTATTAGATGTTTATTATTATTATCTTTTTTAATGATATACTTATTATCAAATTAAAGATATATTAAATTATTTATCGATCAGGATTATCACATGTAAGTTATCGAAAAATTATTATAAAATTGTATATTCAACTAAATATGATATATTAGACAATTATATACATCTTACCTAAAATATAATATATATTAAATACATTACAAATTTAAAAAATACATATTTTTTATTTTTAATTTGTTTAATAAAATTTGATCATTTCAAAAAAAATTAAAATCATTAATATTTTTGATCAATGGATGAACTATATAATGAATTTTTTATATAAAAACCTATATCTGGAATCAATATTTCAATTTTAAGATATAAAATACAAATAAAAACAATTGATAAAAATTATAAACCATCTATGAGTATTTTGGAAAAAATTCAAATTAATTAAAAATTTTCTAAAAAAATTATTGTATGAATTTTTAGAAAAAATTTAATAATTTTATTTTGGAAAAAATATGTAGAGAAATTTTGTTGAGAATTGTAATATATAAACAAAAAAAATCGTTGATGTTCATAAAATAATAAATGATCAGACCTACCCCATTTTTTTGAAAAACATATATATAAAGTAAATATTTATAGAATTAGTATATATATATATATTTGTGTCTATGTCTGTGTGCGTGTAATTTTTATTCTCATTATAAATAATGAAACAACCATTGTTGTGCGAATTTGAAATAAATTTCAAAAAATGATAATGGATTCAATAAGTTTATGAAATTGGTATTAAAAACACCCCCTATATAATAAAGTGAAAAATAAATGAAACAATAATATGACTGAAACACCTTCATTTTTAAAAATAAAATCACCCAAAAAGATTCAGATATGGATCTAAATGAGAGGACATATTTGAATCACTAAGGTAAAGTGAAAACACGACTTGGGTTCTTTTAAAAAGAAAAAAAATAAATTTATCAGTGTTTAAAAAACATAGAAAATACATTTCTTTGTCATATCTAAGAACTGATAATGATATATTTTATCTATGATTATATTATCTGTAATAAATGTTGAGATTTATCATTTCTAACTTCTTCATTTATAGAAAAGTGGATCTACACTTACACAGATTTTTTTAATATCCCAAAATGTTCATAATTATTGATATACACTTACGCATACATCGATAGATTGGATTTATAGTTACATATCTCAATGACTTATCAATTCTAAATATACTATTGATAAAGTATCCATTATATCTGCAAATGTTAGTGGTGATAAAGCCCAACAAAACAAAAAAATACATGTATAACATCAATATATATCATAAAGTATATAAAAACATGAGTAATTTTTAATTATATGTCAAATGAATTAATAATATTTTAAATAAATTAATAATTATATAAATTTTTTTAATATTTTTCACAATATATTTTTAAATATATAAATTCATATATAAATATATAAATTTTAAAAAATATATTCAAAAATATTTATAATATATTACCATTTATATAAATTAATATATTATTTAATTATATATATATATATATATATTATTATTAATCATTAATTATATATTAATATTTTTATTGATATTAAATATCTTTTGTTAATTATTTTATTGGATAAATATTTAATATTACCAAAATATATTCTCATATTTTGAAATATTAATAACTATATTTCATTTTGTGGAGGATTATATTAAAATTATTTAAAATTATTATTAAATATACTATTAAATTTATTTAAAGTAATTCTAAATTTTTATTATTTTTTAAAATATATTAATACCATATTTAATAAGATAATCATTTATTTCTATTACTATAAAAATGGAAATAAGTAAATTCCTTCCAAGATATATTATAAATTCAAAAACTCTAATATTAGAAGAAAATTTTTAATTTATTATATGTAAATATATTTATATTCAGTAATATATAGATGTATTATTATTACTAATTATATCGATTTTTTATTCAATTAATTTCATATAAAAATATAATTAATTATAAAAAATGTAAAATTTATTAATTATATTAAAAAATATTACTATTTCTATAAATGAAAAAATATTTTAAAAATATGTCACTCATTTTAAAAATCTTTAATTATATTAAAAATAATTTTATGTTTAGATAGTAATAGATAAATCCTAAATATACTAAAATAATACAAGACTAGTTAAACAATTTTTTAATTATTAATTACTTGAAAAATTAACAATTAATAACTGAATTTCAATGTCGCTATTTTTGTTTAGGAATCATAATTAATAATATAAATGTGTAAGTATATTTTACTAAATTTTATTAATTATATAAATGTATAAATAAATATAAAAATATTGAAATACAATTTTAAATAATAATAAACTAGCATGGGTCGACCTAACAACCCACCCGACACAGCCCGCCACATGGCTTGAAGAATGTTCTCAATCTAAATAGTTTGAAAAAATGTTTCATGGTATCAAAAAACAATCAGAAGAATTATTGTACTATGAGATTCCAAGTAACCACAATGAGGATCTCACCAAGTGTTTTTGCAAGGCCAGGTAGTATATTGGATGTGTGTGAAAACAATTAAATATTAAAAATAATATAAAATAACCAAGAGGTGTATTAAAAAACATAAAATATATATTCAATAACCAGCATCACTTTATAAATTTAATGTAATGTAATAACATAAGAAACATGTATAAAAATCCTAGAAAGTAAAGGTTGACTTGGTAAATGCATAGATTACCCAAAATCGACCAACACTAAAGGATCAAAAAGACTCTAAAATATATCGATATCTATATGAAATATGGTCACCACCAATCTCACACCACAATAGAAGATGAAAGAATCAAGAAGAACTATTGTAATACATGAATACCTTCCCATTAATCATGTAATCAATAACCAAGTCGGCATATTACCCATTAGTATATTTGGGTTGTCTGGAAAAGCTTAGTAGGATACCATTGTGAATCTATATAATGGCATTCTCAATTAAAACCATTATTTCTAGTTTGAAAACCTCATTTGAATATTCATTTTTTGAAAAAAGTCATAAATGCTTTGGTTCTTATTAAAATAAGTCACATTACATAAACAGTGTGAACAAGACAACTATAAAAAATAATTGTGAAAAACATTGAATAATTCTCATAATAGAAGTAATCTATAACTAATATCAACCAAATAAAAAACTTGAAATATGGAATATAACGTATGGGTCTACAGTATATAGGAGTCGGTCAAGGAACACATGAGAACATACATGAACCAAATAATTCAATGATCTCTCTTGGTCTCACAAGGGTCAAATCTGTCTTGTTATCTCACATAGTCTAACTAGTCCAAAATACCTAGCTACTGCACAATCTAAAATAGAGTATCACCCATCTAAATTTCTATTACACAACCATGTTTTATCACGTGAAACCCACCAACCATTCACATACATAATAAATGACAATTATTCATAAAAACATGATATCAATGACAAAAAAACCATTCTTCAAAAATTGTTATAAACAACCCATTTTTTATAAAACAAATTTATAAATAAAAATTTGTAGAAATCCCAATTTAATTCAATTCATTATAATAATCACTTTTAATAATGACAAAACATCTCTGAATAAATTATTTAAAGAATAATTCATTAAAAACATATAAAAACTCATAAACCCAAGGTATTCCCAAGGAAATAATGGTTATGTTGAGAAACTTACCTCAAATTAGTCATATCCTCATCACCATCATTATATTATACAATTAGTGAGGATAAGGGATACTCACAACACCAAAAAGGAAAGAAATTCTATTAAGCACCCATCCATAGCCCATAATTTTTCCAGAATTGTCGTCTATGATAAGAAAAAATGAAACAAATCGAATTACATTATAATAAAAAGATGATAGGAGGATAAATCTAAATGGAATTTAAATTTTACCTTGAAGAAACCAATTAAATTGGATAAATATGGATAATGATTCAATGAGTAGTGGAGCTCCATAGTTGGAATGGCTAGGTCCTGAAAATAAGGACCAAATGATGGTGGAAGGGGTTAAAATAATGGAAGTGAAAATTTTAAATAATTCAATTATTATGTCTATGAAGATCTAATCATGGTGTGGATCATTTAACAAAAACATCACCTCAACTACCTGGGGTGATTTGTAGTCTAACCTTCTCTGGTCACAGAATTATGTGCCTCTGTATATCACACATCCACATTCTAGGAGTAGTCATGAAAAGACACTCATTGGTCATTCCACGATAATAATCCCCATAAAATCATCCACTTATTGGGGATAGTTGTGGAATGAAATCACTTGGTCACTCTAGGACCAATAATATTCAAAAACTATAATGGTTCCAAAATTGAAAAAAATAATTATAAGTATATAAATAAATGAAAAAAGATATAAATAAATGAATGGTCACTTATTTACATGAAAATGACATCATGGGTGTCATAATTCTCTCCCCCATTCCACTTTATAAACCAATAATTTAATCATCATTCATCCTCTAAACAATTTAGGTAATTATTCTTACACCAAAGCTTAATGTTTCAAAGTCTCATGATTATCACTACCATATAAATAGATAACCCAAACTAAATAATTATATTCACCATTGAATTATTTATACATATGGTCTATAATTTGAACAGGCTTCTCAAATAATGTGGTGTCAGGATCCATTCATAAATGATCCCATAGAACTATGTGAGATGTGTTCAGAAGATATTGTATTCAACTTGGAAATGTAGAGTACATTATGAATAGACATCATATGATATGTTAATGATATATGATATTACATTATCCTGAGATGCTTAATGGTATCTAATAAAATAACATACCATAATTCCAACATACCCTACTTTACCCTCTCTCAATGACCTAGTCGAGGTGAAACAGAACACCTGACCACCATCCTCAAACTCTATTTGATAATGGTGATAGTCGGGATAAGATTCCTAGTGACATAGTTTCATCACCAAAAATTAACTGAATTAGCTGAATCCTATCTACTGTCTTTTTTAAATTTATCATCCATATAAAGTAATGTTCAACAAGCATAGACCAATGAAGAGGGGATCTACATGTCATCAATCATAACCATCTAAGGGATCCATATTTATAAGTTACTAATAACTAATATAACAATAAAACATATCCAATGCTAAAGACTTCTCCTATAAGACACATAAATAAAACACACTTGATTGGTGCATGGAATATGCATGAGTTTCGCATTGGTTGATCACATAAGGATTATATCCTTGTGAGGTAACAGTCATTGGGAATTTAGGTCAATGCTGATGAGGTGAAAAAGAAAATAACCTGGGAGGAATATGGCATCCCTTGTGGGGGATGATATTACTAGGAATGTGGCCTAATAAAGATCATGGTGGGTTGAAGGTATTGGATTTAAACCATGGGGTTGATCTCTACATATCTCATTGAAATGGGAAGAAAATAACACATAGTTTAATAGGTTATGGATTACACCTATGGAGAAGAAAAATTAAAGATATTTTTACAGTGCTATTCATATGGTCACCACTAATATTTGGACCCACATGAGTCATGACCAGTGTGAGAAATTAATTATAGAAGGGTATTTTCCTATTGAGTGATCATATTTGGGAAGAGACTTAAATATGAATTGGTATTCCATGGTGATAGTTTCATCATCAACCACTAGTTGATGATATAGAGGTTATGAAGGGGTAGAGATATCCTACAATATTGGCTATGCGATTACACCTGGATGGATATTTATTGGTGATATTAATTCCTTTTTCACTAATGGATTAGGTAGAGGCTATGTTGTGGAGTCAAGAAGAAATATGTAACTCACCCATGTTCATCTTCCTATATATTTTTAAACCTCATATTGGGGATTACATATATTCTGAACATGTTTATACTACCTGATTCACTTCACAATTCATATATCATATGGGTAATGAGCACCACACCTAAACTGCTACCACCATCCCTAAGGAATGGATCCCCATTAGAAATTTCGTGCATGATATTGTATATTTTGGGGACCCTTTATATAATTGAGGTTAAATACAAAACTTCATTTACCATAATAATTCTTGAGTGTGATATGGACATGTTGATGTGTATCATGCCCGAGCCAGATGGATATTGTGCCTATAGAGGAGGTCTAAATGATGAAATTATAATGTTTTGGAATAAAGTATTTGGAACCATTTAAATTTTTCATGGAGGGGATAAAATTAATTTGAATGTTATGCGTAATGAGAAAAATAAAATTGAAAATGTAAATAACCTTTGGATTCCATAATATGTGTATACCATGCATATATTTTAGAGTACATTAATATGATGAATTCTGTATTTCAATAATATTTTTTTCCAAGTGTTAGGAAAATTAACCTGTTTTATGTTTTTTGGCAAGAAATAATATATTTGTGAAAAAAAAGAAAAGTAGATGAAATGTGATCCAAATCACAGTGCGACAGATGATTTTGCAGATGAATAAGAGCTAGAAAACTAAAGAAAACTTGGATTCACATCATGTGCCAAATATAAGGCACCAACCTTAAACCATACATAGTCTTTAGTTATTACAAGATTACACATTGAGGATCTTTTCAGGTTTAGAGTTTTAGAGAATTAGATCATAAAACTTGCATTAAATTCCATATTTAAACAAAGTGGTTACATAAAAGATAGTATTTATTTTTCCCATAAATGGAATCATATTTAAAATGAAACATGGATTCTTTCTTGACACTTACTTGACACTATCATCATATCATGTAACCTTCCCTTGACCTGTGAAAAACATTTGAAAAACATGGGATGAGCATAAAAATCTCAGAAAGGGATATAAAAATATGGGAAGGAAACATGAGTACATGTATACATAATAAGGAAATCATACATTACCCATAAAACATAATCACTTTAACATACCTCATAAAATCATGAATAAATCATAGAAATCATATGAGATAAAGGTAACTTGAGGCATTCATAACATTCTTACATAGGGAGTAACCCTCTTGGTTATGTTTGGAATACTCATCACATTATATTCCCTAAATCTCATTGGAGAAACCTTAACGTTTAACCCCATCGTGTTACCCAATGCATTGGGGAGCTATATCGGGCTCACCCACCCTTAGTTTATCACGAAACCTCCCGTCATCATAATAATGCCTAAGAACCATAAAATAATCGAATCACATATAACATGCATAAAGGAAACATAACATTCCCACTTTTCAATCACAAGATATCAATACAACACATTGGTATAAAAACATTATGAAAACCATTTTTAATACCAAAATAAAAGAAAAGATAAACATGTATTTATTTTTCTTTTAAAAATGGTATGGCTTGTAGAGGAAGTCGAAACTCAAATAATGGTCACGGCGATAGAGAAGTCATTGTCGCCTCATACGGACGAAAAAAACATTCCATTTTGTCATTTAGTAAAACTCTTTGTATAAAAAAGATTCCTCTCAGATAAACGTAAAAGTCAAAGGGGTTTATACACCGTATAAAAGTAGGTTGTGTATAAAACAAAATATGCCTCAATGAAAGGAGATTGAGACGAAGTCCCATACAAAGACGGTATCCTTGGATTAAGGATAAATCAATTATATAATTATGTGTGACAAACGAATACACCAAATATAAGTTCATATTAAGTGTAAAACAATCAGAGTACATTCACACATATTCATAGAATGACATATTCAAGGATTACTATTTTATCCCAAAGAATCAAAATTGGGTTAAGAAGTTCCCTTGCAAAAATTCAACAGCCTAACGGTGTCACATCAAAATTCAGAAAAAGAGTTGATGAGAGATAAAAAGGGTATCTCATCACTTGGACATAAAATTTACATCAATAAGGATATAGAATAACATATCCCAACATAATAGTATGTGAATTAAAAGTCATAACAAAATAAGTCTTTTAAAAAGAGGAGGTTGAAAGGTTCCCTTACCCACATGGGTATCTTTCGAAACATACACCCTGTGAAAGAAGGACAATACAACATTGATGTAAATACTCATAAATGAAAGTATATTACACAATGAGTAAAATAATGGGTAGTACATACACCACTCAAAGGAAATTGTGGAAAATGTATCATAAATCTCACAGGAATAAAAGTGAGATGAAAAATCCCTTACGAAAACTCGGCAGCTTAACGATGCCACTTAAAACATCCAAAAAATGGATTGATGAGATCAAATAGGGTCTCTAATCATATTACAATAAAATTATAGAATGAGGAATATAAAATAACACCCCCATCATAACAAAGAAGAGTTTAAAAGAAGTGACATAAAGGAGAGTACTTAAAAAAGAAATAGAGAGGTTAGATCTCTTACGAAATTTCGGCAGCCTAACAACGCCACTCAAAACATCCAAAATGGATTGATGAGAGAGAATAGGGTATCTCATCATATGAACATAAAAATTACAGTAAGAGTAATATAAAATAACATCCCAATCACAAGAAATATTATCTTAAATGTAATGACATAAAGGAGTGTACATAAAAAGAAAGAGAGGAGTAGGATCCCTTACCTCGGGTCCGACTTGACTCGATCGTTCTTTAACATCCTGATTAATAAACTTGAGATAATTTATACTTTCTTAAGAAACTCCTTCAGGTTCATTATTCCTTTGATATCACTTATTTCCATGTTATAAACATTATGTAATCATTTAAGTTAATAATGTTTGTTTTGTCGATATTTGGTTCTTAAGTCGAAAGTGGACTTCTTACAATTACATGTTGTTCGTGTGGTCACAGGTTCATTATATCCAGAATGATATTCATGATTTTGATATCATATATATGATATATATCTAGAATATACATGTATTTATAATATTACATAACCATTTAGAGGTATGAAATGAAATGCACCGTTCATGGAGACAGTAAGCCATACGTACGCATGAACGCTACTTTCATTTCTATGTCAGATTAATGGAATTAAAACTAAATGAGAGTTATGTATATTTTAATTACAGAATTTTATTCATCATTTATAACTTACATAAATAATATATAATATCTTTAAATACATCCTTTATACATCCCACATATGGCATTAACGAATCAAATCACTTTGAGGGGGCGATAGTCCGCACTTCCTAAAATGAAATTATCATGTTTACCCACAATGGAAACCACAAAGGTATGCCACAAAAGAAAAATAAAGAAGCTTAAGTACAAAATAAACATATTATATATCATATATAAATATAGTGACATCTTAATGGCCACATTTTAAGGTGTTATATGAGTGTTGAACAGTCATCGTTTCGTGAGGCAGAAATTCGACATCCACAGAAACAGTATGTTCTTTAACAATTTGATGTAGGTGTGTGTATGTGTAGATCGATATTCTTATAACAACATCCTAGTATATTAAATATAATAAATTTTTCACAAAATAAATGATTAAAAATTGTTTATGGGGATGGATAAGAAAAATAAAATAAAAGAACACAAGTGAAGACATTACCTTAAAATCGGGTAACTCTTTTTGATTTGAGCTCAAAGGCTTACTTGGGAAGACTTCTGCCCAAAGTGAGGCTTCTAAGAGTAAGAGAGAAATGTGGAGAGACAAAATGGTCAGGGGATGTCCGAGCCAAAGGCATTGGAAGTGTGGGTAAGGAGGTAGAGGTGGGGTCCTTTTATAAGAGGAGAGGAGGGGAACTCTTGGAAAGTAAAGAAATGTTACTTTATTTTAGAATGAGTTTCAGATTTTAATGGCCCCACATTGTTTTTTTCTAGGATAAGGTGATAAGGGTTCGAAATCCACCCATCCAATAGGTTTTGGACATGTGTAGGTCTTAGATTTTACATTATCTTTCCACTTTATTTAAATCGTTAAATAATGAGGTCATCGCTACATCATCATGATGTCATAAATAATTTATTTATTTAATCTCAAAAAATTATATAAAAAATTCGATGATGTAGGAAATAATTTTATCTTTCCAATTAATATTTATAGTCAAAACTCTGACTTGTATAACCCCATTTAAAAATTGTTTTAGTAAAAAGACTAATGTTTGTGACATTTTAATTTTAACATTAAATAAAAAGGAATTTATGTAATTTTCCAACCAAAGTGGCTCCATCGGGTCCCCATGTTGACCCATGGATTTTCTTGGTCTGACATGACTCATCCAATGAGGGTAGGACATGTTTCTGGGTCATTTCATATTATTAAAATATTATTTTTACATTAAACTACACTAATTACATCTAACCGCGATTAAAAACATAATAAGATACTATTTACCAAAAAATTATTTTAATCCCATTGAACCTAATTTTACTTCTTCATTACAAAAATTTATGTCGGATTTTTGAAATTCAAAACACAAAGGTGGAAAAATTTCATTTAAATGGAAAATCAGTTTTTATAAGTACCACTTAGTGGTTTCACTATTCATCAAAAATTGATTTTTTTCAGAAAAATACAAAAAATTCACCCTAAGCTATATTTGATATTCCGAATTCAAAAATAATGTATATTTTAAAAAAATCAAAACATATAAGTTGCTTTAATTTATTTAATAATTAATTCCCACTCTCAAAACAAATAGCATGTTTTTAAGAAACAATATCTATTAAATGATTGACACTAGTTTAAGTCCAATTTCAAAGTGAAATTAATTCCAATGACCACCATTGGATTTAATGGAAAAAATATATTCTAATTTTACTTTAAAACCAATTTAAAATATTATCTATTCATATAAATAAATTAGATTAAAAAGATGTTTTGAATTAAAATACAACATTTTTCACTATTCATTAAAAAATGTACTTTATCGGAAAAATACCAAAAATTTACAAAAAGTAAATTTTGATGTCCTGATTCTAAAGAATAATTTTATTTTGTCAAATATAACACATAAAATTATCAAAAAGTGGATTTAAAAGAGGTTCGCCATCAAAAGGCGGTTAATCGACCTTTTAAAGAATATTAGAATGTTTACGCTTAAAATTGGATTCATTCACATTTTTAATCCTCTAACATTTATTGTAAAAAGTAAAAATATTTGACAAACATATATAATCATTTTTTAGTTAGTTCTATTCATTACCACCATCACAACAGCTAGGCGTTGACTACCTTTTAAAATAATATTATTTTATTATTAGAGTTCAACGTAAGATTCCAAAGAAACTCGTTGTTGCGTGTTGGGTATGCCATCGAGCATAGCATCCCCTTTAAAGTTATATTTATATTTTATTCGAAAATATGGATAAATTTGAAAATGTCATACTCTTTATTTTCCTGGGGTGTTACATCCTTCCCCCCTTTTGGTAATTGCATCCTCTCAATTTTAAAATTGGGCTCGGAAACATCCTTGAAAGTCCCACATCGGAACAAGAGTCGATAAAACAATCACTTTAAAATAAAGAAAGAGAAGTACCGAGGTCACCTGAGTTAACCCAGACTAGGATTCCATGTAGGAAATCATGGACATGGAGGATAAAACATAGGGTCATGTTCTGATGGAGAGTGATAGAAAACATGTTTAGGAGAAAGTTAACCACATGAAAATCACAAACTTGTGATGGGTTAAACGGTATTCGATTCCCCAGTAGGAAAGGTTAATAGACAACATTTTTGTTTTAATTTTATTTATATTGAGGAATTTATTCATAAGGAAACATAATCACTTATCATGTTGACTTCCATCTTTTATTAGATTTCTTACACAAACTCATATTTTCTCCAAAAGACGAGTATTTAGGAAGACTTGTTCACATTTAGAGTACTATAATCAACTTCTAGAGAATCACCTAATCCACAAAAGAGAACTATATACTTCCCATGTATTTAGACTTTAACCTAAACCAAAACCAAAAAGGTTAGTACAAGATCAGATAATCCAGAAAAGGATAACCCTTTATAAAAAGAAAATCTATTCTTAATCTCCAAAATTTGTCCAACAAAACCCAAAGTTAAACGGAGACCATTAGATAAACAATTTGTCTATAAAATTCTTCAAAGTAAACCAAACTAAGATTGAAACCCAAATATTTGAAGGATTTAGTCACATATTCTTCCATGTTAAATCATAACATTTATCTCCAAACAACATCTATTGCTCTTAAAGTCTCATATTGAAGAGTAATTAAACTAATCACATATCCTCCGTGATAGGTTAATAAATTTCCATAGATAACCCAAAATCAACTTACTATTAATTCATAAAATCATCTAAATAAAAACAATCAGTAAAACTAACCAGGGACTTCTCGTAGTCCAGTGGTAGGTGATAGATACCAGTTTCACTTTGGTTGTGGGTTCGATTCCCGTAGCTTTTTCCGACGCGACGGGTTGTCACACGGTCTACGTGTTGTCATTTTTATAAAACTAAAAAAATATCCCTAACATGTTTTAATCCCAATAGTTTCCTTATACCTCTCATTTACATCCAAATTCGTTACAATCTAAACATCTTAATTCTTGAAGTCTTATTTCACCACCATAAGATAAAATAAAACGATTCCCAAAATGAATAACAACATACAATGATTATAGCGTCCTCTCGGTTTCATTGTCCTCTTTTTCACGTAGGTAGACGTCCCATGCATTACAGTAATGATTTAGAGATCCTTCAAAATCATTTGCTTCCTCCATCCAAGTACACCTTGTACAACATGGGTCATATGGGTGTTCACAGAAAAACCGTTTTGGAAAATAATCATGTATAACATATAATTCCAAAACATCTGATAAAACATGATTTCTATAAAATAGACTGACAGAATTTGAGTTGAAACATTCTATTATTGGTCCTTTTAAAATACCATAAGTATGTACTGAGAGGCTATATTTTAAAAGAAAATATAAATAGGTCGTGCAAGGGTCTCCTTCCTCAGCACCATCATTAAAATCATAATATGCTTCAAATTCTTGTGATAAGGTAAAATACATTAAAATACCTTGATAATATTTAACTTTCTTGGAAATATGAGAATATTGTGAAAATAGTATTTGTCTGAAAAGAACACATGATCCATGATGATAACAAGGTATAGAAGAGGTTTTTGATATCTCAAAAAACTGCTTGCAAGTGAGTTGTATGCTATAAAAAGTTTCACAATCATCTGAACATGACTTTGCAATAATTATTGCAAGCATGTCATCAGGAAGAGATAGGAATGTCATTTTAGATCCTTCTCCTTCCATTCGTAACTGACTTTACTTGTCCTGAAAAAAAGTAATAAAATAAGGATTTAACTGAAATAATAGATATAGGGACTAACCATGTGTCTAACAAATACTCATAATCCCTAAAGTTGTCTAAACCGACCTTTGATACCAACTATAAGGCCCCAGCCTTAAACCTTACTTAATATTGAGTTATTACAAGATTACACATTGAAGATCTTTTTAGGTTTATAGTGTAGAGAATTAGATCATAAAACTTGCATTACATTCCACATTTAAACAAAGTGGTTATATAAAAGATAGTATTCATTTTTTCCCATCAACGGAAACATATTTAAAATAAAACATGGATTCTTTCTTGAAAATTCCTTGACACTATCATCATATCATGTACCCTTCCCTTGACCTGTGAAAAACATTTCAAAAACATGGGATGAGCATAAAAAGCTCAGTATGGGATATAAAAATATGGAAAGGAAACATGAGTACATGTATACATAAGAATGAAATCCTACTTTACCCATAAAACATAATCACTTTAACATACCTCATAAAATCATGACTAAATCATAGAAATCATAAGACATAAAGGTAACTTGAGGCATTCATAACATTCTTACATAGGGAGTAACCCTCTTGGTTACGTTTGGAATACTCATCACAGTATATTCCCTAAATCTCTTCGGATAAACCTTAACGTTTAACGCCTTCATGTTACCCAATGCATTAGAGAGCTATATCGAGCTCACTCGCCCTTAATTTATCACGGAACCACCCGTCTTCATAATAATGCCCAAGAACCATAACATAATCATATCACATAAAACATTCATCATGGAAACATAACATTTCCACTTTTCAATCACAAGATATCAATACAACACATTGATATAAAAATATTATGAAAACCATTTTCAATACCAAAATAAAAGAAAAGAAAAACATGGTATTTATTTTTCTTTTAAAAAAAGGTATGGCTTTTAGAGGAATCCGAAACTCAAATAATGGTCATGGCGGTGGAGAAGTCGTTGTCGCCACATACGTATGACAAAAACATTCCCTTTGGTCGTTTAGTAAAATGCCTTGTATTTAAAATATTCCTTTCGGATAAATGTAAAAGTAAAAGGGGTATATACACCGTATAAAAGTAGGTTGTGTATAAAACAAAATATGCCTCAATGAAAGGAGATTGAGACGAAGTCCCATACAAAGATGATATCCTTGGATTAAGGATAAATCAATTACATAATTATGTGTGTGAAACGAATACACCAAATATAAGTGGATATTAAGTATAAAAAAATCAGATTACATTCACACATATTCATAGAACGACATATTCATGGAGTACAAGTTTATCCCAAAGAATCAAAATTGGGTTAAGAAGTTCCCTTGCAAAAATTCGACAGCCTAACGTCGCCACTTTAAAATTTAGAAAAAGAGTTGATGTGAGATAAAAAGGGTATCTCATCACATGGACATAAAATTTGCATCAATAAGGATATAGAAGAACATATCCCAACATAATAGTATGTGAATTAAAAGACATAACAAAATAAGTCTTCTAAAAATAGGAGGGTGAAAGGTTCCCTTACCGACATGGGTATCATTCGAAACATGCACCCCGTGAAAGAAAGACAATACAACATTGATGAAAATACTCATAAATGAAAGTATATTACAAAATGAGTAAAATAATGGGATGTACATACACCACTCAAAGGAAATTTTGGAAAATGTAGAATAAATCTCTCGGGAATAAAAGTGAGATGAAAAATCCCTTACGAAAACTCGGCAGCCTAACAGTGCCACTTAAAACTTCCAAAAATGGATTGATGAGATCAAATAGGGTCTCTCATCATATTAAAATAAAATATATAGAAAGTGGAATATAAAAGACCATCCCCCATAAAAAAAATTGGAGATTAAAAGAAGTGACATAAAGGACAGTACTTAAAAAGAAAGAGAGAGGTTAGATCTCTTACGAAAATTCGGCAGCCTAACGGCGCCACTCAAAACTTCCAAAATGGATTGATGAGAGAGAATAGGGTATCTCATCAAATGAACATAAAAATTATAGTAACAGTAATATAAAATTACATCCCAATCACAAGAAAGATGAGCTTAAAAGTAATGACATAAAAGAGTGTACTTAAAAAGAAAGAGAGGAGTATGATCCCTTACCTCGGGTCCGACTTGACTCGATCGTTCTTTAACGTCCTGAATAATAAACTTGAGTTAATTTCTACTTTCTTAAGGACCTTTTTCAAGTTCATTATAGCTTTTATATCACTTATTTCCATGTTATAAACATTATGTAATCATTTATGTTAATAATTTCTGTTTTGTCGATATTTGGTTCTTAAGTCGAAAGTGGACTTCTTACAATTACATGTTGTTCGTGTGGTCACAGGTTCATTATATCCACAATTATGTTCATGATTTGGATATCATATATATCATATATACCCATAATATACTTGTATTTATAATATTACATAATCATTTAGAGGTAAGAAATGAAATGCACCGTTCATGGAGACGGTAAGCCGTACGTATGCATGAATGCTACTTTCATTTCTATGTCATATTAACGGAATTAAAACTAAATGAGAGTTATGTATATTATAATTCCATAATTGTATTAATCATTTATATGTAACATAAATCATATATAATAACTTTAAATACATCCTTTATACAACCCACATATGGCATTAACGAATCAAATCACTTTGAGGGGGCGGTAGTCCGCACTTCCTAAAATGAAATTATGGTGTTTACCCACAATGGAAACCATAATGGTATGCCAAAAAAGAAAAATACAGAAGCTTAAGTAAAACATAAACATAGTATATATCATATATAAATATAGTGACATCTTAATGTCCACCTTTTAAGGTGTTATATGAGTGTTGAACAGTCATCGTTTCGTGAGGCAGAAATTCGCCATCCACAGAAACAGTATGTTCAATAACCATTTTATGTAGGTGTATGTAAGTTTAGATCGAATTATTCTTATAAAAACATCCTATTATATTGAAAATACTGGAGTTTTTACAAAAGAAATGAATAAAAAAGTGTTTAGTGGGTTAGAGAAGCAAAATAAAACAACAGAACACAAGTGAAGACATTACCTTAAAATCGGGTAAGTCTTTTTGATTTGAGCTCAAAGGATTCCTTGGGAAGACTTCTGCCCAATGTGAGGCTTCTAGGAGTAATAGAGGGATGTGGAGAGACAAAATGGGCAGGGGTTGTCTGAGCCAAAGGCTTTTTAAGTGTGGGTAAGGAGGTAGAGGTGGGGGCCTTTTATAAGAGGAGTGGAGGGGAACTATTGGAAAGTAAAGAAATGTTACTTTATTTTAGAATGCGTTTCGGATTTTAATGGTCCCACATTGATGTATTTAGAGGATAAGGTGATAAGGGTTCGAAATCCACCCATCCAACTGGTTGTGGACATGTGTAGGTCTTAGATTTTACATTATCTTTCCATTTTATTTAAATCGTTAAATAATGAGGTCATCGCTGCATCATCATGATGTCATAAATAATTTAATTTATTTAATGTCTAAAAATTATAAAAAAACATACTATTATGTAGGAAATCGTCTTATCTTTCCAATGACTATTTATAGTCAAAAATATGACTTGTATAACCCCATTTAAAAATTGTTTTAGTAAAACAACTCATTTTTGTGACATTTTAATTTTAACATTAAATAAAAAGGTATTAATGTCATTTTCCACCCAAAGGGGTCCCATTGGGTCCCCAAGTTGACCCATGGATTTTCTTGGTCGGCCATGACTCATCCAATGAGGTAGGACATGTGTCTAGGTCATTTCATATTATTAAAACATTATTTTTACCTTAAACTACAATAATTATCTCTAATCACGATTAAAAACATAATAAGTTACTATTCACCAAAAAATTATTTTAATCCCATTGAACCACATTTTACTTCTTAATGACAACCATGTATGTAATATTTTATAAATTAAAAACACAATGGTAGAAAAATTTCATTTAAACAGAAAATCAGTTTTTATAAGTACCACTTAGTGGTTTCACTATTCATCAAAAATTGAAGTTTTTCAGAAAATTACCAAATATTCACCCTAAGCTATATTTGATATTCCAAATTAAAAAATGATGTCTATTTTAAAAAATTCAAAACATATAAGTTTCATTAATTAATTTAATAATTAATTCCCGCTGTCAAAACAAATAGCGTGTTTTTAAGAAACATTATCTATTAAAAGATTGACACTAGTTTAAGTACAATTTCAAATTCAAATTAATTCGAATGACCACCATTAGATTTAATGGAAAAAATATAGTCTAATTTCACTTTAAAACCAATTTGAAAGATAATATAATCATATAAATAAATTAGATTAAAAAGAGGTTTTGAAAAATAATACAACATTTTTCACTATTCATTAAAAATGTACTTTATCGAAAAAATACCAAAAATTTACACAAAGTAAATTTTGATGTCCTGATTCTAAAGAAGAATTTTATTTTGTCGAATATAACACATAAAATTATCAAAAAGTGGATTTAAAAGTGGTTCTCCATCTAAAGGCGGTTAATTGACCTTTTAAAGAATATTAGTATGTTTACGCATAAAATTGGATTCATTCACATTTTTAATCCTCTAATATTTATTGTAAAAAGTAAAAATATTTTACAAACATATATAATCATTTTTTAGTTAGTTCTATTCATTCCCGCCATCACAACAGCTAGACGTTAACTACCTTTTAAAATAATATTAATTATTATTAGAGTGCAACGTAAGATTCCAAAGAAACTCGTTGTTGCGTGTTGGGTACGCATAGAGTCCTCTTTAAAGTTATATTAATATTTTATTCACAAATATGGATAAATGTAAAAATGTCATACTCTTTATTTGCCTGGGGTGTTACATCAAAAGAGTGCACCGTGACTACTTTAAATAAAATAGTTATTGTGACAACTGGGTCCCAGTGAAAGCACTGTCACCCCGCCTTAACATGGCCGTCGGGTCCTGGCCTACCAGGTACCACCAGTTGCCCCCGCAGACACGTGGGGCCCACCCCAGGGTCCACCCACATGCCCTAACTGGTAATCTGACTAATGACAGTCCCCACAGGCCAACACTTGTAGTTAGTTCTATTCATTCCTGCCATCACAACAGCTAGACGTTAACTACCTTTTAAAATAATATTAATTATTATTAGAGTGCAACGTAAGATTCCCATGAAACTCGTTGTTGCATGTTGGGTACGCATAACATCCCTTTTAAAGTTATATTAATATTTTATTCACAAATATGGATAAATGTGAAAATGTCATACTCTTTATTTGCTTGGGGTGTTACATCAAAAGTGTGCATCATGACTACTTTAAATGAAATAGTTATTGTGACAACTAGGTCCCAGTGACAGCACAGCCACCCCACCTTAACATGGTCGTCGGGTCCTGGCCTACCAGGTACCACCATTTGCCCCCGCAGACACGTGGGGCCCACCCCAGGGTCTACCCACATGCCCGAACGGGTTATCTGACTAATGACAGTCCCCACATGCCAACGCTTGTCCTTTCCAGTGTGCTTTGTCCTCACTCACACACAACTTGAGAAACTTCCCAGGAGGTCACCCATCCTGATCACCACTTCAGGCTAAGCACGCTTAACTGTGGAGTTCTAATCAGACAAGCTCCCAAAAAGGAAGGTGCACCATGTTGACATGAGTCATATCATTTAGTCTTTTAACCCTTTATCATTTGGGGATGTTACAATCACCCCCCCCCCCTAGAGCACAACGCCCTCGTTGGGGGCCCTACATCTCAACCCAGGCAGCGCACCGCACTTAAGGCTGGGTTCCTCCTCTGATACCAAATGTGACAACTGGGTCCCAGTGACAACACAACCACCCTGCCTTAACATGGTCGTCAGGTCCTGGCCTACCAGGTACCACCAGTTGCCCCCGCAGACACGTGGGGCCCACCCCAGGGTCCACCCACATGCTCGAACGAGTTATCTGATAATGACAGTCCCCACAGGCCAACACTTGTCCTTTCCAGTTTTCTTTGTCCTCACTCACACACACCTTGAGAAACATCCCAAGAGGTCACCCGTCCTGATCAAAACTCCAAGCTAAGCACGCTTAATTGTGGAGTTCTAATCAGACACGCTCCCAAAAAGAAAGTTGCACCTTGTTGACACGAGTCATATCATTTGGTCATTTAACCCTTTATCATTTGGGGATGTTACAGTTATGCATTGGACAAGTCCTCATGAGAATACATGTTGTGAAAACCAATTACACGTCATGTACTATAAGTACACATCGTGACATAAGTCAACCAGTCAAAGTAGCTTAACTGGAATCTATATGGTGGAGGAAAAGTCAGGTTTGAAGTAAATGTCATGTTCCCTAAGTAAATGCCATGACGTGTTGACGCGTAGAAGAAAAATATGCGACACAGGCCGTGGGTTTCGATGGGAAAATCCTATAAATAACGGCCTATACAGTTCTAGGACACTCTAGGGTAAAAGAAGCCAAGGAATATCAACGGACCTCTTCCATACCATGGGTGATGATCTGGGTCCATTCTTCAATTCCAATCTACCTTGGGTACTAATGATTCTATATCCCCTATGAGAAAGTAATCCACATAGTGTGGGGTGATGTGATTTGTAGGGGGATGTGTGTTTCAGGGATTGTTTTAATTTATTATTCATGGTTTGTATTGTTTTAAACATCATTTATCAATTCCAATTTCATTATTTTTTCAATTTCATGATCATTTATTATGAGTTGAAGAGACTTTTTTCACTGATTCAATTAATAAACATAATTTTCCCATGACAATTGTGAAATATAGGACTGTTAGGTTTAAAAATGATTTTGGGTCATTTATTTATATTTTTTCCCCATGTAAATGAACATTCCAAAGGTGCAACCACATTACTAGGACGTGATTCCAAGACCAATGATCATGGTTGAACCAATTATAACACCAAAATTAAATAAACACACTCTCATATAAAACCCTAGCTCATGCCCCTAAACATCATTAAACCTGTCATGCCTCGCATGTTGATTCAGACCCCCAATCTTTGCTACTATTGTTTCTATTTTCTCACAAACAACAAATAAATTTTTACTGTAGTTTCCAATATAATTTACAAGACATGGATCATCCTTCTAGGTTCAACACTTAGACATTCCATGTACTACTCTTATTAGGTTATCTAGTTTTTATAAAAAAAAATAAAGAACTGTTGGGAACTAACAACACCCTATGGGGCTGTGATGCCCTATATAGTGTACTATTCTTACTATATGATATGGGGTATTGTAAAGGGGTTATTTTATAAATTGGATATAATTGTGGTAGGTTTATTTCCTGAATGGGGGTCCTTATTGTGTTTGAATAGTTGGGTCCTCCTTATATCAAATTTTATCCCCAATAAGGTAGGTTCCTTTTAGCCGATAATCCTTTTTAGGGGACATCTTGGTAAGTGGATTAACTATTGAACTAGATGTTTCTCTCTCAACATTTTCATGTCCTGTGGTTTTTATTATTACTCTGTCTAGTTTTCCTCCTATATTCATGTCCATAATTCCGTTTAGACAGGATATTTGAGTATTTATAGGTTTCATGATAATAACATCATTCCCAAAATGCACATACACATAGCTTACATAATGATATATAATGGAAAAAATAAGACGCCTCATGAAAATTTTGTTGTTCATTAGTGAGGGGCATAATATTGACACCACACCCTAAAAATGGATTGTGATTGAAGGTGGGTATAAAATTAACAACTCAACCCAAATATAGTTTTTATTTTATGAGATTCCACGTGAAGCGATGGACCCACAAAGGATCTAAATAATTTTGAAGGATCTATATTCATTGTGGATTTATGAACTTTACTAAATTCATGTTGAGTTACCGAGGGGTTTTTTTACTAATATTAACTGAAATTACATTTTTTGTTTTTTAATATTACATTAGAACATTTCAAATCAAACCAAGACCCCCTTCTAGAATAGTGGTTGATCGTCATGATGAGGAGATATTTTGGAGGACTATTTTGGAAAAAATCAATGGATCATGCCGTAAATATGGGATATAAGGATTTCCCACCCATTATAAGTGTATTAGATAATATAATTTGAAACATAACTAAGATTCATGGTTTGTATCCAGGTCTGACCTTGAAGCATGTGATTTCATCCACATAAAATCTTCCCTTTGTGGTTGAAGTCTTCTATATACTAAAGTACTAAATTCTATGAACTATTATTCCTTGGAACTAAATACCTCACTTCATTGTGAAAAATTTATTAAATATGGTTGAGAAAATATTAATAGTAATTTGAATTCAATTTGGATAACATACCATGTTATGTGGTCCTTGTATAATTCAATGCGATTTGAAGAATTTAATTTTTTTTCAAATTCACTTGGTATCTCTTTGAATCTAACATTATCCTATCTTGTATAGAGATATATAATGTACCTTTTTTAAATTTATAATAAGAAATGTAATTCAATTATTGAGTGTTGATGATTGTATAAAGAAATGATTCATTCTAGACCGTCCTTTTACAAAACCTCATGGGTACCAACTTTCAATTTTATCCATTTTTTAATCAGTTACACCTCAATGTGTTGAGAATGATATCTAATGCTCCCATTCCTATACCCAACATTTAAATACAATGATGTATTTTTTAAATATACATAATGAAACCTCTCATAAAAACCTCTCAATTAAGGGAAAATGTATCAAATAAATCTAATATTAATGGTTTTTTTTTGGGTTATACCACTTCGTTGGGTGATGAATTGCAGGATCTAGAATATGATGTTTGTTTCTATTAGTCATCCATGATGAAAGAAATTCATTGATGGAAATTGATATGGTCATAAAAATTAGAATATAGTATTGTAGGTTATTTTATTTTAGATTAGGGATAACCCTTCTGGGTTTATTAATGATTTGATGAATTTGAAGATGATATAAAGTTTGTGGGACTATATGATGTGGATTGGTTGTCCCAATATTATTATCATTGCAACAATTTTATCATTCCAAATTTTTTGAGAGGGTGGTCTCTTGTAACTGGAACATTTCATCTTATTTATGGAGTTGTTGGCCTAAATCTTTGGGATGTATATATGATAATTGGGTCCCCAATAATGGAGGATATGCTTGATAACTTCTTTACGCCATCCAATATATGGAATGATGTAGATAGGAATCTCCCACTCATGATAGAGTTTTTTTATTATACCACAAAATCATTTGTGTGTAGATCCACACCCTTGATTTAGAATTCCATTATCCGATTGGATCCAAATATTTCCAATTCTAAATGGTCATGATTAAAACACAGGATGACCAATGACATATCTGACTAAAATAACTTAGAGGCTTGTGGGTTCTTATTGATAAAAAAATGGAATTGGTCTGCATCTATCATTTGGGTTGGCAAGTAGCAAACAAGGTTGATTGTTTGTTAGGATTGGGGTAATTTCCGGATATATTTATCTATGGTTTGATACTATCAATGTGCAATTCATGTACCGAGTTTAGGGACACAACCATTGTTATGGTAGCCCAGTAGGTATATAAGTGATGAATAAATCAGGTTCCCTCGGTATTGGTGAGATTTTAAGGATTGTTCAGTCATATTAGCATAGGAATACCCTCTTGTAGATTTCATAGACCATTCGTTGTTCTATGGATATGGTTAGTGGATGATATGTAAATTATTATTTCATTATTGATAAAATAATTCTAAGGCATCATATTAGGTTTTACATTAAATTTATAATTGGGTTTAATATGTTAAAATTATAAGCATTATAAATGATGGATTGGTTCAATTACCATGACCATTTTTCCCTTCTTACAAACTTGTAATTTGTACTTTTGTAAAAGAATTTTCTAGTGTTCATGTGAGGCAAGGGTGACTCATTTATTTCTGATATGCAGTATAATCTATCTGATTTGATGAAAAACTTATTCGTGAAGGATATTATCATTAACAATTTGGGTATAAATTTATCTATGTCCAAAAAGGTTCTAAAAGTCTCTAAATAGCTTAACAAAGTATACAAATATATTGGTCACATTGAAATTCTCATTTACGTTAACATGTGAAGAGATAGGTTACTGAATTGAACGTCTACCCTATGAATTTCATATAGGTCTTATGAAGTATGGTGTTGAATCCTCTATTTTTTCAATTCATACTGGCTAGTTGGAAAACCCAATACCCATTATAAAGGGTCTGCTTATGACTGATGTTTCAAGGAGTAAGAAAATAATGAAATCATACATAGGTAGGGTTTTATCAAAGTAAATCCATAATTTCTCATATTTTAATGATTATTTTGATAACTTAGTTGTCAAATCTCTAAAAACAGATCTTATTTCCTAGACATGAGCTATTAAATAACATCCTTGTCCAATTTTCCTTTTAGAGGCTGCAAAACAACTAGTCTAGAGTGAATGGGATAACTGGAAATGTTCTATAAACATCCAAGGGATATTTTTCATCCTTCAAGGTAAGGATATTTCATTTATCTTTTACAAATTTACATCTTATCCTTAAATAATTTCATTTATCTGTTTTCCCATGATAGTAGAATCATACATTCAAGATATCACTCATTCAATAAAATAGCTTCATGGTCGTCACTTATATTCAAGCTAGGTATCTGAAATGATAATAACACATATAAGTGGGAGTGGATTGGAAGAGTAAAATAGTTGTACTTGTCATGAAATTGATCAGACATGTTCACTAAATGTGAATGAAAGAAGGAAGATACTATCTTATTTACGATTAGGCCCTCAAAAACATATTCGCCAAGGATATTCCATATCAAAAAATATTATGAATAAGTAAGTGAGGACATTAGATGTTGTAACTCCAGTGAGGGTAGTCTCTTGGACACTATCTATTCTCATAATGGATAAGTTTCTAGAGGCCTAGATTGAGTGTAATGGTTTGAGGGAAAAAGTGTCTAATGAAGAAGTCTAGGGACTGATACAGGTAGAAGAGATTGATTTCCCTCTATTTTAGATCATCAATTCCTTTGAAAATATCTCATTTAAATACCAACCATAATAAGTTATTATCTACCTTTAATATATGGATGCTTCAATATATTCTTTCAAGGGTATAATTTATTCCTCAGATCGGTGTATGGAAATACTAAAAACAAGAACATCGGTAATTGATTCTAAGGTAAATATTGTACGATTTCTCATCCCAATTTCATCTTACAAAATTATTTTTGTTCTCAAACCCCCTATAGAGATGAAAAATTACTAATTACATCACTTGAATATTGTAAATGGGGAATTCATATTGGGGTTAATTTTCCCTCTCATGATATGGTTGGGTAGGATGTATCTCCTATAATGGTTGAGCACATGTGAGTGGTGGTTTCTGAACCTGAGGGATTATTTCAATCTCCCCCACCACTAACTATCAATTTTAAAATACTACCTCAATGGTAGTTTATGAGGAAATATTAAGTAATGAGAATAGAAATGCTTATTTGTTCACGATCGGTATGTGAGTATTATATTCTCCTTGAATATATTTTTAGTAGTGTTCTTATATATGGGTTGACTTATCTAAAGGATAACAGATGTGTATTTCCTTCATTTTCAAGAATAGGAATATTTAAAAGGGAACCATAGGGGATTTCATGACTAGATGACTACATATATTTGTTGAAATTTCAAATCCTGTGATGACGGCTCTCCAGGGATAGGCACACTCTATGATTTAAAAATACAAGGAAACTACAAGGGGTGATACACATGAGATGTAAATGATTTCAAATTTATATTCACTAAATCACATCCCTATGGAGATTATATTAGTGGATGACTTGACTAGGCATTTGGATTTTGCGCTTCTAAACTCGATAGGGGGGACTAAACACAACATTTACGTTATCACAATTTTGGAATAAATATTGATCCAATCACAAGGATATTCAACAATGATTTTCATTCCTACTAGGATCAATGTCAGTGAGTAACCTCTTATATGTTACAAATATTTTCGAGTATTAATTTGCTGATACTGATATTGTGCAAGATAAAACAATATAAGGTAGTTACTATGGGGATTACCAAATTTCTATTCATGATTTTTGTCTATTTTTTAATGAATCGATTGGAAATAATAAACATGGATTAATTTAATCATGCATTTCATCTAGATTTATTTCTCTATAGGGAGGTGTAACACCCTCTATGGCCACCAGTGAGGCTTGAAATGTTGTAGAAACTAGCCCTCTGGGGATGAAGGTGAGTCTTGCACCACATAGAATACCACATTTTGTTCATTACTAGGAACCAATTACTCTAAATATATTTTTTAGTAAAATGTTCCTGAAAATATGAAAATATAGTAATTTCAAACTCTTAATTAACTAAGAATTTCCATACTTCAACTACCATACATCTGGATTATAATAAAAATTTTATGTATATATATTTTGTAGTCTATATAGTCCTATAATATGTGATCCCTTTTGAAATAGACTTTTGAGATGATAAAAAAATCTAAAAAAATTGATTATTACTCAAAAAACCATATGGATAGATATATGGAAACTGATTTCTATGACCCCCTTCACATTTTCTGGAAACATTTCAAAGGGTGCTTTTCATGTTTTTCATTCTTTTGTGTGGGTGGTTTCATTAAAGTGATATACATGAAAAGGTGGAATTTGCGAACTATTCACATGAGGGGCAGAGTGTGATTCAATATGATATTGAAACAATTGATTATAACTCCAATTTTTATAACTATATATATCTTACTCAACAAAGAATTTAAATCAGATGAAGTTATCACAAGGTGAAATAATTATATTGTGGAATGGAGTGACATGTAGGAACAACTATATTTGGTGTAATATATTGTTTTCTATGAGATGGATTGGATTGATCCAGAATTGGAAAGTGTTGATGAAATTGTTGATGTGGAGTTGAAGTAAGTGAATGAGATAAAAAAACATAGGGTTGTATGCCACTGATTTGGATTAATAATAATGGATTACATATGGAAATGGATATGAAAACATTATCTAAGATATACCGAGCCATAGAATATTCTGATCAAATAATAATCCTAATATATAAATCTGAAAATAGATCTCATTAACCATCATGAATTATTTATTTTGGTAGAATCCAAGTTATTTATGTTCCTCATTTTTAATATTTTTATAGGTAAATAAAAACATATATGTTCCAATTTTTCTATCTTTTTTTCAATTTGATCCTTACATGAAAACATATTGAAACATTTTGAAAGGTTACATCCAGATATCCCAGATAATTCGACCAAAAATTAACAATTTGGTTTATAATTCTAAATACTCATGTTGTAATGATTCTCTCTATGTTTCTTTTTCAGTGGATCATGGATGGGTATAGTTATAATTGTCACTATAACACCAATGTTGGCATGTTTCAATGAATAATATTTTATGACACTTTTGAAAAGTATCATTTTAAATATCCAAATTAAAATGTTAAGAATGTATATATGCAGTGCCATTATTTTGTTTAGTTGAAGGGATATAGAAATCATTACATGACTATTTTTTAGGTCTTAGGGTGGTACCTATAATATTTTCATCTTTTAGGTCATTTCCTCAACATTTTCTTATTCTGAATATAAATAATTCTTAATAAGAAATAGATATATTTTTCATAAGAAACCCTCTGGTGGTTTTCTTCATAATTATCTCTTTATCTATTTCATATTTTATTTTTCATGTCACACTATTTGGACCATCGATGATGAATTTTAAGGTAACATTAATTTGGACATGCGTAGTGAAATGGTAAGGAAAAGTCAACAGATAATTCTCCAACATATTCTAAATTATATGGGTGAGAACTAAACCATCATCTTGGCATTCATGGATTTAATAAATTACATGGTATCAGTCTGTAAATAATAGTTTGAGATTATGTTAGAAAGATACATTCTGTAATAATGATGTCAAGGCGTACAAAGATAAAAGGGCTTCCCCTTGAGGTTAAATATTTCTCTCATTGATGTGCCACATTGGGGTCATACATTATGAAATCCATTGTGGGAATAGAATTCATAGTCAAAAAATATTTCCATCAGAATTCGATACATTTATCAATTACAAACATGGAAGGTTAGCGTGGATCCCATATTATAAAAACAATGGAATTTTATTATAAAAGCAGGTTGGTTTCTCTTTTCCAATACATGGAGTGTGATTTAGGGAAAATATTATCCAATAAGCGTGATAAAATAATATAGAATGGAATTTACAAGGATGGGTGAAAGATTACGTACATATATTTATCTCACTAGTAGGAGTATAAGGGTAGTGGTGTTTTATTCAATCTTCGGTCAAGTGTAATGAATCCAGAAGTCACTACTTATATCATTGAAATGGTAATCAATCCATACATAGTTTTAAGAATAATAGTCCCTACATTTATCTAAATCAAATATATTTATAGGTTCGTTTTAATCATGAATGGGATAGAATGGGATATCCAGGTGAAACAACATATCCCATTGAGATGAGAATCACAAAACACATTGTTTTGGTAATGAATTTCCCCACATAGATCATGTTTTTTTAGGGAGACTCTATTTTTATCAATTTGAGCCAGTCTAACATAAATGATCTGGGCATCACTATGTATCTCCAAGAAGAAATAATCAATCCATGTGTCATTCTTGAAAAGTAATATTTTTTTGTGCTAATAGATCAGAACCAAGAATAGGGGTTCTCTCATAAGAGGACCAAAGTATCATTAAACTTTACATTTGGTGAAGGATATATGAACCATGATTTTTTAATGACATATGGAAAGAAAATTTTACCAATAAAAAATCATATGGTGAGGATGGGGTGTCACATAATTTATCATTTGATGATAAGGATGTTTTCCTACAGTTTAATCTCCTTTGGATAGATTAATTGTTATTGTATTTTATGTTCATATAGATTAAAATGACAGTGTTCCATTTTAGGTCATTAATATAGGACCACTATTAAATAAATGGTTATCATAATATTTTATGTGGTTTTGGAGATTTTTTTTAACCCTGGAGTGAAAACATATAAAGTGAGGTTTCATTCCATATAAATGTATTTGGAATAATTTACAAGTATTTTTAGATTATGATTCGTAGACTGAAGTGTTCATGGGTGAATCTAAACAATGTAGATAGGCCCCTACCATGATTATTAATCCAACATGATCCATGATTGGTGTAGGAAATATGTAATAGTTGGAAATTACTTTATTACATGGATGGAAGTAAAAGATATATGGGGTGGTAAGAGACCAAAATAAAATTGGAGGTCATCTAAGGAGAAGGACACAGTAAGGATAAATTTTACATCCTGAGAATAGGACATCAACCATGCAGTTCAATATCATTTAGGTAGGATTTATTGCTATAATTTAACACCATGTGACCAGGATGAGGGTTCTAACTTCTAGATTTCAACAAAAATGACCAAAGGGTCCCCATACACAAGACATTTCTTGAGAAAACATTCATTTGTTGGGGGTCTGATACATCCACCAGATTTGGTAATTAGTGAATATTCAACACTATAGTATACCTTGTGGATGTCAAATGGTCCCTCCTATTTTGACCCCATCACTGGAGGATTATTCCCATATATCATTAGGGTCTTGATAGAAAAAATTTGTCCTCCTTTGAGGAAATAATGAATATGATATTTTTTTTGGAAATATTTTTCTTGGAAATTTTGATGAATATCCAAAGGATTCATGGTATATAATAAATTCTCATCATGTCACTATAATTTATCTAATCAATTCTGAGATTGATCATCTATGTATACCTAGTGACAAATGGAACTATGGATTGAATGTAATTGGATTTTGATATCCAAATCTACTTATGACCCATATACCAGTAAATATAGGGTTTTATTTGTGGTATTATGGGTAGCATTATTATAGGAAAATAAGGCATAAATATTTATTTCAAGCTAATATATCATTTTTCAACATTTTTTATGAATATATTTGATATAATTTGGTTGAAATACTTTATCTGTCTTTTTAAAAATCATGATAATGGGATGAATAGTTACTGTGAATATTATTATCGTGATATCAGATTTTTAATTCGAATGAAAAAAAATTGGGGACATTATCCATTAGTATTTTGTCTGTAACATCAAATATAGTGATAATGTTGGGATTCATGATGTTGAATATGTTCCTCATCCTGGATTCTATGATGGCTATGACCTCAGACCATTTTTAAATAATGTAATCTTCAGTGTAGATGTAATTTAATTTCATAAATGTGTTTGGAGGGTATGTCCCCATAACATTAATTACCCTATATGGTAATCTTTCATGAATACATTTATGAGTGAAAACACATTGGAGGTTGGTGGATAATATTAGCATGCACTTACAAGGAATTGGACCTTTTGGGGAATTGTGTGTAATCAGGTGTCATCGTAGGTTTGAAAATATTGATTCTCCTGATTTTATGGTAAATATAGATCGCTAATTGATGGGAACCAAAAACAGAAGAATATAATTCATTCATGATAGAAAAAATATTGTCTCCATCAATTCATCTGAGAACCCCGTCAAGTCACTATTTATTGAGTACCTTCTAGTCATCCAGGCTCTCATAATGAGTCATGTTAACTTTCATTAATAGAATTTGTTGTTTTATTAATTTTGCTGATAGAACAACCCAATTTTGATGGTAGTATAATATAGTAATCTTCCAAAAATTAGTATGATTTCCCATTTCAAGTATTTAATTGAATTTATTGATATCTTCCATTATAGTTCTATTAAACATTTTCATCATTCTATAGTGCACAATGTTTACAACTATTTCAACCCAATTAGAATATTCCAAGGATGTATCCACATTTGAAATTAAATATACCTATGAATTCTATGATCATGGGAAATGAGTAAATATTGTATATTAATGGAACTCTATCATCAACCCTACACATATTCAAGAGGGGATAATAGCTCATCCTTTATGATAGTAAATTCATAATTGAACTACTATATCACGAAATTTGAATCACCTTTGACCATAAAATGATCTACTAGTAATTTCATTTCTAGCTCTTGGAAATGATTATGGCTTGGTACTCTACAAAAATTTTAGTGGAGCCTTCTATCAATTGTGATGAATAAGGTAGAACATTATTTTTTGGTGAAATGATAACAGCTCCCTAAATGACTCTGTTTAGTAAGTGGCCATCCATTATCCTTCTAATTATGATTCTAGACATTACATCAATATACATCTCCCATGAATAAGAAAAATATTGAATAGAAAATATATATTTGTTAGTAAATTTATCATTAAAATAATTTTTTTTCAACAAAGAGATGTTCTATAAGTAAATATTTTTTCTCCTTCCCATTTAACCCATTTATACGGTACAAAAAAAAAAGTCAAACTACTATAGGATGACCACCCACTATGCCAAGTTCCCTGTAAATATTAAATGGTTGATTATGTATTTTTGTGGATTATTTCAAGAGGAAAAGTAGAATTTTGGGTGTTAAAATTATTTTATAAATTTATAAACAAAAAATATTAGCATGGATAATCTTTTCTCAAAATTTTAATATCATGTCTCAATATTGAACATTGTTCGAATGAAATAATAGAAAAAATTTCATTCATGAAATTATTATTATTTGAAAGGATGGATCCAAATGATTTCTTTGGGGCTATCACATATAGAATTATTTTTTTACATCAATAGGAGTTATTAACATTGATGGAATTAGAAGATATTTCTTGAGGTTACAAGACAGCTTGTGGAAATTTTTGGTCTACAAATTTCTAGTTCCCTTTTTCATTAGCTTAGTGAGGGATAAAAACTTTCCCATATTGTATCCTATGTAGTTTTGAATGTTTTCAATTCATCCTTGTATTCCACTCTACTCTATGATATTTAAAGTGGGTTATATATCACAGATTTCCTCGGTCTTCTCAGGATCAACAACAATTCCATAATTGTGTACTAAAAATCCAAGATTTATTATAGAAGTAAAGAAGAAATCGCATTTTGAGGTGTTCATTATCATGATATATTTTCATTGATTGTTGAGTGTTGAATCATGATCATCAATTTGATAAGGAATTTTCTTATATTTTCCTCCTAGATCATTGATGCAACATTTGATTTCATTTTAATAGATTGGATTGAAAAAACACTTTGCAGTATGTTGATATATATATTCAGCATTCTTCAAGCTAGATAGCATAACCCAAATAAAATATACCTACTGGGGGTCACAAAAACTAGTGTTCAATTTATCTTTAGGTTCAATCTGGATTTGGTTGTATCTTGAGATTCCATCAATGAATGAATGGGATTAATAATCGGAGGTTTTATTGATCAGAAGTTCTATAATCCGTACTATGAAGTCATATTATAGAAAATTCTAGTTTATATTTCCAATATATGAAAATTTTCATTTTCTATTATTTTTTTAACTATATTATATTGGAAGTTCACTTATATGTCTAAACATCCTGATTGATATTTTAATATATTATTATACCAGCATCATCTTAAACCTTAGTAATGTTATTAGGGTGTGTTCTTCTGGACACATGCTTATAAATGAAGCGATCTTCTAAATACCCTAAATAGTGGGAAGCAACGTTAAGATCAATGCCAAGAATTTTTTTTAATTGAAGGAGAAAACATATCAGAACTAATTTAAAGATTAATTATATACCTCATATTTATTAGGGTTCATGGATGTGTGGATCAGCGTAGGTTGTGGATCCTCCCCTATACCCATATTTATCTTATTATGTTCTTAAATAATGGTAGAGACACCTTCCCCGAATGGTGGTGGGGCATATTTTAGGTACTATTATTGTTCTTTATCTTCCATCATACATACTTTTAGGGGGATGGGTGAAAAATAGTAATATTCATATTAAGAATAATTTTCAATATTATGAAATCTTGTGGGTGAAATTGAAGAATTCCTTACAACTATTTTTTAAATGAATGTTCAATCTGATTCGACTAACAAAGTGTGGTTTCGCTGATGCTCTATGGATAAAGTATGGGTAGTTTCATTAAAGGTTTCTACACCATTTTAGGGATCCAATTTTTCTTTGATAATATATAGGTCAGTTGTGGTGAGTGACTTCATGAGGGTTCATGAGTATGTTCTGAAATATGAACTCATATTTTAGATCACGTTTTTTTGGGTAAAATGTATTCATCAATAAGATTTTTTAATGGGATAGATGAGCTAATTTTGAGTCCCTTTGGTGTAGTAACCTTAGAAACATCATAAATCATTAGTTATTTCCCTTTTATCCTATAAAATTATAAATTATTGTATTGAGATTCACAAGAATCAAATAGATATTTAATTTTAGGAAATTTATAAATTTTTCCATTGACACAGTATTTCAGACAATAATGGTGGGATGAAGGGAATTTTTCATGCACATGAAACCATGGTACTCATAAATGAAAATTGAAAGATGTATCTTGTTTAATAACAAGGATTTCAGAGTGAAACACCATGCCCCCAAATTAATCTACGAGATCGATTATGTCGAGGGGTTTTTCTCATTTTGATCATAGTTAAAAATTGGTAGAGAATAATGGGATAATTTGGATTCACCAGTATCCAATTGATAGAGAATACTAAAAGAAGTTAGATTAATAACTAATACATTATAAATGGAATATCATTGAAAGTAAAAGTCATCTAACTTATCAAATACATATAAGGGTCTGATGTGACCATGTATAACAATACCCATGTACTATTCCATGAATGATATTACTACCTGAAACCCCGCAACCGAAATATTTATAGGATATAAATTATCAAAAATTACCTCAAAATCAAACTCATTTGGGATTACCATTTTCTTTATAAGTGATTACTAAAGATCATTTGATAAATTAAGAGAATAAATAATCAACCATTTTGATGTCACTACAGCCAAAAATTTCATGATATCATATTTTTTAGAAAATGGAATGCACCATCTATCATAATAATAATCCTTTGATGGTGATTTAGTGGTGCATTATTTGAAGAAGGAGGTTTGACTCTTGGAATATATGTTATAGGTGCTTCCATTATAAATGGATTTTTCTGACTCTGTCATCACACATGTCGACACCAATCGTATTGTTTCACACTCATCAATCATTCTTCAAAAATGACTGTATTTGTTTTAATATTTTGAGATTCTTGGATACATCCATGATTATACTGGTATTATTGAGGTTCTTTCTTTGGTTTCATCCGTGTGTATAGATTCGGAATAGAAATGACCAAGGTGTTATTCTTTTTCATGATTACATCCACCATTTTATCCTTGGCATAATTTAAATCTTCCCTTGGTTCCCAAATCTCAAACAGTGGAATTAGATTTATAATAATATTCATTTTTGGAGTTATATTCTTTTAAATAAATTATATTAATAGAATCAATGATTAAATATTTATCCTATGTGGATTTTGGTTGACATGTTAGTTCTCTTGGGACAATTTGATGGGATCGTGCCTTCAGTATTGTGATCGAAGTCATGGATTATGATAGGGAAATGAAAATTTTGGTTAGACTTATAGGTTTTTCATATTATTTCCTTTCATTCTGCTGGTTTCACTAATTCATGGAGGATCAAATCATGAAGGATTGTAGTTATATTGAAGTTATTTACATCACAACAGAAGAAATTATGGTTACAACTTGTTTTTTTAATTATAATCCAAGGATATCATGATTCTGATGTATCATTTCTCTCGGAATTCAATCATTAAACTTCTATTCAATATTTCTGGTGACTTCTCCCCTAAAACCTTCCTCTTTTGGGGATTTAGTGGAAACACATGTCACTTTTGTTTGTGGCTTGTCTCCTTTTACGCATACTAAAACAACCATATTTTATGGATCATATTTAACAAAAAATGTTTGATGATATTCTCCAATTTTTTATGAAAGTTGAAATAATTCATCCATTCATTATGTCAAACCTAATTATTGATTTTGCTCTCTGGAAATTTTAAAAAATTATTTTCTATAGCTACCCTAATGTTGATTGGAACTTGTTCATCTCTGTTCATGTAACATTTTTTTGGTCTCCAAATTAAAATTTTTATACTACATTATATTTACCTCATAAGAATATTTATATTTATTTTACCACATAGTAGAGGCTACCGCATGATATGGTATGGGATTTGGAGTTGGATTCATGTCAGGACCCATCCCCTGAGGCATGTGTCGTGACTACCCCAAGCCTGCATTCCATAGGTCAGGGGATGGAGACTATCACTGAAAGGCGTATTCCCTAAAACAGGAAGGCATATCATTTTTAACCTCAAAACTCACACAAACCAAGCACACAACATGATAAGAACACTAGAAAACTGTATAGTAAATGAGTTCATATAGTAAGAAAAAAGGGTCCAGAATACAAGCCCAACTGGATAGTAGAAGAAAAACTGAAAAGTACAAGTAAATTGGAACAGCTCATGTGAAAAACCACCAAGGATCGTACCTAAAGTGTAGGTACAGCTCTTGTGCGGTCGTCTTTGTGGTAATCCTAGTCTAAGGCCCACTCCCGTGCTACCTCCAGTTCTGGTACCCTCGTCCTCAGTCAGTGTTGCCCATCGTCTGCACTAGACATGGCAAGGTGCGGTTGTAGCCCGTGTAGGGGTGAGTATAACGATACTCAGTAGGGACCCGATACCCTAAAATGTCTCACGTAATCCACAATGGATAAACCACAAGTCATGTAAACATATAAAACCCTACCTAGGTATATGCCCATACATATACCCATGTTATCAAGTATACACATCTCATTCAGGAGGAAACACAAGGTCCAACTCAAAATCCCAAAGCTCAACTGTTCAACAAGGAAGGAATAACACGATCGTAACACTAAAAAGGTAAGTACCACAAAGGTAATGACACACATAAGAATACCACAAACGTATCACCATGACAGAATGTACCACACAGGTATGCCACAAAGATGAATACCAAAAAGGTATCACCACAAAGTTAAGTACCACACAGGTATTCCACAATAAAGAATACCACCAAGGTATCACCATGAAGGTAAGTACCACATAGGTACACCACATAGGTGAATACGACAAAGGTATCACCATGAAGGTAAGAACCACAGAGGTAATCTACACAAAAGAATACCAACAAGCTATCACCACGAATTAATGTACCACTCAGGTACGCCACACAGAAGAATACCATCAATGTATCACCATGAAGAAAAGTACCACACATGTACGCCATACCAAAGAATACCATAAAGGTATCACTGCGAAGGTATGGACTTAGCTCACACCAGGATTCATTCTAGGTATAGTAGTAGAGATGATTAGCTATAAATACTGAATCAACTTACTCTGTTAAGAGGAAAACACATGTTGGATCCTAGATCATCAGACCCACACATGATCCTAGTACATCATCAAACCCATAAAAAATCCTTGTATAGTAGACCCACACATGATCCTATTATATCATCAGACCCACACAGGATCATAGTATAGTAGACCCACATAGGATCCTAGAGTAGTCTCATGTGGATACCGAGAGTGGATCCATGTGAGACTCTCAAACATATACCCACAAAGGATCTCAAGAACAGTCCCACAAAGGATTGCTTTCTCATGTTACAACCAGATACATGGTTCCCTCACTAAGCTCACTTGATTCTGGGATGGTCCGCTCCTCAAGCCACGGTTTGAATACTCCAACTACCACGAACTCCCATGAAAAATGTATCCCAAAGGGATTCCACATAATAGGGGTCTCAACGCTATAGACGGTGCGTCATACAGATGTCGGGTCTGTATGTTATTTGTCTTTTAGTCCTGAGGACCCAGTTGGATTCATGCTCGATCCAACCTGGTCGTACCCTAACTTTTTCCAAAACTCAAGTAGGGTATATCAAAAGAACTACCTCATATCAAGGATTTCAGCAACGTAGACGGTTTATCATTTGAACACCGTACGAGGGAGATATGTCGAATAAATGATCCCATAATAATAATATTAATAATATTATTGGGTGTTTCATGGACCCGAGCCATGAACCCGAGTTTAATATTCAACATATGACTTAAATCGGCAGTCTCAATAATAGGATCACATCACCGATGATGGTAAGTCAATCAGACATCGCAGGCAAAAGTTATGGAGGCTCGAATATTTTATATTAATAATATATTATTATTATTTGAGTGTTTCGGGCTCCCGATCCAAAAACCCAAAAAAGACATCCAATATTGGACTCATAATTTCTGTCGTGAATTCGGGGTCTTACTTCTGCTAACGGTTCCATAAATCGAGGACGCACAGATAAATTACACACAACAATTGGGTTTTAAACCAAAAATAATATTAACATTATTATTATAATTATTATTTTGTTTCTATTTTCATTCAAAATCAATCTCTATTGAGATTCATGCATGGTATCCTTTCTCCACACGATTCCTCAAGGATGCTCCCCCTTTTATTTTCCAATTCATTTTACTTTTAATTTTATTTCCTTTAAATTAAACTCTCTCTCCAATTAACTCCTTCCATGATATTTCTAGCTCCTTCATCAATAAAAACTCTCAACCTCCAGCTTCCAATCAGGCAGATCATGCTTCCACTGGTATGAATAGGGCCCTGCTTGCACCTCCATGTTACCGTACCAGAAAAAATGCACCTCGTTGTCCACCTAGCCAGCACACCACCTGCACCAGCCAAACTAGACCATCGTCGCATTTCCTATCTTTCCTAGAGCTATATCCCAATGGCAGGCGGGAATTTCACCTCCACATTTCCCCTTCGGTAGACCGCTGCATCATTTTTCTAATCCCATAAAATGTGATTATAGTATATTCACGATCCTCGGGATGAGGGCTCTACGTCCATACGCCGCGCCCAATAAAATATTTCATTTCCATTTTGATAATTATTAGGCATTGAAGAACGCATGAAGAACGTGTGAAGAAAAAAAATAAAAGATCCAAGGTATAAGTGATGAACGATGGCCATGTTAGTTTGGCCATCGTCGTTGTGAATCCATTATATGAAGAATCAACAAAAAAATTCAATCATATTTTGAAATTAATACTCCTAACTTGACATACGTTGGAGAGGTCGCGAGGAAGGAGATGAAGACGTTGACCTTCGTCGCTCCCGCACCACTCTCCCGATCTGAGCTGGTGTGTCATCCTTGTTCATGATCTAGAGGATGTTATTCATTGTTGGAAATTCTTCCACCAACCAAAAGCACCCAAAAGCTATCCCAAAGGCTCTCCCAAAATATTCCCTTTTTCCAACAATCCCCCTGACTAAGAGATGAGGAGCCAGTTAATTAATTAGTAGATCAATTGATTGTTGGCTCATTATGTTTGGAGTATTATAAGGGTTACCTCACAGTAAAGGTGTGTTCGGGTGGTCCCCAACACTAAGAATTAAAAGGAGAGGTGGGAGGATATTTAAGATAAAATATATTTATTTTATTTAATACTCCACAAAAAATTAAAAAAAAACTAACTTCTTCTCTCAGCCCACTACTATAAAGGTTAAACCTAATTTAAGAGAATATTGATGACGTGAGTTCAATGGTCCCCTCAGATTTCAATTACGAGCTCTGAATTAAAAGTTAGACAATGCCACCCGCCCATTTACTGAACGTACCAGAATAAAAATCGGAAATATTATAATAGTCACCCTTGATCCGTGCCGTTTGAGGTTAGGCTTTGCCTAAGTGAAAAATGCCCCAACGAAGCCAATGGTACTCTCAGATTTTCAATCCAAGTTACTGTTTAGAAGTTATGAATTATAAAATAAAATAATTGTCACTTAATTATTTTATTGATGGCCAAAACTACCATTCACTTGTGGCCAGTTCTGAGCAATGTTAGTATCCATCTAAAGAGAAAACACCCTCACGAGTGCAGCGGTGGTCTCAGATTTTCAATCTGAGTTATTGTTTTTGAGTTATAAGATTTTGAAAAATAATATAATTTATTTAATTGTTTTATTTATGATTATGAAATTTTTGTGTTTTCTCACAGGATTCCCGCACCGACTAACTTTAGTCACACCTAGGGTAAACCTGTCATCCTGAACGCAACGATGACCTTAGATTTCTAATCCGGAAAACTGTTTATGAGTTATTACACCTTTTCATGATAACTATTTATGTGTGCTAAAAAATCTTAACAAAACATCAACGGATCATTCTGGGCACTCCGAGCCTCGAAATCTCACACCATAAGATTCACTGTGTCCAAATAATTTCATATAAGTAAAAAAACATTATATGAATATTACAGGACATTAAATTTTATCCACCTAATGGAATTACGTCTCTGAAAGCAAAAACATAGGAAAATAAAAAAAATGAGGGTACTAAGCATGAATCTGAGTATGCCGCTCCCATGTTCTCTCCATGAAGTTCTCGTGCTCCCACCAAACTCACACAATAGAGATTGACCATCCACGATGGACTCGACTCTATCGATCTACTATATCCACTGGGAAATCTGTAAAAGTCAACATATCATCAAATTATAGCTCTCCATGGTTGATGAGGTTTGATGGATCATGCACGCATCTCCTAAGTTACGACACATGGAAAACATTATGCACCCAGTGCATCCATGGGGAAAGAGATAGATGGTACGCCACCTCTCCCACTCTGTCAGGAATCTAGTAAGGTCTGATGAAACATAGAGATAACTTACCTTCAGCCAAATTTATGCAAAAATCATAAAAGAGAGACCTGTTGGAAGGCATGGTCTCTCTCTTATTTTTGGCATATGAATTCTGCAAGCTCTAAGTAGTTTTTACTTACTAAAAATTTAGGTATCATGATACAAACTATACCACAACTTCCTTCATCAATGGCCATCAATACTGACACCGGAGGTCCTGGTACATCTTCACCACACCAGGATGTACTACCAGAGGGGATGTATGGAACTCCCTCACCACATCCTCCCATAACACCACTGGTACCATGGTACATCCTCTGAAGAGGATGATGTGATCCCCACCTTTAGAAAATTCGTTAGGTGCCTTTCCTAAGGATATCTGAGCACATCAATCCTCGAAGTAAATCTCCCAAAGTTGTGCCTCCCTGAATTGCTAATGGGGTGGGGGTGTGACTATCATAGACTAGAAGTATGTTGCTCCATCTCTATCCATGAAGGATATCTGCAACACGGCTAGCTACTATGTCTCTTCACTCAGAAACTGCATACCAGACCTTCTACTGAGTGAATCTACTACCACATTCACATTCCCAAGAGTATATAGAATATCAAAGTCATTGTCCTAGAGGAACTCTAGCCACTCCCATTGTGAACTGAAAACTCAAAACTCCTGCTTCCACGAGGGTATGGATGGTCGACTCAATAGTGATCGGTTGCACCCTCTTATGCATGAGTTTAACCTGTGCTGCATGTGTTTCTGTTTCCACTGACTATGGAAAAACTCATCCCAACATTGTAGATAAACCACAACCTTTTTTCCTAATACGGTCAATCTGAGTATGAATTGTGGATGTCCAGTCGTATCCAAACTAACTTCGTATGGCCTCGAAGCTTCCACCAAGAGGTTCCAACTGAAACTCTCGCCTCACGGGTCATATCACACCATCAGCATATGTGTGACTATTGAGTCTCCTCCCAAAGGTATCTCCAGACGTAAGGGTCAAGTCAATTGTTTAACCGGAAACTGTAGGTCTTGAACATGATTTGGGAGAAAATGAATGATTAGTACCTATGTCTATTGATACAACAGCTAGTAGTAGACATAGAATGTACCTCGAATCATTCCTAGAGCCCTTGGGTCACACTCCTCAACCGCATGCAGCTACTCCCTTCTCTTGTCCTCCAGCTCCATGACCCTAGTGGGGTCCACAAAAAGGGGGGTGGTTGTAACATGTCAAAATGTACACAACCTCATGATGCTCTCTTGTCTCTGCTTCAACGTCTACTTCCCTAAAGATTCATCTATCCCTAACACTTATTCTTCCCGAAACATCTTACACAGCCATGTCTCTGAGACTGTCGCCAGTTTCATGCCTTCCCACTACTAACACTCACTAGTTGTATCCACTCAGCAAAAGAACATTTAACCCCGATGGTTCTATCTATCACACTAACATAAGTAGGAATGCATAGAGGAATAGTGGTATCTTGGATGTTCTTAAACACTCCTCACTCGTACGTCTGGGCCCTAAATCACTAATCGTATCGTATTCATTGAGTTCCAAGAATGGTTGGTACCCCTCGACGAATACCGAGCAACCGAAATATCGTCTTGCTAGAGCTGTATAAAATCTAGAGAACTCTCAATCACCTCCTAAATCCAGTGCTCATCTGCGTATGAGTTGGTCTCACCTCAAAACATGAGGGGTTTCTGATGGTGGAACTCTTGTAAGGCACTAATCCTAAATGTTTCCTCTACTCATACAATCGGTTGTAACTACTGACCAATAATGAGTGATATAGCTGACACAATACCCAAAGGTACTATCTCGGGAAACGATTTACATACCGAAGACTCATCACTTTGCGAACGATCCTCATGGTCACTCACTAGAAAATACTAACAGATAAGATCACCATCTCCCATACTACTATCTCAACTATGTGGAAAACATTAGCCATAGCCTCTAGCCAGTCCTCAACTTCCTAGGAATCAGTCTCACTTTGAAACCATTGAGGCCTTTTCCACTAGAACTCATGCAATGTGCTTGGTCATCATGCGCCATCCGCCAGTGCGACTGGTGGTAACTACTTCCCAATGGGTGGTGGTGCCCCTGGTACACCACCCGAAGGTTCCAACTGTAACACCCCGAGATTTTATGAAAAATATTATTTTTAATTTCATTAAGGTCTTCTGTTGTACGCTACACCAAAAGGAGCTTGCACAACATGCATCCCTAACTTTCCTTGCATTACACACAATCGCGACCTTCCTCTATAGCGTGTGTAGTACGCAATACCGAGTTTCACTAAATGAGATATTATAATAATATTATTATGAACTAGCCGTTATGAATAGTAATAGCCATTTTTAAAATTTTATAAATTTTATCTTTCAAAATGGACATCATTTTTGGATTTGGAATATCGAAATTAGCTTAGGGTAAAAATTTGCTACTTTTCGGATAACTATCATATTCTGATGAATAGTGAAAATTACTAAATTTTAATTAAAAACAACTTTTTTAATCGAAATAATTAATAGTGATAAATTATTAATTTGAGTGGTTTTAAAGTATATTTAGAATATATTTTTACATTTTAATACAATGTTGGTCATTGGCTGTAATTTCACATTTAAACCAGACATAAACAAGTGTCAATCATTTGATAGTTATTATCTCTTAAAAACACGCTATTTGTTTTGACGGCGGGAATTAATTTTTAAATTAGTTAATGTAAATTATATGTTTTGAATTTGGTAAAATAGGCATAATTTTTGAATTCATAATATCAAATATATCATAGGCCTAATTTTTGGTATTTTTCTAGAAACTTTCATTTTTTGATGAATAGTGAAACCACTAAGTGGTAGTCAAAAAAACTGAATTTTTTCATAAAACATAATTTTACCGCTTCTGTGAGTAGAATTTCCAAAATCCGAGAGACACGGTTAATATCAAGGACTAAAATTTGGTTCAAGGAGATGAAAATAATTTTTCGTGAATAGTAACTTTTTACTTTTTTTACCACGGTAAAAATAAATAGGGTAATGAAGGGTAAAAGTGTTATTATTATTACCCTAAACCATGTCCTAATTCTATTGGATAAGTTTAATTCGACCAAAAACAACCTTATGAATAAAATATTACCATTTAGGCCCACTTGGATTAGATTAGGATATTTATTATCAATTTTTTTAAAGAAGGGTTAAAATAGTTAAAATCTAAGTTTAATAACTAAATAATTTTTAATATAGGGTTATACATAAGATAAATTAGACTATAAATATTCATTAGAAAGATAAAACGATTTCCAACATAGTGGTATTTAATTTTTATTTTATAGACTTAATATAATTTAATTTATTTATGATACAATGATGATGCAGTAATTATCTTTTTAATGAAATATTGAAATAATTGATGTTATAAATAACCAAAAAAATGTAATTTGAGATAGTTTATGAATTAAAATAATTTTCTATGTTAATATGACATGTCTTTATTGATTTAATTAATTTTTTTAGAACTAATAATTCTGTTATGAATTTCAAAAAATTCAATTACCAAATAGTGTCAAAATTGACATAAAATAGTTTTTAAAACAAATATTATATTATTAATTGTTATTATATTCCTAAAAATCTACGGTTCGGAAAATATACTTATATAATGATAGGTGTATCATTAATGGACCACTTGGGGGTCACTTGGATGTATATGGTACGTTTATTAACAGTATAATATAAAAATACAAAGTGACATGGTAAATGTCAATCTAATTAACTAAGAGTTAAAACTAAAAGATAAGGTCAATATAATGACCTAAACTTGTCTAAATTCCATTGGATGAGAGGATTTCGACCAATACCCACCTTATCTTCTAATTATATGAATTTTGAGTTATTAAAAACCGAATTTGTCTTTATAATAAAATAATATTTTTAGTTATTCCAAAGGTGCCCCTCTTGTCCCTTATAAAAGGGCACCTCCTCCCTCTTTTCCTCACACCCCTTTGAGCCTTAAAGCTCTTCAAAACCCTGAAAAATTATCTTATCCACTTCCCTAGAAACATCCTAGAGGTCCTGGTCTTCTTCAAAGACCAATTTTGGTTCCCTAATAGGAGGTCTCAAAGAGGTGCTTCAAAGAAGAGGTAATGTCCGTTACCGATTCTTTCAACATTATTTATTCTTCCACTTCTTCTTGTTTAGTTGTTTCATTATGAAGCTATAACATAATTATCACTCATATAATGATATGTTATTATAAGTATGAAACAACCCTATTTCACCATCTATCCATCCTACGGAAAACGAAATCACCGCGCGTGCGTACGTACGGAATACCGTCTCCACGCCGTGGTGTAATGTATTTTCCACCACCACCTTAATTGGATGGGTATAATGTTGTAAATAATGACTAAATAAGATTATTGTAAAGTGATATTGATTCTGGAATAGTATAAATACACTCCAATACAATTCTACGATCATGGGAACGATATCATCGCTCGTGCGTACGTACAGAATACTGTCACCACGATGTGATGTGACTCGTTCTACATGATCTTCATTGCATAATGAATATATAAATGAATTAAATGAATGAATATGATATATATTACACTAATACCATTCTAGAAATTAGTTATCTATATCCTAAAATGAAAAATAAGAATTGTTTCGACAAAACAAGGATAAGAACAAAAAGTAATAAACACCTGAATAACAGGTAGTGATGAAATATTACTAATAAGAAGCTATGAATATGAAAATATATGATATCATAAAAATAAGTATGATTCTGGAATAAGTCAATAACATTATTTAAATCATTATACAGGATTTTCAGACACTTACGAAGCAAATCAGACCTAAGGTAAGGGAAAATATCACAATTTCATTTTATCCGAGATTGTTTACACTTTGGTATTTACTGGGGTGTATATTATTATCCACATCCATGTTTCCTCAATATGTAATATTATTTCCATCCAACTACAATTTTTTAAATCCAATTTGACCCTTCGGTGAGTTTTTAGTAAAAGATATTAAAGTAATCTTTTGTCATTTTTCGTACGAGGTACCGTTTGACTTTTCCGACAAAAGTACGAGAAGAATGTTTTTTTAACTTATACGGCATGAATGTATTTTTAAAAAAATTATTTCCAAGAATATTCCTTTAAAAGTTTTCATGTTTATTTTTAATCAACTTCTTTTAGTTTAGAATTGTATGACAAGTTAAGAAAAGAAAAGTGTTTTTGAAGTAGAAAGGATATTTTCTTCAAGAATGGAGTTAAAGTGTTTTATCAAAATTATTTTCCATCTAAGATAATAAAGGGTTCTGTTTCTATCCCTATTATTTCATTTATTTGATTATGTTGTGATGGAAATATTTTTATGAATTCCTTTATCTTATATGAATTTTTTTATGATGTCATGATGTTTACGATTTCCATTTTTATTACATGGGTTATGATATGATGTATGCTTTATGATTTTGTGGGACACATTAGAATGGTATCATTATAAGATGGGTGGGACCTATATCTGCCTCCAATGCATTGGGTAAATATTTTATATCTCATGAGATAGACATAGCTGGAATGGCAGGTTAAACCGGTTCAGTGAAACATGACTGAAACGAGGAGTGAACTCGGTTTAGAAAAGGACTTTATCCACTAAAATAGTCTTGGAAATGAGTCTTGACTAATAATAAATGATTATCTATGATAATGTGTGTATGCCACAAAGATTCATGTTATAAGTTATGATTATTTGGATTACATTTCACTTCTATAATTTATCCCACGTTATGGAATTATGATCTCTTTTGAAGGTTAAGATTTCCAATAGTTATGCTCTTATGTATATGATGTGATTGATATTTTTTTGTTTACCCTTACTAAGCATTTGAGCTCACCCCTTTTTATGTTTTAATTGCCCCAAGAAATAAAGAAAGGTTTTAGGTAAGGAAACAAAAATGGGAAGATCGTTATGGGAGTTGTTGAAGATATTTTGACATGATTAGAAGTTTATATTCTGAGGTTCCAAAGACAATATACTATTACGGTCCTTGTGTGTATTTTTTTTGTTATGTATTAAGTATTCCACAAAATTAATGTAATGTCAATGTACATCAAGCTTTGGGTCTCTACAGTTGGTATTAGAGGAAATGTTTAGTCAAACTTTGGAAACTAGGATGTGAAAATGATAGTGAGATCCCTTGAAATATTTCTATGGTATGTCTAGGAATGTCCCTAAGGATAAGTATATGTATAAGATATAGTCCTAGAACTATGGTTACGGTCTTAGAATTTATCCTAAGATGTTAGATATTGAAGGTACTCCCCCTTTATTATGTTTTTTCCCCTGGCATGATTTTTTCTCTCATGCTATTATTTTTTGGGTTTTAGATGTTGGCTGGAACCAGAAGGAACCGTGTTGATCAATGTAATGGACAATGAAATGATTGTCCTCCTAAACAAAAAAAATGTTATTGGAGATGGAGTGAAAAATCTTATTTCTATACTTACACAGGCTATGAATCATTCTGGACATACAAATGAGCAGATAAGGGAACAATATTCTATTGATTCATTCAAGAGGAAACATCCACGTTCTTTCAGTGGGTCTTCTGATACACTTGTTGCAGAACAATGGATCAGTACCACTGAAAAGATATTTTCAGATCTTCAGTGTTCTGAACATGATAAAGTCATCTTATCAGTATATCATTTGGAAGGTGAAGCTGATCAATGGTGGAATCCTATCAAGAATATGAGGCCAAGAGATGAAATTGAGTCCATGGAATGGGATGAGTTCAAGAACTTATTTTTCAATAAGTACTTCCCTCATATTCTTCGAAGAAAGATGGAAAAGGAGTTTCTTGAGCTTAAGAAAAAGGATGATGAATCTGTTGGTATATACGAAGCGAATTTTACAAGACATGCAAGGTATGCATATGGGTTTATCATCCAACCTGAAAGAAAAGTTGATCGATTTTTCAGTGGCTTAAAACCAAGTCTTCGAAAAGAATTAGATATAAGAGACTTCAGTAGCTATGAAGAAATTGTGCGTTGAGCTATCAAGGTAGAACTGGAAGTTGGTGTAACATATCCATCTCATGGTTTTGACAAGAAACGAAATATGGAGTTCAAAGAGAAATCTCAGAACAATGGTGAAAAGAAGATGAATGATTTTTTATGCGCAAAGGGTGGAAAGAAGCATGGTGGAGATTGTCTTAAAAGGACTAGAAAATGTTTTATGTGTGGAAAAGAAGGTCATCGAGTAGCTGAGTGTCGAAGTAAAGGAAAAATGGTTTCTAATGATGTGAATAAATAAAAGACTGTAGAGAACGCACCACCGACACTTCAATGCTTCAAGTGCAAGGAAATGGGGCATTATGCTAATAAATGCCCTAATCAAGGGTTAGTGATGATCGACATGAGCAACCGCTTAAGGAAAAGGACAAAGGGAAGTCACATGTGATCACTATTGGCGATTTTGAATATGACAACGATTTGGTGGAATGATTATCTGGTTATGTAATGGGATTCCAAAATAATGTTGTATATAGTATCATGGAATATTGGACAATTTATGTATTGGTCTATTGTGGTATTCAATAATTTTATGGTAACGGTAACCATGGAAAGTGATTGAGATATTTTTTGGAAAGAAGATGATATGCACATAATAAAGGGATAAAGAGAAAATGAAATGTTTGACAGTATTCATGAGCTCATGACTGATATAATGAAATAGTTATATCATGGTTTGTGTATATATAATTTTGTGTTTTGGTATGTGGAAAGAGTTAAATTTTGACAACACACATGTTTTCACTAAGATTCGATGGGTATTCATGATTAAGGCCTTCAAATGTTTTTAATGTGAGCAACAATACATATCTTATGATATATGGGGATCAACGATGGTATTAACATGCTTGTTATATGAAATCTCTGGTAATCGTTTTAACTATATTATAAGAGTGGACTGCAGTATTATGGATAAGCCTAAAGATTGGAATGGATTATGTTGAACATAAGTTACTATTGTTTAAGGATAGAATTTTTTTTGATATTATTTATGGGATATTATAATAATGTATATTTATAAAATGAACAACCTGTAGGATGGGTGACAACCCATCGCGTCGGATAAGGCTGTGGGAATCGAACCCACAACCGAAGTGCGACTGGCCTTTATCGCGTACCACTAGCCTACATGAAGTACCTGTTTAGTAGAAACTAGTTTTATTATATTAATTAGTATGATATATGAATTATAAGTCTATTTTAGGAACCATATATGATTAATATCACTATAGATCGACTTATTTATTTTTTGATAACTTTTCTAACCTTTTGTTTGAGACAGATGGAATGACCCATCATTCTATCACATGATCTTCTAACACATCAGGAATGACAAATTCAACTTCATTTATTTAAGAGTTGAAGTGGAAATTTTCCAAAGAATGTCCAACGGTGAGAATGTACCAAAATCACGAAAGTATTTCTTCTAATTCCAATTTCATCAACTTTAGGGAAATGATCTTGAAAACCAAAAATGTTTTCATATTGCTCTTATATCTGATGAAGAAGATGTTACCTTAGATAGTCACAAATTTATGGCTTTGGGATTGTTGTCTTTTCATTTCCATGTTCTCTACCACTCTCCATCAGAACTTGATGGTTAGATTTTTCATCCATATCCATATTTTCACCTATGTTCTCCTACGTAGAAACCCTGTGATGAGTTTATTTGGGTAACTGTTATGTTTCATACTTTAGTTTTTAAATCCCAGTTTTGGTATTCCTTTTTACGATGTGGGTTTATTTTAAAGAAACTTTCGAGTAGTAAACCATTTATAACCCTGACGAATTTCGAGGGCGAAATTCATTTTAAGGGGGGTAGAATGTCACACCCCGAGATTTTATGAAAAATATTATTTTTAGTTTCATTAAGGTCTTGTGTTTTATGCTACAAAAAAACGAGCTTGCACAACATGCATCCCTGACATTTCTTGCATTACACACAATCGCGACCTTCCTCTATAGCATGTGTAGACGCAATACCAAGTTTCACTAAACGAGATATTACTATACTATTATTATGAACTAGCCGATATGAATAGTAATACCCATTTTAAAAAATTTATAAATTTTATATCTCAAAATGAACTTCATTTTTGGATTCGGAATATCGAAATTATCTTAGGGTGAAATTTTGGTACTTTTCGGATAACATTCATATTATGATGAATAGTGAAAATTACTAAATTTTAATTAAAAAAACTTTTTCAATCGAAATAATTAATAGTGATAAATTTTTAATTTTAATGTTTTTAATGTATATTTAGAATATATTTTTAAAATTTAATACAATGTTGGTCCTTGGTTGTAATGTCACATTTAAACCATACATAAACAAGTGTCAATCTTTTGATAGTTATTATCTCTTAAAAACACGCTATTTGTTTTGACGACGGGAATTAATTTTTAAATTAGTTAATGTAACTTATATGTTTTGAATTTGGTAAAATAGACATAATTTTTAAATTCATAATATCAAATATATCTTAGGTCTAATTTTTGGTATTTTTCTGGAAACTTTCATTTTTTGATGAATAGTGAAATCGCTAAGTGGTAGTCAAAAAAACTGAATTTTTTCATAAAACATAATTTTACCGCTTCTGTGAGTAGAATTTTGAAAATTATAGAGACAAATTTAATATAAAGGACTAAAATGTGGTTCAAGGAGACGAAAACAATTTTTTGTGAATAGTAACTTTTTACTTTTTTTACCACTATTAAAAGTAAATAGGGTAATTAAGGGTAAAAGTGTTTTTATTATTACACTAACACATGTTCTAATTCTATTGGATAAGTTTAATTCGTCCAAAAACAACCTTATGAATAAAATATGACCATTTAGACCCACTTGGATTAGATTAGGACATTTATTATCAATTTATTTAAAGAAGGGTAAAAATAGTTAAAATAAAAGTTTAATAACTAAACCATTTTTAATATAGGGTTATACATAAGATAAATTCTACTATAAATATTAATTAGAAGGATAAAAATATTTCCAACATAATGGTATTTTATTTTCAATTTTTAGATTTAAAATAATTTAATTTATTTATGATACAATGATGATGCAGTAATTATCTTATTAATGAAATATTGACATAATTGATGTTATAAATACCCAAATAAATGTAATTTGAGACTTTTTATGAATTAAAATAATTTTATATGTTAATATGACATTTTAGTATTGATTTAATTAAATTTGTTCGAACTAATCATTCTGTTATGATTTTCACAAAAATCAATTACCAAATAGTGTCAAAATTGACATAAAATAGTTTTTAAAACAAATATTATATTATTAATTGTTATAATATTCCTAAAAATCTAAGGTTAGGCCAAGATAATTATATCATTATAGTTGTATCATTAATGGATAACATGGGGGGTCTTTTGGATGTATATAGTATTTTTTTTAACAATATAATATAAAAATACAAAGTGACATGGTAAATGTCATTCTTATTAACTAAGAGTTAAAAATAAAAGATAAGGTTAATATAATGACCTAAACTTGTCTAAATTCTATAGTATGAGAGTATTTTGACCCATCCCCACCTTATATTTGAAATATATCAATGTGGAGCTATTAAAAACCGAATTTTACTTTATAATGAAATAATATTTTTAGTTATTCCAAAGGTGCCCATCTCCTCCCTTATAAAAGGGAACCTCCTCCCACTTTTCCTCACACCCCTTTGAGGCTTCAAGCTCATCCAAACCCTGAAAAATTCTCTTATCCACTTCCCTGGAAACATCATAGAGGTCCTGGTCTTCTTCAATGACCAATTTTAGTTCCCTAAGAGGAGGTCTCAAAGAGGCGCTTCAAAGAAGAGATAATGTCCGTTACCGATTCTTTCAACTTTATTTCTTCTTCCACTTATTCTTCTTTAGTTGTTTCATTATGAAGTAATAACATCAGTATCACTCATATACTGAGATGTCATTATAAGTATGAAACAACCCTATTTCACCATCTATCCATCCTACGGAAAACGAAATCATCGCGCGTGCGTACGTACGGAATACCGTCTCCACGCCGTGGTGTAATGTATTTTCCACCACCACCTTAATTGGATGGGTATAATGTTGTAAATAATGACTACATAAGAATATTGTAAAGTGATATTGATTCTGGAATAGTATACATACACTCCAATACAATTCTACGATCATGGGAACGATATCATCGCTCGTGCGTACGTACAGAATACTGTCACCACGATGTGATGTGACTCGTTCTACATGATCTTCATTGCATAATGATTATATAAATGAATTGAATGAATTAATACGATATATATTACACTAATAACATCCTGGAAATGAGGTATCTATAACCTAAAAAGAAAAATAAGAATTGTTTCGACAAAACACGCATAAGAACAAAAAGTAATAAACAGTCGAATAACAAGTAGTAATGAAATATTACTAATAAGAAGCTAAGAATATGACCATATATGATATCATAAAAATAAGTATGATTATGGAATAAGTCAATAACATTATATAAATCATTATACAGGAGGTTCGGACACTTACGAATCAAATCGGACCTAAGGTAAGGGAAAATATCACAATCTCATTTTATCCGAGATTGTTTATACTTTGATATTTAATGGGGTGTATTTTATCATCCAAATCCATGTTTCCTCAATATGTAATATTATTTCAATCCACATACAATTTTTTAAATCCAATTTTACCCTTCGGTTAGTTTTAATAAATGATATGAAAGGAATCTTTTGTCGTTTTTCGTACGAGGTACTTTTTTACTTTTCTGACAAAAGTACAAGAAGAATGTTTTTTTAACTTATACGGCATGAATGGATTTTTTAAAACATTATTTTCAAGAATCTTCCTTTACAAGTTTTCAAGTTTATTTTTAATCAACTTCTTTTAGTTTAGAATTGTATGACATGTTAAGAAAGGAAAAGTGTTTTTGAAGTAGAAAGGATATTTTCCTCAAGAATGGAGTACAAGTGTTTTATCAAAATTATTTTCCATCTAAGATAATAAAGGGTTCTATTTCTATCCCTATTATTACATTGATTTGATTATTTTGTGATGGAAAATTTTTTATGAATTCCTTTATCTTATATGAATTGTTTTATGATGTCATGATGTTTAAGATTCCCATTTTTATTACATGGGTTATGATATGATGTATGGTTTATGATTTTGTGGAACACATAAGAATGGTATCATTATAAGATGGGTGGGACCTATATATCCCTCCAATTAATTGGGTAAATATTTTATATCTCATGAGATAGACATGCCTAGAAAAGCAGGTTAAACCGGTTCAGTGAAACAGGACTGAAACGAGGAGTGAACTCGGTTCAGAAATGGAATTTGTCCACTAAGATAGTCTTTGAAATGAGTCTTGACTAATAAGAAATGATTCTCTGTGATTATGTGTGTATGACACAAATTTTCATGTTTTATGTTATTATTATTGGGATTACATTTCACTTCTATGATTTATCCCATGTTATGAAATTATGATCTCTTTTGCAGGTTAAGATTTCCAAAAGTTATGTTCTTATGTATATGATGTGATTGATATTTTTTTTGTTTACCCTTACTGAGCATTTGAGCTCACCCCTTTTTATGTTTTAATTTCCCCAGGAAATAAAGAAATGTTTTAGGTAAGGAAACAAAAATGGGATGATCGTTATGGGAGTTGTTGAAGATATTTCGACATGATTAGAAGTTTATATTCTGAGTTTCCAAAGACACTAAACTATTATGGTCCTTGTCTGCCTTTTTTTTGTTATGTATTAATTATTCCGAAAAAGTAATGTAATGTCAATATACGTCAAGATTTGGGTCTCTACAGTTGGTATCAGAGGAAAGGATTAGTCAACCTTTGGAAACTAGGATGCGAAAACAATAGTGAGATCCGTAGAGATATTTCTAAGGTATGTCGAGGGATGTCCCAAAGGATAATTATACGTATTGGATATAGTCCTAGAACTATGGTAAAGATCTTATAATTTAACCTAATATGTAAGATATTGAAGGTACTCTCCCTTTATTATGTTGTTTTCCCTGGAATGATTTTTTCCTCTCACGCTATTCTTTTTTGGGTTTTAGACGATGGCTGGAACCTGAAGGAACCGTGTTGATCAATGTAATGGACAATGCAATGATTGTACTCCTGAAAAAACAAATGTTATGGGAGATGGAGTGCAAAATCTTATTGCTATACTTACAAAAGATATTAATCATTCTGGACTTCCAAATGAGTAGAGAAGGGAACAATATTCTATTTAGTCATTTATGAGGCAACGTCCACCTTCATTCAGTGGGTCTTCTGATCCACTTGTTGCATAAAAATGGATCAGTACCACTGAAAAGATATTTTCAGTTCTTCAATGTTCTGAACATGATAAAGTCATCTTATATGTATATCGTTTGGAAGGTGATGCTGATCTATAGTGAAATCTTATAAATAATACAAGGCCAAGAGATGAAATTGAGTCCATGGAATGAGACGAGTTCAAGAACTTATTTTTCAATACGTAATCCCCTCGTATTCTTTGAACAAAGATGGAAAAGGAGTTTCTTGAGCTTAAGTAGAAGGATAATGAATATGTTGGTATATACGAAGTGAGTTTTAAAAGACTTTCAAGGTATGCATCTGGGTTTATCATCCAACCTGAAAGTAAAGTTGATGGATTTTTCTGTGGCTTAAAACCAAGTTGTCGAAGGGCATTAGATATAAGAGACTTTAGTAGCTATGATGAAATTGTGCTTTGTGATATCATGGTAGAACTGGAAGTTGGTGTAACATATCCATCTCATGGTTCTGACAAGAAACAAAAGATGGAGTTCAAGTAGAAATCTCAGAAAAATGGTGAAAAGAAGATGAATGTTTCTTTATGCTCAATGTGTGGAAAGAATCATGGTGGAGATTGTCTTAATGGGACTAGAAAATATTTTTATTGTGGAAAAGAAGGTCATCGAGCAGCTGAGTGTCGAAGTATTGGAAAAAGGGTTTCTAATGATGTGAATAAAGAAAAGACTATAGAGAACCCGCCACCGACACTTCAATGCTTCAAGTGCAAGGAATGGGGGAATTATGATAATAAATGCCCTAATCCAAGGGTTAGTGATGATCGACATGAGCAACCGCTTAAGGAAATGGACAATGGGAAGTCACATGCGATCACTATTGGCGATGTTGAATATGACAATGATTTGGTGGAATGATTAAGTGGTTATGTAGTGGGATTCCAAAATAATGTTGTATATTGTATCATGGAATATTGGAATATTTATGTATTGGTCTATTGTGGTATTCAATAATTTTATGGTACGATAAGCATGGAAAGTGATTGAGATATTTTTGGAAAGAAGATGATATGCACATAATGAAGGGATAAGGAGAAAATGAAATGTTTGACAGTATTCATGAGATCATGACTGGTATAATGAAATAGTTATATCATGGTTTCAGTATATAGAATTTTGGGGTTTTGGTATGTGGAAAGAGTTAACTTTTGACAACACACAGGTTTTCACTAAGATTTAATGGGTATTCATGATTAAGGCCTTCGAATGTTTAGAATGTGACCAACAAGACATATCTTTTGATATATGGGGATCAACGATGGTATTAACATGCTTGATATATGAAATCTCTGGTAATCGTTTTCACTATATTATGAGAGTGGACTGCAGTATTATGGATAAGCCTAAAGATTGGAATGGATTATGTTGGACATAAGTTAGTATTTTTTAAGGATAAAAGTTTTTTAGATATTATTTATGGGATGCTATAATAATTTAGTTTTATAAAAAGGACAACCTGCAGGATGGGCGACAGCCCATCGCGTCGGACAAGGCTGTGGGAATCGAACCCACAACCGAAGTGTGACTGGCCTTTATCACGTACCACTGGCCTACATGAAGTCCCTGTTTAGTAGAAACTAGTTTTATTATATTAATAAGTATGATATATGAAGTATAAGTCCATTTTAGGAACCATATATGACTAATATCACTATAGATGGACTTATGTATTTTTTGATAACTTTTATATCCTTTTGTTTGAGATAGATGGAATGACCCATCATTCTATCACATGATCTTCTAACACATCATGAATGACAAATTCAAATTCATTTATTTAAGAGATGAATTGGAAGTTGTCCAAAGAACGACCAAAAGTGAGACTGTACCAAAATCAAGAAAGTATTTCTTCTAATTCCAATTTCATCAACTTTAGGAAAATGATCTTGAAAACCAAAAATGTTGTCCTATTGCTCTTATATCTAATGAATCAGATGGTACCTTAGATCGTCATAAATTTATGGCTTTGTGATTGTTGGATTTTTCAAAGCTAGGTTCTCTACCACTCTCCATCAGAACTTGATGGTTAGATTTTTCTTCCATATCCATATTTTCACCTATGTTCTCCTACGTGGAAATTGAGTGATGAGTTAATTTGGGTAACCGTTACGTTTCATAATTTAGTTTTTAAAGCCAAGTTTTGGTATTCCTTTTTATGATGTGGGATTCTTTTAATGAAACATTCGAGTAGTAAACCATTTATAACCACGACGAATTTCGAGGGCGAAATTCATTTTAAGGGGGGTAGAATGTAACACCCCGTGATTTTATGAAAAACATTCTTTTTAATTTCATTAAGATCTTGTGTTGTATGCTACACAAAAAGGAGGTTTCAAAACATGCATCACTGACTTTCCTTGCATTACTCACAATCGAGACCTTCCTCTACAGCGTGTGTAGTACGCAATACCGAGTTTCACTAAACGAGATATTATTATAATATTATTATGAACTAGCTGTTATGAATAGTAATACCCATTTTTAAAATTTTATAAATTTCTTCATTCAAATTTGACTTCATTTTTGGATTCGGAATATCGAAATTAGATTAGGGTAAAATTTTGGTACTTTTCGGATAACTTTCATATTCTGATGAATAGTGAAAATTACTAAATTTTAATTAAAAACAAATTTTTTAATCGAAATAATTTATAGTGATAAATTATTAATTTGAGTGGTTTTAAAGTATATTTAGAATATATTTTTACAATTTAATACAATTTTGGTCATTGGTTGTAATTTCACATTTTAACCAGACATAAACAAGTGTCAATCTTTTGATAGTTATTATCTCTTAAAAACACGCTATTTGTTTTGACGACGGGAATTAATTTTTAAATTCGTTACTGTAATTTATATGTTTTTAATTTGGTATAATAGTCATTATTTTTGAATTCATAATATCAAATATATCTTAGGCCTAATTTTTGGTATTTTTCTGGAAACATTCATTTTTTGATGAATAGTGAAACCACTAAGTGGTAGTCAAAAAAACTGAATTTTTTCATAAAACATAATTTTAATGCTTATGTGAGTAGAATTTCAAAAATCTGAGAGACATGGTTAATATCAAGGACTAAAATATGGTTCTAGGAGACGAAAACAATTTTTGGTGAATAGTAACTTTTTACTTTTTTTTACCATGGTTAAAAGTAAATAGGGTAATTAAGGGTAAAAGTGTTATTATTATTAACCTAACACATGTCCTAATTCTATTGGATAAGTGTTACTCGACCAAAAACAACCTTAGAAATAAAATATGACCATTTAAGCCCACTTGGATTAGATTAGGACATTTATTATCAATTTATTTAAAGAAGGGTTAAAATAGTTAAAATCAAAGCTTAATAACTAAATCATTTTTAATATAGGGTTATATATAACTTAAATTAGACTATACATATTCATTAGAAATCTAAAATTTTTTCCAAAATAATGGTATTTTTGTTGTAAATTTTATACTTAAAATAAATTAATTTATTTATGATACAATGATGATGAAGTAATTATCTTATTATTGAAATATTGACGTAATTGATGTTATAAATACCCAAATAAATATAATTTGAGAATTTTTATGAATTAAAATAATTTTATATGTTAATATTACTTGTTAGTATTGATGTAATTAATGTTGTTTGAACTAATCATTGTGTTATGATTTTCACAAAAATCAATAACCAAATAGTGTCAAAATTGATATAAAATAGTTTTTAAAACAAATATTATATTATTCATTGTTATTATATTCCTAAAAATCTATGTTTCGGCAAAGATACTTATATCATGATAGATGTATCATTAATGGACCACTTGGGGTTCGATTGAATGGATATTGTAAGATTATTAACAATATAATATAAAAATGCAAAGTGACATGGTAAATGTCAATCTAATTAACTGAGAGTTAAAACTAAAAGATAAGGTTAATATAATGACCTAAACTAGTCTAAATTATATTGTATGGGATGATTTCGACCCATAACCACCTTATCTTTGATATATTTCAATTTTGAGCTATTAAAAACCGAATTTGACTTTATAATAAAATAATATGTTTAGTTATTCCAAAGGTGCCCCTCTCCTCCCTTATAAAAGGGCACCTCCTCCCTCTTTTACTCACACCCCTTTGAGCCTTCAAGATCGGCCATCCCATTTAAAATTATCTTCTCCACTTCCCTATAAACATCCTAGAGGTCCCAGTATTCTTGAAAGACCAATTTTAGTTCCCTAAGAGGAGGTCTCAAAGAGGCGCTTCAATGAAGAGGTAATGTTCGTTACCGATTCTTTCAACTTTATTTCTTCTTCCACTACTTATTCTTTAGTTGTTTAATTTTGAAGTAATAACATCAGTATAACTCATATACTGAAATGTTATTATAAGTATGAAACAACCCTATTTCACCATCTATCCATCCTACGGAAAACGAAATCACCGCGCATTCGTACGTACGGAATACTGTCTCCACGCCGCCGTGTAATCTATTTTCCACCACCACCTTACATGGATTGGTATAATGGTGTAAATAATGACTATATAAGATTATTGTAAATTGATATTGATTCTGAATTAGTATACATACACTCCAATACAATTCCATGATCATTGGAACGATATCATCACTCGTGCGTACGTACAGAATACCGTCTCCACGATGTGATGCAACTCGTTCTACATGATCTTCATTGAATAATGATTATATAAATTAATTTAATTAATGAATATGATATATATTACACTAATAAAATTCTGGAAATGAGGAATCTATAACTTAAAAAGAAGAATAAGAATTTTTTCGACAAAACATGCATAAGAACAAAAAGTAATAAACACCCGAATAACAAGTAGTAATGAAATATTAATAATAAGAAGCTAAGAATATGACCATATATGATATCATAAAAATAAGTATGATTCTGGAATAAGTCAATAAAAATATTTAAATCATTATACAGGAGGTTCGGACACTTACGAAGCAAATCGGAACTAAGGTAAGGGAAAATATCACAATCTCATTTTATCCGAGATTTTTTATACTTTGGTAGTTACTGGGGTGTATTTTATCATCCACATCCATGTTTCCTCAATATTTAATATTATTTCCATCCACCTACAATTGTTTAAATCCAATTTTACCCTTCGGTGAGTTTTTATTAAAATATATGAACGAAATCTTTTGTCATTTTTCGTACGAGGTACTTTGTGACTTTTCCAACAAAAGTACGAGAAAAATGTTTTTTTAACTTATACGACATGAATGGATTTTATAAAACATTATTTCCAAGAAGCTTCCTTTACAAGTTTTCAAGTTTATTTTTAATCAACTTCTTTTAGTTTATAATTTTATGACATGTTATGAAATGAAAAGTGTTATTGAAGTAGAAAGGATATTTTCTATAGGAATGGAGTTCAAGTGTTTTATCAAAATTATTTTCCATCTTAGATAATAAAGGGTTCTTTTTCTATCCCTATTATTACATTGATTTGATTATGTTGTGATGGAAATATTTTTATGAATTCCTTTATATGAATTGTTTATTGATGTCATGATGTTTAAGATTCCAATTTTCATTACATGGGTTATGATATGATGAATGGTTTATGATTTTGTGGCACACATAATAATGGTATCATTATAAGATGGGTGGGACCTATATCTCCCTCCAATTCATTGGGTAAAGATTTTATATCTCATGAGATAGACATGGCTGGACTGGTAGGTTAAACCAGTTCAGTGAAACAAGACTAAAACGAGGAGTGAACTCGGTTCAGAAATAGACTTTGTCCACTAAGATAGTCTTGGAAATGAGTCTTGACTAATAAGAAATGATTCTATATGATTATGTGTGTATGCCACAATGTTTCATTTTTTAAGTTATGATTATTGGGATTAAATTTCACTTCTATGATTTATCCCATGTTATGGAATTATGAACTCTTTTACAGGTTAAGATTTCCAAAGGTTATGTTCTTATGTATATTATGTGATTGATATTTTTTTGTTTACACTTACTGAGAATTTGAGCTCACCACTTTTTATGTTTTAATTTCCCCAGGAAATAAAGAAAGGTTTTAGGTAAGGAAACAAAAAGGGGATGATCGTTATGGGAGTTGTTGAAGATATTTTGACATAATTAGAATTTTATATTCCGAGTTTCTGATGACACTAAACTATTATGGTCCTTGTGTGTATTTTTTTATGTATTAATTATTCCGCAAAAGTAAAGTAATGTCCTTGTACGTCAAGCTTTGGGTCTCTACAGTTGGTATCAGAGTAAAGGTTTAGTCAACCTTTGGAAACTAGGATGTGAAAACGATTGTGAGATCTCTAGAGATATTTCTAAGGTATGTCCCTACGGATAAGTATATGTATAGGATATAGTCCTAGAACTATGGTAAAGATCTTAGAATTTATCCTAAGATGTTAGATATTGAAGGTACTCCCCCTTTATTATGTTGTTTTCCCTGACATTATTTTTTCCTCTCACACTATTCTTTTTTGGGTTTTAGACGATGGATGGAACCGGAAGGAACCGTGTTGATCAATGTAATGGACAATACAATGATTGTCCTCCTGAACAATCAAATGTTATAGGAGATGGAGGGAAAAATCTTATTTCTATACTTACACAAGCTATGAATCATTCTGGACTTCCAAATGGGTAGAGAAGGGAACAATATTCTATTGAGTCATTCATGAGGCAAAGTCCACCTTCTTTCAGGGGGTCTTATGATCCACTTGTTGCAGAACAATGGATCAGTACCACTGAATAGATATTTTCAGTTCATCAATGTTCTGAACATGATAAAGTCATCTTATCAGTATATCGTTTGGAAGGTGAACCTGATCAAGGGTGAAATCTTATCAAGAATACAAGGAAAATAGATGAAATTGAGTCCATGGAATGGGACGAGTTCAAGAAATTATTTTTCAATAAGTACTTCCCTTGTATTCTTCAAACAAAGATGGAAAAGGAGTTTCTTGAGCTTATGCAGAAGGATGATGAATCTGTTGGTATATACGAAATAAATTTTACATGACTTGCATGGTATGCATCTGGGTTTGTCATCCAACCTGAAAGTAAAGTTGATCGATTTTTCAGTGGCATAAAACCAAGTCTTCGAAGGGAATTAGCTATAAGAGACTTCAGTAGCTATGAAGAAATTGTGCGTTGTGATTCAAGGTAGAACTGGAAGTTGTTGTAACATGTCCATCTCATGGTTTTGACATGAAACGAAAGATGGAGTTCAAGGAAAAATCTCAGAAAAATGGTGAAAAGAAGGTGAATGTTTTTTATGCTCAAAGTGTGTACAAAATCATGGTGGAGATTTTCTTAATGGGACTAGAAAACGTTTTAAGTGTGGAAAAGAAGGTCATAGAGCAGCTGAGTGTCGAAGTAATGGAAAAAGGGTTTGTAATGATGTGAATAAAGAAAAGACTGCAGAGAACGCACCACCGACACTTCAATGCTTCGTGTGCATGGAAGTGGGGCATTATGCTAATAAATTCCCTAATCCAAGGGTTAGTGATGATCGACATGAGAAACCGCTTAAGGAAAAGGACAAAGGGATGTCACATGAGATCACTATTGGCGATGTTGAATATGACAACGATGTGGTGGAATGATTAAGTGGTTATGTAATGGGATTCCAAAATAATGTTGTATATAGTATCATGGAATATTGGAATATTTATGTATTGGTCTATTGTGGTATTCAATAATTTTATAGTACCGGTAACCATGGAAAGTGATTGAGATATTTTTGGAAAGAATATGATATGCACATAATGAAGGGATAAGGATAAAATGAAATATTTGACAGTATTCATGAGATCATGACTGATATAATGAAATAGTTATATCATGGTTTGAGTATATAGAATTTTGGGGTTTTGGTATGTGGAAAGAGTTAACTCTTGACAACACACAGGTTTTCACTACGATTTAATGGGTATTCATGATTAAGGCCTTCGAATGTTTGTAATGTGACCAACAAGACATATCTTTTGATATATGGGGATCAACGATGGTATTAACATGCTTGTTATATGAAATCTCTGGTAATCGTTTTCACTATATTATGAGAGTGGACTGTAGTATTATAGATAAGCCTAAAGATTGGAATGGATTTTGTTGGACATAAGTTAGTATTTTTTAAGGATAAAAGTTTTTTTGATATTATTTATGGGATGTTATAATAATGTAGTTTTATAAAAAGGACAACCTGTAGGATGGGCGACATCCCATCGCGTCGGACAAGGCTGTGGGAATCGAACCCACAACCGAAGTGTGACTGGCCTTCATCGCGTACCACTGGCCTACATGAAGTCCCTCTTTAGTAGAAACTAGTTTTATTATATTAAGAAGTATGATATATGAATTACAAGTACATTTTAGGAACCATATATGATTAATATCACTATAGATTGACTTATGTATTTTTTGATAACTTTCCTAACCTTTTGTTTGAGACAGATGGAATGACCCATCATTCTATCACATGATCTGCTAACACATCACAAATGACAAATTCAACTTCATTTATTTAAGAGATGAAGTGTAAATTGTCCAAATAATGACCAATGGTGAGACTATATCAAAATCACGAAAGTATTTCTTCTAATTCCAATTTCATCAAGTATAGGGAAATGATCTTGAAAACCAAAAATGTTGTCCTACTGCTCTTATATCTGATGAATCAGATGGTACCTTAGATCATCACAAATTTATGGCTTTGTGATTGTTGGCTTTTTCATAGACATGCTCTCTACCACTCACCATTAGAACATTATGCTTAGATTTTTCTTCCATATCCATATTTTCACCTATGATATCCTACGTGGAAACCCAGTGATGAGTTAATTTGGGTAACCGTTACGTTTTATACGTTAGTTTTTAAAGCCACGTTTTGGTATTCCTTTTTACAATGTGGGTTTCTTTTAAAGAAACTTTCCAGTAGTAAACCATTCATAACCCCGACGAATTTCGAGGGCGAAATTCATTTTAAGGGGGGTAGAATGTAACACCCTGAGATTTTATGAAAAATATTCTTTTTAATTTCATTAAGGTCTTGTGTTGTACACTACACCAAAAATATCTTTCACAACATGCATCCCTGACTTGCCTTTCATTACAAACAATCGCGACCTTCCTCTATTGCGTGTGTAGTACGCAATACCGAGTTTCACTAAATGAGATATTATTATAATATTATTATGAACTAGCCGTTATAGAAATTAATACCCATTTTTTAAATTTTATAAATTATATCTTTCATAATGGACTTCATTTCTGGATTCAGAATATCAAAATTAGCTTAGGGTGAAATTTTGGTTCTTTTCGGATAACTTTCATATTCCGATGAATAGTGAAATTTTTTAATTTTAATTAAAAACAACTTTTTTAATAGAAATAATTAATAGTGATAAATTATTAATTTGAGTGGTTTTATAGTATATTTAGAATATATTTTTACAATTTAATACAATGTTGGTCATTGGTTGTAATTTCACATTTAAAACAGACATAAACAAGTGTCAATCTTTTGATAGTTATTATCTCTTAAAAACACGCTATTTGTTTTGACGACGGGAATTAATTTTTAAATTATATAATGTAACTTATATGTTTTTAATTTAGTAAAATAGATATCATTTTTGAATTCATAATATCGAATATATCTTAGGCCTATTTTTTGTATTTTTCTGGAAACTTTCATTTTTTGATGAACAGTGAAACCACTAAGTGGTAGTCAAAAAAACTGAATTTTTTCATAAAACTGAATTTTACCACTTCTGTGAGTAGAATTTAGAAAACCCGAGAGACAAGGTTTATATCAAGGAGTAAAATTTAGTTCAAGGAGATGAAAATAATTTTTGGTAAATAGTAACTTTTTACTTTTTTTGCCACGGTTAAAAGTAAATAGGGTAATTAAGAGTAAAATTGTTATTATTATTACCCTAACACATGTTATAATTCTATTGGATAAGTGTAATTCGACCAAAAACAACCCTAGGAATAAAATATGACCATTTAGGCCCACTAGGATTAGATTAGGATATTTATTATCAATTTATTTAAAGAAGGGTTAAAATAGTTAAAATCAAAGTTTAATAACTAAATCATTTTTAATATAAAGTTATACATAAGATAAATTCGACTATAAATATTCACTATAAAGATTAAAAGATTTCCAACATAATGGTATTTTATTTGTAATTTTTAGACTTAAAATAATTTAATTTATTTATGATACAATGATGATGAAGTAATTATCTTATTAATGAAATATTGACATAATTGATGTTATAAATACCCAAATAAATGTAATTTGAGACATTTTATGAATTAAAATAATTTTATATTTTAATATGACATGTTAGTATTGATTTAATTAATTTTTTCCGAACTAATCATTCTTTTATGATTTTCACAAAAATCAATTTCCAAATAGTGTCAAAATTGACATAAAATAGTTTTTAAAAAAATATTATATTAGTAATTGTTATCATATTCCTGAAAATCTAATGTTTGGACAAGATACTTATATCATGATAGGTGTATCATTAATGTACCACATGGGGGTCTCTTGGATGTATATGGTAAGTTTATTAACAGTATAATATAAAAATACAATGTGACATGGTAAATGTCAATCTAATTAACTAAGAGTTAAAACTAAACGATAAGGTTAATATAATGACCTAAACATGTCTAAATTATATTGTAAGAGAGTATTTAGACCCTTCCACGCCTTATCTTAGAAATATATAAATTTTGAGCTATTAAAAACCGAATTTGACTTTATAATAAAATAATATTTTTGGTTATTCCAAAGGTGCCCCTCTCCTCCCTTATAAAAGGGCACCTCCTCCCTCTTTTCCTCACACCCCATTGAGCCTTCATGCTCGGACAACCCCTGCCAAATTCTCTTCTCCACTTCCATAGAAACATCCTATAGGTCCTGGTCTTCTTCAAAGACCAATTTTAGTTCCCTAAGAGGAGGTCTCAAAGAGGCGCTTCAAAGAAGAGGTAATGTCTGTTACTGATTCTTTCAACATTATTTCTTCTTCCACATCTTCTAATTTAGTTGTTTCATTATGAATTAATAACATCAGTATCACTATTATACTGATATGTTATTATATGTTTGAAAAAACCCTATTTCACCATCTATCCATCCTACGGAAAACGAAATCACCGCGCGTGCGTACGTATAGAATACCGTCTCCACACCGCTGTGTAATCCATTTTCCACCACCAACTTACATGGATGGGTATAATGGTGTAAATAATGACTATATATGATTATTTTAAAGTGATATTGACTCTGAAATAGTATACATACACTCCAATACAATTCCATGATCATGGGAATGATATCATCGCTCGTGCGTACGTATAGAATACCGTCTCTACGATGTGATGCGACTCATTCTACATGATCTTCATTGAATAATGATTATATAAATGAATTGAATGAATGAATATGATATATATTACACTAATACCTTTCTGGAAATGAGGTATCTATAACCTAAAAAGAAAAATAAGAATTGTTTCGACAAAACACGCATAAGAACAAAAAGTAATAAACACCCGAATAACAAGTAGTAATGAAATATTACTAATAAGAAGTTAAGAATATGAAAATATATGATATCATAAAAATATGTATTACTCTGGAATAATTCAATAACATTATATAAATCATTATACAAGAGGTTCGGACACTTACGAAGCAAATCGGACCTAAGGTAAGGGAAAATATCACAATCTCATTTTATCCGAGATTGTTTATACTTTGGTATTTACTGGGGTGTATTTTATCATCCACATCCATGTTTCCTCAGTATGTAATATTATTTCCATCCACCTACAATTTTTTAAATCCAATTTTACCCTTCGGTGAGTTTTTAGTAAAAGATATGAAAGGAATCTTTTGTCGTTTTCACACGAGGTACTTTTTGACTTTTCTGACAAAAGTACGAGAAGAATGTTTTTTTAACTTATACGACATGACTGGATTTTTTAAAACATTATTTCCAAGAAGCTTCCTTTACAATTTTCAAGATTATTTTTAATCAACTTCTTTTAGTTTATAATTTTATGACATGTTAAGAAAGTAAAAGTCTTTCTGAAGTAGAAAGGATATTTTCCTCAGGAATGGAGTTCAAGTGTTTTATCAAAATTATTTTCCATCTAAGATAATAAAGGGTGTTGTTTCTATCCCTATTATTACATTGATTTTATTATGTTGTGATGGAAATATTTTTATGAATTTCTTTATCTTATATGAATTGTTTTATGATGTCATGATGTTTAATATTCCCATTTTTATTACATCGGTTATGATATGATGTATGGTTTATGAATTTGTGGCACACATAAGAATGGTATCATTATAAGATTGGTGGGACCTATATCTCCCTCCAATTCATTGGGTAAATATTTTATATCTCATCAGATAGATATGGCTGGAACAACAGGTTAAACCGGTTCAGTGAAACAGGACTGAAACGAAGAGTGAACTTGGTTCAGAAATGGACTTTGTCCACTAAGATAGTCTTGGAAATGAGTATTGACTAATAAGAAATGATTTTATATGATTATGTATGTATGAAACAATGTTTCATGTTTTAAGTTATGATTTTTGGGATTACATTTCACTTCTATGATTTATCCCATGTTATGGAATTATGATCTCTTTTGCAGGTTAAGATTTCCAGAAGTGATGTTCTTATGTATATGATGTGATTGATTTTTTTTGTTTACCCATACTGAGCATTTGAGCTCACCCATTTTTATTTTTTAACTACCCCAAGAAATAAATAAAGGTTTTAGGTAAGGAAACAAAAAGGGGAAGATCGTTATGGGAGTTGTTGAAGATATTTCGACATGATTATAAGTTTATATTCCGAGTTTCCAAAGACACTAAACTATTAAGATCCTTGTGTGTCTTTTTTTATGTATTAAGTATTCCTCAAAAGTAATGTAATATCCATGTACGTCAAGCTTTGGGTCTCTACACCAACACAGTAAGAAAGACCTGCACCAAAACATCATCACTCTGTGAGCCGTCATCGTGTACTCTCTCAGGAATTGTAGCTGGATGTATACATGGTGGAATCCTGATAAGGAAAAGGTGTGAAATAGTAATTAAGTTATACCTGGTGAGATAAATCCAAAGAAATCAAAAGAAATTTTTTGAAAAACACACGCAATTAGTGTTTTCGTGCACTAGGTCAGAAATCTAAATTCTGGGTCCTTGTGTATGGATACGTCAGCCGCCGCACCAACACTGGACTCTCCAAACTAAAAATCACCCTCATAACACTTAACACTATTTCCACATAGAAAAAATCAGAGTCCATGTTCTTCAGTAGAAATGAAATCCATTGATACCACTTTTTCACGACCCTTGACAACCCTAAGGTCGCCTTCCATAGGCCAGGGGCTGGCGACTTGCACCGAAAGGAATATTCCCTACAACGGGAATGTGTTGCCTTTATTACCAGAAAACTCACAGAAACAATGGACACAACAAGATACGAACACTAGAAAAATTTATTGTTAAAGGGTGCATACAGTAATCCAAAAGGGGCTAGAATACAAGCCCAACTGGAAAGTACGAGGAAAACTAAATAGTACAAGTAAATTTGAACATCTCTTATGAACACCCACAAAGTATCCTAACTGAAGGGTATGTCTAGCTCTCGTACAGTCATATCTGTAGTATGACTCATCTAAGGTCCACCCACGTTCTTTCTTTAGTCCAGGTACCGTCATCCTCAGTCAGCGCTTCATGTCATCTGCACCAATCACAACAAGGTGCGGGCGTTTCCCGTGTAGGGGTGAGTATAATGATACTCAGTAAAGACCCTGAGACCCTCAAGGGTCTCATGAAATCCAAAATGGATTAACCAAAGGGAATGTAAACATCTGACAACCCTACTTAGGTATATTCCCATACATTTTCCCATGTTATCAAGTATACCCATCTCATTCACGGGGAAACACATGGTCCAACTGAAAAGACCAAAGATCAACTGTTCCACAAGAACTGAATACCGAGAAGGTAGCACCACAAAGGTAAGTAACACAAAGGAAACACCACACACAAGAATACCACAAAGGGTTCACCCTGAAGGAATGTACAACCCAGGTATGCCACATAGAAGAATACCAAAAAAGAATCACCATGAAGGTATGTACCACACAGGTACGCCACATTGAAGAATACCACCAAGGTATCACCATGAAGGTAAGTACCACACATGTACGCCACATAGAAGAATACCTCAAAGGTATTACCACGAATTTTAGTACCATAGAGTTAAGCCACACAAAAGAATACCAAAAAGGTATCACCATAAAGGTAAGTACCACACAGACACGCTACAAAGAATAATACCACCAAGGTATCACCACGAAGGAAAGTACCGCTCAGGTATGCTACACAGAAGAATACCTCTAAGGTATCACAACGAAGAAAAGTACCACAATGCTACACCACATAGAAGAATACAATAAAGGTATCACCACAAAGGTATGGACTCAGCTCACACTAGGATTGATTCTAGGTACAGTAGAAGAGATGATTAGATGTAACTACTGAATCATATTACTCTATTAATAGGATGACCCATGTAGGATCCTAAATCATCAGACCCACATAAGATCCTAGTACATCATCAGACTGACAGATGATCCTAGTGCAGCAGACCCCCATAAGATCATAGTACATCATCAGACCCATATAGTATCCTAGTACAACAGACCCACAGAGGATCTTAGAGTAGTCCCTTGTGGATTACTAGAGTAGATCCATGTGAGGATCATGAAAATAGACCCATGAAGGATCCCAAGAACAGTCCCACAACATATCTATTTCTCATGTTATAGCTAGCTATAGGGTTCCCGCACTAAGCTTTCTTGATTCTGTGTGGGTCCACTCCTCAAGCCCCAGGTTGAATACTCCAGCTTCCATGAAGTCCCATGAATAAGTATCCCAAAGTACCACCATGTAATAGGGGTCTCAACACAACAGAAGGTGCGTCATTCGGACACCCAGTCTGTAAGTTATTGGTCTTTTAGTCCTGAGGGCCCAGTTGTATTCATGCTTGATCCAACCAAGGAGTACCTGAACTTTATCCAAAACTCAATTGGTGTATATCAAAAAAACTACATCATCTCAAGGATTTCAGCGTTGTTGACGGTTCGTCATTTCGACACCATGCGAGGGAGATATGTCAAATACCAGATCCCACAATAATAATATTAAAAATATAATTTTGTGTTTTGTGGACCCAAGCCACAAACCAGAATTTAATATTCAACATTAGAATTAAACCGACAGTCTTAATGGTAGGATCACATCATCACTGATGGTAAGTCCATTAGACGTCACACGCAGGAGTTATGGAGGGCTGAATTTTTAATAATAATAATAATATATTATTATTATTTGAGTGTTTTGGGTACTCGATCCAAAAACTGAAAAAGATATCAAATATTGGACTCATAATTTTTAACCCGAAGTCAGGGTCGTACTACTGCTGATGGTTCATGAAACCGAGGAATCACAGATAAGTTACACACATAAAATGGGTTTTCAACAAAAAATAATAATAACATTATTTTTATTATTATTATTTTGTTTTTATTTTATTTATAAATCAATCTCAATTGAGATTCATGTATGGTATACTTTCTCTATGCGAGTCCTCAAAGCCGCTCACCCTTTTATTTTCCTATTCATTTTACTTTTTAATTTTATTTACTTTCAATTCATTTCTCTATACAATTATCTCCTTCCATGATCTTTCCAGCTCCTTCAACAATGTAAACTCTCAACCTCCATTCACCAATCAGGGAGATCATGCTTCCACTGGGATGAATATGGCCCGACTCGCACCTCCCTGTAACCGCATAAGAAAAACTGTACCCTGCTATCTACTTGGCCATTGTGTCGCCTGCACCAGCCATATCGGACCACCGTCACATCGCATATCTCTCCTGAAGCTGCACCCCAATGAAATGAGGGAATTTCTCCTCCACATTTCCCCTTCTATAGACCACTGTATCTTCATCCTAAGACTAAAAAATGTGACGATCGCATATTCACGATCCTTGGGTCAAGCGATCCACGTCCATACATCCCTCTCAACTAAATAGTGTGTTTCCCACATTCTTAATTATAAGGAATTGAATAACGCACAAAAAACATGCGAAGAAAAAAATAAAAGAGGCAATGTATAAGTGCGGAAATATGACCATGTTAGTTTGGCCATCATCGTTTTGAATCCATAATATGATGAATTAGCAAATAAATTCAATCATATTCCAAAATTAAAACCCCTACCTTGACGTTACTTAGATATTTCATGATGAAGGAGATGTAGATGTCGACGTTCGTTGCTCCCGCACCATGCTCTCGATCTGAGCTCGTGCATCGTCCACGTTCTTGATCCAGAGGGAGTTCTTCATTGGAGGATGTTCTTCCACCAACCAAAAGCCCCCAAAATCTATCCCAAAGGCTCTCCCAAAATCACCCATTTTCCAATGATCACCCCAACTATGATGTGAGGATCGACTTAATTAATTAGTAGATCAATTAATTGTTTTCTCATTAACATGGGAGAAATCAACAGTTCCCTCACAATAAAGGTGAGTTTGGGTGGTCCCCACCACCCAGAATTAAATGGAGAGGTGGGAGGAAATTTAAAAATATATATATTTATTTTATTTAATCCTCCGCAAAAAATGAAAAAAAAAACAATTTTTATTTATCAACCCACTATTGTCAAGGTTAATAATACATTAAGAAAATATCGACACTGCAAGTTCAATGGTGCCTTCGGATTTCAATTCCGAGTAACGGTTCAAAAGTTATATAACACCGCTCGCATGTTTATTGAACATTCCTGAAAAAATGTTCGGAAAAATTATAACCGTCACCCTTGACCGGCGCCGGTCGAGGTTATGTTCTGCTTAATCCGAAAACGCCTCAACAAACTCGATGGTACTCTTTGATTTTCAATCCATGTTACCATTTATAAGTTATGATTTTTACAATAAAATATTTTCCACTTAATTATTTTATTTATGGGCAAAAACTAACTTTCACTAGTGGCCCGTGCCGACCAATGTTAGTATCTTCCTAAAGAGAAAATACCCTCATTATTTCAGTGGTGGTCTCAGATTTTCAATCTTGGTTACTGTTGGTGAGTTATAATAATTTTAAAAATAAAATAATTTCATTAATTATTTTATTTATGATTATGGAAATTTTAGGTTTTATCATAGGAGGCCTACACCGACATAAAATAAGTCATGCCTAGGGTAAACCCGAAATCCTAAACAGAATAGTGCCCTCATATTTCCAATCTGGGAAACCATTTAATATTTATTCATCTTTTTCAGGAAAACTATTTACACACACTAATTAAAGCTTAAAAAAACATCGACAGATCATTCTGGGAACTCGGTGCCTCGGAATCGCATGCCATAAGATTTCATGATCTTGAAATAATTCCATATAATTTAAAGAAATTAAATGGATGTTAAGTGACATTAAAAGTCAGAATTGGATATGGAATAAGTGTTACAGTTAGATTTTCCACTTTACCCATTCTATTCGATTAGAAATTCAGCATCATTTACGACTTTAATTTGGTTCACCAAATTGAATTTTACAAACTCTTTGATCATTGGAATGTACATAGAATTATCATGGTTTTTTCATTAGGTTTATTTGTGTTTTCAACTTTTCATAGAAGTTCTCTATAAGAAATACGTAAAAAAAATCTCAAGGAAGATGCATGTTTAAGGGGTAATTTGATCTTTTCCACCTAAGAAAAAAATATTAACCTCTATAATTAAACCAATATTTTTAATTTCATAGGTCCAGCATAATTTTCTTCTAGAGTATTGTTATAAACCGAATAAGAAACTATTTATAGAGATCTTCCCATCCATTGATTGACCTGGCTAGAAAATTGATATACTAGAAGAAGGTTGGTCCCTCAAATGTATTTATAAGGCATATGAGTTTCGTTGTTGATTTTTTTCAAGAGTCCCAATCACAATGCTAAATTGATATTCAAAATATGAGATGTTCTTTTTTGTATCCCCTAATCTATTGAATGTTGAAATCAGAGGAGTCCCAATTATGGATGGGTGAAGAGTTGTATTAACCCATTTATTCTAAGGTTTTCCCTCTAGCTGTATGGGTGCACAAAATCCGTACATAGATTCAAATTATGATAAAAATGAATCAATATTGTTTATGATCATTGAGGGTATGTCCAAATAAGTAGAATATTGATTGTGGGTGATAATGGCTTGAGCCATATGTGGTGGTTCTACCAACATTTTTGGTTGATATCCTACATGGGATGACCTATTATAACTTATCTGATACATTAAATATTTTTATTTAATGGAGGGAAGTCCTCACACCCTATATATATAGGATCTAGATATATTGGTTATCTTAGTCCAAGGTTAAGTGGGTGTCCTAGATCTATTTTCATTAGCACAACAGGACATTTGTATTTATAGAGATCTACTATAAGGGTAAGAAGAGGCACGATTTAAAGAAGATACCTAGTAGGGAAATTGCCTCTACATAATTTTGTATTGATTTTTATCAGCTACTTAATCTCTTCCATATATTTAGAATGTCTATGATTGATTTTTTGAGGATCATCCTCCGTAAATATTGTGCTGGATGTAGCCAGAACATTACCATTTTTACCAAGGCACTAAGACGACATGAGATTCGGAGGCCCAATTGGAATGAAATTTATATTATAAAAATATAATCAATATTAATATTATGTGTGAATAGTTTTCATTAAATCATGTAATAAATTCAATGTGGTGGATGATATCAATATTTTGAGGTATCTATTGAGTTTATAGTATGGTTTTACTCTAGGAATGACATAATCTTTATATTCATCTGGTGTTAAACTTCAGAACCATCATGGGTGGATAAATAAATAAATTATTTATTTATTTATTTATTTCTGTAATTAAATACAAAAACCTAAAAATATTCTATAAGAATGATTTTTTTCCATTTCTTTGGGTTATCAGCATAACCATGTGAATTGAGGTTGAGAAAATTGGAGGAGATCATTTTGGATGAAAATAGATCAAAGGATCAAATCAACACGACAAGTATTTTTTACACCAACAGAATTGATGGTAATCCCAAATGACTAAGAAAAAATATCATTCTTCATCAATTACATGTATTAATTCATGGTTCATCATTTGTTTTATGTGGATTCATCCTATTTTGATATCCAATGTCACCTGAAAAAAATACAAAAAATACGAGATGACTCCCATAATGTTGATTAAATAATTTTACACTTTAAATGATGGTTTTTTATTTTCTTATAACTTCACCATTCTAATGTTAGTGAATTGAGGCCAATCAAACAATTGATGAGGTTCATTCCTCGTTTTTTGTTTTTTCCTTTCTCCCCCATTTCATTGTAAGTTCATCCTAGGATTTGTCTTTGTTTCGTGGTTCAACACATACCAAGTATTAGATCAATGAATGATTTTTATTCATTGAAATTGGTCGATATGATAAGTATGGTTCACAATAATGGGGTAATTATTGTGTGATGATCAAATAATGTGATCATATCAATACCATAATTTCAATTCTCATTTTCAATGTTCACGTGAGACAATGTTGTGGAATGGTGATGATGATTCATAGGTTAATTTTAATGGTTAAAATCATATCTGAACTAATAGAATGTTTTTCAGTATGAGTCATAATTCCCTAGGTAAAATTTGATGAAGAAATGAAGGTGTCAGTGGTGCGGGAATACACGTGAATAAACAATGGGTGTATGTAAATACCACATAACCCAACTTGTAATTCAGAGATATAAACTATGTAGAAACACTGAGTTATTGTGATTGGGTTTCTACAAAATTTTAAAAAATCTTATCTTGTGACACATGTCACACACCATGTAACCCAATAATGGTGACATGGTGTGTACTCTGAGAGTACACTCGCCAAGACAAGTCCAGTAACATGGTCATGGGTAGAGTACATTACCATGACCTAGTACTCAGACTCAGATAAGTTAATATAAATGGAAAATGGTACACATGAATGACCTTGAATACACATGAACAACCAAGTATATATTGGATTATAATAGGAACATGTTCATGGGAATAGGCCGGTATGGGTTAGAGGTAAATATTTTGTACACTTTATACACATTGTGTACTTTATCTGAGTTAGCTCAGAAACATTAGTTTCCCAACTATTGTCCATGTTTATTAGAGTATAGTTCATTGGTCCATCCCAACGAGTCTGAAACATGAAATTTTATCCTTAGCACATGATTATTATCCCCTCTACAGGTTCATACTCAAATAGTGTATGTGGTATCCCTCATTATTTCTTAGTGTTTGATCTTCTATCATGTCCTTCATTGGATGGGGTTTTTGTATCATCTTGAGAACCATGAATTTGGTGAAGATCCCCTATCTAGTATATTGATTGAGTCAGGTTAGTGGCATCCCAATGTGGTTTTAGGTGTGATCCCTTATTTGATCAACATAATCTATATAGATCCACGGAGAAATTCTTCGAAGGGGTGGATGAGAATAACCTCTCGGATCACTATTTTCAATGCCAACATAGCTCATGGAGTGAGTTCAGCTAGAATAATCATTTCCTAGAAGTCATGATAAATATATTATGTAAGGAAATGTTGGTCGGGACACATTTAGATCAGTTCTCAGTTATGAATGCATCTGGGTGTGTTTATTATTACTATGTCTCTTATCTTGTTGACATATTTGGTTTTTGATGATATAGATACCCTAGATGATTTATGCCTAGTTATTTTGAGGTGTCCTACTAGTTATTTTAATAATCAAACTTACATGGTTTTTCCCAACACTTTTCGTGTCTTATGGTGATGACATACCTTTTTAAAGAGTTTTATGAAGAATGGGAGGGCGTATCAGAGTACTGGGCTAGAAAGATCAGGTTTCATACTGGTAATAAGTTTATAGTATTCCCTTTTTTATGAGCATGTTGAACTTATATCCAATTTTGGTGGGATTCTACGTGGACCATAAAATTTTCATAAATTTTATCACACTCATATTGTGGGATTTATATGTAATCATTGATTAGTATTAGTTGTGGTGTTTTACAATTATGCATTTTTTGATCTTGGAGATGTGTGCATACATTTAGGTTTCTAAGGCTAATACATACCATGTATATGATATAACTAATAGAAACCCGGATATAGACATTGTCCCATTAAAGGAGGGATTGGGTTGTCTCACATATCTCATCGCCATATATGTAGGCCCTGGTGGAACAATTTTTTCCTATTAATTTTACCCATTTAGGGTAAGGCTTCCACTCTGAATGTATATGTGATCATTCTCCATTAACATCTTTCAATTTATCTAGCAGTAATCAAATTTTATGAATGTTCATTGGCATTACAGACAGTTGAGAAGAATATTGAATAATGGAATCAATGGATTAGCTGAATATAGTGGTTCTACCAGCATTTGTGGTTAATTTCCTTGGGAATATAGGATCTTATTTGTTCTCAATAATATTAAAAAAACACTAATTATGGGAGTGTTAACATCCTTTACCATCAGGTCTAGATATATTATCTATTTAGATCAAGGCTCAAGCGGGTGTCCTGGTACATTTTTCATTAGTACACCATGTCATTCCTATTGATATAGATCTTTTAAGAAGGTAATATGACACTCTTCTTACAAGAGGTAACTATTCAGGACATTGCCTCTTAGTAATAATTCATTGAGTTATCTTATCTCCTTCATCTCAGACTGATATTGAGAAACTAATTCGTTGGGTGTGAGAGGATCAATATCCTCAAGAAGTGGGTGCGATGTAGCTATAATTTTACCCTTTTCTTTCATTGAAACCGCCCTATGGGATAAAATGGTACATTCAATGGAGTCCCTAAATTCATAGATAACTTTTTATTTAAGGTCCAAAAAAATTATTCAATCACTTTTTTATAGACCAGGTTTTAAATTGAAAAATACGATTCATATTCCCCTACACTAGATTCATGTTTTTTAGAGTTTTTTGATTCATATAGAATTAAATTTACAAACATATATCATATGTTAGGTGTTATATTATTATTTTTACTATATGAGGGAATGTTTCACATAGATTATTCATTGGAAGGGTTGTCACCACTGGGAATAGTTCCATTGTAGATGGGTCACTTCAGCTTATGACCACTATAGGGATCTATCATTGCCTCTACATATTCTTATAGTTCCACTAGGAAAAGAGTGATCTAGATAGAATCTCTAGATAATTTCAGCATCATAATTCTAAATTAGGTGGCCAAGATACATGAAACAATGAACTTGGAGAAATAACTTTTCTGTTATACTTCTATGCAGGAAAAGACTGACTTCTATTGAAGAGGTTGATGTAAAAATTACACTTCCATATGGGATTGGGATGTTCTTATTCCATTACTGATATGTTATTGGAAGAAAGTGTTATCCTTGAAGGAATTCGATCAACTAAAAAGGTCTCCAACCGTACAGGCTCATTCTACTCCTATGTTACCACACCTACAACAATTCCATCATATCACATGATCTTGATATCTTTTTTTCATTGTGATAAGGAAGTAATGTATAATTTATATGTTAGATACATTATTAAGAAGAATTATTCAATACCTGATGATTTTCCTATCTTAATATGGATGCTTTTTCAACATTTTTAAGAACTTAATGAAAGTGTACGTTGATGGATCTCTCTTGTTTAGATTGAAAATCATGTGATCCAATCAAGGATGATTCATGTGAATAATACTATCTTTTGTGGGCACAACTCTCTTCGGAAATTTAAATTGATGCAATGGTATTTTCTGATGTCACTTTTGGATGCCTTTAATGATTGTAGAGTAAGGAAAAACGAAATTCTCTATGTTTTCCCCATATTTTTTTATAGACACTAGATTGAGCCTAGATGATCAACTATAATATCTTTCATAATGAGTTAAGAAATGTATGATGGATACGCTCCTGTTTTTTTCCTAGTTTCAGGTGTCGTATATATGATTGTGTGGTCAAGTTAATTTGATACTGATGTTATTCTATTACCTTGATGTGAATTGTATACCTTTTGTTAGGATAAAATATATATTTTCTATAGAAGTGAGTTTCCATATATTTAGTTGAATTTCATGAACACTTTCTTCTAACAACATTTTCATAATTCTATATTGTGGATTGTCTAAGGTATAAAACATGACGTGTATGTTACCTTTACCAAGTTTCATCACCATAATCTATGTATTCTCTTCATCATTAATGGAAAATTCCTCAACATGATTTACCCAGAGTGGATATTTATCAACTTATTTTTTATATACAGTGGGATTGGGAGTGATCACTACTTCTCTGTTGGAGGGAAGAATGTCATGTGGTGGTTCGGAGAATGATTTTTTCCTTGGGTTGTCTTCCAGTTGAGAAAGAATATCACTTATCAAGGATGTAGAAGCATGTATGATTGGAATTATCTTCCTAATCCCCTCAGGAAATTAGGTTGTTCTTGTGATTTATTTTATAAGGGGAGGAAAATCATTTTTAAACGAAATATCATTTCATGTAGGACCTTTTCAATGAATTCCACCATAGGGAGGACATCTATCATTGCTTATTGTCTGGCCATAGTGAGAAATGCTTTGGATTATACCTTGGGGAGGACTTTCAAGGTGGAAAATGAACAGGGGGATCCTATTTTTCATTGATCTTATGACCATAAGAAGGTTTTTCTTGGAAATAATCAATATGAGTTCTCATGATCATTCGTAATATAGTCACAAAGCTGGATCTCCTGGAAGATTTTTGGGAGGACCTCTGTAGATGTTGGTAACGAAATCATGTGGATAACCTTCACAACTATAAATACTATTGTGTCCAAGATCATGAGATGCTATTGGTATATTTATATGGATCTCATGAAAAAAATCCTTATGTATAGAGGTTTCGTGTGCCTACTTGTGATTATTGAATTTCCATTTGTGAGACTTCTTTTTCATTAATCTTATCTAGGTGGTTGGAGTTGCATGTTGTGGACAATGATTTTCACATATGGGAGCCTGCCAAAATAAATCACATTTTTTGTTGGAATGTTTGACAATATTATTGGTTTTTTAAAGGGATATATAAAAATCCTAATGTTTCTACAAAAAATAGACAAATTTTCTCAATTTGGAATGAGGATATAAGTATGATCCTATTATCCATCAATTTATATCATGCACTGAAAAACCACTTGGTTGGTAGTGTGGTTTATTCCCTAACCATATGAAACTCGTATTATTATAATGAGTGTCTCCAAATTATAGGTATGGGGTTATGTGGCTATCCATTGGATACTAATATTAATATCATTATAATTTGGCATGTCTAAAGAATATGGATAGGGGTAGATGTCTTCCCTTTCATTGTTGTGAATATGTATTGGGGAAATCTATAACCAGAATAGGAATATTATCAAATTTTTTGTTTTGATCAAGGATATATGAATAATAATTTCCACTTCTTCCTATCATAATATACAAATATGTGTCTTCTTTCAGGGTAGAACCTTGGTTTCACTCTCTATTTGTCATCAAGATATTCTGGAAAACTTCTTCGGGTGAGGAAACATTAATCTAGCAGTCTTGATGGGAGTTACAAGTATATGTTTCTAATCATTTATTTTCATAATATTATGTTAGTGGAATATTCTAGAAGGAATAATTGTATATCCCTCTTATCTATTAATTATTTTCATACATAGTGGGTTCTCTTGGGCACTCAAGCCTGGGGGATTTGAGCCAGATCCCATGGGGTGATATCCTCAGCATGATTAAGGTTTTATACCATAAGTCATTGAGTTTGGTTTCTTCATTAAGGATCCATTCTAAATGAATCATGTGTTTTTGATATAATACATTGATCAACCTCTTCATCTACATCCCTTAAATAAGGGAGGAATTAGTAGTTTCATTCCAAGGACTTTCTCTTGAAAGAATTTTAAATGTGAATTGGTTCTATTTTCTTCTTCTTCCACATTCATCATCATACATATGGTTGGAATGGTTTCATGTATTGAAGGTATTCATGTGAAACATCTAGTGATGGGATAGTATCATTAAATTGGTACTCCTCTATCGGTACATTTGACACCTTTTGGTGGAGACACTAGGTGGGAGACATCATAAAATAGTATAATTTTGATCCAGGACATGAAATTATTGATGCTTAATCCTTTATCAATTTTTCGTATTTAAATTTTCAATGTAATTTAGTCTAATGAATAATCCACAGGGGTATATTAAAAAAATAAGAAAACTCGACAATGTATCATCACAAATGAACACAAATGAATATATTATTGCACTAAATGATCTATTTTTGCCTTAATTTTATTTTGTGGAAGTATATTAAATGAAATGGTTTAGCATGTTGAAAACACATAAGAAGGTTTTACGTCAAGTTCACTATTTTTGTTTCATTTCAAAAAAAAACAGGGCTTGACACAAGATTGTGGGGGGGGGGGGGGTTTAGTACGTTTGTACAAGTTATTCATGCAGGGTGAAATTTTTTTTGCTTCACAACAAAAAATAAGTCCCAAAAAATGATTTTTTGTGGGTTGAGTATGCTTTTAAAAACTATTAATGCCATGATTAACATGTTTTATACATTCCTTTTTAGGTCGATTTAATTGAGACTTTATTCATTGAACTACATATAGCCATTAGTTCCCATATAAACGATACATTATGGGGAAACATTTTAATGGTAGTTGATAATTGGGTATTTCAAAAATTAATCTTAGGAACTCACCTAGGTCTATTGGATTGGAGGTCTGGCTCATCACACTCTTTTATAGAGAATTATTTCCTTCTCTATGATTCTATTAAATATTTAAGACACATTTGTGAATCATTCTAAAATTTTTTCTTCCCTTACATTGAAAATAAAAAATTTTCTTATTTTAATGTAAAAAAATATATATGTATTAGAGGGTCTCCATAAATGGTACAATTTAAATGAATAATAAGTTCTTTATCTAGTATTCCATATTTTGTGATGATGGTTGTATTCTATAAATTGGGGGACTCTAGAATTTAATGTCATTCCGAGATACAGATATTGTTTTGTAGTAGGGTTTAGGCTCATGGGAAGGGATTCCTATGAATAATATTAAAATTAATCATAACTGACTGAGCTCACTTCTAGTTAATCTGGATACAATGTACCTTTTATGGTTATATAAAAATTTCCAGATCATTCAGTTTAATGTCATTTGATGAGGTCATCTTCAAAAAATGTTGCTAGAAAAGGTTGGTGGGAAGATTATTCATGAGCCTACAATTGTTTGTTCATGTATGTAATATATCCTGGTGGTATAGGTCTCACTATGAATTCAGGAAGAAGAGGATGGGTTGAAAACAAAAATGACCTGGGAGGAATTTGGCCTCCTATATGGGGGCATGATCTTTTCCATAATTTCACCCAATAAGGATAGTTGTTGATTAAAGGTTTTGGGTTTTAGATTTAAGAACACTTCTTATATATCCCATTGAGATGATAATCATATCCCACATAGTTCAAAAAAGATGGTTTTTACACCTAAAGGGGAGGCTCATTTTGGGTATTTTGATAGTGTTAGTGATATGATCACCACTAATATCTATGACTATGTGATTAATAATCTGTATGAGAAACAACAGATAGCTAGAGATCATCATGTAGTACAATATTATGTGGGAAGGTACTTACACCTGATTTTTAATCTAATGGTTAAATTTAATTCTAGATAAACGAGTGGATGAGGGTGTGGATATGGAAGGAATGAGATATCCTGCAATAATGAATAAGTGCTTACTCTATTTGGGATTCCCATTGTGGATATTTTTTCCACGACTGATAGTTGATGTGGGTAACGATATGGATGAAGAATAAGTAAAAAAATTGGGTTCACCAATTAACATATTCATGACTATTTATACACCCTAAATTGGAGACTATGATTCAAATTAATTTTCTAAGACTTCCCAATTCAGTTCATATTTAAATATGCACACTGTGAATGAACATCGCAACCTGAACGGATCAACCATCCTTATAGTTGAGAACCACATTACCATGTAAATGCATGATTGTGAAAAATATGATGAAACATTAAATTAGGAAGGTAAAATATGGAATTTAGTTTACCATGGTGTTTCATGTTTTTGACAGGGATATGTTTATTTTTCTTGTTCCCCATCTGGATAGATCTGGTGGTTTTGGGGGAGGTCTCAATGGTTGGATTCTCATGCTTTTGTAAGGATGGAAGGGATGAATTTTTTTAGTTTTGGTGTAGACGAAATGATGTTAAATGATATATAAATTGATGGTAGTATGATGTAAAATGAAAATACCCTAAGGATAACCTATTCAATGAACTATTCATGCTATGTGGGATGGGCTATCAAAAAGGGGGTCTTCCCCAAAGTAGATTACTTCATGTTAGGCTAATTTTAGGAATGGGGGAGTCTCATTTTTTGATGACCTACTAGGTCCTATTTCCCCAGTAAGGTATACCCTTTTGGGAGGGGCCTCATATCTGGTGATCCATTTGTTAGTATATCCTTTTCATTTGTGATAAGCACTAATTGATTTACCAAAAAAAATTAGAAGTTTATTTCTCAGAATTCTATAGTCATGTGGTTTTTCATATGATGAATTGTCTATGATCTCTTTTATAAATGTTTTTATTCATTATCATAGAGGATATCTAATAATTTATTGGTTTAATAATAATATCTACCTTCCAAGATTGTCTATACTAAGAGAATACCAAATTTTTTTGAGTAGGAAATGAAATATTCCTCTCATTGCACACAGTTTTGGTTTTCAAGGGTGAATGAAATTTTAGCCTCTAATTAAAAATGGAATACATTTATTTGGTGTAATAAATTACCAAATTTCACAAAAATGGTTTTCATTTATTGGGTCGATAAATGATCTCTTCAACCCACAAATTATTTTCATTTATAGGGACTCCATGTAAAGAAGAAATCCTGTATAGTGTATGCGCTATGAAGAAAATGTTGGTTACTTTGTGGTTTTACATAAATTGTAAAACTTTTATTCAATTATCATTGGGTTTATTTGGATGTAATATCTTAAATTAATTCAATATTATTTTCAGATTATTTTTTAACGTTTTGGTCCTAAAAAAGATCCATTGACCACATGGAGTGTCCTTACGCAGAAACATTGGTTGTATATAGTGTCTATAGAGAACCTAATTTCATTCCAAATGTATGTAGATTAAAGATTGAGGTAACATAAATGTTTTGGATTCTATCATAAAAATGGAAATATGGGGGACATTAATTTAGGCCTCCAAGTCATATAATTAAAAGATAATTGAAGAGATGAATGGGGATAAATATTAACCCTATTTGAAACCCATCTTCAACCATCCCAAAACCAAGTGTGGGGATATATGATTGAGGGTCACCCATTTAACATGGTTTAAACTTGATAACACTCAGGTTTTAATTTAAAATTCATCACGGAACATACACATGATGTGGGTGTTCTAGTTTAGACAATCACTATCATCGTTAGTGGGAATTCATATATCAATGTTTCTGGTGAACCAATTCAAGGAAGATGTGAAGCACGGAGATGAATTGAGTATATTATTGAATGGATTTAAAAGATATATGAATTATTACTATAGGGGTATGACCACATTGATTGGATGTATCATACATAGAAAAAATTAGACTCACCTTCTGAGGGAATCATATAATTTGTTACCAAACAATGGTCATATAACATGAAAACTGTGGAAGGTGACTGAATCCAAAGGAGGAAAAATGTCATATCAAATGAAGGATAAAAATTATTTATTATTACATCATTAAATGAGGAAAATATTATTGAATTTTATATTCATACATATATAATGTTTAATTAACATTTTAACATAATATGGTGTAGATGAAACATCATATTGTTTAATGTTGTGTTAGCAGTACTTGTGTAACACTATTTGGTATCTTGTGAGGAGGATATTTTATCTCATATAAAAAACGTCTAATTTTCCAATGTAATGGGGTAAATTAGAGGGGAATGAAGAAGATGATACCTCATTGAGGACCTCTTTAAAAGAGTGAGAATATGAGGAAAAATTTGCTCTTACTTTTTCATGAACTAGTTGGTTCAGCGAGTATAGCCTAATGTATTATTAGAACACATTGATGAATCTTGTGGTTTTTTCCTTTTTTTCTAAACCATTTCTTTTTCAGAATTCATATTGGTGATGTTTTGGTAACATACTAACATTTTTTCAGATTTTCCATTTTATCTTTTCAAACATATATGAATTTATTCATCTTGACTTATGTAGTTCTTGGCCAAGATAGTCAGACCATATGGGAACAAATTTTTTTTCATGTGTGTGGATGATTGTACATAGTTTAACGATATAATTCATTTGACATGGATTATTTTTTATGTATTCATAGATGTCTCCCATTAAATGGGGTGTATGAATAAGAAGTTATAATAAACCCAACATTAATAGAGGTCCAATAGGTATTGTACCTCTTAATGTTTCTCATCATTTATTGTCAAAATGCTTGGACCATCTCTATTGGAGCTTTACACCACCTTGGTATGCATAAAGGAACTATTACATGAAGACGGATAAGGGAAGACAAAACATGTCATGATCAATGGTAAGATTTTAGGTTGTGTCCTAGATAAGTGATCTAGGCATCAATATGTATTCCATGGGTCTAGGAATCAATCCACAAGTAGTTCTAGAATGTGGTGTAGTAGGAAACCAACACTAAAAGGGACTTTACAATTGAGTGATGAAGCAATGATAAATTGGTTCATATTCTTTTGAACCACTAGTTATGATTCAAACCATTTTTGTAATAGGGTCCATAGGTTGATAGCTTCACATATTTAAAATTCATAATTCTTGGAATGTGAATGGTATTCTATAGAAAATTGTGTTAAATGTTAGAGATTTTCAACTAAAAATTAAGGGAGGATAAAGAGGCCACTATCAAGACATATGTTTCTAGGGAATTATTTTTATAGAATAAGTCCATGATTCATAGACAATTAGTGATTATGATATGTTTTTTATCCATTTATTGATTAACCTATCATAAAAATTTGGTTGGTTAAAAAATATACTGAAAATGGTCTCTCCTGATGTATGTATTTTTGGTTAGGACTTGAGATTAGAGATCTAGCCCTTTATATACATCCCATAGAACTGGGAATCATGAAATATATAGTAATATAAATATGTGATTTAGGATACCAGTAATGGAAGTGCAGAGGGATATCCACTCATAAGATGATGTGAAGCTGATTATGTAGTTTTAATCATCAAACATAATATGCTAGCTACGTATTAAAAGGTCAAGAAGCTAATACCAATAACACTACAAATTTATGTTTATAGAGCCTAGACCATGGGGCCACATCTAGTTTATAGACTTATAGCTTTGAAAATTGGGGTTGTTTCAAAGAATGTTTTAGGTGCAAAAGGATATAATCATGATGTGAATAGATATTTGGAGTTTTTTCATACCACAAATGATCTTTCATAGATAGATTTCACAAAGTTTAAATTCATGATTCTTGACCTGCAATTATTACCAATTTAAGAGAATATATCTTAGACTATAGCTACCATTTACTTTTACATATTGATATAGGAATGTTAGGTACAATAGTTGAAATTTGTATTGTTCTGACCAAGGGTTGTCATATTATTAAAGGCCATGGTGCCAAGAATAAAAGGGGGTTTCTACTGGCTTAAATTCATAGAGCTCAGAATATGGGTTCCAAATAAGATTTATGTTATGATTCTTGTAGCATGGTTTGTGAGTCTCGGTGATGTTCCTATGGTAAAAAGACTTTAGATCATATGTGAAAAATAGTCCAGAGGCCCAATACCATGAAAACCATATATGAGAAAAGTTCTGAATAGTTCAAGGTCATGATCCTCAGACCATTATGGATAACTAAAAATATAATATCATGATTTTTGGACTTAATTAATGGTGAAATTAAATTTTTAAATTCTTGTGCATCTCAAACATGATTTGTAAAATTATAACATGACATCTAATCCCATGTGATCTAGGCTCAGTGAGAGAAACAAGGATTGGATAGTGGCTCCACTTGTCATATGGGAGGTCACAATAGGGGGAACATAAGATAACTTGGGAAGGCCCTGATGGTGACAACATTCATGGTTATCATTCCCAAAAATGCAGGGGGATAACACAAAGGGGTTTGAAGTACAGCTAGAACAAATAGAGTGTGTATAGAGATGTAAATATGGACTTTTAGGATCCTGATTGAAGAAAGGGGGTGACTGATGGGTAGTAAAAAACTAATGTTCTTGAATGAAGTAGAGGTTCCATAAATAAATTAGGCCAATATGGGAGAGGACGCATAGGATCAACTATTAAATATGTTTGTAACAAGGGAACTATAATCAATTTCTTGAGATCATTCATGATGTGTTCCCATGATGGGTGGTGTACTATCTTTTTCAAGAACCATTTATGTTAGGTATTGTTGTTGGATTGGATTATGGGTGATGATGGTCAAAACCAAGGAAGGGATGAAGTATTAAAGTGAACATGTTGGGATCTTCATCAGGAGTTAAGAAATCTAAGAACGATTTTTGAAATGTTGTCACACATGCTAGATAGGGGTATTAGCAGGTGAGAAACATACATGTTCCAAAGCGGGATGACCTTGAAATAGATTGATGGTGGGGATAGAACTAGGACATAAGGTCTGGACATGGATATGTATATGATTATAATCATTAATAAATCCATGCATTGTTCTAAAACATGGTTTATTTGGTATCCAATACTATAAGGGGAGAATTCTCTCGAGTGAGCACCCAATATATCATGATGTTTTACATAATGAAATAGGGACATGGATAGTTTTCATTTATATTTATATAGAATTTACAATGGCATCATATTATTTAGAATTGTGTGACCAATAAATTTTCCATTATTTTATCATCATGTGACCAAGACAACGTCATACATTTATACATCAACTTACTATGATGATGTCATAAATTTTTACATCATGTTACCATGATGTTAGTCTATGTAGATGATATTCATATTTATTAGACTAGATGGGTTCAGATAAATTATTTCTTGAGGAACCTAGAATTGGTTGGTGGTGTTATAGACTCCCCATATTTGGTGATAAATTAATATGCATAGTTGGAGTGTAAATTATGAATTACCAAAATTCCTTCACCTTTTGGATTCATTGTTTGGAGGCTCCATACAATGAATTATTAGGATCTAGAGAGACAATACCATATCACCCTGAGGAATGAATAATAGGTGAACCCTTTTTTTAATTCTCACACCAAATTATTTTATTTCCTATTTGGGTTCTATAGTTCTGAGAGCAGGTTTTCTTTGATGTTTTCTTGCTCAGATAATAGGAAATAAACTCTCTTTCCTGACATATTTTTTTTATAAATGGTCATATGAATCAATAAAAACTTAATTGATATTGGATTAACTTCCTCTATCCCATAAACTAGGGAGTATGGAGTCTCCTGGTTGGAATTAGAATTCTCCATCTCATAGGCCCATAGTACATGGGAGTGATTATCAGGTCAAATATTCTTGTACTGGGCTACCATCATCTATAGTTTGTTATCAAGAGTTTTGATAAATACCTGAATTTATCGATTATCCATTTAATGATAGCAGGAGGTGTGTTTATTTAATATATTTTTATGGCATAAAACTGATTCATCTCAACACCTAAAAATTTAGTGTTTTATCCCATGATAATTGTACATAGAATCTTCAATCGATGCAAGATGTGGGACATCCAAAAATAAATAATAGATTAGTCTTTCATTCATTAATAGGGGTGTATTCAACTAAATTTGAGAAACATTCTATAGTATTCATAATAAAACTACACTATTGTGATATCATTGGAATGTAGGGACCCACAATGTTGTTTCCTTGTATTGAAAAAGGATAGGAGTACCAGGTGGTATGAAAAATATTCATTGGTCGATACACTAGGTTTTGATGGATTTTTTATACATAAAACAACATAGTAAATTCAATATAGTCCTAAATCATGTTGGAAAAAAAATACTCAATTCCCGAGATCTGTTGGGAGGGCTTCAATCCTACCTCATGGGCCCCAAATGAGCCGGCATGGACCTCTTATAGGACTTTAGAATCTCCTTTCTTTGGAAGAAATATGGATGGGTTCTATTATAGTTTCAAACGTAGAGTTTCTTATCAAGGCTGGGGATATCCTATAGGAAAAATTTCACTACATTATAATATATATTATCCTTCTCATATTGGTCAAGACATAGAGTCCTGTGATGGAGATACTCAACAATGGGAGTCATATGATATGTTAATTATTGGATTTCTAAGTCATTTGAGGTCCTTTTTTCATATGTGTTGATGTCTAATTAATTTACCTACAGTTCCTCACTATCAAAATAAATGGGTGGTGATAACCCTCTGATGAACCATGTGAATGATTAAGATGTCTTGGTAGAGCTATGGAAGGAATGTATGAAGTATTTCTAGGTCATTATCTTGTTAATTATTTGATTTCATAACTTGACACTCCTTTGTCTTGAGAGGTAACTATGTCGCAAACTAAAAATTCCACTCTAGTGAGGGGATGAGTTCTCACTTCCAAAAGACATATTCATCGCTTATTTTCTTCATAACAAGCTCATAGTCCCCCTTAACATGGACACATGAAACATCAATATAAAGGGAAAACTAGATACAAATTATATAATCATGTTACTCCTCTTCATTATCAGTTAATCTTTCATAATATAGTACTAGCTATATAAAAATGGCTTTTTGATGAGTTTCTAATAAAATCCCAATGCCTTGCCTATTGAGTTTTTCATTTTTTGTTCTTATCGTGATCGATATATGGGTATAATATTTGAAAATAATCCCCCAAAATTGATTTTATTAATCCACAGAGAGGATATCATCATCTAGAAAGTCCACAACTAGGTGAAGTTCCTCTAGGGGTTAATGCATTTCCAGAAAATCTACCTTTTCATGGAACTTGAAAAAATTATAGGGGATAAACCTGATGCAGAACAAATGTAGAATTATATACAACTATTCCGAACACCCTTTTATCTTGGGAAATATAAGTATATAATTTAGTATTTTGATATGTCACACCAGATATACATCATAGTGATAAAATCAATGCAAAAACATATGAACTACAAAGACAAGGGTGGGGAATCGTTTCATAATATTGGAGAATATAATATCTTGGTTGAGTATCATGTGGTAAAGTCAATACATTTCATTCTCCCTACCCTCACTATTCGTATAATCTAAATGTTAAATAAGGGATAGTCGTAGATTGGCTACATAAAAGAAGATATGATTTATGATATTGGTAAACATTAGTAAAGGATGGTTTAGTAGATAAAACTAGTTTTCAATGAATTTAGTTTGAAAATATACATCCCATTGGTAGACAGTTCCTTTCATTATAATCCATGATAAGGTCATACACTTTCTATCTAGATTCTTAATGAATCATATAACGTATTCCAGGTGACCCTAGAGGCCACAAATCATGGGATGGTTATGTTGGGGAGAAATTTGGCTGATAGAACTTGTCTTTTTTTGATCAATTTTGATTCCACTGTACCTAATGAAAAAATCGATAAAACAATTAAAGCTGAAACTAAATGTACACTTTAGGGAAAAAATTAGGTGATGAGAGTGGATGATGTCAAACACTATCTCAAAGTACATTATATTTTCCTAGCATTAGTTGTATTTGACTACAATATCATCCACATATAGCATTACCAATGTTTGGAGGATTTGACTAACTATATCGTGTATGACATTCTTGTAGGAAACCCCAACAATCTTCAAACCAAAAGGAATTACTCCAGAACAGAAGGTTACACGAGGAACCTTAAAAATTGGTACTTCTACATAATCAAAAGATATATTGATATACTTGTACCTAAAATGCTTATCCAAGAAGGATATTGCCTAAAAACCAACTTGTTCCTCAATTAAGAGTTGTACCAAAAGATAAGAAAATTAATTTTTCTGGTAGTGGATGTCCATGTATGGTAAGTCAATGAAGAATTTAATCTATCTTTTATTAATCTTGAGAAGGAAAATATTGGACATCCACATGGGTAATTGGACATCTCTAACAATGATTTCATTGATAATATTGTCAAATTTGGCATCAATAGTGGCACTATGGGAAGGGTTCCACTTCTAGGTAGCCTAGTTGAACCCACGTTGGCATATAAGATATTCATGGTGATGAATAGAAACCTAGGGATTGAGCCTTAGAATTTCATTATTGGTCTAGGTGTAAATATCATGGTTCTTCATTATGAAATCCACATGGTGCTTCAACTTCTCTGAATACATGACTACATTAATCAGTAATGGCCTTAGGTTTTCCTCTGTGTCGAGATTCACCTAGTTCAACTCATCGAATGTGGAAAAGACACCCTCTTAAAAGGTCATACGGGCTTCATCAGAATCATCTTCATCATATGAAATATGAAGGTTGGAGGAAGGTAGTGACTCTTCTAGAGTAGGAAACTATGGAGTGGAATTATCATCTAATATGTTAGTTGAAGAATCCTCAATGAAGTATTGTAGCTATGCGGGGTACATGGTGAAAAAATATAATGAACCAATAGTGTGTGGTTTATGACTATGATATCAACCATTTATGTAAAAATAGCGAATGCTGATTAACCTCCATCGAGTCGGAATTTCATTTTGGAAATTGTCGCAATGTTGTTGATCGATGTTCATGTATTGAACCTGTACATATTCAATGGGAGTAGGACTATTCATCTTAAATCATTCCAGACAGGTGTAGGAGTATGAGGAATTATAATAGAATTATTTCTTCCATAAGAGTTTATTTCAACTTACTCGATCTATGGATTTTTTATCAAACTAGTTGATTAGTAGGATTAGATTGTAGTTCAAGTATGCATAAGGATCCACTAAGGGGGTTGTTAGGTCATTGTGGGTGTTGATACACTTAACCCCATGTCCATAAAGATTCTTTCATTGAAATTTATAGTACATATAATCCAGGTGAATAGATTTATTGGTCTTGAAGGGAGAATTATAACTAAATAAGTACAACTACATGAACATTCGGTTAATATTTGAGGCACCAGTGGTGTGAAGATGGGAACACCACATTCATATGTCAATAGTTCCTTCCTAGTTGGGTATTGTGGGGAGTGTTCTGTGAGAAATCCATTATCACATTGCTTACTACTAGGTCATCAAATTGAGTTTTTATCCAAATCAATCCTTGTTGTTTCTGGTTACTCTGATCATAACCATGAATATTCATTTTAGTGGGAGTCATATCTACTTCCATGAGCCCCAACAGGTAGAAAATTGGGGTTGGGAGGAGATTAATTTTGGATCCAATATCCACATGAAAATGATGGAATACTATGATATTGAACTGTCCTATAACGCAAAATGTTCACATATTCCCCTGATAAAGGGTCACCATCATCCTCATCAGAGAATTAAATAATTTCATGGATTTTTCTTTCTCGGATTATGATACCAAATTAGAATTAGTGGAAGCTACATCATTCTCAAACTATAGTGGTCTCTTCAAGGCCTCGATGGGGGAATTATTCAATTCCATTAACATGAATAGTGTTTCAATGATCAAGAGCCTCTCTGGTATATAATAGAGGATCTTCAGCATAATATAATTCTAGTAAAGGGATATGTTTCTACCTAACAAGGGATACTCATTATGTGGGATCACTGTGGGAACATTTAGCTGAGGCAGTAAAGTATAGCAGGTACATTCCATATTCTACTAATTATTTGATGATTCATGCTAAGTAATATATTTCAATTTTAGGATTAGGTGGGAAATGGATAATCTCTCATATTTTTTCGATGATCTATATGATCAACCAATATGGTTAGATATAGAGGTGTAATCGATGGTGTTTCCTAAGGGTTCATGCCTTCTAGACTCATGTGATGCCAATTTTATAGATTCAATGGTATGAACTCTTATTTCTAATGTCATTTTTGGAAATCCATTCTATGAGTATGGTTCTATTCCTTCCTCTAATAGCATGTATAGTAGTTCCTAATGGGGTCACATACAATTCATCATCACTACGTATTGTTCAATGATCCAACATACTAATAGTATTCATATAAGCATACATGTTTTTTCATTAGTGGAATATTGTAGGATATGACAGATCCTTGAGAAATATTCTAATTCAGGGGGAATCAGGTCATTTAGAGAGCATATTGTATTTTTACAATAGTGGGAGACTATCATTTCCCATGATTCATTAGTGCATATCCATTCGAGACTAGAAAATATGTCATATTGATGTGGTGACAAGGGAATACATGGAGACCAGAAGGAATAAGGTCTACTCAAACATGAATAGATAATTATTTTGCTTCAAAAATCCTTCTTCTCAAACAACCATTCATTTTTATTCTCCATAACTTGGCTTGGAACCTACATACATTCACTATAATCTTCATTGTTTCAATATAGTGTCTTAAATACACATCACACCTATTTTGGGATGCCTCCAAACTTGACAAGACCATGGTCCACCTAGTCATAGTTCCAATATTTAATGATTACGAATTCATTTATATTGTTTCTAGGAACCCTATGGTATGGGTAGTTATTGGAACACTCAGTGAGTTTAGGTTCTTTGAGCCTTCTGGATTCTGGAAACCTCAATATATTCTTCTCAAAGGAAAAATTAATTTCCTAGGGACCTATGCATTATTGAATTGGTAAATATTTTACATCCACTCCAATAAGGGAAATTTGGGTAACAATCATTGATGGTGTGATTTGGGAATCATTTCATATATATGATCCGGTTGATGAGGTTATGTTGGGTGGGGTATGGTAGGTAGGGGTGCCTCATGGAATACCTAATTTTGGGCCTCAATTTATATATAAGATGTTTTTTCTTCCATTTCATGCCTCTAGAAAAGGGAGTGGAAGAGGTAATGGGAATGTCTTACACTTTATATATTATATAGATTTTTTCATATATTGATAACTTTCAATGAACTATCAAAATCCACCAAAATAAATAAGGGGGGTGAGGGTTGGAGACATCTCTTCTAGAACATTCCCTATAAGTGCCCGCAAAAAAATCCTATCAAATATACAATTTATGGGATTATGTGATCCCCTCTCATTAGGAAATGATATTAGTAATCCTATTATCATCCTTCTTCCTATATATTGATAGGTCGGTAATGATGGTTTTATGTGGGGGTGATTCGAGCCAGTAGAGAAATTAAAAATAGTGATTATCCAAACCATAAATAGACCATGGGGATAGCTGATTATACCACATAATGAGGGGTCCTTATAATTTTTGAAGAAATAACACCAAAGTTTTAAAAAATACTATTTCTATAGCTCTTATCATAAGGCCATACACTGAGGATATGTGTTCTATATGTTGGATAAGATTGTCCATTCCATTTAATGGAGTAAAACCAATATTAAAAAAATATATGTGTATGAAAATTTAGTCATCCCATGTTAGGTATGGCTTCCCTTCTAGTGGGATAAGCACATTCTATGTCTTCAGTGCCTCATGAAAATAAATGATAGAATATGTGACCACATCTTGGTGAGGGTAGGTAGTCACCAATGCATTGATTAATCTTTTGGCTCAAGAGGCGAAACGATCATTATCCCATAGTGTAAAATCACACTACTCAGGAAAGGTAAGTGGTATATCTCTTGGACTCTTGATAGATCCAACAAACTACACTCAGATTTGATGTGTGGAACTGATTACCTCAACTCAGGGTTCCTTTCCAATAATAGACATATGATTGGACAAAGAAGGTATACGGCCCCCGATGAAATTATATCGTATAGTGTTTCAATTAGTGAGGGGATAGAAGGTGAGCCTATTGTATCCCTCAATATCCTATATAAAATCGGTCATATGGGAATCTGAATTGGTCTCTAGAATATACCTAGATAGGATAATGGTTTCACTCATCCCCTTTTCTTAATTGAGATGTCAATGATCCAGAGGTAATTCCTAATTGGGTGGACTTCTGAGTCCTAACATTTCACTCTACTATCGAGTACGGTCACCTATTTGATTATCTCCATAATATTATGTCTCCCTTTGGAGTACTTTCTATCTATCACATATCATTTCATTCAACTAGTTTATCGTATAATCTATTGAATTGATCATGATGAAATTCATGGGGGAAATTTTTTGATGGGAACTTTCATTGTTAGTAGGTGGGACAACTTAACAATATATTTTTTTCATGGAAGGGGATTGAATTAGAGAAAAGAGTACATACCCTGTACATTAATATTTAAAGTAGGAGAATAAAATTACATAACTTGGTGAATCACTTTTAGGATCCCGACACATGTATATAGAAGCATAGGGAATACCCATAAGAGTTGGGGCACATATCCATTATGATAATTGTTATGTCAAATATTCAGAGATATTGATGAATGGTTTCAAGATTATAATGGATATTGGGATAGGTCAAATATTTATCAATAAGGTCATTGAATGTTTCCCATATAATTAGGTATAGGAATTATGTATGGTTCTTAGTGATAAACACTACGATGAAGAAGCTAAGAGTTACTAGTTGCTATTACACAACTTATAGTCAGTCTATGGTAAGGATTTCCAACAAGTATTATTTATTATCACTACTAAATGGGTGATCTTATTCCTAATTACCACTATTCTTTAATTATTAATGGTATCATCTTTGTCAGTATATAGGATATGGTAGTGATGTTAATATATTATATTTTTGGTTTTTAGAATATATGGCTCTATACGGTCCAACTATTCTTGAAATGTTGGGGTGTTTTCTAGAGGTAGGTCAATATTACTAACTATATCCATGTTGTATAGGTAACCATGACATCCTACAAATTATATTTTTCATTGTGTACCTATAGATCCGAATAATGTATATCATCATATGGGAGTGACAAACTATACCTCGATATCTCCCCTACTTCTTAGTGGAGGTGGAGAGGAGGGAAGTTGAAGGAAACTAAGAAGATTACATAGAGAGTACTTATAAAGAGTACATAACATCTTCTTGTGGTGAAGGAAGAGGTATTTTCATCATGAAATTTGTTTCCTTGAATTCCATAAGTTCTTTGGTGAGATGAAATTTTCTTTATTCCATCCTCATACAGTGTCAGAGTTCTATGAGAATGAGTTATTGGGTTTTACATGTATTTCATCAACCTGTGTTATGGAAAGAACCATGGCTATTACATTGGTGGATAATATTTTTACCTCATAACCTATGATATATCATTATGGTAGGGGACATATTCATCATGGGGTGACCTTTAAGTTTGTTTATGGTTTTGTGGGGAGGACTCTATTGTGGAATTATTTCCCATGGAATGGACCATTATGATTTATAAAGGTGCCCAAAATAGGTAGATTTATCCCAAAGTACTAGATAGTTTAATGGGTTCTAAATCCCAATTTGGTATTGACTTACTGACATACATTGGTTGAAAGAGTATGGGGAGGTGTTATAATGGTTGAAATTGGCACTGAAGCTATTATTGATGCATGCCATTAGGAAGAGTTGGAGACCTAAACCCTATGTCTCCAACAAGTATTCTATACTAGTCCTAATGGAAAAAATTATATGATCATCCTACTTATAGGAATTTGGAGCAAGAAATCATTATCATCTTGGTTAAGTGGGAGTCCTTTTAGGTGTCTCTTGGGAGGTAGTCTAGATTGGTGTAACCTATACATCCCTAATCCAATGAAGGGGATCAAGTCATTGGATCATTCTAGGGAGAGGATCCCAAAATGGGTTTTCGTCATAACTGTAGGTTTCCCCTTTGTTTCCCTTAAGGGTGGAAGAATATCTATGGTGTCTACTATTCCATGTAAAAATGACCCATGTCCCTAGTTAGGATAACCCCATCTGTTTTGTAATGATGAACCATGGTGTTGATGCCCCTCTGTTGGATTATTTCATAAGGAGAGAAGGGGAGAGGGTACCTGGTAGATTTGGTAGTGGAATCCATTGTAGAAGAAGTGGGGTTATATGAGATAAAATATCCCCATCACCCATGACCCCATCCTTGTTTATAGTGGTTCATTTAGAATTTTCCTTGGCTTTAATCCTATAGGATACAAGAGGGAAACTACAATACCTATTTGATGAAGGTGATGCACAACATACCCAACATTATTGATCCACTAGAATGTATAGGAATGGCTCACCTTAACAATTTCATAGACTAGGGATTCCCATTTTTCTTCATTCACCCCCACCTGTATTAGAATAGTTAAATGTTGGTCCCTCAATAATATTAGGTGAATCTTGATGTTAGAAATTTTGGGATTTGGTGATGTCCAAAAAAGGTGGTTTATAACGTTAGTCATCTATTCATTGATTATGGGAATGGATTTCACACTGATTTAACTATTTATTATGACTAACTCCTCTAGGATGTACATTAGTGTGGAAACATACTATTCATCCTCCCTCATAGAGTGACATGTATCCCTAGATTGGTCATGCCTCCTCCTAGGTGGTTTCCCAGCATTACCACATTCAAAATATGGGTAGCATCAAAAATATGGTTTATAATATCATCTCCTTGATCAGAACCTAAGGATGTTTTTTGGTTCCTCTTTCTATATATTTCCCCTTGGATCTCATTACCTACTCTGAATCTCCATCTTAAAATTGAGTCATGTTCTTGATGATTTTTCCCGATGCCATCTTGAAGTGGCAACAATTTAATTATGTTTTTTCTGTCATGACTGGGCATCTACTTATGATTGGGTATGAAAAAAATGTTTGACGTGTATAGACATATGTGGATGTTGGGTGTGTCAGACGTCTATAAATGATATTCTTTTTAAGTCAATGTAATCTCATGCATTAATAATCTTAAGTGTGGAACCCAGTGCATTTTCTATCATTGTCGTGAGTACTTTTTCTTTGGGAACAATTAATCTGAGGGTTGTTTCCTATTATATCCCATTTTCACCCAAGGTTGATATTCTAATGCAATGTTATGGGTCATATGTTAATTCCTTTGTGGGTACATAGTCATAGGTATAATGTATTTAGGGAATATGATCATAGGTTTAATGACTTGTGGGGATTTTTTTTCATTTTTTTATTGTTTTATGGGGACATTTCCCAAATAATGGTTTCACATACTATGTTAATTATGAGTTAGTATCTATGGTGAAATCGAGTTCCATTGTGGGCCATAGGTTTGGGCAGTGAGGTTGAGAGTGTTATCGATGGAAGTGATCACACTTTAAAGATGTAACATCTATTGGTGTAGATATACATATTTAATGGTGGCATTGTGGAATCAATATTCAACCATAAAAAAATTCTGATATATCATGTTATGAGATAGGGAGAATAATTAATGTATATTAGTAGAATAGTTTAAGGTTGTGTGATAGTAATGGATTATTTAGATTAACAGTATGTGGTAAGGACACATTTTTCATCGAAGGATAGATAAAAAGGTATGGTGTGGGTGCTTACACATGGAAGTTTCATAGATGATGGGGTCATCTAAGGATTATGACATGATGCTTCGTATGATAATTACGTAAGTCAAGGATATATTATAATGTCATGCACTGAGAAATATGACATTTAGTTTATCATCGTATGACATGGATGTGGATGCTATATATATTATGGTCTTATAGCTCAAACATGTTTGGGTATTACACTTAGGGTTTCTCCTTCCCTGTTAGGGATGAAGGTGAAAGAAATATAAAACATTCCATCATTGATGGAAAAAGAAATTGGTTTCCCTTGATTACATGATCACCTAGGATACACATAGGTATCCTATGGTTAGGTTACTTATTCATATAATAAAGTGGTGATGACATAGTCCAAGACATACTTGGAGTGAAGGTCTTGGACATGTGGGTTTAAGATATCAATCATGTAGAATATCGGGGCATTAGTAAACCCAAATTGAAAATGAACAAAGTCTATAGTCAATATACAACCATGAAGGTATTTCTTTTGAATGTAGGCATTATATAGGGGCCGTAGATATATTTTTTGTGATATATAGGGTCTTCACAATGTTTGGGGTTGTGGGATGTGGCCTTTGCAATACATGTATTCCCTTCTTAGGGATGGTTCCTAGGTTCTTGTTGGATGTGTTTCGTGAAATAAGAATGTCTCATAGAGCCCTATAGAGCATGAAACATTTTTCCCTATCATGAAAGGTGTGATAATTCATAAAGTTATTCTATAACAAGTAATTTTTTCTATGGTTTTCATGGGGGTATTTTCAATAATGGTTTGTACTTTTATGAACATATTTCACCTTTGGTACATGGAGGATGAAGTTTCATGAATTTTGAGTATCTAATGGATATCCAAAGGAATCAGCCTCCTTTAATTAATGATAAAGGGGTATTTAAAGGAACCGTGAAGGTTAAGATATTCATTTCATGAAGGATTAACATCTTCATTGAGATAATCATTTTCAATGCTCTGAGACCTATTAGAAAGCCTTCCACATTAAAAATAGATTAAAAATTTCTGAATTCAAAACCTTAGGATAAATTTGGCCTTGTTTTGACCACAATTCTCTTTGATCCATCCATGTAATCCTCAACTTCTCCCATAACCTATAATTTTAAAATCAAAATTATTAGGATATTTACTCTAGGTAAATCATTTCTTTCCTCTTACGTTACTCATAAGTGTATAAAAAAACCTTCACTTACATTATGTGGAAACTCAGTCCATCACCCAATTCATTGATTCTCCATCATTCAAAATTATTGAAAATAAATAAAATTACAACTTTACGCATCAAAGGTCACTATAATCTACACCTTTAGATATGTTTTCAATACTATTTTACTATTTTGAACCAAATTCATGTTCATTTAACCCCTCCCTTCCAATGAATATAAAATAAAAAGAAGTAATTATATTAACTCAACTTATTGGCATAATATATAAATATATTCCAATAGAAAACATATCTCCCTCAATACTTCAGATTTTATGAATAATAAATATTACCCCCCATTTTCATCATTCATTGATCAATGAGAGAAGGGTGGAAACATAGTTTTGAAAACTAAGATCCATTTTTTAATTAACTCAATATATACGTGGGCTGACACTTTGTAGAAAACAATAGTAACCAATAGAGAAAATTAAGAAATCCATAATAGTCCATAGTGTTCCACCAACACTCACAATCACTTCATAGGGTGTTTTCCAATATAATTTAATAATATTTTAAGAATTTGTACTCACATGAACACGCCCACAAAAAACATCAAAGATCAAGGTATCTCTTCCCCCAGCAGGTTAATTAATCACTATATATTAATGATAATATTCCATATGAATAAAAATAATAATTATGATATTGAGTAACATACATTAAAATTCTAATTTTAAATGGTGTTGTTTAAAATTATGTAATTATTATAAAATGATGAATGTCTCGCATCATGAACTTTTATTGTAGCTACCCCATAAGTGGTTCTCCCTATTTACCACTAGTGATTTCTCTTCATGATAGATGATTTTTCTAAAAGTATAATCATAAAATACTTCACATCAGCCTTCTGATTGTTCATCTCCTTAAATTACCATTCACTAAGAACATGATAGTAGATATGAATTGGAATTAGGATAGTTTCTTCTTCTCTTTAATGTGAGTAACCCGGGTGAGACTTAGGTATCATCCTTAAAAAAACTTTATGTTTGGATCCATTTTTTAGGTATATAGGCCAGTGTTTTTCATAGATAACAGTTATATAATTTTTAATATAAGCATCATAATTATAATACATTCAATGATTAAAGGGTTTAGAATCCTTGAAAAATTATTCTTATACATCTAAATAATAAAAAATAAATATTATTTAAATATTTATTATTTACCCTTCTAAAATATCTCACATCATTATCATTATATGCAATCACATGAAGATATACATCAATGAATGGGGTGGGATAAATTCCAAGAAAAGGGAGGAATATCAAATGATAAATAAGGGATATGAGTCAGTAATACATCTTTGAGAATAATCAATATAATAATATTATAATCATAATATTATCATCATAATAATTAGGGAAATCATGGAATGTGTAATATTCATAATAAATAAAAATCAAATCATAGTGGTCAAATAAAACACATTTTTTTTAACAAAGCTACCATCATTCTCACACATAACATATGTTCATAAATCATAACAATATAATTGTTAACAAATAGCGACTCATGGTCACACATAATATCATGAGATATAACATATTACCAATGCATTTGGAGAGATATATAATTTTTTCCCACCCAATACAACATAAAATGTTCATAATCATGAATTGTTGATAAGAAGATATCATATAAAAATCATAGTCATGAATTAATCCTGTAGAAAGAGATGGGCTACATAAGTGTTTCATAAATCATACATTTTGTAATATACATTTTGTTTTCAAAAAAAAATAATGGAGATATTATTTTGGAATAAAATATAAATTTTATTTGAAAAATAACTCAATATATTTCAAAGAGATATTTGTAAAAAAAATTCAATTCTGAAAAATATTTGTATTTGTATTGGAAATCCATCACTATACATAAATACATGTATATCCCTAGATATAGATGTATTGTTTTTCAAATAAAACATTGATGAACTTGAAGAACATCCTTGTTGATAATTATGTCAAAGAAAAGATAACCCAAAATAAAGGGAATTAGTTTTTAAAAATCCCCTTACCCTAACTCCATTTTTATTTTTTCTCATTTATGGACACAAAATTATAATTTTTTTTATTGAAATATGGAACTAGAAATGAGTTTTGTTCATTTTTTAATATTAATTAATTGAAATTATATGGTAATATTTCATATTTATTTTTTTAGAGGTGAATCATTTTGACAACATATTTTACCTAAAATATATCATCACACTTTAATATCATGTTATTTATTTACTACTATTTAACTATTATTAATATTAAACATATAATATTGGAAATTAATATATTTATACATTTGTATATTTGACACGTTTCATTCATGGGGTGTTTCCAAAACAATTATTTCCTTATTAAAAATGTGGTATAGTGGTTAACCTAAGTTCTCTCAAGAGAGGAGCACAAAACAATATCTTTTGTTACATTAAATTTGAGAACTAAGTGGAGGTTGTTTTTTTAAATTGTTTCATTTTGAAAAGACAAGAAAGAAACTACATAAAAATAGAAACTAAAGAAAAAAATTATGATAAAATTAAAAAAATTAATTTAAAATAGAGATATGAATTTTTTATCAAGTTAAGGTTGTTTTTCTAATTTCAATGTTATCATAGTTCAAATAATTCCAATCCTCTTAAACTAAGATGATTAAAGTAAAATTTCATGATCGCTTACTCTTGCTCTATTGGTCCATGGTGTTGGTTAGTGTAAACCATACAAAGAACATAGTCTGGTTTAATCTACACCATTTTCAGAAATAGTTGTGAAGAATGCCCTCAGTTGATTTATGAAATTCTTAATTGGGTATTGTTAATCACAAATAATCATTAATACGCACTACAACTCCACAAGTACTAACAATCATCGTGTACTTCACCACTGTAATGTCCCGGTTTCGAAAGCCACCCAGAGGCACCCCATACTCAGTTGGTAACATGGCCTTAAGTGCATTTCCTCTAATTCCAGAGGTTTCCAACGAGCAGCAAGGGCCTTGGGTGTAATTGTGGGGAAACTACGCCCTCATTGGCATAGTAACACAATTGATGATAAAGAATTATACAATTGCGGAACCAGTAAATACCAAACTACAGTAACACTGGTTGACTGATAAAGAAAACAATTGGACCAGATATATATAAATGATGTGTGATACATGTATGTCTAGAAAAATAGATAAACAAGTCACAATGTTGGTATACAAAAGTGATAAAAAAAAGTGCAAAAGAAAGCAGATAAACTCTTCAGCATCGCAAGCCATAGCTTGGTCCCATGCTCACTAGCTCCATATAAATCAAGAACCTGAAGTAGATGGGAACTTTACCTTATCTATACCTGCAACAATATAATCTTTTTGGGCCCAAAATCATGACCCAAACAGGGTGTGAGACTAATCCCAGTAGGCAACCACCTGAAGATATGTGCCAAATAGTTAGTGAATATATGGAAGGTAAAAGTACAGAAAGTAGTAAAAAGGAAAGTACTCAGCAGCAAACAATCCACAGTCCAAATATCAAGCAACAGCTAATCAAAGCAGATAACACAAATATGTAACCCAATGGGATTTACTCATAGACTATCCCCTATGGTCTTACCTAGAAGATACAAGAAACCCCCTATGAAGCACCCACATTCTCACCCTTCTGGTTCAGCTAAATTATAGACTCTCTGAGGAAGTACTCACTATCAATTCCCCCTATAGTCTTGTATCAGTACTAAAGGCTCTCTAAGTAATCACTCACATCATATTCCCTCTGTGGTCCACATCGAGGAACGACAGACTCTCGGAGGAAGGAATCAATGTCAATTCCTCTTGTGTTCTCGCATCATAAAATATAAAGACACTCTAGAGAAGAACTTACGTCCATTCTCACTATGGCCTAATACACAAGGTTATCACATCCCTGTGTAAAGTCAGCAAGTATCACATCGCATAACGGCCAAAGTAAACCTCAAAAACTACTTGGATAGAATTATATAGCATAACATCATGTCATAAAAGTAACACTTTATCCTACAACACTAGAAATGGAACTGGAAATATCCTAACTATACCAGACGGTCATAAACAGTCAAAACATACATGGGAAATACATCCAAATCACATAAAATTACCATAGTCACAAACAATAACATCTACTCATGAATACGAGTAAAGAAGAAAAACAACAGGGAAAAAACAGTAAACACACAATACCCTATTCAAGGGTATTGGTGGAATTTTCACATAATACTCAAAAAAATTATACAGAAAGGCACAAATAACCTACATCAGATTTAAGAGATCAATATACTTGAACCATGAGGATTAAATTACCTTATAAATCCATAGATCTATGAGAACGCATAAAACGTTCAACCCATGATAACATGGAAAAAAAGAGAAAACATGAAACGAGGTTCCATCAGAAGAGAAAACTCACTGATGCTATTCCAACGCAATCAACGGAGTTCGACTCGGAGGACAGATGGAGTCTTGGGGGTTCGTTGATGATCTGAGGTTGCTAAGTAGTCTCAGATGAACGTAACCTAAAATATGTGTGTTATGTCCGTTAGACGCGACCCCAGTGCATTTAATGAAAAAAATACACGACGTTTACCTTTGGAGTACATGGCATGTATATACTGTTTACATAATCTACTTTAGGAGGCCTACACATCACCCCACATGACCATGTGAGTGGCCATGACATGTCCAGCACACGAACTCCAGCGGAAACAAGTAAACGGTGTGTACTCATAATGTACATGGTGTGTACTTAAATTTATTTTAGAAACTCCTCTTTTCACAAAAACTCCAGAAAAAGGAAAAACATACCTGAAAAGAATATATGGCTTCTTTAAAACTTCCCCCTTAAAGAAATTTTTCCCAAAATTTCCTTAGTCCAGCGTAGAAGATGAAACCCCGAACAACTTCAGCCACTGTGCTTGTACATTGTCCACCCTCTCCCAAGTCTCGTCTTGTACTCACCCATGCTACCACAGAACCCGTACCAGAGGAAAAGAGAGGACACAGGGAACCTTCGTACAATTATCGACAATCCGGATAGGATGCTCCTCGAAAGATGCATCCAACTCCAACTCGACTTCCTCAGGATGGAAAGCATGAGATGGGTCTGAAAAGTAATGGCGGAGCTGAGAAACATGGAAAAAGTCATGCATAGCCCAGTACTGAAGAGGTATCTGCAACTGATAGGCCACCGTCCCAACTCTCTACAACACCTCAAATGGCCCGATGTACCTTAGCGAAAGCTTACCCTACCTCCTAATCTTCTTGTGTCCCAACCTCAGTGTGACACGTAGGAAAACCTGATCCCTGACCTCAAACTCTAGTCGTCGTCTCCGCTGATCATCAAAAGACTTCTGAAAAAACTGTGCAGTATCCATCATCTTCCCAATCAACTCTATCTACTCTATGGTCTCCCGAACAAGATGAGGTCCCAACAAAGATCCCTCTCCTGCCTCCAGCCATCATAAAGGTGATCGGCATGGCCTACCATACAAATCCTCATAAGTAGACATCAAAATAGTTTCTTGAAATCTATTTCTATAGGAAAACTCCACAAGATGTATGTACATCGTCCAAGAACCTCCAAAATTCAGAATGCATTCTCAGAGCAGGTCCTCAAGAACCTAAATCGTACTTTTGGACTGGCCATCAGTCTAGGGGTGGTAAGATGTGCTCAAAAGTACCTACATACCAAAAGATTTCTAAATCCCTTGCCAAACCCATGAAGTAAAATAAGCATCCCGGTCTGAAATGATGGACTGCGGAACTCCATGCAGATATACAATATCACGGATGTAAAACCATCCTAGCTCATCAACACTGAAGGTCTCTTTGATCGGAAAGAAGTGAGTGACCTTCATAAGCTTTTCAATGACAACCCATACTACATCATTCCCTCAAGGTGACCATGGGAAACCAGCCATGATGTCTATCGCAACAACATTCCACTTCTACTCGGTAATGGGTAACTGCTGTAAAAGCCCTCCTGGTCACTGATGCTCCACCTTCACCTGCTGACAACTGGAAAACCTCATGATGAAACCAAAAACATCTCTCTTCATACCTGGCTACCAATAATGATAGTGTAGATCACGGTACATCTTGGTGACACCAGGATGAACTTCCTAAACTGATGAATAAAAACCCCGCATCATCTCCTCACATATATCTGTTGGCACCCATACGTGTCCCTAGAAACACAAGATCTCATCCTCACCTTTTGTCCACCCAGGAATAGGGTCCTCTCCTAACATGCTTTCCTGTAGGACCATGGATTTAGAATCTGATAACATTCTCATTCGAACTCGATCAAGACGTGTAGAGGTAACAACCACCGAAGATTGAATAGTCGTCCCCTGTCTATCATGCACCTCCAGATCCATCATATAGAACAGAGCCATAAGATGCCACTCACTCCTAGCTTCTTGAACATCCTGTATCTAAGTACTCCTAATCAACACATCTGCCATTGCATTTACCTTTCTCGGTGTATAGGAAATATCAAAATCTAAGGACTGAAGGTACTGAACCCACCATCACTATCTCAAATTCAGATCACGTTGATTGAAAATGTACTTGAGACTTTTCTGGTTAGTGAATACCACAAAATGTTCTCCCATAGGGTAATGTCTCCAATAGCTGAAGGCATGAACAACAACTGCCAACTCGAGATCATGGGTTGGGTAATTCCTCTCATGTGGCCTTAACTTCTGAGACCCCTACGTAATGACTCCATCTCACAAAATAAGCAAAGCCCCCAGCCTGATACATGAGGCATCACAATAAAATGTGTATCTCTATCCTGGATCTGGAAAGACTACTATCTGTGCTAAATTCAACCCCTCTTTTAGCTCATGAAAGGCAGAATCACAAGAATATGAACATAATAACTTTGTACCCTTCCTGATCAGACTCGTTAGCGGTGCTGATAAGCGTGAACAGTCTTGTATGAAGCATCTGTATTATCCATCCAGCACTAGAAAACTCCTCACCTCAAAGACGTTCTTCAGATGATGCCAATAAACTACTGTTTTAACATTCTCTAGTTCTACTGACACCCCTATCTCTGAGATAACATGACCCAAGAAGTGAATCTGATCCATCCAAAACTGGAATTTTGAGATCTCAGCATATAACTGTTGCTCTATAAGTGTACTCATAACGATCTCAAGATGTATGGAATGGTCGTGTCGAGTGTGAGAGTACACCAAGATATTTTCCATGAAAACAACCACGAAGGAATCCAAATATGGATGGAACAGTCGGTTCATCAGTGCCATGAAAACTACAGGCACATTCGTGGGACCGAACGACTTAACCATATAATCGTATAGACCATACCTGCTCTGGAAGGCTTTGAGAGGTATATCATATGGTCAAACGCACATCTTATGAAAACCCAACCTCAATTAAATCTTATAGAACACCTTCGATCCTCGAAGCTGATCAAGGATATCATCAATCCTAGGTTAGGGATATCAGTTCTTGATCATCAATTGGTTCAACTTTCGATAATCCACACAAAGCCTGAGGGTGTCCTCTACATTCTTCAGAAAAAGGACAGGTGAACCCCAAGGATAACTACTAGGTCTGATAAAACCCTTTTCCTGCAACTCCTCCAACAACTTCATGATCTCCTGCTACTGTGGTGTAGCCATCCTATAAGTAGGAATGGAAACTGGTGCCACTCCAGCCCAAGATCAATCAAAAAGTCAACCACATGATCCAAAGGCAAATCTGAAAAGATCCCGGGAGATAAATCTCTAAAACAATCTAACACTGGGGGAATGTCTATTTCTGAAGTCCCCTGGTCATCCAGATATAGACTAGAAATCTAGGTTGTAACTCCTCCTAGCCCATGATGCTCTGAACCCGCATTACTTGCCTAGACATCCAACTCATCCTTCAGAAAAAAAGATCCACCCTCTGGTGATATGAAACTCACCCTGCGGCGATAACAGTCGATGACTGCCTGTAAGGGAACCAGCCAGTCCATTCTAAGAATGAAATCATATCATGTAATCTCTAGGAAATAGAGATCCCATAATAAGTGACACCCACCAATCTCTAGATGGCACTCCTTGCACTATCATACACTATCCGTTCTAGTCCCCAACAGAGTTTTTAGCGTCAAGATATTAGCAAAATAGATGATGCAGTGCCAAAGGCTCTCCACAATAGCAATAGATATAAATTTATTGGAAGCCCCTGTATCGAAAAGAGATGAAGATAAAAATGAGGAAACAAGGATAGTACCTCAAACTGTATAAGGTCAGGGATCCTGCTCCAGATAGGTCTGCTCCATTGCAATGGTCTACCCTACTCCATGGCCCTATGACCCTACCTGACCACTCTGAGATGATCCAATCTATTGCCATTGAATGACTAGCAACTGACCACCACTTTCATGACCTCCATCTCGGCCTGAATGGCCGGAAGAACTCCAGTTCCAAGACTGGTGAGAAACATGCGGTACTACTCTCGAATATGGAGTCGTAGAAGAACCCTTATCACCAGCTGTGGGTGAGAAGATCTGATAGAAACGATGAAGGAGACACATCTTAATGCAAGAGAAGTACTCTACTGGGTCTCTCTGGCATAGTGGCTTGGTGTGCCCAGTCCTTCTTCACTGGTAGCACACCACCTAACTACAAAAAAATGTCTCTCGCCTCCTCAGATCACCATGCGAAGACTCCCTACGGAGCTTCCTACCATCATTAGGAGGGATGATAACCCCATATTCCAAGCCCCCTAGCTCACAACTGTATAATCGCTCAGATTCTACTCCATGATTTTCACCTAGTAGACGATGGATGTGATGGATGTCAACCTGAAGATATTCAACTAGGAACAGATGTCCTGTCTGAGGTCATCTTCGAAATTCCATGCTATGAAAAACCCATATCCCCCTAGGAATGGTGTAAAGCACTGAAGCCCTGTGAATAGAGAGCTATATTCCATAACAAAAAGAGTACACTACTCTAGACTCATGAACACCTGGGCTCGGTCGGCCCTCAGGGTCTCCAGATAGAAGTAGTCATAGAAGATGTGCTGGAACTCCGCCGACGCCATAACCTACTGATGACACGCCTGTGAGATCACATCCCAAAACCTCATGGTAGTGACCCATAGCATATAGTTAGTGATATTGACCCTCCTATCTAGAGGAATCATCAGATGCTCGAATATCATCAGCATGGCTTGTAGCCATGACTCTACAATCTATGGTTCTCCTTCCCCTGAGAAAGTGGGAGGATTCTGCTGCTGGGAAACCCGCATCAAGACTTCCATAAATGTGGCAGGAGGGGGAGCTCCCTGGATGGTCTGCATCATCCTCATAAAGCCCGCTCTGAACAGAGAATCAGCTCCTATGTCCGGTGTTATGGCTAGTTCCAAGACTGGCATGATAGGAGGATCTGCAGGAAGTCTCTGATCAGCCATATCTAGCATCTGATCATCGGCTAGAAACTGGAATACAACCAGAGGATGTCTCGGTGCCATGAATCTACAAGGTCAAATGCACACCTCAGATCAACATTACCATGTACTGAAAAAAAGAAGCGTAATAAGGGAACATGAGAAGGAAATAATTACAAAACATGACTACACAGTGTGTATAATGACTACATGGTGTGTTCACTTTAGTAATTTACATGGGCATGTACTTCTACCAAATCTGGTCATGTAACACCCTGACACATGGCGTGTTATCCTAACACACGGTGTGTACCGGAATCCTCTTCCCATGCCTGAGTCCTTCTACACATCTAAGCCACACGGAACTCCCAAGACAATACTACATGGTGTGTTCTCAGTAGACATGGCGTGTACTAGACAAGCTTCACCTGGACCGTGTTGTTAGTGACACGGTTAAACACACGGTTCGTACCACACAACATGTGCTGGAGAGACACGACATTTTCGGGAAAGGATAACACTGACCCCTATTGTTCATGAAATGGTTGGGTACCTGGGTTAGACTACATGACATGTTCAAGGTGGACATATCATGTAAAAGAAGAGACTCCACCGACCATGTTAATAACTACATGGCTGAACTCCTAGTATTACACTTCACGGAATGTATAAATGGTACACAGTGTGTTCCCATGAGATTTTCCCTATCCCGTGTCTCTGACCGCACGTCCTATGAAACAGTTAGATACTACAGGGCATGTACATAAAGTACACGACGTGTACTTAAGAAAAATTGTTTCTTCCAGAACAGTAGAACACATGGTGTGTAGGCAATACTACACAGTGTGTATTCTGGGTTTTTAAAGACACTAAGCATTAGAAACTACTCCAGAGCCCATAAAACACTTAAACGAACACTGAAAGTGGAAAATTACGATCCTTGAGGGCCCATACTCCATGCAAATCAACGTTTGGAATCTTAAAAAAGTTATAAATCCGGTAAACAAGTCAATGATCCACCAAATTATGGTATATGAGGGCCCATAACACCTCATGAACCAATGATTGGTGTCCGTTCAAAAAAACATTACACAATCAATGCTTTAACAAGAGGCATAAATTTTTTTCAAGGAATCTATCACAACATCATGCAATCGCTAATGCATCTTAGATGACCTGGAACGAATGCATGACATGTGATTTCAAGCAAGTTCCTATATGATGCATGAGATGGAATACCCTCATCTCATCAGGTTGAGACGGAAATAGAACCTCAATAACATCAACAGTAATAGCACAAAACATGTTAATCACCCAATGGCGAAATCAAATTAACTGTAAAATTGAAAACTAGATAAATTGCAATAAACAAGGTAGACTGGATTATACCAGTTCACAAGTTAGCTTCTCCTGAGCCCAGCTTATTACCAAGTATCAATTCCTTCCTATCCTTGGATAAAGGCTACAAAGATTAAGTCTAGAAGAAAAGTATTCCTATAATACCACTTTGTTACATCCCAGTTTCGGAAGCCACCCAAAGATGCCCCATACCCAGTTGGTCAGATGGCCTCAAGCGCATTTCCCCAAATACCAGAGGCTGCCGACTAGAAGCAAAGTCCTTGGGTGTGATAGTGGGGAAACTATTCCCTCATTTTCAGAGTAACACGGCAGAATATAATCAATTATACAATAGCGGAAGTAGTAAATATCAAACAACAGTAATAGTGGAAGAATGATAAAGAAAAAAACATGAAGAGATATATATAATTGATGCATGCTAAATATATGTCTTGGAAAATAGCCAAACAAGTCACAATGCTGGAATACATCAGTACTAAACCAAAGTAAAAAAAGGAATGCAGATAAACTCCTCAGCATCACAAGCCATAGCTTTGTCCCACTATCTCCAGCTCCACAGAAATCAAGAACCTGAAGTAGAAGGGCACTTGCCCTTATCTATACCTTCAACAATATAATCATGGGCCCAAAAGCATGACCCTAATAGGGTGTGAGACTAAACCTAGTAGGAAACCACCCGAAGATCTATGCCTAACAGTCAGTGAATATATGGAAGGTAAAAGTACAGAAAGCAGTAAACAGGAAAGTACTCACCAACAAACAATCCATAGTCCAATTATCAAGAAACCTCTAATCAAAGTAGATAACACAAACAGGTAACACTTTGGGAACTACTCATAGCCTACCCCCTCTAGTCCTAACTAGGAGATACATGCAACCCTCTATGAATCCCATATATTCTCACCCCTCTGATTCAACTAAATTATAAATTCTATGAGGAAGCACTCATTTTCAATTCCCCCTATAGTCTCGTATCGGTACTAAAGGCGCTCAAGGGAAGCACTTCCATCACATTCCCTCAATGGCACACGTCGAGGGACTACAAAATCTCTGAGGAAGCACTCAATGTCAATTCCCCATGTGGTCTCACATTGTAAATTATAATGACACTCTAGAGAAGCCCTTACGTCCATTCTCCCTATGGTCTACTACATTAGGATCTCAAAGCCCTATGTAAAGTCATAAAGTATCCCATCGCATAACGACCAAAGGAATCTTCAAGAACTACTTGGGAAACATTCTATAGCATAGAAATTTGTCAGAAAAATAACACTCCATCCTATAACACTAGGCATGGAATTGGAAATATCCTTACAGGAAAAACGAGGGTAGACATTCATAAACAGTCAAAACATGCATGGGCAATACATCCAAATCACAAAAAATTACCCTATTCAGAAAAAATAACCTCTAATTTGGAATAAAATAAAAACAGGAAATGAACATGGGAAAAACAATAAACACGCAATACCCCATTCAAGGGTATTGGTGGAATTTGCACATAACACTTGAAGACTTTCTACAGAAAGGCACAAACAACCTACCTCGGGGATTGGGGATCAATATAATTGAACCAGGAGGCTTGAATCTCCATATAAAACTATATATCCATGAAAAAACATAAAACATTCAACCCATGATAACTTGGAAAAATGAAAAAACATGAAATGATGTTCCAGCAGAAAAGACAACTCACCGATGCGATTCCAACGCAATTGACGGAGTTCAATTCAGAGGATGGATGGAGGTTCAAGGGTTCGTTGAAGATCCACGGTTTCTTAGTTATCTCGGATGAACTGAACCTAAAATAAGTATTTTATGTCCATCAGACATGTCCCCGTTTCATTTATTGAAAAAGAAAACAAAATACATTGCGTGTACTTTTGTAGTACAGAACGTGTACTTACTGTTTTTGTACTCTGCTTTAGGCAGCCCCCACATCACCCCACATGACCGTGTGTGTGGCCATGGTATGGGCAGTACATGTCTCCTCTAGAAATGAATAACACTACATGTACTCATAAAGTACACAGTGTGTACTTCAAAAATTTCCAGATACTTTTCTTTTCACAAAAAACTCCAGAAAAAGGAAAAACATACCCGAAAAAAAAGATTCGGGTTCTTAAAACCACTAAGCCCTAATCTATTCAATCTTATATAGACCATAAACTAGTGGAGGGATATAATTTTTTTTTACCAAAGTAATAGTAATAATAGAATCAAACATCAAATACAATAATACAATATAATAAAAATCTTTTTTAGAATTTGGAAACAACATCTCAGAAGAGTGAGAGTTTTTATTTAATCGAATACAAGATCTCAAAGATTAAAAATCACGAAAAAAATCCAGGCCCAATCACTAAAAACATTTACCCCACCATTTTAATGGTTATTTAGAATAAGGGGGAAGAATAAAACCTTAAAAAATTAAAAAAAATGAAGAGAGATAAAAATAAGAACATGAAAATTTATTCTGTAATATGTCCTTCAGAATTTCTATTATGTTCAGCCAAAAATATCAGCAAATCATGTCATGGTCCCTCATTAATATGCGAGGAATGAATTTTTCTAGCAACCTGTGAAATTTAAGAGTAAATGGAAATGTGTGGGAATTGTTTTCGCAAAAATACAAGGGCTAACTTTTCCTAGCTGTCAAATACTACTCCACCAACCACATGTTGACTAGTTCAAGGGAGGACTAAAGGAAATCATATTTTCAAGAAATATAATTTGGAACATTACAATGGAATTGGATTTCTAACCCAGATAGAAAAATCAAATATTATGATCGGTAACCTGTGATTTGCCTCAACGAATGAGGTAGGGTCTATTATGCCGACCAGAAAAAGTATTCACATTGATTTAATCATTTTAGACATTTGCAGATCGAATTGGATCTTATTCCAAAATAATATTTTGTATACCATCAACCTCGTTATCCAAAAAAAATTAATCACTCAAATTGGATCCAAATTTTAAATTTTATGCTCATAATATAGGGGTTAGTGAAAACTGTTAAATTTATAAAATTAACCAATTTTAACATTTACGCTCAAAACTGACCAAAAATCATAAAATTCTACAAATAAGCTAAAAATTGTTAATTTTAAGGGGTTAAATAATTGATTTTTTTAATAATTATAAAAATATTATCCCCATTAATATTATATATAAATTATTATAATCACTAATAAAGGTGCTGATAAGAAAAATTTGGAAATGTCCTCACTAGAAGTTAACAAACTGTTAATGAGACACTATCCAAAGTGAAGGTGAGAGATAAATAATATGTTCTTATATTAAAAATAAAAATTTTATACTATATAAAAATCGTCATAAAAAATTTAAAAATATAATGTTTATTATAATTATTGAATTAAAAGATAAAATTAATATATGAAATTTGAAAAGGAAATAAAAATAAAATGATGATAGGAAATTACCTATTTCATGAAGTTGTACATTTTTAATAATCCGTAACATATTTAAATAATAGAGTTACATTGAATATAAATATCCATAAGGATTAGAAGGGGATTTAGAGAGGTTATTTGGTTTGATGATTAGCTTTGGTGATTAGGGGAGGAGTCTCTTTCCCTGGGTTAGGTTATTTGTTATTTATACTTGAGGAGAGGGAATTTTAAGGATAAAATATTGAATAATTTATAATATCCTAGGTTATTATATAAATAGTAATAATATTTTAAATATGAAAAAAATTTGAAAAAATATAACATGATTTGGGGAATTTGAGTCACATTAAAAATAGAAATTATTAGTTTAATCAAAATTAAAAGATAAAATATGATAATCTAAAGGATCAATTTATAGATTAAAGATTTGAGAAATATATTATAGTTATATAAATTAAGTTAATTGTTTCTTAATGACCTTTTTTTCTCATTAAATTTATTTTGTGATAAAATAACCTATTTATGGTTTATAAAGTCATTTTTTATATCATCATTATGTCACAAAACATGCAGAATATGTAATAACAATATTTTTAAAAATTTATTTAAAAATGTGTGTTTCAAGGAAAATTTTCAAAAATTCACCATCATGAAACATTTTAATGATGATCCTATAAATAATTATAATTTCTTCAAAATAATTTTCCATCGATATGATTATAATTATAGACATAAAAAATATAATTTTTATAAAAGACAATAGAGTACTTTTTAATAAAATGTGTTTATAATTTTATATGTTTTTTAATATTGATATTTAATTTATGGTTTTATAATACTTATATTATATTATATTATTCATTATAAATACTATTTATAATACTATTTATTATTTTTAGGTCATATTACTATTCCAACCATTTGGTTATTATTCTTGATGGTTTGTTTTATTATTCTTAATGGAGAAGTTACTGTTCCAACAATCACATTACTATTCAAATGTCCACATTAACTGGAATAAATATAGCTTCATTCCTTTATAAATTATCCACTATATTTCCTTATAAATTTATATGTTTTCTATTTCTAATATGTCAATTGGTTTGTTAATATCATGTAATTTTTCTATGGTGTTTTTTGTAAGGGTAATATTTCATGAATATTTTAAGTATCAATGTTTTTCCATTCAAATTTTATTATTTATTAATTATTTCCCTTTATAATATATAGAATTTTCTTGGTATTAGATTCTAAATAATGTACCAATCTCCAATAATGAAATAATGTTATTTTATTTCTCTTTGTGGTGTATATTTATAATGTTATATAACATAAAACATATTCATTAAAAAAATCACTTATAAAGTATGGATAGTTATATTATTCCACAATTTAGAAATTTAGAACCTAAATTTTCAATACATATTCTCAGTTGACAATAGATGAGGGTATATTTTTTTCATTGTTTCCACAATTTCCCATGTAACCTCTTCGTATTTATGGTTAAGCCACAACACTATTATACGTAGAGTTATCTTTTTACATCTAAATATTTCTCTATATTCCAGGATATTCGTCAACATATCCTTATAAGATGGTCCATTATCTAGTCATAACACGAGTAGATTAAATATAGGTGAGGTATAAAGTATGCACTTCCTCAGGAGATATATGTGGATAAATCATGAACTTGATAAATGACTGTTGGAAGTTCTAGCTGATAGGATGCTGTAGAAATGAAATCAAGTATCTCAAAATTTCAAATGTAGTAATGGTTAATATTCCCTTTTGTTCCACACCACATTACTCTCTTAAATGGAGATTTTTAAATGAACACTTCATGTACTACATAAAACTCTATGTACCTTCGATGGTTGTCATTATAGATCTTCTATCAACTCTTAGAAAAAATTATATATTTTTAGATGGATTGACCATTCTTTGATATTTCATTCATATGATCATGCCAATGTAGTTTAATCTAATTGGATTCATCCCAATATGTAGTATTTATACCCCCACCTCCTCCATATATATTCATATGTAGATATTTGAATACTCAATTGGATGTTTTTTTTGTTCGACAAGTCAACTAATGGTCGATGTTGATCCCATCTGACTATAAATTACATGGAGGGGTATCTCCTTATGTTCATAGGTGTATAAATAGTTCTTTTATATTAATAGTTAGTCTGATAGTTATATGATGTAAATAAATTCAATTCAATATTCAATGAATGGTGAAGACATATATAGAATTAAGAAGGGGGCCTTGGATCAGGATCAGAGACCATAAAAAGAATTCCTCCATGTAGCCTCACCACTTCCTTTACATATATCTTAATTTGTTGTTTAGAAGATAAATCTTCTCTAATATCACTTAAGTGGGAATTATGGGTGAGGTTATCCACTACAACCCGTATCACATTTTTTCCTTTGGTTGTATTTGGGAAATCAATTACAAATTCCATGGTGATGTTCTCCCACTTCCATAGTGGTATGGGTAAGGGTTTCATTATCCCCTTTTACTTTATCGATCTCCATTAACTTATTTACATAAAAATTTCTATAAATATTACTTTATGATATCCCTTTTCATTATTTCCTACCAAATGATCTCTATATGTTAACAATACATTTTGGTACTTCTAGGACGGATAGAGAAGTATGATCTATGAGTATAATATAACATATATTAATCTATCTTAGGTGATGAAGGGAGAAAAAAAATAGTTCCAAACCACGTGACACCATCTTCATAAATCTGTAATTTGTGATGATTTCCCTTCTTTATTGCTTCCAGCTTCTTTGAAGCATCATGTCATCCCATTATGCCTATCTGATCTCATCTCATATAAATGGTGGGGAAATCACTTATTCATTGTCAGATGTATTCCCTACCTTTATGATTTCCATATCAGTCCTTTTAATATCCATGAAGACAAGAAATATCTCAATCCACATCATTGAGAGTTTATTCAGATATTTTCTTCTGAGAGCATCTTCTACCTTATTCTCATTTATAGGATAAAAGTGAATATGTAAATTATAGTCCTTGATTGGATCTAACCACCTTCATTGATACATTCTCTAATTTGTCTGTGTGAATATACACATTACACTCGTATGATTTGTATATGTGTAAAAATTCTCCCCATAGAGGAAGCATTACAAGATCATCCCAGCTAGTTTCCATGCTTCTAACTATAGATTAGGTTTTGGGTAGTTATTATCTTGGAAATTTAACTGTCATGAGGAATATGCTATCACTTTTTCATTCTTCATGAGTATAAAACTCAAGATATTATTTTCAACATCAATGAATGTCAAAAACCCTTCTCTACATTATGGTAGTGTTGGTACATTCATAGTGTTTATCCTCATGTTAATCTCCTTAAATAATCCCTCACATTCTTCCATCTATATATACATTACCCATTTCCCAGTAAAAATAGTTAGTTGGAATTTCAATCGTGAGAAATTTACCAAAAAACATCAATAATACCATGCTAAACCAAAAAAAGCATTGGATTTATGTGACACTTGAGGGGCTTAGTGATTCCACAATTACCTTTTACTTTTAAGGGTTCAATGAAATTCCCTTACATGTGGTTTAGGTTATTTATCATATCCTTAATAAATTGGGTAATAATTATCATGATGTTTTTAAATACACCTCCCATTTCAATGTGAATGATGTTAAAACAATCATTTTATTGTCTCTCCCATGTGTTTTTTTCTAGTATGTCTTGGTCCCCAAAATTTTCTATTTTATAAAAGGTTTAAAAAACATAATTCAACAAATAATGGATAATTTTTTATTCTTATGCTAAAACTAATTATATGGACATATCATATGGGTCCCTGTGTTTATCCTTTTCCTCAAATTATTCTTATATGATCATTAACATTAATCATTTTATAACTTTTATGATGTATAGTTACATACATTTTATATCCTTTAAATATTTTGTATAAATATTTTGATTAGAAAAAGAATATACAATGGGAGTGTCATTCTACATGTCCTACAAGGATGTTTTGTCATGCACAAGGTGATGATTATGCTTTTACATAATATTCCCTATTGGGGTTGTTACACCTAAGTACATATGTTCGAGAGACACATCCACATGTAGTATTCAAAAAGTGATTTTATTTCTCAGAAACTATATGCACTTATACTTTTAAAAAAAATAAATATTTTTTAGTTCAACCACAATCTAGTCACCATTGGAAAAATAACATTTATTGATAGTTAATAACCTTTTATATAGGCCACAAAATGATTTATATAGAATATTTCGATGGTTTTGAGAATGATCGATATTATATGAATCGTTAATGATTTCTACCAACCAATTACATTGAAATTGTTGTTACAGATCTTTGCCAAATTTGAGTACCCACAGCTTTCTTCAAACTATGGGTATACATATTTACCATTGATTCATGAAAATGTTGGTATAGAATCATATACAATAGTGATTTAAAGAAAAAGGTCACAAAAATGTTGGTATAGCTTAGTATCTCCACTGTATAGCATCACCATCGAACACCTCTACCAAAACCTATAAAAAATTAAAAACATAGTAAAAATATAATGAAGTATAAATATTATATGTTTATCATTTAATCATCTAGTTATCATCAGTTTTATAATAATTTACTATATTATAACATACATATATAATCCACACAATCAATTAGTTTTACTCATTAAACATCATCAACACATTCCCCTTTACTATTAACTCAAAAATAGAGTGTAGAAATATCTCCTCATCAACAAAGTTCCGTCATAATCATCACTATCATCTTATCAGACTCTTTTCCTTGATCATTAGCATTATCAGCATCTGTATCACGATAATTCGCATCATCAGGAGTATCATCAGCTTCACTACCAATAGAACCATCAATGACATCATTCATTGCTTCATATATATATCATTACTCCATTAATTAATAAAAAACATTTGGATCCTCTTGGAGGTGTGAGATCATTAAGTTTAACTTGATTTGGGCCAATACCAAGTAGGGATAATTCCTTTCTCTGGTTTTGAACGGACTCTCCCTTGGTGTTCCTCAACTAATACCTGTCTCAAATGATAATGTTTCGTAATGTTTTCATCTTCTTTCACACTAAGGTCCTTCCTAGAACACTATTAAGAATATAAATATGATTTTTATTTATCCATTATGTATGAAAATCTAAGTATCAATAAAGTGACATACAATATTTTCTTATTTCTATGTATTTATTTCTCTTCAATCATTTTTATTACGAATCTAGAAAAATAATTTTTTTAAGGCATAGGGCCTTCGATGCCTATTTTCACATGATATAAATGACATTTATTACAATAACAGTACATTATTTTATAATATTATATGGTCAAAAGAACAAATGAAACATTAAAGACATCTGAGATTCACTATCTACTCACATCTTGTTAAAACATTCTTATATTAGATTAAATTATATTGGTGAGTCATTATGTGGTATTAAATATAATTATCACATTTTATTAAGGTGCAAGTTAATGAATCTACATGTGACTAATAGAATATGAAGGTAAAATGGGAAGATGGTATATCAATGAAGCTACGTTTGATTAATAAAATAGTGAGAAATTCAGTTTAATATATCTAATTATTTGTTAGAAATTCCCATTACATCCACTCATTTTCTTTCACAAAATTCATTAGAAAAGTGAGAAAAATGGTTCGGAATTTTCTATCCTATTTGTGATTTCTAGTTCTATATAAAATATAACGATTATTAATGATTCTTTCTAAGTAAAAAATCCTTGATCATAGAGGCTGAAATTGTATAATCTAGACCTTTTAAATGATATGTTATATCCACAATAATTTAAAATAGACATATTAAATGGAATTCAAATTAAAAAAAGGATTATCAAATAAAATTATCTTATATAATCTTATTGATACTAAAATAGAATTTGAATGATCTTAGGATCAGTCATGGGGTGATAACATATTCATAGAGAAATAATATAGGTGAAATAAATATTCCTTATTAATAAATTAAAAGTTTTATCGCTTAAGGGGGAGAAATCATGAGTATGTTATTCCAAATCGATAACATACAAAAATTTATAAATCTAGATAAGCCTTTTTTAATTTTAGTATGAAGTATTATAGTTATAAATTTAAATATTTACATGGTTATATCAAGGTAGTTCATTGATTATAAAGAAAAGTATAATAGGGGTTAATCATATATGAAATTAAATTTATTTAATGGGATTTTTGACATGTTATCTGGAATAAATTATTTCCATATAAATATTATTTTTAGCCCCTATGTCATTGATTTTAGAGTGGTTACAAATTTATGATTATTAATGGACATATCTGGATAACATGGTCACTCAATATTATTTTATGCATTCAGTTATCCCTTTTTGAATTGAAGTGATTAACTGGAATATAATAGATTGAAAAATATGTAGTGTCATTACTTATTTCAATTAATTGAATTTGAATTGAAAATATGGATTTAAAAATTAATTTTATTAAAATAAAAAAAAATTATCTCTCCATCAAACACCACTATATTTTTAATCAATAATAGGGAGATTAGAAAGGATAAAATAAAAACATATAGGCATTAACGTATTTTAGGGTATTGATAAAAATAAAATAGTGATATTGAAGAACCCAAGAATGATAGTTTTATGTATTATTAATAAGAATGATAAACATGTTATTAATGATGATTTTAATAATTGTGGAAGAATTGAATGGATTGGAAGGTTGTTAAGGATCATAAGAATGTGGATGATGTAAGGGAGTTCCCATGAAAACAATCATTCATAATGAAGAAGGTTAAATTCAGATAGACACATATTGAATGAAATAATGTAAAGGGGGAGGTATTTTAATGTTGTTGGACTATTATGGATTTATATTACTACTATAATATGTGGATTATTAAATATTATAACGAAATATAATCACTTATATAAACTATTTCATAGATAGAAACCAGTACATCCAACTAAGTAGCCAGAGCATCAAAAGAACCCATGACCAAGCTTCACTAGTGAATAAACAAGTTTCCATGTTGGGTTTTTATGATTTTTCACATCATTCTTTATGTTATATTATTATAGAGGATGTAGTAAAAAAGTCATGTTGGTTAATTCAAACCAATTTTTTAAATAATATATGCAATTCATTTTTGACATCATTTATCTAATAACCCACATGAAAAAGAGTGTGTAATTTTTTTTCTTGTCTGTTACGGGATAACTGACCTAAAAAACAAATTATGCACTATTTATCATGTTGGTTATTTTAAATAACCAAAATAATAATTTAATTTTCACATCGGTTGTTAGATAACAGACATGAAAAACATACACACCAGTAATCATGAGGGTTATTGGAAAATCAACATGAAAATAATGTGTATATTGTTTTCTACGTCTGTTATCCAATTACTGATGTGGAAATTTTTTTTTTGAAAAAAATTATTACATTCACTCACGATACACCATGGAAGAATCTAGAAATACCAAAAAAGTAGCAGAAAAGGTAGTAGAAAAATAAGCAAGACACATTGAATTGAACATTCAAGTAATATAAAAAACTATCAAACAAGTAAAATGATTTTCTTATTCAATTTGTAAATTTTTCAACTCTACTATAGTATATAATTGTTTTTCATAAAAAGGATAAAAAACAATATACAAATCATTTAACATGAATTTTCAATAAAACATATTTAATATTACAGATATCATTAAAAATAAATCTAACCTTATGAAACTTTGTAAGTGTCCCGGATGAAATTATTTCACACATGAATTTTCAAACATAATATCAATATTCAGTTCCACTTTTTTATGAAACTATTTCAATGATATTTTAATTTAAAATTATATTTCTAATTAATATATCCATAATTTTGTAATTGTAAATGAAAATTGACCTTAGCTTTTACAAATTTGATCTTGTTGAATATCTTATTTATCGTCTCTCAAAGAAATTCAATACCCTATTTGAAAATAATACGATTATAATAAATTTTATCCACTATAATATAAATAATTATTAATATAAGAAAACATACATATTCAATAAATTCATAAAATTTTCTCTCACATAACTATACATATAGCATAGCCAATAAAAATCCATCTCTCTTGGACAAAAAACACCCAATATCCAAAGACCACAGATATAAAATAAAATTTTGTATACGCTGTTAATGTGATATGTGATATATAAAACATTGTGACAGAAAAAATTTATACCATTAAAAATATGGAAACATCCAATACAAAATGATGACATACTTTTAAAATCGTCTAGTAATATGAACTGTTCTTTCGGAATCATCCATTGTTGAAGCCATATGAGAAATAAATGGTGGGCCCATAAATCCATATATATTTTTCTTGTCATGCTCTGGCCACATTTTATATAGATACCTAAGACATAATTATAAATTTTCAATAAATTAGTGGAACAAAATATTTTTTTAATCGACGTACATAAAAAAATAAATCGTCTTGATACCCTATTGATCTCTAGCTACAGTCTCCAAGATGTCATTTTTCCAAAGCATCACAGCCATTTCGCACCCACAGGTAGATGAATAAAATATAATTTCATATTACTCTAATGAAAAATATGATTATGTTGATAATCGATAAAGAGTAGTATAATTTGTATCAGAGTTTTTGGATCTTTGAATATTTTTTTTCCAATCCAGTATTTCATACTTTTAATGTATTATTATAAAAAGTAGAGAAATATATAAAAATTAAAATGTGAAAACAAATATACTAACAAAATTAAGTAAAATATAACATATATCTATACCTCTATCTTAATATATCAATATAGTCTATATAGACAAACTAGAAAATGATTGTTATATTGTCCATCTATATTCACTTTATCATTAGGAAATAATATTTTTTCTCATTAACCTACAATATCAAGAAGAGTGACACTGTGATTCTCTATCTCAATCTAGAGATGATGAAGAGAATCGATTAAATAATATATCATCCCATATGAAATAATATGATGCGGATCATCAACATATCTCTCATAATAACTTAGAAGCTATGAAGAAGGGGGCTTTTGGTTAGGATAAGAAGTGGGGTATGCAAACACAGATGTGTGTGTGTGATATGGAGGGGGGGATCAACTTGTGGTGTTTGAGGAGGTGGATTGGAAAGATGAAACTGTTATTGCATGTATGAAAATATCACTTGTAGCGAGACCCTAATAATGTCCTCCATCATATCATGAATATCCTGAACTTTGGCTTCAAAAGATTTTATTCTTTATAAACATGCCCCTTTAAAGAATTCTCTAAATGTGGAAACAATTTTCTTACCGATACACCTACCAGGTATCCTAATAAATATCTCAGGTGTTCAAGATTTCCCAATGTTTTAGTTAAAATATCCTATCTACCATTACCTGTAAAGACCCTCTGTGTGCTCTACTCCATAGTAGACTCTTGTATCTAATATTTGAAAAAATATATCTTGAATCACAATATACTAAGAATTTATTTAACATCAATAAATAAATAAACATCTTATAATATTATTAGATATTGCTCTTGTCTCTTCTATAATATATTATCCTTTTTTATTCGATCCCTCTTCCATTTTTCTTGTCTACTAAGGGGAGAGGGTCAACATCACTAGATCCTAATAAATCAGCTCTCAGCTTCTGAATTTTTTTGTTCTAGCATATGTTCTTCCAATAAAGTATACCCTCCCAAAGATAACGTATGAGGGTATACATTTCTATCTTGAAACTCATAATGATATCTCTTTGATTTCTATAAATTAATAATTAAGAATAAAGAAATAAAATTCATCATCATTGATTTTAAAAAGAATATAAAAAGGTATCATTTCACTTACTAAAAACTCTTCTCATCATCTACTTTCAAAAAATTGTTTCTATTTATCTTTATATTTAAGTGGATAAATATCACAATTATTTTCATGAATTATATTCCAAAAAATGTTCTTTGATGTGAGGGATGATATAAAATTTCTCCATCTCCTTGCAACTAATGATAAACATTTCCCCGAGACTCCTCTAGTGTCAGGTATATCATATTCCATTCGATTTGTAGGGGAAAACATATATTTTTATAGACATTTCTAGATAAGTAAAATAATAACAAACAATATTTCTAAAATAGGCTCCCACGGTAGTTAAAATATAGCATTGTAAAAAAATTTCCAATCTTTAAACACAATACTAAATTTAATATTCACTTGTACTGATACAAAAGTCTAGAATTGTTTTTAATTTGGAACTATTTGAATATCAATATCATAAAAACCCAATGGTATACTATATTACTTGGTAAAACTAACTAATAAGTGTGGTAAATGGGTAGTTCCATGTTTACCAACCATAAAACTCTTTTCCCCCATGTAAGTAGATGTCTCATGTAAAGAAGGATGAGGAGCCTCATCAACAGGAGAATGTGTATGTTCCTCTCTAGAGGTATGAGTCTAATCATCTCTAGAAATATGTGGTGGATTGTAGGATTGATTTTTTATTATCCTATAAATTAATGGAACATTAAAAAGTGAAAAAATATACAAATTCAACAATTACATTCAAATTTAAATAAAAATTTATCAATTATCAAACAAAAAAATGTAAACAAACACAACACATTTTTATTAATATTTGTTATAGTTTAATAAAATGTTAACAATATTAATGAGGGATGAAATGACATAAGTGAATGAAAAATAGACAATATGAATGAGATGAAATGACATAGTAATATTTCACCAACATGTAATAACTTTTTACAACAAATTTAATTATTTTATAATATACTCTAATACAAAATATATCATTTTTTAGTTTTTAAATTTAGAATAATTTTTATTCAGGAAAATCAATTAATAGATAATTTACTTAACTGTAAACATGGATATATATAAAAAGCTAAACAAATATAAACAAAAAAAATAACTTATTTGTTATAATTTGTCTATTAATAAATAAATACTAATTTAAATATCTAGCTTATGAAATTTGAAAATGTAAACCATAGTAAATCATATGTTACCTATAATATTAAGAATACACTATTGATTTTTTCCCATATTCCTTCATCATGATAATTCCATTTGGCACAAACCATGTATTATATGTGTTTAGCAATATTACATGTTAATCATTCCATGGATATAGGTATGTCACATAAATCATCCTCTTATTAATTTTATCATCACCAACATTATGTTTATTCTCTCGTAAAATAATATCCTACTTCATATCAGATTGATCAATAACATAGAATATTTGTTTTTGCATGTTTTACATGATGAAAATATCATTTGTGTATTCTTATTTATTTAGTTTAACTACTATCATTCCAAATTCATCATGCCAGATACTACTGTTATTGATAAACCATTTTCACCTGAACATCAGAACTTTAAAATTAATGTATTTGACCTCCAATATTTCTTTAATTAATCTATAATATTTGGTTGATGTGGAGATTTCTTTTTTTCCTTTGGCACATGTACTTTTGTGAACAACAATACACTACTATTCGGAATTGTGCTTCTCTTTTCTGGGTCCTTCATATGAAAAGTATTTCCATTAATGTCATACCCAGACCACGTTATCAAATTTAAACATCAACCACAAAATAACCATCTTAGTTTTTATGATTCATATATTTTCATGGTCTCTTAAAACCATTTAAAAAATCATTTTTATTCTCATTCAAAATCCACATATCATTTTTCTTTGGATAACTTTGTTTCAACTCATTAATTTAAAAATGATATATATAGTTGAGAATCATTTATGTTATTCAAGATGTATAAGTGTACCATATTTATCTACTCACCTATTAGTGATTTGGATTTCAGGCCTCGAATCCCCATTCCCCCAAAATTTACTTGTTCCTAGATAGATATAGGAAAACCTATGTTCTCCATGTCAGACAAATATCTTGTATAGAACTCTAAAACCTCATCATAAATATAATTCTCAACAATGGATGCTTCATGTCAATAAGGATTCTTAACATATACCTTCAATTTATTCATATAACTTTCAAAATGATAAATCCAATGTAGATATGTAGTTCCAAAAGCATTATTTCTTGTACCAAATGAACCATTAAATGATCCATGATATCAAAATAATATGGTGCAAAATACATTTCCAATTGACAAAGTACAGAAACCACATCATTCTCTAAAATGTGTAAAGAATTAAAATCAATCACCGTATTACAAATTGAATTAAAAAATAACACACCTTCATGGATTTTATTATAACATGGGTGGGAAACATTATATGTAATACAACTGTTATGAGATGTTTCATCATGATGTGACAATCATGATATTTCATACCTGTCAACCTCAAATCCATTAAAGACAAAAACAATTCTTTTAAATAATAACCATGTGGCACTTTGATATCATGAATACATTGAAAAAATATTGTTTGCTACATATTTGATATGGTATGAAAAATCGGGGGTATGAATGTTCACCTTCTATCCCGAGTGGGAGCCAACTACAAACATATTATTATTTAGAGTAAATCCATTCTTCCAGTCAACCCATCTTTATTCGATCCATTAAGATCTAAAAATGTTCTAATAAATCCTTTATATATATTATTCTCTACATGAATGACATCAATGTTATGTTTCACATCATGATATATCCAATATGGTAGCTTAAAAAATATTCATCATTTCATCCAAAAATTTATATCATTATCATATTTATGTGTCATTCTGAATCTAACATAAATTATTTCTACCCTCTAAAAATATGGATAATTTGATAATGGTCTTGGAGAAATACCAAATTAATTGATCCATTGATAGCCTTTTTCAATCATCTATAAGTTTTATCCATTGGGAAAAATATTCAATGACCATGTATATTGTTTTTCTCTCTTAATGTAGATTAAAATTTGAATACGTTTGTTCACAAATATGACAATATTTATTCCCCTTAACATTATATCTAAAAAAAATTCCATATATTGGGAAGTAATTTATAGTAAACATAATAATTATATGTAGTTGGAAAAAAATCCATTTTATTATACTTGTAAACCTTTATATCTTTCTCTCATAACATTTTCAAATAATCAGTTAATGCTGAGAAGAAAAAATCTATATCATTTTCAGGCTGTTTTGTTCCACATATCATTAAAATCAACATGACATATTTTCACATCATACAAAATTCCAGAGATAAGTTGTAAATTACTAATAAAATAGACCATGAATTATGTGTGTTACTAAGGCATCAATATGAATTCATTCCATCTATGCATAGTCCAAGTCTATGATTTCGAAATTTATTTTTGAATATAGGAAATTGGTGATCAATTTCTTTCCACTATGGACAATTAGTTAGATGATATATCAGTCCATCACATATCTTCTCATCAATATGCCATCTTATCTTTATTTCATCATGTGAAATAAGAATTAAAAATTTCAAATAAGGAATTATAGGAAGATACCAAAATGCTTTATCCAGGGTCTCTAAAACTTCTAAATCATCCTATGATTTTTCTTTCAACATATACCATGATTTCCCACATTCTTGAAGCCCTAACGAAACTCATATTCTTTCCTATATAGAACAAAGTCATTTGGGAAGACATTTATTTTCTTTTAAACCTATCCTGTCATGCATAATATTTTCTTGTACTTATAATGTGAATCCATAAGATCGTTGTCTTTATAAACAACGTCTTTCAATAATTGTAGAAGCTCTGGAAAACTCGTTTCAATACATCCGTCTTTCGCCTTTAGGTTTATCCATCATTAAAAATTCAATAAAACTATATATTCCATACAACCTGGATATAATGGTTTTTTGGAATCACTATATAAAGGAAAAAATTTCGTTTGTTTCTCAATCACCTCTACATATATATCAAGAATCATTGCATCAAGTTTATCAGATTTATCATCTTGCAAAGCACCATCATGAATAGATCTAGGATCCTACATGGTTTCACCATGAAAAATCCAAGGACCGTAACATCAATAAAAACCATGAAAAACTAAATGATATTTGATCTGAATTATTTTTAACTTCTTTAAATTTTAACATTTTTTGTGTGGGCCAAAAAAATGTCGTTGTTTGTAATATTTTGTTTAGAAAATTGTAAAAAAGCATCAACACCTTCCTCGTATTCCGAACTTATTCGAGGTTCATTAATAAATAATTGGTTCATTATCTATAAAAAATATCAAAAATACATATTAAAATAGGTAATAATTTATAAAATATTGATATTAGAAATGACATTGAAAAATATAGAAAACAAATAATGGAAACATTTGAAGGAAAATAGGGAATTTTTATGAGAAAATCCAATAATACCGAAGGAATTAAAAATTAGATTCTTTTAAAAAAGTCTAAATTAAAAATAAATGAATATGACCTTTTTGAAATTATTATAAATTATGTAAAATGATATCCATAATACAATATCCATAAAAAATATATATATAATAAGAACAACTAATTCATAATTGACTATTTATAAAAATAAAAAATTTATTTTATATTTTAGTTTAAAATATAATCTAATAATAAATGGATTCATAGTTTAAAAACATTTAAGATTAAATAAAATTTGGAACTAATTGGCACACTATTAAAAAAAAGTAGAATACATAGTCCCAGTCATGTAAGTATTTGACTTTAACATTTTTTATGATTCTTTAGAGATAAAATATACCTGTATTTTTTGATTTTCTTATTATGTTAATTTCTAATTTTTAAATATATAAACTAGGAAAAAAAGTGAATTATAATTTAAAATATAATTCATAATCCACTATCAAAAATTTTGAGTGTACACTATTATAATTAATCATTGAAGCCATCAAAATACACAAAATTCTGATCCTAGACATGGATAGGAATGTTTCACCTAGATTTAATTAAAATTCATTAACATGTTTGATTCACAAAATCAAAGTGTAAAAATATGGTAAATATTCCATTAGAACATAAATGTAAAGTAGTTATTCTATTTGGTTTGAAAAATAGAATATCTAAAAATAAATATCAGATAGTTCACCCATGATGAAGGTATTAAATCATTTATGAAGTACTAATATTTAATAAAATGAATTTCCATGAAATAACTATTTTCTTATCCAAAAAAATGGATGTCGTTCAATATTAAACCGAAAACACTATCATATTCTTGAAAAATCATCAAAACCAAACCATCATCAAGTGAAAACCCCGTTATTACTACTAACTTGAACATGAATGTTGAGGGTTGTGAAGGTTTCTTAGTCTATACTTGTAACATTGGAAAAAATTTACTAAAACGGCAATAGAAATTAATCTATCAGTAATGTGAGAATGACCAAAAATAAAACCTAGTTTAACGTGAAATTATGAACATGAAAAAAACCTGAATGTATCAAGATAGTAATGTGAAAATGAAGAACTACAGGTTGAACAATCATCGGTTATAGATTTGAAGAAATAGAATGAATGAACAGAGATAAATAAAAATGTTTGAGGCTTATATCAAATCTATTTTTGATGTGTAACCCAAGGAAGAAACAACATATGGATCTATTAAAAGTGTAAGGTGATATTTGAACCACTAAAAAAATGAAATCATAAATTTAGAGATTTTTTAGTGTGAAATGAGTGCTCCATCACGATAATGGAAGGTCGCGTAATGAAACCCTCGGGTGAAACATATATTTTTTAAAATAAATTTTACCTTGGTTATTTTATATCTGACTAGAAAAATGGATATTCATAATTTTTTCCTGTCTTTTATACTATGAACTCCATAAAAATCGATCTTTCATGCTAGTTAAATTATAGAACCGATGTGAAAGATGAGCTTATACTCTACTTTACATGTTATATTTTTGAAAACTGATGTGAAAATGTAATGTACACATATTTTCACATTATTTAAAAAAAGTATGCATGAATACTACGTTGTATAAAATGGGTTTTTAGTGCATGAAGGTGGTCACCAACCTCGTGCTATTCAAGATGAGTATAAAAAGGGATTAGAACCTTCATGGTTCTGTGTTGGTGTGGAGAGGTGAAAGGTCCTTATCCTTGTCCCTGTTGGAAGACATGAAATACCACTAAAGGGGAACCTCTCTAGTTTGATATCAAGGATTTGATCATGGATATTGATTTGTTAAAATTTTTCTCCTAATGTTATATATATTGTGGGATATATTTTTCAACTACTTCTATTTTTTAACATATCATGTGCAGGGGATTTAATCAATTCTATATGGGATGTAATGAAATCACATGTTCATGGAATATTAAATATTCAATCTCATGTTCTCAAATATAGATATTTGGGGGATCATAGCACTATCTACTAATGAATGAAGCATGAGAACCCGAACATTTTACATAGAGTGTCTGATCTTCCAGTTAAAGAGATAAGAATGTTGGATGAACCTACTATGAATATCAGGCATATAATGTATAAGAAATACAAATAGAGATATCAAGAATAAATTTTTTACCCAAATGGCATTTTCTAGAACCCCGAGACTTTACCATATTTAACTCTATATATCTTTGTAATACACACAACACCTGATTTAAACGAAACCTTATATTGTTACATTTTTCTTAGTCAATTAAATTATATCACTTTTAGATACTTTAAATATATATCATGTATCCAAAAAACTAATTTTACACTCATTTAATAGGCATAGGATAATAACAAACCCAATATTACATATAAAATATTATATTTTTTAAGGAAATGTTACCTCCTTTTAAAGGAGAACCTATTTTAAATATTAAATTTGACAGACATATGAATTTAATTTGATATAATAAAATATTATTTTTGAATTAATAATATCTTAATTATCTTAGGGTGAGTTTTTTGGGTTTTTATGAGAAACAACATTTCATAGGGAATAGTGAAAAATATTGCATTTTAGTTAAAAACTACATTTTCATTTAATTTTTTATTAATGTGAAATTATATTCAATTTTTTTTAAAATAAAATTGAATCCATTATAAATATATTAATAATTTTATTTTTCATTATAATAATTTTAACCTTTAAAATTATTATAAAAAATAACAATGTTTTGAATATTTTTCTATTAAAACCAGTTAGTCTGTCTATCTATGAGATTAGAATTAATCCTAGTTTTTCTACTTCTATGATTTGAATTTTTAAAAAACGACATAAACCACTGTAATAAAGATTATTTTTTTCATTACAAATATCAACTTATTTTTTAAAAAAAGATTATTAGTGAAAGTAATTAGAATTATTTACAATGATTAAGGTCTAATTAGGCTTTAAATGGACTAAAACCTATGTTTAAGGATCAAATAACCTAGAAATATTAAAAAAACAATTGGTTGGACATATATCTCCAATTAAACCAACATTACTTATTTTTGGTTGTTTGGAATGACTTTTTATTATACAATAACATGTGCACATTGAATTTCTATTCAAGAATACTTAGTGAGTCATTTTCCTTCCCTATAAAAGGCAACCACATCTACCCATCCCTCACACCACTTAAGCTTCTTATATTCGACAAATCACTGACCAAATTGTCTCATAACATCCTTAACCAAGACCAAGAATCCACCCTATGGTGATAAATCAATCCAAGGAAGCTTTTGGTATACACCAAAAGAAGTTACCCGACTAAGAGCTAATGCCTTCCCTCAAGCTCTCAAGATTTATTTCCCTTATCCACTCCAAATACTCTTATTATTAGTTTATTTAAAAGAAAAATATAGTATAATAATTATACTTGGTTGATTTTATGTTAATATTTTTACTAAACTTACACACACCTCCGTATAAGGGGTAACAAACATGATGTTTTCATGTACAATGAACTACTACCTCACAAAATGATGATTGTTCAACTTTCCCTACTACCTCTCACAGTGGCCATTATGATGGAAAATAAATTTATATATAATACATATGTAATTTTAATTTCAATATGATTCTATAATATTTATTTATAACATATATTTTTTCTTCCATCATGTGTAAAAACGTTAATTTCGTTTGAGGAAGTGTGGACTACCACCCCCTCAAAGCGATGTGATACATTCATCCCAAACATGGAACGAATAATATTCATATAAAATAATCCTATGAAACATATATAACATACATATGATATTGGATATTATAAAATACTTATGTATCATTTAGATTAATTATTTTAATTCAACGACGAAATGGAAGTAGAGTTCATGCCTACATATGGCCTACCACATCCATGAACGGTGCACTTCATTTCTAATCTCAAACTATTATAGAATATTATAAATAAATATTAAATGAATATATATGAAAATTTAGTCATGTTTTAAATTCTTTATATTTTTTAACCATTAAATTATTAATGAGAACATCAAATAAAAAGTAAAAACATATTTGACAAAACAAGGAAATTAACACCCCATCCCGTTAAAAAAAATGAATGAGTGTTAACAAAAGGGTAATAAAATGTTGTAATAAGTTAATATATGATATTATAAAAATGATTTTTTTTCTCATATTAGTTAGTAACATAAATTGAACCACTATACTACATGATAAATACCACACACAAAAACTAAGGACAATGTAAGGGAATTGAATCTCAACTTACATTTCATTGACACTTATTTGTTATTATGAACTAATTCACTCTTATTTGGTATATATACATCCATTTTCAGATTATATAATGAATTCGCCTTATTATCATGATATATTTTGTTTATATTGATTTCATACCTTTTTTGAAATTATGATGTAAATGTTTCAATGTGGTATGGAATAATTTAGAATGTTTAAAGATTATTCTCCTAAATTATTCTTAATCTCACTTCATTATGAGATTGTTAACTTCCCTTCAAACAATAACATTATTGAAATCATGTTCAATTGAAAATTTAATTGAATATAAATATTATCATTCAATTAATATTGGTAATTCTTAAATATTATACCATTATTCAAATGGTGGTTACTTTGACAACTATTTGATTAATTGGGGAATTATTGAAAAATCTATATTTCTCATTCAATATGTTTATTTGATATGGAAAATTACTAATTTTGATTATTCAATATGAAGAATTCTTTGGACATACAATTACAGGTGGAGCCTAGGCACTATATAGCATCTCAATGCATCGACAGGTTCTCATGAGATAAATAAGTTGGCCAAATTAAACGGGTTTCTATCCATGATTGAAATTGTCTTTTGAATGGTCATGACGGTAATATGATTTCATGTGACTGAAACAGTACATCTGATTAGAATAAAATTTCCCTCATTTAGTATGAGTAATTTTTTTCCATTAGAGTTTCCATTGACATATCTATGGACATAGTTCATTATCAGTTTATTGATTTTATGGAATGTGTTTCAGTTTCATACTTTCCACATTATTTATTCCTTATCTTATAATTTTATGGAAATTTTACTAAGTTATATACCATTCCATATTTATTCATTCAATATCGGTTCCATTTTACATACACTTACTAAGAATTTGAGCTCAACCATAATATGCTTATTTCCCCATGTTATGAAGAAGAGAACATTGAATAAGCTTTAATGGATGGTTTTATTTTCAGTTTATTGTGTAACATGTTTTATCATACTCTCAAAATGTATTATGGGTATTATTTACGTAATATGGCCTTCCAAGACTGGTAAAATGGACATCCTTTCGGGATTTTCTTCCTTATAATAATTAAAATTTAATGTTATAATGCACTAGTTCTTAGATTTTGGGGCCAGGGAATTATAGTGGGTATTAGAGTGAGGTTTAGAAACATCCTTAGAAACATGGTTTAGAAAACATAGATTAGGGAAGAAAACCCTAAGAGGGGCATTGAGGATAATTATATAATAACATCTTATAATTCTGGTAAGGTAAAGGTTGTGTGGGTATTCCTAGAAATACATTTCTCTCTGTATACTATAAGTGGATGTGGATCTTCCACATATGTACCTATGAGTAACAACTCCGACAAAGTGTTTCGGGCCTGACTCGGGGTATCTTGGTTCACAACAATAGGCCTTACTACGCATATTTTTTGACACTCCTAGAGGGTATTATTAGGATAATTCACATTCCCCTTACCTATCATTATGAGGGATTTATGATTAAAGTTACCCCCAAAGTAACCAAAGATTATGATTCCAAGATTTCTGAGGCATAAGTTTACATTATGTTCTATACCATTTTTATATTTATAAAGATTTCATAATTTTATGATCTAATCTAGTATGTGTAATTTTGTAGAAATGGACCCTAGAAGGGAAAATTATTTCAACACATGTGTAAAATGTAGTGATTTCTCTCTTGAGGAATCCAATATAGATAGTGTTGGAATAGATCAAATCATGGAAATATTAGGGAAACTTAATTCGGTTGTAACAAATAACCTTTCTCGAATGGAGAACCCTACACTATGATTTAAATATCCTATGATGGATCATTTTAGGTGACAGAATACCTCATCTTTTATTGGGACTACTAATCCCATTATAGCATAGCCATGGATCTAGTCTCGGGAGAATATATTTACACCTTTGGAACGCAATGAAAAGGAAATGGTTAAACCTGATGTCTATTGTCTTCAAGGTGATTTGGATCAGTGGTGGTCTTTAATTTAGAATACATGAGATGAAGAAGAAATTGAACTCATGAAATGAAGTACTTTTAAGGAGACATTATTTGATAAATACTTACCTCATGATCAATAAATAGAGATGAAGAGAAATTTCCTTTACTTAAGTAAAATGGAAGAAGGGAGTGTAGTATATTATGAATCTACCTTCACTAGGCTAGCCTCTTATACTTCAGATTATATAATAATCACTAAGTGTATGATCGATCATATATTTGAAGTTATTAAACCAAATATTTGAAGGGCACTGGTATCTAACAAATTTTCATCATATGAAGAAATAGTTTTATGTTCCATTAATATGGAGAATAAATTTTCTCGAGTAAATATATTCCATTTAAACCAATACATGAATAGGTCATATGAGAATTAGGAGAAAGTGAATTTAAAAAAGAATAATAATTCTGATAGATTCCATCCTTGTCAAAACTGTTGGAAAAACCCTAGGAAATGTTTGAAGGGACTAGGAGTTTTCGATAAATGTGGAGATAAGGGTCACCAATATCACAAATTCAAGAGGAAGAATCTGATAAATGATGTCTAGTTCCATAATTTTAAGGAGACGGGAAATTATGGATATGATTTCCCCAAGCATTAAGGTAATAAACCATATAAGAGGCCAAGGGTAATTGGCCAAGCCTATTCGATCACTATAGTGGTGGTAGAAGTACAAAATAATGTGGTGATATGTACACTAATCCTATATTCAAATTTATCCAATGCATTATTTGATTATGAATAATCACACTATATTATATATACTCAATTTTCCATGAAAATTAGGCACAAAATTTTGATTTAATAAGAGAGTTGTCGGTCAAAAATAATAAAGGCTGTGTCATTGAAATAAAGATCTTCCGTTTAGCCGAAATTACGACACATAAAAACAATTTATGTGCTGAACATGTAATCATACCTATTGTTTATTTGGATATTAACCTCGGTATGGATTGGATCTCTAGATATAATGAAAAATATTATTTCAATAGGAAATAAATTACTATTTGTGAGGATAATGTTGAATCCGTCATATTTAGAGCAGATGATTCTTCACCTAATTCATATTTAGAGCCTCCTCCAGTAGCTCTAATGAAATAATATCTGGGAGATGAAGGGAAAAAAATGTCTATTAAAGTAGAAGGAAATCTCCAATTTGAAGATTTACCTAATCTGAGAAAATACATTGATGTATTTCATGAGTATTTACCTTGACATCCACTAGAATGTGAGGCTGAATTCTCTATTGATTTAATCCTATATTCAAGGACAATATCAATGAATTCCTATAAAATGTCCACTATGGATTTGTTAGAGTTGAATAAACAACTATAGGATTTAAATAATAATGAATTTATTCACCCTAGTGTCTCTCCTTTGGGAGTTGCTTCTCTTTTTGTTAAAAAGAAAGATGGATCCATGAGGGTTTGTGTTGATTATAGGGAAACCAATGAAATTATAATAATGAACTATTATTATCTACCTTTAATTGATGAATTGTTTGATCAACTATAACACCTTAGATTTTATGAGAAATTTGTTTTTAGTTCTTTTTTTATACATAACACCAATGTAATCTTTCACTACACACAATACTGCCTTGGCTTGTGTTACACGAAAGAGAAACCTTTTTTGATAGCTTGTGTTGTACGCAATACCAAGATTCACTAAAAAAAAGACATGTTATTAAAATATTATATAAACTATCCATTATAAATTGTATTAAAAACATTTTTCATTTATATATAACTTTATAATTCATCTTACATATGATATGAGAAAATGAATCAATTGTTCATAAAAATGAATTATTTTATCAAAAATGCAGTTTTTTCGCCTTTTGATGGCGCACCCATTATAAATATAATTTTTGAAAAGATTATGAGTTATATTTGAAACAATAAACATCTTATTTTGAATCAGGATATAAACATTTACATTGGATAAATTTTATATAGTTTTCTGATAACATTCATATTTTGATGAATAGTAAAAATACGACAAATTTTTCTTAAAAACAACCTTTTTCATCAAGATAATTTATATTATTAAATGATAAAATTTCACGGTTTTAAAATATAAATATAATATATTTTTACAATTTAATATAATTTATTTCATAACCATTAATTTTACATTGAATTCATAGGCAAAACATTTCAATCATGGGCAATGTTTTAACTTTTAAAACCTGTTTTCTTAACAACAAGATTAATTTTAAATTAATTTCTACATATTCTATGTTTTGATTTTATAAAAATGGATTCCATATTTGGATTCAGTGGGTCCAAATTATGTTAATAGGTTACTTTTATTTTTTTATTTTGAATAGTAACTATGATAATTTTTATTTACTACAGTTAATGGTAAATCGGGTAATTAAGGGTAAAAATAAGATTATAAAATTACCCTAACACCTATTAAAATTCTAGTGGATGAATAAAAGTCGACCCATATCACCTAAAAGTCAGAATAGATTCATTTTATGGACTTTTGACCATGAAAAAGATATAATTATTAATAAAACCAGAGAAAGTGAGAACATGTCACTCTCTTATATATTATAAGTGTAATAATTTTTATTTAGTGATAAAATTTATAAAACATAGAAAATAAATAGTCTCTAGAAATCTAATATAATTATATACATCATGTGAATTTATTTATAATTTTTAGACATTAAATAATTATCATTAATTTGACACAATAGTGATGTAGAAATTATTTTATTGAAATGAATATCAAATAAATGGTTTGAAAAATATTAAAATAATAATTATATGAAATAATTAATGATATCCAAGAATTTCCTCGATGAATATGAAATTTTGGAAATATATTGAATATTTTGGTTCAAATATATTAACTTTTTTGATATTATTTAAATTCAAATAAATGAATTGTGTCAAAATTGACACTGTTGATATTTTATAAAAAAACATATTATTAAGTTGTTTAAAAATCACAAAATTTTTAATAAAATACAAATTGAAATTTATATGGTCTATAATGTCATAATTATGGAAAATTCACAACAAATAACTATGTATTTATAACCATTTATAATTTAGAATCTTATTCTACAAATAAAATTAAATAGATTAAATAAGGAGAAATAAAAATGATAGGGTTTAAAATAAAATCTAAACATGTCTAAATTTTATTGGTTGAATCAATTACAACCCTATATAATATAATCTTCATAGTTGAGTCATTTTGGAAGTATTTAAGTGGGGTTAGTTTTTATTATAAATTAATATTTTTGAGGTTTCCAAAGGTTCCCCTCTCCTCTCTTATAAAAGGGCACATCTTCCCTCTCCTCTTCACAAAATCTTGAGCCTTCATTATTGGACAAACCTTTTAAATTTCTCTTATAAACTTCCATAGAAACATACTATAGGTCCTGGTCTTCTTAAAATACCATCTTTAGTTCCCAAAGAGATGGTTTAGAAGTGGCGCGTCAAAGAAGAGGTAATATCCTTTACCGATTCATTCAAATTTATTTCTTCTTCTACATACTCTTCTTTATTTGTTTCATTATAAAGTAATAACATAAGTATCAATGATATATAAATATGTTATTATAAATATGAAACCACCCTATTTTACCTTCTATCCATCCTACGGGAAACAAAATCACTGTGCATGCGTATGTACAGAATATCATCTGCACGTCGTGGTGTAATTTGTTTTCTGCCACCCCCTTACTTGGATGGGTATAATGGGGTAAGGAATAACTATATATGAATATTATTAGATGATAATAATTTTTATATATTCTTTCATCCACTCCAATACCATTCAAAAATTATGGGTTCGATATCGTCACTCATGCATACGTACGACTTACCATCTCTGCGATGCGATATGATTCATTCTACATGATCTTCATTAAACCATGATTATATAATGGAATTGAATGAATAATTATGATATATATTATAACAATAACATTCTTTAAATCATATAACTATAACCTAAATAGAGGAATACGAACTTATCCAACAAAACATACGTATGAAAATAAAGCCTCTAATACCCAAATAATGAATAATAATGAAATGTTACTAACAAACAGATGAAAATATGATCATAAATGTAATTATAATAATAATTATGATTCCTGAAAAGATCTATAACATTATTTAAATCATTATACAGGGGGTTTGGATACATAATAAGATTATCGGACCTAAGGTAAGGGATAATTATTCTAATCTCGTTCTTATCCAGGATTATTTATTCATAAGTATTTACCAAGGTTATATATATCACCCAAATATATTCTAAAAATTCTTTCATAAAATGTTTAATATGAATCCATGTCTGTTTGAAGTCATATTTACCCTTTGTTTTCTTTAACCACATGATATGGAGGGAATATTTTTCGTTTTCAGTACGAGATACTTTTTGACTTTTCCGGAAAAAGTATGAGAAGAATTTTTTTTTAACTTATACAGAATGAATGGATTTTTATGATTTCATAGAACATTATTTCCATGAAGATTACTTTACAACTTTTCAATTTTATTTTCAATTAACTTCTTTTAGTTTAATGTTTAGTGAGATGTTGAGAAAGGAACAATGTTCTTGAAGAATAAAGGATATTTTCATCAGCAATGGAGTTCAAGTGTTTTATCAAAATTATTTTCCATATAAGATAATATATTGTTCCATTTATATCACTATCATTACATTTATTTGATTATGTTATTATAGAATTATTTTTATGAAGTCCTTTTAACTTATATGTATTATGTTATGATGGCATAATGTTTAAGAATCCCATTTTTATTACATGGGTTATGCTATGATGTATGGTTTATGATTTTGTGGCTATCATAGGAATGGTTTCATTATGATATGGGTGTGACCTATATCTCCCTCCAATGAATTGGTTAAAGATTCATATCTCATGAGATAGAAATGGCTTGAACGACAAGAAAATCTGGTTCAGTAATACAGGACTGGAATGTGGAGTGAACTTGGTTCAGTAATGGACTTTGTCTAGTCTGATGGTCCTGGAAATCAGTCTTGACTAAGGTGAAATGATTTTCTATAATTAGGTGTGTATGAAACAAATGTTTATGTCTTATGGTATGATTATTGGGATTATATTCCACTACTATGATTTATCCCATCTCATGATATTATAATCTCTTTTTCAAGATAAGATTTTGAAAATGATATGTTCATACGAATATGATATGATTGATATTCCTTTTGTTTTACCTTAATGTTAATTTGATCTCACCCTTCGTATGTTTTCATTTCCCCAGGTTAGTAAGAAGGGTATTATGTAGGATATACCAAAAGGGACTCTTGATATGATGAAATAAACATGAGATGATGTAAATGATTTATGAACTAGTTTTTTATGTTTCCTAGGTTCTAAAGACACTATACCTATACGGTGCTATCATGGTTTTGTTATATGTTGTAATAAATATGCTTCAATTCTAAATTAATAACAATGTATGTAAATTTTAGGTCGTTATAGTTGGTATCAGGGGAAAGGTATAGTCAACCTTTGGAAAGTTGGATGTGAAATCCTTAGAAAGAACCTTAAAGATATGTCTAAGCATATGACACAATCTTGGTGTTTTAGAAATGTCCCTGAATAACCTATGATAAGACCTAAAGTGTGAAATTTTATTCTTGATTATGTGGTTTTACTTTTATGATTAGTTTTTCTCACACTATGATTCTCTGTTTTAGTCAATGGATGGAACCTGAAGGAATCATGTTAATGCTAAATGTGATGGGAAATGCAACGATTCTTCCCCTGAGAAAACAAACGTTATGGGAGATGGAATGAAAAATTCATGTAGCCTTGATCACACAACTTTCTCAACAAATAAATCATTTAGGACTTCTAAAAAATCCAAGGAAGGAGCAACATTCTGTTGAATCCTTCATGAGGCAGCATCCACCCTCAATCAGTGGTTCTTCGGATACATTAGTGGATGAATAAAGGATCAGTACCACTGAAAAGATATTTTCAGTCCTATAATGTTTTTAACAAGAAAAATTCATCTTAGTAGTATATCGTTTGGAAGGTGAAGCTGATTAATGGTGGAATATTGTCAAGAATACAAGGAAAAGGGATGAAATTGAGTCCATGGAATGGGACGAGTTCAAGAACTTATTTTTCAATAAGTACATCCATTTTATTCTTATAACAAAGATAGAGAAGGAGTTTCTTGAACTAAAGAAAAAGGATGATGAATCTTTTGGTACCTATGAAGCAAATTTGAAAAGGTTTTCAAGGTATCCTTATGGGATTATTATCCAACCTGAGTGTAAGATTGATCGATTATTTAGTGGCTTAAAACCAAGTCTCCAAAGGGAATTATCCATAAGAGACATTAATAGCTATGAGTAAATTGTTCTATGTGCCCTCAAGGAAGAGATAGAGATTTGAGTAACCCATCAGTTATATGGGTTTGATAAGAAGAATAAAATGGAATTCAAACGAAAATCTAAAGACCACCCATAAATGAAGATGAGTTTCCTTTTATGCTCAATGTGTGGAATGAAACATGGAGGGAATTGTCTTAAAGGGACAAGTAAATTTTTTATCTCTATAAATGAAGGTCATCAAGAAATTTAATATCGATGTAATGGGAATAAGATGTCTAATGATGCGAACAAAGAAAGGGATACACAGAATGCACCTCCTACACATCAATGTTACAAGTGCAAGGAAATAGAGCATTATGCTAATCAATTCCCTCATCCAAGGTTTATGTATGATGATCGACATCAACAATCTCTTATGGCCAAAGACAAATCAAAGTCATATGAAATTACTATCAGTGATATAGAGTATGATAATGAAGCAGAAAATATACACTTACCATCCACTCTAAAGAAGAAGACGTTTTATTTGATTCTAGATCCACCCATACTTTTTTATGATGAATTTTCTAATTTTATTGCCATATAACAGTCGCATCAAAAGGTAAAAATTATTCTCCAATTGAAGTTTGTGGGAATGTGCTTCCTGAAAATATTTTGATCCTTCCTATAGTTTAATTTGATGTGATTCATGGCATGGATTGTCTTTCTTTATATGGAGATCATATCAATTGTCAAATAAAGGGAAGTCACATTTCATATTCTAGATTAATCTATGATCATCTATCGATGCAAGGATGAATATAAACGTCCATTAGAAATTTCTTCCATATTATGGATTTTGATTCCAATAAATGAAGGTCATTTATCCCAAATGGTTAGAGATAAACTCACTATTAAGAATACACCCATTTTACGGGAGTCTGATGACGTCTATTTGGACGAATTTCTAGGTCTTCAACCAAATTGTGAAGTTGAGTTTTCAATAGAATGCATACCTTGTTCTATGCCTATTTCAAAGACACCATATAGAATAGACCCAATTGAGTTACAAAAATTAAAGAAGTAACTCCAAGAGAATCTTGATAAAGGATTCAAAAACCCTAGTGTGTCACCTTGGGGAGCACCTGTTCTGTTTTTTAAGAATAAAGATAGATCAATGAGACTTCGCATTGATTGTTTAGAACTTAACAAGATCACTATCGTGAACAAATATCCTCTCTCGTGCATTGATGACTTATTTGTCCAACTACGCGGAGCTCAATACATTTCCAAGAATGATCTTCATTCATGATACCATCAAGAAAGGGTCAAAAAGGTGGATATATCGAAGACAACATTTTGTAAAAGGTATGAACACTATGAATTTATAATGACGCCTTTTGGCCTTACTAATTCCTTGCTATCTTCATGGATCTAATGAATAGAGTCTTTAGAGACTATCTTTATCAGTTTTTTGTAGTCTTTATAAATGGTATTCTTATCTCTTAAAAGAGTAAGGAAGAACATGAAGATCACATAAGAATTGTATTGAAGACCCTAAGAAAGGAGAAGATTTATTCCAAATTTACCATGCTTGAATTTTGGCTTCAAAAAGATTCAATTTTGGGTCACATAATCTTAATGGAGGGGATATCTATGGATCCAGCAAAAAAAAGGTGGTTATTGAAACATGGTTGAGACCAACAACAGTAACTGAAATCTGAATTTTTCTTGGTTTAACTGGATATTATCGATGTTTTGTGAAATAATTTTCAAGATTATTTAACCCACTCACCAAATTGACTCAGAATGGAGTTATGTTTGTTTGGATAGAGGAATATGAAGTGAATTTCCAAGAGAAAAAAACAAGGTTAGTTAGTGCACCTGTGCTCACATTGGCTTGTAGTAGAGAAAGGTTTGTGATCTATAGTGATGCATCCAGGAAGGGATGGGGTGTGTTCTATTTTATAATTATATGGTGATAGATTATGCCTCAAGATAGTTAGAAATCCAAGACCAAATTTACCCAACTCATGATTTGGAGTTAGCTGCGGAAATCTTTTCATTAAATAATTGGAGGAATTATCTTTATGGTGAATGGTATGATATTTATATTGATCACAGAAACTTAAAGTATATTTTCACACAAATTGATCTGAATATGTACCAAAGAAGATGGTTGGAGATGATTAAGGATGACGAATCCTCAATTCATTACAACCCTGGGAAAGAGAACAAGGTGGCAGACACATTAAGTCGACAAGACCATGCTAGCTTATCCATGTTAAGGATAAAAAAGATCCAATATTTATAGGTTTACAAAGGATAGATCTTGTAATTTTAATGAAAGGGGAGATATCTTACCTTTCTCAAATGAATGTTCAACCATCTATACGAGTGAAGATTAAAGAGACACCGAAGGAGGATGTTGGGATACAAAAGAAGTTGAGAAATATTCCTGAATTCAACCATGATGGTGATGGGATAATAATTTTCAGTAACCATGTCTTTATTCCTCCCATAAAAGAATTATAGAAGGATCTGCTGGATGAGGCTCATAGTTCTTCATTTTCAATTCATCCTGGAAGTAAAAAGATATATAGGGACCTAAAAGAGTAATTTTGGTGGTATTACATGAAAAGATGTATCGTTGAATACGTCTCTTGATGTTTGGTTTGTCAGAAAGTTAAAGCTAAGAGATAGAATTCTAAGGTGATGTTACAACCATTACCCATACTAGAATGGAAATGAGAAAACATCACAATGGACTTTGTCATCAGACATCCCAAAACATCCAAAAGAAATAATGCTATCTGGGTTATAGTTGATCATCTTACGAAGTTGTCACACTTCATTTCTATTAGAGAAAATTTCTCTCCGGACCAGCTTTCTAGGATATATGTAAAAGAAGTGTTAAGATTGCATGGAGTACCACTTTTCATTATATCTAATCGCGATATGAGGTTTACATCAAAGTTCTGGAGAAGTCCTCAACATGCTATGGATACAGAGTTATGTTTCCGCATTACCTATCATCCTTAGATAGACGGTCAGTATGAGATAACAATTAAAACATTGAAAGACATGTTGAGATATTTCTCTATAGATATCAAAGGTGGTTGGCATCAACACCTACCATTGGTGTGTTTTTCTTATAATAATATCTTTCACTCTAGTATTATGATGGCTCCTTATGAAGCTCTCTATGGAATGAAATGCAGAACTCCAACTTGTTGGGATAAAGTTGGGGAAAAAAAGCTATTACGACTTGATCTTGTTGATGAGATGGCAGAAAAGGTAATATCTATTAAAAAACACATAAGAGCTTCTTAGAGTCGAAAAAATGGTTATGTTGATAACCGAAAGATAGACCTAGAGTTTGAAGTGGGTGATAAGGTGTTCTTTTGAATATCTCCTTGGAAGAGTGTAATGATATTTGGAAAGAAGGGAAAGTTGAACCCTAGGTATATCAGTCCTTTAGAAATATTGGATCGTGTTGGGAAGGTATCTTACCAATTGGAACTTCCACCAAATCTCTATCAAGTTCATGATGTCTTCCGTGTATCACTCTTGAGAATGTGCATACCTGATCCTTCACATATACTAAACTCAGAAGTTGTTCTACTGGATCAAGATCTTTCTAATGAAGAATAGCCGATTGATATTTTGGATCGTAGTGAAAACTTTCTACGAAACAAGATCACTCACTTTTTTAAAATTTTATAGAGGTACCACCAATTAGAAGAATCTATAAGGAACTTGAGGGTATGACGAGGGAGATTTATCCTCATCTGTTTTCTACAAAGAGACGAATTTCGAGGGTGAAATTCATTTTAAGGTGGGTAGAATGTTACAACCTGAGATTTTATGAGAAATAATTTTTTTGTCTTATGTTATATGCAACACCCAATGAATCTTTCACTACACACAACACTGTCTTGGCTTGCTTTAAATGCAAGAGCGACCTTCCTTGATAGTTTGTGTTGTACGCAATACCGAGTTTCACTAAACAATGACATGTTATTAAAATATTATATAACTTCGCTGTTATAAATATTTTTAACAAAATTTTGAATTTTATATAACATTATATTTTATCATACATCTGATATGAGAAAAAAATCATTTTTTCTGATAAAATAATTTTTTTTTTCAAAAATGTAGTTTTTCCGCCTTTTGATGGCACACCCATTTTAACTATAATTTTTGAAAATATTATGAGTTCAATTTGAAAAAATAAACTTCTTATTTTGAATCAACATATAAAAATATATTTTTGGATAAATTTTTTAAACTTTTCTCATAACTTTCATATTTTGATGAATAGTAAAATTTGCAAAATTTTTCATAAAAACAACATTTTTCATCAAGATAATTTATATGGTTAAATGATAAAATTTAATGTTTTTAAATTATAAATATAATATATTTTTACCATTTAATATAATATATGTCATTACCATTAATTTTACATTGAATTCATAGTTAAAAACATTTCAATCTTGGGTAGTATTTTAACTTTTAAAACACGTTTTCTTAACAAGGGGATTAATTTTAAATTAATTACTAAAAAATTATTGTTTTGAATTTTGAAAAATGGATTCCATATTTGGATTCAGTAATTCCAAATTATGTTAATAGTTTACTGTTTTTTTGATATTATGAATAGTAACTATGGTAATTTTTTTTACTACAGTTAAAGGTAAATCGGGTAATTAAGGATAAACATAAGGTTATAAAATTAGCCTTACACCTGAAAAATTCTATTGAATTAATAAAAGTCGATTCATATCACCTAAGGGTCAGAGTAGATACATTTCATGGACATTTGACCATGAAAATTATATAATTATTATTAAAACCAAATATAGTGATTACATGTCACTCTCTTATATCTTTTAAGTGTAATAATTTTAATTTAGTGATAAACATCACAAAACATCAAACAAAAGAGTCTAGATAATAAAAATATATTCATCATGTGAATTTATTTACATTTTTTATAGATTAAATAATAATCATAAATGATGACACAATAGTGATGTAGAAATTATTTTATTGATAGGAATATCCAATAATTGTTTTTAAAAATATTAAAATAAATATTATATGAATTAATTAATGTTCCCTAATAATTTTATAGACTAATATGACATGTTAGGAATCTATTAAATATTTTGGTTCAAATATATTATCTATTTGGATTTTCTTTAAATTCAGATAAATGAATAGTGTAAAAATTGGCACTATTGATATTTAAAAAAAACATATTAATAATTTGTTTAAAAATAAAAAAATATTTAAAAAATTACAAACTGAAATTTATATGGTCTAAAATTCCAAAATTATGGGCAATTCACAAAAAATAACTAAGTATTTATAACCATTTAATATTTAGCATCTTATAACCACAAATAAAATTAAATAGATTAAATAAGGATAAATCTAAATGAACGGGTTTAAAATAAAATAAAAACATGTCTACATTTTATTGGTTGATGATATTAAAACCCAATCTCATCAAATCAATGATGTCGAATCATTTTGGAATTATGTATGTGGGGTTTGAGTTTATTATAAATTAATATTTTTGAGGTTTCCAAAGGAGCCCCTCTTCTCTCTTATAAAAGGACACCTCCTCCCTCTCCTCTTCACAACATTTTGAGCCTTAAAGTTTGGCCAAACCCTATACGTTTATCTTCTAAACATCCATATAAACATTCTATATATCCTGGTCTTCTTCAAAAACCATCTTTAGTGCCTTAAGAGGCGGTTTAGAAGAGGCGTGTCGAAGAAGAGGTAATATCCTTTACCGATTCTTTCAAATTTATTTATTCTTCTACATTATCTTCTTTATTTGTTTCATTATAAAGTAATAATGTCAGAATATCTCATTTACTGATATGTTATTATAAATATTAAAAAAAATCACATTTCACCTTTTATCCATCCATTGAAAAATTAAATCACCGCGTGTGCGTACGTACGAAATATTGTCTCCATGTTGTGGTGTAATCTGTTTTCACACACCAGCTTACGTGGATGGGTATGAAGGTGTAACGAATAACTATATATGATTATTATAACATGATACTAATTCTGATATATTCTATCATCCGCTAAAATACCATTCAATAATTATGGGAATGATATCATCAATCGTGCATACATACGGGTTACTGTCTCCACGGTGCGATGTGATTCATTCTACATGGTCTTCATTAATCCACGATTATATAAATGAATTGAATGAAAAAATCTGATATATATTATACTAATACAATTATTTAAATGATAGAACTGTAACCTAAAATAGGAATATGAACTTATCCGGAAAAAATTACTTATGAAAATAATATAGTTAATACCCAAATAATGAATAAAAATGAAATGTTACTAACAAAGGGATGGAAATATGATCATAAATGTTATCATAAAAATAATTATGATTCATTAATAGATCTGTTACATTATTTATATCATTAGACAATAGGTTCAGTTACATATGAATCATATCAGACCTAAGGTAATGGATAATTATTCCAATCTCGTTCTTATCCGGGATTGTTTATTCGTATGTATTTACTAGGGTTATATTTATCATCCACATATATATCTTTTGAAAACATTTTATTAAAATATTTACTATTCCTAAATGTATGTTTAATGTAAATTTTACACATTATTGACTTTTACCACGTGGTATGGAGGGAATCTTTTTTCTTTTTTAGTACGAGACACTTTTTGACTTTTCCGGAAAAAGTACAAGAATAATGTTTTTTAACTTATACAGCATGAATGGATTTATATGATTTCATCAAACATTATTTCCATGAATATTCCATTAAAAGTTTTCTAGTTTATTTTCAATTAATTTCTTTTAGTTTAAAATAGTACGAAATTTTGAGAAATGGAATATGTTTTTGTAGAAGAAAGGATATTTTCCTCAGGAATGGAGTTCAAGTGTTTTATCAAAAAAAATTCCATATAAGATAATATAGAGTTCTATTTCTATCTCTTTTATTAGATTGATTTTATTATGTTGTGATGGAATTATTTTTATGAAGTCCTTTTACCTTATATAGATTATGTTATGATGGCATTATGTTTAAGAATCTCATTCTTATTACCTGGGTTATGCTATGATGTATGATTTCTGATATTGTGGCACACATAAGAACAGATTCATTATGAGATTGTTGGGACCTATATCTCCTTCCAATGCATTGGGTAAAGATTTATATCTCATGAGATAAACATGGTTGGAATGAAAAGTAAATCTAGTTCAGTGATAGAGGACTAGAATGAGGAGTGAACTTGGTTCAGTAATTGACTTTGTCCGCTATGATGTTCTAGGAAATCAGTCTTGAATAATATGAAATGATTTTCTATGATTATATGTGTATGCCACAATGTTTCATGTCTTATGTTATGATTATTGGGATTACATATCACTACTATGATTTATCCCATGTCATGATATTATGATCTCTTTTACAGGATAAGATTATCAAAATGATATGTTTTTATAAATATGATATTATTGATATTTCCTTTTTTCCCTTATTGAGAATTTGAGCTCACCCTTTGTGTGTTTTCTTTTACCTAGGTCATAAAGAAGGGTATTAATTAGTATATGACAAAAGGGACTCTAGATATAATGAAATAAACAATAGACAACTTAGATTATTTATAAACCAGTTGTTTATGTTTCCCAGTTTCTAAAGACATTATACCTATAGGGTCCTATCATGGTTTATTTATATATTGTAATACATATTCTACAATTATGAAGTAATAATAATATATGTAATGTATGGGAATTTATATCCACTCTACAGAGCTTAATAATATTCAATGATTGATCATAGTTCTGGGTATCACCAATTGCGAGTGATGAAGGATGTGATTCCAAAGACATCTTTTCGGACAAGGTACAGACATTAATATTATATAGTAATTCCATTTGGGGTGACTAATGAACCATATATTTTTATGGAACTAATGAACATAGTATTCAAGGAATATCATGATGTTTTTTTTAGTATTCATTTATTATAATCAGGTGTATTAAAATACCTATAAGGATCTTGAGGATTACTTGCAGATCTTCCTTAAGACACTTAAAAGGGTTGAGTCATATGGAAATTTAGTAAATGAAATTTATGGATTCAAGATATCTCTATTCATGGGAATATTTTATATAAATATGGAATATCATTTTATCCTATATAGATAATGGCATTCATTGAATGGCCTCTGCTGAAAAACATAACTGAGGTACATAGTTTCATTGGTTTTGTAGGTTATTATCGATGATTCATTCATTATTTTTCATGATTTTCTAACAACTTAACCAAGCTTCTATGTAAGGGTGTTATGTTTGTATGGATTAAGGAATGTGAATAAATCTTTGATGATATAAATATTAGATCGGTTATTGATCCAATTTTGACTCTACCATTGGGTTTTGATGGGTTTCTCATTTAGACTAAGGAATATTAAAAGGGACATGGTTGTTTCATAATGAAAAATGAAAAAATTATTACATATGAATCAAGGAAATGGAATATTAATGAATAGAACTACCCAAACCATGATCTGGATTTTAAAGTTGTAATCTTTTTTTGAAAATATTAAGAAATCACCTCAATGGAGAAATATGTGAGATATACATAGATCATAGAAGCTTTATATACATCTTCCCACAGAAATATCTCAACATGAGACAGAGGTGATTCCTTGATCTACTCTAGGATTATGATTTCTCAATGTGCTACTTTTCAAAGAATGAAAATAAGGTGGTAGATGAACTGATTAGGAAAGATCATGGAGTTCTAGCATAAATGAAGATTTTTAAGGACCCTAGGTTCATTGATCTAGTGAATATGGATATGAGAATTTCAATTAAAGGGGAGACATCAATCATTTATCAATTGATTGAAAACCCATATTTAATAGGGAGGATAAAGAATTCTCATTCTAATGATGAGGACTTTTTGTAGAAAATTAAAGGATTGAATGATGGAAAATTAACAGACTTTTCTTGTGAAGATGGTGTTCTAAAATTTTGAATGAGGATATGTGATCCATCATTACCTCAGCTAAAAAGGAAATTTTTTAGATGATTATCATAGATCAAATTTCTCTATACACCTTGGGATCACAACAATATATAAGGACATGAGGGAACACTTTTGGTGGGATAACATGAATCATGAAATTGCGGAATATTTGTCTCGTTGTTTGTTTTGTTATCAAGTGAAAGTTGTAAGAATACATCCTAATAGAAGTTTTCAACCTCTTCCTTTAACTATTTGGAAAATCAATGAAATTACTATGGACTTTTTTATAGGACATCCATACTATCCTAAAAAGAATGATGAAATATGGGTTATTTTTGATTGGCTGACCATATCTTCACAAATTCATGCAATAAGAGAAGACCTACCTCTTGATCACCTCATAAGACTCTATATTAATGATGTTTTATGGCTTCTTGTAATACCTCTATCAATTTTATCTGATCAATACCCCAACATTACATCAATTTTATTGAAGAGTCTTTAGATGTACCATGATACTTATCTTTATTTGAGAACTTCCTGCCATCCAAAAACTGATGAACAGTCTAAAAGAATAATTCAAAAAATGGAAGACATGCTGTGAACATGTTCACTTAATTTTCAAGGTATGTGTGATAAATATATAACTTTGGTAGAGTTTTCCTATAATAATATTTTCCATTCATGTATTCAAATGAGCTGTATGAAGAATTATATGGAAAGATCTATCATAGTCTAACTATTTGGGACAAAGTTGGTGAAACGAAACTTGTTGTTTCAGAACTTGTTGAAGAGATGATGATAAAGGTGAATTCTATTTTGGAGCTTATGAAAATCAATCAAATATGTAAAAGAGTTTTGCCAAAAATCATAGAAATGATTTGTAATTCTAAGTGGGTGATGAGGATTTTCTTGAGGTACCTCCATGGAAGGGTGTTATCAGGTTTGGTAGGAAGTGGATACTAAGTCATGGGTATGTCGGCCTTTCTAGTTCTTTGAAAGAGTTGGTGATATTTATTATCAATTATCATTGCCGCCAAATCTTTCTAAGGTTCACGATGTGTTCCATATATCCCTATAACGAATATATATGCCAGAACCAACACGTGTTCTCACATATTATGAAATAATTTTTTAACCTGACCTTTGTTATTGCGAATAACCTATCCAGATTCATGACACATTAGATCAAGTATTAAGGAATCAGAAGACTTGTGTAGTAAAGGTAATCTGGAGAAATCCCAAAATCAATTAAGCAACATAGGAACTAGAGGCTTATATAAAGGATAACTACCCACATATTTTTATATTTAATAAACCTAAAATTTTTAGGAGAAATTTTTGTAGGACGGAATAAGGTTGCACCCCAATAAACGAAACATTTTTTAGCCACATTGTTTTAGTAAATTATATTATATAAAATTTATATATTTATATATATATTATGAATCCAAAAAAAATTACACTAATATAATTCGAATATCATAAAAACAAACACAATATTATACAAAAAATAGTGTTTTATTGAAATTTTATCACCTTTTAATGGAGAAGCTATTTTAAATATTAATTTTTTCACACTTATGGATTTAATTTTTAAAATAAACATAATTTTTGAAATCATAATGACCAAATTAACTTAGGGTTAATTTTTTCAATTTTTCTGAGAAACTATTTTTTTATCGAAGAGTAAAAAATGCGGTGTTTTAGTTAAAAATTATCTTTTCATTTAAATAATTATTATAGTTAAATTATATTATAAATTTTTTTAAGTAAAAATAAATCAATTATATATTTATTAATAAAATATATTTCATTATAATAAATTTAAAATTTCAATTTAATATAAAAACATAACAATATTTTGAACATTTTTCTACCAAAACCAGTTAATCTGTCTGTGTGCGAGATTAGAATTAATCATATTTTCCCTCTTTGGTGATTTGAATTTATAATATCCAACATAAAAAATTATAATAATGATGATATTATTGTTCTAATAAGATAAAAATAATTTTTAAACAATTATTAGTGAAAGTGATTAAAATTAATTGCAATGATTATGGTGTAAATAGGCTTCAAAATAGATTAAAACCCAATGTTTAAGGGCCCAAATGACCAAGAAAATTTCCCAAAACCAATTTTATGGACATATATCAGCCATGAAACATCCATTATTGATTTTTGGTGGTATTTTATTACATTATTTTAGGAAATAACCTGAGTACACCAAACATCATTTCAAGAATACCAAGTGAGTCCTTTTCCATCCCTATAAACGGTGACCAACTCTACCTAGTCCTCACAAAATTAAAGACAATTAGTATTGGGAAATACCTTCCCCAATTTTCTACCCATATAACTCCCCATTACCTAGATTCCTAACTTTGGTCATAAATAAATGCAAGCAAATGAATTTTTACACACCAAAAGAAGTTACCTGATTAAGAGGTAACTCCTTCTCTCAAGCTCTCTAGTTTCATTTCCCTTCTATACTCCCGATACTCTTCTTATTCTATGATTTCATAGAATCTACAGTATCATAAATATACTAGGTTTTTTTTACATTAATATTTATACCTACACTATTAAGCACCATCATCTTATTGGTAACAAACATATTGTTTATATGTACGGTGAACTACTGCTTCATGAAACGATGATTGTTCAACTTTTCCTACCACCTCTCATGGTGGAAATTATTATGGAAACTATATTTATATATAATATATATGTCATTTATAATGTCTTTGATATTGTGTAATTTTTATTCATAACATACATTTGTTCTTCCATCATGTGTAAAGAAAATAACTTTGTTTGAGGAAGTGTGGACTACTTCCCCCTCAAAGCGATATGACTCATTCATGCCATACATGGAACATATAATGTTTTGTAAAAATAAAACTACGAAATATATGAAACATATATATTATTCTAGAAATTATTAAAAAATATGTGTCATTTAGTTTGATTTCTTTTAATTTAACAGTGAAATGGAAGTAGCGTTCATGCTTACGTACGACCTACCGTCCCAATGAATGGTGCACTTAATTTCTAATATCCAAATGTTATAGACTATTATAAATACAAATTTACTGACTATATATATGATAATATATTCCTAGTTAAAATTTTTTAGATGATTAAACCTTGATATATTTAATAATAATAAAAAATAGTCAAAACATACTTTAGAAAACTAGGAAATGGACACCCAAAAAAGTTAATATAATGAAAGAGTGTTACGAAATAGGTAATAAAATATTATAATAAGTTAATATGTGAAATTATAAAAATTATTGTGGTTCTGGTATTAGTTAGTAACATATCTTTAACCACTATATAGGTGGGTAAAATCCCCACAACAACATGCAAGGATAAGGAAAGGGAATTTTGTCTCAACTTTCATTTCATTGAGACTTATTTGCTATTATGAACCAATTCACTCTTATTTGGTGTATATAAAATAATATCCAAATTATATCATGTATCCCCAAAAATATCATGATATTTAATATTTAAATTTATGTCATATATATTTGGATATTATGATATATATGTTTCAAATTGGTATCGACACATTGGATGTTGAAAGATTATTCTCCTCAAATCATCTTAATCTCACTTCATTTTGTGATAATAAACATACCTTCAAAAAATCAATTTATTTTTTTTCATTTTTTAGTGGAAATTTAATTTAATATCCATATTTTCATACAATGGATATTTTTGTTTTTAAAATTGTATACCATTATTCATACTTTTGTTACATTGAAAATTATTTTATTAATTGGGGAATTATTAATAAATCTGTATTTCTCATTCAATATAGTTATTTGATAAGGAATATTATTAATTTTGATTATTCAATAAGAAGAATTATTTGTACTAGAAATAATGGTTGGAGCCCAGACATTATATAGAACCCTGATGCATCGATAGTTTCTAATGAGATAAATCTGATGGCCAAATTAAATGGGTTTATATCCGTGTTTTAAACCATTTGTGAATGGTCACGATGGTAATAGCTTGTCATGTTACTGAGACATGATGATTGGTAAGAAATAAATTTCCCTAATTTCGTTTTAATTATTTCTTTTACATTATATTTTTCATTGACATTTTCTTTTGATGTAGTTCATTCTATGTTTATTGATTTATTCCATGTATTTCAGTTTCATACTTGCCACATTATTTATGTCTTATATAATTATTTTTACGGAATGTGAACTCATTTATTTACCTTTTCATATCGTTTGATTCATTATTTCTTCTATTTTATTTACACATACTTATCATTTGAGCTCACCCTTATTATGTTTCATTCCCAGGGTTATGAAGAAGACATATTTGAATAAGCATTTAAGGATGGTTTTTATTTTAATTTCTTATGTATCATTTTTTCTTATTTTCCCAATGTACTATGGGTATTAATAAACAACCTATATTTACATTAATGAAAAACATAATGGTCTTTCAGGATAATCTTCTTTTAAATGTTTTTAATTTAATGTAATAATGCACCAGTTCTGGGTTTCTAGGGTTGGGGCATTACACAATTTATTATGTGACATTGATTCTATGTCTTTCTTATATGAATTAATTCACACAAAAGAAAATATCGTATTTTTATAATGCATCCAAAGTCTAATGATACTAGAAATGATGATGTTATTCTGAGAAATTATAAATTATCAATTTATGGGATATTAAGTCACCTGTCTGTAATATTTCTAATGTATCTTGATCTATGGATAAAATCGGTAAATCCTAAAACTAGTCATGTTAGAACTTCTAGAAATTATGAAAGTAGTTATTCCTTAATACAAGGTTATATTATGATCCCTTCTTCAAAGAAGTATCCTATTTATAGTAAAAAAATTGATATATCCTATATAAGTATCTATATTAAACTCACAGATACAGGTAACATCATAATTTTAATATGATAGTCATAATAAATTTATTTTTTCAGATCATGTATGTTTCAAAGAAAAATATTTATCAAATTTGGTAATGAATAGTGAAGATAATACCACATTAATAACATTGGTGTATAAAATAATTTATAAAAGTGTTGTCTCCTAAAATAATGCCCAAATATGTTTTGTGAAAAATCTAAAAATAAAAATCATCTAGTTTTGAATAATCTGGTAAATAAAAAACTCCAAAGAAAAAATATTTATAGTTTATTTGTTGAAATATTATATGATTGTGAATAAGGAAGTCCATTGATGGAATTGTTATTCAATATTTAATGAAATATAGAATATTCTATTCTAGTTCACTCTCAAAATGAAAAATATTGAAGCCTATCTAATATGGAGATCCCCAAAAAATAACTTCATAAAATGAATCCATTATTCTTTTGTAAAATTTTAAATATAGATATTATATCTATTCATTTTAATGTTCCTGGAGCCTCTCATGTTTTTGAAATGTAGTGCACTCCAAATTGTGCACATATATCACAGAATCCATGTCCCATTTATTCAAAAACATCCTGAAAAATAAAAGAAAAATAATAATAATAATTAAATTTAAATATAAACCCTTAATGATGAAAAACTCATAAAACACATTGTTATTCCAATATAAGATAATTTTGTTGTATTATGTTGTTGGAATGTCGGTGATTATTGGAACACCCTCTAAATCATTTCCATATTTACTCTTCTATCCAATATAAAACTATTACTTATATGATCACCCCAACTCCCCATCTTCCATCAACCATGAGACCAAATTAGATTTACAATCAAGAAAGTTAAATTGAAACTACAATTAACATGTTAACTTCTAAAAATATAATAATAATATTTATTTAAACATATCAAATTTCCTTACCTATATCAACAACCATGATTTGTTTTTTATTTCATTATTTATATGAAACTATGAAATTAGTTACACTAGAATGATATTTTTTTACTTTGATAATTTTCCCACAAAACATCTGCACTATCTAGCAATTTTGCATAACATTTGATTTCCTTCTTAGTAATCTAGTGTTATCTTTTCTTGGTAATTCCCGGCATCATGTATACTGGTCCGCCCGTGTCTGTTATTATAATATTCCACTTAAAAAAATAAAATTTAAAAATAAGAATTAATAAAATTTATAACGTTGAAAAAATATGTGATATAATTTGAAACACTTATGAAAAAACCATATTTTTATTGATCATTAAGCTCTAATGGATCCATGGGTTTCCTAGATAGGTAGCATCTAAAAGATGTTCCTACTCCAATGCATTCACTATGTTATTAGAATGATGTAGAGGGTAATATGAAGGGGTACAATAATCATATATTGTAGGTATAGTAGTAAATCAAGGGATAATAATCATAGGAGAAAGATGATAGAGTTGCTAGGGATGCATCATAGGATATGGACATATTATAGGTGGGAACATTAATAGAGGTGGTGTAGAAATTGTATGAGATCAATAGCCTAAATAATATGATGATGGAATCATGGGTAAGATCATTCCTGGTGGTGGAGCAGAAATGGAATGATTAGTAGAGCCAAAATAAGATATTGATGGAGGAATTCAAGGTAACATCCCAGGATGATGAAGTGGAGGATCGAATGGTGTTGTTGATGCGATGTTAACTCGTGGGTTATGGTGGGAATGAGTATAATAGATTCTTTATGTAGCTCTAGGAGCATCCTCGAAGAAAGACATTCTTGTAGGATGTGGTGAATTCAACTGTGGTTCAAAATTATGCCCCTAAAAAATTGATACATAATAAGAGCATGACAGAATCAATAATGTAGAAGAAATTTTTTAAAATCATTATAATCAACAAGGGACCATATGAGATAAAAATTGTTTTCATAGTATTTTTTCATTATCAAATAGTATCTTCCCTTGTATTATTTCAATATAATTCACAACCTCCATAATAATTAAAATTTCATTTTTTATAGATGATTTATAAAAGTCATGTATGGAACATAGAAGTCAAATAAGACACAAAAAATATCATAACATGTTTTAGAAAAATCAATTTTTAAACCATGATATATATTAATAAAATATGTTTTAAACCTAATTTTTTGAATTCAAATAAATCATATAAAATTATATGAAAAAACAATACTGAAATAGATATATCATCCAAAATTGAAACTAAACTAAATTAATTGTAGTAGTAAAAACCTTAAAAACTCATGTCATGGTAAACTGAATGATATATGAACAAATATGGTTGCTTCAATATATTACCTACTTCTACATTGTGTTAAATATAAATAATAACAATTAGATAATATTTGTTATCAAATACAACATTTAAGGCTAATGGTGTTTTCAATGGGGTCAATTTTATCCCCACCATCTTGAAAAATATTTCTTGGTATTACATCCTTAATAAACCAATAATCAGGCCTCATATGATCCTTTACATCGAAAAGTTATTTTCCTAATAATTCCAAAATATATAATTTATTGGTATCTTGGAATAATTTCATGTCAATAAATTGGAATCCATAGTCATCATCAAATGTACCATCTACCATCGTTGAATCATACCATTTACATTTCCTCATAGTGACTCAACCATGAGAGAAGTAATCTAATAACAATATTTTCTAAACAATCTGATAGTAAGACTCATTTTAATATCACATACAACTATATTATTCCCTAGAATAGCCAACCATTATTAATGTTAACATGATTCCATCATGATGTGTTCTCATATTCACCACTCAATTTTTTGTAACAAATTTATACCCATTTATTATTTAATATTATCATTCAAGAGCAATGAATTATGAGCAAAATATAATGCTACCAATTCTTGAGAGAGGGCCTCAATAGGTTAACTCAACACTTGAAATATTATTGAATAATAAAATAAAATTAATTTATATAATTTATATTAATTAATTTAATGGTCATACCTTTGATGAAAACCAATGAAAAACTATTTGTTAAGTAATGTCTCTACCCTTCTCAAAGGAAATGATTTATGAACATTTTTTATAATTTTATTATGTTCCCTATGTAAAATGATAATAAAATTTAATGGATTATGTAAAATGAAATATTTTGTGATAACGTATAAATATTCAAATAAATTACTTGATATCATCATTGATCAAAACATAGTTAATCCAGACTCTAAAATTTTCTATATCCTACACTTCAAGGCACAATGTATCCAATGCAAATAAACTTGTAATTCCATCGGTTTAGGTGTGAGATAGAAATGAGGGATTAATTTCACCATACTTCTCATCTTCATTTCTAATTGGAAAGTTACTTCTTATTATCCCAATGGAAAATTCAAGATGATTATTATTTAAAACATAATAGTTCATTATGAACATATTTATTTGAGTAAGATACATCCACTAGAAATAAATTGGTAATCCATGAATTTTTTGGTTTGAATATAGACTCTTAAATATAGGATTACAGTGAAAAATAATGGAGAGAAAATTTTCTTAGACTCCCAGATTCTTAATGGTGACACTTCGGAAATTTTAATCAAGAAATAATTGTAGAACTTTTTGAACAAATTTCTATAGAAATATGACACAAGTGAATCAAAATTACCCTTAAATTAATGGATAGAAAATGTCATATTGTTCTTGGAATCAAATCATGAAGAAATATGTGATAATCATGCATTTTGTGGACTTTAGTTTCAACTCTCTACTGTTGAGTAGATTAGAAATTTTGTAGGAATATTTATCAATAACCATGATATTATTAAATAATTATAAAAATTGATTTTTCTCAAACGGTTTCATCATATAATATATACATGGAACTTTCCATTTGTTTTACCCAATACATACCGAATGTAGTTCTGTTTGAATACACCAATACAACAAGTCCCTCTAAGATCATAACTCATATTTGGTCTTCCCCTTTATATTTATAATAATTGAAAGAATCATTTGAAAAATGTTTACCTCAATTTGAATAAATAGTAAAAAATTAAGAACCAATTTATTTGACCAATATGGAATCTTGAAAAAGATAATTTTTTCCCAATTTCATATGGATTTAGTGTCAACATTATTTACCTTTGTTGATTTTATATGACCATTCCCTAATGAAAAACATTTATCTTAAAATTAATTATTTATATTGGTTCCTGACATAAGTTGAGGTGGATATTCATTTCCATCTATATTATTAAACCTCTTACAATTCTTCAAGTTTTGATGATCCATTGCACTGAAAATCAGACATTAATCTTTTCCATTTGTGCTCTAACCACACATCATTGAGTAAGAAGGATTATAATTTATAGTATATAGAAGGTTATCACACATCTGAAATACATTTTCTAATAGGATATTGAACATGTGGACACCAATGTCCCAAATATTCTTTAAATATTTTATTAAAGGTTGAAAGTAGTCTTATATATAATTTTCTAGATTAAATGGTCCAGAAATTTTTTTACTCAATAAAATGAAATGATTTTTCATACACATATATAGAGGAAGACAATGAATGTTAATAAAAATTTTTCATGTTCTTTAAAAAGTTTTCACCTGACCAAAATAATTAAAACCATCATTGTATTGACCCAACCGAACATTACATCCCTCATTATAAAAAATATTATTTTGTGCTTTAAATGTCTGCCATTATATTCCAACTCTAGGGTGAACTAACTAATCATTATCTGTAATTCTATCAACATCATTCCATTGCAAATTTTTTGATATTTCAGCAGACATGAATAAATTTTTATTCATAGGAATCAATGGAATGTTCCACAGGACTTTCTATGGCCCATGCGATGGTTCTCCATCAAATTTTTAATTAAATAAAAAGGAACAATTTTAATTAAAATCATTAAACTATTTTGTTTCCCCTAGAAATAAATTTTAATCTTTTGTACATGCATGAATTTTATTAGTAGAAAATAAAATCTTGTAAATTAACTTCCGGTCAATATAATGATTTAAGGTAATTTCAAGAAAATCAATAATTAATTCCATAAAAATGATGTAAATATAATAAATGGTTGTATTAGATATTCAATATGTGATTTTCCCATGATATAAGAACATTAAAAATCCCAACATTTCCTTTTTTACATTCCTCATATACAGGATTTTTGGCATTATACATTAATTTTTTCATTATCTCCACATCATAATCTTCATTATTTTCCAAAAATTTATTGATATCAGTTTCTTTTTATAATATAATTCTATCATTACCATGGTGATGAAAGAATATAAATATATCAAATATCAAATTCCCCAAACCACTTTTTTATATTCATTCATCAATAGTATAACATTGTCTCATCTCTCAATTATGATAACAACATAATAGTTTTTTTAATCCAAAACTCATTATATGGTTTCTAATTTCTTCTCTAATTAACCAAGGTATTACAATGCAATTATAGAATGTACAATGTTTATGAAATCCATATAGATAATTTTTTATTGAAAGTTATAAAAAAATAACCCAATTATTGTTAAAATATGTCGAAATGTGATTAGTTTTATACATTCATATTCTGTCAATTCAATTGTAGGAAAAAACGTTATTATAAAATGAAAAAAGGAAACCATAACTCCATTATTCATTAAAATTAATTTTAACATGAAATTCATCAAAGAATACTATTATCTAACCGAACAATGAATAAAGTAATAATATATATGATAAGTGATGACTATAACTAACCAACCAAACATAGTATAACACATAGAATGGGAAGAAACTGTTAAAAAATCCAATTAAATATATATGTATTTTTGAAATAACTATTTTTAAATGGACGACATTTCAAATATTACATTAATCCAATTAAATACATGTGTCTTTATGATCAAAAACATTTACTCAAGAATAATAACAATGAGTCACACAACATAAAAACCGAAAATACATGGTATTATAATATCTTGGAAGTTATACAATAATTGATATAAATATAAATAATCATCCAATCTATATATCATAGAAAATATGATTTTTATAATAACAGATAGATATAAAAAATTTAATAAATGATATGGAAGCCTGAAGTTGAATGATATACGCAATGCAATATAAATTTTCCTTGAATAAATTACTAATCTCTAAGTGGAAATAAAAAATTTAGCACTTATCTCCTACTATATGATTAAATAATATCCAATGGTCATCCTATAACACTAAAAATAAGTTTTAATTTCTGACATCAAAGTAAATTTGGTATATATATACATATTGTGTTCATAAATTGTGGAAAAGAAAAATTATACTAGTTTTACTCTAAATTCCTCATTCTTAAGAATTATAGTATAATCCATTATATGATATTTTGGAATAAAACAATTAAACTAATATTGTAGATTTAAATAAAAATAGAATAATAAATGAATGAATTTTTCTACATCACATTGATGAAATGTTAGTTATCCACTTTCAAAACAAATATGTCTGTCCATTTCTTGATATTTAGTAATAGATAAATATATAAAGGAATTCGATTTAATTTCTGATGAAGAAAAGTGTCCTCTAAAAAAACATTTAATAAGTATTTTGTAATCTTAAGATATAATAATCAAATTATCATTGTATATAAATATATCTAGTCTAAATGAAAATAAAAATTTCAAATAAAACATCCTCATATATCCAAAGAATATGATTATAAAAAATTTAAATACATTCTATATTTCATTTAATAAAAATATATAGTGAATATAAAATCTCAATGAATTAATAGTCAATAATATCATTATAATTAAAATATGTAACCAAAAATTATAATGAATAATCAGATTATGTGAGATTCATTATATGAAATTAGGAAATTTATAGAGAATTTTTTATAATAATTTTTAAAGATAAGTATTATGGGTATGTAAAAAAAGAGATAAGGGTAGAAAACATTATGTATCCTTTCAATAATCACATATTTTTGCAATATTTCCCATAGAGAACCGTGTCCAATGTTTTCCTTTTATATGGTATTTCCATATCATTGGGGTGAATTGTTTTGAGAAAAATTTGTCTATATGATTAATGTTTTATGGGAGGACCACACCTCCAAATTATTTACTCAATGAGTGTGACATATCCACATAATACTCCACATAATAAATTAAACCATATCAATAAAAATTTCTCATAAATGACTAAGTATCTATCTGATGATCCCACCAAGGTACTCATGTTATCTCCCATAAATTATTTTATATAATAATAAGACCTATAATAATCCCCTAGTACATTAATAAAACAAAAAAATTACTATGTTAAATAATTACAAAATTAATTAATAAATATTACAAAAAATAGTGGATTCTGTAAAATTAATGGATAAAAAAATTAAAAAATATCACACACACACACATATATATATGTATGTATGTTTATTAAAATCACATTTTTTCTGAAATAATTTTCAAGAAATTATAATAAAACCTTTTTTCAAATAATTATGATGAATCATAACCTAACAATATCTTGTTCGGGTTTTGATACAAAATAATAATGAAAAAATACATAATAGAATATTATAAGGATTCATAACTCACTAATATGATGTTAAATAACATCAAAATAGAAAAAAAAATACTGGAACAAGGGGAGAACTCTGAAATAGAATAAAAGATCATATCTTTCTAAGGTGAGGGAGATTATGTATCATAGGTGAATGGGGGTGGGAATCTGATGCATTTGTAAAGACTCCATGCTAATAGTTTTTTAAAACCCATTGGTATATCCCACTATATACCAAAGGATTTAAAAAATTATTTTTATAGAATTATATATACGAAGGGTTTATTCAATACATTGGAATACATTGGATGCAAAAACTCAATAAAAATAGTTCTTGTAACCCATTGATATAGATGCATGGGGATACCCCCATTTTTTAGGTGTGTGTCCCTAGGGTTTTTACTAAAAAAAATTCTAATACTAATAGAAAAATTAATAAAAAAATGGATCAAACACTAACTATAGTGACCCAAATGTTTTATACAATACTATTACATCATTTTTAAGATAAAATAAATGATAGTAATACATTAAAGGATCCAAAGTTTTATTAACTTTGGAAAATTAATAACATACATCACTTGTAAGAAATACAACATAATCACTATTTGAATCTATATTCATTACCCTCCTAAAATATAACTTGTTCTCCTTGGTAAATTTTATCACCGAAGGATATACATTAAAGAAATGGGTGAGCTAAAAACCTAGTAAAGGGAGGAATAAGGGCCATGATTATGTAAGACATGGGTCAAAATAATATATATCACCTTGTAATAAACAAAGAATCATCATCATAATCTTGATGTATACATCTTATAATGTCATTGAATTTACAATATGCACAATTAAGATATAGAATAACATTGTTTTCAAATACCACACATCATAATGTTCTTGAATAACATATCAACATAAATCATCAAATCATAACTTTGAAAAATATATATAACATCATGTTCATGCATAATAAATATAATATCATGAGAGATACCAAATTACTTAACACATTATCAAGATATATAATACTAGTCTCATCCATCATATCATAAAATGTTCACAATCATGTATTCCACCTATGAAGAGATAATATAACAATAATTATCATGAAATAAACCCCGGGAATGTAATGGGTTTCATTAAAATGCAGTTGAGGAATATCCTTTGGGGTAATATAATTAAAAAGGGAGGTCAAATTTTGGAGTTAGATATATATTTTCAATGAAGAAGAAATAACCCTATATGATTAGAAGAGTTGTTTGTAAAAAATTTCCATCTTGAAAAATCTTTTTAATTGTCTTATAAATACTTTTTGCAACGTAACATCGTGAATTTCCATAAAATGAAATAGAAAAACATGAAAGGGGAAACATAACTAAAATTGAGGAAAATATATACCATGAATAAGGTGAAATAAGAGATGACCCAAAATAATGGTAATTGGGATTGTAAATCCCCATTCTTTAAATCCCACTTTAATTTAATGTTTTTCACCTTTACAATAATAAACCTAGGTTTCTAAAAACATGGTACTAGAATTAAATAATGTTCATTTTTTCCATTTAAAAATTATAATAATTTAATTATAGTTTTTAATTTACTTTTATCAAGGTGATGCATTACGATATCATGTTTCCCTTAATATTTCGTATCACTCTTAGATTTAAGTATATTTCATTAGTATTATTTATATTTTAATACAATTAAATATAAAATATTATAAATATATATCTATACAATAATATACTGTAAATTATTTTTTGTAATCATCCATATGTGTGGTAAAATAAAATAACTAGTAGCATCCTTTTTGGCAGTAAATTGAACATTAAAGAGTCATTTATCAATGTGAATGTGTAAGAAATATAATATGTCCATAAATTAAAAAAACATTTTTATATTATATTTACATTTTCAAGATAACATAAAAATGCTACTTAATTTTTTTAAGATAGATTTAATTAGAAAATAAAATGAGTATATGAAATTTAAAAGGAAAATAAACTAAAATTATGAAAGGACATTACCTATTTCTTTATGTTGATCCATTTCTATGGCCCTTAATGTATTGAAATCATGGAGGTTAATTACACTGGAACATCACCAAATAATCTAAGGGGATTAAGAGGGAATATTTGGGTAGTGTTTTTGTAACACCCTGACACCAGTTACCCAGAGTCGGTGCATCATTACATAACATTGGCCTAATACAAGGAATCATTTCTCGAAAGACTGGTCATTTTAGTATCCTTGGAAACATTACATACATACATAAGTTTTACATTAAATCATGAAATAAATAAAAACAACATTGTTTCCCCTATTAACACACTCATATCCATGGAATATCCCTATAGGTTAATCATAATATTCTTCTTCACATCCTGGGAAAAAGAAAACATAAGAAAGGAGTGAGCTCAGATGATCATTATGGATAACAATATAGCGGAAACTATCATGAATAAGAATAAACATTTAAGAAAATGTATAAGACTAAAAAAACCCTTTTAAACTTAAACTTCATCATAATATGAAAAAGATAAATCAAATAATTTCATTTTATTATTCACATGGATATTCTACTAGTCGAATAATCACATGAAATATCAATAGCCAATTTAATAGTGATAGAATGGATAATGTCGAACATCATAACCACATAGTCAAGGCCTCGTGCCAGGACTACAAATAATATTTTTTCATGGACTTGTTCCAAGATACTAGTTTCTATCATGATACATACCGAAGCATCAAGGGGATATAATGGTCTCTACTCGTCACTTACTATGTCCAATGCATTCCCTTTATGAACATGATGAAACATAACATAAACATTCATATTAGAACTAGAATACGAAATGTTTATACTTTAACCATAGACAATGAATGGTATAAAAATAACACATCCATATTAAAAAATATCAAAAAACATTATAAACAATATAGAATATTGTATCAAAATAAATCAAATTCAAAAAAATATAAAATTCATTAAGGATGTCCACATAGATGAAATCAATACTATTTGAGAGAAATATATCATCATATTATGAAATAATTTAAAAGTCATGTAATTATAAAAGAAAACATCTATTTTGAAATATTATTATAATCTTGTAAGGGAATATTCTACGGTGTTATAGTGGCAAATAAAAGTTTCACCCACCCTATAAGATAAGAAACATTCTTGCCTTAATATGTCAAAAATTTCAGAAAGTAATTTGTTTGTAAAACGATGGAAATATTCCTTTCAAATCATTTTATTAAAATTAAAACAAGGGTATAAATTACTTTAAACCATATTTTATAAAATATAAAAAATGTTTTGAAATAAATTTTTAAGAAACACGGATGAGGATGATAAAAAATTCTCAGTAGATACCTACATACAAACAACCTCAAATAATAAAAAGACTGTAAAATTAACCCTTACCTTGTCCTTTTCCTTCATTGAGGGTATGTTAACCTTCTTTATAATAGTTAAATAGTTGATATTATATTATAAAATAACCACATAGATAAATATGATATCATATATGGTCTTCTAATTTTTTATTGTTCATAATAATTTAGTAGTATCATTGTTTTGGGTGTAAAATGATTCATTTTCATTTATATGTTAATTATGTAAGTACTTTTTTTATGGATACAATGTATTTGATTAATATATATAATTTTATTAAGCTATTAAACATTGTTTTATAATCATAAAATGAAATTTATTCTTCAATGTTTTGAATGGGGAATGAATCTCATCGCATTTGTGAAGATGGTAATCTGTACGTACGCACGAGCGACAATACCATTATATTGATTGAGAAATAATATGTAATTGGAAAAAAAATATTATATATAAAGAATTATTAACATGTTATATTTATTATTTAAATCATCTATACTCATTATTATACTCGTCCAACTAATGAAGTGTTGAATAACCAACTACACCACGACGTAGAGATGGTAAGCCATACGTACGCACTTATGGTGACTCTTTCATTCATAAGATGGATAGAATAATGATTATGGTTGTTTCATATTTATAATTACATATCATTATGTAAAAGGTATACGAGTTATTATTTTGGTATTGAAATAACAATGAACGAGGAAGTGGAAGAAGAATAGAACTTTGAAAGAGGTCATAAAATTATTAACTCTTCTTCTAGTTCTTCCTTTTGATTTAATCAAAATGGATCTATATGTGGGCTTTCTAATCAATTTAAGGCCTCCATGATGAATTTAGGGTATTTGGATGTATATTTGAGTAGTTTTTGGATGAGTAAAATAGATTTGGAGGTGTGATTTTGAGAGAAGGGGAAGTATACTATTATAAGAGATTTGAGACTCACTTTAGGAAAAGATTGAAATATTATTTTATTATACCATCATATTCTGTTTATAATGGCTCCAAAAGGATTTATTTCGAGGATAATGTAGGTATGGGTCTAAGATAACACAACCAATTGGTTTTATACTGGTTTAAGTCACTATATTAACCTTATCGTTTAGATTTAACTCTTAGTTAAATAGTTTTACTTTTACCATGTATCGTTGTGTTATTTTAATAAATGGTCAATAAAAATACAATAAAGATACAAGAAAACCCTAAATCATTCATGAATGACATATTTATCATTATAAAATTCATTTGGTCGAAACTTAGAATTTTATTAATATTATATCTTTTAATAATATAATATTTGTTTTAAAAACTCATTTATGTCAATTTTGACACTATTTAGTATTTGGTTTTTGTGAAATTAAAAAAAATTATTACTTAAAAAAAAATATATTAAATAAATATTATTGTGTCATATTATCCTATAAAATTAGTTTAATGCATCAAAAGTATGAATTTTTATTTACATGGATATTTATAACTTCAATTATTTTAACCTTTCATTAAAAAGGTAATTACTACCAAATCATTGTGTCATAAATAAATTTAATTATTTAATGTCTAAAAATTATAAATAAAATACCATTATGTAGGAAATATCATTATCTTTCTAATGAATATTTTTAGTTGAATTTATCTTATTTATAAACTAATATTTTAAATGTTTTATTTATGAAAATTTGAATTTAACACTTTTAGATCTTCTTTAAATATAATAATAATAAATGTTTGAATCTCATCCAGGTGGACCAAAAGGATCATGTTATATTCCAAAGGTTTATTTTGGTGAAAATAATCTTATCAAATAGATTTATTACATGTTTTAGTATAATAATAATTCCATTTTTATCTTTATTTATCCAATTTACTTTTTCTCGTGGTAAATAAAATTCAAAAGTTACTATTTACCAAAAATTATTTTCATCTTATTGAACCACATTTTACTTACTGATATTAATTGTGTCTTTATGATTTTTAAAATTCAATTCCCAGAAGTGGTAAAATTAATTTTTATTCAAATTTTCAAATTTTCCTAGTAGGTGGGTAAAAGACGTTAAAAAGTTCAATAAAATTTTATACATCTGATCTTCTTATAAAATGACTCCAATGAATTAAATTGAACTGATATAGATATTATTTATCTATTTTTAAATAAAGTGAATTTAAATAAATTAAATATTTATTTAAATAAAAAGTTTGTTTTAAACAACAATGTAGTGTTTTTTACTATTCATAACAATTAAATGTTTTCATAAAAAATCAAACAATTCACCCTAAGATAATTTTGATATTATGAATCAAAAAATGATGTCCATTTTGATGAATAAAATTTATAAAATATCAATAATTGGGTATTACTATTCATAAATCATTTTAAAATGGCTATTTTGATTTTTCGTGGTGTACTAGAACTCAAAGTATCATACAACGCCAAATATTATATTATTCAAAGAAAAATGTACCATGGAATCATGTGGTGTTACATTCTCCCCTCCTTCAATAAATTGCATCCTCGAAATTTGAAATTATACTTCGAAAATAAAAGGTTAAAAATAGAAAATACCGTTGTGGAAAACCCACATCAGAAATATGGTCAATAAAAGTTTCGCTTAATAAGAGGGAAAGGGAAGTGAAAAAGTCACTACCAAATTAGGATTTCAAATCAGGGAAAATTTGTGTTAATTTGAGACAAATAATTAGTGGAAACATTAATATTTATAGGGAGTTATTGAGGTCATCAATCATAAACAAGTTAACAATAAATAGAAAATTGAGGGCCTCAAATCCATAAATCTATGATGAATTAAAATATCATTGGTTTATAAAATAATACGGTATTAGGATAACATATTTTTTGTTTTAATATCCTTTCTCTAATGTTTAAGAATTAATTTCTTCATAGAATAAGAAATAAAAATACTTGACAAAAAGAGTTCCATCGTTTAACTAATTTCTTCCACAAACTCATCTTTCACTCCAAAAGTAAATGGAACTCAAAAATATTCTATTTATCCTAATTGTATAGGGTTTCAAAAAAAATTAACTGATAATTCATCTATTAGATCATAAATAACTACATTATACAATCCATGACATCACAAAGGCCAGTGTTTGGGGATTCACCCTTGTCGCGCTTCGATTGTGGGTTCAATTCTCGCGGCCTTGCTGAACGCGACAGGTTGTAGCCCAACCTTCAAGATGTCATTTTTATATAAAAAAAGCACAAAAAAAAATTTAAGAAATGTTTTAACCATAAACGATAGCATCCAATTTCCAATATAATCCATTCTAACCATAAAACTTATCATAAATACTTGTGTCCAAACTCATAGTCCAAAATTTATAAGTAAGGTCAACATAACATAAATAAGATCTCTTTTTTCCACAAAATAACATGTGAGTACCTTCACCATGCATTATCATAAAACATGGTTACACCCTAAATTACCATAAACCCTTATTAATTACATTCATGATCCCTTATTCCTTATATAATACTGTAAATACTCCATAAATCCAAAAATATTGATTACTCCAACAATTATGGAATAAACAAACCATTAATCAGTTCTAAGGATGTAAATAATACGAAATATATATTATCCAACTCAATTCTCTATTATTCCAAAACCACTACCTTAGTATCATGACCATATTAATGTTTATCTTTCTCCCAACCATATATTTTCAAAAAAAAATTAACTTGAAACTACATCACGTTACATGGAACCATAAAATCCAAAATCATTGATGAAAACGCACTGCAGTACAATCCTTATATACTGTATAATTGTTATAACTTTTACATAATTAATACAATACTCAAATGAAATAACTATTTAATAACTACTTAATAACACTAATCATTCATCCTTATCTGTTGTAGTATCATAACATGATTATTATCCAATAGAAATATTTAGGGTATACTCTTATGATTGGAACATTGATTGGCATAGTGTCCCAACTCCTTGTAGATAAATCATTGTATATCTGAAACATTTTTCTTACAATTGAAATCATGTACTTGGTTTCATTTTTCTCTACAATTATAACAAAATCCCATTCACATCAAGAATTTACCATGGTGATTGTTTCTATAGTTACCACATATGAGAAAACCATTATTTCCCTTATTCCATTTATCCATATTTCTCTTTACCAACCTTTTATTCTCTGGCTTCCCTTCAAATCTATATGACTCATGGAATTATTTTCATATATTATTCACACATGATACTATTCATTCATAAGATGAGAATACGTGAGAGACAATTTTCCTTCTAAATGTTGTCTTAAGACCATGAAGGATATGATTCTTCTAACTCTTTGGATCATATGTATTACTGGATTTCTCATTCCTTCTACTGGGAACCATTTCTAATCAGTGGAATACATTAGGTTAGTTCATGAATCACAATGCATAATTCCAAACTTGTAAAATACCTAATATAAATTGAACAGTCTATTCATAAAATCAATAATCATAAAAATGTTTTTTTAGGAACTATTTACTCATAAATCCTTCATAATGGCTTGTTAAGAAAATATGAATTATCTTAAGCATATCCCCCAGGAGTGTTGTAACCATGATTGCATCAAGACCCGTTGTCGTGCACCAGGATACCCCGGGTCAAGCCCAAAACTCCTTGTCATAGTTTTCACTCCTGTTACACCTATTCTAGAGCTGCCTCATCCTGATCATATCGATACATGGTTGTATTGCATGGAAAACTCACAAAATCCCAATATTACCAATAATCTAGGAAGTTCTTCTATACTAATTCTCAAATTCTATTTTAGGGTAATATTATATAATCAATTTTTTTCTAAATCTAGTTTCCAAGGTTTATACTAAACTTCCTCGGATACCAACTGTAATTCCCCGACCCTATTTATGTATATTCGATGCATTATTACATAAAATTTGCATGATACAAGGATACATGTCTCAAAAGGCCAATCAGTTTAATAGCTTTGAAAGTACTAGTTACATACATAAGTTTTAGATTACATCATTAAATAAATAAAAACAACATTGTGTCTCCTTTGAACATGATAATATCCTTGGCTTATCGCTATAGTTTAATCATAATATACTACATTACATCCTAGGAAAAAGAAAACATAAGAAAGGGGTGAGCTCATATGCTCAGTAATGATAACAATGTAGAGGAAACTATCATAAATAAGCATAAACATTTAAGGAAATGTATACGACTAAAAAAATCCCTATAAACTTAAACTTCATCATAATATGGCAAAGAAAAATCAAATAATTCCATTTACTTATTCAAATAGATATTCTACTAGTCGAATAATCACATGCAAAATCAATTTCCAATTTCATAACGATGGAATTCATAATTTCAGACATCATAACCACAAGGTCAAGGCATCGTACAAAGACTACAAATAAGAATTTTTCAAGTCCTTATTCCAAGACACTAGTTTGTCTCATGATTCCCACAATGCATCTAAGAGTTATAGCAGGCTCCACTCGTCACTTACTAAGTCTAACGCATTCCACATATAAAAAGGATGAAACATAACATAAACATTCATATTAAAACTATAATATGAAGTGTTAATACATTATCCATAAACCACAAATGGTATAAAAATAACACATCCACATTCAAACATATCATAAAACATTCAATAAAATATGGAATATTTTATCATAATAAATCAACTTCAGACTAGTGTAAAATCTATTAAGAATGTTGACATTGATGGAATCAAAACTATTTGAGACAAATACCTCTTTATATTTTGAAATAATTTAAAAGTAATGTTATTATTAAAGAAAAAATTTATTTTGAAAAATTTATTTTAATTTTTTAATGGATGCTTCGAAGGAGTTATAGCGGTGGAAAATTTTTTCACCTACCATATAAGTAAAAAGACATTCTTACCTTAATATGTCAAAAAGGTCATAAAGTACCTCGTTTGGGAAATGATGGAAAAATTGATTCCTAAATATTTTATAAAAATTCAAAAAAGGGTATAGATGACTTAATCCCATATTCTAGGAAATAGTAAATTCTTTTTGAAGTAGGTTTTTTTAACACGGATAAGGATGATAAAGAATTCCCAGTATATACTTAGGTACAAACAACCTCAGATAATAAAGAAATTGTAAAATTAACCCTTACCTTGTACTTTTACTTAATCGAGTTTTTTTTAATCTCATGTATAATATTTAAATCATTGTTATTAAATTATAAAATAACCACATACATAAATATGATATCATATATGGTCTTCTAATATAACTTTGTTATAATTTTTTAGTAGTATCATTGTTTCAGGTGTTAACTGATTCATTTTACTTTATATGTTTAGTTACGTAATTCATGTTTTTTATGGATTGAATTTATTTGATTAATATCCATAATGATATTAAGTTATTAAAAATTATTTTCTCATCAAAAAACTATTTATTCTTGAATGATTATTATGGGGAATGAATCTCATTGCGTTCGTGGAGACGGTATTATGTACATATGTATGAGCGAGAATATTGTTCTATTAATGGTGTAATCGTATGAAATTTGATGGTATATCATAAATAAAAAATAATTAACATGTTATATTTATTATTTACATCAATTAAAATCATTATTATATCCATACAGACAATTACATGTTGAAAAACAAACTACAGCACGACTTGAAGACGGTAGTCGTACGTACACATGTATGGTGACTATATCATTCATAGGATGGATTGAATAATGAATATGGTTGTTCCATATTTATAATAACATCAAATATTATAGAGGGTAATGGAATTATTATTTTGGTATGGATATAACAAAGAAAGAGGAAGTGGAAAAACAAAATAACTTTGAAATAGGTGATGAAATTATTACCTCTTCTTCTAGTGATTCCTTTTGATGTCATCAAAAGGGCACCTAAGGTTAGCTTTCTGATCGATGTAATACCTCTAGGTTGAAGTTAGTTTATTTGGGAGGATATTTTAGTATGGTTTGGCTGATCCCGATGGCTTTGGAGGTGTGATTTTGAGAGAAGGGGATGTACCCTTTTATAAGAGAGGCGAGTGTCACTTTATGAAAAGTTTGAAATATTATATTATTATAAAATTAGATTAGCTGTATAATGGCTCAAAAAAGATTTATTTCTAGGATAATTTGAGTTTGGGTCCAAATCCACTCTAGAAATAATTTTTATATAGGTTTAGATCACCATTTGAACCTTATCTTTTAGATTTAACTCTTAGTTAAATAGTTTATGTTTTTACATGTATTCTTGTATTATTATAATAAATGGTTAATAAATATACTATAAAATTCTAAGATAACCCCAAGTGGTTCATTAATGAAATATTTATCATTATATAAGTTTTTTGGCCGAACCATAGTTTTTTAGGAATATTATAGAATTTAAAAATATAATAATTGTTTTAAAAACTAATTTATGTCAATTTTCAGACTATTTAGTATTTTGTTTTTGTGAAAAAAAAATTGATTACTTCAATAAAAATAAATTAAAGAAATAATAACATTTCATATAAATTAATAAAATTATTTTAATACATCAAATGTCTCAATTATCATTTATTTGGATATTTATAACATCAATTATTTTAACCTTTCATTAAAAAGGTAATTACAACATCATCATTGTGTTATAAATAAATTTAATTATATAGTGTCTAAAATATATATATAAAATAACATTATTTTTTAAATATTTATATCATTATAATTAAAATTTACAGTCTAATTTATCTTATGTGTAACCCTATATTAAAAATGTTTTAGTTATGAAAATTTGAATTTATCACTTTTAACTCTTCATTAAATAAAATAATAATATATCTCCAAATCTAAACCATGTGTACCAAAAGGATAATATTTTATTAATAATGTTGATTTTGGTCGAAATACACTTATCGAATAGAATTAGAACATGTTTTATGGTAATAATAATATCATTTTTACCTTTAATTGTGCTATTTATGTTTGATAGTGGTAAATAAAAGTCGAAAGTTACTATCCATGAAAAATTATTCTCATCTTATTGAAACCCATTTTACTTAGTGATATCAACTATGTCTCTAGGATTTTTTAAATTAAATTCACATAAGAGGAAAAATTACGTTTTATGAAAATTTGTAAATGCACCTAGTAGGTGGGTAAAAGACGTTAAAAAGTTCAAAAAAAATTTATAAATATAATATTTTTATAAAGTGACTACAATTAATTAAATTGAACTAATATAGATATTATATATCTATTTTGACATAAAATAAATTTAAATAAAGTAAATAATTACTTAAATAACTATTCTATTTTATACAATAACGCAGTGTATTTCACTATTCATAAAAAATTGAATGTTTTTATAATAATACAAAAAAAATCACCTTAAGCTAATTTTGATTTTCCAAATCCAAAAATTATGTCCATTTTGAAAAATAAAATTTCACAAATTTAAAAAATTTGGTATTACTATTCATAACTGGTTTTAAAATGACTAGTTTGATTTGTCATGGTGTGCTAGAACTCAAAGTTGCATACAGTGCAAGATATTTTATTATTCAATGGTAAACATATTTTAGATACTTGGGGTGTTACAGTTTTCATGTTTTTATGTGAATGATATGTGGTTTTCAAAGGGATGGATGGTTTTTATGCTTTATTAGAGGGGTATTTTAAGGATACAATATTGAATAAAACATTGTATCCAAGGTAAAAATTTTAAAAGTAATATATTTTACATTAATAAATATATTTATTTATATAATAACATGATTTTAGAACTTCTAATTACCATATTATTCTGTTTTATTGTTTTAATGAAAAGGAAAATAGAAAAATGAGAAATATTTTTATTTAAAGGGACTCTATAGACTTTTAGTGTTTGGAAAATAGTTTTTAGATTTATAAATTAATTTTACTATTTAGAAATGACCCATTTATATTTTTATACATATTTTAGTACTAAATAACTAGTTTATAATTTATTAAGTCAATATTACATCACTATTATTTCATAATACTTCCTGTATTTCGAAAATATTATTTTTACTGTTCACATAAAAATGAAATGTTTACAAAAATTTATCAAACATTCATCTGTGGGAAATTTGTATGAGTTGATTATAAAAATAGATTAATTTTATCAAAATATATTCTAAAATAGTTAATTTAATTTGTAACCTAAAAAATTTTTATTTTGATTAAATAAATGAAAATATTATTTTTTAATAATTTTGTTTAATATGTTTGAGTTTTTTAATCTTATTATTCATTTTATGGTATTATGATTTTTATATTTTATTAAATTACTCATTATAAATACTATTCATATTACCATGTATTATTTTGATGTTAAATTACTATTCCAAAGTTCATGTTATTATTCCTAGTGGTTAGGTTATTTTTTTTAATGGTCACGTTATGATTCCAATGGTCACATTACCTCCTATAAATACCTCCTCATTCATTCATACATTATCAACTAAAATTTTACTCATGGTTCTATATTTTACATTTCTATTATATGAAATTGTTTTGTAATATTTTTTATTCTTTTCTATAGTTTTGTTCATGGGGGTAACAATTATATAATATTGAAATGATCCAAATTTTCTCATTATATTTTTTCTATTTAAATTTTTTTCTCTGTAGTATTTTTCTTATTCAAAAGATTAGTTCATGAATAATGTATTGAATATAGTTAATGAAATATTATGTTGTTACATTCTATAGGTATTGTATGTTTACAATTTTATATCATATGACATAAATTTATTCGAGAAAAAAATATCATTTATGAAACTTGGGATGTTACATTAGGACTTTTAATGTTCGTTTCCCCCTTGATTTTACAAATCTATTCAGATATGGGTGGAATGTAGGCATTCATAGTTCTTGAGTTTTTCATTGATAGAATGGGAATCATTAATTTCATTATCATTTAATTTGAATTACCGTTTTACACATATTTCATTATATATATTTCCTTCTACACTAAATATATTTTCAAGAACTCTATTTTTACATGGTCTGTATTTATCTTTGGCATGGATCCCTTTTTTTTGAAATTGTTTTAAAAAAATACCTCATTGGTTCATTACTTTTATCATAAAAAACTCTTCATATTGTGGTATCCATTTTATAACCATTTTAAAAATGTTTACTACCACTATCTACCTCCCACACACTTTTTTATATTCTCATATTCTACCCATCCAATGCATCAACTCATCAAATTAATCAAGAGTGTCAACGACAAAGAAAATTATTCTACATCTCTCTTCAACTGACTCGTTTCTTCAAAATTACAAAATTCTATATTATTTCACAAAATTCACAGACACCTTGTGATGGTTTATTATATATACTAACACTCTACAATAGAATAATATTCTGTCTATATGTTTGACATCCTATTTTAATTCCTTCACTGACATCTTGGGAGTTCTAACTATCTTCTTATTTGGTTTTCTATTAATTTTACAATTTATCCACTTATTCATAGTATTTAACTAAAACATTGTTTTTTTCATTTCATGATTTTGAGAGTTGGAATACTCTGGTAGATACCATAACTCATCATAATAGTGGCTACTTGTATTTGAGTATTTCTATAAATTCTCCAAAAAATCTATTCATCATGGATAGATTTATCCATTTCATTTATGTATGTCACATTTTTGTTGGATTTATTATAATTTATTAACTAATACCCATAACATTAGGCCTTAAAATACTTTTACCTGCTGCAATGTTATACCATCAATGTATCCCCATGTGTCTAAATCTCCAATAGCACAAAAATAGCATATAATCATCTACCTTCTTTTCATTAAGTGTATCTTCACTAGATTTATAAAATTTTTGTTTTTATACATGAAAAAAACATTTGAGGATCAATTTAGGGAGAGGATATTCATGGATAGGTTCTCATTTACACAAGATTATGTGGTGGTTTATTAATTATTATTATCATTGTATATATTTTTATTTTGAATCAACACATGTAGTTGAAATAGATTTTTAAAAAATATAATTATTAGGGAACTTAGTTTCCTTCTTCTATAATCCTGAGTTGGTCGATTCTCATGGTGATATAAATCATTTAATATTACTAATTTGAGTACATTTTGAATGAATAAAGTTCTCAATAACTTCAGTGGTATGACATATCTTCTCGGTTTATTGGGAATTTACATGTTTCTTTCTTCAATAAATTTATACTATATTTAATAAATTATGTACTCATTTCAAATTTTATTCTTCTTAGAAAGAGTTTTAATTATTATAAATTCTCACTCTATCTTCATATTCTGTAATTTTATCATAATAATGTTTTATACCTATAAATGAACAACTGTCATGATCCTAGATTCATTTGGATTGGTCTTCTAGTTATGTTTCTTTGACACTAAGAGTATCCTTGTATGACTCTTCTAATGTATGGATATTTTCATCATTGATTTTTATAATAATTTATCTATCATTAATGTATAATTTCATTATTTCTTAAGCCATATAAATTTTTTCACTTAACAAGTGTAAATATAACTCTTTGAATTTTGTTTATTTTTTGAGTGATTTTTCATATTGGAACTGTCTAGCCAATGACTGTTGAATTTCCTCAGAATCACCTATAAGCTATGATTTCTCATCATATAAATCTTTTATGAAGTCAAATATATATGTGAAATCTTAAATAAGTATTTTTTTTCTTTTATTCCATAAACTCATTGTAGATTTTTTCATTTCATTCTAAATTTCTACTCTCTTCATAGATTATACATCTTGTGACATAATTTTTTGAATCATTACCAATTTTATGACAATTGGTTAGTGGTGAAAGGTCATTTAATTTTTATACAATTTCATATAATATAGGACCATTTAATCATAATATATTTATATATATTTGGCTGAATTATAGAAATCGAAACTAACAATTATGGAATCAAAAATTCCAATATGAGGCTCTTTAAAAATCATATAAAATAAAGAAATCATTTGTCCCATTTAAAACAGATTATGTAAAAGAACCATTATATCTAAAATGAGGAAAACTATTAATTTCACATAAATCATAAATTCTTATGGATTTCTGTGTACATAGTTAAGATGGTGTGCCAATTAGGTGTGTCAATATTTTACTGAATGTCAAATACTCATCTAAACGTTTTTCGTCTTCTAGTTTGAACCTCTGATGATGGTTAATACTGCTGGGTATTTTCTAATTTAACAAATCATACACACTAATATTTAATATATTATTGTAGTAAAAATCAACATATAGGATTTATAATGCTTTGAACAAACCTATTAAGTATACACCTTGTTGATCAATGGATATCTAAGTCATGGATTATCCACTAATTTTTTTAATACACATGGAGTGTCCATGGATTATCCTTAAATAATTCTCACCAAATTACATATGATTTCATTCACAATATTACACATGTGAATATATAAAACATGAAACGTGTTATTTATAAACCTTTTTTGAGTTCCAATTAAGTCTTACAACATTTAAAGTCAATCCCCATTAATGAGAGCACGTCCCAACAAAAACAATGTATGATCTCCTTCCTTTAATGTAGATTCTCTAAATGTCTTACAATATTTAGAAGCCCTGGTGGTAACTCGATTTCGTTACAATATACAAATTTTATTTCTTGTGAAACTTATTCTTATACCAAACTCAACTCTAATAGAATTAATTCTTTTGACATTGGATGATTAGATGAGATCTATGAACATTGACCATTATCAACAATATTAATTCGTTATTTATCCCTAGATCTATGATACTCAGTATCATAGATCTTATCAATCAATGTTAGCTTCAAATAACTTGTTTTCACATTTTGTTGGATCACAGGGTTCTTCTCCCTTTTTCCATCACCAACATAATGGTATCTAGCAACCACATAATATTATATTCACTATTTCATCCCTTATTCTTTTTAAAAAAAAATTAAACATATTATATTCTTACTCATAAGGTTATGATCATCTCTCTTTCTCTTATTCCTTATTAAATCATGGGTAATCATTCTATCCTATTACTCCTCCTCCTCCTCCATTATGAATAGGGTATCCTCTCTCGAATAAAGTAGTTTCTATAACACTCACTTCTCAACATGAACCCTTGTTAATTTCATAGAAAAAATATTTTATTTCATAAAAAAAATATTTTTTTGTATAAGCCGCACAAAATCTTCTCAGGTCATTATCTATATGCTAGAATTATAATATTTTAATATGAATAGAGCCATAATAAATAAATAATCATAAATTTTGAACCATTTTTTCAACAATGATCCACATGAAAATATCATAAAAAGGATTGATGGGTTATTCTACCACATTCTCATTAAATGTTCATAAATAAACTTTTATTCTCCCCAGCAAAAAATAAACAAGTTATTATTCTTGTATTAGATTTTATACACATATGAAATCAACCAATAAAATGAATTTTTAAAGACCACAACAACTAGAAGTATTTTACATTTCATTTTATAGATTTCCCCAAAATTTCCATTTAATCAATATACATTTTCTATTAATGAAACATTTACTCTGAAAAAAAAAAGTATCTTTATAAGCCTATTGATAAGTAATTTATTTGAAAAAATATTCTTTCATTATAACTTTATTAACATTTGATTTAGGGTTAGAATGATGATAACGAATCTTCTAATTTTATTCCATTTTGGTCACTGGTGTTGAGTTCCAAATATTTTCATTTGAAACAAAAAACATTATAGAGATATATCTCTTCTAATTATTGTATCTATTCATCATCATTAATCATATCTTTGATTTTGTATAACAATAGTTTTATGATTCTATGTGTACAATAGAATAAATCATATATGAAAATAAATATCTTTAATCAATATTACGAATATTATAATCTATGCTATTTAATACACGAAATATATCTCAAATTATCTCAATCTTAGATATTAGCGATTCTAAATTTTAATATCATATTTTCTAAAATTCATATCTTGTGTCAGATTTAATTTGGGACATTTTGATAAATAAAAATTATTATAACAATCATCCTGATTCAATTTATTATTTTGAAAGAAAATACTTAAACACCATAGTTTACTATATGAAAATCTTAAAACAAAATTTGTATTCATTGTTATGAGACACATTTATGCTTATGAAGATATAATTATTCTTACAAAAAATTCCTTTATTCATTTATATATTCAGAAGTTAACCTTGTAGGACACATTTTTTCCTGGATATATTGATGCTTACATATATCATATTAATTTTACACAGAAACCAAGTCATATATATGGAGAGGCTTGATGACTCTTATGAAGTACCTCATCCTTTCAAAACTTTATGTCACTTGATTAAAAAGTGGAGTTCATTTTTATTTTAGATAAATTTTTTGTATATGAAATTTGAAATGAGTTTTATATAAAATTAATTTTTCATTTTTCAAATTTCTTCAGGTTAGAAGGATGTTTAATCTAGATATAGATGATCTGTATATACTATAGGACATATCATGCCTTTTTAATTTTCAACTCCAACTAAAATATAACCATTAAATAATCCATAAAAACCTTCATCAAAGTGATGTAAACCACAATATTCAGTAGCTGAAATTTATAAATTGTATAATGGTTTCTCCAATATCGTAGGCCCTTATTTCCCAAATCAACTAGTTATTCCCAAATTATTCAAGAAATCATCATTATGTTTACAATATCCAACTCCTTTACTTTTATAAACTCTTATTGACTGGTTTCCCTTGTTTCATCACCACTAGCCTCATAGTTCAATGATTACTAGCTAAATTAGTTCTACGATATTACAATTTCAAACTTGAGTATGTACAACTAATTATTCAATGTAGACCTTTGATTTCTTATTCTATTTTCCATAAGAGTATTGGTAAAACCTTCACTTACATTTAGTGGAAAATCAATCACCCACCCAACCAGTTTGATTCCCTTCCTTCTACCTCACTAAAAAAATCAAGCTCCTCATATCCTTGGGAACATAAATCCAAATTTCAAAACATTGATATTAGAGGTAATCATTAATGAAAAGTTATTATAAAAGATGAATTAACTCTATAAATTGTTTGTAATATTCCATCATAAATCTATTTAAATGTTTTACAGTTAAAAATCACATTTCCTATTCCACACTCACCAAATTTATATAGAATTATTAATTAGAAATCTTCTAGAATGTATCCCATGTATGGTCTTAATGAAACCTGCCTTATGTGATAGACACCCTCTACTTGGAAGAACTTACCTCTAACATATATGTAGATAAGAAAACCTTTGAGGTCTTAAAGAGTCCTGAGGAAGATGGAGATGTGTCAAATATTTTCTATTTACTTCATGGTTACTCGAGGCACACAATCTTAGCAAAAAAATTAGTTGATTCTTCATAGTGAACTCTTGATCATGATTTAGGGGGTCATGCTTAACCATAGTCTCCTCCTAGGAACATATAAAGAAAGTTTCGGATCGTTGACTCATTGATAGTGAGATATAATTGGGGATTACCATGGGGTGTAATTTTTTCAGATCCATTTTACTATTTACAATGGCCATTATGGGTGGCATAGTATACAAGACATAAAATAAAAAACTCATAAAATATTAAAATCAAACCCAAAAAAACCTATATGAATCACAAAACGTCCATGATGTAATCATAAACATGCACTGATAGAAAACAACATCAAATAATATCAAAATAAAAAACTATAATTCCCATATCCGAGACTCAATTACAAAAAACTGATGGTAACTCATCGTTCAGTATGAAGAATATATATCAATTAACTCCCCAACATACTCTACTCAAGACCCAACAGACCTATTATTATACTACCATGCTCCCCTATTAACAAGAGGATACTCTATAAATTTTTTTAAGAAAATGTCCATGTTCAACCAGACATGTTACCTAACATGGCTCACCATAAGGCCGAAAGATTTTTCTTAATAACCTATGTATGGATACAAGAACTAGGGTTTAAAAATATAAAATTAATGGGAGGTATCACCCTCAAAATAAAATTTATGAGAGTAGGAATTGCACCAATAATTATTGGATGACCCATCCATATATCAAATGATCATGGAAATAAAAAAATAGTTCCAATAATATAAAATAATAAAATATAGAATAATAGAATGGATTAATCATCATTTTAAAACATCATTTTGTATACTAGAATTAATGTGATTATGACATGAAAAAATCATAAAAATAATAAAATGTCAAAGATAACTTGGACGATTCATAGATCACACAATATCAACCAATACTATGGGATTCCAAAATTGATTCACATGATCCATCTCCATGTGACCCATAGCAACCAATAATCAAATACCATGAAGGATGATGATGTAATCATGATGAGACACTATAAGAAGTATCTCCCTTCCATTTACATGTGTCCTACATAACCAAGTTTTCATATAAATCATTAGTATATATAGAGTGAGGGGGTAGCCTAGTAGTTAACAAATATTAATCTATATAATATATTTCACAATGAAAAATAATAGTTCCATTTGGATCATGTTATTTTTAAATACATTTTATTAAAAAATCATTAATCCCTTGATTCATTTAAAAATAATTCAAATTCAATAAATATAATTTAAAGGAAATGTATAAAACAGAATTGAGGGGAACATGGAATAATAAACATCCCAATGTACAAATACATAACTGGGAAATATGAAATAACACATCTTAACCAGATACAACACACACAAGATAAGATCAAACCACTAGGAATAAGGTAACATGGACTCACTGAGGAAGCATAAGCTAGGATACATGAATATAAAAATTCTACGAGCTCTCTCAATCTCACCAAAGACAAATACATCATGTTATCTAATAAAATATAACTAAGACAAAACCCATATCTATTGCACAATATATACTAGGGTAGTACCCTCTCTGATCACTAATTCACTTCCAATGACCCCCATGTGCAACTGAAAACCACTAACATACATAATCAATTCCAATAATTCATAATCTAGGAAACATCAATCATAAAATAAATACATCATTGAAACTATATTTCCAAAAAAAATGTATAAAATTGATTTATAAATAAATCCATTTAAAATCCCAATTTAATAAAATTCAGGAAAATAAATACATCGAATAACAAAAATCACCCCTCAATAAATCTCACAAGTATATTTTATCAACAAAACCAAAGGAAAATTAAATGATTTGAAGATATGATATGTTCAAACAGCTCCCTAAAATTCATCATAGCCTCGTCACCTTTATTAATAATAATATTAAATAAGGATAAGGGATACTCCAACCTTATACAGTAATGATATGCTATTAATAATTCCTCTATATCCCAGGGATTCAAAACCATGGTCAGAGAGATCAAGAAGACTCTAGCAAATGGAATATCACAATAATAGAAGAGGAGAAGTAGAGAAATCCATAAGTAATTGATATTTTATCTTAAAGAGACCCTATGAATAAAAAGAATTTCACTTGGGATCCGAGGAGGAGGATAATATCTCTTTGGTTGTGATGGATTAGTCATGTGAATTTCTAAATAAACTAGGGCGAAATGGTTAAATTCATGTATGGGAAAAAGTGTATTCATTTAAATTATTATTTCTAGGATGTTCAGGTTGAGACCAGATATATTTTCATGATAAAATGATACATTCCAATTAAACACCCCACTACATAGTAGTGATTTATGACATGACCTTCCTCATATATGACACGACATACCTACCCAGATCACACATCCAGAACATTGGATGATTTCTGGTCTGGCCTTTCTTGGTTGAGGGATGATGCACCCCCCCCCCCAAGAAAACACTCAATGGCAATTAAAGTCATGTTTTGGACTCCATTGGTTAGGAAGTGGTCTACTATAGTCTCAAAAATAAGGTTCCCAAAATTACTAGAAATTACATAGAATCTGATAAATCAATAAACAATAAAAAAAATAAACATAAAATATTATATCATAAAATGACAATATTGGTGTAATAGTAATAAAAAAATATAACAATTTTCTAATTAAATAAATGAATATATTTTAAATTTTAAAATAAAGATGTTAATGTTTATTATATATATTTTAATATTTTCAGTAATTTTTTAAAAACATTTTTAATATTTTTAAATGAATAAATTCATAATTTAATAAAAATTTATACATATATGTAGAAATGTAAGTTAAAATTATTCAATTTGTTGAGGATTATTATCTATATATTATAAATTAATATTAAATTTACTATCAACTATTTTTAAAATAATACTAAATTATTAAAATTTTCATAAAAAAATATTTCATTACTAATAATATAATATTTCTTATCTAATACATGAAAAATATAAATTTATGATTGTTTTCCCCAATATATTATTAATTATGAAACTATAAATTTAATAGTAAAAAAATTCATAGTTTTATTTGAATATATTTTTAAATGATAATATATAGATATGTTATTATTATAATACATATATATTTATATATATGAATATAATATATATATTCAATGTAAAAGTTGTAATTAATTATTAATTACATTTAAAAATTATTAATTTATATTAAAAATATTATTATATAAATGAATAGGTATTTTTTAGAAAATATCAATATTTACATTCTTTTGAATTATATTCAAATAAATATTACATTCATACCTAAAAAATTGATTTAAAATGTATATTATTATGTATATAAATATATTTTTTAATTTTTACTTTTTTTAAAAAATATATTTTTTAAAAACATTAACTTACAAAAAATCAAAATATAAGTTCATTTTATAATTTAATTTAATTTTTTGGAGTCGGGTTCCTTCAATTATTGATTTACACATATGATCATTTTCTTAGAGAGTATTTATGGAATTATATTAAATTAAATGTGATGTATGTGGAATATATCAAACTCTTCCAAGACATATATGAATTGAGTTTGAGTAGTATTAAAACAACAACAAGTTGTAAGATAGACTACTCTATCTTGAAAGGACTGCATCATGGTTCGGCTCTAAGCCTATAATTGTTTTGGTCATTGATGAACATATGGATAATATTAAAGATGAAATAACTAATTGCTTATTTTTTGAGTGTTCTATAATTATGAAAGTAAATTTAAATGAGACTATCAATTTTAAATTACAGTTCTATAAAGATACTTTCGAATGTAATGTATTTCATCTTATTAGGGATAAGATAAAAAATATGAATGTTTTGGCCTTTAATAAGAAAAATATAATGAAAAATAAGGGTAAGATAAATTAAAATGTTAACATGGGCATGTGACATGATAATATGAATAAGATTATAAATTAATCTTCTTGATAGAAAATTAGAGTTTCTATGATTGATGAGAATATGACTAAGAAAAGATTAAAACTGTTTTGAAATGTTATAAAATAAACTAGGGATGTAGTAGTTAATGGGGTAAACATAATGAAAAATACACCGACTAAAAGTAGTAGTGATAGAACTAAAAAAATCAGATAAATCAATAATTCTAGATGACTTTATACATAATGGATCATTGAAAATATGGTCCACAATATAGCTAATTTTAAATGTTTCATCCAAGTATTCATCCATGTTTAATTATATTTAAGGTCTATTTATTATTATTTTTGTTAATTAATATATATGAGTATATCTAGTCCACAATAAATTTTTTTCTCTATGTGTGTAAGATGACCCAAGGACATTTGTGCATGTGCGTAATTGGTGAACCCAACACATATATGTGTATATCAAATTATATATAATTCATATAATATTAATGTTATGTTAATTTCTATATAAAATAAAATTTACTATATTTAATGAAAATTTATTTATATACATGTATGGAATAGGTATAAAATAATATTAGTGATATTTAAAAATTTAAATTTGAAAAGTTCTAAAATGTTAATTTTTTTATTTAAACATTAATGTTAAAAATGATTCATTCAAACCGCAATATATAATTATTTTACATGTAAAAAATAGTTAAAAGTTTTATTAGTGCTAATATTAGGCTCGATAATTGTTAATTTATCAGTTATAAATAAAAGATGGATGTGGTATAAATTTTATCAACATTAAAATAAACACTGATAAAAGTCATCTTTTTTCAAAGCTTTATTACAACAGTGATAATATTATTTTTATTAGATCATATAAAAACATATGATAAAGTATATTTATTTTTCCATGTTTTCTAGGTCGTGTTACACTTATTATTTTTTATAATTATATCATTCAAAATTGTTTCTTCTTTTATAGGTTTATGTTATCTTCTCTATCAATGATTCAATAACAAAGAGGTGCATGCTCATAATCCTTAAGATACCAATCATCATTTTTTTGTCTTCATTTTTTCTTTAAAACATCGATCAATGGTATTAATTATGTTTTTAAATAATTTACATGTTGTTTAAAAGATAAAATATGTAACACCCCAGGCTTCCACGGTATGCTTCTCTTTGAATAATACCGTAGCGCAACTTTGAGTTCTAACACACCACAACCAATCAAACTAGCTGTAATGTATAATAATACCCACTTATTGAAATTTTAAAAATTTTATCTTTAAAAATGGAATTCATTTTTGGATTCTTAATATCAAAATTATCTTAGGGTGAATTTTTAGAATTTTTCTAAATGTTTTCTATTTTTGATGAATAGTGAAAAACATGGAGTTTTAGTTTAAAACCGAATTTTTATTTAAATAATAATTAATTTAATTTAAAATTATTTTTGGTTAAAATAGATACATAATACCTATATAATATCAAAGTAATTCATTGGAGTTAGTTTTTAATAATTTTAGATATATAAAATTTTCATTGAACTTTTCACCGTCTTTTACAAACCTCCTAGGAGAATTTGAAAATTTAAATAAAACATAATTTTAATAATTCTATAAGTGGAATTTCAAAAATCCTAGAGACACGGTTGATATTAGTATGTAAAATGAGGTTCAATAAGATGAAATTTTTTTTTGTGAATAGTAACCTTTTACTTTTATTTACCACGGTTAAAACTAAATTGGGAAATTAAGATTAAAATTGATATTATTATTACCCTAACACATGTCCTAATTCTATTGGATAAGTATATTTAGACAAAAAACAAACTTATTAATAAATATGAACCTCTTTGGTCCACTTGGATTAGATTAGGACATTTATTATTATTTAATTCCAAGAAGAGTTAAAACAATTAAAATCAATGTTTAATAACTAAAACATTATTAATATAGGGTTAAAAATAAGATAAATTCCACTATAAATATTCATTAAAAAAGCTAAAAATATTTCCTACATAATGGTATTTTATTTATATTCTTTATACATTATATAATTTAATTTATTTATGACACAATGATGATGTAGTAATTTCTTAATTAATGAAATATTAAAATAATTGATGTTATAAATATCCAAATAAATGTAATTTGAGACATTTAGGGTTGTATAGATGAGTTTTTTTAATCAATAATTCTGTTATGAATTTATCAAAAACAAAATACCAAATAGTGTCAAAATTGACATAAAATAGTTTTTAAAAAATATATTATATTATTAATTGATATTCTATTCCTAAAAATCTATGATTTAGCCAAAAGACTTATATATTAATATCTATATCATTAATGAACCATTTGGGGTTTTCTTAGAAGTATATAGTAAGTTTATTAACCATGTAATATAAAAATACAAATACACATGGTAAATGTCAGACAGTTTAACTAAGAGTTAAATCTAAACGATAAAGTTAATATAGTGACCCAAACCTATCACAAACCTATTGGTTGAGTGGTTTTGGACCCATCCCCATATTAGCCTTTAAATAATCTATTTTTCAACCATTAAAACCCGAAAATTATTTTATTATAAAATAATATTTCTTGCTTTTCATAAGGTGCCGCTCACCCCTCTTATAAAAGGGCACTTCCCCTTCTATCTAATTCACACAGTCAAAGCCATTTGGATCGGCCATCCTCTTCCCAAATACCCTCTCAAATGTCCTCCCTTAATCTTAGAGGCCTTCATTACTCATAAATCCATCCTATGGATGTAGAGACCCGTATCTTAATGTACATATACATTACAATACGTTTTCGGAATACTTAGTACATAAAAAAAACACACACACAAGGACCATAATAGTTTAGTGTCTTTGGAAACTCGGAATATAGTCTTCTAAATGTGGTGAAAGATCTTCAACATCTCCCATAAAGATCTTCCCTTTTTTTACCTAAAACCTTTCTTTATATCCTGGGGAAAAGAAAACAGAAAAGGGTGATCTCAAATGCTTAGTAAGGGTAAACAAAAGAAATATAAATCACATCGTATACATAAGCACATAACTTTTGGAAATCCTAACCTGCAAAAGAGATCATAATTTCATAACATGGGATAAATCATGGCCGTGAAATGTAATCACAATAATCAAAACTTAAAACATGAAACTTTGTGGCATACACACATAATCATAGAGAATCTTTTCTTATTAGTCAAGACTCATTACCAAGACTATCTTAGTGGACAAAGTCCCTTTCTGAACTAAGTCACCCTTGTTTCAGTCCTGTTTCACTGAACCGGTATAACCTACCGTTCCAACCATGTCTATCTCATGAGATATAAAATCTTTACCCAATGCATTGGAGGGAGATATAGGTCTCACCCATCTCATAAGGATACCATTCTTATGTGTGCCACAAAATCATAAACCATAAATCATTGTGTAACCCATGTAATAAAAATGGGAATCTTAAATATCATGACATCATAAAACAATCAATATACGATAAAGGAATTCATAAAAATAATTCCATCACAACATAATCAAATCAATGTAATAATAGGGATAAAAACAGAACCCTTTATTATCTTATATGGAAAATAATTTTGATAAAACACTGGAACTTCATTCTTGAGGAAAATATTCTTTCTACTTCAAAAATACATTTCCTTTCTTAACATGTCATTCAATTTTAAACTAAAAGAATTTGATTAAAAATAACCTTGAAAATTTGTAAAAGAATCTTCTTGGAAATAATTTTTTAAAAATCCATTCTTCGTACTTTTGTCGGAAAAGTCAAAAAGTACCTCTTACGAAAAACGACAAAAGATTCCTTTCATATGTTTTACTGAAAACTCACCGAAGGGTAAAATCAGACATAAACAATTGTAGGTGGATGGAAATAATATTACATATTGAGGAAACATGGATATGGATGATAAAATACACCCCAGTAAATTCCTAAGTATAAACAATCTCGGATAAAAATGAGATTGTGATATTTTCCCTTACCTTAGGTCCGATTTTCTTCGTAAGTGTCCAAACCTCCTGTATAATGATTTAAATAATGTCATTTACTTACTAAAAAATCATATTCATTGTTATTATATCATATATGGTTCACTTATGACTTTATATTACCCGTTCTTTTGTAAATTCATGTTAAAGTAGCGTTTTGGGTAAAATCGTCTCATTTGTCGTTCGTGTTTTAACTTGTAATTATTCATATGATTACATAAATCATTATTACATAATTATAGAATATAAAACATGATTTATATATAATATATATTCAGAATATACATATATATAATGGATCGATAAATGGAATGAAATACACCGTTCATGGAGACGGTAGGTCGTACGTACGCATGAACACTGTTTTCTTTTCGTTATTGAATTGAGTGGAATTAAGTAGATGACATACATATATATACACATAAATCCAGTATCTTTATAATGTCATATTTTTCATTATTATTGCTTATATATACTTTATAATCATTCATGAATGATCAATGTGGAGAATGAATCGCATCGCGTCGTGGAGACTATAGTCTGTACGTACGCACGAGCGATGATATCATTCTCATGATCGTGAACTTGTGTTGAAGTGTATGTATACTATTTCAGTAACAATATCACTTTATAATAATCATATATAGTTACTTATTACACCATTATACCCATCCAATCAAGGTGGTGGCGGAAAATAGATTACACCACGGCGTGGAGATGGTATTCCGTACGTACGCATGCGTGGTGATTTCCTTTTTCTGTAGGATGGATAGAAGGTTAATTAGAGTTGTTTCATATTTATAATAACATATCAGTATATAAGAAATACTGATGCTATTAATTTATCATGAAACAAATAAATAAGAAGAAGTTGAAGAAGAAGGAAATTGAAAAAGATCGGTAATGGATATTACCTCTTTTTGACGCGTCTTTTCTTAACCTCCGCTTAAAGAACTAAGGATAGTCTTTGAAGAAGACTGGGACCTCTAGGATGATACTAGGGAATTGGAGAGGAGATTTTGGCAGTGTTTGTAATAGATTTAATTCTCAATTTGGTGTGAGGAGGAGAGGGAGGAGGTTCCCTTTTATAAGGGAGGAGAGGGGCACCTTAGGAAAATCTCAAAATATTATTTTATATTAAAGTCTAATTCGGTTTATAATGGTTCCAAAGGGTCTTATTTCGAAGATAATGTGGGGATGGGTCGAAATACTCTCATCCAATAGGATTTAGACAAGTTTAGGTTATTATTTTAACCTTATCAATTAGATTTAACTCTAAATTATATAATTTAACTTTTACCGTGTCTTTTTGTTTTCTTACACTATATGGTTAATAAACTTACTATATCAAGCCAAAATAACCCCAAGTTGTTTATTATTAATATATATAATCTTATATATGTTATTAGGCCGAACCTTATATTTTTAGGAATAAAATAACAATTAATAATTTAATATTTGTTTTAAAAACTAATTTATGTCAATTTTGACACTATTTGGTACATGATTTTTATGAAATTCATAACAGAATGATACGTTCAAACCAAGTTACTTAAATCAACAATAACATGTCATATTAACCTATAAAATTATTTTAAGTCATAAAAGTCTCAAATTACAATTATTTGGGCATTTATAACATCAATTATGTCAATATTTCATTAGTAAGACAATTACTGCATCATCTTTGTGTCATAATAAATGATAATTATCTAATACCTAAAAATTCTAAATAAATTCCTATGATGTATATAATTGTATTATCATTCTGGAGACTATTAATTTTCGAAGTTTCATGAAGTGTATCACTAGATTAAAATTATTATACTTATAATATTTAAGAAAGTGACATGTTGTCATATTCTTTGGTTTTAATAATAATTAAATTATTTTCATTGAAAAAATTTAATTAAATGAATCTAATCCAACCCTTATGTGATATGGGTCGACTTGTATTCATCCAATAGGATTTTTACATTTGTTAGGGTAATTTTAAAATATTATATTTACCCTTAATTACCCGATTTACCTTTAACTATGGTAAATAAAATTTACCGTAGTTACTATTCATAATTCCCAAAAATAAAAAGTAGCTTATTAACATAATTTGGATCCACTGATTCCAAATATGGAATCCATTTTTCCAAATTCAATACACAAAATTTGCAGAAATTAAATTAAAATTAATCCCTTTGTCGAAAGAAAACGGTTTTTTCATTAAAACATTCCAAAAGATTGAATTGATTTAACCTACGAATTCAAGGTAAAATCAATGCTAATGGAATACATTATATTAAATGTTAAAAATATATTCTATTTATAATTTAAAACCATTCAATATTATAATTTAACTACATAAGATATTATGATGAAAAAAGTTGTTTTTAATTAAAATATAGTGTGTTTTTACTATTCATTAAAATATGAAAGTTATCGTAAAAATATCAAAACATTATCTATGTAAATTTTTATATCTTGATTCAAAATAATAATTTTATTTTGTCAAATTAAACTTATAAACATTTCAAAAACTAGATTTAAAGTGGGTGCGCCATCAAAAGGCGGCAAAACAATATTTTTTGAAAAATACTTATTTTACCTGAAAAATTTATTTTGTTCTTATACCATGTTATAGAAATGAGTAAGATGAATAATAATGTTATAAAATTCAAAATTTATTTAACACTGTTCATAACGGATAGTTCATAATAATATTATAATAATATATCATTGTTTAGTAAAACCCAGTATTGCGTACAACACACACTATCGAGGAAGGTCGTGATTGCGTGTAATGCAAGCCAAGTCAGGGTTGCGTGTTGCGCAAGAATCCTTTGTTGTTTCGTACAACAGAATCCAACCATACTTCATTTATACATTGAATATATATATATATATATACTCAATGTTGCGTAGAATAACTATTATCAAAATTGTGTGTAGCACGATCCAAGAATAGTGTTGCGTATACTGCAAGCCAATACGGTGTTGCGTATAGCGCAAGGTAATCTTGGTGTAGCACAAGACATTAATTAAATTAAAAGAATATTTTTCATAAAATCTCGGGGTGTTACATTCTTCCACCCTTAAAATGAATTTCTCCCTCGAAATTCATCGGGGTTATAAATGGTTTACTACTCGAAAGTTTGTTTAATAGAAACCCACATCGTAAAAAGGAATACCAAAACATGGATTTTAAAAACTAAAGTATGAAATGTAACGGTTACCCAAATTAACTCATCACGGGGTTTCCACGTAGGAGAACATAGGTGAAAATATAGATATGGAAGAAAAATCTAACCATCATGTTCTGATGGAGAGTGGTAGAGAACATGGCTATGAAAAATCCAACAATCACAAAGTTATTGATTTGTGATGATCTAAGGTACCATCTGATTAATCGGATATAAGGGAACTAGGACAAAATTTTTGGTTTTCAATATCATTTCCCTAAAGTTGATGAATTAAAAGAAATACATGCATGATTTTGGTACTATTTCACTATTGTTCGTGAATTGAACAATTTCCACTTCATCCCTTAAAGAAATGAAGTTGAATTTGTTATTCGTGGTGTGTTAGCAGATCATGTGATAGAATGATGGGTCATTCCATCTCTTTCAAACAAAAGGTTAGCAAAAGTTATAAGTCCATCTTATTGTTAGATTAATCATATATGGTTCCAAAAATAAACTTATACATCATATATCATACCGCTTAATAAAATAAAACTAGTTTATACTAACCAGGGACTTCCCGTAGGCCAGTGGTAGGCGATAAAGGCCAGTCGCACTTCAGTTGTGGGTTCGATTCCTACAACCTTGTCCGACGCGATGGGCTATCGCCCATCCTGCAGGTTTTCATTTTTCTAAAACTATATTACTATAACATCCCATCGATAATATCGAAAAAAAACTTCTATCCTTAAACAATACTAACTTATGTCCAACATAATCCATTCCAATCTTTAGGCTTATCCATAATACTGCAGTCCATTCTCATAATATAATGAAAACGATTACCAGAGATTTAATACCATTGTTGATCCCCATATATCATAAGATATATCTTGTTGGTCACATTCCAAACATTCCAAGGCCTTAATCATGTACTCTCTTGAATACCCATTAAACCTTAGTGAAAACATGAATGCAGTTAAAAGTTAACACTTTCCACATACCAAAATCCTAAATATTCTATATACTCAAACCATGATATCACTTAGTCCTTATATCAATCATGAGCTCATGAATACTATCAAACATATTATATTCTCTTTATCCCTTCATTATGTGCATATCATCTGCTTTCCAAAAATATTTCAATCACTTTTCATGGTTACCGATGCCATAAAATTATTGAAAACCACAATAGACCAATACATAAATATTCTAATATTCCACGATACTATATACAACATTATTCTGGAATCCCATTACATAAACACTTAATCATTCCACCACATCGTTGTCATATTCAACATCGCCAATGGTGATCGCATGTGACTTCCGTTTGTCCTTTTCCTTAAGTGGATGCTCATGTCGATCATCACAAACCCCTGGATTAGGGCATTTATTTGCATAATGCCCCATTTCCTTGCACTTGAAGCATTGAAGTGTAGTAGGTTCATTCTGTGTATCCCTTCCTTTGTTTGCATCATTAGACATCTTCTTCCCATTATTGCGGCATTCAAATGCCCGATGACCTTCCTTTCCACATTTGAAACATTTACTTGTCCCTTTAAGACAATCTCAACCATGCTTCTTTCCACACTTTGATCATAAGGAAACATTCATCTTCTTTTCACCATTATTCTGAGATTTCTCCTTGAACTCCATCTTTCGTTTCTTGTCAAAACTATGAGATGGATAAGTAACACCAACTTCCATTTCTACCTTGATAGCACAACGCACAATTTCTTCATAGCTACTGAAGTCTCTTATAGCTAATGCCCTTCGAAGATTTGGTTTTAAGCCACTGAAGTATCGATCAACTTTACTTTCAGGTTAGATGATAAATCCAGATGCATACCTTGCAATCCTTGTAAAATTCGCTTCGTATATACCAACAGATTCCTCATCCTTTTTCTTTAGTTCAAGAAAATCCTTCTCCATCTTTGTTTGAAGAATACTAGGGAAGTACTTGTTGAAAAATAAGTTCTTGAACTCGTCCCATTCCATGGACTCAATTTCATCTCTTGGCCTCGTATTCTTGATAAGATTCCACCATTGATCAGCTTCACCTTCCAAACGATATACTGCTAAGATGACTTTATCATGTTCAGAACATTGAAGAACTGAAAATATCTTTTCAGTAGTACTGATCCATTGTTCATCAACAATGGGATCAAAAGACCCACTGAAAGAAGGTGGACGTTGCCTCATGAAGGACTCAGTAGAATATTGTTCCCTTCTCTGCTCATTTGGAAGTCCAGAATGATTCATAGCTTGTGTAAGTATAGCAATAAGATTTTTCACTCCATCTCCCATAACAATTGTTTGTTCGGGCGGACAATCATTGCATTGTCCATTGCATTGATCAACACGGTTCCTTCGGGTTCCAGCCATCATCTAAAACCCAAAAAGAATGGTGTGAGAGGAAAAAATCATGCTAGGGAAAACAACATAAGAAAGGGGGAGTACCTTCAATATCTAACATCTTATGCTTAATTGTATGATCGTTAGCGTAATTCTAGGACTAAAATCTATACGTATACTTAACCTTAGGGACATCCCTAGACATACCTTAGAAATATCTCTAGGGATCTCACTAAAGTTATCGCATCCTAGTTTCCAAAGGTTGACTAAACATTTACTCTGATACCAACTGTAGAGACCTGTATCTTAACATACATATACATTACAATACTTTTGCGGAATACTTAGTACATGACAAAACACACACATAAAGAACCGTAATAGTTTAGTGTCTTTGGAAACTCGGAATATAATATTCTAATCGTGGTGAAAGATCTTCAACATCTCCCATAAATAACTTCCCTTTTTTTACCTAAAACCTCTCTTTATATCCTGGGGAAAAGAAAACAGAAAAGGGTGATCTCAAATGCTCAGTAAGGGTAAACAAAAGAAATATCAATCACATCTTATACATAAGCACATAAATTTTGGAAATCTTAACCTGCAAAAGAGATCATAATTTCATAACATGGGATAAATCATGGCAGTGAAATGTAATCACAATAATCATAACTTAAAACATGAAACATTGTGTCATAAACACAAAATCATAGAGAATCATTTATTATTAGTCAAGACTCATTGCCAAGACTATCTTAGTGGACAAAGTCCCTTTCTGAACCGAGTCACCCTCGTTTCAGTCCTGTTTCACTGAACCGGTATAACCTACCGTTCCAGCCATGTCTATCTCATGAGATATAAAATCTTTACCCAATTCATTGGAGGGAGATATAGGTCCCACCCATCTCATAATGATACCATTCTTATGTGTGCCACAAAATCATAAACCATACATCATTTCATAACCCATGTAATAAAAATGGGAATCTTAAATATCATGACATCATAAAACAATTCATATACGATAAAGGAATTCATAAAAATAATTCCATCACAACATAATCAAATAAATTTAATAATAGGGATAAAAATAGAACCCTTTATTATCTTATATGGGAAATAATTTTGGTAAAACACTTGAACTTCATTCTTGAGGAAAATATCCTTTCTACTTCAAAAATACTTTTCCTTTCTTAACATGTCATAAAATTTTAAACTAAAAGAAGTTGATTAAAAATAAACATGAAAACTTGTAAAGGAAGCTTCTTGTAAATAATTTTTTAAAAATCCATTCTTTCCGTACATGTTAAAAAAACATTCTTCGTACTTTTGTCGGAAAAGTCAAAAAGTACCTCGTACGAAAAACGACAAAAGATTCATTTCATATCTTTTACTAAAAACTCACTAAAGGGTAAAATTGGACTTAAACAATTGTAGGTGGATGGAAATAATATTACATATTGAGGAAACATGGATTTGGATGATAAAATACACCCCAGTAAATGCCAAAGTATGAACAATCTCGGATAAAAATGAGATTGTAATATTTTCCCTTACCTTAGGTCTGATTTGCTTCGTAAGTGTCCGAAACTCCTGTATAATGATTTAGATAATGTCATTGACTTATTACAGAATCATATTAATTGTTATTATATCATATATGGTTCACTTATGACTTTATATTACCCGTTCTTTTGTAAATTCATGTTAAAGTAGCGTTTTGGGTAAAATCGTCTCATTTGTCGTTCGTGTTTTAACTTGTCATTATTCATATGATTACCTAGATCATTATTACTTAATTATAGAATATAAAACATGATTTATATATAATATATATTCATAATATACATATATATAATGGATCGATAAATGGAAAGAAATACACCGTTCATGGAGACGGTAGGCCGTACGTATGCATGAACGCTGTTTTCTTTTCGTTATTGAATTGAGTGGAATTAATTAGATGACATACATATATATACACATAAATCCAGTAGAATTATAATGTCATATATTTCATTATTATTTCTTATATATACTTTATAATCATTCCTGAATGGTTAATGTGGAGAATGAATCTCATCGCGTCGTGGAGACGGTAGTCCGTACGTACGCACGAGCGATGGTATCGTTCTCATGATCGTGAACTTGTGTTGAAGTGTATGTATACTATTTCAGTATCAATATCACTTTATAATAATCATATATAGTTACTCATTACACCATTATACCCATCCAATCAAGGTGGTGGCGGAAAATAGATTACACCACGGCGTGGAGACGGTATTCCGTACGTACGCACGCGCGGTGATTTTCTTTTTCCGTAGGATGGATATAAGGTTAATTAGAGTTATTTAATATTTATAATAACATATCAATATATAAGAAATACTGATGTCATTAATTTATCATGAAACAACTAATGAAGAAGAAGTTGAAGAAGAATGAAATTGAAAAAGATCGGTAATGGATATTACCTCTTTTTGACGCGCCTTTTCTTAACCTCCGCTTAAAGAACTAAGGATGGTCTTTGAAGAAGACCAGGACCTCTAGGATGATACTAGGGAAGTTTAGAAGAGATTTTGGCAGGGTTTGTCTGATATTGAATGCTCAATTTTGTGTGAGGAGGAGAGGGAGGAGGTGCGCTTTTATAAGGGAGGAGAGGGGCACCTTAGGAAAATCTCAAAATATTATTTTATATTAAGGTAAAATTAGGTTTATAATGGTTCCAAAGGGTATTATTTCGAAGCTAATGTGGGGATGGGTCGAAATCCTCTCATAAAATAGGATTTAGACAAGTTTAGGTTATTATTTTAAACTTATCAACTAGATTTAACTCTAAGTTAAATATTTTAACTTTTACCGTGTCTTTTTGTTTTCTTACACTATATGGTTAATAAACATACTATATCAAGCCAAACGAACCCCAAGTTGTTTATTATTAATATATATAATCTTATCTAAGTTATTTGGCCGAACCATAGATTTTTAGGAATAAAATAACAATTAATAATATAATATTTGTTTTAAAAACTAAATTATGTCAATTTTGACACTATTTGGTACATGATTTTTATGAAATTCATAACAGAATGATAAGTTCGAATCAAGTTACTTAAATCAACAATAACATGTCATATTAACCTATAAAATTTGTTTAAGTCATAAAGAGTCTCAAATTACATTTATTTGTGCATTTATAACATCAATTATGTCAATATTTCATTAGTAAGACAATTACTGCATCATCTTTGTCTCATAATAAATGATAATTATTTAATCCCTAAAAATTCTAAATAAATTCCTATGATGTATATAATTGTATTATATTTCTGGAGACTACTCATGTTCTAAGTTTCATGAAGTTTATCACTAGATTAAAATTATTATACTTATAAGATTTAAGAAAGTGACATGTTGTCATATTCTTTGGTTTTAATAATAATTAAATTATATTCATTGAAAAAATTTAATTAAATGAATCTAATCCGACCCTTAGGTGATATGGGTCGACTTTTATTCATAAAATAGGATTTTGACATTTGTTAGGGTAATTTTAAAATATTATATTTACCCTTAATTACCCGATTTACCTTTAACTATGGTAAATAAAATTTACCGTAGTTACTATTCATAATTCCCAAAAATAAAAAGTATCTTATTAACATAATTTGGATCCACTGATTCCAAATATGGAATCCATTTTTCCAAATTCAATACACAAAAGTTGCAGAAATTAAATTAAAATTAATCCCGTTGTCGAAAGAAAACGGGTTTTTCATTAAAACATTGCAAAAGATTGAATTGATTTAACCTACGAATTCAAGTTAAATCAATGCTAATGACATACATTATATTAAATGGTAAAAATATATTCTATTTATTCTTTAAAACCATTCAATATTATAATTTAACCACATAAGATATTATGATTAAAAAAGTTGTTTTTAATTAAAATATAGCATGTTTTTACTATTCATTAAAATATGAAAGTTATCGAAAAATTATCAAAACATTATCTAATGTAAATTTTTATATCCTGATTCAAAATAAGAATTTTATTTTGTCAAATTAAACTTATAAACATGTCAAAAATTAGATTTATAGTTGGTGCGCCATCAAAAGGCGGCAAAACAGTATTTTTTGAAAAATACTTATTTTACCCGAAAAATTTATTTTGTTCTTATACCATGTTCTAGAAATGTGTAAGATGAATAATAATGTTATAAAATTCAAAATTTAGTTAACACTATTCATAATGGAAAGTTCATAACAATATTATAATATTATATCTTTGTTTAGTAAAACCCAGTATTGCGTACAACACACACTATCGAGGAAGGTCGTGATTGTGTGTAATGCAAGCCAAGTCAGGGTTGCGTGTTGCGCAAGAATCCTTTGTTGTTTCGTAAAACAGAATCCAACCATATTTCATTTATACATTGAATATATATATATATATATACTCAATGTTTCTTAGAATAACTATTATCAAAATTGTGTGTAACATGATCCAAGAATAGTGTTGCGTATACTGCAAGCTAATACGGTGTTGCGTATAGTGCAAGGTAATCTTGGTGTAGCACAAGACATTAATTAAATTAAAAGAATATTTTTCATAAAATCTCAGGGTGTTACAATGGATCCCTTTTGATCAAATCAAAATGAAGAACCAGAAAAAGAGGTAAATACTTCATCACCTCTTTCAAGTTCCTTCCTTCTTCCACATACTTTTTCTTTGTTGTTTCCATTCTAAAATAATAACTCCAGTATCTTCTATAAACTATGATGTTATTATAAATATGGTACAACGAAATTCATTATTCTATTCATCCTTTGAATGAAATTTCACCATACGTGCGTACGTACGGCTTACCGTCTCTACGTCGTGGTGTACTTGTTATTCCATACATTATTATTTGGATGGGTATAATAATGATGTGTAATTGATGTAAATAATAAATATAACGTGATAATGATTCTTTATATATGATATGTCATCCAATTATATATTATTTTAATATCAAAAGAATGATATTGTCTCTCGTACGTACGTACGGATTACCGTCTCCACAAAGGCAATGAGACTCTTTCCCCATCGTATCCATTAAAGCTAATTTTCATTAGATGATTAAAAATAATGTTTGAAGACATGATATCATTCGGTATATGAATAAGATACATCCCATTCATAACAAATATTACTCACATATCAAAGAATATAAATGAAAATTAATCCTTTAACAACCAATACAATGATAATACTAAGATATTACTAACAAAGCAATGTTAAAAGATCATATATGATATCATATTAATGTATATGATTCATGTATAATTTAATGAAAATTATTTCACCATTATATAGTTGGTTATCCTACCCTATACCAAGGAAAAGTACAAGGTAATGGTTAAGTTTACAATCTCTTCATTATTCGAGGTTGTTTATATGTAATTATCTACTAAGACCTCTTTATCATCTACATCCATGTTTCTTAAAAATGTATTCCAAAACATAATTACTATTTACTATACTGTGGGTTAAAGTCATTTATACCCTTGTTTGAATTTTTATAAAATGGGTTGAAAGGAATCTTTCCATCATTGTCGAAACAAGGTACTTTTAACCTTTTTGACAAAATTAAGGTTAGAATGTTTTATTAACTTATATGGTGGGAGCTGCTATTTTTCGCCGTTATAAAATTGTCGAAATCCCATATAATCATTTAAGACTATTTTTATAGTAAATATTTTATTTTATAATTATGTGACATTTAAATGATTTCAAAAAAGAGACATTTCTCTCAAATAGTTTTGATTCCATCTATATCAACATCCATTGATGGATTTTAAGCTTATTTGAAGTTGATTTATTATGATAAAAAACTTCCATACTGTATTGAAGGTTTTGTGATATTTTTTTCTATGGATGTGTTATTTTTATACCATTCATGGTTTATGGATAAATTATTGACATTTCGTATGCTAGTTTTAATACTAATGTATACGTAATGTTTAAACTTGTTCATATGAGTAATGAATTGTACATAGTAAGTGATGTGTGGAGCCCACAATAGCCTCTCGATTCATCCGTAGGTCTTATGAGAAAAACTAGTGTCTTGTAAAAAGGCATTGAAAAAATATTATTTGTAGTCTTGGCACATGGCTTTGACTATATGGTTATGATAGTCTGGCATTATGCATTCCATCATTATGAAAGTGGTTATTGGTATTGCATGTGATTATTCGACTATAGAATTTCTATGTGAATAAGTAAATGGAATTATTTCTTTTTATTTTTTCCGTATTCTGCTGAAGTTCAAGTTTAAAAGGATTTTGTTTTAGTTATACATTACCTTAAATGTTTATTCATATTTATGAATGTTTCTTCTCTATTGTTTTCCTTACTGAGCATTTGAGGTCACCCCTTTCTATGTTTTATTTTTCCCAGGATGTGAAGAAATATTTGATGATTGACCTACAGGGATAGTATAAGGGGATATGTGTGTGGAATATGGAGACAATGATGTTGTAGTTTTTCACTTTATCATGTAATGTAAGACATATGAATGTATCTAGTGTTTCCATGGATAGAAAACAAATCGGTCTTTTGAGAATTTATCTTTTGTGACCATGATAATGTTATGTAATAATGCACAAAATCTGGGTAACTGGGGTCAGGGCATTGCAGTTGGTATCATAGGATATTTAGTACAAGCCTTGGAAGATAGATTTAGATAAACTCTGATTAGAGCACATAGCCCTAAGAATAACATTGAGGATTAGTACAGAAAAACATCCTAGAATTTTGGTATTGTAGAGATTTTGTGAGTTTTACAAGAAATACATACCTATCTGGATACGAGCAGGTAGAGGTAGGTCTGACATAGATGTACCTAGCGGTAAAACCCAAAAACACCGCTTAAAGCTAGACTCGAACGGGAACCGGTGCACGACAATGGGCCTTGCTACACTATTGGTTACGACAATCCCATGGGATATTCTTAGGATAATTCTCATTTTATTTACAAACCATTATGAAGGGTTTATGAGTACATAATTCCACAAAGAAAACATTTTTTTATGATTATGGATTATATCCATAAACTGTTCAATTTATGATAAGTCTTTTACAAGTTTGGAATTATGTATTTTGATTCACAAACTGATCTAGTTTATGCCATTGTTTAGAAATGGTTCCCAGTGGAAGTAATTGAAATCGTATCAATGCACGCACTCCATGTAAGGATTTCCCTCCTTCTTAAGATAATTGTAGTGGAGATGGTCATACAACTGATGTTGATCAGCTTAACACTATACTGGGATAACTCACATAGGTTATGAATAATAACCATACCCATATAGAGCACCCTGATCCACAGTGTGGAGGATCAATGTTAGACCGCTTCATGAGACAACAACCACCAACATTAAATGGGAGTAAAAACATATAAGTTGCTGAGCAATGGATAAATTCCATTGATAAAATATTCCTTGACATGGGGAGTAGTGAAAGGGAAAAAGTTATCATGGCAGTTTACGGCCTCACCGGAGATGCTGATCAATTGTGGTCCTTTATTCAAAACACAAAGGAAGATTATAAAGTATCAAATATAGAATGGAGGGAGTGAAAAAGATTTTCATAGAAAAATACTTTCCTTGTGACCATCGAGCTGATACAGAAATGCAATTTCTGAGTCTGAGGCAAAAGAAGGATGAGAATGTCGCAAAGTTTGTGACCATCGAGCTGATATAGAAATTCAATTTATGAGTATGAGGAAAAAGGAGGACGAGAATGTCACAAAGTATTAGTCTAACTTTACAAGGTTAGCGAGGCATGCTACAGATTATATATGTAACCAAAAAAGTAAGATTGATCATTTATTTAATGGGTTAAAACCATTTCTCTATCGAGCATTAGTCTCACAATCCTTCTCTTCGTACGAAGATATTGTCTCATCTGCTATCAAGACAGAAAAATAATTATCTATGTATTACGATATTAAAGCAAAGAAGGAGAAGAATAGATTATCTGATCACTCTAGAAATGGAAATAAGGGGAAGAAGGGAAAAGTTGAATATCCATCCTGCAGTAAATGAGGGAAGAAACGCCCTGGTAATTGTGTGAAGGAAAGGGGAGTCTCTTACACGTTTGTTGAAAATTTCCACTAAACTCATGATTGAAAGGGGAAGAAAGAAGCTACTGATGTTCAATACTAAAATTTCAGGGAGATGGGACATTATGAAAATTAATTTCCTAAGCGTCAGAGGAAATTACTTCAAAAAGGAAAAGGGATCAAGTCCAAGCTTATGTTGTCACTACTGCTGAGATAGAAGTTCCGAAAGATGTGGTGGAAGGTAATTTTATAGTTTCCTCAAGTTTAGAAAATGATTTATTTGATTCTGGATCATTGCATTGTTTCATATCTTCCCAGTTTTCTAATAAAATTATATATTTCCAAATTAATTTAATAAGGGAGTTTTTAGTTAAAACTCCTAATGGAAGTATCATCGCAACAATGTTTTGTGAATCTGTTCCCATTAGATCATATAAATTTTCTTTGTCTGCTTATCTCATCATCATACCTATGATCTAATTTCATATAATCCTCGATATGGATTGGATTTCAGACCATGATGCAAAGATTTATTGTAAGAGGAATGAGGTTACAATTTTTGATGATGATGATAAAGAACACCTTATCTTTAGAGCAGAAGTGTCACCACCTATTTCTTATCTAGATCCAACCTCATTAGCTGAATTAAATACAATTATTTGGGAGGAAGAGAATGAAATAAATATGGGTGAGGAATGGAATGTTCATATAGAGTATGTACTTGTTGTGAAAGAATATGTTGATGTGATTCCAAAATATTTACCAGGAAATCCTCCAGAAAGATAAATTGAGTTTTCCATTGATTTAATTTCTGGATCAAGGCCTATATCGAAGAACCCTTATAGAATGGAAACTGTAGAATTAGTGTAACTAAAGAAAAAACTATAGGAATTGAGTAATAAGGGATTTATTCTCCCTAGTGTTTCTCCATGGGGAGCCCCTGTCCTTTTTGTTAAGAAGAAAGATGGATCTATGAGGTTATGTATCGACTATAGGGAGATCAATGCTATAACAATAAAGACCAAGTATCCCTTAACATACATTGATTATTTATTTGAACACATGCATGGAGCTCAATACATTTCAAATATTTAACGTCGATCATGATACCATCAGTTGTGTGTGAATAAGGAAGACATTCCAAAGATAGCATTTCGAACCAGGTACGGGCATTACGAATTTATAGTGATGCCTTTTGGACTGACTAATTCACAATTTGTCTTCATGGATCTAATGAATAGAGTTTTTAAGGAATAACTTGATGAATTTTTAGTGGTATTTATTGATGATATCATGGTGTACTTCAACAGCTAAAAAGATCATGAAAATCCCTGGCGCATTATCCTGAAGACTCTTAGAAGACATGAATTATATGGGAAGTTTAGCAAATGTGAATTCTGGAATCAGGAGATCTCTTTTGTTGGCCATATTGTCTCTAAGGATGTAATTTCCATTGATTCTTCAAAGACCAAGGCAATCCAAGAATGGCCAGCACCGAAAAGTATAACTGAGGTACGTAGTTTTATTGGTTTAGTAGGTTATTATAAATGTTTCGTCTATAATTTTTCCCGGTTGGCTATCCCATTAATAAAGATCACACGTAATGGGGTTAAATTTGTGTGGTCAAAAGAGTGTGATGAATGTTTTGATTAACTAAATAGAAGATTAGTTGATGCTCATATCTTGACTCTACCATCAGGGAATGATGGTTTTGTTATTTATAGTGATTCATCGAATAAATGACTTGGTTGTGTCCTTATGCAGAATGATAGATTTATTCCCTATGCAGCATGACAGTAGAAAATTCATGAGAAAAACTATCATACTCATGATCGTGAGTTAGAAGCTGTAATCTTTTCTTTGAAGATTTGGAGACACTATCTCTATGATGAAAAATTTGAGATTTATACTGATCCCAAGAGTTTGAAGTATATTTTCTCACAGAAATAACTCAACAAGAGGCAAAGGAGATGGCTTGAACTACTCAAGGATTATGATTGCACGACACAATACAACATGGGGAAGGAAAATAAGGTGGTAGATGCTTTGAGGAGAAAGGATCATGTTGTTTTGAACAAGATGAGAGTTGTAAAGGATCTTATTTACTTGGATCTTGTAAAGATGGATATGGGAATCACTATGGAAGGGGAAAAATCAATAATTTTTAAATGGTTGCCAAACCATATTTACTAGAAAGGATGAAGATTTATCAGACCGATGATAAAGAGTTTCAGAAGATGATTAAATCTGTGAATGATGGGAGATTGAGTGACTTTGTTTATGAAGATGGAATTTTGAAATTTGGGAATAGACTTTGTGATCCCGATATACCAAATATAAAAAGGTAATTGTTGGATGATACTCATAGTTTCAATTACTCTATACACCATGGGAGCACCAAAATGTATAGTGATTTGAAGGAACATTTTTGGTGGGACAACATGAGGAGGGAGATTGCTGATTTTGTGTCAAGATGTATTGTTTTTTGACAAGTGAAAGCTTGAAGGCAACATCCTGGATGAGTCATTCAGCCTCTTCTCATACCTAAGTGGAAGTGGGATAATATTACGATGTACTTTGTCATGGGACTACCAATGACTGATTGAAGGAACGATGCAATATGGGTCATTCTTTATTGTCTTACCAAGTCAGCATACTTTCTTGATATAAGAGAATATTTACCACTTGAAATTTTAGTAAGACTATTTTTAATGTAGTTTTAAGACTTCATGGAGTACCCATATCGATTGATTCTAATCTTGATCTAAATTTTACATCATGATTCAGGAAAAGTCATCAAAAATCCATGGATAATAAATTTGTTTGAGCACTGCCTGCCACCCCCAAACTGATGGAAAATCAGAATGGACTATTCAAACCTTAAAAGACATGTTTAGATCATGCTCACATGAATTTCAAGGTATGTGGTCTCAATATTTACCTTTGGTAGAATTTTCCTACAACAATAGCTTCAATTCAAGTATTTAGATGGCACCATATGAAGCGTTATACAGAAATAGATGTCGCACACCAACTTGTTGGGATGATGTTGGTGAAAGAAAACTCGTAGGACCAAAACTTGTGGAGGAAATGATGGAAAAGGTGAATGTAAATACAAACCCACATAAAAGCATCTCAAAGTATGCAGAAGAGCTATGGTGACAACTGAATGATGCATTTGGAATTTCAGGTAGGAGATCATGTTTTCATGAAGGTATCTCCATAGAAGGGTGTCGTACGTTTCGATATGAAAGGAAAATTGAGTCCTAGGTACATTGGACTTTTAGAAATTATGGAATGAATTGGGGTTGTAGCTTACTGATTGGCAATGATGCCATGTCTCTCCAAAGTTTATGATGTGTTACACGTATCACTATTGATAAAATACATGACTGGCCCAATTCATGTACTCACCTATGAGGAAGTATAACTAGAAGCCGATTTATCTTATTACGAAGAGCCCATTAGGATTCTTGATACTAGAGAACAAGTGTTGAGAAACCGAATGACTCGTCTGGTAAAAGTTCAATGGAGAAACCATAAGATGGAAGAGGCAACGTGGGAACCCGAGGAACGAATGATGAAAAACCACTTGAGTCTTTTTATGAGGTAATATTATAGAAATTTAGAGGATGAAATTGTTTGAAGGAGGGGATAATGTAACACCCCAAGGTTCCAAGGTACGCTTCGCTTTGAATAACACAGTAGTGCAACATCAAGTTCTAACACGCCATAACCAATCAAACTAGCTGTTATGAATAGTAATACCCACTTATTGAAATTTTATAAATTTTATCTTTCAAAATAGAGTTCATTTTTGGATTCAGTATATCGAAATTATCTTAGGGTTGATTTCTGGTATTTTTCAAAAAAAAATTAATTTTTGATGAATAGTGAAAAACACTGACTTATAGTTTAAAACAGAATATTTATTTAAATAATTCATTATTTTATTTGAATTTATTTTAGGTCAAAATAGATACATAATACCTATATAAGTATAATGTATTTCATTGGAGTTAGTTTATAATAATTTTAGATATATACAAATTTTATTGGACTTTTCCCCATATTTTACCTACCTCCTAGGAGAATTAGAAAATTCACATAAAACATAATTTTACCACTTCTGTGAGTGGAATATCAAAAATCTGAGAGACACGGTTGATATCAGTAAGTAAAATGTTTCTCAATAAGATGAATATAATTTTTGGTGAATAGTAACTTTTTATTTTATTTACCACAGTTAAAAGTAGATAGGGTAATTTAGGGTAAAAATGATATTATTGTTACCCTAACACATGTCCTAATTCTTTTGGATAAGTATAGATAGAACAAAAACAACTTTAGGAATAAAATATGAACCACTTTGGTCCACTTGGATTAGATTAGGACATTTATTATTGTTTAACTCAAACTAGAGTTAAAAGAATTAAAATTAACTTTTAAGAACGAAAACATTATTAATATAGGGTTACACATAAGATAAATATGACTATAAATATTCATTAGAAGGTAGAAATGTTTTCTATATAATGGTACTTTATTTATATTTTTTACACATTAAATAATTTAATTTATTTATGACACAATGATGATGCAGTAATTACCAAATTAATTAAATATTAAAATAATTGATAGTATAAAAGTCAAAATAAATGTAATATGAGACATTTAGGGTTGGTTAGATGAATTTTTTTTGGAGAAATAATTCTGTTATGAATTTAGAAAAAACAAAATGCCAAAAACTGTAAAAATTGACCTAAATAAGTTTTTAAAAGTAATATTATATTATTAAGTGATATTCTATTCCTAAAAATCTAAGGTTAGAACAAAAGAAATATATAATGATAGGTGTATCATTAATGAACCATTTGGGGTTCTCTTGGAAGTATATAGTATTTTTATTAACCATATAATATAAAAATACAAAGAGACATGGTAAATGTCAAACTATTTAACTAAAAGTTAAATATAAAAGATAAAGTTAATATAGTGATCTGAACCTATCTAAAACCTATTGGTTGAGTGGTTTTCGACCCATCCACACCATAGCCTTTAAATAATACATTTTTGAGCCATTATAAACTGAAAATTATTTTATTATAAATTAATATTTCTTGTTTTCCCTAAGGTTCCCCTCACACCTCTTATAAAAGGGAACTCCCCCTTCTCTCTAATTCACACCTTCAATGCTATTTGGCTCAGCCAACCACTTCTCAAATACCCTCTCAACTGTCCTCCCTTCATCCTAGCGTCCTTCCATTAGATATAAAGTCATCCTATGGAGCCCTTTTGTCAAATCAAAAGGAAGAACCCGAAAAAGAGGTAAATATTTCACCACCTCTTTCAAGTTCCTTTCTTCTTCCACTTCCTTTTTCTTTATTGTTTCCATTATAAAATAATAACTCCATTATATTATATATACTATGATGTTATTATAAATATGGTATAGCCAAATTCATTATTCTATCCATATTTTGAATGACATGTCACTATATGTGCGTTTGTACAGCTTACCGTCTCCACGCCGTGTTGTAATTGTTATTCAATACATTATTATTTGGATGGATATAATAATGATGTGCAATTGAAATAAATAATAAATATAACATGATAATTATTTTTTATCTATGATATACCATCCAATTAAATTTTATTTTAATATCAAAAGAATGATATTTTCACTCGTGCGAACGTACGGATTACCGTCTCCACGAACGTGATGAGATTCATTCCAAATCATATCCATCTATGACTAATTTTCATTATATGATTAAAAATAATTTTTAAAGACGTGATATCATTCTGGATATGAATAAGATACGTCCCATGCATAACAAATATGACTCACCTAACAGTGAATATAAAGAAAAACGAATCCCTTAACAACTGAAGCAACGATAATAAAAAGATATTATTAACAAATAAATGTTAAAAGATCATATATTATATCATATTAATGTATATGATTCTTTTATAATTTAATAACAATTATTTAACCATTATAAATGAGGTTAACCTACCCTAGACCAAGGAAAAGTACAAGGTAAGGGTTAATTTCACAATCTCTTCATTATCTGAGGTTGTTTATACGTAATTATCTACTAGGACCTCTTTATCATCCACATACATGTTTCTTAAAAATGTATTCCAAAACATTTTTACTATTTACTAGAATATGGGTTAAAATAATTTATACCCTTGTTTTACTTTTTATAAAATGGTTTGAAATGAATCTTTCTGTTGTTGTCCAAAAAAGGTACTTTTAACCTTTCCGATAAAATTAAGGTAAGAATGTTTTTTTAACTTATATGGCAGGACCGGCTATTTTCTACCATTATAAAATCCTCGAAGCTTCCCTTAATGATTATAATAATATTTTCAAAGTAAATATTTTATTTTATAATTATTTGAATTTTAAATGATTTCATAAAATAGATATTTCTCCCAAATAGTTTTGATTTCATTTATATCAACATCTATTGATGGATTTTAAACTTATTTGAAGTTAATTTATTAGGATACAAAACATCCATATTCTATTGAAAGTTTTGTGATATGTTTGACTATGGATGTGTTATTTTTATACTATTCATGGTTTATGGATAAAGTATTGACATTTTGTATGCTAGTTTTAATACGAATATTTATGTTATGTTCAATGCATTGGTAGGTCTCATGAGACAAACTAGTGTCTTGGCACAAGGCCTTGAAAAAATCTTATTTGTAGTCTTGGCACAAGGCCTTGACTGTGTGGTTATGATAGTCTGGCATTATGAATTCCATCTTTATGAAAGTGGTTATTCTTATTGCATGTGATTATTTGAATAGTAGAATTTCCATGTGAATAATTAAATGGTATTATTTCATTTTATTTTTTCTATATTATGCTGAAGTTCACGTTTAAAAGGATTTTGTTTTATTTATGCATTGCATAAAATGTTTATGCTTATTTATGAATGTTTCTGCTATATTGTTATCCTTACTAAGCATCTGAGATCACCCCTTTCTATGTTTTATTTTTCCCAGGATTTGAAGATGTATTTTATGACTAACCTGCAGGGATAGTCTGAGGGGATATGACAGTGGACTATGGAGACTATGTTGTTGCGGTTTTTCAATTTATCATGTAATGTAAGACTTATGAATGTATCTAGTGTTTCCAAGGCTAATAAAATAATCGTTCTTTCGATACTTGATCTTTTTTTATCATGCCACTGTCATGTAATAATGCACTGACTATGGGTAACTAGGGTCGGGGTGTTACAAAATATATTTATATGTTGTATACTTGTGTTTCATGCAATGAAAAAGTGGTATACCTTAAATTATAAAAATCACTATCTATGTAATATGTGTGATATTCTACATACTATGATGGATTTTTTCATAAATATATAATGAAATATCAAGTTATCTATCTTCATTATCATGTTCTTGAAAAATATATTCAATTATTTTCAATTGAGGAACATATAAATGATGTTGGTGTATTCCATATTTGATTCCTTTATATGAATTTCATTTCAAATACATACTATATTTCACACTATTATAAATGAATCTAATGCTTTGACTGATGGGGAAATACTATAAGAACATTGTTTCAAAAAATTCATTTTAATCATGAGGCATCGAATATAATACATATTTATAATGATTTGTGATATTTTTTGATTAAAATTGAATCCCTAGAACAATATTGTTTCCTCTAACTTGTCATTATAATAGATAAAACCATTATTTTGAAATTATATGTTATATATGGATTCTTTTTATCTTGTGGTGTTATACATTTGAATATAATAATTAATTTTGTGATTGTTTTATCACTCTGGCCACTGTCCTATTTTAATTCATACATAGTCCACATGATAGAATAATTTTTAAATTTAGTATAAAAACTATATAAAAATGTTTTTAAATCATGTTTCTACTCTCATAAAACTTTGGAAAATCACACAGATCTTACTCAACCATGTTATTAATTTCCTTAAGGGTATCAGACTCACAAAATGTACAAATTTTTAAATATTGTGTTCTAGATTTTGAATTTCTCCAACCATTAGATTCACTAATTATCTCTCATTGTATCATACAACATGTTTAACCTTTTTAATTACCATCACGCATAAATTTCCACCAAATCAACAACTCAAATTCAATTATTTTAAAAATTAATGTTAACAAAAAAAATTATAGGTTTTTTATGAATGAATAATTGAAATTATAATATAATCTTTCATACCATCTCCATAATGTTTTGAAAATCATATTTTAGTTATCAATTTTTTATGATTCTTTAGAAAAATAATTATAACAACAAGTCACATTGAAAAAAGTTTACAAAATAATAATAAATTTTATAATAAATTTTTTACATAAATTTTTGAATGTTTCCAAAAATGGTCAAACGTTTTTATAATAAGTTTATAATTAAAAACATATAATATTTAAAAACAAGTTAAAATTGTAAAAAAATGTTCAAGATTGAAAAACATGTAATATACTCAAAAATATTATCAAATGAAACTGTTATATACTGTAACTCATTGGAATGAACAATAACATCATATTTATTGTTGAAAATATTTTTTTTAAAAGAAAATATAATGTTTAATAATTTTTTTATTGACGAAGAAAAAACCAAACAAAAAAAAATTTCCAGTTGAATATTTTAAAATTTTAGGTTAGGTCATATGATTTTAATTTCATATAATAAATATTTCGATTCTACTATGTGATAAGAAATAATGAAAACATTTACAATATAATTTTTGGATAATATATCTAGTCATAAGATCACACCATGAAATATGAAATGCTGGTTTTGGATGAACTAGACCAAAAAATTGAGACAGTGGAATAATATCACATATTTGTTATGTTGTTTAACTATTATTCAAAGAATAAAAACTTAACTCATTGAATTATTTCAACCATAAAGATCATTTTCATTTATTCCAATTAAAAAAAATTCTAATTGGATATATCATTTCAAAATTTATATACTATAAGACTAGTCTAAGATGGATGAAAAAATCATCAACTAAATTCAGTGAAGAAAACTCAAAAAATGAAAAATTAACATTTATTTATACCACACAAAAACTACAACTAATGGATTATCCTATAGTAGAATAATATATAGTTTTATCAAATCAATCCTCACCAAATGATAAGATCATGTACAAAAACTATGTAGGGCTATCTAAAAAATTTCAAAAAATCTATTTCATTACTAAATTATTATTCTTTATTGGGGATTACAATGACCTCTATTAGATATTTTAAAACACTGATGTTACAAAAACTGATAATGGAAAAACACATTTTCCAAAATTAAAAATGTCCCACTAAAAGGGATATTTTATTTACAGTAATTTAGCACTAATAAAAATCAAGCTTCATCAAATCTTTTTTAGTTTTAATAAAAGGTTTTCAGAAAATATTTTATAATTTATTTGAATGACTAGTACACTTAATGGATAAGTTATGGATGCCAAATTCCTGATACTAACAGAACTATTCCTCTGACCCATTCAAAATTATATATTAATTTTCAAGTGAAGGTACATGAACTCCCATCAAATACATTTTGGAGAATCACCCTAACCACCAGTTCACGTGGTTATTTGGTTATATAATATTATATATATATATATATATATTTGTTTTTGTGTGGGTATTAGTATATATTTATATTAGTATATATATTTATATTTTATTATGTATATGAATATAAATAAAATAAAATATATAGGTGTTAATGTATATATACATATATTTTTCAAAAGAAATTAATGTTTATTAAGATATTCTGAGTAAAAAAAACATGAAAAGGGGAAGGCGATCAGTTTCATATTTACTAAAAAATCATGGATAAAAGTTAATGAGATTAAAGAAAATTAATATATAATTAAAAATAATGGAGGTGGTTAAAATAATCCTATTAATATTCCATTCAAGGAATGAAACCTCTAAATTATGAATTTGTTCAATTTACTATACAAACTATGTTATCTTTTTTGATTTACCAAATAATGCTTCCACATTCATGACCAATCCCCATTAGAAACCCTCTTTGGATGGTGGTGAATACAATAGTTACCCCCCCCCCCCGAATAGAACCTAAAATAGACCACTAGTTTGAAACTGGCATTATGGGTATCTGGAACATAAAATGGGATGCATTACCCTATTTTATCTTTGGAAAATAAACAATAACTGATCAATACAAAATAAAAAAAACCATATTCCTAATATTGAAAACATAGTACATAAAATTTCATTTGTGACTAATAATTTTGTTCAAATATAATACCAATTATGGAATCATATCGTAAGGAAGTGACCCCTAGACTAACTAATGCCCACATCATTCTCTAGTAATGTGAAACAAAAATATTTATTTCAATCTAAAAATATATTAAAATTGTATATAGAAGTATGGGTGAGCATAAAAATATACTCAATATAATACTACATCAAAATTATTATATCAATGTGGAAGAATAATACTAAATCCTCACTGAAGAAACAATAAAATCGAATAACCCCCATTCAAAAGTTGACAACACCCCTTCACATGAAAGGTCACTCGCCAAACCTTTTTACAAGAATAAAAATGTTGAAAGAGGTGTATAATGTTTGTTTTTTTAACAGTAATTAAAAGAGAAATCAATTCAAAAAATATAATAAATTGATTTTTTTTAATGTTTTTTATTTAAAACTAACATTGAAATACAATTTCAATTTTAGTTTATATACAAACTGATGTTAAAGTATGATTTAAAAAAAATTTAAACAAATATTATCCTAATAATTTTTTTTAAAAAAATTCTAAAATTCATAAACCCCAAACCTAAATCATTAATTTAAATAAATATAATAGTATAAATATGTTTAAGACCACAATAAAAAAATATAAAAAATTAAATACTTATTTATAATTTTAACGTAAAATAAATAAACATACATAGAACATTTAAATTTATATCTAAAAAATATTCATACATATATAATAGTTTTAAAATAATCTTAAAATGTTCTTTAATTATCCATTGATATATGATATAAATTCATAAAAAACATAAAAAAATAGTGAATGTAGTATAATTAACTATAGAATATATTTATGTAAAATATAATGGTTTCAATTGAACTAAAATTATAAAAATCCATCATCTGTCGAATTATGAAAATATCATAATGAATCTTAAAACACAATATCCACATTCAAATAATCTTTTTTGGGGATTACACTATGATTTTGAAACAAAACTTCAAAAATAAGAAACACTATATATATATGAAAAATGAATTAACTAATATAATATTAATATACCATTATTTTAACATATTTAATTTCCATTTTTATTCTTTATCAACAAGAGAACATTTTTAGAACTTTCTATAGAACCTTGACCCGCATCCCGTGTTAAATGGTCCTCTGGGTCTATTGACCAATGGGGATTAGGGGAACCTCCCCATACTCCAAAGGACTCTGACAAGTAGTGGGGGTTTAAAGTAGTGATAGAGGGGATATTAAACTCTATGGTATATTATAATAATGGTATCTATATATGAAAAATCAGAATAAATACTATAACACAGTAGAATAAGTATACTAAAACTAACAAACTCAACTGATGAAAATATAAATCAGCATCAGCAAAATAATAAACAAAAAATCTCAAAGTCAATAATACCAAAAAAAATATCATTTTTAGAGGCTAAACAACATGTTATAATATGATATACAAAATATATGTCAAGAAGATTCACCCATGGTCGACCATAACTACATACAAATATAAATGATGTCGAACAAAATTAAACACTGCATGGATAAATAACCTCGAAGGTCTCTTACCATATACCCCAGAAAAATGTCTCACGTGTACACTAAGGTCAGACCCCTATACTCAATCCCTTACGTAATCACAAATACATAAATTCTACTAGCGTCTCAAGGGGAGCATATAGGGTGTGAGAATAAATCATAGTAGTCCACCACCAACGTTTTGTTTTATTACATCCTTGGTAATACTAGTGTATCAATATATAAATAAAAATACCACATATACATCATAAAAATAAATTTATTCCCTTTTGTTCAGCAGCCATAAAGATGAAATCACCAGCTTCAGCCAACACTGATATTCTATATATATATTCTACTAGTAATATATACAAAGCATAAAAAATCAACATGTATATGTAAAACTATTGTGGTGAGAATCTGTGGATCAGTTCCTAAATGATCCCATGATGATTCTCATACTCATTTTACCCTCAGGTTCCACCTTTAATCAAGCAACTAGCACCTTTTTCCATCAATCATATCACACAACATTCAAGAGGCACGTCCAAACAATAAGTACCTGGACTTTTGATCCTTTGATCGCAGTCACCATCATCTCTAAACCTGACATCCGGAAGCATAAGGATGTATTTACTCTAATGATAATTACTATCATATAAACAGATGATGTCTCAAGGAATGATGATATCCATCCTCCCAAAATCCTAGCACAAAGGCATCAAGTGTAATGGGAAGCCTCATCCCCCAACTCACAATCTCATCACTTTCAACCGATGTCCCACCACTATCCTTGTGTATTTATTTGGTGAACACCACCCAAAAAATTGATGGTCAAAAGAATCACCTAAGCCTAAAATTATAAAAGGGCTTATACCCATATGTGTGGTCTACACCACCTCAATATTAGTCAAATCTATGTGCACGTGAATCTAATGGCGCATAATCCAATAAGTGGAGAGCACAAATTACCTAAATAGTACATAAGACACATCATACAACAGAGAATTCCCTAGTGATCATGTCACTGAATCACGATGTCCAACACCATATCACGTCATTTGGGCCTTTCCCTAATACTAACAACCTCATCATCTCAATCTGATAACCACATCGCCAATTTGATGATCATCATCACCTCGTGTGTCATGGGCCTCACCCAAAATGGCAAACAACATATCATTAATCCATGAGATTAGCATCCCCTAAATCCTAGTGCAAATCCATACACATTCCAACAAAACCAATAATCAACATACAAATACAATTTTATTTAATTAATGAACATCTCATAGAATACCCAGGTTGTTCTATGCCCCTAACCCATCATGACCAGGTTTAGTGTAGTTAGACCATGCCCATCAACTCCTCGTATCATAAATTTTATAATTTTAATAGAATAAATTCATTAATTAGGGTCTCCCTCTAATGACACACATGGACCATATATAGTACACCCATGAAACACCTATAAAACGAGTAGTGATTAAGGAACCACCTGCATTGTCCTCGTATATATACAGTCATCTAATACTAGCCTCTATATCCGGATCAAACTAGAGAAATATGTGTTTTAAAATAACACCATGAAAATAAGGTAAAATAGATCATACTGATTTAGCACACTGTATAGAAGTAACAAATAAGAAAATAGGCTAAAGGGTTAAGGAATTTTTTTGAGATTGATGCATAGACACTAATTGATTGAGGATTGAAGCTTAGATGGAGTGGGCATACCAAAACCAATAAGAGGGATAGTATAGAGCCTTGGCTTCATGAAGGAGATCCACACATGGTATCAGTGAAAGAGGGGAGATTTATTTAGGAAAATAAGGGAAACATGATCATTTTGGCCTTTTTAAGAGGCCACATGGTTACTATACGGTTTGGAAAATTGTGTGCAACTCATGTAGTGCCCAGTGTACAAGCACCATCCCCGCACATCTAGGGAATATGGTTTACCAAACCATGAAAATACTATGAAAATCCCCTTTACTAAAAATTACAATTGTATTATATGGATGTGAACCCCCGCCTAAATGATTTTTGAAACCATATCCAGTGTTATTGTTTGGTCACATGAATACTCGTGGTAGCCACAGAGTTTGTAAATACCATGAACCTATCTCATAAAATACCCAAATTGATTTTTGGGAACCACCACACCCAAAAATGAAACAAAACCCTTAGGCACTTTTGGACCCTTCAAACCCTGCTAAAAAAACATAGACCATTCAAAATTCTATAATTAATTTCTAATGGTGAAAAAAGGTTGGTCCTGTCACCAAATTCAAAAATTCATATAGGTTGGAGAATATTCCACCCTTTTAAAGGACAAGGATTTTATAAGCTCCCCACCTTAACATATCATGTACCTAAGATTCATTCCCTACTTTTAGATGGTACTAAACATAGCCTATCACCACCTGTCCTTGGGGCCCATGTTGTGACTACCCCAAGCCCGCCTTCTATAGGACAGGGGCTGGCTACTAGTACCAAAGGCGTAAATCCCAATAAAAAGGGAAGGAATTGCCTTTATAAAAGTAAAAAAAACAACATAGTACAAGCGGAAGCAAACACTAAGTACAAAAGAAAGTGCTGAAAAGTATATGGGCCAGAATAAAAACCCAACTAAAAAGTACAGCTACAACTGAACGAAAGTACAATAGAAAAGACAAGCAGTTGGAAGAATAGAAGTAGCTCATGGGTCGTCCACCTTGAATCCTACCTGAATGGTAGGTACAGATAGCAAAACACCTAGATTGTCTACCATGGATCCTACCTGAAGGGTAGGTACAGATATCCTCCTCAACACTCTCGCCCATCAACCTCCTCCGAGTACCATCTCGTCGTGAATTCCACCTCCGGATACTGACTCGTCATGAGGTCCACCTCTGGATACTGACTCATTGTGAGGTCCACCTCCGGGTACCATCCAGTCCTCAAACACTCGGCCTCCGTCTGTGTTGTCTATTGTCTGCATCCAACACAAAGAGGTGCGGGCATAGCCCGTGTAGGGGTGAGTATAACGATACTCAGTAAGTACCCCGAGACCCTAATGGTCTCACTAAATCCAACAAGGATAACCACCAAGCTGGATCTAAACAAATAACCCTTACATAGGTATAAGCCCATACTTATACCTAAGTTATCAAGTAACCTATCTCAATCAAGAGGTATCACACAGATATGAAATCAAAGGATAACCACTACATAGGTATATGCCCATACATATACGTAAATTATCAAGTAACTCGCCTCAATCATGAGAAAATCACAAAGGTCATTGACTCAGCTCAAACTAGGATTTTCATTATTGAAACTCCAACTACTGAAAAGATCCTCCTCTGTCGAGTACACTGATCATGTCACGACTCCAAGGCGCTGCTCACTAACATTAGACTGATGAGGTACTCCTCCTGTCGAGTACCTCGGGTCAGCCACTCAAACACAGTAGTGCTCCCCGCCGGGGTCTACCGCCCAAACATAGTAGTGCACCCCCCCCCTATTCCCCTGCAGAGGTACTCCTTCTATTGAGTAGCGCGGGTCAGCCAACCAAACACAGTAGTTCCCCCTATCGTGGGGTTGCCACCCAAACACAGTAGTGCTCCCCACTGGACTATACAAGTCACTCCAACTCGAATCGGACAAGCAGTCATCAGGTCTCAGCCAGCTACACGGTCTTCGTACTCCGTACGCTCGTCTCCAGGAGGGTCTGCTCAATGAGGTACCTATTGGTACTCCAAGTATCACAATGTCCCATGAAGAATTACCTCAATGGACCGCCTCATCATAGAGGTCTCAATGAAATAGACGGTGCGTCAATCGTACGCACGATCTATGAGTTATTATCCCTTTAGTACCGGGGGCTCGGTTGGTTTCATGTATGAACCATCTCGGCTGTATCTCAACTGTACACTGAACTCCCACAGGGTATACTCAAAGGGACTGTTTCTCAATGTGATCACCAACGCCACTGACGGTGCGCCAAATGGTAGTTCGGTCTGAAAGTTATCGGATTTCCGTTTTAGGGGCCCGGTTGGATTTCAGGTACAATCTAAACCGGACATACTCCAATTGTGTCCAATACTTAGGTGAAGTATACCAGAAGTTCCGTATTACTAAAATAAATCCATCAAAGTCGATGACACATTAATCGGACATCCGGAACTCAAGTTATAACCATTTCTGCTCCGAGGGCCCTGTTGGTTTCGGGTTCAAACCAACCCGGTTATACCCATACATCGCAGAAACATCATGATTAATATCACAAAACGACCGTATCGATCCAAGGATCCTAATGCAACTGGAAGTGCATCGATCGGAGGTCTGTAGCTCAAGATATAAGCATTTAATTGAAGGAGGTATGAAAATAGGGGGTTTGGGCCCGGTCCGACCCGGTCCAATACCCCTTGGGTCGGCCCGAATCGGGTCGACCCGACCCAGGTCCGGGTACGGCCCGGTTGGGCACGGCCCGGCCTGGAACTGGTGGCCTGGCCCGGCGCTGGTGGCCCAGCCCGGTCAGTTGAGGCTCGCTTAGCGTGGCCGAGCAGACGCGAAGCAGGGGGCATTGTTCCCCGCGGTAGACAGAAAACCGGAACGACTTTTATGTCGTGCCCCCCCAAATCCAGAACGGCTTCGCCCTTCTGGTCCGCCGCAGCTCATCCGCGTCGGTCTTCTCTGGGGGCGCGCCACCGCCGCCGGTCACCGGTGTGGCCGTGCCAGTGGGGCGCACCGCCGCCGTTTTCTGCGGACCACCGAATGCATACCGGTGGTCCGTTTTTCCCTCCATCAGTGCCTAAGGTCACTACAGGACCCTAACATCACTACAGAGACTTCAAATCACCATTGCGGCCCGTTTCGTCGTCGCCCGTCAATCCGCACATCAACAAACAATCTGTGGGGGGTTGTTGGGGCGTGTTTGTTCGGTTCGCGCCCTCCGCTTTAGGTGTTATCAATTGGCCGAAATCAACACATGATTTCAACAACATAACATGGCACAATTTTAATCAATTAAAATTGAACCTAGTTCCCATCAGTACTCCCATAATTAAATATTCTCGTCCCGCAAATAATAACATTCACAGATCAACTTGATGATGAGTTGATCCGCGTTCTTTGTTTTAGAAGGAAACAACCATAGGAATAATATGATTCTCAAAATAATCCCCTACCTCATGTTGTTCGTCGTTCGTTGATGATATCGCGAAAGGGAAAGGACATCGGTTCGTTGACGTTGTCGTAAGGTAAGAGGTGATGGTGATGATGGTCGTTGGCGTTCGTCGTTTCCTCAAAGACCTTTGATCTGGCCCGAGCGTCGTTCATTGGAGATCCGACGGTTGGAGAACCATTCTTCGTCGACGGAGGGAGTCGTTCTTCGATAAAGAAGCTTCATTTTTTGACGAGGAGGAATTCTCTTCTCTTCCTTCTTCTTCTTCTTCTTCTTCTCACAAATGCTCTCTCACTCTCCCCAAAGTCTCCACACAACAATCCCAGCCCAAAATAATATAAGACTTACTCTTATTTTATTATAATATGCAAAGAATTTAAAACTTAAAATTTAAAAACTTAGTTAAATTAATTAAATATGTTTAATCAATTAATTTTAATGTGAGTTGGCTTGAAATAAAGAGGGAGAGAGGGTAAGTTACACAATTAAAGAGGTAGTGAGGAGTTATACATTAATTACAAGGGGTTTAAGGGGGGTTTCAGAAAGTGAAGGGTTGGGGATCGTGTGGGACCCACCTCTCCTTAATCCTCACTTGGTTAGTTAGAAACTAGTGGTTCCACCCCAACTTCCACACATAGGATATAACCACCTATATTGGGAATAAAATTTTTACCACAAATTTTATTCAATTATTTATTAATCCTCAAATTCTAACAACTCCTCTCGAGCAAATGCACATTTAGTAAAGGTCCTCTTAAGAAAATATCGGCATTGTGAGTTCATCGGTTCCCTAGGATTTCAATTCCGAGAACCAGTTCAAAAGATAGAAAAACCCGCTCGTTCATTCACTGAACGTACCCGAGCCAATCTTCGGAAATTGATTCCGGGCACACCGTTCCTCAGAATCAGGTGCCGTCAAAAACTGCGGACTCGTAAAATTATAAAGAAATTAAGAAAAAAATTTCCTAGAAATTTACGGGTCTTTAAATTACTCCCACCTTAGGGATTTATGTCCCCTAAAGCATCAACACACACTGAGGAAAACAAAGTGGTACTGAGAACGCATCTGAGCCTTCCGCTGCCATGTGCTCTCATGAAGGTTCTCGTGCTACCAGTGAAAGCAAACTTAAGGAATCAATCGTCCACGTAGGACCCGCTCCTGTCGAATCTTGATCTCCACTGGAACCTCCGTGCATGTCACCCTGTCATCGACATCCAACTTCCTATGGTCGATGACGTGTGTAGGATCGTGCACGTATCTCCTTAGCTAAGATACGTGGATGAAATCATGCACCCGGTGCAAATGAGGTGGAAATTTCAAGTGGTAAACCACCTCACCTACCCTGCTGAGGACCTAGAAAGATCCGTTGAGCCTCAGAGATAACTTGTCGCCTCAGCCACATCTCCGTAAACCTCGTCGAGGTGAGACCCGTATAAGGACATGGTGTCTATCATCGAACTCTAGAGGCCTCCATTTCATAATTAGAAATGAAACTCATAACTCCTGCTGCCATGAGGTTAAGGTTTACTGATTCAAGAGTGATCGACCACACCCTTCTATGCATGAGTTTATCATGTGCTGCCTGGGGTTTCCTTTTCGCCGACCTAGGAAAACCCATCCCAACATTGTAGATAAACCACAACCTTTTTGCCTAATACAGTCAATCTGAGTATGAACTGTGAATCCAATCCATACCCAGACCAACTTCATAAGGCCTCGACGTTGCACCAAGATATTCCAACCAATCTCACGCCTCGAGGGTCAGATCACACTGTCGGTGTAAGTGTGACTATCGAGTCTCCTCCCAAAGGTATCTCCAGACGTGAGGGTCATGTCAACAGCATACTGGAAACTCTAGGTCTGGGACAAGATTCGTGGAAGAATGTATTGATTCGTATCAATGGTTGTTGTAACGGCAGCTAGAGGTGGACACAGATTGTCCCTCGAATCATTTGTAGAGCCATTGGCTCACACTCTTTGACCGCATGCATCTACTCTTTTTCACTGCCCTCCAGCTCCCTGAACCTGGTAGAGATAACAAAGACGGGTGGTTGTAACATGTTAAAATGTACAACACCTCATGATTCTCTCCTAAATCTACCTCCACGTCTGCTATTCCGCAGAATAATTTGTCCTTAACATCTATTCTTCTGGAAACATTTTACACGCCTGAGTCTTTGAGACTAGAGCCTGTTTCTTGTTTCTTACTACACTGTGTAGTCTTCATCCACTCCTGGATGATCTGAACCTTCTCCGTCGTAGCTCTTACCATATCTGGTCGGTAGGAAGTTTTCTGATGTGGTATGTCAGTCAATGACCACCATTCTTCTCCTACGATTTGTATGAGCTGCTAAGATTTCTCCTTTTCCGAAAGGAGAATCTTGGTCTCATCCCCTGGATTAACCACACTAATTTCCAAATACAGTCAATCCTGTCGTGAACGATGCATTCATTCCATGGATGATGTCATAAGGCATCGACGTTACTACCAAGAGATCCAATCGTCACTCTCGCCTCCAAGGGTCGAGTCACACTGTTGGCATCAGTGTGAGGTCACTGGGTCTCCTCTAGTAGAAATCTCAAAAGTGAGGGTCAAGTCAACTATTTTAACCGATACCTCTTAGTATCAACCAAACAAAAGGACAGGAAAGTAAACATCACATTGATAAGTGTCTTTTATTACTGCGGCTCGAAGTACAAAGACACAAATACAACCGCAACATGGAACTAGAAGTACCAAGATCGAAAGGAATCTACTAGTTCCGCTCCTTTCCACCTGCTTCCAGAGCTCCACTGCCTTATCCACCGCATGGCTGTTGCTCAAGAACCCACCGTTGCTTCTGTCTCAGTGGCTCCTCTAATGCATGTAGATCAGATGTACGAGGAGTTAGACAGTCACGTGCCATGTGACCCTTCCGGCCATAGGAGAAACACAATATGTTTCTGGCACGCCTGGCTCTAACTCCACCCCGAGTGCCCCGCACTACCAATCCTATAACTCGAGGTCGCCCATATGCTGGACTAGTCCTCTTGGACCTCTACATCTTATGTCTACTGCCTACAGATGACTCGGCAACTGATAGAAAATCCTGTAGAAAAGGCAGCAGCTCCTGAGCACGCTCGGAGTGTAGAGTCACATGTATAAACTCCACCCTGAAGAAGGTCTCGAAGACTCCTCGGGTGAAGGTCATCTCATCACAAAACTGTAGAATCCAACTCCACCATCTTCCTGCTGCTGCCTGAAGGAGGCTGGCAGCAAGGATCACCATGAAGTCCGCTGGTGTACCTACTATCCTGAAGACTCTCACCACAGCCTCCAGCCAATCCTCAACTGCCTGTGGGTCCATCTCTCCCCAGAACCTGGGTGGCCTCTCGCGCTGGAACTCGTGCAGCGCACTGAAGCAGCGTGCATTTCCTGCTACTAGGGCTGGTGGTATCGGTGGCCCAACGCATGGTAGTACTGCTGGTGCCTCCGCTGGTGTCTCAATTGAAAGAGGGCCTTGTAATAAGGCCTCATCGCTTGGTGGGCTGTCAGTACGTACATCTCTCGGGGCTCTAGCTGGTCGTCTGAAGAAAGACATCCTGAAAGAAACAGTTGTGACACAGTCAAATGATTATACCTAGTAATCTAACCTGGTTTGAGTTGTTTTAAGGGGAAACCTTTGAAAACACATACACAATTAGTGTTTTCGTGCACTGAGTTGGAAATCAGAAATCAGGGTCCTGGTGTATGGATACGTCGGACACCCGCATCAACACTGGACTCCCTGAATTGAAAACCACACTCGGTACCCTTAACACTGTTGCTTCTCAGAAAATAAATATCAGAGTTATAAGTTTTGTGGTAGAACCAACGCCTCTGATACCAATTTGTCACGACCCATCCTCGGGGCTCGTTCCGTGACTACCCCAAGCCCTCCTTCCATTGGCCAGGGGCTGGCGACTAGCACCAAAGGAGTAAATACTAATAAAAAGGGAAGTCATTGCCTTTATAAAAGTAAACAACACAACAGAGTACAAGTAGAAGCAAACACTAAGTACAAAAGAAAGTGCTGAAAAGTAAATGGGCCAGAATACAAACCCAACTGAAAAGTACAGCTACAACTGAATGAAAGTACAACAAAAAAGACAAGCAGCTGGAAAAATAGAAGTAGCTCCTGGGACGTCCACCTTGAATCCTACATGAAGGGTACGTACAGATAGCGCAGCTCCTGGATCATCCACCACGAATCCAACCTGAAGGGTAGGTACAGATAACCTCCTCAATGCTCTCTCCTGTCAACCTCCTCTGAGTACCGTCTCATCGTGAATTCCACCTCCGGATACTGACTCTTCATGAGGTCCACCTCTGGATACTGACTCGTCATGAGGTCCACCTCTGAGTACCATCGAGTCCTCGAACACTCGGCCTCCATCTGTGTTGTACATCATCTACATCCAACACAACGAGGTGTGGGCATAGCCCGTGTAGGGGTGAGTATAAAGATACTCAGTAGGGACCCTGAGACCCTCAAGGTCTCACTAAATCCATCAAGGATAACCACAAAGCATGATCTAAAAAGATAACCCTTACTTAGGTATAAGCCCATACTTATACCTAAGTTATCAAGTAACCCATCTCAATCAGGAGGTATCACACAGTTACGAAATCAACGGATAACAACTACTTAGGTATATGACCATACATATACATAAAATATCAAGTATACCATCTCAATCATGAGGAAAACACAAAGGTCATTGACTCATCTCAATCCAAGATTTTCATTATCGAAACTGAAACTGCTAAAGAGATTCTCCTCTATCGAGTACACTGATCCTGTCATGACCCTGATGCGCTTCTCACTGACCTTAGACTGGTGATGTACTCCTCCTGTCGAGTACCGTGGGTTAGCCACCCAAACACTATAGTGCTCCCCGTCGGGGTCTACCTCCCAAACACAGTAGTGCACCCCCCCTAATAGCCTACAGAGGTACTCCTTCTATTGAGTACCACGGTTCCTCCACCCAAACAAAGTAGTTCTCCCTGCCATTGTTCTGCCAGCCAAACACAATAGTGTTCCCCACTGGACTATACAAGTCACTCCGACTCGAATCGGACTAGCAGTCATCAGGTCACAGCCAGCTACACAGTCTCCGTACTCCGTACACTCGTCTTCGAGAGTGTCCGCTCCATGAGCTACTATTTAGTACTCCATTTATCCAAAAGTCCCATGAAGATGTATCTCAAAGGATTGCCTCATCATAGGGGTCTCAACTCATTATATGGCGCATCAATCAGACTCTCAGTGTGTTCGTTATTAGCCTTTTAGTCCAGGGGGCCAAGTTGGTTTCGAGTACGAACCAACCCAGCCATATCTCAAATGTACCACGAACTCTCATATTGTATACTCAAAGGTACTGTTTCTCAAGGTGATCACCAACGCCGCTGATGTTTCGCCAAACGATCATTCGGTCTGAAAGTTATCGGTTTTTCCATTCCAGGGGCCGGATTGGATTTCGTGTACAATCCATGCCGTCCATAATCCAATTACATCCAAACCTTAGGTGAAGTATACCAAAATATCCATCTTACTAAAAGTAATCCAACAAAGTCGACAACACGTCAATCGGACGTTCGGATATCAAGTTATAACTATTTCCACTCCGAGGGCCCTGTTGGTTTCGGGTTTGAACAAACCCCGCCATACCCATACTTTGACGAAACATTAAGTGTAATATACCTAGACAACTGTCTCAATCTAAGGATCCCAAAACAACTGAAGGTGCATCGATCAGGGGTCTATAGATCACGATATGTGCATTTAACTAAAGGAGGCCCTAAAATAAGGGGTTTGGGCCCGGTCCGACCCAGCCCAATACCCCTCGGGTCGGCCCGACCCGACATTAGCGGCCCAGCCCAGTGATGGCGGCCCGGCCCGGCACTGGTGGCTCGGCCCGGCTAGTTGGGGCTCGGCCAGCGTGGCCGAGCGGACGCGGAGCGGGGGGCGATGTTCCCCCTGGTTGATAGAGAACCGACACAGATTTTAAGCCCCCCCTTAATCCGAAACGGCTTTACCGTTTTGGTCCACCGTGGCTCAGCCAAGGCGGTCTTCTCCAGCGGCGCGCCACTGCCACCGGTCACCGGTACCATCGCACTAGTGGGGTGCGCCGCCACCGCTTTCCGCGGACCACTGGACGCGCACCGGTGGTCTGTTTTTCCCTCCGTTTGCGCCTAAGGTCACTACGGGACCCGAACTTTACTCCGGAGAATTCAAATTTCCATTAGGGCTCGTTTCGTCATCGCATGTCAATCCGCACATCAAAAAACAATCTACAGGGGGTTTTCGGGCCGTGTTTGTTTGGCATGCACCCTCCGCATTAGGTGTTATCAATTGGCAACAATCAACGCATGATTTCAACAACTTAACAAGGCACAATTTTAATCAATTAAAATTTAACCTAGTTCCCAACAATACTCTCGTAATTAAATAATCTCATCCCGTAAATAATAAAATTTGTGGATCTACATGATGATGAGTTGATCCGCGTTCTTTATTTTAGAAGGAAACAACAAGGGGAAAATAAAATTCTCAAATTAATCCCCTACCTCATGTCGTTCATCGTTCGTTGACGATATCACGAATGGGAAAGGACATCAGTTTGTTGACGTCGTCGCAGGGTAAGAGGTGACGGTGATGATGGCCATTGGCATTCATCATTTCCTCAAAGACCTTCGATCCAGCCCGAGCGCCATTCGTCGGAGATCCAACGGTTGGAGAACTGTTCTTCATTGATGGAGGGAGTTGTTCTTCAATAAAGAAGCGTCGTTCTTCGATGAGGAGGAATTGTCTTCTCTTCCTTCTTCTTCTTCTTCTTCTCACAAAGGCTCTCTCACTCTCCCCAAAGTCTCCACACAACAATACCAACCCAATATAAAATAAGACATACTCTTATTTTCTTATAACATGCCAAGCATTCAAAACATAAAATTCACACTCTTAGTTAAATAAATTGAATAGGTATAATCAATTAATTTTAATGTGAGTTGGCATGAAATAAAGAGGGAGAGATGGTGAGTTACACTATTAAAGAAGGAGTGAGGAGTTATACATTAATTACAAGGGGTTTAAGGGGGGTTTGGGAAAGTGAAGGGTTGGGTCTCATGAGGGCCCCACATTACCTTAATCCTCACTTGGTTAGTTAGAAACTAGTGGTTCCACCCCAACTTCCACACTTATGATATAACCACCTATGTTGGGAATAAAATTTGTACCACAAATTTTATTCAATTCTTTATTAATCCTCAAATTATAACAAAACCTCCTGAGAAAACGCACCTTTGGTAAAGGTCATCTTATGAAAATATCGTCGCTTCGAGTTCATAGGTGCCCTCGGATTTCAATTCCGAGCACCAGTTCAAAAGATAGAAAAACCCACTCGTTCGTTCATTAAACGTACCCGAGCCAAACTTCGTAAATTGATTACAGGAACACCGGGCCTCAGAATAAGGTGCCGTCAGAAACTGCGGCCTCATAATATTCCAAAGAAATTAATAAAAAAAAATTCCTTGAAATTTCAAGGTCTTTACATAGACTTATAATTAGGATCAACATGGTATACCCTGGTGATTTTGTGGTAGGTGAACTTCCCTCGTGGCTATCCCCGCCTTAGGATTTACCTACCCAAACACTTCTCAAACCAAAATAAGACACTATGGTACATTGACCATACTTCTACTAGGAAGTCCTCCCATGATGCATTAGCATTCCTAAACCTCACCAAGTTCTCGAGTCGTTCCTATTTAATAACTCACAGCCATCAAGTCCCAAATCTCATCAGATTCCCATAATAAAACCAAGTTATAATGCACCTCATGTAGAACCTACATCCCATCAATGACCTGATGCAAACTCACCACATATATATATAGATATATATATAATACACATATCATATCCAATTAAAACCTATTAACTAATAATTTTTTACTCTAAAAATTATACACATGCACATCATACATAAAATCTGGTCAAATAAAATATAAATGATGTTTGGCCATGTCAGTCGTCATATAGTGCCACAAAGTGTAGTCAGCTCCCCAAACTACTCTGAACAAAAATTCTAAATAGTGTATACATGGATTAAGCATGACTACCTAAGGATTTGACTCACTAAAAAGATGCACCATATACTAACTACTGACCCCAAAAATAGTTCCCACTATCTTCATCATAACCACAACATGTAGCTGAATCTCGTCTACCAGATCCTCATATCTCTCTAGGTCTAACAACATATCCCTGAGTCTACACTATTATATAGTTTCTAGATGTCAACAAAGGATTCATACAAAACCATTAATGATTAATAATCTATAAAAATGCATGGAACTCCTTTTGAGTCCACTCACACTGATCACAGAGATGTCATGGTAGCCTGCATAGGAAGCACAACACGGAATACCCACTCCTAAGTGGTCTTCTAAAATATCTGGCCTAACGTCGCTATTTAGATTCATCTTGGACACACATCCAGATACCCAAATCATCGCCCCTAAAATCACATGACACCATCACCTAGCTTTATTAAGACTATTCCATGAAATTTACCTACTATATTAAATCTGGGATGACTACCTCTGAGAAATATTTCAACCTAAAGATGTTGACCTTCACCTTGGTAGAGTAATTCAATCTATCTTCAAAACATCGCATGCTAGTGTTGTCACCTACAACCATAGTAAATTAAAAAGACTATAGGTCTATGAAATTGGCCACATAGTACATTAAATAACTATTCCCATGTTGGAGATTCATGAACCCTTTTGCTTTGTCCACCCCTATTGTCTCCAAAAATAAAATCTCAAAGAATCATTCCTACGAATGTTTCCAAGACTGTCCCTCATGTATTCCTGCCTATACCTGTACCTCCCACAAGCTCTATGTCGATATTATGAGCATGTATGTCACAAGATTAACCCTCTGGACAAGGGGTGTCTCGAACAAGTCAAGGATGGTCTAGACTGCCTCTATCCAGTTCTATTCCACCAATGGTCAACCCTGACTTAGGAATAATGGTAGGTGGTATTTCTGGAACTCTCGTGTTAGGTATTCCATTAGTAGTGCAACCCCCTGAGTACCCATTTTGTTTCCCTAAATTAACCAAACCACACCTGCCCGCATCTTCTCATCCATACATGTCCAAAAGTTTTCCATATATAGTTTTACAACCTATACCTAATAATGTACATGTGCCTATATCTTCTTGTCATGATTATCCCAAATATTTGGTGTCCCATCATAACCCTCGTGGGCCTCATCCCAAGAATGGTCATGCAGCACCAAATCACTGGCCTCTTAACACTCCACCAGATCCCTTCTATTTTTCATCCTGATGAATACCAATAAAATTTTAAATCATCAACAATAGTTTATATATACAATATCATAGATAAAGAAAGCTATAAGAGGATGTGGAATATCTCTACCCTTACACTACTCTAATTCACATTGTCATAATACATCCATCCTATTATCACCATAACTACTAGTATTAGGTTTAGGTATCACATGTAACCAAGCCTCATGGGAACCTTGATAACCCCATCAGATTCTGGAATCTGGTATCTTCCAACCTCATGGCCCCTCATCATCCCATAAAAGGTTCGGGAGTCACATATCACATATATCATCTGAGGGAGAAAAGTAGAATTCTATAAAAGAGGAAATATAATAAAATGGTGTTTATCTTTATTGGTGTCATTTTTTAAAAAAAATCACAATTTATCTTAATCCCTACCTACCTTTATTAGGTTCATGCCCATATATCACATGCATTCCGCACCTCATATCACCACACATTGATTTTATTGGAACCACATATCTGGGATGGATATTTAAATTGAAAAAAAAGACAAGATATGTAGTAAAACATTGTTTATATTCTTTTATTGACACTATAAATACCTAACCCCTCTTATTAAAATATAGGTCTCAATGAAAATACTTAGATTACCCATACCAAGATCACAAGTTACTATCATGATGCATAATCAAGCCACCATTGTCATACTGGGACAAGGGTTAAAGTCATATAATAGATAAATAACACCTCCAAGTGTGACACTTGATGTGGAAATCAAATAAAATAGAGAAACACACATAAGATTAACAATTTCACACCATTGAACATGCGTTTTGTCCACCATTCATGGGGATAATGGCACCCAAACACGAGGTTTATACCTAGTTTTTTTTACATCCTAATCTCCTATCTACCATAGAAAAATGAGTTAGATAAGATAAAATAAAACTTCCTCTGATACCATTTGTATCCATTCAAATGATACTACAAAATACATGATAATAAAACTACTCTGATACAATTTGTAGTTCCCTAACCAACATGCCACTTTATACGGTTCTCTGGGTTTAGTGACCACTGGTCCTTAGGCAGGAATCCCCATAAGACAGAGGCTAATACTAGAAGTGGGTATGTCAAGTAGTGATATCGGGATGTCTATACCATCATGTAGATTATAATAATGGTCTACATATATAAAAAAATCGAAATAAATACAACAATATAGTGGAAGAAATAGAATAAAACCAACCAACTCTGTGGAAGAAAATATAAAGCTACAGTAAAAGAATAATAATGAAACATGCCCAAAGGAAATAATTAAAAACATACCTTTTTCAAACACAAAATAACATGCTATAACTTGTTATAAAAATATTATAAAATCATGGTCAACAGGGGTTCAATGTCACTATATATAAATATAATGCATGCTACATGAAATTGAACTCCAACTAACGTAAGAACCTTTATGGTCCCTATAAATCCAATGCATTAAAAGGTAAAAATTGACCATTAAGGTCTAACTAGTGAGATCATTCCCTTACCTTATAATAGAGACCTAATGTCTACACACATCCATAGGGGATTTTGTGGGGTGTTAGAATAAATATCAGTAGTCCACCAACAATATCTATTTTTCTTACATCCATGATAATATAGGTGTATGTAAATATAAATAAAAAACTTCACAGGAACATCAATTAAATAACCAACTTCCCTTGTTCTCCATATCCATAAGGAATTGATTGAATGTTTCATCTATCATCAGTAATCTCTGTATATGTTCCATAGTTATATATATATATAATACACCATTATTCTGTATATATATAAAAATAGTGGCGAGGATCGGTGTCTCGTCTCCAAAGGAATCCCATGACAAGTATTATACTAGTTGAACCATTAGGTTATACATATAATCAGTTTGCAAGCACCTCATTCCATCAATCATATCACCTAATGATTAAGATTCATGTACAAACTATATGTACGTAGTCTCTAAGACCCCATATCAGAAGTCCCCAATAGCTTCAAGCCAAACATCCCAAGGAACGGTGATGTATTTCAACTAATAATATCATTGTAAACTCAATTGTTGAAATCCCAATGAACAGTGAAATTTTTCATCCCAATATCCTTGAGCCATGGCTTTAAGAATATTGGAAATTTTCAACCCACACCTGATTGTCTCATAACTACCAATTAATAGTCCACCACTATCTACATGGATTTATACATTGACATATACCAATAAATTTGATGGTCCAAACCATCACCTAAACCAAATTTTATATGGGTTCCTCCTCCCACATGAGTGGTTAACACCACCTCGATATGAACATGTTTTGTGTGTCCATGACTCCAAAAGTGCATAAAAATAAACAATGAGCATAAATCACCAAAATAGTACTAAAATCACATTATTCAAAACCATGTTTCCATATGACCATGTCACTAAATCATGATGGATAACACCATCTCAATTCATTTCATCCTTTCCACATTCTAGATGACCATCTCGTCTCAATATGACAACCGCTTCGCCAACCTGGTGATCATCATCACATCATATGTCACAAGCATCGCCCAACCTGATAAACTATGTCACCTCAATAAAGATTATTAGTATCACTTAAATCCTTGGGAAAAGCCTTTCATGTTACCAAATATCCATGCAATTAATATAAAAATTCAATTTAATTTAAAAAATGAACAATGCCAAAGCAGCCTGGATGTAACGCCCCGACCCCAGATACCCAGAGTCGGTGCATTATTACATAACATTGGCATGATCACAAGGAACCAAGCCCCGAAGAACCGATCAGTTTAGCAGTCTTGGAAAATAGATTACATTAATGATTGTAACATTACTCTTCATAACTTACAAAAAAACATAAATAATCATTAATGAATGCCATTATTCCTTTGTCCTAACCCTGCATATCAATCATATTACAATTCTTAGAATCCTGGGAAAAATAAAACACAGAAAAGGGTGAGCTCAAATGCTCAGTAAGGGTAAGCAATACAGCGGAAACTTTCAAAAATAAGAATAAACATTTAAGACAATGTATAAAACTAAAAAAAGTCTTTTAAACTTGAACTTCAGCATAATATAGCAGAAATAAAATGAAATAATGCCATTTACTTATTCACATGGATATTCTACTAATCGAATAATCACATGTAATATCACTAACCACTTTCATAATGATGGAATGCATGATGCCAAACTTTAATTTTTGTGTCGAGGACTCGTGCCAAGACCTAAGGGATAACTATAACCGGAACCCAACCCGGATAGCCTCTGTAACCGGACTCCATCCCGGAGTGCCTCTAATAACCGGACACCTACCCGGAGTGCCTCTAATAACCGGACACCATCCCGTAGTGCCTCTAATAACCGGACACCAACATAGAGATCTTACTTTTATCGGTCCCCAACCCGAAACATACTAGTCCAACACATTCATCTTAAGAAGAGGATGAACTATAACATAAACATTCGTATTAAAACTAACATATAAAATGTCAAAACTTTAATCATAAACCATTAATGGCATAAAAATAAGTCATCCATAGTCAAAAATATCACAAAACCATAAATATAGTTTGGATGATTTGTATCATAATAAATCTACTTGAAAAAAGTTTAATATTTATCAAAGAATGTTGATATAGATGAAATCAATACTATTTGGGAGAAATATCTCTTTTTTTTAAATCATTTAAAAGTAACATAATTATAGAGAAAACCTTTATTTTGAAAATTTCATTTTAAGGTTGTAAATGAAGCTTCAGAGTTGTAATAACGGCAGAGAATAACCGCACCCGCCGTATAACTTAAAAAACATTTTAACTTAATTTTTTCAAAAAGGTTAAAAAGTAACTTGTTTCGAAAACGTTGGAAAGATTCCTTTAAAAACATATAAAGTAAAATAAGTGTATAAATGACATTAACCCATTTTCTATTAAATAGTAATAATGTTTTGAAAGAAATTTTTATGAAACATGGATGTGGATGATAAAGAAATCCCAGTAGATTATTACGTACAAACAACCTCGGATAATGAAGAGATTGCGAAATAAACCCTTACCAATTTGGTAACTTACGAATCATACAACCCATAAAAGAGGTATCATAAGATAAATATGTAAATACACAAAAATTAAATTGTATTACACAAAGAATATAATTATGGGCAGTAAATACACCACACAAAAGGTAATGGTGGCAATATGGCATGAATCTCACGGGAATAAGGAGTGAGATGAAAACCCCTTACCTTGAATTTCCTTTAGTCGAGGGTACGTTTAACCTCTTGTACAAAGATCATAGTATGTTATTAAATTATAAAAGAACCATATTAATATTTATGATATCATACCTAATTCATTTATGACTTTATATTACCCATTTAATAATAATTTCCATGTTAATTTAACATTTAGGGTAATAATCACTTTCTTTATCGTACGTGTTTTAACTTGTCACTCTTGGTTGTATCACTTAGATCATGATTTAAATACTTCCAGAATATAAAAAATGATAAATATATCATATATATTTAGAATATAAATATGTATAGTAGACATATATATGAAATGGAAAACACCGTTTATGGAGACGGTAGTCCGTACGTACGCATAAACGTTGTTTCTGTTTTCATATAGTATTGAACAGAAGTAAATGAATAAGATATATGTAAGTAAATAAATCCTTATATATATATATATATATCCAGTATCATTATTATGTAATATATTACATACTTAGTAGTAATATATATTTTTATAATCGTCAATTAATGGTGAACTTGGAAATGAATCTCATCGCGTCGTGGAGACGGTAATCCGTACGTACGCATGAGCAAAAATATCATTCTTTTGATATTAAAATAATATATAATTGGATGATATATCATATATACAGAATCATTATCATGTTATATTTATTATTTAGATGAATTAAAAATCATTATTAAACCCATCCAAATAATAATATATTGAATAACAATTACACCACGACGTGGAGACGGTAAGCCGTACGTACGCACGTATGGTGACATGTCATTCAAAGGATGGATAGAATACTTAATATGGTTGTACCATATTTATAATAATATTACAGTATATAGGAGATACTGGATTCATTATTTTATAATTGTAATAACAAAGAAAGAAGAAGTGTAAGAAGAAAGGAACTTGAAAAGGGGTGGTGAAATCATTACCTCTTCTTCGGGTTCTTCCCTTTGATTTGATCAAAAGGGCTCCATAGGATGGCTTTATGACTAAAGGAAGGCCTCTAGGATGACATGATGAAAGTTGAGAGAGTATTTGGGAAGGGGTTGGACAATCCAAATGGCTTTGAAGGTGTGAGTTAATGAGGAGGGGGAGTGCCCTTTTATAAGAGAGGTGAGGGGCACCTTTGGAAAATCTAGAAATATTATTTTATAATAAATTCATATTCGGTTTCTAATGGCACCAAAGTTGATTATTTAAATTTTATGGTAGGGATTTGTCTAAAACCACTCAACCAATAGGATTTAGGCCCGTTTGGGTCATTATACTAACCTTATCTTTAAGTATTAACTCTTAGTTAATTAGTTTCACTTTTACAATGTGTCTTTGTATTTTTATATTATATGGGTAATAAACATACTATATACATCCAGATACCCCCAAGTGGTACATTAATGATACACCTATCATGATATAAGTCTCTTGTTATAACCTTAGATTTTTAGGAATTTAATATCAATTAATAATATAATATATGTTTTAAATACTCTTTTATGTCAATTTTGAGACTATTCAATAATTGATTTTTGTAAAACTCCTAACATAATGATTACTTAGAAAAAAGTAAATTAAATCAATCCTAACATGTCATAGTATCCTAGAAAATTATTTTTATTTATAAAAAGTCACAAATTACATTATTTGGGTATTTATAATATCAATTTTTTCAATTTTTCACTAATTAGGTAATTACTTCATCATCATTGTGTCATAAATAAATTAAAAATTTTAATGTCTAAAAATTATAAATGAAATGTGATTATGTAGGAAATCTTTTTATATTTATAATGAATATTTAAAATAGAATTTATCTTATGTATAAACCTATATTAAATATGTTTTAGTAAATAAACTTTGATTTTAACTCTTTTAACTCTTCTTTGAATTAAATAATAATAAATGTCCTAATCTAATCCAAGTGGACATAAATGATAATATTTTATTCCTAAAGTTGTATTTGGTCAAGATAAACTTGTACAATAGAATTAGGACACGTGTTAGGGTAATATTAATATCATTTTTACCCTTAATTACCCTATTTACTTTTAACCGTGGTAAATAAAAGTAAAAAGTTACTATTCACCAAAAATTATTTTCATCTCATTGAACCAAATTTTACTCCTTGATATTAACCGTGTCTCTAGGATTTTTGAAATTGCAATCATAGAAGTGGTAAAATTATGTTTTATGAAAAATTCAGTTTTTTAACTACCACTTAGTAGTTTCACTATTCATCAAAAATTGATGTTTTTCAGAACAATGACAAAATTTCACCCTAAGCTATAATTGATATTATGAATTCAAAAATGATGTCTATTTTAGAAAATTCAAAACATATAAGTTTCATTAATTGATTTTATAATTAATTCCCGCAGTCACATCAAATAGCGTGTTTTTAAGAAACAATATATATCAAAAGATGGACAATTGATTATGTCCAATTTCAAAGTGAAATTAATTCTAATGAACACCATTGGATAAATTGGTATATATATATATTCTAATTATACTTTAAAACCACTCAAATTCATAATTTATCACTATTAATTATTTTGATTTAAAATTTTGTTTTTAATTAAAATTTAGTAATTTTCACTATTCATCAAAATATTAAAGTTATCCGAAAAGTACCAAAATTTCACCTTAGGATAAATTTGATACTCCGAATCCAAAAATGAAGTCCATTTTGAGAGATAAAATTTTTAAAATTTTATAAATTAGGTATTACTATTCATAACGGCTACTTTGATTGGTTGTGGTGTGTGTTAGAACTCGAACTTACGTACAACACACGCTAATGTATTATTCAAAGAGAAGCATACTGTGGAAGCTCGGGGTGTTACATTCTCCCATTGTTCAATAAATTTCGTCCTCACAATTTCATATTGTTCTTTGAAAATAAAGGTTGAAAATAGAAAATATCTTTGTGGGAAAACCCACATTGGAAATTGGGTTAGTAAAATTTAGTCTTAATATGAGGAAAAGAGAAATGAAAGGGTCACCACCAAATTATGATCTCGATTAGGAGAACATTGGTGGAAATTATAGACATATAATTAGAGGAAAAAACATAAATATTTATAGGTAGTGATTGAGGTCATCAATCACAAACAAGTGTAAAATTGAGGTCCTTATATTCATCAATCTATGATTATTTGAAATACAATCGGTTCAACAAAACATAGGGTATTAGGATAACACATTTTTGGTTTTAGGATTCTTTAAATAATGAATAAGAATTAATTTATTCATAGAATAAGAGAAGAAGAAAAATATATTCTTGACAAGTAGAGTTCCATCCTTTAACTAATTTCTACCACAAACTCATCTTTCACTCTAAAAGATAATAGAACATAAAAAAATTATATTTATATTATTCGTATAGGGTTCCAAAAAAACGAATTTATAATTCATCTACCAGATCTTTTAAAAAAACAACATTATTTAATCATGGAAATCTCATGGGCCAGTGGTAGGTGATACACCCTTGTCGCGCTTCGGTTGCGGATTCAAGTCTCGCGGCCTTTTCAGTTGCGACGGGTTGCCGCCCAACCTCCGGGTTGTCCTTTTATGGAAATCCAAAAATAATCCAAACTAGAACTATCCAAAATGCTTTAGTCCAAAAATGTAGATCCTTTTTGCTGCGTAATAACATGTGAACACCTTCATCATGTTTTCTTTTAAAACACTACAACATCTTGAATTACCATAAATCCTTATTGATTACATTCATGATCCCTTATTCCTTAAATAATAATGGATATACTCTTTCCATCCAAAAATGTTGTAAACCCCAACAATGATGGAATATACAAATCATTAATCTGTTTCAAGGTAGTCAATAATATCCAATATAATTTATCCAAATCAATCATGTGTTATTCTAAAATCACTACCTCAGTATCAGAACTATATTATGGTTTATCATTCTCTCAACCATATATTTTCCAAAAATTTATCCTGCTGTTGAGTCACTTTTCTTTGTTCCACACAATCTCAAGTCCTTAATGAAATAGTACTGTACTACAATCCTTATATACTTTATAATTATTATAACAAGTTACATTGTTGATACAACACTCAAATGACATAATCAAAATAAGAACTATAATCATTCCTCGTCATCTGTGGTAGTATCAAAACTTTATTGTTATCCAATAGCATCATTTGCAGCATAGTCTGATGACTGGGACATAGGTTCGCGTAGTGTCCAAACTCCTTGAAAATGAAGCATTGTACACTTGAAACCATTTTCTTACCCTTGCAGTCACGTACCTTGTGCCCTTTTCCTCCACACTTATAACAAACTCCCATTCCTTTCAGGGAAGTCCCAGGGCGTTTCTTCCCACAGTTATCACATATGGGGGAATTATTCTTTTCCCGCTTCCCTTTATCAATCTTTCTCTCTTCCATCCTTTTCTTCTCTTGCTTCCCTTCAAAGCCATAGGACTCAGTAAACTCTTTAGTTATCTTATCCACACATGAAACTATTTCTTCATATGATGATAATACATGGGAGACTATTTCCCTTCTAAATGATGTCTTAATACCATGAAAGATACGATCCTTCTTACTCTTTGGATCATACGTATTACTGGAGTTCACATTCCTTTTACTGGGCGCCATTTCTATACAACAGCATAAACTAGGTCAGTTTATAAGTTGCAATAAATAATTCCTAATAAAAATTGAATAGTTTATTCATATAATCCATAATCATAAAAAAAGTTTTCTTTGAGTAAGTATATACTCATGAGCCCTTCATAATGGTTTGTAAATAAAACGAGAATTATCCTAAGCATATCCCCCGGGAGTATCATAACCAATAGTGCAGCAAGACCTGTTGTTGTGCACCAGTTCCCATTCAAGTCAAGCTCAAAGCGGTGTTTTCAGGTTTTACCCCTAGGTACATCTGTGCCAGAGCCTCCTCTACCTGCTCGTATCCAGACAGGGATGTATTTCTCGAAAAACTCACAAAATCTCTACAATAACAAAATTCTAGGATGTTCTTCTATACTAATCCTCAAAGTCTATATTTGGTCTAGGATCTCTAATCATAGTTTATCTAAATATAGTTTCCAAGGTTATTGCTAAACTTCCTCTGATACCAACTGTAACGCCCCAACCCCAGTTACCCATATTCGGTGAATTATTACATAACATTGGCATGATCACAAGGAACCAAGTCCCGAAGAACCGATCAGTTTAGTAGTCTTGGAAAATAGATTACATACATGAATGTTACATTACACTTCATAACATACAAAACAACATAAATAATCCTTTATGAATTCCATTATTCTCTTGTCTTAACCCTGTATATCAATCATATTACAATTCATGGAATCCTGGGAAAAATAAATCATAGAAAGGGGTGAGATCAAATGCTCAGTAAGGGTAAGAAATACAGTGGAAACTTTCAAAAAAAAGCATAAACATTTAAGGAAATGTATAAAACTAAAACAAAAGTCTTTTAAACTTGAACTTCAGCATAATATATCAGAATTAAAATTAAATAATTCCATTTAATTATTCACATAGATATTCTACTAATCGAATAATCACATGCAATATCACTAACCACTTTCATAATGATGGAATGCATGATGCCGAACTTTAATTTCTGTGTCGAGGCCTCGTGCCAAGACCTAAGGGATAATTGTAACCGGAACCCATCCCAGAGAGCCTCTAAAACCGGACTCCATCCCGGAGTGCCTCTAATAATTGGACACCAACCCAGAGTGCCTCTAATAACCGGACACCAACCCGGAGTGCCTCTAATATCCGGACACCAACCCGGAGGGCTTACTTTTACTAGTCCCCAACCCGAAACATACTAGTCCAACACATTCATCTTAAAAAGAGGATGAACTATAACATAATCATTCGTATTAAAACTAACATACAAAATGTCAAAACTTTAATCAAAACCCATTAATGGCATAAAAATAATTCATCCATAGTCAAAAATATCACAAAACCTTAAATATAGTATGAATGATTTTTATCATAATAAATCAACTTGAAACAAGTTTAAAATTTATCAAAGAATGTTGACGTAGATGAAATCAATACTATTTGGGAGAAATATCTCTTTTTTTGAAATAATTTAAAAGTCGAATAATTATAGAGAAAACCATTATTTTGAAAATATCTTTATAAGCTTGTAAAGGAAGCTTAAGAGGTGTAATAACGGCGGAGAATAACCGCACCCACCATATAAGTTAAAAAAAATTCTTACCTTAAGTTTTTCAAAAATTTTAAAAAGTAACTTGTTTCAAAAATGTTGGAAAGATTCCTTTAAAAACATATAAAGTCAAATAATGGTATAAATGACATTAACACATTGTCTATTAAATAGTAAAAATGTTTTTAAAGACATTTTTAAGAAACATGGATGTGGATGATAAAGAAATCCCAATAGATTATTATGTACAAACAACCTCGGATAATGAAGAGATTGCGAAATAAACCCTTACCAATTTGGTAACTTACGAAACATACAACCCATGAAAGTGGTATCATACAATGAATATGTAAATACACATAAATTAAAGTGTATTACACAAAAAATATAATTATGGGCAGTAAATACACCACACAAAAGGTAATGGTGGCAATATGACATGAATCTCATGGGAATAAGGAGTGAGATGAAAACCCCTTACCTTGCATTTCATTTAGTTGAGGGTACATTTAACCTCCTGTACGCAGATAGTAGTATGTTATTAAATTACACCGGAACCATATTAATATTTATGATATCATACCTAATTCATTTATGACTTTATATTACCAATTTAATAATAATTTCCATGTGAAGTTAACATTTTGGGTAATAATCACTTTCTTTATCGTACGTGTTTTAACTTGTCACTCTTGGTTGTATCACATAGATCACGATTTAAATACTTCAAGAATATAAAACATGATAAATATATCATATATATTTAGAATATAAATATGTATAGTAGACATATATATGAAATGGAAAACACCGTTTATGGGGACGGTAGTCCGTACTTACGCATAAACGTTGTTTCTGTTTTCATATAGTATTAAACGGAAGTAAATGAATAAGATATATGTTAGTACATAAATCCTTATATATATATATATATCTCCAGTATCATTATTATGTCATATATTACATACTTATTAGTAATATATATTTTTATAATCATTGATGAATGGTGAACTTGGAAATGAATCTCATCGCGTCGTGGAGACAGTAATCCGTACGTACGCACGAGCGAAAATATCATTCTTTTGATATTAAAATAATATATAATTGGATGATATATCATATATACAAAATCATTATCATGTTATATTTATTATTTAGATGAATTAAAAATCATTATTAAACCCATCCAAATAATAATATATTGAATAACAATTACACCATGACGTGGAGACGGTAAGTCGTACGTACGCACGTATGGTGACATGTCATTCAAAGGATGGATAGAATACTTAATATGGTTGTACCTTATTTATAATAACATTACAGTATATAGGAGATACTGGATTCATTATTTTAGAATGGTAATAACAAAGAATGAAGAAGTGTACGAAGAAAGGAACGTGAAAAGGGTGGTGAAATCATTACCTCGTCTTCGGGTTCTTCCCTTTCATTTGATCAAAAGGGCTCCATAGGATGGAATTATGACTAAAGTAAGGCCTATAGGATGACATGATAAAAGCTGAGAGAGTATTTGGGCAGGGTTTGGCTGATCCAAATGGCTTTGAAGGTGTGAGTTAATGAGAAGGGGGAGTGCCCTTTTATAAGAGGGGTGAGGGGAACCTTTGGAAAAGTTAGAAATATTAATTTATAATAAATTCATATTCGGTTTATAATGGCTCCAAAGTGGATTATTTAAATTTTATGGTGGGGATAGGTCGAAAAACACTCAACCAATAGGATTTAGACTGGTTTGGGTCATTATACTAGCATTATCTTTAAGTATTAACTCTTAGTTAATTAGTTTCAGTTTTACAATGTCTCTTTGTATTTTTATATTATATGGTTAATAAACTTACTATATACATCCAATATACCCTCAAGTGGTCCATTAATGATACACCTATCATGATATAATTCTCTTGGCAGAACCTTAGATTTTTTGGAATTTAATATCAATTAATAATATAATATTTGTTTTAAAAACTCTTTTATGTCAATTTTGAGAATATTCAATAATTGATTTTTGTAAAAATCATAACAGAATGATTACTTTGAAGAAAGTTAATTAAATCAATCCTAACATATCATAGTATCTTATAAAATTCTTTTTATTTATAAAATGTCTCAAATTACATTTATTTGGGTATTTATAATATCAATTATTTCAATTTTTCACTAATTAGGTAATTACTTCATCATCATTGTGTCATAAATAAATTAAATTTTTTAAAGTATCAAAATTTTAAATAAAATATGATTATGTAGGAAATCTGTTTAGATTTATAATTAATATTTAAAATCGAATTTATCTAATGTATAACCCTATATTAATTATTTTTTAGTAAATAAACATTGATTTTAACTCTTTTAACTCATCTTTGAATTAAATAATGCTAAATGTCCTAATCTAATCCAAGTGGACCTAGATGATAATATTTTATTCCTAAGGTTTTCTTTGGTCGAGATAAACTTGTCCAATAGAATTAGGAATGTGTTAGGGTAATATTAATATCATTTTTACCCTTAATTACCCTATTTACTTTTAGCCGTGGTAAGTAAAAGTAAAAAGTTACTATTCACCAAAAATTATTTCCATCTCATTGAACCACATTTTACTTCTTGATATTAACCGTGTCTCTTAGATTTTTGAAATTGCAATCACAGAAGCGGTAAAATTATGTTTTATGAAAAAATCAGTTTTTTAACTACCACTTAGTAGTTTCACTATTCATCAAAAAATGAAGTTTTTCAGAACAATGCCGAATTTTCACCCTAAGATATAATTGATATTCCAAATTCAAAAATGATGTCTATTTTAAAAAATTCCAAACATATAAGTTTCATTAATTGCTTTTATAATTAATTCCCGCTGTCACAACAAATAGCGTGTTTTTAAAAAAAAATATATATCAAAAGATTGACAATTATTTATGTCCAATTTCAAAGTGAAATTAATTATAATGAACACCATTGGATAAAATGGTAAAAATATATTCTAATTATACTTTAAAACCACTCAAATTCATAATTTATCACTATTAATTATTTTTATTAAAAAAGTTGTTTTTAATTAAAATTTAGTAATTTTCACAATTCATCAAAATATTAAAGTTATCCGAAGAGTACCAAAATTTCATCTTATGATAAATTTGATACTCCAAATCCAAAAATGAAGTCCATTTTGAGAGATAACATTTTTAATTTTTTATAAAGTAGGTATTACTCTTCATAACGGCTACTTTGATTGGTCATGGTGTGTGTTAGAACTCGAAGTTACGTACAACACACGCTACTGTATTATTCAAAAAGAAGCGTACCGTGGAAGATCGGGGTGTTACATTCTCCCCTCATTCAATAAATTGCATCTTAAAAATTTGATATTGTTCTTTGACAATAAAGGTTCAAAATAGAAAATATCTTTGTGTGAAAACCCACATTGGAAATTGGGTTACTAAAATTTAGTCTTAATATGAGGAAAAGAGAAATGAAAGGAACACCACCAAATTATGATCTCGATTAGGAAAACATTGGTGGCAGTTAGAGACATATAATTAGAGGAAAAAATGTAAATATTTATAGGTAGTGATTGAGGTCATCAATCACAAACAAGTGTAAAATTGAGGTCCTTATATTCATCAATCTATGATGATTTGAAATAACATCAGTTCAACAAAACATAGGGTATTAGGATAACACATTTTTGGTTTTAGGATTCCTTAAATAAAGTATAAGAATTAATTTCTTCATAGAATAAGAGAAGAAGAAAAATATATTCTTGACAAGTAGAGTTCCATCCTTTAACTAATTTCTACCACAAACTCATCTTTCACTGTAAAAGATAATAGAACTTAAAAAAAAATATATTTATATTATTCATAAAGGGTTCCAAAAAACGAATTTATAATTCATCTACCAGATAATTTAAAAAAACTACTTTATTTTATCATTGACATCTCTTGGGCCAATGGTAGGTGATACACCTTTGTCGCCCTTCGGTTGAGGGTTCAAGTCTTGCGGCCTTGTCGGTCACAACGGGTTGCCGCCCAACCTCCGGGTTGTCCTTTTTTGGAAATCCAAAAATAATCCAAACTAGAACTATCCAAAATGATTTAGTCCAAAAATGAAGATCGTTTTTGCTGCGTAATAACATGTGAACACCTTCATCATAATTTCTTTTAAAACACTGCAACATCCTGAATTGCCATAAAACCTCACTGATTACATTCATGATCCCTTATTCCTTAAATAATAATGGATATACTCTTTCAATCCAAAAATGTTTTAAACTCCAACAATGAAGGAATATACAAATCATTAATCAGTTTCAAGGTAGTCAAGAATATCCAATATAATTTATCCAAATCAATCATGTATTATTCTAAAATTACTACCACGATATCAGAACTATATTATGGTTTATCATTATCTCAACCATATATTTTCCAAAAATTTATCCTGCTATTGAGTCACTTTTCTTTGTTCCACACAATCTCAAGTCCTTAATGAAATATTACTGTTGTACAATCCTTATATACTCCATAATTATTATAACAAGTACATTATTGATACAACACTCAAATGACATAATCAAAATTAGAACTCTATTCATTCCTCTTCATCTGTGGTAGTATCATAACTTTATTATTATCCAATAGCATCATTTGCGGCATGGTATTATGACTGGGAAATAGGTTCACGTCATGTCCAAAATCCTTGAAAATGAAGCATTTTACATTTGAATCCATTTTCTTACCCTTGCAGTCGCGTACCGTGTGCCCTTTTCCTCCACACTTATAAAAAACTCCCATTACTTTCAGGGAAGTTCCAGGGTGTTTCTTCCCACAGTTATCACATATGGGGAAATTATTCTTATCCCTCTTCCCTTTATCCATATTTCTCTCTTCCATACTTTTCTTCTCTTGCTTCCCTTCAAATCCATAGGACTCAGTAAACTCTTTAGTTATCTTATCCAAACATGAAACTATTTATTCATATGATGATAATACGTGGGAGAATATTTCCCTTCTAAATGAGGTCTTAATACCATGAATGATATGATCCTTCTTACTCTTTAGATCATACGTATTACTGGAGTTCACATTCCTTCTACTAGGCGCCATTTCTATACAATAGCATAAACTAGGTCAGTTTATGAATTGAAATAAATAATTCTTAATAAAAATTGAACAGTTTATTGATATAATCCATAATCATAAAAAATGTTTTCTTTGAGTAATTATATACTCATAAGCCCTTCATAATGGTTTGTAAATAAAATGAGAATTATTCTAAGCATATCCCTCGGGAGTGTCGTAACCAAGAGTGCAGGAAGGCCCGTTGTCGTGCACCAGTTCCCGTTCGAGTCAAGCTCAAAGCGGTGTTTCTGGGTTTTACCCCTAGGTACATCTGTTCCAGAGCCGCCTCTACCTGCTCGTATCCAGACAGGGATGTATTGCTCGAAAAACTCACAAAATCTCTACAATACCAAAATTCTAGGAAGTTCTTCTATACTAATCCTCAAAGTCTATATTAGGGCTACGTGCTCTAATCAGAGTTTATCTAAATCTAGTTTCCAAGGTTATTGCTAAACTTCCTCTGATACCAACTGTAATGCCCCGACCCCAGTTTCCCAGAGTCGGTGCATTATTACATAGCAATGGCATGATCACAAGGAACCAAGTCCCGAAGAACAGATCAGTTTAGCAGTCTTGGAAAATAGATTATAAACATGAATGTTACATTACACTTCATAACATACCAAACAACATAAATAATCCTTTATGAATGCCATTATTCCATTGTCTTAACCCTGCATATCAATCATATTACAATTCATGGAATCCTGGGAAAAATAAAACATAGAAAGGGGTGAGCTCAAATGCTCAGTAACGGTAAGAAATACTGCGGAAACTTTCAAAAATAAGCATAAACGTTTAAGGAAATGTATAAAACTAAAACAAAAGTCTTTTAAACTTGAACTTCATCATAATATAGCAGAAATAAAATGAAATAATGCCATTTTATTATTCACATTGATATTCTACTAATCGAATAATCACATGAAATATCACTAACCACTTTCATAATGATGTAATGCATGATGCTGAACATTAATTTCTATGTCAAGGCCTCGTGCCAAGACCTACGGGATAACTGTAACCAGAACCCAACCCGGAGAGCCTCTGTAACCGGACTCCATCCCGGAGTTCCTCTAATAACCGGACACCAACCCGGAGTGCCTCTAAAAACCGGACACTAACCCAGAGTGCCTATAATAACCAGACAACAACCCGGAGGGCTTACTTTTACCAGTCCCCAACCCGTGACATACTAGTCCAACACATTCATCTTAAGAATAGGATGAACTATAACATAAACATTAGTATTAAAACTAACATACAAAATGTCAAAACTTTAATCATAAACCATTAATGGCATAAAAATAACTCATCCATAGTCAAAAATATCACAAAACCGTAAATATAGAATAGATGATTTGTATCATAATAAATCAACATGAAACAAGTTTAAAATTAATCAAAGAATGTTGACATAGATGAAATGAATACAATTTGGGAGAAATATATCTTTTTTTGAAATCATTTAGAAGTCGCATAATTATAGAGCAAAACTTTATTTTTAAAATATCTTTATAAGCTTGTGAAGGAAGCTTCAGAGGTGTAATAACGGCGGAGAATAACCGCACCCACCATATAAGTTAAAAAACATTCTTACCTTAATTTTTTCAAAAAGGTTAAAAAGTAACTTGTTTCGAAAATGTTGGAAAGATTCCATTAAAAACATATAAAGTCAAATAAGGGTATAAATGACTTTAACCCATTGTCTATTAAATAGTAAAAATGTTTTGAAACACATTTTTAAGGAACATGGATTTGGATGATAAAGAAATCCCAGTAGATTATTACGTATAAACAACCTCGGATAACGAAGAGATTGTGAAATAAACTCTTACCAATTTGGTAACTTACGAAAAATGAAACCCATGAAAGAGGTATCATACAATGAATATGTAAATACACATAAATTAAAGTGTATTACACAAATAATATAATTATGGGCAGTACATACACCACACAAAAGGTAATGATGGCAATATGGCATGAATCTCACGGGAATAGGGAGTGATATGAAAACCCCGTACCTTGCACTTTCCTTTAGTCAAGGGAATGTTTAACCTCATGTACGAAGATCCTAGTATGTTATTAAATTATACCATAACCATATTAATATTTATGATATCATACCTGATTTATTTATGAATTTATATTACCCATTTAATAATAATTTCCATGTTAAGTTAACATTTTGGGTAATAATCACTTTCTTTAACGTACGTGTTTTAACTTGTCACTCTTGGTTGTATCACATATATCATGATTTAAATACTTCAATAATATAAAAAATGATAAATATATCATATATATTTAGAATATAAATATGTATAATAGACATATATATGAAATAGAAAACACCATTTATGGAGATGGTAGTCCGTACATACGCATAAACGTTGTTTCTGTTTTCCTATAGTATTGAACAGAAGTAAATGAATAAGATATATGTAAGTACATAAATCCTTATATATATATATATATATATATATATCTCCAGTATCATTATTATTTCATATATTACATACTTATTAGTAATATATATTTTTATAATCGTCAATGAATGGTGAACTTGGAAATAAATCTCATCGCGTCGTGGAGACGGTAATCCGTATGTACGCACGAGCGAAAATATCATTCTTTTGATATTAAAATAATATATAATTGGATGCTATATCATATAAAAAGAATCATTATCATGTTATATTTATTATTTAGATGAATTATAAATCATTATAAATCCAATCCAAATAATAATATAATGAATAACAATTTCACCACGACGTGGAGACGGTAAGCCGTACGTACACACGTATGGTGACATGTCAATCAAAGGATGGATAGAATACTGAATATGGCTGTACCATATTTATAATAATATTATAGTATATAGGAGATATTGGATTCATTATTTTAGAATGGTAATAACAAAGAAAGAAGAAGTGTAAGATGAAAGGAACTTGAAAAAGGGTGGTGAAATCATTACCTCTTCTTCGGGTTCATCCCTTTCATTTGATCAAAACGGCTCCATAGGATGGCTTTCGGACTAAAGGAAGGCCTCTAAGATGAAGTGATGTAATTTGAGAGAGTATTTGGGAAGGTTTTGGCCGAACCAAATGGATTTAAAGGTGTGAGTTAATGAGAAGGGGGAGTGCCCTTTTATAAGAGGGGTGAGGGGCACCTTTGGAAAAGCTAGAAATATTATTTTATAATAAATTCATATTCGGTTTCTAATGTCTAAAAAGTGGATTATTTAACTTTTAAGGTGGGTAGAGGTCCAAAACCACTCAACCAATTGGATTTAGACAGGTTTGGGTCATTATTATAACATTATCTTTAAGTATTAACTCTTAGATAATTAGTTTCAATTTTACAATGTCTCTTTGTATTTTTATATTATATGGTTCATTAACATACTATATACATCCAAGAAACCCCCAAGCTGTCCATTAAAGATACACCTATCATGATATAAGTCTCTTGGCCGATCCTTATATTTTTAGGAATTTAATATCAATTTATAATATAATATTTTTTTTAAAAACCCTTTTATGTCAATTTTGATAATATTCAATAATGTATTTTTTTAAAAACCATAAGAGAATGATTACTTCGAAAAAATTTAATTAAATCAATACTAACATGTCATAGTATCCTAGAAAAGTATTTTTATTTATAAAAAGTCTCAAATTATATTTATTTGGGTATTTGTAATATCAATTATTTCAATTTTTCATTAATTAGGTAATTACTACATCATCATTGTGTCATAAATAAATTAACCTTTTTAATATCTAAAAATTATAAATAAAATATCATTATGTAGGAAATATTTTTATATTTCTAATTAATATTTACAATCGAACCTATCTTATGTATAATCATATATTAAATATGTTTTAGTAAATAAACTTTGATTTTAACTCTTTTAACTCTTCTTTGAATTAAATAATAATAAATGTCCTAATCTAATCCAAGTGGACCTAAATGATAATATTTTATTTCTAAGGTTGTTTCTAGTCGAGATAAACTAGTCCAATAGAATTAGGAAATGTGTTAGGGTAATATTAATATCATTTTTACCCTTAATTTCCCTATTTAATATTAACCGTGGTAAATAAAAGAAAAAGTTACTATTCACCAAAAATTGTCTTCATCTCATTGAACCACATTTTACTCCTTGATATTAACCGTGTCTCTCGATTTTTTTAAATTCCAATCACAGAAGAGGTAAAATTATGTTTTATGAAAAATTCAATTTTTTAACTACCATTAGTAGTTTCACTATTTATCAAAAATTGAAGTTTTTCAGAACAATGCCAAAATTTCACCCTAAGCTATAATTGATATTCCAAATTCAAAAATGATGTCTATTTTACAAAATTCCAAACATATAATTTGCATTAATTTATTTTATAATTAATTCCTGCTGTCACAACAAATAACATATTTTTAAGAAACAATATATATCGAAAGATTGACAATTGTTTATGTCCAATTTCAAAGTGAAATTAATTCTAATGAACACCATTGGATAAAAAGGTAAAAATATATTCTAATTATACTTTAAGACCACTCAAATTCATTATTTATCACTATTAATTATTTTGATTAAAGAAGTTGTTTTTAATTAAAATTTAGTAATTTTCACTATTCATCAAAATATTAAAGTTATCCGAAAAGTACCAAAATTTCACCTTAGGCTAAATTTGATACTCCGAATCCAAAAATGAAGTCCATTTTGAGAGATAACATTTCTAAAATTTTATAAAGTAGGTATTACTATTCATAACAGCTACTTTGATTGGTCGTGGTGTGAGTTAGAACTCAAAGTTACGTACAACACACGCTACTGTATTTTTCAAAGAGAAGCTTACCATGGAAACTCGGGGTGTTACATTCTCCCCTCCTTCAATAAATTGCGACCTCGAAATTTGATATTGTTCTTTGAAAATAAAGGTTGAAAATAGAAAATATCTTTGTGGGAAAACCCACATTGGAAATTGGGTTACTAAAATTTAGTCTTAATATGAGGAAAAGAGAAATGAAAGGGTCACCCCCAAATTATGATCTCGATTAGGAGAACATTGGTGGAAATTAGAGACATATAATTAGAGGAAAAACGTAAATATTTATAGGCAGTTATTGAGGTCATCAATCACAAACAAGTGTAAAATTGAGGTCCTTATATTCATCAATCTATGATGATTTGAAATACCATAGGTTCAACAAAACATAGGGTATTAGGATAACACATTTTTGGTTTTAGGATTACTTAAATAAAGTATAAGAATTAATTTCTTTATAGAATAATGGAATAAGAAAAATATATTCATGACAAGAGAGTTCCATCCTTTAACTAATTTCTACCACAAACTCATCTTTCACTCTAAAAGATAATAGAATATAAAAAAAATTACATTTATATTATTCGTAAAGGGTTCCAAAAAAACAAATTTATAATTCATCACCAGATCTTTTAAAAAAACTACATTATTTATTCATTGACATCTCGTGAGCCAGTGGTAGGTGATACACCCTTATCGCCCTTCAGTTGCGGGTTCAAGTCTCGCGGCCTTGCCAGTCGCGACGGGTTGCCGCCCAACCTCCGGGTTGTCATTTTATGGAAATCCAAAAATAATACAAACTAGAACTATCCAAAATGTTTTAGTCCAAAAATGAAGATCCTTTTTGCTGCGTAATAACATGTAAACACCTTCATCATGTTTTCTTTTAAAACACTACAACATCCTGAATTACCATAAAACCTTATTGATTACATTAATGATCCCTTATTCCTTAAATAATAATGGATATACTCTTTCAATCCAAAAATGTTGTAAACCCCAACAATGATGGAATATACAAATCATTAATCAGTTTCAAGTTAGTCAAGAATATCCAATATAATTTATCCAAATCAATCATGTATTATTCTAAAATCACTACCTCGGTATCAGAACTATATTATGGTTTATCATTCTCTCAACCATATATTTCCCAAAAATTTATCCTGTTATTGAGTCACTTTTCATTGTTCCACACAATCTCATGTCCTTAATGAAATAGTACTGCAGTACAATCCTTATATACTCCATAATTATTATAACAAGTACATTATTGATACAACACTCAAATGACATAATCAAAATAAGAACTCTAATCATTCCTCTTCATATGTGGTAGTATTATAGCTTGATTATTATCCAATAGCATCATTTGTGGCATAGTCTTATGACTGGGATATAGGTTCTCGTAGTGTCCAAACTCCTTGAAAATGAAGCATTGTACATTTGAAACCATTTTCTTACCCTTGCAGTCACGTACCTTGTGCCATTTTCCTCCACACTTATAACAAACTCTCATCCCTTTTAGGGAAGTTCCAGGGTGTTTCTTCCCACAGTTATCACATATGGGAAAATTATTCTTTTCCCTCTTGCCTTTATCCATCTTTCTCTCTTCCATCCTTTTCTTCTCTTGCTTCCCTTAAAATCCATAGGACTCAGTAAACTCTTTAGTTATCTTATCCACACATGAAACTATTTCTTCATATGATGATAATACGTGGGAGAATATTTCCCTTCTAAATGATGTCTTAATACCATGAATGATATGATCCTTCTTACTCTTTGGATCATACGTATTACAGGAGTTCACATTCCTTCTACTAGGCACCATTTCTATACAATAGCATAAACTAGGTCAGTTTATGAATTGCAATAAATAATTCCTAATAAAAATTGAACAATTTATTGATATAATCCATAATCATAAAAAATTATTTCTTTGAGTAAGTATATACTCATGAGCCCTTCAAAATGGTTTGTAAATAAAATGAGAAATATCCTAAGCATATCCCTCGGGAGTGTCGTAACCAAGGGTGCAGCAAGGCCCATTATCGTGCACCAGTTCCCGTTCGAGTCAAGCTCAGAGCAGTGTTTTTGGGTTTTACCCCTAGGTACATCTGTGCCAGAGCTGCCTCTTCCTGCTCGTATCCAGAAAAAGATGTATTGCTCGGAAAAGTCACAAAATCTCTACAATACCAAAATTCTAGGAAGTTCTTCTATACTAATCCTCAATGTCCATATTAGGGCTAGGTGCTCTAATCAGAGTTTATCTAAATATAGTTTCCAAGTTTATTGCTAAACTATCTCTGATACCAACTGTAATTCCCCGACCCTAGTTACCCAGAGTCGGTGCATTATTACATAACATTGGCATGATCACAAGGAACCAAGTCCCGAAAAACTGATCAGTTTAACCATCTTGGAAAATAGATTATAAACATGAATGTTACATTACACTTCATAACTTACAAAAAAACATAAATAATCTTTTTTGAATGCCATTATTCCCTTGTCTTAACCCTGTATATCAATCATATTACAATTCTTGGAATCCTGGGAAAAATAAAACATAGAAATGGGTGAGCCCAAATGCTTAGTAAGGGTAAGCAATACAGCAGAAACTTTCAAAAATAAGCATAAACATTTAAGGTAATGTATAAAACTAAAACAAAACTCCTTTAAACTTGAACTTCAGCATAATATAGATGAAATAAAATGAAATAATTCCATTTACTTATTCACATTGATATTCTACTAATCAAATAATCACATGCAATATCACTAACCACTTTTGTAATGATGGAATGCATGATGCCGAACTTAAATTTCTGTGTCGAGACCTCGTGCCAAGACCTAAGGGATAACTGTAACCGGAACCCAACCTGGAGAGCCTCTATAACCGGACTCCACCCCGGAGTGCCTCTAATAACCGGACACCAACCCGGAGTGCCTCTAATAACCGGACACTAACCCGGAGTGCCTCTAATAACCGGACACCAACCCGGAGGGCTTACTTTTACCGGTCCCCAACCCGAAACATACTAGTCCAACACATTCATCTTAAGAAGAGGATGAACTATAACATAAACATTCGTATTAAAACTAACATAAAAAATGTCAAAACTTTAATCATAAACCATTAATTGCATAAATATAACTCATCCATTGTCAAAAATATCAAAAAACCGTAAATATAGTATGGATGATTTGTATCATAATAAATCAACTTGAAACAAGTTTAAAATTTATCAAAGAATGTTGACATAGATGAAATCAATACTATTTGGGATAAATGTCTCTTTTTTTGAAATCATTTAAAAGACGCATAATTATAGAGAAAAACTTTATTTTGAAAATATCTTTATAAGCTTGTGAAGTAAGCTTCAGAGGTGTAATAACGGTGGAGAATAACCTCACCTGCCATATAAGTTTAAAAACATTCTTACCTTAATTTTTTCAAAAAGGATAAAAAGTAATTTGTTTCGAAAACGTTGGAAAGATTCCTTTAAAAACATATAAAGTCAAATAACGGTATAAATGACTTTAACACATTGTATATTAAATAGTAAAAATGTTTTGAAAGACATTTTTAAGAAACATGGATGTGGATGATAAAGAAATCCCAGTAGATTATTACGTATAAACAACCTCGAATAATGAAGAGATTGCGAAATAAACTCTTACCAATTTGGTAACTTACGAAAAATACAACCCATGAAAGAGGTATCATACAATGAATATGTAAATACACATAAATTAAAGTGTATTACAAAAAGAATATAATTATGGTCAGTACATACACCACACAAAAGGTAATGATGGAAATATGGCATGAATCTCACGGGAATAGGGAGTGAGATGAAAACCCCTTATCTTGCACTTTCCTTTAGTCAAGGGTACGTTTAACCTTTTGTACGAAGATACTAGAATGTTATTAAATTATAACAGAACAATATTAATATTTATGATATCATACCTGATTCATTTATGACTTTATATTACCCATTTAATAATAATTTCCATGTTAAGTTAACATTTTGGCTAATAATTACTTTCTTTATCGTACGTGTTTTAACTTGTCACTCTTGGTTGTATCAATTAGATCATGATTTAAATACATCAATAATATAAAACATGATAAATATATCATATATATTTAGATTATAAATATTTATAATAGACATATATATTAAATGGAAAACACCATTTATGGAGACGGTAGTTTGTACGTACGCATAAACGTTGTTTCTATTTTCCTATAGAATTGAACGGAAGAAAATGAATAAGATATATGTAAGTATGTAAATCCTTATATGTATATATATATATACCTCCAGTATCATTATTATGTCATATATTACATACTTATCAGTAATATATATTTTTATAATCGTCGATGAATGGTGATCTTGGAAATGAATCTCATCGCGTCGTGGAGACGGTAATCCGTACGTACGCACGAGCGAAAATATCATTCTTTTAATATTAAAATAATATATAATTGGATGCTATATCATATATACAGAATCATTATCATGTTATATTTATTATTTATATGAATTAAAAATCATTATTAAATCCATCCAAATAATAATATATTGAATAACAATTACACCACGATGTGGAGACGGTAGGCCGTACGTACGCACGTATGGTGACATGTCATTCAATAGAAGGATAGAATACTGAATATGGTTGTACCATATTTATAATAATATTATAGTATATAGGATATACTGGATTCATTATTTTAGAATGGTAATAACAAAGAAAGAAGAAGTGTAAGAAGAATGGAACTTGAAAAAGGGTGGTGAAATCATTACCTCTTCTTCGGGTTCCTCCCTTTGATTTGATCAAAATGGCTCCATATGATGGCTTTCCGACTAAAGAAAGGACTCTAGGATGAAGTGAGGTAATTTGAGAGAGTATTTGGTCAGGGGTTGGCCAAACCAAATGGATTTGAAGGTGTGAGTTAGTGAGAAGTGGGAGTGCCCTTTTATATGAGGATTGAGGGGCACCTTTGGAAAAGCTAGAAATATTATTTTATAACAAATTCATATTCGGTTTCTAATGGATCAAAAGAGGATTATTTAAATTTTAAGGTGGGTATAGGTCAAAAACCACTCAAAAAATAATATTTAGACAGGTTTGGGTCATTATACTAACCTTATCTTTATGTATTAACTTTTAGTTAATTAGTTTCACTTTTACAATGTCTCTTTGTATTTTTATGTTATATGATTAATAAACATACAATATACATCCAAGTAACCCCAAAGTGGTCCATTAATGATAAAAATATCATGATATAAGTCTCTTGGCCGAGCCTTATATTTTTACGAATTGAATATCAATTAATAATATTATATTTGTTTTAAGAACTCTTTTATGTCAATTTTGAGACTATTCAATAATTTATTTTTGTAAAAATCATAACAGAATGATTACTTCAAAAAAGGTTAATTAAATCAATCCTAACATGTCATAGTATCCTAGAAAATTATTTTTATCTATAAAAAGTCTCAAATTACATTTATTTGGGTATTTATAATATAAATTATTTCAATTTTTCATTAATTAGGTAATTACTAAATTATCATTGTGTCATAAATAAATTAACTTTTTTAATGTCTAAAAATTATAAATAAAATATCATTATGTAGGAAATACTTTTATCTTTCTCATTAATATTTACAATCGAATTTATCTTATTTATAACCCTATATTAACTATCATTAATAAATAAACTGTGATTTTAACTCTTTTTACTCTCCTTTGAATTAAATAATAATAAATGTCCTAATCTAATCCAAGTGGACCTAAATGATAATATTTTATTCCTAAGGTTGTTTTTGGTCGAGATAAACTTGTCCAATAGAATTAGTACATGTTTTAGGGTAATATTAATATCATTTTTACCCTTAATTACCCTATTTACTTTTAACCATGGTAAATAAAAGTAAAAAGTTACTATTCACCAAAAATTATTTTCATCTCATTGAACCACATTTTACTCCTTGATATTAACCGTGTCTCTCATATTTTCAAAATTTCAATCACAGAAGCAGTAAAATTATGTTTTATGAAAAATTCAGTTTTTTAACTACCACTTAGCAGTTTCACTATTCATCAAAAATTGAAGTTTTTCAGAACAATGCCAAAATTTCACCCTAAGCTATAATTGATATTCTGAATTAAAAAATTAGGTCTATTTTAAAAAATTCCAAACATATAAGTTGCATTAATTGATTTTATAATTAATTCCCATTGTCACAACAAATAGCGTGTTTTTTAGAAACAATATATTTCCAAAGATTGACAATTGTTTATGTCCAATTTCAAAGTGAAATTAATTCTAATGAACACCATTGGATAAAAATGGTAAAAATATATTCTAATTATACTTTAAAACCACTCAAATTCATAATTTTTCACTATTAATTATTTTGATTAAAAAAGTTTTTTTAATTAAAATTTAGTAATTTTCACTGTTCATCAAAATATTAAAGTTATCCGAAAAGTACCAAAATTTCACCTTAGGCTAAATTTGATACTCCGAATCCAAAAATGAAGTCAATTTTGTGAGATAAAATTTATAAAATTTTAGAAAGTAGGTATTACTATTCATAACGGGTACTTTGATTGGTCGTGGTGTGTGTTAGAACTCGAAGTTACGTACAACACACGCTACTGTATTATTCAAAGAGAAGCGTACCATGGAAGCTCAGAGTGTTACACTAGATTTTTTCATGCCCCTTACTCAGCTTGACCAAGTTTAGAGTAACATGAGGATCCTCATATTCATCTCACATCATTCATTTAATAATTTTAATTTCATGAAATTAATTATTTAGGGTCTTCCTTATACAACCAAAACGGTTTGTATAGATAACACCCTTGAAACAACCATAAAAACATAGATAAATATATTCATCACATAACATATACTCATAGGTTAAAACTTGTCTGATATCATCCTCTAACTCAACAAGATACAAGATAAATTATAATTTTAGACCAAATCCATAAAAATATGTTAAATCAGATCACATTTATTACGTGCATTTTATGGTGATAGAAAATATTAATGGTTTATTTCAGATTGAATTCCTTACACAGAAGAATCCATAGAAATAAATGGATTTAAGATCATATCTCGATCAGAGTGTAGAGGTCAATACCTAGAAGAGGGAGATGAGAGCTCACTAGGTTTCCTGGAAGAGATCCATGAATGGGATGAAACAAAGAGGCGATCCCTCTAAAGAAAAAACAACTTAAAAATATCCATTTTATCCATTGAAATATGTCGTATACTTACCACAAAATTTGGGAATCTATGCACCAATTTTGTGGTTCCTACTATCCAATAATCACCCTTGCATTGTTAGGGTGCATGGGTTACCAAACCATGCCCAAAAAATGAAAATACCCTCTACTAATAATTATAGAGGTCTCATCTGATTTTGTTCCCCCACTGGAATAGTTTTTCAAACTATTTCCACTATTATAGGTAGGAAACTCGGTTACTCCTATGTGGCTTCATGGTTTGTCCAAACCATATTCCCCTATTAGTATGTTGTCAAAATTGAGATTCATGGCCCTACCGCACAAGAAAATCACCCGAGACCCCATGTAACATGATGATATCAGAAAAACAATCTATAAAATAATCATTTATTCAATAAAAATCCTACTATTATGTTCTAAATATCACAAATAAGGTTGTTCTTATAACCAATCAAAGAAATAAAAATTGGTTGTCGAATTTCCCACCTACTCAAAAACCATGTTCATTACATTTTCTATAACCATTAATATCATATTTTAATTACCAATACATGTACAACATGAATTTTTTTTTGATTAAATAAATGATAATTGACTAAAACAATGGAATATTGTTATTTTTTTAAAAACATTATCAAAATCCTCCCAGAAAAGGTAACAACCAATAGGTCATGCATTCATGAGGGTAGAACACATAAAACATCCAATGACCATTATATTATAAAAATTTAAACATTAGTTATATTTAAATTAATATTATTATAAAATTATATAATAGTCTTCTTACCTATCATGTAATAGAGTAGACCACACCCCCAATATATGTATTGTTTAATATATCACATATATAATTAACTCCATCATCATCTAATAGATATTTAGAAAGAACAAAAATGTACAGCATATCCATAAAATAATAAAATGAAAGTGAGCTCATTTTTCTTGAAAGGAGAATAAAGATTCCGAATTAAATGAGTAAAAACAATAATCACTGTATAACACAATTAATGAAATTAATAAAAATTGATATTGAAATATACTTATATGGGAAAAACTAGAAATATGTATGGAGATATCCTCAATATTAATAATATCCATGAAATATTATCAAAATATTTTTTATTTATGATATCTCCCACATATACCAAAAGAAAACAACGAAACACATAATACGACTCCAATATAAAATATTTCCGAGTTAATTTGGTCATCCCTTCAATAACCTAATAAGCATCAAAATAAGATAATTTTTTAAACATTTGTCTCACATAAACTAATTCTATTTATTTTATTTACATATATATATATATATATGTTAACTGAAGAAAATATTTTAGGTAATTTGAAATAAAAGGTAAATAAAAATTTAAAAATATTTTAACCTTCATGTTATAGCTGAGGAAGAATTCTAGTTGGCCAAAGTAAAAAATTTCATGTTCTATCACAAACACTAGGAACATCCTAGATAGGACATGACACTATATCGATAGCATCAATAATATAACATATATAAAATACTACCCTACCCTTATACATAAGAGTATTATATATATAATCCCCCAAAATATGTAGGTTTTATATTCTATAATATTTACATTTTAATCCTATGCATGGAAATCACATTACAATACTAGGTCTCAATGAGGAGGTGGAGTATCTTGTTGAGAAGGTTTGTTTGGCCCTATAGGTTTCATATAAATCATATATTTTTCACACATATTATTCACATATGATATAATTCAATTATCTATTGAATTTTTAATATCTTGCATATCATTTTTCAAGAACTTTATTTCTCCCTTCTATTTTCTCTACCTCGATGTCACACAATGACGAACAAAAAAATTTCTAATATTTTCACCCAGCTCATATCATCTTATAATTTCATAGTGTTCTTTTTCCCATAAATTAGTACCTAGAATTTTCATCCTATCCTTAGATATAAAAGTTACCTATGTTTTTTTACCAGAAGGGACTCCAAAAACTATATATTAATATGTAATATTATTTATTAATTTACAAACTACTAATATTCAAGGAAATTCACAATAAATTTCTTACAAATTTCTCAGTTACATGTTTTGATGGATCTATATGAAATTTCACCCTTTTTCATCCTCACTATTTGACATTTGAGATAGATAGTTGGGGTTAAAGAGAGTCGATCTAAAATTCTTCAGAACCACCACTAGATTTTTATCTTAATTAATAAATCATTATATAAATCATTTACTCATCTAGTGAAAGACAACCTTCATCTGAAAATGCATGAGGTTATTCATTGTCTAACTGAATACCCTGGAGAGATCATATAGAGCCTATTACATAATAATAAAGGAATACGTTATCCAAAAACAATAAAATTATTTAAAAAATTATTTTTATATTAAATAAGTTTTATACCACAAAGGCATAATCTCTCTAACAATAAAAAGACTCTTCCCTAGTATTTTCATTTAAAACCCCATATTTGAGACTTAATGTTTCCTCCATTATATAACTAAAAACATAACTCAAATCAAATATATCAACATATTTATAATTTATTTTGTTTAAGTAAAGTTGAAGTTCATATGTAAATTAAAATATTATATATTAGTCAAGTGAAATAAATAATATTATAAGAATCAAATAAAAAATTTGTTTGTATTTTTTACGATTATAGATTTCAACAGCTTATCTTTCACAATATTATATATGATCATCCAATCAGGATAAAAAATAGTAATCTTGTTGTGGAAATTCATATCCATGTAACTCATAAACAGTTTTTTCATTGAGGCCACATGGGTTATTGTTGACATAAATTTTATATTTTTATACATATTCCACATGGGCATGTGATTGTTTTGGAGAACATGTAATCAAATGTCTAATAACTCTTGATATCATGTTTTATATGTAAGAAAAATAAGAGTATTCCCTTGGAGGATCACCAATTTTTTATTTAATTTTGAAAATTTTGATTTTATCTTATTTAAATAATATAATTATCTATGATATATAAATATAAAAAATTGATACATACCATAGAAATTGTTTCTCTACCCAGGTGTCCATTATTTAAAAAGGTCAAAGTAATGATATTTAGTGAAAGTTCATATTATTAGAATAAATGATTTATTAGAAATAGAACTTTTTTATTATTATTAACAGTAGGAATATTATTTCAATTTTGCAAACTAATACAGTCTAATAAAAATAAATAATTAAAAACAATGATTACAAAAATATAAATGTAAAAAATCTTTTCATTATATGTTTAAGTGTCACGGAAATATTAATGATGTTAGGCTTGTTGAACATAAAAATATTAATGAAAACTTATAAATAAGAAATATATTTAAAAATATCTTGATATATTCAACATATATATATTTAAATATTCAAGCTAAAAAATTTACATGAGAACATTTTCCAAAAAAATTAACATTATAAACATTATTTAACAAATAAAAAATTAACTTAAATGGATTCATATAAAAATTATTAGAAAAATAATAGAAATATTAACATATGTATATTTAAAAATTTCTATTAAAAATAGTATCTTTGAATGTGGCAGCTCCTAAATCAATACTAATTTTTCTTAATAAAGATGAAAGTAACAAAAAAAATCCATATTCCATCAAAATGATCATTTAGTATAGCATTGAATATTTATACATCATTATAATTAATATCATTATATAGTTTTTTAATTGATAAAGAAACCAAATATAAGTGCATCACATCATCGACAACATTATCACCCAGAAATATTATGGATAAATTATCATTTGATGGGTCAATAACAGAAAATATAATCTTTTCATGTGTTACCATGATAAATTGTTCAACTTTGCAACTAATTCCCATAAAATATATGAGTATAAATCTATAAAAATCATGTTTCACTCCATTTTAACTATTAACCTAATTACTCATAAACAATAGAATGTGAAATTTTGTATAATAAACCTCCAACATATCCATAATTAATCCAAAATATAATTTTCACCCATAAATTAGGTTGTTATCACAAAAAATCAAAAAAACAAGTTCTTCAAGGACAATAATTAATCCATTATTTTGGATGGTATTATTGTATTCCTAGTTTTTTTTGTAAAATTTGTAACCAGAAATATCAAAACTAAACCATTTGATCACATTAACACTTGGTCCCCCACAACCTGTGTAAATGTTTCTGATGAAAATAAATTAGTGAGGAATCTATATATAATCCATGAAATTAATATATATTTAATTGTTCATTAATCAACCAATATTATTTTATTTGTAAATATATCACCCTAAATTCAACAATAGTTGAGGACATATATGGCATAACCATAACTATGTTATTCAAAATGTATAAATATTTCTATGTCACTTCATCATGAGAAATTACCTTTACTTGTACTCTATAGATCCCTTAAACTTCATTATCTACTAACAAATTTCAAGATATTGGGATACCAATGCAATTAAATTAATAAATATAATTAGTTTAAAACTCAAGAACATCTGTCAATATATTTTTTTGATCAGCATATAAATATGGAATATGTGGATATTTCATAAATTCCTTTAAAAGATTCATATATCATTAAAAAGTAAGCATATAACCAAAAAACACTAGACAATATATTCTTATCTCTCACACACAATGAATCATCATATGAATCATTATAACAAGAAACGATGGTGGAAGGTAAATTTATAGTTGAAAAAGTATGAGGATTGATTCATTATCAAACACATCTAGGAAATTTGGATCTAAAAATTTTATATAAATATATTTTAACAAGTAACACAACATGATGATAAAACTTTGGATATCTATTTTCAATATTCCATGTAGTGGAAATGGTAGAAATTGTTTCATTAATAAATTAATGTCATGATATTTGACATCATTTAACATTAAATCCTTTAATGACAATAAATTTTTTACATTTGAAGAAAACCAATTGGGTACTTTAATACAATTTGTAAATTGATAAAAAATATTTTCTCACTCTTGATTAGTGCATGACTAGTCAAAGGTAAATATATTATGTTTTCTTACATAGTGGGATCTAAATTGAATCATATTAACATGGGTGTCAAGTCTATTTTTTTATGCAATTCAATTTGTATTCATCCTATTATACTTATGAATGTTCCATTAAAACTGTCAAAAAAATTTTTACAAACATGTACAACATAAATGTTTTGTTATTTACTACAAAGAATTTTAATAATGAATCTCATGTAAATGTACAATTTACTCTATGTATTTATTGACATGAACATTATATCTTTTCAAATGTGACATTAATTTTTTCCCTTTTCATACTATTCTTCAACTTCTAGCTGTTTTACAGAAAACCCATACTCTTGAAAATATTTAAATTCATTTTTTTAATCTTCGATTATGATGATCTATCTGTAAAAATCTTTTTTTCCCCTTGTACACTATCTTTATTTCATTCTACAGTTAATGATATTAAGTGCCTTCTTTAGAAATTATATAGGATTTATGTCCCTTATCACAATATACTAATAATTATACATATACTAAAATTTTATTTATATTGAAAATTATCATAGAACATAAAATAAAATACTCTTTATTATATTCATCATAAACTATTACACATTTCTACCATATAAATTTCAAATCATCAATTAATGGTGATAGAAAAACATCAATATCAATTCCAGGGTGGTTTGATCAAAAAATAATCAATATCTTCATTACATATCTTATATTTATAAATATATATATATGTGTGTGTGTGTGTGTGTGTGTAAAATATGTAAACAACCAATATAATGGGACATCAACTATGTTGAAAAATAATGATTTAATATGGATTCATTTTATATATGAACAGTCCAATTCTGATATTTCTAACTTCATTTCAAAAATATTGAATTTTTTAGTCAAATATCGATGATTATGGTGAATTATTTGGGTGATATAGGTTTCCATCATATGTGAACTCATATGTATACCATTTTATCCTTTGTTTTCATTTTAATTTGAAAATAGATTCTTCAAATGAGGAATAACAGAATATACTAAATTGATTTAGAAGAAGGTTTGGTTCTTGTTCTTTAGAATGAATCACATATGTATTTTTCATCCATTATATAAAATGATTTCTATCTTTTAGGAAATTATGAAAAACATTAACATTAATTTATATAAAACACACAATCATGGGGGAAGAATGTAACTACTACTAATCTCGTTAGGCATAATATTATTTACCTTATAATTAGAATTTTAAATCTTTTTTCCTTCCTAAAGTGGATCTTTTAAAAGTTTAAGATATTCATGAAAACTCTATCACTCTATCAATTTCATTCATTCTAGTTAACCCATATCAAAACATCTAATAACAATATAGATATAGTGTGACCTAGGAATAGTTGTTTCTTAACATGATCATATTATCATTCAACACAAGTTGTCTTTTCAATGGTTTTAGCACATACATCATAAAATAACTCTTTGAGATGATCATATTTTAGGGGATTAACATCGTTATTATCATTAGTAATTTACTTTTTTTTATTTCACAATACTGGATCGAACATGTATAATAATGATTAAAACCATGAAAGATTAGATAGTCTTTAATTTATCTATAGCATTATTTATTATATTCAATCACTTTATGAATAGATAGAAAATCATATATTTGTTTTTAATATTTATTTTATAAAATTTTAATAATTTTTAAACCCTTTTCTCATATTCATTGCTAGTTTTTTGTGCATTTATCCAATTATAATCCAATAATTACCTAGAGTAACATTATAATATATTAGTATATTAAAAAATTTAAAATTTTAAACATTAATATAATTATATTAACATGAATAAATTTAAATCAAAAAATTTATATCTATAAAAAGTCTGATTGAAATAAAATTGAATCGATAGAAAAATATTACAACCAAAATAAATTATTACGAAAAAAATTTATATCTGATTCTTTTTTATAAAAATAACTTATTATAAAAAATATTACAACTAAAATGAATTTATAAATATAATTATTTACACCATAAAAAAATATACAACTATTTTACAATCACAAACAATTTATAATCACAAAAAATTATAGATATAAAATAATTATAAAAATAATATTTATAATTGAAAAAAATATACATACAAAAAATAAAAAAATATAATTTATAAATACTTTGAAAATAATTGTTCTATCAATAATACTTAAAATAAACTTACGAAATATATAGAGTCAAGTCGAAAGTAGGTGATGGTGGGACTCGAATAGGAAATTTAGAATAGATATTTATTTGGATGAATGTAGATGATAGTAGTGTAAGAAGGTTCAAAAATATAATAGAGTGGATAAATTATTCTAACAGAATAACTTTTTTATTGAACTGAAAATTTCATGAATATGTTTAGGTTCATTGTGACTCAATTCGATTAGGTTTTCAAGGAAGAGGTAAAAGAAAAAATGGGGAGATCTCAAAAGTTGAATGATGTGAGATAGAAGAGAAATTATTCCAAATGAGTAAAGAATCAATCAAATGATTTAGAATGTGTGTGGATAATGGAAATTAGTCTTAGAAATATTTTTTTAGAAAAGATTGAATTGGAAAAAATATTGAGGGAATACATGTCTTAATTTGTTTAAAATATTTTAACATAAGTTATTATAGAACCCACATTAAATTCATTCATGTGATTGTATTAATGTTGGTTATTAAAAAACTGAAATTAAAATTGTAATGCCGAATCTACATTTTATACTAGAGATAGTATATTAAATCAACAAAATATATGAAGAGGTACCCAACACTCACACCCCCGCTGATCTAGTCACCATCATATACTACTAAAAAATTTCCTTGTTCTTTGATACCTTCCAATGTCAACATAACACATCCTCATCCACATTCACATAACCACATCATTATACAACAACCACATACTACGTACAACATCCAAATATAGTATCTTTACCATATAACCAAATCAAAACCATATACCCATATCACTGCCACATGACCACATTATTCCAAAAATATATATTGAAACACTCCATTATAAAAAGGAAGAGTGAAAGATAAAATAGTAGTCTACCATTATCATCTAATTCATAGAATGTTGAAGTAAAACTACTACCTAAAACCTCATATAGGTGTCATTCATGTTACCTGACTTGGGAAGTGTCTTGAAAGAAAATAAAAAAACTTATAATACAATGTCATATCTTAGGTTCCACTTCCTATAAAATCCCATTATATCCACATCCCATCACTACCTAATCACAACCATATAACAATAAAAAATAAACCACTTCTAAACAATTGAATACTAAAACCACATAACTACCATACAACTTCTTCCTATTTCAAATTCCATTATCAATTCCACTTTAATTCATTTAACCAAATAACATCAATAACCAAATTAATTCTAGAACTCTCCATCTTATATAAACTACAACCCACTTTTTACACAACTCATTATATCCTATTTATTTAACACAAAATATATTTCCTCCACATTAATTCAAGTTATTCAACATAGGATTTATACAAAATAACCCATTTAAATTCTGATTATTCAATTATTTCATTAGTCCCATCAAAATTATAAATCTCATAGAGATTATAATACCCAAAACACACTATCTACATCAAGATACTATAATAATGAATAAAAAAATCACTTAACCTAATACCACTTCACAGTGAAATAACAAGCCTCTTCTAAAAATATAAACTATCTAGAAATATATCAACAACACAAATATAATCAAGAAATTTTATTTAACCCCTATTTTTTCCATATTACAAATGCATTCACTATACAATATCAATTGAAAAATAAAACTAACTTCCTGTTATTTAATTACATTTCAATCGATCAATTCACTAACCATTTTTAAAAATAATTCCACATATGAAGCAATCAATTTTATTTACAAAATTATTGTGACAATAAATTTGTTCAATAATATACTTAACAATAATGGGAATAATGTAAATAATTTACATCCCACTTCCCTCTAAATATTATTCAAATCATTATAATTTGTAAGACTAACTCTATATACTAACCCAAAGAGTAATTAAATCCTGATAAAACTATATCAACCTAAAAAAATCAGTGTCAGCCTGAATCATCAAACCTAAATCAAGTCATTATATTTTTCATCTTTGAAAATAATAATCTAAATGAAACAAATAGTGTTTCTTATAGAAAATTTCAACTATTCACTATATATCAATACCATATCGCCTAAATTAATCAAGAATATAATTATACACCACTGAAATGGGATGGATACATAAAGAAGAATAATCAAGAAAAATAAACAACACTCTATCTGAGTCTAGCATTTTGATTTGTATAAATCAAAGTTAGTTAAAATAGAACATCAATTCATCAAGGGAATCCATAATATCACTAAATTCCAATAGAAATGGTAATATACAAAATGATATTCAAGAAACCACTCAAATTAATAAATAAAAAAGTACCTAGAAAATTAAAATTTCATCACCAAGCATAATGACCAATGAGGGTCAACTAGTTGAAAATTAATTTTTTTTCTCGAAAACTCCCTTTCCATTCCCACATATATCTTGTTAATGGTCATTCAATTTAATTATACCTATGTATGATTGAATGATTATTTTTTTTGCTATAAGAGGTGGTTATGGTGAATTCTATTTTGTAAAATAAATCATATAATTTTACACACCCTCATTATAAATTATATCATCAAAATATTTTTACTTATTTAGATTATTATCAATATATGAAAAGATTATAACATACAATATAAAACATTTCATAAAAAATTAACAATGGAACAAGGAATATATAAAAACATGTTTTAAAAATATTATAAAATTTATATATGAAATACATAAATAAACATTTATATAAATATATCCAAACATTATTCATAATTGTTAAGGAAGTCAAAACAAGAATAAAAATTCCCATGGTATTAACCTTACTATACAGGTATGTCTTTCTTAAATAAAAAATATTTTGATATGAAGATCAGAAAAATATATGTTTCCATAGATCTATGAACCCCTGATCAGAATATCAGAATAAATACTTCCCTCATTCAAAATTTATTTCCATTATCCCACCAAATTAGGTGAAAAAAATAAAAAAAAATATTAATGCATTTAAAAAAGTAATAATCAAATGTAATCCTTTTTTAAAAATAAAATCTAAAATTTAAAATAGAGAAATATTAAGTGAAAATGATTTATAAAATCTTCTTATCATCCTTATATCATCATATTTATAAAATAAACATCCTATTTAAATGTATATATTTTTTATAGGCACACTCTAAATGGTCATATTCTACAAATCATGGAGGATGTTGCAACAAAATCATATGAACTTCTTCATCAATATAAATGTTAACCATACAGTATCAATAAAATGGTAATTTGGATATATAAACGTTTCAATAATAATAATTTTTTATATTATAATTTTAAATGATCGCCTTTTGGAATGTATGCAGTTCTTCCATCAATTAAGTATTATAATTGTTCATTCGGAAAGCATGTTTCCCTCTATACAATAATGTTTTTCCAATGGATTTTAAATACCATAATTCCAAATGAATTTCGTATAGTTCTTCTGATGGAATTTATAATCATTTTTCAAATGTACATTATATAAATATATTTAATGTAAAATTTACTTGTTAATATAATAAAGTAGTTCTTTCTGACGAAAATTATATTCTTCTTCTAAAAAAACTATTATCTTTCTTACAATTACATATTAATATCATGGGATGTATAGAAGTTATAAATCTATAAAATTTTAATGAAATTGGATTATTATATTCGAACAAAAATTTATAAATTGTTTACAGTCACCATTTTAACTCAAAAATAACAACATTTTTTAAAATAAAAACATATATTTTAAAGAGAAAAACTCCTATTTTATTATATAATCATAAAATATTCAATTTTTCATGAGATTATAAAACATTATTATTTTCTCCCATTTTTAAAAAAATATATATTTCTCCCAAACTATTAGATTCATTCTCCCAAAGATTTTATATATTTTAAATTTTAATTATTTATGACCCTTTTTTATTTTCAAAAAGGTTTTAAGGAGGTTGAAAGTGTTATGTAAAATGATTGGGTGGGGGAAATTTTATATAAAACAATGTTTCTAAAACATTCACTAAGGTTCCACCATTTTTCTTCATGTTTGTTCTGTGTGTTACAGATTTATTATTTCCCTGCATTCGCACTATACAAAGGCATTCGTCTTTGATCACTATCGATGGTGATGTCTGCTCCTTGATCAAAATGGGATTATGGGATTTAGGTTCCTCCTTCCATGAATTCCAACTTCGAACTCACCACCTAGTATGGGTCTCCCCCATATAGTTAATTCATGTTCATGGAACTCATAACTGGTTCCATATCTTTGTGGATTCAATTTAATTAAATTAGTTCTTTCTAGAAATTCTAATTTCATCTTGACGGGGAAACAACCTTCAGTTAGTAGATTAGTCACATTGAGAAGTAATGTGAATATTTGGACTCTACGTGAATTGGTTTTCTATATTATTCTTCCTTGGATGGTATCTTATATTAGTCATCTTGTTCATGGAATACAAGGCATCTCATATCAATCATAAGGTAACTAACACTGGGGTAATATATATTCCATGGATTTTACTCAAAGATCTCATGTTTTTATGAGGTATATGATGTCGTGGGAGAATGTATTCCTAGTTTTTAACCTCAAAAAATTCATGATTTTAATGATTTATATTAAGTTGTGGTGCATATCATACAAGTCTTTCACCTATGGAATATCATGTTTTACATGAGTTACGTATTTGGGTAAGGTAATGAGTTTAATGTATTATAGAGATAGATCAGAATGTCTAATTGATGTTGACTTGGAAGGTCTGTCCCTATGGGGAAAATGACATATTATGATCAGAACATACCTTAATACATATTGGGGCATGGTTTTAGCATCTTGTAAGGAATTTAATAAGGTCAATGTCTTGTTGGTAAATGATGGGTGGACAAAAATGTCACATGAAAAAGACAGAGAAGGTTCTAATTAAATATCCCTTTAAGAATGATCAAGAGATGTGTCCCCAAGAGTGATGATGTCACACTATGATGTTTTACCAATTGATTGTAATTCCCCATGGAGGTTAACTAAGGAGATGGGTCAGAATGTCCGTTGAGGTTGGAACACTATATGTGGAATGGAATGCCCCATGAGAGGGATCTAGGAGATGTAAACCTGAACATCCATAGGAAAAAATCTAGGATTGATGGGTTAGATCACCCAATGAGGAAGATATGGTGGGTTTGAAGTATAATTCCCCTTAAAGAAAATTCGGGATAAATGGAATGGAATGACCCCTGAGGTGGGACTAGGGGGTGTGAACCAAAACACCCTTGAGGAAAACATGGGAAATGTGGAATAGAACACCCATTAAAGAACATCTTATTATTTGAACCAGAACACCCCTTATATATAGTATGGGATTGATTGAATGGAATGCCCCTTAAGGTGAATCCAGTGGGTGAATCCCTAGGAGTTACCTCCTAGTTTTACCATTGGTTAGGAATTAACCTTGGGGAGGTTTCTTACAAACCATGTTTATATGATAGTGATCAAAACCTAGGTAGTTTAATGATGCTATTTAAAATCGTAATATAGGACCAGTCTGTGCAGTTTAACATCATACAGTAAGGATTCTTCTATCAAAAAAACAATTGATGGTGGATGGTATAGGGATTGCACATTGATCCACCTGACAGGACCTGAAGGAAGTCTGGTATCCTATTGAGGGGCATGATCTTTCCAAGGATGTGGCCTGGATAACATTTAAGATAATTACGATTTGTGTTTGTACCTAAGGTAAGATTCATATATATCCCAGAATGTTGGGAATGAATTATCATGTAGTTATAAATGGTTGTGTATTACAAGTGCAAAGTGTTCCATTAGAAGGAAATTTTGTCTTACACAAAATAAAATGTCCATCGGGAGGTGATTGGAGAATACACCGAATTGGAGGCCCATCGAGAGGTGATTGGTTCATAAAATGAGTATGAGGCACATCCAAAGGTGAATGGAACTAAAACCAAATAAGAGACCCATCATGAGATGATTGGGCATCATGCCGAATCGAAGGTCTGTCGATAGGTTATTGGAGATTACACTGAACAGGAGTCCCATCAGGAGGTGATTGGGGATTACAATGAATAATAGGCCCATCATGAGTTGATTGTGTCTTAAATTGAATATGAGTCCCATTGGGAGGTAATTTGGATGTACACAAAATAGGAGTCCCATCAAGAGGTGATTTGTGTTTCAATGAATAGTAGGACCATAAAAGGTATGGGATCATGTAAATATCATGATCAACACTAAACTCTATGCCTATGTTAGTTATTCTTAGTGTGAGAAAACAAGAAGAAGTAGTAGATATGATGATCACATTGACCACTTCATCAACTGGTGGACACATGATGGGGTGGTACAAGGAGCAACATCATTGCGGATAGGGCTTACATGTGGAAGCATCCCAAAAGATGATCTCATTCCATGTGGGTCACACATGGAGCCTCTTGCATTTATGATACATGTTAATAATATGGTTTTATGTCATGTGTTGAGGACATGTATAGAAAGGTAGTTTTTCTACATGCACTTATGATGTTGGGGGACTCTCTCATTACCCTCCATACCAAAAGGACATACATGACCAATTATGATGTACCTCAAGGTGGGTTTTTGATTTCAAACATCCATGGTAAAATGATGGGAGGTGTTGTTGCTAATGAGGTCAACATTTGTGTTCCTATGTTAATAAGAAATATAAAATTTCATACCTATTTTGGGTAGGTGGTAGGCTCGATCCACATGCATAGTAGAGTGGGAAAACATAGGAGTGGGTGGAATATGTCACATGAGGAAACGAGGTAAATTTTTACCACTTCTAGATTAGTATGGGGGCCCCAAGTACTCAACCTTCATGAAGGGGTGTCAGTAGAAGGGAGTAAACATGAAGAATCCCATGAGAGGGGTTCTATAATTCCTAATACCCTATAGAGAGGTTCTTAGTGAAGACCAAGTGCTTCATGATGTTCAAGGTATTCTCGAAGGAGTATGATTCATGAAACATGGTTCCCCTACATTGGATTTAATTCCTATATTAATAAAGTAGTTTTTTGTTAAGGATGAATTATTTACAAAAAATTAATCATTTGCAAAGTGTCAAGTCCTCCAAGGGGCCTTATTCCATTGTGATGGGTTTATTCCTTCATGAGAGGCATATTTACTTTAATTATAGGCACCTAAATACATATTTAATTATTTATTTAAATCATAGATACCATGGGTGATCCATCTCTCTTTAGTTCCCAATGATTATGAGGTTCACTAATCTAGATAAATTCAAAAGATAAAATGTCGGGTAATGGTCCCAAAAAAAGTGGACTAAAAGAATATTTATAGTATATGGGATTTGTGAATATTAGAGTTTTTTTTCGAAGTGATGTGAGCTTCTTGAAGTGGTGTGGTAAGGTGAGTCTGAGATACATACTTGTGAAGACGCATCCCATTGTTAACATGATCGAAAAATGCTCCCCATCTCTGAATGTCAATTTACAAATATTTTCAATCAAAACATCCGGTGTTTTTAATGTACATTTTCTCTAAGTAGAATTTTTAGGTATGGACATTCTCTAAGAGTTTTATCTCAGGAAGAAAGAACATTAATGATATTTTGAGCTATTTTCATTTAGATTTTCTTTGAACCGGTTGTGTCCTACCCAAAAAATATCATTTAATTCATAATTATGTGCCTATAAACTTCCTCCTCGGAATAGTAGACGAAAGAGAATAGAAGTGTCATATTTTTATAGATAATAACTGAAAATTTTCAATCAACTCCCATTGAGGGTGTTTACTTGGGAACATTGCATGAATGGTGCATGTATGATAGCCTCTAATGTGATTCCCATCATGAAACTCCATCGGCCATACACCTATAAATAGAATTGGGGGCCTCAAATAAAATCTACTTCTATATAATAAAATAATTTTATCTCTTTTTGTGAAGATAATATTCTCTATGAATGTGGTATGTGAACACTACTCAACGAACTAAACCTTTTCATCGCGAATACATCTCAGTGAATTGGACACTATGAGACACACTATTATGAATTGGACTCATGAGACATAGATCCACAATAAACCTCTATGAAAGACCTTTGTGTTCCAAACTCCAAAGTTCACATAAGTCTCGCAACAAATTGTAGCTCAAGGAGTCAATGTTTTCACTTCATAGAGGGTAGAAATGGATGATAAAAAAATGGTTGGGGAGTCTATCTGAAGCGCCTCAGATAAAAAATCATTACTTTAATTGGTGAAAAAGACTCATAAAGAATATCGTATATTCAAGAGGTTTTGAATATATTGATTTGGGTTGAGATATGAAGTCTTAATCCTAATAAAAATTTGGGATGAACCAACTTTCTGGTTTAGAGGAATACATTAGAAATACAAGTGGAACAAGGTTGTTATGAGCCATATATAGAAATACCATGTTCCATATATAGAGGACTTAATCTACAACCAAATAAAATAAATTTATGGGTATAATATGGGAGATTATTCATCCCCACTACAGTCTCAAATGTCATCAAGGTTCGTTTAGGGGATCCATTCAAGTGATCGAAAGAAAACTGTGATATAACCTTAGGAAGAAACATAATGGATGATTGGTATTCATCCTACTGGTCATGTGTATCATGAAAATAATTTATGGTATAGATGATGAAAATAGAAATTTATGAAGTATCAGGGGATTCATAGTTTCATTTCTACCACCCTCAAGAGATCATACCTAGGATGTCAAGAAGCTGGTCACTGAGAACCAAAATGTTTCATCTACATCATGAGGAGGTCAGTGTTAGCCTCATGGACCTTCACCAAATCACTAGTATACCAATCCTCGGGGCGATGTATGATGAATTCCTCCTAATATAGATCATATGGTTTGATCAAGAGTATTTGTTAGCTCTGGTTATGGAGCTTCCTGATTTTTTTCATGGAACCAACATGGAGAAGCAATGAATTATGGACATCCCATTACAAAATTGGTTTGGTTAAATTTAGAATAAACTAGCGAAACTTCAAGATGATGGAGTGGATCCAATTGATAAGATACCAATCTAGCCACAGACCTGTCAGAGAATATATCAATGGGGAAAGGAGGGATTCTACTAGTATATTTTATTGGCATGCTAGTGGTAGTTTTGAGGATATATCATCTAGGAAAAAGATCAACCTATGCTCTGACTATAGGGGTTCATCACAAGGATAATATGTATCTAGATGCTCCTAGTGAGGGACTCACACATAAGGGTTTGACTGGGAAATTTTATAATCGTGTTGATTCTACCAATGGCGAAATGAATCAATGTAAGTGTTTTGTTTCTAGAGATATTGTACAAGGTAATTCACCACATGAGTAAAGGGATGACACTAAAGTGAATGTGTGAGACCCTGCATTTCCTGTACATCTGGCTAGCTTCAATTATGGAGGTTATGAGTATTTGAACACTATTTCTCCTCCTGCAAAAATATTCCAACCGTCCATCATAAATATTCTAAGGATTCATCCATTCAAATTGAGTTTTACGGTTTTTTTAGAATGGGTCCGTCTGGTGGAGAAATTCATATTTCACCCTTTCCCCTTCCAGATGAGTGAGGTGATCGATTATGGAACAAGGACCCTAGAACGCAGATCATTCCTCCTGACCGTATGTGGTGGGGAACTACTGTAGAGAGTTGATTGTGATCCAATTTGTAAACCATACAATCTACAGTGGTGTGTGAGACAGTTCGAGTGTCTATAATGTCTAAAAACAAAGGTATACACAGAGTGCTTCATGAGGGTCACCGTTATGTGTTAATGTATATTTCGTCCATTTTCACACATAAGGAAGGAATGATTTTGAATGATATATTTCTATCTACTACTATGTTTGGGGTGGTTCATGAGTATGCACTATGATGGGAGACTATATATCCTAGGGATTTGTTAAGCTAACAGGGCCTCTAGATCCAATAAAGGGTTGTTCCTTAAAACATGGATTCAGGGTTGAGTGTTTGTTGTTAACATTATAGTTGTGATGATGGTTTAATGGGAAGTGTAGAAGTAGCAGGACCAAATACTCATGGTACCAGGAAAGAAAGTGGCACAACAAGAGCAGAAGCAGCATCAGGACCAACCCTCTTTGAAAGGCGAACATGGGATGAAGGGGAGCCATCTAAAGTGGTCCTGAGAATATTAGTCCAAGCTAATGGGGAGTGGATGATCAACATGGAAATCCTTAATGATGTTTCATTTCCTAAATCTTAAAAAACTAGGAAATCTTTATAATGGTTTCTAGTGTTCAAGGGATGTGGAAACATATTAATAGAGACTGGTTGAGTCTTGCTTGTATTTTTCATACTTCGAACAGCATCCTCATATCTCGGAATGAAAAAGAGTGATATTTGGTGAATATAGTGGAACTTATCCCTTCTCGAGTCACTAGATTCACTTTGACTAACTAGTTTTGGGATAAGACATCACCCTCATTGTTTTTAGTGGTTGAGTTAGCTGTGTGGGAACCTCTACTATAGGAGTCGTATGATTCTGAGGAAGTGATTCCTATCAATTCTCTTCTTTGGGATGAAGTGCTTATACTAACCTGGTAAATCTCCAGATTTTATATCTCAAATATAACCTGGTATTTGAACTGCTTCCTAATTTCATTTTACTTCTACAAGAATTGGACGTAGAGGAGGGGGTATATGAAGGACTTAGATTTCAAGGTGAGGAGACCTAAACTATTAAAGTGAACATTTTAGGGTCCCTTATTGATATTTTTTTCATGAGTATACAACCACTGGTGGCCACAACAGGGGAAGTGGATTTGGAGGGAGCCTTTCCCAGAGGGATACCCGTTAACCTCCATAAGCTATTCATTGGATTGTTAATTTCACATAATTCTCGTATTAAATTATGACCATTTTTTTCATTTCATGTATATAAATTCATGACTAACTCATTTTGAAACATTTTTTCAAATGGTTCTTGGAACTCATCCACCATCACTAATGCTTTCATTAATGACCCCTGGGGCTGAAGTAGTGATTATGGATGCTACTCTCCTAGTAAAAATGTCCAAGGGGGCATGTTAATCTAAAAAACCAAGTAACATCCTCTAGAGGGGACAATAGAGGTCTCACCCTCAATGGAGGGACTCGAGGCAAGACTTATGACATATCTATCTAAAGAAGTTGTGGTGGTGGAGATAATTATAAAGGTGCCACCAGGGGATACATTTGAAGATGAATTCATAATCCAAAAAAATGATAATCAACCTAGGATATAAATTGACATGGAAGGCTATATTGATTTTTCTTTCCCGTAGTTTCCATTGGTATTGGATGTGAAATATAATGTTAAGGTTTCTCCACCAACAAAAGTAGAAAAGGGAGATGGGATAGTCACATCTACCAAATAAGTGCCGATGGGTGCAGCGCAGGATTCTGCCAAAAGTGTAGAGGATGAAGAGGAACTATTCCCTAGGATAGTTCTCTAGTTTCTCACTCCAAAACATGGAATAATTCTCAAGATACTCAGGTTTTTAGACCTTTACGTTGAGGGACTGTGCTGATAATATAATGGGGGTTTTACCTACAAATGAGCCTACACCATCTAAAGACATTGAATACCATAGGTCAAAGGTGGTTGGAGAGAATAAGTTTGTTCACTGCAATTCATAGAGATATGTTAGGAATTTCATCACCCTCACATAGATAACTTAACTTCTACAAGAGGTGGGATCTCTCTTCCACTAGTTAATTAGTATGGGGAGTAGTTGGTTTAATTCTAGAAAACATCATGAGTTATACTGATACTTCTTTATATCTGAGGAATGTGAAGAGTGGCAGGATCCTGGAATTTCCATGATAAAGAATAAATATGGTTCTTTGAGGTACTCAAGGAAGATGACTGAAAAATCTGTCATCTTGAGGAGCTAGCACATGAACATGATGTGGATGATGCTGCGTAGGATGAGGTGATAAATATCTTGATGGACTGATGGGTGGTGGCCAAGGACAATGCGTGGGAGGAGAAATCCTTGTTAGTTTAGTGTCATGATAATTAGATATGGCAGTATATTAGAGTCGATGATGTCCTCCCGCAAGCCAGTTAGGAGAACAATGGACTAGTATGGCCATTAGAGGTCCTAGAGGATAGTCAACAAGGGATGGATGATCTTAATAGGTCAATTTCTAAGGTTGATCCCAAATGGAATATTACAAATGAGTTGATAAAATATGTTGATGACCCTATACATCATTAACATATTTTAAATTCCTTCATGCATGGACATACACTTTTCTTTATTATTATACTAAAATTATATTTTAGAAAAAAACGACCAATATCAAAGATCATGTGATTCATGATTGGTTTGAGAAAAATGGAGGAATAACTAATTTCTCACTTGTATGATAGTTTTAGATAATCATTGTACACTCATGGTTTGCTATTGCTAACTAACCACTGATAACATTCTAGATGATAGGGTCTATGTCTAGGGTAAGGGGCTATCGGAGTAGTATCTAGTCTTTTACAACATGATCTAGTACATGAATATTGTAACAAAAGGGGTGATGAATTTCACCTAAATGAAGGGGAATTGATAATGCGAATCACAATTCTTGTAAAAATGAACATAGGGATACTGGTGTAATGATATAGGATAACAGCTGACCTTGTTTGAAACACACCATATGTATTTCTTAGCTAGTGAATGGGGTATAACAAATTGAGGTTTGGTCACTGACCAAATTCAAAATGTGGTATCTATCTCAAAATTCCATCCCTATTCTTTTGAGTCATATACCAAGAATGGTAGGGGATCCTTGGTTAGACAGCATTCTATTTGGGGATCCCTTCTGATATGGAGGTGGATGAGGATCCAAATAAGGGGTATGTGAATCATGAAAATGAAGTGCCGAAATATTTTAATGGATTCCAACACTATTGATGTTATTCCACAATGTCCTTAGTACATTGGTTTAGGCATATAGGTATATGCAAAAACTCATACTCATTATCCAGCTATTGCATAATCTTTGATTTCAAGGGATAGATTAAAATGTGAATGATTTAAAAGACAACTAACACTAGAGGAGAAGACCTCTCATAAGCGGTCCTATGATGCGTTGTAGTTTTATGTCGTTCAATGAGGATTATAAATATGTAGTTTAACAATTTATGTTAATTATGATGTTCATACATTTTAATGTTTCATGGTGAGAATGATCCATTGCGTAATTTAATTTCATGTGATCAAGGCATATCTCAATGATTAATGTCATATTACTAAGAAGATGCACACAGATCAAGGTAATATGTCATGGACCATGGTAGAGAATTTAGAATAGTGTTTCATAGACTAAGGTATATGTTCCATGATGGGGTCTATGTGACATCGTAAGAATATTACATGACATGAATGATTCCAATATATCACCTTATAACATGGAAAACACTCTTGTTGACTCATGTCCTACTCATTGTTTATGTACTTATATCTTGGACATGAGATGGTAGAGAGACCCTAGCCTTTGACTCAAATCCATTTCTGATTTTAATCATAAATAAACAACAAATTACAAGACAATTTTCATTTAGTCTATTGTCTTCAAAGATTAGCTACATAAATAAATACTATAAAAACATATTTTATTTAAACTTCACAATGATCCCCTAACTTCCTTTGTTTTCATTAATATTCATAGGATAACGTAGTGATAACATGAACAAAAGGTTGATCTAAAAACCCTAGTAAGGGAATAAACAAATGAATAAATCATAGCACATGGGTTAAAAGACCTGACAAAATCTTATAAAAAGGAATGGAACTTGAGTAGATATGAGGAATTATATCATATAAAACATGGGATAATATAGTCATATAATAATGGTAATTTGTATGTAAGACAAAACATGACTTTAGAATGAGTTAAGGCTCATTTCACATATGGGATCATGATTCAATGCTAACCACCTAGAATGTTGCACATGGAGCACGAGTCATGGATAACCACCAAGACCATTTCACAAAACATCTCATGAGGCTCAACATTAACCAATGAATTGAAGTTATATTTTAGTGCACCCACCACAAAATGTTCATGAATATGTGTTCCACTTGAAAAATAATAAATAATTAATCATTCATAAACATAAGGGTTACCCATGTTTAGAATAGAGTGTCATAATCTGGTCAAAATTCATAACACAAGGCAATAAAATAATGTGGTCTATGAAATAAAGTGTTTAAATCATACATGGAAATTCATAAGGTAAAATATGAATTGATAATGACATGTGATGTGAAACTAAATTTATAAATATTTAAAAATATAATTTACGAATCATTAGAATTAAAACATTTTATTGTGGTTTAAGAAAAATATTAAAGATCTTTTAAAACAGAAAATATCATAATATTTTATATAAAAAACCATAAGTTAACAAATAAGGTTTTCAAAATAAATGGATTTATTTAAGAAAAAAATATTGTGTCTCAAAACATATTACAGAGTGCACATTCAAATGGTTAGGAATTCGGGAAGTTCCCTTCAACTGGGATTACTTGTTGGGAATAATTGAGTAGGGAAACTTTCAAAAAACATGTATATCCCAAAAGTGAAGGATTAATGGATCTTGATACATGTGTTTGGAACATATACATTGTATATAGAATATATAAATAAAAATATTAGATAATGTAATTTTGTTAAAAAGAGAGTATGAATAAACTGAAGGAATAAGGGAGTTTCGGGTTGAATCCCTTACATTATCTCTAAATGTCTTCTTAAAATGACCTTAATGTCCTCGATAATCAAATTTTATTTATTAATTCGAAATTAAATAACCTATAATACTTTTTTTTATTTATTATATCATTATTAATTAAATTTATGGCCTTTTATTTGTGCTAATGAATGGTTTTCACCTATTCCACAATTTATTCAATCATTTCAATTCCTTGCAGCATTTGCTCATCGACATCATCCCAGAATGCTACTGTTCTGATACTTTTCTCCTAAATGGATTCATATAGATCTATTTGGATTTTGTAGTGGAAACTATTATTGTATGAGAACTAAACCAGAGGTAAATTTTGGTCTCATTCTCCTTTGAAGTCTATAGAAGACACTCTCAACATTTTTTATAGCGTGTTAATAGTTCTCCCAGATTAGCCATTAGTTTGAGGATGATAATCCTTACTAATATTCAGCTTGGTTCTTAGAGAATATTGGATAAATTTTTAGAACATCGAGGTTTATCTTAGTTCTCGGTCAGAAATAATCAATAGGGGTATTCCAAAATTCTGTACCACAAATTTGGCATATCATTAGTGAAATTTTCATTTTTTTATAATATTTATTGTTTCTACATGTCCTTATAATTACATCCATTAATTACAAAAAAATAAATTTAAATTAGCGGGCTTGAAATCTTAGCTATTAAGCATAAAAAACGTTAAACATATAAGGATAAACTCTCAAAGTAAAAGTATATCCTAACTTGTGATTCCTTATATTCTGATCTAGGATATCCATGATTTCATTCTAAAAATATATTCTTATGGTATTATTTTATTCCCTTAACAATGGTTCATAATTAGATTACGAATTTACCAAATCATATCCCCCGAGTGTGTCAAACTAGGTGTATAGTAAGGCCCATTATCATGTACAAGGTCACCCTGACTCAAGACCGAAACACCTTTTTAGAGTTGTTACACCTATGTACATTTGTTCAAGAACCACATCCACTTTTAGTATTTAGATAGGTATTTATTTCCTTGATAAACCACTTACTCTATCCTTACCATGATTTAGGGATGTTTTGTTTTACGTAGTACTATCCATAAGGATATTACTAAAGTGCTCTATTCCTAATCTCCAAAATAACTAGACTTTCCTCTGATACTGACTATCGAGAATCTAGCCTTTTACTCATATCATTACATGATTTTAATCATAAATAAACATCAAATTACAAGACAATTACCATTAATTCTATTGTATTGGATGATTAGGTACATAATTAAACATCATAAAAACATCATTTATTTAAACATCATAATGAGATCCATTATTTCATTATCCTCATACATCTACATAGGATATCCTGGTTATAACATTAACAAATGTATCAGCTAAAATCCCATTTATTGAATAAAAATAATAATAAATCTTAGCCCATGTGTTAGAAGGCATGACACAATGATATAAAAAGTCATGGAGTGGGATTAAATATAAGTAATCATATCATATAAAACATGGGATCATATAGTCATGGAATCATGGTAATGTGGAATAATCATAAAACCTAACTTTAGCATGAGTCAAGGATCATTTCACATATAGTATCATGAGTCAAGGCTATCCACCTTGATCATTGCACAAGGACCACAAGTCATGGATAACAACAAAGACTATTTCACATAACATATCATGAGACTCAACATTACTTATGAATTGGAGAACTATCTAGGCCCAGCTATGATAAAATGTTTGGGAATATGTGTTCCCATTTAATAATCATGCATAAGGAGTCAATCACAAACATATGGTTTACCCATGGAATGAATTGGCTATCATAATCTTGTCAAAAGGCATAAAACAATGGAATATCACAATGGGGGCCATGAAAGAAAGGATTTAAATCATAAAAGGACATTAATAAGACAAAATAGGCATATATCATGATGAGTGAGGTAGAAATGAAGTGATAACATGTAAAATGATTATTTAATCATCTTTATAATAAAAACATTTTAGTGCGGTTTAAGAAAATATTAAAGACATTTTAAAAATAGAAATTGGCATAATATATTATAAAAACCATAAGTGAACCAAGAAAGTTTTCATAATAAAATTATTTATTTTAAACATATAAATAATTTCTTAAAATATATTATATATTTCACTTTAAAATGGGTATGAATTCAAGAAGTTTCCTTTAATCAGGCTTTCTAATGGAAAATAATTGTGTGTTAACCCTTTTAAAAAACATATATTTCCCTGAAAATAAAGATAGATTGATCATTATAAAAGATCTTGGAACATATAAATGTTATTTTTTATATTTATAGAAAAATTATAATTGAAATTAATTTGTGAAAAAGGATATTAAGAATAACCTGAAGGAATAAAGGATGTTCGAGTTGAATCCCTAACCATAATTCTGAAGGTGTTCATCACTTGATCTTGATGTCTAGTAAAATCAAATTAGATTCATTAATTTAAAATTATAGAACCTTGTTTACATGTAATTTATTTATTATAACCTTATTAAATTCATTTATATCTTATTTATTAGTTATAGAATTTAATTTCATCATTCGTGAGTGCTCGTTTTCATAATTTTCATGATCGGTTGGCTTATATAAGAGTATAAATGTTAATGTAAATTTGGAATGGAATTATATAATGAAATTTATATTTTATTAATGATAATAAAATATTTTAAATTATTATATAACTCATTTGGTTATTTTTGGGTGGGGATGAATCATTTGATAAAACATTAATGATAATCGCTTGGATTATTTTGAGGGATTTCACACACACAAAACATGTTTTGATTTATTATTCTACATCATGTCTGTTTAATGATTACATAACATTACATAAGTCATTATACATATATTATAATATTTTTCAAACAAAAAAATTGAATCATTACCAACCTTGAATATGGTAATAGAAATTGAAAACCCATCATCCTTGAATGTGATTAATTAACACATCTCAGACGGTGTTTTCATTTTTATTATAAAAGGAGGGGATGGAGAGGTGATGATGAATTATTACAATATATTAACAAAATTAAAATATTTTTAAATTAATATATTTATCATATAATTTTTATGTGGTTATGATAGGAGATAAAAAATGAAATGAACATGAAAATAAAATAAAATAAACAGAAAGAAGAATTTATGTCTTGAATATATCATCCTTAAGAGCCTCCATAAGGAAATTTTTTTGTATTTTGATGAGACTAAGAGAACATGAACTGGGGTAAGGGGATTGGGAAGATAGATTTTTATAATTAAAAAATTCAAAAGGCTTTATAGGTGTGAAGAGAAGAAGAGGTGAGGTGTGGTATTTATTGTGGAGGAGGTGGGTGCTTTCTCAATATTTAGTTCATTAGTTTTTTATTTTTCTCCTGAAAAGATATAGTGTAAATTAATGAGATTAAGAAAATTAAATATTTCTTTTCAGTTCCAACCAAAGGCCACTTACATGATCCATTACCCATGTATAAATAAAAAAATTAGGTTTTCAACATTTATTGTATATTATCTTATGTTACTATTCACAAAAATAAAATCATGTAATCCAAAAAATTCACCCAAATAATTTTATGGTGTGTATAATCCTAAAAGGAAATCCCTTTTATGATAATAATTATCCAAAGATGAAAATTTTAATTTTTAATTAAAATCATAATTGACTTGAAAAATATATATATTTTAAAATTTTAACTAATTTTATAACACTTTGAAAAATTAACTGAAGTCTCATAAAATTAGATTATAATGGTAATATATCTAAATTATAATATATGATTACATTTTATAATAATATGTTTTATTTTAAATTTTTAAATTTTTGAAAAAAAATTAAATAGATATTTATATCTAATAAAAATACCAACACTTAATTAATAATTTTAAAATATTTATTTACTTATACTATGATATAAATATACCATATTATCACTTATTATATGGGAAAAAATTATTTATAATTTTATTGGTGATATTACTATTACTTTTTCTAGATTACTACTCATAATGGTCACATTACTATTTCAAAGGTCAAGTTACTTTTTCATCATTTTGTGTTTCTTAACTTCAAAAGATACCTTTTATTTCACTAATTAATCATTTATAATGTTTTTATTGTGTTCTATAAGTAATTTTATTCTAATATTCTATATGAAAAAATTATAATACTATAATTCCATTGATAAAACATTGGGTCGTTACATGTGGATCTTAGATTGATATATGAAGTGTGGAAGAGTGACAACCCCATTATGCATGAGGGAGAAAGAGACCCAGCACCAAACAATAAATTCGTATGTTTTCTTACACATATTTTATATTCATGACACATGGAATAGGATGATGTGTGGATTAAGAAAATTGGTAAATATCCTACTCGGACTCTTAATCCCATCTGATCCATGCTCGATGTGAGAAACAAGTATTAGTGAAGGAATTTCCCGGACACATGGAAGAGGACCACATAGTGAAAAGGTGCTAGGTTGAGAATGTCCTAATGAATAAATTTCATTCTCAACAATATTTGGATTTCATAAGAGTAACACCATGGTTTTTATAATTCCACTAATACTTCTTGAGGTAAAATATAGGTAAATCGGGACACTTGCGGTCTATGGAAAGGGGTGACCAATGGGTAGGGATCTACTATTGACCATGTTCGAAACATATGGACCACAAATGAATCATTCATGAATGGGGAATCTAAAAATATATTTCAATATTGACCAAGATAGAAACCCAAGATCCTCTATTTATTTCTATAGATCCATCAAATAATTGGCCCAATATGCTAGGTGATCCTTCTCAAGAAACCATTCCATTAGTTGTGCCCATGCATATTTTAAGGATTATGGAAACCAAAACCATTAAGAACTCAAATTATTTATATGGGTTGAGGGAATGTCATTGTGGGTTTCAAAGCCCTTGGTTCCATGCAAAAATGCATTTGAGAACTTAGATATGTCATGGTGTAAAGTGTTATTTATTCCTCTTGGATGGGGAGTATCAAGTCATATCATATCATGAGGAATTATAGTTTGAATGGGGTAATGTGTTCCTCCTATACATGTCATAAATATTATCCAAACATGATTCGAGGTAGTCATTATGTTTAATACAATGTGTTTAGAACTATTGTCTTATTAGTTTAATGTTGTACAACTCAGACTATAGGCGGAACGAGTGTGCCTGGGAATCTTGTGAAGCCTAGAAGAGTGATAACATAACATGAAAGTGGGTGAAAAGTGCCTATCATCCACAAAAATCTTGAAGAATTGTACCTCATGTCAACATCTTGTAATTTAGAAATAGAGAATCCAATAAAATGTCAATGAAGGGGCTAGACCCAAGAGAAATTATTTCGGTGTCTTTATGTATCCCAAAAGGATTGGAATCAAGCCACATGTTGTTCTGAACATGTCGTGGTGGAAGACCAACGATCAAATGGGATACCCTATAAAATGAATATTTTGAATATTTTAATACATAGATATGATGAATCCTAATTTTATTCATGGTAAGGTTGTGGTTTAACATTGTGCACTAAGGATGTTGGTGTTTGTTCATCTTGTACTTATCATAAGGGGAATATTTATTTGATAGGAGTAAAACCATCTATTATTCATAGGAATCCCAAATTTATCTAGGGTAAAAATATATTTTAATTTAATTCACGAAGGAGTTACCTTCCTCATATCAGTCTATGAGGGAACCCCGGACCACTTATGAGAAAAGATAATTGATTGCAGATTTTACATAAAATGAGTCCCATGGGATATTTTGGGGGTGATTACATCACAGATAATGGACTGCCACACAATAAATCTATAGTTGGAAAAAAAATCTATGAATCACTACATATCCCATGAGGATGGTAAAAAACAATCATGTAGTTATGGGAGTGGATGTATAAATTTTATGTTCATATGGTCTTGACCATGGGAAGTAGTTTAAAGTCATGTCTCTTGGACTAAAGTGGTTTTTAGTTCAATGTCATAATGTATGGACGGCAAGAGGTATTTTCTTCATTGATACTTTTGCAGCCTAAAATAGATAAAACATGGCTAGAATGATCAAAAAATGATTTTTTTACCATAAAAGTTGAAAGGGTAAAATAACATGCAATTTTATGGTCATAAGTCTTGCACCAAAAGTAGGGCCAAGGGGTCGAGATGTTGATGAATTTGTGACTGGGCACAATAAAAATATGTTTAGGAATTTCAGGATATCCAATTATGATGGAAATCAATCCACACTTAGTTCTAGAAGGTGAAATACATAGTATAAAGTCATACAGTATGGTCTATGGCGAACAGTTTGGATTAATGTTTCTTGGACTAGGTGTAATGTTCTATCCAAGGTTATATATATGGAATGTAAGAGGTAAAAACTGATGTTAACATATGCAAGGAAGATCTCATACCACATAAATACCTTATACTGAACTTTATATGGTTCGTGGTTATAATCTCTAGACCATAACAGTATCCATGAGGAAGAAGGGTTTGTTGAATTTTCAGCTGGACCCAAAGATGATAAGTGTGTGCTTCCATTTATATTCCACGAGAATGGGAGTCAATCCACATGTAGTTCTCATGCATGACTTGTTATAACACCAACGTTTGTGAGGGGGGCCCTTTCTGAAGAGGTAATTGAGGAATCCCATAATTATCATGAGTCATCCCATGTTCGGGACATGGGTTTTTCTTTTTGACCATCCTTTACTTTTTGTTTGAGACATCTCAAATTAAAATGGTGTAATCATCATAACATATGTTTTTAAGAGGAATCCCAAACATGTCATGTGTAAGAAAATATCTTAACATCATACACTAGGGAAATTAAAACCTAGTTTCATTTTTTATTATTTGGACCTTGATGGGGTGTCTAAAATGTGTATGTGTTGTTCGGTTTTATGAGATACCCAATGTGAATGGGGACTATGGAGGTGCAACACAACACATCCCGGAGATACCCAGCATTGAGATTAATGTCATGTTTCATGTACATGGACTCCTAGTTTATGGTTATATATTTTTCACCCTTGCAAATAGATCAATGTAATTATTCATAGTTCATATGACAAATATTAATTTAATGTCTTAAATTTTGGGCCAATGAGGCTAATAGTTTATGAACATAGAGTTCAGACCATGTAGATGGGTCTTCTCAAATAGATTCAAGTTTTAAGATAGAGTGAAAAATCAAACAGGAATGAGGACCAAGGAGGCCCAACTATATACCACATAGTCTGGAGAGGAATCTTAGTAACATTTTAAAGTCATGATGTGGGGTCATGGAATCTTAGTTTATGGTCATAGATTTTGGACCAATAACAATGTTTAACCTCATGTTCCTGAGATATGGGCTCCTTATGTGATGTACATCTTGATAAATAAGAAATTATTATGTGGTGAGATATACTCTCCATCAATGATGATTAATTTCCATGTTCCAATGAGATAGACCATATGAATGATGTAAGGCCCTTCCAATATGGGCTCCAATATTGGTTTCGTTTTTCAAGGTATCATCAACATTCTGAGAGACAATATTATGTCACCTAATAGATAGTATTTGGGGAGAAAATTCTTTTTGAAAACTCTGGCTATCCTATTCTAGTGCCTCTCAAGTTTTCCCAAGTCCTCCATCCTATTCTCATTATTGTATTCTAGCTCGGATATAAGAACATGGCTATTCTTTTTGGAGTCTTTTGGTCATGGTATCTTTATAGAGAAATGGTGACTGATCCTCAATAGTTATAAATTTATATCTTCTATAATCCATGGAATATGGATTCACCTAGGTTTAACATCGAGTTGTTTTTAAATATTCCCAAAGGGTGTTTGGGAGATTTTCGGGACAAAAATTTTTATTTTGGGCCACTATAACCTATGGAATGTTAGAGAGGTTTTTTTAATGCATCTTTCTGCCTATTTTTCTACACATGATTGTGGTATGTATGGTTGGACTGAATGTAGTAGTTAGAATAAAATATTTTTATCTCGGAAGCCCGAAAGCTAATGGCATTTTCAATGAGAATAGTGTGTGGGACTCCAAATTGAGGGATTTTATGGGACCTCATGAATTCGATCACAAATCCAGAGTTGACATCCTTAAGGATAATCACTTCATCCCACATGTAAAAAATATATCATGATCAAAAAGAAAATGAATTTTTGATCTGTTACAAGTTGATATATTCCCACAACATCGAGTCCCCATACTACAAAGTGGAAATAATACATTGTTTTGTGGTGGAGCACTATTATTTAATGAAAAAAAAGTTGGAATTAATCTGTCAAACATGACACCTCATTCCATACCTAATTAAATAATGTACAATAGTGGAATAGAAGTATCCCATCCATCGAATCTGGTGGGATTGATTTAATCATACGTAATGGGAACCACAGGACCTTTCATGAACATTCTAAATGCCTTAGGGAATCTCATTTCCATCAATAAAATTGAGGATTATTATATCAAACCCCTATCTATAGAGAGACAATTTAAGGATATGATCACTCTGAAGGGTGAATACTATAGCACTCTAATGTATTCTATCATGATCAGATCATTCTGGTTGGAGGATATCATGATGGATGTAATCAATGAAAGGATTTCGTTAATCGAATGTTTCTTATGATATGTGGAGACCTATGGGTCCTAATGTAGAAGAATAGAAAGTCAAGAGTTTTTCTTTTTTTCATGTCATCATTATTTTGAATAAAAGTAGATATGACTCTCTGATGTGCCACATGAATTAACATGTCATCTTGGTCATGCTCAGTAAGAGAAGTGTAAAAGATGGAAAGGGAATTAGCATGACTATTCTAAAACAATGGGACATGAGTCACTTCCTATTGAAAATTAAACTATTCCATTATCTCTATAGTGTACTCTGTATGGGGGATGAACTCTGTATTCTTGAGGACATAGTCCCCTTAAATCATTTTGATGACTAATTTAGAGACTCACTTCCCATTTAGGCATGGGACATCAATAATTAGGGATTTATTATCACCAGTAATGATAGCCAGATACTCTACCTCATTGTTGATGTATCCTTATAATTGCAAGAACAAGAACAGTGGGATGATATGTGCAATAGTGATGATGATGAGGATCCCCATACCAACTCTGTTGAGTTTTGGATCATTGATAATTCTACCAGCTTGTCTTCTAGAGGTACAATTGAGATGTATCATCTAACAAGGAATAGACTAATCTATTGATATCTTGTCCACATCTCAAAATTTAGCATCTGGGGGAAGCTCTTTAGGGGATGGATGGGTTCCCATGAAGTATTCTATTTCCTGACCATTGATGTATTTTTATGAAATGATCCTGATGATGAATTATTGAAGGATAATTTCCCATCATTACAATCATCCAATCAACATGGGGTGGTTGAGGATATAATTTAATGTATTCACATCAGCCTCTATCAATGTCTCATGATATTGCCGATAATGTTGCAACATCATCACATAAATACCAGTGTGAAATTTCTCTTCCCAATGTAGGGGTATGTGTACTCCGTGTTGGGAAGAATGTGACTGAGATAGTATAAATTGTTCTACCTTTATTATTTTTCAAATAAATATGGGAATTGATAGACTATTTTATGATGTTCATGTAGAGTAAAAAAGGATTCCCTAATATGGGTGGAATCATAACTATTGGTTATAGAAGATACTTCTAAATTTCATCAAATGTGGCCAAGAACTCATCATCCCTCTAGTATACCATTCCTTTCCTCATCAACCTATCAAAGGAAACATGCATTCCATCCATATTCACATTGAATCAGCGTATATGGTTTATGTTTCTTGGATAATATAGAGCTTCTGGAGGATTCTCAAAGGAGGCATATGACTGATGGATTTGATCTTCTCAAGGTTTATTTTGTTGCATCTATATCTGATGATAGAGCTAAGAAAATTCTTAGAGGTAACCCAAAATGCACATTTCAAGGGATTAATCTTTAAATTCTAGGAGTAGAGGATTCCAAACATTTTCTCAAGGTCTCTGAGATAGTCCTAAATATAGTGGGATTTGACCACTAAATCATCCATCTATCATTCAACAAACATATCGAGAATTTGTTCTAAGATGTGGTGCCTGCCTCATTGATTAGTGGATCCTCATTCATTAGGCCAAATAGAATCACCTAATAGTAAAATGAACCTTTAGGTGACTTGAAGGTGGTATAATTTTCATCATCCAAGGCCATATTAATATGATAATATCAAAATTATCCATCCAGAAATGAGAGATCCTAGAATCCTTACATGCATCAACAAAGAAATATGTAATTGTAAGGGGAAAATAAACATCTATAAAAAGCATTAAGGTCCTATAAGTTGATATATAATATAATTATTTAATTCGATAAGTATCCTTTTGACTTTTTCTATTCCTTTATGCTTTGAAAATCTCAAACACATTACTTAATATAAATTATCCTTCTCTAAGAATTATTTTCTTAAGGAAATTTTTCATTCTCTAAGAAAAGTTTTATTTTTACCCATGGTTTCAATGTATTATTTAATTTCTTCTAAAACCATGTCTAAATTTTTTTTATTAAACCAAAAAATCAAATTTTTACCAAACATAGAACACTAATGTTTCTTAGACCTCGAATTTTATGGAATTCAAACTCTGAATTCTATGAATTTAGGAGTCCAAATTCTCTGAAATTTAGACTCCATATTCTACGAAATTTGGATATTAAATTCTATAAGGTTCCGACTCTAAATTATCAGAAATTCAGACTCCAAATTATATGAGATTTAGACTCTGAATTCTCTAAAATTTGGAATCTTAATTCATAGAAATTAAGACTATAAATTATCTGAAATTCAGAGTCTTAATTCTTAGAAATTTATACTCATAATTATTTGAAATTCAGACTCTAGATTCCTTATAATTCAGACTCTTAATTTATATTAATTCATACTCTGAATTTAACCGAATTTAGACTTCGAATTCATATGAATTCAAGCTATGAATTAATTTGTATTCAAATTATAAATGAATAATATTTCAAACTCTGAATATCCATTTTAAAAAAAATGTTCATATTTTTAGACTCCAATTTCTAATTTACCTAGATTCCAATTATTCATAATTTTTAAATATTCATTACATTCCTTAAAGTATCGTTTCATATTATCATGTCCTATTATACGTATACTTCATAAAAATGATATTTTTATCCATACACATTATTATTTAGTACACATTGTAATGTTTCCCAAGTCTTTCTACTTGAATCCTTTTTGTAGAATTTGTTTTTCACTAACTGTTGGTTGAGTGACACATGTACAGGTCTATCCAGGATTTAAGGAAAAATATGATTATTGGTGTGGGGAACCGACAGTTGGAATTTCTACCTATAAACACCCATCCATTTGAATAGTTCATGATACATGTTGATAGATATCGATAGATTACATGTTGTGATGTTGTGAAGTGATTTCTAGAGAGAGAGACTCTTGTGCCTTGTGCGATCTTGGAACATCATGTTCATCCATGAACAACTTGTTTAGTTTTCTTAGTGCGACTCGGATTGTTGTTGTGTACAATTGAGGACTTCCAGGGATATAAAGTTAGAGGTCCCAACTACCATAATGTTTGATGGCTTACAGATATTTCAAGACAAATTATGATATTCTTATCGAAGTCTGACCCTAGTGTGGGTAAGACAAACTTTCATGAAAGTATAAATCAAGGGACGTTTATCCATGTTTGTTGGATACCCTTCTCTTTGCATTAAAATATTTCCTACTTGTTTACCCGTTGTTGTTACAAGTTTTATTTCTATTTTATTTTTTTAAATAAAACAATTATTATTTTCTTATACTTTATTATACTTGTATAACTCTGATATAAATAAGATTCTATATGCTTTATGGTAGATGTTTTCTCTATGTAAAACATGCTTAAGTTTCCTTATGTTTATCTCGTTTATGTTTAGGTTTCTCATAATTGGACTTCGTCCTTTCCAATTATCCGATTGAGTTATAACCAAAGAGGGTTTGTGAATTTAACTTCTTTAACATTGTTTAACAAAGATTTCCTTTTAGTCATAAAATAGAAATTATTAAAATCTATAGTTCACCACCCCCCCTCTTGTAGTTGAGAATCTACAACTATATTTCAATCCTAAAATTGGTATCAGAGTAGGTCTCTGAAATACTTATACATACATATATGTTTTCTTGCTCAAAATTTTCAGGATTTAACATTACTTGTTATTGTTTTATTTAATATTTTAATTGTTTATAAACTCTTACTATAAACCATTTTGTGGAAAAGAATTTTTCTTATAGGATTTTAGGAATGAATTTCGGTTATATAGACAATTTGAATCCTGTGAGACCACCAGTATTTGATGGTAATGATTATGCATACATGAGATATATGATAATGACATTCATTATCAATACTAGTTTTGATAAATTTTTTATGATAGTGAGATATTTCAAGATAACTGACAAGAAATCAGAACATTCACAAATCAATAAAAACAAGAATATCAACTAAATTACAAGTTACGCAAGACACTTTTATGTTCCATGACCAGGAATATCAATAGTCAATTATCTTTTTGTGAAGCTGGAAATATTTTCTAAAAGAAAAAATATGTAACATGCTTTAGAAAATCTAATGCTATGGAAACTCAAAGAGCTATATTGAGTGATGAATATCATGGATTTTTTTCCCTTGTAGAGAACTTTTTTTCAAGGTGCAATAAAGATTTATGAATATCATCAAAATTATTCAATCTATGGGGGAGAAAGATCTTGATGATTAATTTCCTTTGTAAAAGATAATTTATATCATACCCAATTAGTGAGAATATAAAAGAACAACTATTGATGAAAACATGAAAGTGTCTAACATTGCTCTTGATGAGTTATTTGGAACTCTTCTTCAAATGAAAAAAGAATGAAGAGAGATACAGATATTAATAAAGAGAAGAATGGTAATGGAAGTGTTTCTTTCAATACTACATATAAATCCAAGACTCCAAAAATGTTAACTAAATGAAAATCTAAGAAAGATGATGTAGTATCTAAATCAAGCGATAGTGGTCAGTCTAAGAATGAATTATACATTATTTCTCAAAGGATGAACAATATTGTGGGAATGAAATATTTTCAGTATAGATTTATGAAGAAAGAAAAAAAGGAAAATAATTATTCCGATGTAACTTGTTATGAATGCAAAAGGGCTGGTCATATCATACCTGATTGTATAACACTTAAGAGAGAAGAAAGAAAGTATAATCATTCAGAAAGAAACAAAAATAAATACAAAAAATCTAAGTTTAATAATGTATTCAATGATAATAACAACTATAGTGCTAGTGGTGGTGACTCTTTAAATGAATATTCGGAATATGAATCTTCTAATCATATGAATATTGGTCTTATATCTAGATTAGCTATTGAAAATCATTTTCTTATGGCTAAGGCACACAATGCTGAATCTTTAACCAATATTTCATTAAATGAAAATTTTCATAATGAAGAATATTTTGAATCTCCAGATGAAGAATCTTCTTCATCAATAGATAATACCTTACCTTCATGTGATAAATTCCTTATATTTCTTAAATTACTTGATAATGTGAAATTTAAGATAAAAAATATGTTAGTAAAATAAAATTCATGATTTTTTTTAAACAAAATAAGAATCAGTGCTTTCTTAGGATCTTGATCATAAAACTATTGATTTTTAAAATGCTTCTAAAAATCATTAGGATGTAAATTCTGAGAAGCATAATCATTATAAGGATCTTGAAAATGTTATTTATAGTAATGTTTTTTGAGAATAACTCACCCCCAAAAACTAATAACATCAAGGATAAGAATTTTGTCATAAGACTAAAATCTGAAATTTTTTCCTTAAGGAAATATTTATTAACATTCACTTCAAAAAAATGAATTTTCTAAAATTTATTCACAAATTCATCCACTTTGGTATAGTTATATATTTGTTTATAATCACTCAGAAACTATTTTTGGTCATAATTATATTCTTCCCCAAAGTGATCCTTTTATCTCTAAGTGTTGATGTGGTCAAAATTGGGAGAGAATTTTTTTTAACAAAACCCAATAATTAGGTTTTCATAAAGGATACTTTTCTAAAAAAATTTGGAAACCTATCATTTTACATTCTATAATTTTTGAATCCAAGAAAGTTTGAATTTTAAAAGTCTAAATTTTTTATTTTCATGAAAATAAATGAAGTACCAATAACGATGCATGGTATATGGATAGTGGATATTCCCAATACATTACTACTAACAAAAACTTCTTTGAAAATATTATCAAGATGTAAAGAGGAAAAGTAACTTTCTGAGATAACTCTTTGGGATAAATTGTTGGTATATGTAACATTTTTCTTCTTGTAAAATCTTAAATACCAAATGTTTTATTTGTTAAAGGTCTTATGAAAAACCATATAATCATAAGAAAATTATGTGATGAAGGTTACCCTGTGAATTTTAGGAATGATTAATTTTTAGTACACAATTCTTAGGAAGAGTTTATTCTCTCTCCTCCTAGGAATGAGAATGTATATACACTTAATTTAAGAGACCTTAGAATCTATGATCTACCTTTCCTCAGTGAAACGGAAGATCAATATTGGTTATGTCGTAGAAGACTTGGATATTGTAACCTTAGGAATATATGAAAACTATCAAAGAAAAGACTTGATAAATATATACAAGACAATAGATTTTATTCTTAAAATTATTTTTATCCTTATCAATATGGAATGAAAAATAAGTCAAGATCTAAATCAATCGGTTCAGTCTCAACTTATGATGCATTACAGTTGGTCCATATGGATATTTTCAGTCCAACACAAACAAGATGTATTGGCGGTAAACACTATGTATTTATTTTAATTGATGATTACACAAGATTTACATTGGACTATTTTCTAAAAAATAAATATAAATCCATTTACTATTTTAAATATTTTTCATCCAAAGTGAAAATTAATAAAAAAACTTCCATTGATATCTATTCATTGTGATAATGGGGTGGAATTTGAAAATGTTATTTTGAAATTTTTTGATGAAAGTAAGGCATTACTCATTACTTCTCATGTCCAAGATCTCCTCAACAAAATGGTGTTGTAGAAAGAAGAAATTGAATTCTTAAAGAGATAACTATAACTGTCCCGAGTGAAAATTCTATTACTAAACACTTCTATGCTAGAACTATTCGTACATATTTAAATACTAAAAATCAAGTTTTAATCATGACTTTTATTAATAAAACACTTTATCAATTATGGACTTGTCAAAAACATAAAGTTTCATACTTCAATTTATTTGGGGGGAAAGTATTCATCTTGAATAAAATAGATAACTTACATAAATTATCTCCCAAATCCAATGACAGAATATTCTTAGGCTACTCTAGTACATTTATGTCTTATAGAGTTTTTAACAAAACTTCTTGTACTGTTAAAGAAGCAGTGCATGATAATTTTAATTTAACTGATCATTTTGTTTTTAAAAAACACAAACCTACATATTCAGATGTTTTTTACAAAACTTATTAGAAATATTTCCTATAAGATTCTTCTAATAAGTAAAATACTCTAAAATGTGTTTCTGAAGTACTTACCCCCAAAATATTTTTTGACTTATTTTGATGAACAGGTTTTTCAAAACCCAAATAAGTTGTTTCTTAAGAATATTCCCATTGATAGTATAATTGGTGATCTAAATCAACTTTTAAGGACTATAATTTATTTATGAAATAAAGTAGAACATCAATAATTCCTTTCCCAATTAGAACCTAAAATCACTGATGAAGAATTAGGTTATGATGATTCGATTAAATCTATACAAGATGAACTAAATGAATTCGAATTGAACAAAAAATAGAACTTGGTTGAAGGAACAATGGAAACTTCTATAATTGGGGTAATGTGGGTATTCAAAAATAAATGTGATGAAAATTTAATCGTTCAAAGAAATAAATAAACATTAGTTTCTAAAGACTACAATTAATAAAAAGGAATAGACTATGAAGAAACCTATTTTTCAGTATCTAGACTAGAATATATTCATATACTACTAGAATTTGCAGCAGTATTTAATTTCAATGTTTTTCAAAAGGCTGTGAAGTGTGATTTCCTTTATAGATATGGTCAAGAGTATGTTTATGTTGAACAACCTCTTTTTTTTGAATACACAAAAAATCCTGGACTTTTTTTCAAACTTACAAAAGATTTATATGGACTTAAACAATCCCATAGAGCTTGGTATGATAGACTTACATGATTTTTGTTGCAAAAATATTGTGTTAATTGGATTGCTGATAAAATATTTATATAAATAAACATAAGATAAATGTTTTAATTGTTCAAATATATGTTGCAAAAATTATATTCGGATCAACTCAATAATCTTTAACTGGTTCATTTTCAAATCATATGAAATCTGAGTTTGAAATGAGTATGATGGTTGAGTTAACATTTTCCTTATGTTTTAAAATTCTCAAAAACCAGATGGAACATATATATATCAACATAATTATATTAAATATATTCATAAAAATAATGGTTATGAAAACAAAAAAAGTATAAGTGCTCAAATCGATACCTCAAACTCTCTTGATCTTGATGAAGCTAAGAAACCAGTAGATCAAACATCTTTTAGAGGTTTGATAGGAATTTTATTATACATAACATCTATTCATCCATAATTAATGTTTTTAGTATGCTTATGTGCAACATATAATTAAAATCAAAAGGATTCTCATTTATAATAAGTTAAAAGAATTTTTCTCTCTTTAAATAGATCCATGGATTTAAGAATTTTCTATTCTTCTAGAAATGATTTTTTCAAATACAAATTGGATGATGATTTCGGTGGATGTGAAATTTATAGAAAAAATACATCAGGAAATTTACATTTATTAAGAGATCCATTAGTTTCTTGGTCATGAAAGAAGTAACACCTAGTAGCACTTTCCACCGCTGAAGATGAATATGTAGTTGCTAGAAGTTTTTTTGATCAAGTGTTGTGGATACAACAAACACTCATAGACTATGGCATGATTTTTAACAAAACATGGATAATGTGTGATAATAAAAGTGTTATTTTCCTATGAAAAAACCATATACATCACTCTTGAGGAAAAAATATAGATATTAGGAATCACTTTCTTAGGGATCACACACTTAAAAAAGATATAATTCTTCAATTTATCAGGTTACAAATCAACATGCTGACACTTTTAAAAAAATAATTACCCTCTGATAGATTTGAATACATTAAACAAATAATAGGAATAATAACTGTATGTTAATCTTCTATATTAGCAGTTTGTTAAAACATATCTCCTTAAATTAAGAAAATCTTTTTCATAGGGTAAGTACATTGGTTAATTCCTTAAAAAAATTACAACTTTTTTGTCTCTTTTTTCATTCCTTAATAAAAAATTTCAGAACCTAAGAATTTTTCTTTCATTAATATAGTTTTTCAAAACCTAAAATTTTTTCTTCATTCCTTAATAAAAATTTACATAATCTAAATTTTTCCAGAAGAACCATATTAATATTGACAATTCATTCTACGAAATTTGGAATGTATGATTCCATAAATATTTTTAATTGTTTTTTTACTTGTTAGTATTTATATCTTGTATTAAGAAAATTATATTAGATTCACGTTACTTAAATATTATTTTTCCTTAAAACCTTAAAATATTATAACCTTCAAATCATTCTTTGACATTGATGTCAACTGTCAGATCATATCAAGCATTTATCAAACATTATATTGATTCTAGAATTTCAATTGTCGCTACGAAGCCTATATAAAGGACCCCCATATTCGTGACCCACATCACTTTTTCCATAATAGTTGTGTTGATTCACTTCCACCCTTCAAATGATCCATTCAGTTTCCTCAGATTCCTTATGTTTCAGATGTCTCTTGATGTTTCTTCACAAAATCTGATGTCCTCCAACAAGGAACTCAATGTTTGAAAAATTTACAGATAAAGGTTGTTTGAACCAAATATCATTTTGAGGTATAATTCCTTGATTTCTAAATTTATAAAGAATAATAGTTTGGAAATTGTTTATGTAGCCACGAAATTGAATTAGGATCCAATTTATCCTGATCACTTTATATAATTTTATTATTTATTATGTTTTTATGAAGATGGAGTAAGACAAATGTTCTCTTTAAATATATATGGTAAGACATGCTTTATCCTTCAACAAAGATGCAAGTATTATGTACATTCCTTACGAATGAGAGGATATGTTTTCTCTCACAAGTTTCTAGAGAAGGAACGACCTTTTCTGAAGGATAAATAAATTTTGTGCCTAGGAATCAAAAGAGTTATGTCACCCAAGATCAATCACCTTACATTAGACTACTGATTGTTAGTTTTTTGGATACAACGAGTTTTCATTCTAAGAAAGGGATATAAATATTCCCTTAAGAAGTGTGATATTTTTATAATTAATTTATTATTGAATCTATGAATGTTAAACCTTATCAGGTACATTCTTCTATCCATCAGTAATATAAAAAATTTCACCCTCAAGTCCTGGATATTAATTTATCCAGTGATGTTGTCAAATATCATTGTTCATTGATTAGAATCCTCCAAAATTCCTTATAGTTCAAATCCCAGAGCCATTATGGTTATGTGGTTGAGTGATTATACTATAAATATAAAGAAAATCATTTATAGTATTTAGTCAAAAGAGTTTTATGATCTTTTGGAAAGTAAAATTCAATCAATGAGAAAGAAAGATAAAGTGATTCTTCCAATAAAACTCTGAAGAAGAAAATATAGAAAGAACTGGAATCAAAAGAAAAATCACCTATTCTACAAAATTAGTCGGCTCCACTAAATTCAAAAAATAAAAATTCATTTTCTGATGAAGTGGTAGATAATTGGAGAGAGTAGAAGAAGAAAAAATAAGAGGAGGGAGGTGAATGTTTTTTTAGACCCTAATGAGGCTAAGGCCTTGAACGTTCAGGCAGCAGAGGAGTTTGATAAGAAATATAAAGACAAAAATATGAAGAACAAGATGTTATAAGAAAATTTTTTCTAAACATTTATCAAAGATACATGATTGATTCTGAACAAATCCTTTTACCAGAATCCTTCATGCAATAATTAGTTCCAATAGAAGCTTTGGGAAAGAAAGTTTCAATTCATGAACCGATTGCGGAAGAAAAAATTTATAAAGGATAGAAACATAAATAAGAAGAATAATAAATTGTAGATAAAATCAAAAAGGTGAAAGAAAACCATGAGAAGGAAATTCCATCAGATAAGTTGTAGATCATAAATTCTCATGTTGAATCAACCAAAATAATAATAGATGGGAAAGATGATGATACACAATTTCTGGATGATAATCCTACTGATGATGAACGAATAAATCATGATTTTATTCATTTTGAATAAGTTATGTAAGGTGATAATAAAGCTAATGTTGATTATGATATGATAATCCACGTTTCTAGTACAAAGCACCGGACTCTTAGAGTCAAGAAGGAAATCACTATAACTGATAAAGGAAAATAATTGGTTGATGATTTTCAATGAAATTTTGTGGTTTTGACACCTAAGAAATATTTTTTTGGAACATACAATGAGAAAGCTGAAGAGAAATATAAATTTTCTTCACCATCAAAGGAATATACTTCTGAATAATAATCTTCTATGGGACAAGGTTTTTTTTCAATATTTGAAAAATCTAGTCAACAATGCTTCCTTATTTCCATGTAATGGTTCAAGATGTTAGTTTCTTCAAAATACTATGAATCAGAATATAGATTCAATAATCATTCTCATGGAAATGTATATCAATCTTGAAGTTGAATTAAAATATTTTCACATTGGTCATGATAATCATAGGAGATCGTGAAATGAAATAACCAAATTGCATATGTCAATAATTAGTTATCTGAGAATCATGTATGATTTCATGATTCAGTAAAGGATTCATTTGAAATGTTATGTATCACTATAATGAACCATAAAACATATTTTTTTCAGAAAATATATTTCAAGAGAAAGTTACCCATAACCAAGAAGATAGAGATATTAATAACAAGCTCAATTTAGTTGCACTAAATTTGTAAATGGAAAGGGAACTCAGGGAAGAGTTGGAAGAAAAATTAAAATAGTAAGATGAAGTGTTAATGTCTAAAAATAAATTTATTAAGTCCCAATATGGATAAATTAATGTTATCATGAAGAATAATTAGGGTTGTATCAGTTGAACATGGAATTTGAGGCTGATCATAAAGAGATGAATATGCTTAAGGCACCATGAAAAAGAAGATGGACAAGGAAAAAAAAGATGAGTGATTTCATTAAAATATGAACTTTTGATGTATTCTACTCGTAAAATTTTTTCCATTCATATTGAAATTTTTGTTTTAATACCATTATTTTAACTTGAATATTTCTAAACATTTAGGTACATTTTTTTCATCCATTTCTATTACAAAATCAAAAGGGGGAGAAAAGAATGACCAAAAGAATATTTAATCCAAAGAAGAGAACTGTATAAAAAAGGAGTAGATTTGGTAAGGTAAAATTACTCAAAGAGTATATTCTGAATAATGTATAAGGAATTTATCTTCAAAAAAATGATTACGATCCTTATGGATTTTAAAACCAACGGGGGTTGGTCAGATTTATCATTGATCATAAGTAAAGGGAGATAAGTATTTATTTTAAAATTCTAAAAGAAAAAATTGTATTCTTTATATTCATTTTTGAAATGTTATTTGTTTATTCCAAAATAGAGGATATTGTTATGTAAATAAGTATCCTTATGACTCTTTCCATTCCTTTATGTTTTGAAAATCGAAAACACATTTCTTAAGAAAAATTATCCTTCTTGAAGAATTATTTTCGTAAGGAATATATAATATCTCTATGAAAACTTCTGTTTTTTACACATGGTTTCAATGTCTTATTTAATGTCTTCTCAAACCAACTCTAACCATTTTTTATTAATCCATATATTCAGATCCTTACCAAACATAGAACTCTACAGTTTCTTAAACTTTGAATTCTTTGGAATTTAAACTTTGAATTATATAAAATTCGTACTCCAAATTCTTGGAAATTCAATCATTGATTTCTTCGACATTCAGACTCCGAATTCATTGAAATTCAGGGTCCAAATTCCTGAAATTAAAACTCTAGATTCTCTAAAATTCAAACTTAGGATTAATAAAGATTTAGACTATGAATTCATAGTAATTCAAACTTCTAATTCATCATAATTCAGACTTTGAATTTATTTTAATCCAAACATCAAATTCATCAGAATTCAGACTCTGAATTCATTAGATTTCAGACTTCTAATTCATCACAATTAAAACACTGAATTCATTAGAATTTAGACTCCAAATTCACTATAATTCAGACTCAAAATATCTATTTTTCAAAAAATCCAATTATTTCTATTTTTATACTCTGATATCTATTTTTCCAAGATTTTGAGTATTCATATTTCATTATTTTTATTTACTATTTTTTTAGTATTGTTTCAGTTTATCGGATCCTATTATAATGGTGTTTCTTAAACATGTTATTATTTTCCTTAAACTTTATTATTTCTTACACATGATAATGTTTCCGACATATTTTACATGAAATGATGTCTCAAAATTTGTTTTTAACCCACCATTAGTAAAGTGAAACTTGTATAGGTACCTCTGAGATTTATGGAAAAATATGACCATTAGAGGAGGGTGTTGTCCATTGGAATTTCTGCCTGTAAATACCCCAACCATTTGAAGAGTTCATGACATAAATGGAAAAAGATCTTGATATTACATTCTTTGATGTTGTGATGTGATTTTGAGAGATAAATAGACTCTTGTTCCATGTGTGATCTGTGAACATCTTTTTCAGCCATGAACAACTTGTTCAATTTTCATATTGCGACTTGGATTTTAGTTGTATACAATCTCAAAGTCTTCTGGGGATAGGAAGATAGAGGTGCTGACTACCTTAATGTTCGAGGTCTTATTGGGATAGTAAGAGATATTCTTATTTTCTTATCATGGTCTTACCCTGGTGTGGTTAAGATAGAATTTCTTGGAAGAACAAATCAATGGACCATTATCGAAGGTTGTTGGATGCCCTTCTCTTTGGGTTAAAATATTTCCTACATGTTTACATATTGTTATTACAAGTTGTATTTATACTATATTTTGTTAATGAAATAAATTATAATTTTTTTATACTTTCTTATACATGTTTAATTGTTATATAAATAAGATTTTATTTGCTTTAATGTAAAATCATTCTCTAAGTAAAACCTTCCTATGATTCTTCAAGTTTAACTTCTTTAGGTTTTGTTTTCTTATAATTTGACTTGGGCCCTTCTAATTATCCCTTTTATTAGAACCAAAAAGATTTTTCAATTTTCCTTGTTTAACTTTATTAAACATAGATTCTCATTTAGGCTTAAAAATGGATTGTTTTTAATTCTAAAATCCCCCTATAATTTATCATTTACATCAATATTTTGATACTAAATAATTTTAAAATCATTATTCCTGATTTTAACAATGTTATACTATAACATAATATTTCGAAACATCCTTAAAGAATTTTTCTTTAATAAGATTATCCTACTCATCCACAACCATGGGACCATGATAGGGGTCCATTTTCCATTAAGGCTGCTTGAATTCGAGATGAATCATTAGGATGCCATGAATTTGGATGGAAACCAGAGGGTCTAGTCCTAGAATCTCCTCGTAACTCTATAAAAACAATATATATGTTTCTTTAAGAAATATATATACTATTAATTTTCCCCTAAGGGTGTAACTGTGCTGACCAGCATTGGCCTTAGATCTATCTCAATACCAAGTTTCACATGTACCATCTCATCAATTGTAGTAGATACACCCTCTTAAAATGTGGGAGGATAGTATTTCAAATCATCTTCATCTTATGAGGGTTGAGAATTAGTTGGAATAGATTCCCCCATGCCATGTTGTTCTAGGAGAATATCACATCCTACTTAAAAAGATGTGTAATCCCAACTAGGGGACTTGATTTTTATGAAACCATGGAAATAGAGGATGTTGAGCTGATTCCATTAAGACTTGTATTTTTGAGTCTATGATTTATGTTGAAGCAATTGTGAGGAGTTTTTTTCATTTATTCAACCCCTATCTTTTGAACATGCAGGACTGCCATGAAATATTTTCCATTGGAAAAACATCTTGATACTTCACATGGGTTGGGTTTTCTAGAATCTCTCATGAATGTACTTTATTAGAGTACGAGGTAATATATGGATGATCCATGTACTTATGGATATGATTCTCTTTTATTTTGGAGATGTTGAAGAATCTTCCTAAATTTGGAATTGTGGCCTCCAACCAATGGATCAAGAGAATGAATCAATTATCTAAGTCTGACCATAGGATGGATGTGATAGTTGTGTGATAAACTTCATAGGTATGAACCTAATTTCCCACCCCCCTCTTGTCATACCCATCATCAAAATAGTGGGATTAATAGGAGTATAAGGGGATTAATCACTATGAAGCATTCCTACTCGACCATTGAGTTACTATTTAAGTCATTGGTTATGTGAGGAGGGGATTTTCATAAAAATATGGCGCTAGGTACTACCCATCAATTCATTATAGGATGTATGATGTGGGACTATAATGAATTTATCTCTTACAACATAGACAACGAATTGGGTTTTCAGTAAAATCCTACAACATGGTTTATGCTCAATTTTATCACAACCTTGAATTTGTGGGTTAGAAAAACTCAAATATTATTTGGTCAGTCCAAGTTTGTGAAGGTTCCTGGTCTAATTTACATTAATCACTTATCCAATGTCAACTAGGTAGTGATATATATCCATTCTATTGAACAATATCATGATGTATAGTGTGAGAATGTGACCCTATTTGAGGGTTCCCTCATCTTCTCCAAATAAAATGATGATGGCTTGGAATTCCACTTGCTTGACCTCATTAGCATAGTATTCCTATTTAGACACTACCTCTACTTAAAATAGAAGGGAGTTTTTTAGGATTTCACAAGGGCATATTGAATTTATTTATACCAATGGAGGGCCTCATGAATCAAGAGTATTTCATGTTTTGTAGTGAGGGGCTTCAACACATCGTACTTTTTATCCAAGTGCATGTTTCATCATGTAGGATAATGTTATTTGGAATAATGAATGAATGATGTTAGTAGCATTATTTCTGGGATCTGAATGGTCCTAGAAATATATTGATTCTTATCATCTATCTTGCACATTACCCCTATCAGATGAATTTAAACTAACTGAGGATTACCATTGGCTGGACATGGCTGACTGTGGTGTGGTCATGGTTGGTCTTCCTGGGCAGTCAAAATTGTCAACTCTAGCATAATTTAATGATCTGTTAACACAGAAAACAATGGTGTTGTATCTGACAATGTGGGTTAGGAAGATTACACAATCTAATATCTTCATAGAACGAACTTCCTAGTCTTGAAAGTGTGCACAAATTTTCTTGAAGCATTATCGTGACCATTTTGATAGTTCTTATTCCTTTTACCTCTCCTTCGATGGCTTTTTTTGGAGGTACAATGGAGGTTTTTTTGGTATTCCACATCGCCAGGTAGTGTGAATTGCTCTAATAGTTTGACGAAACTCATGGATGTATACTTTAACTCATCATCTGAGGGGTATTACCGGGTTGGGGTGTCCATGGGACTGATTTCCAACTATGGAGGAATGAAATCATTTACAATGAGAGATGGATTTTGTGCCATTGGGGAACTCTACTTTACCTGGTGCTATTAATGTCTTCTCTTCATTGACTTAGATGAATGTGATGTGGGTGAGGATGTGGTGTCTATACAATGGGAGGTGGCCAAATTAGGTTAATTCAAGACTAAGAAGGAACATATAACACCATGGATGTGGTAAAATTTTCTATGGGACAACCAATCATGATATTCCAATGATTTGGGGCTGGAATCTATATTCAATTCACCTAATCCGTTAATATCATTGTTAGGATTAATGGATATGTGTGACACATGTGCTGAGACATTTCTCAATAAGACTAAAATATTATCCACCTTGTATCATAGAATGTACTTGAACACATGGAATTCTTTACTAGTATTTTCTAGGGTCATTTGTCAAGGTAAATGATTAGGGAAGTCTAAGAATCCGACTTCCAAGGACCTTCTATACTATGGAAACATCAGAATCCACCACTCCAAAGAACTGTGGAAATAACTAGGAACCAATGAATCATTGAAGGAATATGCTTTATTTTTTTTCATGGAATGGAAAATCTAGAAGCCTAGAATTGATGACGGTACTGATCATGATTAGGGTATGGAGCCACATTATCTAATATAGGTGGATGCACTTGGTGGCGTTGTCTCTAATGGTTTTTCACTGGGTGTGGCTATGCCTGATGAGGTTGTTTCACTTGGTGTGGTTCTTCATGAAAAGGATCCAAAAACTCTTTTGTCTTGAGGGCCGCTACTTTCCCCATAAAAGCAACCTATGTCGTGTAAAACATATCTACAGAGATAGAAGATCCAAAAAAATTGGCTTCTCTAGCATATTTTAAAGCTCCTTCTAGATGTTAGGCCTTTTAGAAAATTCTAGGAACCCACCTAGGATATTATTTCTGATGAGGTTAGGTATCATCTCATTCTTGAAATTCCCCACACACATCATCATCAATTGATCTTGAGTACGTGGCATGTCGAGTGAATATGTGAGGACTTTCCACACGTTGAAAAAAATCAATGAATCACTAATTAGGGGTTTTCTTTATTTAGAAGTCATCTTCAATTTTATTCTTTCATGTGGTAGATCTGAACTAGTATAGTAACATCAATCAAAGGTATTACAAACAAGTGATAGACCCTATGGGTAACTGGTAGTACCTAATAAATTAAGGTCCTTCTAATGTGTAGAAAAAAACACTGGAGAATAGTGGGATCCTGCTCCTATTGGATTCCCAACATGGTCCCACACCTCGAGATGAAGTTGGCCAAATTATACAGTGGGTCACCCATCCTGGTGGAGGGGAAATTCTAGGATGTGTAAACTCCAATTGTGCTTTCATGTCATCCACCCAAGTGAGTTATGGGTTTCCATCATATGGGATCACCACTTCTAGCATCTCTAAGACCTTGAGGCAAGGAGTAATAGAATTTATCAACTTATCCAACCAAGGATCTTTGTCTTGAAAAGGATCCCTAATCATCAATTAATTTATTGGATAATCATCCTAGTAATAAGGATCAAAGGCTCATGGAGTGGCTCGATCTAGATTCGAAAGAAGAAGTTCACAAATCTCGAGAGGGTTTTGTGACTAATATCTCTTCCACATTCCATGTTACCCTACCTATGATCTATCGAGATGTGTGGGATTACTAGGATAATCTCTGGGAAAATATCCAAGTATAAGTTATTGGTGCCCCAATGGAGGATAAATGGGAGGTCATTGAGCTGCACCGTAATCCATATTATGATCATCCATGAAATTTGTGAAGAGTTTCTTCTTCTCAAAATCATGTTGTAAGAAGTCCATAGTGGTATCTGACAATATTTTTCCTGTAAAATCAGAAGGATCAAATGTATTAATATGTTTCTTAACATTACCGATGTATTTATGAGTAGTAAAGTTCTCACAGGGATCCCTAAGGCTGAGTACCTACCTTTCTTGGCAGGCGGGGATGCAATTATAAGGTTTTACCAAATGTTTTGCTACCCAAAAGGATGGTTTTTTCAATCAAGTCCTATGTATATATCCCTATTCTCCAGTGGATTGGGAAAAACAATGCTTACCCTAAGTATATATGTTATAGAATATTATTCATCAATTTGTGGGTTAGGATATTTTAGGATAGGATTTAAGTGGTGCGAAATGTAATGTATCGACCACCTAAAAAGAACATGTGGAGATTCCTCTTCCATGATTTTTTTGATCACTATGATTCTCTTAACATATCTCTATTGGGGGTTATGATAGTAGTTAGGAAATTCAAGGAATAGGGATACTGTGTGTATTATTAACACATCACTTAAAAACTATTGATAATGGACTTCAAGGTGCCCTAGACATCCTGGGTAGACCAACTGATGGTCATGGAAGAGATTCAACATATCCTAGAGGGTCTGGATGGAACACATGAACTAGAACATGGTGAATGACTTATGGATATCAAAGATGGAAGTTTCATTTTTCCAAAACCGCATTGAGAACTAATCAGAATCCAGAGTCTCCATTAGTATTTCTTGTTCTGAATTAGAAACCTAGTCTTGATTGGAACATAATTTTGGTATCGCAGGCTTAGAGATAGGTGGTGTCACTAATTTTGATTGGTGTGGTGACTAGTTGGATGGATGAGGATCCACTGCATGAGTTACCATTTTTCTACGCATCATGTCATATCTTGAAGTTGGTACCAACTGTATCATATCATCCCAAAAGAACAATGTTTTTTCCACTACCACAGAAGTAAGGTAAGTGGTTCTCTTTGGTAGCTAGATGGGGTGATCTTTATCTATATGATTCATCCCAATCCAAATTATATCTCATATGTCAATTGTAGAGGTTTTTAGGTGGTAGATAAGATGTGATTGAGATTGGTGCACTTTACCTACTAGAAGGGATCTGGAACTTCCTCCAACTAAATGTACCTATGTAGGGATCTTGGGATCTTGGGATTTCACCTTCCGAGATGGAAAACCTCACTTAGTGGGATCATACCCTAGACTCTATAACAAATTTTTTGAACACTATTAACAATATGTCTATGTACTCAGATTCTAAATGATCGATGAGGTTAATGGAAACATTATGCTACCAATGATTTTAATTTTAGAAGTGGTTTTTCTCCCTTCTACCCTAGGATGGTTTTTCAGTTTAGGGTACATATTTGGTACAAGGAATACCTCTGTACTATTTGGTTCTAGAATAATGAGTACTTTCTTTTGAGTAATAATTGAAATAGGGAGGACCTATATGATGAGGTGTGATAATATAGATAATACCATTGTATTGGTTGATTAAATGGAGGGGAGGACCTCCATAGTGATTGGTGGAATCATGGGGAGGAACTCCATGTTGATTGTGGAATGAGTGTGGAGGACCTTCCCTATGATTGTCTATGATAGTGGGAGGACCTCATTACTAGTAATCAGTAATATCAAGTTGAGGACATATGTATTGGTTGTCCATGAAGATGGGAGGAACTCCTCTTTGAACAATGATGGAGTAGGGAGAACCTCTACATTAATCAATTTTGGAGTGAGGAGGACATCTTCTTGAGCTGGGAATTTCACAAGGATAATCTTCATGATGATTTTGAGAGAAGGAAAGATCTATTTTTGGGTTTATAATATTTGTAAGAGGACATCTGTTGTGAAACTCATCATTATGGGTTGACCCATAATGGCTATCAGTGGCGCCAAATATTGACGGAGTCAACCCAGCCTGCTTGGGGGGATTGTTGAGGCCTAGATCCAAACTTGGCTAAAATGTGTCCTTGCTCATCTATCATAGGGATATAATAGAATGTTCCATTAGTGGCATGGGATCCTCGAGTTGTATAATAAAATTCCCCTTCATTGTAATTCTATTAGGCCTTCCATCGATGTTGATATTAGGTGGTTGAAATCGGGATTGGTGGAGCATGGAAAAATCACACGATTCTTGGTTTGAGGGAATTTTCATTAATGGTACTAATGGGGCCTTGTGGGGCCAAGTGGGGCCCTCTATGGAAGCTCTTTGGTTTTTGTTGTAAATAGGGTGACTTGAGTATGCCCCTCCACCTTGGAATGGGGGAGTGAATCATAGAATACATCCAGGGAGAGACTCATGAAGAACTTTTTTTTGTAATGGGGAGTAGTTTCTCCTAGTGTGTCCCATGGGGATGGTGGTGTTGGTGAGGCATTGAGGACTCCATTTTTGAGTGCACCCATTATCTCATGGGAATGATCCTTTCCTGCTTGTACCAATGTTTGAGGGTGTCTATCACCCACTTCAAGATAACTTTTTATGGTGAGATATGGTGTGGGAGCCTGGTAACCATGGTTGTGGAAGATGTTATGGTGGGTTTAGAGCCATGAAAGATTTCAGAATGAATATTTCTATTTCCCTAGATCTTATGAGTGATGAGTTTCACATTCCCTACTATCTAGATTCTATAATTAATTTTTCTTTATCCTCTAGTATATGTATAAGGAATGATATTTCCAATTCCCCAACATCATCAAATCATTCATTGATAAAGAGGGAGATTCACATTTATAATGTCACAGACCGATTATTCCCTACTTCTACCATCCCTAATTTCTTAAAATTCCCACACTAGGCCCACCATTTTCATGGTGGGACATGATAACAGATATCTATGTCTAGTGAAATTATAATCTGATGATATCATTAATGCTACTAGTCCCCATGTCAAGGGGAATAATTACTCATGGGGTCCATTTTTTGTTTTGGCAAATTTCTTCAGGGAATCCCCATGAATCCACAAATTTTTTATGCATGTGTTTTGTGGATAGTTACCCAGCTTTACCACTTTCCAAAGGTGGGTATCATTTATCACTTTTGATACTGATGTCTTTTCCAATATCAAAAAGGGATGATGGGAAACCAGTTTCTCCTACCATGGATTCCTCCATGGAACTCATCTCTTATTCCATGTCTCCCTCATTGAGTTAATTCATGTTCATGGAACTCATTCCCAGTTCCATATCATTATGGACATTGGTAGATTACACAACTTCTCTCTAGAAATTCTGTTTCAACGGTAATAGTGTAACAACCTTTCGCCATAATAGTATTGAAATTTGGAATCGTTATACATGTTTGAATACTAGTAGCATTGGTCACATGTATTATTACACCTAGTAGGAAATATCATATGAGGCTTATTAGGTGACAACCCCAGGGATTTTCATGTTATTCACAAGCTAATAAACACTAGCGGTGTACATATTTCATGGCACTGACCACAAAAATCTCATGTTTTTCCTGAGGTATCTGACATTTTGGGAATATATCTTCCAATGTTTTCAATTCAATCATATCATGTTTTTATGAGGTATCTAACACCATGAATGCATATCTTCTATGGATTTCACCTCATGCGTCTAGTGTTTTTCATGAGGTATATATTTGGGACAGGTCATGAGTATAATGTATTTCTATGATAGATTTCAATGTATAATTGAGATGGATCATGAAGGTGTGTCCCTAGGAGGGAAAACATCAAATAATGATTATAATATACCTCACGATTGATTGGGGCATGTGTTAAACATATTGTGAAGATAGATATAGGTTTACCACGTTGTTGGTACATGATGGTTGGATCAAAATGTCACATGAGATGGATCCATAATGGTTGATCAGAGTTCCCCTTAAGGTGGATCAGGAAGTGTTTCCCCATGATGGGTGATGTCACATAGGAAATATTTAATGATGAATGGGAATTCCCCATAGAGGTGAACCTAACATATAGATCATAATTCCTCTTTAGGAAGGCATGAAATTAATGGAATGGATCTCCCCTTCCTGAATAAATTGGAGATGTCAATTAAAAAAACCTTAATAAAAATATGGGATGGATTGGTTAGAGCTTCCCTTGAGAAAGATCTATGGGGTTTGGACAAAAATACACAATGTGGAAAATTTGGAATGATTGGAATGGAATGCCCCATAAGGTGAATCTGGGGGGGTGTGAACTAGAACACCCATTGAGAAAAATATGAGATGGATGTAAAATAATTCCCAATAATGTAGGTCCATGGGGTGTGAATCAGAACACCCCTTGAGGAAAATATAATCTTGATGAAATGAAACGCCCCTTTAGAAAGATCAATCTGGGTGGAAACCAGAACTCCTCTTTAGGAAAATCTAGTTTAGATGGAATGGAGCACCCCTTTAGGTGGATCATAGGGTTGCATCCCTAAAATGGATCACCATAGTTTACCATTGGTTAGGATTGAACCTCCAGAAGGTATCCAATGTACCGTGTTTAGTGGACCGATATCAAAAACCATGTAGCAGGATACCACCGTTTAAGGCCGAATGATGAGACTGATCCATGCACTTAAACATCATGTAATAAGGATTCTTATTTCATAATAGGATTTTTGATGTGGGATAGTATGGGGATTACACAATGAGCTGACTAAGGGGACCCAACAGAGATGTGGTTTCTAGGTGGGGAATGGTCTTCAGAGGATGTGGCCTAGAAAAAATTGGTGTGAATTAACTTGGGTTTGGACCTTAGAGATGATTCCTATGTATTCCAACAAGTTCGGAATCAAATCCCACATAGTTTGGAATGGTTAGGTATTACACCTAGAAAGATACAATGGAAGGCGATTGGGGCTTAAACATAATTAGAGGCTCGTCCAGAGGTGATTAGGTAATAAATTGAATAAGAAATCAATTGAGTGGTGATGGTCCATTTACTAAATTGGAGGACCATTTGGAGGTGATTGGAAGATGCATCAAATGTGAGGCCTATTTATAAGAGATTAGGGATTACACCAAATAAGAGGCCCATTGGGAGGTTATTGGGGATTACACTAAATATAAGGTCCATCATGAGGTGATTTGGGATTATACTGAATTGGATTCCCATTGGAAATATATTTGGTCTTATATAGAAAATGAGTATCATCATGAGGTGATTGTGTCTTACACCAAATATGAGGACCATTATTAGGTTATTAGGGATTATAATGAATATGAGGATCAATGAAGGCTTGGGATGGTGTGGATATTAGATCACCACTACCCTATATTCCTATGTGGGTCATTCTTAGTGTGGGAAACAAGTGGATATAGTAGATCTAAACTTCACATGATCCATATAGTCCACTAGTGGATGGATGTTGGGGTACTGCAAAGAGAAACAACAATGTGGGTGCATCATAAACATGGAAGCTTCCAGAAGTAGTATGTCATTCCATGTGGGCCACCGATAGGGAATCTTGTGTTTATTCTTTAGGGTAATTTTATAGTATCACCTCATGTGTTGAGGATGTGTGGAGCTTGGATATTCTACCTCATATATCTCAGACATGGGTGGAATCACCCAATTCCCTCCATACTCGTAGGACATACGTAACCAACACTTCTATGTACCTAGGAAGGGCCTAGATTTGGATCTTTGTGGGTATAATGGAGCCCGATGTAGTCACTCATGAGGTCTATGTTAGAACGCATATGCTGAGAAGGAACTGGTGTTCTCATACCTATATTGAGATTAAATATTTAGCTAGTATTATTGATCCAAACTTGGAATATAGTGTGAGGAAATATGAGTGGGTGACATAGGTCACATGGTGAATCGCGGTATAGATGGACTGATCATGGATTGGTTTGGGGGGCCCGAGCAGTCAACCATTATGAAGTTGTATCATCAAAAAGAAGGAACTGTGGAAAGGCCTATGAGTGGAGTTCTTCCAAGCATGTGACCCTACAGAGAGTTGATTCATCAAGCATAGTTTTTTTGTGAAGGACTGCAGATTTTTGAAGGAATATGCCTTTCTATACATGGTACACCTTCCTTGGAGTTAATTCCTCACATAGGAAAAGATTTCTTCATGATGTTTGGATTATTTTTGAAGTTTCAAGTCCCCCAACAGATTTTATTCCTTCTTGAAATGATTCAGTCTTTGCGAAATGTATTTAAAAATAATTTGGAGGCTCTTATGAATACAAGGGAATGAGTTTTGTGAAGCCTGGATACATTGTGTTATCCATGACTATTTAGTTTCAAATGCTTAAGAGGTTCAAAAATTAAGAGAAATTCATATGTTTAACGGTCAGGTAACCATCTCCAAAATAAATAACTAAAGGGATATTTATTGTAAATAAGTTTCTTGGACATTATAGGATATAAATAAGCTCTGCAAGCCAACATACACCATTTACGTAATTGTGAATCACTCCATGAATCTGAATGTCCATGATTAGGTATTTATCATCAAACCATCGTTTTCTTATGAAGGGACGTCATGTAAATGGATATTTGAAAATTTTAGTCATTTCTTAAGGGGTTCAACATCACAAATAAATCAGTTAATAGATATTTTTAGCCCTTTTTGTTGGATTCTATTCAAACTAGTCATGTTCTCCTTGACCATTCAATTGGAATGCATATTTCAGCACCAAAATACAATTAATATGAAAATATACATTCGTCCAGAAATAAAATATATATATTCATACAATAATAACTATCAAAAATTATATGTATGAACATTTATCCGAAACATTTATCAAGTGGTTTTGAAATTTGTAATTACAAATTTTTCCATGAGTTAAAAAAGTCAATCTTTCTTAGAAAGGTTCTTACATTAACCTTTAACTTCTTGATATCTTCATGATGTTTTTCAGACACATCAAAAAAATTATTCATCTTTTCAACATCTTCTTCCAAAACATCTATCTTCATTCATTAATTGGTAATTTCATCAATTTTATTACATAATTATTCATATTTCAACATAATAAGAGTATTATGATTATAAAATACTCTTGAACTTTCAAAAACATTAGAGTTGATAATTGTCACAAAAATTTAAATTGGATCTATAGCATTTTTTCCCTCAACGTTTTCATAAAAATAATTGATATCACCTTCAGTATGCTTGATCCACTTGAAAACAGTATCCACAGTTCATGAATTTATATTGGATTTTATATTGAAGTATATAAATATGGGTTCATTGTAAATAACTATTTTTGAAAGCTGCATTAAAAAACCTGAATTTTCCAAAAACTCAACATTGCCATTGATATACTTTCATGTAGCTTGTATGTCTAGAATTATTTTCATGAATCCTTTAAGACATTTGTATCACCTCATTAAAATAGTTCATCTTTATCTCTATTATTATGATTCTTTTACTAGGGGATGAAATAGTGGAATTAGAAGAAACATTATGAAAAAATTGAGATACTACTCTAGAAGGTTTGGGATTATCTATTCTTTAAAAAAAGTGAGTTTGAAAAAATTACAAAACATAAAAAATTGTATTGGATGAATATTTTTAAAATTAATTATTTTTATAGTTGATATTCTTCCTATAAATGTTGTTTATCATTAAAATCACTAAGATCAATGGTTTTTGAGATTTATAGTATACAAGAGTTGAGGGTATGATAGAAATTTAATCTGTGTATAAATCATTCTTAAACTCTTTAGAAATCACAAATTTCTTCCTCAACTATCCCTTTCCTTCTTTATTAAATAACTTTTTCAACATTATCATGAAAATTTTTATAATGTATTTTTTTAAAACAACTTCAATTCATTTTTCATTTTAAATAGAAAATGGTTCTTGTGAAATATTATTTGGTTATTTGTTTGGATGAATGGGAATATGTTTTTATTATTGAATAGAGAGAATAATTTTTTCTTTGGAACCACCATTAAATATTGATTTAATTTTTTCAATTACTTTTATAAAATCTCTTTTTATTTTTAATTTTCATTATTTTTCTTGTTGATTTTTTTACCTCATTTTTTACTTTCTTATATGTTTGATCCGTTAGAGAAAAATCCTCATCTTTATTTGAACAAAACAACTGAATTTCATCTATAATTTCACATTTATTTTGAGAAACATATAGAAGGCTTCATCAGAAATAATTTTATTCTTCTTCCTCATCATTGGTGGATTTCATTCACTAGAATTCCTCTTTTCCAAAAAAAATCTTCAGGTATTTCTGTTTTATTAATGAATATATCTTTATACATTTTTTCAAAAAACATTTTCAACGAGTAAAAAAATGCAATAATCCTTTTATTGTTTATTATTTTTCTCATAGAATATATCATTCCCCACATTGGAGTTACTGTGTTCCTGATATTTGTTTCCACCATATAGTTTTCCTAAACTATAGTGACATGCCATTAGAAATCCTAGATCTGTTTTCTAAAACTATTACATTGGCTTGACTATAATGAATAAAATCCCAAAGGGCCAATATTTTAGTAGTCTTGGAAAAATATATACATACATAATCCTGTATTAAAAATAAATTCACAAAATTCAATATAATTTTTTTCTTATTTTTATTAAAAAACATCAAGGTAACATTATTCCATCTAGTAAATTCATTGATATATTTCATATTATGCATCTTGAATTCCTAGGGTAAGAAACATAATTAAGGTGATCTCAAAATATCAATAAGAGAAAAATAGGGTTTATGCAATAAATAATCAATTAGAAAAGTCAGTATTGAAAGGTAAATGACTGAAAACACCTTCCATGTAATCAATATACTAAATGTAAGTGCATAAAAATATGGAAAGGTAAGAATTGGGATCACATTCCATTCAAATAACTAGATAAGGAAAAGAAATTATGGAAATGTATGAAATTAAAACACATTATATTTAATCATTGAACTAAAAATGAAAATTTTCCCCATATCAGAGGAAACAAAATCTCATGCTTGTAAAATAACTAAAACTAATATGAGGGAAATGCTTGATTATTTGAATCCATGTTTCCGAGGTACATGGTACCTTTACTGTCAAGACTTTTCAAAAGGCATTTTACAACATATCATGTAAAAACCCCTCTAAGGCAGATATCCAAATGAATCATTCGATGAGACAACCAATGCTTCGATGGGATATATATAACTGGGCACCACTCATGTTGTACTAGTTAAAAAAATTATTCACATATCAAATAATCTATTTAACAATGTGCCATATCAAATATCTGTATGGAGTAAGAGATAAGTATTTATCATTATCTACCAAAATAATTGAATAACATTAAATTTAAACACCATATAATAATGATATATGATTTAAGAAAAGAACATACCAATTATAAATTATATGGTAAAGTTGTGGAAATTCAATGGTCAATGATGATAGGGAATTGAATATTTTAAGGGGACAAAAAGAGTCAAGGAAGTGAATGTGAATACTATCCTTGGTCAAATCAATCATAAACCATACAAAGTAAGGTCAAGGATTGTATTTATACACCATACCATAAGTGGAGTAAAATAAAGGATTTTTTTTGTTGATGAATGTAAATATTATAAAATGATCATTAAAAAATATTATTGAGGAAAATAAACTTTTTTTTTGAAAACCCATTTTATTGATAATAAAATAAAATAAATTTATTAAAAACAATATTTTAACAAGAAAAGGAATATTTGTAAGAATGTCGGTAGGTAAACCTATACATACCATAAAAGAACATTAATTTTTTATGGTAAAAAGTTGGTAAAATTTATTTTTCATAAAGATACAAGAAGATTCCATTGAAAACTATGGTAAAATAAAAAAGGATAAAATGTCTTAACCAAATAATTTTTATAAAATAATTGAAATCATTTTAATAAAATAAGGTTTTTAGAAGAAAATAGGTTCTCTAACTAAGGATATAAATGAAGTTGTTTTTTTAAAAAACATTTTCTAAAAACACTTGAGTACCGATGAGTGGGAAATTGAGACTAATACAGAAAAAGGTCACCAATTAATAATGTATTGTAAAATTAATGGGTTTATTGAAAAATTTTATTATAATTTCTTATAATGGAAATACCATTGAAAGATAATTAAAATTATTATTGAGAAAAATAAGATTTCATCATTTCAAAGTGTCCCATACCACTTCAAAGCATTTGAAATTGTAAAACAATTGATGTAATAATATTAAATAAAGGAATTAAATAACATGAAGATAAATCAATACATGATATAATATAAGAAAATGGGAAGTGGATACACCACACAAAATATATAATTCTTGAAAAAGACATTAATATAATGGATGTAAAATGTGATATGGGAATCTCTTACCTTGAGTTTCCTTTCACATGAATTTCCATTAATATCCTATATAATAAATTTATTTAAATTAAATAAATTTATGAGATTATTCTTCATATTTATCTTTAATTTTATTCCACTTATTTCCATGTTGTATACAACTACTTAGAAGATTATTTTTATGTCGGTTGTTTTGAAAAAATTCAGTTTATGTGTCAAAAACAACATTGGTAGGAAAACTATAGTCAAAGGGGTCATTACGTAATATATAAAAAATAATAATCATAACATAATTATCAAATTTATATCTAAATTATACTTTTAATAGAAATCATTAAATATTTTTATTAAAAATTAATCATCGTTACAATCATGGAGATGGTAGTTCATACGTACACATGATTAGTGTTTTTATTTTTCAATGATTATTATGGAAAGAAGGTATGAATCACTATATCATTAAAGAAAGATAATTACATCATAAATACCATATTATTTAAAAAAAATTATATATATATATATATAATTAATTTTATGGATAAAGATTCATATCATGTCAATGAGGTGGTAGTCCACGCGTCCATGAAAAACGTTATAATGTTTTAAGTGTATCAAAAAATAATAAAGAAAATGATATATATATATATATATCCATAAATTTAATTATGACATAAATATCATATATATTTATTTTCGTTCTCATATTTTTAATTGTAATCATCTTTTATACATTCCATGTATAGTGTGAATGGATCATAACACTTTGATGGGGTGGTAGCCCATACTTCCTCAATCAATGTTATCGTATTAACATAAAATGGAATTTATTAAATGTATGCCTTATAAAATTATTAAATAAGTATTAATAAATAATAATAATTATCATATATATCATATATAAATAGAGTTTAAATCATAATCTCCTCCATGAGAGGTGGTAGAATAAAAAATGAACAATCATCATTCTGTGAGGTAGCATTTCAACATACACAAAAACAGTATGTTTGTTACCCAATAGATGAAGGTTTATATTTGTTATGGTCAAACCATTATTAATAAAACATAGAATTATATTTAGGATTATGGTTTTTTATATTTATTCGTTGAATGAAGAGTTTTTATGTGGTGGATAATTGAAATTAAACAAGATAGCTTGAGAGAAGATGTCACCTCTAAATCAAGTAACTTCTTTTGGTTTGTACCAAATGGATTCCTTAGAAGGTTTTATGATAAAAGTGGGGATTCAAGGTCTAGTTAATGGATTTTGGGATGATATATAGGTATATATTCTCTGAACCTAGGTGGTTTTAGATTTATGAGTAAGGGGGAGAGTGGTGGCCTTTAATAATAGAGAAAAATGACTCACTTGGTATTTTTGAAAAGAAGTTTCTTGTACCAACATTTTTACAAATAAATGTGTTAAAAAACGAACATAATCCATAGTGGAATGTTTATTGACGAAGTATTATTAGAAAATGGGTTTTTTACAAGTGGATAGGTCATTGATCCCCTATGTTAAAGGTTTAGTCCTTTATTAAGATTAATTTTCCCTTAATAATTACAATTAATTTTTTTCATCCTCACTATTATTTTTTGTCAAAAACAATGTATGTATTATAATAATTTTTAAATTATTATAATTATAAATATTTAATCCATTTTTTCATATTCAAATAATATATGTGGCATAATTAAATTTATGTTTAATCTCAAAGGCAGGACGACAATGTCGGTTTTTAAATTAAAATCATTTGAAAATTTACTATGTTTTTCTAGACAATTTCAATGTGAAATTGATTCAAATGAAATAAATTTTATTAATTTATAAAATTATTATATTATTAAACTTTAAAACTAATTATATTTATAATTAATCCTTACAAATAAATAATATGAAATGCATTTTCGAACAAAAAATCAATATTTTTAACGATTTGTAAGAAAATGTAATGTTTTAGAAAAGTATAAAAAATAAACAATAAACTAATTAATATATATATATCTATATATATATTTCAAATATTATGTTTGTTTTGAAATATTAAATCAATTAAAGTGTCAAAATCTTGATTTAAAATGGGTTCACCATTATAAGATAGTAAAAATGCATTTTAAAAAAATATCAGTTTTTTTGTGTAAAATTTTGTTTGTTATTTTGTTATTTATATCAATCCTAATGGATAAATTTAAAAATTATTAGATTGAATAGAATATATATATATATATATATTTAATTAATATCACTCACAATTTTGAATTAATTTTTTTTATTACGGTAAAACTCCTTTGAAGACATAATAATAATATTATATCTTAATATACCCAATTGGTTCTTATATTCCTTTCTAAATAAATCATAACCAATTATTTCATTATATATTTATATAAACCAGAACTTTAATATTATTGTATTTTTTATTCATAAAAACTAATTTAACATCATTTTTATATCTCATTGTATTTTAATAAGATAATTTTGTTTGATAAAACTCGGTCTTGCAAATAATGCAAGCCATCGAGGAAGGATTCTCTTACGTGTAACACACTCTAACTCAGTGTTACATTGATTTAGATATATAGAATACCTTTCAATAGTTAATATATTGAAATTTAACTGAATATTATATTACCTTATCTTCTTTGCGTCTTGTTTCATACATGCTATTAAATATAAGGTTCTAACTTTTAATTATTGGGGAGACACATTCTCTCAAACTTAATTAAATTGTGTGCCCACAATTTAAAATCGATCATGATGATATGTTTCTTGATACAGCTTATTTTTTGAATCCTATAATTGAAAAAGCTTTCATAATTCATCCTCTATAGTTTCTAGAATTGAATGTACAAAGGTCACATGGACTACCATGTATTTGTGTCTCTAAGTATGAGAACATTAGTTGAAAATGAAAATATGTACATGGAGGAAAAGTGTAAATATTTACTTGGAGTGAATGACTTCATCCCCCAAAAACAATTGAATTATCAATAAAAATTTTAGCTCTTCAAATCCAGAAATCCTTGTTGATTTAAAATACCATAAGTTCAATATAATTAAGGTATTCTGAAATCATTTTATTTCAAAATCTTTTTCCTAATGTTGGGTAATTAATTTACTACCGAAATATATATGGAATTATTATTATTTTATAGGAATAAATTTCAATTGAAAAATTCTCACATTTGGTTTTTCTATGGTCAAATTATAATTTATTCCATCACTCTTACAAATTAATTACCAATAATGAATTATTTATGCCTGAAACACTAAATTAAACTTTTAAAGGATCATAAGGCCTATTAAGGATTGAAAATTAAACCTATTTGTCTTTACCAATCATATAATCCCAATATTGTCAATATATTGATCTCAAATCCTATAAATTGATACTAATGGTATATTTTAAACATTTACTGATCAAATTTGTTGATAAAAAACAATACAATAATTAACCAGGACAATGTGTAGGTCATTTATTGGCATGAAACCTTTATCATTAATTAGTTATGGGTTCATTACTTGTAGCCTTTACATATTTTATTGGTTGTTACCGGGATTATAGGTTGTCTTTTTCTAAAACCATATTAATATAATTTCTAAAATAACTATGATGGGGATGTTTAGGTTAATCACTAAATAGAATTTTAACTGATGTTATCAACACAACATTAATACATAATAACTTCATCCATTGATTTCCACATAGGTTCTTACTTTGTCCTGGGTTATCAATAATATCCTAATTTGGATTTATAAATCATGACACCCAATCTTAAATCTAAAACACAATAGTTTTATCCTCTATAATTCATTTTCATTATTGATTAGAATTCTTCATATTCATATGTAATGAAAATATGAATAATCTTAAGCGTATCCTTTATGAGTGAAAATCCATGTGCACAATAACACACACTGTTGTGTACCAATTAACCCCAAGTTAGGCTTGGAACACCTTTCCAGAGATATTACTACTAGGTACATTTGTGCCAGATCAGTGTCACCTTGTAGTATCTGGACAAGTATTCAGTTCTAGTAATACCCATCTAATATCTACCTTATAAAATATTATAGGATTCTCTTTTATAATTATCCCCAAATTCAACCTCAGGGTTATGTTATCTAACCTAATTTTCCCTATATCTATTTCCAAAGATTTCTATTAAACTTCCTCTCATACCAACTACAGTGACCCGACCCCAAAATCCCTGGATCTAGTGTTTCCTACAATTACAGTGTCATGATTAGAAATAATAAACTCCTAATTGATAGATATTATAGTAGTATTAGTAAACTGGATACATAAATCTTTCTTGTATTAAAAAATAATACACTAAAAATAATAATTTTTTTCTTCTTTCCAAATAAATTACATTGACAGAAACATTATTTCATATGGTGAATTCATGCATATATTTCTTATTATGGTTATTTTATTTTGGTAAAATAATCATAATAAGGGTGATCTAAAATGATAAATGAGGAAAAATATAGTGGAAGCAATGAAGAATCAATTAGAATAGTCAATATGGAAAGGTAAATAACTAAACACACCTTCCATTATATCAATAAACTAAATGTAGGTGTATAAAAAATATAGAAGGTTAATAACTAGAAACCCATTCAACTAAAATAACTAGATAGAGAAAAATAAATATGGAAAGGTACATAACTAAACCTAATTCCATTTAATCAATTAAATAAAAATTAAATGTATCCATAGATATGTCAGAACAAAATATCATGGATGAATAATAACTAAAACAAATATAATGGAAATTCTTCAGTATTAAGCACTATGATTCCTAGGTATATGGTACCTTTACCATCAATACCTCTCATAAGTCTGTTTAAAACACATCAGGTAAAAACCCATAAAATGACACTATCCAAATAAATCATCCCATGAGACTACTGATTCATCAAGAGGCAATCTATAACTGGGACCCACCTTCATCATACTACTCCCAAAAATTCCTTATATATCGAATAATTTATTTAATAGTGTGGAAAATTAAATATAAATCTTGATTAATAGATACAGATTTATCAATATTTACCCAAATAATCGTATAACATTCAAAATAAACACTATATAATGAAGTCTATTATAAAAAAAATTTCTTAAACACCTTGAGTAACAAAGAGTTGGAACGTTTTTCTAATACTTTAAAAGGTCATTAATTACTAGTGTAGAGGAAAATTAAATTAATTTTTGAAAAATACTTATATAATTTTGTAGAATGGAAATACCATTGAATGATATTATATTTATTATTGAGGAAAATAATTTTTGAACATTCCAAAGTGTCTAATGCCACAATGAAACATTTTCATTCATAAACCTGATGAATGAATAATATAAAAGGAAGGTATTAAATACCATAATGATAATGTAATTTATGATATAATATATAAAAATTGGATTTACATACACCATACAGAATATGTAAGTGGTGAACATGACATTTATCTCATGGATGTCAAAAGTGAGATGAGAATCCCCTACCTCGAATTTCCTATCATGTGAACATCCTATAAAATTATGTATAATAAAATTATGTTAATTCTATAATTTCATTGGGTAATTATTAAGTATTATAATAATTTTATTTCAATTGTTATCATTTTTTATACAACCACTTGAACAATTATGTTTACATCAGTTGTTTTGACCAAAATCGGTTTATGTGTCAAAAAAAATTTGGTATGTAATTTATTTTCAAAGGGGTAATTATATAATATCTCAAGAAAAATAATTATTACTTTGTTATAATAATTTAAATAAATTATACTTTTAAATAAAATAATTAAATATTTTTATAAAAATTGAATAATCAATACACTCATGGAGATGGTAGGTCATACGTATGCATGGGTAACGTTATTATTTTTCATCGATCATTATGGAAAGAAGGTAAGTAAGACTATATATATAAAGACCTGGCCTTATTACATTACACAATAATTATTTCAGATAATAAATAATTTTATTTTTACATTTAGGATCTTTAAAGGTTTATAGCTTTAGATAATTGGGACATTATACATTGATAACCCTACAGAGTGCAGACTATAAAAATTGTTTCCATTTTTTCAAAATATTAAAAATTAAAGCTTAAAACATGTTTTCATTGAAAATTATTCAAAAATTCTACATTTATTCCTTATTTGACTTAAAAATCCTTATTAATTGTGAAAATAATTTAAAAAAACTTGGGATGAGCTCAATAATATCAGTAAGGAATGTAAAAGAAGGAAAGAGCACATTAGTCCATGAATAATTGTAACGTATGAAATCATTTTCAAAAGACATGTTTGTCACCCATATATACTTACATTGTGAAACATGATATTTACACAAGATAAACACAAAACATGAGAACATAAACATAATCATAAAGTAATATTCAGGCATTACATAAAAAATCATGTAACCCTCTCGGCTACTTTTTAATTTGTAACCCACACATCTACCTTACATTTTGTGTAGCCATCACCATTACACTTGGAGTAACAATATGAACGACCTACAACATACACATAACCAATGCATTGAAAGAAGATATAGGTCCCACTTTTCTTCATAAAAACTCCCAAGATCTAGAACAAAATCATACCTCATTAATAATAGCATAAAAACATTGCTTATGAATTTTCTAAATCAGAATTTTAAAAGAGTATTTTTAATGAAAATCCCCTTAAATAAATCATATTATTGAAGTGAGACTTCATAGAGTAGATGGAATATGTTAATACACTATAAATAGACATAATTAAACATAATATAAACAAAACACATCACAGAATCAGTTTTAATACCACATAAAAAAATTAAGTACAAGGTTAACCCAAAGAATAGAAATCGGGTTAAGAATTCCCTTACCTGGAGATTTTCATACATCCAACTCATTTAAACCTATTTTATAATTGTGTAAAGAGTTTTGTTAATATATTGAATAATCATATCCATATTAATAATACCTTATATGATCATTTCATTACATCATTTCACACTTTAATGGTTAGTATTGTGTTCCTTCCACTATTTTGGATGAGTTGTTTACATGATTTTCATGATCGGTTCATGATGGATTGTTCTTGTCGATTGGAAGTAGAACTACAGAATTCGAATGGATTAGTAGTTACATATTTCCATAACCATAACTTATACCATTTATCATTTTTAATTATTACATGATGATGATTCATAAGTTAAAACATTAGTGATGTTCATTTAGATCATTTTAGTGGTTCTTTGATAATAACGACATCGTTTTGTTTTATAAATTAATAACATGTGTAAAAAATATTTACAGAACCATTAATGAGAAATAATAAAGTATTATAACTTGGTTCAACCATAAAATTTTTTTCATGGCCATACTTTAAATAATTAATGCAAATTGAAATTACACCATCCACGATGTCGATAATTCGACACATAATGGACAATGTTTTCATTCCATGATTAAGTGGGATAGGGGTAGAAGAATGATGATGAATTTTACTTTAAAATGATAAAATAAATAATATAAATTATTTATATAGATTTGATTCTTCTTGTGTAATAGGATATGAGTAAATAATATGAAAATAAAGGATGTTAAAATTAAATAATAATTGAGAAATTCATTAAAAAATTCAGCAGCCTAACGGTTATACAATATGGTTTTAGAAAATATTAAAAAGAGAGGGTAAAAAGTTAATCCATATAAAAATGAATCATAATATATAATATATCATGAATAAAGATGAAATAATAACATGGTATGGAATAATCATTTTTATACGACATAAAATAGAAATTGAATGGAAAAAAGAAAGAAATTAATAATTTTCTTACCTTGTAGAGTAATGCATATAACATGATGGATGGGACCGTGGGGGCTTGAGGAAACCTTTAGGGGAATACTAAGGAGGTTATGAGGCCAGATATTAGTTTAGGAAGAATTTGGAATGAATTTAATAAAGGAATGGGTTGGTATTTATAGAAAAAGTGAGGGATTATTTTAATAATTTTCAATCGACACCTCATTAGTGGTATTTAAAAAACCATGGGCTTAACCATGGTATTTTCCCAAGGTATTATCCACTTGGGACACCTAATAACTTATTTTACTATAAAATATTGGACCTAAATTGTTAAATCATTAATGATGTTAATAACACGCCGAAACTCAAAACTGTATTTTTAATACTCACTGAAAAATGAACTATTTCAGAAAAATCCCAAAAAATTAACCTTACCATTTTTCGACATGTGAATTCAATAATGAACTCCGTTTTTCAAAAAAAAATCAAATTTATATAAATTTATTTTAAAATTAAATCATACTTAATTCAAAAAATAAAAATTTAAATTCTATAATTGCTTTTAAATCACATTGAAAAATTAACCACGATATCATTATCTTAAATCCTTAATAAAATAAATTAATAATATAATTTAATATTCATTGGGGTAATATTCATATTCATATTACTATTCATAAGTGTATTTTTCTATTCATAAAAAAAGGGTTGATTCTATTATGCTCTAAATAACTTAATGAACTAAATTGTAGATGACCGTTTTTCAAAATTTAAAACATAGAAGTAGTAAAGTTATTATTAATGGATAGTTATAAATATCTACCATAAAAAAATGTCATGCATTTCAATTTATTTTTAGAAAATCATGGGTTGTTACATTATCCCCACCATTTGGAAATTTCATCCTCGCAATTTTTCTACATATTAAACAAGTGAGTGTACCTTTCCCTCATATCATTTTCGGACACCCATGTTGCTTCTTCTAAGATGTGGTTTCTCCAAAAAAAACCTTTACCTGGTGGATTACCTTATTCCACAATACAATTTCACTTCGATCAAGAATCTAAAAAGGTTTTTCTTCACAATAAAGGTTCTCTTCAAGTCAAACTGCTTCTGGGCTCAAGACACTAGATGAATCAAGATCATATTTCTTAACATCAAAACAAGAAAAACATTGTATACCTGAGACAAACACAGAGGAAATGTAGCTCGGTATGCAATTTCTTCAACTTTCTCCAGCATTTTCAGATGGATTGATGAATCGTCGACTTATCATCTTTTCTTACCGAAATGCATCACAATTTTAGAAAGAGATATTTTAAGAAAAACATGGTCACATACCTCAAAAGATAATTCATTCCTTCTATTATCTTCATAATGTTTTTTCCTTCTTTGAGCAGTCCTCATGTGTTGTTGGAACATTTTCACTTTCCCAACCATTTCTTCTTCTAATTATGGCCCCATCAAAATTCTTTCACATACTTCATCCCAAAATGCTGGAGTCCAACACCACTTCCCATAAAGTACCTCTAAAGGTGCAATATATATACTATAATGAAAACTGTTATTATAATAAAAATCAAATTGAGAAATATGTTAATCCAAACATCCCTGATAGTCCATTGAAAAATCTCGAAACATATCCTCCAAAGTCTGAATTGCTCATTTTGACTACCCATCTAATTGGGGATGAAAAGATTTACTGAAATTTAATTATGTTCCCAATGACTTATCAAGTCCTTTTTAAAATTCAGAAGTGAACCTCGGATCCCGGTCAGATAAAATTGAAACAGGAACTCCATGTATCCTAACAATCACTTTGAGATACAATCGAGGAATCTGATCCAAAGGCATTGTATCTCGAATAGAATAAAAATGTGCATATTTTGTCAGCAGATCAACAATAACCCAAATCACATTGCTACCTAGAGATGTCTTTGGTAGTCCCACCACAAAGTCCATGGATACGTTCTCCCATTTCTACTCTGGCACTAGAAAAGGCTGAAGCATCCCCTTCAGTAACTTCTGCTCTTCTTTAACCAGTTCACATCTCAAACATTTCATTGTAAAATCAGTAATATCTATTTTTATTCCATCCCACTAATAATACATCTGAAGGACTCTATACATCTTATTACTTCCAGGATGAATTGAAAATGGAGAACTATAAGTTGCACACATCTAGTCTTTCATCAACTGGGAATCACAAGGCTCACACAACCTCTTTCCAAATATTAAAACACACTCTATCAAGATTAAATTCTGTAAGCTTACCCATTTTAACCAGCTCTACCTTTTTTTGTAGCTCATTTTCTTCCTTCTATGCTTGCTTAATTATATCTGATAACGATGACTTCACTAAAACCTAAGACAAAACAGATGTATTCCCTGTACCAACAACTTCTAAGCCAAAATTCATCAAATCATTAACAAAGAGATTATATTCCAAATGTAACATGGCTAATTATGAATGATGTTTTCAACTAAAGGAATCCACCACTTTGTTTACATTTCTAGGAAGGTAATTGATCATGAAATCATAGTAATTTATCATTTCTATCCATCTTATCTGCGTCATGTTTAATTCCTTCGGAGTGAATATATACTTAAAACTTTTATGGTCAGTATATATTTGACCTTTGTCTTCGTATAAATGATGCCTCCAAATATTCAAAGAAGAAACCAGATATTCCAATTCCAAATCATGTGTGGGATAAATAAGCTCTTGTGGTTTAATTTTTCATGAAGAATAAGCAATTACCTAATCATTCTGCATCAAAACACAACCAAGTTCTTTCAAAGAAGCATCCGTTTAGATGACAAACCCACCATTTTAGGCAGAAAAGGCCAAAACTAAATCATTCACCAATCTCTTCTCCGGTTCTTGAAGACAAACATCACATACTTCTGTGCAAACAAATTTAACCCCTTTTCGTGTTAACTAAGTTATCGGGATAGATATATGTGTAATGTTCTTAACAAACCATTGGTAATAACCTAATATCCCAATAAAAGTATGAATCTCTTTAACATTTTTGGGTCTTGGCCATTCATCAACAACTTTTTTTTATAGGATCAACTGTTATTCCATCGTTATTTACAATGTCAAAATGAATATAATTCTTTTTCAACCAAAAATCACACTTGTTGAATTATCTATACAGTTTCTTTTCCATTGATGTTTTTAAAACAACCCCTAGATGTTTTTCATGATACTATTTTTTTTTAGAAAATAAAAGAATATCATTAATAAACACAACCAAAAACTTTTCCAAGAACTCATGAAATACTCTATTTATAACATTCATGAATATAACAGGTGCATTAGTTAACCCAAATAGTATAACAACAAATTCATAATGCCCATATCTAGTATGAAAGGATATTTTCTAGATTTCATCTACTTTCCCCTATAGTTAATGGTATCGTAATCTCATGTTAATCTTGGAAATGTACTAAACTCTCTAGAGCTGATCAAACAAGTCATCAAAATGAGGAAAAGGACACTTGTTTTTAATAGTGATTTTATTCAAATATCTTTAATCAATGCAATGTCTTATGGAACCATTTTTCTTTTTAACAAACAAAACAGGATCTCTCTATGGTGAAGTTCGAGGATGAGAGAATAATTTATCATGAAAATCCTATAATTGATTTTTCAATTCAAGAATTTCTTTTTGATCCATATGATATAGGGGTTTTGAAATTGTCTTTTCATTAGGAACTAAGGAAATTTTGAATTATACTTCCTGATTAGGTATGACACTGGGTAACTCATCAGGAAAAACATCAAGGTATTCATTTACTATAGGCACATCATCAGTTTGAACAGTTCCCTTTTTTAACAATTTGAGAAAGATAACATTCATTTCCATATTTCAATAGTTTCATAGCTTCCTAATATGTTATCAATTGTATGGGTAAATTCTTGTATACAAACTGAAACTCTTTTTGAAAAACAACTTCATTAGATCGACGGTCAATATTAGCATGATAAACAGTAAGAAAATCCATTCCTAGAATAACATCAAACTCCACTACGGGAAAAACAACAAGGTTTACAGGTAAAGTATTTCCACATACCACAATATAGAGATTCTTATAATTCCTCTTTCCTATAATATTTCCCCCTGATGTTTTAATGACAAGTTCCAGTTTCATTTGTTGAGGTGATATTTCAAATTTACCCAAAAATTTCTCAGAGTTGAAGGAATGTGTAGACCCCGTATCAAACAAAACATTATCAAAATCTGAGTAAACAAACAATGTTCCTGATACAAATTCATTGGATCGACCTACATCTGCTGACATAGTTGCAAAAGATCTCACTACAACATTCTGTTTATAGTCTGGATTCTTTGTATCATTTGGATCTCTCATTGGGATGGAATTTTCATAGTCACCCATCTCACCACATTTAACACACATTATTTCTTTCTTATCAGGATTCACTATAATCTCGGTCCATATGTCCACACTTACTACATTTAAAACACTTTCCAGTTTTTCTAAGACATTCCCCAGGGTGTTTCTTGCCACACTTTTCACAAACTGGAAATTGGATTTTCTTTCCATCAGATTTATTTGGTTGATTTTCACCCATCTATTTCCATCTAGACCTATTCTTCCCCTTATTTCCAAAATGCACATGGTCATCAGCAGACTCCATCTCTACCCTCTCAGTATGTCAGACAAGTTTCTAGAAACTTTTGAATTCACGAGAGGCCAATGCCCTTCGATACTTGTATTCAATCCTGAGTAAAAGCTGTTGATTTTTCTATCAAGATCTTGAATAATATTTGGAGCATACCTTTCCAGTCAAATGAAGGTCACTTTATACATAGCCACTGAATATTACAAATTTTCCTTCAATTCAATGAATTAATTCTCCATCCTATGTCGTTCCACCATAAGAAAATATTTTTCAATGAAAATACTTTTAAATTCATCCCACTCTAAGTCATAGATATCCTCTCTATCCCTAATATTCTTTTCCATTGACCATCACTATTCAGGTTCACCTTCATAGTGATAAATTGAAAGACTTTCCTTTTGATCATCTGAACATCCCATAAAATCAAATAACTTTTCAAGGGATTTAAACCATCCTTTAGCCACTACTGGGTCAGAAGATCTATTGAATGAAGGAGGGAGTTGTCTCATAAAATGTTCCACTATGGTCATGTTCTGTTGTGGTAACTCTGTTTTTTCCTTTACAAGGATGCCACCAGCATTTATTGTTTTCGTTAGCTCATCCATTACTGTCACAAACTACTCAGTTCCAATCCCTATCATTCTGGGCTGCATATTTTTTAAGGATGTCATTCTGTTGGTGCCTCTCCTCTTCAACTTCCATGTTTATTCTACAAAAAACAATTCTAAAAAAACTTATCTTATACGAAGAAACATTTTAGTCTTTAAATGCTATAACATTTCAAATTAATCATAGAGAAAAAATAATTTATTGTATTCTTTTAACATCATATTAACCCTAAAGTTATCTATACCATCCTATGATACGAACTATAAGGACCTGACCTTATTACATTACATAATATTGATTTTAAAAAATAAATAATTTCCTTTTTACATTGAGGATCCATTGAATTTTAGATCTTTAATGAATTGGGACATAATACATTCATAACTTTAAACATTGTTACAGAGTGGATACCATAAAAACAATTTCCATTTTTCTCAAAACATATAACATTAAATCATAAAACATTATTTCTTTTACAATTCCTCAAACATCAAACATTGGTTCCCTATTTATCTTACACATCCTTAAGACCATTGAAAATAATTTAAAAATACTTGGTATGAGCACAAAAAGCTCAGTAAGGGATGTAAAATAATTAAAGATCGCATGAGACTATGAATACTTGTAACATAAGAAAACATTTTAAAAATACATGCTTGTCACCCATATATGCTTACATTGTGAAACATTAGATTTACACAAGATCCAAAAAAACATGATAACTTAAATATAATCATAAATTTATATTTGGGAATTACTTACATAATCTTGTAATACTCTCGACTACCTTTTAATTTGTAACCCTTACGGTTACCTTACAATTTTGTCTGACCATCGTAGTTACACTTGGAGTAACCATACGGCTGACCTCCAACATACACATAACCAATGCATTTTAGGGAGATATAGGTCCCACACTTCATCATAAAAAATTCCCAAGATCTATAACATAATAATTCAACTATAATAATAGAATAAAAACATTGCTTTTGTATTTTGTAAGACAGAATTTTAAAAGAATATTTTAAAAGAATATCCCCTAAACTAAATCAAATAATTGAAGTGATACTTAATAGAGTGGATGAAATATTTTTATTAACTATAAATTTACATAATAAAAAAAATATTAAAAAAACATTACATAATCAATTTTAGTACCACATAAATAAAAAAGTAGAAGGTTAACCCAAAGAGTGAAAATTGGGTTAAAAATTCCACTACCCCGGGTTTGTCTTACATCGAACTCATTTAAACATCCTGTATAATTTCTATAAATAGTTTTATTAATATATTAAAGAATCATTTACATCTTTATAATACCTTATATTATCATTTCATTAAATAATTTCACCTTTTAATTATAAGTATGTTGTTCCTTGCACTGTTTTGGGTGAGTTCTTTACATGATTTTCACGATTGGTTCATGATGAATTGTTCGTGTCGATTGGAAGTGAATCTCCAGAATTGGAATGGATTTTTATTTACATATTTTACTAACCATGACATATACCATTTCTAATTTTGAATTCTTACATGATGATGATTCATAAGTTAAAACATTAGTGATGTTTGTTTTGATCATTGTAGTGGTTCTTTGATAATAACAACCTCATGTTGTATTACAAATTAAAAACATGTGTAAAAAATAATTCCATAACCATGAATGAGACATAATAAAAATATTATAACATGTTTCAACCATAAAAATGGATTAATGACCAGACTTGAAAGAATTAATTCAAATTGAAATCACATCATCCACGATGTTGGTAATTCGACACATCACAAACAATATTTTAATTCCTTGAATAAGTGGGAGAGGGGAAGAATAATGATGATAAATATTCCATGAACAAGGTAACATAAATAATATAACTTATTCATGGAGATTTCATGCCTCTTTGGTAAGAGGAGATGAGGAAATAATAATAAAACAAAGTAACTCAAAATAAAAGAATAATTGATAAATCCATAACAAAAAATCGGCAACCTAACATCTATGAAACATGGTTATAGAAAATATTAAAAAGAGAGGTGAAAAGGTTAAGCCATATAGAAATAAATAATAATATATAATAGATAAATAAAAAGATATAAATTAGAACATGGTATCGAAACTTGATTGTTATACCACATAAAAGATAACTTGAATGGAAAAAATAAGGAAATTGAGAATTTTCATACCAAGTATAGTAACTCTTATAACATGAGGGTTGGGACCTTGGGGGATTGTAGAAACATTGGGTGGACTAATAGTGAGGCAAGGAGGCCATATCATCATTGTGGAAGAATTGGGAATGAATTTATTGATGTAATGGTTTGGTATTTATAGAAAAAGTGAGGGATTATTTTAATAATTTCCAAGGGACACCTAATTAGTGGTATTTGCAAAACCATGGGCTTGCCCATGGTATTTTCCCATAGTATTAGCCACTTGGGACACCTCATAACTTATTTTATGGTACACAAGTTGATAAGATTTATTACATCATTGTTACATCATTAATGATCTCATTAACACACTGAAACTCAAAACTGAATTTTTACTATTCACCCAAAATGAACTATTTTAGAAAAATCCCAAATATTTACCGATACCATTTTCGATATGTAGAATTAAAAAATGCACTCCATTTTTTGAAAATAATTTTATAAATATTATTAATTTAATTTTTATATAATAGTGTACTTAATTTAAAAATTAACAATTTAAATTCTATAACTACTTTTAAATCACATGGAAAAATTAACCAAGATGTAATTATCTTAAAGCCTTAAGAAGATAAAATAATAATACAATTTACTATTCATTAGGGTCATATTACTATTCATAAGGGTATGTTACTATTTTGTAATAATAATTTGGTTCCATTATTCTCCAAATAACTTACTAAACACAATTTTTGATGACTGTTTTTCAACATTCAAAACATAGAAGTAATAAAATTATGTTTACATACTAGTTATAAATATCTACTTTAAACAAAATTTCATGAATTTCAATTTAACCTTAGAAAACATTAGGGTGTTATAATATCTCTCTATAATGATCATTATATCATAAATACCATATTTTTTAATCATATATACATATTTATATAATTCATGTTATGAAAAATGGATCACATTATGTTGAGGAGGCTGTAGTCCAGACATTCACGGATAATGTTATCACTTTTTTAGTGTGTGAAACTGTAATAAAGAACATGTTATATACATATAAAGGTAATTAGGTCTTGAATATAATATATGTGTTTTTTATATCTCATATTTTTTATTATAAAACTATTTTTTGCATTCCATGTACCGTGTGAACTATTCACAACGCTTTTCGAGGGAGGTACTCCACACTTCCTCAAATGATGTTATCATATTAATGCAAGATGGAATATATTAAATTTATGAGTTATAAACATATTAAATAAGTATAAATAAATAATAAATATCATATATATCATATATAAATTGAGTTTTCTTCACAATTTCTACCTTGATGGGAGGTAAGGGAAAAAATGGACAATCATTATTTTGTGAGGTTGTAGTTCACACTATACAAAAACTGTATGTTTGTTACCCATTAAGTAGAGGTGTTTGTTAGTGTAGGTATAACCCTCTATGAAAAATTCATAGTATATTGACTATGAGTTTTTATTTATATAATCATGGAATAAATATATTTTAATGGTTGTAGAATTGAAATGAAAATAGAGATCTTGGGAGAAAACGTTGCCTCTTAACCGGGTAACTTCTTTGGTTTTGTATCAAAAGGATTCATTAGAAGGCATTCTACCAAAGATTTAGGCCTAAAGGTTTAGTTCAGGTATATTTTTAAGATATATGGGTAGATATTTTTCTATACTATGTTGTTATAGATGTGCGGCTAAGCGGGATAGGTGGTGGCCTTTTATAAGGGAGGAAAAGAACTCACATGGTATTTTTTTTAAATATGTTAGGTGTACCCACGTTTTTACCAAAAAAATAGTTTTCAAAAACAAAAAAAACTCAATAATGAATATTTCATGGACGAATTATTTCCATATAATTGATTTTGGACAAGTGGATAGTTCATTTGGTTCCCTATGTAAATGGTTTAGTCCTTTATTAAGCCTAATAATCCATAATAATTATAATAAGTTTTAATCACTTTTACCAAAAAAAAATTAAAGTTTTCATTATTATAATTTATAAATTAAGATTATACCAAATATAGAATCCATTTTTAAAATTCAAATCATACAACTATTAGAATTTGATTTAAATTTAATCCCTCATGTGAGACGACAATGCAGATTTTTAAAGTAAATACATCTAGAAGATTATTGTGTTTTTTTTATCAATTTCAAAGTGAAATTGATTAAAATTAAATAAATTGAATTAATTGGTAATTATTGATATAATTTAGTAATTAAAACCATTTAAAATTATAATTTATCCTTATAAATAAATTTGATAAAAATAGTTTTGAACTAAAATTTAGTATTTTTAACAATTCGCTAAAAAAATAAAATATTTTTGAAAAATATAAAAAATTAAACCTTTCTAAATTATGTTGTTTTTATTTAAAATATAAATATTATTTTTAATATTTAAATAAATAATATTTTACAAATTCGGATTTAAAATATGGTAAAATTGCCTTCATAAAAATATGTGTTTTTATGTACAATAATAGAGCTTGTTATTTTGTTATGTCTACCAAACCTAATAAATGGGTATAAAAAATATTTAATTTAATATATAACATATATATTACCTTAATATCACTCACTAATTTTATTTAATTGTATTTATTATGATAAATTTCCTTTTGAAGCATACAAATAATAATATTATTTGTATACCCAATTGGTTCTTATATTCATTTCTAATTAATTTGTCACTAATTAATTCATTCAATATTTTTATAATCCATAATTTTACTAATTTATTTATTACTTTTCATAACTACTTATTTAATGGCTAGTTTATATCTCATTTTATTTAAATCGTATATAGATTTTAGATAAAACTTACCCTTGAGTGCAACACAAGATGTCGAGCAAGGTCCATCTTACGTGTAACGCACACTAACATGATGTTTCATGATTTGAAATTTATATAATATATTTTAAATAGTAAATATATTATAAAGTATCTGAATATTATGTACCCTTATGTGCTTGGTGTTGCATGTTATACAAGCTATAGAATACAGGGATCATACTTTTGTTTTTTTGGGTGTAACAAAAACGTTATTTATAAAAATTCATTTAATAAAATATTCTACTTTAGGTACAAATCTTTAATATCTTTTCAGAATATGAAAATGAAATTCAAATGGTTAAAATTTCTCAAGTTTTATAATATGTCCAACACACAAATTTCCTAAACTTCTATAGTATTTATGTCTCTTTTTCTTACTGGAAGATAATTTTAAATCCACAAGGCTATAATCCTTTCATTTAGGTATATATGAAAAACATTCCCCACATTATTATATAAAGAAACAAATTAGGTTTTATCTTGATATTTTTAAAATCCTAAAAGTTTCTCAAGAATTTTATGGGTTATGAGGTTGGATCCACCTTCCAATTAAAAATCAACTAACTCATCCACATTTTTGAGCCAATAAATATTAGAAAATAAAAAATTATGAATCCACATGTGGACATATAATTTTTTACAACTTCCAATTATTTAGAAATAATATATTTTGGCAAACCATATTATTTTACCCTATTTAAATAAAAATCACATTTTTAGTTTTCACCTCTCAAACATTTCATACAATAGGTTTCAGGTTTCATTAAAAATTAATAATTTTGAAAATAAGGTTTTCATGACATAAAATTAATCCCATATATATTTCAATAAATTCTCATTTATCTATTGATGTGATAGTCTATGATTCTAAAATAAAAAAATTATGTTCAATATTGTATTCTACATGAAACACTGAGCATTAAATGATTCTAAAAATATATATCTCTATATTTAATATTTTTTATAGGTTGTGATGGATGCAGTCGTGTGTCTAACTTAACTAGAATATAGTACACCATTATAAAATAGCCGTTAAATTTTGGGTAAAAAAGGAAAAAATAAATTATGAAAATGATTTGATTTATATAGGTATAAAATAAATTCAAGGGTTATCTATTTTTTCTAAATAAAATAATAATCATTTGAAAGAAAAAGAATTTTTCTCAAAACCGTATTTTTATAAAGGGAAATTTCATATCACATTGTGCACAAAATTTATAATTCATTCTAAAAAATGTCAGAAAATTTAATTTAAAAAATTGACTTAATTTTTGAAATTATCTTGTAAAATTGTTATTATAGGAAATTGTTTTTTGAATTTTCTAAAAAGATTATATTTTTTTATGAATAGTGAAAATTATTATTTTTATTGAAAACTAAATTTATCATTTAAAAAATTTAAGAGATAAGATTCTATTTAAAATTTTCTTAAAATAAAAATTATAAAAGTTAAATTATAATCAATAAAATTTAGATCATTTCAATCAATTTAATATTACATTTTATATTAATAATTTATATACTTATGCAAGCATTTCTTTAGGAAATGGATTTATTGTCGCAACTGTGGGATTAAATTTTTATTAAAAATTTCCACTATTTTTTATTTAATATTGAAAAATTTATTCCATATATCAAATAATCATAATTAATAATATATTATAATTTCAACTTAATTTTTGGTCATAATAAATATTATAAACTGTAGAAATTAAATACTATGGTTAATGAAAAAATGGTTTCACCAGGGGTTAAACATAAAGGATAAGGGTTAAAATGACCTTGAGAGTTATAAAATTCATTTTTTCAGTCCATATTGGATCCTTATCTGATCCATGGGTTGATAATGATACATTTTTTCCCTTTTTAATGTAAAAAATATGGGTATCATGTATTCTTTTTTTATAATTCCATGTGTGTCCTCTCCCGCACTTATAAAATTCCTCTCAATCGCCTCTTCTATTTAAACGCTCCAAGCCCTATTTTCATCCATTACCATCCAAAATTTATTCCTTAAATCTATAATCACTTACTAGAGTATTTTTTACCATAATTAAAATCATGGAAGGCTTTTTATATAAACATAATGTGGTTATTATAAGAAGTGGTAATGTTCTTAACTATGTGTTTATGTTTACCTATCCAACTATCCCCTTCAAATATTTTCCAAATATGGAAAAATAAAATAAAAATATAATATATTCTAATGTGTTATTATGTCAATGGAATCAGTTATATACATCTCCAACTTCATCAAATGGGAAATGAAACTTTCGATCTTATGTATAACAGACTAATGCCTCACGATCTGTTATAATTAATTTTCAATCCTTGCAACTATCAGATGTAAATAATATATGTAGCACCATTATAATATATTTTTGAAAATAATATAAATTTTTAATTTTAACATAACATGTACCATTTTTGTCTGATCTGTTGGAAAAAAATAACATTTCTTGTGTATATGTGTAGATTTTATCATCCACTTACTATTGTGAAATTTTATTCATTTTATTTTGAAATTGATGGTAAAAAGTATATATTTAGTGAATTAAAATTAAATATTTGATATAATAATATTTATATTAAGATAAAATATTATTCACCTTTTCTATATTCTATCAGTTGGAAAAAATAAAAATATCATATATGAATATGTAAGATATACTGTATCCGTGAACAATGCGACGCATTTTACCATAACTAATTTTTATAGACTATTGTAAATATTTATATAATGATTAAATATTATTTTTATATCATGATTAAAATTTTGGAAATTATTGTACCATAATTAAATTAAAATTACTATAATTACCAAACTAAAACATACATGAAAAATGAAGTAATTATCACCTGTAATAGTGTTTTTAACAATGAATTATTAAAAAACGGGTCATAAAAGACTACAAGTAAATAAAATATGGTATGATATATCTTATTATTTCAATTTAAAAGATTTAAAATAAATATATATTTACTTTAAAATATTTATGGACATGTAAGAAGAAAATTAGACTGATATAAAATATTTATAGTCCCTCTTTTAATTCTGGAAAACATATGCCATATTCAACACTAGTTTTATTTTTGTTGGGTATAAAATGAAATTTTGACATGTTATATAATTTATATATTTAATTTCATTGAATTTATGGCTTTATTATATTTTAATATTTAATGGGATTTCGAATAAAAATATTACCTAATTGGTAAGGATTTCTCACCTCACTTTTAATTCCATGAGACATAGGCCATATTCATCTCCTATTTATTTGGTGTGGTATATATATTGTACAATTGATAAGTTATATTCGGTGTATATTTATCATAAAGTTATTTAATGTTCCATTTTAATTTATTCCTTCCATGGTGATTATTAATCAAAAGTTACCAAAGTTTTAAGGATTTATCTCATAAGAACATCATTATTTGGGATTTCAAATGTTTTAGCCTCCCTTGGGGGAATTATTTGCTATTTCTATCTTAAAACATGTATATTTTCCTCTCCTCTAGTAATTAATGAAATTTTCATGTATTATTACCATTTTCATCCCTTTTTTACTTAAAATTAATTAGAAACTCATTTTAAGATAATATGGATTTATTTATCTCTTCCGTTGAAAATCATTTTTCATCTATATCCATGTGCTCAAAAAAATAATTTTTTTAAAAAATATAAAAATCAATTATTATATAAATATTTTTCCTTGTTTGAATTTTTCCAAAATGGTTTTAAATGAATCTTCTTTTCATTTTCCAAATGAGGTTCTTTTTAACCTTTTTACAACCATGTGAAAAGAATATTTTTCTTTAACATATACGACATGTACGAAATTACTAGCTATTATAACCAGACAATGTCTTGATGATTAATTTAAAATTTTAAAAGAAACATTTTATATAATATTTTTTTCTCTAGTATTAAATATATTTTTTTGTTTTTATTAGTTGTTTTAAAATTAAATAGGGTATTTTCCTCAAGAATGTTCTTAAATTTTATTTTATTTTATTTCGATTCATAAATGAATAAAACCCTTATTTGACTGTTTCACCATTGATTTTATGTTATAATGATACTATCCATACTATTTCATTAGATATATTATGATTAGTTCTACTGGGTTGTAATATTTTTATATCATTCTCTATATTACTCGGGATGGTTAATGATTATGTTTATTGATTACAGAAATTATAAATATTTCAGATGATAGTTTATAAATATTAATATTTTGTTGATTATATTTCTACCATTTCACATGAAAAATAAATTGGACTTGGTTAATGATTTTAGGGGCTAGTTACAATCCCTAGATACATTGATAGGTATCATGAGACAAAATATCTTGGGTTTTTGTTTGAGTCCTTACCAATTTAAATAAGATTTTTTAACATGCGGCCATTACGGTATGATTATGGTGGATGATATTATTCATTCCCCAATTATGATATTAGTTACTGAATTCCATGTGGTTATTTATTTAGTTAAAATATCAATAGATAAGTTTCAAAATTGTGTGAATTTTTATATGGATTTATTTTGATCATTAGTTATTTCTATCATATTATTTTGCTTGTTATAATTATTGATTAAATGTAATATGCTTCATTGATTTTAATTTATATTTTAATTACACCGTATTCATTCATGATATCTTCCATTATACACATACTCTTACTAAGAATTATATATCACTAATTTCTTATGTTTCCATTCCCTATGATTCTATAAAGTGTATTTTGATTTGTATATTGGGATATTATAAGGAGAATAATGGTATTTTCAAAGAAAATACTATGTTGTATTTTAATTTTGTAATATATTCTTAAATTCATCTATTTATCTAGTTTTCCTATATTACAATTCTATTATATACTTTGGGATGTGATCTATTGTATCTAGTACCAATTTATTAATGTTACCACCAACTGTAGACTTCAAAGATTGGGGTATTTAGATATTTTCTAATAGAATATTTAGTATAAATCTTGGGTAATAGATTTAGGAAACAAATAGATAACATAACACTATGAATAATGTTGAGTATAATTCTATGTGTAAGATTACACACTGATGTTTTGGAATTTTAGAGAAAATGTTTATTTCATACCAATATATCCCAATCAGGATTCTAAAAGTGGATTTTTATCAAGAATAGTTGTAACTTGGGGTAATAAACCAGAAAAGGGTGTATTGGGATTCAACTCAATCAGCACTCGATGAATCAAAACATGACGTACTATAGATCAAGTTATACACTCCTTGAGAGTCTTCTTAGTCTAATTAAAATTCTATTTATGAACTATAAAAAATGATATGAATATATTATTACAATTAATAAACTATGTTAAACATAAGTTATCATAGATTAGAAATAAGGTTTCATGAAATATAAATCATACAACTAACTATATGGGTTATCACTATGATTATTGTTGCTGACACTATGAATTTTGGTTTTTATCAATGGATAAAACCCAAATGAATAATGTTACATTTAATATGGTGGGAAAAGAGGTAATTATGAGAAACAATATGGGATAATTATTGGAGTAAAAGATATCTTGATCATGATTAATGAGTTATCAAGATATATGATTAACTACCAACATCATAATCAACTCTCAAACTCACCGTAAGATAGAATAATGGATTTAATAGAGAGAAGAGGTGTTAGAGACCATATAGGAAATAAGTATCAATTTTCTTCATGTTATAAATGTGGAATGTGATATCCAGGAGAATGTCTCAATGAAATTGGAAAATATTTTATCTATGAAAAATAAGGGAATAAGAAATGATTTGTTGGGGAATAGTAAGTTGTTTAATGTAGAGAAAATAATTTCATACTATATACCCATTTATTGATCTTTTTTTAAATATAGAGAGCCTGGGAATTATCCTTATTAATTCTCTCTTGTAATGTTTAATGTAACGCAGGGAGATTTTTTTAATTTCACTATTTCAAATATATGTGATCATTTCAATATTTTGTGTGACAAGAAACAATAATTTTGGATTTCAATACATGTAATGCTGAGTTTAGATTTCAATACATACAACACTGAGTTTGGCATTTTTTACACATAATATTGAGTTTATCTTGCATTATAAATAACACCATGTTTAAATAAACAAGTCATATAATTAAAAAATATTATTTAATATGATAGTTATAACATAGCTTTTTGAATGGAAGTTTTTAATTTGATAAACTAAATTATGAATATATAGTTTAGAAATGAATATATAATGAATTATTTTATAAACAATTAGTAGTAAATGAAAATGAAATCTATTTGAAAATAATCAAAATATTCTTCTAAAAACTTATTTTTATAAATGAAAATTTTTTCTAACATAATAAAAAAATTGATGAATTTTTATACCAAATTTAAATAGTATAGATATTCAATAAACTATTTAACATTCATCATATTCATTTTCTAGAAATGATATATGAGTAAATCTAATTTTACATTTAAAATTTTATTTTTCTAAAAAAAAATTTTATCGGTTTTTTATGGAGATGTTCTTTAAGAAAATTAAACTTCAAGAAAAATAATTTGAGAAAATAAGAATAATTTTTTAAATATTAATATCAGAAATATCTCGGGGAAAAGTTTTTGTATCTTTCTAAAAATATTCATTTTTTGATGAATAATTAATAAATAATGAATTTTAATTGACAATGAATTTTTTAATTATTTATAAATTTAAATTATATCTTTCATTGGTTTTAAAGATATATTATTTGAATTATGCATAAATTTTAATAGTTTAGGTAAATATAATCTATTTCATATTGAATTTTAATATAAAAACATCGTAAGTATATGATAATTTTCTCTTATAAAACACACATTCTAATTGTGTCTACTGGATTGGTTTTAAATTGAAATTTTCCATTTATTTGAATGGAATTTTGATAATTTTATTTCATATTTTAAATCATAGTAATTTTTATTTTCTATGTTCATCTAAAATTTTGACAAAAAATAATTAAGAATTCGGTTAAAATTATTTGTTGCATTTTAGGTAAAATCAGGTTTACCAGGTGTAATAAAAAATAGATAAGGGTATAAATGACAAATAAATTTGTTTAAACACTATTTTATGGAATTTTTAGGCCATTCATAAAATAAGTTTTAATAATGGTCCATTTTTTCCTTATGAAATATGTAAAATGTGGGATCACTCAATTCTATTAAAAAATACCAAGGGTTTCCTCTCCCCCAAATATAAAAACCCACCCCTATCCTACATTCATTAAACCATAACACCACATTGTTTCATAAAATAACATGAAAAACAAATTCTCATATTTTCTCTCATCATCCTAAAAGCCATATTTTGGGTAAAAATCAAACCAAGGGAGGCTTTATTGCTATCCTAAGAAGAATGCCTGAAAAAGAGGTAATGTTCTTCAATGGGAATATTTATTTTATTTCATTCTTCACCTTATTCAATTATTATTATACCATGATTACATAATAACATTAGAAAATTCCATATACTATTATTTTTTTGTTAAGTTCATGTCCCACAACCGTCTCCACTTTCGTCAATTGGGTTACAAAATCATTGTTTGTGTGTGTGGTGCACTACCACCTCATGAACTGATGTCATTTGATTCTATAATACCACCTCTCTATGATATAAATAATGATGGATTTATTTTTTATTTATTATATTAATTATATTTATGCTCTGAGTATTATTCTAGAATTATTTTATTACACCTAACTTCACACTCACCCTTTTGTGGGAATACAACAATGTCACCCATGTGTACGATAGACTACCACCTAGTGAAGTGATGTGATTCATTCTTTCTTTACCTAGAAGGTATTCAGGATATACTTAATTAAAATATTTCATATATATGAACCTAAAATTATTTATTAATTATAATATATACAATTACCTTTTCTTTATTTTAATCTGACAATAAAATGGAAATAGTGTTCTTGTGTTTATAGGTCCACCAACTCCATAAACAGTGTATATCATTTCAGATCAAAAAAATTAATGGATTAAAATAAATACATATATAATGGGTAAATATAAAAATTATATCATTGTTTAGATTTTGGATATGTTGAAACCATGATCAAAGTTATAGGACCAAAAAAATTACAAATCAAAACATAAATGAAAAAAGGAGTTGTTCACCAAAACAAGATGTTAAAATGGAATTTTTAATAATCATATAATACAAGCTTATAATAAAAACATATATTGTATGATATGAATATGAATATGTAATATATTTTTAATAATAATATATATACTATAGAATATGTTTTATTGTGTGCGACTAATATCAATAATAAAGGTTAGGGAATTTCTCCTCACATGTATTTTCTCATGAGACACGTTACATGTTGACCACATGTTTATTTTATGTTTTGTAAATACATAAAATCAATTTATGTTATGATTATAAAAAAAAATGGGAATTTGCATATCCATTTTAGAATCTCTCTTTTATGGGGTTTATAATTCAAAACATAACAAATCAGTAATGGATTTTTGTCTCAATTTTCCTTCTTTGAGACGTATGTTATTTTATGCACCTATATTATTTCACAAGTTGTATAAATAGCGCCTTTGACTTTCAATATCATGATTTAATTTATCATTATTTTATTTAATGATTTATTATTGGTTAATTTTCATAGAAATTATGATTCAATATTACCAAAGTTGTAATTATTTTATGTTACAATCTGATTATTTATTCAGATTATTTATGATGAAGTATTTAATATTGAAATTCAATGATCTAAAATTCAATAATTATCATTATGTTTCTTCCCCAATGGTTATTAATTATACATTTATGTAATTTTTCAATTTCTTATATCATTGGAACTTAAACTTATTAATATTTTTTTTATAAAATCTGAATTCATTTCTAGGTTCAGTCAAAAACATATTTTATTCCAAAACCAAGTTTTCTAAAAAAATTATAAAATGTTTTCTTACACTGTTATGTTTTTAAAAAATTACTTTCTACCAATTTTTTAGTTTTTTTTAAATTTAGAGTAATCTTCAAATAGTTTTCCAAAAAAATGGCATTTTGGCTTTACCAAAAATATAAAAACAGAGATTGTTTTTAACATACATAGTAAGAATTTAATTTCACACATCTATGAATGCTCAATGATTTCAAGATTCACTTAATATTTTTCAATGTTATTTTCGAAAATATTCCTTCATTAATATTTCAGAAATTTTTAGATTTTAAAAAAATAAGTTAAAAAATATTATTTTGAAAATGTATTATGTTCTTAAAAATGATTTTCAAAGTGGACATTTTATATTACCCCTAAAATGTTTTAAAATATTTTTAAAATATTATTTTAAAAATATTCAATTTTCTTCCCAAATAAAAAGTATTTCAAAATTTTTTAAATTTATAAAAAATTACCAATGAAAAAATGATATTTTCATTATGAAATTTTTTAAATGATAATTAAAAATTACTTATGATCTCTGATGAAATACGTTGGTGTTACCTATCCATTACTGGTGAAATAATCCTATAATACCATTAATTTTATTTCTATTAATGTTTTATGTTTTTATGTAATGATTTTTATGTATCCCATTTTCTTAGACATGGTTATACCATAGGGAAATACATATGAAACACACTTATTTTAATGTTTTTTTCAATGATGAAATGATTATGAAACCTAGATATTTTCCATAAGTTCTTATATGAATTAATATTTATGATACCCATTTCATTTCATAGGTTAGGACATGATTAGTGTTTTGTTCTTACGGAGCACATAAATATGGTTTTCATTATGTAACTTTTGGGATCTATATAACTCTCTAATGAATTAGTTAAATATTTATATATCATGAGATATATATGTTTGGAATGGGGAGGAAAATTTATTCAATAATATAGGGCTAGAATGTGGAGCGAACCTGGTTTAGTAAGATAGGGCATGAATGGGAAGTGAACCTAATTATGTTGGGCCTTTGTCTGTTGTGATGGTTAGGGGAGTAAAACCATTCCAATATGATGGAGTTTGCAGTGATACTTGACTTATATGGAAAATATTTTTTATTATTATGTGTATAACATAAATTCCATGTCTTATGACAATGTTATTCTCTCATTTCTCGTGGTCTATGATTCTCTTATGATTAATGTCTTATTAACAACCAATCATTATATCAGGAATCAAGACTACGACCTTTTATATGCTAGGTATGGATTTCAATGTATATTATCAAATTCTTATACCATTATTCTCTTGTTATACTTATGTATCTCCATTTTTTCCTAAATGGTAATTTGAGATCACCATTTCTTATGTTCCTTTCCCTAATTTATAAATAAGGGTTTTTACATAGGCATAATAAATGGGTGATCTATATTAGTGACATTGAACATATTACATGAATTTAGAAGAATATTTTTCATGTTTACAAAGCCAATAAATTGTTATGTTCCCCATGTGGTTTTTTAGTAATGTACTTAATATTCATTTATAATGATGTAATGTTCATGTAAGATAATTATTGGTTGATATTGTTTGTTTCAGAGGAAAGTTTGAGTCATCCTTTATAAAGGATAACTTAAAGTATAGTAAAAATTACTATAATTTTGCAACAAGATTGAGTGGGTGGTTTCTTAACAATATATCCATGTCAATTTACTATAAGTAAATGTGGATCTGGAACAGATTTACCTATGGGTTATAACCCTAAAAACACTTTGTCGAGCTCAACTCGATCTGGAACTCTTGCATGAAAATGAGCCCTAATTCACATTTGGTTTGACTCCCTCATAGTATATTATTTTTAAATTCATAATGTCTTTATGAACCATCAAGATGGATTTAAATTGATGATAATTATTAATGACCAAGGATAAGACAAAGGTGTAATACATTTTAAAAAGGTGTCATTATTTAGATATCCTATAATTGATTTTTTTCAAGAATAAATGGTTTTCTTCTTTGATTAGTGCTTCCCACATTATGAGTCAGTGATTTAGTTAATTATAAGAACTAGATGGAACTAGGTTAACATTCAATATTACGGAAAATATGCTAATGAGAAACCAAATTGGATGATGACTTTATTGAAGAACATTGTGATTATTCCTAATCAGTTTTCACCGAAAATGATTAATAATATATAACATAATCGTAGCATAGAATTTCCAAAGATGATAGGGAAATATTTCACTAATATTTCAATTACTGGATACTACGGGGGAAAGGATATTTTGTTTCATCTATTTTTGGAATGGGGGCGGAAATAGCCAGATGGATGTATTAGAGGAATGGGACGATGCTTTAACTAGGGAAAAGGAAGAAAAACTCATGTAACTCCAAAGGGAAAATGAAAAGTTTGGTTAATAAAATGGATGAGAATAATTTTCCCACTATGATACCATTGAATGATGAATGAATTAAATGTGGAAAGTATGGGAATTATGAAATTCTATGTATTAAGGTGAAATCTCGTGAATAAAATTAAAACGGTTGTACAATTAATGGTTATACTGTTGATTGATGAGGAGACTACAAAGAAATAATTGAAGGAATGATTTATCAAGGAATGAGATAATGTTTCATAGTTAATGGATTGAGAATAATTTGGGTTGGATGAAGTATTTTTGTTGTGGAAATCAAAAGATATGTTATAATAATCATGAAATATATAAGTATTGTTTATTATAAGTATTTCATCTAGTATCTGAAAGAATATTTCAAATGATTCTAATGGAATGGAAGAGAGATTCAATATAGAGGAGGTATTTTCATTATGGGATAGTAACACATAATGTTTTCCTAATGTTCATAAAATATTATTTATTTTTTATAATGATATTATTGATATGGATAATTTAAATTGATAGTACTAATGACCTCATAACTGATAAAGGATTTGTTGAAAAAGTTTTTAATGTTATCGTTGATGGTGTTCAAAAAATTATTGTATACATGAAATATATTCAATAATATGTGTTTTTATTCATGGAATGAGAATTAATTCATGTTTTGATTAAGGTTATATGAAAATTATATTGTTAAGAGAACATAGGATGAAGGTATTCACATGTCTGGTATATGGAAATTAAGAACAATTTTAATATACTTTGGTGATTAATAATAGGTTCATTTTTGGAAATTTAATGAACTTATTTCTAATGTTATGGGTTATAATCTTTCATTAGGGTCATAAGGTTAACCATTTATTAAATGTTTTATGTCAAACATTTAATTTAGTTTTAGAAATTACTGTATTATTTCTCCATATTTTTTTAAGGTAATGCTTTGGTCAAAGACCAAAGCACAAATTATTAATAAAAAAAGGTAACAAGAGTCAGAAAGATGGTATTTTTTACAATATCTATCAAAAAGATAAGATAAATCATCTAGAATAGTGTCCAACCAAGTCATGCTATGATTAACTCCATTGTTAGCAAGATCATCAGCAATGGGATTCGCTTCACGGTAGGCATGAGTAGTAATGTAATAAATCTCATGGAGCTCCTTCAAGCAATTCATCCAGCATGTAGTGAGCGGCCAGGCCAAATGAATGATTCCATTCTAGATAGCAAGCATGATGGTGGTAGAATCGATTTTAATCCAAAGCTTTCTCCAACCTCTTTGAAGTGAAAAATCAATAGCATGAATGACTCCAAGCATTTCTGCCTCTAGAGATGAAGAGTGACCACATCCAACATAGATGCAACCCTGACACTGGCCAGATGAGTCTCTAAAGATATCACCACAACTGGTAGGGCCTGGATTGCCTTTAGAAGCACCATCAACGTTCACTTTGATCCATCCCGGCATCGAAGATTTCCAGAATAAATCAAAGGAGTGTTTGGGATTAGGGTAGATTCTAGAAACACGGAGATGAAGAATGATCTCAAAGTCACCAACCGAGTTGTTGCAACAGTATTTTTGAATTGAGGTGACTTCATGAATCGTAATAACAATCTGATATTTTCATGCATTGAGACTAAATGAGTGATTATTATGAATAAGATCATTTATAAATTACAAGATCTCATTCAGGAGTTCTGCCACTTCCGCAAGAAAGATATTTTTAACCTGTAAAGAAGCTTCGTGTCTAATACAATTTTTTAAAAACAAAGAAATTGAGTCAGTTAAGATCTATCTGCAATTGAAAAATTCAAAAACATAATTCCATAAGGCATAGGTTGTTGCACAAGATAGAAAAAGATGATCAGTGTCCTCTCTGTGTTGATTACACAAGCGACATTTAGAACAAAGTTGAATTTTGAATGTTTGTAGAGTAATTTCATTAGGCAATTTATTATGTGCAATGCTCCAAATAAGGGTGTGTCTAGAAGTTTTAATCCAAGGCTTATTAAAATGACTCATCCATAGATAATTATATTCATTATCAGAAAAGTTATTCTTATAATAGTTTTTAGAGTCCAGAATTCAATTTGAAGCAGGTTCCCAAACAAGGAAGTCCACATCAGAAGAAAAGGAATGATTATCAATAATCTGCACAATATTACCAGGGAGATCATGTCTATGTAATTGTAATACATCTTTTATGCATATTGGATTACTTATGCTAACAATTTTTTGTTATGATGACAAATAAATATCAACAGAATAATCAATCATTCTATCTATGGATCTTATGATCTAATATTGATTTATCCATAAAAAAATTACCTCTATTTCATAGAGTATCAGATGAAGTTTAAATTTATTAGGGAAAAACAATGGGTAAGATTATTCTCATGAAATGGAATGAAATCAAGAAGTAAATTCTCTCATCAAAATTCAAAAAAATTATGAAAATTATCTTGAAATAAAATTCTTTCATGTTATCAAATTTTTTATGCTATCAGTGACCTTTTTCATGCCTATTTAGTGTATAGTTTTATGTCATTAACCTTCTATGTGTCTCCAAATTTCATATGATCAATGATATTCATCAGTCTCCATAATTATTTACCCATTTCGTCTTTGAAAAAATAATGGAATCCTATCGTTTTATTACATAACTTTTCACAACATTTAACATATATAAGATATTTTCAAATTTAGTTTCATATAAATAACAAACATAATGCATGAAAGAATAATAAATTAAAATAATTCAATTTAAAGTCTTGTTCTTATGTTAATCCAATGTAAAATTACTGAATCTCATAACCTGGGGACAAACATCAAATTAAAGGACTGAGTAAAAGCACCAGTAAGGGAAACATTTTCCATATATTAATGGGAAATATCTATAAGAACATGAGGAATATCCTTATGGAATGATAAATGGAAAAAATTAATATAATAATAAAAATACCATGATTCATAACATTTAAATTTGGATAAAACATTTATTTTATACACTAATAAGCATATCACCAAGGTTAATCACCAAGGTGTCGTAAATAAAAATTATAGTGGTTATTCACCAAGGAATCATAAAACAACTAACCTCTGCATATTAAATTATGTATCCAATGAATTAGAGTGATATCGGGTAACACCCTTAACATATCATAATTTCATTTGATTCATATAAATCATAATCATACATTTCTTTAAGAACCCTTGTAGAATAAATGAAACAGGTTCCATAACAAATTAAAGGCGTTTCAGAAGTGCTTAAAACATTATCATTATTTAATTTTTCATCTAATTGAAATTTAATGTGGGATTAATGTATGTTAATACCAGAGAAAAAATTATTTTTACATCCTGACTAATACCCATGGAAAACTATGAGTCATTGGTATTCAAAAAAAGAAAATAAAAGATGATTTCTTGAGAGTAAAAATGAAATTTTGAGAAATAAATCTTGCAGCATAACAAGTATAAAATGTGGGTTTAGAAAATGGTAAAATGATATGTAACAAGGTTATCTATCTCATAAGAGACTCTTATTATACAAAATGGATAAAATAAACTATACATAAGAAATTAGATTTGAAATTGGAAGACATATCGTATATAGAGGGAACATGAATGGAAAATTCAAGTGGAAATTTCCATTACCTTAAAGATATGTTATTAAAACATGAGGATGGGTACCTTGGGGGATTTAGGACTCCTTGGGAGAAAAAACATATTACATAATCATGGTGGATAGATTTTGAGTGAATTTAAATGGATAAATGAGTAAGTCTTTGTTGAATAAGGGGAGGATTTGTTTATTAATTTCCAAAAACATGCCCTGGAAATCTAGGTTGTGGAAAACAAAAAACCATAGGCTTTAACATGTTATTTTCCCATTTTCTTGGAGAGATGGATCACATTTTATTTTTTTTAATCCATAATAGTCTATAATAATTTTATATTACATCTTTTGTCGTTGAAAATTAATGTCTCCATAGAAATAAGGTTTTTAATGTTAAAGTATCCATTTTAGACATTTGAAAGTAAATTATAGGTTTGTAAATTGATTAAAATCTATTAAAATTAATTGTATTAATAAAATATAATATTTTAGGTCTTTTATTTTGGTAAATTAGATATAAAATCATTATTATATAATTATTATTTCATTAAACATACTAAAAACTCAAACTGTGCTGTTACTAATCAAGAAAAAATAAATTCTTTTAGAAAATTTACAGAATTATCCCTAATATAATTTTGGAATGATGATTAAAAACTGATATTTATTTTATCATAATAATTCATTAATATTATAATTTTAACATTTAAAAAATTTCCTTATTTATTAAAATAATATCATATTAATAATGCATTATATAATTTCTGCCCCATTCAAATTTTAAAAAATATATTATCACTTATATTTAGATAAATGTTTCATTTTCATACACTTTAATTAAGATATTTTTTAATAATATTACAATTTTCTTTTAAATATTTATATCTTTTCTATAAATTCAAATTGGGGTCCCAAAATTCAATTTAACAACTTTTTTATATATTTTGTAAAGAAACACTATTCTTAATGTAACACCCCAGGCTTCCATGGTATGCTTCTATTTGAATAATATAGTAGTGTGTGTTGTATGCAAATTCGAGTTCTAACACACACCACAACCAATTAAACTAGTCGTTATGAATAGTAATACGCACTTTTGAAATTTTATAAATTTTATCATTCAAATTGGACTTCTTTTTTGGATTCGGAATATCGAAATTAGCTTAGGGTGAATTTTTTGTATTTTTCTAAAAACATTCATTTTTTGATGAATAGTGAAAAAACACTAAGTTATAGTTTAAAACTGAATTTTTATTTAAATAATTATTTATTTATTTTAAATTTAATTAAGGTCAAAATACATACATAATACCTATATAAGTTCAATGTAATTCATTAGAGTCAGTTAAGAATAATTTTTTATATACAAAAATTTTATTGATCTTTTCACTGTCTTTCACCCACCTCCTAGGAGAATTTCTAAATTCACATAAAAATTAATTTTACCACTTTTGTGAGTGGAATTTCGAAAATCCAAGAGACGCGTTCCATATCAAGGAGAAAAATCGGATTCAATAAGATAAAAATAATTTTTGTTGAATAGTTTCTTTTTACTTTTATTTATCACGGTTAAAAGTAAATTGGGTAATTAAGTGTAAAAATGATATTAATATTAACCTAACACATGTCCTAATTCGATTAGACAAGTGTATCATGGCCAAAAACAGTCATAGGAATAAAATATTTTCATTTAGGTCCACTTGGATTAGATTTGTACATTTATTATTATTTAATTCAAAGAAGAGATAAAAGAGTTAAAATCAATGTTTAATAACTGAAAAATTTTAATATATTGTTATACATAATATAAATTCGATTATAAATATTCATTATAAATCTAAAAATATTTCCTACATAATGGTATTTTGTTTATAATTTTTAGACATTAAATAATTTAATTTATTTATGACACAATGATGATGTTGTAATTAACAAATCAATTAATGATTAAGATAATTGATATTATAAATACCAAAATAAATATAATTTGAGACTTTTTATGAATAACAAAAATTTTCTAGGTCAATATAAAATATTAGTATTGGTTATATAAATTGTTTTCGAAATAATAATGCTGTTATAAAATTATCAAAAACAAAATACCCAATAGTGTCAAAATTTATATAAAAGAGTTTTTAAAACAAATATTATATTATTAATTCATATTATATTCCTAAAAACATAAGGATCGGCCAAAGGACTTATATAATGATAGGTGTATCATTAATGGACTACATTGGGGCCTTTTGGAGGTATTTATTGTGTTTATTAACTATATAATATAAAAATACAAAGAGGCATGGTAAATGTCAAACTATTTAACTAAGAGTTAAATATAAATGATAAGGTTAATATAATGACAAAAACCTATCTAAAATATTTTTGTTGAAAATATTTAGACCCATACCCACCTTAAAATTTAAATAATTCACTTTTTATCCATTATAAACCGAATTTGAATTTATTATAAAATAATATTTCTAACTTTTCCTAAGGTGCCCCTCACCCCTCTTATCAAATGGAACTTCCCCTTCTCTCAAATTTACACCTCCAAAGCCTTTTTTTCTCGGCCAACCCCAACCCAAATATCTCCCCAACTTCCTTCACTTCACCCTAGAGGCCTTATTTTGATCAGAAACCCAACCTAAGGATCCAATTTGAACAAATAAAAAGGAAGAACCTGAAGAAGAGGTAATGTTTTCACCACCCTCTTCCATGTTTCTTTCTTCTTCAACTTCTTCTTTCTTTGTTATTTCCATTCTAAAATAATATCGCATGTATCATCTATATACAGTTAGGTTATTATAAATAAGGTACACCCATATTCAGTATTCTATCAATCCTTTTAATGTCATGTCACCGTACGTGCGTACGTACGGCTTACCGTCTCCACGTCGTGGGGTAATTGTTATTCAAAACATTATTATTTGGATGGGTATGATAATGATGTGTAATTGATTTAAATAATAAATATAACATGATAATTGTTCTATATATATGATATACTATCCAATTATATATTATTTTAATATAAAAATAATGATATTGTCGCTCGTGCGTACGTACAGACTACCGTCTCCATGAATGCGATGGGATTCATTCCCCATCGTATCCATTCAAGTATAACTCTCCTTTAATAAATAAAAATAATGCTTAAGTACTTGATATCATTCTGGATATTAATAACATACAAGCTATCCATAACAAACCTTGCTTATGAAACAAAACATATAAAAGAAAACGAGTAAGTTAACACCCAATACAAAAATAGTACTAAGATATTATTAACAAATCCGTGTTAAAAGATAATATATGATATCATATTAATTTAAATGATTCATGTTTAATTTAATAAAAATTATTTCACCATTATACAATAGGTTAATCTACCCTCTACCAAGGAAAAGTACGAGGTAAGGGTTTATTTCACAATCTCTTCATTATCTAAGGTTGTTTATACGTTATTATCTACTGGGACCTCTTTATCATCCGCATCCATGTTTCTTAAAAATGTATTTCAAAACATTATTACTATTTTACAGAATATGGGTTAAAGTCATTTATACCCTTTTTTGTCTCTTTATAATAATTTTAAAAAGTAATCTTTTCATCTTTTTCAAAACAATGTCCTTTTTAACCATTTTGACAGAATTAAGGTAAGAATGTCTTTTTCTAACTTATATGGCTGGTGTGGCTATTTTCCGCCGTTATAAAATCGTCGAAGCTTCCCATACAAGATTATAAGAATATTTTGAAATTAAATGTTTTATTTTATAATTATGTTACTTTTATATGATTTCAAAAAAAGAGATATTTATCTCAAATAATTTTGATTTCATCTATGTCAACACCCTATGATGGATTTTAAGCTTATTTGAAGTTGATTTCTTATGATATAAAACCTGCATATAGTATTGAAGGTTTTGTGATATGTTTGATTATGGATGTGTTATCATTATTCCATTCCTGGATTATGGAGAAAGTATTGACATTTCGTATGCTAGTTTTAATATGAATATTTATGTTATGATTAAACCTATTCATATGAGGAATGCATTAGACTTAATAAGTGACCGGTGGAGCCCGCTATAGCTCCTTGATGCATCGGTAGGTCTCATTAGACAAACTAGTGTCTTGGCACAAGTCCTTGAAAAAATATTATTTGTAGTCTTGGCACGAGGCCTTGACAATGTGGTTATGATAGTCTGGAATTATACATTCCATCATTATGAAAGTGGTTATTGTTATTGTATGTGATTATCAGACTAGTAAAATATCCATGTGAATATGTTAATGGAATTATTTCATTTTATTTCTGCCATATTATACTGATGTTCAAGTTTAAAATTCTTTTGTTTTATTTATACATTTCCTTAACTGTTTATTGTTATTTATGAATTTTTTCGCTATATTGTTATCCTTACTGGGCATCTGAGCTCATCTCTTTCTATGTTTTATTTTTTCCAAGATGTAAAGAAGTATATTATGAATGACCTGCAGGGATATTATAAGGTGATATGAGTGTGGAGACAAGATGTTGTTGTAGTTTTCACTTTATGATGTAATGTAAACCTTATGAATGTATCTAGTGATTCCAAGGATACTAAACTAATCGGTCTATGGAGACATGATATTTTGTGATCATGAAAATGTTATGTAATAATGCACCAACTTTAGGTAACTAGGGTGGGGGAGTTACAGTTGGTATCAGAGGAAGTTTAGTACAAACATTGGAAGCTAGATTTAGATAAACTTTGATTAGAGCACATTGACCTAAGAAGGACTTTGAGGATTAGTATAGAAGAACTTCCTAGAATTTTCGTATTTTAGAAATTTTGTGAGTTTTCTGATAAATACATCCTTGTCTATATATGAGAAGGTAGAGGCGAATCTGGCATATAAGTACCTAGGGTTAACACCTGAAAACGCTACTTTGAGCTAGACTCGAACGAGAACTGGTGCACGACAACGGGCCTTGTTGCACTCTTGGTTACGACACTCTAGGGGGATATGATGAGGATAATTCTCATTTTCTTTACAACCATTATTAAGGGTTTATGATTATATACATTCTCAAATAAAACATTTTATGATTATGGATTATGTACATAATCTATTCAATTTAAGTTAAGTGTTTTACATGTTGGATTTATGTATTGTTATTCACAAACTAATCTAGTGTATGCCATTTCTTAGAAATAGCACCTTGTGGAATAAATCAAAACTGTATCAATACACGAACTCCATGTAGGGATTTCACTCCTTCTCAATATAATTAGAGTGGAGCTGGTGATGAAACTAGTGTTGGTCAGCTAATCACCATACTGGGACAACTCACTCAGGTTATGAATAATTACCTTACCCATATGGAGCACCATGATACGCTATGTGGAGGATCAACGTTAGATAGATTCATGAGGAAATAGCCACCAAAATTCAACTGGAGTACAAATCCATTGTTAGCTAAGCAATGGAAAATTTCCCTAGAGAAAATATTTCAGGCTTTGGGGAGTGGTGAAAGGTAAAAAGTTATCACGAAAGTTTATCACCTCACTGGAGATGTTGATCAATGGTGGTCATTGATAAAAAAACACAAAAAAAATATGATGAAGTATCAAATATGGAATGGAGGGAGTTCAAAGAGCTTTTCTTATAAAAAACTTTCCTCTTGACCATCTAGCCGATATGGAAAGACAATTTCTAAGTCTGAGATAAAAGGAGGATGAGAATGTCGCAAAGTATGAAGCTAACTTTTAAGGTTAGCGAGGAATGCAACAGATTATATACATAACCTGAGGAGTAATATTGATCATTTCTTTGATGGGTTAAAACCATTTCTTCATCATGAATTAGTCTCAAAATCCTTCTCGTCATACGAAGACATTTTCTCATGTGCTACGAAGACTAAAAAGGAATTCTCTATGTCATACAACTTTAAAACAATGCAAGAGAAGAAGAGATTTGATGATCACTCTAGAAATGGAAATAAGGGGAAGAAGGGAAAATTTTAATATCAATCATACAGTAAATGTGGGAAGAAACACCCCGGTACTTGTTGAGGGGAATGGGAGTCTGTTACAAGTGTGGTGAAAAGGCCACCTAGCTTGTGATTGCAAGGGGAACAAAGAAGCTACCTATTTTCAATGCTATATGTGTAGGGATATGGGACATTATAAAAATGAATGTACTAAGCATCAGGGGAACATACCTTAGAAAAGGCCAAGGGATCAACGCCAAGCTTATACTATCACTACTACTGAAGTAGAAGCTCTAAAAGACGTGGTGGAAGGTAATTTAATGGTTTCCTCAAGCTTAGAAAATGCATTATTTGATTCCTGATCATCTCATTGTTTCGTATCTTCTTATTTTTCTAAGAAAATTAGATATTTCCAATTTGATTTAACAAGGTAGCTGTCAGTCAAAAATTTTAATGGAAGTATAATTGCAATAATGTTTTTTGAATAATTCCCCATTATATCACATAAATGTTCTTTATCTTTTGATCTCATTGTCATACCCATGATTGAGTTTTATATAATCCTCGTTATGGATTGGATTTTAGACCATGATGCGAAGATTTATTATAAGAAGCATAAGGTTACAATTTTTGATGATGATGATAAGGAACACCATATCTTTAGAGAAGAATCTTCACGACCTAATTCTTATCTAGATCCACCCCAAGTAGCTCAACTAAATACAATTATTGGGGAGGAAGAGAATGAAATGAATGTGGGTGAGGAAAGGAAAGTTCAAATAGAAGATGTACCTATTGTGAGAGAATATGTTGATGTCGTTCCAGAAGATTTACCTGGACATCCTCCAGAATGAGAAGTTGAGTTTTCCATTGATGTAATTCCTGGTTCAAGGCTTATATCAAAGACCCCTTATAGAATGGTGACTGTGTAATTAGTGTAACTAAAGAAACAACTAGAGGAATTGAGTAATAAGGGATTTATTTTCCCAAGTGTTTCTCCATGGGGAACCCCTATCCTTTTTATTAAGAAGAAATATGGATCTATGAGGTTATGTATCGACTATAGAGAGTTCAATGCTATAACAATAAAGAACAAGTATCCCCTACCTCACATTGAGGATTTATGTGACCAAATGCATGGAGCATGATAATTTTCAAATATGGACCTTTGATCTGGATACCATCAGTTGTTTGTGAAGAAGGAAGACATTCCAATGACAGTATTTCTAACTAGGTACGAGCATTACGAGTTTATAGTAATGCCTTCTGGATTGACAAATGCACCCTCTGTATTCCTGGATCTAATGAATAGAGTTTTCACGGAATATATCGATAATTTTGTAGTGGTATTTAATGATGATATCTTGGTATACTCTAAAAGCTACGAAGATCATGAAAATCACTTGCGAATTATCCTGAAGACTCTTAGAAGACATGAATTATATGGGAAGTTTAGCAAGTGTGGATTCTGGTTTCAGGAAATTTCTTTTCTTGGTCGTATTGTCTCTAAGTATGGAATCTCTTTTGATACTTCTAAGAACAAGGCAATCCAAGAATGGCCAACACCAACGAGTATCACCAAGTTACGCAGTTTTATTGCTTTACCAGGTTATTATCAACGTTTCGTCCAGAATTTCTCAAGATTGGATAACCCATTAACAAAGATCACACGTTAAGGGGTTAATGTTTTTTTGGAAAAAAGAGTGGGAAGAATGTTTTGAAGAACTGAAGATAAGGTTAGTGAATTCTCCTATATTGACTCTACCATTGAGAAAGGATGGGTTCATTATTTATAGTGATTCATCGAAGAAAGGAATTGTTTGTGTCCTTATGAAGAATGATAGGGTTATTTCCTATGCAACACGATAGCTAAAAATTAATGAGAAAAACTATCCTACTCATGATCTTGAGTTAGTTGCTGTAATATTTTCATTGAAGATTTGGAGACACTATCTCTATGGTGAAAATGTGAGATTTATACTGATCATAGGAGTTTGAAGTACATTTTCTCACATAAATAACTCAAGATGAGGAAAATGGGATGGCTTGAACTACTCAAGGATTACGATTTCATGATACACTACCACCTAGGAAAGGTAAATAAGGTGCCATATGCTTTGAGCAGAAAGGATCATGGAGTTTTGAACAAGATAAGAGTTGAGAGAGATCCTATTTTTATGGATCTAGTAATGTTGGATATGGGAATAACCATGGAAGGTGAAACATCGATACTTTTTCAAATGGTTTCCAAACCATCTTTAATAGAAAGTATAATGAGTTCTCAGACCGATGATGAAGAATTTCAAAAGAAGTTTAAAGCTGTGAATGATAGAAGATTGAATGACCTTGTGTATGAAGATGGAATTTTGAAATTTGGGAAGATACATTGTGTTCTTGATATACCTGATCTAAAAAGGGAATTGTTAGATGATGATCATAGTTCCAATTTCTCTATACACCTTGGAGCACCCAAATTTATAGATATTTGAAGGAACATTTTTGGTGGGACAACATGAAGAGGGAGATTGCTAATTTTATGTCAAGATATATGGTTTTTAACAAGTGAAAGCTGGAAGGCAATAGCCTGGTGGAGTATTGCAACCTCTTCCCATACCCGAGTGGAAATGGGATAATATCATGATGGACTTTGTCATGGGACATCCAAAGACTCCTTGAAGGAATGATGTAATATGAGTCATTGTTGATCGTCTTACCAAATCAGCTGATTTTCTTACTATAAGAGAAGATCTACCACTTGAAAGACTAGAAAGGCTATATATTAATGATGTTTTGAGACTTCATGGCATACCCTTATCAATTTATTCTAATCGTGATCCATGTTTTACATCAAGATTATGGAAAAGTATGCAGAAATCCCTGGATACTGAACTTCGTTTGAGCACAACCTCCCACCCCCCAACTGATGGACAACCAAAATAGACTACTCAATCCTTAGAAGACATGTTTAGATCATGATCACTTGACTTTTAGGGTATATGGGATCAATATTTACATCTGGTAGAATTTTCCTATATCAATAGTTTCCATTCCAGTATTCGGGTGGCACCATATGAAGCGTTATATGGAAAGATATGTCGAACACCAAACTGTTGGGATGATGTTAGTGAAAGAAAACTCAAGGTCCTAGAACTGGTGGAGGAAAAGATGGAAAAGGTGAAGGTAATCCAAAACCACATCAAAGCAGCTCAAAGTAGGAAGAAGAGCTATGTCGATAATCGAAGGAAGGATTTGTAATTTCCGGTAGGAGATCATGTTTTCTTGAAGTTATCTCTATGGAAGGGAGTTATACGTTTTGTTGGGAATGTTAAATTGAGTCCCAGGTACATCGGACCTTTCGAAATTCTAGAATGAATTGGGGTTGTAGCTTACCATTTGGCAATACCGCCAAGTCTCTCCAAATTTCACGATGTATTCCACGTATCACTATTGAGGAAATACATGATTGACCCAACTCATGTACTTACCTATGAGGAATTAGAACTGGAACCCGATTTCTCTTATAGCGAAGATCCTGTCCGGATTCTTGATATAAGAGAACAAGTGCTGAGAAACCGGATGACTCATCTAGTAAAGGTTCTATGGAGAAACCATAAGATGGAAGAGGCAACGTGGGAACCTGAGGAACATATGATGAAGAATCACACAATCCTTTTTATATTGTAATATTCTAGAAATTTCGAGGATGAAATTATTTGAATGAGGGGAGAATGTAACACCCCAAGCTTCCAAGGTACGCTTCTCTTAGAATAATACAGTAGCATGTGTTGTACGCAACTTCGAGTTCAAACACACACCACAACCTATCAAACTAGCTGTTATGAATATTAATACCCTATTTTTAAAATATTATAAATTTAATCTTTCAAAATGGACTTCATTTTTGGATTCGGAATATCAAAATTAGCTTAGGGTGAATTTTTGGTATTTTTATGAAAACATTCAATTTTTGATGAATAGTGAAAATACACTAAGTTATAGTTTAAAACAAAATTTTTATTGAAATAATTATTTATTTTATTTAAATTTAATTAAGGTCAAAATATATACATAATACCTATATAAGTTAAATGTAATTCATTGACGTTAGTTAAGAATAATTTTTGATATATAAAAATTTTACTGAACTTTTCACCGTCTTTCATCCACCTTCTAGAAGAATTTGAAAATTGACATAAAACATAATTTTAGAACTTCTGTGAGTTTAATTTCAAAAATCTGAGAGACACAGTCAATATCAAGGAGTAAAATGTGGTTCAATAGGATAAGAATAATTTTTGGTGAATAGTATCTTTTTACTTTTATTTACCACGGTTAAAATTAAATAGGGTAATTAAGGGTAAACATGATATTAATATTAACCTAACACATGTCCTAATTCTATTGGACAAGTGTATATTGACCAAGAAAAATCTTAGTAATAAAATATTATCATTTAGGTCCACTTGGATTAGATTAGGATATTTATTATTATTTAATTCAATGAAGAGTTAAAAGAGTTAAAATCAATGTTTAATAACTAAAACATTTTTATTATAGGGTTATACATAAGTTAAATTAGATTATAAATATTAATTAGAAAGATGAAAATATTTCCTATATAATGGTATTTTATTTATAATTTTAATAAATTAAATAATTTAATTTATTTATGACACAATGATGATGCAGTAATTACTGTATTAGCGAAAGATTAAGATAATTGATATTATAAATACCAAAATAAATGTAATTTGAGACTTTTTATGAATTGAACTAATTTTCTAGGTTAATATTACATATTTGGATTGTTTATATAAATTATTTTCTAAGCAATAATTCTATTATGAAATTATCAAAAACAAAATACCCAATAGTGTCAAAATTGACATAAAAGAGATTTTAAAAAAAATATTATATTATTTATTGATATTATATTCCTAAAAAACTAATGTTATGACAAATAACTTATATAATGATAGGTGTATCATTAATGGACCACTTGGGGGTCTCTTGGAGGTATATAGTATGTTTATTAACAATATAATATAAAAATACAAAGTGATATGGTAAATGTCAAACTATTTAACTAAGAGTTAAATATAAATGATAAGGTTTATATAATGACCCAACCCTATATAAAATCTATTTGTTGAAAGGATTGTGACCCATACCCAACTTTAACTTTAAATAATCCACTTTGGAGTCATTAGAAACCGAATATGAATTTATTACAAAATAATACTTCTAGCATTTCTTAAGGTTCCCCTCACCCCTCTTTTAAAGGGTCACTTCCCCTTCTCTCATCTTTACACCTCCAAATCCTTTTGGCTCTTCAAAACTCGGCCCAAATATCCTCCCAACTTCCCTCACATAATCCTACAGGCCTTATTTTGATCATAAAACCAACCTAATGATCCCTTTTGATCAAATCAAAAGGAAGAACCCGAATAAGAGGTAATTTTTTCACCACCCTCTTTCAAGTTCCTTTCTTCTTCAACTTCTTCTTTATTTGTTATTTCCATTATAAAATAATAACTTCGGTATATTCTATATACTGTGATGTTATTATAAATATGGTACAACCATATTCAATATTCTATCCATCCTTTTAATGACATGTCACCATATGTGCGTACGTACGGCATACCGTCTCCACGTCGTGGTGTAATTGTTATTCAAAACATTATTATTTGGATGGGTATTATAATGATGTGTAATTGATATAAATAAAAAATATAACATGATAATTATCTTTTATATACAATATACCATCCAATTATATATTATTTAAATATGAAAATAATTATATTGTCACGCGTGCGTACGTACAGACTACCGTCTCCATGAATGAGATGAGATTCATTCCCCATCCTATCCATTCAAGTATAACTCTCATTTAATGATTCAAAATAATGTTTAAAGACTTGATATCATTCTGTATATGAATAAGATACAACCTATCCATTACAAACATGGCTTATGTAACAAAAAATATAAAATAAAACAAGTAAGTTAACACCCGAAACAACGATAATACTAAGATATTATTAACAAATCAATGTTAGAAACATATATGATATCATATTAATTTAAATGATTCTTGTATAATTTAATAATAGTTACTTCACTATTATATAGGAGTTTAACCTACCATTTACCAAGGAAAAGTACAAGGTAATGGTTTATTTCACAATCTCTTCATTATCCGAGGTTGTTTATAAGTAATTATCTATTGGGACCTCTTTATCATTCACATCCATGTTTCTTAAAAATGTATTTCAAAACATTCTTACTATTTTATAGAATATGGGTTAAAGTAATTTATACCCTTGTTTGTGTTTTTATAAAAATTTTACAAAGGGATCTTTCTGTCGTTTTCAAAACAAGGTCCTTTTTAACCTTTTCGACAGAATTAAGGTAAGAATGTCTTTTTTTAACTTATACAGCAGGTGTGGCTATATTCCGCCATTATAAAATCATCAAAGCTTCACTTACAAGCTTATAAAAATATTTTTAAAGTAAATGTTTAATTTTATAATTATGTGACTTTTAAATGATGTCAAAAAATGAGATATTTTTCTCAAATAGTTTTGATTTCATCTATGTCAACATCCTTTAATGGATTTTAAGCTTATTTGAATTTGATTTACTATGATACAAAACATTCATATAGTATTGAATGTTTTGTGATATGTTTGACTGTGGATGTGTTATCTTTATACCATTCATGGTTTATGGAGAAATCATTGACATTTCATATTCTAGTTTTAATACGAATGTTTCTATTATTTTAAACCTATTCATATGAGGAATGCATTGGACTTAATAAGTGATGGGAGGAGCCTGGTATAGCTCCTCGATGCATCGATAGGTCTCATTAGACAAACTAGTGTCTTGGAATAAGGCCTTGACAAAATCTTATTTGTAGTATTGGCATGAGGCCTTGACTATGTGGTTATGATAGTCTGTAATTATGCATTCCATCATTATGAAAGTGGTTATTGTTATTGCATGTGATTATTCGACCTGTAGAATATACATATGAATAAGTAAATGGAATTATTTCATTTTATTTCTTCCATATTATGATGAAGTATAAGATTAAAAGTCTATTTTTTTAGCTATACATTGCCTTAAATGTTTATACTTATTTATTAAGGTTTCCGCTATATTTTTATCCTTACTGGGCATCTGAGCTCACCCATTGATATGTTTTATTGTACCCAGGATGTGAGAAAGTATTTTATGAATGACCTTCAGGGATAGTATAAGGGGATATGAGTGTGGATACATGATATTGTTGTAGTTTTCACTTTATTATGTAATGTAAAACTTATAAATGTATCTAGTGATTCCAAGGCTACTAAACTAATCGTTCTATCAAGACTTGATCTTTTGTGATCATGCCAATGTTATGTAATAATCCACCGACTCTAGGTAACTAGGGTTGGGGAGTTACACTTAAAATAGAATTTATGGAATAAAAGTTTTATGTATAAAATCGAATTACACTAGGTCCTCAACACATAACCCCTTATATCACCTACATATGACATATGTGTGAGGTGTGCGGTGGGGGTCGATTCATGGGGAGGCTCAGCTAACATTTACAAAGTGGTAATTTCCACTAACTTAAACTTTCTACCACAGGTGATTTCATTCTACATTAATGTGTAGAATCTTGGATTGGGATTGGTCAAGGGACAACCCTTGTGATCATACATCCCTCCTAAGTTATTATAGAAGGGATTCATACAACATGACCCTACTCGTGGAGGCCTTAATTTCTCCTTTTACATTTATAATTCTTTATCATGACTACTTTAAATTATAATGGGAAAAATATTACCAAGAGTATAGTTTCCAATGGTCGTATTGACCAATGGTAAATAACAATCCAATACAGATGATCATATTTCCCATTATACTAACTTTATTATTAAATAGATAAATTTTTTGTAATGTAAAATATAACACACATTTTTAGGAAATATTTAGATTTCAAAAAGTCTGGATATTTACATTCTTCTCCCCTTATGAAATGTTTTCCCCAAAATTTCATCTAAGAATCTTAGTTATGAAAATATATGGATACTCAAATCTCATATTCTATTGTGTATACCACATTACTTATTCATATTAATGGTCCCTCTATAATAGTTTTATGAGGTGGTAGTCTTATTACGCAGAACCCTGTCTATATAAACAAATATAACCCTCAGATGCTCATCATAAGATATATCATATTCCCTTTGTTTCCCCTCCAGATTGAATAAATGTTAAGGTCTTGGTATGTACTTCCTCAAGAGAGATATGTCGAATGCATCATGAACTTGAGTTATATTTTGTCAACGTGAATGTGGGTCATCCAATTCTCCAATGCAATCAAGGATTTTATAGTGGCCAATGTACTTGGGGAAATGCATCTGTTTCATCACAAATATCATGAATCTCCCCCATGGAGATATTCGAAGGAAAACTAGTTTTCCCACACAAAAATTTCATGTCCATTATAAAATCATTACAATATATCTTCTTCTAAATCTACATATCCTTATTGTTTTTTGGGATTGAATGAACCTTTTCTATCATATCTTGCACAAGATCAGGATCATGAATCTTTCTCTCACAAACTTCATCCCAACAAGTAGAAATTCTACAACACTTCCAGTATAGAGATTCATATGGTGTAATTTTAATACTCAAGTAGTTGCTTTTGTTTTATGAGAACTCAACTAATGGGATGTGCGGATTCCATCCATCTCTAAATTTCACTGATCATGTTCTCAAAATATCTTCAAGTGTCTAAATAGTCATTTTAGATTGGCCATCAGTTTGGGGTTGATAGGTCGTACTAAAATAAAATTTGGTACTCATATCATGTTGAATACATATACAGAATTAATATGAGAACCGCATATCATTCTCAGAAATGATAGAAATTGGTGCCCCATGAAGCCTCACCGCATCATTTACATAAATCTGGTTACGTTTCTCAAGAGATAAATCTTCCTGAATATCAATGAAAATAGAATTATTAGGGAGTTGGACTATTATAACCCATATCACATTGTTTATTTTGGATGTTTTTAGGAGACTAACAACAACAACCATAGAGATATTTTTCCACTTTGATGTTGCTATGGTATTGGTTTCAATACCCTTTAGGAAGTTATCTCACCACCTTCACTTGTTGACACACCAAACACATTACAATGTAGTTGTAAATCTCTATTTTCAGGTTATCCCACCAATAAAAAACAAGAATGTCCCAATACATTTTAGTGATTCTTAGATGTATAAATAATGTAGAGCTATGTTAATCATACATCAACACCTTATGTACATCCAAAATATATGGAAATCATAGCATTTTATGAAATTTCATAACATCTTCATGATCAATATTGAACTCTTGAGACATCCCATTCTTCATATCCTATATCTTCTTCTGTAACAATGGATATTCTCTTTTCAATTTCTTTTTTTTATCTATTAGTGATGGTTGAAAAATTATTTAGGATTGGTTTTCTGATTTCCTTTCCCTCATGATTCCCATGAAAAACTTCACTAGGTCCTTGATCAATTGATATAATTGAATCCTCGTCATTAATAAAACAATAGGGTAGTTCCTACTAAATAAAACATCAACATTTTTTCTCTTTTAGGATTATAATTAACTGATAATTAATATCCTATAAGAAGTTACAACCATCTCCTCTATCTAATGTTTAATTAATTTTTAGTGAAAATAAACTTCAAATATTGGTGGTCTGTATATATATCACATTTCACATAATAAAGATATTGTCCTCACATCTTCCGAGAAAAAATAATCAAATATATCTCCTCATCATGTGTAGGATAATTCTTCTCATGAGGCATAAACTATAGATATGCATAAGAAATCACTTTTTCATTTTACATGAGGATGTACTAAGTAACTTTCATAGATGAATCTCTAAAATTAACTAATCCTTATCCAATAGAGAGTAAAGTTTAGATGGGTGAAGTAACCAATCTCTAATTTAGCTCATGCAATCTTTCTTCATACTAATTTATCAAGATGAACATATCCACCTTTCACTTTAACTTTATTAGTGGAATATAAAATAGTGAATTTTTTTTCAAAAATATATTATAATATCCTACTAAACAAAAAAACGAAAATCTTAGTTACTATTGGAGTATGAGGCTAATATTCCACAACCTTTATCTTAGAAGGGTCAAATGATATTTCTTCATTGGTTAAAATGTGTCTCAATAATGAAACTTTTTGTAACCACAATTCAAATTTTCTGAACATTCCAAATATCCTCTCCATCATCAGAGTTTTTAATATAACCCTTTATGATCATCATTATTCTCAAGACATTTAGAATATATCATAATATCATCAATAAAAACTAAAAAAATTAGCATGGTACTCCTTAAATACTGTATACATCAAATCTATAAATTTATTCGGAGTTTTAGTCAATCCAAAGAGAACAACAACAAAATCATAATACCAAAACCTTGATCAAAATTTATTCTTTGGAATATCTTCTTTATTAACCATAATTTGATGATTACTATATAGAACTTCACTCTTGGGAAGAATAGGTCCCCATGAATCTGGTCAAATAAATCATCAATCCTTAAGAGATTGTACTTGTTATTCAATGTGAACCAGTTATGTTATTCATAATTATTGCATATTTGTATTATCCATCCTTCTTATTTATAAAGAGATTGGGTTATTAATAAGGAGATAGACTTGGTCAGATATACCTCTTATCCAATTGATATTCAAGATGTATCTTTAATTACTCTATCTCTTCATTTTCCATTCTATATTGGGTGTCTGATACTAGCTTTGATTCAGGTATATGTTCAATAAAGAACTCTATCTATCATTTTGGGGGAAGTCTAGGTAACTATTTGAGAAAAATGTCAATTTATTCCTTGATGATGGGGAAATTTTGTATTCTTATTCTCTCAATTATATCTTTAACTTCACTAATAATGTCCATAAATAATGATATGGGAGGTGATTCTTGACAATGATCTGGTCAGTATAAATCTCTTTTGAAAATAACTGTTGGTTTCCCCTTCAAGACTACTGAGATTTCATTACGTCTGTAGTTTTTCTAAGCATTATACTTTGAGATCTAGTCCATCCCTAGTATATTTCTAATTCTATCATGGGAATGACTATTCACTTTATGATGAGATTGTTCTCTCCAAAATCATTACTGGATTTTCTGAAAACTATTTTTTCTTGGGTAATCCCTTTAAAAATATTGACTGATAACTCTACTTCTATCAGTTCTGGTAAATATTCATTATTTTTTTAAAACATGAAGGATATAATGGAATGAGTAGAAATAGAATCCAAAAAATTATATTCTCTCTTTGAGAGAATAATGATAGTATCTTCTAACACATCATTTGGATCTTCAATGGCAACTGTTGTGATAGAAAAAATTTTAACCTTTCTCTCTTGTCCTATATTGATATTCATGGTTATTCCCCTACATTATATTCTGATTTGTTTAGTGATTGGAAAATTTACCAAGTTGTAAACACGTGAAGAATTGGACTTTAGGTTGTGCCTGCACCATCTTACGTTTTTAGTTGGTCTTGAGAAGTTGAGGCTTCATTTCACAATGACTATAATAAGTTATATATCCACCTCTTCAACACTTGTAATGTTTCCCGCTATAGAGAATGTAATTCCTCAAATGATTCTTCCCACATTTGTTTCTTCTGGGAGGTTTTCACTTTTTCCCTCCTCCTCCATGATAAATGTTCCTCTCTAAGTCTTGATCCATTTTTCTTTTCCTTTCATTTGATTTTTGGGACCATTGTGTCCCTCTAAACTTCAGTTCAACCATTATAGCACTCTGGAAGATCTCCTCATAGATTCCATTGTCTCGATTGGCTATGTTATTTCGTATATGGGGTCATAATTCACTGAAGTATCTATCATCCATTCCTGTATGATCCAATACAAAGCTATATATTTAATGATAATTTCTTATAAAGAACATCTCATAGCTTCCCACATGTGTTTTCCCTTCTTCTCCACCACTATGAATTCCTTATCATTTTATATTCACTTGAAAACAAGAATTTATTTAACATATGGTTCCCCTAAAATCATCACACTTAATAGAATCAATATCCCTTCATAGATTCATGTTTTTAATCAGTGTCCACCGGTGATAAAATTCTCCCTTTATGTGGTGTACGACCATGGTGACTCTCTCTTTCTCTGAACAAAAAAGTACAAAAATGATTTATTCTATAGATCATATCAATTTTAAGTAATCAATGGTTTAGTAGATCCATGTAAAGAAGGTGGTATTCATTTCATAGATGACTCAACATAATTTTTCTCATTTTGATTTGAATATTCTCTCCCACATTGATGAATTTTATTTTCCACAACTCATGTTATTTTATTTTTCATTCTCATGAATTTTTCTATTCTAGCTTGCATCATATGGGAGTTAGAACATGGTCCATTGAGCCCATCTTTTACACAGTTCCTCCAATTTTTCTCTATTTTCTATAATAATAAAACCTTAGTGAGAAATGTGTTTCATTTAGAAATATTATATTTCTAAATTAATTCTATGTCATAAAACTACATACTTAAATATGTTATTCTCTAAAAATAGTTAGATTTTCTACATATCATTCATAATGGTCCATAAAAATATTCAGATTAACCAAACATATCCCTCGAGATTGACAATATTGGAGTGCAGCAAGGCCCACTTTCTTGCATTGTTTATCATTCGAGTCTAGCTCAAAGTGGCGTTTTCTGGTGTTACCCCTAGATACACAAGTTTCATAGAAATATCCACTTATTATTTTGTAGATATAGTTTTTTTCTCAGAAACCACTTTATTAATACATCACAAAAATATTAGTATGTTATCCTATATTTAAACTTATCCCTAGGGTTCTTACTTATGTTTTATAATCCTAACTTCCAAAAATAACAAAACCATAATTTGATAACAACTCTGGTATCCCACATTTTTATTACATTACTTTTTATTATATTGTATAAATAGAGGATCTTATAAAGTTTAGTTTCTTGGAAATAAGATATATAATTCATAAAAACATAAAACATTATTCAAATATACTTGAAAGTATTCTTCATAGGTTTATGATGTGTATAATTACTGCATATCATAACCTAGGGACATACATGAATGGAAATGGGTGAGCTTAAGGCTTAGAAAGGAAAACTGTTTACATATATTCACAAGGAATATTAATAAGAAGATGAGGAATATCATTATTGAATGAGAAATAGGAAACGATTAATATCATAATTAAAATAACATGAGTCATAATATGGAAATCTAAATAAAAAATTAATTTTATAAATTTGTAATCATAACACAAAGGCAAATCACCGAGGTATCATAAAACATGTCATCTATATAGATTATATTATTTACCAAATGAATAGAAGTGATATTTAGAAACACCCTTAATATTTATTAATTTCATGTGATCCACCTATATCATAATAAATTATTTCATAAATAACCCATGGATAATAATGGAAACGAGTTTCATATAAAAAATCATGGTGTTTCAAAAGTCATTAAAGCATGATAATTATGAAATTTTTATCCAACAGAAAAGGAATGTGGGTTTTATATATGTTAATCCCGTAATCAAATAAATAATTTTGATATATAGGTTAATACCCTTAAAAAATAATGAGTCTTGTGTATTCACAAAAATAAAATAAATGATATTTTCTTGAGGAGAAAAAAGAAATTTTATAATTTAAATACTATTGCATAATAAATATAAAATTTGTTTTAAGAAAAATGTTAAATGAGAGGGATTTAGGGTATAACACTCATAAAATAATAATATTATATTAAGAGAATAAATTAAATTTGAAAAAATAACATATCTTGGAAATTCCTATTAAAACTACATAAATATGGAACTTTATTGGGAAAGGGAAGTGGATATTTCCCTTATTGTGATGATTTATTCCTAAAACATAAGGATTGGGGCCTTAGGGTCATGGGAACACCTCGGAGGGATACCTTAGGAGGAAAATAATTTTGAGTTAAAATTGGAATATATTTTTGTAGGATGGATTTTGAGTTAAATTAATTGGATAAATGGGTGGGTATTTATAGAAAAAGTACAGTATTTTTTATTAATTTCTAAATATAAGCCTTGGAAATTTAGTTTGTGGAAATGAAAACCCATGGGATTAACAAAGGTAATTTAAATTTTTTTGGAAACTTGTATCATAATTTGTGTTATTTTACTCTGAAATAGATTATAATCTTTTCATATTAATTCTTTCGACATTGAAAAGTACAGTTTCCAAAAAAATAATCTTTTCAATGTTAAAAGTTCCATTTTAGAAATTGGAAATTACATTATAGGTTTGGAAACTAATTAAAATATATTAAAAAAATTGTATTAATAATATAAAATATCTTAGTTCAGGTATTGTTGTTAATTATTTGATAAATCCTTATGAAATAATTATTAGCTCATTAAACATAACAAGAAACTCAAACATTATTTACACTATTCATGAAAATTTAAAATATTTTATAAACTTCTAGTAAAATCACCCATTACTAATTTTTTCATGATAATTTAAAAAATGATATTTATTTTCGCCAAATAATTTTTTAAATAAGATAACTATAACTTTTAAAAATAAAAATCATTATTTATTAAAAATAATACGTATTGAAAATTAATAGTAAAAGTTTTGACATTAAAATTTTTAAAATTTAAATTTTCATTCATAATTAAATTAATATGTTTTTAACCTTATATTTAATTAATATATGGATTATTTATAATTCCATAGTTTATTATAAATATTAAACTATTTTCTATAAAAGAATATTTTGGTCCGAAATGTCAATTTATCAAAAAAATTATATATTTATTTAGAAAACCTATTCTAAAATTGTTTTCAATGGAAAAAACATTATTCATGTAATGGTATTAAACTTGGTCATCAATAGAAAACCCCTTGTTACATGCACATATGACCTAAGGGTAAGGTGTGTGACAGTGATAGATTCATGGTATGCCTCGTCAAACATCACCCGAGTGGTAATTTCTACTAACTTGAACATCTCTCATAGGAAATTTCATTCTACCTACACTTATTCAAGCTCAGCCTAGGATTAGTCAAGGGGAAAACCTAGTTATTCTACTTCACTCCCATGTTTTGACAAAAGGGATTCATGTAGAATGTTTTTATTAGTTGAGACCATCATTTTTTCTTTCTATATTAATTACTCTTTATCATTTCTACATAAAAATTGTAACCTAAAAATTATTAACAAGAGTATAGTTTACCATTTTCATATTTACCAACATACATATTTAATAAACGATCAACAAATGATCAAAAACTGATAGTCACATAACCCTTCATACTCACTTGATTAGCAATATATGTGTTTTTTTTGTATGGTACAATATAACACACATTTTTAAGAATTTATTATCATTCAAAATGTCTAGTTCTTTAAAAACTCTTCAATTATAACCTATGTTATCCTACAAGGAAAACAATTATGAGTTACATTAGGTAACCCTTATGTTTCCAAACTTCCCATTTTAAGGGAAGTTTTATTATTCATATCTATGATGTGGGTTTCAATGAATGAATTATAAAATTTTATTCTTTTGATAATTAATAAAAATCTTGAGGATGAAATGCATTTTAACAAGAGTATAATTTAATTCCCTGGTATTTTTTATATTATTATTTTCAAATAGATTTGTTATTTTTAATATTTTATATGATAATAAGAGCTAAGTTTTGATTAAATTAGAAATAAATCAAGGATTATGTTTTTTACATGAAATACTTAATGTCTCTTGCCTTTCACAGAACACTTTGTTTAGATTTTATTGCATGCAACACCGAGTTTAAGCTAAACTTTTCATACAATTAAAATACTTTTTTTTTAATTTGATAGTCATCACCTAGCCATTAGAATGGATGGTATGAATAAGATTATTTAAATTATAAAAATATTTTTTACACATGTATATATAATTAATTATTTGGTGACAAATTAATTATAAATTAAATTAAAAACTCTTTGAAAATAATGGAAATATTTTTCTATAAAATCTATTTTTATAAGAACAGTGTTTCGAGACTCAATAAAAAAAATAGAAAAATTTCTGAACAATTTTAATTTTATTTATATATTTTATATATTAAATAAATTATTTTACAATCATATATTTTATTTTCTAGAAAAGAGGTCATAATAAGTCTAATTTTATTCTTAAAACAACATTTTTCTAAAAAAGAGTTTTTTCTTTTTTTCATAGAGAACATATTTTAAAAGTCAATTTTAAAATTTTATACAATTAATTTTAGAAAATAAAAAAAAATTATAAATCATAATATCAAAATTATCTTAGGGTTAGTTTTCTGTATATTTCTGAAAAGTTTCATTTTTTCATGAATAGATAAAAAATACAGAATTTTAATTAATTATTTCCTTTTTGATTAATTTATTTATCAATTTAATGTATATTTTAAAATGGTTAAATAGTTATATTATTTATATTTTACATCCATTAATAATTTTTACGTAATTATAATCAATTTAATATTAAATTTTGATATAAAAACATGGTAAACATTTAAAAATTTCCTTCTAAAACCCCGCTCTCTTATCACGCCTGTGGGAATAATTTAAAATTGAATTTTTACACTTATGTGAATGAAATTTTCAAAATTTATTCAATGTTTTTAGTTTAATTAATTCATATTTTATAATGAGTTTATGTTGGTTTTTGACCAAAATGAATAGTAAATTCAGTAAAAATAAATTAATGTGGTTAAGGTAAAAATTGGTTTATTAGAGGTTAAAATAAAAAGATAAGGGTAAAAATGACCTAGAACATTTCCAAAAACCAGTTTATGGACATATTTCATCCATTGAAATTTTAATTTTTTATAATGGTACATTTTGGATACTAATTAGAATATGAAAAGCATGGGAGCACTCAGTTCTTTTCAAAAATACCATGTGTTTCATATACCATGCTTATAAAAGGCCACCACTATCCTCCATTATTCACAAATTAACACCTCTTTTTTTTCCAATACCTATAAAAATCACCTCCCACCTTCCCTATTATTATCCTAGAAGCATTATTATTTGTATAAATCTAACCTAAGAAGGATTTATTAAAAACATTAGGATAATACCTGAAGAAGAGATAATGTTCTTCAATTTGCATCTTTATTTTATTTCCTTATATACCTTATTATATTATAATTATACAATAGTTATATAATAACCATAGTATCATAAATATAATTTTATGTTTTTATTTTAATTTCCTAACCTATAACCATATCTACTTCTAGAAAATAGGTTACGAAATCATCGTTTGTGTGTACGGTTGTTCTCTACCTCATGAATAAATGTCATTCGTTTCCCCATTACCACCTATCAAGACTTAACATAATGATGTATTTGTCATTTATATATGAAAATAATGATATATATTATTTAATTATGAATGTGGATTTATTATATCACACAAACATTCATAGTCTCCATTTTATAAGAATACGATAACATTGCTTGTGCGTACGACGAACCACCACCGCGTGAAGTGATGTTATTGGTTCACACAATACATGGAAGGTATTATGGATTTATTTAATGAATTTATGTGATATATATGACACAATTATGATTATGTAATTGTAATACATATAATTTATGTTTTTTTCTTTCAATCGGACATGAAAATGGAAACAATGTTCTTTGTACATACGACATACCATCTCTGTGAACGTTGTATTCCATATCCTGTCACTATTTTTTATGTATTACTCTAAAACATATATATCAATTATATATGATATTTATAAAATTGTTCAAATTATTTATATTATTAAACAATGATCAAAGTAGGGGGAACAAAAATAAAAAAATCAAAACAAATAGAAAAAACAAAGGGATTATTACCTGAAACAAGACTTTATCAAGGACTTGTCAATAATAGGGTTATAAAAGGTCATAAGAAAACCATATATGGTGTGATATATATGAATATGGATATATAATATTTGTATAATAAAATTATTTTTATTATATGGGATGTTTAATAATTTATGATGAAGTCAAGGCTTAAGATTTGGGATTTCTTTCTCATTTTTATTTTTTAATGATACACATGCATGTTCACAACATGTTTCTTTTATTTGGTCTATATATTGACCATTAATTTATTTTATTATTATTCTCCTAAAATTTATGGGTATTTAAATATCCATTTTAGGATATCTCTTTTATTGTTTTTATGGATCAAAAGCTAACAAATCAGTAAGGAATTTTTGTCCCAATTATTCTTTTTTTAGGCGTAAGTTAGGTTATAAACCTATATTATTTCATGATGTGTAAATACATCCAATTTAACATTTGATATCATGAATTAATTAATCCTCATTATATTTTAAGATTCATGTTATTTCATTCTTTCTTAGGGTTAGATCTCACAATGATATGCAATATATTATCGCTCGTGTACTTATGTATTACATTGTTTAGGGGATTTAGTATCCCATTATTAAATACTTTTTCACTCAATATTTATTTTGAAGTTATCTTCTTAAAACATGTTTAAAATGATGTTGTTTCATAATGGTCCAATTTGATAGCAGTTCAAATTTGAATAATAAAATTTTATACATTGATTCAAATGTTGTTAATTCTATTTATTAGATGATATGGTCATTCAGATTAAATTCATATAAATGGACCAAAGTATGACTGTGACCACAAGGGTCCCAAAAGTGTCCCCCAATTAAATAAATTCTGGGCCATCTATATTGGACCACACTTCTCTATTTCATCCAAAATATGGGCCTCAGTCCTCCAATTGGGATAATTCTAGCTTAATTGGGTTTCTAAATCGAATACCCACCTCAATATAGAATTTGAATACATTTTAATTTTTTTTGATTAGACGACCTTCTGGAAAAAGGGGAGTAAAATGTATGCTCTTAATAATAACCTGGTCCATTAGTCAGTTGACAATTTTTGGAAATTGTGATGAATGTTTCCATAAAAACCCCTCACCCACATTATTTTTTGTTTCTTGGCCATAAGGGATGTTTTGGATAGATTAGAACATGTTTCTTTCTCATAAATGGCTTCATCCACTTCCATAGAGTTATAAAATACTTGTTATCACCTGGGGAGAAACATGTTGTAAATCCCAAGAATATTTTTTTATAATTGAATGGTATTTTAAAGTACATGTTTGTGCGTTTTTTTTCATAATCATGTATTCTTATTTAATTAATTTATGTACTAATATGTCATTATCAAACTCATATGACCATTTCTTTAAGGTACCCATTCATGTGATGTACAGCATGTCATTCCCACTTTCTTCTTCCATCATTTAATTATTGTATTTGTTTAGTTCATTTTGGTAAATTAAACTCCCAAAAACACCATCAAGTCCATGAACATTTATTTAATGGTATAAAAATAAAATAATATACAAACCTGGATGACATTTTGAGTTCATAAAATATTTCCCTGGTGAGTTTGGGTTACAATTTAGGACACAAATCACTATATCATCGGTGGTAGCTGGTGAATCTTATTTTGTTTCAGACCAAACCCTATGAGGTATCCTTGTATAAAATCTGTAAAATTATGGTTCTAGATTTTACAAACCAAGGATTAAAATATCTAAATCCTATGTCTTTAAGGGATGAAGGATGAGCATCATGAGATTTCATAGGGTTGATCATATTTCATCAAATTTGTTAACATCTTCTTCCTTTTATTAATTAATTTTTTTATCTTTACATCTTAAATAAAAATACGGAAATTTTTTATAAATCATTTCCCCATTTAATTTTCTAAGTAAAAACAAATTTTAAAATTATTTATATAAGGCTCCATCGATAGATGAGCTAGGGTTCCTTCTATATTGTATAAATTCTTGTGAAAATCAAACATCTAATTTGACACGCTTGATAACGCGATCAAAAATTGGAATCATTTTCAGGGAGACAAGATTTTTTTAATTTAATTAATAAATTTATTTTCATTATTTTATTTATTTCCCATTCAAATACCCATACCTTTTGATTTTGTTTATTTATTTTATTTTTTGTTTTTGTGTCTTTTTCTTTTCTCTATCTCTCTATAGATATTTAATATAGAATTTCCTTTTCTTTCCAACTTATTTTTTCCTATATTTTTATTTTATTCGTGTTTTCTTTAAAAATGAAAAAAAAATTATTAAATAAAAAAATTGGCATCATTATTGCATGATAAGATCAGGAAATGAAATATTAGATGAATTTGACCCATAAATTTAAAAGACACTTCAATCACAAATTTGATCATCTAGAGTAGGACATAAAAGTAACATTGAATAAACCATTGAGTAAAGTCATGAGATTATAAACTGTTGTAATATTGAACCAAATAAAATCCAACAAAACATGTTTTCAACTGACTAGACCTTAAATAACTGACAGCCCTAGATGTGGAGCACCAACCCACATACATCTAATACATTGAAGAAGTATCCAACATTGAGATCAGATCATGAACCATCAATCTCCTTCATAAATTCCATGTTACTTATAGTGAGGAACCTCAAAAAATTAACAAGGATTATACTGTGTTTTTCTCCATTGTGAAACCGCAAAATTTGATGGAGGACCTCATAAAGTTCAAGTATTTACCTTTCTCTCTTAATGGTGTAGCCAAAGACTAGATATACTATCTATGTAATGACCTAAGTATTTATAGAATAATAATTTTTTTTTCTATTAATACTTGTTAATAATATATTAATTTTATTTTAAAGGGGACTCTTTTCATGATACCATACTCAACACGCAAAAACCAATTTCTCTAAAATCTTACTTTTCACACAATATAATTATTTTAAATTGTAGTTAACACATACTCATTTTATTGTCGGGAATGAACAGAAATAACTAAAATATGATTACACATGTCTGTTAAATGATTTTTATATTTATCCAATAAAAATTATAGGATTAAAATCTGAAGGAATCCAATTTTAATCATAAATACTATAATATTATTTAATAGGACGATTTACTACCTTTTGATGGTGAAATGTTTTTAAATCTAGATTTTTTTTACTTTTATATATTCTATTTGAAAAAATAAAATTATTCCATAGAATTGTTCCGTAAAAATTTTCTTTGGATGAAATTTTGGTATTTTTTTGATAAAGTTAATTTTTTTAATGAATAGTCCAAAATACTGCCTTTTAATTCAAAAATATCTTTTAATCTAATTTATTTATATGGACAGATTATATTTTTAATTGGTTTCAAAATTTTATTAAATTATATTTTTACAATATAATCCAATTTTAGTAATTATAAGTAATTTCACATTGAAATTGGATATAAAGAATGGTCAATCTTTTGATAGGTATTATTTCATAAAGACTCGCTTTTTGGTTTTCACAATGGGAATTTTTTTTAAATTAATTTCTCAAACTTCTACATTTTTAATTTCGAAAAATGGATTCTATATTTGGAATTAGTATGTACAAATTTTGAAAATAGGTAGCTATTATTTGTATACATTAGGAATATTTACAACGGTAAATATTTTATTTACCATGGTTAAAGGGTAAATCTGGTAAATAAGTGTAAAAATAATATTATAATAATATTAATTTACACTTGAAATTTTTATAAACCTTTTAGATTAGATATATGCGACCAAGGGAATCCTTGGGTCGATTTGGTGACCCCATGTAGCCACTTTGGAGTGATAATGACATTTTTTATTAATTAATTAAAAGTAATGACAAAATAATATAAACATATATCTTTTAGTAAAGAAATTTTCTATGGGGATATATTTGTGATCTCTTCTACTATAAATATCCATTTCAAATATAATAGGATTTAATACATCATGGTAGTTTATTTATAATTTTTATACATTAAATAAATAAAATTATTTATGACACAAGGATGTTGTAATGATTACCTCATTAATGAATTTTTTAAGTAAATGATTTTAAAAATATTGAAATAAATTCATTTTGAAACTATTTATGAAATAAAAGAATTTCAGTGATAAAAATTACTTGTTATATTTGAATTAATGAAGGTGGTTTTGAAATAATAAATTTGTTATATATTTCTTTAGAGGTCTTGATATGAAGAGTTTATAAATTGACATAAATGAGTTTTTAAGACAATTATTGTTTTATTAAATGATAAAATATTCATCAAACACTAATATTATAAACAATAACTTAAATAATGTTAAAAATATAATTAATGATCCATTTTGTGTCTCTTATAATTTTTTAGTAAATATATTAACCATATAGTATAAATATATAAGAGGACATTGTAAAGGATAAATAAGTTAACAAAGGGTTAAATAAAAATGAAAAGGATTAAACAATATGTAAAACCTCTCCAATTTTAATTATATGATTTAATTTTGACTTATATTTACCTTATATAAAGGAAAAAAGGTTTTGGACCTTCTTAAACCGAAAATTATTATATAATAAAATAATACTTTCAAACATTTTTAAAGGGACCGTCCTCTATAATAAAAAAGGCAACCACCTCTAACCCATTACACACCTCTCTCAGGCCTCTTGGATCATCCAAACTCTACTCTAATAATCTTTCAATATCCCTATATTCCTTTTATAAGACTTCCCCTAGGTAGAATGTAATTCAAAAAAGCATTTCGGTTTTAACCAAATGGAGTTACCCAATTTAAATGTAATGTCTTCTCTCAAGTTCTTTTCTTTTATTTTCCTTCTCTAACCCACTATACTCTCTCTATTCCATTCATTTATAACAAAACCCATATCATAAATATAATAGGATGTTTTTATGAGACATATTTTAACTACAAATTCACACAAATCCATCTAACGGATACAAACATATTGTTTCAGTGGATGGCGAACTATTGCTTCACGAAATGATGATTGTTCAATTATATCTTACAGCCTCTCATGGTGGCCATTATATTTACATTGTATTTATATGTGATATATATTATATTTATGTTGTCTCTATTCTCATATATTTTTCATTCATAGCATACCTTTATGTTTTCTATAATGGGAAAATACAATAATTTCATTTGAGGAAGTGTGGACTATTGCCCCCTCAAAATGAAATAACTCGTTCATTCTATACATAGAACGTATAAAGGATGGAATTTGTAAACTTATCTAACATATATAACATATATATTATAATGGAATTATAATATACCTTTTTATCATTTATTTTCCATTCCTTTAAAAATAAAAAAGAAATGAAAGTAGCATTCATGTGTACGTACGGTTTACCGTCTCCATGAACGGGGCACTTCATTTCTTATGTACAAATGATATAGAATATTATAAATAAAAATATACTGGATATATATGATTTATATGATTTCTATGTCATGAATATCATTATGTATATAATGTACATTTTACCACATCGACAATTTGTAATTATAACAAGTTCATTTTTTTACTCAAGTTACGAACATCAAAAAAATGTCTGATATGAACTTAAATAATTAACAATTGTTATAGAAAGGTAAAAAGTGATTTAAAATGAATAATAATCTTTAAAAAGGATCTACATAAATTTTAATTTAACTTATGTTTATTATTCAAGAACAACGAGTAACAAACGAGTCATGTCCGAAACAAGGTAAGAGGTTTTCATCTCACTTTTTATTCCCTTGAGATTCATGATATATTTGCCACAATTTCATTTTGTGGGGTGTATTTACAACCCATGATTATATAATTTTTTTAATATAAATTAATTTAAGGGTATTTAAATATTAATTGTATGATCCTTCTTTCATGTGGTGTATGTTTCGTAGGTTACCAAATTGGTACGAGAACCTTTCCCCCACCTATTTTAGTTAAATACTTCTTTTATGTTATGTATTTAAATTTAAATTTTAAAATGTTGGGATACATTATTATATATCCATATTGATGTAAATTTTATGTACATGTGATTAGTTACCCTTTTCTCTCTTATCAAACCATTTTTTGAATTTTTAGGTGGCCCCATTAGGCTACTGAGTTTTTTAAGGGAACTTATTAACCCAATTTAAATTCATTGGGTTGAACTTATACTTATTGATTATATCGTGATATGAATATGTGTGAATTTTTTATTATTTATTTACACTTAATATCCAATTATATTGAGTGTATTATTATTTTTCCCACATAATTTTGTAATTGATTTATCCTTAATCTAAGGACACATTCTTTTTAAGGGACTTTGTCTCAATTTACATTCCATTGAGATTTATTTGTTGTTATACACTAATTAACTTTCATATTCTTCATATACTCCCCTTTGACATATTATGACCTGAATCTTCTTATTCTTATGATTTTATAAGCATCATTTAATTTTATTATGTAAATATTTTTATTCATGTATTTTCTCAAGTGGTAAGGTATTCTTTAACTAAATCATTGTTTTAAATGTTTTGAAGATTTATTATTCTAAATATTTCTCATTAATGACCATGTTTTCAAAATAGGTTTAAAGATTTATTTATATGTACATTATTTTTTAAAAATTTTAATTACATTAAAAGATTCAAAGTGGTATGGGAAACTTTGATTCAAAAATCTCATTGTTAAATATTTTAAATGGTTTTGAAAATGCATTGATAAAGCATTGATTATATTAATATGTTGAAATGATATATTGTGATTGGAATGTGGAAATGTTATCTTTCCTTGATGATTTTTCTATGTGTTAAGAATATGTTATGGTTATTTAGAATTTTCTACGTATATGGGTGATTTTGTGATAAACCTAGGGCGGGTGAGCCCAAGATAGATCTTTAATGCATTGGGTAACGTGACAGAGGTAAACATTAATAGTTCTATAGAGAGATTTAAATAATATACAGTGATGGGTTTTCCAAAGGTAAAATCCTACGTAGCTGTGAAAGTTATAATGTAAGTATGTTATTGATACCACATGTTACATTTATGATTAATTATTTTGATGTGTTATTCCTAAATCATATGATTTCATGAGGTATGTTAAATAGTTTATGTTTTATTTGTATTGATGTACTAATGTTTTTTATCTTTATATTATAACCCTTACCGATCTTTTTATGCTCATACCATGTTTTGAAATGTTTTTTATATGACTTAAAGATGAATAGGGTCAAGGATGGGATCAAAGAAAAGTGATTCTATCTAAAATATGGAAATAGATATGTTTCATTTTTTAAGCGTTTTTATTTTATGAAATTATTCGAAACTTGGCAGAAGTGTCTACTTTGTAATTTTTGAAATTTAATGTAATAATTGAGTCCAAATTCTCTAAAACACTAAACCTATATAGATCCTCAATGTAAATTCTTGAAATAACATAAGATTATGTAATTTTTAAGGCTGGGTCCTTATAATTGGCATCAGAGGTCGGTTTAGTAAAATTTTGGGATTATGATTTTTCATTAAACACATGGTTATTCGCTATATCTATTTTTTAAGTTAAATCCTTGTTTTATAACTTTTTCAGATCAAGGAATTTTGGTTACAAATGGGTGGAAGATGATCTCAAAAAATATTCATATCACTTTTTAATGAAATTCATGTAATAATTATTGTAATGTCATGTTCAGATGATTGTGAAAGATTTTCTACCATACAACTCACTTGGAAGAAGTTTTTTGAGATATAAAACACCTCCACTATCCATCGATATCATAATGGATCATTTTTTGTATTTAATCAAATCCTATTTTCATAATATTATCATATTTTCAAGAAAGTAAAATATTATCAATTTATTTTCTATATTTTACCTTGTCACAAGATTTTGAATCATATTATTATTTTGAAAAAGGTATTGAAGAAGGAGACCCCTGCTCAACCTTTTTATATTTTCTTTTACAATATAGTCTCTTAGAACATACTTATGTTATTTTAAATGGACCATTGATAGAATTTTTCAACTCAAACATGGTCTGACTGTTTTATAAAAATATTGTGTTATCCGATGTTTTGAAATTATATGTTATACATGATTAGTTTTTGAAAAAAAATCTGAACACCCATATGACCCATGTTGTACAATTTCTGTTTGGATGAATCAAGAAAATTATTTTTAAGGATCTCCAAATAATTTTTTCAATGAACAGACCTTCTATCTACGTGAATAAGATGATGATGAAACCATATGGACACCATGATCTCGGAATATTGTTCATTCTGTTGGGAATATTTTTATTTTATCATATGGAGGTGTAGAAAATGAAAATATAAAAGACGTTCAGGTCTTAATGTATTGGGATAAAAATTAAAGGTATAAGAAAACCATTGAGGTTACAAAATGTTAATGTTATTTTTGAGTTTTATAAAAATGACAACCCGTAAGACGAGGGACAATTCTCCACATCCATAAAGGCTAAAACAATTGATCCCACAATAGAAGGATGATAAGGGAACATCGTCTTCCACTGGCCTACATGAAATCCCTGGTTCGAATGAATTATTTTTTTAGTTAAATGATTTAATGGATCAAGAATTAGTTGATTTTGGGAACCTCTATTTTATCATATAGATATCATTAATATAGGAAAATTATTTAGTGATTAAGTGATAAAGGTTATGTTAGAAGACATTCTCTCTTCTGAGGAACATTATATTATTATGTAAAATATAATACTATGGGATTTCATTTGTGGAGTAATGGATGAAATTATATTTTGAAAGAATCTATGTTTGTATTGTGCACATATGGCGATTTGGATTATTTATGGAATTTATTAACCAATCATAGATAATATGTGGTTAGGTTAATTACACTTCTAGATGATACTTGAAGAGTAGTTGATGTTACTTAGAGACAAATTTTAATTTTTATTGTGGAGACTATGTTATCAAATTCTTAAGAGTATTCGGTTTCAATATTAGTTTGGGTTATATTGAATAATTTTAAGGATTGTTGTGTATTAAATTTTATTTGTTGAACTTTTGGTACTGTTTATTAAATTTTGGATTTAGGGAGAGGAATTGAAGGCCGATGAATGGCGTCCACTCTCTCCCGTGTGGTGACTAGGGTTTACCCTCTTTCCTTTTTCCTTCAGCCTCTGGCCTAGATCAGACGCGGTTTCTCCTTTTAGTCCCAGCACGAACCTTTCTCTGGTGTTGAGCAACGAGATCCGGTGGTGTTCCAGTTTAGGCAACGATGCTCCGCTCCAGCGCTTCAGATTGGTGTGCTTTGGGATGACACGGTTTGGCATAATTCTGCGGTGGGATGATGCATCCTAGCACAGTTCCATGGTGGTGGTGCAATGTACCATCTTTATGGAATCACCGGGTTTCTCTGCTCGGCTCTTTGTCGCTTATGTTGCCTCCAGCGGTCTCTTTGGCGTCCATTTAGAGGCTCCGGCTTCTCGGTTTGTCCGGTGAGTTATGGTGAGGGATCCGGTGGGTTTCCAGTGGGCTCCGGGTCTGACCTGCAGTGCCTCAGAGGGGGAGGCTTTGGGTTTCCTTCTTTGTGTTTTCTACAGGTGAAGGTCTTAAGGTATCAAGTTTGTCTTCCACATTGGTGCTTTGTCTCTCTGAATCTCTTGTGGTTGATTTGGTTAAGTTGGAATGGCTGATTTGGTCAATTGGAAATGGTTGATTTGTGGAGCTGGTGGCTGATGCTTTGATTTGGTGATGTGTTAAGTAATTTAATGTGTTTTGTGGTGTTGTTTTGTTTGTTTGGTTTGATCTTGGAGGTTGGAAGTTTGTGAATCTAGACTCGATCACATGGATCAAGATCAGAGGAGGATTCAGAGCTAGCGGTTCTTCATTTCAGTTTTTTCGGACTCAGTTATTTGAGAGGGTATGGAATTTGCCATCAGATCGGGCATGTGCTGGTCATAGGACATTGGCTTGCCGATTTTCCATGCAACGTTGGAGTTCTTCAACATGATTTTATTCTGGGGAGGGGTTGATCTGGTTTTCAGTCTGGTTTACATTCTTGTTGTCCTTCAAGTGTGATTGTCCTAAGTCTTGAAGTCTTTTGGGTTTCCGCCTTATTCCCTTAAAAGGGGAATTTATCAATTATAAAAAATATTGGAAGGCCTTCGGGCTGTTGGATGGATGGAGATTAAGATTAGTATTTCTTTTTGTAAAGGATTATCCTTTTTGGGTATTATCAGATCTCGTACTAACCATTTTGGTTTTGGATGATGTCTAAAGATAAGGGGAATATATAGTTCAACTTTTTTAGATTATGTGATACTCTAGAAGTTGATTCTAGTGGTTTAGGTGTGACCAAGTCATCTGGAATACTCATCATTTTGAAAAAAAGATGATTTTGTGGTAGATTATTATTAAAGGATGAAACTCCACTTGAAAAGTAAGTATATTTCCTTATTTACATAGTCAATATCATAAAATAATTCCTCAACATTATGAAAGGGAACCGAAAACAAAAAAAAATTGTATCTTTACTTTTCTTACTTGGGTATCAAAGACCATTTAACCCATCACAATTTTTTGATTTTCTGGTTGTTAACTTTCTCTTAATCATGTTTTCCATCAATCTATATCATAACTTGATGTTTATTTTCTCTTCGATATCCATGTTTTCTTATATGGAATCCTGGAATGGGTTGTCTCGGGTGACCTTTGTACTTCTCATTCATTCTTTTAATGTGATATTTTTATTGACACTTTTTCCCACATGGGGCATTCAATGATGTTTCTAAGCCCAATATTAAAATTTCGAGGACACAATTCCCAAAAGGGGGAAGGATGTAACTACCTAGGTATTTATATAATAATACTTTTTTATTTCTATTAATACTTAAGAATAAGATATTAATGTTATGTTAAAGGGGAATCTTTTTTTGATACCATACTCAACATGCAACAACATATTTCTCTGACATCTTACTTTTAACACAATGTTCAGTTATACCAAAAAATAAAATAATATAATTATTATTTTTAATGGTTGTTAATACATACCCATTGTATTGGTGGGAATGAATAGAAATAACTAAAATATGATTAAACATGTTTGTTAGATGATTCTTACATTTATCCAATAAAAGTTAGAGGCTTAAAATGTAAATTGATCTAATTTTAAGCATAAATACTCTAATATTATTTAAAAGGTTGATTTACCACCTTTTGATGGAGAACCCTTTTTATGTCTAGTTTTTTTTTACTTTTATTTGTTCTATTAGAAAAACTAAAATTATAATTTATATTTGGGACATTAAAATTTAATTTGGATTAAATTTTGGTATTTTTTTTATGAAGTTCATTTTTTTAATGAAGAGTGCAAAATTCTGCATTTTAATTCAAAACCGCTTTTTAATATAATTTATTTCCATGGTAATATTATGTTTTTAAATTGTTTTAAAGTTTAATTAGATTATATTTTTACAATTTAGTCCAATTTTGGTCATTATATGTAATTTCCCTTTTAAATTGGACATAAACAAAGTTCAATCTTTTGATAAGTATTATTTCTTAAAAACTCACCTTTTGGTTTTCACAACGGTACTTAATTTTAAATTATTTTCTACTAATTTTATGTTTTGAATTTGGAAAAATGGATTTCATATTAGAAATCAGGAGGTCCAAATTGTGTAAATATATATCTTTTATTTTTATACATCACGGATATTTACTTCGGTAAATATTTTATATTCCATGGTTAAAATGTAAATCTTGTAAATAAGGGTAAATAATAATATTATAATAATATTAAATTACCCTTACACTTTTACTAAACATATTGGATGAGATATATGAGACAAAAGGAATCCTTGGGTTGATTTAGGGACCCCATGGAGCCACTTGAGAATGATAATGACACTTTATATTAATTAATTTAATGTATAGACCAAAATAACATAAACATATATCTTTTAGTAAAACAATTTTATATGGGGTAATATAAGTAACATCGTTGACAATAAATATTCATTTGAAATATTAAAACATTTCCTACATCATGGAATTTTGTTTATAATTATTATACATTATATAAATAGAATTATTTATGACAGAATGATGATGTAATGATTACCTTGTTAATGAATGTTTTAAATAAATGAGATTTTAAATATTAAAATAAATTTATATTGATACTTTTTATGAAATACACGAATTTTAGAAATAATTTTTACTTTTATATTTGAATTAATTAAGGTTTTTTGAAATAATAATGTTTTTATAGATTTTGTTAAATGTCTTTAAATAAAAATTTTATAAATTGACAAATGAGTTTTTAAAACAATTTGTATTTTATTAAATAATAAAATAGTCCGAAAAACTAGTATTTGGCCAAATGACTTCAATAATGTTAAAAATTTTATAAATGATCCATTTTGGTTCTCTTGGAATTTTTTAGTAAATATATTAACCATATAGTTTAAATATATAAGAGTATGTGGTAAATGTTAAATAAGTTAACAAAAGGTTAAATAAAAAAGATAAGGATTAAAAAAATATCTCAAACATGTCCAAATCTGACTGGATGATTTTATTTAGACTTATATAAACAATATATTCAGATTAAAAATGTTTTGGAAATTTTTAAATTGGAAATCATTTTAAAATAAAATAATACTTTCAAACATTCCTAAAGAGCCTCTCCTCCCTATTATAAAAGGAAACCACCTATAACCCATTACTCACAACTCTCAAGCCTCATTGCTCATCCAAAGTCTGGTACAATAATCTCCTAGAATCCATATATTCCTCCTAAAATCCTTACCATAATAATAAGGAAATTCAAGAAAGCCTTTTGGTTCAATCCAAAGGGAGTAACCATATTTAAAGGTAACATCTTCTCTCAAATTCTTTTCATTTATTTTCCTTCTCCCACCCCCTATCCTCTCATTATTCTATTATTTAATAAAAACAACACTATCATAAATATACTAGGATGTTTTTATGATAATTATTTGAACTTAACATCCACAGACCTCCATCTAATGTATACAAACATACTTTTTTTGGACGGTGAACTACTGCCTCAAGAAATGATGATTGTTCAAATATCTATCACTGCCTCCCATGGGGGCCATTATTGTTCAACAATATTTATATGTAATATATATTATATTAATATTGTCTCTATGCTTCTTTATTTTTCATTTATATCATACCTTCGTGGTTTCCATAATTGGTAAACATGATAATTTTATTTGAGGAAGTGCAGACTACCGCCCCCTCAAAGTGATATGACTCATTCATGATATACCTAGAATGCATAAAGGATGGAATTTATAAACTTATTTAACATATATAACATATATATTATAATTTAATTATAATATACCTATGTATAATTTATTTTTAATTACTTTAAAATGAAAAGGAAATGAAAGTATCATTCATGCGTATGTACGACTTACCATTCCAGGAATGGTGCATTTCATTTCGTATGTACAAATATTATGGAATATTATAAATACATATGTAACACCCTGAGATTTTATGAGATATATTATTTTTAATTTATTTGATGTCTTCTATTATAAACTACAACAAGATTATCTTGTACTATACACAACACCGTATTAGCTTGCAGTATACACAACACTATTCTTTGCTCGTGTTACACAAAATTTCAAGTTCGTTTTGTGGAAATTATTGTATGCAACATTAAGTATAGATTTTTTTAATGTATAAATGATATAATTTTTTATTATGTTATACGCAACACCAAATAGGGATTTCACTACACACTACTGGAAAATAGGTCTATACCCACGTTTTTGCAAAAAACCGTGGGTATAGGGATAGTATGTTAACCTATACCCACGGTTCTGGAAAACTATGGGTATAGACCACTTATACCCACGGTTGTGCCAAAAACCATGGGTATTGTTTTATTTTAAGACCTATACACATGGTTTTGGAGAAAACCATGGGTATAGGGTATTTTCCGAAGACCTATACCGACGGTTTATCAAAACTGTGGGTATTGGACTTTTTTTTGAAGACCTATACCCACGGTTCTCCAGAACCATGGGTATAACATTCCAACGTTATGGCGGGAAAATAAAATTAGGTGGGACATGAAAAAAATTATGCGGGAATGAATTTATTCATGGTTTAGATTAATATATTTACGTAAATGTAAATATATAATATCAAAAACTCAGTAGCTCGGTTGGTAAACCATTGTCCGCGTATGCTGTAGGTCGCCGGTTCAAATCCCACCAGCTGTGTTTTTTGAATTTAAATACCCACGTAGATTATATTTATATATATACGTAGATGTATGTATATATAAAAAATATTAATTACAGCATGGTTGGTTGGTTGTTGGGGTGCGGCTGTGAGACTTTGCGTGAGGTATGGGTTCGAAACACGCCAGACATGTTTTTGGAATTTCAATACTGCATATTAATATATATAAGCAGATACATGTATATATAATAGATTGAAGTCATAGCATGGGTGGTCTGTTGGTGGGGCGTGTTGGCCCTGCACAGTGGGAGGCCGGGGTTCGAAACCCCATGGGTGCTTTTTTTGAAGATTAAATCCCCATGGTTTGAGAATTGTGGGGTCAACACTGTGCCAGCGTGGCCACGAACTTGCCACGTTGTTGCAATCCTATCCCCACGGTTTCTCCAAACTGTGGGTATAGCCCGACGCCCCTATCCCGGCGTTGTTCCAGCCAACAGTTCCCAAAACCGTGGGTATAGCCTATAACCACGTTTTTGGGGGCTATACCCACGGTTTTGAACTGTGGGTATAGGGCAGATTTCCAGTAGTGACATGCGGCCCTAACATGGCTTACATTACGCGCAATCAAGACCTACTTTTATAGCATGTGTATTACACAATACCAAGTTTCACTAAACGATATATTATTATAATATTATTATGAAATAGTCGTTATGAATAGTAATACCACTTTTTGGAATTTTATAAATTTTATCATTCAAAATGGACTTCATTTTTGGATTCGGAATATCGAAATTAGCCTAGGGTGAATTTTTGGTATTTTTTTGAAAACTTTCAATTTTTGATGAATAGTGAAAACACTTGGTTACTATTTAAAAATGGACTTTTTATTTAAATAATTATTTATTTTATTTAAATTTATTTTATTGAAAAATTGATACATAATACCTATATAAGTTCAATTTAATTCATTTGAGTCATTTTATAATAATTTTAGATATATAAAAATTTTATTGAACTTTTCACCATCTTTTACCCACCTCATAGAAGAATTTCAAAATCTACATAAATCATAATTTTACCTCTTATGTGAGTGGATTTTCAAAAACTCGAAAGACACGGTTAATATCGAGGAGTAAAATTTGGTTCAATAAGATAAAAATAATTTTTCTTGAATAGTAACTTTTTACTTTTATTTACCATGGGTAAAAGTAAATAGGGTAATTAAGGGTAAAAATGATTTATTATTACCCTAACACATGTCCTAATTCTATTGGATAAGTTTAATTAGACCAAAAAAACCTTAGGAATAAAATATTACCCTTTAGGTCCACTTGGATTAGATTAGGACATTTATTATTATTTTAGTTAAAGAATAGTTAAAATAGTTACAATCAAATTTTAATAAAAAAACATTTTTAATATAGGTTTATACATAAGATAAATTGTACAATAAATATTCATTAGAAATATAAAAATATTTCCTACATAATGGTATTTTATTTTTAATTTTTATACTTTAAATAATTTAATTTACTAATGACACAATGATGATGCAGTAATTACCGTATTAATGAAATATTAGCATAATTGATGATATAAATACCCAAATAAATGTAATTTGAGACTTTTTATAAATTTAAATAATGTTTTTTGGTTAATATGACATGTTATTATTTATTCTATTAACTTTTTTTGAACTAATCATGATGTTATGATTTTCAAAAAAATTAATTACCAAATATTGTCAAAATTGACATAAAACAGTTTTTAAAACAGATATTATATTATAAATTGTTATTTTATTCCTGAAATTTTAAGGTTCGGCCAAATGACTTATAGAAGTATATATATATTAATAATCAACCACTTGGGGTTTTTTTTGGATTGTTATAGTAATTTTATTAACAATATAGTTTAAGAAAACAACAACACACGGTAAAAGCTAAATTACTTAACTTAGAGTTAAATCTAAATGATAAGGTTAAAATAGTAACCGAAACATGTATAAAACTTATTGGTAGAGAATATTTTGAACCTTCCGCGCCTTATCTTCTAAATAAATCAGTTTTTAGCTATTAGAACCCATATATTACTTTATTATAAAATAATATTTTTAGCTTTTCCTAAGGTGCCCCTCTCCTCCCTTATAAAAGGGCACCCCTTCCCTCTTCTCTTCACACCATTTTGAGCCTTTAAGCTTGGCCAACCCCTGTCCATTCCTCTTCTCAACCTCTCTAGTTACATCATAGAGGTTCTGGTCTTCTCAAAAGACCATCTCTAGTGCCCTAAAAAAAGTTTAAATGAGGTGCGTTGAGGAAGAGGTAATCTCTTCTACCAACTCTTTCAAGTTTCTTTCTTCTTATACTTCCTCTTATTTATTTGTTTCATTATAAAGTAATAACATCAGTATTAATTATATACTGGTATGTTATTATAAATAAGAAAAAATCCTATTTCACCTTATATCCATCCTACGGAAAATGAAATCACTGCGTGTGCGTACGTACGGAATATCGTCTCCAAGTCGAGCTGTAATCTATTTTCCACCACCACCTTACTTGGATGGGTATAATGGTGTAAATAAATAAATATATATGATTATTGTAAATTTATATTTATTATTAAATATTATACATACACTTAAATACAATTCCATGATCATGGTAATGATATCATCGCTCGTGCGTACGTACGGACTACCGTCTCCACGAATGCGATCAGATTCATTTTCCATGATTAACCATTCAAGTATGTTTATAAAGTATATATAATAAATAATCATGAAATATATTACATAATAATGATACTGGATTTATGTACATATATGTTTCATTTACTTAATTCCATTTAATTCAATAAGGAAATGAAAATAGCGTTCATGCGTACGCATGGCCTACCGTCTCCATGAACGGTGTATTTCATTCCATTTATCGATCTATCATATATATTTATATACTGAATATATATTATATATAAATAAGTTTTTACATTATATAATTATTTAAATCATGATATATGTAATAATATCAAGAACAACATGTTGAAACATGTACGATAAATGAAACGATTTTACCCAAAACGCGGCTTTAACATTGAATTTACAAAAGAATGGGTAATATAAAGTCATAAGTGAACCATATATGATATCATAACAATGAATATGATTCTGTAATAAGTAAATAACATTATTTAAATCATTATACAGGAGGTTCGGATACGTATGAAGCATATCGTAACTAAGGTAAGGGATAACTATTTCAATCTCGTTCTTATCCAAGATTGTTATTCGTAAGTATTTACTCGGGTTATTGTTATCATCCATGCCCATGATTTCTAAAAAAAATTCATGTATTTTTAAAGACCTTTATACCCATTTTTAAAATTTACCACATGTTATTAAATGACTCTTACTTTTTTTACCACACGGGGAACATTTTTACTTTTCCGAAAAAAAGTATGAGAAGAATGTTATTTTTAACATATACGGTGTGAACGGATTTTTAGGGTTTCATAACACCTCATTTTCATGAAGCTTGCTATACAATATTTTATCACTATTTTTAAAAAAATAACTTTCTTTCAAAAGTGCATGGAATTTTGTGAAAAGAAAATTATTTTGAAGAGGAAAAGATATTTTCCTCAAAAATTTATTTCAAATGTTTTATCAAAACCATTTTCCATCTAAGATTACATTATTTCATATGTATATGTTTCAAGTATATTGCCTCTATGATTTACATGGTTTCAATTTTCTTATGATGAACTATCCATTTGTTTTATATGGATTATGTGATGATGGAATGATGTTTATGAAACCCATTTTATTCATTGGGTTATGATGATTGTTTTATGTTTATTTTGTGGCACGACTAAGAATGATTTCATTATGAGATCGGTGCGACCTATATCTCCCTCCAATGCATTGGGTAAATATTTATATCACATGAGATATACATGGCTGAAATGTTATGTTAATCTGCGTCAGTGATACAGGATTAGAAAGAGGAGTGAACTCGATTCAGAAAGGGACTTTGTCCACTAAGATGGTCTTGGAAGCAATGCCTTGGCTACTATGAAAATCATATCATGTGCTTAATGGTTTTCCACAATTAAATGTTTTATTCTCATGCTATTTAATCATAATTTATGTTCCTTTATGATATATTCCTTACATACTTCAAATATTTATGTATTTGCTCAAGATTTTGATGTTTAGATTTTATGTTCTTGTTTTTGCATTCAAATGTTTATGGATTTTTTTATGTTCTCTATGTTTACCCTTACTGAGAATTTGAGCTCACCCTTTTTATGTTTTCTTTTCCCCAGGATATAAATAAAGGTTTTAGGTAGGAAAACCAAAAGGGGAAGATCTTTATTGGAGATGTTGAATATCTTTCACCATTATTAGAAGATGACGTTCCGAGTTTCCAAAGACACTAAACTAATGCGGTCTTTGGGCATCTGTTTTTTTCATGTATTAAGTATTCCGCAAAAGTAATATAATGTCCATGTAGGTCAAGGTTTGGGGTCTCTACAGTTGGTATCAGAGAGAAGGTTTAATTAACCTTTGGAAACTAGGATATGAAAACTTTAGTGAAATCCCTAGAGATATTTCTAAGTTATGTCCAGGGATGTCTCTAAGGATAAGCATATGTATAGGTTATAGTCCTAGAATTATGGTAACGATCATAGAATTTAACCTAATATGTTAGATATTGAAGGTACTCCCCCTTTATTATGTTGTTTTCCCTAGAATGACTTTTTCCTCTCACAGTATTCTTTTTGGGTTTTAGAAAATGGCTGGAAATAGGAATATTCACGATAATGGAGGATATGATGGAAAATGGAATGATATTCTTCATGAGAAACCAAATGAAACGGGATTTAAAAGTCCAAACATCATTATTATGCCTAATTAGTAATCTCATAATATGATCAATAATCTCATCTTTGGTAAGTTTTCCGACTCAGCTAATAAGAGAAAGATGGAGTTTCATGATGATCATAGAGGAAATAAAATTCAATTTCTCTCATATAAATCATGTGGGAAGATGCATCAAGGAGAATGTTTCAAAGGAACTGTAAGATGCTTTGGGTGCAGAAAAGAAGAACACAAATCCAGTAAGTGCAAAGGAAAAGGTTCAGTTAACACCATGGAGAAGGATAGTGGTATTACTATGACATCAACGATGATTAGATGTTTTAAATGTGGAATGTATGGGCAAAATGCAAACCAATTCCCTAAGGGAAAATCTCATGAAGAGAATCAACATGGTCATATGGGTAGTATTTATGTGGATGATGATGAGGAGACTACAAATGATATATGAGATGAAAGATGTGTTGAATCTTGGTCTATGGTTTAAGAAGGTAGTGGAATGATTGTATGTTTATCAAAATCTATGTTGTATAGGTAATTTAATGGTTCTATGGAATAAAGAAACATCTAAGTATTGTTACAATATTGTTTTTCCTAAAGTATTTGAATGTATATGTTGAATGGTACTGGTAACAACAAAAGGTTATTCAGATATTCTTTGGAAAGAAGATGATATGATCATAATGAAGGGATAAAGAGAAAATGAAATTTTGATAGTACTCATGAGCACATGACCGATATATGGACAATGTGATATCATGGTTTGAGAATATAGAAATTTTGGGATTTTGGTATGTGCAATGAGTTAACTTTTGACAGCATTCATGTTTTCGCTAACGATCTATGGTAATTCATGTTTCAAAAGAATACATGATTAAAGTATTCACATGTTTGGAATATGACCAACAAGATATATCTTATGATATATGGGAGATAAATGATGGTATTCACATGCTTGGTATATGACCTCCCTAGTAATCCTTTTCATTATACAATGATATTGGACAGATGTGTTTTGGATAAGCCTAAAGATTGAAATGGATTATGTTGGACATAAGATAGTATTATTTAAGAATAAAACTTTTTTTCTGATATTATTTCTGGAATGTTATAATAGTATAGTTTTAGAAAAAGGACAACCCATAGGACAAGCGACAACCCGTCGCGTCGGACAAGGCTGTGGGAATCGAACCCACAACTGAAGTATGACAATACTTTATTGCATACCACTGACCTACAGGAAGTCCCTAGTTAGTAGAAAATAGTTTTATTTTGTTAAGCGCTATGATAGATGAATTATAAGTCTATTTTAGTAACTATATATGATTAATCTCAAGATAGATGGACTTATGTATATTTAATAAATTGTGCTAAACTTTTTGCGATAGAAACAAATGGAATGACCTATCATTCTATAGCATGATCTGCTAACACTTCACGAATGACACATTTAACTTCATTTCTTTAAGAGATGAAGTGGAAATTGTTCAAGGCATGAAAAATGGTGAGATTTTACCAAAAACAAGTAAGTATTTCCTTTAATTCTACAATTCTTCAGTATTAAGGGAATGATCTTGAAAACTAAAAACGTTGTCCTCATACCCTAATACCCGATAGATCAGTGGGCACCTTAGATCATCACAAATTTATGGTTTTGTGATTAATGTATTTTTCATATCCATGTTCTCTGCCACTCTCCATCAGAACTTGATGGTTAGATTTCTCTTCCATATCCATATTTTCACTTATGTTCTCCTATGTGGAAACCCAGTGATTAGTTAATTTGGGTAACGGTTACATTTCATACTTTATTTTTTAAAATATTTGTTTTGGTATTCCTTTTTACGATGTGGGTTTCTATGAAAGAAACTTTCAAGTAGTAAACCATTTATAACCCCGACGAATTTCGAGGGCAATGTTCATTTTAAGGGGGGTTGAATGTAACACCCTGATATTTTGTGAGATATATTATTTTTAATTTCTTTGATGTCTTATATTATACACTACACCAAGATTATCTTGTACTATACACAACACCGTAATATCTTTCAGTATACGAAGCACTATTATTGGCTCGTGTTACCCAGAATTTCAAGTTCGTTTTGTGGAAATTATTTTACTCAACATTAAGTATAGATTTTGTTTAATATATAAATGAAATAAGTTTTGATTATGTTATACGCAACAACAAACAGAGATTTCACTACACGTAGCCCTAACTTGGCTTACATTACATGCAATCAAGACCTTCTTCGATAGCGTGTGTATTATGCAATACCAAGTTTCACTAAATGAGATATTATTATAATATTATTATGAACTAGCCGTTACGAATAGTAATACACACTTTTTGGAATTTTATAAATTTTATCATTCAAAATGGACTTCATTTTTTGGATTTGGAATATCTAAATTAGCCTAGGGTGAATTTTTGGTATTTTTCTAAAAACATTCAATTTTTGATGAATAGTGAAAACACTAGGTTACTATTTAAATACTGACTTTTTATTTAAATAATTATTTATTTTAATTAATTTTATTTTAGGTCAAAATTGATACATAAAACCTATATATGTTCAATGTAATTCATTTGAGTCATTTTATAATAATTTTAGATATATAAAAATTTTATTGAACATTTCACCACCTTTTACCCACCTCCTAGGAGAATTTGAAAATCTACATAAAACTTAATTTTAACACTTCTATGAGTGGAATTTAAAAAATCCGAGACACATGGTTAATATCAAGGAGAAATATGTTGTTCAATAAGATAAAAATAATTTTTGGTGAATAGTAACTTTTTACTTTTATTTACCATGGTTAAAAGTAAATAGGGTAATTAAGGGTAACAATGATATTATTATTACCCTAACACTTGTTCTAATTCTATTGGATAAGTGTAATTCGACCAAAAACAACCTTAGAAATAAAATATTACCTTTTAGGTCCACATGGATTAGATTAGGACATTTATTATTATTTTATTTAAAGAAGAGTTAAAATAGTTAAAATCAAAGTATAATAATAAAAACATTTTTAATATAGATATATACATAAGATAAATTCTACTATAAATATTCATTATAAAGATAAAAATATTTCCTACATAATCTTACATTATTTTTAATTTTTAGACATTATATATTTTAATTTATTTAAGACACAATGATGATGTAACAATTACTTTATTAGTGAAATATTTACATAATTGATGTTATAAATACCCAAATTAATGTAATTTGAGACTTTTTATAAATTAAAATAATTTTCTAGGTTAATATGACATGTTAGTATTGTTCCAATTAACTTTTTTAGAAGTAATCATGATGTTATGATTTTTACAAAAATCAATTACCAAATAGTGTCAAAATTGACGTAAATTAGTTTTTTAAAAAAATATTATTTTATTAATTTTCATTTTATTCCTAAAAATATAAGGTTCAGAAATATGACTTAGATAAGGATATATATATTAATAATGAACCACTTGGGGTTCGTTTGTCTTGTTATAGTAATTTTATTAACCTTATAGTTTAAGAAAACAAGAAGACACGGTAAAAGTTAAATTATTTAACTTAGAGTTAAATCTAAATGATAAGGTTCAAATAGTAACCTAAACTTGTTTAAAACCTATTGGATGAGTGTATTTAGACCCTTACCCACATTATATTTGAAATAAATCAGTTTGGAGATATTAAAAACCGAATATGACATTATTATAAAATAATATTTTTAAGTTTTTCCTAAGGTGCCCCTCTCCTCCCTTATAAAAGGGCACCCCTTCCCTCTTCTCTTCACACCCTTTTGAGCCATGAAGCTCAGAAAAGACCTAAAAATTATTCTTCTCAATCTCTCTAGTTACATCATAAAGGTTCTGGTATTCTCAAAAGATCAACTCTAGTGCCCTAGGAAGAAGTTTAAAGAAGGTGCGTCGAGGAAGAGGTAATCTATTCTACTGACTCCTTCAAATTTATTTCTTCTTATACTTCTTCTTATTTAGTTCTTTCATTATAATGTAATAACATAAGTATTAATTATATACAGATATGTTATTATAAATATTAAACAACCCTATTTCACTTCTATCCATCCTACGGAAAATGAAATCACTGCGCGTGCGTACGTATGGAATACCGTCTCCACACTGTGGTGTAATCTATTTTCCACCACCACCTTACTTGGATGGGTATAATGGTGTAAATAAATAACTACATATTATCATTGTAAATTGATATTGATTCTGAAATATTATACATACTGTTCAATACAATTCCACAATCATGGTAATGATATCATTACTCGTGTGTACGTACGAACTACAGTCTCAACGAACTCGATGAGATTCATTTTCCATGATTAATGATTCAAGTTTGATTATAAAGTATATATAAAAAATAATCATGAAATATATTACATAATAATGATACTGGATTTATGTACATATATTTTTCATTTACTTTATTCCATTTAATTCAATAAGGAAACGAAAACTGCGTTCATGCGTACGCATGGCCTACTGTCTCCATAAATGGTGTATTTCATTCCATTTATCGATCTACCATATATATTTATATAATTAATATATATTATATATAAATCATTTTTTTCATTCTGGAATTACATAAATTAGGATATAAGTAATAACATCAAGAACAACATGTCGAAACACGTACGATAAATGAAACGATTTTACCCAAAACGTTGCATTAACATGGAATTAACAAAATAATGGTTAATATAATGTCATAATTGAACCATATAAGATATAATAACAATGAATATTATTCTGTAATAAGTCAATTAAATTATTTAAATCATTATACACGAGTTTCAGATACGTACATATCATATTGGAGCTAAGGTAAGGAATAACTATTCCAATCTCGTTCTTATTTGAGATTGTTATTCGTAAGTATTTACTAGGGTTATTGTTATCATCCATGCCCATGTTTTATAAAAATGTTTTCATGTATTTTTAATGTCCTTTTTACCCATTTTTGAAATTTACCACATGTTAGGAATGGAATATTACTTTTGTTTACCACACGGGGATCTTTTTGACTTTTCTGACAAAAGTACTAGAAGAAGGTTATTTTTAACTTATATGGCATGAATGGATTTTTACAGTTTCATAACACCTCATTTCATGAAGCTTACTCTACAAGATTTTATGACTATTTTCAACAAAATACTTTTCTTTTAAAAGTGCATGGAATTTTTTGGAAAGAAAATGATTTTGAAGAAGAAAGGATATTTTCCTCAAGAATTCATTTCAAATGTTTTATCAAAACAATTTTCCAACTAAGATGAAATTATTTCATATGTGTAGGTTTCAAGTATAATGTCTCTATGATTTACATGGTTTCACTTTTCTTATGATTAAATATCCATTTTTTGTATATGGATTATGTGATGATGGGATGATGTTTATAAAACCCATTTTATTCTTTGGGTTATGATGAATGTTTTAAGTTTATTTTGTGGCACAAGTAAGAATGATTTCATTATGAGATGGGTGGGACCTATATCTCCATCCAATTTATTGGGTAAAGATTTATATCTCATGAGATATACATGGCTTAAATGGTAAGTTAATCCGATTCAGTGATACAGTAATGGAATGAGCAGCGAAATTGATTCAGAAAGGTACTTTGTCCACTAAGATGGTCTTGGAAGCAATGCCTTGGCTAATATGGAAATCATATCATGTGCATAAGGGTTTACCATAATTACATGTTTTATTACCATGATATTTTATCATGAATGATATTCCTTTATGATATATTCCTTACATACTTCCAAGATTTATTTCTTTGCTCATGATTTTGATTTTTAGATTTTATGTTCAAGTTTTTTCATTCAAATGTTTATGGATATTTTTATGTTCTCTATGTTTACCCTTACTGAGCATTTGAGCTCACCCTTTTTATGTTTTCTTTTCCCCAGGATATAAAGAAATGTTTTAGGTAAGAACACCAAAAGGGGAAGATATTTATGGGAGATGTTGAAGATATTTAACCATTATTAGAAGATTACGTTTTGAGTTTCCAAAGACACTAAACTAATATGGTCTTTAGGCGTCTTTTTTTAATGTATTAAGTATTCCGAAAAAGTGATGTAATGTCCAGGTACATAAAGGTTTGGGGTCTCTAAAATATATATACTAGATATATATTATTTATATTATATCTAAATCATGAATATCATTCTGGATATAATGTACTTTTTACCACATGGACAATTTTTATTTATAAAAAGTTCACTTTTTTACTCATGTTCTGAACATCAAAAAAATGTCCGATATAAACTCAAATAATTAACAATTGTTATAGTACTGTAATATGTGTTATAATATGAATAATAAACTTGAAAAATTTTATGAATCAATTATAAATTAACTTAATTTTATTATTTCGAAAGTACAAGGAACAAACATGTCAGTCGGACACAACGTAATAGGTTTTCATCTCACTTTTTATTCCCATGAAGTTCATGTTATATTTGCCATTGTCTCCTTATGTGTGGTCTATTTACTACCCATTATTATATTATTTTTTTAATATAATTTATTTAATGGGTATTTACATCTTAATTGTATGATCCTTCTTTCATGTGGTGCATGTTTTGTAGGTTACCAAATCGGTACGGGAACCTTTCACCATCCTCTTTAAGTTGAAAACATCTTTTATGTTATGTCTTTAAATTTTAATTTTCAAATTTTGGGATATGTTCTTATATATCCTTATTGTAGTAAATTTTATGATCATCTCATGATATACCCTTTTCTCTCTCAAAAACCCATAATCTTAATTTTTATGTGACGGCGTTAGGCTGCTGAATTTTTGTAAGGGAACTTCTTAACCAAATTTCAATTATTCGGGTTAAACTTCCACTTCTTGATTATGTCATGCTATGAATATATGTGAATAACCTCTAATTTTTTACCCATAATACCCACATATATTGGATGTATTATTTTTTGTAACACATAATTATGTCATTGATTTATCCTTAATCTAAATATACGATATTTTTAAGGGACTTTGTCTCAATTTACATTCTACTGAGAATTATTTGTTTTTATACAACAATTCACTTTCATATGGTGTATATACTTCCATTTGACATATTATGTCAAGAATTTCTTTATTCTCATGAAATTATAATCATTATTTACTGTTATTCTGTAATTATTTTTATTCAAGTATTTCCTCTTGTGGTAAGGGATTCATTAACTAAGACATTGTTTTAAATGTTTTAAAGTTTTATTCTTATAATTATTTCTCATTAATAACCATGTTTTTAAAATGGGTTAAAGGATTTATTTATTTGGACATTAATGTTTTAAAATTTCAATTCCTTTAAAATCTTCAAAGTGGTATGGGACACTTTGATTCAAAAATCACTTTATTAACTGTTTTAAATGGTTTTGAAAATGGTTTTACAAAGCATTGATTATGTCAATATCTTGAAATGATATACTGTGATTTCAATGTGGAATTTTATCTTTCCATTATTGTTTTTTTATGTGTTATAAATATGTTATGGTTATTTGGAATTGTTTATGTATATGGGTGGTTCCGTGATAAACCTAGGGCTGGTGAGCCCGATATAACTCTCCAATTCATTGGGTAATGTGACAGAGGTAAATGTTAATATTTATCCTATGAAATTTTGGGAATATACTTTGATGGTTATTCCAAAGGTAACTCTCTAAGTATCTGTGAAAACTAAATTGTATGTCTGTTATGAATTCCACAAGTTATATTAATGATTTATGATTTCTATGTGTTATTCATAAATCTTATAATTTCATGAGGTATGTTAAAGAGCTTAGGTTTTGTATGTAATGAAGGACTAATGTTTTATTCCTTTATTTTATAACCCATACTGATATTTGTATTCTCATCCCATGTTTTGAAATGTTTTCCACCAGAAAAAAGATGGATAGGGTCAAGGATGGTATCTAGGAAAATTCATCATGTCTAAAACATAGAACTAGACATGTTTATTTTTTTAAGTGTTTATTTTATGAAAAAATGGAAACTGTGTAGAAGTGTCTACTTTGTTCTTTTTTAAATGTAATGTAATAGCTATGACCAAATTCTATAAAACACTAAAAATAAAAAGATCTTCAATGTTAATTCTTGACATAACTCAAGATTATGTAATGTTTAAGGTTGGGTCTGTATAATATACCTACCTCAATTTGGGGATGTAATGGCCTTGAATGAAAATTTCTAGAGAATATTTTCCCTGCCTCTTGAACTGCATCAATTAGAAAAGTAATCTTTAGAATTTGTAAATCACAAGGAGTGACCATTTATGAATATTGGGAGGGATTCACAAGATTTTCTAATGTTTCTCCCACCAAAAAAATTCTAAAAAATTTATAATTCAATAATTATATGTTTGAATTTACCCATGGATCCTGGAATGATACATATTTAATATGGTGGTTCACTTTTTGAAAAATCCCCTTCTGCTACTCGTGACATAATAGCCAACATGGATCAAAATGCACAACAATTTGGTATATGAGAAATTTCACGCACTCGATGAGTTCAAGACGTAAGTCATTAATACCAAGAGAAATAATTTAGATAAAAATCATTATGCAATTCATAACTTTTAAGAAAATTATCTCAACCAAGATATAATAAACACTCTCCATATGCTTCATTACATTATTGTATAGGTTTTGTTAACACTTGTATTTTTGACTAGTTCCTGCAATATATGGATTCATCTGAGTCTTATGTAGTGGTATTATAACAACCCTTATCATTATTTGTCATTAAAATGTGATTTATTACATAAACGTATACATAATACAATATGGATGATCGATAATTCTAGTCTATTAATGAATTAGGAACATTAAAAAACAACTTAAAAGAAGGAATCCATCATCATTATTGAAAGCTTTCTTAACATGATTGTACTTAAAACAGCATGAGATAATCTTGGGACATAAATAGGAAAGGGGTGAGATAGAAATCATAGTAATGGAATACATGAGGAATAATAGGAATAAAGTAATAAATTTATAAAATAAACATATCAATAGGACATAAAAGTGGTGATAATTATAAACACGAAAAATGAGACACGATATATAACAATAACAAAAATGGAAGATGGGAAATGTGGAAACAACATAAAAACTACATCGTAAGCATAGGTCAAGGAAAAATTTTGTGGCATCATCATGGAAAATGTCCCATAATTGAATCAAGTTCACTCCATATCCCAACATGACATCTCATGCGACTAAACATTTCCCAATGCATTAGAGAGCAATATAATTATTGGTTCACCTATCACATTCATTTCATTATCATGCTTAAGTGGTCCATATATATCATAATACATGGATTCATTTATCAACACATTTTATTCCAAGATCACAGAGTGTAGAATAAAAAGTTTTTAATCCTGAAATAATAATTCTATGTGCATAAAGGTGAACACCCTTGATAGAAAATGGGAATGGGTGTTCACTACATAATTGTTTGGCATGGAAAATATATGGTGGAATTTTAAAAGTAAAACAGTGTAACATAAAAATTCTTGAAATGGGTTGATGAGAGATAAAATGATCCCTCATCATTTGGAAATAATATTTAATATAAAAGTGACATAAAAGAAAAATCCCAATAATATGAATTTGAACTAGAAGGAATAACATAACAAAATAAACTTGAATAAAGTATAGAAGTAAGGGATCCCACACCACTAGAGTGTGACTCCAAATGGTTAAGAGGAGCTTTATTGGGGCTTGCGGTCTCCATGGGAGGACTCAAGATAAGATAGATAATGTTAATGAAATGATCCAAATATTTTTAGTGAATATAAATGGGATGTTGGGTGGTTTTATATAGAAAATGTGTGGGGAATTATTTATTATTTCTAAAACATCGGTTTTGGACTATATATAAGGAAATATGAAAAACCGCAAACCTTCCAGGTGTTTATACCTAATAATTGTGGTTTTTATTATTTTTTAAGTCCAAGGGAAGAAATTAATAAAACAAAACCCTTGATGTTATTGAAGTGAGTCATACTCTTAAATATATGATTTAAAAACATTAAAATATTTTTATGGTTTTGCAGAATTCATAAAGGATTCATAAAATTCATCAAATAAAAATAAAATACCATTATTTTAATGGGGAAAAAATATTTTTGTAAGGATTCCCATTATTTTATTTTTTGCATCAATTATCGGTCATTATGATTTCATAGTTTGCACTATATATTTATATGGTATTTAATTTTTACCTAAAAATTTAACTTTCTCAAAAAATTACTTAAAATTAACAATTTTAAAATTTTAAAATTCTAATTCTGAAAATAATATTGAATTTATTTTAAAAAATTATAAATATTTGAAATTACTTTTATATAATTTGAATCATTTTTTTAGAAATGTTGGTTTTTTTTATAATAACTGTTTTTGAAACGTTATAAAAATTACATTTAACATCAAAAAAATTATATGATCATTTATATATAATAAATTTTGTTAATGAAAATATTTTATTAAAATATTATTTATTTAAAAATATTCTTTAATTCATAAAAATAAATTCCATAATTGAATTTCAATATTACGAAAAATAAAATTTTCGTTTTATTGTGTCAAAATAAAAATCATTTATAAAATAAAAATAATATGATGAATATATATTCATTATTATAGAAAAAATATTGTACATACTCATATTTCTAGGTTCTTGATACATATCACACTAATACACCAACAAAATCCCAATGAGAAAGGTGAGTGATGGTGATAATTATCGGGGTGGTTTGGCATACCTGGTTTTGGTCATGATCTTAATGACCCTGGAATTCTTCTATAAATGGATCCCCTCATGCTTTATTTATTTGAACTCAGAATGGTATTAGTCAATTGAAAATCCTAGTGATAGTATCTCCCACTTAATCTCTGGTAAATTAGCTTCATGGGTCTCGATCCTACTCATTGAGGTTATCACTTCCTTTTTCATTTCCAATTGGATTAGTAAACCCCATTATTTTAACTAATCATGTGATAATTGTTCACCGACTATATTATCAATGGTAGTAATTCTTAATGGAAATTTTAATTTTATAGGATATAATAACACCATATAATTTCATGTGTTTTCTATATACCTAATATATAAAAATGCAATTAATTAAATCATAGAGGGAATTTTATTTTCAATGGTTTGTTCCGTAATAATCTACCCCTTCAGAACCCTAACCCTATAAATAATATATTCCCACAATAAAACAGATAAGGGTAATTTTTTTCATTACATCTTCTGGTTCCCATGGTTCTAATTTAAACATGTGGTTTCTCTATTGCAATTTAATCGAGTGAAATGTCTTATTTCGTAGAACATTTTCTCTATGCTCTAAGATCTTCACCAGCTTTTCCTTGTATGAGAGAAAATTATTCAATAGTACCACCACTGGATTGATTACATGTTATGTGTCTGGTATATACATCCTCAAGATTGATACATGGAATATATCATGTACTTCATATAGGTTAGGTTGTTGTTCTATTTAATAAAATAATACTCGGATGCAATCACATATCTTAGAGGGGAATATGTATCTTGGAATAAGCCTTCCCTTCTTCCTAAATCTCGTGAATTTCTTCCTTTGAGATATTCAGAGAAATAATGTGCCTCAAACATCAAACTCTATGTCTCATCAATTATTTTTATCATAGCTCTTTTCTTAATCTAAGTAGCATTGATGTGCAGCCGAATAGTCTTAACCTTTTTCGCTATTTCCTTGAGTATTTTAGGAACTAGAAGTTTTTTTCCCCAACATTATCCTAACATTCAAGTGTTCATGAACTCTTCCTATAAATATCTTCATAGGAATCATTTAGGATGTTTTATTAAAGATTATTATTTTATAAGAACTCCACCATAGGAAGATGTCGATCCCATCCTCTTTTAAAGTCAATTGAGTGGGATCTCAATATTTCCTCGATTTTTTTGATAGTCCTCTCTAATTGGATATTTTTTTTGTGGGAGATAATCCATGTTGAAGTTGAACTTAGTATTCAGAGTGTGTTAGAGACTCTTCAAAAATGTGGATGTAAGCCTTGAATCTCGATTATATAAAATCAACAATGGTGTCCCATGTATCCTCCCAATTTCTCTAATGTATATCCTTCCATGTTGATCATGTGAGAAGTCCTCTCTATTCACAATTAAGTGATCAGTATTTGTAAGACAATCCAACACAACCCATATTGAATTATTTCCTATTGATGTCTTTGTAATACCAGTTACAAATTCTATAGTGATGTTCTCCCATTTCCATGTTTGTATGGGTAATGGTTTCAACATCCCCTTACATTTTTTGAATTCCTCCATCACTTTCAGTCATACAAGAAATTTTTATGTATATTTCATGATCTCCCTCTTCATATTCTCTGACCTATAGTTCTCTAAGAGAACTAAATACATCTTTTTGCTTCCTATGTGGATGGAGAATGTTGAGTTATGTAAACATACAAAAACACATTCTTTAACATAGTATTTGATGTCACACTTAGTCAGGACTCAAATCTATTAACTCCTTCTTCATTAACATTGAACTCTAAGGATCACCCTTTTCTAATAGGTTCCACTTTCTGATGGAATTCTCAAATCATCTCTTTGAGGTTCTTTTCTCCTCTATAGAAGGGATAGTTGAGAAATAATTTTTAAAAGAATTGATGATGTTCATTCCTTTATAAATCCCATGTCCATCCTTTTCAAATATAATAGGATCATATCCTTCTAAATTCTCATAAATTAATGAATTTATAGATAATTTATACTTATAGGCATATTACACATTATTCTATTTACCAAGATGGTAGTGGATTGACTTGTCATAGTCCTTTTTCATCTCTAACCATCACTATTGGCACATATTCAGATCCTTCTATGTGAATATATACTTGAGCATTTTATGATCACTATAAATTTCAAAATTCTCCACAAAAGATAATGGAGCAATATTTTCAATATGAAGATCCATGCAGCCAACACTAGATAATGTGTTGGGTAGTTCTGATCATGAAAATTCAACTATCTTTAAGCATAGGCTATCACTTTTTCATTCTTCATAAACACACATCCCGATCAATTCTTTGAAGCGTCACAGAATACCATGAAAATTTCTCCACTTTGTGGTAGTTTGATTATAGGTGTCATGAGAAGACTAGTATTAAACTCCATGAAACTCACTTCACATTAATCATTCCAAGAAAACTCAACTCCCTTCCAAGTAATATTGGTTGGATGGATTGACAATCCCGAGAAAGTTCTCAAAAATTGAAGATAGTAGCCGGCTAATAAAAATAAACTACATATATCTATCATGAAGGTTTTCCTCCAACATCCTTTAATTGATTTTTTCTTTAAAGGTTCTATATATATCTTGTTTCTTGTGATAAATTTCTACAAGAATGATAATTTCTTTAACCAGAACCCACAATTTTTGTACTTGTCTTAAATATTATCCATTCATAATGTCTTTAGCACATCTATCAAATTTTCTCATAACCTTCCATGGTGTTGGAGAATGTTAGAATATCATCTATAAATACTACCACATATTTTTTGAGTTATTATTATATGATTATATTCATGAATTCCATGAATATTTCAAATGCGTTATTGAGTCCTAAAGGAATCACTATGAACTCATAGTCTCATACATTGATTGAAAAGTATGTTTGGGGATATCCTCCTTCTTTACCCTAACATGGTAATATCCTGACCATATATCTATATTGGAGAAGTATTGTATTCCAAATAGCTAATCGAACAATTCATTGGTCCATGGAAGAGGATACATATTCTTTATTATAATCTTGTTGAGATCATGATTATAAATTCAATTTTTCATTGACCCAACCATCTTCATGAATAAGAATACTAGTACACTCGACGGTAAAGAACTTGGGAGTACGAACCCTATATCTATATTATACTATTGAGGTTTCATTATCCCCTCAAGTTCTATAAAAAAAATTCTATATGGATTCTTTGATGGTGGTAATTCTCTAGGTGTAATATCAATTGAAAATTAAAATCATCGGATATGAATAAGAAAAAGTAATTTCTAAGGAAACACATCACTATATTCCCTAAAAATATTCATGTATTAAAGGATTAACCATTCCATAGACTCAGTAATTTTATCTACACGTTCTTTCTTCATGGAAAATTATATCCATTATTGATATGTTCGTGTTAATGATGATTCATCCATCTCCGAGGACAGTTTACAATATGGAGAGTGATTTTGTTCTCTAATGAAATTATGTTTTCTTTATACATATAAAGTCAACACATGCCTATAATTGCATAAAATTCCACCAAAGGGACTATGATAAGGTTCTATGGGAATTTCATCCCCCAAATTTTAGTAGGGGAATTGTTATATAATCTGGATCTAATAATTGTCACCTTTTCCATTTTCAATGGTAGTTAAACATACATGATTTATAGTGGGATTTAAATAGTTCTACAAAAACATTGTGGTATGAAGGAATGTGTAGAACATGAATCCAAAACTATGTTCACTATTCATGAATGAATAACTAGACTGCCTATAATTATTTTGTATTTGAGATCCCACTTAGCGGTTGTGATAAAAAAATATCTCCCTTGCTACCTTGAAGGTTATTGGTTGTCACTAAAAACCCTAGGCCAAGTGCATTGGTTTGGAAATTCCCATGTTTACTTGTAGTTGAAGAAGTGAAAAATTCAGTAAGGGTTGACTAAAAAATTATATTCCTCCACCACAGTATTTGGGTTCTCCCAGCGGCAATCATTTTCTAGGATCCCTTCCTTCTCGCACAGAAATCATTTCCTCATCCCCCATATGCAATTTATGGGGTACTTCTTTCCACCCCTTTTACAAGTGTGACATTAAAATTTCATAGAACCATTATAATTATCCATCAAACCACCATATTTCGAATCCAATTTCTTCTTCATATCCCCATGATACCGTTGGGATTTTCTAATATTTATTTCAACATTAAGGGAATATTGGACAATTTCCTCACAGCTATCAATGTTGTAGATCTCAATGTATTTTGGTAGAGTAGGTTTCATCCCACCAAATAAATGTTCAACCATGCATTCACGGCTAACAACAATGATGGTGGAATATCGTGCTAGTCTTGTAAAGTTCTCCTTGTACACCTTGATAGATTCATTGACTTTTTTATATAAGGGAATGGAAATCCATTTCCATTTTAATTTGGATATTTAAGGGAAAATATGTGTCCAAAAAACATTTTCTGGAATTCATTCCACCCAAACACTTCAATATCTTCCTTAGGATTCGTATTATTGATCATTTTCCACCAATGATCAGATTCTCCCTCAATTTGATATACATATAGAAAAAAATTATCTTTCCCAGAACATTGAAGTATGGATAATATATTCTCAATTGATTTGATCCATTATTCTACAATTAAGGGATCATATTATACATTGAATTTTTGGGTCCATTATCGCAAAAATATCTTAATTGAAGCCTTTTCATTCTTATGGGGATTTGGAAACACCTCTTAATCCATTTTTTATTCATAACATGAGTTATAAGAGATATTATCATCACAAATTTCATGATTCCCACTCCCATCCGGTTGGGAATCTCATTTGGGTAGTCATCACAATGCTCTTCACATTGATATTTTAATTTATTCCTACTATTTCTGAATATTGGAAAGAATTAAGGGAAAATTACGGATGATTAGTTTTTAATAAATTAAATTAATATAAGGGAATGAAATAAAATTAAAGATATATCTTATCAATTACATATATTGTGTTTACTTATGAATTTATAGGAATAAATCTATATTATCCATGATATATTTCATAAAATATATTTTTATAGGGATTAGTTAATACCTTAAAATGGTTTGAAATGATCTGATAAATTTACCAAAGCATATCCCCCTAGGGTATTAAACCATGTTTGAAGAAAGACTCGATATCATGCACCAATTCTCGATTGAGTCCAGATCAATGTATTGTTTTTGGGTTTTACACCTATATACATTTCTGGCAGAGCTACATCCTCAGGTAGAATCATGGTAGGGATGCTTATTCCTGATAAAAAACATACTCTATACTTACCAAAATTTTGGGATGTTTTTTATAGTAGTCATATAATAAAGACTTTCACAAGATATGTTTAATCATAATCCAAAAAATAAATAAGCACATTATTTGGTAGAAAATATTAAAACCCTTTTCTTTATTTCACATTGAAACATGATTTATTACATAAGAGTACACATAATACAACATGGTAGTTCAAGAGGTCTTGTGTCTTTTGGAATTAGGTACATTGAATAACAATATAAAACAAGGAATACATCATCTTTATTGAAAGTTTCCTTAACATGATCATACTTAGAAATGTATGGAATAAACAAGGGACATACATAACAAATAGATGAAATATAAATCCTAGTAAGGGAATAAACAAGTAATAACATGAAGAAAATAATACTTGTTATAAAATATGGATATCAATGGGGCATAAATGGGGTGAAAATCATAAAAATGAAAAATGAATCATCATTTACAATGATAACATAATGGGAACATTGTAAATGAGGAAACAGCTTAAAGCATTACATCATAAACATAGGTCATGGCTAACTCCCATGGTATCATGATGAAAAATATACCAAAAAATTAGGTTTACTCTCTATCCCAACATGATGTCTCATGAGACATAACATTACCTAATTAATTGGAGCATTATATAATTTTTGGTGCACCAACCGCATTCATTTAATTCTCATTCTTATGTGTTCCACATATATACCGACCCAACCCTAGAAGGCTTAGAATATATTTTTGATACTATTACATTTACATGATTACAAAGAATCAAATCCTGAAGGACATAAAGTTTAGTAGTCTTTGTAAACTAGATACATATAGAAGAAAATAATACATTAATTACAACATAGTTGTTTCTTCTTAATAAATAACATCGAGTATTACTCAAATCCACCTATTAAATACCTATATATAATTCATTGTATGCTTCTTGGATTCTTGGTAAAATGAACATAATAAGGGTGAGTTAAAATTCCTATTAGGGGAAAATATAGTATAATAAATAATCAATGAAGGAGAATAATAATTATATAATGGTAAATAACTTAAATCACATTATATATAATCAATAAAGTGAGAGGGAAGTGGAAAAAATAGGGAAAATTAATAACTAAAAACACATACTATTAACATAACTATACATGTAAAAATAAATGTAGAATGGTACGAAACTAAAATATGTGTCATTAAATCAATTAACTGGGATTGAAATATTCCAATTTATATGATGACGCAAAATGTCATGGTTGAATTATAATTAAAACAAAAACGAGGGAAATGATTTCTTAATGGATGTCATGTCTAAGGCACATGAAAACCAATATGATCTAGAAATTTCACAAAATAGTTTAAAACTAAGAATATAAACCCATTAAATATTTGTAACTAATATTTATCATGATAACTTATCAATGCATCAAGGATATATATACATTTCGGGCTTTAGCCATCAATACCAGACCAATGCATTCCTTATTTAAAATAATCAAACAAAATAATATGCCTTACCAAAGAACCATATTGAATAATACATAAAAATTATCAATATTTCCCCAAATATTCAAATAAATATGAAATTAGACACCACATGTAAAAATGTATACTGTTTAGGAAATCGTATTGTATATGAAAAATAAAACTGATAATTAGTGGGGAATTAAATTATCAATGATCATATGAGACTGAATATTTCATAAGGAAAAAAATGATTCAAGGAATTGAATATAAAAACTATCCTAGGATAAATCAATAAAAAACAATATAGATTATGAAATTAGATGGTTTTAATACATAAAATCCCACTTGGAGTAAAAATAAACATTTTTTGTTGATTATGAAAATAAATACTATAAAAATATCTTTTAAAAGAATTATTGATGAAAATATCATTTTGTTTTGTAAAAACATTTGAATAACATTTTTTTTCAAATAACTTTTGAAAATATTTGCTTCAAAATGTAATCTGTTAGACATGATAATGATTCATCAATGAAATGATAGTTCATAAATATACACTTATCGTACGAGGTAAAATAACATTTCTTTTTTACAGTAAAAATGATTGAAAAATACCTTGTCGGGAAAGCTATAAGAATATTCCTTTGAAAACATTGGTAAAGGAAAGAAAGGGTAAAAATTCCTTTAAAAATAATTTTAAAATCATTTTTGAAAAAAATTTAATAAAACATGGTTTTTAAAATAGAACAGGTTCTCTGACTAAATATAGAAATATAGCCGAGTTTTTGGAAAATCAATTTATAAAACAAATTTGAGTACCAATGAGTCGGAAAAGGGTATGAATACTTGAAAATGGTCATGAATAACAATATTTGTGAAAATAACGGTTTTATTGAACAATTATGAAATTATTTCCTTTAATGGGAATAGCATTGAAAAATCATTAATGTTATTGTCAATGAAAATAATCATTAAACATTCGAAAGTGTCCCAAACCATATTAAAGGATTTTAAATCGTAAACCTAAAGAATGAATAATATTAAATGGATGTTTCGAATACCATGAAGATAATGTATTTTATGATATAATATTTAAAAATTATAATTAGATTAATCACACAAAAATCATTGAACATGACAGTTATCATACAGAAGTTAAAAGTGAGATGAAAATTCCTTACCTTTTGTTTCCTTTCTGGTGAATGTCCTTCAATATCATATATAATAAACTTATGTTAATTAAATAATTTATTTATAAAAAATTTTCTTTTTATCATTAATTTTATTTCACTTTTTACTATGTTGTATTAAACTACGTAATCTATAATGTTTACGTTGGTTGTTCTGACCAATTTCAGTTTATGTTTCAAAAAAACTATGGTAGGACATGTAAGGTAAAATAGGTCATTATATAAAATCTCCATAATAAAAATCATGAAATAATTATCATACTTATACATTAATTATAATTTTAAAATCAATCATTAAATATGTTTAGGAAAAATTAATCAACATTACGTTCATGGAGATGGTAGGTCGTGTGTATGCATTAGTAATGTTCCCATTTTTCAATGATCATAATGGAAAGAAGGAATACAATACTATATTGTAACAGAATGATAATTATATCACAAATAAAATTTTATTTAATCATATATACTAATATAAATAATTATTTTCATGTAAAAGTAAGTGCATTGTATCAAAGTCACTGTAGTCCATACGTCCACGAACAACGTTATCACTTTTTCATTGTGTAAAAGGGTATTAATGAAAAGGAAATATATATATATAGTATATTTATTGAAATGTTATAATGTAATTAATATAATATAGGGGTTTCAGATATCACATATTTTTAATTTAAATCATTTTTATATGTTCCATGTATAGTGTCAAAGAATCACATAGCTTTGAGGGGGCGGTAGTCCACACTTCCTCAAATAATGTTATCAAATTAACGTACAAATAGAATGTATTAATGGTAGTTGTAATAAGATATTTAATTATGTAAAAATAAATAATAAATATCATATATGTCATATATAAACATATTTTCCATCATAATGGCCTCCATGAGAGGTGGTAAAGGAAAAAATGAACAATCATCATTTCGTGAGGCAGTAATTCACTGTACAAAAAAATATTATTTTCTTTACCCCTTAGATAGAATTTTGTGTAATTTTAGTTATAAACCATATAATCAATACATCCTATTATATTAAGGATACTATTAATTTTATAAATTTATAGAATAATAAGTTTTTTGGGGTTGGAAAATGTAAATAAAACTGGAGAGCTTGCAAGAAGACGTTCTCGATTAATCAGGTAACGTATTTTGGTTTGTACTAAAAGAATTATTTTTATTGGTTCACAAAAAAGTATAGGCTTCTAGGATTATTTGAGGGATATCTAGGGTCTATTTTATCAGATATTTTTCTATCCAAATCATATTTATTTGTGTGAGGAAGTGGGAGGATAGGAGGTCCTTTTATAGTAAATGAGGAGTAACACTCTTGTAAAATTTTTACAAAGGAATTCCATGCATGTTATTCGTATTTAAATTGGATACAATAATGGTAAAATTTATATAAAAGTGAATATAGGTTCTAAAAATGACCATTAAATAGGACTTGGAAAATTTTATAGGTCTTTTTGGCATTTATGGATAACGTTTTGTCCCTTATTATACTTAATTTAACCATAATCATTGTAAATAAATTAAGTCGCTTACAGTAATATTTTTTAAAACAATTTTTATTATTATACATTATAAATTTTGATTATTTTAAATATGGAATTATTTTTTCCAAATTTCTATCATAGATGTGGTGAAATTTGATTTAAATTTAATTCTGTAGGTGGGACGATAATTTAAGTTTCTAAAGTAAAAACAACCAAATGATTTCTGTACTTTTATAATCAATTTCAAAGTGAAATTTTTTAAATGATGTATATTGTATTAATTGATAAAAATACTATCAAATTTAACATTAAACCAATTAAAAATATAATAAAAAATTATAAATAAATTAGATGAAAAATTAGTTTTGAAATAAAATTTAATATGTTTAACTATTCATTGAAAAATGAGATGTTTCGGAAAAAAGTCTAAAAATCACCATAAAATAATTATTATGTTTATATTTAAAATTTGAGGTTTATTTTCACATATCATATCAATTAATGTTTTCAAATTTAGAATTAAAATGGGTTCTCTATTAAAAGGTGGTAAAATTACGTCTTTAAAAATATAGGCTTGGATGTGTAAAATAGAGTTTTATCTTATATTATGCCTATCAAACCTCCAGGATGAATATAAAGAAAATATTGAATATAAAACATATATTACACTAATATCACTCTTTAATTATAATTAATTTAATCAATTACCTTGAAAAACATTTTGAGTATAAAAATAGATTTGATTAAAAATATTAACTTTATATTAAATTGATTATTATATTCCTTTCAAATTAATTTGTAACAAACTAATTGATTATATATTTTTATATATAATAATTTTTTTAATATAGTTAATATTATTAGAAACCACAAACATAATTTCTAGGTTATATTATATTATATTATATAATAATGTATAATTTTTCAATAAAACTCAATCTTGCGTGTAACGAAATCCATTCAAGATGGTCTCTCTTACTTGTAACGCATGATTACTCAGTGTTACATGAATTAAAATATATAAAATATATATTAAATAGTAAATATATTACAAAGTATCTTGATATTATGTTACCTTACTTTCTTGGTGTCACATTTCATACACGTTATTGAATATATGGTTTTTTCTTATGATTTTTGGGTCATCGCATTCTCCCCAACTTATTTAAATTGTGTCCTCCTAAGTTAAACTCGATCATGGTGGTAGATTATTTGATAATTATTATATTAAATGTCTCGCATCATGAGAAGGGTTCATAATTCATCCCCTATAATATATATAATAGAGTGTACAATGGTCACATGGACTACCATGTAACAAGATCTATAAGTAAGAGAACATCAGTTTAAAGTAGATATATGAACTTGGGGGAAATGTGAAAAAAAAATTGGGAGTGAATGAGTTCATCGATCACAAACAAGTGAATTATTAAAAGAATGTCGAGGGCCCAATATCCATAAATATTTGATGATTTAGTAGACCATTGGTTCAAAAGAAATTAACGTATTAGGGAAACATTTTATTTTGAAGAAAACTTCCTAATATTGGGTAATTATTTTATTACATAAGATTATATGGAAAATTCTTACTTGATAGGTTTCAATTTCATATGAAAATAATAAATTTTGGTTGTTCTTAAATGAAATTCTAATTCATTCCATTAATACTACAAATTAATTACCAATAATTAATTTTTTTATTCTTGATGAACTAAAAGAAAAAATTTAATGATCTTTAGCACTATAAAAGATTGAAAATTCTAACTATTTTTCATTAACTATATTCAAAAACTAATATGTTTCATATATTAATCTCTAATACTCTAAAGTGATACTAATAGTTCATCATTAATATTTATTCATCAAATTGTTTAACTACAAACATCAAAAACTTAAAAATGACATTGCATACATCAATGGTTGGCATGAAGACCTTGTCATCCTTCAATCATGGGTTCAAGACTTGTCGCCTTGCCGAACATGATAGGTTGTCCCTAGATATACTAGTTTTCATTTTATAATACAATATTAATATAATTTGAAAAAATATATATGATGGACTTCCTTGAAATAATGTAAATAACTAAATATCCTTTTAGCTAAAGTTTTCAATAGTCCCTCAATACTTAAATACTTCACCTGTTTTTTTAACATAGTTCTTTCCTTGGTCAATTGTTTATCCATAATATCATCTCTACTATTTAAAAATCATGAATTATTATTTTCAATCTAAAACACCTTACATTTATACTTTGATATTCATTTTCATTATCTATTAAAATTCGTTATAAAGGTTTATAAAGAAGATGTGGATAATCTTAATCATATCCCCCAAGAGTGTCAAAACAGGTGCACAGTAAGACCCATTTTCGTGTACTAGGTTACCTCAATTCATGCCAGGAACACCTTGTTAGAGATATTACACCTAGGTACATTTGTTCCAGAACTATGTCCTCTTTTATTATCCAGAAAAGGTTGTATTTCTAGGATGACCCACATTATATATACATTAAAAAAATTATTAGATGTTTATATATACTTGTCCTTAATTTGAACCATAGGATTATTTTATTTAACCTATTTATTCCTAAATATAGTACCCAAGGATTCTAAAAAACTTTATTAAATACCAACTATAGCAACCCAACCTTAGAAATCTGATATCCAATGTATGATACTATTAAATTATCATGATTACAAGGAGTAAAATAATGAAGGACTAATATTTTAGTGGTCTTCGTAAATTAGATACATATATTAGAAAACAATACACTACTTACAACATTTTATTTTTCTTATAAATAAATAACTTCAAGGATAACTACATTCCATCTAGTAAATACCTACATATCATTCACAGTATGCTTATTGGATTCCTGGGAAAAGAAATATAATCAGGGTGAGATCAAATACACAATAAGGGAAAAACTGTGGAAGTAACAATGAATTAATGAGATTAATAATTATTACATAGAAAATAAATAAACTCACATTCCATAAAACCAATAAACTGAGAGGGATGTGCATTAACAATGTGTAAAGGTAATAACTAGTAACACATGTCATTCAAATAACTAGATAAGGAAAAATAAATATGGCAAGGTAAGAAACTAAAATTCATTTAATTTAATCAATGAACTATGAATGAAATGTATCCATAGATATTTCAATGAAAAATATCATGAATAAATAATAACTGAAACTAATATGAGGTAAATTCTTTCTTAATGGACAACCTTTTTATGGATCAAGAAAACCATTACCGTCAAGACCTTTCACAAGATGGTTTAAAATTATGGATATAAACTTGTTTAATTTGAGAAACTATTTTTTCTCATCATAACCTATTGATGCATTGAGGAACTATATAATGTCCAGGATCAACCCTTCATTACTAGTCCATATCATTACTCATATGGAATAATCAAAATAAATAAGATTCCCATCTTATATCTCTATTGAATAATGAATATGAAATTATCAATATTTTCCCAAATACTCAAATAATTGTCAAAGTAGACATAGTATGTAAAATTCTATACAGTATATTCAATAGTATTAACCATGGTAAATGAAATTGATAATTAGGGGAAATTAAATTTTCAATGTTCATTGGATATTGAATATACTAAGGGGAATGAAAAATGATTCAAGGAATTTAATGTTAATACTATACTTTTCCAAATCAATAATAAACCATCCAGATCAAGAATAAGGATAGTATCCATACAAAAAATCCCAAGTGGAGTAAAAATAAATGTATTTTGTTGATGATGAATAGAAATAATATAAAAATAATATTTTAAAATAATTATTGAGGAATATATCTTTTTTTATCCATTTGAAAACCCTTATTTTTAATCACTTTTGAAAACATTTTCCTTAAAAATAAACCTTTTAGACATTCAATGGAAGCTACAATGACTTGACTGTGGGTAAATATATAATTATCCTATGAGGTAACAGAACATTCCTTTTTCATAATAAAATGGTTTGTGGAATACCATATCAAAAATGAAACAAGAATATTCCTATGAAAAAATTGGTTAAAGAAAAAAAGTGAAAATGGATTTATAAAATCATTTTAAATTAAATTTTTAAAACATTTTTATAAAACATGGTTTTTAGAATAAATGTGGTTCTCCAACTAAAGAGAGAAATAATGTTTGATTTTTAAAAAACATTATTAAAACTATTTTGAATACCAAAGAGTGGGAAAATTAAACTAATACATTAAAATGGGCATGAATAACAAAATTAGATAATATTAATGGTTTTATTGAATATTTTTTATATAATTTCCTCTAATGGAAATACCTCTGAAAGATCATTAATGTCATTGTTCGGGAAAATAATCATTAAACATTCCAAAGTGTCTCATACCACATCAAAACAATTTAAATCATAAGCCCCATGAAGAAATAATATAAATGGAATTTTTAAATGCCATAAAGGTAAATAAATTCATGATATAATATATATAAAAATGAGAAGTAGATACACCACACAATAGAATTAAGTGGTGAACATGATATTTATCTCACAGAAGTAAATGGTGAGATGAAAATTCATTACCTTGTGTTTCCTTCCTTGAAAATGTCCTTTAACATACTATATACTAAACTTAAGTTAATAATCTATTTTATTGAGAAAAATTTTCAGGTTTATCAATATTCTTATTTACTTATTACGTTTTTGTATACAACCACGTAAACAATTATGTTTACATCTGTGTTTTGACCAAATTAATTTTATGTGCCACAAAAGACATTGGTAGGTCAATTATCATCAAAGGGGAAATTATATAACATATTCAGATTAATAATCATGATATAATTACCATATTAAAAAATTGATTATACTTTTAAAATAAATCATTAAATACGATTATGAAAAATGAATCCGCATTACGATCATGGAGATGTCAGGTTTAAATTACGCAGGAGTAATGCTCCTCTTTTTCAATGATCATTATGGAAAGAAGGTAAGTAACAACATATCTTTCAAAACATATAATTTTATCATAAATAACATGGTATCTAATCATATATAATTATATATATAAATATTGTTATGTAAATGGAATTAGATCATGGAGAGAAGGTGGTAGTCTGTATATCTATGCACAACATTATCACTTTTTAAGTGTGAGAAAGGGTAATAATGAAATTGATATGTGTATATATATATATTATATTTACATAAGTGTAATTATGTCATAAATATAATATAGATTATTTTATTCCTCATATTTTTAATTGAATCCATCCTTTCTTCATTCCATGTGCAGTGTGAAGGGATCACATCGCTTTGAGGGGACAGTAGTCCACACTTCCTCAAATGATATTATCGTATTAACGAAAAATATAAATTAATAATTGTATATGAAATAACGGCATTAAATAATTATAAATAAATAATAAATATCATATATATAATATATAAACATATTATTCATCATAATGGCTACAATGAGTGGACGTAAAGGAAAAAAACTGAACAATCATCATTTCGTGAGATAATAGATCATCGTACACAGAAATAGTATGTTCATTACCCATTAGATGAAATTGTGTGTATTTTTAGGTACTAAAAATATAATAAAATCATCATAGTATATTTATTATACTTTATTTTTATAAATTTATAAAATAAGTATATTTGAGTGGTTGTATAATATAAATAAAACTATCGATCTTGAGAGAATATGTTACCGCTTAATTGAGTAACTTCTATTGGTTTGTACCAAAAGTATTCCATAGATTAATTCCTACAAAGGGAGGCTTATAATATGATGTTAGGGAATTTTAGGAACTAATTTAGTGGATCATGTTTAATCCATTGTGTCTTTATTGGTGTGAGGTTGTGGTAGGAGTGGAGGTCCTTTTATAGTGGAGGAGGAGTGTCACAATTGTAATATTTTAACAAATGAATTACTTGCATGTTTTTCATGTTTCAAGTGGATCAAATAATGGTACCATTTTTTTAAAAGGGATTATAGGGTCTAAATATATCCATAGAATATGTATTGTACAAGTGTATAGTTATTTTGTGACTAAAGGTTAAGGTTTTGTCCCTTCATAAGTTTAATTTAACCGTAATCATTATAATTAATTTTAATCATTTTCACTAATATTTCTAGTCAAAAACAAAGTTGGTGATGTTATAAATTATACATTATTATTATTCCAAATATGGAATCCATTTTTCCAAATTCAAATCTATTTAGTGGAAGAAATTGATTTAAATTTATTCATTGTAGACCGAACGACAATGTGGGATTTTGAAGTAAAAACGCCTAAATGATTGTTGTGTTTTTATAATAACATTCAAAGGGAAACTGATTAAAATGACATAAAATATATTAATTTATTAAAATATTATCTAATTAATCATTAAAATAAATTAAAAATATTATTTAACCTTCTAAATAAATTAGATTTAAAGGTAGTTGTGAACTAAAATTTCATATTTATTACTATTCATTAAAAAACTAAATGTTTCAGAGAAATATAAAAAATTTACCCTAACATAATTATTATGTTTTTATTTAAAATATGAAGTTTATTTTGACATATTAAATCAATTAATGTTTCCAAATTCAGATTTAAAATGGGTTCTACATTAAAATGATGTAATATTTCCATTATAAAAATATAGGATTTGTAGGTCTAAAATAGGGATTACTCTTATGTTATGGCTATCAAACCAAATAGATGAATATAAAAAATAATTTTTTGAATATATAATATTCATATATTTCATTAATATCACTCACTAATTGTAATTAATTTAATCTATTAGTATAAAACAACTTTTTGAGCCTAAAAAAGGTTTTCTATAAAAATATTCACTTTATATTCAATTGATTCTTATATTCATTTCCAATTAATTTGTAAAAAATTAATTCATTAAATATTTGTATAAAACTTAATTTTCACAATTTATTTAATACTATTGATAAATTCTAAAAAAATTTCTAGTTGTTGTGTTTCGTGATGACTATCTAATACAGGGCTCTTACTTCAGATTTCCAGGGAGTTAGAACATAGATCATAAAACATGGAATCATTTATCATAAAAATTTATTCCATTATAATGGAGTGTGGAATAACTAAATTTAATTACCTAAAAAATATGTATTCATCCATAATGGTGAAAACCCTTGATAATAAATGGGAACTTGTATTCGCTATACAATTGTTTGGCACGGAAAATCGTGGTGGAATTTTGGCAGTATAAGAAAGTCACATAATAATTCTTTAAATGGGTTGATAAGAGAAAAATGGGTCTTTCACCATTTTTAAATAAGATGGAAAATAATATGGTCAGGTAAAAGCATATCCTAACATTTATAATTTGAAATATATTGCATAAGATAATAAAGAAACTTTAATAAAGGACAGAACGAAAATATCCATTCCCATGAGAATGTTAGACTAAATATTTGGGAAGAGATTCTTGAGATATTGGGTGAACCTTTGGAGGACTCTAGTGAGGGTTTTTAAGATTAAGTATTTTTTCCAAGTATTTTGAGTGAAGTGAAATGAGATCTTGGGTTTATTTATATGGGAAATGAGTGAGGAATTATTTATTATTTCTCAAACTTATGTTTTGGACTCTATATAATAAAATAACCAACAATTAAAAATAAAAAATGGTTTCTCTCATAGTTTTTTATAAATAGGGTTTGATTTAATTATTTTACAAGTAAAAGGGACCAACATAAAAAAATAATACCTTTGTTGATGTAGAAGTACGTCATACTCTTAATGAAATTATTTTAAAACATTATAATATATTAATGGTTTTAGAGGATTCATAAAGGATTCCTAAAAATAATAAAATAGACCTAAAATAAAATTAATTTAAATGGAAAATATTTATTTCTCTATGGATACCTTTAATAGTTTTTAATATGTCATTTTGGGCCATCAGGATGTCATAATACACACCATATATTTATACGATGTACAGTTTTTACTCAACATTTCAGCTATCTCCATGAATTATTATTAAACCAACCATAAGAAAAATTTTATGTTATTATTGAAAAAATAAAATTCATTTTATTAAAATAAATTTCTATGTATGTGCATTTACACATTTAATATAACATTTTTCATTTTTTTTTGAAACACTAGGTTTTTTTAAAATAAGAGTTTTGGAACCCCTATAAAAATAATGTTTGACTTCATAAAAATTATATGATTATTAATATTTGTGAAAAAAAATATTTTATTAAAATATAATTTATTTTAAAATTATATTAATTTATAAAAAATCCTTTATATAATTTGGTTGTTACACAAAAATAAAATATGTGTTTTGTTGTATCAAAATAAAATTTCTTTATAAAGTAACAATAATAGGATGAAAATATATTATATATTCTATAAAAAAATATTTTACATACTCATATTACTATGGTATTGATACATATATTTTTGAAACACCAGAAGAAACCCTATGACTAATGTGTGCGATTGTGAGAATTTCATGGGGTGGTTCGACATACATGTTTTGGGTCATAATATGGAAGAGCATGAATATCTCTTGTAAACAGTTTTTCTTAGGTTTAAGTTATTAGATATCATCTTTGTCTTGGGAACAAAAAAAATTCAGTCATCATATCTCCCTCAGAAGCTCTGATAAATGCATTTTATAGCACACAATTGTACTGGTTAAGGTTATCACTTCCTTTCTCTGTGCCAATGGGATTTGATAAAATCCTATATTTATGCTAATCATGTGATCACTATTAAATGACTATATTTTCAATGGTAATGATTTTTAATTTCCTTCTAAATCTGATAGGATATAATAAAACAAAATAAGTGAATTTGTTTCCAACATCCATAATATATAATAATTCATTTAATAAAATCACAAGGGAATTTTTTCTATAATAGTTCAGGTCGTTACATGTATTCCCTAGTAGTATATTCCAAAAAAATGCATCCCTTTAAGAAAGAACCACAGAAGAAAAATTCAAACCCCGGTTGGTAATCCATACCATAGTACCTATAAGAAGGATACTCAAGCTACCCCAACCATAATTGGGATCAACAAGGAAAAGTTATAAAACATTCATATCGTTCACATCCATGGAACAATCCGCCTATACCCAATTTTAAACCCATCCTCAGCGATATGGTGAGTAAAATGGAAACCCAAGACCTCCAATTCTAATAGACCACATAATCATTTATTCAAGACCTAGAAACTCAAATTGGGAAATTGGAAATCACCAATAGTGAGTTAAATATGCATGGTTCTAGAAAACTCCTATCCTAACCTATTGATAATCCAAAGGATTTGGAAGTGTATTTTAAATAACACTTCATAGTGGAAAGGAAGTTTCATCTTCCGATGATTCTACCCAGTATGTATGTTCCACTATTGAAGAACTATTTTTACCCACCCCCAAAAGATTCTAATGAATAAAAACCAAAAAAAAGGGTAAAAAATTTTCATTGAGGATTCCTGTGAAAAATCCCTTACTTTTAAATTCCCTAAAAGGCTCTCTAAATATATGAATAATTTTTATAGTGATATTGACATATAAATAATGGATAAATTTAAAAAGGTACAATTTAGCATTCCTTTTTTGGATGGAATTGAAAATAATAATCATTAAATAAAATTTCATTGAAAGAAATGATCCCATAGATGAAAGATAAAAGATAATGAGATAGTAAGCCTTGGAATGAATCTATCATCAATGATACAACAAGTGATTCCATCCAAATGAAAGGATCTGTGTACTTTCTAATTTTCATGCACCATAGGAGAGGATTTCTTTTTAGATGCAATTATTGATTTAGGTGCTTCCACTAATTTAATACCTCACTCATTGTATACCTATTTATAGGTTTGAGAGATTTAACCAATCATATTCATCTAATAAATTCACAACCTGAGCACAATACACCCATTTGGAGTGATCGAAGACATCCTCATAATAGTGAATAATCTCATATTCCATGTATAATTTTACATTCTTGATATGGAAGATACCCAAAACCAAGGAAATGATATTCTAAATGTTGGAATTATACTCCCAAAAACCACAAAGATGAATGTCAATGTTCATATTAGTACGTTCTTCAAGGTTTTTGGTTAATTAAAGGTATGTTTCAATATATTTGACACTATAGAACACCCTATTATGGAGAACTACACTCTTATTTTATATTTTATGGAAGTTATATTTAATAACACACACACAAAATTCCCTCCTCAACCCATACTCGGATTCATCTTACTTATCGTAATCCTTGTATGATTTGATTTTTGATCCATGTTTTGAGTGGTCGGTAGGTTCAGAAAAGTGTAAAAATTTTTCTTTAATTGAAGAGTGTGTTTACTATAGGGTACCAATGACCATTGATGATTCTAAAAATATCATTTCCAGTTATTCTATATCCATACAAAATAACCATGAGTACACAGACAGTTTCATGGACCTCACCCCACTAAATACACTCCCTTAGTAAAAGAACCACTGGTGTTGGAATTAAAACCACATTCAACAAATTTAGAATAAACTTATCTTGATGGTATTGAAAAATTGACCAATATTATTTCCAACAATCTCTCTCCACAATATTCATAATAATTTCCAGATCTTTTGAGAGAGTATAAAAATGAAATATAATAGACATTTTATTATTTTCTTATGATTTTTCCATCTATTTTTATGCACCAGATACTTTTTCATGATGCGGATAATACCATAATGAATGCTCAAAGTATGTTAAATCCCATCATCCTTGATGTTGTAAAATTTTAATCTAGTAAAATTCTTACTACTGGGATAATTTATCCCATATCTAATAGTATAGGGGTTACCCAGTGAAAATTGTTCTCAAAAATAGAAATAATTGGACTTTCATATGAAATGAATTAATTGATTCAAGAATGTGTGAAAAAATGTTGGTGATTATTCATTAAAACACATCAAATGAATCAATCCATGTGAAAGGTCCATCATCTTCGACCTTTATTTAACCAAATATTAGAAAGATTAACTGGTATGTACCATTATTGTTTCTTGATGAATATTAGCATTATTTTTAAATCCATATAGAATCTATGTATTAGGAAAATAAAACTTTTACCAGTCCATTTGGTACATTTTCATATAGAAGTATGTCTTTTGGTCTATGTAATGCTTAGGGTAAAATTCAGTGATGTATGTTGAGTATATTATATGTGGACCCCGAGAACTATATAGAATTTTTTCTGTATTATTTCACAGTTTTTGGATCTTCCTTTGATGAATTTTTTGAATACCTAGTTTTCTTCCTCTATCATTGCATTAAAAAATATCTCATTTTAAATTATGATAAATCCCATTTCATAGTTGAGTAGGGGATAGTTACTAGGAATGTTATTCCAAATGAGGAAATTCAAGTGGAAAATCAGAAAATAAATTAATTTCATCCCTTTATATATCAACAATGTGTTTGTGTGGTGTGATATATCTTGAGTCATGATGGCCTTTACTGTTGATTCACTAAATAAATTTGTAAGATAAAAATTCCTTAGTCCCAGTTCTTACAAAAATAATCTGAGTTTTTTTGTTAAAACTTTTGAGGATGAATTCAATTCAATAAAAAAGAGATTCACATCACCTCTAATAATCCAAATACCTATGGTATATCCCCAAAAAAATTATGTGTTATTCCTATAGCATTATAGTCGGGGATGTTTTATCATAAAGGGTTGATAAGTCTCCTCAGGTCTTTGTGTATGCCTAACATACCCTGGATCCTTCCCAAGAAAACTATATGCAAACTAAAAAATAACTTCATTCTATTGTGTTTTACTTGGAAGAATTCCATTCTTTTCTTCTTGGAAAAAAATCACTGTCTTTTATGATCATGATACCATTCATTTTCTCCTTAAGAAACATAAAGCTAATCCTCTACTAATTTAGTGCATGATCCTCCTCCAGAATTTAAAAAGTGATATTAGATATTATAGAGGAGTGGAGAATGTGGTAGCTAACCAAGTTAGTAGGATTTACCGCCCATTGGACCACCATGTTGACTCATCCCTCCCCGTTTGAAAATTCTTCCATTTGGACAAACTTTGTGATGTTGTGGGCCTTACCCCTGGTTTATAGACATTGTAACTTTTCTAGTAGCATCTCAGGTCCCCAATGATTTTAATTTTTATAGTCCTAGAGTATTAGTCATGTTTTAGTATGGTACATTTGGGATGACCCAGATTTGTTGATAATTTTTAGAGACCAAGTTGTTTTTTGGTGTGTCCCTCGCCATGATTTCCTGCCTATTTTGAGCTTTTAAAAAACATTGGATTGTTGGTTCCACAGTGGCTATCAATGTACATTTCTAATTTTCCTTGAATTGTGACTTAATTGGACATCATTATATAGATATGGACATCATTTTTTTAATTCATTCACATGATATCAATTCATAGGAAATATCTTAAGGTGGAATGAAATTCCCCAACAACCCTTGTTATTTTGTGAAATCATTAATGCATGGGGAATTCACTTCATGTAAACTATTACAAAGTCATTTGGATTCATTTAATTCTATCAAGTTGTTTACTATGTCTCTAAATGGGTGGAAAAAAGTCTATTTGGGCTGATGACCCTCGAGGGGTTGTTCATTTTTGTGGTCTTATATTTTTAGTTGGTTTGGTTTCCCAAGATTCATAAATAGGGATAAAATTTCAAATTTTTTAATCACTATATTAAAAACTTTATATGTAATTATTGGGTTTTTCATAATGTCTCCACTTCATATCACCCCCAAACTGACAGAAAATAAGAAATATAAAATTGGGAAGTTAACATAATATTGGAAAAAAACAGTACAACCTAATAGGAAACATTTGAGTTTACACAAAGTTTATTCTCATTGAGAGTAAATTATATCTTTTAATGCCTCAATTGAAATGTCACCCTAGAGGATTTTATTTTTATGGGATGTTCACCTCTCAGTGGAGGTAAGGAAACATGAATTTTGAGTTAATAAAAAATGTAATGAGAATCTCTCATATATAGGTGATCATTAGAAGTTGTAGATTCAAAAGTTATAATAAATTAAACATGATTCATATAAGAACTCTAGAATCCATAAGGAGAAGACAAAGGATATCAATGATGGGATGATTTAATATTGAATTTTTCATATTTTTTATAATGTATTCATGTAATGTTAAAGGATAAATATCTTACAATATAAGCTTCATTCCCAATGGCTCGGTCCTTATACCATTACAATTATTTAACCATTTGGTTCAGTAAATGTTTTTCATGATTATAGTGGTTGATGTATTTCCATTTATTTGTAGATACTTAAATACTTGTATGAGGATTTTAAAAATAATCCGGTAGACGAAATCCACCTTCAAGAAGAAACATACCAGTGAAAATCACTAGGTTTTATCCTTCCTTCCCACATTATCATTTATTACAGTTAGGACACTACACACACTTTCTGTAGAGGGTGGGTTATTATGATTTTCACCATTTTTCTCATTTCTTGTCTTTTTCTATTTCTACATTGTCCTGTCACTTTTCCCGACCTTGTTTATTTTATTAGTATTTTCATCATCTTTCATCTCTTTTTCACTTGATGGGTAGTACCTTTACCTTACCCCCTCCCCCCCATGGTCTAAAATATAATATCCAAAATCATTTTTAATGATTAATTCTATTGTGTGAAAAAATTCATTATTTTTGGAAAAAAATTTCCAAATGAATTTTTATAAGGAATCTTTTTCTAGTGTCTGTATTTCCAAATATTTCTCAAGAGTTTAGTGGTTTTAAGATAACCAAGTTACATTATCACTATCCAATTTTTTAAATCCATTACCCAAGATACATTATAATCCATTTACTGCATATTATTTCATTTAGTCACTTTATTTAAAGTCCCTTTTCATGTTTGGAAACGAGAAATTTCATTGAATCTATTTAAAGACATTAGATTTTAGTCTTCTACATTCATGATAGATTCTGTCATTCATTAAAAATCCATGTTTTCAATTAAACCCTATTTTTGGACACCTTTACATTTTACCCTTCTTAATCTATAAAGATCATGAAATTATTTCAAGGAAGCCACATTACAATATAATTTATCCATACCTACCCATATCTTTTTTTACATTCTTATTTTATTTTCAACAAATGTGGGGTGGAGTTTTTTTTCAAGGGAATTATAGGGAAGGATTCATTATAACAGGGTTAATGAAAGGGTTCCTAAACATGTTTTAAAGAGTGGGTTCATAATAAATATTATATCATTATGTTGGACATGTTTCTATATTTATGTCCAAAAAAATTGTATTCTAAAAAAATTGTTTTTTGTGAAGAAAAAAAATAAAATAAAGAAATGGATAAAAGAGGATGCTTAATCAAAATTATTCACTACTTGGTTGTGAACCAAAAAAGATGAAAAAAAATGGGAGAGTGAGTTTGATGTGATATGATCTGTGATGGTTTGAGTGGGTACCTTCATTGTAAACACTTTTTGAATTTTGAAATATTTTATACTTAAAGTATAAAACACTCATCTTTTACCTCATATTTTTTAGCATCAATTCCTACCAAACCTTTAACCTCATAAAGACCTATTATAATAACTCTTTATTAGAACATAATTTTATATTGGTATTTAAATCATAATTTCATCAAATATATGGTATGATCACATGAACTCTAGGAAATGAGAATAACCTCACTTCCATATCTTCATGGATTATAGATGGAAAACAATTAGGTGTGGTAGGTTGAAACATAATTCATTGGTGAAAAAATGTAATTAAAAAAATTTTAATTTGAGAGTATAATAATAATAGGAAAATTGATTTCATAAACTAGAAATTAGAAATTTAATTTCAAATGAATCTTGTTCGTCTTCTCCCCTTTGAATTGGGAATGTGACATGATTAGGATAAAATACTTTTCTTAGGAGTACAATGGATTATTGTGGGGGTGTGATCGAACTGCAATATAAAATATTTTATCCCCAATATTTTATTAGTATTAAATTATTTATGAGTTTTAGTATCTTATTATAAAATAATTTTTCACTCATTTTATATTTTTAACTCATTTGATGAAAAAAATATTAAAAGAAGAAATTAGACAATGGAAAATTTTGACTGTAGTTCATTGTTTGCATCATAAAATTCATAATTATGATCCAAATGTTATAATTAATTTTTCAATAATTCTATAATAATTTGGATTTAATTTATCTCAATATAAAAAAGTGATAATGCGAGCACAAGGGGGGGAAATGTGGCCCACATGGAAAGAAATTTTTGGCATGCCAGATTGGACCACCATTAGGTATTGGGGCCATAACTCGGGATTCAGTCATATAATTGGGTTTATTCTACCTAAATTAGGAATATAAGTATAAGTAAAACATCTCCCCCTAGTATTAAAACATTTTCATTCGTTTTCATCGTTCAACCATCCAGATAAATAAGGAGAAGAAAGTCTTCTATGAATAGTGTCCTAGTCCTGTAGGAAATTCATTTCTTCTTTCAATATTGTGATGTATTTCTCCATAAAAACAACCTTAAAACTCATTATTTGATGTTTAAAAACTAGAGGGAATGTTTTAGATATCCTGGAACATGATAATTCCTCCAATATAGCCTCCACTCCTTCCTTGGGTTTCTAAACTCCGTGTGATCAATCAGTGAAGAACATGGTTTAAATCTCAAGATTTTTTTTGTAATACATTAATGGACTTTTAAATTCGAGGATTTTTTGTTGCATTAATCATCCTATATAATTATTAATTAATTTATATACTATTATATCAATATTTAACAAATATGATCCTGTTTCGAGATACCCTTTCATGTGATGTTGCACACACTACACACTATTTCATCTTCCCTCATTTAATTGAGGTCTTTGTGTGGTTACTATTGGTCAAATAGAAAATCATAAACACTATAAGTCCCTGTAATTGTTTCTCACTATATCATAATGAAATAAAATAAAAACCAATAATATATTTTTAGTTCTTCTTATGTTATAGGGTGAGTTTCATTTATTATGTCAAAAATAGATCACCCTACCATCGATGGTAACTAGTGAATCATCTTGTGTATTATAATAAACCCTAGAAGGTATAAAATTATAAATTTCGTAAAATAATTGTCCTTTCTATTACCAACCATAGATTAAAATATTTAATCCATGTCCCTTGATGTGATGAAGGATGAGGATCATGCGATTTCCTTGGGTTGATGACACTTAATCTAATTTTTTAACATCTACTTCCTTTAATTTGTTTTTTATTTATACAAGACTCATAAATAAAAAACCCTATTTATATAAATCCCTTTATAATTTAATTTTAATAACCAAAAACTTATATTAAAATTAATGATCTAAGGCTCTTCTAAGAGGAAACCTCAGGTTCTTGTTATTCTGTATAAATTATAGTAAACACTAAGCATCTAATCTGACAAGCACAGCCCTACGATCAGGGATTATGACTCAATTTTACCAAAGTTGAATTTATTTTATGTTAAAATATCATCATTTATCTAGATATTCTATGATTATGACTCCAATGATGAAATATCATGGTATACCTCAGAATAATTATCATGACTTTTCATATCCTCTGGTTATTTGTGATATATTCATGTAATGGTCCCGTTATACACTATTTTGTATATTAAATAATTATTAAAATGATTTAATAAAATCATAACATTTATTCTCCCCTCGGTCAAAAATATTTTTTCTTCAAAAACCATGTTTTTTAAAAATGTTTTTGAAAATGATTTTTTACTCATTTTTTATTTCATAACATACATTTTTACACATTTTTTAATTTTTTACATATTTTTTTTATAGGAACATTCATGTCTTATTCCAAAAAAATTCCCATTTAGATTTTATTTAAATTTTTAAATGAATCATTTAGTTAAAATGCATGGCATGAATAGTATTTCATAATATCGTAATAGCTCAATGATTTCATGATTCCCTTATATGTTTTTCAAGTTCATTTAAAAGCAAATTTTTTCCTTAACATTTGGGAAAATTTTTGATTTAAAATAAATTAATTCACAAGAAGTTATTTTGAAAATATATTATGTTTTTAAAAAAAAATCAAATTGGAATGGATATTTTTATCAAGAATTTTTTTAATTGCTTTTTAAAAGTTTCCTTTATAAATTTTCCAGGTTTTTATCCTATAAAATGGTTTCTAAGAAAGTTTAATGTATTAAAAAAATTATTTCAATGTGTAAAGGATATTTTCCTCAAGAAATTTTTTAAATGATCTTTAAAAAAAATTCCATCTAGATTGACATATATTGTTGTTATCTATTCAATAGAAGAGATATGATGCCAGGATTGTAACGACCGAAAGTTTCATTAATGGAAATCCCTCTTGATCTAATTAAATGTCTCTTTATGTTTATATTAAATGTCAACTTCATTGGTTTTATGTTAAGAATTTTGACCATTGCTAATATAGACGTTGAACAGTGATCACATGATTAGTATAAATATAGGGCATTAACACATCCAATTTTACTTAGAAAAAAGAATCAAAAGCCTCATCCAGTAGAATTGCTCCATACGAAGCCCATTTTTTGGAGCTCAGAAAAGTGGTGACATCTTTGGGCTTCACCCTTGACCAATCCCAAGATGAGCTTCACCTTGGCAAGATCGAACGTGCCCGTCTACGGGAAAAGTGGAAGTTTATTAAAATTACCACTCGAGCGATGCTATCCGAACCACCCCAAGAGTCTGTCACCATAGCACACCTAACCCTTCGGTCTTATGAAGATGTTTTAAGGGGTTATGTAACAAATAAGTAGTACTATGTTAATGTACATTATTTTTTTTGTATATAATAAGGAATATAATTTCTAGTCATTTTTTGATACATTGTAAGTAGTTTTTAAAGTTCAAATAGTGTTTATTTAACTAAGAATTCTATTTTATTAAATTAAGGGATTTTTTAATTAAATAATATTTTATTAAAATAATATTATAATTATTAAATTAATTTTTATTAAATATAAATGATCTTATAATTTTATGAATGCAATTAAAATTTTCATTATGGTTTGAAAGCTATTTCTGTCAAAACCCGTGAATTTTCGATAAATGCCAGTTTTTATTTTAAAAGTTAAAATTCACATATTTAGAAAATTATTTAGATAAAATAAATTTTGTTTTTGGAATCAGGATGTTGAAATTATCCAATGGTGAATTTTTCATAATTTTCTGAGGTAGTCAAATATTTGGGTAAAAATTAAATACCGTTTAAATATATAATGTGTTTTATGATATCATAATGACCCAATAGTGATGTAATAAAATATTATAATATTTATGTTCGGCCAATATATGTTTTACCATTAAAATAAATTAATTTTGGTTTTGTTTGACTTATTTTTCAAATCATTAATGGACCCCTCAAGACTTATTCAACACCTTGCCTTTTTAAATTAATTTCCATGGGAGTGTGAATCACCTCCACATAAGCAACCTTATTATTTTAATAAGTTCGTACTTTGGCCTTATAAAATAATTTTTGCCTCTTCCCTTTTCCAAAAACCATGGGCAAAAACCATGGTATGGTTTGTGGTTTGGATTAATTTAATATAAGGGGTCCCAAACCTAAATAATAAAGAATTCCCTCACCTTTCCTATATAAACCCACCCAAGCTCTCACTTACTCCTCACTCAAAGCCTTTTGAGTTAGTCCAACCTTTGCCCTACTCTCTCTATAATCCTCCCAAGGTTCCCCAATCTCCCAATAATCCTCTCACAAGCCTCTCTCTGGCCTTTGGAAGCACACCTCCATGTAAGGGTTTTTCTTCATTTCTCATTTTTGTCAATTTTCTTTAAGTTTTATTGCCCTTTTAATTTCAATTATTAATGTTGGGGTGTGGTTTCTCACCTCCCCCATACTGCCCTTTTATTGTTTGAATGATGGGATACCCCTTTCTCTCTCATTAAATGCCTCCGATGTACCCCTGTTACTATGCTGAAATTCCGAAAGGAACATCTCTCTCTTCTTTTACATTTAAGCAATACTTTTGTATCATGAATCTAAATACCATTTCAATTGTTGGGACATGTATCTATATGACCTCCTTACTGTCAATTACATGTAAATATGATGAGGAACCCCTTTCTCTCTCATCAACCATTTTTTATGAATTCTTATGTCACGTCGTTACGGTGCCGAAATCGCACCGATTTTCTAAGCCAATGTCATTGTGTAGTGGATACCATGCCCATTTCTCCATCAAGGGTATTCACCTTTATGTACATTTACTTATTTATTTTAAAGTTTCATGTATTAATTCGACATTCCTTTATCGTGGAATAAATTATTATGTTTTATGAATCCAAGTTTTATGATCCATGTGGCACACTTATGCATGAAATGAAATGTTTAAGAAGGGTGCACCCTTATAGCGCTCCAATGCATTGGGTAAAGTATAGTATCATGATATGTCATGTGAAATGAGTTTTGAATCATGATAATTCAAGTACAATGAGGTTCTACTCGTGCTTTATGTGTGATGAGTATTTACTCATGATCCATGTGCAATGAGCCTTGGCTCATGCTAATTCCATGTTAAGTGTTGTTGCCACATTTCCATGTTATTATTATCATGATTTATCATGACTTTATGTTCATGTTTCTTATATGCTCTATTGGTATTTCTATTTTCTAACATGTATTGCACTCCTCATGTTATTCCATGTGTACTCCCTTACTGGGATTTATAGCTCACCCTTTTCTTATACATGTCCTCCGGTTATCCCATGCGATGCTAAGTACGAGGGAATGTAGTGGTCATGTAAAGGAAGTTTTCAATAAAGATGTTTTATTTCATGTTTTATGTTTTTATGTAATGGTCCTAAGTCCCAAAGACACTAAACCTCTTGATCTTCTTTGTTGAATCAAGTGAAGTTTTATGTAATAAATCATGTTTAAGTTTGTAATAAAAGCAGGGTTGTCATAGTTGGTATCAGAGGACAGGTTTAGTTATTTTTGGGATTAGGAAACCCTAGTAAAGCCTTAGATACAAGACTAAGTATAATAAAAACATCCCTAAGTTTTGGTAAATACTAAGTAAATGGTTTATCAAACAATTACATCCCTGTCTGGATACGAGCAGGTAGAGGTGGCTCTGGCACAGATGGATCCTAGGGGTAAAACCCGAAAACACTGCCTTGAGCTAGACTCGAATGGAAACTGGTGCACGACAACGGGCCTTGCTGCACTCTTGGTTAAGACACTCCCGGGGGATATGTTTTGATAAATTCACAATCTTATTATGAACCCTTATTAAAGGAAAAATTCTCATAAGATTATATGTTAGAAAGTAGATCATGAAAAGCATAGATTGAAGCCTATAGACTCATGAGTTAAGGAAATAAAAGTTTATTTATGAGTCATCAACTTTTGTCTTTGGATTACCCTTTATGTGTTACCCCTAACTTTACTTTTTTTCTAGCCAATGGCATGTAATAGGAGGACCTGGGCTAACAACCGATGTGAAGATCAGTGTGATGACTGTACTAATGAGATGCCCAATCCAATGGGAGTGGGAATCATGAACTTTGTAACGCTTCTTTCTCAGATAACTCAAGCATTGAATAGAAACACGGGTGAAGAGGAACTTCCAACCCCCCCCCCCCTAAGAAGGAACAAGTAGCTATCGAGAGCTTCATGAGGCAAAGGCCGCCTACTTTTAGTGGATCATCTGATCTCATGATCATTGAACAATGGATCAACTCCATTGAAAAGATCTTCTCCATCCTTCAATGTTCTGAACAAGACAAGGTTCTCCTGGCTTCCTATCGTATGGATGGTGAAGCTGATTAATGGTGGATGTTGATCAAAAATACAAAGCCTGAGGAGGATATCGAGGCGTTGGAGTGGAAGGATTTCCAGAAGATGTTTTTCGATAAATATTTTCCGCACACCCTCCGGCTTAAGATGGAAAGGGACTTCCTTTCCCTCAAGAAAAAAAGATGAGGAATCTGTTGGAGCGTACGAGGAAAACTTCACAAGGCTTGCACGATACGCTTCCGGCTTTGTCATTACCCCCGAATGCAAAATTGACCACTTCTTTGGTGGGCTGAAGCCTAGCTTGCGGAAAGCATTAGCGATCCGTGACTTCTAAAGCTATGAGGAAGTTTTATAATGTGCCCTCAAGGTCGAAATAGAGATCGGGGAATCATAGGGATATCATGGGGACAAGAAGCATAAGGTGTACTTTAATACTGGTGGTCATATGGATAAATCCAATGGTGCTAAGAAGATCCAGCACCCCACTTACCAAAAGTGTAAAAAGAAGCACCCTAGAAATTCCCTTAAGGGGATGAGAAAATTCTTCAGGTGTGGAAGAGAAGGGCACCTAGCTATTAACTATCGGCAAGAAAGACCCACGATTGTGATAGAGGAGAGGAACGCTCCGTTCAAACCTCAATGCGTTGTTCAATGCTACAAATGCAAAGAACCGAGTCATTTTTTAAATCAGTTCCCTAATCCAAGGGTTTTTGGAGGCGACAAACAACCACCAAGGCAGCAAGAAAGAGCTTTTTCCATCACTTCTTCCGAAGTGAACCCCGACAACGAAGTGGTGACAGGTACGTTAGTTACTCATTCAAGAATAGTGAATGTACTTTTTGATTCAGGTTCTACGCATTCTTTTATATCTCGAAAGTTTAGTAGAATAATCCCAACACCACCACAAATCATGGAAGTAAAGATGTCGGTGAGTACGAAAAATGGGGAAACCATTGCATCCCATGAATATAAGTCCTCCCCAGTTATAATCTATGGATTAAATTTCCTGAAGAACCTCGTCATACTCCCTATGGTGGATTTTGATGAAATTATTGGCATGGATTGGATTTCCTTATGTAGAGCCAACATAAATTTTCGGGAGAGGGAAATCACACTCCATATAGAGAATCGACCACCGATTATTTACAAGTGTCAGGAGGAAGATGAATCTCCTTTAGCTCCATCATCTCAAGCATGGATATTACTGCCTTATGAGGACGCATATCTGGCTCAGATGATTGAGTCCAAGGAAGAAACCATCCTTGAAGAGATGCCTATTGTGAGGGAATTCGATGAAGTGTTTCCCGAGGAACTGCCTGGTCTTCCTCCTAGAAGAGATGTTGAGTTCTCAATTGAACTTATAACTGGGGAACTACCAATATCCAAGACTCCATATAGAATTGATGTTGTTTAGCTTGAAGAGCGGAAGAAAAAACTATAGGAGAATCTGGATAAAGGGTTTATATGCCCAAGTGCTTCACCATGGGGTGAACCAGTCCTCTTCGTCAAGAAGAAGGATGGGACAATTTGGCTCTGCATCGATTATCGGGAACTTAACAAAATCACGATAAAGAACAAGTATCCTCTCCCAAGAATATATGACTTGTTTGATCAGCTACGTGGAGAACAATACTTCTCCAAGGTGGAATTACAGTCAGGATATTATCAAGTAAGGGTGAAGAATGAAGATGTCCCCAAGACTACTTTTCGTACAAGATACGGGCACTATGAATTCATAGTAATGCCTTTCGGACTCACCAATGCTCCAGCAATATTCATGGACATGATGAATAGAGTCTTTAAAGATTACCTTGACAAATTTGTGGTAGTCTTTATAGATGATATTCTAATATACTCCAAAACCAAGGAGGATCATGAGGAGCATTTAAAAACTATACTAGAGACTTTGCGCAAGGAGAATCTCTATGCAAAGTATAGCAAGTGTGAGTTCTGGTTGAAGGAGGTCTCATTATTCGGCCATATCATCACAAGAAATGGGATATCTGTGGACCCCTCCAAAATGGATGCAATTGAGAGATGGATGAGGCCAACATCGGTAACAGATATCCATATCTTCTTGGGGTTAGCTGGATATTATCGACGATTTGTGAAAATTTCTCACAATTTTCCAACCCTCTTACCAAGCTAACTCGAAAGGGAGTAAAGTTTTCTTGGAGTGATGAATGCGAAGAAAGCTTCAAGGAGTTGAAAAGGAAGCTTATCACTGCACTCATGCTCACTTTACCCACAAGTGGGGAAATTTTTGTGGTATTCAGTGATGCTTCAAAGAAGAGCTTAGGTTGTGTGCTGGTGCAGAATGATAAAGTGATATCCTATGCCTCAAGGCAGTTGAAAATCCATGAGCGAAACTATCCAACGCATGATCTGGAGTTGGCGGCTATGATATTTTCCTTCAAAATACGGCGGCATTATCTCTATGGAGAGAAATGTGAGATATATACTGACCACAAGAGTCAAAAATTTATATTCACACAGAAAGAGCTTAATATGCTCCAGAGAAGATGGATAGGGCTCATCAAGGATTATGACTATTAAATACATTACCACCCTCGAAAAGCGAACAAGGTGGAAGATGCCCTAAGTAGAAAGGACCCAGCAATTCTATCAATGATGAGAATTGAGAAGGATCCAATATTCAAAGACTTGATGAAGATGGATGTGGGAATCATAAAGAAGGGAACATAATCAATCCCTTCACAAATGATTGCTCAACCATATATTTTGGAATGTTTAAAGGATGCTCAAAAGGATGATGTGGGAATTCAGGAAAAAGTGGATGCTATCAAAAAAGGGAAATCCTCAGAGTTTAATGTTAATGAAGAAGGAATTGTGTGGTTTGGGAAAAGACAATGTGTTCTATCACATCCAGAGCTAAAGAAGGAAATTTTAGATGATGCACATAGTTCAAATTTCTCTATTCACCCAGGGAGCACAAAGATGTATCGAGATCTCCGAGAAAACTTTTGGTGGGATAATATGAAGAAGGAGATCGCTGAATATACATCAATGTGTCTGGTGTGTCAGAATGTGAAGGAAAAGAGGCAGAAGTCTAAGGGGATGATGAAACCATTGCCCATACCAGAATGGAAATGGGAGAACATCACCATGGACATTGTCACCAGACTTCCAAGGACATCTAAAGGCAACAATACAATCTGGGTTTTTGTGGATCATCTTACAAAGACTGCACACTTCATTTCTATTCGGGAGGATTTCACATTGGATCAACTGGCACAGATATATATCAGGGAAGTGGTAAGGTTGCATGAGGTACCACTATCTATTGTGTCTGACCGAGATCCAAGATTCACCTATAAGTTTTGGAAGATTCTTCAACATGCTCTGAATACTGAACTGAACTTTAGTACGACCTATCATTTTCAAACTGATGGCCAATCCGAGCAGACTATCCAAACACTTGAGGATATGTTGAGAGCATGCTCAATGGACTTTAAAAGAGGATGGGATCAACATCATCCTCTTGTTGAGTTCTCTTATAATAACAGTTTACACTCGAGCATCCAAATGGAAACATATGAAGCCCTGTATGGGAAAAGGCATAGAACACCGGCATGTTGGGATGAGGTCGGTGAACGTAAGCTTCTTGGACAAGAAATGGTCGAGGAAATGGTGTAGACGGTGAAAACCATTCAGCAGCACAACATGGCAGCCCAAAGTCGACAGAAGAGTTATGCAGATAATCGTCGACGAGACCTTGAGTTTAAAGTTGGAGACATGGTGTTTCTACGCATATCTCTGTGGAAAAAGGTCATGAGGTTTGGAAAGAAAGGGAAGTTAAGTCCAAGGTATATCGGCCCTTTCGAGGTTCTTGATCGTGTTGGGGTTGTGGCCTATCAACTATCACTTCCATCTACTATGGCAAAAGTACATGATGTCTTTCATGTATCCCTCTTAAGGAATTACATACCGGACCCTTCACATGTACTCTCTTCTGAGGTGGTACAATTGGAAGATGATATTTCTTATGAGGAGCAACCAGTGAAGATCTTAGATCGTAGAGAAAAGGTTTTACGAAATAAGACAATGCCCCTTGTCAAGGTGTTGTGGAGAAAACACAAGTTTGAAGAAGTGACTTGGGAATCAGATGATATGATGAAGCTGAGTTACCACATTTGTTTTAGTGTGGGAAAAGGAAACTTTCGAGGGTGATATTTCTTAAGGGGGGAATATTGTAATGACCCAAAGTTTCATTAATGGAAATCCCTCTTGATCTAATTAAATGTCTCTTTATGTTTATATAAAATGTCAACTTCATTGGTTTTATGTTAAGAATTTTGACCGTTGCTAATATAGCCGTTGAACAGTGATCAAATGATTAGTATAAATATAGGGCTTTAACACATCCTATTTTACTTAGAAAAAAGAAGTGATGGCCTCGTCCAGTACAATTGCTCCGTACGAAGCCCATTTGTCGGAGCTCGGAAAAGAGGTGGCGTCTTTGGGATTTTCCCTTGACCAAGCCCAAGATGAGCTTCACCTTGTCAAGCTCGAACGTGACCGTCTATGGGAAAAGTGGAAGTTTATTGAAATTACCACTCGAGCGCTGCTATCCGAGCCACCCCAAGAGTCTGTCACCATCACACACCTTACCCTTAAGGTCTTATGCACACCTTACCCCAAAGAAAATAAACCTATCGATATTATTTGTTTTATCAAGTGATGTTTTATCTAATAAATCATGTTTACGTTTTTAATAAAAGCAGGGTTGTCATAAGGATATCATTAAAATTCATTCTATGAATCATTTATATTTTTATAAAATGGTGTTTACGAACCCATTTTCTCTTCCACAGGTTATACCATGAGAAAATAATTAGTAAACCTTCTTGTTTTTTTGGGTTATTATATGATGAAATGATTATGAATCCAATCTATTTTACACAGCTTATGATATAAAGAAATGTTTATGGTACCAATTTCATCTCATGGGTTATAATATGATGAATATTTATGCTTTTATAGAACATATTAATATAGTTTTCATTATGTGATGGCTGGGACCTATATGACTGTCCAATACATTCTGTGGAGATTTCTATCTCATGAGATAGATAGGGCTAGAACAAAGAGTGAACATGGTTTTGTAAGACAACTCTAGAATGTGGAGTGAACACGATTAAACATGGGTTTTTTACCACTATAATGGTTTTGGGAGTGAACCCATTCTAATAAGATAGACATGGAAGTTAACCTTGAATAATATGTAAATGATTTTATATGATTATGATTATTCCAAAAATTATATATTGTATTCCAATGTTATGCTCTCATAGATCATTTTCTTTTATTCTTTTATGATTCATGTCTTATGAACTGTCAATCATTATTCTATGACTCATGATTGTGATCTTTTACATGCAAGGTAATTTTTTCAAATGTTATTCTCTTGTTCTCATAGCACTATACTCATCTTATTCTTATAAATCTCTTTGTTTACCCTAAAAAAACATTTTATATCACCAATTTTGTAGCGACCCTACTTTTCATACATTACATTTACATCATTTTAATGATAAAAACATAAAATAATTACACATAGAGGATCCAAATGTTTCATGTCTTGGGAGATATAGGACCATACATAAAATTTACAACAAAAAACATTTATTCAAATCTTTATTCTCTAGCTTCTTTTTTCCTCTTGAATTCTCCCTAGTAAAATTATTCACCTAAGAATAAACCTCAAAATGGGTAAGATAAAAGCCCAGTAATATTATAGATGAGAACCTGAAACAATATAACATGGGGTGAACATAATTATAACATCATTATCATAATCATTATATGAATCATTAGATATTTGAATGGAATGTGGCAGTGCATAAAAATTAAACATCATGTCTTAGTAGTCATCAACCATGCATGGTTTTGAACAAAGCTAGCATCGTGTTCATGCATATTTAAATTTACTCTTGAGGTTCATCACATAACCCAATGCTTTATAGAACTATATAATTTTTCAATCCCCCATCACATCATAACATTTACATTATCATGAATGACACATAGAATACGTATTTGTCAAGAACATAAATATGACGACCCAAAGATTAATAAATGGAAATTCCCTTCTTCAAATTATGTAATATAATCACATGAAATCACAACACAATGAAATAATAAGTAATATGTGACCTTTAAAGATAATATTTCCACTTCTTTTATTTGAATTTCTAAAATCTAACATACACGGTTGCGATCAATAAGATGTTTGGAGACTGATAAGAAAAACTGAATATTTGGTGAATAGTAGCTGACCCTTTTAAATAGTAATGTTACCCTTGTGAATATTAATATGAACATTATAAATATTAAATCATCTATGTAAATTGTATCCTTAAAAATAACAGTATGAATAAAATATATCCATCTTACAAGTTGCAATATTATAGAGTTGATATTTTTATAATTCGAAAATATTTAATTAATTTTATTTGAATAATTTTATAATTAAAAAATAAAATTTATTTCATAAAATTTCTTCTAATATTATTGTTTTGATGTCTTACAATTAAGGTATAATATTACTAGGCATTAGTTGATATTTCAAAGTATTATAAAATCAATTATAAATTCCAAATACGTATTTTTCAATTAAATGATGATTTTTTTAAAATAAAAATTCCATATTTTGAAAATTATTTTAATAAAATGATGTTAATTCTTTTATTCTACTCATTTAAAAATTTTAAGGGTTATTTTTTGTGATTTTTCGTAAATACGTGATTTTTGTAATAACAATAAAATACAATAATTTATGATAAGTGATAAAAACTAAATTTATGCATCATGCATGAGCCATGCATGATGTAAATGGATATTGTATTGAACTCACATGCAATAAATAAAATTTTAGATCAAAATAATCAAGACTATTCATAGTCTTGGGAAAAAAATATTAAACTAATTATTACAATAATGGGAAACCGCTCCTCTCCTCCACTATAAATTCCTCCCCTCTTTACCTTTTTTCTTCACTCTTATCAAGCCTTGTTTCCTATCTAAATTGTACTAAAATATCTCCCTAAGAACTTATCCCAATTCTATCATCCATTGATCTCATAAAACAACAAAATCCTCTCCCTTAAAGAGGCTCTAATGGAAGTTATATTTAAGAGGTAAACACCTATTTTCATTTCATTTATTTTCGTGAAAGTTCCTTTTTTCATTTTCCTTCCACAGCTCACTTCATCCAAATTTTATGATAACTATAGTACCTTAAATTTACTATAATATTTTTATGATAACTTAATAATTCATCATCATCTCTCATTTAACATCATTTTATACTAGAAATGAAAACACCTTCTGAGATGTGTTCATTTATCACATTCAAGGATGATAGGTTTTCAATTTCTATTAACAACTTCAATTATGGTCATGAAACCATTTTTTTGGTAGAAATAGAATATAATATTTTTCTTATGTCTAATTTAAGTTTATGGAATCTTTTTTACGTGTGATATTTATTTATATTGCAAAATTTATTTAATGTGATCAAAAACATCCCATTAACCAAAAGGGTTATCAGAAGAGTATTATATAATGATTCTTCTTCACTCCAAACAACCAAAGGAATTTTATGACCATGTAATCTTATGGATCTTCCCTAATAACATACAACATCAATTCTGGAAAACCATTATAAGGGCCTAGCCTTAAACATTTCATAATCTTGAATTAAGTTAATAATTCACAATGAGAATCGTTTCACGTTTAGTGCTTTAGACAATTAAGAAATATTTTATACATAACATTTTAATTATTAAAAATTAGACACTTATACTCACTATCCATTTTCATTCATAAAACAGAAACATTAAAAAAAGAACATTTTTATTAATTTCATGCTTAAACATCACAACTTTTCCTTGATCCCATCCTTGAATCTGTTCAGCTTTAAATCCCGTGAAAAACATTTCAAAAATTTGGATGAGCATAAAATGATCAGTAAGGGATACAAAAAGAAGTAAAACTTTTAGTATTTCAAAAAAACATGTAAAACATTAATAATTTATCATAAATAATTCTTTTCACCCTTATGAAGTAGTAAATACTCTTCACTGAATAAAATCTCATTGCTTACCCTTTTGTAACCAAATATTACCATAAAACCTATAGAAATCCCACATAACATATAAAAGGTAATCTTGGGACATAATCATACTTACATTGAATAACCATATCACTGAATTCAACAAATAATTCTTAAAAATGGAATAGCCATACAGCCAACTTCCATACCCAATGAATTTGATGTTATACTGTTACCACTTATCCATGGTTAATCAAGGAACCACCCGTCATTTGGTTTATCACGTAACAACCCATCATTTTTCTAGGTACCATTATATAATTATAAGGACCCATAATTTACATACATTGTTATTACTTCATAATTAAAGCACACTTATTACAACATATAACAAAACCATGAAATAACCGTATAAGTATAGTGTCACTATAAACTGGAAACATAAACAACTAGTTCATAAATCATCTACATTGTCTCCCATTTATTTCATCATATCTAGAGTCCATTTTGGAATATCCTACTTAATACCCTTCTTATTGACCTGGGGAAAATAAAACATACAAAAGGGTGAGCTCAAATGCTCAGTAAGGGTAAACAAATGAAATATCAATCATAAGAACATAACATTTTGGAAATCTTAACCTGCAAAAGAGATCATCATATCATATCATGGGATAAATCATAGTAGTGAAATGTAATCCCAATAATCATAACATAAAATGTGAAACTTTGTGTAATACACACATAATCATAGAGAATCATATTTTATTATTAAAGACTCATTTCCAAGACTATCTTAGCGGACAAAGTCCATTTCTGAACAGAGTTCTCTCCTCATTTTAGTCCTGTTTCACTGAACCAGATTAACCTACCATTCCAGTCATGTCTATCTAATGAGATATAAATATTTACCCAATTAATTGGAGGGAGATATAGGTCACACCCATCTCATAATGAAACCATTCTTATGTGTGACACAAAATCATAAATCATACATCATAACATAACCCATGTAATAAAAATGGGATTCTTAAACATCATACCAACATAACATAATTCATATAAGATAAAACGACTTCATAAAAATAATTCCATCGTAAAATAATTAAATCAATGTAAAAATAGGGATATAAATATAACCCTATATTATCTTAGATGGAAAATAATTTTGATAAAACGCTTGAACTCCATTCTTGAGTAAAATATCCTTTCTACTTCAAAAACATTTTCCTTGTTTAAAATGTCATATAATTTTAAACTAAAAGAATTTGATTAAAAATAAATTTGAAAACTTGTAAAGGAAGCTTCCTGGAAATAATTTTATAACAATCCATTCATTCCGTATAAGTTAACGAAAACATTCTTCTTGTACTTTGGCTGGAAAAGTCAAAAAGTACCTCGTACGAAAAATGACAAAAGATTCCTTTCTTGTCTTTTACAAAAAACACACCAAAGGTTAAATTTGGATTTAAAAAATTGTATGATGATAGAAATAATATTATATATTGATGAAACATGGATGTGTTTGATAAATATTTCCCAGTAATTAACGAAGTATAAACAATCTCAGATAAAAATTGAGATTGTGATATTTTCCCTTACCTTAGGTCTGATTTGCTTCGTACATGTCCGAACATCCTGTATAATGATTTAAATAATGTTATTGACTTATTCCAGAATTGTAATCATTGTTATGATATCATATATGGTCATATTCTTAGCTTTTTATTAGTAATATTTCATTGCTACTTGTTATTCGTGTGTTTATTGCTTTTTTGTTCTTATGCGTGTTTTGTCGAATAAATTCTTATTCTTCTTCTTAGGTTATAGATACCTCATTTCCAGAATGGTATTAGTGTAATATATATAATATTTATTCATTAAATCCATTTATATAATCATTATTCAATGAAAATCATGTAGAACGAGTCGCATCACATCGTGGAGACGGTTGGCCGTACGTACGCACGAGCGATGATATCATTCCCATGATCGTGGAATTGTATTGAAGTGTATGTATACTATTTCAGAATCAATATCAATTTAAAATAATCATTTATAATTATTCTTTACACCATTATACCCATCCAAGTAAGGTGGTGGTGGAAAACAGATTACACCACGGCGTAGAGACGGTATTCCGTACGTACGCACACGCGGTGATTTCATTTTCTGTAGGATGGATAGAAGGTGAAATAGTGTTGTTTCATATTTATAATAACATATCAGTATATGAGTGATAATGATGTTATTACTTAATAATTAAATAAAAATGGAAGAATAAGTTGAAGAAGAAATAAATTGGAAAGGATCGGTAATGGATATAACCTCTTCTTTGACGCGCCTCTTCTTAACCTCCTCTTAGGGCACTAGGGATGGTCTTTTAAGAAGACCAGGACCTCTAGGATTATTCTAGGGAAGGGAATAAGATAATTTGGTAGGGTCTTTCCGAGATTGGTCGCTAAAAGTGGTTTGAGGAGGAGAGGGAGGAGGTTCCCTTTTATAAGGGAGGAGAGGGGCACCTTTGGAAAAACCAAAAATATTATTTTATTATAAAGTCATATTCAGTTTTTAATAGCTCAAAATTAATTTATTTATAATATAAGTTTGGGGTGGGTCTAAATCCTCTCCTACAATAGAATTTTTTACAATATTAGGTTACTATTTTACCCTTATCATTTAGATTTAACTTTAAGTTCAATAATTTTACTTTTACCATGTCATCTTGTTTTCTTGCACTATAAGGTTAATAAACATACTATAACAAGCCAAAAGAACCCCAAATTATTTATTATTAATATATATAACCTTATCTAAGTCATTTGGACGATCCTTAGATTTTAAGGAATAAAATAACAATTAATAATTAAATATTTGTTTTTAAAAAATATTTTATGTCAATTTTGACACTATTTGGAAATTGTTTTTTTTTGAAAATCAAAACAGCATTATTAGTTCTAAAAAATTTACTTATATCAATAATAATATGTCATATTAACCTATAAAATTATTTTAATTCATAAAATTTCTCAAATAATATTTATTTGGGTTTTTATAATATCAATTATGTTAATATTTCCTTAATAAGGTAATTACTACATCATCATTGTGTCATATATAAATTAAGTTATTTGATGTCTAAAAATTATAAATAAAATTACATTATTTAGGAAATCGTTTAATCTTTCTAATGAATATTTTTTAGTCTAATTTATCTTATGTATAACCCAATATTAAAAAAAATTTAGTTATTAAACTTCGATTTTATCTATTTTAACTATTCTTTAAATAATATAATATTAAATGTCCTAATCTAATCCAATTGGACCTAAATGGTCATATATTATTCCTAAGGTTGTTTTTGGTAGAATTACACTTATCCAATAGAATTATGACATGTTTTAGGGTAATAATAATATCGTTTTTACCTTTAATTACCCAATTTACTTTTAACTGTGGTAAATAAAAGTAATAAGTAACTATTCACCAAAAATTATTTTCATCTCATTGAACCACATTTTAGTCCTTGATATTAACCATGTGTCTTGGATTTTCGAAATTCCACTCACAGAAGCGGTAAAATTACGTTTTATATGAATTTCCAAATTCTCCTAGGAGCTCGGTAAATGACGGTGAAAAGTTCAATAAAATTTGTATATATCTAAAATTATTATAAAATGACTCCACGGAATTACATTTAACTTATATAGGTATTATGTATAAATTTTTACCTAAAATAAATTTAAATAAGATAAATAATTATTTCAATAAAAAGTTGGTTTTTAAATAGTAACCTAGTGTTTTCACTATTCATCAAAAATTGAAAGTTTTTTGAAAAATACCCAAAATTCACCCTAAGCTAATTTTGATATTCTTAATCCAAAAATGAATTCCATTATGAAATATTAAATTTATATAATTTCAAAAAAAAATGGGTATTACTATTAATAACGGCTAGTTCATAACAATATTATATTAATTTCTTGTTTAGTGAAACTCGGTATTGCGTACTACACACGCTATCAAAAAAGGTATTGATTTCATTTAATGCAAGCCAAGTTAGGGATACATGTAGTGAATGTCCAATTGGTGTTGCGTATAACATAATCAAAACTTATTTCATTTATACATTAAACAAAATCTATACTTAGTGTTGCTTAGAATAATTTCCACAAAACGAACTTGAAAATGTGTGTAACACGAGCCAAGAATAGTGTTGTGTATACTGCAAGCTAATACAGTGTTGTGTATAGTACTAGCTAATCATGGTTTAGTGTATAATAGAACATCAAAGAAGTTAAAAATAATATATCTCATAAAATCTCAGGTTGTTCCATTCTACCCCCCTTAAAATGAATTTCGCCCCTGAAATTCATCGGTGTTATAAATGGTTTATTACATGATATTTTCTTTCAAAGAATCCCACATCATAAAAAGCAATACAAAAACTTATCTTTAAAAACTAAAGTATGAAATGTAACGGTTACCCAAATTAACTAACCCCTGGGTTTCCATATACGTCAACATAAGTGAAAATATGGATATGGAAGGGAAATCTAACCATTACGTTCTGATGGAGCGTGGTGGAGAACATGGCTATGAAAAAGCCAACAATCACAAAGCCATAAATTTTTGATGATATAAGGTACCATCTGATTCATCGGATATAAGGACACTAGGACAACATTTTTGGTTTTCAAGATCATTTCCCTAAAGTTGAAGAATTTCAATTAGACGAAATACTTACTTTATTTCAGTATAATCTCACTGTTGTTCGTTCCTTGAACAATTTTCACTTCATCTCTTAAAGAAATGAAGTTGAATTTGTCATCAGTGGCGTATTAGCAGATCGTGTGATAGAATGATAGGTCATTCCATCTGTCTGAAACATAAGGCTAGGAAAAGTTATATACATAAGTCCATCTACGGTGATATTAATTGTATATGGCACCTAAAATGGACTTATAATTCATCTATCATACCGCTTAATAAAATAAAACTAGTTTCTACTAACCAGGGACTTCATGTAGGAAAGTGGTAGGCAATGAAGGCATGCCACACTTCAATTGTGGGTTCGATTCCCACAGCCTTGTCGGACGCGACGGGTTGTCGTCTGTCCTATGGGTTGTCCTTTTTCTAAAACTATACTATTATAACATTTCAAAAATAATATAAAAAAGTTCTAGCCTTAAAGAATACAAACTTATGTTAAATATAATCCATTCCAATATTTAGGCTTATCCAAAATACTTCTTTCCAAACTCATAGTATAAAGAGAACCATTACTAAAAAGTTCATATAACAAGCATGTGAATACCATCATTTATCCCTCATATATCTTGTTGGTCACACTCCAATCATGTGAATACCTTAATCATGTATTCTCTTGAAAAATTAATACCCATTGAACCACAGTGAAAACATGAATGCTGTCAAAAGTTAACTCTTTCCACATACCAAAATCCAAAAATTCTATATACTCAAACCATGATATAACTTTGTCCTTATATCAGTCATGAGCTCATGAATACTATCAAATATTTAATTTTCTCTTTATCCCTTCATTATGCGCATATCAACTTCATTCCAAAATATTTGAATCACATTTCATGGTTACCGGTACCATTCAACATATACTTTCAAATACTTTAGGAAAAAAAATTGTGTAACAATCCTTAGATTTGTCTTTATTCCATAGTACCATTACCTATACAACATAACTCTTGATAAACATAAATCATTCCACTACCTTCTTAAACCATTGACCAAGATTCAACACTTCATTAATCTCATATATCATTTTTAGGATCCTCATTATCATCCACATAAATACTACCCATATGACTATGCTGATTCTCTTCATGAGATTTTCCCTTAGGGCATTGGTTTTCATAATGCCCATACATTCCACATTTGAAACATCTATTCATTGTTGATGTCATAGCAATACCATTATCCTTCTCCATGGTGTTAACTAAACCTTTTCATTTTCACTTACTGGATTTGTTTCCTTCTTTTACTCACCCAATAAATCTTCTAGTTCCATTGAAACATTCTCCTTGATGCCTCTTCCCACATGATTTACATGAGAGAAATTGAACTTTATTTCCTCTATGATCATCATGAAACTCCATCTTTCTCTTATTAGCTATGTCAGGAAACTTAGAAAAGTTGAGATTATTGATCATATTATGAGATTTCTGATTTGGAATAACAACGATATGTGGACCTCAAGATCCAACTTCATTTGGTTTCTCAGGAAGAATATCATTCCATTGTCCATTATATCCTCCATTATCATGAATCTTCCTATTTCCAGCCATTTTCTAAAACCCAAAAAGAATAGTGTGAGAGGCTAAAATCACAATCAAGGGGGGTTACCTTCAATATATAACATCTTAGGTTAAATTCAAAGATCGTTACCATAATTCTAGGACTATAACCTATACATATACTTAACCTTAGGGACACCCCTAGAAATACCATAGAAATATCTCTAGGGATCTCACTAAAGTTTTCGCATCCTAGTTTCCAATGGTTAACTAAAACTTTCCTCTGATACCAACTATAACGACCCATACATTACATACATTGTTATTACTTAATAATTTAAGCACACTTATAACAACATATAACAAAACCACGAAAGGACTGTATAGGTATAGTGTCTTTAGAAACTGGGAAACATAAACAACTGGTTCATAAATCATCTACATTGTCTCCCATTTATTTCATCATATTTAGAGTCCCTTTTGTAATATCCTACTTAATACTCTTCTTCTTGACCTGGGGAAAAGAAAACATTCAAAAGGGTGAGCCCAAATGCTCAGTAAGGGTAAACAAAAGAAATATCAATCATAAGAACATAACATTTTGGAAATCTTAACCTGCAAAAGAGATCATCATATCATATCATTGGATAAATTATAGTAGTGAAATGTAATCCCAATAATCATAAATTAAAACATGAAACTTTGTTTCATACACACATAATCATAGAGAATCATTTCTTATTAGTTAAGACTCATTTCCAAGACTATCTTAGCAGAAAAAGTCCATTTTTGAACTGAGTTCACTCCTCGTTTCAATCCTGTTTCACTGAACCGGATTAACCTGCCATTCCAGCCATGTCTATCTCATGAGATATAAATATTTACCCAATTAATTGGAGGGATATATAGGTCCCACCCATCTCATAATGAACTATTCTTATGTGTGCCACAAAATCATAAATCATACATCATAACATAACCCATGTAATATAAATGGGATTCTTAAACATCATGCCAACATAACATAATCCATATAAGATAAAACTAATTCATAAAAATAATTCCATCATAAAATAATAAAATCAATGTAAAAATAGGGATATAAACATAACCCTATATTATCTTATATGGAAAATAATTTCGATAAAACGCTTGAACTCCATTCTTGAAGAAAATATCCTTTCTACTTCAAAAACATTTTCCTTGTTTAAAATGTCATATAATTTTGAACTAAAAGAAGTTGATTAAAAATAAACTTGAAAACTTGTAAAGGAATATTCATGGAAATAATTTTCTAACAATCCATTCATGCCGTATAAGTTAAAGAAAACATTCTTCTCGTACTTTGGATGGAAAAGTCAAAAAGTACCTCGTACGAAAAATGACAAAATATTCCTTTCATATCTTTTAATAAAAACTAAACAAATGGTAAAATTAGATTTAAAAAATTTTAGGAGGATAGAAATAATATTACATATTTATGAAACATGGATGTGGATGATAAATATTCACTAGTAATTACCGAAGTATAAACAATCTCGGATAAAAATTGAGATTGCGTGATTTTCCCTTACCTTAGGTCTGATTTGCTTCATAGGTGTCTGAACCTCCTGTATAATGATTTAAATAATGTTATTGAATTACTCTATAATTTTACTCATTGTTATGATATCATATATGGTCATATTCTTAGCTTCGTATTAGTAATATTTCATTGCTACTTGTTATTCAGGTGTTTATTGATTTTTTGTTCTTATGCGTGTTTTGTCGAATAAATTCTTATTCTTCTTTTTAGGTTATAGATACCTCATTTATAGAATTTTATTAGTGTAATATATATCATATTTATTAATTAAATTCATTTATATAATCATTATGCAATGAAGATCATGTAGAACGAGTCGCATCACATCGTGGAGACGGTAGGCCGTACGTACGCACGAGTGATGATATCATTCCCATGATCGTGGAATTGTATTGAAGTCTATGTATACTATTTCAGAATAAATTACACTTTAAAATAATAATGTATACTTATTCTTTACACCATTATACCCATCCAAGTAAGGTGGTGGTGGAAAACAGATTACACCATGGCGTGGAGACGGTATTCCGTACGTACGCACGCACGGTGATTTAATTTTCCATAGGATGGATAGAATGTGAAATAGTGTTGTTTCATATTTATAATAACATATCATTATATGATTTATACTGATTTTATTACATCATAATGAAAAAACTAAGGAAGAATAATTTGAAGAAGAAAGAAATTGGAAAGGATCAGTAATGGATATTACCTCTTCTTTGACGCACCTCTTCTTAACCTCTACTTAGGGCACTAGGGATGGTCTTTTAAGAAGACCAGGACCTCTAGGATGTTTCTAAGGAAGTGTAGAAGAGAATTTTTCAGGGTTTGGATGAGCTTGTTGGCTAAAAGTGGTGTGAGGAGGAGAGGGGGGAGGTGCCCTTTTTTAAGGGATGAGAAGGGTACCTTGGAAATTACTAACAATATTATATTATTATAAAGTCATATTCAGTTTTTAATAGCTCCAAATTGATTTATTTCGAATATAAGGTGAATATGGGTCTAAATCCTCTCATCTAATATAATTTTTACACGTTTAGGTTACTATTTTAACCTTATCATTTAAATTTAACTTTCAGTCCAATAATTTTACTTTTACCGTGTCTTCTGGTTTTCTTACACTATAAGGTTAATAAACATACTATAAAAAGCCAAAAAACCCCAAATTGTTTATTATTAATATATATAACCTTATCTAAGTCATTTGGCCGATCCTTAGATTTTTAGGAATGAAAAAACACTTAATAATATAATATTTTTTTAAAAAACTATTTTATGTCAATTTTGACACTATTTGGTAATTGATTTTTGTGAAAATCAAAACTGAATTATTAGTTCAAACAATGTTAATTAAATAAATACTAATATGACATATTAACCAATAAAATTTTTTTAATTCATAAAAAGTCTCAAATTACATTTATTTGGGTATTTATAATATCAATTATGTTCATATTTCCTTGATAAGGTAATTACTACATCATCATTGTGTCATAAATAAATTAAATTATTTAATGTCTAAAAATTATAAATAAAATTCCATTATGTAAGAAATATTTTCATCTTTATAATGAATATTTTTAGTCGAATTTATCTTATGTATCACCCTATATTAAAAAAATTAGTTATTAAATTTTGATTTTAACTATTTTAACTATTCTTTAAATAAAATAATATTAAATGTCCTAATCTATTCCAAGTGGACCTAAATGGTCATATATTATTCCTAAGGTTGTTTTTGGTCGAATTACACTTATCCAATAGAATTAGGACATGTGTTAGGGTAATAATAATATCATTTTTATCCTTAATTACCATATTAACTTTTAACCGTGGTAAATAAAAGTAAAAAGTTACTATACACCAAAAATTATTTTTATCTCATTGAACCACATTTTAGTCCTTGATATTAACCATGTCTCTCGGATTTTCTAAATTCCACTCACAGAAGCGGTAAAATGAAGTTTTATATGAATTTCCAAATTAACCTAGGAAGTGGGTAAAAGACGGTGAAAAGTTCAATAAAATTTTATATATCTAAACTTATTATAAAATGAATCCAATGAATTAAATTGAACTTATATAGGTATTATGTATCAATTTTGACCTAAAATAAATTTAAAAAAGATAAATAATTCTTTAAATAAAAAGTCCGTTTTTAAATAGTAACCCAGTGTTTTCACTACTCATCAAAAATTGAAAGTTTTCAAAGAAATACCAAAAATTCACCCAAGGATAATTTCGATATTCTGAATCCAAAAATGAATTCCATTTTGAAATATTAAATTTATAAAATTTCAAAAAAAAAATGGGTATTACTATTCATAACGGCTAGTTTATACTAATATTATAATAATATCTTGTTTAGTGAAACTCGGTATTGCATACAACACACGCTATCGAGGAAGGTCTTGACTGCGTGTAATGAAAGCCCAGTCAAGGCTTCATGTAGTGAAAGCTATGTTTGGTGTTCTGTATAACATAATCAAAACTTATTTCATTTATACATTATACAAAATATGTACTTAATGTTGCGTAGAATAATTTCCACAAAATGAACTTGAAAATGTGTGTAACACTAGCCAAGAATAGTGTTGTGTATACTTCAAGCTAGTACGTTGTTGCATATAGTAAAAGCTAATCTTGGTGTAGTGTGTAATATAACATCAAAGAAGTTAAAAATAATATATCTCATAAAATCTCGGGTTGTTACAATAATCATCACACATAAACGATTTCAAATATCAATATTTCAATCATAAAATTTCTTTTGAAATCACAAGAAATAATTTCAAGATATTGAAATAGTAAATCCACTTTCAAAACCATTTTCAATACCATAATATATAAAAAAGGTATATGTTATTTATCTTACATTTAAAAACATCATCTCTTGTTAAGGATGCCAAATATCAAATAATGATTGCGGCGGCGGAAAGGTCATGGTCACCGTATACGTTAAAAAACATTCTCCTTTTCATTTATTAAAAAACTTCACAGAAAAAATATTCCCTTTGAATGAAAGTAAAATTAAAATGTGTTTATTATACATTATGTAAAATAAAGGGGTGAATATTATCAAAACATGCACCAATGAATGGAGATTGATACGAATTCCCTTACCTCATGTTGGACTTGACTCGTTCGTTATTTAGTTTCCTAAAAAATAAAATTTAGTTAATTTATACTTGCTTCAGAACCATTTTTTCCTTTTATATCACTTATTTCCACATAATAAAAATTACATAATAATTTAAGTTAATATCGGTCATTTTGTCGATATTGGGAATTTGAGTCAAAAATGATCTTGTTATAAATACACATTGTTCGTGATGTAAAAACTACATTATCTCCAGAATTATATTCATGATTTTAATATCATATATATCATATAAATCTAGTGTATATTTTTTATAGTAGTCTATATAATTTGGATATAAAAATTGAAATGAACCATTCATGGAGACGGTAAGCCGTACATAAGCATGAACGCAACATTCATTTCTTTTTCATATTTAAAAGAATGCAAAATAAACGATACATATGTATATTATAATTCTATTGTAAAATCTATGTTATATATGTTGCATATGTTCAATAATTCCATCCTTTATATGTTTCATGTTTCGCATGAACGAGTCATATTACTTTGAGAAGGCGGTAATCCGCACTTCCTCAAATGAAATTGTATTGTTTACACATCATGAAAGGAATAAAGGAATGTTGTAAATAAAACTTAAAGAAGAATAAAGACAATATAAACATAATTTATATCATATATACATTCAGTTCCATCATAATGGCTAACAAAAGAGGTGGTATAAGAATATTGAACAATCATCATTTCGTGAGGCAGTAGTTTTCCATCCATAGAAACAATATGTTCTATACCCATTAAATGGATGTGTGTATAAGTGTAGTTAAAATAATTATCATATAAAACTCCTAGTATATATAGGATATAGATTTTTTATGTAATCAAATAATAATAATACAATAGGGAGTGAAGAGGTAGAATATTGGAAAGGAACTTTAGAGAAGACACTACCTCTTAAAATGGGTAACTACCTTCGATTTTAGCCAAAAGGCATTCTTGAATTGACTTATGCCTTAGGTAAGGCTTATATGAGGAATATAGGGATTTTGGGATCTTATTTGAGAAGATTTTGGATGATCCAAAGGGTTTGAGAGGTGTGACTAAGGGGTTATAGGTGGTGACCTTTTATAAGTGGGAGGAGGGGATCTCTAGGAATGTCTTGAAATGTTATTTTATTATAAATAGAATTACGATTTTAAAAAGGTCCAAAACTCATAATATTCAATGTTAAGATTAATATTGTTTTAAATACTCTCAAAAAATGGGTTTTAGTCAAGTATAGGTCAAAAATGTAACCTTATCTTTTAGCTTTAACCCTTAGTTAACTAATTTATCTTTTACCAAGTCTTCGTCTATATTCATAATATATGGTCAATATAGTTAATATAAAATTCCATTAGAACCTAAACTGGTTCAATAATGACATGTTAAATCATATCTATGTCATTTGGATGAATATTATATTATTCTGTATGATATAATTTAATATAATAGTATTTGTTTTACAAACTCAGTTACGTAAATTTATATAATATTCATATCGTGACATTAAAAAAATCCATACCAACATCATTCTTTCATGAACCATTAATTGATTCAAATAAAATAATTAATAAACATCCATAAAATAATTTTAGCGTATAAAGGTTTCAAAATATATTTATTTTAATATATATAATCTCGTTTATTTAAATAATTCATTAATAAGGTAATCATTGCATCACCATTGTTTCGTAAATAAATTTTTTATTTGATTTCTATATATTATAAATAAAATACAATGATTTAGGAAATAATTTTCTCTTTATAGTGGCTATTTATAGTTGAAAAAGATATCTTATATAACCCCATACAAAAAAAGTGTTTTAAAAGATATATGTTTAGGTTATGTTTTACCTAACTATAAATTAAAAGTAATTAATGTCATTTTCACACACAAGTGGCTCCATGAGATCCTAAAATCGACCCAAGGATGCTCATGTTCGGAAATATCTCATTTAATGTGGTTATGAAATGTGTTAGGGTAACATAATATAATTATAATATTATTTTTTTACCCTTATTTACCAAATTTAATATTTAACCATGGTATTTAAAATAATTGCTGAAGTTATTATTCATAATGTCTAAAAATAAAGGGTAACTATTTAAACAATTTTGACTTCATGATTAAAAATATAGAACCCATTTCTCCAAATTCAAAACAAAGAAGTTTCATAAATTTATTTAATATTAATTCTCCTTGTCAAAATCAAAAAGCCTGTTTTTAAGAAAAAAATTCCTATCAAAAGATTGACATGTGTTTATGTCTAATTAAAAAGTAAAATTACTTACAATGATCAACATTGGATTAAATGTTAAAAATATAATCTAATTAAAATTTAAAACCAATTATAAATATAATCTAACCAAATAAATAATTCAGATGAAAAGATAGTATTGGCTTAAAATGAAGTATGATTTACTATTCATTAAAAATTATCTTTATCAAAAAAATTCCAAAAATTTACCCCAAGTAAAATTTTATGTCCCGCTTCTAAAAAGATGTTTATTTTGTCAAATAGAACATATAAAAGTGACAAAACTAGTTTTAAAAATGGTTCTCCATCAAATGGCGGTAAACTGACCTTTTAAAACTGTTAGTGTTTCATGCTTAGAATTGGATTCAATTTCATTTTAAACCTCTAAAATTTATTAGATAAATGTAAAAAAATTAACAAAAATGTTTAATCATAATATAGTTAGTTATTTTCATTCCTTCCAGTACAATTTTTAGGCATTAACTACCATTTAAAAATATAATATTATATTATTATTGTTTCAGTATAACTCGGCAATGTGTGCAACATAAGATTTGAAGCAAACACATTGTTGCATGTAGGGTACGCCATCGAACATAGAATCCCCTTCAAATTAAAATTAATATTTAATTCGAAAATTTTAATAAATATTAAAATGTCATATTTTAATTTACCTGGGTTTTTACTTCATTCCCCCTATTGGAAATCATGTCATCACAATTTTATTCACTTATCAAATAAGTCAGGGTATTTATATCTCACAGTATTTTCAGATTACCATGTTCCCTCTTCAACCGTATGGTTTTTTCACAAAACTTTTATCTGATTAACTACCTTATTCCGCAACACATGCTCTCTTTGGTCAAGAATCTAGACTCATTGTTCCTCATAAGATATATAATCTTCCAACTGAACTACCTCTAAACTCAAAACATGATTTGTATCGAGCATACAGTTTCTCAACATTGAAATGTGAAAAACACTGTGTACCTGAGATAAACTTGGAGGTATGGCCACTCTATAAGCTACTGATCCATCTTCTTCCAGGATTTCATAGAGTCCAATGAACCATAGACTCATATTTCTCATCTTAACAAAATGCATTACACTTTTCTGTAGAGAAACTATGAGAAAGACATGCTCACCTACCTCAAAAAAATATCCTTTCTTCGGTTATCTGCATAACTTTTCTTCCTACTCTGACCAGTTCTCATGTGCTTCTGAATCAACTAAACTTTATCTACCATCTCTTTTACCAATTATAGTCCAATCAACTACCTTTCACCTACATCATCCAAAAAAGTTGGAGTTATACATCCCTTTCCATATAATACCTCAAATGGAGCCATCTGTAAGCTAGAATAAAAACTATTTTTATAAGAAAACTCAACCAAAAAAGACGTTAGTCCCAACTTGTTTTGTAATCCATTGAGCAAGAACATAGAATATCCTCTAATTTATGAATTCTTCATTCTGACTGCCCATCTGATTGGGGATGAAAAGTCATACTAAGATTTAATTTAGTACCCAACGTCTTCTGAAGGCCCTTCCAAATGTTAGAAAAGAACATGGGATCATGATAAAATATAATAAGGAGGGGAACACCATAAAACCTAACTATCTCTTTAACATACAACCAATAAATTTGATCTACAGACAGAGTATCTTTAATAGAAAATAAATGAGAAGATTTATTCAATCGGTCAACATTAACCAAAATTTCATTTTTTTTCCTCAACAAGTCTTTAGTGATCCCACTTTGAAATCCATCGACACATTTTTCCCATTTCCACTCTGGAAATGGAAAATTCTAAAACATCCCTTTCGATAACTGTCATTATGATTTAACCTATTGACATGTTAAACATTACAAAGTAATGTTAGGAATGTCACTTTTCATTCCATCCCACCAGTAATACTCCTGAATATCTCTGTACATCTTAGTATTGTTGGGATGAACTAGAAACGGAGAACTATGAGCTTCACATAACAACTCTTTCTTCATCTTTGAATCACAAGGCAAACAAAATATCTTCCCAAATATCAAAATACAATCATTATCAATATTCAATTCAGGAAACATACCCTTCTAAACCAACTATACCTTTTTCTATAACTTATTATCTTCCTTCTGTGCTTGCTTAATTCTGTCAGATAAAAATGATTTCAATGACACCTGAACTAAAACAGAGGAATTTCTTGCACCAAAAAATTCTATGACAAAGTTCATCTAATTTTTAATCAAAGGATATTGTTCCAATTGTAACATGGTTAATGTAGAATTACTTTTTCGACTCAAATCATCAACCACTTTATTTGATTCTCCTGGATGGTAATGAATATTTCAATCATAATCCTTGATTAATTTTATCCATCTTATCTATCTCGTGTTAAATTCTTTCTGAGTGAATATATACGTCAAACTTTTTTGGTTAGGCGGGGTGGGGGCTTTCTAGGGGGTTGGGTTGTCCAGGGGTGGGGGCTGCCCAAGGGGGTTGGGGTTTGTCCAAGGGAGTAGGGGGTGTCCAGTGGGTGGGGTGATATTCAAGGGTGTGGAGGTGTCTTGGGTGTGTGGGGGTTGTACAAGGGAGTGGGGGTGTCCGGGGTGTGACGTTTTCTAGGGGGCGGGGGTGTCTAGGGGTAGGCGTTTGTCCATGGGGGAGGGGGAGTCTAGGGGGAGGGGGATTATAGGGGTGGGTATTATCCAATGGGGTGAGGGAGTCCAGGGGTACGGGCTTGTCCAAGGGGGTGGGGGTGTCTGGGGGTGGGGGACTCTCCAAGTGGGTGGGGTGTCTAGGGGGTGGGGGCCAATCCAAAGTGGTGGGGGTTTCTATTTGGTGGGGCCTATCTAGGGGGTGGGGGTTATCCAAGGGGGTGGGGGTGTCCAGGGGTCGAGGTGTCCTAGGGTGGGGATTTTCCATGGGGGTGGGGAGTGTCTAAAGGGTGGTGGTGTCTAGGTGGTGGGGGTTTCTAGGGGGTGGGGGTTTTCTGGGGGGGTGGGGAGCTATCCAAGGGGGTAGGGGTGTCCATGGGGTGGGGGTGTCCATGGGGCTATCCAAGGGGTTGGGGGCTCTCTTAGTGGGTGGGGGTGTCCAGGCGGTGGGGGTGTCCAGGGGGTGGGGGAGCTACCCAAGGGGTGGGGGTTTCTTGGGGAGGCATGAATCTATCACACATATATTCAGTCACAAAAAATTGTCAAGTCATGTTTTAATATTTATTGATAAATGAATGAAGATAATGTGACCTACCTAATCAAACATATTTTCAGGCACAAAAAAATCATCAAACATCAAATGTCAGTAATATCAATTAAAAATGTAACAGATCAATATGTCCCTCATCACCATCACTATCATCACTATCATCATATGCCTCATCCACATCCTCATCTTCATCCCCATTATTGTCCCCACCCTTCTCTTCGCCCACCTCCTCACCCTTGTACTCCACCTCTGCATCCTCCTATCCCTTTTCCCCTACCTCGGCCTCCTCCTCACCATCGCCTCGACCACCATTAGAATTATCCCCGAGTGAACTATATATTGAATGCATCAATGACGTATATTCATCACAATAAATTTTGGCCTCTAGGGGAAGTGTTCGACATAAAACATCCATTAGTTTCATAAATGCAGTGTTTTCCAAAGAAGAGTATCCTATCTTCTCTGTGGCCATTTTTCAGCCAGTTATTCTTGTGCCTTAACCTAATTGAACTTGGTGGCACTTCAACTTATACCTAAGAAGGGAAAATAACTTATTGGGACTATAATCTTCCCAGTTTAGTAGTGTACTCTTCTATGGTGCTCATCTCCCAACACCTGATTTAAGTGACCATTTTGCATGAAATTGTTAAGTTCATGGGCATCAAGGGCCTCAAAAAATCCCGTTAAAAATATAAATAGATTATTATTTTAACAAATATATATTAAAATTTGAAATAAATAATTTAAAACTTACAATATTCCGTTGAGTCGGTTTGTTAACCACACTTCTATATTTCTTCTTTCTACTCGAGCAAAATGGGTTTTCTCAAGGCACAATTCCTTCAATATTAAATGTTTTCCTATACAATAACATTGAATGTTTGAAACCATAATTAAAAAATATTACACATAATTAATTTCATAAATAAAATTATATGACAACTTTATCAATCAAATAAATTATAGAGAAAACAACACAACGTGAAAGTTGTAATGAAAAATTATAAATAATTGTCATACAATCTTCCTCTCAAGATCTAACATCGTAGTACATCTCAATGTGTGGAGGTATTTTGTAGCATCAATATTTTTTTATTTATTTTAAATTATTCCTAAATAAAATTAAACAATAAAAAAGATAGTATTAATGAGAAACATGAAAATTTTCATTTAAATACCTCAAATGTGATTAATACCTTAAACTGGATAGACGTCTAATTGGTAATCATCTGTCAATATTATTCCATTAGACAATCATTCACGAAAGATACCACCTCTAACTATACGCCAACTCTACCATGCCACCCAATATAAAAGTGTTCTTATAGGCTCTCTAAATATCACCTATATCCTTTAGACATGCTTGTCGTGCCCCCTCACCATCGGGAAAATTAAACTAAAGATGACACCAAAATATTAATTCATATAAATACATAAATAATATATTTCCTTAAATACAACTGATTTTTTTACCATATCTCTACCCAAGAATAATCCTTGACTTCACTTGGACATTTGTTCCCTGAGAGTTGGCTAACAGGAATGATGTTTGAGTGTTTGGAAATCATAGCCAAAAAACTCCTACATTGCTACCATGTTTTTTCAGTGATTTAACTATCTTCATTATAGTCCACCATCAAATTCATGCAGTGGTTCCACACTGCACGTATGCGTGTATTCCCCCTTCCCCTCCTCCAATCAGTATATGTATCTGTTATGAACGAAAAATATATATTTTATCAATAAATGTTTTAATGAAATCAAATAATGGTGTATAAATTTGTTAGGGTTCTATAAATATACCTATGGAAGAATGATCAATTGGCCTAGCTGGATCTGCAGAAACTGAAGGAACACCCTGTACATGTGGAGTGGGTCCAAATGTATGCTCTTTAGGGACAGACTATGGTGGAGTAGGAGTCGAAAATTTGGAATATAGAATCTTGGAGAGAAGGAAGTAGAATTAAAATAAGATGGCACAGATGGCTGGCCGAATGTTGTATGGATAGTGGGAATCATCATCGGATATAGTAAAGATTGTTAAAGAGACTCAGATGTAAAGGGTGGTGAAAACATGGGGTGCCAAAATATACCGTGTGTCCCTATTGACACATCATGATCATAATGTGGTATAGATGGTATGTCAGTGGGAGGGGTAAGGTCTAATTGGGTGTGTCGACTAGATTGCCTAGCTCTCCTACCACCACCCAACCCTTGCACGAACACCCTAAGTATAGGGACCACTACTAGGATGCTCATAAAATAATTTTTTCTTAATAGGTGGATCCTGTAAAAATGATTAAACCAAAATTAATTACATGAAATTATATATTATTTAAATATATATATTTTAAATAAAATACTCAATACAGGAACTAGTGGTGGAATGACCATCTCAGCCCTATGACAATTGTTTTCCATCCTTTTTTTGTCTCCACTCTTCAATCAGTTTCATTTCCTACATTTTAACACAAATAAGGAAGTAATTATAAAATTATAACTATTGTGTAACCCAAAAAACTAAATATATGAGAGGGAATATGGGGATTAATGGAAAATTTAACTATACATTCTTTTAGGTGAGCGTTAATGGATATATATTGAATTCAATAAATTGTACAAGATGTAATAATGAAATTTAATTATGAGTTGGATGGTTATTTTCTAATTTTCATCAGTCTATTAAAATCATGGAACATTTATTCAGAGGCATTGTTTCACTCAACAAACAAGAGAGCGAGCATACTGAATTATGTATCTAAAAAATTCAGTAAGGTATATATTTTGAATTATTAAACCATTAAGATAGTTGTAAATGATGATATAAAAATATTAAAAAGGATAATATATTTACTATATTCATAAGGGGTAAATAAAATTTCAAAATTGATTAAAAATTTAATTTCCTTAGCACAGGTAGATGATGTACGTTTCTATACATGTTTTTCCGAAAAAGACAATACAATAAGTTCATTATCTGATGAAATGTTATATGGAGATCTAAGAGTTATACTAATTTTATAAATGTTCAATAAATGATTAAAATTTTCACCAAGTTAGAGATCATGGTTTCGTAGGGTCAAATATATTTTTATTCAAAATTATAAAATTCAATTCAAATAAAAATACATTAATAAACATTAAAAATTCACATAACGGTCAAGTTGGATATAAAATATTTGTAATCAATATTAAATCAATTTGAATTGTACCAAACTTGACAACCCAAGTCGAGCTAAACCAAAATAATTGAGAACATGGATTGATGATTCTATATGTTTCCCACTACAACTTCAGGTTCGTAGTCAACTCGGAAAATTGAGCTATTGGAGTCATTGAAAGTAATAAATGGATTTTTTCCAATGGAATTAGGAATGTTTTTAGTTCCATTATCACCATCATCAAAAATATGTGTTTAAATTACATCAATAATGACACAAAATTCATGTTAAAGATGGTGTTTGGCATAAAAAAATTTTGACACCATTGATGAAAATATTTATCGTTCATTGGTAGAAAGAGTGTGAGTCATATCAATTACTCGAAATCCAAAATCATCAATAAATTTTCCATGCCTCATCATTGAATCAAAGCACTATAATTTCATCATCGTAACTCGCCCATGAGAGTAATAATCCAATGTTATTATTTTTTCAATGACTCCATGATAACCTACATTTTCAAAGTGCAGTCTACTATCTGATGCACTGGAATAATAGTCCGTTGTGGTAGAAACTACAACACTATTAGGGTGTGTTCTCATGTTCTTTGATCATTCAGTGATAGTAAATTTGTACCCATTGATAAAAATTGATTTAAAATCATGAACCATGGTATTAAAACTAAAAGCCAAATCACTTATTTCCTCTAAGATAGAGTAAGCAGGAAAACTCAATACCTGAAATATATATGAATATTAATATTTATTAAATATTGATTTAATTATTTGATATAGTAATTTTTTACCTTCAATATTAACCATACCTAAAGCTCTTTGCTATGCAAAGTCGCCCTCTTTATCAAACATAAATAATGTTGCTTTCTATTTTTCAATTCTCTATGTTCCCTCTAGATAAAAATAGGAATAGTTTAAAAGATATATATGTATGATATACATATTCAATTTACATTCCTGATTTAGTCATTGAAAAAATCATAATTGAACAAAACTGTGTGATGTTCTATCTCCTTCTCCTCAAGGATTAATTTTGTCAATGTATATGATCCATGAATCCTTCCTATTTGATGAATTTAAGGAAAACTGGGTTTAATTTTCTCATACTATTCTTCTTTGTTTCGCATTGGTCTGTTCATTCGTGTAGTAATATCAAAAAAATACATAGAGAAGAAATCCATACATTCTTGAGCCATGTAACAGTTCATGATAGAACATTCGGGATGATTCATTTTTCGTAGATTCAACCTTAATTTGTACATATTTATTTTAGTTGGATACATAAAATTAAAATAAATAGGTCCTATAAGAATAATTTTAGTTGGAATATGTATATTCAGATGTCTCATGCATGTGAAAAAATAATGGAGGAAATATTTTCTCTAACTCACTAAAAATTAATGGGGAATTTGTCAACATTTTTTTCATGAAATACTAGGAAATATTCTTATCACAGATATCTCTAAATAAACAGCACAACCGAATTAAATCCACCCTTACATTGTTGGACAAAAGAAGATAGATTACTATTGGAATCAACTCATGCAGAAGGATGTGATAATCAAGAGACTTCAATGATTTTAGCTTCAACATTCTTCTATTGACCCATTTATATATGTATCTTGAATACCCATCAAGAACTTTAATAGCCTTTAGTACCTACAGAAATTTTTCTTTCTCTTTAGGAGTCACCACATAAGAAGCACATAGGGATTTCCATTTATTTTCACTAATACACACAAGATTCAATTCTGGTATGATTCCCCAATCCACCAACTCATGCCGAGACTATAAATTAGCTTTTATCTTTCCGTTAACATTTTGAAGGATTGAAAAAACATTTCACGTATACTTTTTAAAATTTGAATTACATTCAAGCAATGACCTAACAAATTGGTTTACCAATAAGGAAAATCAAAGAAGATACTCTTCTTCTTCCGATTGTAATAGGATTCAGTGGATGAAATCTTTATCTTTCCATATTTCATTTGACCCTTATCGAAGGAAAAACTAAAATATTTCAATTCATTAAGCACATTAATTCCATACATATGATGAGGTGGATCATCAGTCTCTATGGTATTGTCAAATGTTCAACAATTATTTCTATATGGATGGTCCATTATCAAGAATTTTTTATGTCCCATAAAACTAAAACTAAAGCAATGATTCCGTATTATGGATCATAAACTACAGCAATGATTCCGTATTATGGATCATTTTTTCTTCAAAAAAATAAGACATGATAGTTTTATCTTCGTTCTCCATCCAGAAATCAATGCATAAGAAGAAAAATCATTCATCATCCACATAAGTGTGGCATGAATTTGAAATATGTCTTTTGAACAAGCATCGTATATCGACACATGAATATCCAAAATAATATTCAACTCTTTTATTAAAGGATTCATGTATATGTCTATATCATTGTTGGGATCAGAAGTCCCATATATGAGTATACTAACAAAAGTGGAAGGTTTTTTCATGAACAACCATGGGGGAAGGTTATAAATGTGTATATAAACTTGCCATGTGCTATGATAAGTAATAATCTTCCCAAATAGATTAAAACCATCACATAAAAGACCCAGCCTCACATTACGCACGTCTGCTACAAAATCGGGATACTGAGCATCAAATATCTGTAATGATAATTCATCTGCAGGGTGAACCAACACATTATTAGTCTTCTTTCACTTGGGATCATTCCATAAAATGTTTATTGATATTTCATCAGAAATAAAAATATTCTAGATTTTACGAACCAATGGAATGTGTCTCATTACATTCTATGGAACACGGGATGGTGTTCGATCAGCTTTTGGCTTCCTGTAGGATGTTCCATATTTCATAACATCATTTCATTAATTAGTTTCTTCCTAGAATAAACTACAATATTTTGGGCAAGCATGAATTTTGATTCTTGAAATTCCAAGTTTCTCAAATAACTTCCATGACATATAGTGGTGTGAGGGAATATCTGTATCATCTGGAAGTAAGTCCTTCAAGAAGGTAATAATGTAATCGATGGAGGTTTTAGAAATATCACACAATGTTTTCCCATGAAACAATCAGACTAAAAATTCTATCTTCTCTATTTTACCACATTGTCTATGTATTGGAGTCATTGCAAGATCATTCAATTTTTTTTCACCCTGAAAACATCATCATTTTCATTAGATGTGTCATATGTGATCATATCAAAGTCTCCTTGGGTTGTAATACTTTCTTTTCCACGATAAATAATAAATGGAAATTGTGCATATAAAAAATTTTCTACTCTAGTCCTCTAATTTGTATCATCAGCAATTTGAGATTTCATTTTCCTTCCAGTGTGATAGCACACAGAGTAGTTTGCATGAAAACCATATTTGGTTATGTGGTATCTAACTTCTCCATAGTTCAACCAAGGTAGTCCAACATAATTTTAACATGGGAAGTGTATGATACCACTATATTAATCATTGTGAATTAAAATATCTAAAAATCTATCCATATTTTATTGAATATTGCTTGATATCCGATCAGTTTCGTACATCCAACTTTTATCCATTCTGTAAAGAAAATTTTTATAAGTTATTTTTTCAAAATAAAATCAATAATATTAAAGTTTCATCAAAAATATATTTATGTGAATGAAAATTTTTCACTTAATATGAAACCATAACTCACGCACTACTCTATATGTGAATCATAATATAAAAGACAACAAAATGCTATATATATAACAAAATAATATAAATTAATATTAATCCATGACATTGACTTCAATTATAAATATAATAACATGACAATTTTGCATATTGAGAGAACATATATAATCTATTGAAGAATTTTGAGGGTCCTCTACATCATGTGCCAAAGAGAAAGAGATATTTCAAATCCATGATCCTTTAAATGGGAAGAATCCAACTATTCCCAACTATTCCACAAACTAAGTATTAATGTGATCATGTGAGATCTAGAGAGTGTTCTAAGACCATAAAAATGTTCAAGGAAGTTTTTTAATATAATTGAAGAACTATACATGAGTGTACATGATCAGGTACACTTGTGAAGGATAATTATTTAATAGTTGATTAAATTTTAGATCGAAGAAATTTTATATTTTTTTAGATTATTTGAGTGATATTCAGGATATCTATTCTGAGTAAATGTGAAATATAACCTGAAAATTATAGTAAAAAGTTCCTCAAGGGTTGAAACATAATGTTCATACATGTGGATCATGATTCAATAATTATTATAAGGAACTAAGATGGTTTTGATGTCATAAGATAAAGGTTCCATGGGGAAAAGAAGCATGATTCCATTTACAAGGAGATTTCTAATGATGAGATTGAAATTTATTTTCCAAATGGGATAATATATCCCCATTTTAGATACACATAAAGGAAAATGGTTTCTAGTTGATGTAGTTAAATATTCCTGGGTTGATACTTTATTATTAAAACAATGTGAAGATATACTAATTTAGTTATGTGTTCCTAAATTTGAGTTGAAATGAGTTTTAGAATTTTTTAATTTATCACATACAAGAAGACACAATAGACCAGATAGAACATTGTTAAATATATTACAATGTGAATTATTTTCATCAAATATGCAAAATGTGTAAATAGAGTTTTTAAAATAAGTTATTTATGCTAAAAATTGGAAATATTTTTAAAAGTTAGGATACTTCACAACACCTAATACCCAAAGTTGAAGTATTAATTTTGAGGGGGTGTCCAGGGGGTGGTGTGGTCCAAGGGGGTGGGCGTGTCCAGGGGTGGGGGTGTCCTGAGGGTGGGGGTTGTCCAAGGTCATGGGGTGTCTATGGGTGGGGGGTGTCCATAAGGTGGGGTGGTTTCCAGGGTGTGGGGGCTATCTGGGGGGTGGGGGTGTCAAAGGTGGTGGGGGTGTCCCGGGGGGTGGGGTGTCTAAGGGGGTGGGTGTGTCCAAGTGGGTGGGGGTGTCCAGGGGTTGGGGGTTGTCCAGGGGTGGGGGTGACCAATGGTGGGGGTGTCCGGGGGTAGGGTGGTGTCCAGCAGGGTTGTACTAGGGGATGGGGGTGTCCAAGGGGTGGGGGTGCCAGGGGTGGGGGTGTTGACGGGGGTGGGGTGTCCAAGGGTGCGGATGGGGGGATGTCTACGGGGGTGGGGGTTCCAAAGGTTGGGGGTGTCTAGGGGGTGGGGTGCTGTCTAGGGGGTGTCCAGGGGGTGGGGTGGTGACCAGGGGGTTGTCCAGGGGGTGGGAGCTGTCCAGGGGGTGTGGGGGTGGGGGTGTTAAGGGATTGTGGTGGGGTCAGGGGGGGTTGTCCAAGGGGTGGGGTGTCCAGGGGTGGGGGTATCCAGGGGGTGGGTTTCTAGAGGGTGAAGGGTGTCCATGGGGGTGGGGGATGTCCATGGTGGTGAGGGGTGTCTTGGGGTTGGGGTGTCTAGTGGGGTGGGGTGTCGAGGGGGTGGGGGTGTCCTGGGGGTGGGTGTTGTCCAATGGGGTGGGGTGTAAACAGGGGGTGTGAAGGGGGTGGGGGTTGTCCAATGGGGGGTCCAGGGTGGGGGGATGGCCAGTGGGGTGGGGGTGCCTAGGGGGTGGGGGTGCCCAGGGGGGTAGGGTGGGGGTGTTCTAGGGAGGCAATGCCTATTTAATACCTTGAAAATTACCTGTACCAAATCCAACCAACATCGCAATTCCAATCCCACACCCAACCAACAACAAATTCATCCTCAAGATAACTACCCTTACTATTATTCCTTAAAAAAAACTATAAATACAAAATCCAAATCCAATTTTCAACCAAACTACATTCCATAGAAACTACCATATCACACTAGTAAAAATGGAAAACCACTTACACCACTATCCCAACCATCACCAATCCCTTCACATGGACCATCCTTATATCCATTAACCACCTCAAGACCATATGACTAAACAAACCATTTACCATATATGAGTGGGGATACAACTCACCAGCACCTCTATTAGTTCATGTGGTTCACGAACTCTACACAGAAAGAGTGGCTATGAGGACTTCAAATAAAGGTGATTAACACAATCATGAAACTTGATGTGTATAACAAAAACAAAGAACAAATTAAAGAGTTTGATATACCATGACACAAACTATACAGACCTCTGGTTTGGGCCAAATCAAAACCAAAAACAAAAAAAATAGATAAATAACTTTAAAATAATGTATCCCTTATAGATTTGAAGTGTATGACTAAAAATTGCTTTATAGAAGATAGATATATCATGGTGGAAGGAGATTCATAGCCTAGGGTAAATAGATAGACTGGGGAGAGGTTTAATTTATGACTGGAATCGTGGGGATGGGGTATTGTATCTACTATGTAATTGAGAAAAAATATTCCCAACAGTTTTGAAAAACTATTGGGATATTTAATCTTTACAGAGGATTTTAAAAAAACTGTTGCTATACATTAGAAAAATTAATTATTTCCCAATGGTTTGATTAAAACATTGGGAATGCTTCATTCTAAATAAAGAATAATAATAGTTTCAACAAACCATTGGGAAGGGTTGTTGTTTGAATAGTATACCAAAGGTTTGTTGAAACCGTTGGCATAAAAGTGTTGGGAAAACATCCATTCCCCCTAGTTCTTTTATGTTTAATGTTTCCCTTTATTCATATTAGTTAATCATTCAATCCACATAATTGTATGGTATTTTTTTAGTTAATGGTGAGAAAGAGAAGAACACATTCCCATAGTCACTGTGATAGGGAATGTGATAATTTCCCAAATGATATGCCAAATATGATGGGAACGAGTTCTCAAAACATGATTACAGTACTTTCTCAGTTGGCTCAAATTATGAATAATAACTTTAATCATATAGAATTCCATCCTCGTCTAAGGATTGAGAATGTTGGTGTTAAATCCTTCATGCACAAAAGTAATCCCATGTTTAGTGTATATTCTAATCCCATCCTCATAGAATAGTAGATTAACTCCATTGAAAAGATATTCTCTATCCTCTAGTGCTCCCATGATAAGAAATTCATACTGGAAGTATATTGATTTGATGGGGAAGTTCATCAGTGGTCGAAATTGATCAATAATAAAAAGTCCCAATAGGAAATTTATTCCTTGGATTGGGAGGAATTCATGAAAAAAAAAATCAATAAATATTTTCCCCGAATCCTCTACCTCAAGAGGGAAAGCGAGTTCCTTAGACTCAAGAAAAAGGAGGATGATTCCATAAGGGCATGTGAAGAAAACATCAAATGGTATGAATGATAAGCCACTAGCATTTTCATGAACACTAAAATCAAGTTGGATCACTTCATTGTAAGACTAAAAATAATTCTACAAAAATCATTGGTAATTCAATACATTGACAGTTTTGAGGAGGTTTTATTTGTGCCATCAAGGTTTAAATGGAGATCGGATACTCCCCATGGTCCCACGGACCCAGGGAAAAAAAGCATAATATGGAGTCTAATATGGGTTGTTAGGAAAATAAATCTCATGATGGAAAGTAGATCAAACATCCTAGGTGACCAAATTTTGGGAAAAAGCATCATAAGAACTATTTAATGGGATCTAGGAATTGCTTCAAATGTTAAAATATGGGACATCTTGAAAAGATCTTCTAGAGGGATATGAATAATTCCACTAATGTGAAAGAATAAAGGAAGATGCATATCAACAGTCAGTCTTTACAATAGTGTTACAATTTCAAAGAGCATGTACATTATACGAACAATTTCCTTCATCCAAGGGTCATAAAAGGCAATCAACAACAACCTACAAGGTAACAAGGAAGGGATTATGTTGTCACTACTACTGGGGTGTATCCAGAAAAAGTTGTGGTGATAGGTACAATAGTTATTTATTCAAGAATATAAAATGTTATATTTGATTATGCTTATATGAATTCTTTTATATCATGCATGTTTAGTAGAACTATTCAAACGCCACCTCAAAATCTGTAGGAAAAGTTTTCTGTCAGAATAGTGAATTGGAAAATTATTCCATCCACGTTTTATAACTCCTCCAATGTAAATTTTTGTGGACTTAACCTCCCATAAAATCTTATCATACTTTATTTTAGTGGATTTTGATGTTATATTGGGCATGGATTGGCTATCTTTATACAAAGACAACATCAACTGTCAGGAAAGGTAAATAACTCTTCATATACTGAAGCATCATCCAATTATTTACAAGTGTAAGGGGGAAGATGAATTCCATTTAGAATAATTTTCTAATGTGTGGATATTATTTCTTTATGATCAAGGGTGTATATCTCAAATTATTGAGAAAAAGGAGATGATACTTCTCAAAGATATTCCCATCATGATATATTACACTAATGTATTCCCGGAATATTTGCATGGTCTTCCTTCTGATGGGTAGGTTGAGTTCTCAATTTAATGTATCCCTAGATACTGACCTATATCAGAGTCACCTTATATAATAGCCACTATAGAGTGGGAATAGCTAAAGAAGTAGTTACAGAATAATCTGGAGGAGGTTTTTATATGCCCGAGTTCTTTACCATGGGGTGTGCTAGTCCTTTTCTTCAAGAAGATGGATGGTTTAATGCATCTGTACATTGATTATCATGAACTCAATATAATCATGTTGAAGAACAAGTATCCCTTGCCTTAGATAGATGAATTGTTTGATCATCTTCATGGGACCAGTTGTTTTTCTAAGGTGGTCCTTCATTCGGGATATCACCAATTAAATGTGAGGAAGGAAGATATTCCCATGAGTTCATTTTGAATGAGGTATGGACACTATGGGATCATAGTTATTCCTTCCAGTCTCGTTAATGCTCCATAAATTTTCAAGGATTTAATTAATAGAGTCTTTAGACATTAGCTCAAAAAATTTGGTGTAGTCTTTACTGACGATATTCTGATATACACCAATTTAAAGGAGGAACATGATGAGAATTTGAATATTATGCTAAATACTTTTCAAAGGGAGAATATATATTCATAGTATACAAAATGTGAGTTTTGGATGGAGGAAGTATCATTCATGGGGCATTTTATCACCAACAAAGGGATATCTTTAGACCCTTCAAAGAAAAAAGAAATTAAAGAGTGGCCCAAGAAAACATATGTAACAGAGATCCAAAGCTTCCTTGGTCTAGCTGGGTATTACCGATGACTTGTGAAGAACTTTTCATGATTTTAAACCACAATGACCAAGCTTACATGGAAGGTGGTGAGGTTTTTCTAGACTCAAGATTGTGAAGACAACATTTAAGGAGTTGAAAAGGAGGCTTGTCACGGTGCCAATACTCTCTGTCCCGTCAAGTGGAAGACACTTTTTGGTGTACAGTGATGCTTCAAAGAAAGTCTTAGGATGTGTAATGACAAAAAATGACAATGTGATTGCCTACGCCTCAAGATAGTTGAAACTTCATAACCAAAACTATCCCACACATGATCGGGAGTTGGCAACTGTGATCATTGCATTAAAAATCTGGCAGCATTATATCTATGGGGAGAAGTTTGAGATATATACTGATCACAAGAGTCTCAAATATACACTTAGAAAAAACCTTTTTTGCGATTGGTAATTTGGGATGGGAATAAATCTCGTCACAAATAGTCCGTCGAAGAGGTTATTTGTGACCGGAATGAGTGCCCCGTCACAATAACTTACGCACGGATTGGCGCGGTTTTCACACCAAACTACAAGAAAGGGTATTTGCGATGGGTACGCACCGCATGTCGCAAATGTCGGGAGGCGGTAAGACCTAGTTGCGATAGGGGATCCCTCGTCGCAACTAGTTCAACCCCTGAATGGTATTTGTGATGGGACTCATCGCAAATAACCGGTGGCGATAAAAACCTATTTTTGACGGGATGTTTCCCATCATAAATAATTGGTCAGTAGGTTACTTTTTGCACCGGGCCCCATCGCAAATAACCTTTTAACTGATAAACGTAATTAATGCAGCTGAAGGTAACTGCGATGGGACCCGTTACAAAAAGTACTATTGCTGACAGGAATACGGTCGCAAATAGTCATGTCCCAACTAATCTAACCTATATATACCCCCCATCCATTTTTCCTTCCCTGCTCCTGAATTTCTTCTTCCTCTGCTTCTCTAAACTATAATTTTAGTGTGAAGATTTTTTGAGAGTTAGTTTTTTACGAATAAGTTGTGAAGTCGTCTACAATTATAGGAGATCAAGTTTAAAGGTATTTATTATTTATTTATTTATTTATTTATTTATTTCATTTTTTTATATTAATTTTCATTACTGTTGATTAGTTGTAATTAAGTTTGATTTAAATTTTTTTTCATCCGTAACAATTAGTAATAATTAGTAATAATTAGTAATAATTAGTAATAATTAGTAATAAATAGTAACAATTAGAAATAATTAGTAATAATTAGTATTAATTAGTAATAATTAGTAATATATAGTAATAATTATTAATAATTAGTGATAAATAGTAATAATTTGTAATAATTAGTAAAAATTTGTAAAAATTAGTAAAAATTAAAAAAAAATTGCAATAAATTGTAATAAATTGTAATAATTAGTAATAAATAGTAATGAATAATAATAATTCGTAATAATTAGTAATAATTAGGAATAATTAGGAATAATTAGTAATAATTAAGAATGTATACGAATAAAAACAAATAAATACGAATAAATTTGAATAAATATGAATAAATAGCAATAAATAGCAATAATTACTAATAATTAGTAACAAATTGTAATAATTATTAATAAATAGTAATAAATAGTAATAAATAGAAATAATTTGCAATAATTTGCAATATTTAAAAATAGTTAGGAATAATAAGGAATAATTAGTAGTAATTTGTAATAATTCACAATAATTAGGAATAATTAGTAATAAATTGTATTAAATTGTAATAAATGGTAATAAATTGTAATAAATTGTAATAAATTGTAATAAATAGTAATAATTAGCAATCATTAGTAATAATTAATAATAATTAGTAACAATTAGAAATAATTAGTAATAATTAGTAATAATTAGTAATAATTAGTAATAATTAGAAATAATTAGTAATAATTAGTAATAATTAGTAATAATTAGTAATAAATAGTAATAAATATTAATAAATAGTAATAACTAGTAATAATTTGTTGTAATTAATAATAATTAGTAATAACAAGTAATAAATAGTAATAACTAGTAATAATTAGTAGTAATTAGTTATAATTAGTAATAATTAGTAATAATTAGTAATAATTAGTAATAACTAGTACTAATTAGTAATAATTAGTAATAAATAGTAATAAATTGTAACATACAGTAATAAACAGTAATAATTAGTAATAATTAGTAATAATTAGTAATAATTAGTAATAATAATTTATAATTAGAAATAATTAGTAATGATTAGTAATAATTAGTAATAATTACTAATAATTAGTAATAATGGGGAATAATTAGGAATAATTAGAAATAATTAAAAATTATTAGAAATCGTTAGCAATATTTAGGAATAAATAGTAATAAATCGCAATACATAACACTAATTAAGAATTAATAGCAGTAAATAACAGTAAATAGTATTAAATAGTATTAAATAGGAGTAAATGGGGCTACATATCATTATATTGGACTAAAAAGCATTAATTAGGACTAAATAGCATTAATTAACCATAATTAGCATTAATTAGCAATAATTAGCATTAATTAGAAATAAGAAGCAATAATTAGAAATAATTAGAAATATTTTGCAATAATTAGGATTAATTAAAATCATTAGAAATAATTAGGATAAATTAGGAATAATTATGAGTAATTAGGAATAATTAGGATTAATTAGTAATAATTTGGAATAATTTGGAATAATTTGGAATAATTTGGAATAATTTTGAATAATTTTGAATAATTAATTATAAAATAAATTGTAATAACATGTAATAACTTGTAGTAACTTATAATAACTTGTAATAACTTTTATTAACATGGCACAATTTCTAGTGGATTGGAGGCAATCCTTTTTCTTGATTACCCTTCTCTTTTCAACTCTCACTGAATCAAAACATTATGAAAAGTTTGGTTCTACGTATTCATATCCAATCTCGTATGCATGAGTTTTAATATGCATTCATAGGACCACATTTTATATAATGTTTTTAGATGGTTATAGTTACAAGAAGATGATTCGTCGATGAAAAGGGGGCTCTTTTGTCTGACGGCTCATTTACTTGCATCTTTCTCACACTCAATTCACAATGAAGAATCTACTCTAAGGTACGCTTATACATTCTCGTATGTGTGAGAATGAATATGCATTCCTACGAGAAGATTCTTCATTTTGAATTCAGTGTGAGAAAGTTGCAAGTAAATGAGCTATGGGACAAAAGTGTAGTCATCAATCCACTAGAAATTGTGTCTTCCGTAATTAAAGGTATTTAATAAGAATTAGTTGTAATTATTTATATTCTTTTTTTGGATAGTGTTTTTTTAATTTCAAATTATTCAAGAACCTCAATGATTTTATATTTTGTTGAAAAATATGGAACAAAGAATTTGACAGCAATCATTATTAGATGAACACGTGTGGATAAATCAGTGTAGAAATCCAAACGGTTCTTGTTTAAATCCAATATATATTGAGGGTGTTGAAGATTTATTATTATTTTCATCATCAAAAAATGAATTTGTTTCAGAATGAATAATTAAGTTTCACTGTAAAAAATGTGCTCTGACAACGTTTGACACATTTGAAAAGGTTGAAGGACATCTCTTGTGGTTTGGTTTTCACCCAGATTATGTTTTTTGGTATCAACATAGAGAACACAGTTCTAGAGAAGAAACTAATAACTTGATTATGAATCCATCACAATTTGAAAATTTATTATATGATGTTGTAGGTCCATCTATTCAACAAATTGAAACTCGGGATGATATTGATTTAACTCATGAGTTGGCACCATCAAAATTTTATGACTTATTGAGGTCTGCTGAGGATCCATTATATCGTGGTTGCAAGATATGAAAATTAGAAGTGGTTGACAAATTTATGGCTACTAATTTAGATAATGAAATGATAAAATACTATTTTGAACAGATATTTTTTTGGTTAAAACACTGTTACATGAAGAAAACATGTTTCCTGAAAATTACAATGAGAGAAATAGGCTGGTTCGAAATTTGGGTCTTAGTTATCAGAAGATTCATGCATATTCAAATGATTGCATCTTATATTCTGGTGAAAATGAGTTGTTTGATAGTTTTCCAACATGTGGACGATCGAGGTAAAAAAAATCTCAGCCGGGGTATTTTGGATTTATTATTGTAAAATAGATGAGATATTTCCCCCTTACACCTCAGGTGTAGCATTTATTTATGTCTCAGAACACAACTTCGATGATATCATGGCACAAAACCAAGATTTCAACTGATAAAAGCGTGAATCATCCATCTAATGGTGATTCGTGGAAACATTTTGATTGATTGCATCTGTCTTTTTCTTTAGAAGCCAGAAACATGTGATTGGGTCTTTATACTAATAGTTTTTATCTTTTTGGTTCTTATGGTAGTTAGTAATCATGATGGCCTATCTTTATAACTCCAAAAAATTTACCTCCATGGATGTTGATGAAGGACCCCTATATCTTTTGAAATTATAAATCCCAGGACATACAATAAATAATATTGACGTTAATTTGAAACCATTGGTTGATGAGTTAAATTCATTTTGGATTAATGGTGTTAGTACATATGATGTTGCTGCAAAAAAAATTCACATTAAAAGCTACATTGATGTGGAAAATTTGTGATTATCTGAAATATGACGTGTTATCTGGCTAGAGTACACATGGTCTAAAATCATGTCCTTACTATATGAAAGAGAATAAAGCCTTTATGATCATCACTGATAAAAAGACCTTGATATTTTAACTTTCATCACATATTTTTTCCAACTGTTCATCATTTTCAGAGGAACATATCTCATTTCAGAAAAGGAAAAATTGAAAGGGATGAAACTCCAAAAATGATCTCAAGTACAGATTAAAAAGTAGTTGTATTTTCATTACCTACCATCAGATTTGGGCCAACAGTAAACCAACCAAAAATTCAGGGATTTGGGAAAGAACAAAATTGGATAAAACGGGTCATTTTTTGGGATCATCCATATTGGTGTGATTTATTGGTCATACACATGCTGGATGTCATGTATATTTAGAATAATTTTTTTGATAATTTAGTTTTTACAGTTTTGGATACACTAGGTAAGACCAGTGAAAATGTAAAGGCACGATTAGATCTTGCCTAAATTTGCAGATGACCAGAAATTGAACTATTTTAAAATGTCAGATCAGAGAGGTTAATGTAGCCAAAAGCAGCTTATACATATTCCAAAGAGAGCCACTTATTATTTTGTCATTTTATTAAAGATTTAATACTTCCATATGGCTATGCTTCCAATTTTGGAAGATGTGTTGAAAATGGTCATATTACCGGATTAAAATGTCATGATTGTCATTTTATAATGGAAATAATTATGCCAATTGGATTCAGAGGTTTGTTGAATTATATGATTTGGGATTCGATAACAAAAATATCATATTTTATTGATACATTTGTGCGACGACAACTGACTATGATGTACTAAGTAAACTAGAAGAAGATGTTGTTGTAATTATATGTAAACTAGAAAAAATATTTCTGCAGGCTTTCTTTGACTCAATGAAACATCTGATATTATATTTTCTACATGAAGCTAAATGTGTAAGTCTATTACAGTTTCTATGAATATAACCTTCGAGAAATGCATGCAGAAATTGAAGAAAAATGTACGTAACAAATCACAAGTGCAAGGATCAATTACTAACGCTTATTTTAAAGAAGAAATTACTTTTCATGCTTTCATTATTTTTAATCTGAATATCATTCAAAACATAACTGCATGGGATAGAATAAGGGGAATGATGATGATGAAATGAACAATCAATTATTAGTTTTTAATGAACCAGAGCTTGGCATCGGTGGAGTTCATGAATGATGGATTTCAGATAATGAACATCACAGTGCTCATACATATGTTCTACTCAACTATGAAGAAATGACATCATTTGTAATGTGAGTGCTTTTATCACTTATTATATAATTTATGATACAGTAAGTAAACTTATTTTATTTTTAGGTTATATAATAATCATATCAACAAATAGATTCCACAAATTACAACATCTTCTCTTGAAGAACGCTAACAAAAAATATTTTTCAATGGTTTCAAAAATTTGTAACATAAATTATTGATGGTTTAACATATCAATTCAGTTTATTATTTAATATATTGATAATTTTTTAACAAATTTTCAGTTGTATCAAAAAGCTGATAAAATTGATAAGTTAAAGTGCATATTGAGTAACCCACCATCCAAAATTGTTAAATCATATAATGCATATTTGGTGAATGGTTTTTGATTTCATAGACGTGCATACGGGGAATCAAAAAAATAGTGAATAGTGGAGCTTTCTTGAGAAGATTGCATCATAGAGAAATTGAAGTTGACTTTTACGACATGTTGGATGAATTTATTGAACTGTGTTATCTACGAAAAAATTGCATAACAATGTTTAAATGACGGTGGTTAGATACTGAGAGAGGCTTTCTTGTTCATCTAATTCATAGAATCATCGATATTAAATATAAAAGTCTTCTTGAAGTATATGAACCATATTTACTGGCTCAACAGGAACATCAAATATATTTTGCGAATTACTGTGCTACTTCAAGAGACCTGAGTGATTAGTAGAGAATAATAAAAATGAAATCTTGAGAAAATCAATTTACTCAAACTAAATGTTGTTTCGATGAAGTACAAGGAATTTAAATTTTTCAAGTTACTACTCAAAATCCATCATTTTCACAAAGAGACATTATTATTGATGATGACACCCCACAATTAATAGTTGATGGTGACGATGATATTAATGATGTTACAAATGAATTCAAAATGGCAAGAGTAGATGGAACTGAAACTCATATTGATATTGTTGACGTCGATGATGAATATGAAGACATTTACATCATCAGATATGAAGATGATGATGAAGGCCAACATTGACACAGTTAAATGATGGTTATAATTATAACAAATATATATCTATATGTAATAGTTATTTTCAACTATCTGCTAACAACAATCATTTTTTGTTTCAGAATGATGCTGATCTATTTTGTGAGTTGGAGGAGGCTGATCTACCTTTGAATGATGAGGATTTAGGATCATCTGACCCTCGGGCTACTAGCAGTTTAGGGGGTATATAACAACCCTGCTTTTATTACAAACTTAAACATGATTTATTACATAAAACTTCACTTGATACAACAAAGAAGATCAATAGGTTTAGTGTCTTTAGGGCTTAGGACCATTACATAAAAACTTAAAACATGAAATACAACATCTTTATTGAAAACTTCATTTACATGACCACTACATTCCCTCGTACTTATCATTGCATGGGATAACCTGAGGACATTCATAAGAAAAGGGTGAGCTATAAAGCCCTATAATGGAGTACACATGGAATAACATGAAGAGTGAAATAAATGATAGACAATAGGAATATCAATAGAGAATATAAGAAACATGAACATAAAGGCATGATAAAGCATGATAATCATAACATGGAAATGTGGCTACAACACTTAACATGGAATTAGAATGAGCCAAGGCTCATTGGACATGGAGGATGAGTAAATCCTCATCGCACATAAAGCACGAGTAAACCCTCATTGCACATGAATTAGCATGATTCAACACTCATTGCACATGACGTATCATGGTACTATACTTTACCCAATGCATTGGAGTGCTATAAGGGTGCACCCTTCTTAAATATTTCATTTAATGCATAAGTGTTCCACATGGATCATAAAACATGGATTCATAAAACATAATCATTTATTCCACGATAAAGGAATGTTGAATTCATACATGAAACTTTACAATAAATAAGTAAATTTTAATAAAGGTGAATACCCTTGATGGAGAAATGGGCATGGTATCCACCACACAATGACATTGGCTTAGAAAATCGGTGTGATTTTGGCAGCGTAACGGCGTGACATAAGAATTCATAAAAAATGATTGATGAGAGAGAAAGGGGTTCCTCATAATATTTACATGTAATGGACAGTAAGGAGGTCATATAGATACATGTCCCAACAGTTTAAATGGAATTTAGATTCATGATACAAAAGTATTTCTTGAATGTAAAAGAAGAGAGAGAAGTTCCTTTCGGAATTTTGACATAGTAACGGGTGTACATGTGAGGCATTTAATGAGAGAGAAAGGGGTCTCCCATAATTAAAACAATAAGAGGGTAGTATGGGGGAGGTGCGAAACCATACCCCAACATTCATAATTGAAATTAAAAGGGTAATACAACTTAAAGAAAATTGACAAAAATGAGAAAGGAAGAAAAAACCGTTACTTGGAGGTGTGCTTCCAAAGGCTTGAGAGAGGCTTGTGAGAGGCTTCTTGGGAGATTGGGGAACCTTGGGAGGATTATAGAGAGAGTAGGGCAGATGTTGGACTAACTCAAAAGGCTTTGACCGAGGAGGAAGTGGGAGCTTGGGTGGGTTTATTTAGGAAAGGTGAGGGAATTCTTTATTATTTAGGTTTGGGACCCCTTATATTAAATTAATCCAAACCACAAACCATCCCATGGTTTTTGCCCATGGTTTTTTGAAAAGGTAAGAGGAAAAAATTATCTTATAATTCCAAAGTCCAAACTTCTTAAAATAATAAGGTTTCTTATTTGGAGGTGAGTCACACTCCCATGGAAATTAATTTAAAAAGGAAAGGTGTTGAATAAGTCTTGAGGGGTCCATTAATGCTTTGAAAAATAAGTCAAACAAACCCAAAATCACTTTATTTTAATGGTAAAACATATATTGGCCGAAAATAAAATTTATATTATTTTATTACATCACTATTGGGTCATTATGATTTCTTAAAACACATTATATATTTAAACGATATTTAATTTTTACCCAAAAATTTGACTGTCTCAGAAAATTATGAAAAATTCACCGTTGGATAATTTTGACGTCATGATTCCAAAAATAACATTTATTTTATTTAAATAATTTTATAAATATGTGAATTTTAACTTTTAAAATAAAAACCGACATTTATCGAAAATTCACGTGTTTTGACAGAAATGGATTTCAAACCTTAATAAAAAATTTAATTGCATTCATAAAATTATAAGATCATTTATATTTAATAAAAATTAATTTAATAATAATATTATTATTTTATTAAAATATTATTTAATTCAAAAATCCCTTAATTTAATAAAATAGAATTCTTAGTTAAATAAACACTATTGGTACTTTAAAAACTATTTACAATGTATCAAAAATGACTAGAAATTATATTCCTTATTATATACAAAAAAAATAATGTACATGAACATAGTACTGCTTATTTGTTACATAACCCCTTAAAAAACCTTCATAATACCTAAGGGTAAGGTGTGCGATGGTGATAGACTCTTGGGGTGGCTCGGATAGCATCGCTCGAGTGGTAATTTCAATCAACTTCCACTTTTCCCGTAGATGGTCACGTTCGAGCTTGACAAGGTGAAGCTCAGCTTGGGCTTGGTCAAGGGCGAAGCCCAAAGATGCCACCTCTTTTCTGAGCTCCGACAAATGGGCTTCATACGGAGCAATTCTACTTGATGAGTCCATCGCTTCTTTTTTCTAAGTAAAATTGGATGTGTTAAAGCCCAAAATTTATACTAATCATGTGATCACTGTTCAACGACTATATTAGCAACGATCAAAATTATTAACATAAAACCAATGAAGTTGACATTTTGTATAAACATAAAGAGAAATTTAATTAGATCGAGAGGGATTTCCATTGATGAAACTTTCGGTCATTACAATATTCCCCCCTTAAGAAATTTCACCCTCGAAATTTTCCTTTTCCCACACTAAAACAAATGTGGGTAACTCAGCTTCATCATATCCTCTGATTCCCAAGTCGCTTCTTCAAACTTTTGGTTTCTCCACAACACCTTGACAAGGGGCATTGTCTTATTTCGTAGAACTTTTTCTCTATGATCTATGATCTTCACTGGTTTCTCCTCATAAAAAAGATCATATTCCAATTGTACCACCTCAAAAGAGAGTACATGTGAAGGGTCCGGTATGTACTTCCTTAAGAGGGATACATGAAAGACATCACATACTTTGGCCATAGTAGGTGGAAGTGCTAGTCGATAGGCCACATCCCCAACACGTTCAAGAACCTCGAAGGGGCCGATATACCTTGGAATTAACTTCCCCTTCTTTCCAAACCTCATGACCTTTTTCCATGGAGATATGCGTAGAAACACCATGTCTCCATCTTTAAACTCAAGGTCTTATCGACGATTATCTGCATAACTCTTCTGTCGACTTTGGGCTTCCTTGATATACTGCTGAATGGTTTTCGCCTTCTCCACCATTTCCTCGACCATTTCTAGTCCACGCAGCTTACGTTCACCGACCTCATACCAACATGTCGGTGTTCTGCACCTTTTCCCAAACAGGGCTTCATATGGTGCCATTTGGATTCTCGAGTGGAAACTGTTATTATAAGAGACTCAATAAGAGGAATATGTTGATCCCATCCTTATTTAAAGTCCATTTTGCAGGCTCTCAACATATCCTCAAGTGTTTGGATAGTCCGATAGGATTGGCCATCAGTTTGAGAATGATAGGCCGTACTGAAGTTCAGTTCAGTATTCAGAGCATGTTGAAGACTCTTCCAAAACTTAGAGGTGAATCTTGGATCTCGGTCAGACACAACAGATAGTGCTACTCCCTGTAACCTTACCACTTCCCAGATATATATATATGTTCTAGTTGATCCAATGAGAAATCCTGCCAAATAGCAATGAAGTGTGCAGTCTTTGTAAGAAGATGCACAACAACCCAGATTGCATTGTTGCCTTTGGATTTCCTTGGAATTCCGGTGACAATGTCCATGGTGATGTTCTCCCATTTCCATTCTGGTATGGGCAATGGTTGCATCATCCCCTTAGACTTCAGCCTCTCTGCCTTCACTTGATGACACACCAGACACTTTGATGTATATTCAACAATCTCCTTCTTCATATTATCCCACCAAATGTTTTCTCGGAGATCTTGATACATCTTTGTGCTCCCTGGGTGAATAGAGAAATTTGAACTATGTGCATCATCTAAAAGTTCCTTCTTCAGCTCCGGATTTGATGGAACACATAGTCTTTTCCCAAACCGCACAATTCCTTCTTCATTAACATTTAACTCTGAGGATTTCCCTTTTTTGATAGCTTCCACTTTTCCCTGAATTCCCACATCATCCTTTTGAGCATCCTTTAACCTTTCCAAAAGAGATGGATGAGCAATAATTTATGAAAGGATTGATTATGTTCCCTTCTTTATGATTCCCATCTCCATCTTCATCAAGTCTAAGAAGATTGGATCCTTCTCAATTCTCATCATTGATAGAATTGCTGGGTCATTTCTACTTAGGGCATCTGCCACCTTGTTCGCTTTCCCAGGGTGGTAATGTATTGAAAAGTCATAATCCATGATGAGCTCTATCCATCTTGTCTGGCGCATATTAAGCTCTTTCTGTGTGAATATATATTTAATACTCTTGTGGTCAGTATATATCTCACATTTCTCTCCATAGAGATAATGCCGCCAGATTTTCAAGGCAAAGATCACAGCCGCCAACTCCAGATCATGAGTTGGATAGTTTCACTCATGGATTTTCAACTGCCTTGAGGCATAGGATATCACTTGATCATTTTGCATCAGCACACAGCCTAAGCCCTTCTTTGAAGCATCACTGAATACCACAAAAAGTTCCCCACTTATGGGTAAAGTGATCACTGGTGTAGTGATAAGCCTCCTTTCCAACTCCTTGAAGCTTTCTTCGCATTCATCACTCCAAGAAAACTTTACTCCCTTTCGAGTTATCTTGGTAAGAGGGTTGGACAATCGTGACAAATTTCTCACAAATCGTCAATAATATCCACCTAACCTCAAGAAGCTACGGATATCCGTTACCGATGTTAGCCTCGGTCATCCCTCAATTGCATCTGTTTTGGAGGGGTCCACAAATATCCCATTGCTTGTGATGATATGGCCCAAGAATGAGACCTACTTCAACCAGAACTCACAGTTTCTGTACTTTGCATAGAGCTTCTCCTTGCGCAAAGTCTCTAGTACAGTTTTTAAATGCTCCTCGTGATCCTCCTTGGTTTTGGAGTATATTAGAATATAATCTATAAAGACTACCTCAAATTTGTCAAGGTAATCTCTAAAGACTCTATTCATCAAGTCCATCAATATTGTTGGAGCATTGGTGACTCCGAACGGCATTACTATGAATTCACAGTGCCCGTATCTTGTACGAAAAGTAGTCTTGGGGACATCTTCCTTTTTCACCTTTACTTGATAATATCCCGACCGCAAGTCCACCTTGGAGAAGTATTGTGCTCCACACAGCTGATCAAACAAGTAATCGATTCTTGGGAGAGGATACTTGTTCTTTATCGTGATTTTGTTAAGTTCACTATAATCAATGCAGAGCCGCATTGACCCATCCTTCTTCTTGACGAAGAGTACTGGTGCACCCCATGGTGAAGCACTTGGGCGTATAAACCCTTTATCTAGATTCTCCTGTAGTTGTTCTTTTCAGAACGTCAAGATCAACAACAGCCATTCTATATGGATTATTGGATATTGGTAGCACCCAAGGTATAAGTTCAATTGAGAACTCAACATCTCTTCTAGGAGGAAGACCAGGCAGTTCCTCAAGAAACACTTTAGCGAATTCCCTCACAATAGGCATTTCTTCAAGGATGGGTTCTTCCTTGGACTCAATCATCTGAGCCAGATATGCATGCTCATAAGGTAGTAATATCCATGCTTGAGATGATGGATCTAAAGGAGATTCATCTTCTTCCTGACACTTGTAAAGAATCGGGGGTCGATTCTCCATATGGAGTGTGATTTCCCTCTCCAGACAATTTTTGTTGGCTCTATATAAGGAAATCCAATCCATGCCAAGAATTTCATCAAATTACACTAGAGGGAGTATGATAAGGTTTTCCAGGAAATTTAATCCACAGATTATAATAGGGGAGGACTTATATTCATGGGATGCAATGATTGTCCCATTTGCCTTACTCACCGACATCTTTACTTCCATTATTTGTGGTGGTGTTGGGATTGTTCTACTAAAAATTCAAGATATAAAAGAATGCATAGAACCTGAATCAAAAAGTACGTTCTATATTCTTGAATGAATAACTAGAATACATGTCACCACTTTGTTTTCGGGGTTCACTTCGGCAGAAGTGATGGAAAAAGCTCTTCCTTTCTGCCTTGGAGGTTGTTGGTCACCTCCAAAAACCCTTGGAATAGGGAACTGATTTGAAAAATGACCCGGTTCTTTGCATTTGTAGCATTGAACAATGTGTTGAGGTTCTAACGGAGCTTTCCTCTCCTCTGTCGCAACCATGGGTCTTTCTTGCCGACAGTTAACAGCTAGGTACCCTTCTCTTCCACACCTGAAGCATTTTCTTGTCCCCTTAAGGCAATTTTCAGGGTACTTCTTTCCGCGCTTTTGGAAAGTGGGGTGCTGGATCTTCTTATCACTGTTGGATTTATCCATCGGACCACCAGCATTGAAGTCCACCTTACGCTTCTTGTCCCCATGATACCCTTGTGACTCCCCGATCTCCATTTCGACCTTGAGGGAACATCGGACAATTCCCTTATAGCTGACGAAGTCACGGATCTCTAATGATTTCGGCAAGCTAGGAATTAGCCCACAAAAGAAGTAGCCAACTTTTCATTCGGGAGTAACGACAAAGCCGGAAGCGTATCGTGCAATCCTTGTGATGTTTTCCTCATATGCTCCAACAGATTCCTCATCTTTTTTCTTGAGGGAAAGGAAGTCCCTTTCCATCTTAAGCCGGAGGGTGCGCGGAAATTATTTATCAAAAAACATCTTCCAGAAATCCTTCCACTCCAACGCCTCGATCTCATCCTCATGAATCGTATTTTTGATCAACGTCCACCATTGATCAGCTTCACCCTCCATACGATAGGCATCCAGGAGAACCTTCTCTTATTTAGAACATTGAAGGATGGAGAAGATCTTTTCAATGGAGTTGATTCATTGTTCAGCGATCGTGGGATCTGATGATCCACTAAAAGTAGGAGGCCTTTGCCTCATGAAGCTCTCGATAGCTACTTGTTCCTTCTTAGGGGGGTTTGGACGTTCCTCTTGACCCATGTTTTTATTCAATGTTGGAGTTAGCTGAGAGAGAGGCGTGAAAAAGTTCATGATTCCCACTCCCATTGGATTGGGTATCTCATTAGGACAGACATCACACTGATCTTCACATCGGTTGTTAGCCTGAGTCCTCCTATTACCGGCCATTGGCTGGAATAAAAGGGAAGTTATTGGTAACACATAAAGGGTAATCCAAATGAAAAAGTTGATGACTTATAAATAAACTTTTATTTCCTTAACTCATGAGTCTATAGGTTTCAATCTAGGCTTTTCATGATCTACATTCTAACATATATTCTTAGGGTCATTTATACCTTAATAGTGGTTCAAACTAAGATAGTGAATTTATCAAAACATATCCCCCGGGAGTGTCATAACCAAGATTGAAGTAAGGCCCACTGTCCCGCACTAGTTCTCGTTCGAGTCTAGCTCAAAGCGTTGTTTTCGGGTTTTACCCCTAGGAAACATCTGTGCCAAAGCTGCCTCTACCTGCTCGTATCCAGACAGGAATGTATTTGTTTAATAAACCACTTACTTAGTATTTACCAAAACTTAGGGACTTTTTTAATATACTTAGTCTTTTATCTAAGGCTTTACTAGGGTTTCCTAATCCTAAAAATAACTAAACCTATCCTCTGATACTAACTATGACAACCCTGCTATTATTACAAACTTAAACATGATTTATTACATAAAACTTCACTTGATACAACAAAGAATATGGAGAGGTTTAGTGTCTTTGGGGATTAGGACCATTACATTAAAACATAAAACATTAAATACAACATCTTTATTAAAAACATCATTTACATGACCACTACATTCCCTCGCACTTAGCATTGCATGGGATAACCTGAGGACATGCATAAGAAAAGGGTGAGCTATAAAACCCAGTAAGGGAGTACACAGGGAATAACATGAGTAGTTCAATACATGTTAGACAATAGTAATATCAATAGAGAATATAAGAAACATGAACATAAAGGCGTTATAAAGAATGATAATCATAACATGGAAATGTAGCAACAACACTTAACATGGAATTAGCATGAGCCAAGGCTCATTGCACATGGAGCATTAGTAAATCCTCATCACACATAAAGCACGAGTAAACCCTCATTGCACTTGAATTAGCATGATTCAACACTCATTGCACATGACGTACCATGATACTATACTTTACCCAATTCATTGGAGCGCTATAAGGGCGCACCCTTCTTAAACATTTCATTTCATGCATAAGTGTGCCACATGGATCATAAAACATAGATTCATAAAACATAATCATTCATTCCATGATAAAGGAATGTGGAATTCATACATGAAACTTTAAAATCAATAAGTAAATGTGCATAAAGGTGAATACCCTTGGTGGAGAAATGGGCATGGTATCCACTACACAATGACATTGGCTCAGAAAATCGGTGCGATTTCGGCAGCGTAACGACGTCACATAAGAATTCATAAAAAATGGTTGATGAGAGAGAAAGGGGTTCCTCATAATATTTACATGTAATGGAAAGTTAGGAGGCCATATAGATACATGCCCTAACAATTGAAATGGAATTTAGATTCATGATACTAAAGTATTGCTTGAATGTAAAAGAAGAGAGAGAAGTTCCTTTCGGAATTTCGGCATAGTAACGGGTGTACATGGGAGGAATTTAATGAGAGATAAAGTGGTCTCACATCATTAAAACAATAATAAGGAAGTATGGTGGAGGTTAGAAACCATACCCCAACATTCATAATTGAAATTAAAAGGGCAATACAACTTAAATAAAATTGACAAAAATGAGAAAGCAAGAAAAAACCCTTACTTGGAGGTGTGCTTCCAAAGGCTAGAGAGAGGCTTGTGAGAGACTTCTTGGGAGCTTAGGGAACCTTGGGAGGATTCTAGAGAGAGTAGGGCAGAGATTGGACGAACTCAAAAGGCTTTGAGTGAGAAGGAAGTGGGAGCTTGGGTGGGTTTATATAGGAAAGGTGAGGGAATTATTTTTTATTTAGGTTTGGGACCCCTTATATTAAATTAATCCAAACCACAAACCATCCCATGGTTTTTGCCGATGTTTTTTGGCAAAGGGAATAGGAAAACATTATTTTATAAGTCCAAAGTCCAAACTTCTTAAAATAATAAGTTTGCTTATGTGGAGGTGAGTCACACTCCCATGGAAATTAATTTAAAAAGGTAAGGTGTTGAATAAGTCTTGAGGGGTCCATTAATGCTTTGAAAAATAAGTCAAACAAACCCAAAATCACCTTATTTTAATTTTAAAACATATATTGGCCGAAAATAAAGATTATATTATTTTATTACATCACTATTGGGTCATTGTGATGTCATAAAAGACATTATATATTTAAATGGTATTTAATTTTAACCCAAAAATTTGACTGTCTCAGAAAATTATGAAAAATTCACCGTTGGATAATTTCAACGACCTCATTCCAAAAATAACATTTATTTTATCTAAATAATTTTCTAAATATGTGAATTTTTACTTTTAAAATAAAAACCGACATTTATCGAAAATTCACGGGTTTTGACAGAAATGGTTTTCAAACCATAATAAAAAATTTAATTGCATTCATACAATTATAAGATCATTTATATTTAATAAAAATTAATTTAATATTATTATTATTATTTTATTAAAATATTATTTAATTCAAAAATACGTTAATTTAATAAAATATAATTCTTAGTTAAATAAACACTATTTGTACTTTAAAAACTATTTACAATGTATCAAAAATGACTAGAAATTATATTCCTTATTATATAAAAAATATAATGTACATGAACATAGTACTACTTATTTATTATATAACCCCTTAAAATAGCTACATAAGACCTAAGGGTAAGGTGTGCGATGGTGACAGACCCTTGGGGTGGCTTGGATAGCATCGCTCGAGTGGTAATTTCAATCAACTTCCACTTTTCCCGTAGACGGTCATGTTCGAGCTTGACAAGGTGAAGCTCAGCTTGGGCTTGGTCAAGGGCGAAGCCCAAAGATGCCACCCCTTTTCCGAGTTCCAACAAATGGGCTTCATACGGAGCAATTCTACTGTACGAGGCCATCACTTATTTTTTCTAAATAAATTGGATGTGTTAAAGCCCTATATTTATACTAATCATGTGATCGCTGTTCAACGGCTATATTAGCAACGGTCACAATTCTTAACATAAAACCAATGAAGTTGAAATTTTATATAAACATAAAGATACATTTAATTAGATCAAGAGGGTTTCCCATTAATGAAACTTTGGGTCGTTACAGGGTATGAGGAGGGGGTGCGGTCTTGTAAGACTGGTGATTTCTGACCATATCCCCAAGCGACGTCCACATCTTGGTTTTGATCCACACACACGGAGGTATGTCAAATTGTGTATTTTAGTTTGATTTCATTAATTTATTTATATAATAATGGTTTGATTTTTTGTTATTTTTTAACAGTTTTTCGCATGTAGTTATTAAATAGGGGAGCTCTATCTTGCGCAATTAATTTTCTTAGTCATGGATCACATGGGAATAGATTCTCATTGATGTGCATCTTGGAATGTTCAATCAATGGATGATATGTAAGTAAATAATATTTATTTAGAATTTTATTTCATTAATAACTTGATATTATAAATTATCTGTAGGTTTTTTGGTATCCTATCGATGATATAATGTGTGGCGCTATCCACGAGGCATGGGAGGTGTCTATGTGTGATTGTTTCTGTCAGTTTTTGTACAATTTGAAAATGACTTTCATTATAAAAAGCAAGAGTGATAGTATTTGATGAGTCATGTAGAGCCCACCGACCAGAGTACATTTCATCTCACGTTTGGGATGGATTATGTTCACACTAGTTTTGTGGTGGATTTTAGAGGAGATCTTCATAAGGATGGTAGAACAGGGGGAGACAGGAGGTGACACATTGAGCTGGTAGCCGTACATTCAGTACGCATAAAGAGAATCTGGTAAGTATCTTTTTTAAATATTTTAAATAACATTTAATATAAATAGTTTATTTTATATTCTTATAGGTAGTCGAGAATCCTGATATTACAGAGTACCACGTTATTTAGAAGATGTATAGTGATCTAGTCACTAAAGAGATTAGAGGTGATCGCCAACATCATATTGTTGTCAGTATTATTTTTTTTCATTTTGAAAATCAAATGCATATTATATCTTCAATATTTTAATTTCAAACTGAAACTGAAGGAGTCATATGAGGTCGTTACCTCTCATACATAGGCTGAGAGTTAGAACAAGACGGCTGATCAGACTACTGCCTTCCATTTCGATGAGGCGGTGTGGATGCAGGTGACCTAGTATGCCTTCAAGAAGGGCTCAGTAGTTGGTATCATCTCTCTTTTGAAACATGAAACTTATTATGGTACCATTGTGATGTCGGCATCCAGCTCAAGAGGAGATCATGTAGAGGCATCATCTTTTGACTCATAGTATCAGGAGAAATTGTGAGATTAAACTGATCTTATAGAGATTTTGTAGAAGCAGCAGGTAGAGATGTGTCAGCAGCAGCAGAAGCAGCAGTAGTACAAGGAGGACATGTGTTGATGGCTGCAGTAGTAGTACGACCAGATGGAGTACATGTGTCGTCTGACTCGTAGTTTAGGGATGAAGTTTTTTCGACAATCTCCTCAATCTCCTCCAACTCCTCTAGAATACTATCCCCCCTGTGATTTTTTGTTCTGTTAAAAACATTTTTAATGAAATTTTGTTGTAATATGAACACTTTACAGTTTTTTGTATTTTATATTGGTGTGAATATTGTATATTTTTTTATTTTTAATATTTCATTATTTTATTATTTATTATTAGTACTATATTTTTTAATGTCTGTTTATTTTACTAATAATAAAAATAATAATATTTTTTTATTTTTTTATTTTTTTTGATAAATATTAAGAATTTAAATATTTTTTATTTCTTTTTTATTATTTTAATAATATTAATATTTATTTTCAATAAATCATAATTTAATTATTATTATTATTATTTTCAGTATTATCAAATATAAATAATTTTACCATTTTTTTATTTTAATAATATTAATATTATTTTTTCATTAATCTTAATTATATTTTTTTATTACATATTTGTGAAGATCCCTTTTGCAATGGGGGCCCGTCACAAATAGATTATATTTATATATATTATAATTTTTGCAATGGGTAGCTTTACTGTCGCAATAAATTTGTTGTGATGGGCCTATCGCAATAGGTTTATAACATATAAGCTATTTGCGATGGGTTGTTGTCTCGTTACGAAAGGTTCTTGTATATATAATTTATTTAATTGGAGATCTATTTGTGATGGGACCGCTTTCGATCGCATGTAGTACTTTTTGCGATGGTCCCATCGTAAAAGATACTAGTTACGATGTTATTTTCTACAACAAACTATTTTCGACGGGACCCTGTCAGAAAAGAGATTTTACGACGGGATCCCGTCACAAATAGCCCATCGCAAATATCTGATATTTCAGTAGTGATATATTCACATGGAGAGAGATTAATATGCAATAATGAATGTGGCTAGAGATCAACATGGTTTAAGATTTCTTAATCCACTACCATTATGGTAAGGCAAATAAGGTGGCAGTTTCTCTAAGTAGAAAGGGTCTTTCATCTTTATCAATTATGACAGTTGAGAAGGATCCAATATTCATAGATTTTTAGAGGTTGGAAATAGGAATCATTAAGGTAGAAACATTCTCAATACTTTCTCAAATTATTTCTTAACCATCCCACATGAAGAAAATAAAGGATGCTCAACGAAAATAGGTGGAAATTCAAAAGAGGGTGGAAGCTATTAGAAATGGGAAATCCTCTGAATTCATGATTAATGAAGAAGGAATTGTAAGATTTGGGTCAAGATTATGTGTACCATATGATCCATAGATAAAGATGGATTTTTTTAATGATGCACGTAGATCAACTATCTCTATTCACCCAGGGAGAAAAATGATGTATCTAGATCTCCAATAGAACTTTTGGTGGGTAAATTTGTAGAAGGATATTACTACATATACATAAATCTTACTGGTATGTCTGAATGTTAAGACTGAAAGGAAAAAATCTAAGAGGGTGATACAACCACTACCCATACCAATAAGGAATTGGGAGAACATCACCACGGACTTTGTCACTGGACTTCTAGGGACATCTAGAGGAAACAATTCTATACGGGTCATTGTGGATCCTCTTACAAAGATGGATCACATTATCATAATTTGAGAGGACTTATCATTTTATCATATTTCATGGGTACATATCCATCAGGTGGTAAGGATTCATGGAGTACCACTATGTATTGTTTCCGATAGAGAACTATGATTCACCTCGACATTCTCGAAAGTCTCCAACATACTCTAAACACTGAAGAAACCATCAGTACAAACTATATTCCTCAAACAGATTGCCAATTTGAGTTAACTATTCTGACACCGGAAGTCATTTTGAGAGCATGTTCTATGGACTTCAAAGGAGGGTGGGACCAACATCTTCCACTGGTTGAATTCTCCTACAATAACAGTTTCCACTCCAGCATCTGAATGGAACCATATATAGCCCTTTATGGGAAAATCTGTAGAACATCGGCATGTTGGGATAAAGTTGGTGAGCGTAAGCTTCTAGGACCAAAAATGGTCGAATAAATGTTGGTGAAGGTGAAAACCATTTAGCATCACATCAAGGTAGCCCAAAGTCAAAATAAGTGTTATACATACAATCATCGATAGGGACTTTAATTCAAAATTTGATACTTGTTATTCGTCCTCATATCTCCATCGAAGAAGGTTACAAGGTTTGGGGAGAATAGAAAGCTAATTACGAGGTACATCAGCCCCATTGATAGTTTTTATCGTGTTGGAGTTGTGGCCTATCTCCAAGAACTTCCACCTAAAATTTCTAAAGTACATGATGTTTTTCATTTATCGCTCTTAAGAAAGTACATAGCAGATCCATCACATGTGCTCTCTTCAGTGGTGGTATAGTTGGAGAATGATCTTTATTACAGAGAGCATCTAGTGAATATCTTGGATCATAGAGATAAATTTATTCTTAATAAGATTACTCATATAGTCAAGGTACTATGGAAGAACCATGTGTATGAAGATGAAACATGAGAACTGGAGGAGGCAATGAAGGAAAAATACCACCACCTATTTAAAGCTTATAATGTAAAACGAAATTTTGGGGGAGAAATTCCATAAGGTTGGAAGGATATAATGACCCAAAGTTTATGCAACTGAAATTCACATCATATAATTATGTCATATAATCCCATGATATCACAACACAAGGAACTACTATGTACTATGTGACCTTTAAACATAATATTGTCACATCTGTTATTTGAATTTCAAAAATCTGATATATGCGGTTACAATCAGTAAGATGTTTGTAGATCGATAAGACAAACTTAATATTTGGCTAATAGTAATTGACCCTTATTAATAGTAATTTTACCCTTATGAATAGTAATATGACCCTTATGAATATTAAATCAGCCATGTAAATTGTAACATTACTAATAAAAGTATAAACAAAATTTATTTATCTTAAAAATGACAATATGATGGTGTTGGTATTTTTATAAGTCACAAATATTTAATTAAAAATTTATAAATAATTTAATTATTAAAAAAATAAAATGTATTTTCATAAAATTTATTCATAAATTACTGATTTTATGTCTTAAAATTATAGGATACTTTTATGAATCCATTTTAAATATTTCAATGTATTATAAAATCGGTTATAATTTTCAAATATGTATTTCTCAAGTAAATGATGATTTTATTTAAATATTTAATTTCCCATATTTATAAAATTATTTTCATAATATGGAGTTTATTTTGGGATTCTACACATCTAGAAAATGTTATGGTGATTTTTTGTGATTTTTAAAAAATACAAGAATTTTTTATGAATAATAAAATAAGATAATTTATGATAAGTATTAAAACATGAATATTTACATCATGATTGAGTCATGTGAAATTTGTATGGCGATTGGTTTGAACTCAGATTCACTTATTACTATTTTTTGTCACATTAATCAAGAGAATTCATCATCTGGAGAAAAAAATAATAAACTAATGATTAAAATAACAGGAAACCCCTCCTCTCCTCCACTATAAATACCACCCCACTTTACCTCTTCCCTTTACTCCTCTAAAGCCTTGTGGCTTGTCCAAATTCTAATAAAATATCTCCCCAATCCCCATTCCCACGTATTCCAGCCCTTGGACTCTTAAAAATACAAAATCATCTCTCTTAAATAGGTTCTCTAGGAAGTTATATTCAATAGGTAAACTCCTCTTTGCATTTCTTTTATTTCCCCAACTCAAGTTATTTATTTCATTCAAGTCATTTATTTATTTTTATTTCCCCAAATCCTTTAATCCAAATGTTATTATAACTCCATTAACATACATTTAATATAATTTTGTTGTTATAATGTCATAATTCATCATCATACCCCATTTCCCTTATTTTTATACATGAAATGAAAACACTATCCGATATGTGTTAATTTATCATATTAAAGGATGATGGATTTTCAATTTCTATTACCATTTTCAATTATGGTCATGAAACTATTTTGATGGTATAAATATATTATAATATGTGTATTATGTCTAATTTAAGGTTTTGGAATATTTTTTACAAATCATATTAATTTATAATGAATAATCTGTTCGATGTGATTAAAAACCAGCAATTATCCAAAAGGGTTATCATTAAAGTTTTATATAATGATTCATCTTCATTCCAAAAAACCAAATAAATTATAAGACCATGTAATCTTATTTATGTTCAATAATAAAACACAAATTCAATTATATGAAAAAATTTCAATCTTACATGTTTTTACTTACATGTATATATGTAAACTAATCATGAAAACAATGGAAACGAACACTCCCAAATAATGAAATTAAACCTCTTAACTCATCAAAACAATTCATGAATGCACTAAATGATGATATATTAATTCATTTTAATTGATAATATGTTCTATAAAAATTAATTAATTAATTTAATTTGGTTATCTGGGACATTAAGATCAAGTTAATGATACTATCGGACTTAAGGTAAGGGATTCTAATCAAACATTCATTATTCTTTCGGGTTATTTTTACCCTCTTTTTACCCAAAATTAAATCATAGATTATATTTATTTACATCATTTATTATTTTTTTATATTTCCAAAATCATTGATCAAGATCAATTAATCATTCTATTTTTGGGATATACAAGCTTTTATGTGATTCCCTCCTCAATACTTCCCGATTAGGAAACCCGTTTTAAGGGAACATCCCAAATTTTTACCCAATTTCAAGTGCACTCTACCCTATATTTTAAGAAACCATTGTTTTTATAACATCTAAAGTTTATTATGAAATAATTTTTGTTTCACTTCTGGTTTTATATAAAAAATATTCCATTTTAGATTTTAAATTCCCTTCATTATTTTCCTTAAAACCGCACAAAAATGTTTTAATGTTAAATTTTCTTAAATACTTATTTTACATGTTATCAATTATGTTTAACATCACATAACATGATATATTCCTATTATCATTTATTAATGTCCATGCATATTCTAATTCCTTTTATTAATTGACACTAGTATGATAATTCCATTAAATTATGCATTATGACATGATTATGATACCCATTTCCATTCATGGGTTCCCTTATGTTTATGTATGATTAATTATGTGGAAAAAATATTCATGAACATGTTATGATGTTTGTTCCTAGATACCACTACAATTAATTGGGAAACGTTGAGTCTCATGATATTTTATGTGAAATGGTATTGGCGGTTATCCTTGACTTGTGCTACCATGTGCAATGAACATGGCAGTTAGCCTTGACTTGTGCTACCATGTACCATAGTCTTGGTGGATAACCATGACTTGTGATCCTCTATGTAAAATTATCCTTGAATCAAGATAAATTCATGTTTTATATTGCATCAAAATTATTTTTATTCCATATTTATATGATCCTTAGTTATAAATGTTATGTTTCCCTATGCTCAATTATTTTTTATGCCTTTTTTATCCTTATGCCATGCTTCCTAATCAATGTGTTGAAGGTTTATTCTTATGCTTAATACCTTACTGGGTTTTTAAGACATCCATTTTTTCATGTTATTGACAGGTTATGCTATGAAGATGTATGAGTATAATGGAATTAACCAGATCATTATGGAGATTAAATAAAAAAAATATGATTTTTCATTTTTACCTAGTCTTACAAGACACTAAAATTTATGATCCTTAGCTTGTAATTTAATGTTTAATTATTATTAAAAACATGTAATGATATATGTAAAAGGATAGTTTCTTTATAAAAAATAACCCATGGAAAGTAATGGGTTTCATATCATTATAATACATTCATAAACATTGAGTTCCCATATGAAATTGGGAATATCATAATTGATATAAGATTCATCGACCTTGAGTGAGAAGTAAAAAAGTGTGTTTTGTAAAGAATAGTTCTTTTGGAAAACATTATGTTAGATATAAATTCTCGAGGAAAACATTTATAACCCAGAAAACAAAAGATAATGATTAATAAATTATTTTTAGGGAATAACCCTACTGAAAATAGAGTGAAAGCAGGAAAACCCAAAGAAAGAAAGATGGGTTTGAGAATTCCCCTTACCTTGAATCCAAACGCTTTCTTCACTTCAATGTCATGTATAATGAAATTATATTAATTAATTAACAATTAAAAACTGGTTATACATGAATATGGTTAATTATGGTTTCATTAAGTTATTTTATGGGCCTTTGGATGAGTTATAGAGTTCAAATTCACTATTCGGGAGTGGTTCTTTTCATAGTTTTTATGAATGGTTCACATGTAAACATGAATGTAAGTTCATATAGAACATGGATTGACATATATAATTTATATTACATGTTATTAATGATATTACAGGAGTTTATATGATCTGATAATGAATTTGGTTATATACCATGAGTTTGAATCATTAGATAAGATTTAATGATGATTGTTTTAGGTACATTTTGGCCATTTTTTTATATCACAATGAACATGTTTTGTTTTATCATTTAGTATTATTTATAAAAGATGTTTTCAGAACATAATAGAGGTTAAAAATTAATATTAAAATCTATTTTAAACCTTTTAATGGTTTTTTACATCCTTGAAGGCATTGAAGGAAAATGGAAGTGTGTCGCCCACGACGTAGGTATCTTAACACTTCATGGGAAAATATATCGTTTTTCTAACCAAAGAGAGTGAGGAATTATTATAATGAATAATCATACATTAAAATGATATAATACCAGTATATCAACCATATTGGGGTTATCATGACATATGGATAAAAACGTGTGAGGATTAGAGAATAAAATAAATGAAATTTGAAAGGAAATTGAAAGAGAAGAGAGAGAGAGAAATTACCAATTGAATTATCATCCTCCTCAAGAAACCTAGGATCTGTCTTTGTATGAGAATAAGAGCTTATGGAAGTGGTAATGTGGATAAAGAAGATTTCTGTGCCAAATTTGTACAAGTCTTGAAGCTTGAGAGGTGTGAGGAAATGAGGTTGTGAGGGGAGGTATTTATAGTGGAGGGGACAGAGGTTTTCTCAATATTATAATCATTAATTTATTATTTATCCACAAGATAAGAAATAGTGATGATTCAATGACTAAATAAATTAAATATGGAATGTTAGTTCAAACCAATGGCCATTTACATCATCCATGACTCAAGAATGATGTAGAAGTTTTTATATTTGGCATATTTTTGTAAATTATCGAATTTCATTATTCACCAAAAATTAAAATATTTTAGAAAAATATTAAAAATTCACCATAAAATTTTTTAGACTTATATAATTATAAAATGAACTCCATTTTATGAAAATATTTCTTAAAATATGAGCAATTTAATTTTTAATTAAAATCATATTTTACATGAAAAATACAAATTTTAAAATTAAAATTACTTTTATAATACTTTTGAAAAATGTTTTAATGTCTCATAATATTATCATATAATCATAAGACATCAAAATTCTAGTTTTTGAATACACTATTTGAATTTATTTTTTTAAAATTACTAAATTAATCATTAAATATTCATGAATTACAAAAATATCAACAGTATAATATAATTATATCATATTGTCTTTTATAGGATGGATAAATTTTATTTATACTATCATTGGTAAGGTTTAAATTAACTAGGTAAATCTACTATTCTTAAGAGTCATATTACTATTCATAAGGGTGCCATTACTATTCATAATGGTCTGTTACAATTCACCAAAATTTATGTATTTCCTATTGGACTCTAAATATCATACTAATCACAATAGTGTATGTCAGATTTTGGAAATTTAAATCATAGAAGTGGAAAATTTATGTTTAAAGGAAACATATAATTTAGTAGTTCATTTATGCATGACGTTGAATTATTTTTCATAATGTGATTTTATGTTTTTATACTATATTACATTACTAAAAGAAGGGATAAATTGAATTGATAAATGTTTGGGTCGTTACACTTTCTTATGTTTCCTTTACCATGGTTTTGATGAATTTTTTTTAAGTAGGATTAAAGGAAAAAGAATATCTATATGGGAGACATTTAAGATAATCAATAAATTTAAAATATTGGGTTATAGGTCTCTAGAATAACTAAATATTATGGTATTTAATCATGTGTTTGTGGAATGTAACAAATAGTCATTTATAAATTTGTAATATCCAAGAATGAGAAGCCTAGGTCTCTATAGTTAACTCATAAGGATGTACCTTTTTTATAAATATAATTAAAGTAAAAGGGTTTAATTATTTATGTATTGGGATCCAAGAATTGTGTTATACAAGTATTTCTATTAATGGAAATTTAGTTATAAGAATCATGAAATGTATAAGGACAGTGTTAATTTTAAAAAAATATATATATTAAACTAAGATTAACTTAAGATTTATGGATACCATTATAGTATTATGAGTTTAATACTGATAATAAGTTCCAATTCATATACACCCATTTTAAGGTTTTATGTGATGGAATTCTATGTTGATTAAGTGTATTTTGGGAGACATTTATGGTAATATAACCCTTGGGATTAGTATTGGTTTTACTAGAAAATTAATTTAAGGAAGAATTAATTTACAATTTTTTGACATAAGTTTAATGTTCTTCATTACCTTGTAGGTTTATAGTGTTATTTATGTTAAGGAAATAATATTTAATTAATATTATCAGATTTTTTTAAATGAGTAAGCTATAAAAATCCTCCAATGGTTGAAAAAATATTTGTGGACCAATGTTATTGTAGATCATATTCATCATATTTTTTGGTAAATTATAGGAACTATATGATTTTAAACCAAGGAATATTTGTATATGGGGTGACAACACATTGACTATGTTAAGGCTATGGGGCTTGAACCCAAAACTAAAGGCCGATAGGTATGCATCACCTAACACTACACTATTTTTTCCATGTTAAGATGAAATTGTTTTTACCTAAACGATTTTCGGGGTAAATAGTTATGGAATGGATTAAGTAGAGCTTCTAGTGTTACTTTTGTAGTTTAGATATTAATATATTATATTAGATAACTCATTTTAACAATTTTGGATTTACAAAATATTTAATGAAAAATGGAACAACTTGTCTTTATATTTATAGATCTTATGATTCATTTAAATATAAATTTACTGATTTAAATATTAAAATTATCTTCTATATACATTTCATTAAGTAAGAAATGAAGTGAAAATTGATCGAGGCATAATTACATGATGAAATTTTTAAATATATTTTCTATTGTTATCTTTATTAATAGAAAAGAAATCCATCAAATATTGGAGAAAGATCTTAAAAAAATATCCAATTACCTAAAAATTTGATGAATAATTTATGTTTTAATTAATTATATATTTATGATTTTTTTTTGGTTGTTAACTTTCTCTTGATCATTATATTTCTTGTAAGCAGCGGTCTCTATCACTCTATGTAATTATTTACGCTTTTCTTAAATTTTAATATTTTCACTTCCCATTAGTGTTTTCCTATATGAAATACTAGATATTTGTTACTCTATATGACCTCAATACATATATCTCTATTTTATAAAGAGGATGTTTTTTAATCCTTTTGATGATATGGGATTTCAAGAAAGTTATTTTCATATAGAGAACCTTTGATTACCAAAATCATGTTAAAATTATGAGAATAAAATTTATTAAATATTGGGACATTGTAACACCCCAAGATTCTAAAAGAATAAAATTGTGTTCTTTCATGTAATTGATATGAGAAACTGATCTTTAATAACCCATGAAATATATTTCCTTAAATTTAATCATTTCAATAACTTGTGGTACACACATCCTCGATTCTAAATGAACTTCAATATAATATATAACTATACCCTAGCCATTAAATTGGATGGTATGAATAAGAATAACTAAATTGGGAAAATAATATAGTTTAAAAATTTATAAAATAAATTCAATAGTTATCTATTTATTTGAAATAAAAAAAATATTCATTTGAAAGAAAAACAAATACTTTCAATAAAACATGATTTTTCTAAAAGCCGGTTTCAACGTTCTTTTTACATATACATTAAAATTAATTTTTTAAAATTCTAGAAAATTTATTTTTAAAAATAAACCTTATTTTTTAAATAATAATGTTAAAATTATAAAGGAGTTTATTTTGAAAACATTCTAGAAATTGTTTTTTATATGAAAAGTAAAGAATATTGTTTTTTATTGAAAACATTCCATCTCGTTTAAACTATTTTAGAGTAAAGTTATGATTTAAATTGTTTATAATGTAAAATTACTTCAATTATATTTTAATTAATAAAATTTATGTCATTTTAATCAATTTCATATTGAATGTGGATTTCAAAATTATCTCTATAGAAGACAACATTTCTTTAGAAATCCACTTTTTCATCGCATTTGAGAGATTTATTTCAAATTAAATTATATAATTTATATGAACTGAATTTGAATAAATGGATTAAAAGACTATATTAATAATAGTTAATATTAAAAATCATATTTAACCTAATTTTTTTTCTTAACGAATAGTAAAAATAGTAAAATTTCATTATAACTATTAAGGTTAAAACGGGTTTACTGAGGGTTAAACTAAGAAGATAAGGGTTAAAATAAACTATCAACCTTTCCCTTTACTTTTTAATCTTAATACTTTCACCTTATTTCATCCATTATTTATTAATGATCCATTTAGATCTTCTTTTAATGTAAAAAATGTGGGCAGAACTTTTTCCTTTCAAAAAATTCGAAGTGTGTCATCTCCCTCACTTTTAAAAGGTCACACCTATTCTCTCTTATTTACAATCAAAAAATATCTTTGGGTAAGAAAAAACCTAAAATTTATATTCCATAAATCCCTCCCCACATCCTAGATTTATTTTTTGATAAAAAATTCAATATATGAAGGCTTTAGGTATATACCTAAAGAGTATTTATGAAGAAGTTGTAATGTTCATAACCATGTCTCCTATTTTTAATTCTTCCTCAATGTCATTAAAATAATCTCCATGAATACAAAAATAAAAACCCAATTATCTAATATATACATATATATATATATATCATTATTTCAATGGAATAACCTATATAAATCTACTATTCCATCAAATGGGAAATAAAACTATTGACTGTCTATACTATGAACTACCGCCTCGCAGACTGATTTAATTCATTATAAATAACCAGAAATATATCCAAGATATAGTTATGTATTTAATATATTTATTTTATATTAATGAAATATATATTCTATTTGGAATTATAATATCAGAGTTACCTTCTTATCATCCAATATTTTGGAAAATAATGAAGTCGCTTGTGCGTACAAGTGGACTACCACTTCTCTATAGCAATATGATTTCTTTCATTTTATTTTGACATGGATGGTAATAAGTATATATTTAAGGAATATAAATGAGATATTTTATATCATAATGTTTCTATAAAGGTGAAACATTTTAATTCCCCTTACCCAAACTCTAATAAAACGGTTCCCAGATCTAGTTTTCCACAATGCCTCATGTGTTCCTTTTCGTATACTAGAGGTTGTCATCTTGAAGAAAGGGTCTATGGTAGAAATGTGAGCTAACTATACCCTCATATAATTGTGGAAAACCAGAAGTAAATAACCAAACATGAAACACATTAGAAAATTATGAATAGTAAATAAATTGAAATTGAAACTTATTGAAATGAAATGAAATGCAATAAAGGCCCAAATAACCATGTCATATATACAACCAACCACCCATTGGACAAGTTACAAAACAAAAAAAAATACTAAAAAAGGTTCTAGTTCATCATTGATCCAAACCCATCCAATCATATGGGACCACCAGAGAAAACCTATAAGACTAATCCATACTTAACATAGGCCTCATCCCAAACAGTTTCATGCAATAAACAAGTGAGAGATGCTCATAGACCTAAATAAAATGGTAGCTTGGGTAGGGTATGAGTAAAAATCAGCAAACCATCACCTATAGTGTTTAAATAAAATACTAGTCAGTTCTATAGTTCATGTAGGAAAATGTAATAACCATAGAAAAAAAGGTAAATTAAACATGTATGATTAGTTAAGAAAGTTCAATTGATTGGTTTTCTTATTTATTCTTTATGTTAACCATTTTTATCAAAATTTCCTCGGAAAAATCCTATCGTATAGACCATAAATAAAATGTGTCAATGTTTTTCAAAAAAGGATCTTCAGTCCAAGAATAAAATGGGATCTAATATGCTACAATTGGCCATCCCAAGCATTAGGTCACATGTCTAAAAACATGAAGCATCAATCCATGAATCCCACCAGGACCCACAACTCCATGTATGACCTTCCCAAACAATAGGTAACAAGTCAAAAAACGTATATAATCAGTCCATGAATCCAACCAAGACTCAGAACTCCATTCCTAGCCATTCCAACATTTAGGTCACAATTTGTAAAATAAAAAACATCAGTCCATGAATCCATATGGGAATCGAAACACTATGTCTAAACATCCCAAACATGATTTTTAATGACATGTTAATACCCTTGGGTTCATGAGAACTAGAACTTCCCCAAAATATCTATGGTGCACCGAGGATCCTAGAGCATCACATTGGTCCTATAAAAATTAGGGAGTCGATCATCATTCCAATATCCCAAAACCATCATCCACAGGACAGAAAACAAAGATCACCAGTACATGAATACCACTTGTATTTGGAATGTCATGTCCAACCATCTCCAACAATTTCCTTCTCAATTAATACCATTTATTTCAAAATTTACATAATTGATTACTTTCATTATATAAATCCAAATTCATTCGAACCATTTCATCCTTTCTTAATCAAAACATTTTCCATGGACTCAGTAAACCCTTAGATAAACACATGGATCAATACAATCAAACCCAATTTTATATTTCATAAAACAAAAGAAAAATCATCCTTTTCAATCCCTAGGATGGAACCCCAAAAAACAAGGGTCTTCCCCTTTGGAAATCTATCAAGATTCGAGACTATCATTTTCCATGAAACCCATCAAAAATGTCATCAAGACATTTTCAAAAATGGGATCCACATACCCATTTTCTAATCAAACATTAAAATCCATCAAAACCATTGTTTCATAACCAATTAGATGTTAAGACAAAATTTAAAAAAAGCATCATTTAGAAATCTAAATTCCCGCTTTGACATCTAAAAGAGGGTCAAAACCCAAATTTTAACATTAAAAAAGATTTCAAAATCCTCATAGAAATTTTCATAAAAACATAACACATAAAAGATTCATCTTCCAAAAGTTTACACATCCCATGGGTGGCCACAAGTTTTGTGTCACATCACCATGGATCCAAAAGAATCTATGGAAGGTGTAGGATACCCATATAAGGCCAAAACCAACTACTTAAATCTTGAGTTCAAGCATATCACACATTAGAAAAAATTCATACACTGCAATGAAAATGTACAATAATGATTAAAAATATGGATAAATTTTTAGACCACCTACCTCATGAGAGATGGTTTTAATTAAGTTAGAAAACATGGTGGCCTTTTTAGGGCTTCTCCTAGCAATGTCCAAACCCACTTTTAAACATCACACAAAATATGTTAAGACAAAAAGAAACCACAAATAGGTAATTATAAATGCTATAATAAATTAATTTATAAAAAAAATCATTGTATACTTCCATAAAACATCCCAAATCAATCACCTCTTTTGGAGACTCCAAGAAAATGCCACAAAAGGTCCACATTGGACTCCTAAAGCATTATTGGGAAATTCCCATGAGTTGAACCCAATTGGAAATCTAATTAAACTAAAACATTTGTAAACCCCTAAAATTTTTACCACAGACACATACCTTTATGAAATTCTATATGACTATGTGTGTAATCCATATTGGGGTCTCTTCTACCCAAGCCATACTAAATACCCAAGTGAAATTGATTTTCCCACCCTACTCTAGTGGAACCATAAAATCCTTAAACCATAGGACTCAAAAAATTATATGGGATGAAGAGAAAGGATAGGTTAGTGCACCATAAGAGAATGACACACATAAAACATTATGAAATCTCCATGAAATCACCTTAAATTTAAGGAGGGAGCAGGGGGAGGGGGTTAGAGATCCCCTGGTTTGTGCACCAGGAATGGAGTAAAAAGGTGTTGAATAAGATAAAAACTGAGAGGGGTCATTTCTCTAAAATATATCTTTTTAATAAAATATGTTATATCTCATGGATTGGCCATAATTCTTTCTAAATCGTTCACCAACTGTGTGGTTGGATATGTCCAAGGCCACCACTCGTAAGGTTTGAGAACATAGTTGGTCACTCTGTGTGTCAACCATGTGCACATATATTTTAAAACACCCCCATCTCCACATGGTTTTGATGAAAAGTTTGAAAAAAAATTCACCAACCATGTTATCCTCACTATACCCCCTTCGCAGCAAGGCGCGTGATTTTTCTAAAACCATGCGCAGCCCATGTGTCATACCTTAGATCCTTCTCACCCTCACACAGTTTCTCATCTGTGAAAAACATGGTTTACCATAAATAATGACCAAACCATGATCAATTAAAAATTAAGTTAAATCCCCCTGAGAAACAAGGGGTTGAATGATTTCTCTTAGACCATACGCCCTTGACAGAAGTCTCCAAAACTACCAAAACATAAGTTGAAGTCTCCAAATCTTATCTGAACACCTGGGTCACCCTAACAATTATATATCCTCATCTCAAAATAACCTTTTTAGGTATTTTTTCACTAAAAAACTATTCTGGTTATTTATTCATGATTTCATCCGTTATATAATAAAAATTCAAATTCCTTCATATGTTTTTGATCTATCTAGACACAAGATCTTAGAGCCTCCCCACCACAATACCTTGCATCCTCAAAAATATGCATTTGTCTTTCCTATGAAACAGATGACCTGTATCGATCACCATATTCAAAAAATATCCACATAGATCTTATTATATTCCTACGTACTACCAAATAACAACCTCCAACTCATGCCCTCAACTGGAAGAAAACCCGAGCTAATGCCCATTTCCAAAACTATAGAACGATGTTGGATCTTAACAAATCTCATCTATCTAAAAAAATTATTTTGATAATAACCCAATCAAGCATCAAGATATGGAGCTCCCCACCATAATATTTTAGATTAGACTTATCAACTTCAAATACTTAACACCCTTTCCATTAGGAAAACCCAACCAAACCTAAACTCATGCACCCAGAACACACCTTGAAAGTATCCATCATACCATGCCCTAGAACCCTTGAAAATTCCATTCATCATCAAAACCCATCCTATTCATTGAAAATCAACAAAACAAGACACATACCCACCATCCAATTGCAACTAAAAATGTTATGTATTTTCCTTGAGAGCATAAATCAAACTTGAAAGCACTCATTTCTCCCAGAAACATCAAATAAATCATAGCTCACAACCATAGACACCCACACTTTTTTATAACCCTAGTCAGACTATCCTCAAAAAACACATCCCAAAAAATTCCCATCTCTCACTACTAGTATATCACCGCCTCATCTCATCACCATGCCCCTACACTTAGAGAATTCCATAATCACCAAAACAGAACCAATGAAGTCCACACCCAAATAACTTCCCATAATAACCTAAAACCAAAATCCATCACTCATCTTGATCAACCATCACCAGTGATATCCCTTTATATTTCCAGAATAAATTTAAGCACGCAACTCAACATTTCTTCACTAACATCATCATATTACCATGGTCGGTATGTGGCCATCTCTACACACCTATGACCATTTCATCTTTAGGGTTGCACCTCTATTACAAATACAACACTCCATACCATTGAATTTAATTCGTTACCGACTTACCCAAAAAAACATCCACTTCCTTGGACCATTCTCTAACATCTAAATAACCATGAACTGGGTGTGGCCATATCTATCTATCCTACATGACCAAATGAAACATCGACTATCATCCACTCCAATAATCTGAGAATGAAACTAGTGGTATATATGAAAATATAATTTCCCTCAAATACCTCGTATTTATATATTCAACATGCACTTCCCATCTAGAATCCCACATTTACCACTCCATGAGAATAATCTCTTAGAGGCTTAATATCTAACCAAAAAGACATTTTGTTACCTTGGCATATATCTCACACCCTTTCAATATACGCAATTTTATTTTTATTTATTGGGAATGATCATAAATAACTAATAATATTTTAAGATGTTATTGATGAATATAATCTCAACTCATCTGTTTCTATCAGTACATCTAACTGTATAGACATAACAAACCCATCAAAAGGTCTCGAGCATCCTTGTCCGTAAACATATCACTTCATCTGCATCGATCCTCATCCTATTAATGGATTTATTATCTACCCATGAACCTTGATTTTATAATCCATAAATGATTATAAAAACTCCAAAGGAAAAAAAACATCACTATCTTCAAGTGCCTACAAGATCCCATTAACACTTATCCATAACAAATTCTCTTACGTGACCCCACCAAAAACCTTATTCTGAATCCAATGAGTATGGATTTATGAATCCTTGACTCACATGCCCAATAAACTGGCCATGTATACCCACATGACTATCATAACCATTGTAGAGAACAATTTGTTCTCTCCAAAACCAATGGAAACTCATCAATCTAAAAACACGTACTTGATCCATAAAAACCCGAGTGTTGTTCAAAACAATTCACTAAGACCATTTACTCTGTTACCAAATTCCTGATGCATCATCTCTCCAAATTCATTTTCATATCAAATATAAATTGAATCTCTGTATGGCTCTTATAAAAAAACATGCATGAAAAGTCTCAACTTAAAGTGGATGTGTATACATAAAACAACATTTTTTATGCACCCCTTGTTCCCCTAATCCATCTAATAACCACTGAGACCACTCATATTCATATTCATAACCTGGGATAGGCACCAAAATAATCCAACCCCAATAGAAACCAACCACAAGTCTAACCCATTAGCACTCAATAGATATTTATACAACCCCAAGGAATCCTACATGTCAAAACCCCATACTAGGCTTCACCATTGGTGTAATATTTTTAAAATTCCCAAGGATAAATTTGTTACAAAAGAGACCAAAACCACCCATAACATGGTAAAAATCTCTCATGTGTCACCCTTGGAATCCCTATGGCATGACTCCCAAGACTGGTGTCATGTTATAATGTCACTAGGTCCAACCACTCCATGTATAGGGTGGTTAATACAAGGCCACAAATCATAGGGAATAATAATGCTCCTGTCTCATCACAACACAGCATTAACAAGTCAAAATACCCTCCTCTTTGGTCTCACACAATAAAGGTGTAATATACCAACCAACTGAACATGATTAGGGTGTCTATCCTCTTTGACAACCTTCACATTAGGACTCTCATTGGAGGACCCTAACTTGTAGTCGATCCTCAAACAATTCCACCGATATGGGTCCAACTGCACAATACTCATACCACACTATCCTACCAGGGTCACTACACCAACTACACATAATGACCACACCCTCGTCCTCACCCTCAATAACCTCATTTTAGATCCACATAACCTTCCATTATAATAAAATCTATAAATTAATACACTATAAGGCCTATAATATGTTGATCCTACATTCCTAGCATGACGCATGAGATGCCCCTTTCTTTAATAGGTGAAGAGAGAAAACAAAAGTTAGAGGCCAGTTTCCAATGACTAAGATCCTAAAATCCATCATCAATCATAACACCTAAACAACATGTATGTTGCTCTTTGTGAAAATCATATGAAACCACAACATCAAAAACCAAAATAAAGATCCTAGCCCCTTCTAAATTGTAATTCCTAATGAAATAGTTTTATGTGATCCACCATTCCAGTATCCATTTAAATCATTGAAAAAAAATTATATATATTGTCTAAAAACCCCAAATAGTAAAATAACGGGAAGGCAGCTACTATGAAACTACTTTGTGACACCCCATACCATATGCTACTAAACCAGTTCCCCGAGCCGATTCTCCAAAAGGCGTCAGGATTTGCCCTTAGTATACCATATAGCCACTGACTAATAGAGGTGGTATATGTTGAAACTATGAAGAGAATCTACCCCAATTAAAGAATTCATAACCTAAAGTAAATAACCAAACATAAAAAACATCATAGAATGCATTAGTGAAAATAAACTAGAAATAAAACATGCTAAAACGAAATGAAATATAAAAAATTCATGAACGTCTGTGTCATATATACAACTAACCTGTCACTACACATGTTACATAAAAAATAAAAAAATGATCCATTGAATCATGAATCCAAACCCATCAAGTCAGTTGATACCACCTAATAAAACCTTTGAAACTAATCCATGCTAAATAAGTGCCTCATCCCATACCGTTGTCTTCAATAAACATGTGAGAGATGATCATGTTCCAAATTGAAATAGTGTCCCAAGAAGGGTATAGGTAAAATTTAGTAGGGCACTACCTATGGTGTCTAAATAAAATAAAATTTGTTGTTATAATGCATTTCAGAAAAAAGGAATAAGAGCATACAAGTGGGTAAATAAAACAGGTTTCATTAATTATCAAACTTCAATTGATAACTTTTATTATTTGTTCCAAAATTTACCCGTTTCCATTAGAACTGCCTCTGATAAATCCGTACAACTGATAAATATATAAAATTGGTCAATATTTATAAATAAATGATCCTTAATCCAATAATTCGGTCATGATCTGGGATGCTACGTCATGCCATCCCAGCCACCTGGTCGCTAGTCAAGAAACACATAGCGTCATTCTTAGAATCCAAATGGGACTTATAAATCTATGTCCAACTAACCCAACCATTAGGTCAAAAGTACAAAAACACATACCATTAGTCCATAAATCCAATTGGGACTTCAAACACTTTTTTAGGCCATCCCATCATTTTGGTCAGAAATCATCAAACACATAGCATCAGTCCATGAATCCTACTGGGTCACGGAACACCATGTTGATCATCACATCCTTCAAATGTAACATAAAGATTGTACATGTGGGTTCAAGATAATTAGTCCTTACCCCAAAAAAATATGGTGCATTGAGGCACCTAAACTATATGAATGGCCCACCCAAAACTGGGTAGTGGGACATTATTCCAATATCCTCAAACCATTAGTCACAAGTCTGCAAACATGGAGCATCTGTCCATGAATCAAATTTAGATTCAGTACATCGATTTCATACATCCCCAACTATTTCATTATCAATTAATACCATTTTCATCAGCAATTCCAATAATATATTATTTTCATCATTGAAAAAAATTATTATTACACCATTTTATCCCTTCTTAGTCACAACGTCTTCTATGGTCTCAACAGACACTTAAAACAATAATGTCTCAAAAAAATAAAAATCCTATTTATATGTCATAAAACAAAAAAAATCATTTTCAAACACTATAAATCCACGCCTCTAAAGATGGGTTTTCCCCTTTGGAAAGAAAACATGGTCCAAGACCATCATTTCCCATGAAAACAATCAAAAAGGGTAATCAAAACATTTTCAAAATGGGAACCATAGACCCATTTCAAAATAAACAATTGAAATCCATTAAAACCCTTATTCATAACTAATTAGAGGTTAATGCCAAATTTTATAAAAACATAATTTAAAAATATAGGATTCTCCCTTTGAAAACCAAAACCATGTCAAATCCTAGTGCTTACATTTAAAACCATTTCAGAATCCGCATTTGTATTTTTATGACAACTTAACACTTAAAACATTCAACATCTAAAGGTTAAAACACCCCATCGGTAGTCGTGGGTCTAGTCTCACATCGCTTAGGATCCAATTGGATTTATGGAAGGTTCAATGAATTTGTCTAAGGCCAAAAATAATTTCCTAAATCAAGGTAGAAATCATACCACACATGGGATATATGGAATACACTACAATGCACATGAAAACAAGGATTAATACTATGGGTAAAGCATTTCACCCACCACTACTACATAACAAACCATTAAAGAAACTGGAATTCATCAAAGCTAGCAATAAGTGATGATAAAATGTACCTTTTTTCAGCCCATTTTTTAGCACTAATAAATGGTAACCTTTATCAGTTCCTTTTTAGTACTGATAAATTGTACCCTTTCTTAGATTTGTATTTGTACTGATGATAAAAGGTTACTTTATCAACGCTTTATTTTTATCACCCATAAGGAGATCCATTATATGCACTTTTCTTGCACTAATACAGGTCTGAAAAATTGGCATAATTAAATAAATAAAAAATACAAAATCGATTTTATTAAAAAAAAATTAATTAATTAGTTATTTATAAAAATGAATAAATTGATTATACTATATATAAATTTGAAATTATAATAAATTGTATATTATATATATATATATATGTAACATCCAAATTAAACAAATTAAATAAAAAATGAGTAAATTTAGGAAAATATTAAACATTTTTTTAATTAAATAAATATTTACAATGTTACTAAATTGTATATATTAAATATATATATATATATGTAAAAAATAAAATTTATATAATAATAAATAATTATTCTATATATTAAATAGTAATATATATAGGTAATAATCATTTAAAATTAAAAATTAATTTGAATTAAAAATAATGGATAATTGTAATGAGTTATAGACATAATTGAATGTCATTTGATTTTTCAATATGACATAAGTCAAATATGTTTTATATTGATTTCACATACACATATGTAATTAATTTATTTGTATATACAATGCACACACACAAATATTTACACAATGAATGAAATCTTATACAGAAATACATATAATATTTATATAATTTATTATAATTTATGTACTCATTTTATAATGTCAATATAACATTAAAAATTTAATATATTATGTTTTGAATTAGTAAATTTTATTTATTTATTTTAAATATTATTAATGTTCCATAAAAATAATTAATTTTTAATATGTTCTATTTTTTAAATTGGGAATTTAATCAATTTATATTATTTATTTTACATATATTATTTTACTATGATTTTATATTTTCAATATGTATTCATATTTTTTCAATATATATCTAATTTTGACTAATAATTTTTATTTAATTAATAAAACATATCCATTTTTTTAATATTTTTAAAGTGTGCCCATTTTTATTATACAATTTCACTCATTTTAAACAGGCTTGCAGTTAAGATAAATATTCATTAATAATGTGAAAAATCAATTTGTAAAAAATATTAATAATTTGATATATTTTAAATATTTTTTTAATAAATTTATATATTTATAATTATAAATAAATAAATATTATATTTTAAAAAACTTTTTATATAATTATAAATTTTATAAAATATTATATATTTAAATAATTAGAAAATTATTAAAATAGTATTTAAATAATGAATATATTTATTATAGTTATATTTATATATATTTCCTAAATATATATATAATTATATAGGTATATATATATAATTATATATATATATAATTGTATTAATATATATAATAATATAAATATTATTTTTTAAAAGTATTTATATAATTATAAATAAATATGTATATTTTTATATAATTATAAGATTATAATAAATAAATTTTAATAAAGAATATATTTACTATATTTATTTATATATTTATTAAAAATATATATATAATTATATAAATATATATTAAAAAATCAATTTATAATTATAATTATAAATCCTTTATCAATGCTTTATTCACTAAAAAAGATAGAGATTTTTCAGAGCTAAAAAAGTGCTGATAAATGTGTCCTGGTCTATTTTAAGAACCCTAACCATCATGAACTAGTTCGTGATAGCTAAACCTCTCCATAAAAGACCTCTGTTGTCGGTTCTCCTGGTTGTCAAATCTAAGATTGAATCTAGGCTAGAATGAATGCTCTAACTATTCTAAAGATGAAATCCAAGGCTCAAATCTACGGCTGAAATCCAAGGCTCAAATGATTTAAGGTTTAAATGAAACCAAGATTCAAATGAAATAAAAAAATTTAAATACCTCTTATTTCCCTCAGCAATCCATTGAACCTTCTTATCCCACATCTATGTACCAAAACAACTCGAGTTGCACAATCTAATAATAACAAAGCCCAAAACTCTCTTTTTATTTATATTTAAGTATCATCTTCCATAATAGAATGTGCATCTTCATGGGACCACATTGGTACTTTCTGAATTGAAAAATGTCGAACACAATATTGGGTCATGCAATTGTGAGGTATAATAGGATCTTAATACCTATATTCCATGGACGCTTCCCATTTCCAATCATAAATTTTTGAAATATTCATCAATATAGAGGTTAGTGATGTCATCGGTTTGAAATATTCCATTACATGTACCTTAGGATAATATTTTTAAAATTTTCATTAAGAAATTAATGTTCTACGCCTTCCTAGAATCATCTATAAACCAAGTAAAATGTTTACCTCAATAATCATATACATCTCGATATCATACCTCATATGATCCATAACACAAAATTGCATTGTTCTATTTCCAATCCTAAAATATTATGGAATCAATATATATGAGTACCAATATCCTTTGATCATTCTACTTCTTGATGTAGAGGATGTTATCAACTCTACCATACTAATAATAATTCCTTAATAGGTATTGATCCAACCTTAAATAGCATTTCCTCATTGATTTATTTATCTTATATAACTAGAACACCTTACTATTATTATCATCCATAATAAACCTCTCCAATTTATCAATATATACTTCCCCCTTAATAACTCTACTGAGTAACATAGATTTGAGATCCATTAGTTAATCTTTTAACTACACTTTCAATGAAATAGGAAAGAAAATTAAAATAGTTTTCCACAAAACAGTGGGAGTAAATTTATCATAAATATAAATTCCATTTATTTTGAATTTCCCATGAACACTATCCATTATTTATTTTTATCCACTTTTACATAGTTAATGAGTTTATTATAGAACACCCACTTGGTTCAGATAACATTTCTATCTTCCAACCTTGCTACAATTTCCCATTTCACGTTGTTCTTATTCATATCAAGCTCCTCTTTTATATTTTTGATCTAATTTTAATCCTTGTTAGCCACTCCTATTGATTTTGGCTCTACATAGGAAAATGAGGTTTTCTATAGAGTTTTACTCTTCTGAGTATTTGATAATATTGTCTGATCACCAATGAAATTTTATTAATCAATTTTATCCTTGCTTATATTTCTTGTAGTTGATAATCCTTCTTCATTTTCCTCACCATAATGTCTTATTTTTAGTCTACATCATCCCAATGTTCTTCACCCAATGATACTGAATTCAACATTAATTTTCTATAATGGATTGTCAATATTTTAATTATTGACAACCTCACGATTATAATTAGAAAGACATATCTATCAATATTATCTTGTCATCAAAAAAACATCTCAACCCTCCATTTGTAAGTAATTATTTAATTGTCTCATTATCTAAAATGATCAATTTTTCACTTCCACAAATCAATTTATTCAATCAAAAACAATTACCACAAATGTTTTTCAACCCCAAATAAAAAAATGGATTGTATAGTTTTCTATACCTTTGTAAAAATATATCCATCTTTGAAATGAAAATCCAATCATTAGTACTTTAAAAAATAATAATTCATCTATTTCATCAAACATATAATAATCACTTTGTATGTTTTACATTAATCCATCTAAAAATAGATCATTCTTTAACATTTGCTTTTGTTTCCACCCTTAGAAGTCTGTGATTACAATCCATGTAATTCTCACAAATTAGAGGAATTAACCCTTTTAGATAAGACAATGGAGTAAAACTATCATCCTCGTTAGTTTCATATCCCAATAGATATTATTCCAATTTTTTATTGGGATTCGTCCTCTATCTCTTTTATGTTGTGTGTACTACTCAAATCAGTCTTCATACTATATATGAATACTAATTCTATTATTTTAAGAAACTTATTTCTTGTCAATAAGAGATGGAGGATGTGTTCCAAACAGTAAAATGCAATGATAAATATTTAGAAGATGAGATGATGAGGAAGTAAGTTTTCTATAACTTTTACCATTGGATGAATTAAAAGGATAACAACTACCATAGTGGTGTAATTATTTTCTTATATTCGATTACCCATTTTCTACCATAAAAATAGAAATTATTTTAAATAATCAAGAATTGGGTATCCTTAATTACAATTACCTATAACATTCACCTTTGATAGTTAATATCATACATGTATTTATTTATTTATTGTAAAAAATTAACATTTTATATACCCAATAGGATGTATATGAATCAGAAATGGACGCATGCTCATCTTTTGAAAATAGTTTTGAATATAAGGTTAATTTTTTTATCAATTCTGTAATAGAGCATGCATACAACCATTTTAAGATCCTTTATCCTTGTTTATGTTGGTTTTAATCCGGAAAAAATAGTCTGGAAGAGTTTTCATAGTATTTTATTTGTCACAGAATATATTTGAGATATCAATGTTAGACTAAACATTGGGAAAACTGAAAGTTTTCCCTTATTGGGATGATACAATAGTTTACGAATCATGTGATATGAATACATGCTTAAATGATGATGGAGATAGAATGGAAGAAATGAAAATGGATATTGTAGATAACCTTTGGGATTCTTCAAATCTTTTTGAGAACTCAAGTAATTGTGACAGGAGACCGTTGTATACTGATTATATAAATACACAACATTGTCAGCTTTATTGAAGTCATATACTTTGAAATCTGGAAATGGATGGAGTGACACCATCATTTTAGAAGTACATGGTCTCTTGAATGATATGATAATAGAATAAAATGAACTACCATGTTGAACATATGATGCTACAAGAATTATACAATCAATGGGAATGATATATAAAAAATATAGGCTTTTCATTTTGATGGCATATTGTTTTCCAAGGACCATGAATCATCCATAAAATACCATAATTGTGGCATAGGTCAGTACTAGAAAAATGAATCAATTCCATCGAAAAATATATGGTACATTCTTTTTATTACATATTTTAGAAGTGTATATGGATTTATTGTAATTGTGAGATAAAAAACATGGAATGAAGATACAAGTATTAAATATGGATCCTACATCATCCAGTGAATTCTCCTCTATGGAACAAAAATTATTATTAGTATCCTGATTTTGGAAATGAGTTCCGAAACATTTATCTTGAATTATGTATAGATGAATTAAATACTTTTGGGTCACAGATTAGTACTCATAATACATTGACCATAATGTTGTTAAATCATAACTTTCCTACTTGTTTATTCATTAATCATAAATAACATTTGTTTACTCTTCTTATATTTGGACCAAATCAACTCTGTAATGATATTGATGTCTATTTGGATCCATTGATCAATGATTCAAAATTGATGTGTGATACAATTATTAAAATGTATAATTCTCATAGATGCGAATAATTCACATTGAGGCACATATTGTATTCTATGATAAATGAATTTCCAACTTATGGAAATTTCCTAGGATATATCATTAAAGGAATGTTGGGGTTTCCGCTTCATGAAAAACACACAGTCAATTCGGTTGAAACATTCCAAAAATACTTTGTTTTTATGACATCTAAAATTTTAACCATGATTCCATAAATATTTATCCTGGATGATAGTATTCAATGACAATATCAAACAATGTACAAAACCATCTATATTAATGGGTGATAAACTATTCAATCAATTAAAATAGATTGACACTATTTTTGGTAAACAATTTTCAAAAAACCTTATAAAATCATGTTGGAAGAAGAGATCAATATTCTTTGTATTACTATATTGGATTTTTTTGTATGTAAAAACTATTCATGATGTTATTCATATTTTAAAAGAATTATTTTATAGTGTTATTGGAACACTAGTAAATATTCCTTGACAAAAAGATGGAATCAAGGCTTGGTTCTACATGATTAACCTGAGGATAAAAGAAGATTTGGCACTGGTGAAGGTCAAAAGGCATACATTTATTCCTCTAGTATCTTACACTATATCTAGATAAGAAAAAATTGCAATTTTTTTCTTCTCCATAAAAGTATAAAAGTTTGAGAGGGGTATTCGTCAAATATAAATAATGTCATGTCAGTGAATATTTTGATGATACAAGGACTAAAATCACATGACTATCATGTTTTGATGTGGGATTTGATATCAATTTCATTCTATTCCATCCTACCTCAGTGTTTATGGAATACATTAACTAGACTCTACTTCTTTTTCAAATCCATGTGTAGTAAAGTTATAGACTAGATGAAGTTTACAATCATGAATAAGGAGGTTGTTATCATATTATGTTAATTTGAGATTTTCTTCCCACCATCATTATTTGATATCATGGTCAACCTGATGGTTTACATAATTATAGAGGTTCAACTACGTGTTACTCTCCATTACAGATGGATGTACCCCATCAAATGGTATATGAAAATTTTGAAAGGGTATATCAAGAATCGAAGTCATATATAAGGTTGTATTGCATAATAACATATTTTTCAAGAATCTATTGAATTATTTACCATTTATATACCAAAGGTTGAAAAATCAGTCCTCAAAAGTATCATCATAGAGGACGCCTTATGGGTAATTTTATGTCTAGAAGATATGTTGTTACAATTACCTTAACAATATAAGAACAAGTGAACCTTAAAATTTAACACAATAGTGAATATGTTGATCCATTGATTGAATCCCAGAAATAATTTTTTATAGATTTAAATACATCAAGGGATAAATTATGGATATCAAATACAGATAATCAACACTTTATAGGATGGTTCTGAGATCAAATTTATAAAGCGTTTTCTAAAAATCTAAATTCAAATTTTGAACGACATCAATTTCTATCCAGGGTACCAAAATAAAATGTTATATCTTACACTAGTTTTCTGATCAATGGTTATACATTCTATACAAAAGAGCATGATGACTGCAGTATGATAGAAAATAGTGTTGGTATACTTATGGATGAAGCAAAGAACATATCATGTTCCAAGTATAGAAATACAATTTATGAAAATATTTAATGTTTTTTAATTATTGAACAAATATAAAAGTCTCATTATACTACAATTCAAGTTTCAATTTCCAATTAAAAATGGGTTGAAAAAATGAGTGCAGTGAAATTTGATGAAATGGTATTTGTGAAGGTGAATTGCAGTGTCAAAGGGAAAAAAAGATTCATTCATAATTGAATCACAATAAATTATAGTATATTATGCCTCAAATATAGAAAAAAAATTGTTCTATTGTCCTGCTAGATACTAAAACAAATGTTGTGTCAAATGAAAATTCAATTGAGGATGACCCTTTAATTGGGAGACAACAATCCATTCATGTCTGTCTAAATGTAGAAAATGTCTTGTATGTTAGAGGGGACACAAACAGGTGATTTGGATTCTTGATTGAGGATCAAAATCCTTAAAATCATTAATAAAAGTAATATAGTTCAATGTGAAGGTAATTTTTTTTATATGTTATGTTTTTATCATAATATTGTATGTTCTCTACAAAATTAACATTATATAAATTAGTTGTTTGACTAATCATCCAGAAAATGGATTATGTACATGATGATGATACCAATACCTCATAAGAAAAAACTATAATGAAGGAATCCATTTGGGAAGATGCAGTGATAATGTAATGATATAATTTATCTATTTTACTGAAAAATTATATAATGAATCATTGATTTAATTTTCAATATTTCCAGTATATTTCATTTATATTAGAAGATTTATTTCCATATTTCATTCTTTTTTCCCCAAAACATTCACATACTTCTTCTCCCATAAAATCTTACAACCCTTATAGTGTTGAATTTATCACTTTCCTTTAAGTTCTCCGCAATACTATTACATTAAGTGCAATGATGCTACCTCTAATAAATCATAAATGAAGTATTGATGTTTTCATAAAAAAATCATTTCCCATAAAATTAATAATTTTTTCATATTTATGTTTAATTTATTTCGTTTTAGTATTAATCACATAATTTTTTTCTATACAGCTAGATTCTTTTGTTTAATTTTGGGTGTTCGATCCATATTTCATGCCTTTATGCACCAAAAATTCCAAAAAATTCGTCTCACTCAAAACCTATTCTCCCCTACAGTATTGATATTTATCACCTTTCTTAAATTTTTCTCTAATACTCAATCAGAGAGGTAATATTGATATAATTTTAGTAAAATCAGTGTCCATATAATTCATATATTGTTTCATATTAATTTTTTATTTTTTTTCTTTTTAGTATTACATACATAAGAATTATTTTATTATAGAGATGGATTATTTTGTTTGAGTTAGGGTGGTATGTCAATATTTTATGACTTTATGCACCAAAACATACTATAAATTCTTCTCACTCAAAAACCTTTAAACATTGTAGTATTTTCATTTATCAATTTCCTTCAAGTTCACTACACTACTCATTCTCATAGGTAATATTAATATTTGAACATTGAAATCATTTCAAATTTATTTAATTAATTATTCCATATTTATGTCTAATTTATTTCATTTTAGTATTACTCACATAAGAATTGTTTTCCTATACTAGATGATTATTTTTTTCGAGCATGTAGTTGAGATAATAACCACACAGAAATACATCAAAAAAGAATACAACCATCATGAAAGGTGAATTAATAATAATTTTTTAATTAATATTTTCATCATTTTGTCTTCAATTTGTAATTAAATTCCCTTAGAATTTTTAACTAATACTTATTTAGTTTTTTATAGATCTTTCAGGAAGTCATATTTTATCAGTAAGAAGACGCAAAAAATATAAAATGTTTCTTTTTCCAATATTACCAGGCTGTCCATTACATTTATTTGTCTAACTTCCAACACTGAATATTTAGTCGATGTTATTAGATGAAAACCCATTATTATTCTTTAAATCTATAAGAGTATATGAATATTATGTTCCCATGTTAGTAACTTCTCATGATTTAATGGGAATATGGGATTCCTCTTATTTTATGTATTTCAACAAAAAGAAAGGTTTTTCCGTTAAGAACATCAAGTCAATACGTAGTTTTGGTAGTATGAAAATAAATGTAAATGGAAATAAAGTTAATAATATAAGTTCATATTTTTTGGGTCTTTTGGAAGTGTAGGAATCATCTGCACCTCAATCTGTCATATGGTGTGATTGGTATGACTCCAAGAGCTTTTTATTAAAAGTAGACATTAATTTTAGTAAAAAAATTGGCATAATAAAAAATAAGAAAACATATACCTAAGGTTTTGATACTTTAATACAGTAATCCATAAGTCATTTTGACATATAGTAATCACCCGCACCTCAATATGATACCTATAGTTCTCGATATGAATCAAAGTGTCTAAAATCAGTTTAAAACTGTCATTTGAGTTCATAAAGTGACACTCACTAGAAAAAAAATAAAATGTGATCATATTTTCTTAAAAATTTAGGTAATAAAGTCAAATATCTCATGTGATGTGTAAGAATGAGTCACACATCAAACTGATACAAGATGTGATTGGTATGACTCAGAATTCACATTTCTAGTTTAAATTGTCATTTTAGTAAAAAAAATACAAGAGACATACTCAAGACCAAAAAATTATTTAGGATTGTATTGATACTTTATGAAAACTATGAATATTTCATTTGGGACATGTAGGAATTAGCTTCACCACAATCTAACGCATGGTATGACCATTATAACTCCATATGCGACTTTCAATTTCAAATTGACATCAATTTTAGTAAAAAGGACAAGGGAACTACACAAAACCAACCAAATGCATTCAAATTGTTTTAATACATTATTTAAATGATCCATAAGTTATTTTTTATCTCTAGTAATAATTCAAACCTCAATATGTTATACAATGTTTCTGGTATGACTCAATGTGTCCATTATCAGTTTAAAATCTATAGTTTATTTCAAAAAGTTCCACTTAGTAAAAACATAGAAAATGAAACCATATTGTCATGATAATTTATGAAATTGATTTATATGTGATTTTCTAAATTTAGTAATAATGATCACATAAAAACAAAACGCGATGTGATCGATATGATTCAAAGTGTGTGTTTGTAGTTTAAAATGACATTTTAGTAAAAAAGACAAGTGATATACTCAAAACCTATAAAACACATTAATTTTGTTTGATATTTTATGAAAATAGTACATAAGTAATTAGATATGTTTTGGAATCATCCAAATCCTTATATGATTCATGGTGTGATCGATATGACCCAAAGTTTGTCTTTTAATTTAAAATTGATATCAATATCAGTAAAAAAGAGATCTTCCCTACTCAAAACTAAGAAAATGAATTAATATTGATTTGATTATATTGTAAAATGAGACATAAGTAATTTGAGACATGTAGGAATATTCCTAAACTCAATTTGACTCATGGTGTGACATTTATGTCTCAAAGTGTCCATTAATAGTTTAAAAATGACATTTTATTTCAAAAAAATTTGCTCACTAAAATCCAAGAAAATTCACATAGATTTTATTAATAATTTAGGTAATTGATTCATAAATAATTTTTGACTTTTAGTAATTAGTATCACATCAAACTAACACACAATTTGATTAAAAAAATTAGAAGTGTTTGTTTCTAATTTAAAATGACATTTTAGAAAAAGGCATGGAACATTCTCAAAACCAATAAAATGCATTCAGATTGTTTTGATATATTAATAATACTATTCATAAGTCATTTTAATATTTTTATAAATTGATATCCCTCAATATGATTTATGGTGTGACCGGTATGACTCCAAGTGCATATTTTTCTTTTAAATTAACATCATTTTTTGTAAAAAGGACACATGACCTACTCAAAATTGAGAAAAATAATTAATATTGTCTTGATACTTTAGGAAAACATTATATTTGTCATTTGTACCATCTAGGAATCAACATAACCTAAATCAGGCATATATTTTGACCGGTATGACTCAAAGTGTCTATTATATGTTCAAATATTACATTTATGTTCAAAAAGATCCACTCACTAAAAACTATGAAAACATGCTCATATATTCTTTATAATTATTGAAATTGATGTATAAATCATTTTTTCATATGTAGTAATTAGTCTCAAATCAAACTGATACATGATATCATCAGTATGAGCCAATGTACGTGTTCCCATTTTAAAATAGTATTTTAGTAAAAAAGATAAGTGACATACTCAAATCTATGAAAATCATTAAAAATATTTCGATACGTTAGAAAAATAATACATAGGTCATTTATGACATGTAGGAATCATCTGAATCTTATTCAGATGCATTGTGTGATTGTTATGACTCCATGTATATATTTTTATTCGAAATTGACATCAATTTTAGTAAAAAAGTACAACTTCCCTACTAAAAACATATAAAAATCATTTGGATTATTTTGATACATTAGTAAAATGATGCATATGTCATTTGGGAAGTGTAAAAATCAGTCACACCATAATACAATTAATTGTGAGTCTGATATAACTCAATATGTCTTTTATCAGTTTAAAATCAACATTTTAGTTCAAAAAGTGCCACTTGACATAAATTTTGAAAACACACTCAGATAGTCTTCATAATTTCATACATACATTCATAATTCATTTTTGTGGTGTATTAATTTTTCCATGTCAAATTGACACACAATGTGATTGATATTATTAAAAGTGCATGTTTCAGGTTTAAAATGAAATGTTTGTAAGAAATGAAATTGATATACTCAAAACCAAGAAAACAAATTCATATTATTTTGATACTTTAGGAAAATGATCCATAAGTAATTTGAGATATGTAAGAGTTAGTCTCACTTCAATATGATGCATGGTGTGACTGTTATGACTCCAATTTCGTATTTTCAATATATAAATGTAATTTTAGTTTAAAACAAGCATCACATCGCCAAAACTGAGAAAATGAGACTATATTGATTTCTCATCATTCTATTTGTGATTAAATAATTGATTTACTTAGAATTTTTATCTTATAATTATTTATTTATTCTTCTTAGAGATAATTTTTAAAAATAACAAGAAATAGTATGATATGCACGAATCAACCTCAAATAAATCAAATACATTGTGTTTCTAGTATGAATCAATGATTAGTTTCAAATTAACACTTTTTGTTAATTTTTTTTAAAATTATTTCTAACATAAATTATTTTTATTATATAGGTGTTTTTTCCTCAAGCAGGGGCTAGGATAAAAAATACAAAGAAACATTGATGTTTTTGAAAGTATGTAAAAATTTGTAATTATGTAATGGTATAAAATAATGTTTTGAATGTCTATAATATAAATTTTTATTATTATATTTGGGTTTTAAAATTTTTTTAACAAAATTCTATTTTGGAACTTTATTTCTGTAATTTCATCATGATTTTGGGGTTACAATGTGCTGATATGAAACACTCCAACATTCCCTTTATCAGTGATTTTAGAAGTACTAATAATGAGGTCCTTTATCAGTTCTTTTAGAATTTTTGATTAAGGTAAACTTTAACAGTACTTGTAGAAGCACTGATAAAGGTCTAATTTACCAGAACTAAATAAAATATCTGATAAAAGTCTTCCTTTATCGGTGCTTCTAAAACCTCCAATAAAGGACCCCTTTTTCATCTCTTTTTTGGCCCAAATAAAATACTACATATTTTAATATCACTCGGGTAGTAAGAACTTATCTACCCCTAATAATGTCCATTTTTAGCATTGTGAAAGGATTATTTTGTAGTAGTGAGTGTACCTCATTATAGAAGATTTCAAATAAGTTTCCAAAACACTATGGCCTTAATATAGCCCATTTAGTTTTCTTCCAAACCCATCAGTATCCAACTGATCTAGTCACCATCACCTGGCCTCTCGTATCACACCATGAACCCAAAATTAATTAATTTTAACAATTATAATTAATTAATTAACCATAACAAAACACGGAATAATTCCTTACAACCCACTATGTTGATCACCTCTTATCGAAACTCAATGAAACTTATATAGAATGTCCATAACAGACTTATGACACCAATCTCTATGAAATAAATTTTTTGGGGTGATAATTATACTTTCAATTTAACTATAAAATTTGGAAAACATAATAACATTCACTATGGGAAAATTCCTGGATGAAACCCCATGTGACAATGTGTGGAATTTGTTTTGATATCTCTTCTACCCAAGATGATCAAAATCCCTAAGAGAAACAAATGTTTCCACCATAATCCAGTGGAACCATCAAAAATACCTATGTTTGAGAACTCCTAATATTAGAGAGGATGGGGAGAAAGGATAAATTAGGCCACTGGAGAAGAATTACATTCATTAAATGATTTTAAATCTCCATGAACCCCCCCCCCCCCAATTGAGGTATGGATGAGGAGGAAGGTGATTAGAGAGACCTAGGTCTGTGAACTTGGAATGGTGGATAAATGGAGTCAATATATTGAAATACCCATTTGGAATTTTTCTAAAATCAACCTTTATAATGATATATGGGTAGATATAGGGTTTTTAAATACAACTTCCAAATTGTGCCCCAACCATACGGTTAGCTCTATCCCATGCCACAATTCGTATGGTTTGACCACATGGTTGGAAAACTGTGCACCAACCAGGCACACCCATACTATCCAACACCCCTATCTTGACATAGTTCGGAAACATTGTTTGAGAAAACATTTCCCAACTATTCTATCAATATATCTACCCTCTACAGGAAGGTGCACAGTTTTTATGAAACCATGCACAACTCTTGTTCAATTCCTCAGATCCCCCTCACAGTCATATGGTTTCTCCTCTTTTTGAGAACATTTTACACCAAACCATGCTCTAACTATTTAACTCAACCATGATCCATTATTATTAAACTAGAAAACCCTAAGCATCAATGTGTCAGATGATTTCCATTACACTATGCACACCAAACTATTAACCCTTTCCAGAAGACTCGAAAACTATCAAAACATAACATGATCCCTCTAAATCTCACCCTAACAGTTGGGCCTCCTCCCAAGTATCAATCCTAATCTCAAAACAACACTTTCTAGCATTTCATACATTTGAACTGCATTCTAAGTCTTGATTTAGGATTTGGCCAATCAGGTAATAAAAATTTAAAATCCTTTTGAATTTTTAAAACCATATAGATTTGGGATCTTAAAAAAATTATTTTCCCTTTTTCAATTCCATGTGTTGGAAAATAGAAACTATTCATGCATAAATACACACAACCATCTCCATGAATAATATAACTCAATTTATAATCTGTAGATTTTAAAAAACAATATAAATTAATATAAAATGATGATATATGATATTTATATCATGGTTATCATTTCTGATATTATTATACCATTATCAATAATAAAGTACAGAAATTACTGAATCAAAACATACATGAAGAACGTACGAATTACCACATGAAACTGTGATTTTAACAAAGAATTATTATTAAACGAGTGATAAAAGACTATATGTAAATCATATATGGTATGATATATATTATTATTTTTTGTAAATATATTTATAATAGATCTATATTTATTATACATGAGGTATAAAACTATACAATCAAATTTGGACCTAAGGTAAATGATTTCTTGTTTCTCTTTTAATCATGGGAGAAATTTGTCATATTTATCACCCAATTCCTTTTTTGGCATATATTATGACCCTATGATAAGATATATCATTAATATAATTCATTGAATGAAATTTACAGTTTCATTTGATTTTATTATTCTATGGGTCTTACGATTCAAAAGATTATCAAAGTTGTAAATGTTTCTCATCTCAATTTTACTTCCATGAGGCATATGTCACATTAACCTCTTAATTATTTTATGTGGTGTATATACATCCCATTTTATATTTCATAACATGAATCAAATAATATTAATGGTTGTTAATGTTTCATTTTATTTTATTCCTTTCACGAGGCTTATGACTCAAAAGTTACCAAAGTGGTGATGGTTTATTTCACACTCTCATTATTTTTTTGGATTATTTATGATTAAATCTATCTCGGGGGAATTTGTTTGTATTTATAACTTAAAAAAAATTATTCTATCGTATTCATCTATTTTCATTTTCAAATATCAGTATCATTTTCCCCTCATTGATACATTAAATGATTGATAAAATGATTTTTTTAAAGTTTCAAGGTTGGGGCCGAAGCCTTAATTTACTATTTAAAGAAAATACCTCTTTAGTGTGGGTAGAGAGAGACACATTAAATATCATGAAGGCCAAAGGCCAAGTGGCCTGAATATAAGGGTTGAAAGCCCATTTTTTCCCAAATGACCCCTCGATGAACAGTACTGCTACAGTACCTGTGCTACTACAGCCCATGCTACAGTACAGCCTCCACTATAGGGATGTCGTTGCTACAGTTTTTCCGCTGCTACAATTCCATGCTACAATAATGCTATAGCAGAAGAAATTTTTCCCTTCCCGTATTTGATCTTGGGACTTTTGGATGCCAAGAAGGAGGTTGTACCACTTGGTTTTAGACTCATTCGCATAAAAAAAGCTTAAATTATTTCTCTTTTTAGTAGAAAATCCTTTTTCTTTTATATCCTTGTTTTATAAATAATTCGTATTTTTTACATTAAAAAATGTTTTATTAAAATAATTTTTACCCATGATTGGATTTTTATAAAATGGTTTAAAATAAATCTTCTTATCAGTTTCGGAATAAGGTACTTTTTAACCAATTTACAAAACTATAAAAATAATTTAACTTATATGAAATGTATTTATTTACCTACCATAATGACAAATAATTTAATATGTAATACTTTTAAATTTGTAAGTGATTTTTTAAGGAAAATATTTTCGAATTAATGAAGAATATTTTTACTTTTAAAAGGTATTTTCAAAGTAAAAATGCTATTTTGTTCAAAAATATTCTTAATAAAAAAAAATTTGGTATTTATATTCACTAATAAAAAACCCCCTTATTTTACATATACAACATTGGGAATATGTTGTAATTATAACTTATATTATTTACCCAGATGGTTTATGATAAGTTTGATTGGGCATGTACTATTTTTATACCATTCTATATATTACAATAGATGGTTTAGGATTTGTTACATTGTTTTGAGAATTTTTTAACATTTCATATGCTATTTTTTCAATATGAATGTTAATTTTTATTATGTTTATCCCTTTTCATATGAGGAATTTATTAGACAAATTAATTGATGGTAATTCCCTTCTTAAACCCCACGATGCATTAGTAGGACTCATGAGATGAAGTAGCTTAGATTTTTTAATGAGGCCTTATCCATTTATTTAATTTATCTTGGAATGAGACCTTTATTGTATGTCTATGATTCCAAGAATTATGAATTACCTCATTATGAGATTATTTTTTATTTCCATGTAATTCATCGACCTTTTGGAATATCCACAGATAAGTTTCAAGCTCATGTAGTTATTTATATGGAATTATTTTGATCATTAGTTATTAATTTATTATTATTCTTCGTGTTTATGTTATTGATTAGATGGAATGTGTTTTAGTTACTTACCTTTCCATATTGAATATGCACTATTTTTTCATGATATATTCCATTGTATTCATACCCTTAAAGAGAATTTGCAACATCCCGCCCCTTCCTCATCTTCATGAGAAGGCAGAGAGATGCTAATAGGCCTTAGGAGACATTCCCAAGGTGCCAAAGGCTAGAAATAAATGTCAAGGGATTCAATAATAAATTGGGTAATGATTTTTCATTGAGATAAACCAACAAATAAAAAAATAAATTACCAAAAAAACTAAATGATGCATGTTAACATATCAACTCAAACTATATATTTCAAAAAGATAACCAAACTATTCCATAACAATTCCAAAAAACCAATACAACCAAACCATATGAAACCAATATCAGAGTACAATGCAGAAGAATAAATAATAGAAATATTGTAAACCAAGACACACTCCACTACTCCACACGAAGCTCCATGCTCCAGGAACCATGAAATCAATACAACATCAAAATGAACCACTTTTAAAATGATATTCTTTACCTTCACATATGTCGTGGAATACAATATCTACAAAATAACCCAAATTCCAAGGAGGGAATGAGTAATAATACTCAGTAGGTTTTCCCCTATGACTTCCCTACACATGACACTAGGATTAAATCATTATCACAATTATATAAAACAATTTCTATAAAACAATAAATATTGAAACCATTTCCAACAAGCAAAATACTCCCTTAACAAGACATATTGAACCCAACTAACCACAATAAAAGGAAAGCCAACAAACACACCATAATCTATTTTTACCATTTAATATTAGCACAACAATTTCCACCTTGCATAGAAACTCCCAACAAAGCATAACCATAGAGGTTTATAAGACCAAATCGTTAAACTATCTAGGTGGAACATCATTTCCATGATGTCACATGACATTCCCAATCTAGTGGTTCTTCCCAACCACTTATCTTTAATAGTGACCCTTCCATCCACTATCTATCCCATATTTTATAGTGGTACTCCCCACCCACTCTATATCCAAATCAACACAATACATAATTCCCAAGACAATTAACAATCACATACACCCATAGGGCCACACCAATATGAAAATAGCACTTTCCAACCAAAAAATACATTAATCACATTAACAATTATAACACAAGTCATCACCAGTTCAATAAATCGCCAATTTTTCTAGAACACCCAGAAACCATTTTACCATGACAAACAACATTTTAATAAAACAAAATTTTTATCAAAATTTATTTTCCATAAACCATTTTATGATAATAAAAACCATTATCGATTTAAAAATTAACATTTTAAAATCAAACAACAAAGCTCATTTTTCAACCATATCCATTTTTTAAACAAAATACCAAATTCATCTCCAAATGGGTTTCCATCAAGATTCACACATAGTATTCACAATTAACATCAAGTAAAAAAAATTAATTCTGAATAATGCATCATTTTTTAGAAAAGTGGAGTTGAGAGAGAAGCAACCTACCTTAGGGTTTTCATTGAAATTTTCCAACTCAAAACCCCACCACAAATCCAGGTGAAAATCCAAAAAAAATTAATTAGATATATTTTCCTAAAATCAAAAAACCCCACTATCATAATTTTAGGCAATAACCACCCTAGATCAACATGAAACAAAAGTAGATCTTAGAAACCATGATATGTGAAGAACTAGATCTAAGGAAAACCCAATATAAAACCAAGACTGGAGACTTAACCTATAGGAATTGCCTTAAAGACACTATGAAATCCCTTCAAAATGCTTAAAAAGTGATTGGGGTAGGTTATTATACCATTAAAAAGAGGAAATACTATGTGTGTTTCAAGTTGGGGAAGAAAGAGGTATTTTAGGGAAAATACTGACTAACCTTTTTTACCCTAGTTTTAATGGGACACATAGTGAGATTGCATGGTTTTACTACTCATGAACAAACCATGTGGATGCTACATTCCAAACAGTGATAAATATCATGGTTACCTGGGATTCTTTCACAGTTTCCTCTAACCCTGTTGAAACTGTACAGCCCCAAAAAATATTCCAAAATTTTTCCAAATCATTCCAAAACCTTCCCAAACTCTCCCAAACATTACCCAGCAAAGTTAAACACATACAAATGTAAAAATGGTTAAATAACTCAAATTTAGGGTGCTACCATATCTCCACCATGGTATTTTCTGTCCATAAAATGTAGGGAACCATTACTTTGCTGAAAGACCTCAGGCCATTGCTTGACCATCTCTTTCTCTAGCTCCCAAGTCTCCACCTAAATCTCACCATGTTGCCACAAAACATGAACTATATAGTTTATTTTACCACTCAAGACATTCTCATGGCTATCTACAATCTATACTGGAACATTTACCCAAGAATCATCTGGTTCTAGCTCAACATGATCCCAATGAATTACATGGTCACGATCTGGATGATACTTTTTCAATTGAGATACAAGGAATACATTGTTCATCGCACTAAACTATGGTGTCAATGAAAACCGATAATCTACCTCTACAACCCACATATGTATCTCAAAAGTCCAAATATATCTTTGATATAACTTTCCCTATTTTCCAAACCGATAGTGTCCAAGCCTGGGAGAGATTCTCAAAAACAAAATATCACCCTCCTCAAATGACAATAGTTATCGACGATGGTCTACATATGATTTTAGATGACTCTAAGGTATCTCAATTATTTTCCTAATCAAATTAATTTTCTCCTTCATCTCTTGGAAAAGGATTTTTCCAACCAAATAATTTTCACCAACTTCCACCAAACAAAGTAGAGAACAACACTACGCCCATAAAACATTTCAAACTGATCCATATGTACCGAGTCCTGATAACTGTTATTATATGAGAATTCCACTAATGGAAAGTGTTCCTCCCATGAGCCACAATAATCCATCACACAAACCTATAACATATCTTCTAATATTTGTATAATCCTATCGGATTTCTTATCTATCTTAGGATGGTATGACATACTCATGGTCAACGGTGTTCCAAGTGATTTCTGCAAGGATTTACAAAAATGAGATGTGAACCTTGTATCTTTATCTGATAAAATAGAAAATGGAACATCATGCATCTTTACCACCTCCCATATATAGATATTGGGCACATCATCCACCGTATGAGATTCAAAAATCAAGATGAAATGGGCAAACATTGTGAGCTAATCCACTGTCAACTATATAGCATCATTCTTTCTAACCGTTCTTAGGAGACCTGTAAAAAAAATACATTGCTATCTTATCCCATTTATACACTAGTATAGTTTTTGATTACAACATTCCCACCGGTTTCTGATGCTATTCCTTGACTACCTGACAAGTCAATCTTCTCAAAAAAACTCAACCACTTCTCTTTTCATACCAGCCCACCAAAACTGCAATTTCATTGCCTTATACATTTTTTAATTTCCAAGATGGATATCCCACCTAGAATGATGATAATCCTAGATAATTTCCTCTTGAAAAGCCACTGGCACAACCGCCCTATTGCTAAAACAGAAAACAACATTCCCATTCAGTTTACATCCCTCAATTGTCCCTCAAACATTGAGTTTTCACCTCATCTCCATACACTCAGAATCATATGCATGCGCCTATTTAACTAACACAACCAAATCAGGAAGCAATGAGACCAGGAAAAAAACTTCTCTATCACCCTGGTCCTCACATTCCAACCACATGTCGGTTATGACCAAAATAAACTTCCCCTGATCTTATGCTTGTTTCACCACCTAAGCATATGAATTCCTACTTAATGCATCTGCTACTAAATTTCCCTTACCAAGTGTCTATATCAAGTCAAAATCAAACCTCTAGATATACTCCATACATATCCTTTTCCTCAACTTCAAATATATTTGTGAGAAAATATGCTTCAAACTCTTATGATAAGTAAACAACATAATCATCTCACCAAATAGATAATGATGCCACATTTTAAAATCATTAACCACTATCGCCAACTCCAAATCTTATGCTGGGTAGTTATTCTCATGTAACCTCAACTTCAATGATCCATATGCAACCATGTGATACCCATTCATGATACCACAACGCATCCCTAATCCCGATGAATCATAATACACAACATACGTTTTCCTTGGTTTAGGAAAAACCAATATTGGTAATGATGTAAGGCAGCCCTTATGCTCTTAAAAACATTTTTGACACAACTCATCCCATTGAAATGGAACATTATTCCTTGTCAAAGTTTCCATTGGTGGGGCCAATCATGAGAAATCATGAATGAAATGCAGATCATACACAGCTAGACTGAGGAAGATCTATATCTTGAAAACATTCTTTGGAGGTTTCAATGAAATAGCAGCATCTATCTTTTCAGTATCAACTAAAACACCCTTCTCAGAAATATAATGGCCAATGAAACGAAAATACTATATCCAAAATAACTCTTAAATAATTTGTCATACAATTGATGATCTCTTAAGATCCCCAACAATATCATAAATTACTGGTCATGAAGCACTTTTATCCTTGAATACACCAGTATATCATACATAAATACCACCACATAAGATCTAGATATCTCTAAAATATTTGATTAATCAATTCCATGAGCACCGCTGGTGAATTCCGAAGACCAAAGGGCATAACCACATATCATAATGGCCATATCGACTTCTGAAAGCTATATTGGGAATATGATCCTACCTCATTGGTAATTGACGATATATTGACCTCAAGTAAATCTTGTAGAACCACTGAGCTCCCCTCAATTGGTCAAAAGAATCATCAATGCGTGGAAGTGGAAGTCATTTTTTTATCGTAACCTGATTAAGAATATGATAATCAACTCATAGCTGAAGGGTTCCATCCACCTTCTATAATAAACATGACCAGTGCTACCCAAAGAGACATTCTATGCTAAATGAAACCTTTTTTTTTTCTAACTCCAGTAAATGTACTTTGAATCCCTTCAATTATCTTAGTTCCATTCAGTAAGATGAAACTGATATAGGATTGATCAATAGAAGGAGATCAATATTAAATTCCACTTCCCTCACGGGTGGGAACCCTAATAATTCTTTAGGAAAGACATCAAGAAACTGCTCAACCACTGGTAGAAAAACACAATGTTGAACTCATTACATTTATTCCAACGACAACAAAACCAACTGATATGATATTGTGCTAACATCTCATGCCAAAAAAATCCGTTACACCCAACTTTTCATTTTTCTTCCCTATAAGTATATGAGTGACACCATCCAACATTGTAAAACTCATTGTTCATGCATAACAGTCAATGTGGGCCTCCAAAATCATCAACCAATCCATTTCTTTCATTACATCATAAGAATTTATCTCAAGCAATGTGAAATCCCAAATAAACTCATCCCTATCCATAACTAAACAACATTCTCTATACATGAATGCTCAATACTTATATTGACCCAGAAAGGTTTGAAGTTTCAAAATAGAGGGAATCATTTCCAAATATAAACCCAACAATGTAATAGTACAAGAATCCCTAATAGAATGGGAAGCACCAGTATAGAACAAAACATTCATCGGGGTATAATTTAAATGAATCATACCTCGCACTATGGATGCTCCTGACTAGTAATACATCAAAACATACTCAACTCAAAACAATTAATTTCTTTACACACTCTTCTCTTTATTTCCATGTAGAGGAATCCTGGTATTCCTTGAATCCCCATGACATACTTTATTTATTGGAAAGGGGTGTGTTTTTCCCTCTCCCGGTCAAGGAATTGGATGTCTATGATCCGAGAGGACTTTCATGAACACTAGACCTCAGAGCATTCCAAAAATTCTTCTAAATATGCCCCATATACTTACATTTATGGCATGCTTGAGACCGTTTCGTACAATCTTGCTATAGGTGACACATAGCCCCACACTAAAAACATCTCATCTTACTTTGAGGCTTTGGAGGATGATTAACTGACCCTACCATCAGATTCTGAGCCATACTTCCACCATGGAAATAAGTGTCCCTGTTCTTATTAAACCTAGATTTGGGGTTCCCACTATTCCGTATGGTTAGTAACATACTTCCCCAACCTATATCTCCCAAAATATCTCATTTAGCTACTATTGATCAATTCACTATTCTCTTGTAATCACTTATACACAAAACCGCTATCCTGGAATGAATTTCATACCTCAACCCAACTTCAAAAATTCATGCCTCAAATGATGTACTACCTGCCACCTCAGGTGAAAAGTGCACGATGTTCATGAACATGACTGCATATTCTGTTACCAATATGTTCCCTCACTTCAAGCCGAAGAAATTTTTTGTGTACATAATTATGAACATATGAGGGTATAATTTTTTATTAAACAATTCCTCAAAACCCTCCCAAGACACCCTTGGTCTATTCCCATTTGGACCACAGAGCCACACCACTATAGGGAATGATCTTCTAGAATGTAAATTTCTAGTTTCACATTCATCTCAACATGTGTTTACAAGAATTAAAATTTTCTATTTATTCTATTCAACCACACTTCTACCCTTTCCAGATTTGAATCCCCCCTTAAGATGGGTGGAACCTTATTTTGAAATTGAACTTTGTGGTCCCCATGATTCAGATCATCCTCTTTATTCCCGCTTTCCATAGCTTTGAAAGCAGTCACTGTACTCAATACAAACTACTAGTTCACCTGGGCCTCGGGTGTAACCACATTTTTACCAGCCTCCTTCGGCTAGTCTCTACAACGCCTACCAGGTTCCATTTATATCCACTAATTAAATAACCATAAATTTCACTCCCTTAGCAATAATATGTTTATCATTTAAAATTCAATTACATTGCCACTTGAACAATTAGTCTTTTAACAAGTTCTCATTTCCTATGTTTCACCATTTTTGAAAAAAATATAATAGGTTTTGAAAATTGATCCATGTTGAAAATACCACAACCATACACATTTCAAATATGCACATCTAAATGTAATTTGAAGATTTTTTAACATTCAACATAATCACAACTCACCATAAATCAATATACTCAATGAAATCTCCATCCTTGTGGGAATTCATTTCTACTTTTCATGAAATGCTCATCTCATTGGTTACACCCACGAAAAAGAAATTTCAAATGCCAATATGTATCTCCAAAACACTTATGTACCCAAATCCAAGGTAATTTGAAGTTCATCATAAAATGTTTAGCTACATCCTTCTATGTTATACGTTACATTTTCTGCCAATCCTATGCATTATTACCATCCTGACTCAAAGGATAGACCAAGAACGAATGTCAATACCATGAATAAAAACCATCTCCTAAGAATCAAACAAACATAGATGTTAAGGGAAAAACAAACTCATACCACTTGTGATGTACCACACCTTCCACATTGTCTTCAGAAGGCATAGAGATTCTACTAGGCCTTAAAAGGCATTTCCAGGGTTTCAATGGCTAGCAGTGAATGATGAAAGATCCACTAATAAATTGGGGAATGATTTTACCTTGATATAAAACAACAGTTAAAACAATCCATTACCAATGAAACTACATGATTCATGTCTACACATCAACTCAACCTATATATTTCCAAAATATAACTAAACTATTCCATAATAATTTCCAAAAACCATTACTAACAAACCATATCGAACCAATATCAGAGTACCAATAGGAAGACTAAACAAGAGACCCAAATTAAACCAATGAACACTCCACTAATCCACACCAATCGCAATGCTCCAAGATCCATGACATAACCACAAAATCACAACAAACCACTAGTAAAATGATATTCTTTACCTTTACTTGTGTCCCTAAATACAATATCTATAAAACCACCCAAGTTCCAAGAAGGGGGTGAGTAATAATACTTAGTAGGTTTTCCCCCAATGACTTCCCTATAGACACCACTAGGATAAAACCATTAGGATAATTATATAAAAAAATTCATATAAAACATAACATAGTGAAACCATTTCCAACATGGAAAAATACACCCTTACCAAGACATCTTCCACCCAACTGACCACAATACAAGGAAAGGAAACAACCATACCATAATCCATTTTTATTATTTCATATATGCACAACAATTTCCACTTTGCATAGAAACACCCAATAAAACATTAACATAGAGGTTCACATGACCAATCTGGTAAGCTGTCATGGTGGAAAATCTCATCCAAGACATCACACTACTTTCCCAATTTAGTGGTACTTCCCAAACACTTATCTTTGATGGTGTCCCTTATGTCTACTATCCATACCATCTTTTATAGCGGTACTCCCAAACCACTCTACATACAAATAAACACGAGTAATAATTCACAATCCAATGAACAAGAACATACACCCATATGGCAATAAAAATATGAAAATAACACTTCCCAGCCAAACAATACCTTAAGAACATCAACAATTCCAACATAATCCATAACCACTTCAATAAATCACCCATTTATTGAAAAAACTCATAAACCAATTTTCCATTCCAAACCAAACTTCAATAAAATAACTTTTTTATTGAAATTCAACTTTCATAATTCATTTTTCCATAATTCAAATATTTATCAATTTTAAAATGATCATTTGAAAATCACACAAAAAAGCTCATTTTCCAAAATTATCACATTTTACCCGAAATCTCCAATTCATCACCAAATTGGTTTACGTCAAGATCTGAACATCCTATTCACAATTAATTTTAAGAAAAAAAAATTAATCGTGAACAAGTCCTCGTGTTTTAGAAAAGTGGAGTCCATAGAGAAGCCACTTACCTTAGGGTTTCTAGTTATATTTCCCAACTCACAGTTGCACCAGAAATTCAGGTGAAAACAATACCAAAATCACATTATATATATTTTTCTAACATCAAATAGCCCCACTATCATCATTTTACAAAACAAAATCCCTAGATCTATATTCAACAGAATTTGATCTAGAAAACCACGATATGTGAATAACTAGATCTACGGAAAACCCAAAAAAGAAACCTAGAGAGGAGACTTACATAAAGGAATCACCTTCAGACCACCAAGAAATCACTTCAAAATGCTTCAAAAGTGAGTGGGGGAGGTTCCCTAACCCTTGGGGAGAGGAAATCCCAAGTGATGTTCGAGTTGGGGAAGAAATGGGTGTTTTAATGAAAATCCCAACTCATCTAGTTTTTTTAAACCAAATTTTAATGGACCACATGGTTAGCTCTCTTGTTTTGACAAAACATGTTCTAACCATGATGATAATAATTTTTTAATAATGACTTGTCTCATGGATACTTTTGATTATTTCACGATTTCTGCTAACTGTGCTCAAACTGTGAAGCCCCATAAAAGCTTCCAAACATTTCCAAATAAATCCAAAACCATCCCAACCTCTCCAAAATATTACCGATGGACTTTAAACACATAAAAAACCATAAAAAGGGTTAAATAACTCAAACTAGTAGTTATAAAACATTATATCTCACCCCATTATTATGTTTCCTTTCCCTAGGATGTCAATAAGTGTATTATGATTGAGATGTAAGGATATTATTAAGTGAATATTGGTGTTATCAAAGAAAAACTATGTTTTATTTTATGTTTTCATATATATTGTGAAATCCAAGTATATATCAATTTTTCCAATAATACTCATCTATTAAATCCTTTCCAATGCGATCTCTTGTATCTAGTACCCATGCAGTAATGTAACCACAATCTCTGGGAATCTAAGGTTAGGGTCCTTAAAAATTATTTTTACTTCTCCTTATCGGAAGTAATATTTGATATATGTTTCTATAGAATAAATATTTCATATTTTGGTTTTGAAACTAAATTATTATCTATAATAGATAAGTTAGAACTAGATTTTTTATCTAGTTATTTTTTATGATTTAGAATTTTAATTAAAAAGTTTTGATGTTTTGGAATATCTTATTGTCACGAACCAACCCGGGTCGACCCCGAACCGGTCACCCGAGTCGGTCCACGGCATGGCCCGAGAGTCGTTCCCAATCCTCTGGGCTGGCGACAAGCACCAGGGCATCACAGAGTACACATGGGAACGATTTTGACCAATAAAAAAATTACTAAGAAGCAGAAATAAATAAACGATAATAAAATAAAACATCCAAAAACATAACTAACCTGACCACGAATCAAACTTCTCGTGACCCCGAGAGTCGTCCATCAAACTACAACCAACTCTCGTCCACGGCAAGCAAGCTCGAGTCAATCCTACAATAGAAACTAAAAACAAGAAAACACTATAGGTGTGAGTATTAAAACTTAGTAGGCTAGCCCGATAAATCTATTCCCAAAGCACTACCAATAAAATATGAATTTACCAACTTCATGTTTGAACTACATCATAGAAAATATGCTTTTTCACACACACACACTTTCCATTTTGAAAACAAGTAACAGTCCATTTCCCTTTTTAATTTAGAACAAGTTTAATGTTGAAAGAAACATGTAAATTGCATTTGTAAACATTTTGTGAACAATTTAAAAATCCAAACATTAGTTGTTATTCAAAAGGAGAATCACACACAACACACCCTAGGGAAATGGGAAAACGTGGCACATAAGAGGCGGCATCCAAACTCGACCTCTTGATCTTCTGCCACATAAAATAGACACTAAAAGAGACAGGGGTCAAACCTAGGAGATCGTGAACAAAGCAGAACGTACTATACATGTGACTCATCCTGAAGGCATGCCCTAACTCGATGACATCATAACGCCCTAACGCTCAGCATATCCCTGCATGGCCTAACCGAGGGGCCCAATCCCCATAGCAGCAATAACTCAGTATTCCCCTACTATGGGGTCACTAGCCAGTGTGTGATCTAAACTAGTGCAAAAATTGTTCTTAGAGAATTCACTCACTATGTCAGGTTCCCATGTCAACACGTATAATCATCAGGGTTGAGTCAACAATGTAAAACTAGTCACGATGCACAAGTATCACATAATCAGCTCACCTAATCAACAAACACAAAAGATCACTCCAAAGAGACTTTTGAAAACATTAATTTCATTAAAAGTACCAAATGGGCCTCATGTACTTATTCCATACCAAATCAATTCCAAAAGAAGGATCAGACGTCATCACATTTAATACCAGAAAACACATTTGAAATCTCATTTAGGTAAACCAAATCACCATTTTAATTCTGAACCACAAACATAAGGGCCAAAGGGGCATTTTCACTATTGCGCAACAACTAATCAAGAAAAAGCTTTCGGTACAATGCAAAGAAAGAAGCAGTTCCAATTCCATCAAATAACTACTCTAAATATAATATCTTAATACTACATCCAATTTAATGAAAATTAAATAAATGAAAAGAAATAAGTAAATTCTAAATTCAAAGGAAAGTGTAGTGGGAACCTACCTCAACTCGCTACCCAATCACAACGACGCGACACGCCTCGCACTAGCGAACAAGAAATGCATGTCGACAGTTCCGTTATCATGGAATTACCTCGCCAGTGCGCTACAACAAAAGTAAAACATTTAAAAACACATAAACAATGAATTAAAATAACTATAATGAATAAAAAATGAAAAACCATCCCGACGCGTTTTCAAAACATAATTTGCAGCATCTAAATTATTTACTAAGCCGCCTCAAATTTTATAAAACAATTACAAACAATAACATATAGAAAATCACTCTTCAAACACACGCATCATTTTGAGACAATTTGCGCACCAAATTACCCCCAAAACACAATCTGCACCTCATTTATAAGTCAAAAAATCATGAAAACATTTTATAGAACAATTATAAGTAACAATGGGAGACTTTCATATCAAGAACACGACCAGAGACAACTTCAACAATCAAATGCACACCAAAACACTATTTAAACCCAAACGCACACCCAAACTCTTAAACCAAGATTTTTATTTCAAAATTAATCTAATAAACCATTAAAATAGTTATTAAAATATTTCAAACAAACACAAAAAGGTATTGTATCAAGATTTATATAATTTTATTTCGTGCAAAGTTCTCTCTAAAAGTTACTCACATATCACTTTCATCAAAACAATTTCAAAACATACTTTGCACCACTTTCACAATTTCATAAACGTGTTCCATAATTTATAAAATAGTTCCGAAAATCATCATTTTTTTCATAATACAATCCATTTCCATTTTTTGCACACCAAAGCCCCTTTTTACAAAACAAACGAAAAACACATCACTGATAAAGCCATGTCAAAAATACCCCCATTTTCCAATAAACTTATTACAAACATATATGCACGCTACATAACCATTTATCATGAAGAAAAATTCGTTTCTAAAAGTAAATTCAATTTCACCACACACGCATGTCAAAACATTCCTAAAAAAACATTCTGCATCATGCCCGCACCACGTAATTAATCCATAGAACTCATTTAAATAATCAAACAAGCAAATTCAAACTCATACACTAATGAAAAAGCATGGAACTAACTCAATTGATGATAAATCTCCTGAAATTGGGGCGAAGCACCATTCACACCCCAATCGCTTGCGCGGAAGACTAAAATCAACCTATAAGAACTAGCAATTAGGCATTACCCCTAAAAGTTGAAACCCTTAATCTAGGGTTTGGGGTAAACTAAAACCCCTGAATTAAGAACAAGGGTCACCTGAGGGAGGGACACTGCCGGAGGAGGGCGCTGTGGGAGGCCGGACGACAGCGCGACCGGAGGAGGGTGCTGCTGGGACGGTTCGGCCGAAGGAGCAGGGCGGGCGAAGGGAGGTAGGCGGCTGGAGTCGGAGGAGGCCGGTGGAGGGAAGGCCGGCGGAGGGAGGAGGTGCAGCGGCCGGCGACTGGGAAAGGAGGGTGATGGCAGGCCGGAAACGGGGAGAGCAGGGGGTCGGGTCGCGCACAGCGAGGGAGGGGCGCGACGGGAAAGGGGAGAGCGTACGGTTAGAGGAGAGGAAAAGAAAGAGAGGAAGGAAAAGGAGGAGAAAAAAAAGAAACGAAAAGAAAAGAATAGAATAAGAAAAATGAGAATAAAAGAAAAGGAAAAATAAAATTAAAACAAAATAAAATAAAATAATTTAACTTAATAATAATACTAATAATAAATTTGTTAATTAATTATAATGGAAATAGTTATTATAAATATACATACACATATTTACATATATCTAAACATATATAAAACATGTGAACATATATATAAACCTATATAAATATATATATATAAACATACATAAACATCTTGATAATAATAGTATTAATTATTATTATTATTATAATTACAAACATATATACATATATATATATATGTATAAACATATATATATATAAACCCACATGAACAAATTTATAAACATACATATATGAACATACATGACATATTATAAATGTATAGACATATATAATCATATGTATAAACACATTTACGCATAAACATATAATGTTAAGAAAATATATATTTATCAGCATACGGGTATATATACACATATAAACATACATATATGCACATTACGTTAAAAATAATAATAATAATAATAATAATAATAATAATAATAGTAATAATAATAATAATAATAATTTATAAACATATATACTCATAAACATATTTATACACCTATATAATTATATATATATATATATATATTAATCCACTCAATGACCTAATTTAATAACGTTAAAACTGAATGACCGTGGGGTACGCGCGCACCGTACGGTACCCAAGTGGACTGCAAACGGGCTGCGCAACACAACCGTATAGTGTTCACGCATTATCCCAAACCATAAACTCATCCAAACATTAAAATTTCCAACTGGGACTCACCCGAACACATGCAAAAACACCCGACACCATGATAAATAAAATAAATAAAGTAATATAAAAACAGGTGTGACAATTCTCCCAACCATAAAGCTTTCCACCCCCAGAAAGCCATAACAAGTTCAAAATCCCAAATGAAAACCGATATTACTTTACAATTTAAAGAAATATCTAAAGAACGACAACAAAGAGATTCTGAAACACTCCAAAAAAGGGGAGCAATAAACCAAAAGAACTCATATAATATGAACGAATTACCTGCTAAGTGTCACCCGCCCCCAAAAGTGTGACCACCTCCAGTTGATCGCTTCAAAGGACAAAGAACTTTAACAATAGTAGATCCAGCCCCAACATACACCCACCTTAACACCATTCAATAGAACTCAACCAATTCTCTATCTTCAATTCAACCTTAAAACATAACATCTGGAACAACGCCAATAAAAACACGACTACTCTTTTGAAACCAACAAACAGGTCAAAACCACATCCAACGCGTATCTCTTAAAACCTTACTCCAATATGACACTGGAAATCTCACGCCCCAACTCCTTACCAAAAGAATAAAATAGATTTTTGTGGTTCCATATAAGACCAACCACAACCCAACCAAAACATAGAACAAAACTGGGAGATTGACACGGGAAGTCCAAATAGACTCCCCACCATAAGAAACAAGCTAAATTGAACTTGGTGAGACCTGTGATGGTTATTTCCACCACAAGTGTCAAGTCAGTTCCAGGAATAGGACCAGAACACCATCACTTGAGACAAAATTCATGATCACATGAATTTTCAACATGGGGCGGTCGAATGGACTCCCCACCATAAAGCTTTCGAGAAGAGAAGAATAGGAGGACCTCCCAGCATTATCATCAGCCATCACTGCCTACGGGTGGGAGGGGGGGCCCTGTCCAACACACCACCCCCACCCGGAAAGCATAAAGAAAGAAGCTCTTAATAAATGAGAGCAACGACATGACCAGGTAGTCATTACACATAAAATAGGCATAATGAGGAAAATGATTCCGACTACGCGCACTTACTGAGAACAACACCCCATCGCAAGACTTCACCATTCATTGGAGTTCCCCCGACTATGCGCTAGCTTCACTCCAAGGCCTATGGCAGGAGCTCTGATGAATGAAGCATCTTCCGGCTTCGCAGTCAGGTTTATGAAACCCCAGAAGCATGACACAAGAACCAGAATTTTTTTAACAATCACACATCCATAAGATCAAAGGTTTAAAAGAGTTCTGCCACAACCATTCTTTCGACTGAAAGAAAAGAACGCCACAAAACAGTACAGGTAACGACTACTACATCCAAGAAACATTACAAGAAGAAAACATCAGGCTCATCCACCAACATCTCCCTACTCCTGCTGATGGGATGAAGTGACCTTCGACGATCCAGGTCTGGATTTAGCGCGCTTCTTGGAAACACCTCGGCAAAATCGCTTCAAGTGACCTAGACGTCCACAGGTGTGGTAGGGTCTTGGAGCCCTTGGACATGTCGGCCTTTTATGACCCTGCCTACCACACTGGTGACAGATCACAACATTGCGCTGTGAAGAAGATGACTGAAGGTCTGAAGGCCTCTTGATTCCTCTACCAGCACCACCAGCATCAGGTCGCTTCTTACTCTTCTTACTAGCATTATCTGAAATGCTTTCCAAAGCTGGAGGATTCACCACCTCAAGTCCTCCTGCTAGATCAGCTTCAGCAAGAAAGGCTTTCTCGACAACATCCGAGAAGGTGGTTAGGTTGAGCTCTTCCACTCTCAATCGCAGCTCAGGTCGGAGTCCAGACTCAAATTGTCAAGCCTTCCCGGGATCATTCGTAACAAACAACTGATCATACGGAACTAGGTCTACAAAATGTCGATAAAACTCCAATACCGATTCAACGCCCTGCTGGAGACAACACAACTCCATCCTCTTCCTCAGCTTTGTCAACTCTGAGAAGTTTTGTTGGATAAACGATGACTTGAAAAACTCCCATGTCAAATCTTCCCCAGGCTTGTTCCGAGACATGGACTTCCACCATTTCCAGGTTGGACCTTCAAGAATGAAGGTAGCCAACTTCACCTTTAATGACTCAGGTAGACCAATGGAACTGAACTTCCTCTCAATCTTATGCAACCACTCCTCTGCCTCAAGAGGCCCTTCTTGTCCATAACAGAGAGGAGGGTTAAACTTCCAGAACTCCAAAACATAATCGATGGGCTGACCAACTGGAGGATTAACTGAGGATGCACCACCAGAAGTTGCACATTGAGCATCCATCGAGCCTTCGTGGGGGCGAACACTACGGAACAAAGAAATGAGGAACTTGATCAAAACATAACCAAAACCATTTGAAATTCAAAATTACTCAATGAGTTTCAAAATGAAGGAAAACCCCATTAACTAAAGGGGAAACTAGTAATGATGGATGACTCGACCATATGGTTGGCAGCCATACGTCAGCGATACCATCGTCACTGAGAGCATTGTAGGGTGAAGTCTCCAGCTCCACAAGGCTTTCCAGGCCCTTCCAGCTCACAAAGATACTTTCCCAACTCCCTTTTCATTTCCCCAACATAAAACAATCCAGAAGACCCAAAAGACACTAACAACCCAGAAATCTCATGGTAACTCGAGGTTTAGAACGAGAAAGGGTTCATGATGTCCTTCCTGTTCCCCTGCCTCAAGTCCGAGCAACTTTACTCCCTTTACCATGAAAACTCCAAATAGCAATGGGCGCTCTGAAAAACAAGGTCTGCTCAGGAGCTGACCTGCTCTGATACCATTTTGTCACGAACCAACCCGGGTCGACCCCAAACTGGTCACCCAAGTCGGTCCGTGGCATGGCCCGAGAGGCGTTCCCGATCCTCTCGGGCTGGCGACAAGCGCTAGGGAATCACAGAGTACACATGGGAACGATTTCGCCCAATAAAAAAAATTACTAAGAAGCAAAAATAAATAAACGATAATAAAATAAAACATCCAAAAACATAACTAACCTCACCACGAATCAAACTTCTCGTGACCCCGAGAGTCGATCGTCAAACTACAACCAACTCTCGTCCACGGAAAGCAAGCTGGAGTCAATCCTGCAATAGAAACTAAAAACAAGAAAACACTATAGGCGTGAGTATTAAAACTCAGTAGGCTAGCCCGATAAATCTATTCCCAAAGCACTACCAATAAAAGATGAATTTACCAACTTCAAGTTTGAACTACATCATAGAAAATATGGGTTTTCAAACACACACACTTTCCATTTTGAAAACAAGTAACAGTCCATTGCCCTTTTTAATTTAGAACAAGTTTAATGTTGAAAGAAACATGTAAATTGCATTTTTAAACATTTTGTGAACAATTTAAAAATCCAAACATTAGTTTTTAGTCAAAAGGAGAATCACACACAACACACCCTAGGGCAATGGGAAAACGTGGCACACAAGAGGCGGCATCCAAACTCAACCTCTTGATTGCCTTCCACATAAAATAGACACTATAAGAGACATGGGTCGAACCTAGGAGATCGTGAACAAACCAAAACGTACTATACATGTGACTCATCCTGAAGGCATGCCCTAACTCGATGACGTCATAACGCCCTAACTCTCGGCATAGCCCTGCATGGCCTAACCGAGGGGCCCAATCCCCATAGCAGCAATAACTCAGTATTCCCCTGCTATGGGGTCACTAGCCAGTGCGTGATCTAAACTAGTGCAGCAATCGTTCTTAGTGAATGCACTCACTATGCCAGGTTCCCATGTCAACACGTATAATCATCAGGGTTGAGACAACAATGTAAAACTAGTCACGATGCACAAGTATCACATACTCAGCTCACCTAATCAACAAACACAAAAGATCACTCCAAATAGACTTTTCAAAACATTAATTTCATTAAAAGTACCAAACGGTCCTCATGTACTTATTCAATACCAAATCAATTCCAAAAGAAGGATCAGACGTCGTCACATTTAAAACGAGAAAACGCATTTAAAATATCATTTAGGTAAACCAAATCACCATTTTAATTCTGAAGTGCAAACATAAGGGCCAAAGGGGCATTTTCACTATTGCGCAACAACTAATCAAGAAAAATCTTTCGGTACAATGCAAAGAAAGAAGCAGTTCCAATTCCATCAAATAACTACTCTAAATATAATATCTTAATACTACTTCCAATTTAATGAAAATTAAATAAATGACAAGAAATAAGTAAATTATAAATTCAAAGGCATGTGTAGTGGGAACCTACCTCAACTCGCTACCCAATCACAACGACGCGACACGCCTCACACTAGCAAACGAGAAACGCATGTCGATAGTTCCAATATCACGGAATTACCTCGCCAGCGCGCTACAACAAAAGTAAAACATTTAAAAACACATAAACACTGAACTAAAATAACTCTAATGAATAAACAATGAAAAACCATCCCGACGCTTTTTCAAAACATAATTTGCAGCATCTGCATTATTTACTAAGCCACCTCAAAGTTTATAAAATAATTCCAAAGAATAACATATAGAAAATCACTCTTCACACACACGCGTCATTTTGAGACAATTTGCGCACCAAAGTACCCCCAAAACACAATCTTCACCTCATTTATAAGTCAAAAAATCATTAAAACATTTTATAAAACAATTATAATTAACAATGGGAGAGTTTCATATCAAGAACACGCCCAGAGACAACTTCAACAATCAAACGCACACCAAAACACTATTTAAACCCAAACGCACACCCAAACTCTTGAACCAAGATTTGTATTTCAAAATTAATCTAATAAACCATTGACATAGTTATTAAATTATTTCAAACGAACACAAAAAGGTATTGTATCAAGATTTATATAATTTTATTTCGTGCAAAATGGTCTCTAAAAATTACTCACATATCACTTTCTTCAAAACTACTTTCAAAACATACTTTGCACCACTTTCACAATTTCATAAACGTGTTCCATAATTTATAAAACAGTTCTGAAAATCATCATTTTTTTCATAATACAATCCATTTCCAGTTTTTTTTTCACACCAAAGCCCCTTTTTACAAAACAAACGAAAAACACATCACTGATAAACCCATGTCAAAACTACCCCTATTTTCCATTAAACTTATTAAAAACATATATGCACGCTACATAACCATTTATCATGAAGAAAAATTCGTTTCTAAAAGTAAATCCAATTTCACCACACATGCATGTCAAAACATTCTGCATCACGCCTACACCACGCAATTAATCCATAGAACTCATTTAAATAATCAAACAAGCAAATTCAAACTCATACACTAACGTAAAAGCATGGAACTAACTCAATTGACAATAAATCTCCCGAAATTGGGATAAAGCACCATTCGCACCCCAATCGCTTGCACGAAAGACTAAAATCAACCTATAAGAACCAGCAATTGGACATTACCCCTAAATGTTGAAACCCTTAATCTAGGGTTTGGGGTAAACTAAAACCCCCGAATTAAGAACAAGGGTTACCTGAGGGAGGGAAACTTCCGAAGGAGGGCGCTGCGGGAGGCCGGACGACGGCACGACCGGAGGAGGGTGCTGCTGGGAAGGCTCAGTCGAAGGAGCAGGGCGGGCGAAGGGAGGTCGGTGGCTGGAGTCGGAGGAGGTCGGCGGAGGGAAGGCCGGCTGAGGGAGGAGGTGCGACGGCCGGCGACTGGGAAAGGAGGGCGATGGCAGGCCGGCAACGGGGAGAGCAGGGGGTTGGGTCGTGCACAGTGAGGGAGGGGCACGACGGGAAAGGGGAGAGCATAGGGTTAGAGGAGAGGAAAAGAAAGAGAGGAAGGAAAAGGAGGAGAAAAAAAAGAAAAGAAAAGAATGGAATAAGGAAAATGAGAATAAAAGAAAAGGAAAAATAAAATTAAAACAAAACAAAATAAAATAATTTAACTTATTAATAATAATAATAATAAATTTTTTAATTAATTATAATGGAAATAGTTATTATAAATATACATACACATATTTACATATATCTAAACATATATAAAACATGTGAACGTATATATAAACCTATATAAATATATATATATAAACATACATAAACATCTTGATAATAATAATATTAATAATAATTATTATTATAATTACAAACATATATACATATATATATGTATAAACATATATATATAAACCCACATGAACAAATTTATAAACATACATATATGAACATACTTGGCATATTATAAATGTATAGACATATATAATCATATGTATAAACACATTTACGCATAAACATATAATGTTAAGAAAATATATATTTATCAGCATACGGGTATATATACACATATAAACATACATATATGCACATTACGTTAAAAATAATAATAATAATAATAATAATAATAGTAATAATAATAATAATAATAATGTATAAACATATATACTCATATACATATTTATACACCAATATAATCATATATATATATATTAATCTGCTCAACGAACAAAATTAATAACGTTAAAACTGAATGATCACTGGGTACGCGCGCACCGTACGGTACCCAAGTGGACTGAAAACGGGCTGCGCAACACAACCGTATGGTGTTCGCGCATTATCCCAAACCATAAAATCGTCCAAACATTAAAATTTCCAATCGGGACTCGCCCGCACATATGCAAAAACACCAGACTCCATGATAAATAAAATAAATAAAAGTAAAATAAAAACAGGTGTGACACTTATGGAATGGTATGCCTTATCATAATTAATATTTTTTGAAACATTATTTTTTTTCCAAAAAAAAGTAGTATATCTTGATAATTCTTAAAAACATGAAAACTTATCCTCTTCATTGGATGGAATATTTTATTCTTCATCATATGAAGTAAAACATTCATCATCTAAAACTACATTATTTTTATTTTAAGTTAAAATGGTTAAGGATTCAATAGATACCTATATATTGTGAAATTATTATTATTTAGAATACCATCATAAAAACCCATACCCTTTTATTCATTACTACTAGTATCCGATGAATTTTCAAAATAATTATCTCCACTAATTTCACTTCATGTTTCAAAAAATTTCAATCTTTTATTCTATTTAATCTTATAAAACCCTCTAGAATTTTTATATTTCTTATCCATATTATTCACTCTAGTAAAATATGGTCTGATATGACAAGTATTCTTTCATTGATAATATATAATTTCTAATATTTATTTCATTTCACTTCTTTCTTTAAAATTCTTCTTATACTTTTAATGAAAATCTTTTTTTCTAAATATTTTTTTCATAATAATGAAAATATTAATAAGTCATTCTTACTATATCCAAATGAACTAATTTTAGTTCCATATATTAATTTATTATTTTTTAAATATTTATAAACATTATCAACTGATATGATTTTATTATAAATATTGGATTTATAATAAAAATATACTCCATTTTTTTAATGACCCTAAATTTTTTTTTAAAAAATATATGTTGTGATTGAATTAAATGACGTATTATGTATTATCTATATATAAATAACATTAAATTATTTTATTTTATTTATCCTATAAAATTTTAAATATCGTTAAGCATTGTAACAATTGATAATATTTCTATTTAACAATGATAATACGACTCGTATCAATAAATGGTTCTGATAATCCGATTAAAATAGACAAAGTGATGGCCCCAACCTATACAATCATAGCCTTTGAATCCCATTTATTGAAGCTCGTGAGGGGGATAACATCATCATAATTTTCCCATCCCCAATCCCAAGATGATATACAATGACTAAATAATGATCGCAACTATTTACTGGATACGTCCAAGGTTGTCCAGATCTTGACCCAAACCATGTATGTGGAACCACACATTAAAAATCTGACCATCATACAGCTTACTACCAGGGTGTTTGTTGTTGTAATAAAGGGATATATATCAAGAACCTATAATATGAATATTTATAGTGTATTTTCAAAAGAATAATCGTTATATTTACTTCTTATTGTTGTTACTTTATAAATGATTTTTATTTTGATACGATAAAAAAGAAATTGTATTTTTGGGTAATATGAAATTTAAATTAAGATATTACTTTTAATGAATTAATGAATATTAAAAATAAATTGTATTTTAATAAAAAAAAAAAATTTAATATAAATGATAATATAAATATTATGATGTAATATGTAAATTTTATATGTCTTCCCAAAATTTTATTATAAAAAAACACACCATTTCTCAGTAAATATCAAATCTAATTTTAAAAGTAAAAACTCACATATTTATAAAAATATTTTAATAAAAAATTTATTATTTTTGAAATCACCAGGTCTATATTATCCAACATTGAATTTTTCATAATTTTATGAGATGGAAAATTTTTATTAAAATTTAAATACTATATAAATATATGGTTTGTATTATGACATCATAATGACCCAAAAGTGATGTAATAAATTATATAAATGGTATCAATGAACAAATATATGTATACCCATTAAAATAATGTTATTATAATGTTATTTTATTAATTTTATAATGCCTTTAGGACCCTATAAAACATATATTATATTTTAAGGTTTCAAAAATCGTTTCATTATTTACCTAACTCACTTCCACATCACCAAGAATAATATGATATTGATTTTGGACCTTGGACTTATAAAATAAAAAATTAAACTAATATTTGTAAGAAAAAATGAGAAACAAATCATGTGATGGTTTTTGGTTTTCATTATTTTATTGTTTAAAGTCCAAAACATTAGTTTTGGAAATAATAAAGAACTCCCTTAAATTTTCATATATAAACCCACCCATGATCCCATTAATCTTCAATCAAAAACCTTTTATTAAATAATTACTATGAATTTCTCTCCCTATAGTGATCCCAATGTGCCCCCAATATCTCAATAATGTCCTACCATTCTTTAGGAATCACCCTCTCAAGGTAAGAGATCCACCCTTTCACCTCTTTATTCAAGCACCATGTTCAAGTAATGAAAATTGTATTTCAATCCCTATTGATAGGATAATCTCTTCCATATCCCTAATAGTTACCCTATTATTTCCAATTGATTATTTATCCCTTTAACTCTAATTATTCCCTTCCATAATCCATAATGTACCCTTGTTTTGAAGCCGAAGTTATCCTACCATTTTTCTATGCCAATTTTTTAATCAAGAACCTTTCCTTTATTTTCCCTATTAATTACAAAATTTCATGTTGTATTCTATTCTAATTTGTACCTAATAATTTCATCCAAACTTAAAAGTGACTACAGACCCCTTTCCATCTCATTTAACCATTTTATGAATCTCCATGTATCATTGTTACGATGCAGAAATGTCACTTTGATTTTCCATGCCAAACATTGGTGAGGTGTATACTTACACCCATTTCCACTCAAGGGTATTCAATTAGTTGTACCTATACCTAATTGACTTTTTCATTCCATATATGTAACACACAACCCTTAATAATGGGATTAAATGTGATAAAATATTTTCTTATGTCATATGACATATGTGGTACACATATGCATGTCCCACTAAAAAAAATTGGGTTTATCTAGTTCAAGGCTATATCAGTTCTAGATAAAATCACTTATAAATGATCCCTTTATTAAGGGTACCAAAATAACTAAAAAATTGGGCCTTTATCTATGCTTTTAGATACTACTGATAATAGGGGATTTATTAGTTCAGTAAAAAGTGCCGATAATGTGGGTTATTAATCAGTGCTAATAAAAAAGTGGTGATAATGGGGGGAAATTATCAATTCTACTAAGGAAGCACTAAGAAAGAGGTCCCTTTATCAGTCCAATTAATAAAGGATAGATAAAAAGGCCTTTTATCAGTTCTTTTTTAGAAGAACTGATATAGTCACCCATTTATTAGTGAATTTTTTGAAGTTCTGATAAAGTGTATATTTTATAAAATAATTATATTTATTTATATATATATATATAATATTTTTAAAATATCATTGAGATAATGTTAAATACACATTGACACATAATATGTTAGATATTTAGTGAAAATGGTTTTTAAAATAATTTAAAAATATTATTAATTATGAATTTTCTAATTATAAACAAGTAATGGTCATTTAATAATAATTGGATGAAAAAAAAATAAATGAATTAATGAACAGTCTAAGATAAGTTGGAAAGAGGTATTTAACTTCAAAAAATCATAACTTCTGATCTAGGTGTTCCTTTGGCCTCTACCACATGTCAAATAAAATCTTATAAATAGATATATTTAATGGTGAATTAGCGAAACCCCAATCACAATTATCAAGAAAAAAACACTATAAGGCCTTAAAAACTGAGTTTATAGTCATGGAATCCCAATTTTAACATTCAATGGAATTTATACCTCATTTATGGGGATTTTAGTATCATTTTTTAGTGGTTACTGAATGCACTCTCTATATTTATATTCATATAGATACTATGGTTTTAAAATTTTATCATTTTTTCATAATGTAATTTTATTTATAATTAAATATATGAGTATTTTATTATATTTTCTGAGAATAAATCAACTATATAGATACATATTGAAACATATTTTCATAAAAATGTATTTTTAAATATATAACATAAATATTTATTTTTCATCTTAATTAAAATAAAAAAAATCCACTTTATTTAAATTATAAATATTCATTAATATGTATATATATCTATACAATTAATTTTTATATATAAACATGTGTGTGTCAATAAAAAAATATTTATGTATATGTATATTCTAATATATATAAATAAATAAATATTATTTAAATATATTTAAGTGAATGTGAGAAATATAAATATATACATGTGGGTGTGTCAATATTATGTATATAAATCATATATAAATTTATTTTTATAAATAAATCTTCATCACTATCATTAATTATAATATATAAATGTATTTTACAATAAATATTTATAAATACATTATAAACACTTTTTATGTAAATCTAGAATTATATGTGAATTTTTAAATATATATACATATAAAAATATTTTTAATGTATTAAATTTATATCTAAAAATATATACTCATTCTAAAATTTATTTGAAACAATATCTAAGAATTTTTTATTTTATAAAATTATATTCATATATATATATATACTTATTCAAATATATATATATATATAATTTTTATATATACATATATGTGTGTAATAATAAACTATTATATATTTATATTATTGTACAGTATATGTAAATTAATATAGTATATAGTATATTTAAATAAATATATGTATATATATCACACAGACACACACACACACATATATATTTCATAGATGCATTTAAAAATAAGTATATTAATATATGAATACAAAAAAAAATATATATATATATATATGTAAATATATATATATATATTAAAATAAACAATAAAACATCTTGGTGAAGTGGTAATGAAGTCTGAGTTCCAAAGGAGTGGTACAAAGATCAAATTTAGGCATTTGTTGGAGGTTCAAAATTCATAAAGTGCTGATAAAGGAAATAGGGAAGCACTGATAAAGGGGTCGTTAGCGAGTGGGTGAAAAGAACTAATACGCAGGGGGAGCATTGATATATGAGGGCTCAAAAGGTTTTGAGAAAAATAAGTCTACCCTCCCCTTTATCAAGGCTTGAAAGTAAGGGGATGATAAAGACCCCTATATCAGTTCTTTTTTAGCACTCTTAAAGGGGGCCTCCATCAATTTTTTTTTCAAGAACTGATAAAATCATCCCTTTAAAATCACTCACATTAATAGAATTAATTTAGAAATTATAAATACCTATTAGTATTATAAAAGGGTATATTTATAGTAGTGTAAATTAAAAAATTATGGCGGGTACTCCCAGATAGTAGTCCAATGAATTGGGTAACATTTTAGTCTCATGGGATTGAACGTATGGTAAATGGGTGGTTATCATAAGAAAATTATGTAATGATGTATTTGTAGTTAACCTTGACTTATGATTATGATTTCATGTTTAATGTTGTTTCCACACTCCCATTTTTTCTTTATGTTATCATGCTACATCAGGCCTCATTGTTCATGTTTTTGATTTATCGCCCTTTTTATGTCCCATTGAAATTCATATTATTTGACATGTCATGATTTCATAATATTATTCAATTCCAATTCCCTTCCTAGTCTTTATAGATCATCCCTTTATTATGTATGTCCCTAGATTATCTCATCCAGTTTTAAGGGTGATGGAAAATTATGAGCATGTTAATGAGGTTTTGTCACGAACTGGATCTGGTTGCCACTATTACCGGCACCAAACCCGGCACATGACAAGTCTGTAAGGTCGTTCCCTATCCCCAAGGGCTGGAACAAGTGCCCGGGTATCATTAAAATTCATTTGGGAACGATTTACCTGAGTTTGGATTCTTAAAATAACCAAAAACAACAATAATCCAAATCTGAATAATTATGCCAATCAAGATTTAATAAAATTCATAACTGAGTATATGGGTTTAAACAATACACAAGATGTCCAAAGGTGTATAAAAGTAGTAGAAAAACATCCCAAGATACTCCACATGACAAGGGTTCATCGCCCATAAGCCGTCTCCACAACACCACACCATCGAGAGAAACTAGCAACCCAAACCGCCATCGCCCAAGGCCTTGCCTTTGACAGTGTCAAACATGACCAAGTCTACTTACACCCAAAGGTGTAAGTAGGGTGTGAGACTAAGCCCAATAGGATATCACCCAAGGATTCCATGTGATAGGCATTATAAAATAAAAAGCTTGCGAGATTTATAAACAGAAAATGGATGCATTAATTTGTAAAAGTGCAGCTATGAAAAGAAAATAAATTTCAATGGAGATAACTTTAAAGAATGAGTGAATTTGAATAAAAAATTCAAGATACAGGTTTTCACATCCCAAAATACTATAAGGCAAATATAAATTCCAAAAATTCCATGAGCACCAAGCATAGGAACACCCCTAGGAACTAGTTAGTTGTGAGCCCCAAGTACCTCGTACCTCGGTGAAAGTAACTATAATAAAATATGTTCTCATGTACAAGCCACTATTAGGGATGATACCCATAACCTAGTGGTCTCCAATCATCTCCATTATAGTTTTTTTAGTGTTATCCATGTCAGACATGCTAAGTGAACCATGGTCAAAACCCCTCCGTTCACTAGCGTACTAGTACACGTTAGCCCACCTAGTTACCCGAGTTTCCCGTCTTGTGCTCAAATAGTTACCACATGATACCAAAATAAATTTTCACATATAAATATCAGTTCTGTTCACAAAAATTCAAAACAGTAGCTACACATTCTTTTTACCTTTTATATAACTCAATAAACCACTTTTAATTTCCATAAAACAATTTCAAGAAAAATAATCAAATTTTGAAAATTAAATTCATCTAAAATCCCAAATTTAAAACCCATTGGAGACCAATATTATACCAAAATAGAAATTTCAGCATCAAAGCATTTTTATAAATCCAATCCATGAATTATAAAACCGCACCAAGAGTCACAACATGGGTTGCACATGTAAAACACCCATTTTCACACAAAATTGGAACTTAAAAATCAACCACTTTGAAAATGCTACCCAAATCAATTTTCTCAATCAAAATAATGAAGGAGGAACATAATTGAAATAGAAATACATCAAGCCAACTAATTCTACAATACTTGCATATGGAATCACCTACCAAAAGAGTCAAAACCCCCAAATCCTAGTGCATCACTTCAACCCCACATTCGCCGCGCCGAAAGGGAGTAATATTGAACCTAAAACCAAAGGATTGGACAATGAAACTAAAAACTAAAACCCTAGGTATGAAGCCCTAGCTCCTGTACATTTGTTTATTCAATAAAAAAAGAATAAACCCTAAGAAAAACGGAGGAGGAAGGAAGGAAACCAACTTACTTAAGAAATCTGGACGTTTTTTGGATCTGGAGAAGTTCGACCCTAATTCACGATGAATCCGAGATTCAAAGAGGGGGAAACGAAGATGGGGGTGTGACTGGGTTCAGTGGGAACATGTGAGAGGTGTAATCACCTAAGAAAGATAAAAAATGTATATTTTATGGAAAACTTAGAAAAACATTTTAAAACTATAAATGGGCTTTTGGGTTGGCCCAACACCTAAATTGATCACCCAAAACCAAGATTCTAATTATTTTTTAAGGGGGAAAAATTTATTTGGTGGTTTTAATAGTTAAATGAGGGTCCTTTTGGAAGTTTAATGGGTGAAAAAGGTTGAAAAACAAAGGTGTTATTAAAGAAAAACAATATATTTTTAAAACTGGAAATGGGCTCCCGGGTTGGCCCAAATTTTGAAAACCCACAATTTCCTTCAAAAATGCATGGAAAACCCCCAAAACAAAGAAAGAATGTATATTAAATAAAAAATACCTTTAAAATATGTCATATATGTTACAATTCTCCCCACCATGAAGGACTTTCTACCCCAGAAAGTCAACCCAATGCTTGATCGGAAAACAGGTCCGGGTACTCTTCATCAACCCATGACTTTCGCGCTCAATTATCATGTGTATCATTCACATGCTGTCATAGAAACCGGACTAATGGAATAGACTTTCCTCAAAGTATATTTTCTTGGGAGTCCACTATTTTCACCGGCCTCTCAATAACAGACAAGTCAGGCTCTATCTCAAGTTCTTCCCAGCTCAACACGTGGGACGGATCCGGATTGTATTTTTTCAACTAAGAGATGTGGAAGACATCATGGATGGACATCAACTGAGAAGGTAATTCCAACCTATATGCCACTTTTCCAATACGCTTGGTGATCTCAAAGGGCCTAACTTACCATGGCATCAGTTTACCTTGCTTCCCCAGTCGACGATGGCCCAGACGAGGGGCCACATTCAAGAATACCCTGTCACCCACAGAAAACTCTTGGTCTCGACGCCTCCAGTAAGAATAAGATTTATGATGAATCTGAGCTATCAATAAGTGCTTCCTAATCAACTTGACCTTATCAGAAGTCTCCTGCACAAGGCTTGGCCCCAATAGTGAAGTCTCTCCTACCTCAGCCCAACATAGGGTGGACTGACATGGTCGATCATAGAGTGCCTCAAAAGGGGCCATTCGAATCGAGGATTGGTAACTATTATTATAAGAAAACTCGACCAATCCCAAATGTCTATCCCATGAACCTCCAAAATCCAACACACATGCGCGAAGAATGTCCTCTAGAATCTAATTCACCCTCTCTGTGTGGCCATCCTTCTGAGGATGGTATGTCATGCTCATCTTAATCTGTGACCCCAAAGCCTTCTGAAGACCTCCCCAAAATAGAGATGTAAAGTAGGGGTCCCTATCAGAAACAACTATTGATGGCACACCATGATGTCTGACCACTTTCTGAACATAAAAATGGCCCATCTCCTCCACCTTTGTTGTATCTTTCATCGGAATGAAGTGTGCTGATTTGATCAGACAATTAATCACCACCCAAATGGAATTCTTACACTGAGGTGTACAAGGTAAGCCAACAATGAAGTCCATGGTGACCTCGTCCCACTTTCAGGTAGGAATGGGTAGTGGTTGGAGCAAACCAGAAGGCCTTTGGTGCTCTACTTTCACTTGCTGGAATGTGTAGCATCTCGAAACAAAGTCTGTTATGTATCGTCTCGTACCAAGCCACCAAAACTACCAACGGACATCATAATACATCTTGGATGCACCAGGATGGATGAACCACTGATATTGGTGGGTATCCTACATCACCATCTTCCGCAGAGACAAGGGCACCACTGTATGGCCCTTGAAGCACAAGATCCTCTCAGGAGACAGAGACCAATCAGAAGGAGTCTCCCCACCATGAAGCAACTGCATAGATCGCTAACACAGCTCATCCCCAGGCTTCTCCTGCTTAATCAACTCCAGAAGAGTGGGAGTAAACTGAATACTAGCCATGAAAGTACCTCCGCTATGTTCCCTGCTCTCCAAGTGCATCTGGGCGAAGAGCCCCATCAAAGTCCACTCATCGCTGGACTTCCACAATGCCTACACTGGTACCTTCCTTCTCAAAGCATCTTCCACCACATTACCCTTTCCTGGGGTATAGACAATGTCAAAGTCAAATCCCTGTAAGTACTCGATCCAAAGGTGCTGTCTCAGATTGAGATCCTTCTGAGAGAAAATGTAGGCTAGGCTCTTATGGTCAGAATAGACCACAAATTTCTCCCTAAAGAGGTAGTGTCGCCAAGTCTTTAAAGCATGCATCACCACTGCCAACTCCAAGTCGTGAGTCGGATAATTATTCTCAGGCGGCCAGAGCTGGCAAGAACCATTATCCACCACATGGTCATCCTGCATGAGTACACACCCAATGCCCATAATTGACGCATCACAATAAACAAAATAGCCCTTCCCAGACTCTGGTAAAATTATCACAGGTGTGGTGGTCAACCGCCGCTTCAACTCCTCAAAGGATTCCTAACATTGTGGGCTCTATTCAAACATCACCCATTTTCGGGTGAGTACGGTCATGGGGGAGGCGAGCCATGAGAAGTCCCGAACAAAGCGCATGTAATAACCTGCCAGGCCAAGAAAACTCCTGATCTCAAACACATTTCTCGGTTGTTCCCATGACATAACTTCCCTAATCTTCTTAGCATCCACTGAAACCCCATGTTCTGAGATGACATGCCCCAGAAACTTAACTTCCATGATCCATAATGTGCACTTAGAGAGTTTGGCATATAGGCGATGGTCCCGCAAGGTGCTCAAAACAACCCGTAGGTGGTTCTCATGATCCTCCTCAGATCCAGAAAAAACCAGGATGTCATCCACAAATACCACTACAAATGAGTTGAGATATTGGTGGAACACCCTATTCATGAGCGCCATGAAAACTGCTGGGGCATTCATCAATCCGAAAGGCATGACTAGATACTCAAAGTGACCATACCTAATTTGGAAAGCCATCTTTGGAATGTCTGATTCTCTTACCCTGGGTTGGTGGTATCCTGAATGCAATCAATTTTGGAGAACCACTTTTCCCCCTTCAGTTGGTCAAACAAATCATTAATACGAGGCAAAGGGTATTTTTCTTGATGGTCACCTTATTCAATTTCTGAAAATCGATGCACAACCGAAGGGTTCCATCGGCCTTCTTCACGAATAAGAGTAGGGCGGCCCAAGGAGAGACACTAGGGTGAATGAATCCTTTGGATTCCAAATCGTCTAGTTGTATATTTAATTCCCTCAATTCGGTGGGGGCCATGAGATATGAGGGAAGATATATAGGCTGTGTTCCCGGCGCCAACTCAATCGAGAACTCCACGTCCCGCTCTGGGGGTAAGCCTGAGAAATCATCTGGGAAGACTTCAGGGAAATCAACCACTACATGAGGTAACCCACCCTGAGAGACACCAGCACCATTTTCCAGTGCGAGTGATGACAACTGATATGAAAGATTCTCTAACTCAGGGAGTGGAGGTCCCGCGCGACCTGACCGAGAATCCCATTCTCCATGAAATAACTGAGGACTCCCATCTGGTGCCATAAAGCTAACTCAACGTCGATAGCAGTCAATATGTGACTGGAAGTGCACCATCCAGTCCATGCCGAGGATCGCATCAAATAGGTTCATATCAAGGACCAAGAAATCCCACTCCATCTCGACTCCTGATACAGAGAGTGCGCACGACGGGCACCTAAGACCCTGCTCCTTTTTCTTACCCAGTGGTGTTACTAACTCCATTGCAACAGATAAATGATCAGTGAGAAGGCTTAACAAGTTCACAAGACGGGCAGATATTAAAGAAACTGAAGCACCAGTATCAAACAAAACTACAGCTATAGAAGATGCAATCAGAATGGTACCTCAAACAGTCGAAGGTCCTACATCAGATCCCACCAGTGCCTGATCCACAGCATTCAAAAGTCTGGTCCATGCCTACGAACGGTCACCCGCATGTGGCTCTGCTCTAAATTGGCTCTGCCCAAAAGATGATTCAGCCCTTCCGCCACGACCACTGAACCGATACCCCCTGTCCTCGATGTCTCTGACTGTGCTGGAACTCCCCTAGGAGGAACAGATCCTGCCCCACTTTGAAGTGGATGCGCTATCCCGCAAAAGCATTGCATGTGTCCCATACCTCCACACTGAAAATAGGTCTTTGGAGGATGAGGGCATGATGGAAGTATGTGCCCTATCTTCCCACACTAGTGTCACACAACAGTCCTCACATCTAAACCCACTGATGAAAGCTACTTGGAAGAGTGGCCTAAACTGTCACCTCCCTTCCTTCCCTGCTCTTCCCGCTTCCTCTTCTTTTCCACAGAGCTACCAGTGCCCATAGAAGATACCCCTCCAAAGATCCCAGACTTACCCTTTTGATCAATCTCTACCATGAAAGAACTATCGACCATCTCAGCATAAGTTACCAACTTGAATAGGAAGACCTGTGAGTAAATTTCTGGTCGTAGTCCCTTCTCAAATTTCCAAGCTTTCAAGTATTCACTTGAAACAATCTCAGGTGTGTACCACACTAATTCAGTAAAACAGTTAGCATAATCCAATACTGAACGATCTCCCTGAGAAAGATCCATAAATTCTCATGATCTGGCATAGGATAGAACCTCTGGGCAATACTGCTTGTTGAATATGGCCTTAAAATCTCTCCAACTCATGTTTTCATGCTTCCCAGATTGAAGCATTGATTCCCACCACCTACGGCTGGAACCCTCTAGCTGAAAAGAGGCACATTTCACCTAGACCTCCTCAGCTGTGTCCAGGAACTCGAACATACGCTCTATCTTCTCGATCCATTCCTCTACCTCTTGAGGTTCCAAGCTACCTCAAAAACAAGGAGGTTTATTTTTCAAGAACTCTTGGGCCTTATCCTTCCTCAGCCCAGAATCATCTTCTCTGGCTGGATTAGGATCCATAACCCCTCCTTGTCCCAGATCCTGGACATCTCGGACCACGGCTTTTATCATCCTTTGATCGAGTGGTGTAGGAGAACTCTCTCCAGCTTCCTCCCGTGGGTGCGTGGGAGCTTTTCGGGGAGGCATGTTGCTACAAAAGGCAACAGTCACAAGGGAAAAAATCAGTACAACAGTTCTGAAAATTTTAGGAATAACATCAGATATAAATAAGCCAAACACATTACAACAATAATATAAACAACTACTTCACCACCCTCGATGTCCACGTGCAGTCTGCAGCCCACACATATCACCCGGAAGTGAAGATAAACAAACAATTCGGAAATCCCATGGTGACTCGCAGTCCATCACAAGGGGTACGGGCCAGGCACCCTACTCATGACCAAAACTCCGAGCCCCGACAGTCCTATCTCCTATCTAGCCCGCCTCGTCACAAAATAATAATATAACTCAAAAACCTTACCCTCCCCTCTGATACCATTTTTTCATGAACCAGATCGGGTCGCCACTATTATAGGCACCAAACCCGGCCCATGACAAGGCCCATAGGGCGTTTCCTATCCCCATGGGCTGGCACAAGTGCCTGGGTATCATTAAAATTCATTTGGGAACGATTTACCTGAGTATGGATTCACAAAATAACCAAAAACAACAATAATCCAAATCTGAAAAATTATACCAAACAAGACTTAATAAAATTCAGAACTAAGTATATGGGTTTAAACAATACACAAGAGGTACAAAGGTGTATAAAAGTAGTAGAAAAACATCCCAAGAGACTCCACATGACAAGGGTTCATCACCCATAATTTGTCTCCACAACACCACACCATTGAGAGAAACTAGCAACGCCAACCGCCATCGTCCAAGGCCTTGCCTTTGCCTGTGTCAAAAATGACCAAGTCTACTTACACCCAAAGGTGTAAGTAGGGTGTGAGACTAATCCAAATAATATATCACCCAATGATTCCACGTTATAGGCATTATAAAATAAAAAGCTTGCGAGAGTTATAAACAGAAAATGGTAGCATTAATTTCTAAAAGTAAAGCTTTGAAAAAAAATAACTTTCAATGGGGATAACTTTAAAGAATGAGTGAATTTGAAAAAAACATGCAAGCTGCTGGTTTTAACATCCCAAAATACCATAAGGAAAAGATAAATTCCAAAAAGTCTACGAGCCCCAAGTATAGGAACACCCCTAGTAACTAGTTAGTTGTGAGCCCCAAGTACCTCGTACCTCGGTGAAAGTAACCATAATAAAATTCGTTCTCATGAATGAGCCACTAGTAGGGAGAATAATCATAACCTAGTGGTCTCCAATCATCTCTATTATAGTTTTTTTAGTGTTATCCATGTCAGACTTGCTAAGTGAACCATGGTTACAACCCCTCCGTTCACTAGCGTACTAGTACACGTTAGCCCACCTAGTTACCCGAGTTTCGTGTCTTGTGCTCAAATAGTTTCCACATGCTACCAAAATAAATTTTCAGATATAAATATCAGTTCTGGTCACACACATTCAAAAAAGTATCTACACATTCTTTTCAACTTTTATATAACTCAATAAACAATTTATAATTTCCATAAAACAATTTCAAGAAAAATAATCAAATTTTGCACATTAAATTCATCTAAAATCCCACATTTAAAACCCATTGGAGACCAATATTATACAAAAACATAAATTTAAGCATCAAAACATTTTTATAAATCCAATCCTTGAATTATAAAACAACACCAAGAGTCACAACATGGGTTGCACATGTAAAACACCTATTTTCACAAAAAAAAATTGGCACTTAAAAATCAACCGCTTTGAAAATGCTACCCAAATCAATTTTCTCAATCAAAATAATGAAGGAGGAGCATAATTGATACATAAATACAGAAATAAAACTCATTCTACAATACCTACATATGGAATCACCTACCAAAAGAGTCAAAACCCCCCAAATCCTTGTGCGTCACTTCAACCGCACATTCGCCGCACCGCAAGGGAGTAGTATTGAACCTAAAACCAGAGGATTGGACCAAGAAACTCAAAAATAAAACCCTAGGTATGAATCCCTAGCTCCTGGAATTTTGGGGATTTAATAAAAAATAGATTAAACCCTAAGAAAAAGGGAGGAGGAAGGAAGGGAACCAACTTACTTGAGAAATCTAGACATTTTTTGGAGTTTGAGATGTTCTGCCCTAATTCTCGATGCATCCAAGCTTCAAAGAGGGGGAAACTAATATGGGGGTGTGGCTGGATTCAGTGGGAACATGTGACAGGTAGAATCACCAAAAAAGGATAACAAATTAATATTTTATGAAATAATTAAAAAACATTTTATAACTGGAAATGGGATTTCGGGTTGTCCCAACACCTAAATTGATCACCCAAAACCAAGATTCTAATGATTTTTTAAGGGGACAAAATTTCTTTGGTGGTTTTAATATTTAAATGAAGTTCCTTTTAGAATTTTAATGGGTGAAAAAGGTTGACAAACGAAGGAGTTATTAAAGAAATAAAATTTATTTTTAAAACTGGAAATGGGCTCTCGGGTTGGCCCAAATTTTGAAAACCCACAATTTCCTTCAAAAATGCATGGAAAACCCCCAAAAGAAAGCAATAATGTAAATTAAAAAAAATGCCTTTAAAATATGTCATATATGTGACAGTTTTTCAATAATGTCGATGTACGCCATATTTTAAGTAGTCATGTAACATACAAAATTGCAAAAATACACTACACTCATCGATCTTAAGGATTGTATTATGTTTATTATTTCATAATAAATTATTAATTAATGTAAAATAAAAAATATGGTTGAAATATTTGGTATTATAGGGAAATTTATTTGTTTTTTAGATTAGTATTTGGAAACTTTAGAAAATCCTTAAATATAAGACTAAATATAATAAAATATCCCTAATTGTTTTTTGAATTATAGATTTAATTACTTCCAAGAAAATACATCCATGTAGGGATACTTTACCTGAATGTTTCTATGGAACTAAGGTACCTATGGGTAATAATCCCAAAAGGGAAATTGATCTGGAATCAATTGTCACATGTTACATGATAATGGGTTTTTATACACACCTTGTTTGACATACCTGAGGAATATAGTTTAGTAAATTCACAAGATCATTAAGAATCATTATTAAATGATAAAAATTCCCATAAGATTATATGATAGGTAAGAGATCATGGATAAAATATATTTAATCCTATTGATTCATATGTTAGGGAAATAAATTTAATTATAATTTATACTTTTAATGTCATTGGATTCCCATTATTGTGTTTAGAAGTTTCAAATAACTCAACCCTAATTTAATCTTTATTCTTTCCAATAGAAAAAAATAAGATGAACCGAATAAAGAACCAATGTAAAGGATAATGTGACAATTTCCCAAATTATATGCATACCTCTGTTGGATCAAAAATCATGAACTTAGTGATGATTGTCTCTCAATTTTTTCAGGTTATAAATAAAAACATGAATCCGGATGAACACCCAAATCCCCCTAAGAAAGAACATGATAAAATTGAGAGATTTATGTTACAAAGGCCTATAACTTTAAATGGATCATATGATCCCTAAATCATAGAAATATATATTACATCTATTTAAGTTCTCTTCTCCATCTTTCAATGTTCTGAGTATGAGAATGTTATAATTTTTGTTTATCATATGAAGGGAGAAGCTAATCAATGGTTGAAATTGATCAAGAATACGAAGATTATGGAATATATTGAAGTGATGCGGTGGAAGGAATTATAGAAAAAAATAAACAAATAGTTTCCTCACACTCACCAACATAAAATGGAATGGTATTTTTTCCCTTAAGAAAAAAACAATTAATCCATCAGGGTGTCTGAGAAAAACTTCAAAATACAATCATGAAATGCCTTCGGTTTTGTCAATATACTTGAATGAAAGGTTAACCACTTCTTTGGTGGGTAAAATATGAGTCTACAAAAAGCACTGGCACTTTGGGACTATGAAAAATATGAGTAAATTCTCCAATGTTCATTCAAAGTCAAAATTTATATCAGTGAATCTAAAGGGTATCATGGGGATAGGAAGTGGATGGTAGATTTTAATTATGGTGGTGCAATGGATAAATATAATGGTGGTAATAAATTTTAATATCTCACTTTTCAAAATTGTGGAAATATGTTCCCCATAAATTTTATTAAGGGAAAGAGGAAATGCTTTAGATGTGGAAAGTTAGGGCACCTAGCTAGTGATTGTGAATGGGAGAAACCCAAAAATTTAATGGAATATATAAATGATACATTCAACCCTCAAACTATTTTCCAATGTTTCTACTATAAATAATTAGTAAAATATGTGAACCACTACCCTAATATATGGGATGTTAATGAAAATCAATGCCAAAAACCTCCAATGCAGTATGGGTGAGCATATTCCATCATAACCAAAGAGGTGGAAACCGAAAACAAACTGTTGATAGGTATGGTAGTTATTCATTCAAGAAGAGTAAAAATTATTATTAACATTCATATTCTTTGAATTATTTTCTATAACACAAGTTTATTATAATTATTCAAACACCATAAAAAATAATTTAATAATAGTTATTGATGAAAAAGGAAAATGTGGAAATTATTATATCCAAAGTATATAACTCATCCACTATTAAAATATTTGAGCTGAAATTACTAGGATACCTTACTAAATTTATTAGAATTTGATGTAATTCTCGGTATGGACTGTCTTTCCTTATATAAATCCAATAAAAATTACTGTGAGAAGGAAATCTCTCTCTTTCTCACAAATTGTCCATCGATTTTGTAAATGTTTAAGGATGATGATGAATCTTCATTAGAACCCACATCTAAATCATGGATATTATTTACCTATAAGTAATTCTATATAAATAAAATGATATATCCTAAGGAAAGAATAATCCTTTTAGACATTCCCATTATTAGGGAATATGTTGATGTATTTCATAATGAATTTCTTGGTCATGCACTTAGTAGAGAGATTGAATTTTATTTCGATATTATACCTAGGGGGTTTCCATTATCCGAGAATCTAAATAGGAAGGATATTGTAGAAATTGAGGAGCTAAAGAAGAAAGCATTGGGGAATATGGATAAAGGGTTCATATTTCCAAGTGTTTCACTATGGGTTTCACCAATCCTCTCCATCAAGAAGATGGATGGGTTGATGTTCCATTGAATTGTTTAACATGAGCCCAACAATGTCATGATAATGAACAAGTATCATCTTGCATGGATTGATGACTTGTTTGATTAGCTACAAGGATCCTAATAATTCTCTATGTTGGATCTTCAATTATGGTATTATCATGTTAGGGTGATGAAATAGAATATACCAAAGGCTAATTTCCATAAAAAGTCTGGGAATGAGTTTATCGTAATTCCTTTTGGGCTTCCTAATGGTCCAACAATATTTATGGACTTGATTAAAAGTTTCTTTAGAGATTAACTATAAATATTTCTTATAGTCATTATAGATGATATTCGAATATACTCCAATATAATGTAGGATCATGAGGATCTTCTGTGAACTATGTTAAAGACCTTACAAAATGATAAGCTTTATGAAAAGTATAAAAAATATGTGTTCTATTTTAAGGATTTATCATTTTGGGGGCATGTTATCAAAAAAAGGGATATATGTGGTCCATTTAAAAATAGAGGTAATTTATGTATGGTAATAAACAATCACTACGAAACAAATCTGTAGTTTACTTAAATTACCTCGGTACCATCATCGATTTGTGAGAAATTTCACACAATTTTCAAACCCTCGAACCAATCTAACTTATAAGTTAGTAATGTTTGTTTGGAAAAATGCATGTGAAGATGGTTTCAAGGAGTTTAAAGGAGTATTATCACCACACTTGTACTTACTCTACCCACAATATGGGAAATTTTCCTGGTAAATAGTGATGCTCAAAGAAGGGCTTAGGTTGTGTACTATTGTAGAATGAAAAATTGATAGCATGTTACTTAGGGAAATTGTAAATTCATTAATAAGGTTACCCAATGCATTATATTGAGTTGTCTATGTTAATATTTTCATTGAAAATATAGCATCATTGTTTTTTGGGGGATAATTGTGAAATATATACATATCATAATATCATCATGTATATATGCACATAGAAAGAGTTAAATATGTGCTTGTGGATTTGGTTAGATTTGATTATGGATTGTGACTATTTAATAAAATATAATACTATAAAATAAAATAAGGTTTTCGATGCAATAAGTAGAAATTATCTAGAAATTTTATCATTTATTTGAATTGATAAGGATCAGATCTTCTTATACAGGAAAAGTATGGACATGGGAATCATAAATGAAGGAACATCATCAATCCTTTCACAAAAATATTTCTCAACCATCCATTCTCGAGAAGATAATTTATTCTCAAATATATGATGTGGAAATTAATAATAAGGTGAAATATATAAGGATAGATAAATCCTTAGAGTAAAAAATTAATGAAGAAGGATTTGTAATATTTGGGTCAGACATTGTTTGTGATCCAGTATTGAGTTAAATAAGGAGTTGTTGGATGATGCAAAAAGATCGACCTTCCCCATATATCCATAGATCATGAATATGTATCAAGATCTGAAATAGTACCATTAGTGGGACAATATGAAGAAGTAGATCACATAATATACATCGTGGTGTCTTTTATTTCATCAAGTGAAGGCTTAATAGAAAAAACCAAGTTGGTGATGCTACCATTTAACATAAATACATGGAAATGGGAAAAATAAACATGGAACTTTTCATGGTATTCTAGATAAATCAAAATTAAATAATGTTATATGGGTTATGGTGGATCATCTTATAAATATTTTACACTCATTTGAAATTTTAGTGGACTTTTCACTTAATAAAATTGCAAGGATATACACTAAATATGTGGTGATGCAACCTAGAAATCCACTCTTGATTGTATCTTATTGAGATCCAAGATTTATATTCATGTTCAAAAAGATTCCCCAACATTCTCTAAATAATATGCTTAACATCAACATGGATTATCACTCTCAAACTAGTGGTCAATGTGAGCGGACTATCTAGACATGCAAGGATATATTGAGATAATTCTCCATCTACATCAAAGGAGGATAGGATCAAAATCATCCTCTTGTCAAGTTATCATACAATTATAGTTTCCAATAAATCATATAAATTCTCCTTATGAATATATTTATGGAAAGAGATGTAGAACACCAAAAATATGGGATGAATTTGGTGAACTCAAACCACAGGGTTGTGAGATGGTCTAGGAAATGATGGAAAAGATCATGTTCATTCAGTAGCACATTTGGGATGCACAGATTCGATAAAATACTTTTGTTGAAAATAATCGATGAGGCCTGGAGTATGAAGTTGGAGATATGGTATTCATTCAAATATATCCATGGAATAAATTCATGATATTTGGGAAGAAGGGAAATCTTAGTCCAAGATACATCAGTCAATTTCATATCCATGATCACAATGGAGCGATGGATTATCAACTAGCACTCCCACCTAACCTATCCCAAGTACATGAGTTGTTCCATGTATCTTTCTTGAGGAAGTATAAACAAGACGCCATACATGTGATGAATTTGAAGGTGGTACCATTGGAGAATGATCTTTCATATGATTATCATCCTGTAAAAACATTATATTGTAGAGACAATGTTGTACAAAATAAGACAATGAAGCGGGTCAAAGTGCTATGGAGGAAGAAAAAGATTGAAGAAGATCTTTGTGAACTGGATGAGTTGATAAAAGAGAATTATCCTAATCTATTTCAATGTGATAAATGAAAATATCAAGGGAGAAATTTCTTAAGGGGGCATATTTTAATGACCCAAAAATTTATAAATAAAATACAATTTGTGATTGAATTAAATAACATATTATGTACTAAAGATATAGAAAATGAATTTGCATATTTGGTTTTGTTATATCTAATAAAATTTAAAATATCGTTAAGCATAATAATCCTTGAAAATATATTATTTGAAAAATTATAATGTGATTAGAATTTATATAGGTTTTTGATAATTAAAATTTACATGGACAAAGGAAGTGATGGCTACGAGTAGTAGGATTATACCCTACGAATCCCATTTGTCAGAGCTTCCAAGGGAGATAGAATCATTGGTATTTTACCTTGAGAAACCCTAATACGATATCTAATAACTATATAATGATCAAACCCATTTATTGGAGAATCTAAAGCTCATTGAGATCAAGACCAAAACCATGTATGTCGAACCACCCCATGAAAATATCACCATTGTGCAATGTACCCTTAGGTTGTTTCCTAGTATAAAAAAGGGATATTTATCATGACCCTAAAAATATTAATAAGTATATTGAATTTTTAAAATATTAATGGTTGTATTTCCTTCTTATTTTTGTTAATTTTAATATTATTTTGATTTCAATATCATAAAAAAATTGTATTTTTTGGGTAATATGCTATTTTAATTAAGATTTTCCTTTTGATGAATTCATGAAATATAAAAAATATAATATTTTAATAAAATAGTAATAATAAATAATAATTTAAAATAATATTTATTAAATATAAATGATAATATAAATTTTATGATGTAAAATGTAATTTTTATAAGGGTTTAAAAACTATTATTGTCAAAAAACCCCATCATTTCTCAATAATTATTGATTCTTGTTTTAAGACAGAAAATTCTGAAATTTGGAAAGTTAATTTGACAAAATAATTATTATTTTTTGAATCATAACATTTAAATTATAAAATTATGAATTTTTTAAAATTTTCATAAGCATTCGTTTTTTCAGGTAAAAATTAAATGTGGTATAAATATATAGTGTGTATTATGACATTATAATGACCCAAAAGTGATGTAATAAATGTTATAAATGGTATCCATGAAATATTATATATTTCAATTTAAAAATAATTTTATTTTTCAGTTGTTTTATTTATCTTTTATGTTCTTTATGAACCCTCCAAAACCTATACTATATTTTGATGTATTGAAATCATCTCCTTATAAACATTACGCACCTACACATCGCCAGGGGTAATATATTAGTGATTCTAGCCCTTAGAAATATAAAATAAATAAAATCAATTCTATTTGTTAGAAACCATGTGAAAACACCATGGTATGGTCTATGGTTTTGATTATTTTATTTTATACAGTCCAAAATCAATGTTTGAAAAATAATAAAGAACACCCCTCTATTTTCTTATATTAACCCACATAAGATCCCATTACTCTTCACTCAAAAACCTTGGATAAAAACCTTAATAATTCATCATATAACAAGTTTGTTTATTAATAAACATTAATTAATGATTTATTACATAGAAGTACACATAATACAACAAATAAGATTGATAATTCTATTGTATTTGGGAATAAAGTACATAGCATAACATCTTGAACGTGGGATAAAACAACATTATTGAAAACATATTCAATGTTCATCTAAAATTCCATAGCTTTTACAACTACACATGATAACCTGGGGACATACATAAGAAAGAGGTGAGCTATAAATCCTATTAAGGGAATAAATATAGAAAAACATGAAGAGAATAATACATCTGAGATAATATAAATACCAACGGGGCATAAAAGAGTATGAATCATAAACACGGACAATGATACATGATATAGCAGGATAATCATAATGGAAACATTTGAAATGTGGTAGAAACATAAAATAGTGCATCACAAACATTGTTCAAGACTGACTACCAATACATAATGAAGGAAAAAGTACCATAATAGAATAATTTTCACTCCCTATCCCGACATGAAATCTCAGGAGACTAAGAATTACCCAATGCATTGAAGAACTATATAATTCCTCGTGCATACATCACTTTCATTTCATTCCCATGCTTAAGTGTTCCAGATAGATCATACATCATGGATTCTTACATCATCATATTTTATTCCATGATCAACGATTGTGGAATAAAAACATTTAATTTCTAATTCAAATAAGTATAAGTGTATAAATATTAATAACCTTGATTGGAAATGGGAATGGTATTCACTACACAATTGTTTTGACATGGAAAAATCATTTTAAAATTTCAGTAGCATAATGACGTCACATAAAAATTTATAAAATTGGTTGTTGAAAGAAAAGGTTTCTCTCCTAATATGGACATAAAATGGGAATTAATAGGTACATGTAAAGTTATATCCCAACATTAGTAATTGGAAATATATGTCATAAGATAAAAAAGAAGCATTGATAAAGAAGAGATGGTGTGGATCTATTACTTGAGTGTGTGACTCCAAATGATTGGTAGGAGCTTCTTGAGAGATTTTGGGTGCATTAGGAGGACTCTGTAGATGGGATGGTAGAGTAATGATGGGTTAAAATGATATTGAGTGAAGATAAATTGGATCTTGGGTAGGTTTATATTATAAATGATTGAGGATTTATATATTATTTCAGTTTTGGACTCAACATAATAATATAACCAAAACGACATACCTTTAAATGGTTTCTATAAAATGATTATGGTTTTTATAAATTTAAAATTCCAAGATCCGAATATAATATAATAAAACCCTTGAGTTTGTGTATTTGAGTCATACACTTGAATAAATGATTTAAAAAGGTAAACAAATTAATGGTTTTGGAAGATTCACAAAGGCTTTATAAATTTAATCAAATAAACATAAAATCACATTATTTTAAATGGAAAACATATATTTGGTCATGAATACCCTTTATAGTATTTATTAAATAAATTTTTGGTCATTTTGATGTTACAATACACACCATATATTTATACTGTAATTATTTGTTACCCAAAAATTTGATTGTCGCATAAAATTATGAAATATTTATCAATGGATAATTTCGACGTTCTGATTTTAAAAAAAATATTAATTTTATCGATAATTTTTTATGATTTTTTTATTTTCACTTCTATAAAAAAAATCGACATTTATTGAGAAAAAATGGGTTCTTTAGAATAATAGTTTTTGAACCCTTATAAAAATTATATTTGAATTCATAGAAACCATTGGATCATTTATATTTGATAAAAAAATTAATTTTAATATTTTATAAAAAATATAAATATTTAAAAAATCTAATAATTCATCAATAATAAATTAGTAATTGAAATTAAACATTACCCAAAAATACAATTTGTTTTTCATCTAATTTTTATCAAAAATAATTATTTAATCCTAATAATTTCACAGAAAAATATAATAATAATAATTATAATGAAATTAAAAGGTAATTATTCATACCATTAGGGTTACTTTTTTATCCCTTTTTAATTATTATTATTATTATTATTCCCTTAATTGACTTATTTTTCTTTTACTATGGTAACAAATATTTATTATGGTTATTATTCATATTATCCAAAAACATTGCAGACCTTATTACCTAATATTAATTATGATTATTAAAAATATATAATATATCTAATAAAATTGCATTCACATAGGTGAATCAAATTAATTAAAATAAACCCATAAGCATGGTGGAAAGTGTTGTTCTAAAAAAGCATTTTTTAATTAAAAATAATTTTATTTTAAATCTAGAACTTGTAATCTTCATTATATAAATTGATAATAATAAATATAAATTTGTAATATTAATATATAATTTATTTTATTTATCATTAGGGGTTATTTTAATTAATTTTAATGGAGAAATATTATGCCTTTTCAAATAGTTTTCAAAAAAATGCCTTTTTAATACAAATAATAAACTTGTATTAAAATCTGGTAAAAATATGATTTAAATGTAATTGATTTAATTTAATATAAAAATATAGTACATTTATTACCTTCAAATAAAATTAATATAATTATCCATTATTTTATCAAAATAAATTACAATTCTACATAAAAACTGCATTTTCACTATTCATTGAAAAATCAATATTTTTCAAAAAATCCCAAATTTTTTTCCTAACATAATTTTGATATAAAAATATCAAAAAAGGATTTATTTATATCAAATAAATTTTATAAATGTTTTATAAATTAATAATATTATTTATTTGATAAAAATAAATGGAAATCGTTTTTGAAGAAAACATATTTTAAAGAAAAAAATTCATTACACAAATTGATTGATTAATTACATTGAATTTTTGAATATATTTTGTACACACATATATTTATATATATATATATATATATATCATAAATTATATATTCCGAATAATATCAAAAAATGATAATGGAATGGTTAAAATAATCATATTTAAATAATCTTTATTTTTTGGGTATGGTGTAGAGTATCACATGTGTTATTGATCATAGTTTTCTCTATTAAAACGTAGGGTGTTACATTCTTACCCCTTAAATAATTTTTTCCCTCACAATTTATACTTGATCTCAGTAATATATGTTTTCACACATAAAAATATTTTTATTGAAAACCAACTTCACAAAAAGGGTTGTTAAAACAACCTCTTGAAATAGAGAAATGAATGTTTGAAGGTCATAACATAATTAGGTTTCCCAGTAAGAGAATTTTAGTGGAAAGTGAAAAAATGGAAATGAAAGAGAAAACGAACACCAACAAACTAATTTATTTTGATATAGAACATGGTTAGGATAAATTAAATGACCAAAAATGTACAAATATTTTATAGATAAAATTACAATCAATTCATTAGAAATCGTAATAATATTAATAGATTTTTTATTCAAGATTTTTTTCCTTGATTAAAGCAATTCCATTAAAATATAGACTAGGTGTTTAAATAAATATACTTCCTTGTCATCTATAATTTCATCCTTTAATCAATTTCCACCATAACATCATATTTTCTCAAACCATGAGTACTTCTAAACTATTAAACACACCAATAAGAGTCCAATTGACATTAAATGGAAAACTAATAAACGAAATGTACTTCCTTAACTTATGAATATCTTGTCTTCAATCTAGGTTATCCATTATTTATTTACTAACATTGCCACTCTTGGTAATTCATGTTCCCTTAATAATGGTTTGTAATGAGATTATGAATTTCCCAACTCAAATCACCCAGTGTAACAAACCAGGCCAGATCATCATCCGACCTGGTGCCCAACCCAGTCTACGGCAAGGTTTGAAGGCTGTTATCGATCCCCATGGGCTAGAACAAGTTCCCAGGTATCAAAAACAATACATTGGAATTATTTTACCAAAATAATAAACACAAAACCGCTAATAAGATAAATAAATTGAAACTGAAAATAGATAACAAAACATTCCTTCAAACTATAAATATATTTAATGTCTAAAATTCGACTGAAAACCGAAATCGGACTATTATAAAGATAGAAAACTAAACACTAATAAAAACCTTCAAATTTCATGAAAGGACATATCCCCAAGCTACCAACACCAACCCTCACATTAATATGATCAACAACCTGAACCACCATTGCTAAGCATGATACCTCAACCTGGGATACACAAATAACAAGGTCTACATAAACCCAAAGGTGTATTTAGGGTGTGAGCCAAAGGCCTAGTAGGATTCCAAAAGAAAAGATTCCATGCACAACCATTTATTGACAAACACATTTTTCCAGTTAAATAAATAAAAATAAAATAAAATATTGAATATTATTTAAATAAAACAATTTCTAATGATATGTGTTTCAAATGAAAACAATTTTTAATGAAACGACTTAAATTAAATCACACACATACTTACTTTAAAGATAAACCAAGTTTCATGCAAGTGAGTGTAAAGTAAACAAGGTCCACCAAAAATAGGAGAGTCCTCGCAAGTGTTAGCTACCATGGGTCCCTAGATCTTCGTGTCTCGGTGAAACATTGCTTAGAAACCACAACCCCCAGAAAATGTGGCTTAGAAACCACAACCCTCAAAAAACATGTCCTAGAAACCACAACCCTCAGAAAACATGGCTTAGAAACCACGACCCTCATTCATTCATATGTTTAGTTAGTGTTATATTCGTCGATCATGCTAAGTGAAAAAAGGCTGAAGCCACCCTAGGATCACTATCCCATAAGTCCTGTTCACCGTCCTAACAACCTAGGCTTCCCACTTTGTGCTCAAAAAAGTTCCTAGTTTATAAAGGGCACACATAACATAAGGAATCCAAGCTAAAACATCATTCATACCAAGATACCATTTACACCATCAATTTCACTTTAAAAATGAAAGTTCACATCACATGTCACATTTTTGCGTAAAAGCCCAACATGGTACTTACACACACAAAACCACCATGTGCACACCAAATATCAATTTTGAAATATTACATACACCAAAACCTTTTCCATGAATATTTTTAACCATTGATATAATATAATAAACCCTTTTAAATTTTTTATAAAATTGTTTTTAAAGAGTATCACTAGTATATAAACATGAAAACATTCTCAAAATCCCTATTTTGAATTAATCACATTCCAAATTTTTTTAACATTATCTGCATCACTTATGCCACCAATTGAACTAATAAAAAATTTAACTACTACTCGTTTACAATTAAACAACCACTAAGAAAAATATTTAATCAATTTCAGAAATGTGTTGCATGAATTTAAACACAAAAAATGAACTAAAAACCATTTTTATGGAAAAAAATCTTGATTCAACACCAAAATACACATTTTACCTCTTTAAAATTAAAAAAAAACTACATGCACAGTTTCTATAACACTGATAAGTATACCAACATGGGGTTTCATATAGAAACACACTGACATTTCATATACACGCTACAAAAAAAAATTACATTAAATTTCAAAGAAAATCAAATTCACAACATATCAACCAATTAATAATTATTCAAAATTAATTAAATAAATATTTTAATTCATCAAATAACACTTATAGGCATAATCACCTACTTCCACACAAAAAATTACTTCGAAAAAAACAATTGCATAAAATTTCATTTTTTATAAAATATTTTTGCACCACTCGCAAAACAAAATAAGTCACTTTCATAATATTAAATGAAACTAAATTAAATAAAAATAATGATTTTACAAAAAAATTAATTAATTAAGGAGAAAAAAATAATTAAACAACTAAACTAATTTGTTTAACAGTTATGTGCGGAACCACATACCTCGTATAAATAAAAACCATGATTTTGGTGAAAATCATCAATTGCACCACAAGTAACCAACATAGAACCCCAATCAAGATGATTAAACCCCACATTAAGAAAAATTAAAACCCCTAAAGACAAAATTAAAATTTTTTAAAAAATAAAATCTAAAACCCTTCATGAAGGGAGAACTACAAGAGTGGGTCGCACGAGGGGTCAGAGGGGGGCTGACGATTGGGGTTGGGGACAGAAAAGGCGTCAGCTGCATGGGGGGAGGCTGATGTGGAAGCGTAGTATGGGAGCCATAGGAGAGGGGAATTGGTATGAGTGGCTGGATGGGAGGTCAAGCAGCGCAACTTGGGTAGGAGGGAGTTGGTTGCAATGGTGGGTTTCCGGGGGAGACGGCGAGAGCGGCGTTGGACGAGAGCTGGAGGGGAGGGTCATTCTCTAGAGGTGTTGCACAAGGTGGAGGGAACGAGAGGTGAGGTCTGAATGAAGGGGGGTTGCTCTTCATGGGGAAGGAAGGGAGATAACGGAGGGAGAGATGGGTTAAAGAAAACCCTATAATTAAAAGAAAAATAATACAAAAATAAAAAACTAACATAAATCAACAATAATGTTTATAATTATAATAACAACAATATTATTAGTTTTATAAAAAATAAATTCTTAACCCTAAAATGATAGGATTTTTAATATTTATGATAAAATTAATATTAGTAATATTAATAATAAAATTTATATTAAGAATGATAACTATAATTAATACATTAATAATATTAACAATCATAATAACAGTCATAAGAATTATAATGAAGAAAAAAATTGCCACATATATTATTATAAAAATAATTATTTAAACTTTGTTTGTTTATTTATTTATTTATTTATTCACATGTCTATTATCTTAATTCAACCTCATTTATTTAATTTTACTTTGATTATTTGTTTTGAACATCGGGTAGGTCGTGCGGGGAACCGGGTAAGGTCACGTGGTGACCCGGGCAAAGTCGCGTGACTTTGACCATCCCTCACTCGTGCGTCGGACGCCACTAAGCCCAAAATATTAATTTATTAGGATAATATAAAATTTAAATTCAGATAGTCCTACACTTCGACAAATATTTTCAAAATAAAATAAAAATAATAAAAATAATAAAATAAAAATGCTTTTAGAAATCCGGGTGTGACAATTCTCCCAACAATAGAGCTTTCCATCACCAGAAAGCCACAACTAAGGATGAACCCTCAAGTGGAAATTGATACCCCCTTGGGGTTCAAAAAGGATCCCTATGAAAAGAAAGTTAAAAGAGGCAAACACACAGTGTTCAAGGAAAGTGACTTAGATGAAAACCACAAGATACTCACAAAAAGACTTTTTGATATGTGTCACCTGCCCCAAAGAGATAGAACACCTATAGCTGACTAATCAAAAAAAGGAACTCTCACAGCCACAGAAACCAACTTTTCAAACCCAGACACCTCAAGCACCATTAAATGAAAACCCCACTATTTGACTGGAGTGGACGAACAAGATCAAACCACATCCAAAGAACACTCTTATCACTTACCACCATGAAATCGTTAAGAACATAACCAAAAGGAAAATATGGTAAGCCCAAAGGGGTTCCCCACCATTAGAAACCTACCAATGGCTGAGATGAGATTGGAAAAATGACACAGGGTGGCACAAATGGACTCCCCACCATTATGAAAAAGGTGAACACTAATTCATTCCAATGAAATTTGAGAAAGACTCACTGTGGGTCTACCGCCATTAGAAAAGATGTAAGATACACAATAATAAAATATTATATCCATGACCAAAAACCCCACCACAAGGGGTGGGGAAGGAGGGGCCCAACGACCGGTGTGCCAAACATGGCCCAATAATAACCAACATATCCACATCCCTGGATGACAACTATTAAAATTTGCAACCAATTTTCCCAACATACCCCATAAGGACCACTAAAAGAGATTATAATCAATGTCATGCCTCTGGTGCATGTATGCTGGCAACACGAGAACATCCAGGAGAGCACATGGGAGAAGGAGGCCCAAATTCATGCTCAGTACCCCCTTTTTTTTATTAGTCTATGTTGTGGATTTTAGGGATGAAAAATCCCAAAGGTGGGGAGAATGTAAAGACCTAGATTTTCCATGTAATTTTTTTAATTATATGGAATTATTACGAGTCTGCAAAAACTGACGACGCATGATTCTGAGGCCCGGAGTGCCCAGAATTAATTTCTGAACTTCTTTTCATGGTATGTTGAGTAAACGCGTGAGACAAATTTTCTAAATCACGAACTGGTGCTCAGATTATAAATCAGAGGGAACCATTGAATCCACAGCATCTAGATTCTCTTTAGGGACACATTACTTTTACCATAGTAGGTCTGGATAAAATGTTATGTTTTGGGACTTTTTTTAAAAGAAATAATATAAAATAACTTTATTATTTTATTTTCTTTCATATCCTCTAATGGAAAAATGGAGTGTGGACAAGCTATGTGTCAATCCATTAAATGGATTGACCTTTCATTCCTATGCAACAGTATCGTTGGATAATTAGGAAGCTTCCTAATTAATGATCCCCCATTCATCCCCAACACTGTTAGACACCAACCCCCTCTCTTATTTATATTGAGCCTGGGGAGAGGTGTCGGCACAGCTTTTCCAAGAAATGAAGTGATGAAGGAGTACTGAGACACTAAACCCTTGGAGGACGGAGCCAATTTCAGCGAGTGATGAAAAGAAACATAGAAACCCCGAACTGAAGGACGATGTGCAAGAGGAATCGTTGGAATCCTATAGCGGGAATGAAGATCATTAATCCACCTTCAAGTGTGGATGCTCTGAAATGGGTTTACAAGGTCGGGGTTTTGATTCTTGTTTTTTTTAAGAGAATTCATAAACCCTTAAAATCCTCCCATGTGATTAAGAGATAATGTGGAGGGTGCGGACATAATGATCTCATCCAAAACCCCCTGCTACTTTTCTACCCTTACAACCTCCGTGGAAGATCGCCAGCATGGCGGCACTGATTGGTTACGAAGGTGGCGGCATACTGATGCACGCCACAAGAGGAGGTTGTGGCATGAATCTGTTGCGGTCGTCGGAGCGTCAGACACTGGTCGGACATGGTGGAAGTGCGGCATGATGTCGGGCGCTGCCAGTGTGTAGGGGGTCGCAGCTCGTCAGTCACGGCGGACGGAGGAGGCGGTCGGAAAATTGGCCATCTGTTGAAGGGGAGGTGGTGCTAATAGTGCACTTCCAGCGAGCAGAATTTGCGATGGAGGAGGATACCGTTGCGTGGGTTCTATGGTGACTGAACGACACCCTTGTGGTGCTGCCGTTTCACAAAACCGAATAGCCTCTAGGCTGTTCGGGATAACGGGGGAGAAATGCCCCCCCCCCCCACCAGCTCGGGTGGACAGTGGATGAGCCAACATCCCCCTTTTGGGTTGCACCTCACGTGGTCGGGCAGCCCATTTTGGGCCGCCACCTTGCAGGACAGGTTCGTCCGACCAGGTTAGACGGGACCCGGGCCTAGATACACTTAAAGGGCCATATCTTGAAAACCGGACGTCCATTTGACGAACCGTGTATGGCATTGAGATCCTGTTATTTATATGGTCCTTTTTATATAATCCTCTTTATTTTTGGATATAGTTGGGGTACGACTGGGTTGGATCAAACCCCAATCTAACCGATCCCTCGGAACTAAAATGCTTATAACTCACATACCGATCCTCTGATTGACGCACCATTCGTCGCGTTGGAATCCTTACAGCATTGTGGTCCTTTGGGTTACTACTTTGTGGAGCATAGTGGAGGTAGAGGTACAACTGTTATCTCGAGGGGCAGATACTGATGAACACGAGCACACCAGGTGCAAGATATCCAGTGGCTGGTAGTCTGGGGGAGGTTGGAGATAGATCATACAGAGGTTAGTACCGAGTGATCCTGTGTGGGTCAACACCAATCCTGTGTTTGTCGGATATTGTGTCGGTTCGTGATCACAGATCCTATATGGGTTATCACATACTAGTCTTGTGTGGGTCAGATCCTATGTGGCTCAGCGCTCAAAAATCCTATGTGGCTCAGCGCATACAAATCATGTGTGGGTCAGATCCTATGTGGGTCATCGCGGGGGTTAGTTACCTATCAATCATGTATGGGTCAGACTCTGTATGGTCACCATCAGTGAATCTTGAGAGAATAAGATGATCTATCTTTGCGAATAATCATATGTCATTTTATACTTCACTAAAACCTAGTTTGAGCTGAGACTCTGTTTGAACTAAGTCTTTTACTTGTGTGGTACTTCCATCTCAATGTTGTTACCTGTGTGGTATTTCTACCTTCGTGATGTTACCTTTTTGGTATTTCTTCCTCATGTATGAGATGAGAATATCATGATAACTTAGGTATATGTATGGGAATATACCTAAGTAGATTTGATTTCTTACTCTGTGGTTTTTCCTTTGTGGGACTCTAGGAGACCTACGAGGTCTCGGGGTCCCTACTGAGTATTGTTATACTCACCGTTGGACAGGCTACACTAGCATCTTGTTGTGTCTTCTGCAGATGACATACAGTGTTGATCGAGGCTAAGGGATCCAGGACCAGACGGTGCTTGGAAGTGGACTATTTGTGCTGACGTGATGCAGGGTTGACTGATCGTGATCTATACCTACCCTTTATGTGGGATCTTTGATGGATGATCTAGAAGCTGCTTTCCACTTTTCAGTTGTTTTTACCCTTCAGTTTTACTTGTACTTTTTCAGTTGGGCTTGAATTCCGGACCCTTTACTTTCAGCACTTTTTTTACAATAGTAGTTTACTTTGGGGTTGCATCTTGTTTCATTCTTCTCTATGTGTTTGTACCGGTTAAAAAGGAAATGCCTTCCCGTTTAGGGATACACCATTCCGGTGCTAGTCGCCAGCCCCTGGCTTATGGAAGGTGGACTTGGGGTAGCCACGTCATGGGCCCAGAGGGACGGGTCATGTCAAAAATACTAATAGAGACTGATAGAGAGCTTTGATAACCAGAATATTTGTGATCAAGAGAAGGATAGTGACCACAAAACCATAAACCAAATTGGTACTCATAAGATTATTGATATCATCAGAAATGATAGTTATAGGATAACACAAATGTTTTCTCAACAACATTTTCCTAATGTTTATGTATTATTTTAATTTCTAAGAATATAAGGTAAAATAATTACATAATAAGTTTATAATTCATGTGCACAATTTCATCCTTTGGTTATTCATTGTTCAATTTCCAATTCATCACTTACTATAAGAAATAAATATCCATAGATTATTTTTTTCTTAAGGCACTAAATTCACTTTTAACGGATCATAAGATCCACAAAATAATGAAAAATAACTTCGCCTATCTCAAAATATTGTTCAATCCTAATATGGTTAGAACATAAATCTTCATAAGTTTAAGTAATAAACTAATCTCTAAAACCATTTCCAAAATTTAGATTTATCCATTTTATAAACAGTTTTCCTTATGAACCTTCCAAAAAATTATCATCTAAAACTTTATAAAGAAGGTCATCGAACTTCCAAAATGAACTTATTAATATTAATTCAACATGAAGTAGCTCTTAATTTTCACATATCAAACATGTGAATTCTTCCAACATATATTTTCTTGAAACATTGTAATAAAATGAATTTAAATAAATTCTTATTGAAAACATTCATGCATACGTAATACTTATTTCCAAAAAAAATGTTGTATACTCTATCAATGATAGCATAAAACAATTAGTAACTAAATCATTTATACATTCCAAGGTATTTATCACTTATCCAATTTTTTTATCCAGATAAATCATCTCTTTGTCCCAAAAACATTATCTCGTCATTAGAAACCTATTTAGGGACCTTAATCTTGTTTTTTTGAAGAAGTTTGACAATAAACTGAAACATTTTTATTGGTTATCATTACCGTTAAACACATGGTTTCAAATTCATAATGAAAAATTACTATGGTACAATCCATATATATTTAATAATTATTATGATGAGATTATCATAAGTAATATAATTTTACAACATATTTCATTGATCCAAATACACAATCATACTAATCATTTTACATTGGTTGTATAAATAGTATAAGATTAACGTTTATCCCTTAGATTCTTCTTATGTATATTACTTTGATTTATTGCGAATTCAATTGCATAGTGATCCATATCCTTACTATTGAAACACATAATAGTAATGTTTTCTTTATTTTCATTGCATTATTTTTCTTGGTAACCATTTTCTCTAAACTTTTAAAAAACTCATGAACCCTTCAACAATTTTCTAGGGTGACACTTTCAATAGTTATTACATGTGGGAAAATCCTTCTTTCCCTTCTTCCATTTCTCATTTTTTTCTCTTCCATCCAATTCTTATTTTTCTTATCATTAAATTTGTAAGACTTAGAGAATTATTTCTCTATTCTGATATAATATAAATCTATTTCATAATACGAATAAAAAATATTAGATACCAGTAACCTTTGAAGACATTCCTTTAGCCCTTAAAATAAATGGTAAATATTTAAGTCATTAATGTGTATGTAATTTGTATCATAGCTATTTATCTTTTTAAATGTATCTGGATACTCTGAAACACTTTGTTCATCCTTTTTTTAAGCTAGTTATATTTTTCTTGATCTTAGTTTTGTTCTCATGAGGGAAATATTTTTTGAATAATTTCTCCTTTAAGTCATTCTATTTCTTGAGTCCTGTTTCTTCTTCCTACCTAGAATTATAGATCAAGATCCCCCAATAATCAACATTACCTTTGATTAAATACACTACATATATGACCTTTTTTTTCACCAAATCCCAAGGCTATAAAGATATTTATTAGAGACATGATCCTTTACTCATCATCCAATTAATTGGTAGTCCTACTAAATGATGGGGATTATGTTGAATAATGTGATCCAGCATAGGATAATCTCATTGTAGAATTGGTTTATCCACCTGGGAATTGTAATTTATTATCACTTGATTAATCTACCCTGATATATACATAACTTTCTCCATATAGAAGTACTTTCGGCAAAGATGTACCTTGAGATAGTAACTCTAAAAAAGGCATGTTGGGATGGACTCGAACAGAACCTAGGAAATGATAAATGAAATTACTACAAACATGGTTTTTCATTACCTAGGTTACACTTGAGTAAATCCCAACATTCCCTTTTTGGAGCTATTATCCCTAGGCACATATATGTTAGAACCACATCCACTAGCAGTATCTAGACATTAATTTATTGATATGAAGACGTACATAATATCTATCTTAACAAAACATTAGGATGTTCTTCTATAAATATCAAAATATTATATTATGGGGTTATCTTCCCCAATCTATGATTTCCTAAATCTTGTTCCCAATGCTTCTATTAAACCAGTTCCGATGCCAATTTTAATGACCTCAACCTATGTTTCCAAAAGCCAGTGCCTTAATTTATTACATTTTCATATATATAGGATTTATATCTTAAAGGACTAAACAGTCTAGAAGTTTTGCAAAATAAGAATAAATACATGATACCCATTGTACATTGGTAAAAGAAAATAGTTACCAACTAAACTAAAATATAGACATCCATTAAACTCATTCAAAGAATTCATCATCATATCCTAGGGAAAATAACAAAATAAGGCTAAGCTCAAATGCCTAGTAAGGGTTAGGTATAAGAAAAGGTCTCATGAATCTGTAAGATTAATAAACATGGAAAGATAGATAACTGAACACACATTACATTTAAATACCTGAGATATCATTTTTATATAAGGAAGAATCAATTTGGTAAGGTACATAACTGAAAACACATTCCATTTAATCAATAAACTGAGAAATAAATGCATCAATAGAAAATATAAAACAAAAAAAAATCATGGATACTAATAATAAATAAATTGAAAATAAAATAAACTCTTAATTATTAGATTCCATATTTCCCAGGTACATTTTACCTTTACCATAAATACCTATTACAATATGGTTAAAAACATACCAGTCAAAAACCCATCGGATTTGGAAAACTGAATCGTCTCATGAGACTACTAATATATCGTAGGAATTAAATTAATTGGTCCCAAACCCATGTCGTACAATTCTATATAATTCCTTAGATATCTAATAATTTATTTAATTCATAAAAAATATGCCTTATAAAATATTTGTATTGAGTAAAGGATAAAGATTTACCAATATTTCCATTGTTAATCAAATAATATTCAAAGTAAATGTCGTATGTAAAAATGGATTAAGATTTTGGAAGTAATGATATAAATTAAAAAATAATATGGATATTGAAGATTAATTTAATTTCCAATGAAAATGTATTATAATAAAGTGGTAGTTTTAATAGAATGTTAGTAATCATAAAATAAATTGAGATTGTTCAATTACTTTTACTACGTGGTAATTTTCAAGTCAAATCCCATTGGATGAAATAATTCATTTAAAAATTAAAATACCATTAACAGTGAATTATTAATTATTATAAATGTCAAGTGTAAGTATATACAACATATAAAAATAAATTGGTTAATAATAATAAATTTGTCTCAATAGAATGTAAATTAAAACGAAATCTATCACCTCATGCTTTATTTTGGTTGAACGCTCATTAATCTTATATATAATGGTTTTAATATTTTTATTAACTTATGAAAACCCATATTAATATTTATAATATCAAATATTATTATTCTATGAAATATTACCAAATGTTTGCTAAATTATCATTATTTTCACTATTTTAGGTGTTAATTACCTTGATTTTCTAGTATATTTTGCCTTATTAATTTTTCCCTACTACTTATATCCTGATTTCATCATCTATATAACTTAAAAATGAATTTAATATCATATAAATTCATTATTTCTATATTTATATTAATCCCAAAAATTTTGTTATAGGAAATTAAATGCACTATTCATGGAGATGGTAGGTCGTACGTTTTCATGAATGCTGGTTTCATATTAAAAAAATGATGGGTAAATGATATATGCATATATTATCATTAAATAATCATAATTATTTTATATATATCAAATCATTTTTTTAAATACATTCTTATTACATTCCATGTAACATGTGAATGAATCACATTGCTTCATGAGAAGATAGTCTATCGTACACACTAACGATGTTATTGTATTCCAGAAAAATAGAAAGCCTTAAGTTATTTGTTATAAAATAATTAAATAAGAATAAATAAATTATAAATATCTTATATATCATATATAAAATATAAATAAATCATTATTACCAATCATTAAAGGTGGTAAGAGAGGAACGAACGCCATTGGTTCGTGAGGCGGTAGTCCTCTGTACACATGAATTATGATGATGTATCCCATTAGATGGAAGTATCTATGTTTCTATGTCATAAACATAACATAAAAAATATAATTTTATTTAAATAATTATTTTGTAATATAATCATGATATTAGAGGAATTTAAGGAGGTAGATAAGGAAATAAAATAAAAATTCTTTTAGAAAAACTTTACCTCTTCTTTGGGTATCCTCCTTATGATTAAACTAATTCCTTCATAAGATATATTTATGCCCAAGAAAAGGATTCTAGGATTAGGGGTGGGATATTTATAATTTTTTTTATGGTATTTTACAAAACAATGGGTTTTTATGTTGTCAATAAATGAGGTTATTGAGTTCCCTTTTATAGTAAAGGAGGAGTGGAATTATTGTAAATACAAAAAAATTGAACACTAATTGGAGGTCTCCCTTACCTCATGTACCCCCAATAATGAAAAAATTTCAATAAAATAGGGTATATGGTCGAAATATTTTGACAAAATTTGTTTTAGAAAATTTTTGGGTCATTTCCACACCTTATCATTAAAGATTAACCATTAAGTATACACAATTTTACCTTAATTGTTGTTATTTACATTAACTATTTTCGCTAATTAAATTTATAGAGACCAATTTTACCTTATTATAAATTATAAATTATTATTATTCCAATTATAAAATCCATTTTTTCAAATTTAAATCAAATAAGTGGTTTAAAAAAATATAAAATTAATCCTACAAATAGAATGGGAAAAGTGGTTTTTAAAAGTGATAATGTTTATTATTTTACAAATTTTTTATATCTAAATTAAATATTTAAATGACTATAATGACCTAAATTATATTAATGGGTCTATAATTAATCTAATTTTAATTTAAAACAATTTTAAAATATTATTTATTATTATATATTATTTAGATGAAAAGTCATTTTTCAATTACAATTCAAAATGATTAATAATTCATCAAAAAAAGAAAATTCTAAGACAAATACCAAAACATGAACTTCAGATAGTTTTTAAATTAATATTAAAAAATTGATGTTTATTTTTTGAATTAAAATTTATAAATGTGTAAAAAATTATTTTCATAACAAATTTACCATTTAATGGAAGATAATGTACATTTTGAAATATATAGTTTTTTATTAAAAAAATTGAATTATTCTTTTTTTATTCTTACCATATATATTGTTTGAATGTAAAATAAATTCACTAGAATATATATTATATAAATATCATTAATATAAGTTAATAATTGTAATTAATTTAATTTTTTAGGATAAAACACCACTGGGTTCATAAAATAGTTTTTTATAAAAACAATTCCTTTATATTGAGTTAGTTTTTATTTTATTTACTAATCAATTGGTAACAAGTAAATTCATTTTATATTTCTCTAAATCATATATTTTTATAAGGAAGTTACTTGTATTCATAAAAACCAATTTAAAGTATACGAGATAATTTCCAATTTAAACTAAAATAATAATAGTATTTGGTAAAACTCAATCTTACGTGTAATGCAAGATAAATCAGTGTTGCATGATTAGAAATTTATATCATATATTGAACATTTTAAAAATGGTAAGTTTATTATAAAGTCATAGTATTTTATATTCCCTTATATTCTTGGTGTTTATTTTCATACATTCTACTGAATAAAATATTATTCTTTTTAAATTTCAGGGTGTTACATATTTCATAAGCTAGTAATGTTTATCTTAAAAACTAAATCTATCTTACAGACCTATAATAATTGCAGAATAAATCAGGGGTGATAATATACATATAATCAGTAAATTAAAATTAGAAACTTTTCTTGAAAATATAGAATAATAATACTATTACCTTAATTAATAAACAAAAAAATTGACACATTATTTCTGTAGGTCTAACTATATTCTATCTCACCAAGGACTACTCACAAAATCTGCATACAAGTATACAGTAGTAAAATAAGAAAACATATCAATATGGGTAACCTGAAACATATTACCCACTGATTAATTATTACTCATTTCTTAACAGTAAACATCATTTTCTCCCATCCCTTCCCATATACACATAGCACATCCTCATTCCTTAGAAACAATACCATATTTATATACCATAACCACATGAAACATAATATAACTACATTATTCATCACTTACACATTAACACATAACTTATATATCCCAAAATTATTACCAAATAACCACATAATCACACTATAATAGTATAATGACTACACAACACATTCCCACTTCCCATTTTATTGTATGTTCCACTTTATTTCATTTAATAACATAACATCATTAGTCATAATAATTCTAGAACTTCTATTCTCACATAAAACATTACCCACTTTATAGAAAAATAATTTCTCTTATTAATGTAAAACATAACTTATTTCATATAATTTCATTCATGATATTCAAAATAAAAATAATTAATCACAACTCATTCTCATTTCACATTATTTAATTTGTTCATTGTTAATATAATGATTCTATATCTTTTGAGAAACTATATTATGCTAATAATTCATAATTACCAAGATACATCAACAATGAATCCTAGAAACACTCCTCTACCACTTTATAAAAACCGAAAATAAGCCTCTTTGACAACTATAGAATATTCCACAACACAAATCTACAACAAAAATAAAAAAAATGAATGTAATTTAACATTTCGTTCATTATAAAATTACAACTTCATCGTATAAACAAAACAAAAATATATATATATTACCACTATTTCATTATATTATAATATTTCAATACACCTATTTAATTTTATACATAATTCCACACATGAAACAATAAATATTAATCATAGTAGTGTGATTAGAAAAAAAATAAACCAGCAACATGAATAATAATATCATAAATCGCATAATTAATTTAAAGATACTATCCCTATTAAATACATTCAGATATTTATATTCATTATGTATAATTATATATCCTTCAGAAAATATAAATAAAATAATTCTTAAACAACATCAGAAAATAAAAAAGAAAAAATAAATACAAAACACTTAACTTATAACAGATAATGATTCACTATGTCATTTAAAAGATAAACCAGGATGACCAAATCCATACATCTCTATAAGAAAATTATAAACAATAACATCACATCAATCCCAAATTATATTTAAAATTAAATTATAACACAAGACACACCATGTTTATTGGAAGGATGCCTGAGAAATAAGAATCAAAAAAATTAACTCGATCTATGTGATTATGAGGGGATGAAATCAAAGTGGGTAAAAAGAGATACCTGATATTTCTAAGAAATCACCATTGTTTATAAAATATATGATGAAGGGGAAAAACATATGAAATTAATTAAAACACCCAAATTTATAAATCAAAGTGACTTTTATAAGTTTCTATTTGTTAGAAGTTTGAAATTTCATAAGGAATTTGAATTTATGATTACTGGATGGGTATATTCTAGATCAAAGATTCAGTATAGAAATTTAATGGTTGGGATGCCTATAAATGATATTTTTATATGTGTTTTGTGGCTCAAAATGTAGTTCAGACGTTTCAAGAGTTCTCTGAGTTTTTAGGGACCAAATTTATAGTTTTGTAAAAATACATCATAGGGCGCACTGTTAGTGAAAACCATGCATCCTAACTATGTCACCTAGTTTGTATAAGAAATAATTTGGGTAAATCATACAATAGGCTAGGGATATCCACATGGGTGTATGTAATAAACTGAATACATGTCACACAGATAGAGCAAGGTGTATAAAACCGTGATCCATGCTCATGTATATGGTTTGATATATGGGTAGTTCTAACTACATAGTTGGAACACGGCTTGGACAACTCTACGACAAAACCATGAAGCCTACTAAAAAGGTTGAATTTAACCTTTTTACTTGGGATGTGTTAGAGGTAATACAGCTCTTATATTATTCTTTCCTCCCTTACACAATTCCTCACTCTTCTCTTATCCCTCCCTTCTTCAGAACCCATCAATGGGGGTGTTCATGGTGGCCTTCCATAGAGATTTTGTAGCGACCATGACCCCATTATCCTAGAGCCAGTGTATACTTTATTTCATGGGAATAAAATACAAGGAATTTCATCCTGTAGGATTTAATAGTTTAGTATTCTTGGTAAACCAGACATATACATTTAAAAATTATTACAATTTAGAACATAAAATAAATAATTTATTTTCATTCAAAATGACATTGTTCCTCATAGGGTATCTATTCATGTTAAGAACAATATACTTCTTAGTAAACAAGGTGAAATAAAACCTTCGTAAGGGGTGAGATCAAATGACTAGTAATGGAAATCATTGTGGATTCTATGAATACATAAATCATAATCAATATGGAAAGGTAAATAACTAAAACACATGCAATTTAAAAAATAACCTCATCATCATATGAAAAGAATATATGATGGTAAAATAATTCTATATATATAATCACAATATCTTGAAAAAATATCGACATATATTCTAACTAATTAAATAATCACATGAAATATAAATAACTGAATATTTAATGATGGAACACATAATATTGTTCATCTAAAACGCACTATCATGGACTTTCTCTAAGGCATCTAGTAGCCTCAAAGCCTTGTTTCAAGTCATCTATATAAATGTGTAAGGCCTTGGAAAAAACCCAATATATTTTTTCTCACCATACCATCTAATGCATCAAGGGGATATAGTTGAAATCACCCATCACTTACTAAGTCCAATTCATTCCTAATATGAAATGGGTGAACCATAATCAAATTAAACATTCATATTAAAATAGTAACATACAAAATATTAAAACATTCCCGAGTCAATAAACATAATCACATACTATCTAGAGTAAAATGGTGAAAAGAAAAAAGTGAACATACTTGATCACGCTGATTGAAAACCATCTAGAAAAATAACAATGAATGTTTAAATATTACATATCTTCAGTGGTTCATAATTAAAATAGAGGGTTGATTTTTTTTATGAATAGGATTACCAAGATAATATATATAAAAAATTCTTGGGGAAAAAATATTTTCATTTGGAAGAGCACATTTTATAAAGAAAATTTCACAAAAAAACATTTAAAAACTTTTTATTTTAAAATAACCTTTAAAAAAATGTATAACAATCTTCAAAACACTGAGTGGTGATAATGGTGGAAAATATTTTTTATACCATATATATTGACATAAGAATTACAATCACTTTTTTGGTAAATAACAAGTTGTAATTTTTTTGAAAACAACATGATTATTCCCATTAAAAATTTAAAAACTAAAAATGGGTAAAAATGTCTACAATAAGTAAATAAAAAATTACATGAAAACATTTTCTTAAAAATATTTTCATAATAAATTTAAGTAACAAGGACGGGTTAATTTTTAATATTACAATTATATGTTCATGAATAACTATACTTGAATAAAATGTATTGATTTTATGATATAAAAATCAAATAATTACCCCAAGGGAGACTTGCAGAAAAATAATCATGAATAATGATGATATTGTGAAATAAAAAATTTCTACTTTTATGAATTTGGAATCATAATACCAAATAAAGAAATGATCTAAAATAAAACAATAAATACCATAAAGATAAATTTATTCATCATATAAAACACCTTAGGGTCATTATTTTCATCATGTAAAGGAAATAATTGGTGAATATGGCATATGGCACTTGGAAGTAGAAGTGAGATGGGAAACTATTTTCTCTAGTTTGATTTCATTAATCTGTGTCTAAACATAATATATAATAAATATATCATTATTATAAATATATTAAAAACACATAATCATAGATATCCTACCATATATGATCCTCTTATATTATATTACCACTCTTTTATTAATAATATTAAAAAAATTCATTTTATTGGTTGTCAATTTCCTTGTTTTCTAATTCATTTTGTTCATGAATTTTCATGTTATTGTATATAAAATATAGTTACATAATTTTTAGAATTATATTAATGTTATAAATATCATATATACTTAGTACAAACATTTTCGTTACCATTTATGAATGTTTTACATAGAAAATAAATTGCATCACTTTATGCAGACAACTGGTCGTATGTACGAATGAGAAACAATATCATTCCCTTAATGACAGAAAGGGTGAGGAATTAGGTGATATATTAATTTAATATAATCAATAAAACTTAATATTTATAACAAATATTCATTAATTTTATCTTTACTACATTACTTTTAATTTGTAGGTGAAAAAAGAATCACATCATGTTCGAGGCTGTAGTTACTTGTACACACAAGTGAGGTCATTGTATTTGAAACAAAATGGAATGTAAAAGTTATATGTAAAATTAAAACTAAATAAGTATAATAATTTATTAAATATCATTTAAATGTTTTAAATCCATCATTATATCCATCTTTTAATGTTGTTTATGGAAAATGACTACATCGGTTCATGAGGCAGTAGTCTTCCATACACACAATAGATGATTTCATTTCCCATTTTATAGAACTATAGAAGGATTAATATTATGAAATAAAAATAATCTAATTTTAGTATATTTTATGTACTATATTTAATAAATTTAATTCTTAATATATTATTTAATTTGGATAGATAAAAAATAAAATTAAAGACCTTTTTTAAGATAATCAGCTTCTCTTGGAGAAACCCACTTTAGATCTTCTCTTAAAGACCCTAGGGGTGGTCTTTTGGGAGGATAGAAGCTCTATTTTTTTATAAGGATTTTGGGGAGATAATTTTATATTTTTTTACATTAAAAATTTATTTATAAGTGTGAATAAATGAGGGAATGGAGTTCCCTTTTATATGTGTGTAAAGGTGACCTTTAAGGAAATTACTTGGAAAATTCCAAAAAGAATCCTAATTGATAAAGTAATTCAAATGAAAAAAGATTCAAAATGACCCTATATTAGAAATTGATAAGTAAAATATTTAAAATTCCCATTAAAAAGTATTTATACTTTTTTGTTCATTTTTAACCCTTGTCTTCTAAGTTTAACCCCACAATAAACTCATTTTTACCTTAATAACAACAATTGATTTTGAGAGTTTTCATAATTAATCTTGGCCAAACCTTAATTTTAATATATTATATAATATAAATTATGATTATTCCTAATATTTAACCCATTTTTCAAAATTAAATTTATATAACTGGAAAATTTTAATTTCAAATTTATCCAACAGACACGATGAGAATGGCGGTTTTTAAAGAGAAAATTTTCAAAAGTTTTCAATGTTTTTATATCAAAATTAAATATGAAAATAATTAAAATGATAAATAATTTATTAATAGATAGGTAAATGAAATAATTTTACATTAAACCCAATTTAAATTATAACTTAAAGTTATAAATAATTTAAATAAAAATATAATTTTCAATTAAATTTATGTATTTTTCAATATTTATCAAAAAAAAATTAAAAACTAAAAATAATCCCCCATAAGATAATTTTGATATTATGATTTCAAAAATTAAGTTTATTTTATAAAATAAATCTTCTAAAAGTTGTAAAAATTAATTTTAAATTATGTCCACAATGCATGATAATTCCTCCTTTCAGAATAATAGAGTTCAGAAAACATTTCTTTCTCTTTCAAATAATTCTTATTTATTTATAATAAATAGTTACCCATTTAAATTATTTTATAAAAGTGTAAAAAATCATATTTTCAAAATTTAGATATTATAATTCATACTTTCTAACATTATGGATACTTTATAGTGGTAATATTTAAATAATAATATTTTAATAGAGTATCATGTTTCATTTAAACATGGTTCTACGTGCATTGCAAGATATCAAAGAGATAGAATTTTTTTAAAGGTTGGGGCCGAGGCCTCATTTATTATTAAAGAAAAGAAAAGTCCTCTTTAACTAGGTATAGGGAAAACCATTACATAGCCTGAAGGCCCAGTGGACATTTAGCCCCTTACATGGCCCGTTGGCCCATTTTTATGGCCCAAAGCTCATTCTGTGAATAGTACAACTACTGTACCCGCACTGCTACAGTTCTGCACAATACCCGCCGCTGCTACAGTACTCTACCGCCGCTGCAGTAACCTATCACCTCTATAGTACCCGCCATTTCTACAGTTCCGCTACTACTACAGTACCTTCCCCATTGGGTTTTGAACCCCCATTTTGCATATAGAATTAAGGGGTTCTTACCACTAAGCCAAACCCCAACTACGTTAAAGAGATAGAATTTATTCAATGATAAATATGTTGTAAATTATAAGGTTGTAATATTATATTCTAATCTCAGTGTTTCATGTCACATACACTATTGAATATGATATTCTTGTTTTAAAATCTAGGGGTGTTACATTCTAAAACCCAAAAATAAATTAAGTCCTCCCAATTTAATCATGATTATAGTAATCACAAGTAGGATATTTGAAAATAAATTCTATGGAATCCTACATTATAAAAAGGGTAAAGAAAATATCCTCTTTATAAAATATAAAGGTAAGTTAAATTGACATTTATATTACTACATACTTTGTTTTTAGAAGTAGAGCCTATGTGGGAAGTGTAGATTTAGACATAGAAGAAAATCATAATACCTAAATAATGATGGTGAGTGAAGGATATCATGGATAAAAAAATTAATGATATTGTGATAATCAAAAATCACAAAACTGTAAACTAAACTCTATGAATGACATCATTGATATCATCATATCTTATTTTAATATAATAGACTTTTATTTAAACTTGTTTTTCCTAAAGATAGGGAATTCCTTTACTTTCTTGACTGGTAACATATACTAATGAACACAGATGATATTTTTATATTTAATAGAAAATATATCATCCTTTGGTTGTGCTCTGATCAATTTACACCTCATTTATTACTGTAAGAAATAAATATCCAAAATGAATTTTTATGTGTGAAGAACATCTAACAGATCACAAGATTTCCAAGTCTTTCCCCATATATCTAGTAATTTTCCAAAATCAAAGTGGTTCTCATAAGTTATCTAATAAAATAAAAATTTCAGCATAAAACATTATATATATATATATTTAAGCTTCATACTCATCCAAAATATGTTATTCTAAATTCAAATTCCAAAAGGTTTCTATGAAGGTCACTAAATAAACATTATATTCCCCAAAAAACATAAAGTGGATATTAATGACACATTTCAAATATGATGTTGAATTTTTCATCATGAAACATTAAAGAAAACATGCATCCTTCCAAAAATAAAATCTAATGATTTTTTAATATAATGCATAAATAAACACTTTTAGTAAATGCCAGCAATGATGACATAAATCATCAGAACATTAAACAATATCATGGTCATCAACATTATCCCATAGAAATATCATTATTATCTAAACATAGATAACATATTAATTGTTATATTCCTTAGATATTTTGTTTTCTAATATATTAAACTTTCCAATAAATCACTTTTCTTGTTCATCAGGGCCATTCAATATACTCTTTCAAATCCATAATGAAAAATTACAACAGTTCAATCCTAATAAGTTTCATTATTCATACAACTAGGAAATCATTTATTAAAAAATATAACAACATAATTCATGAATTCAAACACAATAAAATTCTTTTATTCAACTTTATATGTGGTAATATCATAAATATGACCATTATCTATTATCTACTTTTAATGTATATTCAGTTGAATCTTGGGGAATTCGTTTTTGTAGTTCCCCATATCCTTATAGTTGAAGTACTAAATATCAGAAACCTTTTTCTTTATAATGTGGTCAGTAGTATGATGTACTTTATCTCCACACTTTTAAAAAACTCTCATTCCATTTAAGTAAGTACCAAGGTATTTCTTTCAACAATTATCACATGTGGTAAAATATTTCTTTCTTGTATTACATTTATATGCCTTTTTATCTATTGTCATATTCTTCTCTTACTTCCCTTTTAAACCATAATACCTATATATTATCTCTCTATGTTGTTAGTTAATGATACTATGTACTCATATGATGGGAATTTTGGGTAAACTAGTTCCCCTTGAAATATTGTCTTAGTCCCATCAAATAAATTATCATTCTTACACATTGGATTATGTGCATTGATGTGTCTCTCATTACATTTTATAGGAACAATTTATAAATGATGGAATATGTTATATTAGATCACACCATTATAAAACATAATTTATAATCCCAAAAGTAGTGAAGTACATAACATAAATTGAAAATTTTATGTATAAATAATATCATAATCATGGTTTCTTTGGAGATATATTTATCTTCAAATACTTCATAATTATTTGTAATGAAAATTTGAATTATCCTATATGTACCCATCTATATTTTCAAATGAGTTGAACAGTAAGGCACATTTTTATGAACCAGATGACGATTGGGTCAAGCCTAAAGCACCCTTATCAGAATTATTACACCTTAGTACATATGTTCCAGAACCACATTGACTTACAATATCCATACATGGATTTATTTTCAAGAGAAAACCATAAAATAACTTCATTACCTAAACTTTATGATGTTAATATATTTTTATCCTTGAATTATTTCATAGGTTTATCCTCCCTAATATATAATTTTTAAATATATTTGTCAAGTTGTTTATTAAACAAACTATGATACTAACTGCATCAATATTAAAATGATTCCAATAAAATAAATTGAATTAACATATTTATAATTAAAACAATTTTAATTTAAACCATATTTAATATAAAATTTAACATTATAAATAATTTAAACAAAAGGGTTGTTTCCAATTAAAATTCAGTATTTTTCACTATTAATCAAAAAATGAAAATTTTCATAAAATCACCAAAATTTAACCCCTATTTAATTTTTATATGAAGATTTAAAAATTAATCCAATTTTCTAAAATTAATAATATAAAATTTGTGAAAAACAATTTAAAATTATATGCATAATGCACGACTAATCCACCTTTTAAAAAAATACTATTTCTTCAAAAACATTTATTTCTGTTTAAAATGATTCTTATTTAATTTATAATTAATATATAATCATTTAATATATTTCATACATTCATAAAACATAAAATTTTTATAATTTAGTTATTACCATTCACACCCTCTAACATAATGTCTACATTATAATGGTAATGATTAAATAATCATATTTTAATTGAATATCACATTTCATTTAAACCTGATTTTGTGTGAATTGTAAGCTATAAAAGTGAATTAATTTAATAAAAAAAATATATGTTATAATGTATCAAATTGTTATATTCTCTTTTGATCTTATTTTTTTGTCACAGACACTATAAAACATGGTGTTCCTATTTTAAAATCCCGAGGTGTTATATATTTTTTTGTACGGTTTGTCATATGGTGGCCTCAATTTCTTTCCTCCTCTATCCATTATTAATTTAAAATTTCTATTAATAGGGTTCTATTTATCAATCACATTGGATTATGTTTGAATTAAATATCGGTGATACTGGTTTTACTCATCCTTAGAAGACGATGGACCGTGAGATCGTTTTCACTTTGTCATGTGTATTTTCGTTGAGGTACGGAATTGGGGTGATTTTATAAAGATTTAATGATTTAGAATAAACCTTTTGGGTGGACATTTTTATTTTGTTTCATGGTTAATATGTCTGATCCATGTTTGAGGATACATCACGATTTTTTGGAGAGTGTTAGGATGCAGATTCGGTGAAACGTAATCATCTAGTGATGTTTCAAGCATTGTGACCTTATTGTCAATTTTTTTAAATTTTTATAGCATTTTAAGATTAATTAATTAATTATAGTGGTTGTAATAGATTAATTATTAATTTTTCTTTATGAGATAACAATTCACACATCTATATGATCTTGGATGGTATTTGGTTGTTTCTCCCTGCCCTTGGAAAAAAATAAATGAAAAGATTCCTCAAGATTGGGGGTATGTCATACCATCCCTATGGTATTTATGAATGTTTATGGTAGTATGTGTATTATTAGGATCCCCCTTTTATGTTGAAACATACTATTTAATTTATACCAATGGATGCTTAATTAATTAAATAATATAATTATAATTGATGAATTCCAGGGGTCACTAATAACCCTTGGTTGATTGTCTAATGATTTCGAATATAGTAGACTAGATATAGTTCTTTAAGACCCCAATAATCCTATAGACCTTTCTAGAGGTGATATTATTCTACAAATATTATTCATACATGTATATTAATATGTGGACTAACATTATACTTACTAGTATTGGGTTGATTGTGTAGACCATTGCAGAGAGACCTTGTAAATGAGATTGGTTTACGACCCTACTGCTAATGATTACCTTAGTGACATGACATTATGGTACCAGGAAGTTCATCATCCTATTTTTATGATGTCATGCAATGTGAAATCATGGTGCATCAGTTGTTTACCTATGATATTGATACTGAATAATAGGACTCATTTAGCATCCTTGACCAACTCAGGAAAAAATTGGTAGCCAAACTGGGGGGTCGTATGGTCTCAAGCGCGTCTCCCCATATGATAGAGGCTGTTGACTAGCAACAAGGGTCTAAATAGTTGATATATTGGAGACTTTAACCTTTCTCGAATTAGTACAATGATTTATTAGATAATAAATAAAAATCAAAAAATGTTTCATTATAAATAAATTATACAGAAGAAGAAGATAAATGTAAAATCAACTAAATATAAAAGATGGACAATGCCAGTTTATACATAGAATTCTTGTCCAGTTTATGATATGTAAATAAAACAATAGTCATAAATAATTCTTCAAGATATATGATTATATTTAACTAAATAAAATAATGGAAATCCCAACAACTAACTCTATGAGAATCCTGAGCTCCAACTGTATATTGTTCTTCTAACTCCCAGGTACAAGAAAAACATCATAAGAAAAAGTCCATATCCCTGTAAATAAGAAGGTATACTTGGGTACCAATGGTACCCAAGTAGGGTGTGGGATATAAATCTTAGTAGTCCTAAACCCACGGTGTCTAGTCCATTCCATTTTATGCTATATAAATTTTTCGTGTGCAAGAAGATATATGATAAGTAAGTAAGTACTAAAAATTGAACTTCCTATATGCTATGGTTCTCATTTAATATCCATTTAATTTAGTAAATTTAATGTAATTTATAATTCTAGACACATAGCTCTCGTGTAAGTACATGTATCTGAGGATGCCCACACAGGCTAGCCATAAAATATAAAGGTAATATAAAATATAATCTTGTCTGCTGGCTTGGAAGACATGTCATAAAGTCATATCATTCTTTAATTCTATTTAAAAACTTTTCTCATACTTGACATTCCTAATATATAATTAAAGTATTTATCTAGGTGTAATATCATCCAACACATTACAATCAAATACCTAGCATACCTCTCAAGAACCCGGTATTACACTAGGTGTGGTATAATATCTTATCCACCCAAGTTCATCCTTTTCATTACACTAAAGGAGCCAAATTATCCCCCATGGAATATATAATAAACACCCTTTGAGTACATCCATGGAATTATGAAATGAACCCATGTATCACTCAGTGTATAGTGTATGCATCAATGAGTCATTCCATAACATCCTTCACATTGGTCCATGTATCACCCATGGAATATGAAATTTTTAATCCGTTGATTTCATCAATGGAATTATAATTTTAATCCACATATCACCCAATTTACATAACCATTTAATCATTTTAAATCCCTTATAATCAATTCATTAATCATTCCAAATCCAAAACCAATAATATCTAATTCAATCTCAAATCAAAGGTGACTTGAGCATTATCCAAGCTAAGAAGGCTTGACATTCAATAAATCACATGGACATATCAATTAGAAGTAAAATTCATCATTAATAAATCAATTTCATAACAAGTAATAGCTTAGAAGGATTTACATTAACCACTCACATGGGCATTTTTACTTTTATAGCCTCAAATGTATAAACAATATAATACACAAACTAAACATAACTTAACTCACATGTGAAATCCAATTTTAAGGTAAATCAATCTCCAAAATCTATTTCCACCTCAAGTTATAAGGGTGATTTCATCAATCCATTAATTTTAATCCATTTCATTTATCAATTTAAAACATTATTCTATTCACCAACTGATTTAGACACCAATTCACTTGTGAAATCCCATAATAAGGGGTAAAAGGTGCACCTATGTGTGTCTATGGCCAAAATCCCTCAAAAGGACCATTAAATAAAACAACAAACCCATGTGTTGGATCCATTTCAAGTTTCAAAACCTATAAAAAACCATCAACAAGACTCATTAAAATCCTAATAATTTTATTTTAAGGTGAAACCCGATAATTTGGCGTGCAGCATGATGACATTTGAATAATCTAAGATATAAACAGATCATGACCTAAATAACTAAAAATAACATTTTATATTAGAAGATAGTGCACCTCAATCGTGTGGTTTTATTAGGAAATTATTACATTTTTTACCAGACAATTCATTTAACATAATAAACTTTTCATTCAATAATTCATAATTCAGTTTATCAGATAAACAATTAATGGATTATTAAATTTAATGGGGGAAAAGGAAAGGTATCCTATCTCAAAAGAGAACCAAGACGAACACTCATCACTTGACATCTTCAGTGATAACCTCTCCAAGCTACTCCTACCCTCCTCTAACCATATGCACCCTCATATATAAAAATGGACACATATTCACTATGTACATATCTACATGGCCCCGAATATGCACAAGGGGATACTTACATATATGGTCATATACGCATATCACCATTTCCACTTACACTTGTATACATTTTTCACATTATATGTAAGAACACCTAGACCATATATATATATATATATATATATATTCACTGTACTTATTGAACACACATATAACTGGGGATCTTATTTAAAAATATGCGTACCTATGCACATGCGTTAAGTCTCCTTTGTCTCTAGTGACTCAAACCCACACCAAGGATGAACAAACACACTAAAAATAAATACTAAAACCTCAACATCATAATGAGGCCCCAAATATATTTGGTTAATTCAAGGAAGTATAAATAAACCTTTCCGTGGATGATAGATAAAAACTCAAACGAACCAATATGTTTCAGCTTTAGTTGTGGGTGCCGAAACATGCGAGAAGAAATCCAAACGCCTCGCATGACCTAATAATAGAACAAAACTAAAAATTGGATTAACCCAAACCCTAAGGAATTATCTGCACATCCCCAGAAGATAGAGAGAGGGAAACAAAATCCAAGGGTAAGAGGAGGGAACAAGGGACCTTATCCCAAGACATAGACCAAGAACTGGGTGGAAATTGGAAATCCAAGGAGGATCCAAAGAGGGGGGATGTGTCGCTGACATAGGGATCTAGGGATATAGTGTCACAATATCTAAATGGGAGAGAGGGATGACTTAAGATTTTATTTTCTTTTAATTTTTAATTTAATTTTGTTAATTTTATTTTACAAAATAAGTTCATGAAACATGGTTTGTGCCACTTGGTTTGGTAAACCATGAACCAACTATGTTCTCTCTACTAGGAACCTGAGGCATCCCACACGGGCTGGATGTATGGTTTGGAAACTGTTCAGCAACCATGGGATGAACAATGTTGAGGTACTACCCAATTTCCAATAACCGTTTGGGCAAGGTGCATAGTTTGGTCAATATATGTGAATTCCATGTGGGGGAAATCTTCTCCTCCAACTCTCATAATTACATTTTGCTGATTGGTTTAAAAAGTGTCCCATCAAGTAATCACAAAAATTCAAATTCCCTTCAAATTTCATCTTGTTTAAAAATACAGGACCTTACAAACTCTCCTAATTATAACTTCTCATCCATGATAAGCCTTGGGGAAATAATGAAAACATCACATGACCCATAAGTTCTGTGAAGTCTCATAAAAAATATTGTGTTACGTTTTCAAATTCCAAAATCACCTTAAATCATCAAATAAGCATATGACTCTTAAGCCATCACAACCAGATCCGAAAATGGATTATCCAACTAAAATGCCAAGATGGTACTTACCCAATCATATTTATGTAGATACATGATCATTTCATCGTCTCATTAAACATCTAGTCAAAGTTTCTCCCTACCTTAGGCTTTAAAATTTTAAGAAGGTTCAATTACTTTCCACGGTTCCTCTATGATCGAAATTGCCAACAAGGCATGCCCATAAGTGTTCTAACAAAACTCTTGGCATGTTTTGCTTTATTGAGTGAACCTGATTAAATATAATGTCATATACGAGATATCATATGAAAGAAACAATCGAATTATGATCAAAAAAATATAAACCAGTCACACTAGTTTTTGTAGGGAGATATTGTCAACGTTTACACTACATTAACCATAAACTGGAGAAATGTTTTAGAATAGTTCTATATGACTGTAAATGTTGAAAATAAGGAAAAAAGACTATCCAATACCAACTGATCCCAACAAGATGTCCAGATTAGATAGATGGTGGAATTTTCAACCAAACTGAAATTCCTTCTTCCAAGAAAGCTTTCATTTATAAGGAACACACTCCCTAAATCACATTACCAACTTCTGGTTATTTTATGAGGTTAAAACATCATTGGTCCATGTAAACTAACATTCCTTAGAAATTATAAAGGTGTAACTCATACCCATACCACTAGAATCGTTACCCATTGAAGCATTACATCTAAACCCAACTACATGTTCAGGATAAACTCAGATTCCAACAACTGCAGTCTAAGTAAAATTCCTTAGTTATTCCATACTCCATGTTTCCAAGTGAGACCTTGGTAAAAGACAAGATGTCCACATCAAAACATTGACAGAGACCATACCAGTATATTCCTGGCGGCCACATCAAAGGGAATGGTGGGTGTCCAAGATTCTGTCTATGGAATCCCTATGCAAGGACCCAAGTATCACTCTAAACTAATCGACCCTCAAATAAACCATGCATCAAGCAGACAAAATAGACAGAGATATCAAAATGACCCCACATATTTTAAAAAAATAGTTCATTATAAGATTGATGCTCTCTTAGTGCATCCAAGATGATAACAATATAGGGTTGATTCTCATATCTTAAGAGATAGTAAACTAAGAGGATACCAAAGATCACCAAGAAGATCAGTTGAACCACTATCGTTCGACTTCTTAAGAAGAATCCTGGATTCACCCTATCAATGCATTTACATTAACTGATCATAATTTCATTACCATCGAAGTAACCCCATTATCATTTGAGCTTTACCACTAAATCACATCCAAAAACAATGGTGTTTCCAATGATTTCATACACAGCCGACCATATCATTTTCATGTTGTAGAGAAAGAACTAACATGTACACTAGAACCTATGTAACACTCCCCGCCTTAGAAGTATTCTAATCATTGAAATAAGTGATGGAAAGACTAGTTACTCACAACAATGCTAGATCATATTCAACTTAATTCACATATGATACACCAAAAACCATAATCACTACATCAAATTCTTTTTCATGATGGATAAAATCAAACCGTCTGGCGTGTCGAAATACCAGAGTCCCAAATTTTCCAATAAAGATGTGGGCTGAACTTGTTTCCTTAATTCCCACATAACTCTACTTCAGATTTGACCCAAGGACAAAATAAATATCACAAGTCTCAATGAGTACACCAATATAAACTATCTCTTTTCAACATTTAACAACATGAAGGGTATCTTATATATCAACACATACTACCTTCATATTACAAAAGGAAACGACACATCTTGAATACTATCCATTGGTTTTCTTCCCTATATAATCAAGTATCAGAATGATCACACATAATATTTAACCTGGTGGCACATTTCTCATATAGTTATTAACATAGATGATGATGTTCTGATTCATCCATCATAATTAAAAAAGAGTGGTTCACATGACCTAATAAGCGGATAACCATTTCTGAGGAATATCTAACCTGCTAAAACTGAGATTCACTCGATTCTCACACCCGTAAGAAGGATCACACAAGAAATAATCATCCATCAAAAAAAAGTGTGTCATTTAAGAGATAAGAGTACCACAAGGGACAATGGAACATATATGGCACCATGCGTTAGAAGATTAATCATATTATAAAGGAATTTCATGCTCTACGTGTGCAACCTACCATGGTATGACCCTTATGAAGCATAAGAATCAACCCTATCACTAGGTTACATCAAACAATTTTCACTAGGCTCAAGATCCTTTCATTTAATCCACTGAAAAAAATAATCAGCCTATGGATAAATGCTCACATCTCTATTTCAAGGAATACCACATGAAACATTTAAACTACCCTTACATTATGTTTTAAACAAAGTAAACCACTATAGGTTCCACTTTTAAGATCAATTAATAAATTTACTTTAAACATTAATGATTTTAAATAATTTTAAACAAAACCTCAAGTTCCCCTTTTAATAAACAAGGAACTTGGAATTTAATTTATCTAACAGCTCAAGGAAAATAGGAAAGTATCATCAAGCTTCCTTTCTAAAAATTTAACATTCATTAAAATTATTTCATAGTTACGATATTTACCATATAAATACCTTTTATCTGAAAATTAGACATGCGGGGTACTCATTTAGTCAACCAGGTTTCTTTGTAAAGAAAACTTGTAGTAGTTGTTTAACTATAGAAACTATAAAATCCATAACAGTTCATCTCATAAAAACATTCCACAACTAACATACTTGGGTCCAGTTGAGCATTTGTAAAGTTAACCTATACTTTTTTGTTCAAAACGAAATAGAATTCATATTTAGGACTATATACAAATATACCATGGTAATATAATGGTACAATCATATGGATTTCTATAAACTAATCCATAAAGTGCCCATACATCATATAGTTGGCATTTGGCTCCCATTAATAGAAATAATTCCACTTAATAATTTGATCTTTAGTAGCATTCACACTTTTTAACAATAGACCTAGTGTATATAAAATGATCAAAGATGTTTTGAGTACACAGGTTACCCTTTTCCCAATTATAAGGCACCCATACACCTTACAATTGAAATCTGGCTCCTACATAAATCGTAACCAATAAAATTCATCCATGTAATCGTTTCACATATATAAAGAACAATCTATCATGCTATAAAAAAATATCACATAAGAATATTATAAAATAAAGAAAAAAATCATATCAATAAACAACACATGATAAAGAATACAAAACCATGACTTATCCCTCAAGCCACACAAAATCATGCTCACCAGGCAACCTACTAGAGCCACTACACGGCATGGAAGATGCATGACATGTGAATTTCTATTTTCCAAAAATGATGCATGTGATGTGACATACATTCCTTACATGGACAAGTGTAAAATACTAGAATCCCATAAATCCATAACCAACAAAAAATAAACAATCACTCAAGGTGAAATCTTAATCAACTATAATATAGAGCAGTATAAACCACAATCATAGCCTTAGCCACTTGGTCATTTTCCCTTGGGTGGGGTGATTAGTGATATAAATGGATACATACCAAGCTTGGACACATTCCTAGTCTCCTTTAAACTAGAATAAAATAGTAAGACAAAATAAAAAGTGCTCTGATACAACTTTGTAACATCTTGGTCCAATATACCACAGAACTTGTAGTCGGACCAGTGGGACACATGTCCTCAAGGGCGTCTCCATGTATGCTAGAGGAATATGACTAGAATAATGGATCTAAATAGGTGATAGCGGTGATATTATACCGTCATTTTAGATTAGAATAGTGTATTTCTATATAATAAATAGAAAGAAACATCAAATGTAGTATAAACAAATGATAAATTAGCGGAAGATAAATGTAATATCAACTGAATATAAATGATGAACAATGATAGTTTCTATAAATCATTCATGCCTAGTTGATGATATGTAACTACAAAATAGACATAAAACATGTTAAAACATACATGGTAGTGTGTAAATAATTAAAAGAATGAAAACCCAACATCTAACTCTTCAACAATCCCGATTTCAAGCTCAATTAGGTGCTCCAAACTCCCAGGTACAAGAAAACCAGCACAAGAAAAGGTCCATAGCCCTACAAACAAGAATTTACACTCATGTACCAATGTTACCCAAGCATGGTGTGAGTTATAATTCTTAGTTGGCCAGCACAAGCAGTGTGTAGCCCAATCAATTTTGTGCTATATAAATTTAGTTGTGTGAAAAAGATATAAGACAAGTAAGCAAGTTCTCAAAAGTTAACCTCTTATATGTTGTGGAACTCATTTAATAACCATTTAATTTAGTCAATTTAATTTAATTTTATATCTTCAGACTTGAATAAAATCCCAGAGTCCCCCAAGTAACTACATGTATCCATGGATTCCCAAACAAGCCATCCATAAAGTATAATGGTAAGACCAAATCCAAGCTTGTACTTCAGCTTGGAATATGCATTATAGACTATTGAGAATGGTGTTGCATTTGTTTTCATTAAGAAGTCAACAAGTTCTCAATGAGAATTCAATATATGAATGAAAGGTATTCATGAATAATTTATTGAATCCTTGGAGTGTTATTGTTGATTCAATGCATTGAATACTACACTTGGTCAATTCTCCAAGAGGATATAAATCTGACGAATGATGAACCGGTTCTATGTTCCAAGATGTGTATCAAGGAGATAAATTATTAAAACACTTGATGAAGTCCATGCAATACTCAATTTCACGAGGAAATAAGTGAATATCCATCCATAGTCACTAAGTGACAAAGTGTTGAATTTTCATCAATTGAATCTAAACGGATGAAGTTTAAGAAAGCAGACAATTGTTTGAGCTAGTCCTCAAAGTTCAAGACTTGTGTTAATGGAGAACACATCCATTACAACAAGTAGAAGCCATGCATTATGTTTTAATGCATGAGGCATGAAGAAATGATCCGTGCATCATCCATGGTTGGATTAAAGGAATATTGAGGATCTTTGGAATTCTCATTCCAAAAAGAAAAAGAAGAAGAAGATAAGAAGGTTGGTGGTTTCAAATTCTTGAGGTAAGGATGTAGGTGTCCATGCATTATTATTGTACTATACAGTTGGTTCTTAACCAAGTACATAATGTGGACTTACATAAAAAGAAAGGGGCAACCATGGAGAGCCAACCAAGGACCTCACCTCAAGCACATGTGGGACCCGAGGGTCAACTGCACTCGAGGAAAGCCCTCAAGGCCATCCCCACATGAGACAGGGCCTACGGGCCTTGTAGAAGCCTGCAGGTTCATGCACGGTTGTGAACCCATGCAACACATGCATAGTGGGAGCTAGGTCCGCGCCCGAGGAACAGAGTGGGTTCTAAGTGCATTCCCCGGAGGGTGAACATGGTTCGGGGCGATACTGTGGAGGGAAGAGAAGAATACTAATTTATGGTTGGGGATGCTTGTATTATAAATGAGCTGTGTCCGTGTGTTCATTTTTATGTGGGACGGGTTTAAAAACGAGGAGGATATATTGGCCACTCATCTGATCTCGCAAGAGCTCTCGGCTGCATGACCCATCTCATGTGTCGGGATATAATCTCCACCACACATTTATCTGAACTACGTGGTGTTTAAACCGTGGCCGTCCGATCTCTCCACCGAGATTTTCTTCAACCCCCAAAAACCCAAGATCCACCCGTGAACTAGTGATAAAGCCGAGCGACGATCTCATTACTCTAACCACCATTTGAGCTCCCGTCAAGCCCACAGAGATCTTCCGGATGAAATGAACAAATGCATGCAATAAAATTTGCATTAATGAGATTGAAATGAAGAATCCACGAAGGCCGAAACCGCCGAAGGTGTGAGGTAACATCATGCCGCTCGAGCACTCAAGTAGATGGTTCAAATGCATTCTATAAGGCATTCCCATGATGTTTTCGTGTCAAATAAGGAGTCTGCATTGAAGCAAAAAGAAGAACCGCAGGCATTCAACAAGTGACACGAACTCGTGAATCATATATATATATTCTGTTTTGTGTTTGCGGGATTTGGGTCTTGTGAAGATCACACCCTTTGTGTGAGAACTGGCAAAGGACAGTGTATACATACACTGTCCTAGGAAAAGAAGAAGGGACCTGAGGCACTTTGTGGAGGAAGGAAAGTGCATGCATGATGCTCGTGTATGCATGTGCATGATTTGAGATTCTCGAACAAGCCAAAGGGTGAATCACACCCATTCGGGTTCTGTGTGTGCTTTAATTAAAGAGGAATGAGGGTTCATGCATGGTGGAGTTAATGTTCATACAAAGAACATAAATACAGTTTGTGTGCACATGTGAAGAATAAAGAGGAAGAAATAAAGAAGAACACAAATAAATGAATACACCCATTCGGGTATGAGGAAATGCACATATAATTGCACTCCAATAAAAAGGAAAAAGTGTGTGTGTACAAAGAACCAAATAAGAAGGAAGTGTGTGAATTAAGGAAAAAGAAAGTGAGATGCACCAAGAAGGAAGTGCATTCTTATGCATGACATGCACACATTGATCCTAAACCATTTATTCAAGTGAACAGTGTGTGTTTGGGTTTACAAGTAGCATATTATGCATGCATGAAATCGTGCATAAACACAGGCAATCGTGCATAAACTGTAAAGACCCGGAAATTTCAAAGAATTTTTTTTTAATTTTTTGGAATTTTACGAGTACTCGGTTTCTGACGGCGCCTGATTCCGAGGCCCGGTGTACCCGGAATCAATTTTTGAAGTTTGCCTCAGGTACGTTCAGTGAACGAACGAGTGGGTTTTTCTAACTTTTAATCTGGTGCTCGGAATCCAAATCTGAGGGCACCGATGAAATCGCAGGGCCGGTAATTGCTTAGGGGGACCTTTACCGTGATCGCGTTTGCACGAGAGGGGAAGATAATTTTTTGAGGATTAAGTGTAAAGTGAAATATAATTGTGTTACAATTTTATTTCACTTCTAAGTGTTTTAATCCCATGTGTGGGAGTCGGGGTGGGACCCACTTGATCCTAAACTCCTATTGATAGGATATTAGTGAGGTGGGTCCCACACGAGTCCTCACCTATTCAAATTCTCTAAACCCTCTAAACCTCCCATGTAATAAATGTTGTGGCTACCTCTCTTCCTCATAAATGCATGCCAACCTATCTCACTATTACTTTTGTCAATTTAAGACTAATTAATTAAGTGAGTTAAGGTTTTTGAATTTTAAAAATGTATGCAAAATTAATAAAATAAGGCAAAGGCCTTATTTTATTTTGGTTGCTTCGTTGTGTTGAGAGAGGGAGCGTTCTTCACATTTGAAGAACTTCATCTTCTTCGCGAAGAACGACAAGGCTCCGACGAAGAACACCGACTCGACAATCACGGTTCTTCATCCTCTTCTTCCTCCACGACAAGGGAGAAGTCGCTGACCGCGGTGATCATCGCCAACGACAATGTACATTCCTTCTTCATCTCTGCAACAAGAGAGGAGATGTTGTTTCCTCCTCGGACTCACCCCGACGTCCACGGAATCTACGTCCGACCCCCGCAACGCTGTTCTCCGCAACGCCCGACGTGCGACGTCAAATATCCAAGTAGGGGTTTGGATTTGTGTTCGTGTTTATTCTTTTGCCATCAAACGTTAAAATTTTGGGCCACCTGTTATCGTTATAACGGGAGGAGGTCGGACCGCACGAACACGGCCGACCCTCCTCCCCCTTTTGTTGTTGATTTCGTTGCGGCTCGAACGAAGACGGCGCGGTGCAACGACAACGCGCGGAAACAAGGAGGAACACGGCGAGAAAGCACGGCGCCGTCGCGACGCGCCGTTGAGGCTGAACGAAACCGCAGCCAGAGTCGGGGCCGCAGAGGCGATTCGAAGACTCCACAGATTGTTTATTTGACGTGCGGATCAACGGGCGATGAAGGAACGGGTCGCATAGGTGATTTGATGATTCCGTAGTGACGTACGGGGCCCGAGATGACCATTGGCGAAGACGGCGGGTGAAACGGAGCACCAGAGCGCGTCCGGTGGTCTGCGGAAAGCGGCGGCGGCGCGCCACACCGACGCGGCGGACCGGAACGGATAAGTCGTTCCAGGTTTAGGGGGATGTGTGACTTATTTGTCGCGCTGTTTCGGTCAATCGGGGGGGGGGGGGATAACAACCCCCCCCCCCCCCCCCCCCCTCCGCTCTTCGCTGGTCGCGCGGGCGCCGCGCCAGCGCTAGGCCAACCGGCCGCCCATGCCGGGCCGGGCCGGGCCACGCCCTAATGGGCCAGACCCGGACCCGGGTCGGGTCGACCCGGTTCGGGCCGACCCAGGGGGTCTCGGGCTGGGTCGGTCCGGGCCCAAAACCCCCTAAAACCAGACAGGTTCGCTTCAAACCCTATAACTTGGGCTACGGACCTCCGATCAACGCATTGTCAGTTGAGATGCGATCCTTGGATCTAGGCAGTCGTTTCGGTATATTACACTCAAGGTTTCGAAGAAATTTGGGTATGGTCGGGTTGGTTCGAGGACGAAACCAACCGGGCCCTCAAAATGGAAACACTTATAACATGAGCTCTGGATGTCTGATAGACGTTCCATCGACCTTGTTGGATTCCTCTTGATGAGATGGAACTTTTGGCATACTTTGCCTGAGGTTTGGACGCAGTTGGATAGTGGCTGTGTCGGATTGAACCCAAAATCCAATAGGGTCCCTGGAACGGAAAAGATGATAAATTTCATATCGGACGTCCGTTTGACGAACCGTCAGTGGTGTTGGTGATCACGTTGAGAAACGGTCCCTATGAGTATACCCTATGAGAGTTCGGGGTACAGTTGAGATACGGTCAGGTTGGTTAACCGGGCCCCCGGGACGAAAAGGCTGATAACACACAGACCGAGCGTCCGATTGACGCGCCATCTGTTATGTTGAGTTTCCTATGATGTGGCTGACCCTTGGGATACTTCTTCATAGAACATTGTGATACTTGGAGTATCGACCAGTATCTCGTGGATCGGACCCTCCCGTTGACGAGCTAGCAGAGTGCAGAGACCTAGTTGCTGGCTGAGACTTGACGACTGCTGATCGATCATCTCGGAGTGATTCAGATAGCCCAGTGGGGTGCGCTTGGTTGTAGCAGCATACCCACGGTAGAGGTGCGCTTGGTTGTAGCGACAGACCCACGGTACTCGACAGAAGGAGTACCTCTGTAGGCTATGAGGGGGTGCCCTTGGTTGTAGCAGCAGACCCATGGTGGGATGCGCTTGGTTGCAGCGACAGACCCATAGTACTCAACAGGTGGAGTACTTCTGTCACGACCCGCCCTCGGGGTCCGTGCCGTGACTACCCCAAGCCCGCCTTCCATAGGCCAGGGGCTGGCGACTAGCACCAAGGCGTAAATCCCGGTAAAAAGGGAAGACATTGCCTTTGTAAAGTAAACAAACACCACAGAGTAAGCAAGCGGAAAGTAAACACTAAGCAAAAGCAGAGTACAACTGAAAGTGCGGAAAAGTGAATGGGCCAGTATACAAACCCAAACTGAAAGTAAAGTACAACTCGAAAGGGAAAACAACAACTGAAAAGTAAAAGCCGCTACACCGAGCTGTCCACCGGAAATCCCACCTGAAGGGTGGGTACAGATAGCTCCACAGCTCCACGGGTCCCGCCGTCCGCTCCGAGCACGTCCCGCCCAGTGGTCCACCTCCGGGTACCGTCCCGCTCTGCAAGCCTCAGCTAAGGTCAACGTTGTCCGTCGTCTGCAACCAACACAACGTAGTGCGGGCAAAGCCCGTGCAGGGGTGAGTATAAGCTACTCAGTAGGGACCCCGAGACCCCTGAAGGTCTCTCAAATCCACAAAGGATAAACCACGAAGAAAGGTACAATCACGAAGTAACAACTGACACTGGTTAGGTATATGCCCATACATATACCTAAGACATCAATTTCAAATACGCTCCAACCTCCGAGCCCAAGTACAACTCATTCCACACAGGAAAGTAAACGTATTCCACACAGGAAAGCATATTGTAATCCACACAGGATAGCACAACACAATCTACACAGGAAAGCAACAGAATTCAGCTCACACAGGTATACATCTTCAAAGGACGATAAAGATGATCTCTGATCCATCTAAGTCGTCGGACCCACGAAGGATCGATAGGTAACTAACCCCCGCAAAAGACCCACATAGGATCGGGCCCACGTAAGACCTATAGGCGCTGGTTCACACAGGACCGCTGAGCGCAAAGACCCACACAGGATCAGACCCACACAGGATCGGGCCCACACAGGACCTGAAGCACTGATCCACGTAGGATCGCTGAGTGTTGAAGTCGTCGTCGTCGAATCCACACAGGATCTCTGTACTGTCGTCGTCGCAGTCACAGTAGCAGTAGTAGCAGTAGTAGTCACAGTAACAGTCGCAGCCAGCACTAGGGTTCCCGCACACAGCAAGTTCGTTCGGAGGGTCCGCTCCATGAACCGAGAGGCTGATACATCAACTGTCACAAAGTCCAGAGTTGATGTATCCAAAAGTTCCGTATCGTCAACAGGAACTCAACGCAACAGACGGCGCGTCGATCGGACGCCCGGTCTGAGAGTTATTGGCATTTTCGTTCCCGGGGCCCGGTTGGTTTTTAAGGCAAAACCAACCCGACCGTACTCCACCTGCGTCCAAACCTCAGGCGGAGTATGTCAAAAGATCCGTCTCACTAAGAGGAACACAACACAGCTGACGGCACGTCAATCGGACGTCCGTAGCTCAAGATATGAGCGTTTCCGCTCCGAAGGCCTGGTTGGTTTCGTGAACGAACCAACCCGGACGAACTCTAAGTAATCCGAAACCTTGAGTGCGATATACCGAAACGACCGTCTCGATCCAAGGATCGCGTTGCCGCAGACGGTTCGTCAATCGGAGTTCCGTGGCTCAAGATATGGCCAAAAGACCGAAACTGATTCGAAACGGGGGGTCCGGGTCCGGGCCGACCCGGCCCGACCCCCCCCCCCCCCCCGGTCGACCCGACCCGGGTCCGACCCGGCCCGGCTGGCCGGCCGGCGGTGCAGCGGCCTGGCGCCGCACGGAGGCAACGCGCGGGGGGGAATCAGGCCCCCGCTTGATTGAAGAGGCGGCGCGGCTATATGCCGCGCCCTTTGAAAAAAAACGGCCCCCCACGTGGGGGCCGGCTTGAAGAAAACCGGGGGGCCTTCTGCCCCCCCTCAAGGAAACCGCCCCCCTCTTAAATGAGGGGGGTTTTTAGAGCTGGCCGGGGGAATTTATTTCCCCCGGCCTTTGACCTTTCGGCCGGCCAACTGCCGGCCGATTTTCTCCAACGGGACCGGAAAATCCGGTCCCCTCTTCGGCTTCCGACGCCGGCGGCCCGGCCGCCGGACTTCTCGTTCCGCCGCGGCCCGGAACCGGCCGCGGTGTTCGTCGTCCGGCGCGGTGCGACGACACCGCGTCCCTCCGCCGTGCCTTTGATTTCCTTCAATGCGGCGCGACGGCGTCGCGTTCTTGATGATTCTTCCATGGCGCGCGCGCGACGGCGTCGCGTAATATAATCGCACGATTAACCGCGTGGTGCGACGACACCACACCACCTTGTTTCCACCCGCAAGGTAAATCAACAAGAACGATGGAGGGGGTTCGGTCGTGTTCATGCGGTCCGGCCCCCTCACGTTATACAATAACTCTTATATAAAATCCTTACGTTAGTCATGCAAGATCCACGAACAAGTATAAATAAATAAACAAAACAAGAACCCCTACCTTGGGTAAAGGTTCGGAGATTTGACAACGTTCCGCGGAAGACAACGTCGCGGAGGTCGGACGTCGCGGTAGTCGTTCGTCAAATCCGTTGACGAAGAGATACGCCCGAAGAGATACGTCGTTGGCGAATCTTCGTATGCCGACGAAGAAGATCCAAGGAGGAAGTGGCGTTCCCTCTCGTTGACACGGAAGACGAAGAAGAGAGGAGTGGCGTTCTTCGTCGGAGCTTGAGCGTTCTTCATCAAGTTGAGCGTTCTTCGTCAAAGATTGAAGAAGGAAGAAAAAGCTCTCAAACCTCTCAAGATGAATAAACAAAACTAACCAAATAAAATAAGGTTCCTCCTTATTTTATTTACCAAGTCAAGGAATTCAAAACTTCAAATTCAAAAACATAACACTTAATTAATTATACATGTCATGTGTAATTAATTAGATGTTAAGTTAACAAACTTTTAAGAGGGAGAGAGGGGAGTTTAAGGGGGAAGATGAGAGGTTTAGGTTCGTGTGGGTCCCACCACACTTAATCCTCTCAAGGGAGGTTAAGTGGGTGTGGGTCCCACCCCTAACTCCCTTTGAGAGGAGTTAACCTACAAAAGTAAAAATAAAAAGAATTCCACATTTTTTTATTCAACTTTTTATAATTCTCCCAAAAACTAACTTTCGTCCAGCAACAAACGCAACTTCCGAAAAGGTCTCTTTAAGCGAATATCGGCGCTGCGAGTTCATCGGTGCCCTCAGATTTCAATTCCGGACACCGGATCAAAAGTTAGGAATTATCGCTCGTTCGTTCACTGAACGTACCCGAGCCAAACTTCGGAAATTGATTCCGGGCACTCCGGGCCTCGGAATCAGGTTCCGTCTGAAACCGCGCTCTTGTAAAATTCTAAAGAAAATTAAGAAAAAATTTCCCTTGAATTTTACGGGTCTTTACATTACTCCCACCTCAGGGCTTTACGTCCCCGTAAAGATACATCAAAAACTAGGGAAACAAATGAGGGTACTGAGCACGCATCTGAGCCTCCCGCTCCCATGTGCTCTCCTGGAGATTCCCGTGCTGCCATCTGATGCGCACAAGAGGAATCGATCGCCCACGCAGGACCCGCTCTTGTCGATCCTCTATCTCCACCGGGACCTCCGTAAAAGTCGCCCCATCGTCAACGTCAAGCTCCCCATGATCAATGATGTGTGTCGGGTCGTGCACGTATCTCCTCAGCTGAGACACGTGGAAGACGTCGTGCACCCGGTACAACTGAGGTGGTAGAGCCAGGCGATAAGCCACCTCACCAATCCTGCTGAGGACCTGGAAGGGTCCGATGAAGCGCGGAGATAACTTGCCGCCTCGGCCAAATCTCCGAATACCACGTCGAGGTGAGACCCGCAAGAAGACGTGGTCGCCATCCTCGAACTCCAGTGGCCTCCGCCTCCTGTCAGCGTATGACTTCTGCCGGCTCTGAGCTGTCCTCATCCGCTCCTGGATGACCTGGACCTTCTCTGTCGTGGCCTGGACCATCTTCGGTCCCACAAGTGCTGACTCCCCAGGGTCTGTCCAGCATAAAGGAGATCTACAAGGTCGGCCGTACAACGCCTCGTACGGTGCCATCCCGATGGTGGAGTGGTAGCTGTTGTTGTACGCAAACTCCACCAAGGGTAGGTGGTCCTCCCAGCTACGACCAAAGTCGAGGACACATGCGCGGAGCATGTCCTCGAGAGTCTGGATGGTCCTCTCCGTCTGACCATCCGTCTGAGGGTGAAAGGCTGTGCTCAGACGTAGCAGCATCCCGAACGCCTCCTGTAACCCCTTCCAAAGACGGGAAGTAAAGCGGGTATCTCGATCGGATACGATAGATGATGGCACGCCGTGGAGCCGCACAATCTTCTGAACGTAGAGACGTCCCAAGCTCTCCACTGAGCCCTGCTCTCTGATGGGTAAGAAGTGTGCCGACTTGGTGAGTCGGTCAAGAATCACCCATATAGAGTCGTGACCTCTGGAAGTGCGTGGAAGTCCAGTCACGAAGTCCATAGATATGCTGTCCCACTTCCACTCCGGAACCTCCAAGGGCTGTACCAAGCCTGCTGGTACCTGATGCTCTGCCTTCACCTGCTGGCAGGTGAGGCATCGAGAAACGAACTCTGCTATAGCCTTCTTCATGTCCGGCCACCAGTGCTGTCATATGAGGTCCTGGTACATCTTCGCCACTCCAGGATGTACCGCCAAAGGAGAAGTGTGAAACTCTCTCAGCACTTCCTCTCGCAAAGCGACTGGTACCATGGTACGTCCTCTGAAAAGGATGTCGTGCTCTGCTCCAAGGGAGAAACCATCAGGTGCCTGTCCCGAGGATATCTGAGCACGCCGTGTCTCACAGTCAGCGTCCTCACGCTTTGCCTCTCTGACTCGCTGCAGTAGTGGAGGAGTGACTGTGAGAGACTGAAGGAAGACTACTCCATCTCTATCCACGAAGGATATCTGCAAAGAGGCTAGCTGCTCCATCGCCTCCTCAAGTAGCTGAATGCCCGTCCTCCTGCTGAGGGCATCGGCTACTACGTTCCCCTTCCCAGGAGTATAGACTATCTCAAAGTCATAGTCCTGGAGGAACTCGAGCCATCGCCGCTGTCTCAGGTTCAGGTCCTTCTGAGAGAAGATATACCTGAGACTCTGATGATCAGAAAAGACTGTAAAGCGCTCACCCATCAGATAGTGTCGCCATGTCTTTAAAGCGAAGACCACTGCTGCTAATTCCAGGTCATGGGTAGCGTAGTTCTGCTCATGCGGCCTCAACTGACGTGATCCATAGGCGATCACTGCCCGCTCCTGCATCAGAACACATCCGAGTCCGGTCCCTGATGCATCGCAGTAAACTACGTACCCTACTCCCTCCTCAGGCAACCTCAAGATAGGTGCGCAGGTCAATCTCTGTCTCAGCTCCTGGAAGCTCTGCTGACATCTGTCAGACCACACGAAGGGTTTCCCCTTCTTCGTCAAAGCTGTGAGTGGTGCCAAAACTCTAGAGAAGTCTGGCATGAATCTCCGATAGTATCCAGCTAGTCCCAAGAAACTCCGAACCTCAGTCACGCTCCTAGGTGGCTCCCATGCTAACACAGCCTCAATCTTCGCGGGATCCACTGCAACTCCCGCCTCAGAGATAACGTGTCCCAAGAAGTGGATCTCACGTATCCAGAAGTGGCACTTCGAGAGATTACCATAAAGCTGGTGCTCTCGGAGTGTGTCTAGTACAACTCGCAAGTGATAGGCGTGCTCCTCCTCAGTCGTAGAGTAAATCAGAATGTCGTCGATGAAGACCACGACAAACCGATCGAGGTATGGCTGAAATATCCTGTTCATGAGAGCCATGAACACTGCTGGAGAATTGGTTACACCGAAAGGCATAACCAAGAACTCATAGTGGCCATACCGACATCTGAAGGCCGTCTTCTGCACATCCTCGTCTCTGACTCTGAGCTGATGATAGCCTGACCTGAGGTCTATCTTCGAGAACCACCGTGCTCCCTTGAGCTGATCAAAGAGATCATCAATCCTCGGTAGCGGATACCTGTTCCTCACTGTCACCTGGTTCAGGCGACGATAGTCAACACAAAGTCGCAAGCTCCCGTCCGCCTTCTTGGCGAACAAAATCGGGGAAGCCCAGGGTGAAACACTGGGTCGGATGAACCCCTTGCCCTGCAAGTCCTCCAACTGTACCCGTAGCTCTCGAAGATCGGCGGGGGCCATCCGATATGCTGGAGTGGATATCAGGGCTGTCCCGGGGTACAAGTCAATATAAAAGTCTACCTCTCTGCGAGGAGGTAGCCCGGGAACATCGTCGGGAAAAACGTCCGCAAACTGATCCACCAATGCAGGAAAACCAGGACTCCGCACGTCAACTACTCCAAGGATGAGGATAGCCAACTGATGAGTGATGGGTTGTTCTCTCCTCCGCGGAAGTCCATCCTGTGCTGCTAAGGCTCCCTTCTCGCCGGTGAAGGTGAACCTGCTTCCGTCGGTGCGTACACATCGCACCTTGCGCCAAAAATAGTCAATCTGTGCATGGACCGTAGATAGCCAATCCATGCCCAAGATGACGTCGTAAGGCCTCGACGCTGCTACAAGAAGATCCCAGCCAAAGCTCTCGCATCCTAGAGTAAGCTCACACTGCCGGCACCAGTGCGTAATCGTCGAGTCTGCTCCCGTAGGAGTCTCTAGCCGTAAGGATCGAGCCAACGGCTCTGTCGGAATCTCCGAGCTCCGAACAAGGGCAGCGGCTATGAAAGAGTGACTCGCTCCTGTGTCTATAAGAACTGCAGCAAGGGTAGAATAGACACAGATAGTACCTCGAATCATCTCGGGTGCGCCGTGGTCGTAGGCCTCTGCTGCCTGAAGCTGTTCCTGTCTCTGCTCACCAGCTCCCTGTGGTCGGGGTGGACCTCCTGGTGGTGGTGGTGGCAGAGCCTCAAAGCGTCGCCCACCACCGGCTGCTCGTCCAGCTCCTCTGCCTCGTCCGCCTCCTCCCTGCGGACCGCCACGGTCGACCCTCTACCTCTGCCTCGGTGGTCCCTCAACCGTCTGCTGCTCCTCGGCACGACGGGTCGGGCAGTCACAAGCCATGTGGCCCTGCCCGCCGCACGAGTAGCACTGTCTGCCTCTCGAAAGACTGGATCCGTGCTGTGTGCCCCGCACTGCTGAGCCAGTGTCCTGAGGTCGTCTTCCCGAAGGTCTGGTCTGTCTGGACCCCTGAGTCATCCGTCGACTGCCTGCTGCAGATGACTCTGCCACGTGCCGCCCTGCGGTGGGTCGCTGTGCTGGTGTAGACTCAGCAAGGAAGCTCTCGATCAGAAGGGCCCGCTCCAGTACTCCTGTTTGAGTCGGTATGCTGAGGGAGATCAGTGATGCCCTGATCTCGTGTCTCAAACCCTGCTCGAAGGTCCGGGACCGGAAGAATGGGTCCCGTACCATGTCGGTCGAGTAGCGCGAGAGATCAGTAAATCTCGCCGAGTACTGAGCGACCGTCATGCTGCCCTGCCGCAGCTGAAGAAGCTCCTGGATACGCACCGCACGAAGGGTGGATGGGACGAACTCCGAGCGGAAGAGGCTCTCAAAGTCCGTCCAAAGTAGAGATGCCTCATCGTGCACCTGGAGCATCAAGCTCCACCATCGTCCTGCTGCTGCGTGTAGTAGGCTCGCAGCGAGGATCACCATGAGGTCTGCTGGTGTCCTCACTAGCCAAAACACTCGTACCACTGCCTCCAGCCAGTCCTCTACTACCTGGGGATCCGTCTCCCTGCGAAACCTGGGCGGTCGCTGGCGCTGAAACTCATGCAGTGCGCTGAGGCGACGTGCATCGTCAGCGGCTGCTGCTGGAAGCATCGGGGGCTCGGCGGGTAGAGCTACCGCCGGTGCCACTGCTGACAAAGGGCCCTGCACCGAGGCCTCGTCGCTCGGTGGGCTGTCGTCACGCTCGACTCTCGGAACCCTAGCTGGCTGCCGTCGTGGGGCCATCCTGAAAAGAAAACAGGTGCGCCACGGTCAGAACAGTATACCTGGTGAGCTGATATAAGTAATCACAAAGAAAACTTTAAAACACACACGCAATCAACGTTTTCGTGAATTAAGTCGGAAATCAGAAGTCAGGGTCCTGGTGTACGGATACGTCGGCCGCCGCACCAACACTGGACTCCCTGGACTGATAACCACACTCAATACGCTAAACATTATTGCTTCACATAGAAAAGATCAGAGTTCGCGGTAGAACCGAACTTCTCTGATACCAATTTGTCACGACCCGCCCTCGGGGTCCGTGCCATGACTACCCCAAGCCCGCCTTCCATAGGCCAGGGGCTGGCGACTAGCACCAAGGCGTAAATCCCGGTAAAAAGGGAAGGCATTGCCTTTGTAAAGTAAACAAACACCACAGAGTAAGCAAGCGGAAAGTTAACACTAAGCAAAAGCAGAGTACAACTGAAAGTGCGGAAAAGTGAATGGGCCAGTATACAAACCCAAACTGAAAGTAAAGTACAACTCGAAAGGGAAAACAACAACTAAAAAGTAAAAGCCGCTACACCGAGCTGTCCACCGGAAATCCCACCTGAAGGGTGGGTACAGATAGCTCCACAGCTCCACGGGTCCCGCCGTCCGCTCCGAGCACGTCCCGCCCAGTGGTCCACCTCCGGGTACCGTCCCGCTCTGTAAGCCTCAGCTAAGGTCAACGCTGTCCGTCGTCTGCAACCAACACAACGTAGTGCGGGCAAAGCCCGTGCAGGGGTGAGTATAAGCTACTCAGTAGGGACCTCGAGACCCCTGATGGTCTCTCAAATCCACAAAGGATAAACCACGAAGAAAGGTACAATCACGAAGTAACAACCGACACTGCTTAGGTATATGCCCATACATATACCTAAGACATCAATTTCAAATACGCTCCAACCTCCGAGCCCAAGTACAACTCAGTCCACACAGGAAAGTAAACGTATTCCACACAGGAAAGCATATTGTAATTCACACAGGATAGCACAACACAATCCACACAGGAAAGCAACAGAATTCAGCTCACACAGGTATACATCTTCAAAGGACGATAAAGATGATCTCTGATCCATCTAAGTCGTCGGACCCACGAAGGATCGATAGGTAACTAACCCCCTCAAAAGACCCACACAGGATTGGGCCCACGTAGGACCTGTAGGCGCTGGTTCACACAGGACCGCTGAGCGCAAAGACCCACACATGATCGGACCCACACAGGATCGGGCCCACACAGGACCTGAAGCACTGATCCACGTAGGATCGCTGAGTGCAGAAGTCGTCGTCGTCGAATCCACACAGGATCTCTGTACTGTCGTCGTCGCAGTCACAGTAGCAGTAGTAGCAGTAGTAGTCACAGTAACAGTCGCAGCTAGCACTAGGGTTCTCGCACACAGCAAGTTCGTTCGGAGGGTCCGCTCCACGAACCGAGAGGCTGATACATCAACTGTCACAAATTCCAGAGTTGATGTATCCAAAAGTTCCGTATCGTCAACAGGAACTCAACGCAACAGACGACGCGTCGATCAGACGCCCGGTCTGAGAGTTATTGGCATTTTTGTTCCCGGGGCCCGGTTGGTTTTTATGGAAAAACCAACCCGACCGTACTCCACCTGCGTCCAAACCTCCGGCGGAGTATTCCAAAAGATCCGTCTCACTAAGAGGAACACAACACAGCTGACGGCACGTCAATCGGACGTCCGTAGCTCAAGATATGAGCGTTTCCGTTCCGAAGGCCCGGTTGGTTTCATGAACGAACCAACCCGGCCAAACTCTAAGTAATCCGAAACCTTGAGTGCGATATACCAAAACGACCGTCTCGATCCAAGGATCGTGTTTCCGCAGACGGTTCGTCAATCGGAGGTCCGTGGCTCAAGATATGGCCAAAAGACCAAAACTGATTCGAAACGGGGGGGTCCGGATCCGGGCCGACCCGGCCCGACGCCCCCCTGGGTCGGCCCGAACCGGGTCGACCCGACCCGGGTCCGACCCGGCCCGGCTGGCCGGCCGGCGGCGCGGCGGTGCGGCGGCCTGGCGTCGCACGGAGGCAGCGCGCGTGGGGGAATCAAGCCCCCGCTTGATTGAAGAGGCGGCGCGGCTATATGCCGCGCCCTTTGAAAAAAAAACGGCACCCCACGTGGGGGCCGGCTTGAAGAAAACCGGGGGGCCTCCTGCCCCCCCTCAAGGAAACCACCCCCTCTTAAATGAGGGGGGTTTTTAGAGCTGGCCGGGGGAATTTATTTCCCCCGGCCTTTGACCTTCCGGCCGGCCAACTGCCGGCCGGTTTTCTCCAACGGGACCGGAAAATCCGGTCCCCTCTTCGGCTTTCGAAGCCGGCGGCCCGGCCGCCGGTCTTCTCGTTCCGCCGCGGCCCGGAACCGGCCGCGGTGTTCGTCGTCCGGCGCGGTGCGACGACACCGCGTCCCTCCACCGTGCCTTTGATTTCCTTCAACGCGGCGCGACGGCGTCGCGTTCTTGATGATTCTTCCATGGCTCGCGCGCGACGGCGTCACGTAATATAATCGCACGATTAACCGCGTGGTGCGACGGCACCACGCCACCTTGTTTCCACCCGCAAGGTAAATCAACAAGAACGATGGAGGGGGTTCGGCCATGTTCATGCGGTCCGGCCCCCTCACGTTATACAATAACTCTTATATAAAATCCTTACGTTAGTCATGCAAGATCCAAGAACAAGGATAAATAAATAAACAAAACAAGAACCCCTACCTTGGGTAAAGGTTCGAAGATTTGACAACGTTCCGCGGAAGACAACGTCGCGGAGGTCGGGCGTCGCGGTAGTCGTTCGTCAAATCCGTTGACGAAGTGATACGCCCGAAGAGATACGTCGTTGGCGAATCTTCGTATGCCGACGAAGAAGGTCCGAGGAGGAAGCGATGTTCCCTCTCGTTGACACAGAAGACGAAGAAGAGAGGAGTGGCGTTCTTCGTCGGAGCTTGAGCGTTCTTCGTCAAGTTGAGCGTTCTTCGTCAAAGATTGAAGAAGGAAGAAAAAGCTCTCAAACCTCTCAAGATGAATAAACAAAACTAACCAAATAAAATAAGGTTCCTCCTTATTTTATTTACCAAGCCAAGGAATTCAAATCTTCAAATTCAAAAACATAACACTTAATTAATTATACATGTCATGTGTAATTAATTAGATGTTAAGTTAAAAAACTTTTAAGAGGGAGAGAGGGGATTTTAAGGGGGAAGATGAGAGGTTTAGGTTCGTGTGGGTCCCACCACACTTAATCCTCTCAAGGGAGGTTAGGTGGGTGTGGGTCCCACCCCTAACTCCCTTTTAGAGGAGTTAACCTACAAAAGTAAAAATAAAAAGAATTCCACATTTTTTTATTCAACTTTTTATAATTCTCCCAAAAACTAACTTTCGTCCCGCAACAAACGCAACTTCCGAAAAGGTCTCTTTAAGAGAATATCAGCGCTGCGAGTTCATCGGTGCCCTCAGATTTCAATTCCGGGCACCGGATCAAAAGTTAGGAATTCCCGCTCGTTCGTTCACTGAACGTACCCAAGCCAAACTTCGGAAATTGATTCCGGGCACTCCGGGCCTCGGAATCAGGTGCCGTCTGAAACCACGCTCTTGTAAAATTCTAAAGAAAATTAATAAAAAATTTCCCTTGAATTTTACGGGTCTTTACAACTTCAGTAGTCCAAGGTTAGTGGGGCGCGCTTGGTTGTAGCGGCAGGCCCACTGTACTCGACAGAGGAGGAGTTCTCCAGCAGCCGTTGTTTCGACATCATGAACAAAATCTTGGTTTGAGCTGAGTCAATAACCACATTATTTTTATCATGATTGAGATGGGTTACTTGATAACTTAGGTATATGTATGGGCATATACCTAAGTAGAGGTTATCTGTTGAGATCTTTCTTTGTGGTTATCCTTGTTGGATTTAGTGAGACCTTGAGGGTCTCGGGGTCCCTATTGAGTATCGTATACTCACCCCTGCACGGGATATGCCCGCACATTGTTGTGATGGTTGTAGACGACGAGAAGCGCTAACAGAGGCCAAGTGTTCGAGGACTGGACGGTACCTAGAGGTGGACCTCACGTTGAGTCAGTATCCGGAGGTGGACTTCACGACAAGACGATACTCGGAGGAGGTTGACGGGAGAGAGCGTTGTGGAGGCTATCTGTACCTACCCCCCAGGTAGGATCCGTGGTGGATGATCCAGGAGCTACGCTATCTGTACCTACCCTTCACGTAGGATCCGAGGTGGACGACCCAGGAGTTGCTTCTTTTCTTCCAACTGCTTTTCTTTTCTATTGTACTTCCATTCAGTTGTAGTTGTAGTTTTCATTTGGGTTTGTATACTGGCCCATTTACTTTTCAGCACTTTCTTTGTACTTAGTATATTACGTCCGCTTGTACTCTGTGGTGTTTTGTTTACTTTTATAAAGGAAATGCCTTCCCAGTTATTGGGATTTACGCCTTTGGTACTAGTCGCCGGCCCCTGGCCTATGGAACGCGGGCTTGGGGTAGTTACGACACGAGCCCCGGGGGACAGGTCGTGACAAATTGGTATCAGAGGAGTCAGTTCTACCACAGAACTTATAACTCTGATATTTTCTTTCTGTGAAGCAATAATGTTAATGGTACTGAGTGTGGTTTTCAGTTCAGGGAGTACAGTGTTGGTGCGGGCGGTCGGCGTATCCATACACCAGGACCCTGACATCTGATTTCCGACTTTGTGCACGAAAACACTGATTGTGAGTGTGTTTCCAAATTTTTTTAAAAGTCAACTCAAACCAGGTCAGCTCACCAGGTATTAATCATTTGACCATGTCACATTTGTTTATTTCAGGATGCCTACCTGCGGACGACCAGCTAGATCCCTGAGAGTTGTACGTACTGACAGCCCACCGAGCGATGAGGCCTCAGTACAGGGCCCTCTTCCAGTTGAGGCACCAGCAGAGGCACCAAAGGTACTACCACCCGTTGGGCCACCGATGCCACCAACCCCAGCAGCAGAGAGTGCACATCGCTTGAGCGCACTGCACGAGTTCCAGCGTCAGAGGCCACCCAGGTTCAGGGGAGAGACGGACCCGCAGGCAGCTGAGGATTGGCTGGAGGCTATGGTGAGAGTCTTCAGGCTAGTAGGGATGCCAGCATACTTCATGGAGATCCTTGCTGCCAACCTCCTTTAGGCAGCGGCAGGCAGATGGTGGAGCCTGATGCTCTAGATGCATGACGAGGCGACACTTCTATGGGCAGACTTCGAGAGCCTGTTCTGGGTAGAGTTTGTACCATCCACCCTTTGAAAGGTGCGTATACAGGAGCTACTGCATCTACAGCAGGGTAGCATGAAGGTGGCGCAGTACCCAACAAGATTTACAGACCTCTCGTGCTACTCCACAGATATGGTACGAGACCAGTTCTTCAGGACCCGAACCTTCGAGCAGGGGCCCAGGCGAGAGATTATAAATTCTGTTATTTCTCACAGCATCCCGACATAGACAAGGGTGTTAGAGAGATCCCTCTTAGTGGAGAGTTTCCTTGCTGAGCAGTATCCAGCAGCAGGACCCACCACTAGCTGGCATGCGGCAGAGTCTTCTGTAGCCGGCAGTAGAGAGATGACGCAGTGGTCCCAAAGGACCAGACCTACAGGTGGTCGACCGCATGACACAAGATCATGTGTGCGAGGCACCCGGGGTGGAGAGCGACTTACCAGGAGAGGAAAGTGTTACTCCTGCGGTGGGATTGGTCACCTGGCATGTGACTATCCGACCCGCCATACAGATGACCAGTAGATAAACGAAGGACCTCCCGGGAAGAGGTCGCGGTTCGATCGAGGCAGACCGCAAGGAACAGGAGACCGAGACAAGGGAGATGGTCATGCAGCTGGAAGTAGACAACACTTCGAGGTGTTGCCACCACCACCACCAGGAGGTCCACCCCGACCATAGGGAACTGGTGGACATGGGAGAGCTTAGCTTCAGGCAGCAGAAGCATATGACTACAGATCTCCGGAATATGGCGGACAAGAGCGGGACTAGTTCCAAGCATGGGACCTTTGATCTTAGTGCTTCTAGTTTCCTTGTTTTCATTGTTGTGTGTCTTTGTACTTCGAGCTGTAGTAATAAAAGACACTTGTCCTTCTGACATTTGCTTCTTTCCTTTTTGTGTACTGAGAGGTCTCGGTTAAAACTGTTGACTTGACCCTCACTTTTGAGATTCCTACTGGAGGGGACCCAGTTACCTCACACTGATGCCGACAGTGTGACTCGACCCTTAGAGGCAAGAGTGATGGTTGGATCTCTTGGTAGTAATGTCGAGGCCTTACGACGTCATCCATGGCATGAATGCATCATTCATGTCCGAATTGACTGTATTAGGTGAAGAGCGTGGTTCATCCAGGGGATGAGACCATATTTCTCTTATCGTCAAAGACGAAATCATAGCAGCTCTTGTGGGAACAGAGATGGTCCAGGCCATGACAGAGAAGGTCCAGGTCATCAAGGAGTGGATGAGGACATCTTAGAGCCGACAGAAGTCTTAAGCTGACAGGAGGCAGAGACCACTAGAGTTCGAGGATGGCGACCATGTTTTCTTACGAGTATCACCTCGACGTGGATTGACAGAGATTTGGCCTAGGCGGTAAGTTATCTCCGCACTTCATCAGACCCTTCTAGGTTCTCAACAGGGTAGGCGAGGTGGGTTACCTCTTGACCCATCCACCTCAGTTGCACCAGGTGCATGAAGACTTCCACGTATCTCAACTGAGGAGATACGTGCTTGACCCGACACATATCATCGACCATGGGGAGCTGGACTTTGGTGATGGGGTGACTTTTGTGGGGTTCCAGTAGAGGTTGAGGATCGATATGATCAGATCCTATGAGGACGGTCTATTCCTCTTGTGCGATTTCGTTGGCAACACGGGAACCTCCAGGAGAGCACATGGGAGCAGAAGGCTCAGATGTGTGCTCAATACCACTTTTGTATCCCTAGTTTGTGTTAATGCTTTACAGGGACGTAAAGCCTTGAGGTGGGAGTAATGTAAAGACCCAAAAATTTCAAGGAAATTTTTTCCTTAATTTTTTTGGAATTTTACAAGTACGCAGTTTCTGACGGCGCCTGATTCCGAGGCCCGGTGTGCCTGGAATCAATTTTCGAAGTTTGGCTCGGGTACGTTCAGTGAATGAACAAGCGGGTTTTTATAACTTTTAATCCAGTGCTCGGAATCAAAATCTTAGGGCACCGATGAAATCACAGGGCTGATAATTTCTTAGGGGTACCTTTACCATGATCGCGTTTGCACGAGAGGGGAAGATAATTTTTTGAGGATTAAGTGTAAAGTGAAATATATTTGTGTTACAATTTTATTTCACTTCTAAGTGTTTTAATCCCATGTGTGGGAGTTGGGGTGGGACCCACTTGATCCTAAACTCCTATTGATAGGATATTAGTGAGGTGGGTCCCACACTAGTCCCCACCAATTCAAATTCTCTAAACCCTCTAAACCTCCCATGTAATAAATGTTGTGGCTACCTCTCTTCCTCATAAATGCATGCCAACCTATCTCACCATTAATTTTTTCAATTTAAGACTAATAAATTAAGTGAGTTAAGGTTTTTGAATTTTAAAAATGTATGCAAAAGTAATAAAATAAGGCAAAGGTCTTATTTTATTTTGGTTGCTTCATTGTGTTGAGAGAGGGAGCGTTCTTCACATTTGAAGAACTACATCTTCTTCGTGAAGAACGCGAAGGCTCCGACGAAAAACACCGACTCGGAAATCACGGTTCTTCATCCTCTTCTTCCTCCACGACAAGGGAGAAGTCGCCGACCGCGGTGATCATCGCCAACGAAAACGTTCCTTCTTTCGTCATCTCTGCAACAAGAGAGGAGACGTCGTTTCCTCCTCGGATGCACTCCGACATCCACAGAATCTACGTCCGACCCCCGTGACGATGTTCTCCACGACGCCCTACGTGTGACGTCAAATATCCAAGTAGGGGTTTGGATTTGTGTTCGTGTTTATTCTTTTGTCATCCAACGTTAAAATTTTGGGCCGCCTGTTACCGTTATAATGGGAGGAGGTCGGACCGCATGAACACGACCGACCCTCCTCCCCCTTTTGTTGTTGATTTTGTTGCAGCTTGAACGAAGGCGGCGCAGTGCAATGGCACCACGCCGAAACAAGGAGGAACACAGCGAGAAAGTGTGGCGCTGTCGCGTCGCTCCATTGAGGCCAAAAGAAACCGTGGCCGGAGTCGGGGCCACAGAGGTGATTTGAAGACTCCGCAGATTGTTTATTTGACGTGCAGATCAACGGGCGATGACAGGACGGGCCGCAGAGGCGATTTGATGATTCCACAGTGAAGTACGGGACCCGAGATGACCACTGGCGAAGGCGGCGGGTGAAACGGACCAACGGAGTGCATCCGATGGTCCGCGGAAAGCGGTGGCAGCGCGCCACACCGGCGCGGCGGCGGCACACCGCCGGAGGAGACGGCCGCGGTTGAGCCGCGGCGAACCGGAACGGCTAAGCCGTTCCGGGTTTAGTGGGAGGCGCGACTTATTTTCCGCACTGTTTCGATCAACCGGGGAGGACAGCAGCCCCCCCCCCCCTCCACTCTTCGGTGGCCGCGCGGGCGCCGCGCCAGCGCCAGGCCAACCGGCTGCCCGGGCCGGGCCGGGCCGCGCCCTAATGGGGCGACCCAGGGGGTCTCGGGCCGGGTCGGTCCGGGCCCTAAACCCCCTAAAACCGGATAGGTTCGCTTAAAAGCCCATAACATGCGCTACAGACCTCCGATTGAAGCACCACCAGTTGAGATGCGATCCTTGGATCGAGATGGTCGTTTTAGTATATTACACTCAAGGTTTCGAAGAACTTTGGCTATGGTCGGGTTGGTTCGAGCACAAAACCAATCGGGCCCTCGGAGCGGAAACACTTATAACATGAGCTCCGGACGTCCGATAGACGTGTCGTCGAACTTGTTGGATTCCTATTGATGAGACAGAACTTTTGGAATACTTTTCCTGAGGTTTGGATGCAGTTGGATAGTGGCCAGGTCTGATTGTACCCGAAATCCAACCAGGCCCCTGGAACGGAAAAGCTGATAACTTTTAGACCGAACGTCCGTTTGACGAACCGTCAGCGGAGTTGGTGATCAAGTTGAGAAACGGTCCCTATGTGTATACCATATGAGAGTTCGGGGTACAGTTGAGAGACGGTCGGGTTGGTTCGTACAGGAAACCAACAGGCCCCCCGGGACGAAAAGGCTGATAACACACAGACCGGGCGTCTGATTGACGCGCCGTCTGTTGTGTTGAGTTTCCTATGATGTGGATGACCCTTGGGATACTTCTTTATAGAACTTTGTGATACTTGGAGTATCGACTATTATCTCGTGGAGCGGACCCTCCCAGTGACGAGCTAGCAGAGTGCATAGACCAAGTAGCTGGCTGAGACTTGATGACTACTGATCAATCGTCTCAGAGTGATTCGGATAGCCCAGTGGGGTGTGCTTGGTTGTAGCAGCAGACCCATGGAAGAGGTGCACTTGGTTGTAGCGGCAGACCTGCGGTACTTGACAAAAGGAGTACCTCTGTAGGCTATGAGGGGGTGCGCTTGGTTATAGCGGCATACCCATGGTGGGATGCGCTTGGTGGCAGTGGCAGGCCCAGAATACTCGATAGGTGGAGTACTTCAGCAGTCCAAGGTTAGTGGGGCGCGCCTGGTTGTAGCGACAGACCCACTGTACTCGACAGAGGAGGAGTTCTCCAGCAGCCATGGTTTCTACATCATGAACAAAATTCTGGTTTGATCTGAGTCAATAACCGTTGTGTTTTCCTCATGATTGAGATGGGTTACTTGATAACTTAGGTATATGTATGGGCATATACCTATGCAGTGGTTATCTCTTGAGATCCTTATTTTTGGTTATCCTTGTTCGATTTAGTGAGACCTTGAGGGTCTCTGGGTCCCTACTGAGTATCGTATACTCACCCCTGCACGGGCTATGCCCACACCTCGTTGTGTTGGTTGCAGATGACGGGCAGCGCTGACAGAGGCCGAGTGTTTGAGGACTGGACGGTACCCGGAGGTGTACCTCTCGACGAGTCAGTATCCGGAGGTGGACTTCACGACGAGACGATACTCGGAGGAGGTTGATGGGAGAGAGTGTTGTGGAGGCTATATGTACCTACCCTTCAGGTAGGATCTGTGGTGGACGATCCAGGAGCTGCGCTATCTGTACCTACCCTTCAGGTAGGATCCGAGGTGGACGACCCAGGAGCTGCTTCTTTTCTTCCAGCTGCTTGTCTTTTCTATTGTACTTCCATTTAGTTGTAGCTATACTTTTCAGTTGGGTTTGTATACTAGCCCATTTACTTTTCAGCACTTTCTTTGTACTTATTATATTACTTCTGCTTGTACTCTATGGTGTTTTGTTTACTTTTATAAAGGCAATGCCTTCCCAGTTATTGGGATTTACGTATTTGATGCTAGTTGCCAGCCCCTGGCCTATGGAAGGCGGGCTTGGTGTAGTTACGACACGGGCCCTGAGGGACGGGTCGCGACATAAACACATGCACGTGAGAGAAGTAACTGAGATTTAAAAAAACAAGAAGTTTGGATTCCATGCAATCCAAGCATGAAGTGATGATAAACTAAGACTGAGGCTAGATAGAATTTATGGAATATTTGATATCTGAGTTGGAAGTATTTGAGAACCCAATAATAAATACAATGATGATATTGTAAAAGATAATTCTTTCATATTAATATTCAAGAAGAAGTTGTGTTCCCCACATACAAAAATTTGAGTGAGGTCAGGTCTTCATCAGAATAATAAAGAATTTCCTGATCATTATTGAGCTATGTACTGATTAGAGAATTGATCAGAATTATAGATCAAGGCCAAAAAACCTTTCCAAAGGATGTTGAAGATTCTCTAATAGAATATTGAGAAAGAAGGATTCAGCAAGCTCGTGAGGTAAGATTTGATGATCCATCCATAGTGAATCAAGAAAAAACTCTTGTCAAAGCCTAGAGGAAGAAATATTGAGTGGGACTCTGAAGGAGTCCAGTGGGACTCTGGTAACACTGTGGGAAGCAGTATAAAGAACCTCATATAGGACTCAAGAGAGATACAATGGGACTCTATGTCAACCATTTTATTTACTAACAAAATTATATTGGAGAATATATTTGGGGGTGAATAACCAACAAAGTAAGTAGTAGGTCTTTGAACCGATCCTTATAAATCCTTGTGTTCAGTGCCTTTACATTTACAGGATCATTCAAGGTATGGCTAAGATACACCAGAAGAGTAGATTGAGGCTTTAACCAGTCATAGAGGTTTAATTTAAAAGAATCAATTATTAAAAATATTTAAAAGGATCGCTGATTCACCCACACCCCCTCTCAGTGATTCACACTGACATGGGCACTTCAATTGGTATCAGAGGTAAGGTCACCTCTAAATTATCTAATGGATTATTTATGAAGTGAAGATTTGAGGAGATGAGTGAGAAACCTAAAATTGATATTTCTACCAAGACTCAAAAAAAATAGAAAGAATAAATAGGCAAGGAAGATGACGAAGAAGCTTACTACTAATGGGGAGACACCTTCTACTGAAGGTAATCTGAAAGGTACAACATGTGATAATTCTTTTTATTATTATGATTCTTCCGATGAAGCATGTTCAAGATGTGATAATGATAGGTTTCCTCCTTTAACATTACTAGTTTCATGAGAGTGTTGGATATGCTAGCCTTTTTATCCAATTCTTCTTCCATGGAATTATTTTCTTCTTCAAGCAATAATATTTCATCTTGAAGAACACTATGCTTGCAACAATGTGTCTTTCCACCTCTCTATGTAATTTTTTTGATGATATTTGAGTTCAGTCTAAAGATCACTGATTTATTTGTAGGGAATTATTTTTGAGAAATAATTATTTGAGATTGTATTTGTAGAAGCTTTCCATGCATTTGAAAAGTTTCACAAAGTTTCTATGGTTGTCAAAGCTACTCAATTGGAAGACAAAACTAACAAGGTAAGGATATTGAAATCACTTTTCAATAATTAATAAATATGAATGAAGATAAAATGTTAAAGATAAAAGAGAATTGGGAATGTACACTAAGATTAGTTGAGGATGAGAATAAATCCCTCAATATAATGTGTTTAGAGATGGAGGTGAAATTAGAGAAATAGAAATCAATATAAGATGGAACTTCCCAAACAACAGAAAGAAGAGATGATTCCACTCAAGTTTTCATTGAGGAATATGGTTCCAAGGGGAATATCAAATCATCCTATCATCCAATTTAAATATACTCCAAGATAAAGTTATCCCACAACCCAGTTATTTCTATTTCTAATAATGCAGTTTCATATATAAGTATTGGTTCAAGGTTAAAATATGGAAAGATGTGGATTGATAAAAATGTCAATACATCCATCAAAACATCAATGGTGGATACTGGAATGTTTAAGAATAGAAACTCCCAAAAGGATGTTCCAATGATAGAAAGACAATTCTAGAAACAAAAATTCACAAAATCTAACCAGACTCGTACTACTAGTAAAAGAATGATATTTTTTTGCTATTGTTGGTGTTGTTGGAAGTTTGGGCATCAGGCCAATGATTGCTGGCATAATTTTTCAGTATATGAAAATTAGGGATATCCTAATTTTAGGGAATGTAGATGTGAATAAATGAAGCATCCTGCAAATCAATGTAATAAAACACAGATGAAGAATAATTTTTCTATCAAGAAAAAATTTAAACATCTTGAAGACTTCTGTGATAATTGAAACACAGGTGGTCATAGTTATGATAAGTACTAGTTTATTCCTACCATGCTTCAGGAATATATTGATAATAAGCATATACCACAACAAAGTTAGGAGAAATAAAAATGTGTTGAAAATTATTCCATTAGGAATATGCAATATAGTGAAGATAAGAAAACAATGAAAGAAATTATTCCCAAGAAGAAGTTTAAGCTCGATTCCAAGAATGTTATCTCAACTAAGAAAGGATGTTTCTACTGTGGAAAGAAAGGATATACCATGGATCACTCCAAATAAGTCATGGAAATTAATGTAAGAAATCTGAAACTAAAAGTATAATCAATCTAGAAGAAGATGAGATTGATTGATGACATTCCTAAATATAATCATAATAATTTTCCAAAGGTAACTCAAAGGAAATGAAGAAGCCATGTGAAAGCTCCAAATCAGAAAATTTTAAGGAGTGTTTAGTTATCTGGCCTAATCGATTGCAAGTTTCTAGAGAACTACAAATAACTGAAGATTAAGTACTAGCTAATATAATGGAAAAAAGGGAAACAGGTCATTCCACTAGTAGAAGAATTCGAATTCCATGAGATGTTGTCAGCACATGACAACCCAATTGTCTCAAACCTACTATGTGGAAGGTGGAAAAAGGCTGGACAACATGAAAACAAATGTTTAACTATTTTACAAGGCCCAATGGAGAAGATTGAACAACATGGAATAGTAAAATATACTTCACTACTGATAGAAGTAAAGACAAACAATCCACACATGTTGAAGGTAAATGGAAGTAAATAATCCTTGCTAACAATGGAAAATAAAAATTCCAAATGTAGAGGAGACATCAGCATGAATATTACAAGATACATTAGATCTACAAAGAAAGGAGTTATTGGGTTGATAGAAAATTCTCATCCCCATTGCTTCTCTTATGAAGCTCACAAGTGTTCCATATTATTCCCTTATATATTTTTTGTTTATGTGTACTTACATTGCTGTGAATTGAAGAGGAAGGTAATTCAAAAAATGATAATTGAATGAAAAAAATGTAGAACTACAAGTTGGAATCATTTTTCATGAATTGATAATTACATGAAGTGATCCACAGAGGAAGATTATCAGTATGAATATCTTGAAGATCATATGATGATTATTTTTCACCAAGGAAATTCAAAGGGATTTCCCCCCTTGAGGGGGAGTAAATATGAAGGAGATGATATCAAGTATTATTTCATGACAAAACTTGAAATTTATATCATATCAAGAATATAAAAATCAGGTATTCCAATCACACTTTCATCCCTTGTTCATAATTTTATTTATCATGTCAATTAAAGGGGAGTGCTTGATTGATGACAATATGGGATGAAAGGAAGAGATTTACCTTTTAAATTGAACCTTTTAATATGTTTGGTGAAGTATGTGAAGGATTTATCATTTCATTAGTAAATCAGACTATCTCCAATCCCGTGATCAAGAATTGAACCATTCTTAGCATGATATCACATGTATGGTTTTTTATGGAGAGAACTAAAAACCTTGGTCATATCTCTCTTGTTTTCTACACCGGTTTAGCCCAAAGTAGACTTAAAGTTGATTTACTAAAGGAACTTTTCTAAGTGAACCATGTGACATCATCCCTATCTTCGAAATATTCCAAAAGATATTATTAAAAGGGAGGAGGATATGTTTTTGAAGAGACCCCACTAATACCTTTTAATTTTTTTGCCAATAAGGGGAGAAAATATTGTCACACATATTGACTCATTCAAAGTGTGCTTAAGTAATATTGACAACAAAATACAAAGGGGGAAATTGTTGAGCATGGTGTTGCATCTGTTGTAAATAAGAAGTCAATATGTTTTCAATGAGAAGTCAATATATGAATGAAAGGTATTGATGAAGAAGTTGGTGAAGCCTTGGAGAGTTTTTGTTGATTCATCGTGTTGAATTCTACACAAGATCAATTCTCCAAGAGGATATAAATCTGACGATTGATGAACTGGTTCTATGCTCCAGGACTTGTATCGAGGTGATACATTTTTACAACACTTGAAGAATTCCATGCAATAATCAATTGACTGAGGAAAGAAGTGAATATCCATCTAAAGTCACTAAGTGGACAAAGTTTTGAAGATTCAATTATTTAATCTAAATAGATGATGTTTAAGAAATCAGAAGATTGTTTGATCTAGTCCTCAATGTCCAAGACTTGTGTTAATGGAGAACACATTCCTTACAAAAAGGAGAAGTCATGCATTATGTTTTAATGCATGAGGCATGAATAAATGATTCATGCATCATTCATGGTTTCATTAAAGGAATATTTAAGATATTTTCAATTCTCCTTCCAAAAAGAAAAATAATTATAAGAGAATAAGGTTGGTGGTTTTAAAATCTAGAGATAATGAAGAAGGTGTCCATGGATTATTCTTCTACTATACACTTGGTTCTTAAACAAGTATATAATATGGCCTTACATAAAAAGAATGTATAGAACCATAGAGGGCCAGCTGAGGACCTCACATCAAGAACATGTGGGACCCGACAGTCAACTGCACTCAAGGGAATCCCTCAAGGACAATCCCACATGAGGAAGGCCTTGTGGTCAGTGTATAAGCTTGAAGGTACATGCACGGTAGTGAACACATGTGGCGAATGCATTGTTGGTTCTAGGTGCACGCCCGAGAAGCAGAGTGGGCGCTAAGAGCATGCCCGTAGGGTGAACACAGTACAAGGTGGTACCATAGAGGGAGGAGGATACTTCTGAGTTGTGGTTGGGGTGGCTTGTATTATAAATGAGCCACGTCTGTGTCTCCATTTCTATTTGGGATGGGTTTAAAAAATGAGGAAGAAATTCTAGCCGCTCATCTGATCTCGCGTGACATGTCGGCCGCACGAAGCATTCCGCGTCTCGGGATCTAATATCCACAACACATATATCTATGTCACATGGTGTTTAAACTGTGGTCATCCAATCTCTGCACTGGGGTTGTCTTCGACCTCAGGATAGTTGATCACCACCCGGGAACCAATGATGAAGCTGAACGTGGATCTCATCACTCCGGAGACCATTTGAGTTCCAATCATGACCACAGAGATCTTTAGGATGATCCAAACACATTCATGCATTAAAATTTTCCTTAATGTGATCGAAATGAAGAATCCATGAAGGCTGAAACAACCAAAGGTGTGAGAGCACATCATGTCACTCGAGCGCTCAAGGAGATGGTCACATGTGTTCTAAAATGCATGCACATGATGTTATCATGAGAAATAAGGAGTCTGCGATGAAGAGAGAAGAACAGAGAGATATGCGGGATATATCATCTGCGTTTGAATGTTTCAAAACAAATGTTCTCAGGAATTAAAATACCTAATCTTAAAGATAGATACGTGGATTTAAACGTGAATCCACTTTCTATAAAAGGAGGACCCATGAGCCCAGACAAGTTGCTGCCATTACATAAGAAATCTCCTATTTTCAGAAAAAATAGATCATTTGGTTAAAAGGGTTTCCAAAAAGCTTTTCTACGCAAAGAAGAAGAACTGCAGACATTCAAAAAGTTCTACACACTCTTGGATTGTCCTTGCAAAGAAGAAAGGCATCTACACCCCTTGTGCGAAGAAACCTTCAAGCACGTGACTAGTTCTTTGAAACCCTCATTGTGTTTTTGTGAGGAGCCTTTTGTGAGTACATAACCGCTACACATGAACCCTTGTTGTACTCTACAAAGACATAACCATGATACTATCTTGGTTCATGCATTTATGATTGAGAAATCCTGGATATAGCTGAGGAGAAAGAAGAATTGTACTTCCTATTTGCACAGAGAAGAATGATACCTTTATGTCAATATATATATATATATATATAAAAATATTATATTTTTTGTTTTTAGGAATTGGTTACTATGAATATTAAATCCTTTGTGTGAAAAATAGCAAAGGAAACTATATACATACACTATCCTAGGAAAAGTAGAATGGACCCGAGGCACCTTTTGGAGGAAGGAAAGTGTATTCATGTGAATGATTTGAGATACCCGAAGAATCCAAAGGTTGAATCACACCCATTCGGGTTGTGTGTGTGCCTTACTTGAGGAAGGAGGGTGCATGCCTGGTGGAGTTCTTGTGCATGCAAAGAACATAAAATATAGTGTGTGTGCACATGTGAAGAAGAAAGAGGAAGAAAGAAAGAAGAACACAAATAAATGAATTCACCCATTTGGGTATGAGGAAACAAACATATAATTGAACTCAAATCAAAAAGAAAAAGTGTGTGTGTACAAAGAACAAAATTAGATGAAGTATGTTCCTTAAGGAAGAAGAAATTGAGATGCACCAAGAAGGAAGTGCATGCATATGCATGACATACACACATTGATCCTAAACCATTGATTCAAGTGAAAAATGTGTGTTCGGGTTTAAAAGAATCATATTATGCATGCATGAAATTGTTCATAAACACATGCACGTGTGAGAAGTAACTGTGATATCAAAAAAACAAGAAGTTTGGATGCCATGAAATCCATGAATGAAGTGAAGATAAATTGAGACTGAGGCTAGGAAAAATTTAAGAAAGATTTCATATCTAAGTTGACAGTATTTGAGAACCCAAGAAGAAAGACAATGATAATATTGTGAAAGATAATTCTTTCATATTAATAGTCTTAAATAATTATTGTGAACCACTTGCACACATCTGAGCGATGTTAGGTATTTATCATAAGAAGAAAGAATTTCCTGAGAATTATTGAGCTACGTACTGACCAGAGAAATGATCAGAATTATTGAGCAAGGCCAACAGACCTTACCAAAAGACTATTGAAGATTCTTGAAGAGATTCATGAGTAAGTTTGATTCAGTAAGATCGTGAGGGAATATTAGAAGATCCATCTGTAAAGACCCATAAATTTCAAGGGATTTTTTTTTAATTTTCTTTGGGACTTTACGAGTACGTAGTTTCTTGCAGCACCTGATTGCGAGGCCCAGTGTTCTTGGAATCAATTTCCGAAGTTTAGCTCGGGTATATTCAGTGAAAGAACGAGCAGGTTTTTCTAAATTTTGAACCGGTGCTCAGAATTGAAATCCGAGGGCACTGATGAAACCGCAACGCCAATATTTGCTTAATAATACCTTTTTCAGAGTTGCGTTTTCTTGGGAAGAGTTGTTTAAATTTTGTGGATTAAGACTACAGAGAAATAAAATTGTGCTACTAATTTTATTTCTTTCAAGTGGTTAAATCTTAAGGATGGAGGTTGGGTGGAACTAACCACCCAAGTGAGGTGGGGCCCACACAAGCCCCCACCTCTTTAAATCCCCTAAACCCCCTCTTTAATGTTAGCAACCCCCCTTATGTTTTTGACCTTATCTCTCTCTTTAATTGAATTCCAACACACCCATTCAATTAATTGAATCTTGTTAATTAATTAAATGAGGTTTTTGAATTTTAAAAATGTTGGCAAGTGTGGATAAATTAAGTCGAAGTCTTAATTTGTTTTGGGTTGGTTCGTTGTGTGGAGTCTGGGGAGAAAATAACTGAGGTCTCGAAGAACATCATCCTCCACGTTGAAGAACACGAAGAATGTCAAGACCTAGATGAAGAACGTCGTCACCGCAAAGGAAGACCGTCGTGCCGTCTTCTCTCCTCTCTGCAGCCGGTGAGAGACACCTTTTCCGGAGAACGATGACGCACCGTTTTCTTCATCGAGCGAACACCGATGACGTGTATGGAGCCACACCCCGCGACTCTGCTTTCCGCGACACTCATCGATCATCAACTCGTTATCGAGGTAGGGGTTTGAGTTCAAATATTATGGATTAAATTTGCGTTTGTTTGACGAGGATATTTATTCTTTTTTTTGAGCCGCCTGTTATCGTTATAACAGGAGGAGGTCGGACCGCATGAACACAGCCGACCCTCATCCCTTTTTGTTGTTGTTCTTGTTGTGGCACGAACAAAGGAAGCGCGGTGCAACGACACCGCGCGGGGACATGGAGAATCACGGCGCTGTCGCGCCGCGCTGTTAGGCCAAATGAACCCGCAGCCAGAGTCGGGCTGCAGTGAAGGGGCGCGGCGCCGTCGCGCCACGCCGGAGAACCAAAAGGAGACCGCGGCCGGAGTGGGGACCCGGTGGAGGGGCGCGGCGCCGTCGCACCGCGCCGGTTGGACCAAGGCCGCAGTCTTTGGCCGCGGCGGAGTAGGAGAGGGCGGCTGGAGCCGCCGGCCACCGGTGCATAGGGGGCGGGACCGGCTGGTCCCACGTGACACCCTGGCCTACCGTTACGGCCGGCCAGATCTGAAAACTGGGGGTCGTAACCCCCGGCTGGCAAGAGGAAGCGGCCCCCATGTGGTGCCTCCATTTTAATCAGGGGGCAGCACCCCCCCCCCCTTTTCCGCGACAGCTCGGCTGAGCCGAGCTGTCTGGCCACACGGGCCGCGTAGGCCTGGCCGGGCCGCGCAGGTCGGGCCGGGCCGCACCCACCGAGCTGAGCCGCGCCCTAATGGGCCGGACCTGGACCTGGGTCGGGTCTACCCGGTTCAGGCCGACCCAGGGGGTCTTGGGCTAGGTCGGTCCGGGCCCAAAAACCCCCTAATACCGGACAGGTTCATTTAAATGCTCGTAACTTGGGCTAAGAACCTCCGATAGACGCACCGTCAGTTGCGATGCGATCCTTGGATCAAGATGGTCGTTTCGGTATATTACACTCAAGGTTTCGGAGAACTTGGGGTATGGATGGGTTGGTTCGAACACGAAACCAACCAGGCCCTCGGAGCGGAAATGCTTTTAACTTGAGCTCCGGACATCCAATTGACATGTCGTCGACTTTGTTGGATTACTCTGAGTGAGACAAACTTTTTGGCTTAATCTGCTTGAGGTTTGGATGTTGTTGGAGTACGTTCGGCTTGGTTTTTACTTAAAAACCAATCGGTCCCCTGGGACGAAAAATATGATAACTCTCAGACCGAGTGTCCGATTGACGCGTCGTCTGTCGTGTTGAGTTCCTATCGACAAGATGGAACATTGGGATGCATCAACTTCGGACTATGTGTCAGTTGATGTATCAACCCCTTGGCTCGTGGAGCGAACCCTCCTGGAAACGATCATGCTGTGTGCGGGAACCCTAGAGCTGGCTGCGACTGCGATGACGATGACGAATGCACTGAAATCCTCCATGGATTCGGCAGCGACGACGACTCCACGGAAATCCTCTGTGGGTTCGGAAGCAATGAAGACCGTACTGAAATCCTCTATGGGTTCGATGGCGTTGACTACTATTCTTGTATCCTACGTGGGTCTGGCAGTATTACTGTTCTTGTATCCTATGTGGGTCCGACAGTATTTGACCTCTGTTGTTGTATCCTACGTGGGTCCGACAGAGTAGCTGGACTTGTATCCTACGTGGGTCTGACAGATTATCTGTTTTAGTATCCTATATGGGTCCCATCTTAGATGAATCAGCGGCTACATCTGATCATCTCTATCACCTTACGAAGAATTATACCTATGTGATCTGAGTCTTGACTTTCAATCATTATCTTTGATATGATTGACTTGATTTCCTATGTGGATTGTGTTGTGCTTTCTTGTGTGGATTGGGTTGTACTATCCTGGGTGGACCTGATCGAACTTGGGATCGGATGTTTGAGCCAAACTGGAATTGATGACTTAGGTATATGTATGGGCATATACCAAAGTAGTGTTGGATGTTACTTCGTGATTGTATCTTTCCATTGTGGATTATCCTTTGTGGATTCTGGGAGACCTTCGGGGGACTCGGGGTCCCTAATGAGTCGCGTATACTCACCCCTGCATGGGCTATGCCCGCACTACGTTGTGTTCGATGCAGATGACAGACAACACTGATCGTGGTTGTGGCTTGTGGAGCAGGTCGGTAACTGGAGGTGGACCACTGGGCGGGACATACACGGAGAAGACGGATGGACCCGAGGAGCTGAGGAGGCTATCTATACCCACCCTTCAGGTGGGACTTCCAGTGGATGGCTCGACATTGCTGGTTTACTTTTAGTTGCTGTAATTTCTTTCCAGTTGTACTTTACTTTCAGTTTGGGTTTGTATTCTGGCCCATTTACTTTCCTCACTTACTATTGTACCCAATTTTTCTTAGTGTTTACTTTTGCTAGCTTACTCTATTATGTTTGTTTACATTATAAGGCAATTCCTTCCCCTTTTTCTGGGATTTACGCCTTTGGTGCTAGTGACCCGCCCCTGGACTATGGGAGGAGGGCTTTGGGTAGTCACGACATGGGTCCCGAGGATGGGTCGTGACAAATTGGTATCAGAGGAGTTCGGTTCTACCGCAGAACTCAGGACTCTGATCTTTCTTATATGTGAAGCAATAGTGTTAAGGGTATTGAGTGTGGTTATCTGTCCAGGGAGTCCAATTTTGGTGCGGCGGTCGACGTATCCGTACACCAGGACCTTGACTTCTGATTTCCGACTCAATGCATGAAAAAATTGATTGCATGTGTGTTTCAAAGGTTTTCTTTGTGATTACTTTGTGTCAGCTCACCAGGTATACTATTTTGACCGTGGAACACCTGTTTCTTTTCAGGATGGCCCCACGATTGCATCCAGCTAGGGTTCTGAGCTTTGTGTGAGAAAACAGCCCACCGAGCGACGAGGCCTCAGTGCAGGGCCCTTTTACAGCGGGGGCACCGGCGATACCTCTACCCGCCGAGCCACCGATGCCACCAGCCCCAGCCGTTGAGTGTGCACGTCGCCTTAGTGCACTGCATGAGTTTCAGCGTTAGAGACCACCCAGGTTCCATGGGGAGACGGACCCTCAGGTAGCTGAGGATTGGCTGGAGGAGGTTGTTTGAGTTTTCAGGCTAGTGGGGACACCAGCTGACCTCATGGTGATCCTTACAGCGAGCCTCCTGTACGCGGCAGCAGGAAGATGGTGGAGCTTGATGCTCCAGCTGCACGATGAGGCATCTCTCCTCTGGACGGAAATTGGGAGCCTCTTCCGCTCATAGTTCGTCCTAGCCACCCTCTGTGTGGTGCGCATCCATGAGCTACTACAGCTGCGGCAGAGCAGCATGACGGTCACCCAGTACTCGACGAGATTTACCGATATCTCGCACTATTCGATGGACATGGTACAAGACCCATTCTTCCGGGCCTGGACCTTCGAGCAGGGACTGAGGCATGAGATCAATACATTGATGATCTCCCTCAGCATTCCGACACAGGTAAGAGTACTAGAGAGAGCCCTTCTCGTAGAGAGATTTCTTGCTGAGCCTACACCAACAGCGAGACCTACCGCAGGGCAGCATGTAGCAGAGTCGTCTGCAGCTGGCAGTCGACGGAAATCATATGGGTCCAGGTGGACCAGACCATCAGGCGGACGACCTTAGGACACTAGCTCAGAGGTGCAGGGCCCACGGCGCAAAGCCAGTCTTCCGAGGAGCAGACAGTGCTACGCATGCGGCGAGCAGGGCCACATGGCTCTTGACTGCTCGACCCGCCATGCATAAGAGCAGTAGACGGTTGAGGGGCCACCCAGGCAGAGGCAGAGGGTCGACCGTGGCGGTCCTTAGGGTGCAGGTAGACGAGGCAGAGGATCTGGATGAGCAGCAGGTGGTGAGAGATGCTTTGAGGCTTTACCACCACCACCACCAGGAGGTCCACCTCGACCGCAAGGAGCTGGCGGGCAGAGACAAGCTCATCTTCAGGCAGCGGAGGCCTATGACCACAGCGCACCAGAGATGATTCGAGGTACTATCTGTTTCTAATCCACCCTTTCTGCAGTTCTTATAGACACAAGAGCGAGTCATTCTTTTATTGCCGCAGCCCTTGTTCGGAGCTCATAGATTCTGACGGAGTCGTTGGCTCGATCCTTACGGCTATAGACTCATATGGGAGCAGACTTGATGATTACGCACTGGTGCCAACAGTTTGAGCTTAATCTAGGAGGCGAGATCTTTGGCTGGGATCTTCTTGTAGCAGCGTCGAGGCCTTATGACGTCATCTTGGGAATGGATTGGTTATCTACAGTCCATGCTCAGATCGACTGTATTAGGCGCAAGGTGTGATGTGTTCGCACCGATGGGAGCAGGTTCACCTTCACCGATGAGAAGGGAGCCCTAAAAGCGCAGAATGGAATCACGTAGAGGAGAGGACAGCCGATCACTCATCAGTTGGCTAGCCTCATCCTAGGAGCAGTTGACGTGCAGAGTCCTAATTTTCAAACAGTGGTGGATTTGTATGCGGACGTTTTCCCTAATGACGTTCCAGGACTACCTCCTCGCAGAGAGGTAGACTTTTATATTGACCTGTACCCCGGGACAGCCCCGATATCCACTCAAGAATATCAGATGGATCCCACTGAGCTTCGAGAGCTATGGGTACAGCTGGAGGACTTGCAGGGCAAGAGATTCATCCGACCCAGTGTTTCACCCTGGGCTTCCCCGATTTTGTCCGCCAAGAAGGTGGACGGGAGCTTGCGACTTTGTGTATACTATCGTCGCCTGAACCAGGTGACCGTGAGGAACAAGTATCCAATACCGAGGATTGATGACCTCTTGGATCATCTCAAGGGAGCATGGTGGTTCTTGAAGATAGACCTCAGGTGAGGTTATCATCAGCTCAGTGTTCGGGACGAGGACATGCAGAAGACGGCCTTCAGATGTCGGTATGGCCACTATGAGTTATTGGTTTTACCTTTTGGCGTAAAAATTCTCCAGCAGTGTTCATGGGTCTCATGGATAGTATCTTTTATCCATACCTCGATCGATTTGTCGTGGTCTTCATCGATGACATTTTGATACACTCGACCACTGAGGAGGAGCACACCTACCACTTGCGGGTTGTACTGGACACTGTAAAGACTCGTAAATTTTAAGTAATTTTTTTTCTTAATTTTCTTTGGAATTTTACAAGAGCGCTGTTTCTGACGGCACCTGATTCTGAGGCCCGGTGTGCCCGGAATCATTTTCCAAAGTTTGGCTCGGGTACGTTCAGTGAACGGACGAGCGGGTTTTTCTAACTTTTGAACCAGTGCCCGGAATCAAATTCCGAGGGCACCGATGAAATCGCAGCGCCTATATTTACTTAGAAACGCCTCTTTCGGAGTTGCGTTTGCTCGGGTGTGGTTTTTAATTTTCGGGCTTAAAGTTAAGAAATAAAATAATTTTACGACAACTTTATTTTATTTCACTTAAGCCACTTGGAAGCCACTTGAATCCACATAAAAGCTGCTGAAACTGAGTTGAAACGGATAGGGTACTATCCAGAAATATCCTACCCTCTTGGTAGGATAATTGTTAGGTGGGGCCCGCACGAGCCCCACCGTTTCTTTCCGTTAAGTAACGCACCCGCGAAAACCCATCATTATGAAAGTCAACTGACGCGTTTTCTTAAATCCTTAACGCACCATTTAATTGGGCAGTTTATTTCATGAATTAAATGGGCGGTTTCTTTCGTTGAATTAATTCAACGAATTGATGGGTCGTTACTTACCCTTTTTTTCGTTTGTTGGCGTAATAATAAAATAAGACCAACAAGTCTTTTTGGAGGATTACTCGTTGAGAGGTTTTTTCAGAGTTCTTGAGCCTTCATCCTCCTTCGCGAAGAACGCGAAGAACGCGAAGAACGCCGGCCTCCGACGAAGAACGCCGAACCCGTGTTCCGCGACGCCGACGTTCCCTTCCTGCAACGTTCTTCTACAACGTCTCTTCCTCCGCAACGAAATTTTCGATCAGCTATTTGAGGTAAGAGACTTCGGGATTCTCTTAAATCTCCCTTGTGTTTTTTTTAACAAAACACGAATTTAATTTTATATAATTAAATTAAATCTGTTGTTTCGTGGTCCGTTGAGTTCACCGACTCAACACCGGATTCCGTGACGACGCGACGCCCTTCCACGACGACGCGACAATCCCCTCCTTCCGCGACGAACAAATCCGCGAAGAACGTGCGTACGATGACGACTACGAGGTAGGGATTTTTATTTGGATGTTTATATTCCCGTGTTGTTTTCGTTCAAAATGAAGAACCCAATTCATAAAACAATTTTATTTCATTAAAATTGTTTTTGGATATGTGTTCATGTGTTGAATATATTTCTCCCGTTGTTTATCTCTAACGCGGAGGGTGCGGGCCAAACGAACATGGCCCGACAACCCTCCACCGTTCTTCGTTGATGTACGGATTCGACGGGCGACGACGGAACGTGCCGCAACGGAAGTTTGATGGTTTCGCAGTGAAGAGCGGGTCCCGGGAGGAGCAGCGGTGCTGACGGGAACAGAATCGGACCACCGGCGACGCGGGTCGCCGGGAGTGGCGGCGCCTGCGGACCCGCGACCGCGCGGGTCCGGTGCGCGCGGGACGCGGCTGTCCAGGGCGACACCCCACGGGTGTCGTAGGGTTGTCACGCGGGGGCGGCGGCTCCCCCCTGCGTCGCTCGGGTCGTCCGGGGTGACACCCCGCGGGTGCCGCGGGGGTGTCACGCGGGGGCGGTGACTCCCCCCCGCGTCGCGCGCCCGCTCGGCCGACCCGGGGGGGGGGGGGGGGGGGGTCGGGCCGGGTCAGCCCAGGCCCGGACCCCCCGTCTTCGGACCGTTTTCGGTCAAATGCCTGTAACTTGAGCTACGGGCCTCCAAACGACTCACCATCAGCGGAAACGTGATCCTTGGATCGCGGCGGTCGTTTCGGTATATCGCACTCAAGGTTTTGGAATACTTTGGGTTCGGCCGGGTTGGTTCGTACACGAGACCAACCGGGCCCTCGGAGCGGAAACGCTCATATCTTGAGCTACGGACGTCCGATTGACGTGCCATCAACTTTGTTGAGTTCCTCTAAGTGAGAAGGATCTTTTGGATCACTCCGCCCGAGGTTTGGACGCAGGTGGAGTACGGTCGGGTTGGTTTTTCCTTAAAAACCAACAGGGCCCCTGAGACCAAAAAGCCAATAACTCTCAGACCAGGTGTCCGATTGACGCGCCGTCTGTGACGTTGAGTTCCTATTGACGATACGGAACTTTTGGATACATCAACTTCGGAATTTGTGTCAGTTGATGTATCAACCTCTCAGCTCGTGGAGCGGACCCTCCCGAACGAGCTTGCTGTGTGCGGGAACCCTAGAGCTGGCTGCGACTGCTACTTTGACAGTGACGACCGTGCAGAGATCCTCAGTGGACTGTGACGATGACTGTGCAGAGATCCTCGGTGGACTGCGACGACTACAGCACTCAACGATCCTACGTGGATCAGTGCTACAAGTCCTGTGTGGGCCCGATCCTGTGTGGGTCTGATCCTGTGTGGGTCAGCGCTCACCAGTTCTATGTGAGCCAGCGCCTACAGGTCCTGTGTGGGCCCGATCCTGTGTCGGTCATTGCGGGGGTTAGTTACCTATCGATCCTTTGTGGGTCCGACGAATTAGATGGATCAGTGATCATCTTTATCGTCATTCGAAGAAGTATACCTGTGTGAGCTGAATCTTGTGTTACTCTCCTTTGTGGATTGTGTTGTGCTATCCTGTGTGGGTATACATTTTTGCTTTCCTGTGTGGACTGGGTTGTGCTTGGGCTCAGACGTTGGAGCCGAACAGAAATTGATGACTTAGGTATATGTATGGTCATATACCTAAGCAGTGTCGGTTGTTACTTAGTGTTTACTTTTCCGTTTGCTTACTCTGTGGTGCTTGTTTACTTCTCAAAGGCAATGCCTTCCCCTTTTTTGGGATTTACGCCTTGGTGCTAGTCGCCAGCCCCCGGCCTATGGAAGGCGGGCTTGGGGTAGTCACGACACAGGCCCCGAGGGCGAGTCGTGACAAATTGGTATCAGAGGTGGTCAGTTCTACCGCAGACTTTGATCTCTCTTCTATGTGAAGCAATAGTGTTTAGAGTATTGAGTGCGATTATCAGTCCCGGGAGTCCAGTGTTGGTGCGGCGGCCGACGTATCCGTACACTAGGACCCTGACTTCTGATTTCCGACTTAATGCACGAAAACAATGATTGCATGTGTGTTTCAAGTTTTCTTTGTGATTACTTGTGTCAGCTCACTAGGTATACTGTTCTGACCGTGGTGCACTTGTTTCCTTTCAGGATGGCCCGACGATAGCAGCCAGCTAGGGTTCCGAGAGTAGAGCGCGACGACAGCCCGCCGAGCGACGAGGCCTCGGTACAGGTCCCGTTGACAGCAGAGGCACCGACGGTACCTTTACCTGCCGAGCCCCTGATGCTTCCAGCGCCGACCGCTGACGATGCACGTCGCCTCGGAGCTCTGCACGAGTTCCAGCGCCAGCGACCACCCAGGTTTCGTGGGTAGACGGACCCCCAGGCAGCCGAGGACTGGCTAGAGGCGGTCGTTCGAGTTTTCAGGCTAGTGAGGATACCAGCAGACCTCATGGTGATCCTCGCGGCGAGCCTACTGCACGCAGCAGCAGGACGATGGTGGAGCCTGATGCTCCAGGTACACGATGAGGCCTCCCTCATCTGGACAGACTTCGAGAGCCTCTTCCGCTCAGAGTTCTTCCCGGCCACCCTCCGTGCGGTACGCATTCAGGATCTTCTTTAGCTGCGGCAGGGCAGCTTGACGGTCGCCCAGTACGCGGCGAGGTTCACCGATCTTTCTCGCTACTCGACCGACATGGTCCATGAACCCTTCTTCCGGGCCCAGACCTTTGATCAGGGATTGAGACAGGAGATCAGGTCATCGCTGATCTCTCTCAGCATCCCGACCCAGGCAGGGGTGCTAGAGCGAGCCCTTCTGATCGAGAGATTTCTGGCTGAGTCCATAGCGAGACCTACCGCAGGGCGGAAGGTGGTAGAGTCTTTGGCAGCAGGTAGCCGACAGATGACTCAGGGTTCCAGGAAGAACAGACCTTCCGGCAGACGACCTCGGGACACTGGCTCAGCAGTGCGGGGCACACAGCACGGAGCCAGTCTTCCGAGAGGCAGGCAGTGCTACGCGTGCGGCGGGCAGGGCCACATGGCTCGTGACTGCCCGACCCGTCGTACCGAGGAGCAGCAGACGGTGAAGGGGCCACCCAGGCAGAGGCAGAGGGTCGACCGTGGCAGTCCGCAGGGAGGAGGCGGACGAGGTAGAGGAGCTGGCCGAGCAGCAGGTGGTGGGCGACGCTTTGAGGCTCTACCACCACCACCTCCACCAGGAGGTCTGCCCCGACCACAGGGAGCTGGCGGGCAGAGACAGGCTCAGCTCCAGGCAGCGGAGGCCTATGACCACGGTGCGCCAGAGATGATTCGAGGTATGATCTGTGTCTATTCCACCCTTGCTGCAGTTCTTATAGACACAGGAGCGAGTCACTCTTTCATAGCCGCTGCCCTTGTTCGGAGCTCGGAGATTCCGACAGAGCCGTTGGCTCGATCCTTACGGCTAGAGACCCCTACGGGAGCATACTCGACGATTAAGCATGGGTGGCCGGGCATGAAGAAGGCTGTGGCAGAGTTCATTTCACGGTGCCTCACCTGCCAGCAGGTGAAGGCAGAGCATCAGGTACCAGCAGGCTTGGTACAACCCTTGGAGGTCCCAGAGTGGAAGTGGGACAGGATATCTATGGACTTCGTGACTGAACTTCCACGCACTTCCAGAGGTCACGACTCCATTTGGGTGATTTTTGACCGACTCACCAAGTCGTCACATTTCTTACCCATCCGAGAGCAGGGCTTAGTGGAGAGCTTGGGGCGTCTCTACGTTCAGGAGATTGTACGGCTTCACGGCGTGCCATCGACTATCGTCTCCGATCGGGACGCTCGCTTTACTTCCCGGCTTTGGAAGGGGTTGTAGGAGGCGTTCAGGATGCGGTTACGTCTAAGCACCGGCTTTCACCCTCATACGGATGGTCAGACGGAGAAAACCATTCAGACTCTTGAGGAAATGCTCCGCGCATGTGTCCTCGACTTTGGTCGCAGCTGGGAGGACCACCTACCCTTGGTGGAGTTCGCGTATAACAACAGCTACCACTCCACCATCGGGATGACACCATACGAGGCGTTGTACGGCAGGCCTTGCAGATCTCCTTTGTGCTGGACAGACCCTGGGGATTCAGCACTTGTGGGACCAGAGATGGTCCGAGATACAATAGAGAAGGTCCAGGTCATCCAGGAGCGGATGAGGACAGCTCAGAGCCGGCAAAAGTCTTATGCTGACAGGAGGCCGAGGAAACTAGAGTTCGAGGATGGCGACCACGTCTTCTTGCGTGTCTCACCTCGACGTGGATTACAGAGATTTGGCCAAGGCAGCAAGTTGTCTCCATGCTTCATCGGACCTTTCCAGGTCCTCAGTAGGGTTGGCATGGTGTCTTATCGCATGGATCTACCTCCTCAGTTGCACCGGGTGCACGACGTCTTCCACATATCTCAGCTGAGGAGATACGTGCACGACCCGACGCACATCATTGAATATGGGGAGCTAGACGTGGATGATGGGGCGACTTTTGCAGAGGTCCCGGTGGAGATAGAGGATCGACAGGAGTGGGTCCTACGTGGGCGATCGATTCCTCTTGTGCGAATTAGATGGCAGCACGGGAACCTCCAGGAGAGCACTTGGGAGCGGGAGGCTCAGATGCGTGCTCAGTACCCACATTTGTTTCCCTAGTTTTTGATGTATCTTTACGGGGACGTAAAGACCTGAGGTGGGAGTAATGTAAAGACCCGTAAATTTCAAGGAAATTTTTTTCTTAATTTTTTTTGGAATTTTACAAGAGCATAGTTTCTGACGGCACCTGATTCCGAGGCCCGGTGTGCCCGGAATCATTTTCCGAAGTTTGGATCGGGTACGTTCAGTGAACAGACGAGCGGGTTTTTCTAACTTTTGAACCGGTGCCCGGAATCAAATTCCGAGGGCACCGATGAAATCGCAGCGCCGGTATTTTCTTAGAAACGCCTCTTCCGGAGTTGCGTTTGCTCGGGTGTGGTTTTTAATTTTCGGGCTTAAAGTTAAGAAATAAAATAATTTTACGACAACTTTATTTTATTTCACTTAAGCAACTTGGAAGACACTGCCACATAAAAGTGGCTTAAACTGAGTTGAAACGGATAGGGTACTATCCAGAAATATCCTACCCTCTTGGTAGGATATTTGTGAGGTGGGGCCCGCACGAGCCCCGCCGTTTCATTCCGCTATGTAACGCACCCGCGAAAACCCGTAATTATGAAAGTCAACTGACGCGTTTTATTAAATCCTTAACGCACCATTTAATTGGGCGGTTTATTTCGTGAATTAAATGGGCAGTTTCTTTCGTTTATTTAATTCAACGAATTAATGGGTTGTTACTTACCCTTTTTTTCGTTTGTTGGCGTTATAATAAAATAAGACCAACAAGTCTTTTTGGAGGATTACGCGTTGAGAGGTTTTGTCAGAGTTCTTGAGCCTTCATCCTCCTTCGCGAAGAACACAAAGAACGCCAGCCTTTGACCCGGTTCGGCCGACCCGGGGGGGGGGGGGGGGGGGGGGGGGTCGGGCCGGGTCGGCCCGGGCCCGGACCCCCTGTCTTCAGATCGTTTTCGGTCAAATGCCGGTAACTTGAGCTACGTGCCTCCAAACGACACGCCGTCAGCGGAAACACGATCCTTGTATCGAGGCGGTCGTTTCAGTATATCGCACTCAAGGATTCGGAATACTTTGGGTTCGGCCGGGTTGGTTCGTACACGAGACCAACCGGGCCCTCGGAGCAGAAACACTCATATCTTGAGCTACGGACGTCCGATTGACGTGCCGTCAGCTTTGTTGAGTTCCTATAAGTGAGACGGATCTTTTGGCTCACTCTGCCCGAGGTTTGGACACAGGTGGAGTACGGTCGGGTTGGTTTTGCCTTAAAAACCAACCGGGCCCCTGGGACGAAAAAGCCAATAACTCTCAGACCGGGTGTCCGATTGACCCGCCGTCTGCGACGTTGATTTCCTGTTGACGATACGAAACTTTTGGATACATCAAATTCGGACTTTGTGTCAGTTGATGTATCAAACTTTCGGCTCATGGAGTGGAACCTCCCGAACGAGCTTGCTGTGTGCGGGAACCCTAGAGCTGGCTGCGACTACTATTTCGACAACGACGACCGTGCATAGATCCTCAGTGGACTGCGACGACGACTGTGCAGAGATCCTCAGTGGACTGTGACGAATACAACACTCAGCGATCCTACATGGATCAGTGCTACAGGTCCTGTGTGGGCCCGATCCTGTGTGGGTCCGATCCTGTGTGGATCAGCGCTCAGCGGTTCTGTGTGAGCCAGTGCCTACAGGTCCTGTGTGGGCCCGATCCTATGTCGGTCATTGCGGGGGTTAGTTACCTATCGATCCTTTGTGGGTCTAACGACTTAGATGGATCAGTGATCATCTTTATCGTCATCCGAAGAAGTATACCTGTGTGAGATGAATCCTGTGTTACTCTCCTTTGTGGATTGTATTGTGTTATCCTGTATGTGTATACGTTTTTGCTTTCCTGTGTGGACTGGGTTGTGCTTGGGCTCGGACGTTGGAGCCGAACGGAAATTGATGACTTAGGTATATGTATGGGAATATACCTAAGCAGTGTCGGTTGTTACTTAGTGTTTACTTTTCCGCTTGCTTACTCTGTGGTGCTTGTTTACTTCTCAAAGGCAATGCCTTCCCCTTTTTTTCGGGATTTACGCCTTGGTGCTAGTCACCAGCCCCTGGTCTATGGAAGGCGGGCTTGGGGTAGTCGTGGCACGGGCCCCGAGGGCGGGTCGTGACAGACACACTCAGAGATCAACATCTTTATGGTAATCTCTCTAAGTGTCAGTTCTGGTTACATGAGGTCCACTTCTTGGGACACATCATCTCTGAGGCGGGAGTTGCGATGGACCCTACGAAGATCGAGGCAGTGCTAGCTTGGGAGCCACCCAGGAGCGTGACAAAGGTGCAGAGTTTCTTGGGTCTAGCTGGGTACTACCAGAGATTTGTGCCGGACTTTTCCAGAGTTGCAACACCACTTTTAGCTTTGAAAATGAAGGGGAAACCCTTCGCGTGGTCAGATAGATGTCAGTAGAGCTTCCAGGAGCTGAGACATAGATTGAACAACACACCTATCTTGAGGCTACCAGAGGAGGGAGTAGGGTACGTAGTCTACTGCAATGCCTCAGGGACTGGGCTCGGATGTGTCCTGATGCAGGAGCAAGCAGTGATCGCCTATGGATCACGACAGTTGAGGCAGCATGAGCAGAACTACGCTACCGATGATCTGGAGTTGGTAGCAGTGGTCTTTGTTCTGAAGATGTGGCAACACTATCTGATGGGCGAGCGCTTTACAGTCTACTCTGACCACCAAAGTCTCAGGTACATCTTCTCGCAGAAGGACCTGAACCTGAGACAATGGCGATTGCTCAATTTCCTCCAGTACTATGACTTTGAGATAGTCTATACTCCTGGAAATGGGAACGTAGTAGCCGATGCTCTCAGCAGGAGGACGGGCATTCAACTACTTGGAGAGGCGACAGAGAAGCTAGCCGCTTTGCAGATATCCTTCATGGATAGAGATGGAGCAGCCTTTCTTCAGTCACTCACAGTCACTCCTCCACTACTACAACGGGTTAGAGAGAAACAGTGTGGGGACATTGACTGTGAGACGCAGCGTGCACAGATATCCTTAGGACAAGAACCTAGTGGATTCTCTATGGGAGGAGAGCACGATGTTCTTTTTAGAGGATGAACCATGGTACCAGCTACTTTATGGGAGGAGGTGCTGAGGGTGTTTCACACTTCCCTTTTGGCGGTACATCTAGGAGTGGTGAAGATGTACTAGGATCTCAGACGACAGCACTGGTGGCTGGGTATGATGAAGGCTGTAGCAGAGTTCGTTTCTCGATGCCTCACCTGCCAGCAGGTGAAGGCAGAGCACCAGGTACCAACAGGCTTGGTACATCCCTTGGAGGACCTAGAGTGGAAGTGGGATATGATATCTATGGATTTCGTTAGGTGATTGTCGACCGACTCACCAAGTCGGCCCACTTCTTACCCATCAGAGATCAGGGCTCAATAGAGAGTTTGGGATGTCTCTACATTCAGGAGATTGTACGGCTTCATGGTGTGCCATCATCTATCTTCTCTGATCGTGATGCTCGCTTTACTTCCCGGCTTTGGAAGGGGTTTCAGGAGGCATTCGGGATGCAGCTACGTCTGAGCACCGACTTTCACCCTCAGACGGATTTTCAGATGGAGAGGACCATTCAGACTCTTGAGGACATGATCCGTGCATGTTTCATCAACTTTGGTCGTAGCTGGGAGGACCACCTACCTTTGGTGGAGTTCCGGTACAACAACAGATACCACTCCACCATCGGGATGGCACCATGCGAGGCATTGTACATCCGACCTTGCAGATCACCTCTGTGCTGGATATACCCAGTGGAGTCAGCACTTGTGGGACCAGAGATGGTCCAGGCCACGACAGAGAAGGTCTAGGTCATCCAAGAGCGGATGAGGATAGCTCAGAGCCGGCAGAAGTCTTATGATGACAGGAGGTGGAGACCACTAGAGTTCGAGGATGGAGACCACGTCTTCTTGCGGGTCTCACCTCGGCGTGGATTAAAGAGATTTTTCCGGGGCGGCAAGTTATCTCCGTGCTTCATCGGACCATTCCAGGTTCTCAGCAGGATAGTCAAGATGGATTATCGCCTGGCTCTACCACCTCAGTTGCACCGGGTGCATGACGTCTTCCACGTATCTCAGCTGAGGAGATACGTGCACGATCCGACGCATATCATCGACTATGGGGAGCTGGACATTGATGATGGGGAGACTTTTGCGAAGGTCCCGGTGGAGATTTAGAATCGACAGGAGCGGGTCCAACGTGGGCGGTTGATTCCTCTAGTGCACATCAGATGGCAGCACGAGAACCTCCAGGAGAGCACTTAGGAGCGGGAGGCTCAGATGCGTGCTCAGTATCCTCATTTGTTCCCCGAGTTTTGTGTTGTATCTTTATGAGGACGTAAAGACCTGAGGTGGGAGTAATGTAAAGACCCGTAAATTTCAAGGAAATTTTTTTCTTAATTTTCTTTGGGATTTTATGAGTATGCAGTTTCTGATGACACCTAATTCCAAGGCCTGGTGTGCCCGGAATCAATTTCCGAAGTTTAGCTCGGGTACGTTCAGTGAACGAACGAGTGGGTTTTTCTAACTTTTGAACCGGTGCTCGGAATCGAAATCTGAGGGCACCGTTGAAACCGCAACGCTGATATTTGTTTAAGAAGACCTTTTTTAGAGTTGCGTTTGCTCAGGAAGAGTTGTTTATATTTTGTGGATTAAGACTACAGAGAAATAAATTTGTGCTACTAATTTTATTTCTTTTAAGTGGTTAAATCCTAAGGATGGAGGTTGGGTGGAACTAACTACCCATGTGAGGTTAATAGTGAGGTGGGGCCCACACGATCCCCCACCTCTCCAAATCCCCTAAACCCCCTCTATAATGTTAGAAACCCCCCTTAAGTTTTTGACCTTCTCTCTAACTTTAATTGAATGCCAACACACCCATTCAATTAATTGAATCTCGTTAATTAATTAAATGAGGTTTTTGAATTTTAAAAATGTTGGCAAGTGTGGATAAATTAAGACAAAGTCTTAATTTGTTTTTGGTTGGTTCATTGTGTGGAGTCTGGGGAGAAAATAAACGGGGTCTTGAAGAACATCGTCCTCCACGTTGAAGAACGCGAAGAACGTCAAGACCTCGATGAAGAACGCCGTCACCGCAAAGGAAGACCGTCGTGCCGTCTTCTCCCCTCTCCGCAGCCGGTGAGAGACGCCTTTTACAGACAACGACGACGTGCCATTTTCTTCATCGGGCGAACATCAACGACATGTAGAGAGCCACACCTCGCGACGCCGCTTTCCACGACGCTCATCAATCTTCAACACGTTATCGAGGTAGGGGTTTGAGTTCAAATATTATGGATTAAATTTGTGCTTTCTTAATGAGGATATTTATTATTTTTTTGAGCCGCCTGTTATCGTTATAACGGGAGGAGTTCGGACTGCACGAACACGGCCGACCATCCTCTCTCTTTGTTGTTGTTCTTGTTTCGGAACGAACAAAGGCAACGTAGTGCAATGACACTGCATTAGAACATGGAGAATCATGGTGAAGAAGCGTGGCGCCGTCGCGCTGTGCCATTGAGACCGAACGAACCCGCGACCGGAGTCGGGCCGCAGCGAAGGGGTGCGGCGCCGTCGCGCCATGCCGGAGAACCACGAGGAGACCACGACCGGAGAGGGGCCGCGGCGCCGTCACGCCACGCCGGTCGGACCAAGGTCGCGGCCTTTGGCCGCGGCGGAGCAGGAGAGGGCGGCCGGAGCCGCCGGTCGCCGGTGCACAGGGGGCGGGACCGGATGGTCCCGTGCGACACCCTGGCCGGCCGTTACGACCGGCCATATCCAAAAACCGCGGGTCGTAACCCCCGGCTGGCAAGAGGAAGCAGCCCCCACGTGGGGGTCGCCGTTTCAATCAGGGGGCAGCGCCCCCGCCCCCTCTGCGACAGCTCGGCCGAGCCGAGCTGTCTGGCCATGCGGGCCGTGCCTGCGCTAGGCCAACCGGACTCCCAGGACACGCCCTAATGGGCCGGACCTGGACTCGGGTCAGGTTGACCCGGTTCGGGCCGACCCAGGGGGTCTTGGGCCGGGTCGGTCCGGGCCCAAAACCCCATAATACCGGACATGTTCATTTAAATGCTCGTAACCTGGGCTACAGAACTCCGATTGAAGCACCGTCAGTTGCGATGTGATCCTGGGATCGAGATGGTAGTTTCATTATATTACACTCAAGGATTCGGAGAACATGGGGTATGACCGGGTTGGTTCAAACACAAAAGCAACCGGGCCCTTAGAGCGGAAACACTTATAACTTGAGCTCCGGACGTCCGATTGACATGCCGTTGACTTTGTTGGATTCCCTTCAGTGAGAAGGACCTTTTGGATTAATCCGATCGAGGTTTGGACGCAGTTGGAGTATGGCCGGGTTGGTTTTGAATTAAAAACCAATCGGGCCCCTGGGACGAAAAAGCCGATAACTCTCAGACCGGGCGTCCGATTGACGCGCCGTCTGTCGTGTTAAGTTCCTATCGAAGATACGGAACTTTGGGATATATAAACTCCGGAATACGTGTCAGTTGATGTATCAAACCCTTGGCTCATGGAGCGGACCCTCCCAGAAGTGAGCATGCTGTCTGCGGGAACCCTAGAGCTGGATGCGACTGCGACGACGATGACGACTGCACTGAAATCCTCCGTGGGTTCGGCAACGACGACGACTGCACTGAAATCCTCCGTGGGTTCGGCTGCGATGAAGACCATACTGAAATCCTCTGTGGGTTTGACGACGATGACTACTATTCTTGTATCCTACGTGGGTCTGGCTGTATTACTGTTCTTGTATCCTATGTGGGTCTAACAGTATTTGACCTCTGTTGTAGTATCCTACGTGGGTCCAACAGAGTAGATGGACTTGTATCATACGTGGGTCCGATAGCTTAGCTAGTTTATTATCCTACGTGGGTACCAGCTTAGATGAATCAGTGGCTACGTCTGATCATCTCTATCACCTTACGAAGAAGTATACCTGTGTGAGCTGAGTCTTAACTTTCAATCATTATCTTCAATATGATTGACTTGCTTTCCTATGTGGATTGTGTTGTGATTTCCTGTGTGGATTGGGTTTTACTATCCTATGTGGACGTGATCGAACTTGGGCTCGGTTGTTGGAGCCGAACTGGAATTTATGACTTAGGTATATGTATGGGAATATACCTAATTATTGTTGGATGTTACTTCGTGATTGTATCTTTCCTTTGTGGATTATCCTTTGTCGATTCTGGGAGAACATCGAGGGTCACAAGGTCCCTACTGAGTAGCGTATACTCACCCCTGCATGGGCTATGCCCGCACTACGTTGTGTTGGATGTAGACGACAGACAGTGCTGATTGTGGTTGAAGCTTGTTGAGTAGGTTGGTACCTGGAGGTGGACCACTGGGCGGGACGTACATGGAGCAGACGGCTGGACCCGAGGAGCTGAGGAGGCTATCTGTACCCACCCTTCAGGTGGGACTTCTAGTGGACGGCTCGACGTTGCTGCTTTACTTTCCGTTGCTGTACTTTCTTTCCAGTTGTACTTTACTTTCAGTTTGGGTTTGTATTCTGGCCCATTTACATTCCGCACTTACTATTGTACCCAGTTTTACTTAGTTTTTACTTTTGCTGGATTACTCTGTTGTGTTTGTTTACTTTATAAGGCAATGCCTTCCCCTTTTTTCGGGATTTACGCCTTTGGTGCTAGTCGCCAGCCCCTGGCCTATAGGAGGCATGCTTGGGGTAGTCATGACACGGGTCCCGAGGACGGGTCGTGACACCATCCATAGTGAATCAAGAAGCATCTCAATACAAAAAAATAGTACATTAGAGGGGGTTATTTAGAGGCGGTTATGCACAAACCCCTCTAAATTCATATTCTGTATAATTAGAGGGGGTTCTGCACAACCCCCTCTAGTCTTCATATTTAGAGGGGGTTATGAACCCCCTCTAAATTCATTTTCTATAAAAATTAGAGCTTGGTTATGTACATCTAATTTAAAGGGGGTTATGTACCCCCTCTAATTTCATAAATTATATAAGGTTTTGAACCACCTCCAAAAATTTAACATTCTTTTTTAATATCTAGTAGGATTTTAGTGGGGGTTCGAAACCCCCTCTAATGTCTTCAATTAGAAGGGGTTTTGAACCCCCTCTAATGTATTAAATAATAGGGGGTTCAAAACCCCCTCTAATGTCTTAAATTTGATGGGGTTCTGAACCCCTCTATTTTTTAAAAAAGAAACCTCCATAATATGTGTGTGGGTGTCTGTGTGTGTGTATAATTAAAACACAATATATAAATGCATTTAAATACATTATATGAACATATTATATAAAATATTTATATGATTTTATTTAATTTTTTTATATGTATACATAAATACAATTTTATAATGTTGTGTACATTAATATTTATTTATTTTTATCAATTGTATTTCATATATATATAATATTAATTATTCATAATATAAAACATAAACATATTATATAAATATAAATATACTTTATTTAAAAAATATATCATATATAAACTCAAGCTTGTAGTTTTTATAATTTATATTAAAATAACAAAAAATTTATATTTTAAAAAAATATGCTTATGCTTTTATATTATATATAATTAATATTATATGAAATAAAATTTATAAAAATAAATATATATTAATTTCTACAATATTATAAAATTATATTTATTGAAATTTATATATATTATTGTTCGTGATAATAAATATCTGTATATATTGAAATACATTATATAAATATTAGTATAAATTTAATTTCAGATAATATTAATTATACATAATATAAAATTATACATAATATAAAATTATACATAATATAAAATTATATTTCATATATTATTAAGTATATATTTTTATAAATATTATTTCATATAATATTGATTATATATAATATACATATTAATTACATATAATATAAAATATTATTTCATATAACATTATATAAATATTTTTTAAATCATATTTTATATAATTTCAATTATATATAGTAAATATATATGTATAAATTTTAATTCATATAATACTAATTATATATTACTTATAAATAATATTATACTATTAATACAAATAAATATATATTAATGTAAATATTAATGAATATATGTATTGAAAAACATTGTATAAATATATTTTTAAAGGCCTTATATAAATATGTTAATTAAAAACTTAAATATATATATATTATTTAAATAAACATTTATATAATAAATAAATATGTATTTAAGTATATAAATAATTTACATAAATATATAAATGTATTTATTTTAATATATATGATATAAATCATGAAATAAATGTATAGTATTAATAAAACAAACATATAATTTTCATAGTTGAAAATATAGGTGTAATAATAATAATCATATTATTTTTATCACACACATAGACACACATTAACACACATATAAGTATTTAAAAATAATTAAATAAATATATTTTATAATTATATTATATAAATACATAAATAGGAAACAAAAATATAAATTTATTCATATATATATATATATATATATTTATATATGTAAATATACTTATTTATATATATTATATGAATACATATGTATTTAATATATAAATAAGTATTTATGTATATAAATAATTTATATTGTTATATTTCTAAATATATAAACATACATGTATATAAATATAAATATATAGTTTATATATTTAAATGAATTAAAATATATTATGTAAATAATAAATATTAGAATTGATAATAAAATTTATATAAATATAATCATTGTGAAATATAAATAAATGTTCATTTGTCGTAGTGGTAGCAGGGTCCTAGCATCTGGGTGTTTTGATCGTCTGCTCCTAGGTTTGATTCCCGTGGGGACTGAATTTTTACACTGAGGCCCCGGGGTGGGTAGCAGGAAAAGGAGGGAGGGCGGAGCAGCAATGGGGAACTGAATGGAGACGCCTTGGGGGTGACACGGGTGCCGAGGTGTGGTGTTCGGAAAGGGAGGGAGGGTAGAGCTCAAAACAGAAGGCAGGCGCTTGGGGGTGACACCGGATGCGCTTGGGGTGACACCGGATGCGCCACAGGTGGCTCATCGGGGTGACACCACGGGAGACACCTCGGGAGGTGCTTGGGGTAGCACGAGGGTGAGACGGGAGCTGTAGGGAGGCTCTTGGGGGTGGCATGTAGAGCAAAGACAAATTGGGGCACATGGGTCCCTTAAAAAATGAACAACATTAGGGGCGGTTAAGAAAACCGCCCCTAATACCTTTAAATTAGTGGCGCTTCCTACTTACGATGAATTCATATCATCATTAGAGTGGGTTTAAACCCCCTCTAATGTAACTACCGCTAAAGTCACTATGACTTTAGAAGCACCTACCCAAAACTGCCACTACTAACAGCAGGCGGCCACATTAGCGGTGGTTCCTTACAACCACCGCTAATGTCTTTAGAAGGGGTTATAACACATTTTAAATTAAAAAATAATCCCTTTTAAAGTGTTTTTTTTGTACTGTCTCTTGTGAAGGCCATGAGGAAGAAGTATGTAGTGGGATTCTGAAGCAGGCCAGTGGGACTCTGGTAACACTGTGGGAAGTAGTATAAAGAACTTCTAGTGGGACTCAGGTGAGGTATAGTGGGACTCTGTATCAAACCTTGTAATTAATAACCGAATTATAATGGAGAATCTGTGTTTGAGAGAAAAACAACACAACAAAGGGTAGGACTTTGAACTGAACCTTGTAAATCCTTGTGTTCAAAACCTTTACATTTAAAACATCATTCGAGGTAAGGCTGAGAGACACAAGAAGAGTATATCGAGGCTTTAACCATCCATAAAGGTTAATTTAAAAGAATCAATTAGTAATAATATTTAAAGGGATCATAAATTCACCCCCTCCCCCTCTCAGTGATCCACCCTGATCTAGGAACTTCATAAAATAATTCCATTAATTAATTCTATTTAGAACCTATTCCCATCCTTGAAATTACTAACATGGAATCCATGTGTCACTTCAACTGTAATATCAACCAACATCATCCCTAGTGAACATTTCATGAACCCAATATCACTCTAGGTGTGGTATAATGTCTCATCCACCAATGTTTTTCCTTGGCGGTCCGTTGAAGAGCCCAATTATCTCCCAAAGAATATACAATAAATTCTCATTGATTATATCCATGGAATTATCACATAAATCAATGTATCACTCAGTGTATAATTTAGGACTCAGTGAATCCATCCATGGAATACATCACTTGGATTCATGTATCCGGTATAGAATAAGTAAGGTTCAAGCCTTTAATTATGTCCGTGTATTTATAATATGAATCGATGTATCACCCAAGGCCGATAACTATTTAATCAATTTCCATCCCTTATAATCATTTATTTAACATTACAAGGTCAAAACAAATAGAATCTATTTAAAAATCACCTCAAAGGTGAATCAAGCATTGTCCAATCATAGAAGGTTGGTCATTCAATTACTCACATGGGATTTTCAATTAAAACATCAATTCATGCTAAATGAATCAATTACATAAGAAGGTCTAGATTAGAAGACTTGACTTTAACAAATCACTTTTTATTTTTAACTTATATATCTCCAAATGCATAAAAAATCCAGTACATGGTTTAAAAATTACTTTACTCACAAATTAAATCATCATTTATAGAAAATAAATATTAATAAGTTATACCATGACAAGGGCCAAGGGTAAAGATAAATATCCCTTTCCATTAATCCATTTCATTTAACAATTCAATTTCTTTTTCAATTCACTAATTCATTTAGACACCAATTCATATGTGACATCCTTTAATAGTGATAAATGTCTTTCCTAAATGTTTCCAAGGCCAAAACCATCAATATTCTCATTTAATAAAACTACACACCGTTGGGGTGGTCCAATTTCAAGGTTCACAGCCTATAAACTTCCATCAAGAAGCCTCATTAAAATCCTAGAACATTACAAGAAATTATAGGGTTAAATTTCATTTCATGGTGATTCCCAATAATTGGATGGGTGACATGATATCAAAAGAATACTCCAAGAAAAAACCAAGAATGATACAAATAAGTAAACATTACTTTTTAGCTTACAATTAAGTGCACATCCATCAAGTGGTTTTATTATAAAATCATGACATTGTTTCTCAAAAAATTCTTTTACCAACATAAGTACTTCATTCAAGAGTTTATAATTCAATTTATCAAAGAATTTATTAACTCATTCTAAAATTTAATGGGGAAATGTAAATGGATCCTACCTCAAAAGATGACCAGGCTGAACACTCATCACTTGATGTCATTAGTGGAGACCACTCAAAGAATCTCCCACCTACCTTCAAGCATATTCACCTTTTAATATAAATAAGAACACCTAGACCATATGTATATATTTTCATGGACTTGAATATACACAAGGTGATCCTTACATATATGCTCATATATGAATATTTTGGTTTCCACTTACACCCATATGCATTTTTTCACATTACACATATGCAAAACCAGACCTATATATATATATATATATTTATATATATATTCACTTCCATGGGTGAATATACATATAATGGGGGAACATACATATAAATATTCCTACCTATGCATATGAAGTAAGTTACCTATGACTCTGGTGACATGAACCTGCCCCAAGGACAAACAAACACACTACAAATAAATACTATAACCTAAATCTTACAAAGAAGCCCCAAATATATTTTGGCTAAACAAGGTAGTGGAAATAAACCTTACCTATATTGAAATTGGAACACCAAAATAAACCAATCATCATTGCCTTCAGTGGCGGATGCCAGAACAGACAAGAAGATGTCCTAGGAGACACACCGCACACCCTAACAATTAAAGAAAACAAAAAAAACGGATTAAACCAAACACTAGGGTATCGACCACACGTCATCGTGTAATGGAGATATGAATAACTTCCAACCAAATTGGAGAGGATGAAGCAAGGGAACTAATCTCGATACATCGACCAATAACTGAGATAAAATTGAAAATCTAAGGAGGAGTTGGGGAGGGTGTATGTCGCATGCCTAGTGATACATGGAGGGGGTATCACACAATATGATGGGGGGATGAGGGGAGACTTTATATTTTATTTTTTAATATAATTTATTTAATATTAATGTTTTTAAAATAAGGACATTGTGTATTGTTTGGGCCACATGGTTTGGAAAATTTTGCACCAACTGTGTGCCCTCTATTGGGAACCTGATGCACTTCGTACGAGATAGACTCATGGTTGGGAAATAGTATGCCAAACATGTGGTGAAAAATGTTGAGGTAATTATAAATTTACAATAACTATGCTGTCTATGTACACGTCTTGTTCAATCTGTTTGAAAGCTGTGCGGGCCACATACTATCCTCTGATCAAGGCTGCACATTTTTCATTTGGGGCAGCATAGTTTCAGACGAACCATGCTCCCACTACAGACCCCCAAAACATATATTTTATGAACCTATTGGTCCTGAAACCCAATGCGACACCCAAGGTACCTATTTGGAATTTAAATAGGTCCAATAATAACACATTCATGTTTTCCAACTCTATGAATTATTTTCTGAATCTCAGTTTCCAAAATGGCTGGTCATGTAATCCATAAATTTCAAATTCCCTTAAAATTTCATATCATTCAAAAACCAGGGACCATAAAACTCAAATAGGGATACCCCATATTATGAATGGACCTCAAGGATACCAAGCAGGATCCCTCTACAATGTTTAATATAAGGGACCCAGTGGGTGCCTTAGTGATCGACAAACCCTATGTTAGTGCATTATGGGTTTGGTGTAGATATAGTAGTGGGCTCCCCCTTATCACCCATACCAAACATGAAATCCCAAAGGGTGGTAGTAGTAATGATGGATTTATTCATTCGGCCAAAATCACCCATTTTATTTATTTATTCACTCTATCACTTTTAAAGAAGACTTGATTCTAGTTTTGATTCTAGGAAATTGGACCATGGGGCCTAATACGACATGATTCTACGAAAGGGATGTTAGAGGTACTTCCTAGGATCTAGCTTTGGATCCCTTTTGTTTGAGTATTACATTGTTGGGATGACTTAAGGTACTTATTAGAACTCAGATTATCACACCTTATGTGATACCTATATTCCTTACTCAAAATACTTTTGATGCAAGCATAGGTTAAATAGAATTATAGCATGCCTTGAGTGATACCAGAATTTCTTCTATAAGATTACATTGAATGGATCATATGTCAAATAGAATTATATTACACCTTCATTGATACCTAGGTTCTTTATACAAAATTACTTGGGCGGGATCACAGGTTAAATAGAATTATATTACACCTTCAGTGATACATGGATTCCTTAAACGGAATGCCTTAGACATGCTCATAGGTTAAATGGAATTATATTATGCCTTGAGAAATGATTATATTACTTATATATAATTCCTTTAAATCCATTATATGTCTAATGAAATTATATTATGCATTAATAAATACTTGGTGTCTTACTCAGAACACCTCAGATAGGCTTACTGGATAAATGGAATTATTATTATGATTGATTATCATTAATAACGGAAACCTTGGTAAAGTACCTCATGTACCTTTTTTTTATACAAAGTAAATGCATCAATAAATTATGGTATTAGATGAAGTGGGTATGTTCTATTAGGATTTTCTACCAAATTATTGACATTATTATATGTGGATTGAGTGGTATGAGACCCATCATATTTATTTATTTACAGGATTTAGAGTTAGTCGAGGTCATTTAAATAAGGATCGACTATGGTTTAAAATTATCATGTTTACATTAGTTATATCTCATCTTGGTTGAACATATTCCATAATCATGAACTTATATGAACAGATCATTTCATGAATTTTGATATTTAGTTATTACTATTAATGTTATACTAATGAGTAGGTCACATATACATACACTACATTTAGTGGCTATGTATGGACCCGCTTGAGTCGTTCCCTACTAATTTTTATAATCACATCCTAATCAGGATTATATTGCACTTGGGTACCAAAAAGGATGTTCACATTGTTGAAAGAATGAGATGGGTTGTAGGATGAGACTGATCGAGAAGGATCGATTGAATAAGCATGTGGAGATCGGGTCTGTCATATGGCTTGATGTGGATAGTGGAGCCTCATACTCACATTTTTTGATTATTTTCTTTAATATTATATATATATATATGATCATCCAAGTGGTAGATCGGTGTTTTATGTTTGACATGGCTGTTTATACTTTTACTACATTTAATTTTATTATATCCTTTTTCTATTTAATGCATCCACACTATATTTATTATCTGCTATGGCTGATGTTTAGTAATTTCCACCAATTTTTACTCTAGTATGTGGAAATAGTCTCCCCATAGATACATTGTAGGCCCTCTCTACTAGTCCATAACCTCTAGAATATGGGGAGTCATGCTTGATGCATTGTCTCCAACCAATCTAGTTACTTATTATATAGTGATCAAGGTCAGGATGGGACAAATTCATGTTAGAGTGGTTCCTTTCATGTTGTATTTTTATTTGGGATATTATAGATAGGAGTATTAGGAATGTGTTTGATCATATGATGTATATTATATTGGTGTATTGAGAACAGATAATGTGAGGAAGAGTCTAGGTTTCTAGGGATATGGTATTATTATTTTGGATATGTGATTTTATAGTAGTATATGATTTCATATTTGAGAGACACACATTTTGTGTAGTGTATATGATTAATTATAGATTTATGTCACTCATTCCATTATTGAGAGGTTAGTGATTGATTTTTAATCATGAAAAAAATGAAATATGCATCTCATTCATCATGTTAAGCATTGATAGTCTATATGTGAAAGGCATACTAGTGTGTGATTTATTACTAATGAAAAAGGCCAACAGTTTGAAGTGTTGGAAACAAATTAAATGGTGTTTACCCATATAGGTTCTTGGTTGAATTCAAATTAGTTGGGTTGAATAGTGAATGTATTTAATTTTGATAGAAGACCATGAAAATCTATGGTGAGGCTTCTGATGATGAGAATGATAACTCATTCATCATGAACATGAGGTACAATGACCCTAGTAGATCAATATGGAACATGATTATCTATAGTTGGACCCCTCATAGGGTGTTATTTGTTAGGTTTAGATATTTAAAATTTCTATAACAACCTAAATGTAATTTTCATACATAACATGGAATAAAATTATACTTATCAAAACCATGTGATTACTGTATGTCACAAGCCATGAGAAAATTTTGTGTCTAAACTATTGAACCTTATAGGCCAATGTTGGTAGTTGATACTTTTTTGGTAGACCTGTTGGGGGTGCTTCCATTTTAGGTTTGGTTAACTAAAGCTTTGTAACAACATACATGAATTTTTACTATTAAGATATCTTTGATATTTTACTTAACCGACCCTCATTTATGATTACCTAGTTGAATCCTGTAGTGTGATGTTGAAAGGTACATAAAAGTTTTTTGTAAACCAGAACATTGAGGTGGTATTACCTTATACAGATACCTAGTGATGGCATGTCCGTATCCTTTACTTGATATAATAACCCTATAGGAGGTAGTTCCTTATCATTATTCTAAGAGATGATCAGGCCTTGGAAGGTTGATTCCTATCAGGTGATGTTGTTAGTGTCCTTTATTTATGTTAATTGTTATAATTGTTTTATAATTAAATGATGTTAGAATTAAAATTTATATGTTTTTTCATATAAAACTTTGTAATTAAAGACCTATATTATTGAAATTATGTTAACATGTTTTAAAATTTTAGGTTAATGTTATCATTTCCTCATTTAGGGAGAAATTTTAGGAATTTTAGATTTTATGAGTTGTGATGGGTGCACAGATGACACCCTTTGAGATGTGACCTTGTTAAGTGGTTTGACCTATGGGTCAGGTGGTAGGGCCTCGTTACCCATCTTGATACTTCATAAAGATGGATATGTGGGATACCTATACCCCATTAGTTGTGAATAAAACCATTATAGTTCAATGTTTGGTTTGTTTAAAGAAAAATATTGAGAGGTGTTGGGATGGGTTTATTGATTATTTTTTATGAAGTTATCATGGTTGTACGCTTTTTTAAGACTGATTCATGGTAGATGATTTGGGTTTTCAATAATATCTCGGTGATTCTATTTCATTGAGAGGAAGTGACTAAATTACTTTTTCTTATTGATTTAATTCAATGATTCGGATTTTTTTAGTGTCTAGACCTGTTGGCCAATGGATTTTACAATAATTTTTCTTGAGTGTTGGTTGATGATCATGATTGAAAAAATGTTGTGAGATGGGAATTTTTGGAATAAATCATGGCATGAAATGGGTTATAGATTTTGAAGAGGAGTTTTAAAGGATATTCTAGAATTAATGGGACTGACATACCATGTAGCATGGTTATCTTGTACTTGTGATGGATGACTCAAAGGAGTGTGAGTAGGGTGATAATGTTCTGTATTCATCATGAATTAAACTATTTAAATTATAGAATAGTGAGTATCTATATACATACCAAGGAATGATGGTTTAAAAGAAATTTTATATTAATGTTATCCCAGGAGTTTTTCAAAAGTGAGGAATATCCCACCATGGTATAGGAGGCATAAATATTGATCCATGTTTCATAAGGTAGTTTTCCCATGGAAGGACCATGATTCTCATTGTATGAAGATATGGTCTTTAGGGATAGTAAGTCCAAAATGGCCTATTTTGATGTGAGAATGGCTGAGTGTGAGTGATACATTCTTATTAATGGAATCATTGTGTACTATTAGTTTAAATATGATCATGAAACATATATTGACATCTCCCTAATTACTATATGAGAGTGGCGTCCTTTTTTGGTTTCACGGGGGTGGGGGGAGGGACTCCTTGGGAGTTACAATCAAGGAGAGATATAAGGAATTACATATGGTGGGTGTTGAACCATTGGTCATTTGAGGGTGGTTACCCTCATTATGATTTGAAGCACAGTGAATTCCATTGGAAGTATTCTCAGGAAGTGGGAATGGGTGGTGGATAACATTTTCATTGATGATTGGGATTCCATAGGCTTATATCCCTACAAATTTTTATATATAAAAATGTATGGGTCATGGGTTATACTAATAAAGAAATCATTTATATGGTGTGAATGGAAGGATGATCCTGAAGTGTGGGGCATAGTGTTACTTGTTGTCTTTTGACCTTAACATGCTAAGGGTCATTGTACCTTGATACTAGTCATTGGATGGTAATTTTGGATTTCAAATTCCATTGAATAAATTATACTTGGTATTGTAGGACTCCTCGATTAATTCCATGTACATGTTTTAATATATATTTGGGTAGAACCTTAGTGTAGGAGTCATGTCCTAGAAATTTGTGCCAACCCATGGGTGTTGGATCAAAATTAAGTCAGTATTCATGTCATGGCTTGGAAAAGGAAGTAAAAAAGGATTTTTCATCAATAAAATGTCATAGGAACTCAATTATGCACTTCGGTTAGAATTCTCGGAATATTATTGGTGTGACTTTAGATAAAGTCATCATGATAGGGTTTTGGGGACATGTTTCTCATTGTAGTCGAAATTTTTTTATAATAGTCATTTGGGATTGGTTTAACCCATATGCTCTAAAATAATTGGATGAGTTCACTAAGGAACTGCATCGGTCATACTAATAGGATGAGATGAGTATAGTTATACGGTTCAGTCAAAGATTTTCAAGGAAAACTCAACATGAAAATGTTTACATGGGGAGATTGGAATTTAAATTTTTAGATCAAACTAAGGAATAAAAGTGCATCATCTAGTGTGATTGGATGATTTTAGTTTATAAGAAATCTTTGCGCATTGTAATGATGTGAGGTTAATGTTTTGTTTAGTAATTTCGGTAGTGGTAGTACCATGGCTCAGAATGAGCCCTTAAAAACAAGAACTAGTGGTGAGGAGAACCATATACCAATTGATGAATTAGAAGATTAAATGAACATAATTATTCTTATATGGGCTCAATTATGTGTGTTCATGATGTTTCAATAGTGGTTATGAGCATGGCTTGCCTTTATCAAAAGTTAAGCATCATATGTTTAAAATGATGCTTAGAAGAATGTTGGGAGTTTAAAAACCCAGTGCATCAATTTGGAAGGAATTCATGAACCATATAAGTCAATTTGTTTGTTTTTATCCCTATTAATACCTCTCAGGGATGATTATAATTATGGTAGGGAGGTTTCAAGATCCCATGTTTTGTAAGTTAAAAATTTTATATGGAGTTTGAATTTTTGATTTCTAGATAGGTCTATTCTTGATTAGAAATTTGTAATGGAAATTTGAACATTAGGATGCCTCTAAAAAGTGATCATAGATGTGTCTTGAGGATTAGAAATTATTTTGGAGGTTTTTGGAGCATTCATTGGGTTTGGGGAACAAAGTTGGATTTTTGGAAAAATGCATCATGTGGCACACAGTTGGAACATGGTTAGTGAAGACCATGAAACCTAACCCTATGGCCATATTTGTATAGGAAATAGGTTGGTGAAACCATACAACATGCTATAGTTAACTATCTTGGTGCATAAAATAAACTAATGAATTTTTTCCATGATTTTTCATGGTTTTCTAAACAATGTTTCATGCTTGTGTCTGGCGTGTGTTGTTTGAGTAGTGTTAGCTGCATGGTTGGCACATGGTTTCTCCAACCATGTTGCTAAACCATTCATCCCATTAAAGAGGGGGAAAATACCATTTACCCATATAGTATTTAAGAGTGAATCCCTATATTTTATTCTCCATTTTTCCCTCACATGATCTGAATCTCCCCTCTTATCATCTTCTTTAAGACCCATCAAGTGGATTTTTATTTTTAGTCTTTCCATAGAGATTAGAGGTAATATTTCTCCTTTGGTGGCCTCCCTCTCTTTACTTGTATCCTTATTCTTAATGTGTAGATTCTACATTGAGGTTTTAATTCCATATTATCTTATAACATGGTGGAATTGGATACCGATGATGGGGATTTTACTTTTCCTAAATAGAGGATGGCATGGAAGGTCATCTTCACTTCGTGGTGTGTCTTTTCATCAAGATATATCACTTTGGTGAATTTATACAGCATTAATAATTTAAAATAAATAGTTAGGGTGGTCATTTTGACATTTTTTCCTGGTAACTATATCATATTCAAGGTTTAGGATGCATCATGGGTTATTGGTGATCACTAGGTCACTGTATAGGTGTGTTGTGATTGGTCAATGAGGTTTTAAATATTTATTCCCTTAAAATTTGTTTTTTTAAATATAACCTATTATGTTTATTTAATTAATTTTAGTAGTTGTAAAAAAATTCTTCTAATGGTTTCATTATAAGATAGGACCTCTCATGTCTTAATGATATTGGATGGGATTTGAAATCCTCTGACATCCTTGTAAAAATAAATGGACATCTTCCTAAAGGTAGGCTGTCTATTGTTCCTACCCTATGGTATTTATGCATGTTTATGGTTGAATGTGTATATTTTTTCTAACCCTTATAGGAAATCCATGTTGTTAAATTTATAGTAATGGTTGATTAATTAATTAAATTGGATAACTATAATAGATTAATGCCATGATTCACTAAAAACCCTTGGGAGATAGTCTAATTCCATGGATAGTAGTGGCCGAGACTTAGTTCCTTTAGAGAGTGAGTAGACTCCATACCTCCAAGGGGGTTATACTATTCTTGCTAAGACATTCCATCATTGTACAAGCTTATATAGAAAAACCATATGAAGACAGAGACTAGTTTATGTGTGTAGACTATCCCAAGTAAACATTGACACTAATATTGGGGCTTGAACCATCTCCTAATAGTTTCCCCGGTAAAAATAAATGATGTAGTCGCCTAGTACTTGCTCCCTTGATTACGTTATCTTAGTATGTGATATTCTAGTGTGTCGAGTGTTGATCCAAGATAGTGATACCAACATAGTCAAATCTAGGAGGGATACCTCTTCCTATGAGTGGACCTATAGGATCTAGAGTAAAATGCATCTATTGTTTATCCTATGGTAAGTAGTGGTTTCCCTATTGTTTGACAGAACCTACACTAGTAAATTATGGGGTTGGGTTAGATATGTTAGTGGGTGTAACCTTAGTGCTCATACCAAACATTTAATCCTAAGGGAAGGTTATAGTAGTGATGAGTTTAGTCATCCATCCAAACTCACACCTTTTATTTATTCATTCACTAAATTACTATTGATATAGCTATGATTTCTTGTGTGATTCCTCAAAATTGGTCCATATTTCTTAATATGACATGATGATATGATTGGGATGCTTGAGGTACTTCCTAGGATCTAACTTTTGGGCCCTTTTATTTGAATATTATTGTATCAAGATTCCCAGAGATATTGTATATGATCCTTCTTATCAAACCATGATCGATACCTATATTTCTTATGAAGAAATACATAGATAGGCTCAAAGGTTAAATGCAATTATATCACGCCTTGATGAATACCTAGATTCCTTATATGAAATTCCTTGGATAGAATCGATGTTTAAATGAAACATTATTACACCTTGAGAGACACATGGATCCTATATACATAATGACATTGATGGTCAAATAGGTTAAATGGAATTGTATTTCACCTTGAGTGATACTTATATTCCTTATAAAAAACTCATTGGACTAGATCATAAGATAAAATAAATTTTATTACTTCTTTCTTGAATCTTGGACTCATTATATGTAATTATTCTAATAGATTCATACAACTAATGGAATTATATTATTCCTTTAGAAATATTTGGGTTCCAACTCAGAACGCCTTGGATAGTCTCATATGATAAAAGGAATTATCATTTTTCTTGATTATCATCAAACATGGACTCCTGGTTTATGTACCTCAAGTTCTATTTTTTTCATATTAAGTTAATTATCATAGAATGTATAGAATTGGTTGAATTATATACGATTTATCAAGATTTTAGAACTATGGACTGAATTAATTTTACACATCATTGTTGGTACAACATCCAAATCAATGGTTTGTTCATAGGATTTCCATCCAATTTGGTTTGAATAACCAATGATCGACAATGGTTTTAACTTACAAATTTAAATATTAGTCTAGCTAATCTAGGATAATAATATTCCATGAGAATTCCCTTATGATAGTAGAACATGGAATGAATTTTTGTATTTAGTTGTTATTATTATTTTTATCCGGATGAGTATCACACATATACGTACACAACATGTACTGACTATGTAAGTAAAAAAATTGGTGGTTCCCGTCAATGTTTTATACTAACACTTTTCTCCAGCCGCTATTTCACTGGGGTGTCTACTCTGATGTTCACATCATTGTAGGTACAATATGGGTTGAGTCATTGGACTGATTGAGAAGGATGTCTTAGATATGGATGTAGAGATTTGGTATGTTGTACAGATCATTGTTTATTGTGGAGCCTTGTACACTTATTTTGTTTATTTTATTTACCCATATATATATATATATATATAATGGTCCAAGTGGGAAATCAGTGTTCTATGTGTCACATGGTATTTCATGACATTATCTCATTTCATTTTATTAATTCCTTGTTTCTATTTATTACTTCTTCAATCTATTTATTTACTATTATGGTTTGTGTTTAGTTATTTCTGATAGTTTCGTACTTGGATATGAAGGCATAGTCTGCCCAAAGACACACCCTAGGCCCTCATTTCTATTTGGTAGCCTTTTGGTTATGGGGATTCATACTTTAAGACTTATCGTCTCCTGGTCTAGTTACTATTTATTAAGTGACTTGGATCAAGATGTGATAAATTTAAAAATAACAACGTAAAATTGAAGGGTTTTGGAGGAATTGTTAACATACAAAACACAACATAAGAAAAACTCAAACCCATGATTTTTCTCAGAGTCTATGTAAAATTTTTAAATGAATAAAAAAATGAAGAATAAATGGTATACCTCAATTATTTAAACCTATTTAATCTCCACTTCAAACAATTGATAAATATCATAGAGAGGTTGATAAATGAATCTGTACTCAATAGACATCCTAGGGTTATGAGAATCTCTTGACTCCAAGGAAGGACCACTCTCGATAAAATGATTAGATAGAACGTTATATTTAAAGGTGGGATAGAAAAAGATCATGAGAATTTCGATCCTAAGGGTTTCTCATGAATTCAACACAATGCATGAGGATCAAAATGATTTATATAAGACTCTATTAACTAGACATTATACCACATATTTTTTGAATGATTCATAAAAATTATAATGTTTTAACTTCTTTGAAACATTCTGTTTAATCCCTATACTTAATTTTTAGCATTTAAACATTCATGATATGAATTTTAACTCCCCAGAATCATCATCCCATGATGAAAAGTTTATTATGAAAGTATTTGGAGGTGACTTTGGTTGATCCCTATATTCCATCAAAAAATGAGATAATCGAATGCAAGAACCACCATTATATAATGTCTTGCACTATGACCTGGTAAACTCAATGATAAACCATGACATAGTTCAAACCCCCATTACATGGTGGTTCCTTTTTTGTAAAAACACATCAATCTCCCACCTACAGTAAATCCTTATACACTCAACACACTTTCACTATTTTTTACATCATATACGAAAACTCATGAAACAATTTCCAAAACTCTTTCTTATATTGGTTCCCAAACTCATTTTGAAAAATTTATCATTTTTCATCACCATATATTACATCATATGTAATAACTTGTAAAAATATATACATAACATTTACCAGATATCCTAAAAATCACTTTTGGGGTAGCTCTCAATGTTTCCTAAACTCGATCCTAATCCACATGTTAAAAAATTTTAACTACAGGGGTATTTGTACCATTGAAAATAATTATGAATTCATTAATCCAAAAATGTAAGAAAATCGAGGACTCTAACAAAAAATAAATTATACTTAAGTTATAAATGGGTCTCATATATTCTTTATTAAACACATTTATCTCCATCCCTATGTCCACAAGTTGTATCATATACATTTATAAAAAATCATGAAATCCAATTTTCTAATATATTGAGTTCCCATATGACATATATTACATCAGTCACATATATCCCCTAAAACATTATTGATTATTTGAGTATAAACTATTTAGGTCAATGAATGAGCCACATTCTATTCATTTAAACATAAGATAAAATCACATTCCTCTCATTTAGATAGATAATCAAATCACATTTTCCTTATCAAGGTATATCCATACACTGCCTTAGTCTATCTTAGTTGAGGGTCCATATTTTGTACTCATTTTATGAGAGGTAAAATACATTCTTGGTAACATCTAAACCGAAATCATGATAAGAAACAAACCCAAAACCCCCATTCTCAAAACACCCTTAAGGATTGGAATGAAAGAATCAAAGTATAAATATTATCTTTGTAAGTATATTTTCAACCTCATTTATAGGGACACAATTTGAAATCGATACCCCAATGATATCAAAGAGATAGTATATGACACTTCATGTTGAATACATAGATGTCCATGTAGTAGAAAAAACTCCGGCTGTTCCTCTTTAGCATATTTTTATCTCTATTTTAAATCTTACTCATGATATCCTTAACATTTTATCATAACCTAAAACACACTGTATTTTACATTGGTTATGGATAACTCAAATTCATAATTTTAGTAGCCAATTATAATTTCACTTCCTGCAATATATGAAATCAAAATGAATGAATTATATAGTGGATACTTCATTATGTATAAACTGATACATTTTATATTATTAAACTCTTTTAAGAATACAAAAAACCCATACATAAGATCCAATCTAATCATATCACAAATGATATAACACCAGATATGACTTATGTTCACCGTACTTTTAGGTTGTTCTAAAAACATTACATCTCTATAAATGTACAATCACATCCCTATGTGACTATATGATAAAAATCCATCCGAATGAACTCAATTAGTGAGTCACAAATATGAAATGTGTTTTTTGAATAATAGTGAGTCCTATTTATCATATACCTAATGTTAAACTTATTGAACATAGTATAAAAACTCTATTACTTCACAAAAACAAATATTATGATGTTAATAACATTTCTTTTAGATTAAAACCCTTTAAAAGTTGATCATAAACACAATTCATGGAATCATTACATTAAAAATTACCCTTCATTTCATTTGGAAACAAATTTAAATCGTTACATTAATATATTTATTTACCAACACATCTTAAAATCATTTTGAAAAATGTGACATTAACTTAATTATGGTAACAAAATGTAACTCTTTATATTTTTCTTTACTTAAATAAACTAAAATATTTTATGATATTAAGTGATAATAAAATTGAATGTTTATTTATTTATAATTTTATTTTTTAAACTTTAAACCTTTATAAGCCCAAAAATACTCCCACTAGGTGCTTAGAAAAAATATTCTATCTATAATATCATTATAGTAATCATGAACTCATTTGTTTCAAGGAAAAAATAACTGGTTCATATTAGTGGTTATATTTAATAAAAAATTATCACTAACCCTATCTTACATGTATTATTTGAGTTTTCAGTATTAATATAAAAATATGTTTTTTATTATTAAAAACAAACAACCATTGATCCATGGAAAATATTTCTCCAATATTTTTAAATATATATGGATAATATAATTTATGTAGGATGAAATTTTATTTTTCTATTATCCATTTTAAATATGGTACAAACATGTATCATTTATAACTATATGTATAAATCAATCATCTCATTTGTTGATAAAAACTCTTTGTTTGTAATAACATATTTTATCACATTGGAAAAAATAAATATGATTAACACAAAAAATCTCTATTTTAATTAAAAATAACTTTAAATATATCCACCTCATCTAAATCCTTGTTGTAGAAAAACATTTCTCAATCACTTGAATGCACACTTTAATGTTAACCTTCAATCATCCTTCATATTTTAACTATTGTACTATTTATAACACTTTTATAATATATGATTGATATCATATAACATTTAAAATAAAGTAATTGAATTTAATAACATTAATACTTAATTTTCACTATACAAGGATGTTTTTCACCCATTTAGGTATTCTAGGAAATTCCTTCTCCAATGACCCAATTCACTACAATGGAATCTTTTTCCTTCATTTAAAACACCTCACTTTTGAAAAAATGTTGGTGTGGACTATCCAAAACCTTTCTTATTTTTATTATAATGAATAATTTTTCCTTTTAATTTTTGTACAATCATCATAAAACATAATATTGGACCTCCTATGTCCTGATAATCAATCCTCGAAATACCAAGGGGGTGAAGTAAACTACATTTTAACTCATTCATATTGGAATTAAAAATAATCTATCATATCCATTACATGAGTGACTACATAATGAAGTCCATGGAAAAATAATGAATGAAAACTAACCTTGGTCTCCCCAAGTCATTTATATAATTAATCATATTGAGTGCCTTAGTATTTATGGAACTTCCCAAAACCATTTTACATCGAAATAGAGCTTTAAAAACATGGTATTTTTGATTCCTTTCTTTCTCTGAATATATCCCTTTTTGATTATCTATTATTAAATTAAAATATATACAATAATGTTTCTTCTAGATTTTAGGCTTTATGGTGAAAGTGATTCATGTGAATACATCAAGAGAGTCCCTTTATAATAATAATAATATTTTTTCTCTTATTAACTATCTTCATTAGAAATAGTTTCCTTAGGAATTTGTTTCTCAAACACATTTAACATTTCTTCTTTCTTGAGAACAATTCTCAAATTCCAATAAAAATCTTGGAAAGTTCTTCTATTAAGTTTCTATTTATTGAAATCTTATCTCATAAAAGGTCAATGATCTTGACTAAATTTATATAAAATAGAATATTTTGTCATATGAGTATCATTTTCAGAATTCATTTAAAATGGACATTTATACAATATTCATTAACTAAAATGATGACCCCTTCAATATATACAACATAATAATTTGTGAAAAAGTTCCATATTTCACAATGTAAGTATTTTTCATTTGTATTTTTGTCACCACTAAATATTTAGTTAGGTTATCATTCCAATCATGTCATATATGAATTTTTAATGGTTAAGTGGGAAACTATTTTTCCAATCCATCACATGGATAAAATCAAAATTATTCCATTCATATCCTTCTTAGGGGTTTCTGAACTATTTGTAACCCAAATAAAACACTAAGAATGGGGGATATAACTCTTAAGGTCACCACATTACTCTATTTTCACTCATAAGATAACACAATAGAACCAAAATATATCATGTAATTACCCAATTAAATGATAAAGTTAATGAGAACTATTTTATTTGGAAGGAATCTGACACTTAGTACATTATAGGGGATTTAATCTCACCATATTTTCTTATTTATTTTATTTTCATGGATATGTTATTTTAAATATATAATTTATAATCCCTTTTCTTTACACCAATAAATATATTCCAAAAAAATTTAAATGAAACTCTTGACATGACTTATGACCAAGCTAAAACCAATGTATAAGTAAACTAACAAAATTCCCATACCTAATATGTGACTTTTTAAATGCATGTATGATGATTTAAGGAAGAATTTTAATAACCTAAATTAAATAATACATATATTAATAATATAAAGAAATATCTATGAATAATAATAAAAGTTATAAAATAAATTATTTACCAATTTATATATTCAAAAATGATATAAATATTTATTAATGGTTCATAAATAAATTATAAACACATTAGAATTTATGCATGGATATATATGAACAATTTACTTTTATTCATTATGAACTTTTCATATTATCCTTTACAGGGTTCTAATATTAAATCATTCATATTTTAGAAATTTGTTACAATTATGAATGCTTTCCTTATCAAATCAAAAGGATTTTATAAATTATACAACCTTTTATAGAAATAAATCAATTGTCCAAATAAGGTTACTAATACAAACATTTTTAGGTTAAAATTTAAAATAAAATCATTAATGAAGTATAAATAATTTTATATTCACCTTATTTTAACCATGTTAGTGAACATTAAATAATGATCACATCTACAAAAATATGGTATATCCATGCTGATGGTGGTTTTTAATAATTTAAGTAAAAATATTCATCAAAATTATACCCAAAATAGAATGTAACATAGAATAGTAAAAACTATTTTGGTCCAATAAAAACTCCTTCATCCATGAGTGTTTTGATAACCATTTTTATTGAACAATGGAATTTCATCCATGTTACTTTAGGTTCTGTGGACATTTTGTGATATGTCACCTTTGGAAATACTCTAGAATTTAAAAATGGCATGTTAACCATCACGATTGAATGGTATGTCATCGTGGTCCCCCATACAATAATAAATAAGCACAATGACCAAATTATGAGTTTATGTAAATATATTTTAAATGATGTACTTACATCACCTATAATGGTCATTTCAGATGATCTATGGCATGGTTTCATAACTTCTATATTCACTAAACCCATTTCTACCTAAACTATGTTGTTTTCATGAAAAATAAACAACTAAAACATATATTTTAATGGGGGTGTACATGGTTCAAATAAAACTAAATTTATAGTTTTTTAATTCATTTACAAATCAGATTAATCATTTATAGAAGTAATATTATAACACTAATGGGGTTTTAAGGGATACCTAACATCTAAAACGTAGTGGGACAATGACTCAAAAAACTAATTAAGACTAGTATCTATTTACATGTTTGGAATGAATAATATTGTAATAAATGAATGGTGTATATTTATATATTTATGTAAAAAAATTTGACCTCCACTTCATGTTCTTGATAAAGATGATAGAGAAGTATACAAAGGATTCTTTCGTATAAGGGTCTCCAAAGTTTGTTGGAATATCCTAATGCTCGGGATGCATAACTCCAAATTACACATTCTAATATAACCTTGAGTATTAAGTTTGTATATAATAGGATAAATATAATTTTAATGTTAAGAATTTATAAAAAATTCAACACAATAAATGAACATTGAATCAATTTATATTATCCTCTAAAAACCAAACATTTGAAAATATATTGATTGACCATTTCTCTAGACATTCAACCTTTTCAACTCCCTTGAAACATATGATTTAATCCCCATAATTAATATTTAATTATTAAAAATTATTGTTATTAATTTAAAAACCTACAAATAATCATCATATAATAAAAAACCAAATATGATTACATTTAGAGATGATTTAGGTTAATTCTTAGATAGTATTAGAAAATGAGATAATCTTGTGAAATAACCACTATAGTATAGTGTCTCACATTATGCCATGGGGAACTCAAGGATATAACACAATATGATCTAAACCACAATTCAGTAATGGTTCCTTTATTATAAAAATCACTCAAATGTATAATGTTGTGGTTCAATGGGGTCAACTAGTTTGAAAACCAAAAAACATAGTGAAAACTAACTCATATTTCCTCCATATATCATGATAAAAAACCGTTCATTTTGAAGATAAAAATAAAAATTATGGTGTAATTAATAGTGTTACACTATAATAAGTAAGAACCCAAACTTTTATAGTGAAATAATCATTTTCCTTCAAGTCTATAATCTCCCCATCCATTAAAGTTGATGTAACCAAAACATGTTATGAAACGATGATGAACCTTACGATGTAATACAAAATAAAAAAAAATCAGAACCTAATACTATGATGAATCATATCACTCTAAAAAAAAATCTTGAAACTAAATTCTTCCACCCTAAGGAATTACTATGTCTGTTAATCCATAATTCCATAAAAAAAATAAACTATGGTTCGTGATACAAACTATAATGACCATATGTGACACCTTTTCCACCAATTCCAATTCTAAGATAAAATATTCTTATCTATTATAAATGATTGTTCAATTATAGATATTATGCTGTTTTTCAAATGTTAGAAAAAATTAAATCTCAAATTTAAATTCATTTCCACCATTTACCTTTAATATGACTCTCTTCCCCTCTAACACTTTATAAAAACAAAATATAAGAATAAAAAAATGCAAGACTATATATCCTAAAAATATATGTTATGAAAAACAAACATTTTAAGGATATCATTAAATTGCATTTCCAACTATTACACTTTGTAATTAAAGATAGTTTTATATATATTAGCAATAATTATATGGGATTTGATTCATTTTTTAATGAGGAGTTATAATGAATCATTTGGACTCTCCACCAAGACATCGATGAAAATTAAGTTAATAAGAGTGTTATAGTCATTTTATGAAAAAAAATTATTCTTTTCAAACTAGTATAAGTATCTCGATCTTTCTCAGTGTCTCAATTAGAAAAAATGACATCTGTTGGGGTCACCTATTTTATAACTGATCAAAGGGTAATAATATTCTATGTTGAAGAGTAGTCTTTTCTAGATCAGTAATTATTTAATAGGATAATATTGGATCCATTTAAATCCACCAAGTCATTTTCCATACTTTTATAACAACAATGAAATAATTCATTAAATTTTAAATCAAACTTAGTTAGAGAATATTAAAAAAAATAATTTTGGTCATGTTGGTGGAAATAACTCTTCTCCTATCTTGTAGCCATGGCAATATTATTTCTAGAACAGTCCTCAAAATTATATTTCATTCCTCGAAGGGACCCCATCCGATGGGGGATATAGAGGGACCCGGCTTGAAAGACGGCGATGTAGGATAATATTAGCAGTGAAACCTATTTAATATATTTATATATAACATAAATAAGATTATGGGTTAATCTGGACTATCCCTGGGGGCTATGGACTAGGTTATACCCTTCAGGCATGTGTGTGTATTTTTTTTGAATGTAATTATACCCATAATAACTAATGTATATTATATTTATACATCCATTTTTAAAACATGTTTAATGAGATTAAAAAATTTTATTGATTACTCAATATAAATTTTATTATATTTATTTATATAAATTATAAAATTTTAATTTATTGTGTTTTTTATTCTAGTATTATTTATAAATTTAAATTCACATTTTATATAAAGAAATATTATAATATCTTTATATGTATATTTATGAATACATCATATTTATTTATTTTATTATATGGATATATAATTATAATTATATATATATAAATAAATATAAATGAACACACATATATAATTATAATATATATATATATATATATATTATAAACTATATAACATGAAAATAGATATATAAATTTAAATATGAAGTATATTAAATATGTAATGAACCATTTTGGATTACCTTGAAACTTATATGACTTACCACTAACACCAAGAGTGTTCCACCAAATCCCCTAGGGTTACCATAAAGCAGTGATGGATACACAAACACCATGGAGAAATTTTTCTCTTTTGCACTTCCATAGACTGATGAAGACATAGCCTATGAGATCTATGTGGTAATGTATCTATCAACCAACTCAATGGTAAATATATTTATTAAACCTAAAAACATGACAAGAAAAAGGAATTTGTATATGCACCAATATTAATATGCAAGGGTGGGTACATAAAAAAAGCTAATAAGAATTCATCAAACATTATATATTTAAAACCCTTATAAACATGAACCATCATGTTATTTTTTAAATAGTAAATAAATAAGTAATATTAATTATAAAATTAAAATAATTATTAATGAAATATAGATATGTTTTTCAAAAAATATTTTGATAAATGAGATACCAAATCCTTTTTAACATTGAAAATGGAGAGTTATAAATAATTCAAATCATTTTATACCAAATATAAAGGGTAGATATCCTATCATGGGTTATTTTTCTCTAAGTAGTTAAAATAAAATTCTATTAATGGAACCAACCTACTACTAGTGATGTGATCATACCCACTCACTTAACTCACTAACATTAGCCATTTTGGAGACACCCAATTGGAATGTATATTTTACGAATAATTAGTGCATCAATATATCTCAGGTAACCTCTATCCCCACCAACCCATGAGGATTAAAAAAATATATAATTATATGTATTTTAAAAAGTAATCACATCTCATAACTCAAAATATCCTTATGAAATAGAACCATCAAATTGATAAAAAAATCACATTTTAATTATAATGGGTAACCACATTTAAAACATAATAGAAATTTAACGACATCATATATATATAATATCAAAAAAGGAGTTCAATAAAAAAGAAAATAATATAAACATATTTAGTATGATCCAAAAAAGGCTTAAATTAAATAAATAAAGTTTAATGTTTCTAAAAACCAATTTCAAATATTTTTGACAATGAAATTCCTATTTAAAATAATCAAAAAATTACTAATAAATTATGTTTCTTTGAAAAAGCATTAAAATTTAATTACTATCATTTTAAAAAGAAGATAATCTATCATAGACACCCATACAAGGAATAACTCATAAAAATTGTTTTTTATACACAAGTGGTAAAAATAATAACTGAGTTGAAATTATTTATAAAATTTATATTTATTTTCAATAAAATGCATAAATTTATAATTACACACACAAAATTATCTAAAGAATAAATACATTACTTTAAGAAATACAATTTATTCAATATTATTTTGGAAAACATCAATCATAAAAAGTTATATCACATATATGGAAGTTTAAATTGAAATGCCAACACTACGGTGTTAATAAACAATAAACACTAAGAAATAACACAATGAAAATTACTAAAGACATAAAATGAAGCATTTAAAACAATATTTAGAGAATATTTGAAGAAAAAGTTGGATTTAGAATGACATTGAGTGTGAAAGTACTCAATGAATAGTGATACATTGATATGACAGATAGAAATTGTGTGATTCAGCCTAGGGTCATGATCTTACCAATGTAAAAAAAATCCCAAAATTATTTTCAAGAATGAAAGCCTAGAAAAAAATCAAAGTAATGGAGGGAAAACCTAGATAAAGATAAATGGAATACCAAAACCATAGATAATGGAATGAAATCACATTATTGGATCCTCATACATCCTTCCTAAGGAAACATTCTATCATAATCAAGGTCTTTAACATCCTAATATAAAAACCCAATGATATAATCCCTAAGAGTAGAAAATATTATTTAAGGAAGAATAAGTGGATAGGTGGATGTTAAAACTAAGTGTTTCATTTTTTTTCAGATTTGAGTCAATCTATGTTTGGTGAGTTTGGATGAAGTGGTGATTCTGAGAGAATTAGTATAGATCCATCTAACAACATTCTATGTCACACATTTAAAATTCTCTTTAAAATGTGGGAATTTTTTGAACTGGTCTTAATTATAAAAGATATGTTCTATCTAGCTCTCACTATGTATTCAACAACATTAGAGAAAAAATGAAATAAATTAAAAATCATATTTTAAATGAATATTTGAGATGTATGAGATTGAGAAGTTAGTGTGGAAATCAATTTTTGGTTGATTATTTTATATAATATTTCAATATAATGTAAATGAGGCCTTACATAAAAAAAATTTGGGCCATCCCATAACTTCCATGGATAGCCTTTAAACATTATTAGGGGGACCCATGAATTCAATCCCCATGGGAGAGCCTATCAGAGATGCCACATGGTAGATAAGGTATGAGTGGGTCATTTATAGGCCCACTAGAGTGACCCATGTGTATAAAGTGCTTAGGAAATATCAGTGAGTCCATGTATAGGGGTTTCAAATAACAATCCAAGAGATGCACAAAGTTTGGTTCAGTAGGTCATGGGTCGAACCCTCGGTGGTGTTTGTATAGTGAATTTTGATACTGATCTCAGACGCCTGCTTTATCGTGTTACGAATGTTTGTTGATTTATGAACCACATGGATAAAATCAGAGCAATTGAATGTGGGATAGATGATATGTGGGTTACTGTTATTCTTCTTAAATTCATACATAAAGAAAAACCATCATTTGATCTCATAGACCTGAGACATCCAATAAAACCTAATCATCTTCCTCTTTCTCCCACAAACAAAACCCTTACTGGATGAGGGTTATAAGGAAATCAATTGTGTACCAGATTATCCTCTATGTGGGAACATCCAAATCTCATCAGGTGACTAAAATTTGGCTACGTATAAATTATCACAAAGAATAAAAATTTCTCTATGATTATGGATTTGAGGATGAAAAATTATATTTTTATATTCTATGACTATGAAAAGTGGCATAGAACATGAAATACTATGTAAAAAAGAAAAATAGTTTATAGATATAGATGCATTATTTTTGTATGAATAAATTATTAGGTGAGAAATTATATGAGGATTATTTTGATGTTTTGTATTGATAGATAGCTTATATGAAGAGAATATTAATTCAGCCTGTAGTACGTGATAAACTTCCATCAAATACCTAATATTGATACATGTATGCAGTATACTAAAAGGAGGTGAATTCATTGGATGATACCTAAAAAATGATTTTTATTATTGCATAGTTGTTCAACAACACTCTGTGGATACTTCTTTGTTGAGTAATTATATGTAGACTATAAGAACAGTTCATGAATGAAGATATGATGGACAATATATTTTTCATAGATAGTTTTCAGATAGCCATGTAGTACATGTGAATTGATTTTAATATTATATGAGGATGAGTATTAAAATTTTATGCAGTGTCGAATTAAAATTCCATGTGAACCAAGTTCTTTTCCATGAGTGTATGCGATGAAGTGTTTAAGGTTTCTATATTTTACATTCTATTTAGTTTCATTTATATCCATACAGTTATTGGTGGACATGTGTACTATTTTCATGCATATAGTAGGCATAAATAAAAAATATCCAAAAAATGAATAAATAATTCCATGTGGATATGAATGTAGTATTCGAGGATGATTTATAAAATTATTTGTGGATTTATTATGTGAAGATAAATAAATATTAAATTTAGAGGTCATTGAACAAAAAAAAATACTTTCCACATTTTTAGAATTATCATGTGATAAAAATTTGAATAACTAATGAATGGTTGCCTATAAATACTGGGTTGATTCTGAGATGAAATATGATGTGACTTTGTGTGAGCGTTTATGTGAAGAAAATATTTTTTGAGAAAATTATTTTTTAATCATTGTACATAAATATGTGTGTGTGAGAAGTAAAGTGAAGAAGGGATATTCTAAGAAAATATTTTTTCACTCATAGTAAAGATATCAATTTGTTGAGTAGTATTAGTTTTTTTACAAATAGTTCACAGTAGTGTTATGTGATATTTTTTTATACACATAATGATCATTAAAGATACTATATGAGAATATAATATTAGAGAATTAAGAAGTTATATATTTAGGAAGAACTAGTTCAGTGATGTTCTCCAAAAAGAGAGAAAATGATATTTTATTTGTCTTGAAGGCACAAAAGAAAAGATCTTCATTAATTTTTTAGAAGTAGCTAACATTCATAACTGCTCTTTCCTGTGATGTTTTTAATGAATTTACTAACTGATAATGTGGAATTGTTTTCCATTTGGACTCTACAAAGCAGAGTGGAACTCTATTCTAGTGAGGAAATGTATGTTGTAACCACTTGTGATTATAGTAGAAAATATGTTTTTAGGGAGTTTAACTAATCAAAGAAAGGATTAGAATCATATTTAGGAAAAACCTTATAAAAATATTTTGTTCCTATGCTATTTATTTTTATTGGATTCAATAGAGTATTATTAATCATAAGAGTGGATCATATCCAAGGAAATAAACATCGGTTAATTTAAAATGAAATAAAAAATTTAAAAATCACTACTGATTCAACCCCACTTCTGAGTGGGGAATCTCCTCCCAAGGTAATTTAGTTGGTATCTGAGCACTATGTTCCCTATGTCATTATCGATTAAGTATTGAATATGTATCATTTGAATTTTATCAATAGTTGGGGTGTTTTTAATTTTGAAGGTATGAACTATTAATTTTTGAATAATATGGTGTTTTTATATCTTAAATCTTCTATTTAGAAATAAAAGATAGATTTACTCTTGGATTCCCACATATCTATGAATATTCTCTTAAAAAAATTAATGATAAGAGAAATATAGAATTTTATAGACAATCTAAAAATTCTATTTTTATATCTCTTTTATAAATTTTTTACACAAAAGTTATGGGGTTAATATTCCATGAAAATTTGTGATAAATTGTAAAGAAGTTATGAATAAAATATGAAATTAAAAGAGGAAAAACTGAAAATTTTGAGGGGAAATGTGAAGATAGCAAGGAAAGTGAAGAATACAATTTTAATGTATAATTTAAAAGATTAAATGAAATTGGAATTAATATTCAGGGTTTTGGGGAAAATATGGGTGATTAAACTGTAATAAAAAAACTAATGAGAAATGTTCCTAGTCGTTTTGTTCCTAAAGAATCATCTTTAAAAGATAGATGTGATATTACTATTGATGTATTACAAAAAAATTATCATTTTATATGAAATTCAAAGGATTCTACTCTTCAAGAATAAGATTAAAGATGAGATGGATTTGGAAGAAATGAGAAAGATCAAAATAAAAGATGATGAAATGTCAGAATAAATTAAATCTGATGATGGAAATGAAGATGAATATTTCAAAAGAATCATTTCTCTTATATCAAAAAGATGCCATAAAATAATGTTTAGGGGTAAAAATAAATTACCACCTTGGTGTTACAACTGTAATGAAGTTGTAATTTTTTAAAAATGGTCTTAAAAATAAGTATATGGAACCTGGGATAGATGATGAGGAAATACATAAAAATGAATTGGGGAAATATCTCCAATGGAATAACCAAATTTTATATAAGAAAAAACCAAATTATTTAAAATGAATATAATACATATAGTGAGTAAGGAAGGTGAAGATAAATCCATCTCAATAATCCAATTAGATTATGAAAATAACTTAATGGCTTATGTGTAAAAAGGTTTTGACACCTCTGGTAGTGAAGATGATTAATGTAAATGAAAAACTATAGATCACATGTTGAAGAATGAATTAAACTAATGTTTTGAAAAAAAAATGTTGAGGAAGGAAAAGAGACTTGTGTTGAATCTAAAAGAAAAGATAACATAGGAAAAGGAATAAGGTGAAAATAAATAGATTATTTTCATTGAAGAAATCGAAATACACAAATTGCAAGTGATTGAAATTGAAAATAATGTAAATGACCTTGAAGTAAATAACTCTCCCAAAGAATATGAATAGTGAAAGGCTCAATATAAATGTATTTATGCATATAATAGATTGAAAATGATTAGATATGATTTTAGAAAGTTTGCTGAGGTAAATTAAGAACCATTAAAAACTAGTGAATAGAGGTGTTGAAATTAGTTGGTTAATTAAACACTCTAAGAATATCAAAATAATCCTATCATATCTAAAAATGTAGGTCAAAAAATAAATTATATAGATGTATGTGCCACAAATTATAGTTATAAATAATATTCTAATTAAGAAAGACATTCTTGAAGAATATTTTCCCCCATTGTAGATAAAATCTATGTATATGGAAGGTCACTAATATAAATTTTCAATAAATCACTATTATTAGTTGGGAAGATCAAGGTTAAGAGGTCATTTCTGTTGTTGTATTGTTTTTGGGCCAAAATAAAATTTATATTAGTATATCATGACCCTTTAAAAGATAATACAAGAACAAAGGGGGATAATCTGAGAAAAGTAGTGTAAATTTTTAAATTAAGAAAGTATTTAGAAGGAATTAATCATATCTTTTAAGTCCAAAAAATTACACTTCTTCGAAGAAATATATGGAAGATGTAATAAGGCCATATTTCTGGAAAGTTCTTGATTATTCTCCCTAAACAAATATCCAATATTCATAAAGGAAAATAATTTCAAAAAATGAAAGAAGAAAAATAATGTTTCACTGAAGTTTCTTTGAAATATAGTCGAAAAACCAAGTGATTGTTTCTTTATAGTGGAGGGTCATCACACATGAATGGTGACACAAAAATTATGAGAAACATTAGAAATCATGAAGGGGGAGTAGTAACTTTTGGAAATGATTATTCCATAAAAACTAAGGGAGTTTTCAAATTAGAGATTTAATCAAAAAAATATAAATTTTAATAATGTGTTATTTATTGAATGTTAATAGTATAATTTTATTTGTGGCATCCAAATTTGTGATGATGAAAATGAGTTATTAGTCAAAAATGGTTCATGTATCCTCAAAATCACAATGGGTAGAAGAAATATCACTCAATGGAAAATAACCAATGTTGATATATTTCGAAGAGGTGGTTCTATCAATTCCTATTACTTGAGTGCCAATGATGAAAAAATTGAATAAAAGGTATAACCACCTTGACAATATGAGTATAAGTAAAATTTTGAAGCATTATATTGTGAGATATTTGGACAAGCTAAAGAGAGAATGGGATGAAATCTGTGAAACATATAAAAAATGGAAATTGGCTCAAAGTTCACACAAAGGGGTGGATATTTTATTTTCCAATCCCATTAATCTTATTAATACTGAATTATGTGGACCAATGAGGCAAACATATTCCTGAGTTTATATCTATTTAAATACATTTTTTGATTATTATACACATATGACTAATTCCACATTTATAGTTCACAATTTAGTGTCAATTAAAATGATCCAAAAATTTAGAAGACAAGATGAGATAGATATGGGTCTCTATATAAAGAAAATAAGATCAGATACTGGTAAGGAGTTTACTTGTGATTCTTTTTAAAATTATCTTTCTTAACATATAATCAAGAATCATTACAACACACCATATATTCCATAGAAAAATGAACTAAAAAAAATAAGAGAAGAAACATGTTGAGACTAAAAATATCACTGTCAATAAACAAGATCCATTTAAAATTAGAATAATATTTATTATTGAAGATCAATATGTACTTATATTCCAAATTGAACCACAAATAGTGGTAAAAAAATATGGGCATACAAGATATGAATGAATAACTTAATCATACCGAGAATAACTCCACTTTAGATCTTGTATCAAGATGTAAAAATAAAAAGTATTATTATAACCAAGTGGGTTTTCAAAAATAGGGTAAATACGAAAGGTAATGTATCAGGAAATAAAGCTATAATGGTGTGAAAAGGATCTCTAATATAAGGAATATAATTTGAATAAAACACTTCACTAATTTCAATAATTGAAACTATTAGACTGTTCTTGGAAGAAGAAACACAAAACATTATAAATGTTATCAAATGGATGTGAAATATTCCTCTCTAAATTGTGATCTTGAAGAATAAGCCTATATTGAACTACCATATGGTTTTGTATTGGTCAGTGATAGAAGTATGGTTTAGATATTAAGGGAATAATCCTATGGTGTTAAATAGGTCCCTAGAGCATGATATTCTCAATTAGAAGGTTTTTAAAGGGACATTAAGTTTATAAAAGGTCTAGATGACAGTAACCTTTATGTGAGAGAAATGTACAAAAGTACTCTCATAATCATTTTATATGGAGATGACATCTTATTTTTTTGTGACAATTTAGGTATATGTGAAGAGTTTTCTTAGAAAATGAAAATAAATATTCGTATTTCAATTCTTGGAGAGATATTATATTTTATGGTATCTCAATTTGAGTAGAAACTAAATTATATATTTATATCATTGGAAAAGTAAATTGGAGAATTGATGAAGAAGTATTGAACCGAAAATTCAAAATAAGTTTCAACATCCATTTCAGTTGAAACTAAACTATAAAAAGATTAATTTGGAAATGATGATAACAATAAATAATTTACAAGAGTCATTATAAGTCTTATTCATCTAACAACATCATGGATGGAAATAACATACACAATGACACTATGTGATAGATTTTATAGTGATCTAAAAGATTCACAAATAATAGAGTCTATTAGAATTATAATATATGTTAAATAAAATTTGAACTACTGGATTCTCTAAAAACATGGTAGAAATTTAAAAATATTCGGATTTACAGTGGCAGATAAGGCATGTGATTGTACACAAATAAGATCGTATTTAGGTGGAACATTCTTTTTGGGGGAATTTTGTTTCTATTGGTATAGTAGGAATCAAAATTTAGTAACACTAAGTATAGATTAGGATGAATATTTTGTGGCTCAACATTCATGAACTTAAATGATTTGGAAGAAAGTGAAATTGATAGATTTTATAATTAAGACTGATAGACCACTAAAAATTTCATGTGATAATAAAAGTATTATTGGATTATCTAAAAAATAGTACAAAATTCAAGACCAAATCATTTTGATATTAGGCATAATTTTATCAAAGATAATGTGACAAGTTGAGATACCATTCCAGAATCCATTCCTACTAAAGATCAAGTAGTATATATTTTCACAAAAGAAATACCAAAATAGTGCTTTGTTGAGTTAAGGTAAAAACATCATGTTCAAATATCACCTCAAACTTGTAGACTATCAAGAGGTATCTTCATATTCCCTTTTATTTTATTTGTATTGGGTAAAAAATAAGGGAATTATAGGAGAAGTTTTTTTCGTCATGTCTCTCAATAAATTCCATGATGATGAAAAGGATTTCATATATTGAGGGGGGAAATTCATAAAGTTTGAGTAAGACAATACCAATATTCCCTCATTCTAATTTTTATTTATTTAAGGGGAGTACATGATTGATGAAATGCTGAGACAAAGGGGGAATTATTCTTATGCACTTGAACAATATGATTTATTTGATGAAGTGTGGGCTAGATCTTTCTGATCATTATTAAACATGTTTGTATATTTAAAATACATCTTAGATACCCTATGTTATATCTATCTTGTTTTATATTTTAGGTACACCCATGTAGACTTAGAAGTGATAAACTAATGTCACCTTGACAAGTATCATATGATTTCATTCCCTATTTGAGAAAATAAAGGAAGAGGTTCTTGAAAAAAATATAGGATAAGAATACCCCACTTACCTTTTTAACTTGATTTTCATTAAGGGGGAGTAAAGATGACACACAGATATTAACATTAATGTGAAGGGATACTGACAAAAAAAATACAAAGGGGGAGATTGTTGAACCTAATTGTTTCATTTGTTTTTAGATCTATGTGAAACTATGTTTGGTGAGTTTGGATGAAGTGGTCATGCCTGAATAATTGTTATAGATCCATCTAATAGAATTGTATGTCATGATTATACAATTATCATTAAAATGTGATGATTAATTAAACTAATATTAATTGGAAAAGACATGTGTTATGTAGTTTGAACTATGTTTTCAACAGCATTTGATAAATAAATAAGAACCATTCAAAATCATATTTTTTATGGTGATTTGAGAAGAATTTTATTGATAATTTGACATTAAAATCATTTTTTGGTTTCATGTGTCATATAAATTTTCTAAAATAAGAAAATGAAGACTTACTTAAAAAACATTAAGGTCAGCCCACTGCCCCCAATGCTATCCCTCAACTATACTTAGGGGTACACAATGGGTTAAACCCCATGAGAGAGACTTACAGGGACGTTGTATGGTGGATAAGTTATGAGTGGGCTATTTATAGGCCCACCAGAGAGCCTCATGTATTAGGGGATATAGAATTATAGGTGGACCTATGAAAAGGTCTCACGTAGCATTCACCCTGAGGCACGTAGGGTTCTGCCCAGTGTCCTATATGATGAATCCCATGTGGTGATTTCAGTGAAGACCAATGATGATTCCAAAAGCTTGTTTGAACTGCTTTAAACTACATACCATGTTTTTATAATTTTCATTTGATAACTACACCAATTACAAGTGAATTATTTCTTATAAATACTGGTTTTATTCCCATATGAAATATTATATGAGTGTTTGTGAGAATTGATGTGAAGAGCATAATTTATAAGAAAATTATTTCTCAATAATAGTTTATAAATATATATGTGTGTGAGTGCTAAAGTGTAGAGAATACTATATGTGAAAATATTTTTTCGCTCATAGTGTATATATTATTTTTCATATTTTTAATTGTTTTTGTATAGAAAATATTTATAAATTATATGTGATAATTATATTATGCACATAATTATCATTTCACATACTATATTAACAGTAAATATTTGTGAAGTTAGAAGTCAGATATTGATGAAGAAATAGTTTAGTGATGTTATTAATAAATTGATCATATAATATTTTATTTATCTTGAAGGATCAAAAGAAAACATTTTCATAAATTTTTAAATAATCATCCAACATTAGAAATTGTTCTTTATTATGTTTTTAATCACTTTTGTAACTAAAAGTGTGAAGATATTATTTCAATAGGAATTTGGAAAGAATTGTGGGACTCTATGCTAGTAAAGAAATGAATGTTATAACTGCTTTTGATAAGTGAAGAATATGAGATTGGGGACTCTAACTAATCATAATAAAGATTAGGCTCATATTAAGACCTATCATTTCATAAATACTTTTTTCTTATTCCATTTATTGTTTCTATATTTGGGAGAGGTTATTTTTTCATAAGAGATGATCATATCCTAATAGCTCAATATTGGTTACTTTCAATAGGAACAAACTTGTGTAAATAAACACTAATTCAATCCCCCCTTCATAGTGGTGAAAATACCTCTAGGGAACATCAAAGGAAGAATATAATGATATATAAGTGGTTAGAGGAGGAAAGATGCTTACCTCACTCTCAAACCTATTTTTATATGAATATTAAATAACAGGATGATGATTGAAGAAGATAAAGAGAGTGAAAATACCCAAACTCAAGGTTTAGTTTCCCAAGGAGGAGAGAGGGGAATGGTTTTTCCACATATTAAAATGAAACTATTAAATAAAAATATCATAATGTTAGTAATATAAATAATTTTTATTATATCGATGGAATTAAAAGGAGGAAATACAAAGCATGGACACAACTAGGGAGTCTGAATCATGATACCTCTTCCCACCACCATAGTGTTACACCCTCTTAGTTTTACCCCATGGGGCATAAAATATAATAATAATCATAAAAAACATTTAATATCATGAAATATGTCATTAATATAATAATAATAATCACCTCACACACATATTAACAAAATAATTAAATACCTTTTTAATTTTCATGTTTCTAAAAAATATATCAGGGCCCAATTTAACTATTCCAAATAATAACTAGTTATTTAAACTAGAATTAAATTCCTGTTAGATAATAATAAAAGTATAATAATAATAAAAATATACAACTTTAATATTTTCGAATAAAATGAAAATATTCATGAAGGGTTATAATGAATGCATGGTTTTGATTCACAGTCTTTGTACCATACAAATAACCACGAATTTTCTACTAAATTAAAAAATTAACATGAATTATTTCCATGCATTGTAACACCCCACATCTTTTCCCTTTATCATGTTGAATAGCTCGTTTCTCACATAAAATTGAACCAAAACAAACCACATGTAAAATTAAATAACATAATCATGAATTTTTCATTTGTGTGGTTTTCCTATAAGATCATACAATTGATTATAACAATGTAAAGGTATAGAAATGAAAAAATATAATAGAATTTTTAGAGATAAGTAAATGGATAACATGAATAAATTTTAGTGAAGCATTTAAGGTTAAAAATATTAATTTAATATTACCATTATATATAATGTCATTAGATATATATGTTTTGGATATATGATCATTGGATATTTGGTCATTGCATATACTTGAAGAATCCCAATTGCAAAAAAACATGAAAAATATGAAATTTAAAATTTTGGGATCAGATTCGTGTTTTCATCACATGATCCATAAAACCCTTTTCATAAATTTCTCAAAGGATTAGGTGTAATGAAATTTAATCACAAAGATAAAAAACAAATTAAATTGTAATTGGTACCTTGTTCGTTTGAAATCACAGAGTTGATTTTCTAAATGTCAGGTTCTCATGACCCAAAGACATTAAGATATGCATACTATAGATCTTCGACACATTAACCAAATATCTCGGAACATTGATCTTTAATTACCTAGGGCAATCATAGGAGATCTAAGAGATTTATAATGTCCCTTAAATCTTATGAAAAAATATCGTCTTGATCCAGAAAGTGGGATCGATCCAACCTTGTTCTTTCTTCATATTCTCATTATAAAATCTTGAGAGGATATACAATCACTATAAATTATAAACATTGTTTGATATATCTATACATGAGTATAAAATTAGATTTTATTCCTAATTTATACTTCCCCAATTAACACTTTAAACTATTTAAAGTAAAAAATATTCATTTTAGAACCCTGTACACACTTATGAAAAAATTAAACATTTACTAAATGTCAAGAAAGGTTGATCACTCTATTTAAACACTTTAACATGTAATGTGACAAAATATAAACCATTAACTCAGCTTTTAATCTCCTAAAATAAGTTGAAAAACCTTAAAAGTATTACAGTGGTTCGAAAAATTATATATTCTCATATTCAAATTTATGATCAAATAACTTATTAATAAGTTGAGAAATAATTTCAATAACAATTATTCCAGTTTTTAATAAAATAATTGAATATTTTACTTATGATTAATCATACTTGGTAATCCACGTGATTCTACAAGTGGGTTCCACTTCATCCAAAACACATATTCATATAAATAGATGTAACTTATTGATACACTTAGTGTATAAACCTCTAGGTCCTTATCTAAATAATAGTACGTCCAAATCATATACCAAAAGTAGAGTATATCAAACCATCATGACCGTTAAAGAGCTAAGTTATTTTATAGCTATGACTATCACTTATAAACACACAAAATATAATATAATCTCATTATATCATGATATCTGATAAATTAGTATTCACACTTGTTCCATCATCCTATTGGTGATTTATATTTTTTATCACCTTAATAAATGATTTTACCTTTTGTACCATGGACATGAATTTAATGATGGTATTATCATCTTGGATAACTTGGACCCATGAGATATCTCTTCGTCAACTCAATAGTGAACAAACCTATCTTGATCATTCAACTAATTCTATAGCATAAATGACGCAACCTATAGAAGGTATGTCATCATTACATCAATGTCATGGTTTTCCCTTGTATTAAAGTACATGATCAAATGGCACACATTAATAATGATATAAAGTTAAAATAAATAAATATATATGTGTCTATAGATAGGAAAAAAAAATGTAACATGAAACATTTAGTGCTCCTAACGGAGGGTTGATCCTCATTATCTCATTTTCTTTTAGTCACCAAGATTAAAATTAATGAGAAAAAGAATCAATATTTATGAGTCCCTAGCACCAGATAGTTGGACCTCATATATTTCCCACCAATATTATGTATCTAGACTATATGAAATATATTTAATATTAATCTCAATATTTTTTTTATTCCAACAATACTAAGATTATGTTGATCACATATTTTTCTACTTCAAAATAGCCTCTTATCTTGGGAAGACAATTTTTGAAATCTTTGAGATTCATCCTCTACATGTTTTCTCATTCTATAAATTCCATCTTTCACTTCCTGCAATTTAGATGTCAAAAAAACATTCAATTCTCATCAGGGAGACCTGTACAGAATTGGTACACATCATCTGGAGAGGCAGAAACAAGGCCATCAAAAACTAGACCACCTTCAACTCTCAAACTACCCATGATGATATTATGTTGGAAGTTCAAAATGATAAATCATTGTATGATGATATCTACAGAAATTTGGTAAGAGACCTCAATATTATGAAGTGTTTGAAAGTATCTATTATCTTTCATAAACCCTTTATAATACTTGAGGTATTTTGGATCTCTCCCTTTTCTGTATTTTAAAAATTCAATTCAGATGGGGCTTTGAGGGGAAATACAAGGCCACTAAGTTATGGGGTTATCATTATAGACCAAAATGTTGATTTTATGGAATATCTTCACGTTACATATGGTAAAGTAACTACCTTTTAAGAGGAAATTATTGGGATTATAAAATATTTATTCATAGAAAGTCAACAAAATTGGAACATTATCTGGTTTGAGAGTGACTCCACTTCCATTGTGCAGGCTTCCAGGATGAGATCGATTCACCTGTCATGGAATGTGATAGAAAAATGGTCAAATTTTCTTGATAAGTTATCTTTTATGAATTATATAATCCTTCATATTTTTTATAAATCCAATTATCTTGCTAATGCTCTTTCAAATAAAAGAGTGATTGACGAGGTGTGCGTCTACTCTAACACTCCACCATGAGTTCTGTTCCCCATTTTTCAATGGAAAAAATGTAAAATTTATTCCTTTTTACTCTTATAACTTTTATATTTACTATGTTAATATACTTTGAGCTCACTTGTCTCAATAACAAAATATTATTTTCGAAGTATCCTAAGGCTCCCATTATAGTTGGTAACTGATATAACCTTTTTATATATCATGTATTCTATAGACAGTACCATGTAAATAGTAGTTGTATAAATATAAACACTATTATTATAAGAATAAATAAATTTACATGTAATAAAATATTCAAGTAATGGTAATAAAATCATTATATGTATTTGGGTTTTGGGAAACCACTCACAACACTTTTACTTTAACTTGAGAAAAATGCTAACAATTCTCAAATTGTTGGCTCCCATGTTAGTTTCATGATTTTGTGGAGATATGGATTTAGTCATGGGGTGTAAAACATTATATTCTATAGATACTATGCTAAATGTGACTTCACATATCTAAATAAAATCATTCAATATATTAAATTTCAAAATTATATGATTTTCCCTTAGTGTTTCATGGGCACCTGGGCAAGCATTGTTTCCCTACTATTATCATAGTGTACAGTAATGGGGTCCATACTTCTAGGTATAAACCATGCTATGAAAAGGGTATGTATCCAAAAATATTCCATAACTATATGAAATCCCATTATATACTTGAATTCTACTATAGAATTGTAAACTATATACTTCTTTTATCTTCTCCATCTAACTAACCCACCATTATATAAAAATATTTTGTCTAAATGTGATTATTGATCCTCTTGATCTATTTGGTGGATGTAATTAGTTTAAACCAATCATGGATATATCTTCATGTCCTCCATACACTAAAAAAATATCCTTTGTATGTATCAAGTAATTTTGGATCATTTTTATAGGTGCCCAATGCATCTCTCCTACATTAGCTTGATATCTTCCCACTATTCTTAAATAAAATAAAACATTAAACCTGTTACACTGTTAAGAATTCATGATAGACCAAACTATTTAAGCATTATGGATTCTAATCATTCTATAAATATCCACTTTTATTGGTGGAAACGTCTTTTTATAGAGATTAATTCCATGTGACTTTTGAAACAATCCTCTCTTGGACAATTTCATATAATACCTTTTGAGTTCCATGTCAATATATTTAATTTGACATAACCCATGTAGAATATAATGTCTATCTTCATATATATCAATCCATTTAATGTAGGATGAATAATATAATTTGATTTAAGAGAAGCATTCATTTAACTATATCCACAATTATTATAAGATATTGACTTCATTTCCCATTAACAATATGTCTTAACATATAATACTTGAAAAATGGTGTAACTCCAACTCACCATCTCGTTTAAACACAGATTTCTTGCATTATTAAGTAAACAAAATTCTCTTATCTAATCATGAAAATTAATATTCCATGATCATGATTCTTTAATCAACACAAAAATAGATGTATGAAACTTTCAAACATTATTGAAACTATTTTATATAATAAAACCTTTGGTTTGTGTCATATAAACCCCTTTAAGTGACTTCCAATTTTGAAAAGTAAATTTGACATCCATTTCCCAGATATTATAGTCATAGAACTCTAATATTACAAGTATTATTATGATGAATTTCTCTATTGTTAATTGATATAATGTTTCATCATAGTTGATTCATAGATGTTTCTTGAATCCATTCACTACTTTTCATTACTTATAGGTTCTCACTAGTCTATCTAAGTATAGATTCTTTTTAAATGACCACTTACACTAAATAGGTTTTACATCTACTATTAGGTCTACTAAAATCCAAAAATAAATTTGGTACATGGAATCCATTTTAGAATACGTTCCTTTAATCTATTTAGTATCGTCCTTTCCATCTACTATATCCTTGCAGATTAGAGGTTCATTATTCTCTATGAGTAATGTGTCCCCAATATTGATGACATAAAAACCATATCTCCATAGTTTTTTAAAATATCTTTTAGACCAATGTATTTCTTGTTTCTCATGAATATATTCATTTATTATTATCTCTTATAGAGTATGTTCCTGTGTAACGACCATGACCCAAGTATCCTAGATCCAATGTCTACTTTATTACATTGGGATAAGTTATAGGGAATCACATCTCGAAGGATCAAATTATTTAGTATTATTGGTAAACTATATACATGCATGATTCCCATGTTATATTTGTAGAAAATAATGAAAATATAATATTTTTTAGTTTAACATTATTCCCCCTATAATATCCTTGAATATCAATCATGTTACACTTAATGGGTTCTTATGGAATGAAACAAAATAAGGGCAAGATTACATTCATTGTAAGGGTTATGTCTAATATAATCATTCATGAATCAATAAATATAATTAACATATAAATTTAAATAACTTAAAAAACATTCAATTTAAATAACATGGTCATCATAATAAATATATCAAGGTAAATAATTGAAAACACATTCAATTTAATCAACATCATGACTATCAAAATTGGATAGGGAATAATAAACAAGTTAAGGAAAATAATATAAAACACATTCCATTTAATCAATAAACTGGCAAAGAAATGAATCTAGAGAAAATATCATAATAAAAATCTCATGGATAATAATAACTAAATTCTAAATGAATGAAATGATTAATTATTGGATGCCATTTTCTCAAACACATGAAACCTCTAGAATCAATACCTTTCAAATGATGGTTTAAACCTATAGGTAAAAAACTATTTTTTTATATCTTATGGATTTACTTGATGAGACTACCGATGCATTGAGGGTCTATCTATAACTAGGATCCACCCATATCAACATGTCCACAGAATTTCTCATATATTTGATAATATTTTAATACAGGAAAAATATTCTTTAGCAGTAATTATGTTTATCGGAGAAAGAGTACAAATTATCAACATTTCCCCAATTAATAAAATAACATGAAAAGTAAAACATCATATGTAGAAATGAGATATAGTTTAATAGATAATAATATCTATGATAAATAATATGAATATTTATTGTAAATTTAATGTCCCATGATCACAATAATGTTAATAATTAATCGGAATGTTAATGGAGTCCAAAATAAATCCAGGATGTGGATTTAAATACTATCTATGGACAAAATAATCATAAACCATCTAGAAGAAGAATGAAGATGGTGTTAATACAACATATCCCTAGTGGATTATATGTAAAATAATTGTTTTTTTGTTATTTAAGAATATAAACACCATAAAAATATATTTAAAATTTTCATGAGGAAAATATCCTTTTAAAAATCACATTTAAAAAATAAAGGTTCACAAAAAAATTTGAATATATTTTTATTTAAAAAATAACTGTTTTAAAATATACTTTAATATTTAAAATATTGATTTTTTATGATTTAAATAAATTTGGTACATGTTGTACATGTCAAAAACTATATTTCTGTCATGTTTTCAATAAAATGCAAACAACCATTGTTTACAAAATGACATGAATATTTCTATAAAAATATTTTTTAAAATGTAAAAAAATGGAAAAAATGAATTTAATAATTCAATTTTGAAGAATTTAAAAATCATTTTTTAATTTTTTTAATAAAACATTTCTTTTTAATAAAAATTATTTTCAACCGAAGAGAAAAATGAAGTCTTGTTATACTAAACATATTTTAACAATCATTTTAAGTACCAATGAATGGAAAAATTATACTATTTATCTGAAAAATAATAATTAAACAAAGTAGAATAAAATTAAAGTGGGTTATAATCCAATGATCTAAGAATTTAAATCAGCATAAATTCAAACAAAAACAATCCCGATTCAAATGAGATTTCAAAATAAACCATAAAAAATATCCTAATGTTGAAGTGGGAATTAAGAAATTAATAGATTATGTGTAACAAATAAAACTCCTCATAGAATAATTGTAAATATATAATAAGATAATAAAAAATCATTATACAAATAATCTTATAATATCAAGAATAAAATAATAATTGGAATAATACAATGAAAACAATTGATTTTTGAAATTCACTACCACTTAGAAACATTCATATAAAATACCATTGGATGAAAAAATTAAAACTGAAACTTAAAATGTAATTAGTTATTAAGGAATCATGATATTAAATTTGAAATGGGTCTTATATAGTCTATATAAAAGGAAATAGGCACATAACATTAAAATATACCATAATGAAGGGAAATTGATACAATGTCACTTACCTCATTCTTCCTTTAGGTTAAACAAGACTTGACCACTGTTATTGTGTTTTTAAACATGTTATAAAATTATTACATAACCATATTAATATTTTTAATATCATATATGATCATTTTATAATATACTACCACCCGTTTATTTATAATATTTCTTTTTTATCGTTGTTACGGGTGTCAATTACACTGTTTTATCATGCATGTTTTGTAATGAAGGTTTTAGATCCTACTCATATTATATTATTTCATATCTCTATAATAATAATCCTTACTTAATTATCATATTTATATGCCTTATATACTTTTAATACTAACCATAACATATGGTTCTATGAAATAATGTACGTTACGCTCATAGAGACGGAAAGTTGTACATATGCCTAAGTAACGTATCAATTTTTCAACGATCATTATGGAATAGAGGTAAGTAATATTTTATCATTATATAATGATTATAATATAATAAATACCTTATTATTTCTTTAAATATACTAATATATCCTATCCATGTGTTCTGGTGATAACAATACCATAAAATCACTTTGTGAAGGCAGTAGTCCAAACATACACGAATGACATTATCAACATATATAGACTAAAATGGGAAGAAAGAAAGAAATATATATTATATTTTAATAACGAAATATATGTCATTAATTTCATAATTACTTCACATATATCACATATATTTGGTATCTTTTCCATTATTACCTTCCATATAAAGAGTTAGTGAAAAATAAATCACATCGCTTCGCAAGGCGGTAGTCCATCATACACACGAGGGACATTATCACATCCACTATGAAATGGAAAGTAAAAAGGTATATATGATATAATTACTATATAGATTTAATTATGAAAAAAATATCATATATATATATATTATTTTTATTTTCATTCCCAATCATGAGATGTGTCGATGAAAAACATGTTACATAAGTTCACAAGGCGTTAGTCCACTGTATAAACGAGTGAAATTATCATTTATCATTTGAGGGGATAAAAGAAGGATGTCAATCATGAAAATTATATAATAAATTATTTTTATATGTAATATATTTTTGTTATTATATTATCATAAATTAATAATATTTTATAGAGGTGGAAGAATAAATAAATTGAACATGAATAGTTAGGAATTTTACCTCTTCTCAGACCACCCATTTAGGATTACACAAATATTTTTCATAGAATGGATTGACGACAATAAAATTATTGTATAATGATGCCAAGGATGTTCGGAATTTATTTTGGTAGTTATTATTAAAAATGGAATGAACTTGTGAATAAGAGAGTAGAGTGGGGGGAATTTTATAAGCGGGGTGAGTGTAACACTTTTGAGTTTTGAAAAAAAAAATGTATGCCCTGGTTTTTCACAGGACACAAGGTTCAAATGTGGAGTATTAGAGATATTTATACATTATAAGGTAGAAATATTTCAATAAAATATATTTTATACTTGATTTTAGGTCATTTTAACCCTTATCGTTTTACTTCACCCCCTCCAGGTAAACATACTTTTACCTTAACTGTGGTATTTAATTTTTACTATTTTCACTATTCATTATAGTCAAAAGTTAAGTTAAATCATTAGAAAATATAATTTTTTATGATTCCAAATATAGAATCCATTTTAACAAATTCAATTAAAAAAATAGGAAAAGGTATGTTTATGAATTTTAAAATATGATCATTCTTAAACTCATAAACCCAAGATGGTATCCATAACTCAAAAGTTATTGAATACACATATTCTTCTAAAATTTAACATAATAATTTGATTTTTCATTAATCATATAAATAAAATAAAATTGGTAAAAATACTTTTAGAATTTAATTCTTTAATTCCAACACATAAAAACTTCAACAATTGTATTTCAACATGGGTCCTCTTTTAATGTAAGGTTTGAACTTTACATGCTGCAATTGACTTAGATAATGCCCAAGTTTCCCATATTTAAGTTAATGGACTATAAATGGATCCCGATGATGAGATTTATTTCATTCCATTTTTCTCTTCATTTTTCCTCAGATTTTTTTACTTTATGCCCTTATTTTCAACAAATAAATCATTTTATCATTCTATTGAGACACATTCTTAGGTGTCTCATTCCACATTTCTCACATAATGGATATCAAGCCATCTTTCAGGTCTGGTCTCCACTGATTGAGCTTCTATAAAACTCCATCATTCTCTTATTTGGTGAGTCTCAAAGTTCATTAAGGTATTTTTTTAATCATATTCCTAGATAACTGATTATGTATAAACACAATTTATTCCACTCATTTAATAATACCATTTGTTTACTATTTATCCCAACATTTTCCTTAATTCTCAATACTAAAATGATTCCATCAGTATCCAACCATTGACTAAAACTAAAAATCATAGTTTGAGAAACAATAATCATAGTGGGACAGTCTTATAATTATATATATGATGTTAAAATAACAACACATTATTTCAAATCTAATCAAACTTAGTTTTAACCTAGTTAATTAATTTTCATCACCAATTCAAATCCTTCATAATAGTTTGTAAATAAAATTTGAATTTTCCTAATTATATCTACTATTTGTGTCAAAATAAGTATGTATTAAGGCCTAACATCATTCACCTTGTGACAATTGGGTCAAGACCAATGTTTAATTTTGGAGTTATTACCCCCCAGGTACACCTATTCCACAACCATTTCTACTTTTAGTATCTAGATAGGGATGTATTGCAAGAAAAAAGTTTGGATTTATTACCCACATGTACATATATTCCATAACCATTTCTACTTTTAGTATCTATATAGGGATGTATTGCAAGGAAACCCACTTAATCCTTTCCTTACCAAAAAATTAAGATGTTCTTTTATATGTATCCTCAAATTATATCATAGGGTTATGATCGCTAATCAATGTTTCCCAAAATCTAGTTCCCAAGGTTTCTAATAAAATTCCTCTGATACCAACTATAGTGACCAAGACCCCAGTTGAACAGAGTTCATGTATTCTTTATTACATTGGTGTAAGATATAAGGATTCACATCTTGAAGGACTAGATAGTTTAGTAATATTGGTGAACTAGATATTTACTTGATTCTCATAATACATTTGAACACACATATTTAAATCAATTTTTTAAGAATAACATTATTCCCTTTACTATGTCCTTGAAAATCAACCATATTACACTTCATCGATTACTAGGGAAGAAAAAAAATAAGGATGATCACAAATTCTCAGTAAGGGTTAGGTACAACAAAGGATATAATAGATCAATAATAATAATCAATATAGAAAGGTAAATAACTGAAAATATATTCCATTTAAAAAACAATAATGTTATAATCAATATGGAAAGTAAAATAACTAAAAATACATCTCATTTTATCAATATCATGACTATCATAACAAGATAATTCATAATTAATATAAATAGGTAAATAACTGAAAACTTGTTTCATTTAACCAATAAACTGACAATGAAATGAATCTTGAGATAATATCATTATGAAAATCTCATGGATAATAATAAATTAGTTTTAGATGAAGGAAATGTTTAATTATTAGGTGTTGTATTCTTAAAAACAGGACGCCTATACTGTTAATACAATTCACATGAAAGTTTAAAACAATAAGTAGAAACCTTATTAATGTTATCTTATAAAGTCACCCCATGAGACAACAAATACATAGAGGAGTTATCTATAATAGGTCCCCACCCATATATGCATACCCAAATAATTCATCATATATCAAATAATCAACTTAATTATGAACAATATTCCCTACAATTAAATATCTATATTGAATAAAGAATAATTATTATCTGTATTTCCCTAATACATGATATAATAATCAAAGTTAAACACTCTATGTATAAATCAGATGAGGTGTAAGTAATAATCATATCCATGATAAATGATTTGGATATTTAGTGGAAATTTAATATTCAATTATCATAAGAAAGTGAATAATTCAAGGGAAAATTAAGGACTACAAAAATGAATCAAGGAAGAGAATTTCCATACTATCCTTAGTCAAAATTATCATAAACCATCTAAAGGAATAATATGGATGGTGTGAATGAAACATATACCTAGTGGATTATATGTAAAATAATGGGTTTTTTTTATTGATGAATAGAGTGAAGAATATCATTCTATTGAATGAGAAAAACATTCCTTACAAGGAAATACATTAGGGAACATAAGTGGTGAAAGACAAGGGAATATACCTTGACAATGAGATTACAGTCATTTGGTAGAGATCTTGTACAAATATAGATAGTGATTCACTCATCTGGATTTTCCTTTCTAGAAAAAGAGTCTTTAGTATAGTTACCTTCTCTCCATGTGTGGCTGTCCTTCAAGCCCCATCCTGCTGACATCCTACACTTCTTGATTTGACACCCCAAATCCCATTCCAACCAAGATTTACCTTCCAGAAACTCCACCAGAACATTGGAATGAGATTCATCATCATTAATATTAATGTTAAATGGATTTCATAGGAATAGATCACAAATCATAGCCCTTACTTCAGCCACCATAGAATTTCCCATGAAATAATACCTACTAAATCCAAATAGGATAGAGCCTATATGATCATGAACTAACCAACCTCTTCACATATGCTCATCCAAGTAGGACCAGACGATAATCAGGGTTAGACCCATCATTAAGGGACTCCAATTGATCCATATAAAAGTTCTATTTTATCCCATCCCATATTAATGAATATCCATCCTTGGAATAATCTTTCAAAAGGAGTACCATTTTTCTATATCAGTAATGATGTCCCCATGGTTGGATATTTTTGATTTCACATGTACCTGCATGAAGCATGACGATTAATATTTAATGTCCCTAATTTTATTATGCGCCTCCCAAATGATCCAGCAATCCACAGAAAAGATCATAGAGTGAGATTTCATTTCAGTGGCATTATGATCAGTACTATGAAAATAATATTCTAGAAATATAGACATATTATCTACTCTAACATAGAATCTCATAGACAGACCAAGGTGATTCCACATATCATATTCTGAGACTCTTTAAAATAAAATATGCTCTGGTTTTTCAGTTCTTGGAGATGAGAAACAATAGCAACGGGATGCTAGGACAATCCCTTTCTTTTGGACGTTGTTTTATATATGTTAGGCACAATTTTGAGGCCTCTATGCTAGGAAATTCAGTTACAGATGTATGGATTTTTACCATAATGTTGATGTATAACTAATAGATCCACTCCATACATTCATCACCTCATGATAGGATTTACTAGAGAACTTTCCAGATGAGGAACCTGTAAAAACATATTTCTATGACTCATCAATCAATGTGAAATCATCAAATACATTTTTTCGATGAAGGTCAAGAGTTTCATTGATAAATGTTTGAAACAGACTATCCTCTCTGAAGGTAATTTTTGGTACTGGGATGTCATGAAAAAATAGTGCAAAGCGATTCCAGTTCTCCTTCTAAAATCTTATCTCACCATACCACACAACCTAATGAGTCATTCCATCTGAAGTTTCTATATAATAAATCATAATTATTTGGATACCTATTGCTTTAATGGCCATGATTTCCCACACTCTCTAGTCTTCATCGTACCTGTTTCTCATAAATCAATCCCATAAATCATTACCTTCAATAATCTCCCAATCTAGTTTTTCATTCAAGAATTACGATATATTATGCATGTTAATACCACCTTAAGATATAGGCTTATTCAACCTCTTCCATATCACATAATGCAATCTTCCATTTTGATTCTCATCCCTTATAATATTTTTTATGGTCTTCTCAATCTGATAAATAGTGACTTTCGGATCCTCGATGACATAGAATATATGATTTGGGATTGATGTAAAAAAATGGTTCACCTAGGTCATCTAACCTCTAAAAGGGAGTAATTGATTTCTCTAGATTACTATTTGTCCTATGATCTGATTAAAGATGTATTCAAATAATTAATTTTTTATCCTACTATATAATATTGGTTCCCCCAAGTATTCCATGGGGATGTAATTTTTTTCATACCTAGTTTATTCTAAATCATATTTCCAAGCCAGAACAAGATTTTTTTTACAAATAAAAACATATATATTTTCTTGGTTAATTATCCTCCCACATTTGTTTCATATTCCTCTATAATTATCTTTAATCCCATAGTTGAATACAGCCTACCATTCATGAAAAAGATGATTTCCTCAGTAATAATCAAAGGAGATATAGTGCAATTACCAAATATGTTATTGTAAGCAATTATGAGACCCTCTTTAAATATATATTTGATATTCATAGAGGGAGAATATTTGGAAAGGATGAACAAGTTATGAGATATCAGGTAATATTTCCTAATTCCATTAACCATCTAGAAAAATCTGAATCCCTTCCCCAGGAATGATACAAATATCCATGTAGAGTAATACCATCTAAAAAGATTGTCCAAGACCAAGCCATTGAATCCAATGATCCCCATAAATTTTATTATAAGAGACAAATCGAGTTTCTCATATGCTTTATTAATTTCAATTTTGATAATGATATTAGAGCCAATGGCCATTTTGTGAAACTCATCGATCATTTCCATTACAATCCCCAATTAACCTTGAATAATTATTCTTTATAAAAATCCTTTTCAATCCCCACTACCGCTTCAAAATACATTTCTTTGGAAATAAATAATTCAATTTATAAATAAATCTTTAAAAAAATAGTGTTAAGGATTGAAATAAATTACATACATGTTGTACACATTAAAACAAACTTCATTTCAATATTTTGGGAAAAGCCAAATGGTCATTATTTGGAATGATAAATTAAGATTTATTGAAAAATATTTTTAAAAAAATTAAATATGGGTAAAAATGTATTTTATAAATAGTTTGGAGGAAGAATAAAAACTTTTTTGAAAAAAATTAGAAAACAGGGTTTTGTGAGAAAAAGTATTTTAGACTGAAGAGGGAAATGAAGTCAGATTTTACTAAAGAAAATTATCAATCATTTTAAGTAAAAATGTGATTATAATGGTAATGTAACTTGAAAACCTCATGAATAACCACATTAAATAAAATCAAAGTGTTTTATTGTCCATTTATCAAATATTTTTCATTTAATTTAACTTAATGCGTAAATAATCCCAATTAAAATGAGATTTTTTAGATATTCCCATATGAAGATCATAAAATTGAAGTGATAGTTAATAAATGAATAGATTATGTGTATAAAATATAAATCTAGATAGAAAAATTTAAATAAAACATAATATAAAAAATATTAATTATACACATACTCTATGAATTTCAAAGGAAAACAAATATGTAATATAACCCAATGAAAGGAAATTGAGTTATGAAATTCTTTACCACTTGGTAACATTCATGAAAAATATACACGGTTGAAATAATTCAAATTTAAACTTAATATACTATGAATTTTTAATTAATCATGATATTAAATTTTTGAATAGTATTATATACACTATATAAATGAATTCGGGTTCATAATGTTACAATATTTTTCAATGAAGGGAAATTGATACGAAGTCCCTTGCCTTACGCTTCTATTGGGTTGGCTGTTCATTAACATCCCTTATAATGGTCTTAATAAAATTTAATTATAAAATAAAATTATTAATATTTATGATATCATATATTATCTTTTTATAAAATCTTACCACCATTTTTCTAATAATATTTCATTATATTCACTGTTTTCAGTGTTAACTTCCTTGTTTTCTCATGCATGTTTTTTAATCAATGTTTCGGATCCTGCACATATTATATGGTTAAATCATAAAATATTAATAATGAAATAAGTATCATATTTATAGATCAATTATACTATTAACACCAATAATTAATGTTTTTCTAGTAAAAATTATATTACAATCATTGATATGATAGTAGGTCATACGTTCACATGAGTAATGATTTATTTTTATAAAAAAAATTATGTAAAGGAGGTAAGAAATATTATATATTTAAAAAATTATAATAATATCAAAAATAATATAATTTTACTTTAAATATACTTATATATATCATCCATGTGGTTTGGTGATGAAGAAAGTGTCACGTTGCTTTGTGAAGGTAGTATTCCACACATACACGAATGCCATTATAATCATTCAGTGAGTGAAAAGGGAAGAATGAAATGATGTATTATGATCTTAGAATGATAAATATATTTCTAATATAATATTTATTTCATTTATATATATTATATTCATTAAACGTATCATTATTACAATCTATGTTGATCATTAGGGTAAAACGAAGTGCATCGCTTTCTGAGAAGTTAGTTTGTTGTACACACGAGAAACGTTATTTCATCCCCTAGGAAATGAAAATTAAAAAAAGATATATTTTATGTAATTAATATTGTGGTATGTTTATGTTATAAATATCATATATATACTTTATATGCATAATCATACCCAACCATGAGAGGTGTTGATGGAAAAAATGTTGCATCAATTCGCAAGGTGGTAGTTTGTCGTACACACGAGGGACATTATTGTTTCTCATTTGAGGGAAGAGAAGATTTATATAGGTAAATAAATTATAACATATAATTATATGATATATAATAGTGTTATTATATGATAATAAATTAATAATATTTGAATGAGGTGGATGAAAAAATAAAAAAACTCGTATAGTTCAGAATTTGACCTCTTCATGGACCACCGCTATAGGATTATACATAAAGTATTCCTAGAATATATTTACGACTAAAAAATTCTTTTAGGATTATGGGATGTAATTTTATAAGTGATATTGGAATGTATTGGAATAACTAAAATATTTTTAAGGTGTAAACAAGAGGGGGTATAAGGTGGTCTTTTATAAGTGAGGAGAGTGATACACATGAAATTTTTGAAACTAAAAATGTGTAACCACGTTTTTATCATTAATAAAGTGTCAAAATGGATTATTATGAATACTTATAAATGATAATTTCTAAATATATCCATAAAATAAATTTTAGACAAGTATTTTGGTCTTTTTAATCCTTTTTATTATAGTTTAACCCATGGTAAACTAATTTTTACCTTAATAGTGGTAATTAATTTTTATTATTTTCACTATTAACTATGGTAAAAATATAATATGACCTTATAAGAAAATATAAATTATTTTTATTCCAAATAATTAAACCATTTTAGAAATTTTTAATCATAGAAGTGGAAAATTTTAATCTAAAATTAATCCTGGAGACGTGATGGGAAAGAAGGTTTTCAGACAGAAAATGTTCAAAACATTACAAAGTTTTTAGATCAAAATTCAATTTAAAAATGATTCAACTGAACTAAATTGGATTAATATATACATAATTGAACTAATAATACTTTAAATCAATTTTAAAATATAATTTAACTTTTTTAATTATTTCAACAAAAAGGATGTTTTCAATAAAAATTAGTCTTTTCACTATTCATCTAAAAATGAATCTTTCAGAAAAATCCCTAAAAAATCACCCTAATATAAATTTTATAGGTTTAATTCAAAAATTAAATTAATTTATCAAATAATAATTTTCTAATAGTTGTAAAAATTAATTTTTAATTATGTGCACAAATCACGACTAAACTATCTTTTCAAAAAACACATTTTTTTAGAAAAGATTTTGTTAATTAAAATAATTATTATTTTATTTATAATTAATGGATCACCATAAATTTCATAATTTTGGTAGAATAAATCATATTATCCAATTTAAAATCTTTATTATAATCTTATACTATAGTACAGTTCATTGAAACTCAGTGCTATGAGTCCTATAAATTATTGAAGAGATTGTATTTAAAGAATCATATTTGTAGGTTTTTAATCTCAATTTTTCATGTCACATACATTATCGAATAAAATATATTATTTTATAATTTTAGGGCATAACATCTTGTACCAACTCTTGTGCATATATAGAATCAACTTCATTAAATTCAATCTTTATCCTTCTATTTAGATTGGAAATGTGTTCCAATTCTAGAAATATAACTTGTATTCCCATAATAACCTTCATATATGAAGGGTTATATAGGTATTATAAGAAAAATGTTCTTTATTACACATTTATAAATGATTTATCACATTGTTTTACACTTAATAAAACCTAGAATATTGATAAGTCTGGTGTATTTGGGGATTAGTTTCATTAGATAAAAAATTGAAACATGAATTGCATCATCTTTATTGAAAACTTCCTTAATATTATCACACTAAAAACTGCATGGGATAACCTGGGGACATACATAAGAAAGGGGTGAGCTATAAAGACTATCAAGGGAATAAATATTTTATAAAATGAAGATAATAAAATATGTTATAAAATAGTAATATAATAGTAGTAATAATAAACATGAACAATGAGACATGATATAACATGATAATAATAGAGGCAACAAAGGAAATGTGAAAAAAACTTAAAACACTACATCATAAACATAGGTTGAGGGTAACTTCCAAAACGTAATTATAGAAAAATTACCATAATGGAATCATATTTACTCCATGTACCAACATGAAATCTTATGAGACTAAAAATTACCCAAAGCATTGGAGTGCTATATGATTTTTCGATCAGCATTAACTTTCATTTATTTCTCATGCTTAAGTCTGCCGCATAGATAATACAACATGGATTCATTCATCAATATATTTTATTCCATAATGATGTAGTTTGGAATAAATAAATTTATGTCCCATTTCAATGAATTATAAGTGTATAAAGGTGAATACCCTTGATATTAAAGGGGTATTGTATTCACTACATAATTCTTTTGTCATGGAAACTTCATCGTGAAATTTTAGTAGTATAATGACATCATATAAAAATTCCTAAAATGGTTTTATGAGAGGAAGTGGGGTATATCATCATTTATTAATCAAATGGGTAGTTATAGGGACATTTAAATACATATCCCAACATTATGAATTGGAAATATAAGGCATACGAAAATAAAGAAACATTATTAAATAAGAAAATGTTAGGATCCCTTACTTGAGTATGTTACTCAAAATACATGGGAGGAGCTTCTTGAGAGATTGGGGAAACATTTTATGACTATATATAGTAAATTTAAGAGTATGGACATGTTATAAGGATTTTTAGTGAAGATAAATGGGATATCGGCTGGGATTATATGGGAAAAGAGTGGAAAATTCATTATTATTTCTCAAACATAGATTTTGGACTCTAAATAACAAAATAACCAAAACCACAAACCTTCCCTTTGTTTTCTCCCATTTTTTCTTCCAAATGTAATTTTTTTACATTATTGTATAATTAAAATGGAAGAACTTAATAAAATAATACCCCCAATTATGAAAAAGTGAATCATACTGTTAAAAAAAGGATTTTAAAACCATGAAATATATTATTGGTTTTGGATGATTCATAATAGATTTATAAAATAAATAAAATGAACATAAATGATAGAATTTTAAAGGGAAACATATATTTGGTCATGTATACCATTTATTTTATTTATTACAACACTTTTGGGTCATTGTGATGTCATAATACACACCGTATATTTATACAGTATTTAATTTTTACCTAAAAATCCACAATATTAAAAAATATTGAAAAATTCACCATTGAATAATATAAATATTATAATTCAAAAAATAATATTCATTTTCTTAAAATAAATATATAATTATTTTATTTTTCAATGTTAAAATAAAATTAGCATTTAATGAGAAATGCTAGGATTTTTTTTGAAATAATAGTTTTCGAACCCATCGAAAATTTAAATTTGAATTTATTAAAAAAATATGTGATTATTTATAATTTATAAATTTTAATTAATCATACTATTTTAATAAAATATTATTTTTTCAAAAATCCATTAATTTAATAAAATAACTTCCTTTATAGAATTTGAATATGACTCAAAAATACACTTTTTGTTTTATTGAATCAAAATAAAAATCATTAATAATGTAACAAAAATAAAAGTATATATAAACAATTTTCTATTGAAAATAAGTTACATACTCATATTTATATTGTTTTCATATATATCCATTTAATAAAACTCTAAACACCCTAATGTAAAGGTGCATGACCGCGAGACTTTCATGGGGTGGTTTGACAAACAAGGATTGTCCATGATCTCAATGAGATTGAAATTATCCTGTAAGCAGTTTCACTCATACTTAAGATGATAGATCTCATCTTCATCTTAGTCATGGTAAAATCCCAGTGATTATATATCCCTCAGTATCTATGATAAATGGTATTCATAGGGTGCAATCCTACTGTTTGAGGCCAACAATTATTTTATCTCTGTCAATTGGATTTGTTAAAAACTTATATTTATACTAATAATGCGGTTAATGTTCTGCATTTATTTTATCAATAGTAAAGATTCTTAATGGCCATTTAAATTTGATTGGATATAATAAAACCAAATAAGTGAATGTTTTTTCTATAACCATATTACATAATAATAAATTTAATTAAATCGCAAGAGAAGTTTCATTTATAAGACATTGGGTCATTACAATCTCCTCTCCCACATTTAAAAATTTCTCCCTCAAAATATTCATTTCCCACACTAAAAAAGATGGGTGTAACTCTATTTTGTTAATTACTCTAGTCCCCAAACATCTTATTCAATCTTTTGGTTTCACCATAGCAATTTGACTGGGTTTATGGACTTATTTCATAGAACTTTGTATCTACAATCTAAGATCTTAATCAGCTTCTCTTCATAGGAAATATCATTATCCAGTGGTACCAAATCTGGATTGAGTACATGTGAGGGGTTTGGTATGTAATTTCTCAAGAGGGATACATGGAATACATCATGTACTTGAGATAGGTTAGGTGGGAGTGATAGTGAGTAGGCCACTAATCTTACGTGATCAAGGATATTAAAGTCTCTAATGTATCATGTACTAAGATTTCCCTTATTTCCAAATCTTATCGATTTCTTCCATAAAGATATTCAAAGGTATACCATATCTCCAACATCAAACCCTTATTCTCATCAATGATTTTCATCATAGGTCTTTTGTTGACTCTGTATAGCTTTAATGTGTTTATGTATAGTCCTAATATTTTACACAATTTCTTGACCTAGATGTTTTTGTCCCACAACTTCATACAAAAAAAAGGTTTTCTACACTTCTTCCAATAAAGGGATTATTAAGTAGAAATTTGGATGCTAGTGCAGAAAATGTTCTTGTATGAGAACTAAACAAGAAAAATATGTTGATGTCATACTCCTTTGAATTCAATTTAACATGCTCTCAATTTTTTTTTCAATTTTATGGATAGTCTTCTCGGATTGGACATTAGTTTGGGGTGATCAGTAGTTTTTAAGTTCATCTCTATGTTCAAAGATTGTGGGATTATCTTCCAAAACATGGAGGTGATTCTCATATCTTGATCAAATATAATCAATAATGGTACCCCATGTATCCTCACCACTCCTCTGATGTATATCCGTGAAATTTGATATAGTTAGAAGTCCTCTAAAATCTCAATGAAGTGTACATTACTTGTAAGACAATCCACCACAACCATGATATAATTGTTTCCTTTGTATGTCTTTGAATTTATGATGGAAAAGTCCATGGTGATTTTTTCCCATTACTTTTTTGGTTTGGGTATTGGTTGCATTATCCCCATAGATTTATTCCTTTACACCATCACTTGATGACATACAAGAAATCTTGAAGTATAGTGTTCTTGGAGATCTCAATACATCATTTTGCTTCCAGGGTGGATGGAGAAGGTTGGGCTTTATGCATAATCCAACATCTCCTCCATTAACATAGGATTTTATGGTATAGATAGTGTTGAAACAAATCCTAAAACACCTTCATCATTAATATTAAACTCCAAAGATTTGCCTTTTCTTATAGTTTCTAATTTCTTATGAATTCCCACATCATCTCAACAAGAATTCTTTAACCTCTCTAGAAGTGATAGTTGAGAAATCATTTGTGAATGTATTAAAGATGTTCCTTCTATTATTATTCCCATGTCCATCCTTTTCAAATATAATAATATTGAATCATTCTTAATTCTCATCAATTTCAGAATTGATGGATCCTTTATACTTATAGAATCTACCACTTTAGTCACTTTCCCATGATGGTAGTTAATTGAGCAGTTGTAGGCCTTGATCAGATCTTACCATCTTCATTGGTGCATATTCAGGTCAATATTTATGAATTTATACATGAGGCTTTTGAGATCTGTATATATTTCACACATTTTTCCAAATAGGTAATGACACCATATTTTCAAAGATAAGATCAATTAAATATATCCTAGATCATATGCCGGGTATTTATATTCATGATATTTCAACTTCCTTGAAGCATAACCTCTGAAATTGTCATTATGCATTTAACACAAAACCTAATACCTTTTTCGAAGCATCACTGGATACCACAAAAGGATATCCACTTGTGGTTACTACAAGTATAGGTGAAATGATAATCCTATTTTTAAACACCTTGAATCTCTCTTCATATTCATCATTCCAAGAAAACATGACTCACTTTCGAGATATCTTGGTTAGAGGGTTTGAAAAATGGGGGAAATTTCTCACAAATAAATGATAATATACTGATAATCCAAAGAAACTATGGATATCTATTACAGATGATGGCCTTGGTCATCCATAAATTTCATTTGTCTTTAAAGGGTCCATATATATATTATTTCTTATGATGATAATCCCCAAGAATGATACTTTTGGCTACTATAACTCACATTTGTTTTACATAGAATAAATATTCTCCCTTCGTAAGGCCTTTAGCATAGTACTAAAATTCTCCTCATGCCCATCCCTAGTTTTGGAGAATATTATAATATCAACTATTTCTATTACCAAAACTTGGTCAATGTAATATCTAAAGACTCTATTTATCAATTCCATAAATATTTTTGGATTATTAGTGAGTCTGATATGAATTACTATGAACTCATAGGCTTATACCTTGTATGAAAATCAGTCTTAGGGATATCCTCCTTATTCACCCAAACATAGTAATATCCAAATTTTAGATCCTAGTTGGAGAAGTTTTATAATCCATGTAGCTGATCGAACAAGTCATCAATCTAGGGAAGGGGATACCTATTCTTTATTATGATCTTGTTGAGCTCATGATAATAAATAAAAAGGTGCATTGGACAATACTTCTTCTTGATGAACTGGATCAGTGCACCCCAGGTTGAAGAAAATTGGTATATGAGACCTTTAATGACATTTTCATGTTGTTGTTTCTTCAACTCCTCAAGTTCCATAATATCTATTTCATAAAATGTTTCGTATAATTTTAATTCCACACATATAATATCGATTGAAAATTCAACCTCTCGAATAGGAGGAAAACTGAGAAATTCTCCAAGAATCACATCAATGTATTACTTTATAGTATATATGTCTTCAAGGATGATTATTTACATAGACTCAATCATTTTAGATAGATATGCTTGATCATATGGTAGTAATATCCATTATTGAGATATCGGTTCTAAATAAGCTTAATCTTTCTCCTTGCACATGTATAGAATAAAAGGAAAATTCTCAATACAAAAACTAATTTACTTCTCACATTAATTTTTATAGGCTCTATATAGGAAAATACAATCCAAGCCTAGAATTGTGTAAAATTACACCAAAGGGAGTACGACAAGGTTCTCTTGAGAGTTTATCCCACAAAGTTTTATATATGATACATTATATACTTGTGATTCAATAACTTCTCCATTTTTCTTTTTCACCAAGAGCTATACTTTCATGATTTTTGGTGGTGTTTGAATACTTTTACTAAACTTTTTTTATATTAAGGAAAATGTAAAACTATGTATGATAACTCTATGATTCACTGTTTCATTCTTCTCCTACTCATTCAATTAATCTAAAATAGTCATTGGGATTTTTTTACAACTATTAAAAAAATAAAATCGAATCCAATGGAATTAAAGGGATAACTTATACATTAAATTAGTTTATAAACTTATAAATTTCTAGGATTCAATCTATGTTATCCTTGATATATTTCCTATCAAATATTCTTATGGATACATTTTATTTTTCTAATAATGGTTCATAATGATCATATGAATTTACAAAAGATGATCCCAAAAGAGTGTCAAACTTGGTGTGTAGTAAGGATAGGTGTTAGGTAAAAGGTTATGCTGAGTCAGGCTTGACACACCTGGTCAAAGTTGTTACCCCTATTTACATCTATTCCAGAACCACATCCACTTGTAATATCCAGATAGTAATTTATTTTCTTAATAAACCAATTACTCTATACTTACCAAAATTTTGGGATTTTTTCTTATACATACTCTTATCCATATAGTTTATCCTAGATTTTTATAATGATACTAAAAAAATAACTAAACCTTTCCTCCGCCGCCAACTATAACAACCCAATTCTTTATTAATTAATAATACATGGTTTATTACATAAAATTAAACTTAATACAACCAAAAATATCAAGAACCCTAGTGTGTTTGGGAATTAGGTACATTACATAACAATTTAAAACATGAATTACATCATCTTTGTTGAAAACTTCCTTAATATGCTTGCACATAAAACTACATGGGATAACCTGGTAGAATACATGAGAAAGGGTTGAGCTATAAAGCGCAATAGGGGAATAAGCATGAAATATTTTGAAGAGAATAATACGTGTTTGATAACTGTCATATCAAAGGAGCATAAAAATATTATGAATCATTAACATGGTCAATGAGACGTGATATAACATGATACTCATAAAGGTAACATAGAAATTGTGGCACAAACATAAAATACTACATCATAAACATAGGTCAAGGATAACCTTCAATAAATAATGATGGAAATGGTCCCATTAATGAATCATGTATACTCCATATCCCAACATGATCTCTCATGAGATTAAACATTACACAATGCATTAGAGCACAATATTATTTTGAGTGCACACATCACTTTCATTTCATTCTCATGATTTAGTGTTCCACATAGATCAAACAACATGGATTCATTCACCATAATATATTGTCCCATGATCAAGGATCATGGAACACATAAATTTATGTCCAATTTAAAATAATTATAATTGTATAATGTTTAGTAACCTTGATAGTAAATGGATATGGTCTTCACTACACAATTGTTTGGGCATGGAAAATATGCAGTGAAATTTTTGCAGCATAACAACATCACAAAAAAATTAATATAATGGGTTGATGAGAGAGAAATGGGTATATCATCATTTGGAAATTAAATTTTCATTAATAGGGACATGTAAATACATATTCCACATTTTTTATTAGAAATATAAGGAATAAGATAATAAATAACCATCAATAAAGAAGAGAAGTTTTTGATCCCTTTCTTGAGTGTGTGACTACAAATGCTTGGGATGAGCTTCTTGAGTGTTTAGAAGAACCATGGGAGGACTCTATAGAAATGGGGGAAGTGTATAGACATTATTATTAGATTTTTAGTGAATAGTAATAGATTCATGGGTGGGTTTATATAGGAAAATAGAGAAGAATTATTTTTTATTTCTCAAACTTATTTTTTGGACTCTTTATAATAAAATAACAAAAACCATTAACCTTAACCTGGTTCCTTCCAATGGATTCGAAAAAATAGGAGTGGTTTTCATTATTTTATTTGGTAAATGGAAGAATTTAATAAGTAAATACCCTTTCTTATGAGGAAGTGATTCATACTCTTAAATAAATTATTTTAAAACCTTAAAATATATTAACTGTTTGGTGGATTTATAAAATCATTATAAAATCAATGAAATAAACATAAAATCAAATTATTTTAAATTTTAAACATATATTTGGTCACATATACCATTTTTAGTATTTAGTATACCAATTTTGGTTAATTATAATGTCATTATACACACTGTATAGATATATTTGATATTTAATTTTTATCCAAAAAGTTGACCCTCTCAGAAAATTTTGAAAAATTAGAAATTGAATAATTATGATGTTAAAATTCTATAAATAATATTCATTTATAAAAATAATTTTCTAAATATGTGAATTTTTACTTTTGAAATAAAATTTACATTAATAGAGAAATGATGGATTTTTTAAAATAACAATTTAACCTTTATAAAAATTACATTTGACTTCAGGAGAAATGTATGATCCTTCATATTTAATAAAAAATTAATTAATATGAGTATTTTTTAAAATATTATTTACTTCAAAAATAACATAGTTTATTAAAATAACCACCTTAATTGAATTGGGATATTACCCAAAAATACACCTTTTTTTTTGAATCAAATTCAAAATCATTTGTAATGTACCTAAAAAAGTAAATACAACCAATATTCTATTGAAAATAATTTATATGCTCATATTTCTAGGGTATTGATACATACCCATTTAGTACACATGTAAATGCCATAAGGGTAAGAAGCGTGATAGTGATACATTCATGGGGTGGTTTGCTGTACATGGTTTTTATCGTGATATCAATGAGCTTGAACTTCTCCTATAAACGGGTTTTCTCATGCTTATGTTGTTGGATATCATCTTGGTTTTGGTCAAAGAAAAGACATAATGATGGTATCTCCCTCAAAAGCTCTGATAAATGGGCTTCATAGGAAATAATATAACTAGTTTAGGTCATTAATTAATTTGTCTGTGTCAATTGGATTAGTTGAAATCCTATATTTATGCTAGTCATGTGATCACTATTCAAAATATATTTTATCAATGGTAAATATGATTAACATCCATTTAAATCTGATAGGATATAATAATCCTAAATAAGTGATTGTGTTTTCTATAATCATATTAAATAATAAGACATTTGATTAAATCACAAGGGATATTTTATTTATAATAGTTTAGGTCATTACTGGTATTATCCTTTATTATCCTTAGGATAACCTATAAAGATTTACATTATGAGAAAAAATTATATTTTTACATTATGTATAGTCTTTATAAATTCCTCACATCCTCATACATGTATATAAAATATAGATTCATTCATTAAGTACCATAAATGATATGGAATATCATCTTCTAGTTTAGTTGGTACTCAATTTAGTGTGTATGTCGCAATATATAGTTCATATCCCTGACAATATAATTATAGAGTTGTATTACTCATCATAGATCTAGTTAGATCTAATAGTATATAATTCCTCCTTTTTGTAACTCCATTCCAATGAGTTTTATAAGGAGGAATTAGTTATGAGATTATCATAAGATTAATTAAATGGTCAATGAATGCTTTTTTTTAGATATTCCCCACCATAGTATGAGCGGAGCTTCTTAATCTTGTTACCATGCTAATTCTCTAATTCATTATTGTTGTCCTTAACCATAATAAATGAATAATACTTACACCTCATTAAGTAGATATATACATATCCGCTATAGTCATCAGTAAAAGTAATAAAGTATGAAAAACATCCCCTTTCATTTACAGGAAAGGGACAATATAAAACATTATGAAATAACTCAAGTAATTATTTAACCCTTTCTCCCTTCCCACTGAATTTTTCCTTGTTCATTTTACCATGTAAACTAGTATGATACACATCTATGGGTTTTAACTCGATGGATTCAAAATACCATGATTGCAGTATTTTTCTTAAATGCTTATCATTTACCTAACATAACATGAAGTCATATATATGGGTGGGATATGAGTCATTCTTGTTAGATTTTTCTTGGATTTCCAAAATTTGATTTTCTACTTCAAGTACGTGCAATCCATTATTAAGATGTGTAAAAACATAATAGATGTTTTCCTTGTAAATAAGAAAATATTTAATTTCAAACATGAAATATAATCCCATAGTGTCTAAACATTAAATTTTGGATTATGTTAATGTTAATAGTTGGTATATAATAAAAATTATTTAGTGTAAGAACAATTAGACTATAAGAAGTAAGATGATAATCTCCCAATTCAAATTCAGCTAGACTCTGACCATTTATTAATCAAATATCCACATCAACTTTTTCAATCATCTAGAATCTACATGGTTCTTGTGTCTAAATACAAATGTGTAGACGAAAAGTAGAATCCAATACCAAACCTGTAGATATACAAAGATATCATTTAATAAAAAATATACATTTAGCAGAAGGGTCACCATGATTTTTATTCCTAGTTGTATGATTATTCTTATACTAGATCTTCTTTCCACATGTAAATCAGACTACCTCCTCATTTATCTAACTCTATATTTTTTGTTTCTTGAAAGGTTGGTGTATCGATGTCTTTGAATTATACTTATCTTTTGACAATTTAGCATTTCCTTTCCTCCTCTTATTCACCATAGTGGCCGAAAAATGAGTGTTATTCATATCCATATTTTCTTAGTAGAATAAATCCAATAAACATGGGAGTGACTTATTCATGTTATTCATATAATTAATAGAAATGAAATTCAATAGACTGTGTAGTAAAGAGGTAATAATGAGATTGGTAGATAGTTATTGGTTCAATTTGAACATAAGGGACTCTACTTTATCAATGTAACTAAAAATATTGTGTACATGTGGCCATGCATGATTCCATTATACTGGTATGATATTATAAAGGGCATTGGTTATATCATATATTTATTCTACAGTTATCTCCTAGTATAAATCTTGGAGATAAGATATCATTTGGAAATCATATTTTTTTCTCACAAACTTTCTATATATCACTATACATATATGAAAGTATAAATAACTAAACATCTACTACATTATCCATATACTCCTTATATATATATATATATCCACCTTTCTCACTCCCTGAGGGATCCCAACAAGATGTGGGGACTCCAACCCAAAAATATTCCTCTCTTGGAGCAGTGGTATATACAATCTCTTGTACCACTCAAAGAAGTTATGATTGTTCAGGATATTCATTTAATGCAATATTCATCATAGTGAAATTGTATTGGTGGAGGTTTCCATTTCATCTACAACATGTAAATTTATCGTATTAGCACATTATCTTAAATAGAGATGTACATTTTTAATTTATTAATTTTAAATTTCCCAAATTATTTTATAAATTCCTAGTATCCTTCAACTACTAGATTTTTAATACTCAATCACTTTAGTATTAAAGTGTAAAACATCCTTAAAACTATTTTAATATCCCTTGTTATGGCCTCACCAATAATATGAGAGTCTAAGGTAGGAATATTATTGGCCAACCACAACAACTCATGACTCTGTGACCTGTTGAGTGGAGTCTCATCTCCAATAATGAATCTCTTTTCATTTCTCAATGGAATTTCCATAAATTTGAAACAAGATGACTATTTCAACTTACTAACTAATAATTTATTTAATTCGACCCAACTATATCAGAACAAATCCCTAGTAGTATATGATGACCTCATATATATCTAACAATAAAGTCGAATAATCAGTTGGGTCCAAATTCAAGTAATGAAAATCATTTACCCAATTGATATTTTCATTGATGGATTGATTAATTTATCTCAACAGATAAAACACGTTTTTACATAACATTATAGTTTTATGTGACAACATTCAAAACTTCACCATGATTTTAAATAGAAAACATTAACCTTACTTTTTAATTTTTTCTATTTTTGTTTGTTTATTATTATATTATGTGGTATCATTTAATAAATACAAATTCACAAAATAATATACCTTTCATATTATAAAATAAATAAATAAAGTCATGGTAATGAGCCATTAACAATTGGTTAATACATCGATCAAATAATAGATTAACCAAGACCCAAGGAAAACTCCCTTAGTTGATACCCAACATGAATTATAGTTCCCTCAACTTTCATCCAATTTACTTTTTTGGTTTACATCATCTCTTGAGTCGAACCACATTTCCATGACCTCATCAGATATTTATAATACACACACACACAGGTGAGGGAAACTGGGGTTGTGAAGTTAAATTTTACCACTTAAATTTGGAAACACATTCCCATATACTAATAAATATGGGGGTAATGCACAGATTGTCAAAATAAATTTATTATTGCATTTTTAAAACTCGAATGAATTAAAAAATTATATAAATAATAAACCAAACATGCACGGGTAAGTCTAGGATCTTGATCAATCAACATGAAGTTAAATTTCATAAGAAAAATTAAATTTGATAAAATTCAACTCAAATGTGTTTTTAATGATTTAAAAGACCTTAAGATAATTTTAAAAAAGTATCAATACGTCCCTCGGTGCATGAAATAATTTTATTAAATTCCATAGAAGTAAATTTAATTTCCTTTTTCAAAATTTTTGGTGTTTTTTGAAAAAAATATGATCTTTTGGTATTAATTGAGAGATTTTGATGGGGTTGATCAGTCTGGATGGTTGGATCTTGGATAACTTGGTCTAGACCAAGTCTAGTTGGTGTATCTATTTTATGGTATATATATATCCACAATATATATATATATATTATAAAACATATTTTTTATACTATGTAATATAATATATATATATATATATATATGTAATAGATAATATATATATATATATATATATATATTATCCACCCAAAATTATCGGATTACCAATCAAATAATCATACTCCCCCTAAATGCGGAGGTCCAACATGTCAACACCCCATTTATGGGGTGTGGAATCATGTTTTTTTCATTAATATTATCTTTTTATTTTTAATAATATGGATTTTTCAACTTTTATTTTAGACTTTCACTCCAAGTCATTAATAAAATGAAGTACCACGTCTGTATTTTTATATCATTGGAAAAAAAACATGTTTTCATTGTGATCTGGATGAAAAAACCCATCAAAGTAATATCCATTAAAGTGAACATAAAATAAAACTTGTAAATCATATCAGAATTTAAATGAAATTATTTTCAATAATTGATTTGTATTATCATGGTGATAAAAACTCAGATCTATGTTCCATCGATTTCATTTGGACTATATCAAAACCCTCTTTGTGAATAATAGAAATTTTAATCAAAATTTTAATGTTCTGACATTAATAATTGCATGTTCTATCTGATATTAATTGAAGGAACCTCAGAATCCATGGAAGCATGAAAAATATTTTATTTAACTATTTTCTATATACAACTATTATGAATAATGAATACATAAATCCCAATTAATATATTTATAAAATTATCATGTGAAATTCAATTTAATCATGAAGATAAAATAATGATTGAAATTGTAAACAATGCATTGTTCATTTGAAATTTCTGAATTGATTCTCTAACTATTGATGTGTTGTAGATCAAATAAATAAATAAATGAATCTTATAGATCATCCATATATTTGAAACATATTTTAGTTCATTGATTTGTGATTCTTGAGTTATATCATGAGATATAAAAAATCTTTTCCATGTCCCATGGATTGCGTGAAGAACACAAACTCAATCGAGGAAGTAGAATCAATCTAACATTATTATTTATTTGTATTCTCTCTCTAAAATCATGACAGTAGAGGAGAGGAGAAACCATCTCTCTAAATTAATAAAAATATTTTATCTTACAACTCATGATGCTAAAATTAGATATTATACACATGTTATACTTTCTGAAATTTTAATTTTGTCCCTCAAATTTAATAACCTTAATTATAGAATATTTAGCACAAATAAGACTTAAAAAAACTTATCATAAATTTCATTCAGACTTTATCACTCACTTTTAATACATTAACATGTTATATGATAAAATATAAACCACTACATTATCTTATAAGCTCAATAAATAATTTAACAGACGATGAACATATTGTGTTTGTTCAAAAAATTATATCTTCTCATATTCACTTTTAGTACGAAAAATAGGTGATAAAATTGAGAAATAAATTATGTCATCATTAATATAAACATAAATAATATAATTGAATTATTTTACTTATAGTAAATTATACTCAGAAGTTCACCAACCCCCACGTGTGGGGCCCACTAACATCCTAAAATCCTATTCAGCCGAATATGCAGGACATGTGGATGCACGTAGTGTGTGACACTCTAAGATATTATATATATAGTAGTGATTCCAACTCACATACTATGAGTAGATTACATAAACCCATAATGATTTCTAAGGATATAAGGAACTCCATAGCTATGACTACTTCCTATGAACATGCTTTGTATAATATAATCAATTTATCTCACAATATCTCAAAAGGAAGGATGGACACTTATTTTGTCATATTTTCTATTCTTTATATATTTCATGAAATTAAAATATGGATTTACCCACATTTAATGTTTCTGTTGATTTAATGAAGTTACTACCACCCTGGATAACCTGGGATGATGAGATATCTCTTCCTTAACATGGAAGAAAAAAATTATATCTTGATCATTAAACCAATGTCATACAACCAATATTGCACAAAACACAATCTACCTCTCCATGAATTCATCTTCATGGTTTTTATCTTGTGTAATGGTATTTTATCAAATGGTAAACATTTATAACATTCTCAATTCTTGAGACCAATACACATGTTTGTAGATTAGAAAAAGAAGATAGTCAAGAAACATTTGTGTCTTTTTTGTATGATGTATCTAGACTATATGGAATATATTTAAGAATATTTTCATAGTATTGTAAGGTTATAATTTTTGTGGGTAACTATTTTAACCTCTTTATATGTCATGTAATTGAATGAGATTACCATGTAAACAGTGGATTAATAAGTATAAACAACATTATAGTAAGAATAAACATATGTATATATCAAAATGTATAAAAGTAATGGTAATAGAATTACATAAAGGAATTGGATATAGGGAACCCACTTATTGAGTATTTTATATATTTATGTAAATAATTGTTTACATAAAAATTATTTGGAATGTAATTAAAATAAATAACATCATAATAAAAGTAAAAAAATTCTAATTTATTTTTGAAAATATTTATTATTTTAAGGACATTATATTTTGGGTGATAAGGTATTTTAAATTAAATTTATTGATTATAAAGAATAATATAAATATAATGGATTGAAAATATTAAGGAACTATTGGTAAGAAACTAAATAAAATATAATAAGAATTATATTAAAATAATAAAAATTTAATGATTCATGGTTAAAGAAACATATTTTAATTAAAAATATTAATTTTATAATATTCATTATTTTTTATTTAAAATGAAAATTTCTTATAGTTGGAGTATAAAAATTTTATGAAACTAATTGTTTATATATTAAAAAAAATTAATAAAAAATCATATAATTATTATTTTTTATTATTGAATAAGAATAAATTCACTTTTATGCTTCAAATATTGTTTTCTAAAAATATTTTTTTATGTTATCAATTTTTATTTAACATTTATTTTATAAATTTTTTTAAGATGAATTATATAAAATGGATTTATTATTTTTAATTAAGTCATTTAAATTAGTTAAGAGTCTTAATTTCATTTCAATGAAAAAAATAAGTTATTGAGGTAAAAACTGATTTACCTTTGTAAGAATAAAATGAGGTAATGTTTTTAAATTAATGATAAATTAATATAATATATCTAAAATTATCTATAATTTATGTGTATGAGGTGATTATTGAACCATTTCCATTTTTTTCACTTTAGATCCACTCAAACTTTCTTATAAAAGGACCCCTCATCTATATAATAAAAACCACACCTTTCCTTATGTTCTCTCATGATTCCCTACCAAAATTTCCTCTCTTAGAGTATAATTATTCAAATAATATCATCTCGTCTCAATAATGAGAACTATATCCTTCATTATATAGGAACCCATTTCTTTAATGAGTGAGTTTATCAAAGTATCTAATTATTCAATATATTTTTTAATTACCTTAATATCTCCACTCTTTCTAAATGTCATTCACTATAGTAATAATGTTCAATGAAATTCACTATTCTTATACAAATAAATAATAAAATTAAATAAATATATTCTCATACTCATTCCTTTATATAACATGTTATTTTTTGGGTATTTCTAACCACCTACTTGAATGTTGTTATACTATCTTTATTATTTCCAATATAAATGAGTATCAAGAAAATAATACAGGTAATATATGATAAGAGTTATTTTTTATGAGTAATGTTTTATAAGAATGATACAATAAAGAATATTCATTATAAATAAACTCATTTTTATCGATAAAATTACTCAAAACATTTTATTCATGAATTCCATTCCCAAAAAACAAACCTGTAACATCAATTTAATTAAATTGGGGATACATAATTCCCTAATAAAATTTATTCCACTACCTTTAATAATCTAGAAGTAGTGAACTTGTTGTTAATAAATGATGATCAACATAATCATTACAAAACATGAATTAAATAATCAAAATTACTAATATTCATTGATAAAGATAAAAAAACCAACTAATACATCTGTCATAAATGATTATAATTAATTAATATAAAATGAAACATATATTAATAATATTTTAAAATAAGATATTAAGATGGTTATGTAAATTATACATGTGGTTAAAGATATTTCATGGAAGTTGGGAGTAAAGGTTAGGGTTTATTTGTCAATTTCAAATTGAAATTGAGATTATCTATTTCTCAATTCTAATATAGGAAATTTTATGTACTTTATCTCAAAAAACCAATTTATTTTATTCTATTATATTTAACTATAGGTTTTACATGTCACCTTACCATTTGTACTCCCTTTGGTTCTTAATTCATTTGAAGGTGTACTTGTAATTGGTGTTGAACTTCTCACTTATTTTTAGTTGGGAATCATTCTCCACTATGTCTATGTTTTGTCATATGATTTTGTGGATGCTATTATCCATATTTAAATGATTTATTAATTTCATTTTCAATAATATTTTACTATATTTATAAAATTTTGAAATAAGTATCATTTAAAGTTTATATATCATATATTTCTCCCACCTTTTTATCAGTTTTATTTATGAAGCTTCTATTCCATGGTTTCATGCTTATTCAAATTAATATTAATCAAAATATAATTATTTTTCAAAAACTGTTAATTTATATGGTTTTTTCCTTTTGAAATAAAATTCATTAAAAATATAATGGATATCTCATTTTATTTCCCAAATAGTTTTCTAATGTTCTTTAAAAGTGATTTTCATCTAATTTAATGTCTTAATGTTTTTATGATTCACTACGAATATGATTTAATTATACCATCCATCTTTTAAATTGTATGTCTTATGATCATATCATATATAATATTTCATTAATATAATTTCTTTCTCAGTGGTTAATTAATATATGATAAAAGTATGAATGTTTTCATGTTCATGTGGTATAAAAATGAATTATTTTTCATTATGTGATGGGTGGACCATAATTGTATAGATATCCAATGAATTGAGTAATCATTTATATCTCAAGATATAACATGTAAATAAATGGGTATTAAACCCAATCCATGATTTTTATGGGAATGGGGAGTGGACTCAATCCCTTGTTTTATGAGACTATGTCTACTTTGTTATGATGGTCTTGGAATTTTGCCTTTGTATAAGAAATTGTTTTCAATTATTATGTTTTTTGCAATATTTATTTGTTAAGACACATTCCAATGTTATAATTTATGTCTCTGAATAATTAAATCATGTCTCTGTAGTCCTATGACTAATTTATTATGTTATGATGAAATCCATATGATATTATTCATGTTATATAATCCATGTTTTATTGGCTATGGTTTCATTATCATTTTTCCATGTACCATGATTATATTCTCTTACCCACATGTTTATCATATACTCAATTATGAGCTTCAATTGATATATCTTATGTTTACCCTTACTTATCATTTGATCTCACCCTTTTCTTATGTTTCCATTAACCATGTAATGAATCACGGTATTTTTTGTGATATTTCTAGAAGGATATCATTTTTAGAGAATTCTTTGTGTTGGAATTATTTTGAAATAAGAAATTCATGTAGCTAATCTCTAAAAAGCACTAAACCAATTTCTTCTAGGGATTAATTTATTATAAAATATATTTAATAATCAAGTAAAATTATATCATATGTATGCATGTTATGTTTGGATCATATCAATTTGTACTAGAGTGGTTTTTGGGTTATTATGGGGTTTTTGTTAAAAATAGTAAGTGGATATAAGTTAAAATTACCTATGTTGCACAAAAAGTAATATAAGTTGAATAATAAGTGTAATTATTTACAATGAAGGATTCATATTTACCAAAATTATAGGATTCATTTTAATTTCCATGATATTTTTTACACTAGTTATTATTTTTAAATACTCATGCTAATATTTTTTATTTTAGTCAATGGATAAAGCCAAATGGAACTGAGTAAGAAACAACTCTGATAGACAATTCATTGATTTTTTTAATGAGAAACCAAACTGGATGGGAGTATGAGTGAAAATTTTCAAATCCATACAAAAAAACAATTTCATTCTTTGAAAAATAACACAAACCTTATTTAACTCCAAACCTCACCATGGAAGGAATAACTCTCAAGTAGGAGCTTCAGGCAGAAATGTCCACTATCCTATATTGGGTGTTTTGATCCACTAATTTCTGAGCGGTGGATCAATATAAAAAAGATATTTTTCATTTTCTCGTGCTTAGATAATGATAATGTTATGTTATCCAATTATAATTTATAAGTTGGGGAATATTAATGGTGGAACATAGATAATAAAATAGGGAAAGAGTACAAAATCAACTCCACACACAGAGAAGATATTAAGAATATATTTTTCAATAAATATTGGACTTAAACCTATTACACAAAAATGGAGAGATAATTTCTTGATTTGAAACCAAAGGACAATGAATCCATTAGTAAATATGAATAAAATATTACAAGACTCCCAAGTTATTATTTTGGTTTTATCATTGTCCCTAAAATAAAAACAGATGGTTTCTTTTGTTGCATAAAACTAAGTCGTCGAAGTCATTTCTATAAGGGAATTTTCTTGTTATGAATAAATATTCTAATTTTCTCAAAATTTGTAAAAAAAAATTTTAGGCACTCATTATTCACTTAGTTTTGGATACAAAAAATGTAAAATATACTTTTATTTAAATTAAAATGATAAAACCCATAGAGGAAAGAAGATTCGTATTCCAACATATGAAAAATTTGAGAGGAAGTTTTTTTAGAATTTATTAAATGTAATAGGGAAATGATTCATGTTTGTAAGATAATGATATCAAAATTATGACTTATAAACATATATAAATATTCTAACAAATAAAATTTATGAAATGAAATCTCAACCTAATGAACCACCCACACTTTAATGCTTTAATTATAAGAATAATGGAAATTATCTTGACCAGTGCATCAATACAAGGGTTAATGATGACAATTAAAATTATAAACCACCAAATCAAGGGATAAAGAGAAATTATATGTGATCATAACTATTTAATTTTTTTAGATACGAAAATTTGTGAAATGTAAACTCATCATCCACCAAGACACTACAAATATCCGATTTGTTTTTATCCACTCTATTATATATGGAAATATTTTAAAGATAATTAAATAAAAACTAAAAAGACTAAATATTTAATTATAAGTTAAAAATCCTAGTGGTCTGATGATTTTACCCCAGTTATATAAATCTTCTACAATTAAGATTTATAGGAATATACTTCTTGAAAACTTATTATCCAACTTTCAGCTGAATTTTAGATGATTTATTGAATGGACTGGATCTATCTATGTAGATATGATATCAATTAAAAATATTGTTAAATCAACTTTCATGTCCAAAAAACTATAATTTACCACATCTTTATTAGTTATATATTTTAGGGGAAATTATATTTTTTTTGAATTCTAGTGAGGATGTCTGTTTTGGAACTAGGATTCAAATTTAAATTCTGGGAATGGGAGAACCCTGAGTTGTTATTTTTTTCCTATGTTTTGAGTCCTATAAGGATCCTCAAGTGATTAGGTGGGTCTATGAAGTTCCATGTTTAAGTTTGGCATTATTTGGAAGTCTCATTCTTTATGCATAGCTTGGAGAAATCATGTATGTTGAAATTGTTCTAGGGGATGGTTCTTGGTCCTTGAAAAATGGTTGTAAACCCATGTTCAACCTTAAATTTTAGATTAAATAATTTTTTTAATTATTGGTACATAGTTTGTTAAAACATGGGGCCTATCCATGTAGGTTGTGTTTCATTGAATAATGAAAGATTTACAGTTATTGCATGTTGGGGAAACTATTGTTCCAAACTACGCGAGATCGTTTTTCATGGATAGTTACTATAGTAAATTTGGCACATGATCTTGTAAAACATGTTTCCCAACTATTCAGATCATTAAAAGTGAAAAATTACAATTTTATCCCCTAACATTTTTACCCAAACATCCCATTTCCATATACCTCTCTCACATTCATGACAATCTATCCTACCCCAATCCACCCTTAAAACCCATTATATTATTTGTGTTCTTGAGGGATTCATTTAGTTATTCAAGGTATGTTCCATTATTCATTTACCTATGTTCCACTCTACCTTTTTTTCTTTTGGATTCTTTGGTTTTAGTTTTTTGTTTTGATTTTAACCCGATCATAGTGGAAATCATCAAATTTCTTGGGGGGGTTTTGTGTGCCACTCATAAAGGTTGTTATAAGAGGATTTAATCAAGAATCAAATAATTTTTTTATAAGTATGATTCAAAATTTATAAATATTGGGTTCATAGAAAAAAAAATTAATTTATATCGAGTGTTAGGGATTTTTCTTAGTTTGATGTTGGAAGTGTGTTGTGGACCTTCCACATGAGGTTGGTCATCAGTTAGGATTTATGCATTTTTTTCTACATTTTAAAAATTATTATTTATTTTTATAATTTGTTAAATTGAATTCAATAAGTAATTATAATATATTATAATTAATTACTAATAATTTCAGTGCTTAAGATAGGGGTAGGGTTGATGTTAGAGCTGGGACAAGCTTAGAAAATAATAGTTAGGCTTCATTTCAAATGATAATAACTTCTATTATGAGGTGGATAACCTTTACATTACTTATCCTATTGGGAATTTTTTATTTTATGTTTATGAGCCACATTATTGTACTAACTTCTTATTTCATTAACTTTTGTTAATACTCTATATTTTTGGTACATGATTGAATCAACCTAATAATAAACATGGATTGTATATATTCTTAAAAAATTTTCTGGAGGCACCTGGGTTGAATGAGTGTTGGTGGACCTCCTAATGGATTTACTCAATTACACAAGTGGTTTTAAAGAACAAGAGGATTTATATTCAAAATTGATTTTAAAAAGAGGAATGTATTGATATAGAGTTTAAATAAAATTAAAGGATTTGAGAAATGGGTTTAAAAATGGGATTTCAAAAAAAAAATTGAGGGTTTTCATGAGTGTTTGAATGTGATTTTGGACTAGGGACTTGTGTGGATAAACTAGAAGGTAATTCTGTTTTCCATTTGTTTATAAATAGGGTTTTTATTCTATTATTAAAGAAAAGTTGGAAGTGTTTGGCTTGACAGGTTTTGGTCTTTTTGACCTCATGATGGAAAGACCCTAATTTATTAATGTATGATTTATTTTTTATGCTTCCCATTTTTTGATTATGGATATTACTTATATCACATTGATGTGTGTAATGTGAATATCCATGTGAGAACATTCTTGTGATATTAAATTAGTAGTTGATCCTTTGATAGGCCCCTTAGATGGTAGATACAGGTATGAAGGGTCGAGGAGATTATTGATAGACATTATTCCTCAAAGGATGAGTTGGGACCAAAGGATAGAAGTGTAATTGAGGAACCCATGAAGGGTGTCCATACAGAGATGCAACCAGGGGACCTTAATGTGTAACCTAGTATTATGTTGAAAATAGAGAGGGAACACATGAGATATATGTTTAGAATATTAGGGGTGAATCCGGAGGAACTAAATCTAAGGAGTGAGTTGGTGTGGCTACAATGATGATATTAGGTCATTCATTGATGGGCCTAACATTACTATATGCGATGAGTATCGGAAAATGGTTGAACCCTTCATGATGATACAAATAATATGATTTTTTTGGGATGAAATACCCTTTGATATGTATATGGGATCCATAGGATGCACTGACTAACTCCTTGGATCCAATATTTAGGCCTAATACTAGTTTGGTTTCCCTTTAATGAGATTCTTGGAATCAGGATATAGGGTAAGACCCTTTTATGTAGCCTACAGGTGCGTTTTTGAATTACTTGGATGAGTTACTTGTATTACATTGTATAGAGGATTTATATTTTCATGGATTGGTTCCTTAGAAATGGTATATTATATTTTTCCCTTCTATGTAGACTATGGGTGTGTTTTGGATTACCTACGGAATAATCCTAGTAATAATAGGTTGATCATGTGAGTACTAGATTTCCAATGGATTGAGTATTTGGTTTTCAAGGACCTCATGGTGTTCTAAAATACACTCTAGAACTATATGATTTATGTATGATATTTAGTACTAGTTTTGGGGTAGAAACTTGTCCCCCTAAATGGTTACTTATAGACAGAGGCATTCAAAAAATGACGAAGTAGATATTGTTGGGGTCTAAGATAGCTATCTGACAAACGATGATGTGACATTTATATTTTATGTTTTTGTTTGTTATTTTTATGATTGGATATGTTTAACAAATATTATTCCACCTATGTATATATATATTTCATTAAAATCTACTTGACCATTGAAGTACTTCTATTTTTGAGGCATTGAGAATACCTACTTGGCCATTACAGTTGAACCAACCTACATACATGGAATGATTTTCAATCTACATGGGTGTATATACATGTTTCCTCTCTGGACATAAGTATTTCATTGATCTAGAGACATAGTATGGTTCTATAAAGATTTAGAGGACAATTATTTGACATTCTATATTTTCATGAATTGGGTCAGAGGCCAGTTACTCTTTAGTTTTATTTTAGTTATTGATCGCCATATACTAGATAGTGTGTCTTTTTTTTTATATATGATATATGTTTATTTAAATATTTTTTTTCTTTGTTATGATTAGTGCATCATATAGGTTGTTTTTATAATTGTATATTCTAGACTATGAAGCCCTAATGGGGTCCTGTTTTTATGTATATGGGATTTTTAGAATGTTTGTTATATGGATGGGTCATGTAGAATTTTTAGTATAACATTTCATGAAACATGGGCCTTAAATTATAGTTCATATTCTCTCCAAGAATATTTAAGGACCTCAACACTAGTCAAAAACCTATTTCAGATAGGGTGGTGGACTAAAGGTCAAGTAGAGACCACTATTTGAGAATCATTTAGAAAGTCCTAAATGAGGCATTACAGTGTCATATCAAAGGGTATTTTGGGATGGGGTGTTTTTTATTAGTGATAGATATATACTTTCATTAATCATGATATAGATAGTGCACATGCATATAAATCACAACATCCAGTAACACCTAAGATTCCCAAGGATGTTTATTTTGTGATCAGAAACTCTATGATGAGTGAGGTGTCAAAATGGACAAAGAATCCCAATGTGGGATGTATGAGACTTAGGATGATATGTAGGTATAATTTGGGATATAGTGTTTTTTAGTGCATTATGGTAGTGGCATGCTTGGGTAAAGATACACTTGCCTATGGGTGGTTTTTCTTGATATACAATCGTATCATAAACCATTATTAGTTGAAGAAACATATAATATAATAAGTGTTTTTCAAATATAATATATGGTATTATTATATTTATAATTTATTGGATAGTATTTTTTATTGGTTTATTGATTGGATGTGGTTGTGATATGGTTTTTTGGCCTCTATATGGTAGTTACGTTTTAGGTTTTTGGCTTTTGAGAAAACCTAGTTTGAAAGAAAAAATCATGTAGTGGCATGAGGTGTGTGTAAAATTGTTTTACATGTCAGTTTTACCTAAAATGGATAATGAGTCCAATTATTTTGAAATTGAATGGTTTTTTGGGTTTTTTTTAAATTTGGGGAAAATGAGCTTTGTAGTTGGATTTTGAAATGAATTTTAAAATGGATTCAATTTTTGGATAATTTTTTGGCTACGCTAGTAAATTTTGGTAGATTTCGTCTTAATGAAAAACCACTTAGATGGAAAAGGTTTATTTGAAAGATTGGGAGAATTTAGTATATCTATTTTTTTTTGGAATTTTTCATAATGTTAGACGTTGGTTCCTATGTAGCTGGGATGCCTAATTTTTTTATACTTGACTGAGGGTGTATCGATAGTTGATTTTTTATTCTCAACCGAGGTAAAAATGACTATTATTTTTCTTATTAATTAATGGGGGAGAACCATTTTTTTAATTTATTTATTTTCAACTGAGAATGAACTGGTTGTTTGAGTTATGTACTTATCTTATATTTAATTGTTTAATGGAAACTTCTATGTAAGGTTCAGTAGTGTATTTGGTTGGTTGATTTGTAGGGTGAAACTTGTGCCTATGAAGACTTGGTTGTTGTGATATTAGTATTTTTTTTGAGTGACCTAGTCATATTCCATCTGCATTCAGAAGTTATGCCATTTTTAGGCATCCATGTTTAGAAATCTCATTTGGTGGATGTCTAATGTTGGTCTCGAGTATCTATTTTTTTGTTTTTCTTCAGATTTGCTGTTGTGACAGGTTGATTTTGTATTTTAGAATGCGATTCTTGTGGTGTGGAGTACCACAAGCCTCAAATAAATAAATGGCTGGTCTTTCGGTGTTTGGGATCAATGAGTGTCGTAGAAAACCATCATGGTAGTAACTAACTAGATGTTTTAGTTCTGTGAGGTGATAATAAGGATACTATTATTGAGGGAAGAATTAATATGGCTGTAGATTCATGACCCTTGTGTTAAAATGTTCATGAGTGTTGCGGAACCTTTTGTTGGACCGTTTAGATGATAATTGTATGTCGGTGAATGGATAGACTTGATTTTCAGATTCATTTGGGATGTTAAATGAATTATGTAATACAATGACATTCCTGGTATGCTATTGATGGAGTCCCAATATTAGTCAAATTGGAAAGTAATTTATGCTGATGAAAAAAGAATAATGGTTGGATAGGTTGGTTGAGGATCCAATCATGGAATTACATCGGGAGTCAGTTTTAGATTTCAGTTTGATAGTATTAATGGTTTAGTGATTCCTTTGAGTGTTAAGGAATTAGGGTTGGATGATCTTTCAAGCACAAATGGTGTATCTGAGTATTTTCAGGAATGTCCAACACGGATGGGATGACTTCTGTTTTTTGAAAAATTTGATGTGGTGATTTGGAAACCATATCAAGAGCATAATTTTGGATGTTTTGAGGTGTTTTGATAATCATACTAGGATTTTCAAATGATATTATGTGCTTTTGGGCTTAGTGTTTGAGTTTCATGGTGGAATCACATTTGGATTTTAGAGAGGTATTGTGACTCGGTGGTAGTGAATTGATGATTGGGATAGGTAAATATCTATGGTTGAAAGTTCATGAGACTTATTGAGGCTAATAAATATTATTATTGGGATGTTTTTAATCCACACTCCTTGATTAATTTTTAATTTCAAGGGAAATTTACATTTATTTTAATTCTAGGGAGGAGTTTGTTTTATTCAGGATTCAGATTTAGGTTTTGAGAGTTGGAGAAACCCAATTTGATATTTTTGGAAATGGTTTGAGCCTTGAGAGGTTCCCTGGGTTCTTGGTCAACTCTAAGAAGCTCTAGGTTGAAATTTAGTGTATTTTAGATGTATTTTTTCCTATTAAAGGTTTGTACACACTTAGTAGAAACTATTCATCTGAACTATGTGGGTTGAAATTATTCTAACAGATGGTGCATGGTAATTAAATGGTTGTAGTAAAATTTTGTGGGTTCTGAAAATTCAATTATGCATGCATTTTATTGGTTGGTGTATGGTTTCATAAACTATGTATCCTAATCTTGTGAGGTGTGTTTACATAGACATTGAAGGATGCACAGTTGAAACACAGTTGGAAAACTATGTGTCTGAACTAAGATAGATGGTTTTTATTTGTTATTTCGTACTACATGGTTAGACCATAGTTTGGTAAACCATGTATCCAAACCATTCATCTCATTAAAAGTGAAAAATTCATATTCTATACCATACCCTTTTCACCCAAAACCCTATTTTCCCCTCATCTCGCATGCATTCCTAGTAGGCCACCCCTCTCCTTCCCCTTCAAACCCCATTGATTTTGGTGATTCTTGAGTAATTATTTTAGTGATGAAAGGTATGATCTGACCTCTTTATCCCTTTTTCATCTCCTCTTGTATTCATTGTTAGTGTGACTCTTTTACCTACTTTATATATTTTTTGTATTTATAATTATAAATATTATTATTTTTTATATTTTAATAAAAAAAATAGATTTAATTATTCTGTAATTATTTATTAATTATTATTCATTTATTCTTATTTTTTATTATTATTACTTGACTATTTATTAAGAGAAAATAATTTTCTAAATTCATTCATTTCCATTAAGTAATATCTATTAATTATTATTTACCCTTAAGCATGTTTTTGAAATGATATTGTTACGTCTATGTGAGAATCGGTTACCCTTACATAGTTTTGTTTTCCTATTACATAGCTTTCTTTTCACATTTACATAGGTTATATAAATTCGTTTTCATGATTATATAAATTGATTCCACCCTTATACAATTAGAGTTCTTACCCTTATGTGAGAATACCACTTAACCTTGAGGATGATATACAAATCTTTTTATACCCTTAGGAAAATCATGTAAAATTCGATGTAACATTACATCATGCATTTATAACCTTTTATTATGTTTTTAAAATTATAGGTTTCATTTACATAAATTTTATATTTTCAAGATTACCTTTATGCAGCCTATATATTTTGGAGATTACTTTTATGCAGTATCACTTTTAAAGGAATAATACCTCTATGAAAAAATATTTTTACATATATCTCTCTTTCATTTTTATGGCATTTTAAATTGTTACATGTTTATAATAAGAATTTGATCATGAACCCCTCCATCTAAAGATACCAAAATAAAGGGTGAAAAAATAACCACTAAGTCCCACCTCAAGTAGGCCATGGGTTGGTGACTAACACTGAGGGTATAAAAATATCATGAAATTGGAGGCATTAAACTCTATAAAAATATAAGGACTGGTAGATAGGATTAATAATCTATAAGAAACTCCATTACATAAAAAAAGAAATCCAAAGACCATCGCACAATTCATGTATAAATTATACAAGTATAGGAAAAATTCTCCAAAGTATATAGCCAAAAGAAAGGCTAAAGTAGTGATGCAACAACTATCCAAATGTATGAGCTAGTAATGTCCATTATAGTCCACATAGTCTTCATAGAATACTAAATATTATTTTGTGTATATAGGATGAACATAAAAGTGTTCTCAGTGAGAAAACAGAAGCCTCTCATGTACTTATGAAGGAAATGTATTAATTCACTTGTGATTAAAAAGAAGAACCAACATCACCTAAAATAGGTCAACTATGAAAAACAAACCTCACCAATACACACTAACCAAATAACAAAATCCAAAAATAGTAACATAATATTAAGAATACCAATTAAAGGATCCCGCACCACTTTCCCACTAACTTTCCACTCTTACACCCCAATGTTGTGTGTCCTTGCACTTACATATATTCTGAATAAAATATACCACCATCCCACAACACGCTCACATCACCTATCACCTGAAGATACATGGGCCACCACCTTACAACATGGTCATATAGAATCTCACTTGAAGACACATGGGATATCACATCACACCCACTACCATAACTAGAGTAGAAGGGTATCATGAACATTAAGGACATCAACATCATGTGCACATCCTACCATGAATGACCCCCACTATAAGTTATCCCACAGTAAGGTAATATCATGTATCACCCAAAAACACATATTATACCACCTATGATAAGATTCATTTCACATCTCAACCCAAGACATCAAGACCACTGCCCCATATCATGGTCATATCACATCTCACCTGAAGACACTTGGTCTATCATATAGTGTAATATCTTTCCTCCGACCATTACATCCTGTGGATTTTTACTCATCCAGAAGAGAGTGTGGAAAAGTGTGGGTAGCCATCCTTCAATCCTCATCCCCAGTATGTTTGAAAAAACACCCCTCATATATATATATATATATATATATATATATATATGAGTGTTGGAACATGGTTCACGACATTGTTGGGGTGAGTATAGAAATTTCAAGAAACATAAAAGGTATATATGTATATATAATAAACACACAATCCATTACTATGGGTTCATGATAAGTAATGACCAACCCACAATGTTACCACCTTCACTGGCACAACTAAATATAGAAAACAAGATAAAAAACACAATCCACTTACTAACATTGAGTACAAGTAAATCTAATTTCATTTAAAAGTCATATTTATTTCATCACTTATCAAGACCCAAATCTAAATACACTGGTCATTATCAATTCATTTCTTCATTATCCATTTTCATCACATTAACCAAATCAACCTGTGCAACTTAAAACACTAATAACTAGTTATTTCATTACTTCCCTAGAATCTATCACAACACAACCATTCCCATCTCATCTTCCATGTACCACAACAAAACAACTCTACCCCATAGCACAACCTCATACAAACTACACATTTTCACCCCATAGTATGATCCAATATCGCATATATAAGGCCCCAACATTAAACAATACTTAATCTTGAGTTATTTCAAGAATACACATTGAGGATCTTTTCAGGTTTAGAGTTTTAGAGAATTAGATCATAAACAAAGCATTAAATTACACATTTAAACAAGGTTCTTACATCTAATACAATATTCATTTTTCTCTTAAATAGAATAAAATTTAAAATAAAACATGGTTTATTTCTTAAAACTTACTTGACAGTATCATCACATCATGTACCTTTCCCTTGACCTATGATAAACATTTCAAAAACTTAGGATGAGCATAAAAATCTCAGTAAGAGATATAAAAATACGGAAAGAAAACATTAGTCCATGTATACATAAGAATCAATGAAATCATACTTTAGTCATAAAACATAAGCACTTTAACATACCTCATGAAATCATAATACTTATGAATAACTCATAGAAATCATAAGACATAAAGGTAACTTTATACCTTCAAAACATTCTTACATAGGGAGTAACCCTCATGGTTACGTTTGGAATACTCATCACAGTATATTCCCTAAATATCTTCAGAGAAACCTTAGCATTTAACTCTTTCACATTACCCAATGAATTAGAGAGATATCTCTGGCTCACCCACACGTAGTTTATCACAAAACCACCCGTCTTCATAAACAATGCCCAAGAACCATAACATAATCATATCACATAAAACCTGCATAAAGAAAACGTAACATTTCCACATTTCAATCACAATATATCAATACAACACATTGATATAATCAAAACATTATCAAAACCATTTTCAATACCAAAATAAAATAAAAGTAAAACGTGGTATTTATTTCTCATATAAAAAAGGTTATGACTTGTAGAGGAATCCAAAACTCAAATAATGGTCATGGCAGTGGAGAAGTCATTGTCGCCTCATACGTAAGACAAAAACATTCCTTTTGTCATTTAGTAAAATGATTAGTGTAAAAATATTCCTTTTTAATGAAATTAAAAGTAAAAAGTCTTTATTATAAAAATAATAAAATAAGGTTTTATATAAGTTGAAGTATGCCTCAATGAAAGAATATTGAGATGAAGTCCCTTAACTCGTGTCCGACTTGACTCGATCGTTCTTTAATCTCTTGAATAATAAACTAGAGTTAATTTTTACTTTATTAAGAAGCTTTTTCAGGATCATTATTCATTTTATATCACTAATTACCATGTTATGAAAATTATGTAATCATTTAAGTTAATAACGGTCGTTTTGTCGATATTTGGTACTTGAGTCAAAAATAAACTTATTATAATTACAAGTTGTTCATGTGGTAAAATATCCATTATATAAAGAATTATATTCATGATGTAGATATCATATATATCATATATATATCCAGCATATACATTCATTTATAATAGTACATAACATTTAGAGGTAAGAAATGAAATGCACCGTTCTTGGAGACGGTAAGTCGTACTTATGCATGAACGCTACTTTCATTTATATTTTGTATTTAATGGAATGAAATCATAATTATATAAAGGAATATTATAATTCCAGTATAATGTCACATTTAATATCATTAAATCCATCCTTTATACGTCCCACATATGGCATTAATGATTCAAATCACATTGAGGGGGCAGTAGTCTGCACTTCCTAAAAAGAAATTATCGTGTTTACCGATAATGGAAACCACAAAGGTATGAAATAAATGAAAAATAAAGAAGCATAAGGAAAACATAAACATAATATATATCATATATAAATATAGTGACATATTAATGGCCACCATGAAAGGTGTTGAAATAATATTGAACAATCATCATTTCATGAGGCAGTAATTTGCCACCCATAGAAACAATATGTTCTTTAACCATAAGACGAAGGAGTGTGTTAGTTTAAATAAAATCCTTCTCATAAAAAAAATCCTAGTATATTTAAGATACCGTTTTTGTTACAAAATAAAGTAATAAAAAGAGTTTAGTGGGTTGGATAAGCAAAATAAAACAAAAGAACATAAGAGAAGACATTACCTTTAAATCGGGTAACTCCCCTTGGTTTGAACCAAAACAGTTTCTTGAAGAGATAACTGCCTAAAGTAAGGATTATAGGATAAAGATATAGATCTTGGGATCTTATTTTAGTAGAGTCTAGACGAGCCAATGGGCTTGATAAGTGTGGGTAAGGTGGTAGAGGTGGGGGCCTTTTATAAGAGGGAGTTGGGGCACTCTTGGAATGACATGAAATGTTACTTTATTATGAAATTCTTTTCTGATTTTAAAGGTCCCAAAATGAAATATTTCGAGGATAAGGTGATAAGGGTTCTAAATCCACTCATCCAAGAGGTTTTCGAAAAGTGTAAGTCTTAGATTTTATCTTATCTTTTCATTTTATTTAAACCGTTCCTCAATGAGGTAATCACTGCATCATCATGGTGTCATAAATAAATTTGGTAATTTAATGTCTAAAAATTATAAGAAAATACCATGATGTAAGAAATATTTTTATATTTACAATGACTATTTATAGTCTAATGGATTATTTATTTAAATAAAATTAAATTTTCTTAACTTAGGTGATACATACTTTGGTTATATTTCCCTTTCTTTAAAAATAATATGATAAAAAGTCACTATCACGCTAAAGTGATTCCATGGGGTCCCAAAGTTGGAAAAAGGCTTACCATGGTCAGACATGACTCAAAAAATAGAATTAAAACACATTTTGGGGTCATTTTATATTATTATGATATTATTTTATTTCCCTTAACTACCTGATTACTACTTAATCATGATAATTAAATATAATTGCCGTCGTTACTATTCATAATGTCCAAAAACAAAAGACATAATTACATAATTTGGACCTTATGATTACAAATATGGACTTCACTTTACTAAATTCCAAACATAGAAATTTCCGTAATTAAATTAAAAATAATTCTTGTTGTCAAAACAAATAGTGTGTTTTTATAAAACAATATCTATCAAAAGATTGACAATTGTTTATGTCCATTTTCAAAGTGAAATTAATTCCAATGACCACCATTGGATTAAATGATAAAAATATATTCTATTTACACTTTAAAACCAATTAAAAATATAATATAACCATATAATTAAATTAGATGAAAAAAATACTTTTGAAGTAAAATGGTGTATTTTTCACTATTCATTAAAAAATGACCATTGTCAGGAAAATTACAAAAATTTATCAAAAGTAAATTTCAATGTCAAAATTATAAAGAATAAGTTTATTTTGACAAATAGAGATTATAAAATTGTCAAAAGTTAGATTTCAAAATGGTTTTCTATCAAAAGGAGGTAAAATAATCTTTTAAAAATATTAGAGTATTCTATGCTTAAGATTGGATTTATTCTCATTTTAAACCTCTAAAACACTATCTAATTCATAAATAGACATATATATGAAAATATATTATTTTTTACTTACTTGGTATGTTACATCCTTCCCCCATTTAGAAAATTGTGTCCCCACAATTTATTTACTTAACGAATAAGTGGGGGTATTTATCCCTCATTTCATTTTCAGATTCCCATGTTTCCTCTTCATTCATGTGGGTTTTCCACAAACCATTACTTGATGAATCACCTTATTCCACAACACTTGCTCTCTATGGTCATGAATCTAGACCGGTTGTTCCTTATAAGATAGATTCTCTTCCTGTTGAACTAACTCTGGACTCAAAACATGAGATGGATCTGGCATGTACATCCTTAGCATTGAAACATGAAAAACATTATGTACTTGAGATAAAGTCGGAGGTAAATCCACTCGGTATGCAACTGATCCAAATTTCAATAGAATTTCATAGGGTCCAATGAACCTTAGACTTAACTTTCCTTTCTTACAAAATCGCATCACACTTTTCCACAGTGAAACATTGAGGAAGACATGATCACCTACCTCAAAATATAGATCCTTCCTCCTATTGTCCGCATAACCTTTCTTCCTGATCTGAGCTGTTCTCATGTGTTTCTGTATCAGCTGAACTTTTTCTGCCAACTCTTCTACCAATTCTAGTCCCATTAACTTCCTTTCATCTACTTCATCCCAAAAATATGTAGTTCAACACCGCTTCCCATATAATTCCTCAAATGGTGCCATTTGTATACTGGAATAAAAAATGTTATTATTAGAAAACTCAACCAATGAAAGATGTTGGTCCCAACTTCCCTGATAATCCATCGAACAAGCACGTAGCATATCCTCCAAAGTCTGAATTGTTCATTCTGACTGCCCATCTGATTGAGGAAGAAAAGCTGTACTAAAATTTAATTCAGTACCCAACGACTTCTGAAGGCCTTTCCAAAAGTTAGAAGTGAACCTGGGATCACGATCAGATACAATGGAGAGGAGAAATCCATGTTACCTGACTATCTCTTTAAGATACAATCGATAAAGTTGATCTAGGGAAAAAGTATCTCGTATAGCAAAGAAATTAGCAGATTTAGTCAATTGATCATCAATAACCCAGATTGCATTATTACCTCGACGTGTCTTCGGTAATCTCACAACGAAGTCCATGGATATATTCTCCCATTTCCACTATGGCACTGGTAAAGGCTGAAACATCCCTTTCGGTAACTTCCACTCTGCTTTAACCTATTGACAATTCAAACACTACACAGCAAAATCAGAAATATCTCTTTTCATTCCATCCCACCAGTAATACTCCTGAAGATCTTTGTACATCTTAGTACAACCTGGATGAACTGAAAATGGAGAACTATGAGCTTCACATAACAACTCTCTCTTAAACATTAAATCATGAGGCACACAAAATATCTTCCCAAATCTCAAAACACAAACATTATCAATGTTGAATTCAGGTAACATACCCTTCTGAACCAGCTCTACCTTTTTATGCAACTCACTGTGTTGCTTCTGTGATTTCTTAATTCTGTCTGATAGAGAATGTTTCACTGATACCTGAAACAAAACAGAAGAATTTCCTGCACCAACAAATTCCAAACCAAAATTCATCAAATCCTTAACCAAAGGATCATGTTCCAAATGTAACATGGTTAATGAAGCATTAATTTTTCGAACCAAATCATCTTCCACTTTATTTGATTTTCATGGGTGGTAGTGAATCGTGCAATCATAATCCTTGATTAATTCATGTCATCTCCTATGTCTAATGTTCAATTCTTTCTGAGTGAATATATACTTTAAACTTTTGTGATTAGTATATATTTCACAATTTATACCATACAAATGATGCCTCTAAAATTTTAAAGCAAAAACAACAGAATCTAATTCCAAATCATGTGTAGGTTAATTTATCTCAGGAGTTTTCAACTAACATGAAGCATAAGCAATTACCTGATCATTCTGAATTAGGACTCAACCAAGTCCTTTCAATGAAGCATCACTGTACATAACAAACTCACCATTCCTAGAAGGTAGTGCCAATACTAGAGCATTCACCAATATTCCTTTCAATTCCTGAAAAAAATTATCACATTATTTTGTCCAGATAAACTTAACACCCTTCCGAGTTAGCTTAGTTAATGGGCTGGACAAACATGAAAATTTTTTAACAAACCTTCAGTAATAGCATACAAAACCAAGAAAACTATGAATCTTGATTACATTTGTGGGTGCTGGCCATTCTTCAAAAACCTTTGTTTCTGCAGGATCAACAGTTGTTCCATCTTTAGAGACAATGTGACCAAGGAAAGAAATTTGTTGCAACCAAAACTCACAATTGCTAAACTTCCCATATAATTTATTTTCTTTTAAGGTTTGTAAAATAACCCTTAAATTACTTTTATGATCCTCTTTACTTTTAGAAAACACCAAATTATCATCAATGAAAACAACCAAAAACTTATCCAATAACTCATGGAAAATTCGATTCATAAGGTCCATGAATACAGCAGGTGCATTGGTTAACCTAAAAGGAATAACTACAAATTCATAATGGTCATATCTTGTACGAAACACGGTCTTCAAAATATCTGCTTCCTTTACCCTCAACTGATGGTACCCTGATCTCAATTCAATCTTTGAAATATACTGATCTCCCTAGAGCTGATCAAACAAGTCATAGATATGAGGTAAAGGATATTTCTTCTTAACAGTGATGTCATTCAAGGCTCTGTAATCAATAAAAAGTCTCATTGAACCATATTTTTTTAACAAATAAGAAAGGAGCACCCCATGGTGATGTGCTAGGTCGAATAAAACCTTTCTATAATAAATCTTGAAATTTCTCCTTCAACTCTAAAAGTTCAATTTGAGCCATTCGATAAGGGGGTTTTGAAATTGGATTAGCATTAGGAACTAAGTCAGCAGTAAATTCAACTTACCGATCTGGTATTATTCCAGGCGACTCATCAGGAAAAACATCAGGATACTCATTTACCACTGGGACATCATTAATCTGAACAGTTCCTTTGTTTTCAACAATATGTGCAAGGTAACATTCATTTCCATATTTTACAAGTTTCTCAGCCTCTTGATATGTTATCAACAGTGTGGGTTCGTTCTTGTACACCAACTAAAATTATTTCATAAAATAAACTTCTTTATCTTGACAGTCAATCTTAGCATGGTAAACAGAGAGCTAATCCATACCTAGGATAACATCAACCTCTAATAAAGGTAAAAAAATAAGGTTTTCAAGTATAATCTTCCCACGGATACGTATAGGAAGATTATTTTAAATTCTTTTTGCCTCAACATTTCCCCCATGTGTTTTTACCACAAGTTCAGGAGTCATTTTTTGAGATGGAATTTCCAATTTACTAGAAAATTTTTCAGAGATGAAAGAATGTGTAGACCTTGAATCAAACATCACATTAGAATAATTTGAAATAACAAAAAAGTAGCTGATACCACTTCATTTTATGTCCCAACATCTTCTGAAGTAGTTGCAAAGGATTTCACCACTCCTTTCTACTTGTAGTCTGACTACTTCTCATCATTCAAGATCTTTTTCAAACACTCATTTTCATAATGACCCTTCTTATTGCACTTGAAACATTTTACTAACTATAAATCAAATTTGGTCTTACCATTTCCCTGATCTTTTCCAGTGAAATAATGAGCCTTATGTCCCATCTTACCACATCGGAAGCAATTTCCAAAATTCAAAATACATTCCCCAGTATGCTTCTTACCACATTTATCACAAACTGCAAACTTAGTTTTCTTACCATCAAACCTTTTTGAAGGATTCTTCTCTTTCTTGTTCCACCTCGGTCTCTTCTTCTGTTGGTTTTCATAGAACATTGGATCATCGGAAAAATATATTTCCACCTTCTCAACACATAGAACAAGATTTTCATAACATTTTAACTCATGAGAGGATAATGCCCTTCTATATTTTGTCTTTAATCCTGAGTAAAAACGATTGATTTTACTACCAAGGTCTCGGATAAAATTTGGAGCATACCTTGCCAATCAAGTGAAATTCTCTTCATAATCATCCACTGAGTCGTCCTCCTGCCTAAATTCAAAGAATTTTTTTTCTATACTTTGTCGAACAGCCTTAGGAAAGAATTTATCAAGAAACATACCTTTGAATTCATCCCAGTCAGGAGAATCAATCTCATCAGCGTCCCTGATATTTTTAACCATCGACCACCACTGATCTGCTTCACCCTCCAAATGGTAAACAACAAGACTAACATTTTGATTGTTTGAACACCCCATGAAATCGAAAATCTCCTCCAGTTCTTTAATCCACCCTTCAGCAAGCACAGGGTAAGATGATCCTCTGAATGATGGGGGATGTTTCCTCATAAAATTCTCCACTACTGAATTGTTCCTATACAGTTGATCTGGCTGATCTCATGTATAGATACCACCACCATTTATAGCCTGAGTCAACTGTTCCATTACTGCAACAAACTGTTCAGTTCCAATTCTGACCATCTCAGGATACTAATTTGGAAGTTCATTTCTTTCTGTATGCCTTCCTAGCATTTCTTCCCTATTTACTCTATGGAAAACCATTCTGAATAAACATGTATTAGATGAAGAAACATGGTAATATTCAAATGTTATATCATTTCAATTTTACTATAATGTAAAAAAATATTTTAGGATAATCATTTAATAGTATTCTAACTCCTAAAGTTATCTAAACCGACCTCTGATACCAACTATAAGGCCCCATCCTTAAACATTACTTAATCTTGAGTTATTTCAAGAATACCCATTGAGGATATTTTCAGGTTTAGAGTTTTTGAGAATTAGATCATAAATCATGCATTACATTCCACATTTAAAAAAGGTTGTTACATCAAAGACAGTATTCATTTTTTTCATCAAAGGGAACATGTTTAAAATAAAACATGGATTATTTCTTGACACTTCCTCGACACTATCATCACATCATGTACCTTTCCCTTGACCGGTGAGAAACATTTCAAAAACTTGGGATGGGCATAAATAGACCAGTAAGGGATATAAAAATACAGAAAGAAAACATTATTCCATGTATACATAAGAATCAATGAAATCATACTTTACCCATAAAACATAAGCACATTAACATACCTCGTGAAATCATAAGACATATGAATAACTCATAGAAATCATAAGACATAAAGGTAACTTTAGGAATTCAAAACATTCTTACGTAAGGAGTAACCCTCATAGTTATGTTTGGAATACTCATCATAGTATATTCCTTAAATATCTTCGGAGAAACCATAGAATTTAACTCCTTTAGATTACCCAATGAACTATAGAGTTATCTCGGGCTCACCCACACTTAGTTTATCACATAACCACCCATATTCATAAACAATTCCCAAGAACCATTACAAAATCGTATCACATAAAACATTCATAAAGAAAACATAACATTTCCACATTTCAATCACAAGATATCAACACAACACATTGATATAATCAAAACATTATCAAAACCATTTTCAATACCAAAATAAAATAAAATTAAAACATGGTATTTATTTCTCATTTTAAAAAAGTTTATGGCTTATAGAGGAATCCAAAACTCAAATAATGGTCACGGTGGCGGAGAAGTCGTTGTCGCCGCATACGTAAGACAAAAACATTCCTTTTGTCATTTAGTAAAATGCTTAGTATAAAAATATTCCTTTTGAATGAAATTAAAAGTCAAAAGGTATTATTATACAACTAATAAAATAAGGTTGTATATAAGTTGAAGTATGCCTCATTGAAAGAAGATTGAGCTGAAGTCCCTTACCTCGTGTCCGACTTGACTCGATTGTTCTTTAATCTCTTGAATAATAAACTAGAGTTAATTTTTACTTGATTAAGAAGCTTTTCAGGTTCATTATTCATTTTATATCACTTATTACCATGTTATGAACATTATGTAATCATTTAAGTTAATAAAGGTCATTTTGTCGATATTTGGTACTTGAGTCAAAAATAAACTTCTTATAATTACAAGTTGTTCATGTGGTAAAATATCCATTATATACAGAATTACATTCATGATGTAGATATCATATATATCATATATATCCATCATATACATGCATTTATAATATTACATAACATTTAGAGGTAAGAAATTAAATGCACCGTTCATGGAGACAGTAAGTCGTACGTACACATGAATGCTACTTTTATTTTTATTTTGTATTTAATGGAATGAAATCATAATTATATAAAGGAATATTATAATTCCAGTATAATATCATATATAATATCATTAACTCCATCCTTTATATATCCCATATATGGCATTAATGATTCAAATCACTCTGAGGGGGCGATAGTCTGCACTTCCTAAAATTAAATTATCATGTTTACCTATAATGGAAACCATAATGGTATGCCATAAATGAAAAATAAAGAAGAATAAAGAAAAAATAAACATAATATATATAATATATAAATATAGTGACATCTTAATGGATTAAATGGTAAAAATATATTCTAATTACACTTTAAAACCAATTAAAAAGATAATCTAACCATATAATTAAATTATATGAAAAAATAGTTTTGAAGTAAAATGCAGTATTTTCCACTATTCATTAAAAAAATGACCATTGTCAGGAAAATACCCAAAATTTATCAAAAGTAAATATCAATGTCAAAATTATAAAGAATAAGATTACTTTGACAAATAGAGCTTATAAAATTGTCAAAATTTAGATTTAAAAATGGTTTTCTATCAAAAGGTGGTAAAATAATATTTTAAAAATATTAGAGTATTCTATGATTAAGATTAAATTTATTCTCATTTTAAGCCTCTAAAACACTATCTAATTCATAAATAGACATAGATATGAAAATATATTATTTTTTACTTACTTGGGATGTTACATCCTTCCCCCATTTAGAAAATTGCATCCCTGCAATTTATTTACTTATCGAATAAGTGGGGGTATTTACCCATCATTTCATTTTCAGATTCCCATGTTGCCTCTTCATTCATGTGGTTTTTCCACAAAATATTTACTTGATGAATCACCGTATTCTGCAACACTTTCTCTCTGTGGTCAATAATCTAGACCGGTTGTTCGGCATAAGATAGATTCTCTTCCTTCTAAACTACCTTGGACTCAAAACATGAGTTGGATATGGCATGCACTTCCTTAACATTGAAACATGAAAAACATTGTGTACCTGAGATAAACTTGTATGTAAAGCCACTTGGTATGAAACTGATCCAACTCTCAATAGAATTTCATAGGGTCCAATGAACCTTGTACTCAGCTTTCATTTCTTACCAAATCACATCACACTTTTCCATGGTGAAACATTGAGGAAGAAATGATCACCTACCTCAAAAGATAGACCCTTCCTCCTATTGTCCACATAACTTTTCTTCCTACTCTGAGCTGTTATCATGTGTTTCTGTATCAGCTGAACATTTTCTGCCAACACTTCTACCAATTCTGGTCCTATCAACTTCCTTTAATCTACTTCTTCCTAAAAATCTATAGTTTGACACCGCTTCCCATATAATTCCTCAAATGGTGACATTTGTATACTGGAATGAAAAATGTTATTATAAGAAAACTCAACCAATGAAAGATGTTGGTCCCAAATTACCTGATAATCCATCGAACATGCACATAGTATATCCTCCAAATTCTGAATTGTTCATTCTGACTGCCCATCTTATTGAGGATGAAAAGATATACTAAAATTTAATTCAGTACCCAATGAATTCTGAAGGCCTTTCCTAAAGTTAGAAGTGAGCCTGGGATCACGATCAGATACAATGGAGAGGGGAAATCCATGTTACCTGACTATCTCTTTAAGATACAATCGAGAAAGTTGATCTAGGGAAAATGTATCTCGTATAGCAAGTAAATGAGCAGATTTAGTCAATTGATCATTAATAACCCATATTGCATTATTACCTCGACGTGTCTTCGGTAATCCCACAATGAAGTCCATGGATATATTCTCTCATTTCCACTCTGGCACTGGTAAAGGCTGAAGCATCCCTTTTGGTAACTGCTGATCTACTTTAACCTGTTGAAAAGTCAAACATTACATAGTAAAATCAGAAATATCTCTTTTCATTCCATCCCACCGATAATACTACTGAAGATCTTTGTACATCTTAGAACTACATAGATGAACTAAAAATGTAGAACTATGAGCTTCACATAACAACTCTCTCTTCAACTGTGAATCATGAGGCACACACAATCTCTTCCCAAATTTCAAAACCCAAACATTATCAATGTTGAATTCAGGTAACATACCCTTTTGAACCAGCTCTACCTTTTTTTGAAACTCACTGTCTTGCTTTTGTGCTTGCTTAATTCTGTCTGATAGAGAATATTTCACTGATACCTAAAACAAAACAGAATAATTTCCTACACCAATAACTTCCAAACCAAAATTCATCAAATCCTTAACCAAAGGATCGTGTTCCAAACGTAACATGGTTAATGAAGCATTACTTTTTAGAATCAAATCATATTCCACTTTATTTGATTTTCCCTGGTGGTAGTGAATTGTGGAATCATAATCCTTGATTAATTCATGACATCTCCTCTATCTAATGTTCAATTATTTCTGAGTGAATATATACTTTAAACTTTTGTGATTAGTATATATTTGACAATTTGCACCATACAAATGATTCCTCCAAATTTTTAAAGAGAAAAAAACCGAAGCTAATTCCAAATCATGTGTAGGTTAATTTATCTCATGAGTTTTCAACTGAAGTGAAGCATAAGAAATTACCTGATCATTCTGAATTAGGACGCAACCAAGTACTTTCAATGAAACATCACTGTAGATAACAAACTCACCATTCCTGGAAGGTAGTTCCAATACTGGAGGATTCACCAATATTAATTCCAATTATTGAAAACAATTATCACATTATTTTGTCCAGATAAACTTAACACCCTTTCGAGTTAGCTTAGTCAATGGGCTGGAAAACCATGAATTTTTTTTAAAAAACCTTCGGTAATAGCCTACCAAACTAAGAAAAATATGAATATTGATTACATTTGTGGGTCTTGGCCATTCTCCAACAAACTTTGTTTTTGCAGGATCAACAATTATTCCATCTTTAGAGACAATGTGACCAAGGAAAGAAATTTGTTGCAACCAAAACTCACACTTGCTGAACTTCCCATACGATTTATTTTCTTTTAATGTTTGTAAAATAACCCTTAAATGACTTTTATGCTCATATTTAATTTTCTAAAACACCAAAATATCATCAATAAAAACAACCAAAAAGTTATCCAAGAACTCATGGAAAATTCTTTTCATAAGATCCATGAATACAGTAGGTGCATTGGTTAACCTAAAAGGTATAACTACAAATTCATAATGGTCATATCTTGTTCGAAATGAGGTCTTTGGAATATCTGCTTCCTTTACCCTCAACTGATGGTACCCTGATCTCATTTCAATCTTTGAAATATACTGAGCTCCCTGGAGCTGATAAACAAATAATCAATATGAGTCAAAGGATATTTGTTCTTAACAGTGATGTTATTCAAGGCTCTATAATCAATAAAAAGTCTCATTAAACCATCTTTCTTTTTAAAAAAATAAGAAAGGAGAACCCCATGGTGATGTGCAAGGTTGAATAAAACCTTTCTCTAATAAATCTTGAAAATTCTCCTTCAAATCTAAAAGTTCAATTTGGGACATTTGATAAGGGGGTTTTAAAATTGGATTAGTATCACGAACTAAGTCAGTAGTAAATTCAACTTCCCGATCTGGTATTATTCTAGGAAACTCATCAAGAAAAACATCAGGATACTCATTTACTACCGGGACATCATTAATCTGAATGGTTCCTTTGTTATCAACAATAAGTGCAAGGTAACATTCATTTCCATATTTTACAAGTTTCTCAGCCTCTTGATATGTTATCAGCAGTGTGGGTTCATTATTTTACACCAACTGAAATTCTTTCTTAAAATAAACTTCTCTAGCTCGACAGTCAATCTTATCATGGTAAACAGAGAGTGAATCTATACCTAGGATAACATAAAACTCTAATAGAGGTAAAACAATAAGGTTTGCAAGTAGATTCTGCCTACTGATACGTATAGGAAGATTATTTTAAAATATTTTTGCCTCAACATTTCCCCAATGTGATTTCTCCACAAGTTCAAGAGTCATTTCTTGAGATGGAATTCTCAATTTACTAGAAAAAATTTCAGAGATGAAAGAATGTGTAGACCCTGAATCAAATAACACATTGGCATAATCTGAAAAAACAAACAAAGTACCTGATACAACTTCATTTTATGGCCCAACATCAGTTGAAGTAGTTTCAAAGGATTTCACCACTCCTTTCTGCTTGTAGTCTGACTGCTTACCATCATTAGAGATCTTTGTCGAACACACATTTTCATAATGACCCATCTCATTGCACATGAAACATTTTACTAACTGTAAATCAAATTTGGTCGTACCATTACCTTGATCTTTTCCTGTGCAATCACGAGCCATATGTCCCATCTTACCACATCAGAAGCACTTTCTAGAATTCAAAATACATTCCCCAGCATTCTTTTTACCACATTTATCACAAACTACAAACTTAGTTTTCTTACCATCAAACCTTTTTGAAGGATTCTTCCCTTTCTCCTGCCACCTCGGTCTCTTCTTCTGTTGGTTTTCATAGAACACAGGATCCTTAGAAAACTCCATTTCCACCTTCTCAACACATTGAACAAGCTTTTCATAACTTTTGAACTCATGAGAAGATAATGCCCTTCGATATTTTGACTTTAATCCTGATTAAAAACTATTGATTTTCCTACCAAGTTCTCGGATAAAATTTGGAGCATACCTTTCCAATCAAGTGAACTTATCTTTATAAGCATACATTGAGTGGTCCTCTTTCCTCAATTCGAAGAATTGTTTTTCCATCCTAAGTCGAACAGATTTAGGAAAATATTTATCAAGAAACATACATTTGAATTCATCCTAGTCAAGAGAATCAATCTCATCAGCGTCCCCGATATTTTTAACCATCGACCACCGCTGATCTGCTTCACCCTCCAAATGGTAAACAGCAAGACTAACCTTTTTATTGATTTAACACCCCATGAAATCAAAAATCTACTCCAGTGCTTTAATCCACCCTTCAGCAAGCACAAGGTCAGATGATCCTCTGAATGATGGGGGATGTTGCCTCATAAAATGCTCCACTAATGACTTGTTCCTCTGCAGTTGATCTGGCTGATCTCATGTATGGATACCACCACCATTTATAGCCTGAGTCAACTGTGCCATTACTTCAACAACTGTTCTGTTTCAATTCCGACCATCTCAGGATGCTGATTTGAAAGGTCATATCCTTCTGTATGCCTTCCTAGCACTAATTCCCTATTTCCTCTATGGAAAATCATTCTGAACAAACATGTCTTAGATGAAGCAACATGGTAATATTCAAATGTTATATCATTTCAATTTGATCAAAATGTAAAAATAATATTTTTGGATAACCATTTAATAGAATTATAACTCCTAAAGTTATCTAAACCGACCTCTGATACCAACTATAAGGCCCTAGCCTTAAACATAACTTAATCTTGAGTTATTTCAAGAATACCCATTGAGGATATTTTTAGGTTTAGAGTTTTAGAGAATTAGATCATAAATCATGCATTACATTCCACATCTAAAAAAGGTTGTTACATCAAAGACAATATATATTTTTTTCATCAAAGGAAACATATTTAAAATAAAACATGGTTTATTTCTTAACACTTCCTCGACACTATCATCACAACTTGTACCTTTCCCATGACCTATGAGAAACATTTCAAAAACATGGGATGAGCATAAAAAGATAAGTAAGGGATATAAAAATATGGAAAGAAAAAATTATTCCATGTATACATAAGAATCAATGAAATAATACTTTAATCATAAAACATAAGCAAATTAACATACCTCATGAAATCATAAGACTTATGAATAACTCATAGAAATCATAAGACATAAAGGTAACTTGATGCATTCATGACATTATTACATAGGGAGTAACCCTCATGGTTACGTTTGGAATACCCATAATAGTATATTCCTTAAATCTCTTCAGAGAAACCTTAGAGTTTAACTCCTTCACATTACCCAATGAATTAGAGAGCTATCTTGGGCTCACCTGCCCTTAGTTTATCATGGAACCACCCTTCTTCATAAAAAATTCCCAAGAACCATAACATAATCGTATCACATAAAACATGCATAATGTAAACATAACATTTCCACATTTGAATCACAAGATATAAAAACAACACATTGATATAATCAAAACATTATCAAAACCATTTTAAATACCAAAATAAATGAAAGTTAAAACATTTTATTTATTTTTCATTTAAAAAAGGTTATGGCTTGTAGAGGAAGATAAAACTCAAATAATGGTCATGGCGATGGAGAAGTCGTTGTTGCCGCATACGTAAGAGAAAAAAATTCATTTTGTCATTTAGTAAAATGATTAGTGTAAAAAGAGTCCTTTTGAATGAAATTAAAAGTCAAAAGTCTTTATTATACAAATAATAAAATAAGGTCGTATATAAATTGAAGTATGCCTCTATGAAAGGAGATTGAGACGAAGTCCATTACCTCGTTTCCGACTTGACTCGATCATTATTTAATCTCATGAATAATAAAATAGTATTAATTTCTACTTTATTAAGAACCTTTTTCAAGTTAATTATTCATTTTATATCACTTATTACCATGTTATGAACATTATGTAATCATTTAAGTTAATAACGGTCATTTTGTCGATATTTGGTACTTGAGTCAAAAATAAACTTCTTATAATTACAAGTTGTTCTTGTGGTAAAATATCAATTATATACCGAATTATATTCATGATGTAGATATCATATATATCATATATATACATTACATACTTGCATTTATAATATTACATAACATTTAGAGGTAAGAAATGAAATACACCGTTCATGGAGAAAGTAAGTCGTACATACGCATGAACGCAACTTTTATTTCTATTTTGTATTTAATGAAATGAAATCATAATTATATAAAGGTACATTATAATTACAATATAATATCATATATAATATCATTGACTCCATCCTTTATACATCCCACATATGGCATTAACGATTCAAATTACTTTGAGGGGGCGGTAGTCCGCACTTCTAAAAATGAAATTATCGCGTTTACCCATAATGGAAAAAATAAAGGTATGCCATAAATTAAAAATACCGAAGTATAAGTAATAAATAAACATAATAAAAATTATATATAAATATAGTGACATATTAATGGCCACCATCAAAGGATTTAAAAGAATATTGAACAATCATCATTTTGTGAGGTAATAATTCACCACCCACAGAAATAATATGTTCTTTAACCATTAGACAGAGGTGTGTGTCAGTGTAAATCAAATAATTACTATAAAAACATCCCTTTATCTTTAATATTCTGTTTTTGATACAAAATAAATGAATAAAAATAGTTTAGGGGGTTGGAGAAGAAAAATAAAACAAAAGAACATAAGAGAATATATAACCTTTAAATCGGGTAACTCCCCTTGGTTTGAACCAAAAGGGTTTATTGAAGAGATTTCTGCCTAAGTTAAGGATTATATGAAGAATATAGGGATATTGGGAGCTTATTTGAGTAGATTTTGGATGAGCCAAATAGCTTCAGAATTGTGGGAAAGGGGTAGAGGTGGGGGCCTTTTATAAGAGGGAGGAGGGGCACTCTTGGAAAGTCCTGAAATGTTACTATATTATGAAATGATTTTCGGATTATAAAGGTCCCACAATGATATATTTCAAGGATAAGGTGATAAGGGTTTGAAATACACACATCCAATAGGTTTTATATAAGTGTAATTCTTATATTTTACCTTATCTTTTCATTTTATTTAAATATTTCATTAATGGGGTAATCACTGCATCATCATGGTGTCATAAATAAATTTATTTATTTAATGTCTAAAAATTATATAAAAAAATACAATGATTTACGAAATATTTTTATCTTTAAATTAATATTTATAGTCTAAGATATTATTTATGTAAACAAAATTAAAATTGTTTTACTTATGTGATACATACTTTGGTTATATTTCCCTTTCTTTAAAAATAATAAGATAAAAGGTCACTATCACACTAAAGTGATTCCATGGGGTCCCAAAGTTGGCACAAGGAATAACATGATCTTCCATGACTAAAAAATATCATTAAGACACATGTTCGGGTCATTTTATATTATTATTATATTATTTTATTACCCTTAACAACCTGATTACTACTTAATGACGATAATTAAAGATAATTGTCGTCGTTACTATTCATAATGTCAAAAAACAAGAGTCTTAATCACATAATTTGGACCTTATGATTCCAAATATGGAATCCATTTTACCAAATTCTAAACACATAAATTTCAGTAATTAATTGAAAAATAATTCCCGTTGTGAAAATAAATAGTGTGTTTTTAAGAAACAATATCTATCAAAATATTGACAATTGTTTATGTCCAATTTCAAAGTGAAATTAATTACAATGACAACAATTGGATTAAATGGTAAAAGTATATTATAATTAAACTTTAAAACCAATTAAAAATATAATCTAGCCATATAATTAAATTATATGAAAAAAATAGTTTTGAAGTAAAATGTAGTATTTTCACTATTCATTAAAAAAATGAACATTGTCAGAAAAATTTCAAAAATTTATCAAAAGTATATTTAGATGTCCCAATTATAAAGAAAATGTTTATTTTGACAAATATAGCTTATAAAATTGTTAAAATTTAGATTTAAAAATGGTTTTCCATCAAAAGGCGGTAAAACAATCTTTTAAAAATATTAGAGTATTCTATGATTAAGATTGGATTTATTCTCATTTTAATCATATAAAACACTATATAATTCATAAATATACATAGATATGAAAATATATTATTATTTAATTACTTTAGATTTTACAACATCACACCTTATCATCCCACAACAAAGCCTCAAATCACATCACACTGCACTGCCTCCCAGCATGACCACACCTTAATACACATCAAACCCACACCACCCCAAAAATATTTCTAACAAGAATTACTTAATAATATTTTCATTAATATTTAGAAAAAATGTTAAATTTTATCACATATACTTTTTTAATTTGTGTATTCCCCCCACAATCCATAATCTACGGGAAAGAATTTTATTAGCCAGATATAATTGGTTAGATAATTTTAATTTTTGGGTGATTCCAAAAAATCAAAACAGGGTTCCACAATAACAAAAAATACTATAAAAACAAATCCCCCAATGTTCATGATTTTCAATGGAGATTTTACCCTATATAATCCTAATATCACAAAAAATATAAAAGTTGTAATATCATGTGTAACATTTACCTTCCCCATAAAATTCAATTATACAATTATTTATCTTAAATTAGGTGAGTGAAAACTATATTCCCAAAGATAAACAAGAGAAAAACCCTCCCATGTGACACACAATAAAAATAAATTAGGGATATCCAACCTTAAAAGAGATTTATAATCACACCAAGCACCACAAGGTGAAGGAAAAAAACCAACTACAAACCACAACCACACGAAAACCCCATAGATCAACCTACAACACACTAAAAGATCCTAAAAAAAATCTCAAATCATAGCTTAAACCAAAACCACACCACTATAGTGGATATATGAAGAATAAAGGAATGAAACCCATGGAGAGGAGAGGAAAAATAACCTCATATCTCCAAAAAACTTTCATAGGAACCTAACGATCAATGTAAGAGATAGAGGGATAGAATATCCTCCAAAATTTCCAATTGTTCACCTAAAAAAGACATATAAGTGTATGATCAAATGAATAATTATCATTTAATCAACCATTCTACATCCTGGATCCCATGGGTCTCACATCATGTATTACATTCATGATTTTAATTTCATGGATCTTTGGTTTATATCAAAAATTCAGTCACCTGAAATTCAATTTAACACAAGTCATGATTTCATCTTTCATGATGTGAATCTATTTAATGAACTTATCTTTAGCCCACATACAAGCTAAGAAACTAGATAGCTACATAATATTTGAAACATCAATTCATGAAGTGATCCTGATTCACATTGTGAACCACTTGATGGAACACTCAGGCTGCTCCGTCCCCACCTAACCCTTCAGGGATTCCTTTAGAAAACACCCAACACTCTAAAACCACCGAAATTGGATAAGTAATGTGTCAGGAAGGCATGGTATGTTACATGTTTAAATTGTTAAACAATTATATAAATTATTATTATTCATATATCTATTAAAATTTTTCTTATCATATTTTAAATAGATTTAAATAAATATTTAGTTTGTTATTAATTTATGCATGAACTTAATGCATGTATTTTTACAATTCAATTGTATTTTAAAGAGTTGATATATTTGATTTTATTGATTATATATTCCTGTTTAAGCCAAAATAAATTATTTAAACCTTTTTTATAGTGTTTAATGAAGTATCTTTATGATTGATATTATCATATACATTTTTGGAGTGAAATTTAAAATTCAAATTCTGGACATTAATGGAATAAAACTCAGCAAGATTTGTTGATCGATTTGACATATTATTATGGAATTTTTTTCAAACTCTTATAAGGATGATTTAAAAATGGTTTGAATTTTTCTTTAAGTATATAAACTTAAGATATTGTTAATAAAATATAATATATATCACTATCTCTCATTTATAATTATATATTATCATTAGTTTTATTTTAAAATATTCTAATTTATTGAAAGCTTTTGTTTAGTGTTTTAAAATAATATTTAATGGGGATTGGTTTGGATTGAATAGTGGTTGACATATATGATTGTGTGCTTATGTGGTGATGTGATAAAATAGGAGACGTTTTATTGAATGAACTTTACATCCAATTGATGCACTACAAGTGACATTCAAAAGAGGTAAGCATCATTATTATTCATTACTCATTAAATTACATCTATAAATTGCTCTAAATTCATCATTCAAATCCTTTTGAAGGTACAAGAAGAAATATTTTATATAATCATTTATATCTGCAATTCTCAAGTGGTTATTTATTTACTTTATTTATTCTATTAGGGTTTGGAGTTTTCCAGTCTTCATATTTTCACAAAAAAGTTACATGCCTACAAAATCTATTCAATGGTTATGAAAAAAAAAATAAAGTAGAACAATGTTTGGATATGATCCTGCCTAATATTTATATAGGTTTGGGCTGCTCTAGAATAAATGCTTGAGATCTATCTATTCCCATAAAAGGATTGGTCTTTAGGTTTGTGGATATAACTCTATAAAAATTCATGGGTTGGGATTGTTCTTAAAATAAAAGTATCTCTCAATTTAGTCAGTTCCATACTCCATGAGTTAGTTTCAGAGCCCATCCATTTCTGGTTTTTTATCTCTTAATTTCTTTCAAAAACCAAAATTTTTTTATCATAGGTTTTATCATATAATGAAAAAAATTAATTATTATCAATATTTATATAATTTTATAACTAACCTGTATCCGAGTCTAGAAAAATTGAGGGAAATATCATTTTTAGTAATAGAAAGTCACGAAATTTAACTTTTAAACCCTTGAGACCACCTCATTTAAGTGGAAGTTACTATAGTTACTGGAGAGATAATATAGAGATACTTGTAATGAATTTAGGTATATAATTATTTACTAACATGACTATAAATTTTAAAATACCAAAGGATGATCTTGTAACTATAACTTGAAATGGTGATGTAAAATATGTCTTCGATTATAAGGCCAGGAATTATCTTTAACTTTCACTTAGTATAAGTTTTTATAGTCATACATATTATTGTAATACCACTTCTAAAATTTTGAGTAATATAAAATTCACTTATAAAGTAACTTTGAAATTTTATAAAACTATGAATGGATTTTATAGGGATGAATTTTATGAATTTAGAATATTTGGACATTATAGTGTCAAAAATTTGTAAAAAAGATTCATAAATATTTTCAACAACATGGTTCTACTTCCTGAAACTATGAATAACGAACATCTGATGCAAATAATAGTTAGAGAATTACCAATGAAGAGACATACAAAGAAATTAATTTTTAAATAAAATAATGAGTTTTTATAATATGATTTGGATGAGATGATTGGACATCTATTACAATATGAACTAGAATTGAAGAACAAGTAGCTTGATTCATTTGAAAAAAAGAAAGGGAGTTTCTTTTAAATATTAATATCATTATGGTAACTATTTTAGTAATTCCTCACATTCCTCTATTTAATTAAAGGATTATGATATATATAAAGTTTCAAAATCCATCTAAGGAATTAAGATTAATATTCATTGAACTAAAAAGGAGAAGGGGAAAACAAGAGATAAAAAACACTTTAAATGAAAAAGGAATGAGATGGAAATTGACAGTTATTTGTTAAGAATCTAGGAAACCCATCAATGAAAAATATCAGTGTTTATAACTGAAAGAACAAAGAGACAAATAGAATAAGTGAAAGTGGTAGAAATAATTTTCTTGAGATTAGAGTTTCATGAAAGAATCAGACTCTAGTAATGAATATGGTAGTGAAAAGGAGACATGAAACCATACATTTATGGTAAACTATCGATAAAAAATATATGTATTTGGTGATTTATTATAGATAAGTGGTTTTTGTTTGATGGTTTCATTAGTTAAGGATACTTTTTCTTACAATTTTGATTCTAATTATCAATATTCTTCAAGTTTTGATTGTGATAAATATATAGCTAATGATTTTAGTAAATTATTAAATGAATGTCAATAAAAATGGAAAATATTTCTAAAAAATATGAAAATTTTACTTAGGATTTTATGAATGTTACTGAAGAATTTAAAATATTATTTTTGAATTTGAAATATTAAAAATTATATTTCTATTTTTGTTAAATAAAAATATAAAATTATTTTTTTGAAAATTGATTTATTTATACTAGAAAAGGGTATGCATAATTTTAAAATTTTTGCTTCTGGTACAAAATATGAATTCATGGATGATATTGATGTAATATGAAGGAAAATATGAATCTCAATGCAGAGATTTCATGTTTAAAGAGATTTTAACTATGTTTATGATTGGAATTCAAAAATCAGATAAGTTCATGAGATTATAAAAAATTTATAAATCTAAAATGAAAAGAATAAGTATTGGTTTTGATAAGAGGTTACCAAAAATATAATAGAATATATTTTTTAATGGTCAATATAAAGGTATCTCATCAGATAATTTCTATAGATTTGGATTATTTGGACATTATTATTTGGAGTTATCATTATAAATTATTCAATGACTTGGTCATACGTAGGCTTATATTTAAAAATAGTATTTTAGAATTAAGATGAATAACCCTTCTTTAGCATAGGTTCATAAAGGAACCTTTTTATATCAAATTGGATGAAAACTAGTCAAGATTCCCATGTAAGTTATTTTATTATTCTATCCCCACAATTCAAATTCATATTTTTTGTCTGATGGAATTTTGGAATGTGATTTTAATTTTATTTCATTTTTACCAATGAGAATGTATTCTATGTTTTATATTTTATTTTACTAGAATTTGTTACATGCTTCTTATTTTTAAATTCTTTTCATATCTTCTTTATTTTAAATAATTATTATTATCATGTTTTGTGGCTCATTTTGAAGCACATAATTAATTAAGGGGATAAATATTTTTTTTATATATTTTTAAAACTTCTTTTTAGGGGGATTTATTTATATAAGAAAAAATTTATTTAGGGAGGAAAAATATTTCCAAATTTTAATCCTTTTAATCAATTAAAAAATGGGAATTTAAATTGATATTTTATTTTTTTAATTATCAAAAAGGGGGAGAATGTTGGAGTAGATCCTTGAACAACATTATTTTTTTTGATAATTACAAATATAGCTATTATTATTTTTAAATAATTTTTTACTTATTATTTAATTGTGTATAAATTATTATTCATTTATTATTATTATTATTTAAAATTACTTTTTGTTTTATTTTATGAAAAAATAATTTCTTAATGTTTTACTTTGACCTTTTATAGTATGTATTAATTATTCTTTTTTCCTTACTTATATTTTTTAAAACCTGATATTGCTTTTATATGGGCATGATGTATCCTTATGTAGTTTTGGGTTACCATTACATATAATGGTTTCTATACATACAAAAGATATATAAATGTTTCTTTTCTTTTATGAAACTTGATTCAACACTTATGCAACACAAAATTCATACCCTTATTTTAACATATCACTTACCCTTTCCCATGCTATATAAATTATATTATAATCTTATGTAACTCATTTAAAATTATATATACCTTTACACAATACATTTCTTACCTAAATTAAAGTTGTTAAAATTACAAGCTACATTGATGAGACCTATTTATTTTGAATCTTACCTTTATATAACCTACATATTTTGATTCTTACTTTACAATGTATGAATTTTACATGAAATATACCTCTATGAGGGTTGGTTTTTCCATAGTTATATGTTTCATGTATTTCATGGAATTTTAAATTATTGTATATTGGTAACATGTTATTAAATTGTTTTAATGATTATATATATACTTATTAACCATATAAAATCTTTGATAAGTTTTTTTAGTGTGTATTAAACATATTTAAATGAGGATCGAATTTTTTTATTCATTTAAGTGTAAACATGTTTCAATTATTATCAAAATTAAAATAAATTAACTATGTGTTTATTTCTTTGATTTTATTATTTCTAAATAAATTATTATTCTAAAAACTATCATTCAAAATTCTTTTATAGTTTTTAATGTTGTGTCATTAAAATTAATATTATAACTTATATATTTTTGGAAGGAAAATTTAAATTCTCATTTTAAATTTTTACAGAATTAAACTGTGTTAGTTTTGCATATGTTTTAAATATTATTGTGGAATTATTTTAAAACATTTATAATGATGATTTTAAAATGTTTTCAATTTTTATAAAAATGTTTTAATTTAGGGAAATTATTATGGGATGATAATAAATATATGGGTGTGTGTGTGTGATAATTTTGGATCATCATTATTTTTATTTTGAAATATTCTAATCATTTTGAAAATATTATTTAGTGTTTTGGAGTTATATTTTAAGGGGACAAATTATTATTTAATAGTGGTGGGGGTATATGATTTTCTGCTTCTTCAATGATATGATTAAAGATAAGGAGAACATCCATTTCATGACCTTTATATATTATTTAAGTAATGACACAAGAATTTAAAGAGCGAAGCTTCATTATTCTTAATCTATTTTATAATTACATTGTCAGATCACTTGGACATCATCATTAAAATCCATTTTAAGGGCCAAGAAGAACTAGTAGACACTAGAAATTCTATCATTAACTCTAAAATAGTTATTTATTTATTCTATTTTGATTGGTATTTTCCTTCACTTTATCTTTTCCCTCACATATTATACCACCTACTAAAAGTTTTGATTGGTTTTAAACCTAGTCAAAAAGTAGATAGATCCATTAGATAATAAATTTGTTATGTTTATTACCATAAAAATGATAGTTTTTATTTGGGGTTTCACCTCTAGAAAATATACTTGTTTAGGGATAATACCCATTAAAAAATTATCTCTCTATTTAGGGGTCCCATAATTCTTCGTTTGGGGTGTGAAGATTAGAGTTGGATAATTTAAATCTAAACTATTATACTATTTCTTGTGTTCATTTATTTACATTTTATATATTCACTATTCTCACATCCACTATTTTTAATATTTAAATATAAAATCATTTAATATACTTAGAGAAAAAACTATGCAGTTATATTTTAATAAATCTATTAATTTTATGAAAAATGGTCAAGTTCCATTATTAATAATATTAATAATTCTATCATAAACATCATGTGAAGTAGAATCATCTTTCAATGAAGGCTTGTCACTATCCCATAGAATAAATTTTGTAAACCCCATGATCATGGTGGTAATGTTATTAAAAATCTATATAAATTAATTCAATATTTAAAGGATAATCTTATGTGGAGGCTCATCAATGAGAAGTCACAAATTATTATATTTCTAAGGTCCAAATTTTTAGTAGGTTCAAAACAAGGAATTTAAACTCTATGGAATGATATATGATGAATTTCCTCTAGTTTTTCTTTTACAACATTTTAGTGAACTCCCAATGGCTAACCAAAACGAATTATCTCCAAATTTTTGGTTAGACACATGGATAGGTACACCACCTCTTAATCTCTTAGTCTCTCTAAACCCATCAATTGACACAAATGTGTCCATTAAGGGGTAAATTGAGAAATCCATGGAACTTCTTCTAGAAAAAATAAAGGAATTATTTTTTAATTAAATTCTTTTTAATAGATATGAAATTTTAATCACTCAACCTTCCTCCAATGGGAGTCTCACCTCCAAACTGTTCTATTGTGAGGTTGTACAGGTGCATGTGGGCAGTTGTTCTAGGTTTTTCAATAGAAGCTAGATTCTTCCATATAGATTCTTCCTTCTATATTGGGTATTGAATTAAAATAGATAGAATAATGAATATCTTAAATCTATTGGAATCACTCAATGCTTGAGATTTTTACTATGCAATCAGTATATGGATGACATCAACCATTGGTTCCTTAGTTGTGTCATCATTACGACATTGTGGAAAGAAACTACTTGTTTTTTTAGGTTCAGATTGCCAAGATAGACAATATATAGGATCATCAATCTAATTGTTTGATGTTAAATCTCTCCAAGTAGTTTCTTGACCTATTTATTTTTGATAGAAGTGACGTAATACATGTGATTTGGACTAGCCATAACAAATTTATTCCTAAAAATGAAACTTTCTGTCTACATTCAGTTATTGTTCAAATTATGGTTTCATTGTAAATAGTGAATAAACTTCAAATTGGATATTTTAAAAACCATGTTCCTGATTTCACTGTGACTAATAATTTTTTGAATTAAATGTAATTATAATCCCCCTTCTAGTACCTTTGAAGTCATTTCAAATCCTCCATTTCTAGGACATATCAAATTCAACATTGATGGTATGTCATGAGGAAATCTAGGACCTTCTGGATGTGGTGTGATATTCAAAAACCACAGCGGTGACACTATATAATGCCTATATAGTCAATGTTGAGACACTACATCTCTTGATACTGAAATTATCAACATAATAAATGTGGTAGAAATGGAAAATCAATGATCCTAGTTCAACTTGTGTCTTGAATGTGATTCCACCACTATAGGGAAATATATTAGAAGTGGAACTCTATACCTTTCACATAATCTTACTGGCAAGGTTCAATTTTATGGACTCTCATTCAACCACGAATTATATCATCAAACATGCATATTGTGGTGAAAATTATTTTTTTATGGCCTTTCAAATAAAGGATTTACTATTATTGATCTAACCTAGCTTAATGACCTACCTGATGAGGATGATCTTAGTATATGATGGTTGTGATACAATCAAAATAATTGTAACTTATTATATGAGATGGGTGGAATTTATATTGAAAAGCATCTTTTTTATTTAGAATTTTAGGTTTGAGTGGCCAATTATTATACTATATATATATATTTAATTGACTTGTTTGAATCCTCTATAAGATTGGGACTAGTTTTTTTCAACCTAAAAATCAACATGGGATGCATATCTTTCTTAAAGGTTTTATGTAAACTCCCTAGTATAACAAGTTCTTGTATCCCTCTTTAAGTATTTTCTTGGTGGAAAGAGTTGATTTAAATAAAAAGATACTTTCTTTAAAAATGTTATTTAAAATGGCGGAATTAATTGAAATAGGGGTTAAAATAATATGAATGATCTAAGAAACAAGTTTGGAAATGCGATTATAAAATGGAAATGTGGTTTTTAAATAATTATTTAGTTGGATTTCATCCAAGGGTCTTGTGTTGGAAAATAGTAGGGGTTCCTTTTTCAAATGTTTTTTAAAAATGGTTTTAGTTTTATTATTAATGGAATGTCAAAAGTTATTATCTTAAGATTTTTTTCTTTAGTTTACATCATGAGAGGACCCCATTTTTATAAATTGGCTTTTTTTTACTTCCCATTTTGGGTTTATTAGGGATTATACTTGTTTCATGATGATGTGTGATGTGTATGTAGTTATATAAGAACTTTATTATGAAATCAAATGGTCTAGTTGATCTTTATAAATGTGGTAGACCACATAGAAGTTGGATATAAGTTTTAATTACCCTAACAATTATTGATATACATTATGACAAGAAGGTTTCATTAGGGATAAGAGATGGAAGTGTCATTGGACATAACCCCTGCCTATGTACACGACATGGGTTTCAATGTATGTGGGAAGATATTAATATTTTCTATTAGGACTCAGGTATTACTTGGAGATGGATACATGGTATGGGTCAAGTGAGTTATAGAGGTCGATGATTCATCATGCTGGATTATTGTGAGATTTTTCAGAGTCTAGTTAATATTTAGTTTTATTTTATTTATTGATGATCATGTAATGTCTAGTGTGATTTTGTTTATATAATGCCCACTTATTTAGTTATCGATTTTTACTACTCTTTATAAATGACGTATGATATAGAGTGTTTTAAATTCATTATATTCTCTGCTTTGAGGGAAATTTAGGAATCCAACTTTATGTCTACATGTTATTTGTAAGTAAATTATATGGAAGGGTTATGAAAATTTTTATGTATATTTGGGCATGTATTTATGTAATAAATTATAGGGAATAACCTTACCACAAAAATTATAGTCCCTTATATTTAGTCAATAGCCTCTTCCATATGTTAATGTTTTTTTGAGGTTAACTAGTGACTCCCTCTCAGCCATCATTTTGGTGGTTTGGTCTAGGGGATTACAAAATCAAAAAATTATCATCTATTAGTACAATGTTGACTGTAACCTCCAAATGGGAATTAATTCACTTATTTTGGTATTTATACCCAACCATGAGGGGTATATATCCCAAATGGTTGGGAATAAACTCAATATTGAATATATGACTACATTGTGGGTATATGTTGATATATTTCTAGAATATTTTCTCATCCCTCCACTAGATTTTGTGGTTGAGTATTCAATATAACTCATAACTAGTTCCACACCAATATCAAAGACTAATTATATAATTGCCCCATTTGAATTAAGTACATGATGAAACAACTCTAATAGAATATATATAAGGGTTTCATAATCCAGATTTCTTCACCATGCGGCGAACCGGTCCTTTTGATTAATAATAATGCTGGATTAATTTTTCTATTCATTTATTATCATGAACATAACAATATCATCATCAATAAAAAATATTCTATAGCCCATATTAATGACTTGTTTGATCAACTTTTTGGGTTTAAATAATTCTCAAGGATATACCTTTTGTCTGAATATCATAAACTAAGGGTAAAAACATAAGATATTCTTAACACTACCTTTCATATGAGATATCGAAACTTGGGATTCATAGTGATACCTTTTAGACTTAAAAATACTCATGCCATCTTCATGGGTATGCTGAGTAGAGTCTTTAGATATTACCTCAATAATTTTTGATTAGTATTTATAGATGATATTCTCATATGTTCTAAATGAAAGGAATATCATGAAGATCATTTCAGGATTGTGCTAATGACCTTGAGAAATGAGAAACTGTATTCCAAATTTAGATTGTGTGAATCTGGATACATAAAGTATAATTATTTGAGCACATAATCAAATGTGAGGGTTTTTATTTGGATTCCTCCAGGAAGGATGTGGTTAAATAATGGCCTAGTCCAACCATTAAAATAGGGATCCATAGTATTCTAGGATTGGGTTGACACTATAAATTCTTTTTGACAAACTTCTCAATACTATGAAATTTTCTCTACTAATAAAGGATCGAGTTAAGATTCTTTATATAAATGATTGTGAAGACAATTTCATGTATATTAAAATAGGGTTGGTCACTACACCTATACATGAACTACCTTTTAGTGGAGAAGGCATTGAGATATTAAAATATTATTCAATAAATGGATTTGGATTTTCCTTTTTCAAAATGAAATGTCAGTATCTTATACCTCACATAAATTAATGTTCCATGAGAAAAATTACCCAACGTGTGATTTGTATCTCACATTTGTTATATTTTTATTAATGATATGGAGGAACTGTCTTTATAAAAAAATGTGATATGTACACTGATAAAAATATATTAAAGTATACAAATACATAGAAAGAATTGAACTTTTCTAAAATGAGATGGTTTGAGTTGACCATGGAGTATGATTCCTCAATACAATACCACCATATGAAGGAGAACAAGGTGGTTAATTCAATGAATATAAAATACCATTCTACACTGTTCATGACGAGGATTTAATGATACCTAGTAATCATGAATTTGAAAATTATTAACCAAAAAATTAAATTGGATGGGTAGAATTCCTATCTTGAAAAAGTTTTTTCTCAGTCATATATCCATGTTACGATATCAGAGGTATAGAAGGAGGATATGTATTTGTAGAATAATGTAAGGAATAAAATATAATTCAACTTTTGAAATCATATATTAATAATATTTAGTAAAAAAATATTTTTCCCTTCAATAACAATATTAAATATTTATCTTTGAGAAGATTCATAATACTCATCATTCTTTATCCATCATATAAGAAAAAATATTTTTAGATATCTCATTAATTAGTCCAGGTGGGATGACATAAATGGGGATATTGTAGAGTATATATCATTATTCTTGGTCTGCTAATAAGTTAAAACTAAATTTAGAGATTTTATGTGTTTGATGTAACCATTACCCATACATATATGGAAATGGGATAACATCACCATGGATTTCATAATAGAATGTACCAAGACTTATAGAGATTATAATTTTATTAAATTTATATTTGATCTCCTAATGATGAAATCCTATTTATTTGATATTTGAGAAGATTTCCCACTCAATAAACTTTCCAAGACATATATAATAGAAGTAAAAAAGGTTTCATGTAGTACCAATTTTAATTGTATATGATGAAGATCCATGGTTAACTCAAAGTTTAAGAGAATGATTTAACAATAATTGAATATGGAGATTATATATAGCATTACTTATCATCATAATTATGATGATCCATTAAAATTACGATTCCAACTCTTGATGATATGTGGAGATATTGTTCAGTGGATTTAAAAGGATGTGGGGACCAACATATTCCTCTTGTAAAGTTATTATATAATAGATATTTCCTTTACAGAATTAAAATGAAACCATATGATTCTATGTGTGGGAAAATATATATAACTGTAACATGTTTGGATGAAGTTAGAGAGCACAATCTATTGGGACAATATATTTCTCAAGATATGTCGTCCAAGATTCAAATGATTAGGTGACATATCAATGAATCACCAACACACCAAAATAGACACACATATAATCATTGATGATATTTGGAGAATGAATTTAGATATTAGGAATTCCTTTAAATATCACTTTGGAAGAGGGTTATGAGATATGGGAAGAAGTGAAATTTTGTCCCTAGATACATTGTCCACTTCAAAATACTTTATGATCTAGGAATGGTTTCCTATTTCCGTCAACTTTAATTGAACCTACCACATGTTCACAATGTGTTCCATGTATCACTTTTTGGAAAGTACTTACCCAATCCATCACATTTACAGAACTCATATGTTGTATAATTGCAACAAAACCTCTCTTATAAGGAATAATCGGTAGAGATCATGGACTATAGGTATAAATTAATATGAATTAATACCACTAAAATATTTAAAATTATTTGGAGGTATAATAATTATGATAAATAAAAATGGTAACTAATATATTTAATGAGATAAAAGTACCACATTCCTTTTTTATCTAAGTAGTGAAATTTTGACAGAAACATTATTTTAAGGGGTGTCGAATATGACACCTGTGTTATCTATTTATTATATTGAATATATTGTTTCACTATAGAACCAAAGTACAAAAAACATGATATATTTTAATGAGATAAAATATCTCAAAAAACCTAAAATTTAATAAAATATTACAATTTAATATAAAATATCATTGTGAAAATTATAATTGGAATAAAACCACAATTAAATTAAAAGACCATGAACATTAATTTTTCACCCTTATGGTTTTACTTGAAGATCATACCACTAATTATGACTATTGAAAAAATAAAAAACATTAGAAATATAATATGCATTTTGAGAGAGAAGTAAATTAATTGGATAAATGAATTTTAGTGAATCATTAAAGGTTATATATGGGAATGGAATATAATCATAATATATATAGCCAGTAGATATATGTTTATGGGATATATGGTCATTGAATATATGGTCATTGAATATGTAGTCATTAGGTATACCTATATTTAATAGGTATACTTATAATTTTATAGTTATAAGTAAATAATTTGATACACATAAAATTTTTGACATGTATTTTACATAAATATTTTTGATATAAAAAAACAAACAAATTCACTTTTTTGAAATATTAATTTTTATAAAGAAGATTTTTTGTTACATATTTTATTTTAGATTAAATTTATTGATTTCAATGAATCATGTAAATAAAATAGATTAGAAACATTAAAGTAATTATTGATAAAATAATTAAATAACATCTAATAAAATTAAATTATGAAGAATTAGAATTTAATTATTCATGATAATTGAAAAAATTCACTAAAAACATTTATTTTATTATATATTATAGGTTTTCAGTTAAAATATGAATTTTTCATATTTTTAGAGTAATATTTAATGATTTTTTTTATAAATTCATGAAACTGAATTAACATTCTTTAAATTATTATTACTTATTAAGAAATAATAACAAATATACATTTATTTTTAAAATATAACTCTATAAAAATGATTTTTATGTGTTTTTGATTCATATTTAAAATTAATTTTAATTATTTTTTGTAATTGAATTTTGTAAAATGGATTTTTTTTAAAATTAAATCATTGAAATTGGGGGAGATTTTAAATTTCATTTTCGGGTAAAAAATAAGTTACTAAGGTAAAAAAATTAAGTTACCAGGGTAAGTGTAGAGTGATGTAAAGAGTATTAAATTAATGGAAAAATGCCTAAAATATCACTACAAATATCAATAAAATTTATGTACGAGGGTATTAATTAAAAATATTCATTATATTTTCACATTAAATACACTTTGAATGTAAAAATACATTCCTTATAAATTAAGGATGGACTATTTGTAAAAAATTCACTCAAACCCATCTATAAAAGGACCACTCATCTACCCACTTTAAACCAAACATTTAATTTACTTATATCTTGAATACCTACATAAATTCCCTCTCCTAAGTTTGTATTCCTTGATTGGTAGCCTCTTACCCAAATAAATATTCCATCATCCTTCGTTATGAAGGAACCAATTTCTTGGAGTGAATTATTCCTAAAATCTAGTACTTCACCATATTTTTCTATTATATTCCCATAAAAACTCATTATAAATGTCATTAAATATTGTAAATGGATTATATTAACATCATTATGCTTTTTTATAAATGATATTAATATAAAAAATATATAATCTTACACTTTTCGTGTTATAACTTGTTCTTATATAGGTCATTTCAGCAACCTTTAATAATGATGTTATATTATCTTGATTTTTTCCTACATGAATGAGTAACAAGAAAATAATAATAATAATATATAATAAATAAGGGTAATTTATTTTATTAATATGGTTTCAGAAGGTATAAATGAAAATTGAGGGCCATTATAAATAAACTCATTATTATCATCAAAATCACTCAAAACATGTTCATTATAGATTCTATTCTCATGATCCATACCCATACCTTGAATCTAATGAAAATATGAATGCCTGCATAATTGAAAAAATCCTTCCAATTCCTTAAATAATATATTAACGACAAAATTCTTATCATATAATAAGTATTAGAATCTCCATTAGAAACCTATATGAAACAATGAAAATTACTAACATCTAATTGTGAAAATAAATAATAATTAACTAATATATGTGTAATAAAAGATTATAATTAAAGAGTATAAAATGTAACGGATATTAATAAGTTTATAAAATAAGTTATTTAGATTTTTTTTATTATGGAGTATGTTAAAGCACATTTATGGATGATTGGAGTTAAATTAATAATTTCTTTTCCAATTTCAATTTGAAATCGATATTTTTTATTAACATGCACCTATCATGGGGTGTAGAAAAACATATTTTTAACAAACTAGGTGTAGTAGAGTTGGTTAACATATGGTAGTATCACAAATATGAGTGTACAAAAAATAGTTTGTCACTTTTTATTGATTTTTATAATGTTGATATTTTATTAGTTTGAGAAATTGAAAACAAAAATTAGTTTAAATTAATTGATTAATAAAATTGATAAAAGGTGGTGAATTGAATGGGTATTTCTAAACCTAATTCTATGAAATCATTATTTTCAATTGTTTCCAATTCTACTTTTAATGGATTATAAGAGAGAGGTTGATTTATTGATTCATCTCTCCACCTTGGATAGATGGTGATGGTAAGGGAGTTTTTAATCAAGTCACAATTAGTCTACCCTCCTTCATGTGTGTGTAGTGTTATAACGGGTCCTATTGTTTAATTAATGAAATTAAAAACTATGAATCCTTATTCACTAACTTATAATAGATCATGTCACAATTCATCACAAGTTTCGACAATCTCTGAACACTCACCGCCAAACCCTAAAAAGTTATATAGTAAATAGATAGGAATTGGGTGGAAGGAGATCATCAACATAGAAAATTAAAATAAGAATAATCAAACCCCAGTGCAGAGGTATTGGGAATTAAAAACATATTTAACAATTGAAATCAGTTTACAAAATAAATAGAAAGGGTTTTACAACAATAAATGTATAAACTCAAACATATCATTTGGTAATGCCTCCCCATTTTTCGATCACTCACATAAACTACCCATCTATGGATGGGGAAGTGGAGTTGATTTGGGAGAGGGGATACATCACAAAATGATTAAAAGAAATGGAAAGGAATGCATAGAAGAGCCTTTGGGAATCATAATATTCCATTAATGGGTTATGGGTCATAATGGGTTTCCCCTAAGTGTCAAAAATGTTTTTCTCAAGTATTTCCAACAAAAATACCATTTTGGTATACCTCCAAGAATTTCATGTCATGTAACTCATATTCATGATGTGCAATGTGTAGTCTTGTCCCCTAATTTCCAAAATATTACACATTGTTAATAGTGGATTCACAACATGTAATGTGTGGGACCTTCACTTTCATGGATTATTTTCACACTGTGTAATTATTCATGGTACATTTCTTGAATAACATTATAATTAGTATATTTAATTTCCATTCAGAACTCTAAATCATCCTAGTTAATAATTTCTATGCTTTGGAATTGGTCTTTCACTTGTCTCGTCGTCATAGGCCATCATATACATCATTAATTCATCATTTATGTTCAAAAATATAGTTTCACACGTCACTAATAGTTGTATCTTTTTGTTTTTTTCTAACACCCTATCCTTCAAAAAAACGTAACAGTAATCAATGTTTTTCGATTTAAATAAATTAATTTATACAAACATTCTATTTTGTATCCTAAAATAAGTACATAAAAATTCTATATCAACTATGTCTAAATTCCAATTTATGGAAATGTTATATACATTCTCTCTAAAACCATAATTATTTTCTTTTCCTTTGGTTATTTCTTCTATTTAAATGTATCCTTTCCATTTAACCTCCCTTTGGTTCATTATTTATCTAAAAAGATTCTAGTAAGTGGAGTCATCCTTATCTCTTCTTTTCAATCACAAATATTTATCCTTCATGTCTTTATTTCTTATATTATTTTATAGATATCATAATCCCAAATTATATGATTTATTTAGGTAATTTTATATTCACTATTACTTTCATTATAAAAGTTTGAAAAGAATCTTTTTAAAAAAATTCACATGTTTCTATTATCCCAGAATTATATATTTTTTTCTTTATAAAGCATTCATTTCGGGTTTTTAGGGTTAATCAATGTCATTTTTGTTTAATTTATCATTATTTTTCTAAAAACATTAATTTATAATTCATATAAATTTAAAATAAAATTTATTAAAAATGTAAATGATATTTCTTCATATATGGGAAATAAAAAATTATAATGTTGTTAAAATGTGATTTCCATCTATGTCAAATTCATTTAATATTTCTTATGCTACAATGGATATATAAATAATGAAAGAAACACCTTTAACATCAGTTTTGTCTTTAAATATTGATGATAATGTGGTTTTAATACTAGAGATGTTGAAAGAGTGACTTTAAATATTAGTTTATAAAAACTGACATTGAAATCCCTTCTAAAATATGAAATATTGAAGTCTTTAAACATAGTTTTTTGAAAAAAATTTCATTAAAACGCTTTTAAAATGTAAAATATAGAATTATTTCCACATTATTTTTCATTAAAACTAATTTAAAATGCCTTAATTCTCTACTTTTATTGGGATTTTTACCTAAAAAATGTGAACATACCTTGTATAAGGTATTTAGATGTCAAATTTTTTTAAAACTATAGTTGAAAGTTGGATTTTTTTTAAAAAAATTAACAAATTCATAATTCTATACCATTAAAAACAAAGTGCATCACCAAAATGCAACTAAAAATATCACAAACATAATTAGGAGAATTAAAAATATTTGATAACTTTCACAACATTTTTTTAAAATGTACCACTTATTTATACAAAATATCTGAATTAGTTAGACATAGAAAATAGTATAAAAATAAATTTTGAAGGTGTTTCATGTCAGTTGATGTGTATGAAGAAAAATCAACAAAATGATAAAACATTAATTATTAAAAATTTAAAAAAATAGATTTATTTAACTTATAATCATTATAATAATACTAAACATTTCAAAATATATTGTTTTTGGGTCATGATTATCTCTAAAATGAATCTTAAAACATATTATATACATTAAAAATTACTTTATTGGTGATGAAAATGTGTTTATAAAAAAATATTTCAAAAATAGAAACACTAGATATATATAAAAATAATTATTTACTGATATAAAAGTTATATACCTAAACATTAATATATTCACTTTTTTCTCATTCAAATATTGAATAGTGATACTGGTTGAACCCAATCTCTGACCTATTTTAATTTTAAATATTAATTATCAAAACTGATGTAAAATGAAAATGTTAATTGTCACACCCAGTTTCTCATGTCTTGATTTTGATCATGTCTATTAGGAATCACGATCCTTTTCACGTGTTTTGGGTGAGGTGAATATTGAGTTTTGAATTGAAATCTAGTTCTAATCATCCTACCCTGGGTTCCCCATATATTGTTTGGGATTTTTAGAGAAAAGGGTGGTTACATCAAGATTTGGGACAACCATGAGCCCATTTCCAGATTAAAAAAACTGTTTCTTTTATAACTCCTTCATTTTTTAACATTTATCAATAATTAATCATCCCACATGGAATCATATGACCTATTAAAACCACCATATCCATTTAAACCCTTAGTAATTCATAATCATAGTGGATTTGGGTTATTTCTTCAAGTATTGGGCCAACCCGTGAGCTCATTTCAAGTTCTAGAAATCTAATTTGTTTATTTTATATTTTATTCATGTTTTAATTTTTTTTTGTGTTTACACCTCTCACTCAAGAACAAAAACCCTATTCTCACCCCCAAGTTCTATTTTCCCTCTTCTGAGTTCATCTTAGTTGTGGATTAGGGTGAAATTTCTCAAGGATTCTCAAATCATCCAGATTTTGTAAGGTAATATTTTTATTTTAGGAATCATTAATTTTTTTCTCTTTTAAAACAAAATATTATTTACATGGTTAAACCATACCTATGGATACTCTACAAGGAGTTCCAATACATTAACTTTCATATAAGGGTGTATATCTAAGGGAAGATGATGAGTTTTTCAGTTTCCAAGGTTATATTCCTTCTCATTTCTCCTCCCTCTTCCTTCTCCTTCAACTTTCATTAGGTTTCATCTTCTTCCTTGGTAATGAATAACCTATAGTTATGTTATACCATGATTTTTTATGGTTTTTTTGTCCTTTTAGAGCTGATCATAATATATATACAGTGTTGGGAACCACAGTGGGTGATATTGGGTGTGTGCTTCCATTCCGCCATGGTTTTGGTGTGCGTTTCCCATTGCACACATCCTTTTTATTTAAGATTCATCTTTTTCATGGTATTTTTACCCTCTACACATTCTGATTATTTTTTTATTAAACCTTCAACAACTTTATTTGGTGCGCAAAGTGGTGCTTATGACTTTTTTTAAAAGTAGTGTTGTTTTGTTATAAAAGTTCACACTATGGGTTTGTTTAGATGTTTTTTATCATTATAACCTGGTTTGGTGATGTTTTGAACACGATTTAGGTTATTTCTAACATGGTTCAGTAACTTGAATAAATTTATTCCATGAAATTGGAATTTTTATTCCTTTTTAAGTGCTTAAAATTAATTGTGCTGTTACAAATTTCATGCCATGTGTTCAGTAAATTTATCGGTTGTCTTTTATGTGTTAAGTGTGATTGAAAATGATTTTTTTGGATTTATAAATGCATGGTAATCATGAAAAATGGTATTTTTTGGGTCCTTATATGGCTGTCCAATGTGGATTTGGTCGTACAAACAAATGGGTTTTTGGTTTATAACATGTTTTGGCCCGTGTTTCCGGAAAATGGATCGTTTGGAATCCTTATAAAAATGGTTTTGTTTTGGATGTGTAACCCTAATGTTTTAAGGTATTTTTGAAAGTGGTTTTTTTCTATAAATGGTTTGTATACACCTGTAAAGGACCTTTTATACCTTTGGAAAATGTAAGTTTTCATAAACGCTTAAAGGCCTGTTTGGAAACTTTGTGAAAAATTGTGAAATTTTTTATTATAAAAACCTCCTGTGGATGTTTCTTATTCCATGATTATATGTATATAATGGATGGGATTTCCATACTAAGTAATCCTTGAGATCCATTATGATTGTTCCTTGGGTTGGACTCTTTATGTTCTTTTTGACAAATGGCGTGATATCGGACCTTGGAGTGACTTTGGGTGATCTCTATTGTGAATTATTATTATATCTATGTTGAGATTGGATGCTCAGTTGAAATCAATTGGATGACCCCCACTAGATACTTAAGACATGGGAACCTACAATATTGAGAGAATATTCAAAAAATTATTTCTGAACTGGTAGGTTATTTTACTGACCAGTGTCCCATAGAAGGTGGATATATTGGGTTTATTGCTATGGGATTTTCACTCAGACTGCCTAAGAAAGGATGGTCAAGTGTATTGATAATTTTTATTTCATCATGTGTGACATGTCAATGAGTATGAGGTCTCATGTATTGGTGTCTTCTGGATTATTCTTTATCTTCTAGGTTCACCTGTGTCTATTTGGATTTCAGTTTCTTTCAGTGATGAATATGATGCTTGTATGTACATTTACATTTCCCTTGTTGTTTGATTTCTATCATACCTTATTGTTTATTGTTTTTCCTGGATAGTGGTGATCTATTTTTGATAAGGTTTATGAAAATGTTTTTCAAATGAAAGAGTTTATTCCTATTTGTTAAAATCAGTAAATTTAAACATCACTTTCTTATTTAAAATATTATTGGAACACTAGTTGAATGAATCTAATTTTGGAAATGAATAAGGGAAATGGGTTTTACTTTTTTTGAGTAATCATGTAGAAAACCTTAATTATAAATATTTTAGTTCAAATATGAAATTGATGTTTCTTTTATTTTAATGGATGCGCATTGGGAATAGATTATTGGGGTAGCCTTATATGTTTTAATGCCCACACGTATAGTTCTTTTCTGTTTTTATCCCCTGTATAGGTTTTAGTATGAGTTTAATCTCCTTGAGAAACGAGATATTGTTGTGTTAGAGATTGACTAGTGGGGTCACATGGAGTTAGTTGGTCATCAGGTCTAGTCATTTTAGTTGTATCAGTCATTTGTACTTCAGGTTTTCTTATAAACACGATGATCGGTTCAATTCTTATAAATGTGTAATGGGATGTCCATTTATTTCCGCTATTTATTTTATTATTTATATTTGGGTGAAATAGTTCCATTGTCACTAACTGTTTTCCACAGTGCTTGTCGCCATCCGAGAAGGATTGAGAATGCCTCTAAGTACTTGTAATGGAGCTGCCCGGGTGACTGGTTTAGGGTCGACCCAAATTGGTTTGTGACAGAATGGTATCAAATTGAGGTTGTCTCTTAGTGGACCATTATTTTTAGAGTGCCCATGTTATTTGGGGGATGACAAGGTAGATGTAATAGGATTTTCAGGACTTGATAAGTAGTTTTGGGAAGAGTTTCATGAACTCTTACTCATTCTGATCCTCATGTTTCCATGGGAAATTTTATTTAATTAGTTTCTTTGGTTCTTAAGGATTGTTTGGTGATTTGGATACAACAAGGGGAGTTGGAGTAATGGCCTCTGTGAACCCATAGGGCATGGAAAGCCATGTTGAGCCAATTTATGGTCCTACTAAGGCTCTCAATGTTGGTGGTGTGTTTGACATATGTCTGCCAACCATATATTCAATTCACCCACCGACAGTAGTCCCATTTTTTTGGGTCTCATAGACCTTTCATGAGTTATGATTTTTTTTAAAACCTTGTGTGATAATTGTGGAATTGGGTTTTCAATTCTTAATATAATAATGTTTTTTTTCATGTTTGTTTTTTTCACAAATTTTTTTGTGAGAAGGTGTAATGATTTAACGGGATCAAATTTCTTTAATCTAAACATACTATTTTTAGAAATAAAATGGTTGGAAGGAATAAATTCTTTTAAGATGATTATTATATTTTGTTTAAAATAAAATGTTTTGGGCTCTTGTAGAGTGTTTGAATCTGATGAATTTCTTTTGGGGAATTGGTTTTGAGAAGTTGATGTTTTCTTAAAAGGGTTTTGGACTTTATGGATATCGAATTAAGAAAAGAGACATTGTTGGATTTTTGAAAATAGGAAAGGCATGTTTTAATGGAATGCATATTTTTTTATTCGTTTTTAAATAAATTAAATGGGTTCTAAATCAAATGGTTCTTGAAAAATTGTTGTTTATTGAGATGAATTTTTTTTTTGAATAAAGAGGGATTATTTTGATGCATGCCTATGAGTTTTCATTTTCAAGGATGGTAAAATGGTTTGTTGTGTGGAAATATGAAAATGTTTTTGGACTTGGTTGTTAGTGTTCCGATAGGAGGTACATGATTTTTTTTTGAAATGGGTTGAAATTTTTTATGTCTTGTAAAATGAGGATGACTTGTCTAGCCTTTTGGTGTTTTCATGGGCTCTCACATGCATGGTTTTATAAAGATAAGTTCATGGATTCTCATTATGGCATAGTGGTTGGGTTACAGGGGTGGAATGGGAGTGTCCATGTGAGTGGGACATGATGAAACACCATTGGTGAATGTGAAAATCCACCAAGTTATTTTTTTCAAAAGTGTTTCAGCCTGAAAATGTGTTGTATTTTTTGTGAACCAGTGTTCATGTGGGTTTATTTCTCATGTTTTAGAAGTATTATTTGTTTGGTATGCATCCCCGTGATATAAAAGTGATACCGTTTGTGTGTCTTGAGATAGGATCGTGTTGGTGGCTCATTTTTTGAGAAATGTTTAGTTGATTTATAAGGATATGTTGGATGTTGTGATGTGGCCACCAATTGTTCACCATTGGAAATACTTTCAGTTGATTAGCCTAAGGATTATTTTTAGACATAAAATCCACCTGTTTGGATGATTCCTCAACTTTTTCAGTGGAATAGATAGTTTTTTGGGCTTGATTTAAAGTGTATTTCTTTTTGTGATAATTATTTTGGATATAGAAGTTGTGTTCGGTAACGTTGATGTGTTTCTCTGTATTCCTTGTCCATTATTCTCCTTGTTTAGAGTGAGGTATAATGGTTATATGTATATTTTTATTCCTATTTATATGAATGTGTGTTTTTGAGAAAGTGAGTTTTGTGGGGTGTTGTGATATGTAGATCTTGGATGCGGAGCTGCAGATGCTTTAAACATTAGGGCTCCAGCCATAGGCCTTAGAGTGAATCTTTTTATGTTGTCAGGAAACCACCAGAGGTGTGAGGATCTCAACTAAGATCTTTCCTTCACCATTGTGGTAAGGAGGTTTCTGTGTTTCTATTTTGGTTTCTCAACACTATGATTTTTCTTTTTTTCCCTTTTCCTTTTTCGTAAAGAGCGTGGTGGACTTACCCCTCTCATAGTGTCTATGGTTATGCCTTCTAGATGTAGGTTTCTGATCAATGTCTCTGTGTGGACTGCCAATGTGAATCTGGTGCGGTCTTGGTTTTACCTATTTTTAGGTGGAGCGTTATGGGTGGTTCCTCTATTAATGTTTTAGTTTTAGTGGCCCAATGATTGGGTCCCCTTCCCTCCTCGCCCCGAGTGGTGGGGTTTTTGACCCGTTTTGAAAGTGTTGGCCCAATTCTTTTCCACTCTATTTAGGAGTGGGTGGTTTAGGTGTTCATTTTGTAACCCTATTAAATTTTTTCTTTATGTTTTTTGGGAGATTTTTGGTGGGACAGGGTGGATGAGTCCTGATTCTATTTCATGTTGTATTCTTGTTTTTTTTTATTTCTAGTTGGTCTATAATGGTGGGGAGACCCACTATAGGTCTCTAAGATCATTCCTTTAAGGATTTGTCAGATGATAGTTGTGATTTAATGGTGGGGATCCCATTATGTACTCCCCCCACCCAATTATTTGTCCTTTTTGAGTGCACTTTGGTTTGGGTGATCATTAGGTTCATTGGGAGAAGTCCAAACAATCTAGTTCTTGTCTTGGTTGTGGGGGTGGTGGCTTGATCATTCTATTGATTCTTAGGAGGAGGTTATGAGTTTGGATTTTCGAGAAAGAGGATTAAGATCCAATGATGGTCGATGATATATACTTTTATTGAGAGGTTGGACTGTGTTGATAATGAATCCTTAGGTTTTGATCTTTCATTTGGAAAGTGTTGTGGCTTTCTGGGGGTGGAGAGTTGTCACACTCAGTTTTTCATGTATTGGTTTTGATCTGGTATGTTGGAAAACCCTATCCTATTATTCTGTTTTATGTGAGATAAATATTGATTTTTTAACTTTTATCTATTTCTAAACATCCTACCATGGTTTCCCCATAGCTTGTTTGGGAATTTCTGGAGAAAATGTTGGTTACTTCAAGATTTGGGCCACTATGAGCCCATTTCTAGATTTAAAAACAAAATTTGTTTCATTTATAACTCCTTCGTTTTTAAACATTTTTTCCTCATTCCACTTCCCCATTATCTTCCCCCAAAATATTAAAACATAAATATCCATTTGTAACCATTAGGAATTCATAATCATGGTATACTGGGGTTATTTATTCAGGTATTGGGCTAGCCCGTGAGCCCATTTCTAATTTTAAGAAAATATATTTTATATATTATTTATTTTTTAATATTTTTTTATTATTACACCTATCACTTGAGACCAGAAAACATAGTCTCACCTTAATGTTCCATTTTCTCTCTTTTTAGCTCATCTTAGTCACATATTAGGGTGAAATTGCTCAAGGATTCTCAAATTGTCTAGATTTTGTAAGATAATTTGTTTCTTTCCTGAATCATTAATTGTTTTATATTTTCCACAAAAATATTATTTCCCTAGTTCATCTGGACCTAATGAGCCTCCAAAAGGAGTTCCAAGCCATGCCTTTACCTCTAAGGGTATAGATATAAGGGAATATTAAGAGTTCATTAATTTTTAATGTGAGATTCCTTCTCCTTTCTCCTCCCTCTTCCTTCTCCTTCCAGATTCATTAGATTTCCTCTTCTACCATGGTCATGAATGACATAGGGTTATGTTATCCAATTATTTTTTTATGGGGTTTCAGTTTGTTTGGGGCTTTTATTAATATATCTAGAGTGTTGGGAATAGTAGAGGATGATATCAGCTCTGCGTTTCCATTCTATCATGGTATTGTGGTAGGCTTCCCATTGCACATGTCCATTTTTTTTATGATTCATATTTTTCATGGTATTTTTACCCTATAGAAATTTTGAGTATTTTTTATAAGACTTCAACAACATTATTTGGTGTGTAAAGTGGTGCTTATGCCTTTTTTTGTGAAAAGTAGAGTTTTTTTTGTTATAAAAGTGCAGATCAAGTGTTTTTTGAAATGTTCGGTTATCTCTCGCACCTAGTTTGTGATGTTTAGAACCCGGTTTAGGTTATTTTGAACATTTTTCAGTAGATTTAATAAATTTATGGTAGTAAGTTGGTATTTTTGTTTCTTTTCTAGTTATTAAATTTAATTGTATTGTTACAGAGTTCATGGAATGTGTTTGGTAAATTTCTTGATTTGATTTGATGTGTTAACAATGATTTAAAATGATTTTTTTGGATTTATAAATGCTTAGTAAGTAAGAAAATTGATATTTATAGGTTATTATATGTATTTACAATGTGGCTTTGGAAGTACAAACAAATGGGTTTTTGGTTTATAACATGTTTTGGCCCGAGTTGCAAGAGAATGGCCCATTAGGAATACTTATAAAAATGATTTTTCATTGGATGTTTAAATAGAATTTTATAAATAATTTATAAAAGTTATTATATTTTTTAAATGGTGTGTTTACACCTCTTTCTTAAAATTGAAATTTTTACCTTTGTAAAATGTTTGTTTTGAGAAACGCTTAAAGTCCTATTTGGAAACTTTGTGAAAAATGGTGAAACTGTTTATTATGAAAACCTCTTATAGATGTTTCTCATGCCATGAATATATGTATATAATGAATTGGATGTACTTAATGAGAAATCAATATGATCCATTATGAGAGTCACATGGGTTAGACTCTTTATGTTCTTTTTTATTATTGGCTTGAGATCGGTCCTTGGAGTTACTCGGGGTGATGTCTATTTTGAATTATTATTATATATATGTTGTAATTGGATGCTCAGATAACATCAGTTGTCTCACCCCCACTAGATACTTGAGAAATTGGGACCTATAATATTGAGATAATATTCTAAGAATTGTTTCTTCACTTGTAGGTTATGGTACTGACCATTGGGCCATAGTAGGTGGATATATTGGGTTTATTGCTATGGGATTTTCCCTCGGCCTGCCTACGAAAGGATGGTCGATCATATTGTGAGTTTTGATTTCATTGTGTGTGAAATTTCAATGGGGAATAGGTCTCATGTATTGATGTATTTTGGATTATTCTTTATCTACTAGGCTCACCCATGTCAATTTAGATTTCAGTTGCTTGCAGTGATGAATAAGATTCTTGTATATACATTTAAATTACCCTTGTTGTGTGATTACTATTGTGCCTTCTTTTGTATTGTTTTTTATGGAATGTGGTGTGATTTTTTTGATATGTCTTATGAAAATGGTTTTTAAATGAAATTATTTTACCCTCTTTCTAATAATCTGAAAATGAAAAAATCACTTTCTCCTTGAAAAGGTTATTGCCACACTAGATGAATGAATCCATTTTTGGAAATGAATAAGAGAGATTGGTTGCACTTTGTTTTCAGTAATCCTATAGAAAACATTAATTTTATATATTGTAGTTGAAACAAGAAAATCATGTCTCTTTTATTTTAAAGGATTTGAATTAGGAGTAGATTATTAGGCTAGCCTACTATGTTTTAATACTCACACCTATAGTTCTTTTCTGTTTTCATCCCTTGTGTAGTTTTCAACATGATTTTGATTACCTTGAGTGATGTGAGATCATTTTGTTGGAGAGTAACCAGTAGGGTCACATGGATTTAGTTAGTCATTAGTTCTAGTTTATTTAGTTGTATCCTTCTGTTACACTTCATGTTTTTTTTGTATAAATGATGATCAGTTCAGTTTTTATAAATGAGTATTGGGTTATCCATTTCATTCTGTTGTTTCTTTTATTGTTTAAATTAGGGTGAAATCCTTTCCTTATCACTCTAATGGATTCCCTCGGCACCTGTCACCATCCTAGGAGGATCTATAATGACTCTCAGGACTTTTCGTGAAGCGGATTAGGTGACTGGATTAGGTTCGACCCAGTCTGGTTCGTGACATTAATACTAATGAACTAAAATAGTAGAATAATATATACTTATTTAAAAATTTCTGAATCTTCTTCGAACAGAAACCACTAAAGAGAATAACTAATATTCATTAAATTATTTTGAGAAACAATAAGCACAACATCTAATGTACACTAAAATATAAAGCATTAATCATTAATAAGAGTATAATTAAGAGTGGTTCATTTTTAAATATTAGTTATTACCGGTCAAGGAATAGAAAACCCCAAAATTTAATCTATATGTTTGTTAATATTTTAGATATATAATCAATTTTAGCTCCTTTTTTTATATATTTCATAGCTTTTGAAATTTATTATGGATCCATAAAACCATAAATAAAAATGAAATTATATTTTATAAAATGATTATATAGATACCTAAATATAATGGTAATTAATTATGTAATGGCTCAGACCTCTCTGGTCCATTACTTTACAAAAATTCGGTGTTTGAGGTGTTTTGGGAGGTAAAGGTAGATTATTCCCAACACTTTTCCAAATTTCCAATTCTGCGAATAGTTATATCAGTCTGTAAACTTTTGATGAGTCATATTCATCTATCGCTAAGTCATCTGTATGTGAGTCATATATCGGTGAGCCATATGTCGGTGAGTTGTCTTTATCTGCCAGGGAGTAATCTATGGGTGACTCATCTTTCAGTGATTAATTTTTTAGTGAGTCAAATATATTGGTGAGTCATCTATCAGTGATTCACCTTCATCTGTTGGTCATTCAACATTCATTGTGTCATATTTCGGTGATTTATCTTTTGGTATGTGCAACATTGTTTCCATATCAACTGATGAACAGTGTTTCCAACTTCCTACAATTTCCCCATTTTATGTTTTCATTAACGTGAAATGCATTAAAAACATTGTTTGAATGTATTTAATGGTGATTCAATTTTCATACCTCCAATCCTTAAATCTGTAAGGGTCTTGAGGTTTTTACTTGGTAAAAATGTTTGGGTTTTTGAGATCTAGATTTAATGGAAATTCAATTGTTTCATGTTCCATGAGTCTCATATCTGATCCTTCTAAGATGGGGGCCTTACCTTCATTTATTTATTCTTTTTCCTCTTGGTACAAGGTTCCCAGAACCATTTTTTCCTGAGGATACATGAGATTGTGGTGTGAACCTTGGATAGTGTTTTCCCTAGAGTTCTTCCTAATTCAAATGCACCCCTGTCTTCGTGCAACTTGGATGTGTCAACCCATCTTCGATATAAGTTTTGTTATATCTATATTCTTCTGGGTTCCTCAATCTATTTCCTCCCATTATCCTTTCAATGTTACGGAATATGATCTCCATATTTTTAATGGACCTTTGTTGGTTGTTGGTTGATGTGGTTATGTCGCAGTGTCCTCGGGTGGATGTAGTCTTTGTGGTAGAGGTTATCTTGATCCATTTTTTAGACCATTCTCATGCAAAGAACATCAAAAACATTTTGAGATAGGATATTTGTGGATTCTATATTCTTTTTGGTGCAATAGTATAGTTATTATGATTTAGCCATAGGAACACAATGAAATAGACATAATAAATATTGAACCGGAATAAATAATTGGTATCAATCGTATGTTATTTATTTATATCATGATAATGGATTGCCTCTTGATTTTTAGATAGCATGATATCTATGCCTTTATTGTTTATAATTTCATTCATGAGGTAAATTAGTAGATGACATAAATTTGAGATTTATTGTGAATTTATTTGGCCATAGATAAAGAGCCATGCTAATGATTTTTTTTCTTGGTGATAAATCAAACTGATGCATTTATGCATGTTTAGTTGAATCGGTTAATTCAATATGAAATAAAGGACCAGTTTTTCAATAAAGATAATGATTAAATTGTTCTAATTTACCCTCTTTTTTTAAAGATCGAGCACCTTATTCTTTGGAGCTATGAGTTTTCATTGTATGTGAAGGCTAAATGCCTTATATAGGGCCCAGTTCATAGTTGATATGTTGTTTGTTTCCTCACTCTAGTGTTTTGTTATTTTGGGGTAGAAAGGACCATTTGTTTAAGTGGATGAATTTAAATCCTAGATCTGTTAGATGCATCAGTTTATGCATTTGGTTTCTTGGAGGACACTAGAGATGATTAAATGAGTTGGATGTGAATGTTAGATTCTTGTTGAATCTTGTTGTTTTTTTATCTTCTTTACATTCAGAACTACTTGAGGAATATGATCTTGCATACCCTTCTTCCAAAATAGGAATAGACACGTGGGGTATGTCACATTATTTCTATGTTTATCTTCTCAACGGTGGATGGGCCTATTATCTAGTTATAGGTGGAAAAGACATGATGGGTAGTTCATCTAATCACTGTGTTAATCCCCTTGTGTTTGGAATATTAGAATGATTTTTCTAGATTACCTAGATTTATGTAAAAGTGACAACGATGTTAATAAGTGATTGAATAAATGATTTTAATCAATGTGGTTAGAGGTTTCTAGGATTCAATGCTGACATAACAATTCAAAATAACTGTGGACTTGGTTTGGTTTTGAATAGAGGGAATTAAACATTGGGTGTGATACTAATGAAATGTAATGTGGAAATGATAGTGGATAATTAATATTTAAATAATTATTTAACGTAAAGTAAAACTGATAAAAAGAAATAATATAATCTAATGTATCTCTTCAAATGGTTGTGTACATATAGGATACCTAGTATTGCTAGTTTTAGTTAGGAGTCCAAGAGCCGTTAGCTGCAGTTGAGTCTAAGACTAGGTTGTTATCATAGTGTGGTTGTGAGATATAGTATATTCTATGATTTTGTGTTTCAATATGATACTCCACCCTATCATTCAAGGAAATTGAAAACCCAAGGATTTTGATCCCTAGGGGTTTTTTCCACAACATCCTTGTGGGAGGATGGATGGTTGACTACCCCATTTGGCCCTGCTCTCTTCTCTTGGTAGCTACTTGTGATGGTAGGGGTGATGGATAGTTTTCCCCATATGTGCGCGTAGAGGGTTCTAAGGGCTTGTGGTTATTCCCAAACATATATTCCATATATATTTTCATATGGACTACTATAGGTGTAACATGTATAGGATATGATGGCTTAATGATCCTTACACAATGTATGGGTTGTAATTTCTTGAGGTATAACACCTAACATATGATATATCTTATACCAGTCTTGGTGTCTCTTGCAAAATACCTGGTTAATTTCGTTACATGGACATGGTGGTTGTGTTTCACAAGGTTCATGTTGTGGTGTTTCGCATAGGTTTTTGTGGGTAAGCCTTTTGGAGAGAGATGCTTAGGATGTGCGACAATGGGGGAAAGTAGAAAACCATTGGGGAAGTGGTAGTGGGGTATCTTTGACATTATTTATTGTACTATATACTGTTGTATGCAATACTCAGTGAGAGTACCCATGGTGGCTTTGGGAACATAGTATACCTGTTTAGGTGATGAGTTTGTTTCACTTATTGTTCAATATTCTTTATCATGATTTCTTTACTTTTTTCATGAGAGGATCTGGTGAGGATCATACTGAGTATAATGTTATACTCACCCTATGTTATATAAACCATTTTTCCGGTCACTTGGAGAAGGTTGGTGATTTGGCTAGTTAATACTAGCTTGAGGTTGCAGGAGATGTTCGGGCTTCATGGTCATTTCTGTTTTATTTTATTTTATTGGTACCTATATTTTTTCCTTTCATTTGTAGTAATTATTTCATGAAATTAAATTTGTGTACTTAGATTTATTTTATATTTTATTCTAAGCATGATTTGATTTGTGTATGTATTATCTCTCTCTTTCACATTTTTTCTCTTAGAGGTAATCCCTCCCATTTGTGTGTTTACTTTACCCTTAGTACATGTCTCTAACATGGGGCCTACTAGAGGCAGGAATCGATTTTCACTATCTCTCTCCTCTCATTTACATCTAAGGAGGGGTATACTTTATGGGGAGGGGGTTATGACAAAGTTGTATCAGAGGTCTAGTTGAGGGATACGATAGAGTTATGAGTTTGGCACAGGTGAGGTTGCCTGGGTTGGTTGGTAAATAGTGTCAGTTAAGTTTATAAAGCATTGTAAACATGGTATACTGAATAAGAAATTGGTATTTAGGTCCCCCTAAGATCTGATGTAGGGACCTTTATGTTTACATTGCCTACTAAACAAGGTGATAGTTGTTTCTGAGTAGAGACCTTGGAAAGGATCATGCATCATTCTTCTTTGTGACTATGTTTGAAAGGGTAGACCTTGGGATAAGTTAACCTAAAATGAATAAAATTAAAAAATTAATTAATGTTATAGTCTCCCGTATTCTAGTTTTATGATCTCTAACTGTTTGTTCTTTTGCAAGTATGGATCTAGTTTCACATCCTTGCCAGGTTTGCATAGAATATGTTCAGTAGGTAGTTCCACCTGATCATCGTAGAGTAGAGGTTGATGAAGAAAACAATTGTAATAGGACACTATGAGAGTTTCAGTGTCAGAGTCTATAGAAGTATGAGGGATCTGTTTTGGATGCACTCATAGAAGACTGGTTGGAATAGCTTGAGATATCCTTCAGTTTGATCCATGCTATGAAGGATCACAAGGTATCATTGGTTGTGATGATGAAACATGGGGCAATGAGGAAGTGGTTTTTCTTGTTCCTTGGGGATCATGAGGAGTTGATAATATCATGGTAGAAGTTCTGAGAGCAGTTTAGATTCATGTTTATTTCTTCAACCGTGAAGGAGACTAGTCGCTCGGAGCTGTATACCCTTCGACAGAGGAGCTCTAATGTTCAAGATTTTGAAATCCATTTTAGGAACCATATACAATATTCTAAGGACCTGTTTCCTGAGGAGGAGTCCAGGGAAAACAATTTTGAGGAGGATTTGTTTCCATATATCTAGTGCCAGGTCACCTCATTTTTTTAAGACATATCCCGAGGTGCTAGTGAGGGTAGAGGTCATCGATAGGACGTTATCTAGAACTAGATCATCATGGGAGGGGAGTCTTCATAATTCCTCATGAATCATAGTTTTGGTCTACGATTCCATATTTTCCGGGAATAAGAGTTTTTGTTAGGCTGATGGTAGGTCCTAGCCATCAATATCTCGTTTCTCTAGGAGAAGTGGCTCTTAGAACAATAAAAAGGGTTCAGGCGCTTGTTTTTCTAGTGAAGGTTGAGTTTATTTGTAGCGATAGTGCCCGAAATTTCTAAGCAGTCAGCGTGCACTAGGTGTTCTACTTCAAGTTCCTCCATTGAGGTAGTTTTAGCTAAGGAAACAGTAGTAGGTTGCACCAGCATCGAACCAACAGATAACATATGGGGTAGACAGAGGCCACCCCTGAGATTCTCCCCATCCTCATAGATCATATCATCATCATTGTTGTGCGAATCAGTAGGGTCAGAGAGGTTGTGGAACAGGTCATAATTAGCTTCATGTTTTAGCGTTTCCAGCACTGGGTGAGCCAGACATCATTTGAGGTACCCTTGGATATTTTTCTACTTGTTTATATGCCTTGTTAGATTCAACAGTGTCACACTTATTTGTATCACCTTCCCTTGTCCATGATTTGGTACATGAGGTAGAGAAGCTTCTAATTCCCATGGCATTGACTATTCTAGTTGGAGGCTGAGATGACTTGTTTGAAGTATGTAGAGACTATGAGCTACTACCAGGGAAGCACCTCTCTTGGGGAAATTTCTTATGTTTCTAAATTCAACCATATTATTTTATCCTCAACATGGATTGGTTGTATTTGTTGTAAGTTATCGTGGATGTCTTCAGGAGTAAGGTGGTGTTCTTCGATGCTAATGGAGAGCCAGTGGTGTTTGTTGAAGAGTGAGATCCTTATATGGGGAAGTGGTATGTTCCATCATTGAAATCATTAATGGATGACCTGATGTTGAGTTCATTAGAGGTTCAGCATTTGTAATTTCCTTGGGACATTAAAGAGAACCATTATGTCTTTCTAGAATATGTAGTAGAATTACCCCCTCAATGAGAGATCATGTTCGAGGTTGATCTACAACCAAGCATGTATCCTATCTCTATGTCTCTTTATAGGAGGGTACCTTCTTAGTTGTGGGAGCTACTTATATAGCTCGATGGTCTGTTACAGTGCAATTTTATTGGTCCGAGTGTGTCATCATGGGAAGCACCAACTTTCTTCATAAATAAGGATGATAAAATTTTGTGGTTGTGTATTGATTATCATCGCATGAAAAATGTTAAAGTGAAGGATCGTTATATTCCTCAGCATATTGATGATTTATTCGATCAACTGAAGGGTGAAAGTTGGATCTCGATGATCTACTTATAGTCATGATATAATCAGATTTGTGTGAAGTTTGAGCATATCCATAATACTACTTTCTATTTTCATCGAGGGTATTACTAGTTCATTGTGATGTTGTTAGTTGTGACGAATGCTCTAGCTGTGTTCATGGGGTTAGGGAAGTCTGTGTTTGTTGAGTTCCAATATATGTTTTTTGTGGTCTTTATCGATGAAAACTTTGTGTAATCTTCATATAAGGATGATCATTAAGAGCATTTTCATTCTGTTTTGGGAGTTCTTAGTTGACATCACATGTTTGTGAAGTCATCGAAGTGTAAGTTTTAGGATCGAGAAGTCTGTTTCTTGGGTCATGTTGTATCCCAGTAGGGAGTAGCTATGGATCAGTCATAGATAGAAGAAGTTGCGTCATGGGGAGCCCCCATGAAATTGGCAGTGGTGCAAATTTTTCTTTGTCTTTCAGGATTTTATAGGAGGTTCTTAGACAATTTCTATTGGGATGTGAATCCTCTGACAACATTGACTAGAAAGGATCCAGTGTTTGTATGGACTGATCAATGTCAAAAATAACTCATGTATCTGAAGGAGAAGTTGGTCAATGGTCTAGTACTTTGTTTGCTAGCATAAAGACTTCATTTTGACATTTTTTGTGATTCTTCACATCTAGGGATATGATATGTTCTGATGAAACATAGAACAATCATTTATTATGGTTCTCGGTAGTTACATCCCCTAGACTGTAACTATTCCACCCATGATCTACAGTTGGAATCAGTGGTGTTTTCCTTAATGTTTTGGAGGCATTACCTCATTGGAGAGTGATTTGTTGTCTTCACCATTAATAAAAGCCTGAGGTATGTTTTCTTTCCACGTGGCTTGAACATGTGACAATGTCCGTGGATGGAGTTCTTATAGGATTACAACATCGAAATATCTTATACACCTAGTAAGGGGAATGATGTAGTCGATGAGTTGACCATGAAGTTTCATAGTGACGAAGTGCGTGAATCAGGGGATTACTAAAGAGTAATGGAAGAACATTCATCATTACATCTCGCTATGGGAGAAGTTTGAGGGAGGAGTGTGTCTTTTTAATTTGACATTGCATTCATATTTGGTGAATCAGGTGGAAGATTCCCAGTTGGGGGATCTTGATGTAGAGGTATGGAGAGACCAAGTGGTTTGTGGCGATTCCCCTGATGGCCAGTCTATTGATGAAAAACACCAGGTGTTATTTTAGGGAAGGCCTTTTATTCCTTTTTTATGCATGAGATGGTTCTTAGAGTGTTCCATAGTTCTCCCTTAGCGGTAAATCATGGAAATTCAAAGATGTACTGAGATTTGAGTAGTCAGTTTTGGCATCTTGGGTTGAAGCATGTAGTTGTGGATTTTTTTCTCGTTGCTTGGTCTATCAGAAGGTGAAGGCCAAGAACCATGTTTCTGTTGTGTTTCTCCAACAATTATATGTTCCTTAGTGTAAGTGGTAGGATATCTAGATTGACTTTGTTACTGGTTTACATCATGCTCTGGGTGGATATGATGCAATATGGGTATATATGGATCATTTGATGAAATCATACCACATTATAGAAATCAAGGAGTCATGTTCAGTTGAGGTTTTTTCAAGGAATATATCTGGAGAAGGTGGTGAGACTCCATGAGGTCTATAAGAGGATCATTTATGATCGAGATCCTTGTTTTACCTCCAGGGTGTAGAGAGGTCTCCATTATTCTTTTGGTTCTCAGTTATTCCTTAGTACCACTTTTCATCTGCAGATGGACATTCAGATAGAGTAGAACAATATAATCTTGAAGACATGTTGAACCATTGTGTCCTATATTTTGGAGGTTTTTGGATGAGGAACTTACCCTTGGTATAGTTCACCTAAAATAATAGTTTCCACTCCACCATCAGTATGGAACCATTTCAAGCCTTGTATGGTTGAATTTTCCATTATATGTTGTGTTGGACTGGCGTCGGAGAGTCAGAAATACTCAGGCTGGAACTGGTACAGATCATGACATAGATGGTTTAGGTGATTCGTGGGAGGATAGAGGCAGTGCAAGATTTCCAAAAATCCTATTCCGATCATTGAATGATACTTTTGGAGTTTGTTTTTTGGGATCAAATGTTTCTAATGGTGACTCCCCATTGTGGGTAGAGAAGGTTTGATCTTGGGCGTAGGCTTTCTTTTTGGTTTTTTGGGACTTTTGTGGTGTTGGCTCATGTTGGAGCTGTGGTGTATTGTGTATAAATTTTCATATATATGAGTAGGATATATGATGTTTTTCATGTATCACAGCTCCTTCATTATCTTCATGATGACTCTCACATCATCGATTGGGGAAAGATCAATGTTGATGATGATGAAACCTTTGAGAAGAGTCTTCTCAAGATCTAGGACTATAAGGAGAAGGTGTTTTGTGGGAGTGATATCCCCTTGATTCTTGTCTAGTGGTGGCACAGTGGCATGAAGGAGAGTACATGGGAATGTGAGCCATATATATGTTTTGAGTACCTTGGTTTGTTTGTTGTTTAGATGTTTTCTTTTAACAATGTTCGTTGTTTGGTTATAGAACCTTTCTATTTATTAGGTGGCTTATCTTGTTGATTGTTTTGGCTAGGTCACTTTTGAGAGTAATCAACCCGGAAGAGTATTTAGTAGTGGGTTGTAATTTTCGTGTGGTTTCACATTGTTCTTATAAGGATGTGGTTGAGTTTCTTTAGTGGTGAGAGCCTTGAGAATTATCTCAAAGGGTCGTTTTTGGTCCCTTTTTCTATTTCCTCTCTCTCTTAATTTTGGATTATCTAGGATGATAATGTGTTGACTGGTGTTAGATGTAATGGCCTAGACCTATCTAGTCCATTCCTTTGTTGAAATATGGTGTTTGAGGTGTTCTTGTAGTTCAAGGTGACTTATTCCCAACACCTTTCCAAATTTCCAGTTCTATGAATAGTTCCATCGGTGATTCATATGTTGGTGAGTCATTTGAAAGTGAGTCCTCTGTCGGTGAGTCATCTTTATCTCTTGACGTGTCATCAGTCAGTGATTCATTTTTTTGTGATTCATCTGTTGGTAAGTAATCTATTTGTGACTCATCTATCAGTGATTCATCTTTATCTTTTGATGAGTCATCTATCGGTGAGTAATCTATCAGTGAGTCATCTATTAGTATTTCATAATCATCAGTCAGTGGGTCATATTCATCTCTCAGTGAGTCATCTATCACTGAGTCATTTTTCAGTGAGTCATCTGTCAATATGTGTTTTAGTGTTTTCAGATCAACTAGTGAATAGTGTTACCAGCTTCCTATAGTTTCCCCCATTAGATTTTTCATTAATATAAAATGAATTAAAATCCTTATTTTAAGTGATTTAAGGATGATTCAAATAACATTAGACCTATAATTAAATCCCTAAGGGTCTTCAGGTTTTTACATAGTTGAACCATGTGGGTTATTGAGATCTGGATTTAATGGAAATTCAACTACTTCACATTCTTTGAGTATTGAATCTGATCCTTCTATGCCAGAGGACTTCCCTTCATTCATTTATTCACCTTCCTCTTGGTACGAGGTTCCCAAAACGTTTCTTTCCCGATCATACGTGCAATTTGTTTTTGGACGTTATATTGTTTTTTCTTTGGATTACTTATTGTTGCATGTGAACCCCCTACCTCGGTGCAACTGGGAATTTTCGATCCATCATCAATATAATGTGTGTTATACCTTTGTTTATCTATATTCCTCAATATTATTCCTCTTTTTTCCTTTACATATTACATCATGTGATCCACATCTTTCTAATGGACATTTCTTAGGTGTTGGTTGATGCGGTTGTGTCGTGGTGTCCTCGGGTGGATGAAGTCGTTGCGGGAGAGGTGATCGGGATCCTTTGTGTTGGACACTCCCCAAGAAAAGAACATTGGAATGATTTTCATGTAGGGGATTCATGGATTCTATATTATTTTTACGTGAATTCATACAGTTACTATGATTTATCCACTACACAACAATGAAGTTGACATACTAAATATTGAACTGGAGTAAAGAATTGGTTTTGATCATATGTTGTTTCTTTATACCGTGATAACGATTTGGATATTAATTTTATAGATAGCATGATATCTTTGCCATTCTTTTTTAGTATTTTTTTCTTGACAGAAAATGGTAAATAACATAAATCAATGATTAATTGTAAATTTATTTGGAAAAAGATAAAGAATAATGTTAAGGAGTCAAGTTGTTGTTGTTGTGCTACGTGATAAATCAAATGGATGCAGTTATGCATGTTTAATTGAATCGGTTAATTAAATATTGAATAAAGGGCTGGTTGTGTGATAAAGATATTTTCTTGAAGGTTTTGGATTTACACACTTGATTTTAAAGTCCAAGTTCCTTATTTTTTTGATCTTTGAGTTCTTGTTGTGTGTAAAGGATGAATGCCTTGTTTAGGGGAAAGAGCCCAGTTTCTATGTTGTGTGATTCCTACTTCTTGGGTTGTGATATGTGGGGGAAAGGAGGTCCAATGGTTGTGGTGGTAGTAGTTGACACCTAGAATGGTGAGAGGCATCAGTTTATGCATTTGGGTGTCGGGGTGGACACTGAAGATGATGAAATGGGTTGGATGTAAATATTGGATGCTTGTTGAATCTTAGTGTTTGTTTATCTACTTTACATTCCCCAATTCTTGATAAATATGGTATTTCTTAACCTCCTTCCAAAAGTGTAGAAGACAATCGGAGTATGCCATGTGCTTTCTTTGTTTAGATTATCATGTGTGGGTGGGAATACGCTCCAATTATTGGTGGAAAAGATTTGACGTGTAGTTCATCTACTCAATATGTTGAGAACAATTTTTTTGGAAGATTAGAATGATTATTTTAAATACCTAGAATTATGAAAAAGTGATAATTCTATTAATAAACGATTGAATAAATTATTTTAACCCATGGGGTTGGAGCTTTCTAGGATGTAATGTTGATGTAACAATTTAAAGGAACTATGGATTGGGTTTGGTAATTCCTCGAGGGCATGGAATTTTTGGTGTGATACTAATGAAATGCAATGTGGAAATATTAATGGTTAATTAATGGTTAAATAATTAATTAATATTTAGTGGAACTGATAAATAGGGATAAAGTAATCTAATGTATCTCTTTAAGAGGTTATTTACTTATAGGATACCTAGTCTTAGCGATGGCAGTCGAGAGTCTGAGAGACATTTTCTACAGTTGAGTATAAGACTAGTTTATCCCCATAGTGTAGCTATGAGATATAGTATATTATATAATTAATTTTTTCTATACTATACTCCACCATTTCGGTCAGGTAAACTGACACCCCGGGGATTCTGAGCCCCGTGGGTGTTTTCCCCAACATCCTAGTGGGAGGATGGATGGATGACTAACCCCTTTGGCCTTGGTCTCTTCTTTTCGTACATACTTATACGGGTAGGCATGGTGGTTAGTTTTCCCCATATATGTGTGTAGAGGGCTGTAATGGGTTGTGGTTATTCACACACATATATTCTGGATATAGTTTCCTATGGACTACTATAGGTGTGACGTGTACAGGTTGGGATGCCTTGAGAATCCTTACTCAGTGTATGGGATATAATGGCTTGAGGTATAATACCCGATGTATGATACACGTTATGAGAGATCTGGTGGCTCCCAAAAACTACCTGGTTACTTTGTTTACATGGGTGTGTTTATTGTGTTGCATGAGGTGAATGTTGTGGTGCTTTGTCTAGCTATATGTGGGAAAGCCTTTTGAAGAAAGATGCTTAGGACACGCGATGTTGGGGAAAAGTGAAAAAACCCATGGGGAAGTGGAAGTAGGCTACCCATGATATTATTTATTATATTATATACTCTTGTATGTGATACTCTATGAGAGTATCCATGGTGAGGATGGGAAAATATTATACATATTTAAGTGATGAGTTAGTTTTACTTATTGTTCACTGTGCTTTAGCATGCTTTCTTTACTTTCGAACGATAGGCTCTAGGGAGGATCCTACTGAGTATAATGTTATAATCAACATACATTATATAAACTTTTTTTAGTTCACTTAGAGAAGGTTGTAGATTAGGATAGTTTCTACTCGCTTGGCGTTGCAAGAGCTGATCAGGATTCGTGGTCGCTGCCGTTTTGCATTCTTTTGTACTTATAGTTTTCCCTTTCATTTGTAGTAGTTCTTTCAAGAAATTACATAAGTGAACTTGGGATTTATTTTATATTATAGTCTAAGAATTAGTTGGTTGGTTTATTTTTTTTTCTCTCTTTTCATGTGGTCACATCGAGGGAAATGCCTCTCAATTGTTTTTATTATAGCCTTGGTACTAATCGCCAACACGGGGCCTACTAGAGGTAGTACTGAGGTGTGACTTTCTATCTCCTCTCACTATTTTCCTAGGATAGGTACACTTTATGGGCAGGGGGTCATGAAAGATTATGTAAAGATAACATATATATACTTAAATAAATTAAATTGAAATTGAAATTTACTTACATGGAAAACCGTTGCAACATTGGTACACTATGATGTTCACCCTTTACAACACCTAGGATATCGATTTTAAAAATATTTAATGTATAATATATTCTACATATATAATCACTAGTTCAAAATATATAATAATTATCTAATAAATAAAAATTATGTATTAACCTTAAAACTCCATCAGCTTCCTATGAAGTATCTGATGCTTCTAGAACCTAAAAATTTTCTTTCCTTTATAATGATTCCTTCAATTTTAGATACTCTTATAAAGGTAAATGTTATAAAAATATTATATGTATTTATAAATTTAATGATAAATAAAAAATAAAAAATAACACATACCTGATATGTTAGCTGAGGATAAAGATTAACTAGACAGAGTAAAAAAAATTACTAATAATTGTTCTAACTCTACATACCTCCTTATTATGCAGCAACAATGGAGTAATTGGATCAATAATATCATATAAGTCTACTCTTACCTAGGATGATAAAACAAATATTATTTACATAATCCCTTGGATGATGTACACTTTTGTATTCTATAATACTTTTAGAGGAATCCCTATCATGAAACTCGTATTAAATGGTCATGGCTAAAAAAGGTGGGGGATATGGGTTGGCAAGTTGTGTCTCTCCCATTGATTTTATAATCATATTTGATACCAGTGAATTAGTTTTATCCTAAATCAACTCATTAAATTATCACATCTCAGACTTTAATGATTCTATTTATCCATTACATTATCCCCTCATCGATTCTACATTAGTGGTGTGACCAAAAAAAATATAAAACTGATGCCCTCCTTATACACACAAGCATGTCCTAGGTGTTTTACATTCCTATATAATTTAAAATAATATATATCCTACCCTATGGGGTAAATGTCCCCTATGTCATATTCTCGTAAAGTGAATCTATAAATAATATTTTCAAATATTGTAATAGTGAGATAAATTTAAAGAATAACAATATTAAAAAAAAATTAGTTATAATCATGATTGATATTTCTTTAGTTGGATTGGTAATATACAACCCTTTTTTGCATTATCATCCTTTTACATTTTTAATGTTGAGATAGAGGATATAGAGGGTCGAGTGAAACATCTTTGTAGCTGCTACATAGCTTATATCTTAATTTAATAAATTTTTCATCAATCACTTGATCTTCAAATAAATGATACCCTCCATGTGGAAATTTATGTTGTTATAAATAGTGAGATTTTATTTCTTGGTGATTTTTTCAAGTGGCCTATTTAAAAAAAATATATTTATCAAGTAATTAAAATTAATTAACAAAAAAATTACAAAAAAACATATAATAGTGGAATCCTCCAAGTGTGTGGAGATAATATTTTTGTCATGTATTTCTATCTCTAGTATCATAGTTAAGGCATAGATCTTGATATTGTTTACTCCAAAAAATGAAAAATGAGGTCAACTTTGACTTCAAATCTCTCTATTTAGTTTTTGTGAATGATATACATGTTTTTTAATTCCTTTAATCCCTTTAAAGTTAAATTTCATCTATAATTGAATATATAAAAATAATCAAAAGTCAATAATATTTAGAAAATTGGAAAACAAAATAATAAGTTTAGAAATATTACCTGTATAGACTCTCATTAAAAAAATTCATGAACTAGTTGATGATCCTCTAATTAGTGAATAAAATACTTATCCTACAATTAATCTATATATCCGGTTATGTCCTAAATTTTTTAACTTATGGGATAGTTGGGTTTTCATTCTCATCGAAGTTAATTATCGACCTATGCTCTTAACCTCTAAGTGAATGTTTTGCTAAATGTGTAATCGCAAACCAACAATATTTATTTACAGTCCTTTCTAGATAAGGATAATATTATCATATAATTTTAAGAAATATAAGTTAAATTTCATTAAAAAAATAAATTACTACCGATATATATTTATATGAAAAGACATACATACCTCAGTTCCCTAACCTTAATGTCGGTCATTAATTAAAATGTATGATGCATAAATAAAAGTAAGTGTACCTATATTTGATTAAAATTAAATTAAATTAATAAATAAATAAAAATTATTATTCATAATTCAAAATAAAAATTTTGATTGATATATTTTTCAACCAAAAAAATATGTAACTATAAATAATGAATATAAAATGTATCAAAACAAATGAGAGAAATGATTATCATATAAAAACTTGTACTTTTCTATACCTATATTTCTTTATAAATAAATAAATATCCTACTTAAAAATTTAATTTATAATAATGTGAATAAAATTAAAAATATTTTATTAAATAAAATTTGATACCTTAAAATAAATAATAGAAATCAAATAGTCAAAAAATGATGATGGAAAAAAATTTCAACCAAAAAATGGATAGATGAGTCTAATGAATGTTAAAAATATTAAAAAAATAATAGTATTCTGAATATATATATATATATCAATGTTAAAAAAAATTGAACTGTGTTAGTTTTATAAAAAATGAGGATATTAATAGAGTGTTATCTCATATCACTTTTATGTGATCATTTCATGTTGCATGGATAATTTCAATATCAAATTCATTATTATAATTAGATAATCATTTAATAAATGGAGAAATTTTAGTTAATTCATCAACATCATCTATATTTGTATCACCCAACTCATTTTTTCCCTATGAAAAAAACACACCACTTATCATTAGATTGTTCAAAAACATAAAATATTTTTTTTCATGCATCTCCATTATAAATTGTTCAAAATTACAACTAAATATTTTCAAATAAACAATTATAAATCTATACTCATCATGTTTCACACCACTATTACTATCATTGCAATTTCATGTCAATACGAGTACTCGAAATTTATTATAATCAATTTCTCATATATCCTCAACAAATTTAAAATATGATATTGATACAAAAATTGGGTTTTTGTGTTTGGAACTCAAAAAAATTCTTCAGAAACAACCATTACACCATTATGTGTAATGATACTCTTGTATTAATATTTTTTTGTAAAATTTGTAACCATTAATGTCAAAACTAGAACACATGATCACATTAACACTTGGTACTCCTACTAACCATTTATATGCTTTTTATGTGGATAAATCAACATTATTTTAACCTCAAACCATGAAAAATGTGTTTTCATGTTCATTCAACAACTACCATTCATTTCCCCTCAAATATCATACCTTCAGTAAAAGAATTTTTGATGATATATATCCTTGAAAATCGCCTATATTATTAAAAAAATAAAAATTACATGAATCACTTCATCGTGTGGAATTAACATTACCTTTAATCCATATATCCCTTTACCTTCACTATCAAATATCAAATATAGATATATGTGGAGATGAATATTCTCCACTTTAGAAAAAACATCAATATAGAACACAATTACCTATTTTGATATATACTTTTAAATTATAGAGGCATCTAGTTGATACAAATTCTTAACATATCCCTTAAAAAAATTATATATCTCTTAATGGGATACATCAAATGAAAATAAAAATTCCCACAAGTTATTATCTCTCGCACCAAATGAATCAATAGAATAAGCATTATATCAAAAAAAATTGTGTAAATTTTAATTTTAGTTGGAAAAGTATGAGGAGAACTTTATTCTTGAACACATATAACAAATTTATATCTAATTTTTTTTTAAAATTGAATTGAAAAATTAACAAACCCTAGTGATAGAATTTCTCAAAGGTGACATCAAAATTATATGAAGTGAAACCAGTAGAAATGTTTTCATTAATACAATTAATTAATTTTATTTAGTTTCTATTAACTTTATATACTTTAATGAAACTAAAAAAATCACATTTTATAAAAACCCACTAGGTACATTAATTACATGGAGGAATTAAAAGATAAATATCTTCCCACTCTTTCTTATTTGGGAAAATAAAGAAGAAACTATGTTTTTTTCCATTTTGGGAGCTAAATCCAGAAAAATTATAATGGTTATTAATTATAGATAAGTTTTCTTATATCATAAAGTCATTTATAATGAAAATTATCATAACACATAAAAGAAAATACTTATTGTTATATGCATAAAATACCATAACACATGTATTCCATAGAAATATCAAATCATTAATAAATAGTGATAAATAAATATCAATATCATTTCCATAATTTTTTTTTATTGAAATCATAAATATCATCGTAATATATTTCATCTTAATATATATCTCTAGCTATATGTTATAGAAAACCAATATAATATACCAAGAACTATTTGGACAATGAGACTCTAATGTAGAGTCATTCTATTTGTTCACAGATCTATTATTTGATTTCAGACTTCATTTCCAAATTTAGAAAGATTATGATCATATCATTCCCATTATGGTGAATCAAGAGGGTGATAAATTTTTTCATCTGACATTCACATATCTATATGAATTCTTTGACTCTTTTCATCATTTTAGTTTGTAAAGAGGTGCTTCAAAAGATGAATTATTATAAGATACCATATTGATTTAGTATGAGGTTTGGTTCCAGTTATTGAGAATAAATCAAAGTTGTATTTTTCATTTATTTTATATCATGATGACCCACATTTAAATCATTCTTATAAACATTCACATTTCATATTATACAGCACATGATTTTTAGGGAAATCATATATCATTTTATAGCCTAATTCAATTTGAATTTTTTTCCTTATAATTAAAATCTATAATCTTATTGACTTCTAGTAGTAACCCATTTAAAATTTCATGCAATTTAGTGATAATTTTATCACTACAACCATTAATTTATTTCAGATTAACTAATCTCAGCACTAACGATAACATATTATTTTTAGAGAAACCTGAGAATAGTGGTTTTTCAGTAACCATATAGTTGTTCAAAAATTAATTTTTCAATTGATTTTAAAAAATAATTTTGGAATTAATTATTCAATTTGATCACCTATCTAATATTGAACATATTCATCATAATTAGATCAAAAATTGGTTTTTATTTCATCATACTAGATATAACATGTATAATTATGACTAAAATAATAAAAAATTAGATGGTCTTTGATTTCTTTTTACCCTAATTTACTCATATCCAGGCACTTCACACATGGATTGAAAATCACATCAATATTTCAAGATTTCATTTTGAAAATTCCATGAAACATTCAACCCATTTCACATACTCATTTCTAGTTCTTTGTGCATTTATCAAATATGATCCATTAATTTCCTAAAAAGTCACAAAATAATAGAATAATATATTAATACATATGAACATTTAAATGGATATACATACATATAATTATATAAATATATAAAAATAAATAAATTCTGAAAAAAAATAAATTTTGAAAAAAAATAAATTTTGAAAAGAAATATCATAAAAAATTATAAAAATGAAAAAAACTACAATAAGAGAAAAAAATTAATCAAAAGTAATTAAAATAATAAGAAATTTATAAATGAAAAAAATTGAAGAAGAAAAAACATTTCTACCAAAAAAATATTATAATAATAAAAAATTAAATGTAAAAAAATTATATATATAAATATTTAAAAATAAATAAATTACATTCTTAAAAAATTATAACATTAAACAAATGTTAAAAAAACTATAATTGATAATAATATTCATACAAATAAATCAATGGATGAATGAAATGTATAACTATCAAATAATTAAATTTTATTTCAAAAATAAAAAATAACTTATAAAATTTAGAGGTCGAGAATGTAAAATAGCTCATTAATTTTAATTAATTCACTTGGGGGTGGTTGAATTTGGGAGAACGATGAAATATTGACGATAAATTTTAGTAAAAATGATGCTGGAAAAAATGAAGAAAATACTTGTAGTACGGTTTTGTGTCGAACTAATTAGGGTTTCAATGGACCGAACAATGTCGAGGGTCATGGAAGAATGATGAAGGATAGAAGATTATAGAGAAAAAAATGTTAAAAGAATTATAAAATTGATGGAACGTAGAAGATCAAGAGTGGTATGGTTCCATAAAGTGTTTAGACAATGAGGGTTTCATAAATATCACAATAAAAAAATAAGGAGATGTTAGTGGATATTCGATTTTTGAACATCTTTTAATGTTGGCTTTATAAATAACCAACTTTTAATGGTCTTTAGAATAACTTTTAGAATTGGTTTTTATTAAAATTTATGTCAAAGGCTTAGTACATCACTTTTAACATATATTTTGAAAAAAATGTTAAAAATATGATATTTAATTGCCTTTTATACTAGTGTATTCTCTAAAAATACCATCCAAATTTTTTATCTATATGGTTTCTAAATATGTCTTGTGGAATTTTTTGTAAAACCCATTTATATATCAAATATTGAATAATATTTTGTAGAATTATGACTCTTTTCATATTAATATTGTCAATATATATATTATTTTCCACTATGTGATAAGTGGGTCTAAAATTATATATCCCACCAATGTATTAGAGAAATCTTCATATCTCATGTGATGATATGCAAGGGATTAGGGAGTGAACCCAATCCCTGATTTTTATGAGAATGAGGAGTGAACCTATTTCAATATATAATTGTTCTTTATCCACTATATGGTGATGGTGTTAATAGTTATATTTGACATGAAAAATAGTTTTTATGCTAATTTTTGTGCCACATTTCTATGTTATGATATATTCTAATGTTATTCTTAGTGGATCTTGATTACTAACACATGTTTCCATATTCTTATAACACATTTATTCTATTATGTTGAAATAAAAAATTTATGATTCATTAGTTATAATCCATGATTTATTCTGTATGGTTTACTTATGATATTTTTATGTACCTTGACTACATTCTCTTACAAACATGTTCGTCTTATGCACACATATGATCTTCGATTGATATCTCATTTTTTACCCTTACCGAGCATCTAATATCACTGTTTTCTTATGTTACCATTCCTTAGGTAATGAAGAGTAGTATTATATGAGATTTTTCAATAACAATATCATGTCTGGAGAATTTTATATGAGAATTTGAATTATTAGTTTGAAATAATAAGTTCATTTAGATAATCTTCAATGAGACTAAACCTATAGGTTCTAAGATGTGATTTATTGTTAGATATAATAAATAATCATCTAAAATGATAAAATATGTATGTTTATTATGCATAGGTCATATCACACACAATCTCCATGACCATGTCATTGGGTCATTCATATTAATTTTTTTTTAAAATTTACCCATTTATATTTAAGTTAGCTATAAAATATTTTTTTAATCCTTAATAAAAAGTGTTTCTTACATAATGTTTTTGTATTTTTATTTATATATGATTCATATTTTTATATTATATATTAAACATATGAAATTATAATTATATATACATTATGAATTTTTGTGTGTGTGAGTCCCTTTATCGATGATACAAAAATACTGATAAGGAGTACCCTTAATCATAAGTTTCATGAATTTGTGGTGTTGAGTAGAATATAAGTAATTGGGGAATTAAACATACTTTTAGAATGTTTGGGATGAGAAACATTAATTTCCTATATATGGAGTATTTTTTGGGGGAAGAGGTGACATGGGAAGTTGGTATAAAAATGTTAAAAAATAAAACCCATGTTGAAATATATATTCCCATTTGAAATTCATGAGTAAATAAATGAGGTAAAAAAAGTTCGAAAAATCAATGAGGTTGATAAAATCATGAAACAAAAAAAGAGAAGTTTGATCTTGGGAAATAATCACTATGATTGAGGGATTTCATTGTGAATAAATCAAAGGAGGTATTATAAGAAGTGGTTTAATGTTCCAAGGTCTATTTACATTCCCATAAATAAAATAATAAAATAGTATAAATTAAAATATGTACAAAAAATTTATTAACTAAAAAATTGAATATTATCCTTGGTTTATAAATGTTATGATATATTTATATTTATGAATATCAATTTCATGTACAATGATAAAAAATCCATATATATATATATTCACTTCTAAAAATAATACTAAATTTTATATTCATTAATATATATTATCATTTTTCTATAAATACATGGGCTAATGTGAACTAATAAATATATATGTTTAAAATTTTGAACCATTTTCCTCATAATACTTGAGAATAGTTCTTGATTTTATTAAATCTTAAATCTATTACTAATAGAAAAACCATTGAAAATTTCGAGGAAGATAATTACATATCACAATAAAAAAAAAGGAGTTTTCCAAAGGGAAAATAAAGAAACAAAAGAGATAAAATTTTTCTAATACCATATTTTTATTACAACCATGATAATGAATAATGTATCAGATACTTCCCAACATAAATTGATTTTATCATCTTGAAAAATCATCCATATATAGATCTTTTGAATTCAAAACCACCTTTGTGATAAGAAAATATTCAAATGTATTTATTAAACATTACGAGGACTAAATAATGTGATAAAAATAAGTTTTATCATACATGAATCCTTTGATTATGATATTTTATACTTAAAATAAATATATTTGACCATATGAAGGATTGGTCAAAAATTTACAAATATTAAATGAACTCACCTATTTTTTCCTTCATTAAAAGGTAACTGCATTTTCCACTTCCCCTCTTGAAAAAAACATGATCTGAAAGTAAGCACTATTACAAATCATGATTTTATCAATGAGAAATGTCATATTTATAAATTCTAAAAAACATTGATGATGCAAGTGCTGATAAAAGTCCCCAACTATAGTATTATACCACTACATGAATAACACATTGTAGTAGACAAATTAATAAAATAGAATAAAATATAAAATAAATTTAAATTATTCTAAATTAAAATTAAAAATAAATTAAAATTAAAAATTTTCAATATGTTACAATTATATTGATATGTAAAATTTATGAAAAACATTTAAAATTTATTACAAACATTTAAAATTTCCAAAAAACTCAATATCAATCTAATATATATGAGATCTGGTGCCCTTGAATTTTGATACCCTTAGTACCCCCTTCCAATACAGCTCAATCATGGTACTAATTTTCAAACACACCAACCTCATCTCAAAGAAAGGAATCACATACCTATGATAAAAAATAATGATAATTTAGTAATACTATAAAGAAATAAATATAATTCAGATGTAATAAAATAATATATATAAATAAAAAATAAATAAAAAGGAAAAATGAAATTAAAAAACATATATAATAAATAAAAATAAATAAATAAAATTAAATAAAAATATTACAAAGTAATATGGAACTCATTATAAGTTTGATATAACTTGATGATGTGATGCAATTTCAGTCATACTGGTCACACCATGTATCAAATTGACATGAGGGTAATTCCTACACATCACAAATAATTAGGAATATTTTTTCTAAAGTATGAAGAAATTTAGATAATGTTTTATCAACTGTGAGTGTGTGATACTTTTTTTGAGCTAATATGTCATTTTTAAATAAAAACACACACTTTTAATCATAAAATCCATATCGTGTATCGGGTTGGAATGTAGTTAATTCCTATACATCAAAGAATAACTATTGATATTTTCATAAAGTATCATGATAATTTATGGTCTTCCTTATATATTGATTATGTAAAATATTTTTTGAACTTAAATGGAACTTTAAAACTAAATACATGAACATTTAGTCATATCATCCACATTGTGTGTCAGACTACCATGGGGTTAATTTCTACACACCAAAAATAAATTATTGATGTTTTTCCAAAATTATTATGATACATCGAGTTTGTTTGATAATATTTTAGTATGTGACATTTGTTTTGAACTAAAATTACACTTTTAAAATAACAAATTCGCTTTTATTCAAAATAGCCACATCAGGTGTCAGATTTACATGTGGTTAATTCCTACACAGCAAATATGAATTATCAAATTTTACCTAATGGATCAAGGAAATACAAGGGTGTTTTATTAGTTTTGAGTATTTTATGTTTGTTTTGAACAAAAATGTCACATTGAGATTGAATCATATACTTTCAGTCGTATTTGCCACACCATGTCTCAGATTGATGTGTGGTTAATACGAAATGTATGAAATGAATTATGAATATTTTCCATTATGTATCAAGATAATTTGAGTGTGTTTTATGAAGTTTCTATATGTAACATAATGTTTAAACTAAAATGTGACTTTTAAATGAAATGATTCACTTTTATTCTTATGTTCACACTATGTATCAAATTAATGTAAGGGTAATTTATATATATCAAAATTGAATTATCAATTATTTTAATAAAGTATCCAAATAAAATGAGTGTGTTTGGTTATTTTGGAGTATAAAATGAGAATTTGAAAAAAAAATGTCAATTTTAAATGAAAACATGTTCTTCCAAACGTAATGATACCCCATGTACTATATTTACATGAGGTTAATTTCTACACATAAAAATTAATTATATATATTTTTTGTAATGTATTAATATGATATGAATATATTTTTATAGTTTTGAGTATGTTATGTGTGTTTTGAAAAAAAATGTCCCTTTTATATGAAATCATGTACTTTAAGACTAAACTACTACATTGTGTATCACATTTACATGTGGTTACTTCCATCACATAAAAACAATAATGATCAATATTTTATAATTTTTCAATAAAATCAAAGATAATTTTCTTTTTTTAGTATGTGACATGATTTTTGAACTAAGAGGGTACATTTAAATTAGAAACTTTTAGTCCTACTAATTATACTACGTGTTAGATTCCTTTTAATTTAATTGTTATACATTATAGATGAATTATTGATCTTTCTATTAAGGTGATTAGGAAAATTTGATCTCTTTTTCAAAGTTTGGATATTGTGATGTGTGTTTTGAACTAAAATATAACTTTTAAATGTAAACATAAACTTTCAATTATAATAGGAACATTGTGTATCAGGTTTATGAGAGGTTAATTCCTCTACATCACAATTGAATCATGGATTTTTTCCCTATATTATCAAGATAGTCTGAGTGTATATTCTAATTTTTTATTATGTGAAATGCGTTTTGAACTAAATTATCATTTTTTGTCTACCTACACAACTTTTAATAAGTGAATAATTCATTATGAATATTTTCATACATATATATTATTCTTATTAGATGTGAACTAAAATTTACATGAATATGATTCCTCATATACATATATATATAATATGATATTTTAAATAGTGTACATTTAATATATTCATATGATGCATGTATTTTTCATGCATGTAATGCATGAATATGATATATATATATATTATTTCTCAAAAATTGTTTATTCGTCATTAGGAATCCATTATGAACGAATTAAAGTATTTACATAAATTCATTGAAAACATTCAATTAATTGTACCCAACAGAAAGAAACACATATGAAGAATTATGAAGTGGGACCCTTGGGATTCGCAAATAAAATATGTTGAGATCCTCTCTTATTTTTGGTCAAATGTATATGAGCCACTAAAAAACTCATTTCCTCCTGAAAATCTATTTATCTAATTTGAGAATTTGTTATAACCCCTTGAGATTTATGTTATCCACATGATATGATCTTAGATCCACCTATGGATGTATCATCATGGAGGTAAGGTGATTTTGCGCACTTCTCCTTGTGATCTTCCTCAAACGCTGTATGTGAAATAAATACATATAATATTTCTATTTTTGAATTTGAGGTGCTCCTCTTTACAATATTATTTACAAGTTTATTATTGAAGATAGATTTTTCTATTTTTTGTGTTGTCTTCTTCTATAAATGGTTATTAGATGATCATATGAAACCCATAAGTGGTATCAGAGGAATGCCCTTTATTTTTTTAACATGTTTTTATCACTGGTTTTCAAAGAAAAATGAAGAAGTGTTTTTTTATAAAATGTATATAGGATTCAAACCCTTATGTAAAATCTATAAGGGTAAAAATGATTCACTCTTATATAGGTACATTATGAAAAGGTTATGCCCTTACATGATCTGGTAATAAAGGTTGATATTCCTTTACCCATACATAATACCAGTTTGCAGAAGGGTTGTTTAAGGGTCTCCTCATTGGCACCATGATGTAAATTTGTTGTATAAATGTAATACCCTTATGTAATTTTTTTTTGCATAGAGGTCTATGGAACTTTACCCATGTGTGTAAGAGTGTTTGAGCTATTTCATAAAGGTCCTTTTTGTTTAAATTCATGCATTGTGAGAAACATTGGAATTACCTATACACAATGGTGTTTTATAATGGTAATACCTTTACACATTGGTGATGTGTAAAGGTAATCTGTGTATTACCTTTATGTAGTGAAGTTACCCGTATGTAGAATATGGATTCTTTGTAACGGTAAGCAGAATATTGTTAAATAAATTAACATATTAAATGTTTTTAATGGTTTATAAATTGATCATAAATCACGTTAAAAGGTATTTTTGGGATATTTATTTTTTAAGGATTTTATAAACTAAGTAACAAATTATAACTTTTTTATAATTAACTAAATAAATTTTTATGCAACACTTTTTCAAAATATTAAAAGTTAATATTTCAAAATAACTTTTGAAAAATTAAATGTCATGCCTTATGATCTAGAAATAAACGGATTGTTTAAAAATCATAGGCGGTGATTTATAAATTATTTCTAAATCAGAAAAATATGATATTTAGATTATACATAATGTTTCTATAATATATATTTAATTTTAAAAGGTTTATAATTCATGAAATTTTACATGATTTCCATTTAACAAAATATATTAAGGGGTTCAAATTAAAATGAATATAAAACGTTTATATTCATGATAATGTTGATAATTAGCTTTTATTGTTGAATTATTCATAAATACATCATGTTTTCGAAAATAAATGAATTTTTTATTTATTTTTAAAATTTAAGTGATATTCAGGTTTAGTAAATTATTTATGAAATATGAATATTGTGTATTCCAATCATATGATAAATTTATTGTGAGATAAATCCATGGATATCATGCCAGTTTTGATATCATAAAATTTAGTTTTCATCTACCGTGACCCCATATTGTATTTTTTGTTATAACATTGAGAATGGTATTTGGGAATAGATTTTTGAAAATTATATATTATAAGTTTCATGAATTGAATTATCTCTTGTGTAAAGTATCCCTAGGTATATGGGCATGATGTTAGATCCCCTACATTACTAGAGGTTTTCCTTGGCAATAAAATTGAATGAGGTTGGATATTAGTCACTCCGGTCATACTTGGGTGGATTTTTTAAATCCCATATAACTCAATGATTTTACATGAATTTTTCATATACCATATGTATATGATACATTTGGATATTTATGAATATACTTATCTTCTTTTTTTGGGTGATTAGTAAATAATTGTGGGTTGTGTAAATATTTATACATTAAGGTAGTGTGAATATACTAATTTGGTGGTTGGAATAGGGATCTCCCAAAATAAATACTTAGAAGCATGCATGCACAAAAGAAAATAAAAAATAAAAATATAATGATTAAATATTATCTAATACTTATGAATTTAATATTAATATAATGTATATTAAATTTATGAGACAAAAAACCCCTCAAATAATATGTGTGAATGTCCTTCCAAAATGACACTTGTCAAAACCTTGATAATTAAATCAGGTAGGTTTAGCCTTAGCATGGTGCCCCTAAATAATATTTTATAAGGTAATAAAGTGATATATAAAACTAGATAATCCTTGGTTATGTTCTACTCTAGAATGGTTCCCTTCTATTTTCTTCTGTTAGTAAATTCATAGAACATGTTTTGGGTTTCACTTAGCAAGGAAACCCTGAGGAGGGATACTAGAGAATAATGTTAAGTTTATTTATTTGATATATTTGGATAAGGAATTATCTGCTCAAATATCCAATAATAACTATTGTTGTGATTAGGGTGATTCCCTACCTAAATAATTAAGTGATGACAGTAACACCCTAGAAGACTCATTTCATAGTGAAACATGGATCTTGGATCACTAAATGGATATGATAGATAGGGTTTTCATTTTTATTGGCAGAACATTAAATTAAATCCATTAATGAAAATATATAATACTTGATACTCACATAATAATATGTGTTTGTAGTAGATTATGAGATAATTTACACTAATCATATTGAGATCATTAATAGTTATGACCAATTAAACAGTTGAAGATTCATATCTAGGATTGAGAAGTGTTTTAAATGAAAAACATTTATAGTGCCAAAATGTGATTGTTATAGAAATAAATTTCAAAAAATATAATTTTTCGGAAAAATATACCAGATTTGTTAGACACATTTTTGAATAAAAAATAGACTCAAAAATTTAAGGGAATTGATGAAAGGTGAAGTGGATCTTCATGTTAGTAATGGAGAAAGAGTTAGTGAATTAGAAGTCAGTAATTATGATCTGATTTTACCAACTGAATTGATTTTAGAACTTAAAAACAATTATTACATTCCCACCATAAATAGGAATTTTATTTATGTATGTCATTAGGATAATATGGGATTTTAAGTAATTATTAAAAACAATTTTTTTTAAATATATATGAATGAAATATTTTGTGGAATTGAGAATATAACCAATGGTTTATATATTCTAGATATGGATATTCATGTTTAAAACATTTATAATAAGAAGGTAAAGGTTTATTCAAATCCAATCTACTTTCGGCATTATATCCTTATACATATAAATAATAGATGAATTTAAGGACTCCATTGATATGGATTGTTGGACTCGTTTAATTAAAAATAATTTAATACATATGAATCTTTCTTATTGGGCAAAATGAAAAATTCACCATTAGATAAAATGTGAGAGAGCTAGTGGACTATTGGTTCTCATACATAATGATATATGTGGACCAATAACTACTCAATAACATGGTGGTGTTAGGCACGTTATTGATTTTTAGATTAATTTTGTTAGTATGGGTATGTATTTATTATAAAACACAAGTATGAATCTTTTCAAAAAACATTAATGATTAATAGAATGAAATAATTAAAAATCGAGTAAAAGTTGTTAAAGTCCTCTAGTTAGACTAGGGTAGTGAATAATTGAGCCAGGAATTTATATCTCATTTGAGAGATTGTCGAATTTTTTTCACAACTTACTCCTCCCAAAATACCATAACAGAATGGTGTATCTGAAATGAATAATATTATCATTTTAGAAATGGTTTTGTCAATGATGAGTCTATGTGACCTTCCTATCACATTTAGGGTCATCCTCTAGAAATAGAGCTATTCTTACAAAACTGCAATATATTTAAATATATCACAAGGAAACCATATGTGATAGGGTATGGGAAAAATCCAAGATTGTATTTTATGAGGATTTGGGGTAGTGAATAATTCATATAATGATGGGATTCAGATAAAATCAACCCACAAAATGACAACTTTTTATTTTTTTTGTTATCTGTTGGAAATAAGGTTATATTATGTATATAATCCTACAAAGAAAAAAGTGTTTATCATCTTATTTTATAAATTCATTAAGATTGAACACATTAATTGAGGTATCAGTGGGAGGATATTTTTAACTTGGATAAGTTTAAGACCAAAAAATGGGGAGTGTTACTAAGATGGAAGTTGAGACAGTTCTGTAAAGAGTTATGGAAGGAGAAATGACTCAAGTTACATAAGAACCTCAAATGTTTTCTAGTATTCTTCATAATTATAAGAGATATCGATTTATCATGGATAATTATAATAAAGTAACATTCATTGGATATGAACCTACTTCCTATAGATAGTCCATTCATAGTTTTAATTTCATTAAATGGTTAAAAAACATGGATTATGAGACTGAATTCGTGTACACTAAACAATTTTGGAACTTTGTGGATACACATAGATGGGTCATAACCATATGTTACAAGTGATTTTTCAATAAGAAAACAGAAATGGAATGCAGAGTCTATAACTATAAATCATAAATGGTGAAAAGGGTTACAAATATGTTTATGGTATAGATCCGATGATACCTTTTCAACTATTGTGATGATAAATTCTATTCATATTTATCTATCCATAGAATCTAATTATTATTATTAAATATATCAAATGGATATCAAAACTATATTCCTTTATTGGAATTTATCCATGGATTTTTATATGATATATCTTATAAATTTTAATGTTTCAAATGATAATTCTACGGTTTCTAAGTTTCAATGGCCTATTTATGGACAGAAGTAAGCTTATATGAGTTTGAATGTCTGATTTTATGATTTAATCAAAGAGTTGGGTTTTATCAAGAAAATGAATGATTCATTTACACACAAGTAGCTTATTGGGAGTATAGCAGTGTTTCTAATACTTTATGTAGATAAAATACTCCTTGTTGGAAATTGTATCTTGACACTACACTCTATGAAGCTGTGGATGTGTAATTGTTTATCAATGAATGAAATGGGTGAAGCACATTACATAATCGACATGAAGATATATAATGATATATCTAAGAATTTGTTTTTATTGAGTCAGAACACATATATTGGTAAATTTCTCAAGCAGTTTACATAGTGAACTTCATGAAGGGGTCTTTCGAATGTTTAATGTTATGAATATTAGGAAGAAAAAGAATCATTATAAATAGTTATAAAGGACTAATAGAATTCCTTATTCATACACAATAGGATATATCATGTATGATATGTTATATACTCAACCAGATATCTCATATGCTTTATGAATAACAAGTAGATACCAATCCAATCCTGGTGTGAGTCACTAGATTACTATAAAGAAAATCCTTACTTATTTTAGGAGAACTATGGATACATTCTTGGTATGTGGATGAGAGGATGAGTTCCATGTAAAGGGATACTTAGATTCTAGTTTGAAATTCGATAAATATGATATATAATCTCAATATAGATTCATGTTTTTCATAAATGGGGTAGAAATTAGTTGGAATTTTTCTAAAAAAACCATAGTGAAATTGAAAACAAAGGAAGATACGTTGTTGCATCAAATGCTATGAATGATGTTTTTTTGTGTTAATAAGTTCATTTATAAACAATGAGTGGTTCCAATAATCAAGGGAGTAATCCTAATATTATAACATCTCTATTTATTCCTTATAATACATTGGTAAATATTAAGGATTATTTTCAAATCCATGCACTGAGATGGTGTGAGATTTTAAGGACCAGAGAGACTCGATATTGATATAAAAAAATATTAAATATATTATATCACATGAACATGATTTTTTTAAATAATGGAAGAACTATGGAATGGGGACATAATAATGAAATATGAGACTTTTCTTGAATCCAAAACAAGGGTTTTACCCTAAGTGTATTATAATATTGGTCAACATCGAGTGTTTAGTTAGAGGTAGTCATTGGAAGGTGCGTTAAGTGAATTAATTAATTTATCTAATAGTCCCAAAAACTAATAACCTCTATAAACAAATTGTTAATATTTTTTAGGTTTAACAATATTACATTGGATAATTATAGAAGGTGGTGGAGAACCATGTTGTCATTGGTGGGTCGAGAATTGATGACAAATGGGTTGAGGTAGAACATGATACAAATAGTGAACACGATGGTAAAATCATCACATGAGGATTACTTCTTCACTAATGATTGATCCAAACTTAACGTAGGTCATTTTATTTATTTTAACTTATTCTATTTTGATATCTGATGTTTATTATGAACAAATTCATTGAAATAAATTGGTTTGAGGATCGTTGGATGATTTTGGTTAATGACTTATCTTCCCATTGTTTAGGAATTGATCTATTTATTTATTTATCATTGGATCTTATTTTTTATTCTGAAAAAGATGATTCTTAGACAACATGAATAATGGATGGATTTTATTCCTCTTTTCATTTACTATATTCTCCTAAAATATTATGCACATGTTCATCACTAGTATTTATTTCATGTAGTGATTCAACCAATACCTGGTAGATGATCAATGTGGGTTTTATATTTGGTGTAATGAAGTATCACCATAGGTAGAAGTTTGTGATTAATAGATAAATTGACAGGTCATGATGATAATGGGAGATTAATGATAGTTTAGTATCATATTTGTGGATTTCAATTTTGGTTTGGTATGTGGAAATGATGTGGTTAAACGTGAGGAATTACTCTGCGGTGGATGTGGCAAGAATATAGAGAGTGGTGATGGTAAGTCTTAGTTGAATTGAGAACCAAAATCTATGGCTAGAATCATGGTTGGATTGAAGGGAGGAGGCACAATGAAGACATGTGACCATTTTATTAATTTTTATAAATTACTGATTACAGGGAGTATTGTATGAATAACACATTCTATGCACTCCCCCTTCTATAGAACTCTGGTTAATACACATAGAAAAATATCAAACACCATGTGAAATGTGTAACACACCATGTGACCTGGTGCTGATAGCATGGCGAGTACCCTAGAGGGGAAACAATAATGGATACATCCAGGCACACATGCCTAGGTATAGTATATGGGAATGACTCACTACTCAGTCATGGCCCATTATATGGGCATATCTAGGTACACGAGAATGGAGAGAAGTAATTGGGAATGTCAATGTATACATAGGCATGAGAAGGCAACATGCCATGTTCCAGACTGGTATATACACACTATATACACAATGGGACATTCCATTTACTTCTTAAAAGACCTGTCATGTGAGTACAAGAAAATGGCAGTTCCAATAATACTAAGACACATATTTTACCCTTATCTACACATTTTTTACTCCATTAACGGAATCTTGGATCCATCATAATACTTAGTTAATATTTTTCATGATCATGGGTTATTTTCCTTAAACCATTTTAGTGTATACTATTATCGATTGAGTTTTTCACCTTGGTCTTTCCCTATGAGAGTATGGTGTGGAATTATTTCAAAAACATAGGATTGTGATCCCCTCTATGGGATGTGTCTCAGATAGAGTTGTTAGTGTTCCTCTATATAACCTAGGGTGTGATCCTCTATCATTATTTCATTCACCATTGGTAGGTTTAGTGGTATCGGTGTGAGCACCACACACATGCCATTGACCCCATACCTAGAAGGTTATTACATCAGGGTTCATGGTGCCATCAGATATAAAATACCTTGATTAGTAGGTTATTCATGTATGGTTTATGGTATCCCTCAACAACCATGGGAGTGACCCCCTATCAAGGTGTCAGTATCTTTAGAGTTCTGGCATGTATATTTTTTGGAAGGAACCAATGATCACGAACTCTCATTTAAGTGACATCAGTGTCAGTAGGTCTCATGGATTGGATTCTCCCAAACAAGGATTATCTTGAATCATTGAGTATAATCCTATTACTGTAAGTATTAAATGAGACCTATTGACACCATTTGTTTTTCCTAGTAGATCTATGTTTTTTATTATCATTATTTCTCATATCTTGATTGAAATAAATTGTGTATTGATGAAATGAAAAATCTTGATGATTCATTCTTAGTGATTTTGGGGTGTCCTGTTGGTTATTTTTATACTCACCCATACATGGGTACTTCCATCACATTTCATGTCTTTTGTAGATGAATTTTTTTTAACGGTGTCCTTGGAGGACCAAGAGCGGTTATAGAATAGTTGGGTCTACACCAACCAAGATTCATACAGGTGTTGTAATTGATATTATTCCGCTCCTTTTAAGTATATCATAACTTATTTACAATTTTGGTGGGCCAGTATTCACCACAACACTTTCTATTAATGTTTCATACTAAAATTGTGGGATATTAATATATATATATGTTTGTATGAATTTGGTATTAATTGAACTTTACTTTCAGCCATGTATGGGCATGGATATGTGTGTATGTTTAAATATGCATTAGGATAATTCTATCCATATGTTTTATATGCCTACAAAATGTTGGTCACCAGCACCTGGTCTATTAGAGGTGGTATTAGGTTTTTCATGATTGAGTTATCACCATCTAGGTGAACCCGAGTTGGCTGAGTCATGAAAGGGTGGTATCAAAAGATTTAGTTCTATTTTAGTACTGTAGTTTAGAGTTCTTCTAATTTTGAGGTTTGGTTGTGGATTTATGGAAATAATGTTAATGTGTATCAATTTCATCTCTCTAGTTAAGAAATGTAGTGATTGTGCATTGGTCAATGTATCCAATCTCTAGGACTCTAATAACATTCTTATTGACTAGGTATATATAGAAACTAGTAATAGGGAAATCATTAGTACATGTATCATATATTAATGGGTTGTGTTTCCATTACCATATTGAGTCATATTCCTAAATATAATCATTTAACAAGTTCAATATTTTCATCTTTTAGGATGTTTCCATGATAATAGCTTTGGATGTTTCCATAGAATGGTCAAGAGTGTAACTCGATGAGTGGTGAGTCCTCAATTGAGGGGCCTAATCATGAGGCATTTTTCCTTTTAGGTTGACAGAAGGTTGTACCTATACCCATTGATTAGTACATTGACCAACCTACGATTTTTTATGTGCATGCGTAATGTCAAAATAATATATGGATGTATATTTTGGCACTGGATGATGAAATGTATGAATTGAACTAGTATTGTAAAATTACATTTTAGCATTTTCATAGGATCTAGGGTGAGAAAGACCCACTGACAGTAGGTGTGCGATACAAGTCAGGGAACAAGAGGTTGCATTAATCACATGGAACATTGGTAGATCACATTTCTCCAAGGAAGAGGCATTTTTATACTTGTGATGAATGTGTATATCTTGCAGAATATTATCATTACTTTCATAATGTAGATAGATATATGGTCAAAATATCAACTAGATAGAATAAGTAGTTGGAATAGGGTGGTCTATAGGGCAACGATAATGGCAGAGGAGCATGGAGAGAAGCAGGAGGTGACTTTTCCTTGATCTTTCTCCACCACCACACCCCCAGGTTGTCAACTCTTGGTGCAGGGAGCTAGTGGTTAGAAACATGGGTAGCTAAAATCAATAGAGGATTATGAAGAAGAGGCTTCTGGAGTGATTTTATTTATGTTCTATGTAATTTTGACTTTATTAGTATTTTTATAGGCAATTTCATGAACCATTCTTTTCTTTATATATCCCTAGTTTGAGACATAAAAATTCTAGTTGAGCCCTTGGCTCAACCCTTGTGTTAGGAGACAGTAGATGAGAGTATCTAAGAACAAAAACATCTATTTGTAGTGTGACATAACTCTATAGAAGAAAGAGATCCATTTATAAAACCTTTATATGGTGGAAGTGGGATCCTATGATGTTTTCCTTTATATAGACTAGTAGTCCACCATCCCTGCTACGATGACTATAACTAGTTATTGATGTAGTGAATTTTAGTTATAGGATATATTTTCCCTCATATGGTAAAGATAAATCCTATGCATGATGGGATGAGCTCATATTTTGGGGGATATGGTAGAATTATTATCACTTGGCTAGTATAAACATTGAAGAAACAAATTATATGAACTTCCAGTTCTGTGATGTGGGAGATGTATGCAGAAATATTACTTGAGTGTATTCCATATTTACCTCCCCATAAAAGGGTTACTATATTTGTAGACTTGTACTATGTATAAGGCCCTAGACTTAAACCTTACTTAATATTGAAGTAAATGAATAATTCACATTGAGGATCTTTTTAGGTTTAGAGTTTTAGAGAATTAGAACATAACTATTACATCTCAAAATATTACAAAGTAGGCACTTCTACTAAGTTTCCATAAAATAAAAACTCTTAAAAATAAACATGTCTAGTTCCATGTTTTAGATAGAATGACTTTCCCTTGATCCCATCCTTGACCCTATTCTACATTAAGTCCAGTGAAAAACATTTCAAAAAAAAACTTGGGGTGAGCATAAAAAGCTTAGTAAGGGATACACAAAGAATGAAAGCTGATAGTTTATCAAAACAACAAGTAAACCATGTATACATTATCAAAGTAATACTTTTCACCTTTATGAAGTAGAAAAAACTCTTCACTGAATAAAAGATCATTACTTACCCTTTTGTAACCAAAATATTACCATAGAACCCATATAAAGATCACATAACATATAAAGGTAACTTGGGACATAAACATACATAAGTGGAATAACCATAAGTTCGACTTCCACACATATCACTTAATGGAATAGCCATTTGGCCAACTTCCATACATACTTCATGGAATAGCCATACGGCTGACTTCCATACCCAATGAATTGGAGGTTATAACGTAACCACCCATCCTGGTATTCACGACACCACCCGTCATATGGTTTATCACGTAACCACCCGTCAAATGTCCAAGTACCAATATAAAATCATAAAGCATAAAACCAATATAAAGGAATGATAACATTTCCACATTTCAATCAGAATATATCATTTAAATATATTGACATAATATAATCCTCTATCAAAACCATTTTCAATACCAAAATACATAAAAGATTATATGGTTTTTATTTTATTTTAAAAACATTACGGCATGTTGAGGAAGCCAAAGACCAAATAATACTCGCGGCAGCGGAAAAGGTCGTTGTCACCGTGTACGTTAAAAGAAACATTCCTTTTTGTCGTTTAGTAAAACACTTCGTAGAAAAAGATTCCTTTTGTATAAAATTAAAAGTAAAAGGGTTTTATACACCGTATAAAAGAAAGTTGTTTATAAAATGAAATATTCCTCAATGAAAGGAGATTGAGACGAAGTCCCTTACCTCAGGTCCGACTTGACTCGATCGTTCTTTAACATCCTGAATAATAAACTTGAGTTAATATCTATTTTCTTAAGAACATTTTTCAAGTTCATTATTCATTTTTATATCACTTATTTCCATGTTATAAACATTATGTAACCATTTAAGTTAATAATGTTTGTTTTGTCTATATTTGGTTCTTAAGTCGATAATGGACTTCTTACAATTACATGTTGTTCGTGTGGTCAAAGGTTCTTTATATCCAAAATGAAATTCCTATTTTGGATAGAATATATATCATATATATCCAGCATATACATGTATTTATAATATTACATAATCATTTAGAGGTAAGAAATGAAATGCACCGTTCATGGAGACGGTAAGCCGTACGTACGCATGAACGCTACTTTCATTTCTTTTTCATATTAATGGAATTAAAACTAAATAAGAGGTATGTATATTTTAATTCCAGAATTATATTCATCATTTAGATGTATCATTCATCATATATATCCATTATATACATGTACTTTTAATAGTACATTACATTTGGGGATAAGAAATGAAATGCACCGTTCATGGAGACGGTAAGCCGTACGTACGCATGAACGCTACTTTCATTTCTATATCATACTTTAATGGAAAGAAATAATAATTATATAGAGGTATATTATAATTCCAGTATAACATCATATATAATAACTTTAAATCCATCCTTTATACGTCCCACATATGGCATTAACGAATCAAATCACTTTGAGGGGGCGGTAGTCCGCACTTCCTTAAATGAGGAAATCACGTTTACCCATAATGGAAACCATAAAGGTATTCCCAAATTGAAAAATACATAAGCTTAAGGAAAAAATAAACATATTATATATCATATATAAATATAGTGTCATCTTAATGTCCACCTTTGAAGGTGTTAAAAGAATGTTGAACAATCATCGTTTCGGGAGGTAGAAATTCACCATCCACGGAAATAGTATATTCTTTAACCATTAGATGTAGGTGTGTGTAAGTGCAGCTAGAATACTTCTTATAACAACATCCTAGTATATCTAGGATACTGGATTTGTTACAAAAGAAAAGAATAAAAAGAGTTTAGGGGGTTGGAGAAGCAAAATAACACAAAAGGACTCAAAAGAAGACATTACCTTAAAATCGGGTAACTCCCTTTGGTTTGATCTCAAAGGCTTCCTTGGGAAGAATTATGTCCAAAGTGAGGCTTCAAGAAGTAATATAGGGAAGTTGAGAGACAAAATGGGAAGAGGTTGGCCGAGCCAAAGGCTTTGGGAGTGTGGGTAAGGTGGTAGAGGTTGGGGCCTTTTATAAAAGGAGAGGAGGGGCACTCTTGTAAAGTTACAAAATATTACTTTATTTTCAAAAGAGTTTCGGATTTTAAAGGTCCCACATTGATGTATTTCGAGGATAAGGTGATGAGGGTTCGAAATACTCTCATAAAATAGGTTTTTGACATGTTTAGGTCTTAGATTTTACATTATCTTTCCATTTTATTTAAATCGTTAAATAATGAGGTCATCGCTGCATCATCATGATGTCATAAATAATTTAATTTATTTAATGTCTAAAAATTATAAAAAAAAATACTATGATGTATGGAATTTTTTTAGATTTCCAATGACTATTTATAGTAAAAAATATTACTTGTATAACCCCATGTAAAAATTGTTTTAGTAAAACATTTCAGGTTTGTGTCATTTTTACGTTATCCTTAAATAAAAAGGTATTTATGTCATTTTCCAACCAAAGTGGCTCCATGGGGTCCCCAAGTTGACCCATGGATTGTCTTGGTCGGAAATTATACATCCAATGAGGGTAGGACATGTGTCTAGGTCATTTCATTTTATTAAAACATTATTCTTACCATAAACTACACTAATTACCTCTAATCGCGATTAAAAACTTAATAAGTTACTATTCACCAAAAAATTATTTTAATCCCATTGAACCACATTTTACTTTTTAATGACAACCATGTATGTCGGAATTTTAAAATTCAAAACACAAAGGGGGAAAAATTTCATTTAAACGGAAAATCAGTTTTTATAAGTATCACTTAGTGGTTTCACTATTCATCAAAAATTGATGTTTTTCAGAAAGTTACCAAAAATTCACCCTAAGCTATATTTGATATTCCGAATTCAAAAATGATGTCTATTTTACAAAATTCAAAAAATATAAGTTTCATTAATTAATTTAATAATTAATTCCCACTGTCAAAACAAATAGCGTGTTTTTATGAAACAAAATGTATCAAAAGATTGACACTAGTTTAAGTCCGATTTCAAAGTGAAATTAACTCCATCGACCACTATTGGATTAAATGGTAAAAATATATTATAATTACACTTTAAAAAAAATTCAAAAGGTAATCTAATCATATAAATAAATTAGATTAGAAAGAGGTTTTGAAATAAAATACAACATTTTTCACTATTAATTAAAAATTGAACTTTTTCAGAAAAATACCAAAAATTTACACAAAGTAAATTTCGATGTCCCGATTATAAAGAAAAATTTTATTTTGTCAAATATAACACATAAAATTGTCAAAAAGTGGATTTAAAAGAGGTTCGCCATCAAAAGGCGGTTAATCAACCTTTTAAAGAATATTAGAATGTTTACGCTTAAAATTGGATTCATTCGTATTTTTAATCCTCTAACATTTATTGTAAAAAGTAAAAATATTTGACAAACATATATAATCATTTTGTAGTTAGTTCTGTTCATTCCCGCCATTACAACGGCTATGCGTTAACTACCATTTAAAATAATATTATTTTATTATTAGAATGCAATGTAAGATTCCCAAGAAACTCGTTGTTGTGTATTGGGTACACCATCGAGCATAGCATCCCCTTTAAAGTAATATTAATATTTGATTCACAAATATGGATAAATATAAAGATGTCATATTCTTTATTTACCTGGGGTGTTACATCCTTCCCCCCTTTTGGGAATTGCGTCCTCGTAATTTTAAAATTGGGCTTGGAAACATCCTTGAAAGTCCCACATCGGAACAAGAGTCGGTAAAACAATCACTTTAAAATAAAGAAAGATAAGTACAAAGGTCACCCGAGTTAACCCATACTAAGATTCCAAGTATGAAAATATGGACATTGAGGAAAAAACAAAGGGTTCTGTTCTGATGGAGAGTGATAGAAAACATGTTTAGGAGAAAGTTAACCATAAGAAAATCACAAACTTGTGATGGGTTAAACGGCATTCGATCCCCCAGTAGGAAAGGTTAACAGACAACATTTTTGTTTTAAGTTACTTTTTATTGAGGAATTTATTCATAAGGAAACATAATCACTTATCATGTTGACTTTCAACTTTTATTAGATTCCTTACACAAAATCATATTTTCTCAAAAAGACTAGTATTTAGGAAGACTTTTTCACATTAAGAGTACTATAATCAACTTCTAGAGAATCACCTAATCCATAAAAGAGAACTATATACTTCCCATATCTTTAGACTTTAACCAAAACCAAAACCAAAAAGGTTAGTACAAGATCAGATAATCCAGAAATGGATAACCCTTTATAAAAAGAAAATCTATTCTTAACCTCAAAAATTTGTCCAACAAAACCCAAAGTTCAACGAGGACCATTCGATAATCAATTTGTCCATAAAATTCATCAAAGTAAACAAAAATAAGATTGAAACCCAAATATTTGAAGGATTTAGTCACATAGTCTTCCAAGTTAAATCGTAACATTTATCTCCAAACAACATCAGTTTCTCTTAATGTCTCATATTGAAAAGTAATAAACCTAATCACATATCCTCAATGATAGATTAATAAGTATCCATAGATAACCCAAAATAAACTTACTCTTAATTCATAAAATCATCTAACTAAAAAGAATCAGTCAAACTAACCCGAGACTTCACGTAGTCCAGTGGTAGGCGATAAATACCAGTCTCACTTTGGTTGTGGGTTCGATTCCCACATCTTTGTCCGACGCGACGGGTTGTCACACGGTCTGTGTGTTGTCCTTTTTATAAAACTCCAAAAATAACCCTAACATGTTTTAACCTCAATCATTTCCTTATACCTTTAATTTTCATCCAAATTCGTTACGATCTCAACATCTTAATTCCTGAAGTCTTATTTCACCACCATAAGATAAAATAAAATGATTGCTAAAAAGAATAACAGCATACCTTGATCATGGCGTCCACTCGGTTTCATCGTCATCTTGCTCACATAGGTAGAAGTCCCATGCATTACAAAAATGATTTAGAGATCCTTCAAAATCATTTTCTTCCTCCATCCAAATACACATCGTACGACATGGGTCATATGGGTGTTTACAGAAAAACAGTTTTGGAAAATAATCATGTATGACATATAATTCCAAAACATCTGATAAAACATGATTTCTATAAAATAGTCGGACCGAAATTGAGTTGAAACTTTCTATTATTGGTCCTTTTAAAATACCATAAGTATGTGATGTGAGGCTATATTTTAAAATCAAATATAAATAGGTTGCGCAAGGGTCTCCTTCCTCAACACTATTTTTAAAATCATAATAAGCTTCAAATTCTTGTGATAAGGTAAAATATTTGAAAATACCTTGATAATATTTACCTTTCTTGAAAATATGAGAATATTGTGAAAATAATATTTTTCTAAAAACAACCCATGATCTATGATGATAACGAGGTATAGTAGAGGTGTTTGATATCTCAAACAACTTCTTTCAAGTGAGTTGAATGCTAGAAAAAGTTTCACAATCATCCGAAGATGACTTTGCAATAATTATTGCAAGCATGTCATCAGGAAGGGATAGGAATGTCGTTTGAGATCCTTCTCCTTCCATTCGTAACCGACTTTACTTGACCTGAAAAAAATGTTATAAAACAATAATTTAACTGAAATAATAGATATAGGGACTAATCATGTGTCTCATAAGTACTCCTAATCCCTAAAGTTGTCTAAACCGACCTCTGATACCAACTATAAGGCCCCGACCTTAAACCTTACTTAATATTGAATTAAATGAATAATTCACATTGAGGATCTTTTCAGGTTTAGAATTTTAGAGAATTAGAACATAACTATTACATCTCAAAAGATTACAAAGTAGAAACTTCTACTAAGTTTCCATAAAATAAAAACTCCTAAAAAGAAACATGTCTAGTTCCATGTTTTAGATAGCATGACTTTCCCTTGATCCCATCCTTGACCCCATTCCACATTAAGTCCTGTGAAAAAAATTTCAAAAAAAAACTTGGGGTGAGCATAAAAAGCTCAGTAAGGGATACACAAAGAATGAAAGCTGTTAGTTTATCAAAACAACAAGTAAACCATGTATACATTATCAAGGTAATACTTTTCACCTTTATGAAGTAGTAAAAACTCTTCACTGAATAAAAGATCATTACTTACCCTTTTGTAACCAAAATATTACCATAGAACCCATATAAAGATCACATAACATATAAAGGTAACTTGGGACATAAACATACTTAAGTGAAATAACACTACGGGAAAAATGGGTATTTGCGACGGGATTGCTTTCCCCGTCGCAAATAGTTTTCCCGCGATGCGCGTCAAATCGCGGGAAAACTATTTGCGACGGGAAAATATTCCCGTCGCAAATAACCGGCGGCGGTAAAAGGTATTTGCGACGGGAATATTTCCCCGTCGCAAATCGTATGTCGGCAGGTGGTTACTTGCGACGGGACCCGTCGCAAATAACTATTTAACCGTTGACCGTAATAAATGTTGGCTAAGGTATTTGCGATGGGTACCGTCGCAAATAACACTATTTGCGACGGGAATCCCGTCGCAAATGGACCCGTTGAAAATAATCTAAGCTATAAATACCCCCATCCGTTTTTTTTCAAATCATTCTCATTCTCTATCTTCTCCTGCTCTCAAACTTTTGTTTCTAAAGTTGAGTTTTTCTTCAGTTTAATTTTTTTCTCCGGAGCTGATATTACAGTTTTGAAGAACGATCAGAGCAGATCAATTTTCAAGGTATTTATGTTCATTTTAATTTAATATTTTTTTTTTAATTTTTTATTAGTTTCAATTATTCTTAATTAGTTGTAATTTAATTATGTTTACATTGTTTTTTTACTTAATAAATTTAAATTATTAGTATTGTTCATAGTTAATGGTAATTAGGAAAAATTAGTAATAATTTTTAATAATTAAGAATAAATATTAATAATAAGTAATAAATACCAATAATTAGGAATAATAACATTATTACATTATTAGTATATTTTATTATTAATATTAAAATAATATAATTTTTTTATATATATACAATTCTCTTTTCATCTGTGTGTTTACTGTATTCACATGTATTATTTGTATGTGGAGATAGAAAACGCACAGATGAAAGGAGAATTGTATATAAATCAGAAAATTATATTATTTTAATATTAATAATAAAATATATTAATAATGTTATTATTTTTAATTATTGGTAATTATTCCTAATTATTGGTAATTATTCATTTAATTACTAATAATTAGGAACAATTATCACTAATTATTAATAATTAAGAATAATTAGTAATAATTAGTAATAATTACCAATAATTAGTAATAATTAGTAATAATTAGTAATAATTAGTAATAATTAGCAATAATTAGTAATAATTACCAATAATTACCAATAATTACCAATAATTGCCAATAATTACCAATAATTAGGAATAATTTGAAATAATTAGAAATAATTAGGAATAATTAGGAATAATTAGGAATAATTAGAAATAATTAGTAATAATTAGTAATAATTAGTAATAATTAGTAACAATTAGTAATAATTAGTAATTATTAGTAATAATTAGTAATAGTTAGTAATAGTTAGTAATAGTTAGGAATAGTTAGGAATAATTAGGAATAATTAGGAATAATTAGGAATAATTAGGAATAATTAGGAATAATTAGTAATAATTAGGAATAATTAGGAATAATTAGGAATAATTAGGAATAATTAGTAATAATTAGGAATAAGTAATACTTACCAATAATTTGGAATAATTACCAATAATTAACAATAATTTGTAATAATTTGTAATAATTACCAATAATTACCAATAATTAGTAATAATTGGTAATAATTACCAATAATTACCAATAATAATCAATAATTACCAATAATTACCAATAATTACCAATAATTACCAAAAATTAGGAATAATTAGGTATAATTAGGAATAATTAGGAATAATTAGGAATAATTAGGAATAATTAGGAATAATTAGGAATAATTAGGAATAATTATTTATAATTATTTATAATTATTTATAATTATTTATAATTAGTAATAATTAGTAATAATTAGGAATAATTAGGAATAATTAGGAATAATTAGGAATAATTAGGAATAATTAGGAATAATTAGGAATAATTACCAATAATTAGCAATAATTACCAATAATTAGCAATAATTACCAATAATTACCAATAATTAGCAATAATTACCAATAATTAGCAATATTTAGTAATAATTTGCAATAATTAGTAATAATTTGCAATAATTAGTAATAATTTGCAATAATTAGTAATAATTAGTAATAAATACCTAAAATTAAGAAAAAATAAAAAAAAAATTAGGAAAAATTAGGAAAAATTAGGAAAAATTAGGAAAAATTAGGAAAAATTAGGAAAAATTACCAATAATTAGGAATAATTATCAATAATTAGTAATAATTACCAATAATTAGTATTAATTACCAATAATTAGTATTAATTACCAATAATTAGTAATAATTACCTATAATTAGTAATAATTAGGAATAATTACCAATAATTAGTAATAATTACTAATAATTAACAATAATTAGTTATAATTAACAATAATTAGTAATAATTACCAATAATTACCAATATTTAGTAATAATTAACAATACTTACAAATAATTACCAATAATTGCCAATAATTACCAATAATTGCCAATAATTACCAATAATTAGTAATAATTACGAATAATTAGTAATAATTACGAATAATTAGTAATAATTACGAATAAATAGTAATAATTACGAATAATTAGTAATAATTACCAATAATTAGTAATAATTACCAATAATTAGTAATAATTTCCAATAATTAGTAATAATTACCAATAATTAGTTATAATTACCAATAATTAGTAATAATTACTAATAATTATCAATAATTACTAATAATTAGAAATAATTACTAATAATTAGCAATAATTAATAATAATTAGCAATAATTAGTAATAATTAGCTATAATTAGTAATAATTAGAAATAATTAGTAATAATTAGGAATAATTAGGAATAATTAGGAATAATTATTTATAATTATTTATAATTAGTAATAATTAGGAATAATTAGGAATAATTAGGAATAATTAGTAATAATTAGGAATAATTAGTAATAATTAGGAATAATTAGGAATAATTAGTAATAATTAGGAATAATTAGGAATAATTAGGAATAATTATTTATAATTATTTATAATTAGTAATAATTAGTAATAATTAGTAATAATTAGGAATAATTAGGAATAATTAGGAATAATTAGGAATAATTAGGAATAATTAGGAATAATTAGGAATAATTAGGAATAATTAGGAATAATTAGGAATAATTACCAATAATTAGCAATAATTACCAATAATTACCAATTATTACCAATAATTACCAATAATTAGGAATAATTAGCAATAATTACCAATAATTGGCAATAATTAGTAATAACATCATTACATTATTTGTATATTTTATTATTAATATTAAAATAATATAATTTTCTATATTATATACAATTCTTTTTTTTTCTGTGTGTTTTCTGTCTCCACATGTAATATTGGCATTCTTTTTCAAAATTATCAACCTACTCGCCAATGGAGAGGTGAAAGTGAATGCCAATATTACATGTGGAGACAGAATGTTAAACACACAGATGAAAGGAGAATTGTATATAATATAAAAAATTATATTATTTTAATATTAATAATAAAATATACTAATAATGTAATGATGTTATTATTATATAATTAATATATATGAAAAAAATTATATTAGTATTATTAAAAAAAATAAAAAATCAATATAATATTAAAATTATCAATATTTGTAACAGGTTTTGCTTTTTTCTCAATATATTCAATCCTTGCTTGAGTGTTTTTTCTAACAAATTATTCAAAACCAGTAATGCTTTTATATTTTATAGAAAAATATGGAACAACGAGGTCGTCAACAGTCATTATTAGATGACCGCATATGGATAAATCAATGTAGAAATCCAAATGGTTCTGGTTTAAATCCAGTATATATAGAGGGTGTGGAGATTTTTTTATCATTTACGGCATCAAATCCAGAATTTGTTTCAGAAGGAAAAATAAAATGCCCTTGTAGAAAATGTGCATTGAGAACGTATGACACGTTTGACAAAGTGGGGGAACATCTCTTGCGTTTTGGTTTTCAAGCAGATTATGTTTTTTGGTATCTACACGGTGAACGCAGTTCCAGAGCAGGTGATACCAACTTGATTCCGGATCAATCCCAGTTTCAAGATTTAGTACATGATGTTGCAGGTTCATCTGTTCAACATACAGAAACTCCGGATGATATAGCTTCAAATCCTGAGTTGGGACCGTCTGAATTTTATGAGTTGTTGAACTCTGCTGAGGATGCATTATATCCTGGCTACAAGATGAGCAAATTAGAAGCAGTTTCAAAATTTATGGCTATCAAATCAGATAATGGAATGTCAAACACCTATTTTGACCAGATATTTTCTTTGCTGAAAACACTGTTACCCGAAGGAAATGTTTTACCTGCAAATTACTATGAAAGTAAGAGGTTTGTTCGAAATTTGGGACTTACTTGTCAGAAGATTCATGCATGTTCAAATGACTGCATTTTATATTCTGGGGAAAATGAGTCATTGGATAGTTGTCCCCACATGTGGGCAACTGAGATATAAAGAAGGACAACACGGGAAGTCTGGTTTGATTCCTGTAAAACAGTTGAGATATTTTCTGCTTACATCCAGACTTCAGCGTTTATTCATGTCTAAGAATACAGCCACAATGATGTCATGGAATAAAGAGAATATTTCAACCGATAAAATCTTGAATCATCCAACCGATGGTGATTCATGGAAACATTTTGATAGAGTGTATCCATCCTTTGCTTTAGAATCTAGAAATGTTCAACTGGGCCTTTCCACTGATGGTTTCTGTCCGTTTGGATCTTATGGTAGTCAATATTCATGTTGGCCTGTTTTTTAACTCCGTACAATTTACCTCCATGGATGTTGATGAAGGAGCCATATATCTTTTTGACTTTACTAATTCCAGGACATCCAAAGAAAAATATTGATGTTTATTTGAAGCCATTGATTGATGAATTAAATTTATTGTGGAGTACTAGTGTCAGTACATATGATGTTGCAATGAAACAGAATTTCATACTGAGAGCAGCATTGATGTGGACAATAAGTGACTTCCCGGCTTATGATATGTTATTTGGCTGGAGTACACATGGTCAGAAATCATGTCCTTACTGTATGGGAGATAACAAAGCATTTATGCTCTTTCATGGAAAGAAACCTTGTTATTTTGACTGTCATCACAGATTTCTTCCAGCTGATCATCCTTTTCGCAGAAACAGATCTCATTTCAGAAAAGGAACAGTTGAAATGGATGGACCTCCAAAAATGCTATCAGGTTAGGAGTTAAAATCAGTTGTATTTTCATTAACTCCCATCACTTTTGGTCCCACAATAAACCAACAGAAAATTTTTGGTTTTGGGAAAGAACACAATTGGATTAAACGTAGCATATTTTGGGATTTGCCATATTGGTCTGATTTGTTGGTCCGCCTCATGTTAGATGTCATGCATATTGAGAAGAACTATTTTGATAATTTGTTTCATATAGTTTTTGATACACCAGGAAAGAGAAAAGACAATGTAAATGCATGTTTAGATCTTGCTCAAATTTGCAGGCGTCCAGAATTGGAACTCTTTGAGAATGTCAGAACATAAAGGTTACTGAAACCAAAAGCAGCTTATACACTGTCTAAAGAAAACCGTTTATTATTTTGTCAGTGGATTGCATATTTGAGACTTCCAGATGGTTGTTCTTCCAATTTGGGTAGATGTGTAAAGAATGGTCATATTACTGGATTAAAAAGTCATGATTGTCATGTTATAATGGAGAGACTTCTACCCATTGGATTAAGAGGTCTGTTGAATTCTGTGATTTGGGATTCCATAACAGACATGTCTCATTTTTTTCGGGAAATTTGTGCTGCTATGGCAGATTATGATTCTCTAGGAAAACTTGAAAAAGATGTTGTTGTAATTATATATAAACTGGAAAAAATATTTCCGCCGTCTTTCTTCGACTCAATGGAACATTTGATATTACATTTGCCATATGAAGCCAAATGTGGAGGTCCGGTACAGTTTCGATGGATGTACCCATTTGAAAGATGCATGCAAAAATTGAAAAGAAAAGTACGTAACAAAGCATCTGTTGAAGGATCTATTGCAGAAGCTTAGTTGCAAGAGGAAATATCTTTTTTCTGCTCCTATTATTTTGAATCTGAGTATCCTTCAAAACACAACCGAATGGGACGGAACGAGAGGAATATTGATGAAATCGACAATCAATTATCTATTTTCAACCAGTCAGAGCTTGGTTTTGGTGGAGTTTATGAACGCTGGCTTTCAGATGATGAACATCAGAGAGCTCGTACGTATGTTCTGCTCAACTGTGAAGAGATGACATCAGTTGTACTGTAAGTGTTTATATCACTTATTCTATCATTTATGTTACAATAAATAACTTTGGTTTTTATAGGTTGTATGATAATCATATCAAGAAACAAATTCCACAAATTACAGCAGCTGCTCTCGAAGAACGTCGACTGAAAAATTTCTCTCAGTGGTTTCAAAAACTGGTAACATAAATTCTTTATCTTTTAGCAACTCATTCAATGTATAGTTTACTATATTGATAATTATTTCACAAATTTTCAGGTGTCTCGACATGATGATAAAATTGACAAACGGTTGTGTGTATTGAGTAACCCACCTTCCAAACTTGTTAAAACTTATAATGCATATGTGGTGAATGGATTTCGATTCCACACACATGAATATGGGGAATCGAAAAAAACAATGAACAGTGGAGTTAGCTTGAGAGGATCTCATCATCGAGAAAATGAAGTTGACTTTTATGGCATACTTGATGAAATCATTGAACTCTGTTATCTTGGACAACATTACATAACCATGTTCAAATGTCGGTGGTTGGATACAGAGAGAGGCGTGCGTGTTCATCCGACTCATGGAATCATCGATATTAAATGTAAAAGTGTTCTCGCAGTAAATGAACCATTCTTATTGGCTCAACAGGAATATCAAGTTTATTATGCAAAGTAATGTGCAACATCAAGAGACTTGACTGATTGGTGGAGTGTAATAAAAATCAAAATTCGAGACAATCAGTTTAGTCAAAGTGAATGTGCTTTCCCTGATGTGCAAAGAATGGAAGTTTTTCAGGAGAGTACTCAAAATCAATCTTTTTTACAAAGAGACATGAGTATCGATGATGAAACCCCACATTTAAGAGTCGGTGATGATGATGATGTTAATGATGTCACATATGAATTTGAAACGGTAAGAGATGAAGCAACTGTAACTCGAATGGATATCGATGATGTTGAGGAGGAATATGAAGATGACATTGACATATATGAAGATGGTGATGAAGATGAACACTGATAGCATTTCATGGTATTTATATACAATAATAATATGTATATATGTATATATAATAGTAATTATCAATTATTTGCTAACATTAACATTTTCTGTTTCAGATGGACGACGCCACATTTCGTGCGTTGGCGGATGCTGACCTGACTTTTGATGCGGATGAGTTACTGACAGATGACCCTCAGCCTGTAGGCGCTCCAGGGAGTACGCGGAGGGGGCGCGGTCTTGCACGATTGATGATTCATGACCCCGTCCCCGAGCGACGTCCATGTCTTGGGTTTGATCCACGCACACGGATATTTGATAACCTGTGTGATAACCTGTGGATTTGACTAAGATTTCATTAATCTATTCACATAATAAATGTTTATTATTTTTTCAGTTTTCCGCATATAGCAGTCGGACAGGGCAGCGCTATTTTGCGCAACTATTTCTCTCAACCGTGGACCACATGGGAGCAGATTCCCATTGATGTGCAGCAGGCCATGTTCGGCTATTGGTTGGTACGTACGTAAATAAATAATTTTTATTTTGAAAATTATTTCATTTCTAACTTGATATTTTGATTTATTTGTAGGGTTTATGGTATCCGATCAAGGATACCATGCGTGACGCCATCCACGAGGCATGGGAGATGGCCATGCGTGATCGCCTTCGTCAGTTTTTTCACAATTTAAGAAAAGCTGCGATGAAGAAAGCAGAAGTGTCAGATTTTGAGGAGTCATGTAGAGCACACCGACCAGAGTATATTTCATCCCATGTATGGGATAAATTATGTGCGCACTGGTTGAGTGGTGCCTTTCAGAGGAGATCATCGGTGGGGAGGCAGAATCGGGGGAGACAGGAGTTGACTCATCGAACTGGGAGTCGTTCTTTCAGTACTCATGGACAACATCTGGTACGTACATTATTTATAAATATTTTATATAACTATAAATATTAATAGTTTATTTTTTATTCTTATAGGCTGTCAATCACCCTGATATTACAGAGTACGACGTATATCGGAGGATGTATAGTGATCCTGCTACTGGGGAGCTCAGAGGTGATCGTCAGCATCACATCGTGGTCAGTATTATTTGTTTTCAAGTTTAAAAATTAACTACATATAATATATTCACAATTTTAATTTTAAATTGCAACTATAGGAGTCATATAAGGCCGCAGCGGCACAGGCCCGGCCTGAGAGTCAGGCCGAGTCATCAGATCAGACCACTGCCCGTCAGTTTGATGAGGCGGCATGGATGCAGGCCACACAGTATGCCTTCGAGAAGGGCCGGGTAGTTGGTATTGGCTCTCGACTGACTCCCGGAGATTATTATGGCAGTGCTGCGATGTCGGCGTCTAGCTCGAGAGGAGCTCGTGCATCTTCTTCTACATAGTATGAGGATCAGTTGTGATCTTAGACTGCACAGATAGAGAGTCTCCGACAAGAGCAGGAGCAGATGCGTCAGCAGCATGAGGAGGAGCGTCGACGCCAGCAGCAGCTGTACGAGGAGCAGGCGAGTCGGTGGCAGCAGCAGCATCAGGAGCAGATGGAGTACATGCACCGACTCACTCATGCTTTAGGGATGGAGTTTCCTCCACCACCATCTGCAGATCCCCCACCTCCCCCCCTCCCCCTCCTTCAGATTAGAGTTTGTATTTCTGTTATAAAATTTGTGAAATCAAAATATTTTTTTTTCTATTCGTAGTTTCTGTCTCATTATAAAATATTAATAATATTATATTTTTAAATAACAATATTAATATGAATAATAATATTATTTATATTTTATAATATTAAATTATATATATATATTAAAATTTTATATATATATTAAAATTTTATAATATTATAATTTAATTATTTTTTTTGTAATACTTGAATTATTTTAATATTTGAATGTAAAATAATTCTATTATTTTTATATTAATTAAAATAACTTATTAATATTTTTTTTATTTATGAATTATAATTGTAATATTATTATATTAATTAAATCATTTATTAATATTCTATTATTTTTTATTTTTGAATTATAATTCTACTATTATTATAGTAATTAAAATAATTTATTATTTTCATATGTAAATTATAATTCTATTATTATATTAATTAAAATAATTTATTAATAATTTATTTTTTTATTTTTTTTATAGTATTTGCGACGGGATACTATGACTGTCGCAAATACTAGTATTATTAATAGTTTTTTATTTTTTTTAAAAAATAGTATTTGTGACGGGACCCGTCGCAAATACTAGTATTATTAATTTTTTTTATTTTTTTAAAAAAATAGTTTTTGCGACGGAACCGTCGCAAAAGAGATTTGCGACGGGTCCCGTCGCAAAAACTATTTTAAAAGTTTTTTACAAAAATACGGAATACTATTTGCGACGGGGAGAATGTCCGTCGCAAAAAAAGGCTTTAGCGACGGGCCCGTCGCAAATAAGTGTAGGTGCGATGGCGTTTTCAGCAACGGGCTATTTGCGACGGGATCCCGTCGCAAATAGCCCGTCGCAAATAGCCCGTCGCAAATAGCCCGTCGCAAATAGCCCGTCGCAAATAGCCCGTCGCAAATAGCCCGTCGCAAATAGCCCGTCGCAAATAGCCCGTCGCAAATACCTGTTTTTCTAGTAGTGTAACCATACGGTCGACTTCCACACATATCACTTAATGGAATAGCCATTCGGCCAACTTCTATACATACTTCATGGAATATCCATACGGCCGACTTCCATACCCAATGCATTGGAGATTATAATGTAACCACCCGTCCTGGTATTCACGACACCACTCGTCATATGGTTTATCACGTAACCACCCGTCAAATGTCCAAGTACCAATAGAAAATCATAAAGCATAAAACCAATTAAAAGGAATGATAAAATTTCCACATTTCAATCACAATATATCATTTAAATATATTGACATAATAGAATCCTTTATCAAAACCATTTTCAATACCAAAATACATAAAAGAGTATATGGTATTTATTTTATTTTAAAAACATTACGGCATGTTGAGGAAGCCAAAGACCAAATAATACTCACGGCGGCGGAAAAGGTCGTTGTCACCGCGTACGTTAAAAGAAACATTCCTTTTTGTTGTTTAGTAAAACGCTTCGTAGAAAAAAATTCCTTTTGTATAAAAGTAAAAGTCAAAGGGGTTTATACACCGTATAAAAGAAAGTTGTGTATAAAACCAAATATGCCTCAATGAAAAGAGATTGAGACGAAGTCCCTTACCTCAGGTCCGACTTGACTCGATCGTTCTTTAAAGTCCTGAATAATAAACTTGAGTTAATTTCTATTTTCTTAAGAACTTTTTTCAAGTTAATTATTCCTTTTTATATCACATATTTCCATGTTATAAACATTATGTAACCATTTAAGTTAATAATGTTTGTTTTATCGATATTTGGTTCTTAAGTAAAAAGTGGACTTCTTACAATTACATGATGTTCATGTGGTCAAAGGTTCTTTATATCCAAAATGAAATTCCTGATTTGGATAGCATATATATCATATATATCCATCATATATATGTATTTATTATATTACATAATCATTTAGAGGTAATAAATGAAATGCACCGTTCATGGAGACGGTAAGCCGTACGTAGGCATGAACGCTACTTTCATTTCTTTGTCATATTAATGGAATTAAAACTAAATGAGAGGTATGTATATCTTAATTCCAGAATTATATTCATAATTTATATGTATCATTCATCATATATATCCATTATATACATGTACTTTTAATAGTACAATACATTTGGGGATAAGAAATGAAATGCACCGTTCATGGAGACGGTAAGCCGTACGTACGCATGAACGCTACTTTCATTTATATCTCATAATTTAGTGGAAAGAAATAATAATTATATAGAGGTATATTATAATTCCAGTATAACATCATATATAATAACTTTAAATCCATCCTTTATATGTCCCACATATGGCATTAACCAATCAAATCACTTTGAGGGGGCGGTAGTCCGCACTTCCTTAAATGAAGATATCGTGTTTACCCATAATGGAAACCATAAAGGTATTCCCAAAATTAAAAATACAGAAGCTTAAGGAAAACATAATCATATTATATATCATATATAAATATAGTGTCATCTTAATGGCCACCTTTGAAGGTGTTAAAATAATGTTGAACAATCATCGTTTCGGGAGGCAGAAATTCGCCATCCACGGAAACAATATGTTTTTTAACCGTTAGATGTAGGTGTGTGTAAGTGTAGCTCGAATAATTATTATAAAAACATCCTAGTATATTGAGGATACTATATTTGTTACAAAAGAAATGAATGAAAAGAGTTTAGGGGGTTGGAGAAGCAAAATAACACAAAAGGACTGAAAAGAAGTCATTACCTTAAAATCGGGTAACTCCCTTTGGTTTGAGCTCGAAGGCTTCCTTGGGAAGACTTAATTCCAAAGATAGGCTTCAATGAGTAATAGAGGGAAGTGTAGAGACAAAATGGGCAGAGGGTAGCCGAGCCAAAGGCTTTGGGAGTGTGGGTAAGGTGGTAGAGCTGGGGGCCTTTTATAAGAGGAGAAGAGGGGCACTCTTGTAAAGTTACAAAATGTTACTTTATTTTCAAACGAGTTTCGGATTTTAAAGGTCCCACATTGATGTATTTCGAGGATAAGGTGATTAGGGTTATAAATACTCTCATCCAATAGGTTTTTGAAATATGTAGGTCTTATATTTTACATTATCTTTCAATTTTATTTAAAGCGTTAAATAATGAGGTCATCACTGCATCATCGTGATGTCATAAATACTTTAATTTATTTAATGTCTAAAAATTATAAAAAAAATACTATGATGTAGGGAATCTTTTTATCTTTCCAATGACTATTTATCGTTAAAAATATGACTTGTATAACCGCATGTAAAAAGTGTTTTAGTAAAACATTTCATGTTTGTGTCATTTTTACTTTATCATTAAAAAAAAGGTATTTATGTCATTTTCCAACCAAAGTGGCTCCATGGGGTCCCCAAGTTGACCCATGGATTGTATTGGTCGTCCATGACACATCCAATGAGGGTAGGACATGTTTCTAGGTTATTTCATTTCATTAAAACATTATTCTTACCTTAAACTACACTAATTACCTTTAATCGCGATTAAAAACTTAATAAATTACTATTCACCAAAAAATTATTTTAATCCCATTGAACCACATTTTAATTATTAATGAAAACCATGTATGTCGTATTTTTGAAATTAAAAACACAAAGGTGGAAAAATTTCATTTAAACTGAAAATCAGTTTTTATAAGTATCACTTAGTGGTTTCACTATTCATCAAAAATTGAAGTTTTTCAGAAAATTACCAAAAATTCACCCTAATATATATTTGATATTATGAATTCAAAAATGATGTCTATTTTAAAAAATTCAAAACATATAAGTTGAATTAATTAATTTAATAATTAATTCCCACTGTCAAAATAAATAGCGTGTTTTTATGAAACAAAATGTATCAAAAGATTGACTCTAGTTTAAGTCCGATTTCAATGTGAAATTAACTCCATCGACCAATATTGGATTAAATGGTAAAAATATATTCTAATTACACTTTAAAACCAATTCAAAATATAATCTAATCATATAAATAAATTATATTAGAAAGAGGTTTTGAATTAAAATACAACATTTTTCACTATTCATTAAAAATTGAACTTTTTCAGAAAAATACCAAAAATTTACACAAAGTAAATTTCGATGTCTCGATTCTAAAGAAGAATTTTATTTTGTCAAATATAACACATAATATTGTCAAAAAGTGGATTTAAAATAGGTTCTCCATCAAAAGGCGGTTAATCGACCTTTTAAAGAATATTTGAATGTTTACGCTTAAAATTGGATTCATTCTCATTTTTAATCCTATAACATTTATTGTAAAAAGTAAAAATATTTGAAAAACATATATAATCATTTTGTAGTTAGTTCTGTTCATTCCCTCCATTACAATGGCTAGGCATTAACTACCATTTAAAATAATATTATTTTATTATTAGAGTGTAACGTAAGATTCCCAAGATACTCGTTGTTGTGTATTGGGTACGCCATCGAGCATAGCATCCCCTTTAAAGTAATATTAATATTTTATTCAAAAATATGGATAAATATAAAGAAGTCATATTCTTTATTTACCTGGGGTGTTACACTATGGACGAACCGATATTTTTACTAGTATATCAGATGATCCTGAGTAGTTTGGATAACTGATGGTGTGGTTGGATAACAATATATATTAAGGGTTTTGATAGACCTAATGTGGTCACATACTAATTCCTGTGTTATTCTACTAGTAGGTGAATCAGAACATGATGTTAGGTGTGTGTTGAAACCACCTAAACTTGGTGACTATCATAGAAGAGTTTCTACCCCATAGAATAATAGACTTCCCAAACCGATGGTTAGGGGTGAAGTGGTTATTTATGTTTGACCTTAGTATAGGTTATAACAAGATATAGGTTTGAGATTATGATTTACTGAAGATGGATTTATAATGATTCTATGATTTTTTTGAGTTCATGGTGATACTTTTTAGTGCATTGAATCCCCCAGTGTGTTTGGAGACTTATGATTTGGGACAATCTTCTTGGATTGTTTTGTGGTAATATATTACAATGGAATCCTTGAGTACTAAACATTAGAGGTGGATCGTGTGAGACACTTGCAGGTGGATCTAGACATGATCTGAGAGTATCGTCCATATGGGAATCTCTTGAAGTATCTAATCTTGATTCAGAAGGTCCAATTCTTAGGATATGTCTTCGCTAACATGGGAGTGATAGTGTACCTAGTAATGATTGAGGAAATTATAGCCTGAGAGACACCCAAGGGTTTGGTCTTAGTAGAAAGTTATTATAGGGAAAATTTATTTGATCCATTATTGCAGAGAAAGGTTGTGAATTAGTTAACCTCATTATAGTTGACTTTGAGGATAAGTTGGGTGCAACATATCTCTAGTCGATGGTTTTTACCCCTTTACAAATTTAGTAAGTCAAGTAGTCATATATTTGGGATATCTCATTGAAGGTCTTTCATGACCAAATATCCACTAGACATGTTCATGATGGATTTTTTAATAGTGGGAAGTACATCATCCTTCGGATGACAAATGATGACACTAATAATGTTTCAAGAGGAGATAAAAAGGAGGTTTATTTCGCTTATTAATATATCAAAGAGATATGTGGATGAACCAACATCCATTGGAGTTGGGTTTGGTGTATAAAGATGTTGTATCATTTTTATAATTTTAACTCTTTATGGGTCACCTATTAGTAGGTGAAGGCTGAGGTTCCCATATGGAAGTAGAAATGGGATGGTACCATTGTTTTTTTCAAGTTAGATGTTCCATGATTAGAAAGATTTCAAGACAATAAATGTGGGATAATTAACTGAATTAGAAAGTCAGCCCACTTTTTAACCATCCGACTTCATATATTAATGGAGTGATTTTGACACCTATGCATACAGGAGGTACTTCAGAATCATGAAGTTTCCTCAATGATCCTTAAGATTGTGATTCTAACTTCATATCAAAATTATGGAGATTATGAAGGATGATTTTCATATTAGTTGTGTTTGATCAAACCTTTTCAACCCCATATAGTTGGGTTGGTAAAGCATAAAATTTAGCTTCCAGATAACATTCTTCAAAATATCTTGTTATATTAGGGTTAAATTTAGTAGGATCATCTAATATTTTTGGAGTTTAAACATCAGAATAATTACCACTCCAACATTACTATAGCACCATCTGAGGCCATGTATGACAAACCTTATAGGTCAACCCCATACTAATTGGATCCAGTGGGAGATAGTTCTTGTGGGACTAGACTTGGTGTTTGTTGTGGTTGTAATATGTGGATAAATGAATAATGTAAGGGTTTATTTATGAACCAAACATAATGACCTTTTTTTCGATGATGTAACGATGTATTCTCATACATATCCCCTCATTGAGTATTACGAGGATGTGGCTGGGACATCATACTATCTCTATGGTCTGTAGTCCCTTTTTCTAGTTACTATGTTGGGTTAGTGAGGTGGTTTTCTTCTACACCCTGGGACCGTAGTTATAGCAGGTGTTTGGTGTTTTCCATGTGTCACATCGAAGGAGACATGTTACATCTTTTTGGATGATATTTACTAGGACAAGATAGACATTGAGGTTGGAGCTTCCTTTTTTATGGGTTTAAGAACATGACGGTGTTTTAGTACCAAAAAGATCATACCCTATGTAGGAAAGTGTTTCCTATGGGTGCATGTTTCGGGAAAACATGATAACCTTCATGAGATATCAATGGAGTGGGAAGCCTAGTTGAGATCTCAGTACACTCAGTTGTGAGTATTTTTTCACTTTCCATGGAGAAAAAAATTTGAAGGTGGGTAGAATTTAATATCCTTATTTTTTATTTATAATAATTTGAAAAAATATTAAGTAATACTTTTGGAACCAGTCACTGAGACAGAGGGATATTTTAAGGCCTAAAGATCCTTGGTATTTGCATAATAAAAATAGTAAATATATTATATTATGATCATGTAGTATTCATAAAAAATATATTACGCTTAAATGAGGACTCCGATGGGAAATCTAAGACAATCGTTAATTCTGGAACATGGGGTTTACCCTAGTCACAATATATGGTTGATTGACATCAGTTTTTTCTTTAAAGGTAGTCGTTGGAATGTGAATTTAGTATAATTATTTATTTAATTATTTAATTTAATTAATTTACCAAAAACCCAATCCAATCTATAAATACATAATTATGATGTTTTTAGGGTTATCTACATAGCCTTAGAGTATTAGAGGAGGTTGTTTAAAAGTTTTTCATTTTTGGAAGATTGAGGATCAGTAATGAACAAATCGAGGTGCAATGTGACCTAAACATAGAATGCTATGGGTTCATCGTATTCATTACTCGCAAATGGGTTCTTCACCAACAATCAATAAAAACATGAGGTAGGGAATTCAATTTATTTCTATTTATAAAATTTCAATATCCCATTTAAAAAATAAACCAATTCATCTAAAAAATAATTTTTTGGGTCGATGGTTGATTTAGGTAAACGATTTATATTACTCTAATTTAGGAATTGAACCAATTATTTGTTTTTCATTGGACATTTATTTTTTTCAAATGGAAACAAATATAATCTAACCCAAAGAAGTATATGAGGTTCATTCTTATTTTTTTTCATGGACCCCCCATCTTCTATGTAGTTTTATCACCAGTATTTATTTTAATTGAAGATTCAACCAATAATCGGTGGATGATCATTATATATTTGATCTTAAGTGAAATAGATCATCACCGTGGGTTCAGGCTCGTAATCAAGTGATTATAGGGGTGAAAACGTTTATGGTGGTTGATCATAGATATATCAATATCAAAATTGAGGATTCTCATTTTGGTTTGGCATTTGGCGACAAAATTGTTCAATATGTGGGATTCCAGAGTGGTGGATGTGGCCGAAATATAGTGGGTAGTGACAGAAATTCTCGACTAGATTGATATATGGGATCGATAGTGGGAATTGTGACTATATAAAAGGGTAAATGCATAGTAAAGATATATGAATAGTATATAATTCCAAAGAAATTAATGAACTCGTAGTGTGTAGTCTGAAGAAAAAATGCATTCACTCTCTATTCTATTGTCCTATGGTTTATGAATAGAGAAAATTATCACATATTGTGTTTCACATGTCACATGTTGTGTGACTAAATGATGGTGTCTGAGTTTATACCCTAGAGGGTACATAGGAATTGACACGGCCAGAAACCTGTGCATGGGTAGAGTACATGGGAAATTTCAGATACTTGGACACAACTAGTAATATGGGCATGACTAGGTACACTGACATGGCCCAAAGTACACAATATTGTCTAGATGTACATGGGCATGGGAAGGTGGAATAATGAGTTCCAGATAGACATATAAACACTATATACCCTAGGGGACATGCCATGTATTTTGGATAAATTCATTATGTATGAGTGTGAGACACATGCAGTGCCAGTATTAGTGTCACACACTGTGTACCCTTATCTACACTTCATGTACACCTTTAAGGGAAATTTGGATCCCTCATTCTTATCAATTCATCTCTAGTATGAGGTTGGGTGATTTCCCTAAAACCATTTTAGTATAGAATAATATTATTTTAGTGTGTTACCCTGGTCTATCCCTATTAGGGTATAGTGTTGAATTATGTCCTTGTCATGGGATTATGATCCCATCTATAGGATTTGTCTTAGATAGAGTTCATAGTGTACATATATATGACTCAGGAAGTCATCCCTAGTCAATACTTCATTCAACCTTGGTATGGTTCATAGTTTCAAAAAGACCAACATGCATAGGGAATCGATACCCTATCTGGCAGGATATTCCATCAGGGTTCATGGTATCATCATATATATGATCCCCTACATAGAGGGTTATTCAAATAAGGTATGTCTTGTATCCCAATGACCCTAGTGTGATTCCCTATCTATGTATTGAGATCTCTGGAGTCCTAGAATGTATCTTATTTATAAATACCTGATGAACATTACCTCTTAGATGAATTCCATTTTTGACTATGTGGCTTGTGGATTTGATTCCCCAAGATGAGTGTTACCTTGAAGCCATGAGAAGAATCATATGGCTGGCAGTATTGGTTGATATCTCTTGATATCGGCTATCTATTATGAGTATATCTGGTTTTTTATTATTTTTATGCCTCATATATTGATTGGAATACCTGTGTATTAATGATACAACTAATATTGATACATTATGTTTAGTGATTTCTAGGTGTCGAACTGGGTATTATTATACTCACCCCTGTATGGGATCTACCTGCACATATGTTGTCTTATAAAGATGATAGTAATTTTGATGGTGTCCTAGGAGGATTGGAATTAGGAAGATAATAGTTTTTCCAGGACATAAAAATTTCATACAATTTTTACAATTTATATTATTCCCCTCCTTTTGAGTTGTTAGGAATTTATTTCAGGTTTTGAAGGGCACATATTCCACCATATTCCTTCCATTACATTATCATGGTATAATTGAATGATATAGTTGTATCCATGAATTTATTATCAATAGAAAATTACATTCATCATTTTATGGGCATGTAGATGTGTACATGGCTACAGATTCATTAGTATAGGACAACCCATATGTGTTATATTCTTACTCGACATTGGTTGCTAGACCCAGGCTGATTGGAGGTAGTCTTGGGGCTGTCAAGCTCAGATACTCAATTCTTAAGAGGTCCCTAATGGTTGAGGTAGTGACTTGTTTTCTAATTTCTTATGGCTTCTATTTTTCACTATTATTTTGGATAGTTTTTATACTATGGTTGTCAGATAGAGATATATGCATGAATTAGATATCAATTTTAGTTTAATTTCAAAAATATATGGGATTAAAGATGTGTGTGTACATATAAGTAAATTAGGATAATTCCTCCCATATGTGTGATATGATTTCTCAGTTCTAGTCTGTATCCCTTACCCTACTGAAGGTGGGCTTCGGGTTGTCACACTCCGCTTATCACTGGTCAGGTAGGCACTGATGGGTTGGTTCGGGATAGTTATATTATGAAAACAATGGTGTTTTTCTCATGATAAGGAATCATGGACTCATAAAAGAATGAAGAACATATTTTACAAATACCATGTCATACGAGAGATCATTTATATGGGTGATGTAAAGATCAGTTGAGTGGTTAAACATGAGAATATATAGATTCGTTGACAAAACTATTATCATGGAAACAGCATGATGTTCAAATAGAATCCATGGGTATAGGACAAAAGAGATATTGACCATAATGATTATAAATGTATCATGTTTATATAATATAGTAAATATTCAATTATCATTCATTCATTTTCACTAAAATATTATTTTACAAGAATAGTAAAATAATTATATCCCCTCAAAGTACGCCTTTGGGTTGTCCCAAACCAATGATCATTATGGAGTATTATTGGTTGTAATGATATGATAATAATAGCATGAATACAATATCTTAATCATTAAAATGAATATTATAAAATATATGAAGAATATCTTCATGAGTTAATAAGGGAAGACTTATTATTTGTATTATTCCACTAAATAATATCTCAGGGAATGTCATACGGTAATAAATTTACTTACAGGTGTAAGTTTATTATCAATCCTTATTACATGAGTTTGGTGGCATACCAATAATACTCCATAATGATAATACATAAGGGAAGACTTATTATTTGTATTAATCCACTAAATAATATCTCAGGGAATGTTATACAGTAATATGGGGCTGGTTGGGTATTTTGTTCATCGTTTCATCTATTGGACCACAACCAAGATGAGGGTTTTCAACTTTTATAATGAGTTGAATACACCTATACCTTGATTGAATTAGATTGATTAAATTCATTCCCATTATTAGTATTTTCACATATTACATGTTCAACTACTTAGATAATTGACGTGTGGTGTACTTATCAGATAAAGGAATTACAGGTGATGCATTCATAAACATTGTCATTTTTAGAAAATCAAGAAATGATGAGAGGGAAATACTAGATTGGAATGTTCCATGTCTAGTGGTCGCTCGATGTCATAGAAAAAGGGATTATAAAGGTATATATATGATGTATATGATAATTATTTTAGTGTAAATTTTCATATAGATATATGATTATGTTGTACGTAGATCACACTAGAACCCTTAATAGCATGAGTAGCACTGATGATTTGATAGAGATTATTATTTGCATATATTAATGAAATAGGGATTTCATAGTTGTTGTCAATTCTACTAAGGCATGCATGGTCACATAGTTAGGATCTCGAATAAGGATAAAATTTTGGACAAATTTTATGTTAAAAATGAAGAGAATTTTATGAAAAATCATATCCAAATGAGTTTATATGGATTTACATAATGTTATAATTTTTTACAAAAAAATATTTATGGGGTTTTAGTATATATGAGAGATTATTGTATATGTAATAAAATGTACATATGTGATATACATGTACACATGCATATGATTAATGAGATACATACATATATATAATATGATATTATAGATATTTTACATTTAATATATCCCTAAGATTCCTGTATTTCTCATGCATGTGATGTGTGAATATGATATATATATATATTATTTATTTTTCCAAAATGGTGTATTTATAAGTTACAATAAAATGTGAATGGATTAAAGGGTTTTCATAAATTAATCAAAAAATTCAATGAATTATACCCAATAGATAGAAACACATATGATCCATTATGAAGTTGGAGCCTCAAAATTAATCTATTAAAGAGGATTGAATCCTCTCCTATTTGTTGCATGATATTTTTGAGCTTTTGGAAAACTCTCTTCCTCCCAAAACAGTATTTATATCATTTTAGATAGTGCTAAATCCCCTACTACTGCTAATATTAAATTTTTATTTCCAAAGGCACACTTGAGGAAAAGTGGGAAACCATACAAGTTCAAGGCCGAAAGCTTTGGGAACAGTACAAAATCACAAAGTCATTTATAGTGAGACTAAAGATATTGGAATTTTTACCCAATATAGCCCCCAATTAAGGGTGTGGGACTTTGTATCTGGATCATCTTTGACAAGGTATTAAGAGTAATTGACAAGCATGTCTCATTTTTGTATGTACTCCTCCGCATTTATTTTTCTTTCGTTGAAGTCGCGTGCTAGAAGATGGTATTGTTCGTAGATCCAATCCCTTTGATTTTGGCTGAAATCACCTTGAAGATCTCTCTCTTAAATTATGTTCTTCTCATCCTCTAAGGTCATTATCTTAATGGAATCTTTATTCATTTCTTCATTTAAAGATATAAGGAGCACTATAAGTTCCTTCTAATTTTCCTCTTCTGCCTTTCCAAATTCATCCCCCTGTTTTTTTATTTTATGATCCTGAATCATGATTTGTTGTTTACCTTTTTGAACAAAAATTCTCTTATTAATACCCTGGACTTGTACTATAGTTGCATCGACCATCACCTTGGACCTACTATCCAACATTTTCTCCATTAGCTTCTGCAGTTGAGAATAGTCTTCACGACCTTGGGATTTCTTCCCCCCAACCAAAATCCATACCCCTATATCACTAGTCACCTTGCATACCTTCTTCTTCCTTGGAATATGAAGCCCTCTAACTTGAGTTCCCTCCTCAAAATCCACCAAGAGATGACTAGAGAGATCATCCTCATAATCATTCTCAAATTAAAGAGTTGAATTCACTTCCATTTCCTCTTGCATCTCTTACCCCTAGATTAGGAATGGTTCTTGTTCAGAACCTTCCTCATCCAACCCATCGAACTGATTACTTAACATTTGAGATGGATTGATTCTCCTAGGCCTCCTCCTAAGATACTCCTACTCACAAAGGTGTGACTCTGGGGACCCATGTCCCTTTCCACCATTTTACACACCCTCATATGGAATTTGGTTCACCACTACTAAATTATTATCACTTATAGACCGAAAAACCCGTACATAGAAGATATGACTCCCCAAAAATTTATGTACCAAAAGAGACTTCCCACAAAGCTATGGAGAACCTACATAATTTCTTAGACACATGAATATATTGGTTAACCTTGTTTCATCCAATATGGGTTGAGAAGTCTTGGTCAGAATAGGGCCTCTATTACCAAACATGACTTTGTTGACCCAGTGTCGACCGTAGGTTTTTAGGATGAGGCGAGATGCAGACCCTCGAATTCAATTTTATTCCCATGTGTTCCAGATGTTGGTCTTTCCTAATCTGTAATATGATCATTACCATAAGGATGCACCTACTTGATTCAACACCCATTAAGATAGACATTAGAAAAATGTCCAATCCACCTGCAGAACGCACAATGATCGGTCCATGGTTCGAAGACAAGTTCTTGTTTCCACTGAAGATCATATCAAACAGTTACACACACCCATTCCACCATCACCATTGAAAAATATACATACACTTAAATTTAGGGAAAAATATTACGGCTCACGGCCTCTGTTTTATTGTCAGATCATAAGTACAAACCAATGAGGATTCTAAGTAACCGCAAAATATAAGGGTTTTGGAAGGGAAGTGGGGGATTCGGGAAACTTATCCATATCACAACTGTTAGAGCAACCCACTTCATATGGAAATAAAACATCCATTGGAGAATATATAATAAATTCCCATTACATTTGTGAGGATCCTTGGACCATGCGGTAATCAGATCCTCCATCGACACAAATCTGATCATAATATAATTTCTGTCAAGAAGCCCCACCAATGCACAATATTGTAAACCCTAGGATCCAAAAAAATTATTAACAGATCAAATAAACGATGGTGATGAAGTAATCGAGCCACCAAGGATAGATTGAAGACATCTAAATCATGAGTGAACTCTGACGGTGATATTAGAACCTGAGGCGATCCTTTGAACAGATCAGGGACGTTCTGGCCAACCTAGATCTCTAAAAATGAAGGGAGAAAATATAGATTTGATAAGGGTATAAATGAGTGTGTGAACTCCTTTGAAGAGAGTGGGATAAGAGAACCTCCCCCACCAGTGAGGAGGGGGATACGGGATCTCGACCATCGGGCCTAGGGCATTGCCGAGAGGGAGAGGAGGGGAAGAAAAGCATCATTTCTCTTGTACCATTTTCTATGGTTGTGTCCTATATCACTTAAATATTTTAGGTGTCCTCATGATAATATCATGGATTAATTAGTTAGTGTATCACCTAAGAGGAAGGGTACTATTTTCCACAACTCCTCATGATCTAGGTAAAACACTCCCATGGAAGGAACATGGAAACTCCTGTTGTTCATGAATTATAGGTACTCTATTTTATAGTAATATTTACATGTTGATTCATAAATATAGATACACAAGGGTTTTGGGTTGCATTATATTAAAAATGTTCATTAAATGATCCATTGAAACCCAACATTTCTAGCATGACCAAACCTTCATAATCAAGTTTCAAACATCTCATCATCAATAATAACCACACTAATTTTCTCACCAGCGTATTAATTTATAATCATATCCATCTTAGTGTTCCCACATCTATATCTTAATAAATTCATTTCTATTACCCTTATTTTTATTCCAAGGTATCTCATCAATGGAAAATAATCATGGCCATGTAGAATATATTGTCTAATAAAAGTCCTCTAAAACATACCCTTAAATTAAAATGGAATTTTATTATAAAAAATCATCCTACAATCCTTTAACCTTTTTATCAATTAAATTAAAATCCTATGAGATATATATATATATATATATATTAATATACCCATCACATTTTATAGATAAACCTAAATATAAAAAATGATCAAATTTTGAAATTATGTGGGCTCCCAATATCAATACATAACACTAATATTTGATTGTATACTGAAATGAAACTTCTTATATTCTATCTTATTCTTACTAAGATAGAGACATTTTTATTCTAAATTCTCTCTCCATAACTCTTACTTAAAATGAAGATAAATTTATCTAAATAAGTAGTATTTTAACCTATGCTTTCTGATCTTTATGAAATAAAAAATTTACATGTGTGATGGGAAATAACCTCTTCATGGGGTCCGTAAACAATATAACACCATGTAATTTGCCCACTCATTTTGGAAAAAAAATATTTCGTCATTTTAATATGTATATTATCAAAAATATTGGTAATGCTAAATAGTTACAGATAAAAAAATTAAATAAATATTTTATATGAAATTTTAATTACATTTGGAAAGACCCCTTAAAAGTTTCTAGTTTCTGGATAGTATACAATATCTTTCAAATTTTTTTTAATTTAATAACCACAATCCATGATCTTACATTGGTTCATGTACTATAGAAACATAAGAAAAATAAATATTTAGTTTTGGTATATATTTTGATAGTGATATATTATTATATATATGATAATACTAACCAAGTTGTAAAATTACAGTATAATTTTATGTTCATTTTCATTCCTCATATCATGGTTTTGACAAAAAATAAACACTATCATATAATAATAAATTTCTTAATAAAAATAATATAAAACATATAATTTGATGTTTATTTGAAAAATATCAAATGTGATGTATTACAAATTAATAAGGTACATGATTTATGGTCTATGTTTTGGATATCCAGGCATTAAATAATAAATACAAATATATCTTTAGAGTATCCAAATTGGTAAAAATGGGCATATAGTGATTACTAAAAATGGAATAAATGATGAAAAAATGAAAATATATTTTATATGATTAGACTGTAGATTTTTACACATATATTATAGGTCTAACAAACATATTTTCTTCTGTTATTTTATTTCTAAACATTATGTCTACTGGTTTCACTCTTAAAAAAATTTCATTTTCATTCATTGATGTGTTTTCGGTAGAAGTGACATGAGGACCCAAAAAAATCCAAATTTTTTCTTGATGGGTATTCCACTAAATTTTTTTTGATATATAAACATGTAAAAAATATGAATAGAATTAAAATTTAGTTAACATGATACATAAAATATTTTAATAATAGGTTATGAAAATGTACCTCATTTATAAATTCCAAATTGAGGCTCCTATCCCATTCATTCTTTAGAATTTCATTTACATTCTCAATACAAATCATTTCAGTAAGGGATTCTCTATGAGTTTTTTCTTAAAGTAAAATATATTCCATATTTTTTCTTGTGACTATTTATATATATTAAATTTAAATGATATTAAATATTATAGTGTGATTATTTGGGTAAAGATACTCATGTATTTTTATTTTAATATATTAGTCGATCCTTTAATTTTTTTAACTCAATAATAAATTTTCCATCCTTTTTATCCTTCCGTAATAACATACCTGGTTTATACCATTTTTCATTGATTTAAAAGTTTTTTCTTATAAAATAAAATTGATAGGGCATATCTCATTATCACCATTTATGTTTATAATATTAATCATCCAGGTCATGAAAGTTCAAACATAAATTTCAACTGTGTGAACATCAAGATCATCACGGGGAATATATATGTCATCTATTGGATCATGATATACATGTAACCCAAATATCACATGATCTTTTTGAATTTATTTATCAAATAGAATATATCATTGGATATTTTAAATTATACATATAGAGATAATGTAGTGAGTGGTTACTGATATATATAAATAAAAATCAATTTCACCCTTCATAATTTTAAAATAAGAATGTTATCAACTGTTATTTGATTCAAATTTCATAGAAACTATTATGAAAATAATGATTACCCCAAGTAAGGTATTACTTTAATTGAAATGTATTTCCTCAAAGAAGGGGAGTAAAGTAGCTCTTCATATTTTGGTTATAGATGTGTTAATTTATCTCATTAATCCAATTGAAGAAACTAGTTTATCACATCACCCTACTAATTAAATTTTTTTATTATATTATCTATTTGTACCTATGTATTTTTCGTTTTTTATTTATATACCACATATATTTACTTTCTCTAAGTATGTTCAGGATAACACTCTAAAACATTCACCTGTAACGCAGACATACTATTTTGGTGGATTCAAGTCCACTAAAATTAGTCATTCCCCTGATATAGTATATGATGATTCATTCACATAAAATAGAAAAAAGGAAAATAAGTAGTACTTTTTATATAATATATCCTAAATAAAAAAATCTATAATTTTACACTTACACATGATTCTCAAACTTTCCTTGCGATTTCAACTACTATTTTTTCCATTATATTTACACAGGCCTCCTTTTATGGAACATGATGTGGGATATAAGTTTCTTGATATTTTCATTCATAAATATGGATATAAAAAATTACTATAATTATGATCTTATTTCATATGACATAAATGTTTTACTATAGATTTAAAAAACATAATAATTTTTATTCTAGTAAAGTATACTTCATCCTTTCATATGATATGAGAATGTTAGTTTTAATGCACACTATTTATATTATAAACTCTATTTATTCATCATAAATTAACATGATAGAATCGAAGTGATTAATACACATAATGTAAAATAAAATAATAAAAATTAAAATGTACATTAAATTATTACTCCTCCCAATGGCCAACAAAATCAACATGAGTTATTTGGTTTATGATGTGTTTATATATAACAGGTGAGTGGGATTTTACTTTCCCTCAAATTCCCTATGATAATTTTTCATAAGAAGTATCTAAAATAATCTATGAGATTTTTCAGAGAACGTCATAATGAATTTCATCTGAAATACTTATAATATAAATGTACTCTATAAGAAATAATGAAGAGAAAATCAATGTTTCATTATTTTATTTTTATACAAAATAGAGAAATTATATCATAACGTTACCCAGATTTTTTTTAAATTATTGACCTTAATATAGGAATGACATTGTTTCACACACATACACACACACACATATATATATATATAAATCAACCAGAACTTTCATTCAAGTAATGACATCAATGTATCTAATGAAAATGGACATATTGGAGTTGAATGAGATATTCCCTAAATCCTTATCATATATGATGTGTTTTGGGCTATATAATTCGGTATAGTATAAACTTTTTTTATGGTCTGAAATAGAAACCAATGGTTGTTTTGGGCATATTATATTCAATGATATTTTGATATCGTAATGCATAGTTTGTGTCAGTTACTTGTCTAATAATAATGTATTATTGGATAATATCATATAGAGTTTTATATATTAAATATTATTTCATGATTTACTCTAATTATCATTTAATTTGTGTTTGAACATTAATTTTTAATGTTTGAATGAGTATTACATTTTTATTATCATTAATGATTAGTTTCATATAATGAAATGACTTAGAGATTCATTAATAAAAGTGTTTTATGAATTGGAGTAGGTATTTATTAATGTGTTATTTTTAATTAGTGATTGTATTAACAGCTCTATAACATCCTTGATGGTCCTATAAAGAAACCTTATTTAATATTATGGGTCCATAGATAACTCATTAATACTTGAATGAAACAACCTCACCCTAAAGCACTCTTTTATCCTATGCCTTTACACTGTGAGGTGATATAATTCCTTGGTGAGAAGAGGAATCCAACCCAAACATAGAGAGATTCAGAAGTCCATGGATACCTCTAGGGGATTGAAATCTGATGGTATCAACTTTTTGATATTCATAAAACCCATATAATTATGATTTAAACAAGGATAAGTGTAATTAATGTTGAAAGGGGAAGTACTTTCACAGTTTCTCCATTTTTGGTTTATGCATGTTTTCATTTATCTAGAATGGGCATGTTGGTTTTGGGATTCATTAATCACTTCTACTATATCTAAAAAGATATTTTATAACCCTCATAACCCATTAGTGGTGTAAAATATTACTATGAAATTATATTCCTAAAATTCTGTTGAGATATAATGATTTTTAAATTTTATTACAGTTGATAACACTAATCATAAAATATGATTAAAAAATTTGTTCTGTCCGGTTGAGACATGGATTAAGATATGAAATATTGTGAGTAATGACTCAGTGCAATACTCTATATTTTTACTAGTCAAATCATATGACTCCTATATATCGAATCGTATGATTATGTTTTGTTTTGTTTTTCAAAAATAGAGTATTATTTTACCTTTACAATATATCTATCAATCATAAAATATGATATGTGATATCATAGGATATTACAGTGTTTTCATTCATAAAACATGATGCATAGTGTTTAAACTGTTTAAGATCCACTTCATATCTATCATATTCTATGATTTCTCTTTAATCACCAAATATCATTCATATCATAGCCTAAGAATCAACATGAATTGTTAAATATTATTAAATAAATAAATAGAATTATTTTAAATTATATTAGGAATTAAATTTTTCCTAAATTTCATATAAACAATAATAAAAGGTATTGGGAATATTTAATAATTTATAGATGAATTTATAAATTAGATAATTATAATGTATCAATAATTTATTAATTGCATCTTTAAAAACATTTATTAATAAATATTCTATAATATTAAGTTTTAATATTAAAATTCCTTTTGCAATATTATATGTCATGTCTTATGACTAAGAAATAAAGTGTTTATAAAGGAATCAAAAGGGTAATTTATAAAGTGTTTATAAATTAAACAAAAAGGACACATATAATGTGTTTTTATTTTTAGTATATGAAATGTTCATAACACTAAATTTGAAATTTTAAAATTAAGAGCCTTATTTATGATATAATTTAGACCGCATCAAAATAGTTTTAACGATTCATTTTATCATGTTTTATAAAATTTTAAGTATGTTCTATTTAAGTTATGTGAAATTTTTACATAATATAAATTGGATAATAAAATGTTTATAATTAATAAAATATCACATGTTTAAAGGATATACCATATAATAAATAAAATTAAGGATTTCATATTATAAAATAAATTTAATGAGTTTATATTCAATAATATTTAATTTCTTTAATGAATTTCAGAAATTACAAAATTTTCATGATTAGATTTGATTTATGAATAACTCATAAATGGTTATGTCATCTTTAAATATATTTATTTTATATTTATTTATAATTTATTTTATAGTTTTATATTCATAGATATAAATTTTATATACTATTAATATGTCTATTCCTTAGTCTATAATATTTAACAACTCGTAATAGATTATCATACAGGAATTCAAAGAGTAACATACTATGAATTATAGAGGATTTATTTTTCATCTTCCTTGAATATAGTTCTTAATAAAATTTATTAACATAAATTTATTTATTTCTTATAGTTTAAAAAAATTGGGGTAAGAGTTATAAATAATTAGAATATCTCTTGATTAATGTATCCCTAGGTAGAGGGAATGTGGGTTGAATTTCAATCTATCCTGGTGTGTTATTCCTTATTCTAAAAACATGGAGGTTGGATATCTGTGGCTCGAGGATTACTCATCTGTGGATTTCTGATTTTATATAATTATAACCCTTAAATTAAAATTTCATTTATCTTATGCTTAAGTTTAATTTTGATATGTGTAAATATATTTGGATTCTAGTTTTAGGTGACTAACACAAACTATTGTATATGTTAACAGTTATACCTAAATCAGGATTGAATATATTGGTTTTGTGGAAGGAATATTATTTCAAACTAAATTAATAGAATCATGAATATATAAATGGAATAACTAAGAGAATATGTTGATATTAAATCCCCATAAAAATAAAAATCATTAGATTCCTTCGAGAGTAGTATTTTATAAGACCAAAATCTTCTAATTGTGTAGTTTCATGCTAAATAGGGGTGCCCCTATACTATTTTTTGTAAGGAAAGCAATAAATGAGGTGATTGTGGTTAGGTTTCTTATTATTTCCATTTTCATTGAGGTGCACTTGGTTTGGAAAACCTAAGGGTTGCAAAACCAGAGTAATAGAGTTGGTTTTATCCATATAATGGATTGGAAAAGGTGTTTCCTACTTAACTATCCAATATTTATATATGATTTGATTAGTATAATGGCCTTCCTAAATAGATATGTATTTGGTTTCATGCCAAATTGAGTTCATTTTATTAATGAAATATAGATCTTGTCCCACTAATATATACGATGAGTAGAAAATGGGTAATCATTTTAATGAGAATCCTTTTAATAATATTATTTAATAAATGTTTATAAAAGGTGAAACTCATCTGGTAAAATCTTTTTTGGCAAGTAAATAGAATTATCACCATCAAAATTATCTTTGAGATCAATCCTTAAGAAGGATAATAATAATGTAAGAAACTCCTAATACTGGTAACTTAGGAACTACCCTTAAGTAATGTGGAAATTTTTTTTGTTAGAGAAACTCCTTCCTGAGTATCCAAACTATTATAGTTGTTAAAAAGGTGAATCTAGATTATTATGAGAAGTATAAAATGATTCACATTGGTTTTCTTGTATATTATATGAAAAATTACCAAAGGAATTTTAGTATTATATTCTCAGTAATATTGGTAATGTCAATTATACTCAATATGATTGAGAATAATATAGTCTCAATGTGACTAAAGGTTTCATAAATTATTATTCATTCGAATAAATTAATCTTATTATCATTGATTAAAATGTCATTAAAATTTGAATGAATTCAGGAAAATTTTACACTATATTCTGAAATAGTTTTGAATAGATTAACTCATCATGTGATATTTTACTATTGGTTATGTATAGACAATGAAATTGGTTAAAAGTTCAAATTGGAAAATTAAAAGTTAGTTATATAGGACATTTTTGTTTCTTAGACTAATGAATTATCATCATTGAAAACTATTGTTATCAAGAAGTATTAATGATTCCATCTGAGGGTATTTTTTGGATACAAAAATGTGTTTAGAAACTCCAACGAATTTCCATGTAAGTTATCTGTAATATAGAAATCAATTCTTTAGTTTTTAATAAAATATTTTACCAAATGTATAATTTAAAAGTTTTGTAAACATGAATGAGATAAAAATCAAGGGAATAATTGATAGAGATTTTATTTTTCATTCAATTGATGAAATAGAGAGTTGTTACATCAACTATTTGAATTTAAAAAAATATAAAAATATTAAATTAATCTAAATAAAACATTTCTATGATTATATCATTTTGATATATATAATAAGATAACTTGTCTGTCGAAAAATATTTTTTTATGAATAATATGAGATAATGAATTAAATACACATGATTTATGATTCATTGGTTTCTATAATATATTTTCAAAAAGTATATAAGGATAAAAATGTTTTATCTATGATAATATTTTTATCCATATGCTTATTAAAATAAGATGGAATATGTCCTAGCCACCCATAAATGGTATATTTTGAAGAGTAAAGTCCTCTTTTAGAGAAAAAATATCCAAATATATATAATACCATTACTGATATGGAAAAAATAGTTCATTTTTTTAAATATTACTTCATAGAAGAAATAATTATTATTTCAAAACATAGATAAGTTTTCATATCATAGCATGATATTTTGGGAAACATATGGGGTATAAGAGGCTAGTGGGAATATGTTTGAACTTAGATAAGTTCGACGTTCGCAAGTAAAAAATATATTAACCAAAAATTAAATTAATTTTTAGATAATATCCTAAATATTTTACAATGTGTGATAATAAAATAAAATTAAATAGTTACATTAAGTTATCATGAGAAAGTTAATATCACTATTTCCTAAATTTTTATACTAGTCAAAGTAAAAAGTGAATTTTACTTAATATCCAAAAATAGTTTTATGGTATAGTGGTAATGAGAAATATAAAGAGTTAGATTTAGTTACTATAAAATATTTAATAAAACATTATTCTAAATGATTTTAGGATATGATGGTAAGTGAAAATTTAAATTTTTATATAATTAACATAATATCATGAGGTAAAAAAATATGGAAAGGTTTCTAATGATGATGATATTAAACTAAGAAAGAGTTTTATGTTAATAATAGAAGTTTACATCATAATATTCGTTGTTATAGAGTAAAGGAGTTTTAATATGTTCAATTATTTGATCATTACTAATTTGATTGCAAGATATCATCCTTTATAAAACACTATTTCTTTATAGAAGTTACGCATGTAACGACCCCGACCCTAGTATCCTGGAGTCGGTGCCTTAATTTATAACATTGACATAGAAAAAATATTAAAATACCAAAGGACCAAAAACTTTAGTAGTTTTGAGAAACCATATTATATACATGATACCCATTTTTCATTGGGAAAAGAAAATAAATCATAACTAAAATACAAGTTTAACATCCTCGAAACTCATTTAAAGAATTCATATTCATATCATATAGAAATGAACAAAATAAGGGTGGGATGAAATTCTCAGTATGGTTTTAGTACAGTGGAATCTATCATGAAGTAATAAAAATAATCAATATGGAAATGATGGTAACTGAACACACATACCACATAAAAAACTGGATAAGGCATAATCGATACAGGAAGCTAAAAAACTAAAAAACAATTCATTTAATCAATAAAATGATAATTAAATGTATCTATATATATTTTTCATAGTAAAAATATCATATATAATAATAATAACTGAATTCTCAGTGAAGGAAAATTTTAAATATCGGATTTTAGGTTTTTCAATAACATGTAACTTTTACCGTCAAGACCTTTCACAAGAAGGATTACAACATACCAGCTAAATACCCATTTGATTTATACAATGGATTCCTATCATGAGGCAAACGATACATCGAGGGGATTACATTTAATAGTTCCCAAACAGTTTCAAACCTATCTAAAAATTCCTTATATATTGAATAATCGATTTAATTCATAAACTATATTCCTTATAAAATATCTGTATTGAGTAAAGAATCTAGAACTTTGAACATTTCCCAAGTTAATCCAATAACATTAAAAGTAAAAATCCTATGTAAAAATGGTATACTATTTAGGAAATAATTATATACATTAAAAAATAATATGGATATTAAATTGTAATATAATTTAAAATAAAAAATGATTTTAATAATGTGATTGTTTTAAGAGAATGTTAAATGTCCCAAAATAAAGTTAGATTGCATAATAACTTTTACCATTTGGTAATTTTCAAGTAAAACCTATTTCGATGAACTAATTCAGATTAGAAATAAAAAATACCATGAATAATGTGGTATTAATGATATTAAAGTTCAACGAGGAATTATATACACAACATAAAAGTGAATCTATGCATAATAACAAATATTTCTCAGTAGAATGTAAATTGATATTGACTTCCTTGCCTTATGCTTAATTTTGGTTGAATATTATTTAAAATTTTTATATTTTTTTTAATTATGTTATTAAATTATTAAAAATGAATATAAAAATTTATAAAATGATATATTATTCTTTTATAACATCTTATCATTATTTAGATAATAATCTGTCATTATTTTCACTATTTTGGGTGTTAATTGTCTTGTTTTTTAGTATGTTTTATCTTGTTATATATTTTTCCTCTTAATTTGATCATGATTTAATAATATATATTTTAAAACTAGATTTAAATATCATATATATATATATATATATTCATTAATTAATTATTTAGAATAATCTATAAAATTTAATTATAGGAAATGAAATGCACCATTCATGGAGATGGTAGGTCGTACGTATGCCTAAATGATACTTCCAATTTCTTGTCATATTAAAATAAAGAAAATTAAGTGATATATATTTATATTATCATTCTATTGTAATATTTATTTTATATATATCACATATTTTTATTAAACTATTCCTTGAATCATTCCTTGTAACGTGTGAATGGATAACATCTCTTCATGAGGCAGTAGTCCACCGTACACATGAAAGACGTTATCGAAATCCCACAAAATTGTAATCATGAAGGTATGAATTATATAATAATTATATAAGAATAAATACATTATAAATATCATATATATCATATAAAATCTATAAATCCATCATTATTCCCAAACTCAAAACGTGGTAAGGAAAGAACGACCGACATCGGTTTGTGAGGCAGTAGTCTGATGTACACACGAATGATGATTGTGTATCTAATTTTAGGTAAGTGTATGATTATTTAGGATGTAACCTTAGCATAAAAAATATTATTATGTAGAATATAATGATTTTATTATACCATCATGTTATAAAAAAAATGAGGAGTTAGAGAAGGAAATAAAATAAAGATGTTTGTCGAAGAATATTACCTCCTATTTAGGTTCTCACTAAGACCTTAGAAGTTTTTATTTGTGACTTAAATAATTATTTTATTCTAAGATTATTTAATTTTTAGAGTGATTTGGGAAGATCATGGTCACACAAAAATGCTTGATATGTTTGAAGAATTCAGGGAGTGAGTTCCTTTTTATAGTTGACTAGGAGTGGAATCCTTGTAAATAAATAAAATTATTCACTATTTGGAGGTCAATATTACCTAAATTTGATTCAATATCGATAATTAATGGATTGGTGAATTTGTTAATTGATCCAACCATTATAACACATGTTTTAAACATTTTTTCCCTAACTCCTAAGTTTGGTTTTTCATTATGGAAACTAGTTTTCAAACTTAATTAATTTATCCATTACGAAAAATTATGATTGATATTTATTGTATAATTTGTACCCTATGATTATAAATATAATTAAAAATAAAAATAATTTGTTTTTTTGGAAATTAATTTTAACTAAAGCATAAGTAACACGCAAAAACATGGTTAACCTAACTATGCTAACAAATATTTTACTATTTAATGGTAAATATAGTTTTTATAATATAAAAATTGGTTATTAAATGGAAAAAAATTGGTATTAATTTATAATAAATAGTGTTTTTTGTAATTCTAAATCAATTAATAAAATATAATTTATTATAAAATAGCATTAATGTCAATTTTTATATTATTAAATTAATTTAACTTTTTAAAAAAACATAGTGATTGAATTAAAATATTTTTTTAAAGATGTGGAACACGATATATTTATATGAAAAATAATTTACCACAATATTTCATTCAATTTACTTCACTTCTAGAATAATTGTATCATTTCCTTTATTTGATTGTTAACTAAATAATTATTGTGTTAGCATTTAATAAATTTTAAGTAGCTCATTCATCTTAAAAAATTAAAGATAAACTATTATTATGTAAAATAATTATTTAAATTTAAAAATAATTTTTATAACCTATGTTATTTAATTTTTCTTCCATACCAACTCATTATATAAATTAAAAGTAAGAAAAGATTCTTTTTTTTTTCTTTACATAACTTATTATATGGGAAAAATCATGTAAAAGTGTCCCAAAAACTAATATAATTTCATCCTAAAGTCCTAAGTGTCTAAATATGTCCATAGAATGGGTTTTTTAAAAGTTTTGGTTTCTTATTACTACTTATATTCTAAGTTTAATAACTAAGTAATCCTATTTTATCCTTGATCGCTAAAATTAATTTTAATTTTTTTCACTAATCTCATTGGTAAAAAATAATGTTGGGCTTATTAGAAATTAAAAATTATGATGATTAAAAAAATTTAATCCATTTTTATAAATTAAATTCATATAATGTTCTAAAATTAAATTAAAATTAATCCCATAGACAAGATGAGAATTCAGGTTTTAATGTTAAAATGTTCATAATTTTATTAAGTTTTAATAAAAAAAATAAATATAAATTGTTGTAAATTAACTAAATTGGATTAATATATGTATAATTTATCTAATTTTACTTTAAAAAAATTAAATATAATTTTACATTGTAAATTATATAAACAAAAAATCAGTTTTCAATTAAAATTCACAATTTTTTCACTATTTATCAAAAAATGAAACTTCCCTTAAAAATACAAAAGATAACCCTAATATGATTTTTAAATTATTTTTTAAAAAATATGTTTTATTTTTTCAATTTTTTTAAAGTATCATATTTTAGTTTTAAAATAAGTATTCCATTAAAATGAAAAAAATATCTTTAGAAAAAATATAGCTTTTATGTGTAAAATTATATTTATTTTTATATATTATGCATCTAAAAATATATTGGAAGAATTTAAAAAAAATTATTTAATATATATAAATTTCATTGATATCATTCAGTAATTGTAATTAATTTAATTTATTTGTAAAAAACACCTTTGGATGTAAGAAAATAGTTTTCTATAAAAACATTTCAATTATATTCAATTGGTTTTTATTGTCATTTATAATTAATTGTTATCCAACAATTTAATTTTATATCTTTTTAAATCATATATTTTTATCATTTAGTAAATCCAATTTATAACATAAAATTTTATGTCTAGGATAGAATTTTCATTTTAAATAATAATATATATAGTATTCAGTAATACTCGGTATTGAATTTAATGGAAGATAACTCAGTGTTGTTTGCATTGAAATCTACATCATAGATTGAATCTATTTAAAATAGTTAATATATTTTATTGTATCAGGATGTTATGTTCCCTTCTATGCTTATTATTTCATTTTATACATGATATTAAATAAAATGTTATTCCTTTATAGTTTCTTGGTGTTATGTTCTCTGCACATTAAATAAATTGTGTTATCACAATTTAATTTTGATCTTGATAATGAAGGGTCTTCTATTTGAAAATACTTTTATTGAAAAACTCACATCATAAAATGGTTATTAAAATATCTTCATAAGAAGAGTGAAAAGTGGAGTACAAGAGTCATCTGGAATAATCACATAACTATGTTTCTAGATAGATGAAAATATATAACACCCCAGGAATTTATATTATGTCTCTTTTAAATTTAATATATTTGATAAATTTTGTTACACGCAACAACGAGTTTAAAACCATGATATAAAATTAAATATTAACATAATTGTTGAAATATTAATGTGACAATTAGGAATAGTAATTCGGCCATTAAAATATTAACCTCACCTATAATGTATAAATAAAATTTAGGTATCTCATAAATGAAAATGTGATCTATTTATGTCATGGTATAAGTAAGTAAATGTTTTATAAATGATAAATTTATTGTTCATAGTTTTACGAAAAATAAATATTTATTTAAAATTTTACTATTAATATAATGATATAAAATAAAGTTTGTAAAATATAAACATAAATTAATATTTTAGTTTCATTATAATTATAAAATAGTTTTATAATAGATTAATTATTTTTTCAAAGTGTTGTTAAATCAGTTATAATATTAAAATCACCATTTTTTTAATTAATGATGATTTTATTTAAAATTAAAATTTATCATATTTAAAAAATTAATTTCATAAAATGGATACAATTTTTAAAATATACACATCAAAAATTTATATGGTGAATTTTTTGGATTTTTATGAAATAAATAAATTTTCGGTGAATAGTGAAATATGGTAATTTACAATATTTAATGTTTTAAGCCCAATTCATGAATTTTTGAGCCATTTTTTATGTAAAAAAGAAATTATTTTGTACTCGCATACACTATTTACTATACTTTGTAACAAGAATAAGCACTATCGATAGTCGTGATAAAAAATAATAAACCATTGAATAAAATAATAAAAAAACCCCCTCTCCTCCCCAATAAATATCACCCATTCTCCTCACACATTATAAGAATTTTAGATTGAATTTATTCTAACCAATCCCTCTCCAAAACCTCTTCCCCTCATTGTGGTCTTCCTGGTCTCACCAAAAGACTTTTTCAAAGTTCCTTAAGGAGGTTCTCAAGGAGATGACACTCAAGAGGTTAAACCCTCCCTCTTGCCCTTTTAATTTATTTTCTTTTCTTATCATTCCCTTACCACCCCTTTCCAGAATAACATGATTACTCCAATGTAATATATATACAACAATTTTAACTCTTTAATTGAATATCCATCATGATCTCTTCACCACGTTTTTTATTCTAAAAATGAAAACACCGTCTGTGAGGTATCGATTCACCACCTTCATGGATGAAATTTTTTTATTATTCATTGCCGCTTTAAAGGATAGTAATAAAACCATTTCTATGGTGAAAAAATATTATAAAATGTGTATTATAACTTATTTAATGTTCTTTAACCAGTATAAGGACATATTATTAAATAAAATGATACTAGTTTCTAATGGTCGTAAAAACCGAAAAAAAAATTAAATCGTTTTCATTGATGTCTTATATAATAAATCATCCCCATAATATATAACCAAATAATATATGATATCATATAAACTTTTATAAGTTCTTTAATATAATATAATTTATCTGATAAAGAAGTTATTCCCATTTTATACAAACTTCAATAATTATACACAAGGGAACCGTCTATAAAACAGTGAAGCGAATGCTGTCGGAACAACAAAATTAAACATTATAACCCATTAAAATGAAAATAAATGAACTAAATAAAATTATATTAAATAAATTATATTATTAATAGGTTATTAATTAAGTATTTAATTAATCTAATTTTATTATAGATGATAATAATTATATGTGTATGATGATTTTGTTAATAAGGTAAGGGTTTTCTCATCTCACTTTAATTTCTATGAGATATTCATTATTCCCCACTTATTCTTTATGTGTGGTGTACTTATAATTACCTTTGATATATAATATAATGAATCCTTTTATCTTCATGGTATTAAATTGTTTCATTTGATAATTATTACTTTAATGGCGAATAAAACACACACACATTCTTCTAAAAAACTATTTTAATTGTTTCTTTTTTCAAAGTTTAATGGTTGTATTTTCTTAATCCTTATGAGGAATGATAAGATATTATAACTTTCATTATTATTTATTTCCTTCAGTAATACATTAAAATTTTATAATTTCATTTTCAAGTAAAAAGATTTCATTTATAATTGTACAAATTATTAAATATATGATTCCAAAGTAAAAAAAAGAATATTTCTCTCAAGAAATTTTAAATGATTTTTTTGGTGTATTTTCATCTATGTCAACAACATCTATTGAGTACTATGATTGATTTAGGTTGATATCTTACGATATCATATACCATATTCTATTGAATAGTTATTGTTAATTTTGAATGGTGATGTACTATCTTGATACCATTATCCATATTACTCTGGATTGTTTTTGACATTGTTTACTGAACAGGGAAATTATTTACATTTCATATAATTGTTTAAATAAGAATTTATATGTTGATTATGATTAAATAATTTAATATGAGGAATTATTTTTACTTAGTATGTGTCGGGTTGGGCCTTTTATAGTCCCTCGATGCATTAGTATGTCTCATGAGACAAACTATACTGGGTTTTGGCCAAGTCCTTACCCATTTAGGTATATTTCTTGGTCGAGGCCTTTATGGTAACTTTATGATGTACTGAATTTTTCATTCCCTCATTATGAAATTATTTATTTATAATCCATGTGCTTATTTAAATATTATAATATTCATGGTTAAGAATCATTATTGTGTGATTATTTATATGGAGTTATTTGATCATCTTTTATTCCAATTGTATTATGCTCATGATTTTGATTCAATGGCCTTCTTATACATTTATTCATCTTACCTTATTTTTTATATTTATTTTTGATAACTTCATCTATATTATTACCCTATTAATCATCTGATCTCACTCATTTCCTATGTTTTATTTTTTCTCAGGTATCCAGGGTTTATATTATGATTAAAAGGAAAGGATAATCTATGAGAATAAGGTTTTTTCCAATGGAGTTACTATGTTGAATTCGATTTCATGTTATAATGTAAAAATTATGTTTGAATCTAGTTTTATAATGATACTATACTATTTGTTCCTTTAATATTTTAATTCCTTATTTATTATACCAATGTAATAAAGTAAGGAAACAACTCTGGGATGTTGGGGTTGGGGTCTTTACAGTCAGTATAAGATGAAGTTTAGTAGAAACATTGGAAACTATATTTTTGAAAACATATATTATAGAAATATAACCCTATAACTGAATTTGAGAATATCCCCAAGGTAACTATGATTATGATTTTCAGATTATTTATTCCTTAAGTGTTTCACTAGTTTTAAATTTTAATAATGTAATCTATTGTATGCCATTTTTTTAAAATAGTTCCTAGTGGAAGGAAAGGAAACTATATCAATGTATGTATTTCATGTAGGTATTTCCATCCTATGTAAGATAATGATGTTGGATTGAGAGCTGTAACTGGAGATAAATATCTTATAACAATAATAAGATATCTTACTCAAGTTATTAGAAATAACCTTACTCTATGGAGTATCCTGGTCTACAACTTGGTGTAACAATGTTAAAATGCTTCATGCAACAACAACCTCCATCATTCAATGGAAATAAAACCCCATTTGTTGATTAAAATTTTTAAGTTCCTTAGAGAATATATTTATTTCTGTGGGTAGTAATTAAGGGGATAAGGTTTTTATGGAATTTTATCATCTCTTAGGAGATACGTATCAATGGTGGTCATTAATTCAAAACAAAAATGAGAAATAAGATATTTCAAAAATGGAATGGTAGGATTTTAAGAAATATTTTTTGGAAAAATATTTCCCTCATGAAAATCGAGTATATATGGAGTGTAAATTCTTTAGTTGGGGAAATATAGTGGATGAAAATGTTTTTAAGCATGAAATATCCTTTACAAGGATATAAAGGCATTCCCTCGACGCCGTGCATAATCCAAGGAGAAGTATTGACCATTTTAATGAGGGTATTAATTAAATTATAAGAAGATAACTAATCTCCTAAACATTCTCATCGTACAATGATATAGTGTCACGTTCCATAAATATGGAGAGTTAATTTTCCAAGACATATGGATTCAAAGGGATGTAAGATAAGAATATGAATTTTGAGTACTTGGGAAAATAGAATAATGAAAATGGAAGAAGGGAAAAATATAATTTCCATCTTGCAGAAAATGTGGAAAGAAAAATCATGGAACATGCCTATTAGGAATGGGAGTTTATTACATGGGTGGAGAAAAAGCCCATTAGGATCATGATTACAAGGGAATGAAATAAGTTATTAATGATAAATGCTTCATGTATAAGGATATGGGACACTATATACATGTGTATCCTAGATGATAAGGGATCTTTTACTAAAAAATTTGTTGGGAAAAAGTCCATCCTTATACAGTCATAACAGTTATGGTTGATGTTCTTAATGATTTGGTAGAAGGTACTTTAATTATATCCTCAAATTTAGCTAATGATTTATTTGATTCTAGATCATCATATTCATTTATATAGTCATAGTTTCTATAAAAATTAGATATTTTCAATTCACATTAACAAGGGTGTTGTCAGTCAAAACTCTTTGTGGAAAGCTTTTTAAAAAAATATTTTTCAATAAATTCCTATTATGACATATAAATAAGATATAATTTCAGATTTTATTATCATACCTATGGTTAATTTTTATATAATCCATGGAATGGATTGGATTTCAAAATATAATGAAAAAAATTATTTCAAAGAGAATGAAATTAGGATTCATGATGAAGATATAGAATTCCTTATATTCATAGGGGAGACTTCATCATCTCAGTCATATTTGGATCCACCTCCAGTAACTCTCTTAAATGAGATTATTAGAGAAGAAGAGGCGATAAAACCTTCCAATGAAAAAAGTGATATTCAAATTGAGGATATTAATGTTGTACATAAAAACATTGATATATTTCCAGAGGAATTGAATGTAGATACTTCAAAGAGGGAAGTTCAGTTTTCTATTTATTTAATCCTTGATTAAAGCACTATATTAATGACTCTTTATATAATGTACACATTGGAGTTAATGGAGTTAAAGAAAAAATTGTAGGAATTGAGTGATATAGGATTTATAGTCCCCAGTGTTTCACCTTGGGGAGCTCATATTCTTTTTGTTAAGATGAAAGACGGATCTATAAGGTTGTGCATTGAATATTGGTATATCAATGGTATTATGATAAAGAAAAAGTATTTTCTACCACACATTTATCACTTATTTTACCAACTTCACAGAGCTCTATATTTTTCAAAGACTGATCTCTATTCTAGATATCATATATTGTGTGTGCATATGGGAGATAATTCAAACATAGTGTTTCAAACAAGGTATAAACATTATGTGTTTATAGTGATGCCATTTGGACTGACTAATGAACCCTATGTCTTTATGGATATAATTAAAAGTGTATTCAAGGAATTTATTTATAATTTTATTTATTTATTCATGATATATTATTGTAATCCAAAATATATGAGGACCATGAGAACCAATTTAATATTATTATGGAGTATCCTAGAGAAAATATTTATATTGTAAGTCTATAAAGTGTGAATTTTGGATTCAAATAGTTTCTTTCCCTAGCCATATTGTCTCCAACGATAGAATTTTAGTTTATCCTATGAAGATAATGGTAGTCTCGGAATGTCTTACAATAATAAAAATAATTTTGGTACATTGTTTCATTGGTTTAGTAGGTTACAATTAGTGTTTTGTTCATAATATTTCCAGATTATTTGACCTATTAACAAAGATTACTCGAAAAGGGGTTAGGTTTATTTTGATAAAGGAATGTGGATAATACCTTGAAGAATTTAATAGGAGGTTATTAAATCCCTTGATCTTGAATCTACCATCAAGAAATGGTGTATTTTTTATTTATACTGATGTATCGAGGAATGGGCTTGGTTTTGTAATTAAGCATGATGGTAGAGTTATTGGCTATGAATAAAGTTAGTTAAAACTCATGAAAAGAACTATTTAACTCATTATCTTGAGTTAAAGGATATAATATTTTATCTAAAGATATGGTTACACTATCTCTATGGTGAGATATGTGTGATATATATAGATCATAATAGTTCAAAATATATCTTCTCACATAAAAACTCAAAATGAGGAATAAAGAGAGGGCTCGAGGTAATCAAAGATTATTATTTTTCAACACACTACCACCAAGGGAAGGAAAATGAGGTAGACGATGCATTGAGCATGAATTATAATGGATTTATGAACAAAATAAGGATTTAAATGGGTTATGTGGACATGGACCTAGTAAATATGTATTTGGAAATTATCAAGGAATTTGAAACATCGCTAATTTTTTAAATGGTTTCCATACCATATTTATTGGAAAAGACAAAAATTTCTCAGTCTGATGGTGAGAATTTTCAAAAAAATTTAAAGGTTTGAATGATTGAAAATTTTTAGACTTCGTATATGAAGTTCAATTTCTAAAATTTTGGAATAAGATTTTTATTCCCTAAACATGTGATCTGAAAATATAATTATTGGATGATTTACATAGCTCTAACTTTTTTATACATCATGGTATAACTAAGATGTATAGATATCTAAAGGAAATCTTTTTTGTGTGTAATATGAATTGGGAAATTTTTTATGATATATCAATATGTTTAGTTTTTTAATAGGTCAAGGCTAAAATACAACATACTAGAGGATTCATTCAACCTTTACATATTCCTAGATAAAAATGGGCTGACATTACAATGGATTTTATCACGGGATTACCAATGACTCTAATAAAGAATGATTCAATATGAATAATAGTTGTTCGACTTAGAAAATTGTCACATTTCCTACCCATAAGGGAGAATTTTCTGTTATAGTGCCTTACACGACTCTATATTAATGATGTTTTGAAATATCGTGGTGCACCTCTATCGATTTATTCTGATCGAGATCCTCATTTTCATCAAAATTCAAGTAAAGTCTTCAGAAAGATTTAGATTCCAAGATTCATTTGAGTACTGCTTATCACCCTCAAACTGATCGAAGATCTGAAAGGACTATTCAAACATTACAAGACATGTTGATATCATGCCCAATTGACTTTCATGTTACATGGGATTAGTATTTACCTTTGGTTTAATTTTCCTAAAACAATGGATTCCATTCAAATATTCAAATGGCGCCATATGAATCATTATATGGAAAGTTATGTCATACTACAACATATTGGGATTAAGTTTGTGAAAGTAATATTGTAGGCCCAAAACATGTGTAGGAAACAATAGTAGATTAAAATACTATTCAAACCCATATCAAAGCAGCTCAAATTGGGCAAAAGAGTTATACTAAAAACTAGAGATAGGATTTTTATTTTCAAGTGGGAGATTGGGTTTTTATAAAATTATCTCCATAGAAGGGTGTTATAAGGTCCTATAAGAAAGGGAAATAGATCCCCAGGTACATTAGGGATTTTAAAATTTTGTGGAGAATTGGATCTATTTCATATCATTTGGTAATTCCACCTATCCTTTCTAAAGTACACAATGTGTTCTATATCTCTTTGTTAGGGAAGTACATGCCAAACCCAATGCATGTTCTCACTTATGATGATATATAATTGGAACATAATTTATCTTACTATGAAGAGCATATCCAGATTCTAGACACTAGGGAATAGGTGTTGAGGAATTGGACAACTCGGCTGGTAGTGGTACTCTGGAAAAAAATTTGAAGAGGTGGCATTTCAATCCGATGAAATTATAATGAAGAAATACCCAAATATTTTAATGAGGTGTCATTCTAGAAATTTTTCAGATGAAATTTTTATGTAGGGTAGAATTTAATACCCAAATATTTTATGGTATGTATATTTTAAATTAAACATCTTTTATTACTTATGTTTCCATTAACTTAGAGTTTAAAACTGTGATATGCTATAAAATATTAAAATGATTGTTGTGATGGTAATGTAACCATTAGGAATTGTAATCTGAACTTTATAATAATTACATTTCTTATGGAAGTATAAATAAAATTTATAAATCTCATAAATAAAAATTTGGTATATTTATGTCATGGAATAAATAAATAATTTTTTTAAAAAAGATAAATTAAGTGTTGGTATTTTTGGGAAAGATAAATGTTTATTTACACTTTTATAATTAATATAATGATATAAAATAAAATTTATAAAATATATTCATAAATTAATATATATTTTTAATTATAATTATAATATAATTTTATGATACCATAATTAATTTTTCGAAGTGTCGTAAAATCTGTTATAATAAAAAAATCGGTACTTTTTAAATATATGATAATTTTATTTAAAAATAAAATTTCTCATATTTTAAAAATTATATTCATAAAATGGAGTTAATTTTATAAATTTACATGTTGAATAATTGTTATGGTGGATTTTTTGTATTTTTTTGAAATAGTTGAATTTTTCGTAAATAATGAAATACGTTAATTTACTCTATTTAGCATTTTAAGCCAAATAGAAGATATTTTGAGTCATTTATGAAGTAATAACCCATTATTTAGAAATAAAATTCACTAGTAACATAACTTGGTCATAATAATCAGCACTATTGATAGTCTTGAGCCAAAATAATAAACTAATGAATAAAATAATCAACAGACACCCCTCTCCTCCACTATAAATACCATTCCTCACCAACCCTTCTCCTCAAAATTTATTAGCATTGGATATTGCTTATATTATGACCAATTCCTCTCCAAATCATATTCTCCACGTTCTGGGATTTCCAACCACACCAGAAACCAATTTAAATGTGCCTTAACGAGGTTCTCAAGGAGATGACACTCAAGAGGTAAAGCCCTCCCTCTTTATCTTTTAATTTATTTTCTTCTCTTATCCTTCTCTCACCTTACCTATCCAGAGAAACATGATTAATATAGTTTCATATATATAATAATTTTATTTTATGATTTAATATCTATCTTAAATTCTCTTCTCCACTCCTTTGTTCTAAATATGAAAACATCATCTATGAGGTTTTGATTCACTGCCTTTATAGATAATGATTTTTAGTTTTTCATCACCACTATCAAATCTGGTCATAAAACCATTTTAATGGTTAAAACAGATTATAATATGTGTATTAAAACTTATATAATGTTTTTGATCTAGTATATAAACATATTACTAAATAAAATGATATGAATTTGTGATGGTGTTAAAAACCACCAAAATAAATTAAAACATTTTCATTAGCATTTTTTCTAATGAATTATCCTCATACCATATAAAAAATGATATATCAGATCATATAAACTAAAGTAATTTCATTAATAAAATATTACTTAACTTCTATAGAAGTTATTCTCATTTTAAAAGAACTCCCATAATTATACACAAGGGAACCCACCACAATCCCATGAAACAAATTCTCCCAGAACAATGAAATTAGACCATATAACCCATAAAATTAGTGATAAATAAACATAATAAATTTATAATAAATAAAATATTTGATTAATAGGTTCATAATTAAGAAATTAATGAATATAATTTAATTATATAGGTCCTTAAGTACAAGGGTATATTTCTTTTCGACATAAGGTAATGATTCTCTCGTCTCACTTTTATTTCAGTGAGATATGCCTTATTCTACACTTATTCCTTGTGTGAGGTGTATATACACATCCCATTGATTTATAATATTATAAATCCCTATATATTTGTGGTATTAAATTGTTTAATTTGATAATTATTACTTTTATGGGGAATAAGACACTCACACATCCTTTTAAAAATACTCGTTTAAATATTTATTTTTTCAATGTTTAAAGGAAATATTTTTTAAAAAATTATAAAGAATGAGTGGATATTATTACTTTCATGAATCCATAATTAATTGAAGAGTGCATTAAAAGATTAAAATTTCATTTTTAAATTATATATTTTAATTTATAATTGTGAGAAATTTTAAATACAGGATTCCAAATTAAAAAATGTGTATTTCTCCCAATAAATTTTCAATGATTTTTTAGAGTATTTTCATCTATATCAACACCCTATATTTAATATTATGATTTATTTAGGTTTATCTATTATTATATTATTTTAAATATTTTATTTAATGTTTTATTATCATTTTTTCCATGTATTTTCTAACTTGATATCATTCTCCATGTTACTCTGGATAGTTTATCATTATGGTTACTCAAGGGGGAAATTATTTACATTTCATATGAAAGTTTAAATATAAATGAATATTTTGACTATGTTTCACCCCTTTCATATGAATAATGAATTGGACTTATTTTGTGTCTTGTGGGTCCTGATATATCCCCTCAATGCATCGATAGGTCTCATGATACAAACAAGACTGTATTTTGGATAAGGGCTTACCCATTTATGTAGACTTCTTGGTTGAGGTCTTAATGGTGTGTTCATGTTGTCCTGCATTATGAATTACCTTATTATGAGATTATTTATTTATAATCCATGTTATTATTCGACTACTTGAATATATATGGTTAATTACCATTCTATTGGGATAATTTTTATGGCGTTATTTGATCATATTTTATTCCTTCAATATTATATGCAAGATTATATTTTTGTCGAATATGAATATAGTTATTCCCCTTGCCTTATGGTTTATTTTTATTTATGATATCATACACTATATTCTTGACCTTACTAAGTATCTAAGATCACCCCTTTATTATTCTTTATTTTCCTCAGGTCTCAACAAATTTATTGTGATTAATATTCAGGGTTACACTAAGGGTAGTAATGGTCTTATCAAATAAAATAAATTTTTATACTATGTATAAAATGAAATTTGAATTTAATATAAGTATAAAGTTTACCAATACTACTAAACTATTTGGTAATTTGGGATTTCCTTCCTTTTAATCATGCTAATGTAATAAAGTAAGACATTGGATCTGGTTTACTAGGGTTAGGGTCTTTACAACATATGTGGGAAATGAAATCACGCACATGTAAGAGAAAAATAACACATAAATACTGATGGAGAGAGATAGAGAAATCTGATCACAAGGAATTTTGTGATGTAGAGAAGGTTACCAATTAAAAAACCATAGACCAAATAGGTGTTGAAAAGGTCATTAATATCATAGAAAATGATGATAATAGGACACCATTTTTTTTCAAGACCCTTTTTCCTAGAGTTGAGAAATTATTTCACTCTAGGTGTATGACGAAATATTCATAGTTGATACATTTATATTTCATAAGAAAAATTTCATACTCTCTTGTGCCTCAAACTATTTCAACTTTATCTCTTAGCAAAGGCTGCATCATATGGTGAAGTAACACATTAATATCTAAAACCTCATCCAAATTGCAACTTAAAAAATTTAATAAATGGTTATCTTTTACAAAATATTAGGATCCAACAACTTAGAAATAATGTCACTAAATTTAAATATTGAACTTATTAATCTTCAACCAACATGAATTATCTCTTAATTATCACATAGAAAACATGTTCATACCTTTATCATGTATTTTACTGAAACATGGTATTATGTTTAATAACCATAAAAATTTATTGAAAACATGAATGATTCTTTATTCCTTAAGAAAAACACAGATTATTGGATATATAATTTAAATCAAAAAATTGTTTCTAACTCCATAAATGATAGCCTAAACAATTTTTTTAATAAGTCATTAATCAGTTCCAAGGTAGTCAAGAATATATCATGTTTTATCTTTCTAAAAACCATGCATTTTCTAAAAATTTCATCTTACTACTAAATCAATTTTTCTTCGTCATTTTTATCATTCAACACAGACTATCAAATACTTAATGAAAAGTACTACAGTATAATCCTAATATTTTTCAAAATTATTATAACAATTACATCTCTAATAAAATAATAAAATGAAATTATTCTTCAATCCAAACATAATAATATTAATAATTTTTCTTCATCTTTGTTAGTATCATAATCTTGACCGTGATTTGTTATCATCTTTTGGTGACTATTCCTTTGATGCTTGAGACATTGATTTTTATATTGTCGTATGTTCTTTTAGTTGAGGCATTGTATATTGGAACCATTTTATTACAATTGAAATAAAAATAATGGTGTCCTATCTCTTCACATTTATATAAATATCACATACCTTTTAAGTAAGTACCATGGTGTTTCCTTCCAGAATTATCACATGTGGGAAAGTACTTCTTTATATTCTTTCATTTATCTATCTTTTCACAGTTTTCCTCTTGTTCACATGCTTCCCTTAGAAGAAAAAATACTTATATAATTTTTTATATATCTATTTGGAACATGATATTATGTAATATTATGATGAGAATGTTTTGTAGACTACATCACATTGAAATATTGGCTTAATACCAAAAAATATATGATAATTCATACTCTTTGGATCATGTGCATTGTTGATGTTCCCATTCCTTCTTCTAGGTTCCATTAATAAATTCTAAAAAACACTATATTAGGTCATATCATTTTGGAAAATGAGTTATAATAAAAAACTACTTAAATACTTATCACAAATTGAAATTTTCATGCATAGCTAAAGCGTGGTTTCTTTAGGGATATCCTTACTTTCAAATGCTTCATAAGGGTTTGTAATAAAAATTTTAATTGTAAAAAGACTATACATCATCATATGTAAAGTATGGCCCATAATTCTATACAAGGTTATGCATAATTAAATCTCGATACACCCTTTTCAGAGTTATTACACCTAGGTTCAACTATTCCAGAACCATGTCCACTTGTAGTATCTAGACTGGGATTTATTTCTAGGAAGACCCACATAATATCTACCTTAATAAAACATTATGATGTTCTTATATAATTATCCTCAAAGCCTATATTGGGGTTTTGTTCCATAATCTTTTTCTATAATTTTAGTTTCTAAATTTTCTGCAAAACTTTCTCAGATACCAACTATAATGACTCTAACACTAGTAGCCTAGAGTCAGTACCTTAGTTTATTAAATTGTTATAGATAAAAGATTCAAATCCCAAAAAACCAAATAGTTTAGTAGTTTTGGAAAACCATATTACGTAAATGATACCCATTTTACTTTGGGAAAATAAAATAAATAATAACTAAAGTAAAATCAAAAGGAAAATAAAAAAATAAGGGTGATCTAAAATGCTCGGTAAGGTTATGTATAGAGGATTTTGTTATGAAATAATAAAAACAATCAATATAGAAAGGTATATAACTGAAAAAACATTCCATAAAAATAACTGGATAAGGCATAATCATTATAGAAATGTAAATAACTGAAAATCATGCCATATAATCAAAATAATGATAATGGAATGAAACCATATTTTTTTCATAGTTATAATCTCATGGATAATAATAATAATAATAACTAAAATCTCAATGAATAAAATTCATATATATTGGTCACCATTTTTTCTAAAAAAAAATTGTAACCATTATTGTCAATACCTTTCACAATATGGTTTAAAACAAACCTGGTAGATACAAATCTGATTTCACCAACAGATTCATCTTATGAGGAAATTGATGCATTGAGGTGATTACTTTAATAGGTCCTTAACCCATATTTTTCTAGTACATAAATTTCCTTATATATATAATAATACATTTATTTCATAAAAAAATTTCTTTATCAGATATTCATTTTGAATAATTGACACAAATTTTTTAAAATTTCCCCAGTTAATCAAATAACAGTCAAAGTAAACACCAAATGTAAAAATTTATAAAGGTTAGAAAATAATAATATCCACTAAAAAATAATATGTATATTTAATAGGAATTTAATTTATAATGAAAAATTATTAAAATAAAGTGATTTTTTAAGATAAAGTTAACATTCATAAAAGAAAGTGAAATTGCGCAATAATTTTCACCATTTGGAAATTTTCAAATAAAATCTCCTCAAATAAAATAATTAAAATTGAAATTTAAAATACCATGAATAATAAATTATTCATGCTATTACATTTCAATGTTGAATTATATTCACCACATAAAAGTAAATTGGTTCATAATCACAAATAAGTCTCAATGAAATGAAAATTGAGATGAAATCACTTACCTTACACATCCTTTGGGTTAACCATTATTTAATCTCTTGTATAATTGTTTTAATAATGTTATTAACTTATAAAATATATTTTTTTTAATATTTTTAATATCATATATTATTCTTTTAAAACATCTTATCACCCATTTATTAATATTATTTCATTATTTTAACTGTTTTGGGTGTTAATTTGAATTTTATGAGTACGGTTTGACAAGTTATTTTTTATTCCTCTTAGTTAGATCATAATTTAATAATATATATAATGTAAAAAAATATTCAAATATCATATATATTCATTATTTATATATTTATACTATTCCATGAAATTTAGTGATAGGAAATGAGATGCAATATTCATGGACATGGTAAGTCATTTGTACGCATGAACGCTGCTTCCATGTTATTGTCATATTAAAAAAATATAAAGTGGAATATATTTATATTATCATTATAGAATAATATTTTTGTTATATATATAAATTATTATTTTTATAATCATCTTTTTAACATTACATGTAATGTGTGAATGAATCAAATTGCTTCATGCGACATTAGTCCTCCGTAAAAACGAACGACATTATCGTCTTCCTAGAAAATGGAAAACTATAATGTATATGTTATAAAATAATTAAAAAAAACATAAATAAATTATAAATATCATATATATATATATAATATAAACTACAAATCCATCATCATACCAAGATTTAAAGATTGTAATGGAAGAATAAAAGACATCGGTTCGCGAGCCAGTAGTTCACCTTACAAAAAAATAGTGATTGTGTATCCCATTTGAGGTAAGAGTGTGAGGTTTTGTTCATAACCAAAAAATAAAAAAACTCATAATATTTATGATATTAATTTTTTTAGATCACCATTCTATAAAAATAAATGTAGGAGGTGGAGAGGGAAATAAAATAAATACGTGAGTTAAAGAATATTATCTCTTCTTTGGGTTTCCTCCATAGGTTTGCACTCAATCCTTAAAATTTTTTATTTATTCCAAAAATAAGGATTATAGGATGAGGATATAGGAGTTTGGGAGTGATTTTTTAAGATCATGGTTGATCCAAATGGATTGAGAGGAGGAAGATGTGGGGAGAGAGTGAGTGCCTTTTTATAGTTGAGGGGGACTGACATTATTTTAAATACTAAAAATTATTCAATATTGGGTGGTAAAAATTACCTCAAGTGTATAAAATATTGATATTTAATGTGGTGGGTGATGATTAAGTCGATCCATATATCAACCACACATTATAACACACGTTTTAAACATTTTGTTCCTTAACTATTATGTTTGGTTTTTCATTGTGGAAATTAATTTTCAAATTGATATAATTTATACATTAAGATTTATTTAGATTCATACATATTTTATAAATTGTATCCAATTATTCTAAATATAATATAAATTAAAAATCCTATATGTGTTTGAAATTAATTTTAAAACAAACACAAGTAATGTGTAAAAACACCTCTTTAACCCTAATCGTGATAACAATGTTTTTACTATTCAGTGGTTAATATAGTTATTATAATAGAAAAAATTGGACCATGAATGGACCATATTTTTTATTTATTGAAATTTAAAAATAACCTGATATAAGCTAGTATATTTAGTAATTTTAAATCAATTAATAAAATATCATTTATTATAAAAGAGCATTAATGTCAATTTTTACATTATTAAAATATTTTGAATTTAAAAATATCAAGATAATTATTTAATTAAAATATATTAAGTTAAAATATGTTTAAAATGATAAATTTATTTGAAAAAATAACGTAACAAAATAATTAGTTTAATTTACACCACTTTTAATATTTTTTGCGTTGTTTATTTTATTTAAGTGTTAACTAAAAATATATTGTGTTGGGGTTTCATAAGAATTTTATGTAACTAATTCATCTAAAAAAATTAAAGATAAATTATTATGATTGAAATAAACTTATTAATATTTCAAAATAATTTTTATAACTGAACCTATGTAATTTTGCTTCCTTCCCAAATCATTATAGAATTTAAAAGTACGAGAAGATTCTCTTTTGTCTTTTTCTTTACTTAATATATTATATGGGTCACTTCCATGTAAATGTGTCCAAAAAACACATATATTTTTATCCAAAAGTCTTAAAAGTATATATTTTTCGAAAAAAAATTCCTTGAACATGTTTTGGTTCATTTTTACACCTTATATTATAAGTTTAATCACTAAGAAAACTCATTTTCTCCTTAATTTATTTATTTAATTTTAATTGTTTTCACTAATCACTTTAGTCAAAAAATAAATTTTAGTTACAATAAATTATAAAATATTCTATTTCAAAATAAATAAACCATTTTTTCAAATTCATTACACAAAAATGGAAAAAATTAATTTAAAATTAATCTCATAGACGAGAAAAGAAAATGTGGGTTTAAAGTGAAAAATGTTCAAAACTGTATTGAGTTTTTATATATAAATTAAATATAAAAATGATTCAAATGACCTAAATTGGATTAAAATATTTATAATTGGTCTAATTTTACTTTAAAAAAATTAAAATATAATTAAATATCATATATTATTTACAAGAAAAGTCGGTTTACAATTAAAATTCAATATTTTCACTATTCATTAAAAAAATGAACCTTCTCAAAAAAACCCAAAAAAATCACCCTAATATAATTTTGAAATTATTATTATAAAATATTAGTTTATTTTTACAAATAAAATTTATAAATGTGTCAAAATTTAGTAATAAAATGAGTTCTCTAGTAAAAGGCAGTAAAATTGTCTTTAGAAAAATACAGCTTTTATACCAAAAAAGGGATTTGTTCTTATCTTACGCATATCAAATATATTATATTATTATAAATTTTTTTGAATATATATATATATATATATATTTAATTATTATCATTCACTCATAGTAATTTATTTAATTTTTAATGAAAAAACTCTTTTGGGCGCATAAAAATAGTTTTTTATAAAAACATTTTCATTTACATTAAGTTATTTTTAATTTTAATTTATAAAAAACTGGTAACCAATGAATTTATTTTATGATTTTGTAAATAATATTTTTTCATAATTTGGTTAATACTATTCATAACAATCAATTTAATGTATAGGAGAAAATTTTCATTTATAATAATAATATTAATAGTAATCTAACACAAGATAACTCGGTATTGTGTTCATTCCAATCTATATCATTTATAAAATTTATTTAAAATAGGAAATATATTATAAATTATTTGGTTTTTAAATTACCTTTTACACTTTTTATTGTTTTTCATACATGTTATTTAATAAAATGTTAATCTTTTAGAATTTTTGTGTGTTACAAAGCACTAAATAGTTTAGTGGGATAGTTTTACCATGTGACCACTAATGATATAGAATGTAGTACCCCCCTGTTTGAGGTATGTGGAATTTTTTTATGCATTTTTATGTGTTTAAATTTCATGAGATTAGTTGGGAAGAGGTTGGGAGAGTTTGGAATGGTTTGGGATGAGTTTGGAGGCTTTTAAAGGGGTGCACGGTTTGAGCATGGTTAGTGGAAACCGTGTGGATTCTCCAGGAAACCATGCAAGGGAGACAGTAGTCTTCGCATGGCCTATGTACGGTTTTCCAAACTATGCGGACACTATCTCTCAAGGTAGTAGTGTGCACACGGTTAGCGCACGGTTTCCCAAATCGTGCGGGCTAACCGTACAACCACTTAAAAATAGGGTTATAAGTTCCAGGATCCCTCGGGTTAACCTATTTCACTATTATATTCGTCCCACTCAAGCCTCACGAGGGTTCTTCGGTTCTCAGGGGGTGGAGGAGCTTTCTCACTCATTTTGGAAGCGTTTCAAAGGGGTTCCAAGGTGGTTTGAAGGTGGTTTCTCCAGGGTAAGTCTGTCATCTTGTTTCTCTTTTGTTTTCCTCTAGATCTACATCCCTCTATTTCTTGGTTTTCTATATCTACACTTTTTGTGTGTAGATATAGGGTTTTGGTTTCCTTTTATGTTAATATTAAGGCTTGTGGATGTTAGGGAAAGGGATCTAGAGAGTTTTTGGTGGTGCGCTTGCCGGATTTGAGGTGCAGTTGTTTGTGGTTCGATTTCTCGGGATCCCTAAAGGTAGGTGGATTCTCTCTCAACTCAACTTGGTTAGAGATAATGGTTTTGGTTACAATTAATTTTTTGTGCTTGAAATTAATTGTGTTTTGATGTGCGAAATTGGTAAGAAGTCCCTTGGGTGATGTTTTGGGGATTTTTGGGAAAAAGAGGGTTTTGTGGTGAAATGATTTTGTTTTGGATTTTAAAATAGAGATATTAAAATTGAATTCTATGGTTGATTTGTGAAAATGATTGATGGAAAAATGGGTTTCAATAAAGAGGTTGTTTTATTGAAATGTGGTTTGGCATGGAAAATGATTTTCAATAAATCGGCGATTTTTTGAAGTGGATTGATATGAAATGGAATTATTTGATTGCATGTTATTTTGACCTTGGTGGGTTATATTCTTGGTTAGTCTTGGTTTAAATGTGGTGTGGAAGTGGGAGGGATGTCTCACTATAAAAGTTGATGGATAGTGGTCGGAAGAACTACCATGTTGTGTGTGGTCGGGAAGTACCACTAGGTGTGAATGGGTGAACGGGTTGGATGGAAGCTCCACCGTTTGGTTATGGTCGGGAAGTACCACTTGGTGTGAATGGGTGAATGGGTTGGAAGGAAGCTCCACCATTTGGTTGTGGTGGGGAAGTACCACTAGGTGTGAATGGGTGAACGGGTTGGACGGATGCTCCACCGTTATATTGTTTGGTTGTTTTGGTTGTTTTGTTGTGCATTGATTTGCAAGGTGTAAATATTTGTGCTAATGTTTACATGATGATATGGCTTGTGGAATGTTTGTATGGATTTATCTTGGTTTCTTGGTTTGGGTGTGATGGCTTGGTAAGGGCATGTTTGGATTATGAGAATGGTTGCACTTGTGATTTAATTCATATAAACTGTTTTATATAAATGTGCTAACGGTTTTATCCTAGTGGCATGTGTAAGGAAGTAATTTGGGGAAAACCTACTGATTTGCAGTACTCACCCCCAGTTTTAGCACATTGTTGTCTTTGCAGATGTCGCGTACCGTGACATGGGAAAAGGTAAGGCATCACCCTCCTTTAGTGGAGCATTGTGATCTCTTGGTGGAGCTTGGATCTTGGATCTTGGTGTGGAGCTGTGGTAGTGTCGTGTCTTGTAGTTTTTGTTGCTTGTTTTCCGCTTTTACTCTGATGTTGGTGGACATGTCTAGTTGTATTGGTTTTGGGTTGTTTTGTGGAACAACTTGATTGTCCTTGGGAATAAATGTTTGGGTGTTTTATTGACATGCATCATATAGTGGTTGGTTTTATCTTAAGGTTAAATCATTCCCCAACTTATTCTAGAAGCCATAAGAATTTATTTCCATCCTTTGTCACCTTGGGAACGTCTCTTAAGGCCATGTAACCCTCACCGCCTCCTCAAGACAATGAGGTAGGGGCAGGGTGTTACAAGTGGTATCAATTTGTTTGGTCCATTGGAGTTGATTCTTGGGTTTGGTGTCGACATTCATTTTGTTATATTCCTTGAGTCGGGATGGTAGCAAGGAGTCGGAATGTTGGAAAATGGAATGTATAGCATAAAAGGACGTAGCTAACCCTTTCATGCTGAAATTCAAGTTACTAGGGAGTTGGGTACATAAGTGTTTTGGAGACAATTATAGGCATTGAATATCTCATTGTCGTTGGTGTAGCCAATGATATGAGCATGGCATGAATGGTAGAAATGAATTCCCACTAGGATACATATTTCATTGGGGTATAATGATTTATGATGTGATATGAATGTGTGAAATTGCATTATGAATAAATTGGTATTTTGAAAATAGTTTTGTTTTCAAAATGGTGAAACATGGCACATGTGGAAAATGGGTGGAAATCCTTGTTGTGATAGTGTTGTGTAATGTGATTTGAGATGGGATTTCTTGATGTCTACGGAAGTGAGACTCATGGTTGTTTGTTTTCTGCATATAGAGATGGAAACGGGTAGGTGTCGTAGAGACTAACCAGAGGAGGCTGCTAAGAATGTGGTAGCACCTAAGCCTCAGGTGAACCAGCAGCTGGTGCAAAGTATAGTGCAAGCTTTCCAAGCTATGGAAAGTGGGAACAAAGAGGATGAACCAAGGCATGTAGATCATGTGGTTCAGTTTCAGAGAGAAAACCACCCATATTCAGGGGTGATTCAGAGCCGGAGAGGGCCGAAGCATGGTTGAATATAATGAACAAGATCTTCAAGTTCTTGGGAACACCGGTAGAGTTAAAGGTGAAGTTGGTCATGTATATGTTAGAATATCTTTCCCTTAAGTGGTGGGAGTTGGTAGTCCAAGGGGGGATGGACCGGGGTATGATGTGGGAAGGATTTGAGGAATTGTTTAATAAAAAATACTACCAACATACATTCATAATTCAACGTAAAACTGATTTCTTCAGTTTGAAGCAAGATCTTATGTCTGTGATGGAGTATGCAGCTAATTTTATGAACTTAGTGCGGTTTTCACCCAAGGTGGTGAGTAGCACATCGTTGAAGGCAAGGATCTTTGAAGTGAGGTTACGGTAAGAAATCCATTGAAAGATAGCGGTGTTGTGTTTAGATGATTACACAGATATGGTGTATAGAATCCCTCCTTTTATAACATAACTTTTCATTTCATTTTATAAAACTGAGGATCTTTAAGGTTTAGTGTCTTGGAAACCAGGAACATAAAAACATGAAAACATAAAACATTATTCTTAAACACTTAAAAGGATTCTCATTATGTTCATCCAAGGTTCATTACTACATCTCATAACCTAGGGACATACATCAAAAGAAAGGGTGAGCAGAAGGCCCAGTAAGAGAAACCAGGGGAAGCATTTAACATGTGAACTTGAGATACATCAATAAAGTCATGATAAATAGCTTTAACGAATGAGAAAGAGATAACGAGTCATATAATAATGGAAATAACATGATTCATAACTTTATTATGGGTCTAAAACATTTATCTTAGACAATCATGACCATATCACCAAGGTCCATCCCCAAGGTGTCATTTGAAATTACCAAGGTTATTCACCAAGGTATTGTTAAAATTGTAATCTCAAGTGGTTACATCATTACCCAATGCATTCAAGCACTATCATCGTGCACCATTAAATTTTCTTTTATTATCATGTGATCCACATATATCATCATCAAACATTTCATAAATATCCCATATAACATAAATGAAATGGGTTTCATTTCATAATCATAACGTTTTAAAAACTGCTTTAAAGACATGATCTTTATGTCATTTTAAACCCATGAAAAAAGAAAGTGGGGTTCATGTATGTAAATCCCAGAATTTAAAATAGGAAATTTTGATATATATGTGAATACCCCTTTAGAATAAAGAGTTTTGAGTTTTAACTTAATAAAATAAAATAATTTTAGAAAAAGAGAGAGACATTTTGAGACGAAAATTCGGCAGCATAACGGTGATGTTGCAGGGTTTTAGAAAACATTGAAAATAGAGGGGGAATGGGTAACCCACTCATAAATGATCCATAAAACAGTATAGGGGAATAATATAAAGGATATAAGGACATGGAAATTAAATTTTAAAGACATTCCATATGAAATGAAAATCATGGAAGGAAGACAAAAATAAGATTTCTCTTAAGAAAATTCGGCAGCCTAACGGCGTCACTTAAAACATTAAAAAATGAATTGACGAGATCAAATAGGTTATATCATAATATGAAAATAAAATATCAGTATGATAGATATATAGATCATACCCAAACATAATAAAAAGGAACATGACAGACTTGACATGAATATAGAACTTGAAAATGAGAAGGGTGAAAGAATCCCTAAAAATTCGGCAGCCTAATGGCGCCTCATAAACATTCTTAAAATGAATTGATGAGATAAAGAGGGGGTCTCTAATCATATGAACATGAAAAGGAAATTAGGATGAATATAAAAGAACATCCTCCAACATAAGGACATGGAGCATAAAAGATATGACATAAAATAGAGTGCTTGGAAAGAAAGAGAGATGTAGGATCCCTTACCTTGAAGAGTAACTTTAAAATCATGATGTTTGGGACCTTGGGAGGCTTGAGGTCCCTTGGGAGTACTCCTTAAGAGGTAAGGAGACCAGAAATTCGTTGAGGAAGATTTTTGAATCGAAAGGATGAGAGAATGGCTTGGTATTTATAGTGGAAGTGAGGGGACAAGGCATTAATGGCCAAGGGACAACTCATTGGTGGTATTGGAAAAACCATGGGCTTACCCATGGTATTTTCCCATGGTATTGGCCACTTCGGACACCTCATAACTTATCATACTATTCATCAGTCTACCATATTGATTAAAAACATAATACATCAATTAATGATGTCATTATACACCCGTAACTTAAAAACTGTATTTTCACTATTCACCAGAAATTCAATTTTCTCAGAAAAATCCCAAAAGTTCACCTTAACCAAATATCGATGCTCTGATTTCAAAAATAAACTCAATTTTATAAAAATATTTTTTTAAAATATTTTTAATTTAATTTTTAAATAAATACACTATTCACCGAAAATTTATTTTTTTCATAAAAATCCACAAAAATTACCTTAACATAATATTGATGCTCTGAGTTCAAAAATTAAATCTATTTTATAAAAATAATTTTCTAAATATTTTTAATTTAATTTTAAAATAAATACACTATTCACCCGAAAAAATTGATACTTGACTAATAATTTATGAAACCGTTATTTACATATTTTATTGAATCACATTACTTAATCAAGGTTTCTAGATTATATTAATACTTTCTTTAAGTTAGATTACGAATCCATTTGGTCACATTACTAATCCTAAGCATAAATTCACTATTCATAATTTACTATTCATCAAAAATCAAGTTGATCTAATTAGACTCTAAATTTCTTACTGAACATAATTTTATAAGACCATTTTTTGAAAATCCTTGCACATAATTAATTATTTAAGGTTTACTTAAATATTTTCAAATATCCTTTTTCTAGAATTCATCAAAAATATGCATACTATATTTATCCGGACATTTGAAAATTCACAAACTTCATCATAAGAAGAAATCACAATTTTTATTTAAATCAAAGGATTACACAAGGTAGTTATGGTCTCCTTACATAGCCCCTTATAACCCCAGTATAGGACCAAATTGTAAGGTGTTCTAAGGTGAGGGAATTTGAGGCCGGCTACGTCAACATCGCACGAGTTGTAATTTATATTAGTTTGAACTTCTCACGAAGGCGATTCTATTCTAGATTCACACGATGAAGTTCATCTTGGGTCTGGTCCAGAGAAAAGCCCAGTGGTGCTACCTATTTCCCTTGTTCTGTTATATGGGCTTCGATTGGCCCGAGACTGTTGGATGAGGCCATAGAATCTTCTTTCTATATTAATTAACCTATATCACTTGTATTTAGAGACAATAATCGCATCATTTAGTTTCCAAAGGTCATACTGACTAACGGTCATATAATAGTCAAAACCAAAAAGTCTTATTTTAATTATACTCATTTTCATAAATTAAAAAGTTTTGTTGTGTATGAATTAAAATAACACAAAAAATTAGGAAACAAGATTTATTCAAAATTTCAGGTCGTTACAATCTTCCCCCCTTAAGAAATTGCATCCTCGCAATTTTTAAAATTGGGCTTGGAAATTTCATTGAATTCCCCACAACGGAAAAAGAGTTAGTAACACTATTACTTTAAAAGAAATAAAAGTAAGTTCAAAGGTCACCCGAGTTAACCCATACTAGGATTCCATGTAGAAAAACATGGATATGAAGGAGAAAAAAAAGGGTCAAGTTCTGAGGGAGAGTGATATAAAATAGTTCTAAGAGGATGTTAACCACCAGAAAATAAAAAACTTGTGATGGGATAAACTGTCTTTGATTACCCAGTAGGAAACTTAAACCAACAAAGTTATTGTTTTATGTCCCTTTTAATAATTTTGAGGAATTATTTTACTATAAAGAATAAGAACACAAGGAAATATATTTACCTTCAAGTAGAGTTTCGTCCCTTAATAATTTTCACCAAGACTAGTCTTTTCTCCAAACGATGAGTATTCAAAACTACTTGGTCTCATCAAAGCACAAGAATAATCTTCTAGATAATCATGTAATCCACAAAAGATTAACTATGTATCTTTAAACATTTATCCCAAAAATAGAAAGGGTAATATAAAACAACTCTTCAAAAAGAAGGAACCCCATAGGAAGGGAAACTACTTTAAATATTCAAAGTTCCACGGTACTACCCAAAGTTCATTATAGACCATTCCATAAATAACTATCCTTAAAATTTCTCAAAATAAACCAAACTAAGATTGAAACCCAAATATAAGATGGATTTGATAACATAGTCTTCCAAGATAAATTTTATCAATCATCTCCAAACAATATCAACCACTCCTAACGTCTTATAACAAAATTAACTAACCTAAACATATTTTCCCCAAGATAGGTTAATCATTTCCTAAATTACTATAAGTTAACCTTAAATTCGTCGATTCTTCAAAATATAAGTCAACCTTTACTCCTCAAAGAGAATACTATAGTAATCTATTTACCTCAATCATATGAAAATCTTCCAAAATAATAATCATCTTTTAATCCCATAATCATCTCTTTTTTTAGGAAGAACAGCTTCACAACATTAACATGTGGTACATAATAATAGATGTATTCTTTAATTATATAAAACCATCTTAGGTAGTGACTCAATGTTCTTAGAAAACATTAATGATATGCTCATAGAGCACGAACTAAAATACAACCTGACATAGAAAAGTATTGCGAAGAAGTTGCATGTACTTTAGTCATCAAGATCCATCTCAGCATAGGACTTGTATTGTTCCCTTGTCCTTGAAGATTGTTGACGCTCTTCATTCTTCTCGTCCCTTCCAAGAGAGCATTTCCTTGCATAATGTCCAAGTTCTCCACATTTATTACATTGAAAAGTATAAGGTGCATTAAATCGAACCTTATCTCTATTCATCACATTATCCATTTTTTTGAAGTAATTGGCTAATTTATGCCCTATCACCCCACAGTTAAAACATATCCCAATTCCTTTGTGAGATTATCCTTGGTTCCCTTTTCCACACTTTTTGGAAAATGGAAATTGGGTCTTCTTTCTCTTATCAACTTTATCAGATTAACATTCTTGAGACTTTGTCTTCTTCTTCCTTGATGAATTTGGGCATTCGACTAGGTACCAATTATTAATTGTGATTTTTGATAGCTAGTTTGGCATAATCAAAATATGTTCAGCTTGATCTCTCGTCATCTCTATCACATTAATAGGGCAATTGTCACATTTACTATCACATTGGTTGTTGGGACATGTTCTTCTATTTCCCTCCATTAACTAAGAAAAGAAAGTATTATTAGGGACTTAAATACTTAGCTGATAATCATGAAAAGGAAACTTTATGAATATAAGGATAAACTTTTAGAAGAAAAGTATATCCAAACTTGTGATCCCCTGGGTTCCAATCTAGGTTATACATGATCATATCTTCTTATGTGAATCTTTATTTTATTTTATCTTTGTTCCTTTAATATTGGATCATACTAAGATTATGAATTTACCAAAGCATATCCCCCAGGAGTGTCATAACCCAGAGTGCAGCAAGGCCCGTTGTCATGTACTAGTTCCTATTCCATTCTAGATCAAGCGGTGTTTTCAGGTTTTACCCCTATGTACATATGTGCCAGAGCCACCTCTACCTGCTCGTATCCAGACATGGATGTATTTTCTTGATAAACCACTTACTCAATACTCACCAAAAAACCAGGAAGATTTCTTATATTTAAACTTTTCTATAGGGTTCTTCCTAAAGTTTTCATATCCTAATTTACACAAATAACTAAACCATCCTTTGATACCAACTATAGCATCCCGCCTTTTAAAAACATAACTTTTCATTACATTTTACAAAACTAGGGATCTTTAAGGTTTAGTGTCTTGGAAACTAGGAACTTAAAACATAAAAACATAAAACATTCTTCTTAAACACTTGAGACGATTCCCTTTATGTTCATCCAAGGTTAATTACTGCATCTCATAACCTGGGGACATACATCAAAATAAAGGGTGAGCAGAAGTCCTAATAAGGGAAACAAGGGGGGACATTTAACATGTGAACTTGAGATACGTCAATAAAGTCATGATAAATAGATTTAAGGAATGAGAAAGAGATCATGAGGCATATAATAATGGAAAGAGAATGATTAATCACTTTATTATGTGGCTAGAACATTTAACTTAGACAATCATGAATATCTCACCGTAGTCTATCCCCAAGGTGTCATTTGAAATTACCAAGGTAATTCACCAAGGTATCGTTAAAATTGTAATCTATAGTGGTTACATCATTACCCAATGAATTGGAGCACTATCGGGGCGCACCCTTAAATATGCCTTTATTATCATGTGATTCAGATATATCATCATCAAAAATTTCATAAATAACCCATATAGCATAAAAGAAATGGGTTTAATTTCATAATCACAACGTTTTAAAAACTGCTTTAAATACATGATCTTTATGTCATTTTAAACCCACGAAAAAAGAAAGTGGGTTTCATGTATGTAAATCCTAGAATTTAAAATAGATAATTTTGATATATATGTTAATACACCTTAAGAATAAAGAGTTTTGAGTATTCACTTAATAAAATAAAAGAATTTTAGAAAGAGAGATACATTTTGAGATAGAAATTCGGTAGCATAATGGCTATGTTGCAGGGTTTTAGAAAACATTGAAAAAGAGGGGACATGGGTCACCCACTCATAAATGATCCATAAAAAAGTAGAGGGACAGAATATAAAGTATATAAGAACATGGTAATTAAATTTTAAATACATACCATATGAAATGAAAAACATGGAAGGAAGACAAAAATAAGATTTCTCTTATGAAAATTCAACAGCCTAACGACATCACTTAAAACTTAAAAAAAATGTATTGACGAGATCAAATAGTGTATCTCATAATATGAAGATAAAAGATCAGTATGATAGAAATATATATCATACCCTAACATAATTAAAAGGAACATGAAAGACTTAACATTAAAATAGAACTTGAAAATGAGAAGTGTGAAAGAATCCCTTAAAAATTCGGCAGCCTAAGGGTGCCACTTAAAAATTCTTAAAATGAATTGATGAGAGAAAGAGGGGGTCTATCATCATATGAACATGAAAATGAAATTAGGATGAATATAAAATAATATACTCTAATATAAGGACATTGAGCATAAAAGATGTGAAATAAAATAGAGTACTAGGAAAGAAAGAGAGAGGTAGGATCCCTTACCTTGAAGAGTAACTTCAAAATCATGATGTTTGGTACCTTGGGAGGTTTGAGGGCACCTTGGGAGGACTCCTTGGGAGGTAAGGAGACCAGAACTTCGTTGATGAGGATTTTGGAATCGAAAGGATGAGAGAATGGCTTGGTATTTAAAGGGAAGTGAGGGGACAAGGCATTAATGGCCAAGGGACACCTCATTGGTGGTATTGGCAAAACCATGGGTTTGCCTCTGGTATTTTCCCATGGTATTGGCCACATGGGACACCTCATACCTTATATTACTATTCATAAGTCTACCATATTGATTACATACTTAATACATCATTTAATGATGTCATTAAACACCCATAACTTAAAAGCTATATTTTCACTATTCACCGAAAATTCAACTTTCTCAGAAAAATCCCAAAATTTCACCTTAACCAAATATCAATGATATGATTTCAAAAATGAACTCAATTTTATAAAAACAAATTTCTAATTATTTTTAATTTAATTTTTAAATAAATACACTATTCACCAAAAATTTATTTTTTTCAGAAAAAACCCCAAAAATTTCCTTAACATTATATCGATGCTCTGAGTTCAAAAATGAACTCCATTTTATAAAAATAATTTTCTAAATAATTTTCATTTAATTTTTAAAAAAATACACTATTCACCCGAAAAAACTGATACTTGACTAATAATTTATGAAACCGTTATTTACCTATTTTATTGAATCGCATTACTTAATCAAGGTTCCTAGATTATATTAATACTTTATTTATGTGATATTACTAATCCATTTGGTCACATTACTAATCCTAAGCGTAAAATAACTATTCGTAATTTACTATTCATCAAAAATCAAGTTCATCTTGTTAGACTCTAAATTTCTTACTGAACATAATTGTAGAAGACCATTTTTTGAAAATCATTACACATAATTAATTATTTAAGGTTTACTTAAATATTTTCAAATATCCTTTTTCTAGAATTCATCAAAAATATGCATACTATATTTATCCGGACATTTAAAAATTCACAGACTTCATCATAAGAAGAAATCACATTTCTTATTTAAATCAAAGGATTACACAAGGCAGTTATGGTCTCCTTACATAGCCCCTTATAACCCCAGCATAGGACCTAAGTGTAAGGTGTGCTAAGGTGAGAGAATCTGAGGGCGGCTCGACCAACATGGCATGAGTAGTAATTTCTATCAGTTTGAACTTCTGGAGAAGGAGATTCCGTTCTAGCTTCACACGATAAAGTTTGTCTTAGTTTAGTCTAGAACAAATCCCAATGGTGCTTCCTCCTTCCCATGTTCTGTTAGATGGGCTTTGATTGGCCCGAGACTACTGGATGAGGCCATCGAATCTTCTTTCAATATTAATTAACCAGGATCACTTGTATTTAGAGACAATAATCGCAACATTTAGTTTCCAAAGGTCATACTGACTAACAGTTATATAATAGTCAAAATCCAACAGTCTAATTTTAGTTATACTCATTTTATTAAATGAAATTTTTTTGTTGAGTATGAAATCAAATAACATAAAAAATTAGGAAACAAGATTTATTCAAAATTTCGGGTTGTTACATGGTGAATAGAGCCTCGGTGGCTAAGCAGGATCTGTTGGGAGCTCTAGGCGGAGGAACCATGGTGGTACCCATGGGTAATAGTGGGAACTCTAACACTAGGTTCAAGCGAAGGAGGGACACTTATTCCCAGGTCAGGAATACGACACATAATCCAACGACAGGATCGGTAAATCTTCCTCCAAAGTCCCAGAGAAAGCCATGATGTTTTCAGTGTGGTTCTACGAGCCACATCAAGTGGGATTTTACTGCACAACCTCAAGCATGTGATATTTGTAAGTAGATGGGGCATCTGCAGCGTTATTGACTGAATTCTCCATGGTCGGGTGTTCATGACACTCCTTAGGGATAGAAGATGTCATATGCTTCGACTGGACGAGGAAAGAAACACATCCCTCGTCAGCAGAGTAAAGTGGGTCATGGTGATTCTCAGAATACCACGACGCCTCCGCAAAACAATAAAGAGCAGAGTGTGGCAAGCAAACATGTGTTTGGAGCTGAGCAGGTTGTGGTGGATGATCAGTCGGGACCATCCATGGAGTGAGGTACTATTCATTTAAATTCTACCTTGATGCAAGTTTTGTTTGATACGGTTGCTTCACACTCTTTTATTGTTGCACGTGTGGTTGATTTTTTGGGTTTAAGGGTAGAAATTATGCCCTCGGTTTTGAAACTACAAACTCCTCTTGGTCAAAGAGTGTGTTGATCCTTCTTGTGTAGAGAATGTTGTATCATTGTGGACGAGGTTGAGATAGTGTGGAATTTCTCAATGCCTAAGATGGATGGGTATGATGTAATCCTAGGAATGGATTGGCTAGTGGCGTTTAAGGCCCACATAGATTGTGATGCACAAACAGTGGATTTTACGACACACGATGGCGTTATACATCTCTTTAGAGGAGAGAATCATGAAAGGCAGGGTGCAATGGGTTTGTTGGCACTAGTAGTGGGTACGTTATCGTATCTGTTGGCAATTTTGTTGTTGGAATCGGTAGAGGGTGTTGAGTAGAGTGTTCTTCCGGCAGTGGTAGATCAGTTCATGGATGTTTTTCTTGAAGAATTCTCTAGGTTACCTCACTTAAGAGAAGTAGAGTTTACGATTGATCTCCTTCCAGGGACCATTCCTATCTCACTTCTATCTTATCATATGCCACCAGGTGAATTACAAGAATTGAAAATTGAGTTGGAGGAGTTAGAAAACAAAGGGTTTATCCGGCCTAGCACGTCTCCGTGGGCAGCACCAATGTTGTTCATTAAAAAGGCGGATAAGAATTTGAGGCTATGTGTTGATTATCATAGACTTAACCAAGTTACGATAAATAATAGATATCCACTTCCACAAATTGAGGATTTGTTCGACCAATTGAGGGGAGCCCAGTGGTTCTCCAAGATCGACCTGAGGTCGGGATACCATCAATTGCGGGTGAGGAAGGAGGACATTTCTAAAATATATTTCGGAAGTATATATGGCCATTATGAATATGTGGTTATTCCCTTTGGTCTAACGAATGCTCCAGCAGTGTTCATGGAATTGATGAATCGGATATTTCAGAGATATCTGGATTCATTTGTGGTGGTGTCTGTAGACGATATTATGTTGTATTAAAAGACAAGGTTGGAACATGAGAAGCACTTGGCGACAGTGCTGGGGATCTTGAGGGATCATCAAATGTATGCCAAATTTTCAAAGTGTGACTTTTGGATATGGGAAGTTCATTTTCTTCACCATGTGATTTCGGAAAGGGGTGTTTTAATGGATCCAGAAAAGATAGAGGCCATTATCTCGTGGCAACCGCCAAATAATGTGTTTGAGATACAGAGTTTTCTTGGTCTAGCTTGGTATTATCGGCATTTTGTTAGTGATTTTTCATGTTTGGCTTCACCGATGATAGCGTTGAAAAGAAATAATGTTCCGTTCTAGTGGAATGAACAGTGTTAGTAGTGTTTTGAAGAGCTAAAGTGTTGTCTTACATTAGCACCAATATTGGTTTTTCCAGAATCAGGAAAAGGGTACGTGGTGTATTGTGATGCATCGAGATCAAGGTTGGGGTGAGTTCTCATGCAAGGGAATCATGTGGTTGCATATGGATCACGGAAGTTGAGATTGCATGAGAAGAACTACCCAAATCATGATTTGGAGTTGGCAGTAGTGGTTCATGCTTTGAAAGTGTGGAGTCATTATCTCTTTGGTGAGAAATTAATGGTATATACAGATCATAAGAGCTTGAAACACATTTTCTCAAAAAGGTATTTGAACTTGAGGCAAAGGATATGGATGGAATATCTCCGGACATTTGATTTTCACATAATGTACACATCAGGTAAGGGGAATTTGGTGGTGGATTCTTTAAGTAGAAAATTATATGCTCAGGTGGTGAAACATGCATTAGACCAGTCATAGTTGATATCAGTTATAGCTGATATGTGGTTGGAATGTGAGGAAAAGGGAGATAGAGCAGTCTTCTTCCCGGTTTTGTTGATTCCTGACTTGGTTTCCCTGGTTAGAAAGGCACAGATATCTGATTTTGAGTGTGTGACCATGTAGTCAACACTCAATGGTGGGGAGACCATTGAGGGTTGGAAACTGAATGGAGTTTCCGTTTTTAGTTTTCAGATTTGGATGGTTGTACTAGTTGCTTGTTAGGAGGATCCTCTCAGGGCGTATCATCATTCTAGGTGGGATGTTCATCTTGGAATTCAGAAAATGTATAAAGCGTTGAACGCGCAGTTCTGGTGGGTTGGTATGAAAAGAAGTTTGGCTGAGTTTGTTTCGAGATGCTTGACTTGTCAGCAGGTCAAGGCAGAGCATCGGAGGCCAACAAGAATGTTGCGGTCTTTACAAATCCCTGTTTGGAAGTGGGAGTAGATAGCGATGTATTTTGTCACAGGTCTCCTAAGAACGGTCAAAAAGCACAATGCCATTTGGGTGATAGTGGATCGGCTAACGATGTCACCCCATTTCATCCCGATTTGTGAATCTCATATGGTGGAGGATCTGTCCAAAATCTATATCCGGGAGGTGGTGAAGAGTAATGGTGTTCCAGTTTTGATTGTATCAGACAGAGATACGAGATTTACATCTCGTTTCTGGAAATCCTTGCAATAAGCCCTAGGGATGTAGTTGATGATGAGAACGGCGTATCACCCTCAGACGGATGGTCAATCTGAGAGGACGATACAAAATTTAGAGTATATGTTGTGGGCTTATGTCATGGATTTTGGTGGCTCATGGGAGGAGCACTTGTCGTTGGTTGAGTTCTCATACAATAACAATTATCAGGAATCCATACAAATGGCTCCCTTTGAAGCATTGTATGGGATTCCATTTCATTCTCCACTATGTTAGGTGGAAATAGGTGAGTCCTTGATGGTTGGACCAAGCCATGTCCAGGAGATGACAGAGAATATCAAGTTGATCAGGAAGAGAATAGAGATAGCCCAGAGTCGTTAGAAATCGTATGTGGATCATCATCAATGGCTGTTTTCATTCGAGGTGAGTGATCATGTGTTCTTGAGGATCTCTCCTAGGTTGGGAAATTGTCAGTTTGGGAATCTGGGAACGTTATCTCTGAGGTATATTGGGACTTTTTGAGATTATTGATTGAGTTGGTGAGGTGGCTTATTTTTTGGTTTTTCCACCTAGGTTCATTGGAGTGCACAATGTGTTTTATGTGTCGCAGTTGAAAAAGCATCATCCGGATCGTGTCCATGTGATTCGATGGGATCATGTTGACCTAGAACCGGATGCTTCGTTGGTGCACATGTCAGTGCGGGTTGTGGATAGGCAAGAGAAACTCTTGTGTGGTAAAATCATCAGTTTATTTCATGTTTTGTGGTAGCATTGTCAGATTCAAGAGGATACTTGGGAGCAGGAGAAAGAAATGGTCGAGCAGGGGCCCGAGCTCTTTTGGCAAAGGGTGGGTTCACTACTTTCCAAGGACAGAAATTCCAATGGTGGGGAGAATTTAGTACCCCTTGTTTGAGATATGTGGCCTTTGTTTATGCATTTCTATGTGTTTAATGTTCACGGGATGAGTTGAGAAGTGGTTGGGAGAGTTTGGAATGGTTTTGGATGAGTTTGGAGGCTTTTAAAGGGGTGCACGGTTTGAGCATGGTTAGTGGAAACTATGCGGATTCTCCAGGAAACCATGCAAGGGAGACAGTAGGCTTCTCATGGCCTATGCACGGTTTTGCAAACCGTGTGAGGAAACTGTGCGGACCCCAGATCTCGAGGTAGTAGCGTGTGGATGGTTAGCGTACAGTTTTCCAAACCGTGCGGGCTAACTGTGCGGCCACTTAAAAATAGGGTTATAAGATCTGGGCTCCCTCAGGATTAACCTATTTCACTCCTCTCTTCCTCCCAATCGAGCCTTAAGCGGGTTCTTCAGTTCTCAGGGGGTGGAGGAGCTTTTCCACTCATTCTGGAAGCGTTTCAAAGGGGGTTCAAGGTGGTTTGAAGGTGTTTTCTCTTGGGTAAGTCTCTCCTCTTGTTTCTATTGTGTTTTCCTCTAGATCTACATCCCTCTCTATCTTGGTTTTCTATATATACTCTTTTTGTGTGTATATATAGGGTTGTGTTTTCCTTGGATGTTAATATTAAGGTTTATGGATGTTAGAGAAAGGGATCTAGAGAGGTTTCGGTGGTGCATTCGCCGGATTTGAGGCGTGATTGCTCATGGGTCGATTTCCCAGGAACCCTAAAGGTAGGTGGATTATCTCTCGACTCCACTTGGTTAAGGATAATGGTTTTGGTTACAATTAATTTTTTGTTCTTGAAATTAATTTTGTTTTGATGTGCAAAATTGGTTAGAAATCCCTTGGGTGATGTTTTGGGAATTTTTGGGAAAAAGAGGGTGTTGTGGTGAAATGATTTTGTTGTGGATTTTAAAATAGAGACTTTAAAATTGTATGCTATTGTTGATTTGTGAAAATTATTGATGGATAAAGGGTTTTCAATGAATAGGTTGTTCTATGGGAATGTGGTTTGGCATGGAAAATGATTTTCAAAAAATGGGTGATTTATTGAAGTGGATGGATATGAAATGGAATTGGTTGATTCCATGTTATTGTGACCTTGGTGGGTTATATTATTGGTTTGGCTTGGTTGAAATGTGGTGTGGAAGTGGGCGGGAAGTATCACTATAAAAGGTGATGGATAGTGGTCGGAAGAACCACCATGTTGGTTGTGGTCAAGAAGTACCACTAGGTGTGAATGGGTGAATGAGTTATCCAGAAGCTCCACTGTTTGGTTGTGGTCGGGAAGTACCACTAGGTGTGAATGGGTGAACGGGTTGGATGGAAGATCCACCGTTTAGTTGTGGTCTGGAAGTTCCACTAGGTGTGAATGGCTGAAAAGGTTGGATGGAAGCTCCACAGTTTGGTTGTTTGGTTTTTTTGTTTGTTTTGTTGTGCATTGCATTGCAAGGTGGAAATTGTTGTGCTAATGTGTACATGATGATATGGCTTGTGGAATGTTTGTTTGGATTTCCCTTGGTTTCTTGGTTTTGGTGTGATGTCTTGGTAAGGGCATTTTTGGCTTATGAGAATGGTTTCACTTGTGATTTAATTCATATAAACTGTTTTATATAAATGTGCTAACGGTTTTATCCTAGTAGCCTGTGTGGGGAAGTCATTTGGGGAAAACCTACTGAGTTGTAGTACTCACCCCCTATTTTGTAATGTTGGTGTATATGCATATGTCGTGTACCGTGACATGGGAAAATGTAAGGAATCACCCTCCTTTAGTGGAGAATTGTTATCTCTTGGTAGAGCTTGGATCTTGGATCTTGGTGTGGAGTTGTGGTGGTGTCATTTCTTGTAGTTTGTGTTTCTTAGTTAGTGCTTGTACTCGGATGTTGGTAGACATGTCTAGTTGTATTGGTTTTGGGTTGTATTGTGGAACAACTTGGTTGTCTTTGGGAATAGATTTTTGGGTGTTTTATTGACATGCATTATATAGTGGTTGGTTTTATCTTAAGGGAAAATCGTTCCCCAACTTGTTCTAGAAGCCCTCAGTATTTATTGCCTACCTTTGGCACCTTAAGAATGTTTCTTAAGGCCAAGTAACCCTCACCGCCTCCTCAAACATATGAGGTAAGGGTAGGGTGTTACATTGAAGTAATTACATATTTATGTAAAAATTTTAAGAAAATCTGAGAAAATAAAATAAAATATAAGGATAATCTGGAAATCAATTCTGCATGATATGATAAATATGAAATTATATAAGGTTTTGTTAAGTATTCATAAATGTTTTAAGAATATAAAATTTATCATATAAAAGGAATTATTTTTTTCATAAATATTTCACATTGGATGAAAATATATATATATATATATTGATATAAATTTCATGAAATGTAATAAAAAATGTCCTCTCAATGTACGACTTTTAGTTAACCCTAATTGATGTTTTTTTGGAGTATTGTAGTTCATGATGAAATTTTATGGTTATCATTAGTAGGATTCTTATATAGAGATATAGGATATGATCATGAGGTTCAGAATGTGTTTTTATAAACTAGATGACCCACTAAGTATTCTACATGTAGTAGTCTACACTGTATCTTTGGTATACTAGGGTTTCATTGGTCGTATTTGGATTTCCATTTTCCTAGGTTTGGCAAGATACCAATCATGATAGCCTCCATACTGTGATTCTTATCTTAAAAAATCATTGAGTATTGGATAATCTGGGGTGGTTGGGTATGTTATTGATCATGTCATTGGTTAGAGCTCAATTAAGATGTGACTTATCCTCTCTTATGATGATTATGACATCTAGGCACTCAATTGAGATAGACAAGGGCTTTTTTTTCCTCACCTAAATAATAAATATAATTTATTTATATATTTAGATGAGTTGAATTGGATGTGATCATCCATAATGATAAAAGACATGTAATGTATTCATAGATTTGGTGAATTTATATAATGAACTGGACTTTATAAATGATATTTTCTCCCAAATAAGCGTTCTTTACATATTATAAATAATTATACATGTAAAAAATAAATATAACACGGAAAAATTATAAATACCATTATATGAGTCAGCTATGAAACCAATTAAAATTCCAAACATTGAAACTGGACAAAGAGTGTAGAGACCCAAAGCTTGACATACATGGACATTACATTACTTTTGAGGAATACTTAATACATAACGAAAACAGACACACAAGGACCATAATAGTTTAGTGTCTTTGGAAACTCAAAAAATAATCTTCTAATCATGGTGAAAGATCTTCAACATCTCCCATAAAGATCTTCCCCTTTTGTTTTCTTACCTAAAAACCTTCTTTAAATCCTAGGGAAAAGAAAACATATAAAGGGTGAGCTCAAATTCTCAGTAAGGGTATGCATAGAGAACATAAAACAATCCATAAACATTTGAATGAAAAAACATGAACATAAAATCTAAACATCAAAATCACGAGCAATGACATAAATCTTGGAAGTACATAAGGCATAGATCATAACGGAACATTAGTCATGATAAACTATCATGGTAATAAAACATGTAATTGTGGCATCCATTAAGAACATGTTATGATTTCCAAAGTAGGCAAGGCATTGTTGCCAAGACCATCTTAGTTGACAAAGTCCCATTTTGAATCGAGTTCACTCCTCGTTCCAGTCCTGTAACACTGAACCATATTAACTTATCGTTCCAGCCATGTCTATCTCATGAGATATAAATCTTTACCCAATGCATTAGAGGGAGATACAGGTCCCACCCATCTCATAATGAAATCATTCTTACTTGTTCCACAAAATATTCTTAAAACATTCATCATAACCTAAAAAATAAAATGGGGTTCATAAACATCGTCCCATCATCACATAATCCATATAAAATAAATGGATATTTCATCAAAAGAAAAGTGAAACCATGTAAATCATAGAGACATTATACTTGAAACATACACATATGAAATAATGTCATCTTAGATGGAAAATGGTTTTGATAAAACACTTGAAATGAATTATTGAGGAATATATCCTTTCCTCTTCAAAATCATTTTCTTTTCACAAAATTCCATGCAATTTTAAAAGAAAAGTATTTTGTTGAAAATAGTCATAAAATCTTATAGAGTAAGATTCATGAAAATGAGGCATTATGAAACCGTAAAAATCTTTTCATGCCATATAAGTTAAAAATAACATTATTCTAGTACTTTTTTCGAAAAAGTCAAAAAGTACCTCGTATGGTAAACAAAAGAAATATTCCTTCCAAACGATGTGGTAAAAGTAAAAAAAATTGTAAGAATGACTTTAAACATACATGGAAGAAAAGTAAACATTTTATGAAAACATTTTGAAAACATATGGACATGGATAATAAACATAACCCCAGTAAATACTTACGAATAAACAATCTCGGATAAGAATGAGATTGGAATAATTATCCCTTACCTTATGCCTGATATGCTTCGTATGTATCTAATCCTCCTCTTCTTCGACGCACCTCCTTTAAGCTTCCTCTTATAGAAGTAGAGTTGGTCTTTTGAAAAGACCAGAACCATCAGAATGTTTCAAGGTAAGTGGAGAAGAGAAATTGGCAGGGGTTGGCCGAGCTTCAAGGCTCAAAAGGGTGTGAAGAGAAGAGGGAAGGGGTTCCCTTTTTATAAGGGAGGAGAGGGGCACCATTGGAAAAACATAAAATATTATTTTATAATAAAGTCATATTCGGTTTATAAAAGCTCCAAATTTATTTATTTCGAAGATAAAGTGGGGATGGGTCAAAATCCTCTCAACCAATAGCTTTTAGACAAGTTTAGGTTACAATTTTAACCTTATCATTTATATTTAACTCTAAGTTAAATAATTTAACTTTTACTTTCTCTTCTTGTTTTCTTAAACTATATGATTAATAAACTTACAATAATAGGGCAAGAGAATCCCAAGTATATCATTATTAATATATATATCCTTATCTAAGTCATTTGGCTGAAGCATATATTTTTAGGAATAAAATAACAATTAATAATATAATATTTGTTTTAAAAACTATTTTATGTCAATTTTGGTACACTATTTGGTAATTGATTTTTGTGAAAATCATAATAGAATGATTAGTTCAAAAAAATTTAATTAAATCAATACTAACATGTCATATTAACCTAGAAAATTCGTGTAATTCATAAAAAGTCTCAAATTACATTTATTTGGGTATTTATAATATCAATTATTTTAATATTTCATTATTTAGGAAATTACTGCATCACCATTGTGTCATAAATAAATTAAATTATTTAATGTCTAAAAATTATAAATAAACTTTAATTATGTAGGAAATATTCTTATATTTAAAATTAATATTTATATTTGAATTTATCTTATGTATAACCCTATATTAAAAATGAATTAGTTATTAAACTTTGATTTTAACTATTTTAACCCTTCTTTAAATAATTTAATAATAAATGTCCTAATCTAATCCAAGTGGAACTAAATGGTCATATTTTATTCCTAAGGTTGTTTTTGGTCGAATTACACTTATCCAATAGAATTAGGACATGTGTTAGGGTAATAATAATATCATTTTAACCCTTAATTACCCTATTTACTTTTAACCGTGGTAAATAAAAGTAAAAGGTTACTATTCACCAAAAATTATTTTCATCTAATTGAACCACATTTTATTCCTTGATATTAACCGTGTCTCTTGGATTTTCAAAATTCCACTCACAGAAGTGGTAAATTTTAGTTTTATGTGAATTTCCAAATTCTCCTAGGAGGTGGGTAAAAGACGGTGAAAAGTTCAATAAAATATTTATATATCTAAAATTATCATAAAATGTCTCCAATGAATTACATTGAATTATATAGGTTTTATGTATCAATTTTGACCTAAAATAATATTAAATAAAATAAATAATTATTTAAATAAAAAGTTGGTTTTTAAATAGTAACCCAGTGTTTTCACTATTCATCAAAAATTGAATGTTTTCAGAAAAATACCAAAAATTCACGCTAATCTAATTTCGATATTCAGAATTTAAAAATGAAGTCCATTTAGAAAGATAAAATTTATAAAATTTTAAAAAGTGGGTATTACTATTCATAATGGCTAGTTTATATAACATATCGTTGTTTAGTGAAGCTCGGTATTGCGTACAACACACGCTATTGTGGAAGGTCGTTATTTCATGTATTGCAAGCCAAGTCAGAGATGTGTGTAGTTCAAGCTCCTTTTGGTGTAGCGTATAACACAAACCATCAATAAAATTAAAAAGATTATTTTTCATAAAATCTCGGGGTGTTATATTCAACCCCCCTTAAAATGAATTTCACCCTTGAAATTCGTGAGGGTTATAAATGGTTTACTACTCGAGAGTTTCTTTAATAGAAACCCACATAGTAAAAATGAATACCAATCCCAATATTTAAAAACTAATGTATGAAACTTAACGGTTACCCAAATTAACTAATCACTGGGTTTCCACGTAGGAGAACATATGTCAAATATGGTTATGGAAGAGAAATCTAACCATCATGTTCTGATGGAGAGTGCTAGAGAACATGGCTATGAAAAAGCCAAAAATCACAAGGCCATAAATTTGTGACGATCTAAGGTACTATCTGATTCATCGAATATAAGGGCACTAGGACAACATTTTTGGTTTTCAATATCATTTCCCTAAAGTTGAAGAAATTGGAATTAGAATAAATACTTCCTTGATTTTGTTACAGTCTCACTGTTGGTTGTTCCTTAGACAATTTCCACTTCATCTCTTAAAGAAATGAAGTTTAATTTGTCATTCATGAAGTGTTAGAAGATCATGTGATAGAATGATGGGTCATTCCATCAGTCTCAAACAAAAGGTTAGAATAGGTTATCAAAAATACATAAGTCCATCTATAGTGAGATTGTAACACCCCAAGCTTCTACGGTACGTTTCCCTTTGAATAATGCGATAGCGTGTGTTGTACGCAACCTCGAGTTCTAACACACACCACAACTAATTAAACTAGCCATTGTGAATAGTAATACCTAATTTTTGAAATCATATATATTCTATATTTCAAAATGGACTTCATTTTTGGATTCGGAATATCAAAATTATCCTAGGGTGAAATTTTGGTACATTTCGGATAACTTTCATATTTTGATGAATAGTGAAAATTTCTAAATTTTAATTAAAAACAACTTTTTTAATCAAAATAATTAATAGTGATAAATTATGAATTTGAGTGGTTTTAAAGTATATTTAGAATATATTTTTACCATTCAATTTAATGTTTATCATTGGACATAATTTTACAATTAAACCGAACATAAACAAGTGTCAATCTTTTGATAGTTATTATCTCTTAAAAACACGCTTTTTGTTTTAACAGCGGGAATTAATTTTAAATTAATTTCTGCCACTTCTGTGTTTTGAATTTAGGAAAATGGATTCCATATTTGGAATCAGGATGTCCAAATTATGTAAATAGGTAACTTTTATTTTTAGACATTTTGAATAATTACTGCGGTAAATATTTTATTTACCATGGTTAAAGGGTAAATCCGGTAAATAAGGGTTAAAAAAATAATATTATAATAATACAAAATTACCCTAAAACGTGTCTTAACCCTATTGGTTGATACATGATCGACCATGGGCATCTTTGTGTCAATTTTGGGACCCCATGGATCCACTTGTAAGTGAGAATGACACTTTATTTTAATTAAGTTAAAATGAATACAAAAATGACACAAGCATATATCTTTTAGAAGAACAATTTTTACATAGGGTTATACATGTTGGATTTTCGATTATAAATATTCATTAGAAAGATAAAAAGATTTCCTACATAATGATAGTTTATTTATAATTTTTAGACAATAAATAAGTTATTTTATTTATGACACAATGATGATGCAGTAATTACTATAATAGTGAAAAATTAAAATAATTGATATTATAAATACCCAAATAAATATAATATGAAACTTTTAATGAATTAAACTAATTTTCTAGGCTAATATGATATATTAGGATTGATTTAATGGACTTTGTTTGAAGTAATCAATCTGTTATGAGTTTCACAAAAATCAACTATTGAATAGTGTCAAAATTGACATAAAAGAGTTCTTAAAACAAATATTATATTATTAATTGATATTAAATTCCTAAAAATCTAAGGTTCGGCCAAGAGACTTATATTATGATAGGTTAATCATTAATGGACCACTTGGGGGTCGCTTGGATGTATATAGTAAGTTTATTAACCATATTATATAAAAATACAAAGAGACATTGTAAAAGTGAAACTAATTAACTTAGAGTTAATACTTAAAGATAAGGTTAATATAAGTACCCAAACCTGTCTAAATTCTATTGGATGAGTTGTTTTCGACCTATCCCCACCTCATCCTTTGAATAGTCAACTTTGGAGCCTTTAGAAACCGAATATGAATTTATTATAAATTAATATTTCTAGCTTTTCCAAAGGTGCCCCTCACCCCTCTTATAAAAGGGCACTCCTCCTTCTCATTTCTTCACACCTTCAAAGCCTTTTGGTTCGGCCAAACTCTGCCCAAATACTCTCCCAACATCCCTCAATACAACCTAGAGGCCTTAGTTTGATCATAAAGCCAACCTAAGGAGCCCTTTTGATCAAATCAAAAGGAAGAACCCGAAGAAGAGGTAATGATCTCACCACCCTTTTCTAAGTTCATTTCTTCTTCCACTTCTTCTTCCTTTGTTCTTACCATTCTGAAATAATAACTCCAGTATCTCACATATACTGTGATGTTATTATAAATATGGTACAATCATATTCAGTATTCTATCCACCCTTTGAATAACATGTCACCATACGTGCGTACGTACGGCTTACCGTCTCCACGTCGTGGTGTAATTGTTATTCAATATAATATTATTTGGATGGGTATAATAATGATGTGTAACTCATGTAAATAATAAATATAACATGTTAATGATTCTGTATATATGATATACCATCCATTTATATATTATTTTAATATCAAAAGAATGATATTGTCGCTCGTGCGTACGTACGGACTACCGTCTCCACGAACGCGATGAGATTCATTCTTCATCGTAACCATTAAAGCGTAATTATCATTTTATGATTTAAAAATGATGTTTAAGGACTTGATATCATTCTGGATATGAATAATATACAACCTATCCTTTACAAACATGTCTTACGTAACAAAACATATGAAAGAAAACAAGTAAGTTAACACCCGAAACAACGATAATACTAAGATATTATTATCAAATCAATATTAAAAGATCATATATGATATCATATTAATGTATATGATTCTTTTATAATTTAATAACAATTATTTCACCATTATACAGGAGGTTAACCTACCACAACCAAGGAAAAGTACAAGGTAAGGGTTATTTCACAATCTCTTCATTATCCGAGGTTGTTTATACGTAATAATCTACTGGGATATCTTTATCATCCACATCCATGTTTCTTAAAAATGTATTTCAAAACATTTTTACTATTTACAAGAATATGGGTTAAAGTCATTTATACCCTTGTTTGACTTTTTATAAGAGGTTTATAAAGGAATCTTTCCGTCGTTTTCAAAATAAGGTCCTTTTTAACCTTTTCGACAGAATTGAGGTAAGAATGTTTTTTTTAACTTATACGGCGGGTGCGGTTATTTTACGCCGTTATAAAATCTTAAAAGCTTCCCTTACAAGCTTATAAGAATATTTTCAAAGAAAATGATTTATTTTATATGGATCTTAAATGATTTCAAAATAAAAGGAGATATTTCTTTAAAAAGAATATTGATTTCATCTATGTCAACATCCTTTGATGGATTTTAAGATTATTTGAAGTTGATTTATTATGATACAAAACTTCTATATTGTATTGAAGGTTTTGTGATATGTTTGACTGTGGATGTGCTATTTTTATACCATTCATAGTTTATGGTGAAATTATTTAAATTTCGTATGCTAGTTTTAATACGAATGTTTATGTTATGTTTAAACCTTTTCATATGGGAATGCATTGGACTTAATAAGTGACGGGTGGAGCCCGCTATAGCTCCTCGATGCATCGGTAGGTCTCATGAGACAAACTAGTGTCTTGGCACAAGGCCTTGACAAAATCTTATTTGTAGTCTTGGCACGAGGCCTTGGCTATGTGGTTATGATAGTCTGGCATTATGCATTCCAACATTATGAAAGTGGTTATTGATTTTTGCATGTGATTATTCGATTAGTAGAATATCCATGTGAATAAGTAAATGGCATTATTTTATTTTACTTTTGCCATACCATGTTGAAGTTCAATTTTAAAAGGCTTTTGTTTTAGTAATGCATTGCCTTAAATGTTTATTCTTATTTATGAAAGTTTCCGCTATATTGTTATCCTTACTGGGCATTTGAGCTCACCCCTTTTCTATGTTTTATTTTTCCCCAGGATGTGAAGAATTAAATTATGAATGACCTGCAGGGATATTATGAGGGGATAGTAGTGTGGATTATGGAGACATTATGTTGTTGTAGTAGTTTTTCATTTTATGATGTAATGTAAAACTTATGAATATATCTAGTGTTTCCAAGGCTACTAAACCAATCGGTCTTTCGAGATTTGATCTCTCTTGTGATCATTCCAATGTTACGAAGTAATGCACCGACTCTGGGTAACTAGGGTCGGGGCGTTACAGTTGGTATCAGAGGAAGTTTAGTACAAACCTTGGAAGCTAGATTTAGATAAACTCTGATTAGAGCACGTAGACCTAAGATTAACTTTGAGGATTAGTATAGAAGAACTTCCTAGAATTTTGGTATTGTAGAGAATTTGTGAGTTTTCCGAGCAATACATCCCTGTCTGGATACGAGCAGGTAGAGGCGGCTCTGGCACAGATGTACCTAGGGGTAAAACCCGAAAACACCGCTTTGAGCTAGACTCGAACGGGAACTGGTGCACGACAACGGGCCTTGCTGCACTCTTGGTTACGACACTCCCGGGGGATATGCTTAGGATAACTCTCATTTTCTTTACAAATCATTATGAAGGGTTTATGAGTATATACTTCCTCAAAGAAAACATTTTTATGATTATGGATTATATCCATAAATAGTTCAATTTATGTTAAGAGTTTTATAAGTATGGGATTATGTATTTTGATGCATAAACTGATCTAGTTTATGCCATTTTTTTAGAAATGGCGCCTAGTGGAAGAAATGGAAACCGTATCAATGCACGCACTCCATGTAGGGATTTCCCTCCTGCTCAAGATAATTATAGTGGGGCTGGTGATGCAACTGGTGCTGATCAGCTAATCACCGTACTGGGACAACTTACTCAGGTTATGAATAATAACCTTACCCGTATGGAGCACCCTGATCCGCAGCGTGGAGGATCAATGTTAGATCGATTCATGAGACAACAACCACCAACGTTCAATGGGAGTACAAATCCCTTAGTAGCTGAGCAATGGATATTTTCCCTAGAGAAAATATTTCAGGCTTTGGGGAGTAGTGAAAGGGAAAAAGTTACCATGGCAGTTTACCGCCTCACTGGAGATGCTGATCAATGGTGGTCATTGATTCAAAACATGAAGGAAGATGTTGAAGTATCAAACATGGAATGGAGGGAGTTCAAAGATCTGTTTTTAGAAAAATACTTTCCTCGCGACCATCGAGCAGATATGGAAAGGCAATTTCTGAGTCTGAGACAAAAGGAGGATGAGAATGTCACAAAGTATGAGGCTAACTTTACAAGGTTAGCGAGGTACGCTGGTGATTATATTCGCAACCCAAGAAGTAAGATTGATCGTTTCTTTGATGGGTTAAAACCATTTATCCGTCGAGCATTAGTCTCACAATCCTTTTCATCGTACGAAGACATTGTCTCATGTGCTATCAAGACCGAAAAGGAATTCTCTAAGTCTTATGACTTTAAAGCAAAGCAAGAGAAGAAGAGACCTGCTGATCAATCTGGGAATGGAAATAAGGGGAAGAAGGGAAAGGTTGAATATCCATCTTGTGGTAAGTGCGGGAAGAAACACCCCGGTGCTTGCCTGAAGGGAATGGGAGTCTGTTACAAGTGTGGTGAAAAAGGCCACCAAGCTCATGATTGCAAGGGGAAGAAGGAAGCTACCAATGTTCAGTGCTACAATTGCAGGGAGATGGGGCATTATGCAAATGCATGTCCTAAGCGTCAGGAGAACTTACCTCAGAAAAGGCCAAGGGATCAAGGCCAGGCTTATGCTATCACTACTGCTGAGGTAGAAGCTCCGAAAGACGTGGTGGCAGGTAATTTAATGGTTTCCTCAAGTTTAGCAAATGCATTATTTGATTCTGGATCATCGCATTGTTTCATATCTTCCCAGTTTGCTAAGAAAATTATATATTTCCAATTTGATTTAATAAGGGAGTTGTCAGTTAAAACTCCTAAGGGAAGTATCGTTGCAACAAAGTTTTGTGAATCAGTCCCCATTAGAGCACATAAATTTTCTTTATCTGCTGATTTCATAGTCATACCTATGATTGAGTTTGATATAATCCTCGGTATGGACTGGCTTTCGGACTATGATGCGAAGATTTATTGTAAGAAGAAAGAGGTTACGATTCTTGATGATAATGATAAGGAGCACCTTATTTTTAGAGCAGAATCGTCACCACCTAATTCTTATTTAGATCCACCCCCTGTAGCTCAACTTAATTCAATTATCGGGGAGGAAGAGAATGAAATAACTGTCGGTGAGGAAAGAAATGTTCAAATAGAGGATGTACCTATTGTGAAAGAGTTTGTAGATGTATTTCCGGAAGATTTACCTGGACATCCTCCAGAACGAGAAGTAGAGTTTTCCATTGATTTAATTCCTGGATCAAGGCCTATATCGAAGACCCCTTATAGAATGGCCACTGTAGAGCTAGTCGAACTAAAGAAACAACTAGAGGAATTGAGTAATAAGGGATTTATTCGCCCTAGTGTTTCTCCATGGGGAGCCCCTGTTCTTTTTGTTAAAAAGAAAGATGGATCTATGAGGTTATGTATCGACTACAGGGAGATCAATGCTATAACGATAAAGAACAAGTATCCCCTACCTCGTATTGATGATTTATTTGACCAACTGCATGGAGCTCAATACTTTTCAAAGATTGACCTTCGATCTGGATACCATCAGTTGTGTGTGAAGAAGGAAGACACTCCGAAGACAGCATTTCGAACCAGGTACGGGCATTACGAGTTTACTGTAATGCCGTTTGGATTGACTAATGCACCCTCTGTATTCATGGATCTGATGAATAGAGTTTTCAAGGAGTATCTCGATGAATTTGTGGTGGTATTTATTGATGATATCTTGGTATACTCCAAAACCTACAAAGATCATGAAAATCACTTGCGCATTATCTTGAAGACTCTGAGGAGGCATGAATTATATGGAAAGTTTAGCAAGTGTGAATTCTGGCTTCAGGAGATTTCTTTTCTTGGCCATATTGTCTCTAAAGATGGAATCTCTGTTGATCCTTCTAAGACCAAGGCAATCCAAGAATGGCCAGCACCTACGAATATAACTGAGGTACGTAGTTTTATTGGTTTGGCAGGTTATTATCGACGTTTCGTCCAGAATTTTGCCCGATTGGCTAACCCATTAACGAAGCTCACACGTAAAGGGGTTAAATTTGTTTGGACAAAAGAGTGTGAAGAATGTTTCGAAGAACTGAAGAGAAGATTAGTCAATGCTCCTATATTGACTCTACCATCGGGGAATGATGGGTTCGTTATTTATAGTGATGCATCGAAGAAAGGACTTGGCTGTGTCCTTATGCAGAATGATAGAGTTATTGCCTATGCATCACGACAGTTGAAAATTCATGAACAAAACTATCCTACTCATGATCTTGAGTTAGCAGCTGTGATCTTTGCTTTGAAGATATGGAGGCACTACCTCTATGGTGAAAAATGTGAGATTTATACTGATCACAAGAGTTTGAAGTATATTTTCTCACAAAAAGAACTCAACATGAGGCAAAGGAGATGGCTTGAATTACTCAAGGATTATGATTGTACGATACACTACCACCCGGGGAAGGAAAACAAGGTGGCAGATGCTTTGAGCAGAAAAGACCATGGAGTTCTGAACATGATGAGAATTGAAAGGGATCCAATTTTCATGGATCTAGTGAAGATGGACATGGGAATAACCAGGGAAGGTGAAACATCAATGCTTTTTCAAATGGTTGCCAAACCATCTTTACTAGAAAGGATTAAGAGTTCTCAGACCGATGATGAAGAATTTCAGAAGAAGATTAAAGCTGTGAATGATGGGAGATTGAGAGACTTTGCGTATGAAGGTGGAATTTTGAAATTCGGGAAGAGACTTTGTGTTCCCAATATACCTGATCTAAAAAGGGAATTGCTGGATGATGCTCATAGTTCCAATTTCTCTATACACCCTGGGAGCACCAAAATGTATAGAGATTTGAAGGAACATTTTTGGTGGGACAACATGAAGAGGGAGATTGCTGATTTTGTGTCAAGATGTATGGTTTGTCAACAAGTGAAAGCTGGAAGGCAACAGCCTGGAGGAGTCATGCAACCTCTTCCCATACCGGAGTGGAAATGGGACAATATTACGATGGACTTTGTCATGGGGCTACCAAAGACTCCTAGAAGGAACGATGCAATATGGGTTATTGTTGATCGTCTTACCAAGTCAGCACATTTTCTTGCTATAAGAGAAGATCTACCCCTGGAACGTCTAGCAAGACTATATATTAATGAAGTTGTGAGACTTCATGGAGTACCCCTATCGATTGTTTCTGATCGTGATCCCCGTTTTACTTCAAGATTTTGGAAAAGTCTTCAGAAATCCCTGGATACTGAACTTCATTTGAGCACTGCTTACCACCCTCAGACAGACGGACAATCAGAACGGACTATTCAGACCTTAGAAGACATGTTGAGATCTTGCTCACTTGATTTTCAGGGTATGTGGGATCAATATTTACCACTAGTAGAATTTTACTATAACAATAGCTTCCATTCGAGTATACAGATGGCACCATATGAAGCGTTATACGGAAAGAGATGTCGTACACCAACCTGTTGGGATGACGTTGGTGAAAGAAAACTTGTAGGTCCAGAGCTGGTGGAGGAAACGGTGGAAAAGGTGAAAGTAATCCAAAATCACATTAAAGCAGCTCAAAGTAGGCAGAAGAGCTATGCCGATAATCGAAGGAAGGATTTGGAATTTCAAGTCGGTGATCATGTTTTCCTGAAGGTATCTCCATGGAAGGGAGTCATACGTTTTGGTAAGAAAGGTAAATTGAGTCCCAGGTACATCGGACCTTTCGAAATTCTAGAACGAATTGGGGCTGTAGCTTACCGATTGGCAATGCCGCCAAGTCTCTCCAAAGTTCACGATGTGTTCCACGTATCTCTGTTGAGGAAATACATGCCTGACCCAACGCATGTACTCACCTATGAGGAATTAGAACTGGAACCCGATCTTTCCTATTGTGAAGAGCCCGTCAGGATTCTTGATACAAGAGAACAAGTACTGAGAAACCGGACGACGCGTCTGGTAAAAGTTTTGTGGAGAAATCATAAGATGGAAGAGGCAACGTGGGAACCCGAGGAACTTATGATGAAGAACCACCCGAGTCTTTTTATGCAGTAATACCCTAGAAATTGCGAGGACGCAATTATTTGAAGGAGGGGAGAATGTAACACCCCAAGCTTCTACGGTACGTTTCCCTTTGAATAATGTGATAGCGTGTGTTGTACGCAACCTCGAGTTCTAACACACACCACAACTAATTAAACTAGCTGTTGTGAATAGTAATACCTAATTTTTGAAATCATATATATTCTATATTTCAAAATGGACTTCATTTTTGGATTCGGAATATCAAAATTAGCCTAGGGTGAAATTTTGGTACATTTCGGATAACTTTCATATTTTGATGAATAGTGAAAATTTCTAAATTTTAATTAAAAACAACTTTTTTAATCAAAATAATTAATAGTGATAAATTATGAATTTGAGTGGTTTTAAAGTATATTTAGAATATATTTTTACCATTCAATTTAATGTTTATCATTGGACATAATTTTACAATTAAACCGAACATAAACAAGTGTCAATCTTTTGATAGTTATTATCTCTTAAAAACACGCTTTTTGTTTTAACAGCGGGAATTAATTTTAAATTAATTTCTGCCACTTCTGTGTTTTGAATTTAGGAAAATGGATTCCATATTTGGAATCAGGATGTCCAAATTATGTAAATAGGTAACTTTTATTTTTAGACATTTTGAATAATTACTGCGGTAAATATTTTATTTACCATGGTTAAAGGGTAAATCCGGTAAATAAGGGTTAAAAAAATAATATTATAATAATACAAAATTACCCTAAAACGTGTCTTAACCCTATTGTTTGATACATGATCGACCATGGGCATCTTTGTGTCAATTTTGGGACCCCATGGATCCACTTGTAAGTGAGAATGACACTTTATTTTAATTAAGTTAAAATGAATACAAAAATGACACAAGCATATATCTTTTAGAAGAACAATTTTTACATAGGGTTATACATGTTGGATTTTCGATTATAAATATTCATTAGAAAGATAAAACGATTTCATACATAATGATATTTTATTTATAATTTTTGGACAATAAATAAGTTATTTTATTTATGACACAATGATGATGCAGTAATTACTATAATAGTGAAAAATTAAAATAATTGATATTATAAATACCCAAATAAATATAATATGAAACTTTTAATGAATTAAACTAATTTTCTAGGCTAATATGATATATTAGGATTGATTTAATGGACTTTTTTCTAAGTAATCAATCTGTTATGAGTTTCACAAAAATCAACTATTGAATAGTGTCAAAATTGACATAAAAGAGTTCTTAAAACAAATATTATATTATTAATTGATATTAAATTCCTAAAAATCTAAGGTTCAGCCAAGAGACTTATATTATGATAGGTTAATCATTAATGGACCACTTGGGGGTCGCTTGGATGTATATAGTAAGTTTATTAACCATATTATATAAAAATACAAAGAGACATTGTAAAAGTGAAACTAATTAACTTAGAGTTAATACTTAAAGATAAGGTTAATATAAGTACCCAAACCTGTCTAAATTCTATTGGATGAGTTGTTTTCGACCTATCCCCACCTCATCCTTTGAATAGTCAACTTTGGAGCCTTTAGAAACCGAATATGAATTTATTATAAATTAATATTTCTAGCTTTTCCAAAGGTGCCCCTCACCCCTCTTATAAAAGGGCACTCCTCCTTCTCATTTCTTCACACCTTCAAAGCCTTTTGGTTCGGCCAAACTCTGCCCAAATACTCTCCCAACATCCCTCAATACAACCTAGAGGCCTTAGTTTGATCAGAAAGCCAACCTAAGGAGCCCTTTTGATCAAATCAAAAGGAAGAACCCGAAGAAGAGGTAATGATCTCACCACCCTTTTCTAAGTTCATTTCTTCTTCCACTTCTTCTTCCTTTGTTCTTACCATTCTGAAATAATAACTCCAGTATCTCACATATAATGTGATGTTATTATAAATATGGTACAATCATATTCAGTATTCTATCCACCCTTTGAATAACATGTCACCATACGTGCGTACGTACGGCTTACCGTCTCCACGTCGTGGTGTAATTGTTATTCAATATAATATTATTTGGATGGGTATAATAATGATGTGTAACTCATGTAAATAATAAATATAACATGTTAATGATTCTGTATATATGATATACCATCCATTTATATATTATTTTAATATCAAAAGAATGATATTGTCGCTCGTGCGTACGTACGGACTACCGTCTCCACGAACGCGATGAGATTCATTCTCCATCGTAACCATTAAAGCGTAATTATCATTTTATGATTTAAAAATGATGTTTAAGGACTTGATATCATTCTGGATATGAATAATATACAACCTATCCTTTACAAACATGTCTTACGTAACAAAACATATGAAAGAAAACAAGTAAGTTAACACCCGAAACAACGATAATACTAAGATATTATTATCAAATCAATATTAAAAGATCATATATGATATCATATTAATGTATATGATTCTTGTATAATTTAATAACAATTATTTCACCATTATACAGGAGGTTAACCTACCACAACCAAGGAAAAGTACAAGGTAAGGGTTATTTCACAATCTCTTCATTATCCGAGGTTGTTTATACGTAATAATCTACTGGGATATCTTTATCATCCACATCCATGTTTCTTAAAAATGTATTTCAAAACATTTTTACTATTTACAAGAATATGGGTTAAAGTCATTTATACCCTTGTTTGAATTTTTATAAGAGGTTTATAAAGGAATCTTTCCGTCGTTTTCAAAACAAGGTCCTTTTTAACCTTTTCGACAGAATTGAGGTAAGAATGTTTTTTTTAACTTATACGGCTGGTGCGGTTATTTTACGCCGTTATAAAATCTTAAAAGCTTCCCTTACAAGCTTATAAGAATATTTTCAAAGAAAATGTTTTATTTTATATGGATCTTAAATGATTTCAAAATAAAAGGAGATATTTCTTTAAAAAGAATATTGATTTCATCTATGTCAACATCCTTTGATGGATTTTAAGATTATTTGAAGTTGATTTATTATGATACAAAACTTCTATATTGTATTGAAGGTTTTGTGATATGTTTGACTGTGGATGTGCTATTTTTATACCATTCATAGTTTATGGTGAAATTATTTAAATTTCGTATGCTAGTTTTAATACGAATGTTTATGTTATGTTTAAACCTTTTCATATGGGAATGCATTGGACTTAATAAGTGACGGGTGGAGCCCGCTATAGCTCCTCGATGCATCGGTAGGTCTCATGAGACAAACTAGTGTCTTGGCACAAGGCCTTGACAAAATCTTATTTGTAGTCTTGGCATGAGGCCTTGGCTATGTGGTTATGATAGTCTAGCATTATGCATTCCAACATTATGAAAGTGGTTATTGATTTTTGCATGTGATTATTCGATTAGTAGAATATCCATGTGAATAAGTAAATGGCATTATTTCATTTTACTTTTGCCATACCATGTTGAAGTTCAATTTTAAAAGGCTTTTGTTTTAGTAATGCATTGCCTTAAATGTTTATTCTTATTTATGAAAGTTTCCGCTATATTGTTATCCTTACTGGGCATTTGAGCTCACCCCTTTTCTATGTTTTATTTTTCCCCAGGATGTGAAGAAGTAAATTATGAATGACCTGCAGGGATATTATGAGGGGATAGTAGTGTGGATTATGGAGACATTATGTTGTTGTAGTAGTTTTTCATTTTATGATGTAATGTAAAACTTATGAATATATCTAGTGTTTCCAAGGCTACTAAACCAATCGGTCTTTCGAGATTTGATCTCTCTTGTGATCATTCCAATGTTACGAAGTAATGCACCGACTCTGGGTAACTAGGGTCGGGGCGTTACAGAGATTAATCATATATGGTTCCTAAAATGGACTTATACTTCATATATCATACTACTTAATATAATAAAACCGGTTTCTACTAAACATGGAAGTCGTGTAGGCTAGTGGTAGGTGATAAAGGCATGTCGCACTTCAGTTGTGGGTTCGATTCCCACAGCCTTGTCCGATGCGACGGGTTGTCTCCCATCCTGCAGGTTGTCATTTTTCTAAAACTACATTATTATAACATTCCATAAATAATATCGAAAAAAAATTTCTGGCCTTAAACAATTCTATCTGATGTCCAACATAATCCATACCAACCTATAAGCTTATCGAAAATACTTCTGTCCAATCTCATAGTGTAAAGAAAATGATTACATGAGAGGTCACATAACAAGTACGTGAATACCATCATTTATCCCCCATATATCATACGATATATCTTGTTGGTCACATTCCAAACATTAAAAGGCCTTAATCATGTATTCTCTTGAAAAATGAATACCCATTGAACCATAGTGAAAACATGAATGCAGTCAAAATTTAACACTTTCCACATACCAAAATCCCCAAAATTCTATATACTCAAACCATGATATCACTTAGTCCTTATATCTATCATGGGCTCATGAATACTATCAAATAATTTATTTTCTTCTTATCCATTCATTATTCGCATATCATCTGCTTTCCAAAATATTTGAATCACTTTTCATGGTTACCGGTACAATATTCTTATAGAAAACCGCAATGGACCAATACACAGATATTTCAAAATTCCATGATACTATAAATGAGATTCCATGATACTATTTTGAAATCCCATTACATAAACACTTAATCATTACACAACATCATTGACATACTCAACATCACAAATAGTGATCGCATGTGACTTCCCTTTATCCTTTGCCTTAAGAGTTTTCTCACGTTGATCATCATTAAACCTTGGATTAGGGCATTGATTAGCATAATTCCCAATTTCCTTGCACTTGAAGCATTGAAGTGTTGGTGGTGCGTTCTCTATAGTCTTTTCTTTATTCACATCATTAGCAACCCTTTTTCCATTACTTCGACACTCAGCTTCTCAATGACCTTCTTTTCCACACTTAAACCATTTTCTAGTCCCTTTAAGACAATCTCCACCATGCATCTTTCCACAATTTGAGCATAAAGAAATATTCATCTTCTTTTCACCATTATTCTGAGATTTCTCCTTAAACTCCATCTTTCGTTTCTTGTCAAAACCATGAGATGGATATGTTACACCAACATCCAGTTCTACCTTGATAGCACAACGCACAGTTTCTTCATAGCTTCTAAAGTATCTTATAGCTAATTCCCTTCGAAGACTTACTTTTAATCCACTAAAAAATCGATCAACTTTACTTTCAGGTTGGATGATAAAGCCAGATGCATACCTTGAAAGTCTTGTAAAATTCGCCTCGTATATACCAACAGATTCATCATCCTTCTACTTAAGCTCAAGAAACTCATTTTCCATCTTTGTTCGAAGAATACGAGGGAAGTACTTACTGAAAAACATGTTCTTGAACTCATCCCATTCCTTGGATTCAATTTCATCTTGGGGCCTTGTATTCTTAATTAGAGTCCACCACGGGTCTGCTTCACCTTCTAAACGGTAAACAGCTAAAATTACTTTTTCATGTTCTAAACAATGAAGTATGGAAAATATTTTTTCAATGGTACTGATCCATTGTTCAAAAAAAAGTGGATCAGAAGAACCATTGAAAGACGGTGGACGTTGCCTCATGAAGGACTCAATAGAATATTGTTCCCTTCTCTGATCATTTGGAAATCTAGAATGATTCATAGCTTGTGTAAGTATAGAAATAAGATTTTTCACTCTATATCCCATCACATTTGGTTGCTCGGGAGGACAATAATTTCATTTTCCATTACATTGATCAACATGGTTCCTTCGGGTTCTACCCATCGTCTAAAATCCAAAAAGAACGGTGTGAGAGGCAAAAATCATTCTTGGAAAACAACATAATAAAGGGGGAGTACCTTCAATATCTAACATCTTAGGTTTAATTCTAATATTGTTACCATAATTCTAGGACTATAACCTATACTTATACTTAACCTTATGGACATCCCTAGACATACCTTAGAAATATCTCTAGGGATCTCACTAAAGTTTTCTCATCCTTGTTTCCAAAGGTTAACTAAACCTTTCATCTGATACCAACTATAGTGGTCTGGCATTACATCTAGTGGACTATAATTGATAACTATTAGGGCACTCCATGGGAGGCTACACCCCCTGGGAAGGACCCTCCACCGTCCCTAGTGGCAGCCATTTCCTCATCATTCCCTTGGGCGGAGAGCAATGCTTCGTCCAAAGCTCACATGTGAGAGTTACCAAGGATCGGATTCAATCCTACCTTCTTTTCCTATGATACCAACTGTAGGGACCCAAAGCTTGACGTACATGGACATTACATTACATTTGCGGAATACTTAATACATAACAAAAATAGACACACAAGGACCGTAATAGTTTAGTGTCTTTGGAAACTCAAAAAATAATCTTCTAATCATGGTGAAAGATCTTCAACATCTCTCATAAAGATCTTCCCCTTTTGTTTTCTTACCTAAAAACTTTCTTTAAATCCTAGGGAAAAGAAAACATATAAAGGGTGAGCTCAAATTCTCAGTAAGGGTAAGAATAGAGAACATAAAACAATCCATAAACATTTGAATACAAAAACATGAACATAAAATCTAAATATCAAAATCATGAGCAATGACATAAATCTTGGAAGTACATAAGGCATAGATCATAACGGAACATTAGTCATGATAAACTAGCATGGTAATAAAACATGTAATTGTGGCATCCATTAAGAACATGTTATGATTTCCAAAGTAGCCAAGGCATTTCTACCAAGACCATCTTAGTTGACAAAGTCCCATTCTGAATCGAGTTCACTCCTCGTTCCAGTCCTGTAACACTGAACCGTATTAACTGACCGTTCCAGCCATGTCTATCTCATGAGATATAAATCTTTACCCAATGCATTAGAGGGACATATAGGTCCCACCCATCTTATAATGAAATCATTCTTACTTGTGCCACAAAATAAACTTAAAACATTCATCATAACCCAAAAAATAAAATGGGTTTCATAAACATCATCCCATCATCACATAATCCATATAAAACAAATGGATATTTCATCATAAGAAAATTAAAACCATGTAAATCATAGAGACATTATACTTGAAACATACACATATGAAATAATGTCATCATAGATGGAAAATGGTTTTGATAAAACACTTGAAATGAATTATTGAGGAAAATATCCTTTCTTCTTCAAAATCATTTTCTTTTTACAAAATTCCATGCAATTTTAAAAGAAAAGTATTTTGTTGAAAATAGTCATAAAATATTATAGAGTAAGATTCATGAAAATGAGGCGTTATGAAAACGTAAAAATCATTTCACGCCGTATAAGTTAAAAATAACATTGTTCTCTTACTTTTGTCGGAAAAGTCAAAAAGTACCTCATATGGTAAACAAAAGGAATATTCCTTCCATACGATGTGGTAAAAGTAAAAAAAATGGTCAGAATGACCTTAAACAAACATGGAAGAATAATAAACATTTTAAGAAAACATTTTTAGAACATATGGACTTGGATAATAAAAATAACCCCAGTAAATACTTATGAATAAACAATATCGTATAAGAATGAGACTAGAATAATTGTCCCTTGCCCTATGTCTGATATGCTTCGTATGTATCTGATCCTCCTCTTCTTCAACACACCTTCTTTAAGCTTCCTCTTATGGAATTAGAGTTGGTATTTTGAGAAGACCAGAAACTCCATAATTTTGGTAGGTAATTGGAGAAGATAAATGGGCAGGGGTTGGCCGAGTTTCAAGGCTCAAAAGGGTGTGAAGAGAAGAGGGAAGGGGTGCCCTTTTTATAAGGGAGAAGAGGGGCACCTTTGGAAAAACTTGAAATATTATTTTATAATAAAGTAATATTCGGTTTATAATAGCTCCAAATTGATTTATTTAGAAGATAAAGTGGGTATGGGTCGAAATACTCTCAACCAATAGATTTTAGACAGGTTTAGGTTACAATTTTAACCTTATCACTTAGATTTAACTCTAAGTTAAATAATTTAACTTTTACCATGTCTTGTTGTTTTCTTACACTATATGGTTAATAAACTTACTATAACAAGCCAAAAGAACCCCAAGTGGTTCATTATTAATATATATATTCTTATATAAGTCATTTGGACGAACCATATATTTTAAGAAATAAAATAACAATTAATAATCTAATATTTTTTTTAAAAACTATTTTATGTAAATTTTGACACTATTTGGTAATTGATTTTTGTGCAAATCATACCAGCATGATTAGTTCGAAAAAAGTTAATTAAATAAATACTAACATGTCATATTAACCAAAAAAACTAGTGTAATTTATAAAAAGTTTCAAATTACATTTATTTGGGTATTTATAATATCAATCAGTTTAATATTTCATTATTTAGGTAATTACTGCATCACGATTGTGTCATAAATAACATAGATTATTTAATGTATAAAAATTATAAATAAAATAACATTAGGTAGGAAATATTTTTATCTTTCTAATGAATATTTGTAGTCGAATTTATCTTATGTATTACCCTATATTAAAAATGAATTAGTTTTTAAACTTCGATTTTAACTATTATAACCTTTCTTTAAATAAATTAATAATAAATGTCTTAATCTAATCCATGTGGACCTAAATTGTCATATTTAATTACTAAGGTTGTTTTTGGTCGAATTAAATTTATCCAATAGAATAATTACATGTTTTAGGGTAATAATAATATCATTTTTACCCTTAATTACCCTATTTACTTTTAATCGTGGTAAATAAAAGTAAAAAGTTACTATTCACCAAAAATTATTTTCATCTCAATGTACCACATTATAGTCCTTGATATTAACCGTGCCTCTCGAATTTTCTAAATTCCACTCACAGAAGTGGTAAAATTATATTTTATGTGAATTTCCAAATTCTCCTAAGAGGTGGGTAAAAGACGGTGAAAAGTTCAATAAAATTTTTATATATCTAAAATTATTATAAAATGACTCCAATGAATTACATTAAAATTATATAGGTATTATGTATCAATTTTTACCTAACATAAATTTAAATAAAATAAATAATTATTTAATTAAAAAGTTGGTTTTTAAATAGTAACCCATTGTTTTCACTATTCATCAAAAATTGAAAGTTTTCAGAAAAATACCAAAAAATTACCTGAGGATAATTTTGATATTACGAATCCAAAAATGAAGTCCATTTAGAAAGATAAAATTTATAAAATTTTAAAAAGTGGGTATTACTATTCATAACAGCTAGTTTATATAACATATCGTTGTTTAGTGAAACTCAGTATTGCGTACAACACACGCTATCGTGGAAGGTCGTGATTGTGTGTAATGAAAGATAAGTCAGGGATGTGTCTAATGCAAGATCCTTTTGGTGTAGCGTAGAACACAAGACATCAATAAAATTAAAAAGAATATTTTTCATAAAATCTCGGGGTGTTACAAAGAATATAAAATAGAAAAGCTAAAATTGGAAAATAAGGATCTCCCCAATCTACTAGAATCATTACCCCAACTAAAAATGTTACTGAAATGAAACAAAATATTATTAAAACAATAAAAATCATAATAAATGAAAATATAAATTTAGGGATAAATTTTAGTGAATTAATATAGTATTATTTATATGGTATAAAGGGAAATGCGACTGTTGGGATCAGACCGTTATATGATTGTTGGTCAAATACGGACATTGGTCAATATGACCATTGATAACTATACCCTTTATTTAAATTTAACCATTATAATAAGTGTTTATAAGTATTAATGAAGAAGGATAATTCTTATAAAAAAATAATTGATGGCCTCAACCTGTAGAGTCGTGTCGATTGAAGCCCATTTTTCCAAACATTGGAGGGAGGTATCATCAATGGGGTTTACAGCTGACCAATCCCAATCTGAGATTCAACAAGTGAAGGTTGAATAAATCACATCTGGTATAATTTCAAGTTATTGGAAATTACCACTTGGTTTATGTTAGTCGAGCCACGCCATGAAACAACGGCCATCACAGACCTTATACTTTGAGTATATATTGGTGTAATAAGTGGTTATGTGTCCAAGAATTAGTTACTTGAAGTGTAATTTACTTTGTATCAATAAAACTCGTATTCCATAAATTCCTTTTAATAATAGTTTTTATTAATAAAATAAATTTTTAACAGAGATGAATTTGAAAATTTTATTATCAAACGTAAATAAAACATAATTTTATTTTTATGTAAAATATATACAATTTTATAATAAACTCAAGTACTCTGAATAATATTTTTAAAAAAAAAATTATTTCAAAAAACTAGAATCTCAATATAAACGATCAAATAATTTTATAACAGCCAATGAAATTTTTTACAACTGTCATAATTTTGATTGTGTCCTAAAAATGTCATTTTAAATTAATAAGGATTTTTATATTTAAAATTTAAAATTCTCATATTTGGAGAATTATTATGTAAAATTTAACATCATATTTTAAATCATCAGATAAAAATTATTTTAGGGTGAAATTATGATAATTTCATACAATACATTACTTTTTTGTGAATAGTAAAAAATGCAGTTTTAGGATTTCACTATATTTTTTGACATCATATTTATGTCAAAATTATGTAATAATGAATTAAACATTGTCCAATACCTATAATTTTTTGTTTTATTAATATTATGTATTTTAATAGATATTACCTATTTTTAAATCTATAATTTTCTTTCCAAAATCTAAAAAATTATTTTTAAAAACATTATTTTTTTTAATCTTTACTTTTCCATGAAAAAAGAAGTATTATAAAATTGTCATCAATTTTTGTGGTTTAAATTAACATAAATTGTTATCCAAATTTAAAAAAATATGATCAAAAAACATGTTTAAACCATTGGTTTTTCATTTTCCACAACCTATTTTTCCAAGACCAATATTTGGAAATTATTAAACAATTCCACCACTTATGCTATAAATACTTACCCATTTATCCATTTCCTTTCACTGTAAATCCATACTTCATAAATATATGGAGTTTTTACCTACCAACGAGTCACTCAAAAGTTTCCTTAGTCCTCCAAGCTTCTATAAAAAAGTTTTTAGGAACAACTCAGCATGGTAAGGGTAAATCATCACTTAGATTTTCTATTCAAGTTACCATTTCATGCGGTGTGACTTATAATTTCCTAAATAAGTTCATAGGTAAATTTTATACTATCTGATTACTATAATAAGAGTCTTTCAGAAATTGTGGACCCTTTTTCTATATCATTTTACCCCTTTCTAAAACCATGATTTATACCCGTCGTGATTCCAAATTTACCTCACAAAATATCTATGCTCTCCTTAAGAAATTATCATTTATTTTATATGTCAGAATACCCAAAAAAATTTATTTTCCATGGTTATTCATAAATATTTAAAAATTAATTATTTTATTCTGTTATTTACAAATAATAATCCCACATTCCCTTTATTTGGGCTAATAATGACATAATGATCATGTTTGTGAGTTCTTTCGTATGCCATGTTTTTTATAAAAAGCATGTTCTTCATTCTCTAAGGGTTATTAATGAAATGTTTTATTATAATATATGTTGTATCACAAGAAATTAATATATATGAGTTGTGTTCTTTTATAGCACTCCAATTCATTAGGTAAATAATTTAATCTCTAGAGATGACTTATTTTATAATATCTTAGTGAATAGTAATGGTAATTTTCATTTGTGACACATTTGTGATAGACCTTGGTGATATGATTATAAATCTATCATTTAAATGTTTTAGCCACATTTACATGTTATGATTCATTTTTTATTGTAATTATTATAATTATGATATGCCTTTTTCTCATTCCATATTTTTATTTCTCATGGTATTATTAATATGTATAAAGATCATATGCCATATGTCTCAATTACTTATTTCCTTACTGCGATACAAGCTCACTCCTTTACATTGATTTATGTCCCCATTATATGAGATGTAGTAAAAGTAACCTATATTGAAACCATTGAGATGTATTTCATGTGGTTCAATAATAATGTTTTAAGTTTTCATGTATTATGTACAATATTTCCAAGAAACAAAACTTTAAAAGATCCACTATTTGAACAATGTAAGGAAAATTTATGTAATAAAAAGGCAGGATGGAATAGTTGGTATCAAAGTACGGTTTATTTATTTGCAGAAATTAGAATTTGAAAACATTAGGAAGAACCCTAGGGATAATTCTACATATAGCTAAACACCCTTGTATTTTTTAAAGTATTAATTCAGTGGCTTCCATAAAAATAAATCAATGTATGGATACGAGGTAATGGATGTGGATCTGTTATAGATATATCTTGGGGTAATACCCAAAATCACTAATTTGAGCTAGAATAAAATAGTAATTATTTAACAAAAATGGGAATTGTTTCACTCCTAGTTTGACACTCTTGAGGGATATGTCTGGTAAATCAAAATAATTTTATGAACCATTATAAAGGATATATAGAATATGTAATTATAGTTAGAAGAGATTAATAACATATTTAAGAATTATGTTTTAAGATATAAAATCCTTTTATAATTATAATATTCATAAATGTAACATGTTTCTCACTATGTTTTTATTCTTATAGAAAAAATGGTGGGAAATCGGAGGAACCATGTAAATAATGAGTGCAATGTATGATGTACTAAAAGTGTTCTGATAGAAGTAGGAATGAAAGAAATAATGTGTATTTTGAAGCAACTAACTCAAGTTATGAAGAATAACTTAAATCAAGTTGAGATAATAGATTCACGTCGAAGGGAACAACTTTCCATTCAGTCCTTTATGGGTCAATGATCACCTTTTTTTAGTAGATCTACCGATCCATTGATTGTTGAACAATGGATAAGCTCTTTAGAAATGAAATTTTTTGTACTCTATTGTTCAAAGAAAGAGAAATTCACCCTAGTAGTATATCGCTTAGAATGAGTAGCTGGTCAGTAGAGTAATACGAATGAAAACATGAATCAAATAATTGAGATTTATTCTATGAAATTGGAAGTGTTTAGGGAATTCTTTTTCAATTGATATTTTCCCTATTCAATGTGAAAAAAATGGAGAAGTATTTTCTAGAGCTAAAGAATAATGAAACCTAATCAGTGGGAAGTTTGAGATAAACTTTAAAATACCTTCTTGATACACCTATGTTTTTGTTATCGATACTAAGGGAATTTTTGATAGATTATTTGGTGTACTGGGACCCCATCTATGGAGGAATCTAGAAAATTGAGACTATGACAGATATGATGAGATAGTGAAATTTATAGAAAGGTTAAAATGGAGTTTGGAGAAATGCAATGGTTATATAGATCAAATTAAAACAAGAGATCAATGGAGACAAACTCAGTGACTAACTTGGATCACCGAAGAGGATGAAATAAAGTGAAACTCCCCTCATTCAAAAAAAGTGGGAATAATCATTCGGGTAACTACTTATTTGGGAGTGTAAAGTGATACATTTATTGAATTGATGATCATATGGATCATAACTTTTTTGGTGAGGTGAATGCTCACCTTTTGAACACTAACAAAAAATGGATGATGGTGTAGGCCCTGCAGATGTTCAATGCTTTAAGGGTGTACATATTTAGAACTTTTTCAATCAATTTCCAAATTAGAAGATAATGGATGGGAACCACCATCAACCTTAACATAGGATAAGTCATAATGGTTGGGAATTTTTTATGGTAATAGATAAAGTGGAGGCTTTAGATGATGTGTTGGTAGGTATACTATTAATTATATAAAAGATAGAAAGTACTTTGTTTGATTATGGTACTACACATTCCTTTATTTAATCCTTGTTTTAGAAGAATATAGAGTCAATCCCTAAACTGAAATAAGTAGAGTTGTCACCCAAGACTCCTGTAGGAAATATCCTTGAATCAAAAGTGTATAAAACTCTAGTCTTAACTTTGGTGACTACAATCTCATCACAAATATAGTAGCCATTACCATGGTGAAATTTTATATTATACTCGGGATGGAATATATCTCAAGGTATAATAATAAGATCAATTGCAGAGGAAAGAAAATTCTAGTTATTTTAAAAGAACAACATACAGTCATTTTAAAAGGAGAGATATCCTGACCTGAGATATGTCCCAAAGAACCTCCCATAACCTTATTTATGGTGATGATCAATAATAAGGGATAAGGAGATGAAAGTATAAGGACAAATAATGTCCCCATCATTCATAAATATAATTATGTATTTTCTAAAGAGTTACCTAGAACTCCCCCAAAAATAGAGGTAGAGTTATCCATTGAACTCAAACAGGATCCATGATTATATCAAAAACCACATATAGAATATAAAATATTAAGTTTGGGGGAATTAAAGAGACGGCTTCAAGATCTTATATAGAAGGGATTTATTTGACCAAGTGTGTCTCCTTGGGGATATCATATTCACTTTGTGAAGAAGAAGGATGGATCAATGCAGTTATCCATCGATTATTGGGAACTTAATTGGATCATTGAGAATAACAAGTACCCTCTCCGAAGGATTGGTTATTTATTTGAAGAGATTTTTGGGGATTAATTATTCACCAAGATTGACCTCTTATTAGGGTATTATAAATTAAGGGTTAAGAAATAATATATTCCAAAGGATGAATTCAGGACAAGATATGGACATTATGATTTTTTATGCCCTTTGTCTCAACCAATGCTCCTCTTATATTTATGGATTTCTTGAATATAGTCTTTAAGGACTACCTAGATAAATTCATGGTAGTTTTTATTGATTATATTTTGATATATTCAAAAATTCAGGAGAAGTAAGAGGATCACATAAGGATTATATTGAAAAAACTCATGAATGAGAGGATTTTTGGGAAATTCAAAAAATATAAATTTTGGTTACAGCAAGTCGCATTCTTAGGAAATATCATAACCAATGAAGGAGTCTCAGTAGACTCTAGAAACAAAAAAGTTTCAGAGGAATGGCCTCATCTGAAAATAATAGCTGAGATTCGTAGTTTCCTTATTTTAGTAGGATATTATATGATGTTTTGGAAAAAAATCATGAATTTCTTATAAAATAACCAAGTTAACTCGAAAATGGGATAAGTTCATCTAGATAAATGAATGTGGAGAAATATTACAAGAACTAAAGAAAATATTGGTTGTTGAACCTGTTTTAACTCTCATCTCTATCAGTGAATGATTCATTATGTATAGTGACGAATTTATGAAATTTCTTGGGTTCATACTAATGATAAATGAAAAGGTGATTGATTATGAATCTCTATAGTTAAAGCCTCATGAGAATAATTATCCTATTAATGACCTGTAGAAAACTACAGTTATTTTTTCTCTTAAAATATGGAAGCACTATCTTTATAGAGAGAAATGTGATATATACACATGACATCATATTTTGTAGTATATTTTCATTGAAAAAGGAATTGAAAAAGAGACAAAGGAGATGGTTTTGAATTCTCAAATAATATGACTATTTAATTCATTATCACCTTAGAAGATAAAACAAATTCACGGATGCATCAAGTAAGAAAGGCCTTATTATGCTAAAAATTATGAAGATTCAATGAGATCCTTTGATCAGGGACCTAATAAAATTAGACATGGGAATCTTATGGAAAGGGAAATTATCATCATTATCCCAAATGATTTCTCAACCATAATTACTATATAATATCAAGAAAACTAAAAATGAATATCCATTGTTACAAAAGAAGATAGAGGCTATGAAGAATGGAAATTTTCCTGAGTTCAATATTGATTAATAAGGTGTATTGAAATTTTATACAAGGCTATATGTCACATATATCCTAGAGATAAAGAAGTATATGATGGATGAATATCATATCTCTACATTCTATATACACCAAATAATCACCAAAAAGTGTAGGGTCCGTCATGATCATTATTTGTGGGATAATATGAAAAAAAGATATTTCTGACAACATCGTAAGGTGCTTGGTGTTTCATCAAGTGAAGGTGGAGAAACAACATCTTAAAGGGGTATTGAAACCAATACCCATGAAAACATGGATGAGGGAGAATATCACTATGTACTTCTTCACTAGTCTCCCAAAAACATGCCAAGGAAAAAATGAGATATGTGTTATAGTAGATCAACTCACCAACACTTCTCATTTCACCACTATTTGGGGAGATTGTTTTTTAACAACATGCCGTGATTTATTTAAATGGAGTGGTGGGGTTGAATGGGGTTCCACTTTTTATCATTTTTAATTATGATCCAAGGTTCACAATAAAATTATTCATAATTCTTCAACATTATATGAGTACCGAATTGAATTTTATTATGTCATATCACCGCCAAACTGATGGCCAATCAAAAAGGATTATTCAAACACTCAAGGACATACTCAGAACACGCTCGATTGAATTTTATGGATGATGTGATCCACACCTACCATTATTTGAGTTCTCATACAACAACATCTTCCAATTGAGTATTAAAATTTCCCCATATGAATCTCTATATGAGAATCGATGTATAACTCCAATATGTTGGGATGAAGCTGGTGAGAGAAATCTACATAGGCCTAATATTGTGTAAGAGATGAAGAAAAATGTTCATTCCATCCAACGACATATAAAGGATTATCAGATTCAGTAGAAAATCTATAATGAAAATAATCAAAGGTACATTAATTTTTATATAGGTAAAAAAATTTTCCTTCAAAAATCACTATGGATGAAAGTCATGTGGTCTCAGAAGAAAGGGAAGCTTAGCCCTAGGTACATTGGCCCCTGTAGAGTTTTTGATCACATAGAAGAAATGGCCTATAGGCTAGAAATTCCACTGAACCTATCTCATGTTCATGATATATTCAACATATATCTATTAAGGAAGTATGAACCTGATCCCTCACGTGTACTAAATCTGGAGGTGGTACAACTAGAACATGACCTCTCTTATGAGGAGCAGCCGGTGGAGATCATGGTCCATATAGACAAGTATCTACAAAAAAAATACCCACCTTGTAAAAGTGTTGTAGAGGAACCATAAATATGATGAAGGGACATGGGAACCATATGATTCAATAAGATAGAATTACTCTCACCTTTTCTCATCTGATATAATGAATTGAATTTTTTTTAACATATTATATCATATGATAAAATTAAAAAATAAACATAAACCAACAATTTTAATAAATACCATTACATTAGTCATTTATAAATCCAATTAAAATTTCAAACATTATAATAGGACAAATAATATTTCATAAAAAAGATAAAATGAAAAAAATATGGATCACCACAATCTACTAGAATCATCTCCCCCACTAAAAATTCTATATAAATAAAAAATATTTGTAAAAAAATAAATATATTAATAAATTAAAATTTAACCTTAAGAAAAATTTTGAGTGAATGAATGAAGTTGTATTTGTAGGGTATAAAGGGAAATGTTACTATTGGGATTTGATGGTTATTTGATTATTGGAAAAATATAACCATTGAAAGCTATATCCTTGGTTGATAATTTTACCATTATAATTAGTTTTAATATGTAGTCAAAAAAGGATAATTGATACATAAAGAAGAATTGATGGGCTCAACTAGTAGAGTCGAGTCATTGGAAAACCATTTTTTCCAAACTTAGGAGGGAGGTACTGTCATTGGGGTTGTCCCTTGACCAAACCTAGTCCAATATTCAAAAATATAATCATGAACTAAATAACCTATTGGAGAATTTCATGTTACTATATATTACCACTTGGTCGGTATTAGTTAATCCACCCCCTTGAAACTGTGACAATCATACACCGTACTCTTATAGCATAAGCTGGTGTAATAAGGGGTTATGTGACCAGAACTTAGTTCTTGTAGTGTAATTTAATTTTTTATAAATAAAATTCGTATTTCTTAAATTCATTTTAATAATAGTTTTTCTTAATAAAATAATTTCTTAATTGAGATGACTTTGATAGATTGGTTTTCAAGCGCAAATAAAACATTATTTTATTTTTTACCAAATATGTACAATTTTATAATAGACTCAATTATTATGAATAATATTTTTTAATTCAATTTTTTTTAAAAAAAATCTCTCCTAAATATAAATTATTAAATAATTTCATAATGTCTTAGTAAATGTTTTATAAGTGTCAGAATTTTGACTGTGACTTAAAAACTGCCATTTTTAAAAAAATATGGATGTTTATATTTAAAAGATAAATGTATTATATTTATATAAATATTATGGAAAACTAAATGTTATATTTTAAATCATCATGTTTAAATTCATTTATGGTGAATTTATGATAATTTTATAAAATACCTTTTCCCATGAATAGTAAAAACTGTTGTATAAGGTTTTCGTTATATTTTATAATATCATATTTTACGTCATAATGATATAATAATTAATTAAACAGAATATAATACCTAAAATATTTTATTTAATTAATATTAGGTATTTTAAAATATTTTAATCAAATTTTAAAATTATAAGTTACCTTCCAAAGACAAAAAAATGATTTTTAAAAGCATTACTTTGTGAAATATTTGATTTTCAAAAAAAAGTATTAATTTTTTTTAAGTTATACTACGTTAAATTTTCATAAAATGTCACCCAAATGTCTAAAAGCATTAATAAAAACCATGGGTAAGCTAATGGTTTTGTATCTTCCACACCCTAGTTTTCTAATACCTATATTTGGGAATTATTAAACAATCCCTCCACTTATAATGTAAATATCGACCAATTTCTCCATTTAATTTAAATATAATTCCATAATCCATAATTTTATGGTGGGTTATCCTTGAAATAAGTCCCCCATGGTTTTCTCAGGCCCCTAAGGTTCTGTCCTCAAGTTTTTAGGAACAACTCTTCAAGGTAAGGGAAAATCTTCACTTCCCTTTTCTGTTCAAGTTCCCATTTCATGTGGTATGTCTTATAATTTTAAAATTAAGTTATTTTTTCAACATTATATTATAAAATTACTGTAAGAAGTGTTTTTTATTAATGGGATACCATTTTCCCATCTCATTTTACCCTTTTCTAAAATAATGTTTTATACTCGTCATGCTGCTGAATTTACCTCTCAACATTTTTCTTCACACATTAATAATGTCTCGTTTAGTTTATTTCTATGGATACCCAACCCTTTTTCTTTTCCATGGGTATTCAACTATGTATAAAAATGAATTATTTTATTTTGTGTATTTACACATAGTAAAACCACATTCCCATTTCATGAAATACAAATAACAGAATGATCATGTCTTTAGGAACTTTTATACGCCATGATTTTGATAAGAAACTCGTTATTTATTCTACACAAGTTATTAATCAAATGATTTATTATGATATATTTTAGATCGCATGAAATTAATACATATGAATGGTGTGACCTGATGTCATTCATATTCATTGGGTAAATAATCTAATCTTTAGAGATAACATGTTTTACGATACCTTGGTGAATAAAAATGTTTGTTTTCTTTAATGACACATTCCTATTAAACCTTGGTGATATGCTTATAAATTTTTTATTTAAATGTTGTATCCAAATTTACATGTCATTATTCATTTTATTATTATTATTATATGCATCATTCTCATTCCTTATCGTTATGACTCGTGGTATTATTAACATGTCTCAAGATCACATGTTATATGTCTCTCTTGCTTTTCCTTTAATGGGATTAATTCCCACGCCTTCCCTTTGATGTTTCCCCCATTCTATGAGATTTAGTAAAACTAACCAAGATTTAACCCATTAACATTTATTCCAAGTGTTTTTTTATGAATGTTTAATGTTTTCACTTATTATATATCTTATATCCAAGAAACTAAACATGAAAAGGTCCAATGTTTGTACAATTTAATGAAACCTTATGTAATAAAAATGTTGTTTGAAATAATTTGTACATAAAGATTCAAGATCATATGAGTTGGATATATCGAATTGGCATACTTTATGTCTTATAGCCCCTTTATGTCTTTTCTAAAGAGAATGTATGAGAATTCAAACTGGCAAGTGATACAGTTGGTGGGAATAGGTATAGAAATACATGTGTTTTCTATAGATCATGTTAGATCCCTTTATAGATTGAGTAGAATTTATTATTTAATATAGACCTCTCTTTGCTTACATTTATGGATTTGGGGATTTATATTTTTTATCAATCCTACATAGACCCGTCAGGCCACACATTATTATTAACCGTATGGGGATATATTTTTAATTAGATAGCTACTCTAAAAGTGTTTTAGAGTTAATGAAAATGATTTTTGGATGGGTATTCACAAGGTATTACATATTATTTGATCCATAGTGATGTTAATGATAGATCCCCAATTTTTTTAATATATCCAAATGACTTTTGGATAATGTTTGAAGAAGTAATTATATATGATATAATATAATGTAAAATGGAATAAAAGTATTTTAGACATTAGTGAAAGTGGGATATTAAAGGAGATAATACCTAAAAACATTAAAAATATGATTATAATGTCTTATATGAGAGGGTATGATATAAATATGTTATATGGTAAGAAATATATAAAACAAGGGTTGGTTTGGGAATATCATCTTTAATGATATGGGAATATCATAATGCGGATTCGATACCCCTTCTTTTTCCATTCCTAGTGTGTGGTTGGATGATATATTATTGATTATTATATATTGAATAATATTTCATGATTAACTCAATCTATATATTATTGATGTGGTGGACAGGTTTTAAATTTTAGTGGTCAAGTGAATATTTCACATTGGTTATCATTAAATAATTACTTCATAAGATGAAATGGATATGAGATGCATTCATGAAAGTGTCTACCACAAAACTGGGTTTCCGGAGCGCCACCCTTTATTAGCGCTAAAAAAATCTCTGATAAAGAAGACCCCTTTATTAGAACATTTTTTAGAAGTGCTGATAAAAGAGATACTTTATCAGTGATTTTTCCTAGTGATGATAAATTTCAATAAAAATCACGAAAAATAGTATATTGTTATATAAGTATATTTATATTGATATATATATATAATATTTTTAATATGTTTTAGAGAAGTATAAAAAGACTATTACATTTAATATATAATAAATTTAGTGAAAATGGATTTAAAAAATTTTAAAAAGTATTATTAATTAATAATTTTATAATTATAATCGATTAATAATCATTTAATAACAAATTAAAGAAGAAAAAAATCATAAAAATTTAATAAAAGATCTAAAATAAGTTGAAAATGTAACTCAAATTTCAAACGGTCATAACTTTTGATCGGGGTGTTCGTTTGAGGTGTAAAACATATCAAATTGAATATTGAGATGATCTCGACACACAAGTTATTGAAGGGAAACTTATCTTACATTTTTAAGGCCCAAAAAGGCCCAGAAGGCCTCCAAAATATAGTTTTTAGTCAGGATTCCCCGATTTTTTAACATTCAAACATGTATATCGTCTGATCCGGATGTCCTCTAGTCATGTACCACATATCATATCGAATATTGTTTCATTTTATTCAATTTGACTATTTTTGGAGTTGAAATGGACTTTTGTATTATAATTTATGGTCATTTTAATATTTTGTGGCTTTTACAATGCACATATATATGCATTTATTCGTAAATATGTGTGTGTGTGTGTTGTATATATATATATATGTATTTTTTTATTTTTTTATTTATAAACACACATAAAATATATTTTATTAATGTATTTAAAACTAATCTGATAAATATATATTAATATACAGATAAATATACGAATAAAAAATTATAACTAAAAATATATATATATAAATAAATATAAATATAAATTACTATATGAATAAATATATATATATTATAATATATAAATAAATATATATATGTATGTATTAATATAAATAAATATTTTTATATTAATATGAATCTATATTAATATATGAATAAATATAACTATATACATATAAATATATATTAATATATAAATATATATATATATATATGTTAATATATGAATAAATATATATGTATTAATATAACTAAATATATTTATATTAATATGAATATACATTAATATAAAAATAAATATAACTATATATATATCATTAAACAGAGAAAAAAAGTAAATAGCTCAGTGGTAAAGGTGCAGGCGCGTAAGGGGGAGGTCTCAGGTTTGAGTTCGGGTAGAAGCTGGGAGGGGCGGGTAGGCATGTGAGGGATGTGCGGGCAAGGGAAGCACACTGAATAGTGGGAGGGGATCTACCTAGTACTGATAAAGGGAGGGGGGGGGGGGGGGGGTCAAGAACTATTAAAAGCTCCCCCCCACATTATATATTATTTTTAACTTTTTTTAATTTTTTTTGACTTTTATCAGTGCTTTTTTTAGCGCTGATAAAAGGGGCCTTAATCAGTGCTTTTAAGAGTTCTGATAAAAGGTCCCCCTATCTTCTCCTCAATTAGCATCCCCTTTTTAGCACCGTTAATTCCATTCTCTAGCACTGATAAATTCCATATTTGTAGTAGTGTTAACGAATTGCATGAGTAATTAAACCATTCATTATAATGATTGAATAAATACATGAATAGAAAAGGAGAATATTCTAGCTTAATATAACAGACCCTACTACTATGAAAGGGTTTTAAATCACTCTCGTTCATAATTGGGAAAAACTTTCCCACTATGAAGCTTTGTTTCTTATTTTTCCATTATACTATGAGGTGCTAGAACACCATGGTGAGAAGTGGAATTCCACCCAAACATAGTGAGATTTATTTACTCAGGGTAACCTTTAGAGGAGTGATGTCTTATAAAAACCACTTTGGGATCTTCATCTAACCCATAGGATACTGAATGGAAATGGTTTAGTGGCAGAAATAGTGAAAGGTACACTGGATTCATAATTTCTTCATTTCCAATTTAATGATGTTTTCATTTATCTAGCATGGTGATGTTGGTTTTAGGATTCTTTAATCACTTCCGGGGCATCTAAAAATAGTTGTAAGATCCGTAAAACCCTAATAAGGGTTAATAAATTTTCCACTTTAATTCTATTTAAAATCTAATTTTACACCATTACTTATTAGCTTAATAATTTGTTTACAACATTATCGCGTTGTGCAGATCAAGTAGTTTTTAAATCAAATGGCCTTCACCTTCTAAAATTTTCCCAATTTTTATATTTTCAATATTTTTTTCCAAAAAATTGATATCACTATTAGGTGGAGAATCCATTGTATATATAATTATTTTTACTTTTAATTTATATTTCATAAATACAATAGTGAACACATAATATTAAGAGGTAATGCATTATATGTACAAAAACTAATCAAAGACATTTGAATTATTGAATAAAATATTTTTTTATTTAATGGATGATTTTATTTATTCCATATATCAATTATTTAGATAACCCCATTATGGTATCATCTAATATAGAAGACATCATTTATATTTTGATCACTATAAAATATTGTTTTTATTCCCAATAAAATCGTCATCCTTAATAGAATTTTAATTTGACCATGCAATTGTTTTTTTTATAATAGAAAAATTATACAATTTATGTTTGTAGGATCTAGGGAATAAAATAATTTTACATCATGTGATGTTATTATAAAGGATTCATCCTTATACCCTTATTAAATTCACTTTTTGGAAACCCAATTCATTGAATTAAATTACACTACCACTATCAACTAATTTGAAACAAAAAATAAGAACTTGGATTATTGTATAATTTAACTCTAATATTTTTTTAATGAGACTAAATTATAATATATTCAAAGAAATTGGATTTCTATATCTGGTATCAGATAACTATATTGCTTCCACCAAAAAGGTAACTAACTATTCTACATAATATTATGTTCATTATGTTCCTTTGTGTATAATGTATAAATATTAATTATATAAATATTGTGAGATAATATATGTACACTTATTCCTCTGTATATCCCTATAATTCATTCTAATATTGAGTTTAGATTTTTAGATAACCCCTTAAAAATATGGTCTTAAAAACATACTATAAATTGTTAATTATATGTATTTGATACCCAAATTTCATCCTTTTATTGATTCAAATACCTAATAATTTAATCGTGAGTTTCAAAAAATAGTGAGACATATATAATATTATGTATAACATAAATGTTATCAAACTCCCGCTATTTAATTTTAATTGATAAAATATCTCTTCTAAATCCACAAGGAACACATTGTGAAGATATTTTGGGAGACCAATGTTATCCTCATCATATTATTAGTCAGTAAAAAATTAAATTACTTCCATAAAAATATATCTCTATAATAAAACCTTCTTGTCACCATTGGTTTTTTGATATACCCTTTAAAAACACTAATATATAATTCAATGAAGTACAACCATATATAACGTTAACGAACACGTAGTTGGATCTCTATAACCAAGTAAACCAATAAGTGAACCATGATATCAAAGAATAATTATGGTAAAAACATCTCCAATTCACATAATATGATAGAAATTTATTTTTCTATAGTTGGAAACATCTTTGGGTCTATAAATTTACTATATATAACTTTGAGAAAGAATAATTTAACGGAAAATGTGTGTTAATTCTTTTTAGGGAGAACACAATGTAAATATTCAAGACCTCGATCATGTATAAAAATATAAAATTAATGTCATTTTTATCCATTTAACATAAAATAATTCATCAACATTATATTAAATATACTATATGAACACTCCTCTAGAGCCATTACCATATTCAAAAATTTGAAAAAAAAATCTATCTTTCTTAGAAATAGTGTAATCCACTAGAAGAAGAAGTCATTTCATTCACTTTTCATTGGCACAGACACATTCTATATACCCATATAAATCTTGTCCAGCCTACCCATAATTTTATCTTTGGATTTCCTAGGTTCATTTAGAAATGTACCAATAACAGTATACTATACATTTTTTCTTGTGTACATGAATTCAAGAAAATTTATGACATATTAATAATTCATATATAATAATTTAAAAAAATATATCTTTTCCCAACCAGTTTTCATGATGTTTCTAGAATGGGATTACCAAATAATGGTGGAAATATCATTTTCTTTCCTAAATTGTTCATAACCTATTAATGGAGAAGGTTCTTCACTTTATTTTAAATTATCATTGAATTTTTTTTCCAACATTGTTATATATACCATAAGGTAAAAATTTAATATTTCTAGGAAATAAACACTTTATAAAGTGTTTCAACTTAAATATGTTTGTACTATCTTCAAAAATGAGACACTCTAACATTAATTTAATGTTATGTCTTGAAAATTTATATAAAAAAAATTCATTTATCATCCCTAACAACATGGATCTCAATGTGAACTATTTATTTATATGATTATCATATAATGTAACACCTAAATACCACATCAATTTTAGATGTTTGATCAATTGATCCAAATAAACATCAATATAAATACCAGATTGTTTTTGGCCAAATATAAGAAGAGACAATATAATGTATTTTTACTTCATGCATATCCATGATGGAAAGTTATAATTCACTAACATAAATGGACATGCCTTACAAGTTCTTCTTCGTATACAAAAAGGATTCATTCAATTTATTGATAGTATAACATAGAGGTTTCCAAGATCATTTTCTATTCTAGTATACTCATGATCAATTTCATTCTACTGAGGAGAATTTATTGGGTGATTAAGTTTCCCATATTTAATTTTTTTATGGCCCACATCATTTTACATATTACTTTCTAACTTATATATAGTCATAAAAAATTTGGAATGATTGTAAAGTACCATATGACCTTTGAAGGAATTGATTCATCATTCATGTATTGAGATCCACCACACATAAGGGATTTTTAAAGAGATTGGTCCTTGGGAAGTAACATACAACCATTTGGTAAGGCATGCATTCTTTAATAGATCATGCCTATTGAACTTAATTTTTTTACATGATCTATTTAACAGTAAATATCATTATCTTTCGGTAACATATCATTCAAGAGAGAAATTCGTTCTATAAACCAGTTTTACGCAATCCATTACCAGTATTCAAATTATATATCTTCAGTATGATGGGAAATGCCGCACATTTATCACACCCAACATAAAATTAGATCTTATCATAACTCTAACTCCACAAACATCTTTGGAAAATCATTAAATACATCTTCAACTGTCGTTGTTATTTCATCAATATGATTTCCATCATTATTTATAATTTCACTCATTTCAGATGATCCATAAACCGTAGTGTTATTCAATTCACTAGAAATATTATATTATTCCTTATTCTTAGTCGAAAATTTAAAACATTAATCAGTTTCAGGATAGATCAAGTGTTCTTCCAACATATATTTATCATGAATAAATAAAATGTAACCACAATACATTATTTGAGAAGAATCATTTCCATGCTCTGTTTAAAACTCGATAAACTCTTTAACCCCATCCTCATAAACTTTTTTCATAGGATTGGAATCCATTTATTGTTTTACTTTTATTCAACCTATTAGGATCAATAATATTCATATTTAATGAAAAACCACAATACACTAAAATTATGGAAATATTGAATAATTTTTTACATGCATAAATTGTATAAAGTATACATTTAATAAATTTAAATATAAATTATAACACATATATATATAATGTATATAAAATAATAGATACAAAGCCTATGTTTTATAATACATTGAAAAATATATAAATAGATTAAAATTTTTGTATATAGATATAATTATATATAATATATATACACACACTTATATATATATATATATATAATCAAATTAAATATATGTGTGTAAATATATATTTATGTATGTGTGTATGTAAATATTTAAGACCCAGGCCTTTTGATGAAGCATGAGACCATTTTATTTCTAGTTTAATTCCTTGGTTTTGACCTACTATGGATGGCTAGTGAGGATATGGATAAAACATGAGTGTATGAGGCTTGTTTGAAGCATGGAGGATGATTTTTTGGGGAAGGAAGTTAAGCCACATTGGTAGTAGAAAATAGGTTTCTCAATCCACATGGATTGAGTAAACATTATGGTGTGTTCTATCCCACTGTACAAGGTGAATCTTTTGATGAAATTATAAACTAGTGGTTGCACATCCATGAATATACTATAGAGTTTTTAATAGAGAAAAAATGAATTGTCGGCTTACAGTTTTTCTAACAATGAACCATGACCATGGGAGGGGGTTTTGAAGATAGAGAAGGGTGAATGTTTGGCACATTGTTTGGAAAACCATGTAGAAAAACAATTTAACATGGTTTTTAAAAGATAATTACTATTTTACCTTACTTCATTTATGTTTTATCCCATCCACATTATTTCTTCCTATAGAGGATAGGAGTTCTTCTTCTCTACCTTTGAGATATTCTTCAGGTCTTTGAGATAGTTTTTGATCTTGTATCATCATCTAGAATCCAATTTGAGATAATTTTATCTCCTTGGATAGTATTCATTGAGTACTTCATCCTTTAGTCTCTATTCATGGTTTTCATTTCTATTAACAATGTTAATTATTTGTAGGTTCTTATTCCCTGTTTTCATACCAGTCATCTATTCTGCAAGCCACCTCAAGGCCTTCGGGACACCTTATATGTAGATGCAAACCAGACAACCTAAAAAGGAACAAACTTCAGAAGGAGTAGGAGCAAGGAGCTTTCACCATAGCAGAAGCTAAACAGATTGCAAACATCAGAGGGTATGGAACCTACCATCGGGACAAGCCTATGCATGAATGGAAAAGCCTATCTGAATAGTCCTGCGAAGGTGGAGAGATGATTTCACGATGAAGATGCTGGGGAGAGGCAGTTCTAAGTAGTTATTCTGGGTTGTATGTAATGTTTAAAGCCTATGGGCAATGAATTCCTCTAAGGCCAATGGTCCATGTAATACTTATGCCTACGGGAAATGTAAGGGTTCCACCTCACCCCTTAAAAAGTGTATTATCATAAATAAATAAAAAATTAAGGCCTTAGGTCCATTAGAGGAGGTGTTTTATACCTTTTACCTAAATGTATACATGTTTATAGCTTTTTTTTGTGCCACAAGACGTAATTCTACGGCAATGCTTCCTAAATTAATTTATCCATGATTTAAAAGATAAATTCTTATATAGGACATGTCATGACACATTCAATTAAGGTTATAGGTATTTGAACATGACCTGAACCACCTATAGGGTGGGTTTTACATTTTTACCATGATTATACCACCCTAGGGGTGTGTTGGGATCACTTTTAATAATTGAAAACTAAATGTGATAATTAAGAGACTCATTAAAGGTTGTAAGTACGTTTTATCACCTTGTCATATGTATATGAAATGTATAAAATGTTTAATACCTTGGATTGTATATGGTTACAAAGTGACTAATGAAATAGAGGATGAATTTATCAGGAATACTTGGACATTTATACTTTTTGAATCCGGTTTAATTATAATACTTGTATTCCATGGTCATTACTACTTCATAGATCTGATTACATGAATTATTTGATATGTTACGGTGCTTTGGAAATTTATACTCTTTGAATCTGAATTATTTGACTCATTAGGATGACTTTTACATTACTAATCCTTGGATATTTATTACATAATGCCTTAGGATTCCTTGGACATTAATACTCCTTTGATCCAAGTTACATGAACCATTACTATGCGTTAGACATTTCTACTCCTCGTATCTAGATAATTTGGCTCATTAGTATGCCTTTGAAATCACTACTCCTTGGATCCTAGTTATATGACTCCTTAGGATTCCATGGACATTTCTAGTCCTTAGATCTTAGTTATATGACTTACATGGATTCCTAGATATTTCTACTCCAATGATCTAGTTTAATTGATTTACATGACATGTTATTATGCTTTGGACATTACTACTCCTTGGATATAACCCCTTAGGATTCCTTGAATATTTCAACTGCTTGGATATTATTTACATTTATTACCATGATTATATGGTTTCCTTCGACATTTCCACTCCATGGACCCTAGTGCATGTAGGTATAACACATGATTACAGAGCATAGTCCAATATTGATGTTTATTATACATTACAGATAACCCCTATGATTTAGTTTCTCGATCACAATGAGACATAATAGACTGGATAGTATTAATTCTATAGTTATTACTTGTATACCTCTTATATCTCTTCATTTCTTCAACTTATATACATGAAATAGACTTGTTATAGATGTTGGTGGTGGTGTCCAACTAAGTATTATCTCACACATTATTTGGGTCATCATTGGCTATCCAAATAGAATTCATGGATGCATGTAAGGATAACAGAAATCACCCTATTTTTTATACATAATTCCTTGCTTCATATGATAATGGTAGTATATGATCGGGTTGTGGATCTTGTTGTTATCTAGGGATAGTTTCATTTGGTATTTTTGTACTTTGGATACATGTATTATACTAGATGTTTGTTTCCAGGTATTACTTTTCTATTATATAGAATTACATTATCTTCTCTGTATATAACACTTGTGGATGAGATTTATTTGGTATTTATATAATGGATGTTTGTTCTCAGTTTTTAGTTATTTATTTACTTATTCCATTGATCGAATAGTTTATACCATTTTCCTACACTCAGATTATGGGGGTATAGTTTCCCTATGATTCTAATATACACCCTCATTACTAGTAGGTACCCTCTTGCGTATGGGGAGGTGTTTTTAAGAACATGTGGCCAATAATGTATGGTTATTATTGAGTGAAATAGGTTTGGGACATCAGAAAGTGGTATCGTAGTAGTTTATTATCATTAGTCATATCATTTGGGGAATATTATACCTATGATTAGGAATGATTCAGAAATTTTTAATGATCTATGTCTAGGAGTAACTGACCCACATAGAGGTAAAAGGAAAATTTCTTGGGATGAGACATTTTATTCTAGATGGTTCTTATTATAGTTTTCTTGATTTCACAATTGGGTGATGCACTTTAGGTTTTATGTTCCTTATGATTATACATTTTTTCACTTGTCCATGTATGGAAAGAAAATATTACATCATGCATCATTTTAGGCACTTCAGGATTTAAATGTTAGGAATTATGCCATGACCCAGTTACCATTTTGTGTGCATTTATTGAAGTATGTTTTGGTTCCTATATTTCTATGTATATGAACATTTTCTAAAATTTCATGTATGGACTTGATAAATGAGTGGTCGTACTTAAATAGAGCCACACTTCAATTTGTATGGTGTATGGGCCCTTATAAATTGTAAGTGGTGATCCATATAGTTAAATATTTTTAAGAGACTTGTTATATAAATGAGAATGAAATTAAATATATTGAAATATAAAATTAATGGTTTATATTAAATGGGTATTCCAATTGTAATTTAAAGGGTAATTTCATCTATAAATTTCAATTGATGCTTTGTATACCAAAACCATGGACCTATGGAAGAGAACTGACCCTGAACAAACCTGAGTAGTGTGATGAATGTAGGGTCCATGGATTTTTCTTTATGATATTTTTTCACCCAGTCCTAGCATTACGAGCATGTATAGGGAATGGACTCATGTTTAGGAATCATTGAGCATGTCTTTTTTGTATATCTGTGATCGTGTTGTTATCAAACCTTGACTGAGTCTTATACTTAGAATTTAAAGAGATATGAAACTGTGAATCCCTCCAGTTGTATACTAGGAGGGTACAGATGAACTTGCTATAGAGGTGGTAGTCCATGGTCATCCTATAGAACTTCTAGTAGTACCTCCTGTAGAATCTCATGTTATACCAAATATGGGTGTTGAGGCCCATTTTCCAAATGGATTCCTACATTTCATCCAACTATTAAAGGAGCATCGCAATGTACCGTGACTATGGTAGATTTGGAACATGAGTTTTATCAGTATAATACAACCATGTTTTTTGGGGATGGCAGACCAAAGGCTGTAAAATCATTGATAGAGGCCAATCTATCAATTTTCAAGCATCTCATGACACATCCTGAGAGGAGAGTGAATCTCACAATGTATATGTTATGGGATCCCAACAAGAGATAGTAGGAAGTTAATGCTCATACATATCATCATCGATATATGGCTTAGTTTAATTTCCAAACATACTTCTATGATTATTTCAATCCCAGGACAATTAAGGTTGATAGAGCCAATGATTTTATGAATCTAGATTAGGGTACAATATCAATCATGGACTATTCTTCCCATTTTACAAAGATCCAGAATTGCTCACCAATTATGTTAATGTGACAAGTTATCAAAATATAGTTGATTTAAGGATATTATTAGGTTTGAAATATGATCTTAGGTGAATTTTTATCATCTTACTATGACAATATAAATAGTAAACTAGGTGCTAATTAAGGAACATAACCTATGGAAAGCTGGGGGCACATAGAAAAGTTGGTAAAATTATCATCCTAGTGGTTTAGCATCATACGGTAGGAATAGATTCTTTGAGGTCACTCAACAGGGGAATACCAGTGAGAGAATGAGTGTTGGTATTTCTTCTCTCTATCATGAATGTGGTAGTTATGGGCATATAAGGATCCAGTGCTATAAAGACCCATTCAAGTGTCTATCTTGTGGAAGGATAGCCCATGTACCACAATTTTTCAGGACCATTCCTCTACTATGTAGTGATAGAGAGTCTACAAAAACTCCACATTCATGATCGCTTTTAGTAGTATCTCATCAGGTGGGGAGCTAGAGTGATAATTTCCTGTTAGGTAAAGGTGTTGGTTATGTTCGGGGTATCTAGACACAATATTTTCAATGAAAATAGAGAAGAATTGATCAGGGTAGTCAGGCTATATCTATGAGCCACAGTTCATACTAGATATAAACATTGTATCTAGTACATGGGGAGAATATTTTCAGACATTGTAGTATGACACTTGGTATTCTAGTAGCCTTTACCTTAGTTTCTTCTCTTTTCAATATAGGTTCTTCACATTCTTTCAAATATTTACCTGTTGTGGAGATCCTTGGGGTAAATTCTCATTTTTCTAGTGGTGTGAGGACACTTGATACTCCATTGGGGATAAGATAAAGAGTGTACAATAGTGCAGTGAATTCACCTTGTGATAACTGGGTTTTACTTTATATGGGACCTATTTTTCCTTGAGATAACATGGTTTGACGTCATTCCTGGGACGGACTAGTTGGTTACCTATCATGTTTTCATTGAATGAGATAAACAAAGGGTGACCATAAAATCAGTAGAGGGTGGCTGTTTTTTCATAAGGGTGATTAGGATGTCTAGGCAAGCTGAGCAGGACCCTAGAATCCTGGGCTAGGTAAGAAGAAATCCCATATTTCTAGATTATATCTGGATGAATAGGGAATGAGTCAAGGGTAATTACTTCAAATTGTTGATCATTTCAGGAATTTTTTCCTAGAAGACTTTTCAGGACTACCACTTATGATATAGGTAGATTTTTCCATCGATCTAGTGGTATAAGAAACACCAATATCCATTCCTCTTTAAAGGATGGCTACTACTAAGTTTCGGGAGCTCAAGAGGAACCTAGAGGACTTTGAAGAAAAGATTTTTACATGACCCCTTAATTCTTCATGGGGTTCAATGTTCCTTTTCCCCAAGAAGGTGGATGGAACCCTTCATTTATGTGTGGTTTAACATAAATTGAACCAATTGATGGTTAAGAATCAGTGTCCATTACCATATATAGATGATCTCTTCATCCAGATTCGAGGATATTATGTGTTCATGAAGATTGATTTGACATTGAGTTATCATCACAAGTTTTTTTAACCTTTATATATAGCTTTTACATATTTTCATAGAATTTATGGTCTATATGAGTATTTTTTCTTGTCATTTGGTCTCACGAACATTCCAAATAAATTCATGTAACTGATGAACCAAGTTTTCCATCCTTGTATGGAATTATTTGTGGGGTATTCATTGATGATATATTGGTGTAATCTCACACTCAACACAACCATGACACACCTTGAGATCATATTGGATACAATAATTGAGAATAATTTGTATTATAAGCTTATAAAGTTCTACTTCTGGATGGATAAGATTCATTTCCAAGGTTATATTACCTCAGAGACAGGAGTTGCAGTTGTCCCAATGAATGTGAGAGTTGTATTTACCTTGGATCAAACCAAGACCATATTTTATATACGGTATTTCTTGGGGATATATGGTTAATATTGGAACTTCATATAGGAATTATCATGCTTAACAAAAAACACTTATGGTCTCAACTAAGAAGGGTGTAGAGTTTATACTGTTAAAAACCAACAAGATAGAGTTTTAGGAGAGAAAGGGAGACTGAATTCAGTGTTGATCTTCATTCGTGTAGATATTAGAAGAATCTATATAGTATATTGTGATACATCATGGATTAGGATAAAAATAATTTTGATTTAGTAGTAGTGAGTCATGGAGTATGGGTATTGTTAGTTGAGGCCACATGAGAGGAATTAACCAATGCACGATATTGAGTTTTCATTGCCTTGCATTTTTTGGGGGAATTACTTATTTGGAGATTGTTTTGTGGTATATATGAAACATAAAATCTAGAAGTACATATTTACACACTGTGACTTGAATCTTATATAATGAATTTGGGTTGAATATCTTTAGTCCATCGTCTTTGATCTTGCTTATATTCCAAAAAAGGATAGTGTAGCTTACGATGATCTGAGCAGAGGGGCTCTAAAAAAGTTAGTTCAGGAGCCCAAAAGTGAGTGGCATGTTATGATACTATGTTCATATATGAAAATTAATTTTAAAAAATTTCATGGATAGTTTTTATTTTTATAATTATTAGTGACCAATTCACATATGGAGAGATTAAAGATGAGGCAGCAATCAGATTTTAATGTTTTGGTCCTACGACCGAGAATTAAAGGTGTTGACCCGCCTATTGGTTGAATTATTAATAAGGATGATATCTTGCACATCATTAATTTCTATGGGTTTAGAAGATATAAAAATGAGTTAATATGAGATTCCCATGACTTTATGTGGGGTTTACATTCCATTCATACCATGATGTATCAATATCTTCTCTCTTAATACTGTTGGTCTGGAATAAAGTGGGAGATACCTAGGATCATTACTTGGTGTGGAACATATTAGTATGTGAAGGAGGAACACTAGTGACCTGTTAGTCTTTTATATACATTACATGTTACTAAGTATAAATGGTATAAAATCCCCATGGATTTCATGACAGGTCTTCCGAGATCACCTCGGGGAAGTGATGCCATATGGGTGATCGAAGAGCAGTTGAAAAAGGAAACCCCTTTTTTTCCTATTTCGGATAATCATTAAGTGGATGAGTTCAGGAGACTATAAATTCATGAGATAATATTCCTCTAGGAGGATACACAATCTATTATATCATACATATACACTCTTTTCATGTCACATTTCTAGAAGCGGTTGTAGAGGGCACTAGATTCACAAGTACTATTGAGTATTGTCTATCATCCACTGATTGAAGGTCAGTCAAAGCATACGATATACGTTTTTGAGGACATGATATGGGAATGAATCATTGATTTTTTAAGATCTTGGTATAAATACATAACTATTTCCAAATTCTCTTATAATAACATCTTTTATGTGAACATAAGGATGGCTCTTTATGAGGCCCTATATGTTTGTCCATTTCCTTCACCCCAATAATGCTTAGAGGTAGGAGAATAAGTGCTACTCGGTACTCATATTTTTTTGGATAATTTATATTGGGTTCATCTTATTTGTAAGAATAGTTATACATATCAGTCTTGAAAAATTTCAAATTCCAATCCTCACCGCCAACCACTAGAGTTCATGGTGGGGAGTTGGGTTTTCTTGTGAGTTTCACATAGACTAGGGAATATAAGGATTTAAAAAAGGTAATTTGTTTCCTTGTTATGTCATTCCCTTTGATATTATGGGTAGAGTCAATTCGGTGGCCTATTGGTTGAGTTTACCTCAAAGGTATCATCCCATGCACAGTGTCTTCAATATATCACAACTTTGCTAATATAATTCTGATCTGTTGAATGTTATTCATCCTTAGGAGGTTTAGTTAGAGGTATATACATAATTTTAAGATAACTCTATCCATATTTTTTATCATGAAATAAAGATTCTTCATGGTTGTTAAGTTCCTCTAGTATGGGTGTTACATCAGCATGGCCATGTTAAGGATGAAACTAGGGAGTATGAGTTTGACGTACAAGCCAAATGGCTGGAGTTATTTAAAAAAACACTTGACCACTCTCAGAAGAGAAATTTGGTGATGAATTTCATTAAGGGGGAGAATCTATGATATTATATTTTATATTAAATACATAACCTTTTTATTTCTATTTTAATTCCTTAATTTTGACATATTGTGTATTCATAGTGAGGCTAGGGAGGAAATAGGGTTGTTTGGGGATTGTTTGGAGCCTAGAGCTTGAGTTTTTTTAGAAGGTAGTTGGGTCACACAGTTAGTAGAAACCATATTTCCCAGGACACAAGGTTTCATTAAAATGTGTGTGGTGGTCCATCCCACTATCCAGGGCTACATGTTTTTATGAAGGCATTAAATAGGGCCCACATAGCAATGAAAGTGTTGTTGAGTTTTTAAAAGGAGAAAAATGAAAGATCAGTTCACACTTTATTTAACCGGGAACCAAGACTGTGTGAGGGGAATTTAAATATGGAGAAGGGGGTATGGTTAGAACATGGTTTGGACAACTTGAAAGCTAATCCATATGAAACATTTTTGAAATGGTAAATTACCATTTTACCCTACTTTGTTTAAGTTTTAATACCTTTTATTTATTTCTTCTTCACGTAGATAGGAGGACTTCATCTCCTCCTTTGAGAGATTATTTTATCCTTTGATATATGTTTTAATCTCATTTCATCATCCCGAATCCTATTTGAGATATTCCAACTCATTTAATTTCTTCTAGTGAGTTCTTCATTCATTAGCATCCTTTCACATTTTTCTTTTATATTGGTGATGTTATGTTAGTTCTTGCTCTTATGCCTTATTTTCAAGGTGTTCATACATTCTTTTTATTTATTATACTCCAGATTGAATTATTGGTTGACAATATACAAGTGTTCTTTTACAGTCTTGAGGTAGGTGGTCTATATCATCTCCCTAAAAGTATAATTTCTTATATATTGTTTCTATTATACCTCACACCAGACTTTCTCGGAGATGATTCCTAAATTAATTGATCCTTGAGTTAATGATAAATTATTGTATAGAACATTTCATGACACTATTAATTAAGGTTGTAGGTATTATACCTCGACTTGAACATACAATGGGGTGGGTTCTACATTTTTACCATGATTATACTACCCTGTGGGTGTTTTTGTCTCACTTTTCATAATTGAGAATTGAATGTGGTAATTAGGTGAATCATTTAAGGTTTTTAGAATATTGTTCACCTTATAATCTTTATATGAAAGGTATAAGTTGTTAAAACCATTAGATTATATACAGTTATTAATGGATTAATTAAATGTCTAATGAATTGATTAAGATACATTAGAAAATTTTAATCCTTCGATCCCATTTAATTAGCCTACTTGGGTGTCAGGGACATTACTACTCTTTGGATCAGATTACCTGATTTATTTTATATGTTTGGATGACTTGGAAAATTATACTCCTTGGATCCAAATTATTCAACTCATTAGGATGCCTTGGAAATTATTACTCATTGGATCCAAGTTAAACAACTCCTTTATGCCTTGGACATTACTACTCTTTTGATCCTAGTTACATAAACTATTAGGATTCCTTGGACATTTATAGTCCTTGGATATAAATTATTTGACTCATTAGGATGTCTTGTCCATTACTACTCCTTGGATCTGGGTTACATGACTCGTTAGTATTCCTTGTACATTTATACTCATTGGATCTTGATTATATGACATATATAGATTCCCTAAAAGATAAAACTCCAAGGATCCAATTTAACTAGATTACTTGAAATGCTTTCATTCCTTAAACATTTCTACTCTTTGGTTATGACCCATTAGGATGCCTAGAAAAATTAAACTATTTGGATCATGTATACTTATTTTATCTTTGTTATATGGTTTCCTTGGAAATTTACCCTCCATGAACCCTAGCTAGTGTAGGCTTGACACGCGATTACACGTCATAGGTTGATATTAATGGTCTCTATAATTTATAGCTAGCCCTTATGATTTAGTTTCTGGATCATTGTAAGACTTGATAGACTAGAAAATATTTCTTATAATGTTATTACTTATATAACTATTATATATGTACATTTCTTCAGTTTATATGTATAGACTAGACTTGTTATAGACACTATTGGTGGTGTCATACTGAGTGTTATCTCACACCCTTTTTAGGTTATCATTGGCTACCCAGACAGACTTCATGGATGCAAGTATTGACATTAGAAACTGCCTACTAAGTGACACTTGATTCATTGTTTCATATAATCATGGGATCACAGGACCAAGCTATGGCACGTGATGAGATATAAGGATTGTTCAATTTGGTTTTTTTGTACTTTTTATACATTTATTGTAGTGGATTCCTATTTCCATGTTTTGCTTGTCTTTTGTATAGCATGCCAAGATCATCATTCTATATGAAACTGCTAAATGATATTACTTGGTTATTGATATATTGGATGATTGTTCTCAATTTTTCAATTATTTATAGGCTTATTCAATTGATTGATCTATTGAAAAGACTATTTATACACTCTGATTATGGGGTTACCGTCTCCCTACTATTCCACCATAGACCTACATAGATAGTCAGTAACATATGGCATATAAGGAGGAACACTTGAGGCCATGTGGAAAACTGTGTTTGGTTACTGTTGAGTGAACGAGGTCTAGGAGAGCACAAAATATATAAGTATTCAAATATATAATGAATGATATTCAAGTAAATACTTTAAATTTAACGAATATTCTAGAACAGTCTGACACATTCATAAATAATGTATATATAAAATACATATATGTTAATTTACATTCTTTCTACTAGGTATAAATTTTTCTATTTAAATTAAAATATATAAATTTCTACTTATGCACAAAGATATATAAGTACACACATAGAGAGAAATATGTAAATATTTATTAAAATAAAAAAATAACACAAACATGTTTTATTCATGTGTATATATATATATATATCTCTAAATATATGAATATATATATATATGATTATATAAAAAAAAACTAAAACAATTTTGGATGAAATTTATCATATTTTATATACATAAATTTATAAATAAATACATATATACCAAATTATAAATATAAAGAATTATGGATCAATTTTACAATTGATTACAAGATGAATAATAACAAAAATCATGAAAAAATAATGAATGATCGATTGATAAATCAATAAAAAATTTCACAAATAAAATACAATGATTTTTTAGGGTCGATTCTTATTAAATATTCAAAAAAAGTGTCAAAAACCTTTATGTTCCCTGAAATTTTAAACCACAAGATGGATCAATGTAGTAGTTAGGGTTATTTTAAAAAAAACAGAGAATGGTTTTTTTTAGTTCTAATCAAAAAAAGTTTGATAAAATTAACTATTATCAGTGCTAAAATTATAATATCTAATAAATAAGTATTTTATTAGTTATCAATTTACTATTGATAAAGTAATGTCTTTATCAAAGTTAAAACATTATGCATTGATAAGGGATCCATTTACCAGTAATAAAGTTAGAACTAATAAACACCAAATATGTATGAAATTTAATCAACATGTAAGATATTTCTGTGATATGTAAGGGTTTTTCCTTTAAAAAATTAATATGTAAGAAATAAAAAAAATTAATAAATATTAAATTTGAATTAATAATATTAAATGAATAACTATTAAAAATGAATAGACTACAAAAATATTAAAATAAATGAATAAATAATATTAATTATAAAATATCAAAAATATTAAAAATGAATAAATATTAATGAATATTAAAATTCCCATTTAAAAATAAAAGATTTAATTAAAAATGGCCTAAACCATTATCTCAGAAAACCAGGCCACTGATTCTTTTATTAAGAAAATAAAAGCTTTTATAAGGGGTTACAGTGAAAAATGAAGTGGAAAACAGAGAAATGAAAATAGTAATCCACCACCAATCTAGAGTGATATTACTCTCTAACTATCATACAAGCATGACTAAACCTAACTTACATGTGACCCATATTCCTTTGTCCACCCCTAAAAATATTTCAACCACATTTCAAAGATTTAGGATCAACTAAGTATTACTCGGTTCATCAATGTCATGATTATTATTTTTCCTGATAAGTCTCAGATATCTAGCATTGGATTGGAGTAGATATTTTATTCAATGTTAGACGATACAAAATTCATGTTTGCGAGATAGTTTTTCTAATTTAATTCACCAGATGCCATTTTTATAAATAAATACTCAACTTGTGAGTCAAACCAATAATTAAAAACATCATTGAGTCCCTATGTAAATCTCATTTGCACAAACTCTTATAGAGGGAAGCTGTAGTTTTTACCATTTCCTCCTCATATTTCTACTTTGTAAACATTCAAAACATGTTATTAATGACTTTAATGTAATCTGTAAAATAATAAGTATAAGATTCCACTAACTATTTGTGCTTACACCCCCTCTCAATGGGATAGGTGACAATTACAGATGAAACTCCACACCTAAGTGTAAAATAAACATTCTCCTCTACAGTATAAACAAAAGTGGTTGGATCATGCTTATTTACCTATGTTATGAACAAAGGTGAATTTTACGAATAATCAGAATTAAAAATTTCCTTGGTAATCTCCCCAATTATCTCAACATTAACAGGGTTGGTTTTAACTTCCTGAAAAATATCTATCCATAAATTATCTTAGAGATCATATTTTCAATATGATCAACCTACATATTCCTTGGTGTCCAGTTCAAAACCTGAGGAGCATCCATACTGACACCAATCATTCATTGATGTGACATGTCAAGGGTTTGCTCCTAATCCAAAGTAGTAACTTCCACACCCTAAATAACATCGTCACCCACTGGTAGTGGAGTATCCTCATGGCCTTTAGTGGTCCCCAACTCCATAAAAGTGACCTTGAACTTACTATCCTTACTAATCCTTGTATCATTATTCTTCTTAGTGGGTTTCAAAGAGGTTACATAGATTCCATCACCCCTATCTAAATATACTATAGGTTATTTCTTATTAGATCCCCTATTAAGAAACTTATTTAGAATCTTCAAATGGTTAAGAAATTATACCATCAATATAAGATGTTTTTTCCCTTACTATTACTATATTTCATGGAATAATCATCAAAATTTTCAGCTGAATCAAGATCCTCACCATCCTCAGATGAATCCTCATGAGTAACCAAAACTTACTACCCTACCTAAACCACCTTATCTTGGTAATTTATTAGATCAATAGAAGAAAATATTCCATCGGACTAATTTCAATCATTGAGGTCCTTTTCAATCATATTCTTCAAACAAAAAAACCAGTATCCTTTCGAGATGAGATATACATGGAGCTTGAAATAGATTTCCTACCCTATAAGCCATCTAGACAAGATCCAATGTTTCCATCTTCATTTTCATTACCCTTACTATATGGTTATTCCTAGAGCATGTATTTTATCTTGTCCTTGTTAGATTTCATAACATCACTATCAATTTTTGCATCTGTAGTAAACCCTAAATGCATAGAGATAGAGCTCAAAATTATATCATCAAAGATCTTGTGAAATTAAATTTCTATCCAACTTGACGATTAGACATTATAATGTTTAGGAATCGCATTAAAAGCCTTATTGTTCTGTATATAATGAGAACCAAATCCCCCTAAAATTGTATAATTAAGAGGACTTTCAAGTTTACATTGTTCAATAAAATGACTAAACTTCTAACATTTTGAGCCTCTCAGATTCCTTCAACACCCTTTACTCGAATTCCTTATACAGTTTCAAATATCACAAAAATCAAGAATTCATTAATATTCTATTGATAGATAAAGCTCAAAATCATCAGAAACTCAGAACATTGTCTCAATGAGGGTATAACTTAGGTCCACCTCAATGAAGATTCTATAAAAGATTTATAAAAAATGATTATTATATATATTATATATATAATTATTATTTAAATCTTTTAATAATATTTAATAACTTTTTTAATTTTATTAATGAATAAATATTTAATAATATAAAAATTTATACTTATATATATCAAAATATTAAGAAATATGTTTCAAATTATAAAGGATTATTTTACATATATTATTGATTAATATTAAATTTATTAACAACAATATTTAAAATAATATTAAATTGTTATTATTTTAACAACATATCTATAAATTACTATTATAACATTTTTTTTGTCAACTACAAGAAAAGTATAAATATTTAATTAATTTTTACGATATATTTTTAATTCTAAAACTATAAAATTAAGTGAACATTAATAGTTATATTCATATAGATTTACAATTTATATTATATAGATATATTATTATTACTAATTATAGATATATATTTTATTGAATTTATAAAAAATAAAAAATTATTAATTATAATTAAAAAATATTATTTATATAAATGAATAAATATTTTAAAAAAATTATCCTTAATTATACAAATGTATAATTATATTCATAAGTAATTATATGTATAAATACCAAATAATTTAAAATATACATTACTCAAATATAAATATTAGTTAATAATTTTAGTATTATAAATATAAATTTTATAATTATAAATTTACTAAAATTATAAAAATATGTTCATTTTAGAAATCCAGTCAATGATTTGATGTTTCAATTTTTAAATTATCAATTTACTTATATGGTTGTATTTATTCGCATATGTGTGTGTGCGCGCACGCGCACCTCTATGAAGAACCCAGGGACATGTAGGGAATGAAACTACATAGATTGATGCTCCAGTAGGTGCAGTTGTTGGTGTAAATACTAATGATGGTCAGCCTTCAAGATATGATCCTCCTCAATATATGAGGGGTGGAATGGTTGGGAATATCATGGTTTTATCATCTCTGTAGGTAAATCAGTGTGAGAAGGTCTCAAGTTCTATTTATTCAGAGAAATCTTGGAGTGGGGGTAATTTCTCCTGATAGCAAAAGGGATGAAGAGTATGGACATTTGGATTCACTCAAGGAGAGTAATGTAGGGGAGGATAGTCTCATATGTTATATATCATACAAATAAAAGAGTTCTCCTTTGGAACAAAGCTTACAAGATCAAAGAATCCTATCGACCTGGCTTCCTTTAGAAAAGAAAAAGGTACATAGGCCAATGTGGATGAGGAACCCCTTCAAATAAACAATGATTATGATTACACAATTTGGAATTAGTTGTCCAAGCTGATGTTGATCAGAAATTGTGGCATGAGTGAAGGATGTTTGCAGTGATTGGAATAAAAGGAAAATATATAATGGAGGCTAATTCACCATTCAGGAATGATTTTTTGGGCGCCTCGGGGGGTGATTCAACTAAAGAATATAATGAAACATCAAAACATCATGTTTAAATCCTTCGTTAAATGACAAGAGATAATTTTTTTGATATATACAAGTTGATGGGAAGGATACATATAAGGTGTTCAACTAGATTGTGTGTAACACCTTGATATTTAAAAACAAGAAAATCATGTTTGATAGAGTATACGACATGAAACACTAAGCTTATATGAGAATGTAACACCCCCAGACATTTTTATATTTATCTTTTTAAATAAATTTATTCTCTTTGTTATATTTAGATATACACAACCTTGATATTTTTTTCTTCGACAGCGTATTTGACACACATCACTAATCTTAAACGACCCATAAAATTTTAAAATTATATAACCTAACCATCAGATTAGAGGGTATGATTATTGTTAACTAATTTATAAAATATGTATCTATATATATATAAATATATTTCCTAATCAGTATAAATTATTGATAAATTCTAGGTAAATAATTAATCAATTTTTAGTAAATTAATTTTATCCCTTAAAAAAATTCTTCAAATATGATTTTTATTTCTTTTCTTGAAAAAAATATTATAAATAATTTTGGAAACATTTATAAAATGTATTTTATTAAATAAAATTCATTTTTGAAACTGGAATATGAAAATTTAATTTGGAATAAATTTTGGTAATTTTTTGAAAAAATTTATTTTTCAATGAATAGTGATAATAATATTATTTTTTAAAAATGTCATTTCCTTTAAAAAAATATGTTTTGAATATAATTTAAAAATAATTATGTGTTATTCAATTATATTTAATCCAATTAATTATATTTTAAAAATCAATATATTGTATTTTAGTATAATTTAATTTTTGAGATTAAAAATAGTTTTTTTAAAGTATTTGAAAGTGCATAATGATTCACATTATTAATAAATTAAAATTACTACTAATAAGTAATTTTTTAAATATAATTTCTATATTATAAAAAAAATATTAATTTAAATTCATACACTGATTATTATTAGTCATGGAGTTAATATCAAATCGCTTTTTTTCTCAAAAAATACATTTTTGGAAAACCCTCCTTTTCATTGCATCTTTGAGTTTTGTTTTAAATTAAAATTTTTCAGTTATGTGAATTTAATTTGGTAAAATAGATTAAATATTTTTAATAAAAATAATTTATATTATCTAATAAGTTAAACTTAATTATTGACCATGATAAATAATAAAACTTAATTATTATGGTTAAGATGAAAACGGTTTCAACAAGGGTTAAACTAAAAGGATAGGGGTCAAAATGAGATAATTATTTATCTTAAGAAGATTTTATGTTCATATTTAGATCTTATATAGTTTAATTGTCAATAATAGTTTATTTTGGATCCTTTTGGAAAGTGAAAAATGAGGGAACACCATATTCTTTTCAAATATTACAAGTATTCCACTCACCACACTTATAAAAGGCCCATGATATTCTCTCCTCTTCACATCATAATACCATTTTGGTTTTAAAAATTCCTTCCCAAATTACTCCATATATTCCCTAACCAAATCCTGTTATCCTTTTTTGGTTATAAATTTATTCTATGAATATTTTATGTATAATCCTAAAGAAGTGGTCCAAGAAGAGGTAAATTTTCTAACTATCCACTTTTTGTTTTATTTATTCTTCAACCTCCTAAAAATATACATAAAATATTTTCATATATAAAAACCAGTATATAATATATACAAATACATTATTATGTTAATGGAATAACCTAAATCCATATCCTCTTCCATAAAATGGGATACGAAATCATCATTCATCTATATGACGGGCTACCATCTTGTGAACCTATGTCATTCGTTTCCATCATCATGTCACATAACTTTATATGTTTATGTATTCAATGTAAATCTATGATATTTATAAAATTTTATAATTATTCAGTTATTATATAACATCAAACTTATTATTTTACATTCCATGGTGGATACGATAATGTCGCTCATGTGTACGGTGGACTACCGCCTCACGAAGTGATGTGATTCGTTTTTCAATAACAATTTACATGGAAATTAATGATGATGAATTTAATAAATATATGTGATATAAATAACATAATAATGATAATAATTACATATTTATCATCCTTATAATATAACATTTCATTTTCTTTCTTACACTGCAAAAGGATAACATCGTTCTTGTACCTGTGGACTACCATCTCCATGAACCGATATGATTCTTTTTTCATCACCACATAAAAAGAATGATATATATATATATATTTAAATAAATAATATGGTATTTATGTTATTATTATAATTTTTTAAGAAAAAAATAATACATACCTTCTTTCCATAATGATCATAGAAAAATAGAAATATCACTCATGCGTATGTACGGTCTGTCGTCTCCATGATCCCAGCATAGTTCATTTATATTAACCATATTCATGATTGATTTTAAAATTATAATTTATGAATAAATTATATAAATATTAGATAATTATTATTATGTAAATTTCTAAATAATTAACTCTTTATCTATGGTCAACGTACTGAATCTATTTGGGAATAATGAACTGAACGTCACAATTGGTTATTAATTTATTTAACATGTTTTATTTATAATTTCTTATATACTAATTAAATAAACATCAAGAAATTCATTTATAAGTGATACTAATGTGGTATTTTTTTAGATCAGGGATATTTCTCTTTTATATCCATATTTTTTTTAAAAATCAAATATCTCATTCTAAAATCATTTTATTTTATAAAACTATTTTACATGGTATTTATCCTCATTAAAATGGTTTTGAATAGAAATTTTTTAACATTTTCAAAATGAGTCACTTTTGACACCATTTTAAAAACCATTGAAAATAATTTTTTTAATATTCATAACATGAAGGGGTTTTCCCACCATAATAACCATTATTTTATTTGATACTTCAGTTATATTTTTCAATTTTTTATTCAAATAAAATTATATTTTCAATGTTTTTTAAATTTTTAGCTTTAAAAAGTGATTTTCAAAATTAAAAGGTTATTTTCCTAAAAATTTATTTAATGATATTTTAGTGGTATTTAAATTAAAAAACATCAACAACCAATTTTGGTATGTATTCTTCAATGGGGTTATTTCTTAATGATACAATCCTCATTATTTCTATGTATGGATTAATATTTTTTCAAGGAGATTGTTATAGAACCCGTTTCTTTTCCACAGGTTAATCATGTTTCAAATATATTTTTATGGAACCATTCTCTCTTCCTTTGGTTAATAATTTTTAAAATAGATTATTACTGAACTAGTTTTTTTATGGGTTAATCATGTTTCAATGTGATTTTAATGGAAATCATTTCATTTCCATGATTTAATCATTTTTTACATATATTTGTATGAACCTCCTTTCAATTCCATGGGTTAATCATGTTTCAAATATATTGATATGTAACTCATTTATCTTACATGGGTTAATGAATATATATAATGAATAATGGTTTTATCTATGATTTTTAAAATTAAATTCATAGATTATATGATTGGAGTGCCCATATAGAACTCCAATTCCTTGGGTAATTATTATTTTATTCATAGAATTATATTATAAGTAATCCATATGGTTATTACAATTTTAAGTGTTTTTAAGGGTTCTATTATGATTATGTTCCAAGATACCAACACATTAATTCTATTCATTCCATGGGTTTATAATGTTTCCCTTGATAAAGATCGATATCACATGGATAATTAATATTGATTCTTGTGACTCTTTCCTTCTTAAAAACATTATTCCATATTTCATGATTGATGATTCTGATATTGAAGGTTATAAGTTCTTTTAGGATTCACCCATGCACTCAAATTATGTCTTCCTTCTATAATGCACTTATTATGATCATTGATGAAAGTAAATTGTTAATTCTTTTTTACCCTTACTAATAATTTTATCTCACATTTTTTATGATTCAATTTCTATAATTTATCAAGAATGATGTTGAATGAATTATGTTAAGAAGGATTTCATATGGATGATGATGATGGTTTAATGTGAAATAAGAGATGTTTGGTTAAGTAGGATAAATTATTATTTAAACACATGGGTGTTTTTTATGTGGGATTTTTTCCTAATTCACTAAAAATATGAACCTACAATTCTAATGATAATGTAAGAGATACAATATTTACTTTTGATATTGTATGTTTTGGATGTCAAAAATTTGGAATCCTTTATTGGTTTCAAAGTTGGAAATCTAATGTTTTTTATTTCCACATCGTATCTAGGTTTAAAGGTATGAGGCTATTATATTTTCTATCAATGAAGTGTTTAGATAACTTTTTATATTATTGTGTTTTCATTTTAAGGGTTCTGGATACCATCCTAGGATTATGAGTTTACGGTTAATCATAAGTTTAGAATTATTTAGAAACTTTAGAGTTTATATGATCTTTGATTATTATGGATATTTTTAGGGTTTTCCATCATATTTCTAGAAAATTTATAAGTTTATAATTTTTAAACAAAGTGAAACCTGAAGTTCTTGTGACAACCAATCACATTCGTCAAGGTCATGGGACTTGAACCCACAACCAAAAGGTGATAAGGGTGAATCACCTACCACTAGCCTATGTGATATCCTGGTTAGTATTACATTGTTCATTTTACATAAATACTTTGAAATATAATGATAAATCTATTTTTCAAAACATATATTTTATCATATAGATAACCATGGGACTGAAAAGTGATTTAGTGATTAAGTGATTAATTTCATTTCAGAAAAGGATCCCTATAATTTTGGTAAACAAATTAACATGTTCTATTATATGATCTCAACCTTTCTCAAGACATATCATGCCCATTTTTAGGTATTATTTTTCCCTTGTTTTGATCATACTTTTATTGAGCCTTTCTTATAGGCCATTTCAGGTGAATTTTTAGAATTTTGGAAGCCCAAGGGGCACTTCATTGTTGGATCATCGTTAAGGAAAATAATTTATTATTTCCCAAAAAACCATGTCATTTTTTTAATAAAATCATGCACCTCATTTTGAGCCACTAGAAGGGGGAACATGGTTTGGCCAAAATTCGTGGCCACCCATGAAAAAAAACACACCCCTCGATAAATTAGTGATATGTGGTTGGAACATGGTTAAAGTAACCAGGCATCCAATCTGTTCTCCCCCAATAGAATCTCTATATAGGGCACATGGTTAAGGCACACGGTTACTCTTAACCATGCAGCTACTCTGGAGAACTCTATGTGTGGGTTTTAAAAGCTTCAAATTTTTAATAAATATTATAAAACCCCCAATTTATATCTCTAATCAACCCCACTCAGTCTAATACAATATCCTTTTTCTTTTGGAGGCTCCTGGGGGGGATTTCTAGGCTCTTTTGACTCCTTCCATTGTGAATCAAAGATCTGGTGGAAGGAATTGACCTCTCTCCAGTATGTGATCACTTATTTTATTAGGTTCATTTCTATATCATATTTATCTCCCTTAATAGGGAGTTGAATTCTTCCTTTATTGATGGTATATATCTAGGTTATAATGGATCTTGTTTCATTAGAACTTGATCTTAGGCTTTGAACCTAGATCTTCTCTTCCATTGTTATTTCGGCCATTCTACATCGAATTAAGGGATAATGTTGGCTGATTATTCTCCAATGACCAAAAGTTAGTTATTCTATATGATAATTATTATAGTATTTATAAATATCTCTTTTTTTAGTTGTACCATTTCATTTCCGTGTTTTCAAATTGTTTTTAAATTAGAAAAGTCATTGAATGCCCCTGAATTTGAGAGACCCTTCTTGAATCCAATTAGATACACTAGATATTACAGGACTATGAATGATGTAAACATAATGGGTAAGCCAATTTCAATGAAATGGTAATTATGGATTTAAAAGGGATAAATTGAGGATTTTGGAATTTAACCAATTGTGAATGTATTGACATGTTATCTTTTCATAATTATTATTGTCTTAACCCTAAAAAGGTTAAGGATATATGAGATTATTAATAGTAATTTGGTTAAATGGTTAAAGAGTTGAAACTTTGTTAAAGATAATTATTCAGGAATGAAATGGTGCACTATGTTGAGAATGGTTGAAAAGGTTTTATTAAATTTGAACCTTGATATGAAAATATGAAAAATGAGGTGTGGGTGTTTGATTGATTATCCTCATCCATGGGTTTCTAGAATAATGTTCCTAGTCCTATGATGCTTGCATGTTAATTATTTCTAGACTAATTCTCCATGTACCCTTGATTTTGGTACTAGACCGATGCTCTAAGAACTCATGATATTTTTTTTGAATAGACGCTCCAACTACCTGAGATAATGTGACTACACTGATACTCTAAGAATCCATGATAATGATACTTGGACAAAAAATTCAAGGTACCAAAATGAAATTGGAATTAATTTGAATAATCATATACCAATCAGTAAAGAAATTTTAAAATCCATATTTTTTATGGTTCAGACTCTCGCACAAGTGAATGTAGGTATGATTGGCATGGGTGTCACCGTGAACCTAAGGTCCAATATGGTTAACTAAATTATAAAAAATGTGAAAACTAATTAATTTTATATTTTTCATTTATTATTTATAAAAATTCATACAATTTAATAGAGTGAATATTTCTTTATACAATATTGGTGGTGTATTAATGAGTTCTAATCACACCCTACTCAGGTCGCCGAGTAGAACTCGAGTAGACTTCATGTTTTTCAGATAAGATTAAAAAAAGAGACCAAAGCTACAATTGTTGAACTAGGATTCTAGATAGAGCATGGATAGAAATGAGACATGATATAGGGTCCCACTTGGGAGTTTTTAGTGTGTATTTATTTTGGTTTTCATTTTAAAAATAAAATTTAAATTGCCTAACTTATTTTTTGCTTTATTTTATGGTCATTTTCCTTATTTTTGGAATTCATTATGTAATTCTTGATCATTGCTGATTACTGATTATTATTTTATTATATTGGTTACTAATATATTGATTTTTTATTTTTTATTTCTTTCATAAAGAGGTCATAGTCTTCACACATGATATATGAGACTCTTGCTTCTAGTCAGAGGCATTTTGAATACAGGGAAGTGCAGTTGAGGTCATGTAAAAAACTAGATCAGGGTATTGTTATGTGGAACCTGGGTCAGGATGCTACAAAGTGGTATTAGAGGAGGTTTCATTTTTTGTTATTTTAGAATTTTGGAATGGTATACAAGATACTAGGATGATTTGGGCCTTGGTTATGAGCTCACCCACGGGAATAGCTAACCCATGTGATGGGGAAACCCCCCAAGTTCCTAGGGTGGAATTATTGTTCTTTATTTTTTCAAATATAGTTTAATTTTATTTCACATTTGGTGATTCACTTATTGGGTGATTTTATTGTTTTCATATATTTTACTCATGTCTTGGTATGTCATGAGAAGTTGAGTATGCATACATCATTTTAGGAACTTAGGGATAAATTTGAAATTCATTATAATAGATACGTATGAAAAACTAAGTAATGAGTGGGAATTTAGAAATGAAAATTATTTTCCTTACTTGATTATATTAAAATAAGTGGTTCTTAATAATGAATTTTTAAATTTTAAGAGATGTATAATTTTGTAATTTAAAATTCTTAAAAAATGGTTTCTAATGAAAAAATTATAAATAAGAAATCTTTTTACACTATGTTTTCCATGTCCTAGGTTAGGGATGGTTGAGGATAGTTACAGTATTGTGGTTTTAACCATGGGGCGGTGTTTGCAGGATAAATTATTGTGGATTTATGTGAGTATTTCTTGTGAAAAATTTTTAATGATGTTTTATGTGTGCTATGAAATTTTCTTAGAATTATAGAATCTTTCCCCCATGTTCGTGTTTTTTTGTAGGATGATAGGAGTATATTTCTAAAAATGTGCATCTTTTAGTGGTACTAGAGTCCATGATAGTTTTGGTTGAAGGATAAAAGGTGATGTTTTGTGATAACATCACTCGATTTATACAGTTAATGAAAAGAGACACAAGGAGTGCTATGAAAAATATGATTGATCTAACATATGAGTTCCAATAACGGCACCCTCTGATGATCACTGGAGAGGGTGTACCTAAGGTATATGATTTCTGGATTTAGTTTATCCAAAAATCTAGTATCATTTAGATACTCTTATAGAGAAAAGAGTCAAAATTTATATCATATATGTTGTGAAGACCAGTGAATCACTGGTGGGAAATATAGGCTTGGGAGGATTAGTTCGAGGGCATGGTATGGAAGGACTTAATGAGAAGATCCTAGAACACTTTTACACATAGATTCAAAAATATGAGAGGGTTGAATTGTTTATGTGGTTGACCAAGGGAATCATGTCGGTGATGGACTATGCTAGTCACTTCACTGAATTATAGCATTTTGTTCCAATACAGGTAGAAGATAATAAAAATAAGGAGAGAAATATTTGAGATAGATATAAATGTGAGATTATGTCCAATGTTAATATATTTAACTTGAAAAAGTTTTTTTAGGTAGTGAATAAATCTCTAGATTATAAGTGTAACTTGAAGGAGGCTTTTGGTAAAGGATATTTTTTTTATGGATGAATCAGAGGTGCATCTTCTGAGGGTAAGAAGCATCGTTATGATAATATTCACTAGATAATTAACAAAAAAATTGTCCACAAGGAAGGGTTAGTTTCTCATGGATGTAATCAAGTGTTCTAACATCTTTTTTTTTAGGTCAGGTCACAATTGTAGTTAGTTTACCTATCCACCAGAAGAGTTTTGAGCTTGTGTAAAGATGAAGCACATGGAAAAGGTATTTTATAAATCCAACATTCCCCCACTACCTTGTGAAAATGTTACAGTCCCTTGTAATACATTTATTAATAGCAAGGTTAGTCCATTAATAGTTAGAGGTATAATTCTTGTAGATTTTATTCTATCTATAACATTATTTAATAGAGGAGCCTCAAAATATTTTATATCTTCACAACTTTTGAATTGATTGAAAATGACGATGGAGTGTTTTTATGGGGTTATGATGATCAACACACCATTGGGAGTGTGGTATAATGAATGATTTCTTTGCCTAGGGTCTTCCCTCAAGGTTAGTGGGTATCATTTCCCTTAGGATCTATAATTACTTGAGATTTTATGTTTTGAATTGATTTTAGGTATGGAATGGATAATGGAATATCTAACCAAAATCAATTGATAAAATATGATAGTAACTTCCACATATCATAAGGTTTACATATATGTTCATCATGGAGAATTCTATATCTAAGAAAGTTTTGTGGGGGAAGTTCATCAGTAATTGAGGAGCTCACTGCCTATGTTACAAGTATCTTGTTGTATGATGGGGGGTGTGAAGAAAAATGTATATACACCCATAGTGTATCAGTTTTAGGTTGTGTTTCCTAAATTATTTTTAGGGATTCCACCTAATAGAGATTTTGAGTTTATGATTTAATTGATGCTTTGAGCTAAACTAGTTTCCATTCCAACTAATAAAATATAACCAAAAGATAATCAGGATACTAAGACTTGGCTGGAATAATTGATGTATAATGGATTTATCTATCTGTGTATGTCACCATGGGGTTCCCTAATATTTTTTCCAAAATGTATGATGTAATTCTATGATAATTTTTGGATGACAAGAAGTTAAATAGATGAAAATTAAGAAATGGTGTTTTATTCTATGTATCGATGAGATTTTTGACCATTTTAGAGGTTCTCTTGTGTTCTATAAAATTAATTTGAGGTCAGGGTATCATTAGTCAAGAGTGAGAACTTATAATATACTATAGACTTATTTTAGAAACATGTATGAAATGTATGATTTCATTTTAATTTTGTTTGGATGGACAAATAATCATGATCTGCTTATGGGTTTGATGAACAGAATCTTCCACCCATTTTTAGAATGGTTTGTGGTATATTTCTTCAATGAAATTTTGGTGTACTCCTGGACTCATAACGATCATGAAAAAAATCTTTACATCATCCTGAGTACACTGAGAGAGAATAGTTTGTACACCAAGCTATCTAAATTCTAATTCTATATTGACAATGTACATTTCCTAGGTCTCATCATCTTGAAGTAAGGTGTGTTGGTGGACCTAGAGAATGTTTAGGGAGTTGTTTCTTAGGAGAATCCAAATAATATTTTTGGTTTTACCATGTTATTATCTTAGATTAATATAATTTATTTATTACTTTTCATCACTTATTTTAGGCCTAACCAAAAAGGGTATCAATTTTTAATGGTCTGATGCATGTGAGAATGAATTCTATGAGTTAAAGAAGAATCTGACCACTACACTCATTTTGATCTTACCGAAGCCAAGTGAGGATTATAGATTTTTTTGTGATGAATCTGGGGTTGTACTTGGGTTACTGTTAATGAAAAGTGATTCATTCATGGTTTATAGATCACGGAAGTTGATTCCATATGAAAATAATTATCTAACACATGATCTTGAGTTGGTAGTGGTGGTTTCTTCCTTAAATTGTTGGTGGAATTACCTATTGAAAGAAAGGTTTATTATACTTAGTGACAAAATTAGCCTGAAGTACATCTTTTCTCAGTGAGATTTGAATCTTTATTAGTGGATATGGTTTGATTATATATAGTCATTTTACTTTTATCTTGCCTATGAACCTAGAAAGGGGAACAATTTTCATGATGCTTTAAGCTGAATGAAACAGACATAGATAGTCTAGGAGTCCATTTCCAAGTGGAAGGTGATGCCATTACTAGCTAATATGCACATTGATATTTAGGAAGGTGAGGAGAAGAATAACCTCATTTCCTTATTAGTGGACTCTACACTTCTAATCCGATCAAGGAGAGTGCGGTATGAGGATCTAGAGTGTTTGGCCTTGAGGGAAAGGATATAAGGTGGGGAGTCACCTTCTGGATGGGTAATCTATAATGATGATATCATCTATGTTTGTGGTAATTTTATTGTGCATGTGTGTATGTGATAGGGGTTGATGTGGTAGTTTCATGCATTGAAGTGGGGGTGTGCCTTATTTGGACCAAAATATACTATGATATTCAGAGAAAGTATTGGTATCCATGAATGGAAAAGAACATTGCAAGTTTTTTGACACAACGTTACACCTGTCAACAAGTTAAGTCTGAGAATCAGTGACCTTCCAAGCTTCTAAAATCATTTACCATTCCAAAGTGGAAATGGGATGATGTCACCATGGACCTTTTGGTAGTTCTTCCAAGGACCCCTCGGAGGAATGACATGATATGGGTGATTATAGACTGGATAAAAAAGTATCCCATTTCATCCCAATCTGGGGAACCTCCATGGTTCATCAGTTGGGAGACATTTATCTTCAGGATATAGTGAGTTTTCTTAGGGTTCCATAAAGTATAGTTTCATATCGTGATCCATTTTTTACTTCACACCTATGGAAAGGCTTCTAGAAGGAAATTTATACTCTAGTGACTCAAAGTACAGCTTTCCACCTATAGACAAATAAGAAATCTAAGAAAAATATTCATGTGTTAGAAGACATTCTATGGTAATGCATACTAGGATTTGGTGGATCTTGGGAAAATAATATATTTGGTTGATTTCTCCTATAACAACTGTTACTATATGAATATTTAGATTGAACCATATGAGGTGATTTATATTAGTCCATGCAAATAACCTTTATGTTGGATGGATGTGGGTGTGTTAGAGTTTTTGGGATTGAGACCTATGTAAGAGACTTAAGAATATGTTCTATTGATTCAGAAACATATGGATATAACATAGAGTATACATAAGTATTTTGTTGATCAATATCATCCACATCTTGAGTTTATAGTGGGTGGCCATGTATTCATTTGTGTGTTTCCCAAATTGGGTCACCATGCAAGTCGGTTCCTAGGTTTTTTTGACCATTTCATATTATGGATAAGATCGGATCAGTTCTTTATTGGTTGAATCTTCCACAGAGGTATAGAAATAAGCATGATGTTTTTCATGTGTAATAGCTTAAAAAGTATCACCACATCCCTTATCATGTGGTATATGTTAATGATGTTGACCATGAAGCTGATGTGACCTTTTTTGATCATCCAATACATGTTGTAGATCACTGTGAGAATGTTTTCCAGGGAAGGACCATGCTGTTAGTCGGAGTGATATGGAAACAAGGTTATGTTCCAGCAGAAACAAGGGAGATGCAAGAAGACATGCATGCCCATTGGCCCAACCTTTTCACCTTGTAAGATTAGTGATGTTTTTGAAGTGTACCTCAAGAATAAGAGGTAATAAGGTTGGAAGATTATAAGATATAAACCTTTCTAGATATGTCTCATACTCATTTTCATGTATCATTTTACCCTTGTTTTCATCATAATTCTGTTGAACCTTTTCTACGGGTCATTTCATGTGTATTTGGACAATTTTTTAATCTCATGGGGTTGTTCGTGGTTGTTACATGGTTAGGGAAAACGTTTCTATTTAACCCACAAACTATGCACCCCATTTTGAGCCAGTAACAGGGGTGAATGGTTTGACCAAACCGTGTGGGCACCCCTCCAAGACCTGAAACCCTATACATAAAGAAGATACACATTTGGAATATAGTTAAAGTAACTAGTCATACAAGACATACATCCCAAACAGAAGATATGTATAGGGTGCATGGTTAAGGCACATGGTTACTCTTAACTGTAAGACATCTCCAGCAAACCATGCATGCGGATATTAAAATCTTGACAATTTTAATAAAAAATTATTGACCGCCCGCTTTATATACCTAATCACCCCCACTCATTCTAATATTTTTTCCTTTTCAATTGGAGGATTATTAATTGATTCTTAGTACTTCTAAACTTCATTTTCCAATTAAAGATCTGGTGGAAGGAATCAACCTCTCTATGATATGTGATCTCTTCCTTGATTAGGTTCCCATCTCTTTTATATTTTTCACCCTTTGTAGAGGGATAAATTAATCCATTGTATATGTTATTGATCTATGTTCTAATAGATCTAGTTTCATAGGAACTTGATCCTAGGTTGTGTTCCTATATATTCTACTCTGTTGTCATTTCAGTTCTTCAACATCAAATTAAGGACTAAGGTTGGTTGATAATTCATCCAAAACCCTAAGATATCTGGTCTATAAGTTAATTCCAATATTATTGATGATGATCTCATGTTTTTAGTTATATTAGGGTGTTACCATGTTGTGAAATTACTATTAAATTAGAAAATTGAATTGAATCCCCATGGACTTGAGATACACTTACTAGATATCATTGGATCTGCTGGAGATTATGAGATCGAGGATGATGGAACCCCAAGGGGTGTTCTAATTTCCTTGAAATGGTAATTATCATATAAAAAGAGTTAACTCAAGTATTTTAGAATTATTCCACTTGTGAATGTGTTGACATGTTAATTTTTTGTAAATATTATTGTCTTGAACTTAAAACTTCAATGAGAAATAATATGATTCATGGTAATTTTGTTAAATGGATAAAGGGTTGAAACAATGATAAATTTAATGATTTATAAATTAAATTGTGCACTATGTTGTGAATGGTTGAAAAAGGGTTATTAAATTTTATCCTTGATATTTAAATGTGAATATTGAGATGTGGGTGTTGTAATAATGCTACTCATCGATGGGTGGAAATACTGATGCTTCAGTCCTAGGATGTATGCATGTTAATTGTTGTTCCACTAATGGTTCAAGTACTTGAGATATTGGTTCTAGAATGATGTTGTTAGTATTTTTAATATTGGTGTTGGATTGACTCTCCATGTAACTGATATAATGATACTGGATTGATGCTCTAGGAATTTTTCATAATGGTACATGTATAGGAACTCCAAGGTACCAAAATGAAAATGGATTCAATTTTACAATGAATTAAAAAATTGTAAAATCCATATGGTGAATGGTTCAAACTTTGGCATGGTCGAAGAATTTATGATTGGATTGGGTGTCCCCATGAACCTGAGATCCAATGTGGCTAACTAAATAATAATAAATGTGAAATCTATTTATTTTTACTATTTTGTATTTTATTATTTATACTACTGTATACAATTTTAGAGATTGTACATTTATTTTGACACAATTGGAGGAGGCCTACTCAGTTGTACTTACACCCTACTCAAGTCCTAAATTGGTACTCATGAAGAATTTATGTTTGGAGTATAGGATATTGGAAATATCCATATGTTAGATGGTTGAGTTGGGATTCAGCATGCATCATGGATAAGGAAAAAAGAAATTATATTGGGTACCTATTGGGAGCTTCATGTGTGTCTTTATTTTGGGTTATCATTTGACACTTGACATTTATATGGCATTATATATTTACTTCTTTGGATTATGGTCATTTTCCATATTTTGGGATTCTTCATGTGATACTTGGACATTGTTGATTATTTATTTTTATTTTAATATTTTTATTTTTTATATATTGGTTTCCAGTGTTTTCTTAATTTAATAGAGGGTATACTCTCCCCATGTGACATATTATACCCTCAATGATAGTCAGCAACTTCTGGAATATAGGTAAGTTCACTTGAGGTCATGTAATTAACCGGATCTGGGCACCGGTATGTGGCCCCCAGGTTGGGATGCTACATATAACCATATAAGATTGGTTTAATGTCAAAATATAGGTGTAATGATTTATAAATTAAATTGTGCACTATGATGAGAATGAGGTTGAAATTTACCAAATGATGAAATTATTCTAAAAAAGTAATAGAATATTATTATTCTCTTAGTATAGATAGATATGAATTCAAAAACTCTTGGAAGAGGATCTTGAAACAAAAAAAATCCCATAACCACCATTTCAGATGATATGAGTGAACTTTTTCGCACCACTTGGTTTTATAGTTTTGTGGTTATTAAATTTATCTTGATCATTAACTTTATTATGATTAATGATATCTATTAATCTATATCATTATTGGGAAATTATGCCTTTCTTTCATGTCCAAATCTTCACTTCCCATCTATGTTCTCTTATTTGGAAACCTACTATGTGTTATTCCATATGACCTTAATACTTACTTTTTTATATTAAAAATTGATGTTTTATTAATAATTTTTAAAATTTGGGTTTCCAAAAAAATTATTTTCACATTTAAAGCATTTTATTACTAAGATAAAGTTCATATTTTTAGGACATAATTAATTAAAAGGGTGGAGTATGTGACACCCCAAGATTTTAAATAAGAAAATTATGTTTGATAGCATATATGATGTGAAACACATAGATTAAAAGATAATGTAACAACACAAGAAATTAAGATATTATTATTTTTAATTAAATTGAATCTCTATGATAGATTTTTTTTATACACAACCTTGATATTTCTGTGTTTGGTAGCATTTTTGACATGAAACACTTAAGTTAAACAACCTACAAAATATATATATGTTATAACCTTTCTATTAAATTGGTGGGTAAGAATAATGTTAACAAACTTATGATATATATATATATCCTTATTAATAAAAATTATTTATACATTTATAGTAAATTCTATATCAATTTTAAATCATAAATCAATTTGTAGTAAAGTAATTTTATTCTTTAAAAATATGAGTTCTTCAAATATGACTTTTATTGATTTTAATAAAAAAATATTATACTAAATTTTTGGAACTTTTATAGAATATATTTCATTAACCAAAATTCATTTTTGAAATTGGGAAATCAAAATTTACTCTGGGTGAAATTTCAATACTTTTCATAAAATACAGATATCTTAGTGAATAGTGAAAATATTGATTTTTGTAAATGTCATTTATTTTCAATAAATTAATAAATTTAAAAGTGATATTTTGTTTTGAATGTTATTAAAATTAAAGAATTATTATTTATTTATATTTAATCCACATAATTATATTTTAATCTTCTTTATAATGGATTTTAGTTTAAGTAAATTTTTCGGTTTAAAAACGTGTTTTTCTTAAAAGTATTTTAAAGTGAATAATGTTTATCCTTTTTTATTAATTAAATAACATTATTAAGGAATGTTTTATATGAAATTTATATATTTTATATAAATAAATATTAATTAAAATTCATACAATGACTATTATTGTTCATATAGTTTTTATAAAATCATCATATACTCTTGAAATACGCTTCTTGAAAACATTACTTTACATCACGTCTGAAGGTTTTATTTTACATTAAATTTTCCACTTACATGAATTAAAATTAGTAAAATTCATTTAATATTTATAATAATAATAATTTATTTTATATTATAAGATAAAATTAATTACTGACCATGATGAATTGTGAAGATAGTAAAAACTAATTACTACAGTTAAGGTGAAAACGATTTTACTATGGGTTAAACTAAAAAGATAATGGTCAAAATCACCTAAAAACATCTATGAAAAATATTTTATGGAAATATTTTAACATTATATTATGTTTTTATTTATAATGTTTCATTTTAGACCCTTTTGGAAATTTTAAAATCTAGGTACACCTTTTTCATTTCAGAAATTACAACCGTTTTACTCACCTCACTCATTAAAAGTCACCCAATCTCCTCTCCACTTCACACCTTAAAATCATTTTGATTCATAATATACCTACAAAAATAACTTCCCATATTCCATACCCTCATAATATACTACTTATTTATTCATAAATTCATTCTATTAAGACTGAAGGTATAATCTTAATGAGTTGGCCAAAGAAGAGGTAAAATTACTAACTATCAGTTTTTTGTTTTATTTATTATTCCACATCCGTAGAATCTTCTTAAAATATTATCATATAATTAAACTAATATATAATATATAATAATATGTAATTATTATAATTTAATATCCTAAATATGTCTCTTATTTTATAAAATGGTATACAAAATCATTATTTCTGTGTACGATGGACTACCGCCTCGCAAACCAATGTCATTTTTCTTCAATCATCGTCTCTTATTTATTGGTATAACAATGTATTTAAAGTATATACGTTATATTTATAACCTATTTATACATATATAGTTAATATATCACATATAACCTCTTACATTCCATTTCATGGGGGATATGATGACACCGCTTGTGTGTACAACAAACGACCACCTCACGAAGCGATGTGATTCGTTTTTCACTAATACAATACATAGAAGGTAATAAGGAAACATTTAATGAATATATGTGATATAAATGAAATAATAATGATATTAATGACATATTAATGGGTCTAAAAAGATAATATATCATTTTTCTTCTTAGACTAAAAAATGATAATGTTGTTCGAGTACATGTGGACTACCACCTTCACAAAGTGATGTTATTATTTCTCCATCCCCACACCACAAGAATTATATATATAAGTATATTTCAAGAAATAATATGTAATTTTTGATATTATTATTATTAAATAAATATAAAATACTATATACCCTCTTTCCATAATGATCATTTAAAAATGGAAATGTTACTCATGCGTACGTACGACCTACCGTCTCCATGATCATAAAGTAATTAATTTTTCATAACCATTTTTCATGATTGGTTTTAAAATAATAATTTATGAATAACTACGATAATTAACTAATTATTATTATTATTTATAATTTTAAACAATTAACTCTTTATGTACAGTTAACACACCAAATCCATTTTGAATCAATGAACAGTACTTATTCTAAACACCCAATGTAAACTTAATTGATTATGTATTTGAATATGTCATTGAAAGTAAATAAAATAAATTATTTAATTATAAGGTATTAAAGCTTTAAAATATTCTAAATAAATAAAATAACTAATATAAGATTATTTTACCATAGTTAATGGACATATAAGGAATGTTTGGACTCAAGGAAAGGGTTTTCTCGTCTTTCTTTTAATTTTATGATACATATTTCATATTCATAACTTTTTTTTATTGTGTAGTGTATATAATATAAATGAATTTATTTAATGATTTTTTTATTGAAAATTATTTTCATTTAAAAATTCATATGAATTTCTCTCTTTTCATGGGGTTTTTATTAAAAGATTACCAAATCCATAAGAGACTTTTTCTCAATTTCCCATCATTGAAGAATATTTTAATTTTATACACCTATATTATATTATGTGGTGTATCCCATGTGAATTATGACATTTTATATCACGAAAATAATTATTCTCATGATATTTAAATTTTCATTTGATGCTATTATTCTATTGGGATTATGATTGAAAATATTACTAAAGTGGAAAAGGATTTGTGTTATAATCTTCTTTTTCAGTTTTTTTGATTTTGAGTGTTATTTATCAAGAAATCATATGATATTATTTTAATTAACCACATATATTTATTCATAACTAGTTTATAATGTGTTTAACATATTTTATTTTCATTTCCTTACATAAATATTAAATAATAAACAATAAAGTCATTTAAAGTGATAGTGATCGTGTATTTTCATTTACATAGGGAATCTTTCTCTTCCATATCAATATTTTCTAAAAGGTTTCCAAAAAATTTCTTTATAAAAAAAAATTATTTCTTAAATATATTTTACTTGTTCTTTGACCTTATTTTAAAAAAAAATTAAAGGAAATTTCATAACATTTTCAAAATGAGTCACTTATGACAACCTTTTATAAAATATTTTAAAAATAAAGTATATTTTTTAACATTTACAGCGTGAATAGCTTTTGATTACATTATAACCAATATTTTAATTGAAAATTATTTTATATATTTCCAAAAAAAATCACAACAAAATATTTTCACAACATTTTTAAAATTTTTAGTTTTTAAAAAGTCATCTTTAAAATTGAATGGTTATTTTCCTAAAAATGTATTTAGTGATCTTTTAATGGTATTTATATTCATAAATGTAAACAACCCATATTGTTGCTTATGATCCAATAGGTGTATTTTGTAATGATACCATCATTATTATTTCTATGGATGGATTGATATTTTTTTCAATGGGATTTTAATGGAACATATTTCATTTCCATGGGTTAATCATGTTTTAAAGATATTTTTAGCGAACTGATTTTTTCCCATGAGTAAATAATGTTTCAAAGATATTGATAAGGAACCCATTTATTTTTCACAATTTAATCATGTTTCAAAGATATTCTTATGGAACCCATTTCTTTTCCACCTATTAATCATGTTTCAGCGATATTTTTATAGAACCTGTTTCTTTTCCACGAGATAATCATGTTTCAAAGAGATTATTATGGAACTCGTTTCTTTTCCATATTTTAATAATATTTAAAATATATTGACATGAAACCCATTTTTCTCCATGGATTAATCAGGTTATAAAAGTAATAATGATTATTTATATGAATTTTACACTGAAATGAAAGATCTATGTACTTTATTTATGGTTCTTAGACATTATTTATGATGGGTGTGCCTAGGTAGTGCAGAGTGAGAATAATATAGGTTATGTGATGGGTGCACCCATATAGTGCACTAATGTATTGGATAATGATTATGTTATTTAGAGAATTATATTAGAATTTGGTCATATGGTTATTCCAATTTTAAGGGTTTTATAAGGATTCTATTATGATGACGTTCCAAGATAACAACACATTTTATATATGCTTTCTATGGGTTTAAAATGTTTCCTTTGATCAATATTGATATCACATGGCTCAGGATTATTGATTTTTATGACTCTTTAATTTTATGAATACTTATGCCATGTTTCATGATTGATGATTTGAGTATTAATGGGTATTTGTTATTTTATTATTTTCTCATGAACATTGATTATGTAATCATTCCTTATGAACTTCTTACACTCATTAATGACATTCAATTGTTAATTATTATTTTTAACCATACAAATCATTTTATCACACTCTTATTATGTTTATTTTTCCCTAGGTTATTAATAATAATGTTGAATGAATTATGTTTATAAGGATTTCATATTCAGGATGATGACGATTTAATGTGAAATAAGAACATTCAAATTAAGTAGGAGAATTTCTCATTTAAATGCATGGGTATTTTTAATGTAATAGTTTTTCCTAATTATTTGAAACTACAAACCTAAAATGTCCTTGAGAATATAAGTGATCCAATATTTCCTTTTTATATTGTATGTTATGGATAATGAAAATTGGGTCACCTTCATTGGTTTCAATGTCAGGAATGTAATGTTTATGATTTTATCGCAGGATCTATGAGTACTAGTTCAGGGCTATTATATCATGACTTCCAATACCTTTGAATCCTTGGATAAGGTTGTGTAGTTTTGTTTTGTATATTCTATCTAGAAAATGAAAATTTATCTCTTCTGTAAGGTAAAAATAAGGTAATGGAATTAAAGAATTAATCAAAGGATGTTGATTAAAAATTGGTAATTTAATCAGAGGCTAGAATTGATGATTTAAGTGTCTCTAATGGCCCTTTGAAGTGTGAAAATTCTTTTCAAAGGTTGAATAATCTAAAGGGTAGAGGTCATGGGTTAGGTTATATTAATTTGGTAGTTTTACATAATGAAAACCTTCTCACTCAACAGAGTTTTATAAAAGATCATGTCTTTTGAATTCAACCTTGCTTTATGTCATTATGATAAGGGTAGCTCTGCTTTGTCTGACCACATCATTTATTCACTTTATCTTTATTTTTAATAAAGGGTCCCATAGCACAAAATATTAAAATACTACACTATAAATATTAATAATTAATATCTATATAAATTTATACAATATTATTAGTATTAAATATAAAAATTATTCACATATAAATGTGTGTCTATGTATTTGTTTCTTAAGACCCCAAGGACATGTGTGTGTGTGTGTGCATAATAGTTAAACTCAAAATTTACTCATGTATTTCCATATATATACAATTCATATAATATTAATTTTATGGTAACTATAAAATAAACTAAAATAAATTAATAATATATAAAAATTATTATATTAATTAATATTAATAATTAAGGGTTATATAAATATATATATAATGTTGTTATTATACATAATAAAAAATATCAATAATTATATATTATCTTCTAATATTATTAGTTATATTTTCAAAGAAAATGAAATGGTAGAAGAAAAGCTCTTTTATTCAATTGAAAAAACATAAAAGGAGGATGTGGAATGACATAGTAAGATGTTCTCATTAATAAAATAGTCATAGGCATAAATTATTTATAATATCATCTCCAATCCTATGATCCTCATCACAAATAGAATTTTAGTTCATCCTTCTATGCCCAAATCCTCTAACTCTCAGATTATGTCCTCTCATCCATGTTTTTAATTGTTTCCAACGGCCTTTAATGTTATATTTTTCGAGTCATTTTTCCATGAATTTGATTGAGACACCACCTTCTTAGATGAATTATTCAGTCTGGTATCATTATTATCTCCCTTTGTGGGTTTCTGGAAATTATCTTCCCAGACTCTACCAGAATTCACAACATAAACTAAATCAATCACTCCATAAGAATTGTAAGTTGTTACCTATTCATTTCTTAAAGCTTCAAGTGGTTCTTGAAATTTTGAGGCCAAAACACATGTATCCATTAGGGAAGATACCTATGCTTATGAATTCACCATGAAAAATAATTCATCCCTCAAGAGGGTATTCCACGCCCTAAATTATAACCATGGACCTCAGTGAAATTTAGGGTATATATAGGAATCTACTTGGTATTCATCTGAATCACCTGTTCTTTCGTGATAGTTTCAATCATCCTAGGAGATTCAGCTTTCATTTTTTATTTACATTTATGGACCCCTGATTCCATCATCTACTTCTTCCCTAGCAGCTGGTCAACTAAATCTTTTATAGTGGCTTCATCAATAAATTTATCCTCCATTGATGTCTCATCTAGAGAACAATCTTTTATTTCATGGTCATCGACTTTTTTCTTTCTCATGTCCAGTGGAATATTTTCCACTCCATATATAGATGCAATATGAGAATTAGCTAATTTTGGCTCCATGATTGGTTCAAAGGGAATTCAATAGTCTAATTCAAGTGTTAAGATAACTCCAGTTCTATCCACCATCCCCCTTTTAATCTGATAATGATTAAAAAAATTTAAGTCTTCATTCCAAAACCTTTAGTGGTTCTAATGGATGATCCATTATTAGCTAAAATCTTATCAAATTACTATTATAGAGCCTTATTATTATAGAAATGTGGCAAAGATCTATGATAATTGTTCCAATAAATATTTTCATTATCATAGTGGACATATCCCTATAATGAAATACCATCCCCTGACCTTCTATTCCCATGCACATTTGGGATGAGTTCATAATTTCACACATTAACAGTCTCTCCATTCTCCTTCTCCTCATAATCCTCACAATAAGTGCAAGAAAATGATCCGCCTTCAATTAAAATAGAAAATGTAGAAGGGGAATCAACTTTCTCAATACCTGTAAAATTACTAAACATTAAGGAAGGCATCAACCTAAATCTAAAAAATCATTTCTTTTCAAATTAAAAGAAGAGGATTATATATCCTTATGAAATTTCTACTTAGAATGTCCAATATATTTAAATAAAATAAACAAAAAAGGAAATTTCTCGTATTAAATGGATGAATCAAAACAAAAATTATATTTTTATTGTACCACATTATCAACAATTGTTGAACTAAGATTAACCACCACCTGGAAACATGAAAAAAATAAAAATCTTTCTTCCACTATTGCATTATTAAGATCAATCGGGGTTCTAATTACCAAGGCAATGTCAAATAATATTTTTGGATTCCATAAAATCCATATTAATACCTGAATATGATCCCAAACTAAGTCCTCTAATTATGTATTTTGAATGGATTAAAGTGAGGATCCCATTTTTGTAAACAAATTGTACTTGGATTGAGAGCCACCAAACTAATCCCCTGAGCTTTCCACAACAAATATTTCAAAGAGAACATGATTTTTAAGTAACCATGTCTCATAGGAATACATTTCCATTCCTAAAATCCCCAGACAGTGGATATCCATTTCTCTAGATCCATCGTCTTCCATGGTTTTTGACCCAAAGGTTAAACCAATCTTGTAATCACAAATAACTCACAAATCATGAACCTTTCACAGATGAGATCCTGGTTTATAAGAATGTGAGTTGAGTTAACTTGTTTGAATATTATTTCATAAAAACCATCCCTTCTTGATGTAAATCTATTTTTCTCCCCCTTCGTACCACATCCACAAGAAAGAGAGGCAGACACATTTTAGTCGGATGATCTCACCTTCCCTAGATGATTAATATCACCTTCATCATGAAGATCAAGCTCAATATCTCTTCGAAATAACTTCAAACCCTAACATCTGAGATCTCCATTAGAGTCGTTGCGATCTCTCCTGATTCACATCTGTATTCCCCCATATTTTCAAAAATATTATTATTATTATAAATGAGAAAATATTTTACACTAAATAAAAATTCACAGTTATATTTATAAATATAATAACTATATTGTATTTGAATAATAAATATTTTTGTACGTTTTACTAACTAAATAATTAATATTAAATTTACTATCAATTTCTTTTAAAAAATATTTTATTCATTATTTTTAATATTTAAATTATAAATTCAAAAATTAATTATAAATTATATACACAAATATATATATATATATATATTATTAAAATGAATATATATAATTTTATTAATTAATTTACATAAAATTAATTATTATTAATTAGTTGTATTATAAATGATGACTTGTATATACTAATAATATTAATAATATATTTAAATATGAAACATTTCTATTTAATTAATTTGTTATAACTAAAGTTTAGTTTTTTTAATTAAATTAATTAAATTAATGATATTATTTTCAATGCAGTAAAAATTTATATTAATAATTATATTTTTTCTAACTATATATAAAATATAATTTCACAATTTTGGGTTAAGAACCATTATTAAGAAAAAACTCATTTTTTGCTCGGTTGAGTGTGAACCCTTACAAGACTCGTAGGCCCAAACATTATAGGGTCCAAATGCCTAAAGTCAAAAACTCCTTAACATGGATGTCCTTAGACATTACAATTTCATGGTCCAAAGGCCCCATGGCTTGAAAGACCTTTTTCTTAGCTCAAAGGCCCATATGTATATAGACACACACGTATATAATTCTAAATACATTTATATAAATTAATTTAAAATTATAATTAAATATTTATATATTAAAAAATATATAGATATGAATTATATAAATAAATATATAAATACATAAAATTAAATAATATTAAATTTATAAAAATATAGCTCATATTTCAATTTACATATTTTTATTTATATTATATAATTTATAATATATGCATTTAAATTAAATATACATTAATTGTAGTCAAAATAATAAATATATATTAAAATATACTCATACACACACACACACACTCACTCATATAAATGTATATATCATTATATATACACATATATAGCAAAAAAATTAATTTGGTTATTTAATTTCACATATCTTATTATAGTATATGTATAAATTTATATATTCATAAACAAACACACACTCATACACATTTGGGTTTAGAAAAAAATATATAAATATTTTATATATATATATATATATAATTTTAATGTTTATTTATTTTAAATACTTTTCTTAATTTATATAACTAGTATAATAGATTCTTTAAAAATATGGTTTATTCATTTTTAATATGTATTCATTTGATAAAATTTATACATTGTTAATATTTATTTATTTTTAATATATATTCTAATCTAGTATATTTATAATTTAATTTCTAAAATATTTAATTATACTTTTTATTTATTAATTATAATAATTATAATATGTTTATAATTTATATTTTTCATATTTGTTCATTTTTTATATTTGTTGATTTTTATTTTATTTTATTTTATCAAAATATTTATACAATTCTTATTTATTCATTTGTAATATTCACTATTGGTATTGTGGATTACAAACTATAAACAATGCACATTCAGGCACCTTAGTGAGTCAAGCCTCATCCCTCCTCAAAATGAATGATAAACACCCACTGAACCTATTTTATTTCTTGTTAATGGCATGAAGGCCCAGCTAAATGTTTCTTAAAGGCCTATAAAGGATATATCATGAACCCTGGTTAGGATGTAAAACCATACTAAGAGTAACTTCTCTTTCACGATGCATTTCCCCCCTTGTCAGCATTATCATACCATGTTGTCCCATAATGCTATGAAAAGTCACATATCCACCCCAAATCAAAAAATAATGTGGATAGAGGGATGGTACAAACCAATTTATTTTTTTAGCATCCCACCCAATGAAATGATGCATTTCATTGTGTTGCGCCACCTTCCAGTTGTGTGACCGTGTTCACCTAGTCACATGGGTAGTAGTTTCACCATCCAGCTTACCACATTTCCGCCTTTCCAACAACCATGTCCTCATTCTTTCCACCATCACAACATAGTAAGCCACCCCTTTATCCCGAATTGAAAATATAAGTGTGTAGAGGGTCAAATGATAAGTATCAATGCACTTATCACTCTTTTGAGCCACTCACTTGGTGAAACTTATGAGTTTTCAAGTCACGTCACCTACGTAGTCATGTCTCATCATCCATATGGTCACATTGTATCAACCAACTACTTTCCATTGGTTCCAAGAAGTCCCAATGGCCTGAAGGCCTAAATACATGGCATAAAAGCCCAAATCAGGTGAATAATACTACTTCTAAAATAGCTAGTATAGTATTATTATAGTGTCTAATAAAATACTTCTCCATCCTATATTTCTAAAAGAGTTATTAATTATTAATTTTATGTACATATTTTTTATTTGAATTTTATTTTTAATATTTATTAATATTTAATATTTTTAAATTTATAAAATTAATTTTATTTTTTTATTTATAATAGTTTTGAAATTTAACCATTTTTTATATTGATTCATTTTTATTATAAAATATTATTATAATTTTTTATATTAATTTCTATATAATTAGTAATTTTTTAAATTTTTAAATATAACATTGTTGGGTCATTAAAATTATTGATGAAATATGTAAAGGAATTTATGAATCTGAGAAATGGATCAACCATGAAAATTGAGTTGGAATATATTCAAAGGTTGTAAAATATTTAAGAGGGATCGGGTCCACATAGAAATCATGCTATCTGGACTATCATGCCCCATGGAATCCCATAAAAGAATTGGTTTCTAGACCAGATGATGTTTCTCATCCCATCATTTTCAGTCATAGATGTTGTTTCCCATCCCCCACAAGTGAAATTTTGTTTGCAGGCCTGAATGGTGTTTCCCATCCCCCACAAAATAAATTTTTTTTAGGTTGGGATGATGTTTTTCTTCCCCTGAAAATGAAATTTCTTTCGAATTCCTAGACTCTCTTAAATGGGATCCTGCAAAAAAAATTCCATAGATGACCGCATATGATCAAATACTCTGAAAATATGTTACCAACATACCTCTATAAAAACCTGAGGGGAGATATGGAAAATGAAGGATGAAAAATCAAGGAAAGGTGTGTGAGCCATCGATTTTGAGAAGGTAAATCTAATAAATAATGTTAAGGTAGAAATGGATTCACCATAACATTTGCAGACCAAAAACCCTATGTAGACTCCATTCAGAAAAGCATAAGTGGATGTCCTCTTTGTAGGACATCACCCTTCATAGAAAAAGTGTATGTGTGAGGATCCCTTCTTCGCGTAGAGAACCACTACGTGGATGAAGCTCATACCCACATAACACAACACTATTGGGAGGGAACCCAAAACCACATATAAAAACACTGGGTGGAGGTAACCTCATCCTTCATATCCAAACTATATGCGAAAGGGGGCATCTTGGGGTGCTCCACTTTATCTCTCTCATTTCCCACCTCTAGTGTAGTGTTTGGCCCTAACTTTACCCATCCACTAATGACCTTATCTATCATACTTTTTAGGGATCTATAATCTCTAAATGGTCCCCTTCATGAGGTATCAGGGCAAGTACTCTCCTAAAGTAACTAGATATGTATGATCAAAACATTGGGCACATCAGCATTCCCTCTCAAGCATACATACCCATGATGAAAGATGCCCTATTGGTAACCTACATAAAAAAGAGTATCCAGTGAATGTTCTCATTAATACATTCCTATAGTAACATGGGTTCCAACATTATAGGTAGTTCCACAGCCCTCTTTTTTTATAGATTGAGGGGAACCACATGCCTTTTCCATCGATGAGGGCTAGTGATATATCCTTCCCTCATCCTCTCTAAAGTCAGGAAAAGGGGATACCTCCTAGAGTAAGCCCCTATCCCTTTTTGTGGAAGGCTAGATACCTATTCTTATTTGTATGCCTATGATATGAAAATAAGATAGGAGATGGGCTCCAGATCCCTCTCTTTCTATCTCCCTTTGGCCCCCACCCTTTTCCTCTTTTGAATGAAGAAGATTGTGTGGTTCCCATATTTATTATTTCCCTTTATTTCTCACACTGAGAATGAATCACATGGTCTTAGAGGTTAGTGTTGATCATGATATCAACACAATACCAAATCCAAATGGTCCTCCTCTTTAGAATAATCCCAAACCATATTAATGTACCTCAAAGAGTCATATTCCCTATGATTCAATCCAAATGTGCATCCTTTCAGGTTTAATCCCCAACCAAACCTCCAAATCAACCTAATATTAGACTTTACTCATGGTTCCAAAAATATGGGCCTCATACAAAGTGTAATCCCCAAACAAAATGATTTTTCTATCCAATTAAAGGGACATATTCCACTGTATAAAAACCTTAAAAGGGGAATATTACCAATGAAGAAAACGCTTGGACCTCTATATATGTGTGAGCCCTACCCCTTTCAAACTACATGGTCTTTGATTCTTGAAAAAATGGGATACATAGGAAGCCACTCTATGGTCTAAACCCAACCCCAAAATTTACCCTAATCTTATCTGGTCCATATTCCCAGTAGGGTCATATCCCAACTGAGAGCCCATATCCCGTCCAACTTCTTCAGGACACCTCGATGTAATTCCCACACCAAAATTCAACAAGGAACCTTTTTCTTTGACATCTTTTCTGCATTAAGTTAAACTGTATGTTTTGGTCCTTATTACATGACCTTGAAGATATGATGTGTCTCATTGATTAGCATCGAACTACATGAGTTCTGTTTATTTTTACCAGGATACATAGGAATCCCATATTATGGGACCGATTCAAAAATCAAAACAGTTCCCATCTCCCTGGATAATGACAGGTTTTAGAGCTCCCCACTGCATGGATTAAAATAAATAATTGCAATAATAAACAACATGAGGATCTTTTGTCCACACATAAAAAGTCACCATTAATGGATAACCTCGTATATATATAGATCCCTATATTAATGGAGAACCTCATATATATATAGATGATTCTGAATCAATGTCTATTAATAATTTATTGGTAATTCATGGGTGACCCATGTCATACTTTGCAATGAACAATGAATTCATGAACATATATTAAATAAAAAATATAATAGAGTCCCATAATAGGCAATAATTTCCCCCCAAAAGGGTGTGATGAGCCAGACCTCCCATCCTATAGACCAATGATTGTTCATAAGTATCATTTTCCATGTTCCCCATTGATCTCCTACCTTTGTAACGTAGGTCCATGAGTCATCAGATATATAAGAACCATATAATGTTTCTGGTTTGATGAAAAAACCCTATTGGAAACTGAACTGTCAGAAAAGGATACAAAACAAAAATAGTGAACTCGATATGAATCCATAACCAATATGACTTTATACCACCCATATTCCAAGACCCTTTATCACCCAAAATGAAAGAGGGGTAGACAAAACAATGAATTATGCATGTGTCCATTTATTTCAATGCTTCTTTGATGGGGTTTTTCTTCTTTGTGTTTTTCACAAATAAATAAAGTACGTTCCCCGTAACTCTCTTCAATACAAATAGAATATCACAAGTTCAAGTATGCATATTCTTAAACAATCATGCAAGGTAGATCTTTTTGCAATCAAAGGACGTTATCCCAAACCCAGCTCCATCCGCACTAACTATCAAATCCATTTATTTGGGACTACCATCTCAATGGAACTCTACTGCCTCTAGAGGTTTCAATATAGGTCATTCATCTTATAAAACCCTATGAATAGTACACTCAACAATGGTTGGAATTCTAGGGGAAGGTGACACAAATATCCATCTCAAACCTTTTTGGTAACCTATCCATAGAAGGTGACAATGATTTCTACCCTTATCATAGGGATGATGATCATGCGGTCACTAGAAATTTCCCCTTGGCGATAAAAGGGTCACACCTGAGGGATCCTTCTAGTAGTTACCATCACCAAATCCATGTATCTAGGAATCCCTGGTAGGAATATTAAATCGTACCATAGGCTCCAACCAAATACATTCGGACTCCGGCGCCTAGGGCATCCCATGGAGAGTGACGGTCAAACAAATAGGGATGAACCATCATCTTATTCCTACTAAAGATGTCCCATAAAAAAATATGATGGAAACCTATGAGTATATAAAAATACATGCTTAATAATATCAATTATATCAGTTAAATGTGGTTTCGCACAATGATCAGTGGTAAATCTCTACTTATGTGTATCATCTCTGACAGAGAACCAACTATCAAATAGTGATCTGGGTTGGATCGATACTAGGTCTTAGGTGCACCTCCTTGTATGCCAAAGGCTGCTGAATAGCAATGAAGGTGTAAAATATTAATAGTGGGGAGACTATACCTTCAAGGGAATGATATAATAATGGTATGAGTAGATACATATAACATGTATCAGAAATAAATACTAAACAGACTCGAACAAAATTTACTAAAGGTAGAATCATAGTCAATATTTATAAACTGAGGAAGAATAATAAAATATTTTGTAGAGAAAATAAATAAAAATTCTAACATACCACTTATACCAACTGAAAATGATCATACAAACATACGTTTTGTACACATAAATATCCAACATGGGCCACCAACAACTAACCAATAGTACAATACATATATACACATGCTGATACAGAAGACAAACAAAAATGAAAACTCAAAAGTAACTCCTACATAGGAAAGAACCTCAGGGTCCGTTCCCAACATCCCATGCTAAAAAAACTATGATCCATCTCATGAGGCTGATCCTTTACCTGAACACACAAACATAAAGTCTACATGCATCCTGAACGGCCCATGCAGTGTGTGAGAACGTGTCTCAGTAGGATACACCAATGTGTTCATAACCAACAAAGGTTTTTAGGAATGTGTGATATAATAAAATAAAAAAGTAGCACATTCTAAAATTAACATGGACTTCTTTAGTGATCAAAATCCACCATGAAGTTATCACCTACCTCAGAAAATGTTGGAATCACTAAATAGGAAAGGATCCTTGGTCTGTGGCCCAAGGTTTCCACTAATGTCATACAGCCCAGGTAAACCCTTAGGTTCCGCCTTCATATAAGAAACCCAAAACCTTGTTCCCCATGACATGTTGTATCTCTAATAAATCACTAATTTCTCAAAGGCACACCCAAAAAAAGTTACTGGTCCCTAAAACCCCTACTCAAAAGAACTCTTTGTCCCTAGGCCCAATATCCAAATACACATGCATATCTTTCCTAAAATAGAATCATCATCCTCTCATAGAATGACATCCCAAAGGAATGACGATATCCATCCTCCCAAAGTAATATATTCCCAATGACCTCAATACAACAATACTCAAACACTAACAAATATCCTTAGCACTATCAACCGAAGGCTCCTCGCCTTCAACATGGATTTATATGGACATCAACCCCAACACATTTCCTAATTTACATTATCGGGGGCCTCTACCCACATGAGTGGTCAAAACCACCTCATAATTGAGTCAACCTCTGTGAACATGGCTTCAATCAGTGCTTTTTCCACCATGGGTGAGCGTAAATCACCAAATTAGTACCTAAGCCACATCTCATTAGCACCTTGTTCCCATGTGACCATGTCTCTCCAGTCTGATGGCTATTCCATACAATATCAAGGGCCATGACCCAACCTCATTGTCTCTTTGACTCAAACTAATGTCTATTATTCCCAAATTATGGTCAACACCACCCAAGTAATCTAGGTCAAGCCATCCTAGACAACCACATCACCTCAAACCCAATGTTCATTCTATACCAATATCTTAGGTTGAGCTTTCCATAATCCCATGGATCACATCACATCCAAATCAATAATTTCATATGTATAATTCAATCAATTCACTTTCAATAAGTAATTCAATTTAATACTATTGACATAATCAACCTCAATGAATCAATTCAGTATAATAGAATTGAATATCTCAAATTCAAGAAAATGCACCAATTTAATTTAAATGATTCAATTTAAAATAATATATCACCCTCCCCATCTAATGCATCGAAAGTGACATTGCCTCTAAATCGATCTTTCTTGTATAAAAAAGGTGAATGAATTTACAAAGACATCATATAAGGTCATATGATCAACATAATTTTATGAAACAGGGTATCACTCAAATTCTCATAGGTGTGATAAAAGTCTCACCCCCAAGGATACATAAAAACACAAGGAAATGTATGAACCACCTACCTTGGACTCATAGACATCTGCACATCTGGCATTAGCCTCTATCTCCAATTAGTTTGGAAGAAATTGAAAATTCCATTGAATAACTTGAAAATAAGGTAAAATGGCTCAAAAGTATTTAGTGTTATATGAGGCAAAAGAAAATAAGAAGATATGAAAGAATGAGTATATCCATAAAACTACAGTTCCAACACACCCAACGGATCTAAAAATAGATGAATGATGATGAGAATGGATCAAAATCCATGGGAGGAAGAAAATTTGACGGTTCCTACAACTATGCATGACCATGAAGGGAGAAATAGGGAGAAATAAGAGTAATAAAGGGAGGTTAAATCCATAATTTCACACATTTTAAGGTCCTCATGGTTATATCGCATGTTTTTTCAATATTACGCAAATCATGCGAGCTACAGTTCATAGGTAATGCCTATATGTCACAACCCCTGCAGCTTTCCACATAGTTTTCTCCAAACCCGAAAACTGCAGACATGGTTTCACGGTCATGTGACCCCCCTCAAACAGTTTACCTAAATCATGTGAAAGTTCAAAAATAGGATGCATGATTAGATGGAAGAGGCCACATAGTTTTCCCTAAACTATGCGCCATGACCTGCAACACCAAAACAGTCATTTGTGACTCTGATTCTCCTAAAACCCTCTCTTAAAACCCAAGGCTTTGGAAAAACCTCTAAACCTATACAAAAATGATATAGGGTTGATGAAACTCTCGGAATTGAGTTTCAATGATCAAAAAAGTAAACACAATAGCTACTAATTCAAAAATTCAAAATATGAGAGGTTTTCAACCTGATCCAAAACCCTATACATTAAAATATCCCCACCTTAACATAACTCATCCCTGATCTATAAAATATTAATTTTAGGTGGTATGAAACATACCCAACCCATTTAAAATAACCTATACTACCCCAGTAAAAAGGATACAAGTCAACCGTCTAAATGGGGTTCCCCACCATAGGAGTGACCAACCCTGGTCTCAACAGACCGAAAACTCAAATCAAACAATTGTCTATTGACTATTTCCTAAACTAAAAAAGTACTCTTATGATGTATCATCACTCTTGAACCTCATCAGGTGCTCCTGTGTTACACATGACACCCATCAAAATACTGCACTTCATCGGTGCCCGCCTCATTCCAATGTCAAACATGGAACCAACAAGGTCTTTCACATCAAAAGATTCTGAGACATCCTGATGCCTTGCACCTTAGTGAATTCCCACTTCGAAATGTTTCCTAGATGCATATAATATCAAGTAACTCACATCCTTTCAATTACTTGATTCTAAATCAACTTAGAAGTCTCACATCCAATGATGATCATATAGATCATGGTGCCACACACCTCATATATATAAGCATACCACACCCAATTCGATGCCAACCAACTAATCAGGACCTTGTTAGTCCATATATATAACATGCTCACATATTCATCCCAAAAAGACATTCCTCAAAATTCCATGTCAAAGGAAAACAAAATGGAACTAGGATATGCCCATGGCATGCCTATGACCATCGTTGGTTCACCAGCCTACTCTGCCCCTGGTAGATTCATGGGGTGAACCTGGCATGAAGCTCAACTTTTTTAAGCATGGCCTCCCTATAGTGTTTCACTATCCAGTAGTCATTGGCCTCACTATCGAGACCCACTATCTTTACCATGACCTTCACGTGTAGCTAAATCTCAACAACCATCGCCTTGTACTGATCCCAAACTAACCTTAGAAGCCTGGGTCTACCCTGGTCCCTAACTTCCGGCTATATGAGAAGGCTTCCTACCGAACCTCTTAAGATTATTTACCTAACCACATGTTTAGAACTCTTTGGAGGCAAATAATATTGAATATTTACATGTCATATCTTCCCACACTATAATTAAACCATTGAAGACCAACTTTGAGGTGTTCTAGCTCATTCCTTATCCTAACTACCCTACTAAAACTCATTCGGGCCTTGCTTCCTTCCATCAGAAGAATCAATACTAAAATCACCTAAAGTTTCTTCCCATATCGAGTATGACCTATCCTTTATGTTTCCCTCAATTATAATCATCTGGTTCACCAACTATGAGAATGATTCCAACCTAAATATGTTTACCTGCACCTGAATGGGGAGCCGTAAACCAGCTTCAAAGTTCCTCACCATCAAGGTGTTATCAATCTCCGTGTTGAGTGAAAATAGATACAACTTAGTGAACATTGAAAATATTCTATGATGGAAATGTTACCCTACTAAAGTCTCAAGAACTCTCAAGAACTTTCATCCCTCAGCATCTCCAAGAAGATGTTCTCAAAGAACCTAGCCTCAAAGTCTTTCTTGGAAAGTCCTTCATGTCTTCCTTCATCAACCTACATGTCACACCAATGCTTTATTATCCCTCTGAGCATATACATTTCTAGCTTGAACCTCTACCTTGGAGGTGTCTCTAACAACTTGAAGATCATCTACATCGACTCAATCTAGTTCTCAACCACATGTGGACCTCCCTTACCATAAAAAGTGGTGGGTGCTATGACTGTAACTCCCAAGTAAGATACTCCACAGCTCGCTCTACACCCTGACCACCCTTGTTGATCCCCTATATCACATGTACCAATCTCACTCAGAGATACCCCTCAAGCCATGAACCAAAAGTAGTAAGATCAAGAAATTGACATACCTGTACTAGAACTTGTGCATGAACCTAATATTATACCTACTCTACCTGACCCCTGGGGGTGTGAACCAGTTTGTGCTCCTACATCATTAAACCATCCCCTACCTAACACTCCGTTTTATCTTTCAAGGTGGAAACCCACTAAATAATATCAACATGGTTAGACATCCCATAATATATATATAATGTAGATAAGGAAAGAAGTAACAAGAATTATGTCCTCACTACCATTACCCTTTCCTATCGCAATCATGCCACATGGTATACCAACCTCATGGACTCATTACCCACCCTAAACATAGCCAATTATCAAATATAACCCAGTCCATGCTCATCCTTACAACCAAATTTTCCTGAATATGATGACCACTTTTCCCAGTCGAGTGATTTACATTACCCCACTCCATAGGACCATCCTGCTCGTATAAAAACTAGGCCCATTTCAGATGTCACATGAAATATATATATATATATATATATATATATATATATATCAGATGGAATTTTACATTCACAAGTCATTTCACATTTCAAAAAATTCATATTTGTAGGAATATGTATATTCAATTTTTAAAGCACCCTAATATGTGAATATCCATGTATAACCTAGCATACAAACACACATCACTTTACCATGCCAAGGTTCTAAATCACATTCCTTATCGTACAAGGCCAATGTTACATGTCAATATAGATAACAGTCACATTCAAAGAATACTAGTCAAGGTGGAAATCATACAACTTGTAAAATGATAAAAACAGAATAGCAATCCCCACCCATGGTAACTTAGTCTATCCCTCATACATGGGGATGCAGGTACCTAAGCACAGGATCAAAACCCAGTTCTAAAAATATCCTAATATATAGTTTGTCATAACCCAAATAGTAAGACCATCAGAATAAAATATCAAAATCATCCTCTAACCTACTGGTATCCAGCCAAACACTACTACTAATTCTTATTCACGAACTTCTCTAATACCACTTCTATCATCCCTATCCTATAACCCACTTTCAAATAGTGCTACCAGAGGGATACAAGTCCTCAGGAATCCCTCTCCATAGGTGGAAGGTTTAAGAATAGATGTGAGGGGGAAAAATACTAATATTGGGGACACTATACCATCAGGGTAATGATATAATAATGGCCCAAGTAGATACATATAAAATGTAGTGGAAAGACAGACTCAATAGTCTCAAACAATACCTTCCAAAGGAAGAAGGAATGTAAATATCAATAAACAGTGGCAGTTTAATTAAACAATTTGTAGCGGAAATATATAAACATGCTAACATATCACTAGTAGAGACTAAAATAGAGAATTCATACATACATTTCATACATATCAATATCCAAAAGGGGTCTCCAACGGCTGACCAAAAGTCCAATACATATATAGGCATGCTGATATAGAAGATAAACAAAAAGGAAAACCCAAAAGAAACTCCTATAGAGGCAAGAGCCTCATGGCCCCCTACTAACATCCTATGCTAAAAAATACTATGATCTAGCTCTGGAGGCTGATCCTTTACCAAAATTCAGCAACATAAATTCTACACTTGTCCTGAACAGCCCGTGTAGGGTGTGAGAACATGTCTCAGTAGGATACCACACAAGTGTGCATACCCAACATAAGTGTTTAATAAGTTGTGATATAATAAAATAATAAATCATCACATGTGAAAGGTAACATGGACTTCCCTCATTCTCAATACCCACTAGGAAGTCATCGCCTACCTTGTTCAATGCCATAATCACTGAATATGAGAGGATCCTTGTACCATGGCCCAACATATTCCTAGATTTCATGCAGTCCATGTGAACCTTCAGGGTCCACCTCTATGTAAGTAACCTAATACCTCATGGATCCAAACACCTTTTTTCTCAAATAAATCACCAATGTCTTGAAGGCATGCCCAAAAAAAAATAATTGTTCCCTTTATCCCCTGCTCAAAAGCACTCGTTGGCTCTAGTCCTAACATCTAGAGGCACAAAGATATTCATCCTCAAATAAAATCAACATCGGCTCATAGCATGAAATCCATGGAATGGAAATATTTATCCCCCCAAAGTAATATTATCCTAACAACCTCAATATAATGAGCCTCATACCCCAACCGGTAGACTTAAAGTTATCAAATGAAGGCTCCTCATCTTTCATGTGGCTTTATACGACAAGCACCCCCAACTTGTTTCCTAATCTACACTACCGGGGACCTCTACCTACACTAAAGGTCAAAACCACCTCATAATTGAGTCAAACTATGTTCATATGACTATAATCGATGATTTTTCCATCAAGGTTGAGAACTAATCACCGAATTAGTACCTTAAACACATACAATTGGCACTTCATGCCCCTACGACCATGTCACTCAAGTCTAATGGCCATGTTGTAAGGCCCCAGCAATAAATGTTACATAATCATGAGTTAAGATAATAATTAACATTCAGGATCTTTTCATGTTTATATTTTTAGATAATTAAGCCATAAATATTACATAATAACGCAAATATTACAAAGCATTCACTTCCACTCACTATCCTTTTTTACAAAATGAAAATATTTAAAATGATATATTTTTTTGATAAAAATATTCGTAACATTCATCTTGATTTATTTCTTCCTCTTACCCATCCTTATATCCTATGGAAAAACTTTCAAAAACTTTGGATGAGCACAAAAATCTCAGTAAGGGGTATAAAATAAGGAAAGAAAACTTTATCCCATGAATATTTTAAAATCATTGAAAACATTTTCAGAAAATCATAATTTTCACCCTTAGAACATAAACTCTTAAACATACCTCATGAAATCATAAAATTTCAGAAAAAAATTCATAGTAATCATAAATCATAAAACATAAATCATAATTGAATCTTGTGGCATCCATGTCAAACATACATTGTAGCTTTCATAGCTACATAGGGAGTAACCTTTATGGTTACATTTGGAATACCCATTACAATATATTCCTTAAATATCTTAGGAGAAACCTTATCATTTACTTATGTCATGTTACCCAATTAATTGGTGAGATATCATGGGCTCACCCACCCTTGGTTTATAACGAAATCACCTATATACATAATAAATTTCCAAGAACCATAACATAATCATAACACATGAATAAGCATAATGGAAAGATAACATTTCTACACTGATATAATAAGACATAATTTCAAGATCTTGATATAATAAATCTATTATAAAATAAATTCAATACCAAAATACTTAAAAAATAAATTTGGTAGTCACTTTACATTGTAAAAATATTAGGACTTGTAGAGGAAGCCATATATCAAATAATGCTCGCAGCAGCAGAAAGGTCGTTGTCGCTGCGTATGTTAAAAGAAACATTCCTTTTGTAATTTAGGAAATCACTTCATAAAAAATTATTCCTTTTGAAAAAAATTGAATTAAATTAAAATTAAAATGTTTTAATTATACACTGTATGAAATATGCTCGTGTATAAATCAAAATGTGTGTCAATGAGAGGCGATTGAGATGAAGTCCCTTACAAAGATCATATCATTAGATTTAGGATAAATCAATGAAATTGTTATGTATGAAAATAATAACACACCCAATATATGTGTATATTCAATTTTAAAAAAATAATAGGACACTAAACATATTATTTGAAAAAAAAAATCATGACATGTATATTCAACTCAATTAATAGAGATTGAGTTAATATTTCCCTTACAAAGTTCATATAAATAACGTAAGAATTTATAAATTGTGTGATTATGTGTAGAAACAGCATATCAACAAAAAGGTAAGTTTAAATTACAACATAAATAAATAAATATTGATTTAACACATAATCTTTTCATTATATAATCAATGATTTATGTGTAAAACTCAATGAGTGTAAATTGAGTTTATAAATTCCCTTACCTCAAGTCCGACTTTTCTCATTCGATATTTATATTCCTGAATAATAAAATTTGGTTAATTTATAATTACATAAGAACCTTTTTCAAGTTTTTTATTTCTTTTATGTCACTTTTTACCATGTTATATAAATTGTACAACTGTTTATGTTCATATTGGATGTTTGGTCAATATTGGGTACTTGGGTCAAAAATGAACTTATTTTGATGTAAATTGTCCATGTAGTAAAAATTCAATCATCTCCAGAATATTATGTATGATTTAAATATCATATATATAAAGTATATATATATTTATAATAGTCCATAACATTTGGAGATAAGAAATTAAATTCACCGTTTATGGAGACGGTGGGTCGTATGTACGCATGAACGTTACTTTAATTTCTTTATCATATTAATGGAATGAAAAATAAATGATACAGAGGTATATTATAATTATAGTATAATATATATGTTTAATATTTTACATAATTTCATTAAATCCATCTTTCATACGTTCCATGTATGAAATGAATGATTCATATCACATTGAGGGGGCGGTAGTCCACACTTCCTCAAATGAAATTATCGTATTTCCATGTTATGGAATTCATAAATGATTATTGTAAAGAAAAATTTAATAAGAATAGAGACAATATAAATATAATATATATCATATATAAATATATTTCCTTCATAATTTCCACTATGAGAGGTGGTAGAAGAAAATTGAACAGTCATCGTTTCATGAGGCAGTGGTTTTCCGTACACAAAAACAGTATGTTCGTATCTGTTAGATGGATGGCTCTATAAGTGTGGTTAAAATACTTCTAATTAATACATTCTATTACATTGAGGATACTTTTGTTTCTATGTAATCATATAATAATAATAACATATGCAGTGGATAAAAAAATAAAGGAAAGGAACATTAGAGGAGACGCAACCTCTAAATCAGGCAACACCTTTTGATTTGAGCCAAAATGATTTCTTGAATTGCATTGTGGGAAATTTAATGATTATATGAGGAATTTATGGATGTTGGGAGATTATTTGAGAGAATTTTTATGATACAAGGGGATTTAGTGGTGTGAGTAAGTGGGTAGAGGTGGTGTATTTTCATAAGTAGGAGGAGGGGCACTTTAGCAAAGTCTTGAAATATTATTTTTATTATAAATTTATTTTATAATTTTAATAGTTATAATGTGATATATTTAGAGGATAATATAATTATGGGTCTAAATCTTATCAACCAATAGGTTTTAGACAATTTTAGGTCACAATTTTAACCTTATATTTTGGCTATAACACTTAGTTAAATAAATTAACTCTTACCATGTCTTCTTGTATTTTTACAAAATATGGTTAATATAGTTACTATAGAATTACAACAGAACATAAAATGGATAATTAATGATCTTTTTCACATTATATAAGTAATTTTGATAGATCTATGATTTTTATTACAATTATATCATTTAGTAAAATTGTATTGTTTTTATAAACTCATTTATGTCAAGTATGACACTATTTAGTAATGTTAAAGTCATTACAACTTTATTCCTTAAAACCAAAAGCATTAACACAATTATAATATTCCATATTCATACTTAAAATTCATGGATAGAATTAAAATTTTTAAATCAAATTATTTTTAATATTTATAATATCATTTATTTGAATATTTTATTAATAAGGTAATCATTATATCATCATTTTTCATATATAAATTTATTTATTTAATGTTTAAAAATTATAAATAAAATACAAGGATATAGGAAATATTTTTATCTTTATAGTGACTCTTTATTTTCCAATATATTAGTTACATAAACCAAATTAAAATTGTTTTAGTTAGGAGATACATGTTTATGTTATATTTCCATTTTCGTTAAATTAAATATTATAAATGGTCATTATCACACCCAAGTGGCTCTATGGGGTCCTAAATTCTACCTAAGGAAGATAATTCTCGGCCATATATCACTAAATAGTACTATAAAACGTGTTATGGTATTTTTATATTATTATAATATAATTTTTTACCCTTATTTACCCAATTTACCCTTTAACAATGGTAAATAAAAATAATTATTGAAGTTACTATTCATAATGTCCAAATATAAAAGGTACCTATTTAAAAAAAGATCACCTTCTGATTAAAAATATAGAATCAATTTGTTTAAATTTAAAACACAAAAATTTTAGTAATTAATTTAAAATTAATTCCCGTTGTCAAAACCAGAAAGTGGGTTTTTAAGAAGTAAAACGTATCAAAGGATTGACATGTGTTTATGTCCAATTTAAATGTGAAATTAATTATAATGAACAATATTTGGTTAGATGATAAAACCATAATCCAATTACACTTTAAAACCAATTAAAATGACAATCTAGCTATATAAATAAATTAGACATAAAGGTAGTTTTGAATTAAAATACATTATTTCTCACTATTCATTAAAAATGGATTTTATCAAAAAATACCAAAATTAAAACAAAGTAAATTTTGATTTCCTACTTCTAAAGAATAATTTTATTTTTCAAATATATTATATAAAATTGAAAAAAACTCGATTTAAAAAGTTCTCTTCATCAAAACGTGGTAAAACTGTATTTTTTGTTTAAAATACTTCTTTCGTCTGAAAAAAATGGATTTGTTCTTATATCATATTTTGAAAAAAAATATAAGAATAATTTTAAACATTACATTGAATATATAAAATATATTTTTCATTTAATAAAATTCCATAAAGGGTGATATGTTTTTATAAACACAAAGGTTTTCATAAAAACGCATCCTTTATATTCAATTGGTTTTAATTTCCATTTCTAATAAATTTTGTAACCAAAAGAATGATTATGTAAACATGTTTAAACCATATTTTCATAATTCAGTTGATTCTATTCATTCCCTCCATTCCAACAACTAGGTTATAATGGTAACATTAAAATAATAATATTTAGTTGTTTGTTTAAGCTCGATGTAGCGTATCGTGCATGCTATTGAATATAGTGTTTCTTTCTTAAAAATAACGATGCTACATCCTCCCCCTTTAAAAAATTACTTCTTCACAATTTTAATTTGGGGTTGGTGAGTAGGTTATGACTTTTCAAAATACCTTTATTGAAAACCCAGAACAAAAAAATGGTTAATAAAACTTACACTTTAAAAGATAGAAAGTGAAGTACAATGGTCACTCGAGATAACACATATTGTGGGTTCCATGTAAGAAAACATGGATATGGAAGAAAATATAATCATCATGTTATAATGTAGATTGATATAAAAAATTATTAGGATAAAGTTAACAATCAAAAAACGAAAATATTTTGATAGGTTAAACAATCTTTGATTTCCCAGTAGGAAAAGTAAACGGACAATGATTTTGTTTTATGGTCCTCTTCATAATGTTTAGGAATTAATTTACTTCCTATACTAAAGAAATAAGGTAACATACTTAATTTATAATTATAGTTTCATCCTTTAGTCAATTTCCACTATAAACTCATCTTTACCTCCAATCAATGAGTATTTAAGATGAATTTTTCATGCATGAAGCACTATGATCAACATATAGAGAATAAAATAATCCACAGTAGGTTAAATATCTATTTCTCCTATATTTAGACTATAACCTAAACTAAAACAGTTAGTAAAAGGTAAGATATTTCCCCAAAATTAATAATCCTTTATAAGGATAAGGACTACTTTTAATCTCCAAAATTCAACAGTAATACCCAAAAACTTCAAACACCATTCAAGAAAAAAAATTCTTTAAAATTCATCTAAATAATCCACCTAATATTTAAACCCAAAACTCAAAATAATTTGATAACATAGTCTTCCAAGATAAATCATAACATTTATCTCCAAATAACATTGAAAAATATTAATAACTCATACTTAAAAGTAATTAACCTAATCACTTATTCTCTATGATAGGTTAATCATTTCCATAAATAACAAAAATCACCATATGTCCACAATAAAAACATAGATTCTTCCCAAATAAAATTCAACAATTACTCCTCAAATGAAATCCCTTAGTATTCTATTTTTTTTAGGCATGTAGTGTTCCCAAAAGAGAGAATGTCTTCAAAAAAATATTTATCACATAATCCCCAAATAATTTTCCAATAATAAGGATATCCATTTGATAAAAAAATTCAAAAAATAAAATTATTCTTGATCCATAAAATCATTTAACTAAAAAGAATAAGTCATACTAACTAGGGACTTCAAATAGGCCAATAGTAGACGATGTGCCATTGTCGCCATTCGGTTGTGGGTTTTATTCTTATGGCCTTATCAGATGTGACATGTTGTCACCCATCCTATGTGTTGTCATTTTTATAAAACTATATAATTATTATAAAATTACCTACATGAGATAAAATCATCAAAATAACCATAACATATATTATTCTCAAGTTTATCTCATGTCTTTCATTTTGAATCCCAAAATGTAATAACCCATAACTACCTCCAATTAAAGGATCGTATATACCCAAATGGTTCTTTATAACTATATCCAAAAAATAAAATATAATTCTCCCACAATTAGCATTTTTACATAAAAAACATAAGGGTAACACATACTAGAAGTCTTCTGATGTAATCCAATCATTAATACATTTAAACATATCCTCATCCATAGATCCAACGTTACTATTCAATTCCTTAAATGTAGACCTATTAATAATCAAACATTATTCATGATATTTTATCCACATTCTTTCATATTATTATTTAATACTTCTTTTATTCAAACAAAATCATCCATAATGTCCAAAGATTCAATAATTTCAAAACATGAGCTAAGAAATAATCCATACCTTTCATATGTCATTTTCAGTTTTCTCATTTTTAATTGGAATAGAATTAGGTATTGATAAACACATATTTGTATGGTCCTACTAATAAAATTCCTAAACCTTATTTGTAGGACATCTATTTTTGTAATGACCATGAACACGATATTTAAAACATTAAATTTATCCCTCAAAAAGAACATCTTTCCCTTTCCAAGAGTCAACTGAATGCTTCATTTTTCTATGGTAGGTTATTTATTTATGACCTTAATTACCACATCTATAAATTCTTATTATCCATTTTAAACATTTCCCTAGGTGTTTCTTTCCACATCCTTGATGAATATGTTGTTGAATATACTTACCTTTTATGATTATTACATTAACTTCAATAGGGATTCGTTTCTCACATATATGATTCCTTAGGAAAATCACCCAGCTTCATGTGGTCAATCATGACTCCAGATAATTGGTTAAGAATAAGAACAATATTTCTCATTTTAGGTCCCATTTCATTCTATTTCTTATTTAGAAAACCAAAAAAAATTCTTTCACATCCATTGTTACTTTGGTTCTAGCATGATCCATCCATTTACTAAAACATAAAAGGTTAGTGTGAGTATATTAGTAAAATCATAATATAATATATTATGAAGAGGGTAAACACTAATAAATAAATATTAATGTTATCTTAAAATCATTAAACTTATCTAAAATAACTATTACTCTTTCTAATATACTGACCATTGTGGTTATATATAACTTGTCGCTTATGCTTAAATAACACTTGAACCTCTAAATCTTCCTAAACCAACCTCTGATACGAACTACAATGTACCATACTTAAAAATTACATAATCTTCAGTTAAGTCAAGAATTCACATCTCGGATCTTTTTCGGTTTAGTGTTATAGAGAATTAGTCTATTACTATTACACAATAACTCAATAATTACAAATTAATCACTTCTAATCACTATCTATTTTTTTAAATGAATCTATTTAAAATAAAACATGTTTTATTTTATTGATAAAAATATTCATAAAATTAATATTGATATCTTCCTTACTCTTATCCATCCTTATACCCTATAGAAAACATTTTAAAAACATGTGATCAGCACAAAAATATTAGTAAGGGATATAAAATAATAAAATAAAACGTTATCCCATTAATATTTTGAATTCATTGAAAGCATTTTCCAAATAAAAATTCCACCCTTAGAATATAAACTCTTAAACATACCTCATGAAATCATAATATTACTAAAAAACTTATTAGTAATCATAAATAATAATGGTATCTTGTGGCATCCATATCATACTTACATTGTAGCTTTCACAGCTACATATATAGCAACCTTTGTGGTTACTTTTGGAATACCCATCATAGTATATTCCCTAAATCTCATGGGAGAAACATTAGAATTTTCCTCCATCACATTACCCAATGTATTGGAGATCTACCACGGGATCACCTACCCTAATTTTATCACAGAACCACCCTTATACATAATAAATTCCCAAGAACCATAACATAATAAAAACACAAGAACAAGCATAAAAGAAAAATAACATTTCCACATTGCAATCATAAGACATCATTTAAAGATATTGATATAATCAATAAATTATCAAAACCTTTTACAATACCAAAATACCAAAAAAATGAATATGGTATTTACATTCCTTTCTAATAACATTCTGGCTTTTAGAGGATTCCAAATATCAAATAATGCTTGCAATAGCGAAAAGTCATTGTCGTCGTGTACGTTAAAAAGAAACATTCCTTTTATCATTTTGTAAAACACTTGATAAAAAAATATTCCATTCGAAAACCATTGAATGAAATTAAAATTAAAATGGGATAATTATACACCATATAAAATATGGTTTTGTATAAATCAAAATATACCACAACGATAGGATATTGACATGAAGTCCCTTACAAAGATCATATCATTACATTAAGGATAAATCAATGAAATTATTATGTGTGAAAATAAAAATACACCTAATATGATTGGATATCCATTGTAACATAATCCGAGTAAATTCACACATATTCTTTGAAAAAAACCAATGACATGGATATTTAACTCAATGAATGGATATTGAGTTAATATTTCCCTTACAAAGTTTTTATAAATAAGGTTAGAATTTATAAATGGGGTGATTATGTGTAGAAATAGTATATCCACACAAAGGGAAGTGTAAATTACAGCATAAATAAATAAAAAATTATTCCACACATAATATTGGCATAATATAATCAATAAAATATGTGTAAAACCCAGTGAGTTGAAATTGAGTTTAGAAATTCCCTTACCTCAAGTCCGACTTGTCTCGTTCGTTCTGTACATTCCTAAATAATAAAACAGGTTAATTTATACTTTATTAAGAAAATTATTATAGTTTATTATTTATTTTATATCACTTATTACCATGTAATAAAAATTATATAAATATTTATGTTCATATCGGACGTTTTGTCAAAATTGGGAACTTGTGTCAAAAATGAACTTTTTTTTTGATGTAAATGGTATATGTTGTAAAAATTAAATAATCTAGAGAATATTAATAATTATTTAAATATAATATATATCATTTAAATTTATTTATAATAGTACATATCATTTTTAGATAAGAAATTAAATGCACCGTTCATGGAGACGATAGGTCGTACGTACGCATGAACGCTACTTTTATTTCATTGTCATATTAAAGGAATAAAAATTAAATGATACATTAGTATATTATAATTACATTATAATATATATTATATATAGGTTACATAATTTCATTAACTACATATTTTATACATTCCATATATGGCATGAACGAGTCAAATCACTTTGAGGGGGTGGTGGTCTACACTTCCTCATACGAAATTGTCCTATTTTCACATTGTAGAAAAAATAAAGGTATGTTGTAAATACAAATTACATAATAATAGATACAATATAAGTATAATATATATCATATATAAATATAGGGACATCATGACGGCCTCCATGAGATTTTTTAGGATAAAATTGAATAATCATCATTTCGTGTGGCAGTAGTTTTTTGTACACAGAAACAGTATTTCTTTTCCATTAGATGGAGATGTGTGTAATTATGGTTTGAATACATATCATAAAAAAATTATATTATATTTAGGATACTTTTTTGATATATAATCATATAATAAAAAGAACATATGGAGTGAATAACTAAAATAATGGGGAGGAACTTTAGAGGAGGCGCTACCTTTAAACTGGGTAACTCCATTTGATTTGAGCCAAAAGGAATTTTTGGATTACTTTATGGAAATTTAAAGATTATATGAGGAATGGAGGGATTTTAGAAACTTATTTGAGAAGAATTTGGATGAGACAAAGGGCTTGGGATGTGTGAGTAAGTGGGTATAGGTGGTCGCATTTTATAAGAGGGAGGAGGGGCACTTTAGGAATGTCTTGAAATATTATTTTATTATAAATTGATTTTCGAATTATAATAGTTAAAAAGTGATATATTTAGATTATAAGATGAGTATGGTGATAAATACTCTCAACCAATATGTTTTAGACATGTTTAGATCACAAATATTTCCTTATATTTTGGCTTTAACCCATAGTTAAATAAATTAACTCTTACCACATCTTCTTTAATTTTTACACTATTTGATAAATATAGTATCTATAAAATGAAAATAGAAAATAAAGTGGGTAATTAATGAAATTATTAACATTATATAATTCATTTGTTATAATATATTATTTTTATGACTATTATATCATTTAATAAAATAGTTTTTTTTGTAAACTCATTTATGTCAATTTTGATGCTATTTAGTAATTGATTTTTGTTAAAGTCACAAAAACTTGATTTCTTCAAAATAAAATCATTAACTCAAATATAATATTCCATATTCATTCTTAAAATTCATGGATGGAATCAACAAATTTAAATTACATTTATTTAAATATTTATAATATCATTTATTAGAATATTTCATTAATAAGGTAATCATTTTATCATCGTTATGTCATAAATAAATTTATATATTTAAAGTCTAAAAATTATAAATAAAATACAATGATGTAGGAAATATTTTTATATTTCTAATTACTCGTTATTTTATAATATATCATATATATATAAACCAAATTATAATTGTTTTAGTTAGGAGATACATATTTAAGTTATATTTCCATTTTCTTTAAATTAAATATTATAAAAGGTCATTATCACACCCAAGTGGCTCCATGGGGTCCTAAATTCGACCCAAAGATGATCATGGTTTGTAATATTACATAAAATAGAATTATTACATGCATTGAGATAGATTTATATTATTATAATATTAATTTTAACATTAATTTAGTTGATTTACCCTTTAACCATGGTAAATAAAAACAATTAATAAAGTTACTATTCATAATATCCAAGACCAAAAGGTACCTATTTATACAATTTGTACCTTATGATTCCAAATATGTAATACATTTTTTCAAATTCAAAACATATAAATTTTAGTAATTAATTTAAAATTAATTCTCATTGTCAGAACAAGAAAGCGGGTTTTTAAGAAGTAAAAACTATCAAAAGATTGACATGGGTTTATGTTCAATTTAAATTTTAAATAACTTATAATGTAAAAAATTGTGTTAAATGATTAAAAAATAATCCAATTACTCTTTAATAGAAATTAAAATGACAATATAACTATATAAATTAATTAGACGAAAAGGCAGTTTTGAATTAAAATCCAGTATTTTTCACTATTCATTAAAAATGAATTTTATCAGAAAAATACCAAAATTCAAAAAAAGTAAATATTGATTTCATACTTATAAAGAAGAATTTTATTTTATTAAATATAAAATATAATATTTAAAAAAATATATTTAAAAAGGTTTCTCCATCAAAAGGTTGTAAAACTATATTTTTTTTGAAAATTTCATCTTTTATCCAAAAAAATGTATTTGTTCTTATATCATAACTATAAAACATATAATAAGAATTTGAAACATTATATTGAATATAAAAAACATATTTTCATTAAATGAAAATCCATAAAGGGTTATATGATTTTATAAACACAATTATTCTCTTTTAAATAGATTTTCATAAAAACACATCCTTTATATTCAATTGGTTTTCATTTCCATTTCTAATAAATTTTTTAACCAAAAGAATCATTATATAAAATTGTGTAAACTATATTTCCACAATCCAGTTGATACTATTAATTCATTTCAATCCAATGTCTTGGTTATAATGGTAACATTTAAATAATAATATTTAGTTTTTTGTTTAAGCTCGATGTAGCATATCATGTATGCTATTGAACATATTGTTTCTTTATTGAAACACGGGATGTTACACATGCCTTCCAATATCATGGTCCATAACCCAACATGACATCTTCAATACCACAAACCAACTTCTATTCTTCCCAACTGATGGTCAACACCACCCAATCAATCCAAGCCAAGCCCAACCAGATGGTCATGTTTCCTCGAACCTGATGGTCATACCATCCAAATATCCCGAGTTGAGCTCGTCAGAATCCCATGGATCACAACAGATGTGACTCAAGAATTTCATATATATAATTCAATAAATTCACTTTAAATAAGAAATTAAATTTAATATTATTGACTAACTCAACCCAAAATAATCAATTCAATAGAATAGAATTTAATATCTCATATTCAAATTAACACACCAATTTAATTTAAATGATTCAATTTAAATGAATATATCACCCCTAGCCAAACCACCCAAGGAGAAACATCCTCTAACCCAACCTTGCTTGTATAAAAAATGTGAGGGAATTTCAAATAGAATCCCATTTGGTCATACATTTAATTTAATATCATGAAATAGGGTCTCACTCAACTAGCCAAAAGCGCACAAGAGCCCCCCCCCCTAAGGGTCTACAAAAACACAAAGAAATATGTGTACCACCTACCATGGACTTGTTGGTGTAGGGATGTCCTATATTATCCTCTAAATCCATGCATTTGGGAACAATTATAATATTCTAGTGAATGCAGTGAAAATAGGGTAAAACAAATCAAATGGATTTATCGTTCCATGAGGCAAAAGAAAAGAATTAGAGATCAATGGTTGAGGAGAACCTAACCACTATAGACCCAATGCACCCAATAGATCTAAAAATGGATGATTGATGAAGAAGATGGATCAACATCCATGGGAGGAAGAAATTTGGATGGTTCCTTATACTATGCATGACCAAGAAGGGAGAAATAAAAAGAAATAAGAGAAATAGAGGGAGGGTAAAATACTTAATTTCAAACATATTAAGGTCTTCGTGGTTAGCTCATACGATTTTCCAATCCATACGAAAACCATGAAACTACAATGCATAGGTACTTCCTATATGGTACTACCTGTGTGGCTTGCTGCATGGTTTGATCGAACTATGTGAAAACCATGTAGAGTCCTTGGTAAAAAATGAATACATGGTTTCCAACTTATGGGCCATCCCCACACCATTTACTAAAACTATGCAGTAGTTTAAAACATTGTTCCCAATTAGCTGGAAGAGGCTACACGATTTACCCTAAACTATGTGTCTTGACCTGTAACTCCAAAAAAGGCTTTTGATGCTCCCAAGCCCCCTTACAAACACTCAATTATTTGGATAAACCTATAAGTATATCCAATAACATGATATTGGGTTGATTAAACTGTCTGAATTATGTTCTGATGATCAAAAAAAGAAACTAGCATAGCCATTAATTCAAAACATCAAAACGGTAGAAATTTTCGACCAGATTAAAAAACATAGGATGTTATATCATGAATATCTATCTCTATAGTCAAATATGGAATCAACCTATGAGAAAATGAAAATACGTAATCAGTAATATCAAGTCCATTGATAAAATATAATGGAATAGAATTTGCAGATGAAAATATTTTCCCATGCATATCAAGTCTTCCATTTAAATTCAATGGCAACCTACAAGTATATGAAAACCCCTACTCAGGAATATGTAGCCCTTAAATCAAATATATAAGCACACAATGATCATATTAAAATCACTTATCATGCATATCAATCCCATCATTCAAATATGGTGGCACACAATGAGTAGATATAAATCCATTCTCGTTTGTATCAAGCCCATTAGTCAAATACATTAGAAACCTACGAGCATATACAAATTCATGGTAAGTATTATCAAGCTCATCTATCAAATATGGATACACAAAATGACAATATGTAAATCCTTTATCAGTAATATCAAACACATTAGTCGAATGTGATGTCACATAATGAACATATGAAAATACATGCTTGTTCATATCAAGCTTGTCAGTCAAATACAAAAATAACCTATGAGCAGATGAACATCCTTAATCCAGAATATCAAGACCTTTAGTAAAATAAAGTGGTGAAAAATGAGAAGATAAAAATCCCTAATCAATCATATCAAGTATATTAGTTAAATATGGTTGAAACCTATGAGTAGATGCAAATCTCTACCGGTGCATATCAAACTCGCTAGTCAAATACAGCGGGAATCAAGGAACCTATTTGGTGTGCCTCATTTATTAATAGAGGGAAGACTCAGATTCCTTCTCCAACACAAGAATGATTGTATATCCCTATTCTTACTAAGGATTTTTTTAGCACATCCTGGAAATTATGGAAGGTCATAAATCAATTCCTTGCCACGGTCATAAAACATTCTAAAACATAATATTCTCAACAAATATATTGGAGATTCCTAAACCCACTCCTGTGCATGGGAATTTCCATTTACCGAACATGGTTCAAACTAACCATCGGAGGGAGTCAAAAACAAATCCCATTCAGGGAAGTTCAAAATTTTGGAGAGAATCATGATCATTACCTATTAAAGTATTGAGTTATAGGGATCGTCAAACATCTATCAATGCTATCTCATGATCTTTACAATCCACTACCAAATTATATAAGTGAAAGTAGAAGTAATGAGGGCTCTCCCTATAGTATTTCTACCAGCAGGTCTAGAGGTCCCCCTTTTAATGTTTACCATGAAGGATTTCATGGTGAGCATAATTTGATCTATCGTGAGAGTTTATCTCTTGATGAGTTCTATGAAATACCTCTTCACAACCAAAAGATCAGTCAGTAAGGATCCCCCCCCCACTAAATCAAATATGAGAACTCCCTCTTATTCTGAGTCACATGGAAAGATGGTGTCATATATTCTTGACACCCTATCAAGGAAAAGTAAAATTCTTTCTCAATCAGAAGATGATTAGAGGAAATTCCCATCTTCTAAACCACCTCCGGACAATTTCAATGCCAGCAAGACCACTATTATATCTTCTTATAGTGACCAAACAGGTTGTAAGAACCCATGTTTGGCTGATCAAGAAGAGTAATATTTGGTAGAAGGGAAAAATAATACAAGAATACAATTGTCCATGGATAATATACTCATCATGTTTTATCCTCTGCCACTTCTCAGTTCAATATTCCAAAGGTATTGTCAGAAGAGTGCATACACAACATCCATATTAATATATGTAAAACTGTACTCTACCTGAAGGTGAAGTTAGTTCCCTACGATGAGAATATAGGCTATGTCAAAGTATTGGGAGATCTGTTTCATCAAATTGACTTGGAATCCCTTCCAATTTCTTGGTGACCACAATTAGAGAAGTAGAATAGTGATCTTCAACTAGCATGTCATAATGCATTGCATAAATTGTTTCATCTAATTATTGACACTCCACTTCATGTTCATATCCAAGGTTGTAGTGAACATGGAACGTTTCATTTCACCACATGCCCCAGTCATCAAAATCCACTAGATGTGACATCCTATAATGTCATTGATCTATGGTCATTACCCAAAAATACCCACACTCAAGAAAGATGGAACACTCGGTAAGAATAAGCCCTGAATAATTCTCAAAAATATCTGACATGTTGAGATAATTCTATATAAAAACTCATGAACCTAGAAACGATGAACATTAGGTAGTATTCTATATTAGGGGAATATTATCATTATGCATTAGTGATATCCTCATAATCATGTAGTTCGCATACAGAACATGTGCTAAACCCGTATCATTCTAGAATGAGGATGCACAAGATCAAGAAAGAAGCAGTAGTAGAATTAGCCACTATAATACAGGACAATCCATAGCCCATGGAGTTGGGGGTATTTTTAACACAACATTTCCCTTCAAAGATAAAAAATTTGGCTGATGTGTGATAATAGAAGAATGGGGGCTACCCCAGCTCATATGATTGAGAGAATTTTCACCTCAACTATCTGTTAAATGAAAATTGGTATTTTTACCATTTAGGTAGAACACCAAGGGATGAGGTCTCCCATATCATCCTATCTCACAACCCATATCTCTCTAAAGGTATATGTATGACAAGGTTGTGTGGCGGTTCCCTCCAAGTCACTCTATTCCATGCAGCATGAAGAGGTTCCATGATAGGATAGAAGAGGTCTAGTAAAGGGAACCAACAACCCTCCTATAATTCTACTATAATTATGACACCTATAATTCATTATGCATCTGTTAACTCCCTGTGCATGGACACTATAAATAGTTCTGAAGATTACACCAATGCATAGAATAATAAAGAGTGTAGTTCCACTTGGAACACAACCAACACTAAGGTAAATGATAGAGGTATGAATACCTTAAACTATAGGCTTCCTATGAGTCTAGGTATTCCCTTGACCATTCCATTACAACCTCCTCAGTGACAACACACCAAAGAAAAGGGAAAAGGAAAGGTTGTATATAAACAACCTTCTAAGGAGGTTGGACCCCTCACACTAGAAGAATGTTTTTTTTATTAGGAAGACGAGATGAAAGAGTTAAGAGGACTCAATGAATAATTGCTTCAAGGAAACATTCATACCAAATATGTCCCACTAGAAAAGCCTCAGCACGCACTTAAAAAATGGTGTACCACAACAATGAGGGTTCACCCCAATAACTAAAGTAGATCTAGGAAATCTGCCTAATCGTGTTCCCAGGCTATCAGTTTATTTAGACCCGATCGTTGACAAATATCACGGATTCCCTCCACTGGGGAAATAACCAAAACTGATTCTGGTGAACCCTAAAAAGATTTCCCCTTATTAATTTCAGCTCCAGATATTGGCATATCTTTTACATCATTCCTAGACTATTGTTTCCCTTATTCAAGATCTTATTTATCCAAACATTCAACAAGGTCTTATAGACATCTTTTATTTATTAGAAGATTCATTGGAAGTAATGCTGGAATGGTGAAATGTAGTTTTTCCATAATGGAATCCTTACCCTAAATGGGTGACTATGATACCACCCTCACCAAATTTTGATAGCCCTATATTTCAAGTATTCAATGGATTAGAATACCTCAAACAACATCTGATTCATTTTGTGTCCCATTATGATCCCATGATGGGAACACCCATACATGAAGAATCAGTGAAACATAGATTCTTCATGAAAATATTTCATGGTTTGTCCTCCATATCATACACCATTTTTCTACCCCAGTTAATCATAGGATGGGAATGTCTCTATTTCTAGTTTATCTTTGAATTCAACTAAACATTGCAGAATACAAAAATTATTGAACTATATAATTGAAAACAATGAGATAATGAGAGGGTATCAGATTTCATTTCTAGGTGGAATGGACTGACCTACTTCATGATCCTATAGCTTCCCCAAGAAGATTTTATTTCTCTCTATATATAGAATCTTTACAACGAGCTAAGAATGCATCTCATCCTGGTAAGATATATGGGTGGGTTTCAATATATCACTATAATTTCTCAAAGAATGGATGATTTCATTCAAGAAACTATGTCCAACTCTTAAATGATCCCATCAGCCCCAAGGAAGATAATAGGAAAGACATAGGTTGCAACTATCACACTAAAGCCAGCTTCTTTACTGGATCTAGTTCCAAAACCCATGCCACATCATGCAAAACCCCTTGGAAGTCAAAAGAAACACATGCCTTGTATTGATGAGAGAAGGGGTCCAAGGATAAATCTATTAAATAAGAGAAATAATAAATTTTATTCATTCTGAGATGAGAAATTGTATTACTATTTTATAGTAGTTATGGACAATGATTTACTCTGTCCTCTAGAGCCTAGGAGGCCCGACCAGGTGGTTCTTGATTTCTGGCCATATTATTAACCTTTTCATAAAATTTTGGGGAACACCATTTCGGAATGTTTCATATTAAAATAAATCATTAAAAAAAATAGTAGACTCTGGACAAGTAATGTTGGGGAAACTGCCAACACAAATAGCATGTGTTTTCTCTACTACATAAAAGGAAGAAGGTGAATGGAATGGAGTTGATAACATAGTTCTAAAAAATATTGGTTATTATATGGCTTAAAAGATAATAAAATGAACACATGATATCCTTTGGAAATAGCTAAAATAACAAACTATGCCCTCAGCCACCCCCATAAGGACATAGTCGACTCCATCGAACCTATAGTCCTCCAAAATCTAGTCTTCTAAAACAAAAAATTGATGAAGGGGTGAAGAGAAAATACAGAAAGATGAATTGGAACTAAGGACAATGTTTTATTTGACACTTTTAGAATTCATTTCTTCAAGTTTTAAATAGTGTGTGCCTCCCCGCCCCCGCCCCCCCCCCCCCCTAATGGAATAATAAGAAATGGTCAGTCAGATAGAATCAACATCGAGTGAGGATTTAGTCTTCAGTTCCATTAAGGTCATTCATTTAATGGACCCATTCTCTAATGGAGAGTATGGACATGAACCTTAGTTCCTTGCACATAATTTTGAAACTAGAGGAATATTCTATGGGATCCGAGGGTATATGGGAAGATATAGTCGTGCTAGAAATCAGAATTCTAGCCACCTAAATACTCGGACTATAAATTTCATGGAAACACACATAATATGCCTTCAATGAGTTCAAAAAGAGCATAGAAATTCCTTCACATATTCCAAAATCCTCCCAAACCCAATCATTATGGAATGACAATCAGAGGGGGTATGAATGTATGACAAGCCTTAGCAGGTGGGCAGAAGTGTTCGGCCTAACCCATTAAGGACAGAAGCAACCTTAAATCCTATTTTTAGGTTCGATCCATTTACATAAAGTACTCCATATCTTAAAGAACCTATGAAATAGAATACCCAAACTAGTAAGAATATGAATTTAGCCCATAATTATGACTTATTGAAGTAATTATCCATAGTAATGGCTAGTTTTTTTATCCCGGATGCCCTGAGTTTTTCAGAAGACCACACAGAAGAACTCATAGAGGCTTTGCTGATCCCTTAGGAATTCGAAGCCGAGGATTCCGAAAATAAGGTATATCAGGAAGATATTGATCCTATAGAATTTCATGTTGTTATTTCCTTTATATATCAAGATTCAAGTGTTTTTATACAGGGATACATGAGACCCTTATATGTATTTAGTAGGATAAGTGGTATTGATATCTAAAGGGAATTTGTTGATAATGGATCATGAGTTAATCTCATTATAGTATGAAAACTTTTTTATCTATCCTACCATGAGGCTAACCTAGAAACATATTCCCTAATGATAAAGGATTATGAAAAAATTGAGTAAAATCTCCTAGGAAAAATCAACCTCAAGGCTCTGTTTGAGGACCTTGTATCTAACTCAGAAGTTCTAGTTGTAGGGAAAGATATGGCCTTCAATGTTTTTCTATAAAGGTTTTTGTTTCATCAACATACAAAAATCCCCTAATCATACCATTAATTCCTCAAGTACTTATTTAATAGAAAAATTGGGATTTTTCCCAATGATAAGGCCCCATTATAATCTTTAAATCCACATTATATTGATGCGTGATTCTATCAAAGGGAGGGGAAACTACCAACGGTTGATGGATTTTCTTGGTTAAATGCCACAAATGGTCTTGAAATGGTCATGAGAAACCCATTAAAACAAATCATCAAAGATTATGTGTTACTCATCAACTAGGTCGAGCATACGAATCCAAATTAAGGCATATATTCAATAACCTTCATGATATTAGTAATGAAAATTGAGCCCGGTAAAATTGAAAAGGGCACTGACTCTCTAGATAGTGGAACAATATCTGATGTAAATTCCCTCATTCCATCCCCCAATTTAAAAAAATATATGATTCATAAAATGATTCATAAGAATCCATAATGTCAACAAATTAATGTTAAGATACGCATTTTGTGTCCCTACCCTCACCTCTAAAACATCAAAGAGGCCCCACATTGTTGGTTGGGTCAGAGGAAGTAGCTTCATCTTCTTGATGTCAAAAAATTGAATCACCTCCTAACTCTAAGGAAATTAATTCATCACCTACTCAGCCTAAGGGTAAATTAGAAGAGTAAGAAGAAGAAGAAGAATGATAAAAAGAATAGGGGTTGGAGAAAGTCCTTAAGGAAACCCCTATAACATTTGAAGAGGGTGTTTTTACCACTATCGATGAACTCAAGGAGATAAATGTTGGAATAGAAGAGGACCCATTTCCCACTTTGATCTGTGTGGAAATGCATCCTGAATAAAAATCTGTTTACACCTCCATTTTTTAATAAAAACTTAGATGTGTTCACCTGGAATTACAAAAAAAATCAAGCCTCAATCCTGAGGTTTCCAGTCAATACTTGGGCTTCCCCAAAAATTACTAGGGATATAAACAGGTATCCAGATGGACAAACCTTACTCGCAACTCAAGAATTGAGGTTGAATTGGACAATATTGTCAAGTATTAATTCATTTGTGAAGTTAAAGTAGCTAAAATGGATGGCCAACATCAACCTGATAAAAAGTAAGAGTGGGAAAAACTTGGTCTACATCGACTTCAGAAATCTCAATTTGGACTCTCCAAAATATGACTTACTAGTTTGAATCAAAGAGACAGTAATTGATATAACTGTTGGTTATAAAGCCCTATCATTCATATATGGCTATTCATGGTACAACCAATTTCATATTTCCCAATAATATTAATAATAAACCACCTTTATGGACTATTAGAGAGTATTTTATATTAGGTAATTCACTTTGGTTTGAAAACTGTTGGCACTAAATACCAACATGACTTGCATCTCATCTATAAGCCCTTATTGGGGGAAGTTTTCCAAATGATACATCGACAACTTGGTGGTTAAATATCTACAAATATTTGACCATCTAGATGATCTTAAGACTATCTTTTATAAACTACGACAAAACATCCTGAAAATGAATCCCTTGAAATGTGATTTTGATGTCACCTTAGGGAAATTTATTAACTTTTTCATACGCCGTCATTTCATCAAAGTTGACCTTGAGAAGAAAAATTATATCCCCAATATTTCACTATCTCAAAACCTTAAATAGTTAAGAGGACTATAGGGATAACTTTCCAACATTCGACAGTTTATAGAAAACCTTGGAGGAAAATGTTGTCCCATTACAAGGTTGATAAAAAGGGGGTCTCATATCAGTGGACTGACAGATTTAAGAATGCATTCAATAGTATCAAGAAATATATTTTGATATTGTAGGTGCTAATTCCACCTATTCAAGGAAGACCGCTCATTTTATAATTTCTAGTCCTAGAGTGGACACTAGGCACCTTCCCCGCATAGAAAAATGGTATTGGGAGAAAAAACAGCAATTATTACCTTAGCCGAACAATGGTAGATTCTGAGATTCATTATCTAGATATCAATAAGAGATACCTAGAATTAATATTTATAGTTTAAAAATTGAGTAACTACCTATAGGATCATGAGGTATATTTTTTATCTCCTATAAACTCACCCAAATACATACTGATTCATCCTATGTTGACCTGATGTCTTTCATAACGGGCATTCATCCTATAGTAGTTTTATATTCAGTTTATTACTTAAAAAGCGGTCAAATCCCAGACATTTGTAGACTTCCCGATAGATTATCCCTCGGTAGAAATGATGTCATTAGGTATTGAATTACATGATTAAGAGTCCATCTCTATTCAAGAGGGATATCTGATATGGGAGATATATTTCAATAATGGAACTAGAACATCGATAAGGAAGTATATGGAAGACCCCAAGATCAATAAAATTGGATTAGGAGTCAAGATCATTCCCCCCAAAAAGATAGTCATTCCCTAATCCCTCTTTCTATCATAAGGGTGCACGAACAATGAAGTAGAATATCAGGTCCTCATTGTGGGGATAGAATTGGCACTTCAAGTATCATTGATTCACTTGAAGATAAATGGAGATTCAGAATTGGTCATCAAGAAGGTTAATAGTGATTATTGTATCAAAAAAGAAGATTTAATACCCCTACTTGACTATATATGAGGATTTATGGTAGAATTCCCTTTGGAGATGACATTGACTCATGTATCATTCTTGAAAAATACCTAATCTGATGTGTTGAAAAATGAATCTCTAGATCTAGCAGATCTAGACTCAGATGAAATAGTCACTAGTTTTAAACACCACTGAATGGTCTCAAATTTTGTTAGAGTCAGCATAGAGGAAGTCAATGAGATCAATCTCATCATCAAATCAGGCGACTGTACCACTAGTTAGATGATACTCATTATACACTATCGTAAAAATGGACTATTCCCATCGAATAGTGCTAGGAAAGAGAAAATATGACATAGATAAATTAATTATGTTCTATATGATTTCACAAAACATCAAAAGTTCCTCTATAAGTGGTGCCTTAATAGAGTCATTCTCATGTGTATTGACGAGAATGAGACTGCTAGTTTTCAGAAAGAAACACATACCATATCTTATGGCACCCACCAGTTAGGGTTCAAGCTTTCTCATCAAATCCAGAGGCTTGGGTAATAGTAACCCACAATGATACGGTATTTCCTGATATTCACCAAAAAGTTCCATTCATTCTAGGTACATGCCAACTTCATCCATCAACCCCTGAAGTTTCAACATAAAGAAAAGTACTCCTAGCCATTTTCCATATGGGGGATAAACATCATGAGACTATATCCTCTAGTCATAGAAAATCAGTTCAAGAACATTCTCACTATAACTAACTTCTTCTCCAAATGGTCCAAAGTTGTACCCCTCAAAGAACTCAGGGAAACGAACATTGTTAACTTTGTGAAAGACAATGTAGTCACTAGATTTGGTGTCCCTCGTATAATACTAATAGATAATTGCACTAACTTTTTATTTGATGATTTGGGACGGTTGTACAAGGAATATAACTTCAAGTCCAATAATTCATCTCGCTATCATGCTATGGATAAGGGATAGATAGAGGCTTTCAATGAGACCTTATCAAATATACTCCAAAAGATAGTATATAAATATAAATAGTTGTGTTCAGACAAGCTCTTACATTCCTTGTGGTCTTATCAAACTACAACCCACACCACCATCTGGGAACCCCTATATTCACTTGTATATGGAATAGAAGTAGTCCTATCCATTAAGGCCCAACCACCCTCACTCCATGTTTCTATAAATGATCATCTATCCATAGATGAGTAGCCCCAAAATTATCCATAGGAATTGGAGTGACTAGAAGAGAAGATATTACATACCTTGCATCATTTAGAAGCCCACCATAACCAGATTGTGTGGGCCTTTAACAAAAAATTCCAAACCTGGTCATTCCTTGAGGGAGAGATGGTGTTGGTTATGAGGACTCTGATGATACCTGGAATGAAACCACCAAATTTGGAGCATAAATTGGATGAACCTTCTTCCATAAACACAGTCTACTTCAATGGAGCTTATTATTTGATCTCATTGGACGGACATCTTATTATAGCTCCCACCAATGCAAGATTTATCAAGAAATACTTTTTTTCATCAAATGAAATCCAAAGATGTAATACATTAAACTACATATCATGTCATAATCACTACATGACTCTAAACTTTATGGTCAACGACTCTCTTATTCGATGTTAAAATTCATCTATATGGCATGATGATAAACTGTATGGTAGAATTCCTTTTTTCATGATGTTAAACTTCAAGGTCAACATCCATAGCACATGAAATTAAACTGTATCCATTACCTATGTAATAAACATGGGATTCCTCATGTCTCAAATATTAGATCTTTCAGTTTCATCGCCAAAGGGGACACTACCCCAACATCAGTCTTCTACCCTATCATAATTCAGAACAATATATTGTTGGATTCCTATTATCATAGGATATGTAGTGACATCTAGATATCTAATCCTAGGTCCATCCACAACATACAAATTAATCCTTTTTATGTATGGGTTAAAACTTCATAGGGATACATTCATAATTACGTATGGATTTATTCCCATCTTCATAGGATATATAGAGACACTCAGGTCCCTTATCCTGGGTCTAGGCTCATCATCAACTCATCAAGAAGTCCTTTATTTTTGGCATCATTATGCAGTACATAATGAAAAATTTCATAAGATTTTATATGAAGAAGATTCCCCTTACCCATCCTTTAATGAAGGTCCATCACTTACTTAGAGCTGCATAATCCCTCTTAGGAAATTCTCACACCGTCATTGTGAAAGCTATTCAATGAAAAATTACAGCATTTCCCCATGGAAAATCAATGATGGATCATCAGACCAAGTATGAGAGTAAAATATGACAATGTCCTCAATGCATGATGATAAATGGTAAACATAACCCATCCCATAAATACAATATTCCTAAAGAAAGTTGTGGGATGTCTCAATGTCCTATCTAGATAGGTTACCCCCATTTTTTGGCACCAGTCTTCTACCATGCAATTTTGTTTTTCAAGAACTATGTGTTTCTTGATTATAACCATTATGGGATATGTAGTGATTCCCAGATCTTATTATTGTGTCCAGTCATGACATTCTCTTTTCACATCGATTCACCTACATCATATCACATGAAATTAAACTATGTGGTTTCTTAATAACTATGCATGGATCTATTACTATCATTATAGGATTCATAGTGATTCCCAGGTTTCCAATCCTTAGTCCAGCTAAAATAATAATCATTAAGATGTCTTCCCTCCTTGTTTACAGATCATACATGTACAAGGATCATAAAATTCCATAACTACGAATGAATTGATTACTATCCATGTAGGATATATAAAAATTCATGGATCCTTTTTCTTGGCCCAACCACAGTTTACAAACAAACAAAAATGTCATCTTCCATATATATGATTCAGATCTATGTATGGAACTTCACACTCCATGGTCGATGTTGTTTTGAATTGTTTTTATGTGCTTAGACACATTCCTTTCATGAATCATACATCTTGTCCTAGGTAATTTTGAATCTATATAAACATTATTTGGCCATCATTAATAGGATGTAAGATTACTAGGGACACCTTTGTTTTTACTATGAATAATATTCCCCAGTTGGATCTTTATAAGCTGCCCTCAAAAGGACTATCAACCTAAGGAAAATTCCTTCTCAGGGGAGGTTTATTCTATCTTCATAATCCATGAAAACATCATATTGGAAACCAATTTTTGAATATAGTCCATGTTCATTCCTTTAATACTTATACTATATCATTTCTCTTGATCCAACAACCCCTAATATCATGCTTTACAATTTCCCTCTTCATGGTCGAGGCACATCAAAAAAAATTCCAAATAATCCTTTCATAATTCATTTTTTTCATGACATATGGTCCTAGCCGCATGACCTAAAACTACAAGAAACCATGTCTAACTAGTCTCATTACATTAAATTGTACAAAAAATCCTTCAAAACATGATGTTAAATTATATTCTTACATTTTGTACCTATCATAGTATGCCCTTGGAAACTAGCTCAATAATCCTCATGTAATGAACCTGAGATTCCTATCAAAAGAAGATTCCCTAAATTTATGAATAACATCTATGTGGATTCACTTCTTCTTTCTCATGCAAGGAAACCTTCATCATTACCTCATAATGCTAAAATATAGGGTTGACAATACACTTTCTCATTGTTAAAATCTTATACCAACATATAAATTTATTCTCATTCACATAAGATATGTAGAGACACCAAGATATTACATCCAGGTCCATCCACCACAGAATCAAAATTCCCTTTTCATTCCATTTAACCACCTCTATGTAGCGAGATAAACCATTTACACTCCTTTTTTCCCACACTAAGCATATATCACATGGTTTTAAGAGTTTTGGTAAAGGATTTCCCACATGATCAAGGTGTATCAATCAACATAAAGGTTACCTTGTTCTTGGTATAATGACGTTAAAAGGCACACCAAATCACCTTACCGCATGAAATTAAACTTCATAGTTGGTGTCTCTTCCAATAAAAAAATCTTGTAAATATGTCCAGATTGATTCCTATTATCATAGGATACATAGTGATGTGTGAATCACCAAAATTGGGTCCAACTGTAACATAAAAACGTTCCCCTTCCCTGTGTTTGGGTTAGACATGCATAGGGAACTTTTATACAAGAACTATGTGTGTCTCTATTATTTCCTTGATAAGATACATAGTGATGTCCTGATCCTATATCCTGGTCTGGCCATAATATAAATAAATAAAAATTCCCCCACTCCCCTATGAATGTACCAGGTCTTCATAGGATGGTCCAGTACGGGTTCTCACTTTGCTAGTGCGCCCATTTTTAAACAAAAAAAGTTCTCCCTCTCTACAAAAGATCTCAATTAGTGTGGTGAGTCTATCCCAGAACTATATATGGAATTATTCTTACATTGAAGAGATATATAGAGACACCTAGATCCTATGTCTAGTGCCCAACTATAAAAAAATCCCTCTCCCTATATATGAGGTAGACCTACATGGGGAAAATATTCTTACCCATTATCAGGTGATTTTGATAAGAAATGTTCCTTCCATATTTAGTTACTTCCATTCCACAAACCAAAATTTATGTCTGGGAAAATATAATTCTCTATAATTTTTCCATGGAAATCAGTAATAGGCATTTATATTATTGGGGAAACTTTTGATTTGACAATGCATAATATTTCCTAGTTAGGTCTGTATAATCTTCCCTCAAAAGGAATATCAACTGATGGAAAATTAATTATAAGGAGATACCTATTATATTTATATAATCCTAATAAAATAATTATGTTGGAAACATATTTTGTAATTTTTTCCATGGTCACTCCTTTCATACATTCCCTACATCAACCCTTAGATTCAGACGTCCCCAGAGTGAATATTGAATCTTTCCTTTTCATGGCTAATGATGGTGGAACATGATCATTCAAATAACCATGGAATATAAAATACTAATCCATTGGTCAAAGATAAGTAACATTAAATTATATCCCCAAATTTACTCACCATAATAAGTTAAACTAAAAATTATGTGTCCTTATTTCCTGACATTAAATGTCACTATTCTTCAACCCTTCTTTACATAATCCAAATTCGTGTAGGAGTGGTTTCCCCTTCATGGATGTTGCCAATATAAATGGTTTCACCATTAATATAAACATTCTATTAACCAAAAATACATTGTGGTTTTGAGAAATATGAATCTTAAAAAATATTCCCCATCCATTGGTAATAAGAATTCAAATTCATCAAGACATCTTGGTTTTGACTATGCATATTTTTCCCCAGTTTGGATTTGTATAAATCCACCATAAAAGGCCTATTATCAAAAGGAAAACTCTTTTTTAGGGGATACATCATACATTTTTATACTCTCTAGAAACATTTATACTAGAAATCTCTTTTTAGTGTGGTTGGTGGTCACTCCTCATATACTTCTCCCATATCATGTTTCGGATCATAAAATCACAAAATTGTGACTCCAAAATCTCCCCTATATATGTCTAAAAATGTTGGAACATTCTCATCCAACCATCCCTATTCAATAAATCTTTCCATAACTCTAATTTAGAGGTTTTTGGCATAAAACACCAGTATTTAGTTCTATGGGACCCTAAACAATCATATTTAAGCACATATTCGTGTCCCTATTTTTATATGTTAAATATAATTGTACATGTAAATTTTGACAAGAAAATAATTCAATTATTGTATTAATATTAAAATTAAATGGAAAAGATGGAACGAAGATACATATGATTGAGGAAATCAAATTTTACATTCATTGATAAAATTTTTGGAGGAACATCCACACACTAGAGCCTCTCCTTAACATTTTCGGGAAATAAGAAATAAATGGAATGACTATAGTAAGACTTGAAATACTTTATTTAGAAGATCAACTAATTTTTGATGTGATCTATCAAGGGCCTACTCAATATTGGTCATATTCCCAACATCATATTCATCCAATGGATGTATTTTTTTTTAATAAAGGCCTTTAGCTCTTGACTTTTCTCTTTTATGGATTCTTGTCCCATTTTTTTATTACAGTTACACCTTTATCATAGCTACGTGATATTAATATTCTTGTAGCTATATGATTTCTGACACCATCCAATTCTGACATCATGATTCTTTATAAACTATAATTGATTAATCTCAGAAGTAGAATAGCTTAATGATTCTGCATGATGATTTTAAATATTAAACTGGTGAGGTTTCATTCATGAGCGACTAACTCCCCTTGAAAAATGAGAACTTTATGAATAAGTAAATGAAAGTATCGTTAATAAAATACACCCACGTCTAATACTATGAAAAATTGATAAAGGATTCTTATTTTATCAGCAATATTCTATGGAGGTGTGTCTGTTATAATGGTACAGACATGGCGCCAATCCCATTTTCATATGGCTTGATGTTCGATGACAGCATTGGATTTCATATCCTGTTTATCTGCAGCTACAAGTATATAATCCATAATTGAACTTTCAGCAGGAAGGATTACACTAAATTACAATGTTTGAAGGGGGAAATCCTCCATCAATGGATCCATACTAATTTTAGGATCTATTTTTATATGTTTTTCAACAATTAGTGAGATTCCCATTGATGTTCCACTGGAACTAGCATTAGTAGACCTTCCAACAATACCATCTAAAAATGTGGGACCCGGGCCACTCCCAACATAGGGGAACTGGAAGGAAATGCTCCCAAGGATACATTCAATGCTTGGGAACCCAATATTCTCCCTCATAAATTGGTTAGGGGAGCATAAAAGTCCAAGGACTTTGAGAATATAAAGGATTATTCACTCATTGGAATATTTTTCCCAATATCTGGTTAGGGTAGTAATCTACCCTTGTCTTCAAAAAACACCGAGAAAAATTTTCAAATCATTTTTGGAAGGTAGAATAACTTCTATGTTGGATTCCTAACACATCATCGTTAACCACCATTAGAGGAGGGTGGTATAATGTAACTCCCACTTTATTCTAACAAGGGGTAGGGATGAAACCTGTTAAAGAAATCCAAATTATCGTGCGAATTTATATGGATCATAAGGATTTCAAATGGACCCTATCTATTCGAGTAGCAAGAGCCCCATATCATAGTGAAATAATATATTATAGTTCCTCTAAAGTTCCTCCACCATTTTATATCACCATTCCAGAAGGCTTTGGGTAGGAGTAAAAAAAATAGTCATGGTCCCTTAACAACTCAATAACATGATCAATGCCTAAAGATTCTGGGTGAATGGAGGGAATGTTGAGTAATGTTGTGTGAAAGGTAGAATGGGGGATTGTCGAAGAATATTTATACTCCTAACATTGAAGCTTTTCCATGAACCAACCATATAAAAATTGTAAGATTTCACTGAGGTGATGTGGGTACCTTCACTTCTATATATTACCCAGCAAATCGTAAGTATGAGTGAGGGTGGGTATGACTAAATTGATTGGTTGTCACCCCACCAGCTTGGTCACCATCATCAGGGTGCAGACCTTAACATCGGGGTAAGAATCATGAGAAGGAAAGATCCATCCACATAAGAAAATAGTGAAAACCTTTCTAGTCCATCATTTTGAGAAATGTCTAGGTAAACCATGTATCCCCACATAGTATGATGGCCTGCCTTGAGATCAACCCATTATAAACCAGGAAGACCTCAATATTGTTGATTTGGGTGAGTCTACGTATGGTGAAGCTTCATCCTCAACCCACTAGATTCTAAGAATAGCTTTATCCAGTCACTAAATGGAATAAGTGAATGAAATTCAAGGGGTTGACCCAGTGACTTCTCTACCGTGAAAAATAAATCTCTTGCTAATAGAGGAAATTGTTGGGTATCTTCCCATGTGTCATATGTAGGTAGAAAATCATCATATATATTACCAAGAATTTCAATTCTTCCCATTTGGTAAATATCCCATAGACTGATCCCAACTTGTTCTGTGTTAAATGGATGGTGTTAGTGCTTGAACACCAACAACTGATTAATTTTGGAAGAACCCTATTGGTTAATACACCAAAAACTCGGAAATTCAAGTTACTTGATAAAAGATGATGACCTAAAACCGCTTGGAAAATTCCATGCAGCTATGGAGTACCTAGAATTCCAAGGTGCATTCATCTGAGAAACTCCCTCAAGATAGAAAGTACGACTTTGAGATCAACCCTCTGTTGGGATCACCTAATGAAATGTTGAAAATGGACAGATGATCTTGAATGGTAGAAAGCAAAGATACATCATGATTATGTTGGTTCTTCTAAGTCTATAATTATCCTTTCATAATTAAAAAATTATCTTGGCTCCATTAAAGAGTAATTTATCCAATAATAGAAATATTCACTTGAACCCAATCTGAGGATACTTCAACACAATAAAATGGAATATTTTTATCAGTCGATGGAATTGGAATGTCGTCTTGGAGCCCAAATTTGTATAAATGTGGTCTGTTGGAAAATGGTTATCCTAGAAGCTATAATAATATCAAGATTTGAAGAATGATTTCTAGGGGAATGATATGATATCAGGGTTATCTTTATCATTCTGATCCAAATCCTTTCTCTTCTTAGAGTCCATTAAAGACACACCTAGTGTTGGATTTATTTATTATGATTTCTGAAAAAACAAAGCCACAAATCCAAGAAGTTATATTTATAAAATGGATTCATGTAAAAAATATATTAGAACCACATGGCATGCTACGTGGCCCATGAAGCATCTACCTACGAGGCACTTGGTAAGTCCGTGAAGTATCAATCCACCATACGAATGACTATGTCGCTATTTAGGTGAATGGAAAAACCATTTGTAGGTGAAAATCTTTGAGTACATGGAAATCATGTCCATTAAGGAGGACATGAAACGGAAGTATTAAGTGATGTAGGATCCAAAAAAGGGTTATTTCACATAGTAAATATTTGAAAAATTAAAAATGAGTTCCCATCCCTTTTTATAGGTGTGGGTTTCAACCTATGTACTGCAAATTGATTCAAATAGGACCAAATTCTTCATCTGAATCACCTCATCTTCATCATAATTGGAGAAAATTTCAATGGGGGAATTTTTTGGGTCATTATATTTCCTGATGGAAAATATAATGGAATTCATGAATTCAAGAAATGGATCAACAAGGGAAAATGAGTTAGAATATATTCAAAGTCTGAAAAAATCACGAGGAGGGATCTATTATGCAAAGAAGTCTCTCAATATGGACTTATTCCCTATTTAGAAATAATGCTATGTGAACTACTGCACTTCATGGAATCCAATAAAATAATTGTCTTTCAAACTATATAGTGTTTCCCATCCCCTACAAACAAAATATCACCCGCATTTATGGATAGTGTTTCTCATCCCCTATAAATGAAATGTCATTTGTAGACCTGGACAGTGTTTTCCATCCCAAAAAAATGAAATGTTGTTTTTGGTCCCATACCATTTTTTCCTTCCCCTATAAATGAATATTCATTTGTGGGCCTAGAAATCCTTCATGGGGCTTCCAAAAATGATGTCCCCGCAATCGACTACAGACAACCGACTACTCCATTAAGAGGTTACCTCCATGAATTTATAAAATCCATAGGAGAGAGACAAAAAATGATGAAAAAAATTGTGAAATGGTGTGAGAGCCATTGATTTTGAGTATTTAAATCTATTCATGACACTATGGGGGAAAGAGAGTCACTAGGCCATCTTTAGACCCCAAACTCATTATGGACTCCATTCTGTAAAGCATATGTAGATGGCCTCTTTGTGGGACATCACCCCACGTAGCGAAAGTCTCTGTGTGAGGATCCCTTTCTCACATATAATACTACTATCTGGATAGAATTCAAACCCACATATCACAACACTACATAGAGGGAACCCACACCCATGTAGAAAAAATATATACAAGGGGAACCACATCCCGTATAGCCAAATGCTATACGGAATGTAGTATCATGGGGTGATCTACTTTCCAGCTCTTATTTCCCTCCTCTAGTGTAGTTTTTGGCCCCACCTTAGACCCTACACTAATGAACTTCTCAGTCATCTTATTTCCTAGGGAGCTCTAAGTTCCAATCATTCCCCCTCATAAGGTATCAAGACAAGGCCTCTCCCAAAGATTCTAGATATGTATGCTCAAAATGATGGGCACACTAGTGTATCTTATAAAGTATACATACCAATGGTAAATGAAGTATTATTAGTAACCTACTAAATAAGGAGGAACTATGGAATGTTCTTGATCATACAATCCCATGGTAGCATGGGTCTGAACCTTGGAGGTAGGGTCAGGGACCTCCCCATTTCAATGATTTATGGGAACCACTTGCCTTTCCCTTCAATTAGGGACACTGCTAGACACTTTTATCATCCTCTATCAAGTTGATAATAGGGAATACCTATTGAATTAAGACTTTATCCTTTATTATAAGTGTCCAAAAACCTCCTCCTATTCATCTACTCAGGATTTTAAAACAAGAGAGCAGATGGGCCCCAGATCCCTCTCTTTCTCACTCTGTTTGGTCCTCAACCTCATCCATCAGCGTACTAAAAATATTGTGTGGTTTAAAAAAAAATTCTTCCTCTTTTTTCCCACACCAATCATAACTCATGTGGTCTTATAGGTTACTGGCGATCAGGAAATCCACACGATCCCAAATCCCAATGGTCCTCCTCTTCATTAAACACCCTAACCATATTATCTCTTCAATAAAGAGTCATATTCCCAGTAAAGAAATCCAAATGGGAGTCATTCTAGGTGTAATCCCTAAACAAACCTCCAAATCAACATGATTTGATACTTTACTCATGGTTATATAATTTTGGGCCTCTTACTAAGTGTAAGTCTAAAAAACCATGTTATTATCTTATAAAAGTTCCATATTACTTGTGAGATGAACTTTCAAAGGGACATATTCCCAATAAAGAAACCACTTAATCCTCCTCTATAGGTGTAATCCCTATCCATTCTGAATAATTCCAGCCTTGATTTTCGACCAACTAGGATATTTTGGAAGCTTACTTGAGGTCCGACCCCAACCACCATATTCACCCTCATCTTCTCTATAAAATATTCTTATGAGTGTAATATACCACACAGGAGACCATATTGCTTCTAGGTTCTTCAGGAAGCCTTGAAATAATTCTATACCAAACTTTGACTAGAAAACATTCACCAGGATTTCATTTCTATGCGAAATTAATCTACACGGTTTAGTCATATCACATGACCTTAAAATTTATGGTGTGTACTCTTAAGTGGAACTGAACTAAATGGGTTATTATTATTTACACAAGGATATTTCAGAATCCCATATTATGGGTCTTATCTAGACATCAAAATAGTTCTTGTCTCCCTTGATGATGGTAAGTTTCAGATAACCCCACTGCATGGCTTAAAACGAATTATTATTATAATAAACTACATGAGGATCTATGTTCCACCCATCAAAGGTACCATTTATGGAGAAACATAGATACATACATATCCAATCATTCATGGAGAACCTTGGATATATACAAATGATTCCAAATCCATGCCTTTAAATAACTGATTGTTAATTCAGGGTTGAACCATGTCATACTTGGGAATGAAAAAAGAATTCATGAACATGTATTAAATCAAAACTATAATATCTTCCCAAAATAGGAATTTCCCACAAAAGGGTGTGATGAGTCCGACCTCCCATACTCTCAACCAATATGTATTATTTATTATATTTGGAAAAGTTTCCCAATAAGTTTCTTCATTTGGAAAGTAGGTCCATGATTCATCACAAATATAAGAACCATTGGGTGTTTCTAGTTCCACAAAAAATCCTCATTAGAAATCGATCCATCAAAAACAGGCACAAAACAAACATTATAATTTTCAATATTCATTTCTTTTTTATTGATATTTTATTAAATGGAAAAGTTGTATGTATCAAAATTATCTTGTGTATTGATTAAATTTATTATGAATTAGGTTTTTATCTACAACTACTACATGTTATATGATATGAAGTGGTGGACATTATCAGTGATAAAAAAGCACCAATAAATGGTTGGGATTTATCATCACTAAAAAAATCACTGATAAAAGGTCATCCTTTATCATTTCTTTTTATTGGTGCAAAGGGTTGACATTTATCATCACATTTTTAGTACTGATAAACTGTAACTTTTATTAGTGCTAGAAAATTTCTCCTAAATGATACCAAGTATAATATATATTTAATTTAAATATTTATATTTTATTAAATATGATTTATAAAATAATAAATCTATATTTATATTCTAAATCATCTAGGGTCAAGACCCATTATTATAGAAAGAAGCCTCTTTTTAATTGGGTTGAGAGGGAACAATTACATGATCCAAAGTCCTGAAGCTATAAAGGATTTAAATAAAATCTCATAGTCCCATTGAATGTTTTAGCAATTTTTTAAAAAACACATGTGTATGTGCGTGTTGGATCTTGCTACTATACCTCCCTCTTTCTTGAATGTTCATTATTGGCCATCAGTGTCCTACCTCCCATGCACCGAGAAGTACCCTCACATATTTCCCACCACCATTACAACCCCCACCCCCCAACTAACACCATCCTTGCCTATCACAGCCACCTACCACTCAACCTCCTTCCACTCACCTTTACCGCGTGACACCTACATGTCACTATTGTTTATTATTTTATATTTTTTATATTATTTTGGGGTAATTTAAATTTTTAGAGAGTTTAATTTTAAATTTTTGGAATTTTGTAAATTTCCATATATTGTGCGGATTGAGTGTGTAGGTCAGTAGAAACCATGATGGGTCCTGAGAGAATGGACTCTTCTAGTTCATTTTGAATTTTCTAGTTTTCCATGTAAGGGTGGTACACATTTTGGATCAGATCATGCATGTTCTTGGAGATACCAGGAAATGGTTCTGAGAATATTTGTTCTATATGGTTGGCGCATATTAAACCGTGCAACCAAACCATGTGATAGAATTTTTCTTAGGTAGTGATAATTACATAGTTGGTGCACAGTATTTCAAACTGTGGATCATAACTATATGAGATGACTTAATTTCATTAAAAAGGGTAAAATAAAAATTCTACCCCCATTTCTATTAAAGGATTCTATCACTCTATATCACCTCTTGATCATCCAAACCAGCCACATAAGGGAGATCATCCTCCCTCATTTTCATTCCCATTTTTGGTGGCCCTCTCCCTCGATTTCAAAAGATTACTTCTCAAAAAAATCGTCATTGGTATCCTTTTTACTTATTTTTATTCTCTTATTCTCCCTTTTCCCTTGGCCTTATTGTCTCCCGTGAACCCCAATTGAGTTATTCAGTCATGAAAAAGGTTTGTTCTGGGTATAAACAATATTTTTTTCTAGGGATTATGGAGGGTGTATTCTTGCATGGATGAGCATTCACTGACATATGTGACGTGTTTTAGAATGGTTTATCCCAATTTAGAGTAGGTGATTTTGTGTGTTTCCATTAAATTATGCATCATTTAATTCTTATGGATTTAAATTCTTTGTATTGATTAACTAAGGCTACCTACTGTAGTTTTTGGTTGATTCAGTAAATGTTTTTGGAATTTATCACTTAGAACCAAATAGTTTTATGGTTTTCCCTTATTTTATAGATAATTATTTTGTTCCATATCTTTTGAAAATCTATTATTTCTTATTTAAGATGTTCTTTGGTGGTTTAAAACCATTTGACACTATTTGGGCCATGAATTGGATAAAATATTGTCTTGGGAAATTCTTGTAATCTAAGATGGTTTCTAATAAAGAGGATGTGTATCGTAAATTATTTTAAAGGGATGATATGAAATGGTTTTATTTAATGTGTGTTATAAATAATGTTGAGCAAAGTATTGTTTTCAACAATACATGTTAATGTTATTTAAAGGGGGGGATTATTGAAAATAATAATCTGTCTCTTTATAATAATTTTGATGCTCACAAATACCCTTAGTTATTTTCTAATGTTTTTATTTAGTAATTTGGAGGAATTTATTAATTTATTTTACTCTTGAAATAATTAGAATCTATTACTTATTCCGAATCTGCTTTAAGCGCGTTCTGGAATCACTGTTCATACCTTACATAGGTAAATATAGCACGGAATCTGTTTTAGCGCATTCTAGAATCACTATTCATACCCTACATGGATAAACTTAGCGTAAGGATGAAAAGCGTGTATACATTTTGAAATAATAGAACATTATGGTTAAACAACCATACATTTTCAGAAAATTATGGAAGGAGAACCTTACGTTAGGAAGGAACCTTATGTTTTGGTTATCATCAAAGTATGGAAGGAGAACCGTACGTAAATTCTAAGCGATACGTTTGTTTCTCAAAAGTATGGTTCATAAACCTTACTTTTGTAAACAACCATACTTTCTTGGAAAAGTATGGATCATGTAAAATTATGGATCTTTTACCGTACATTTGAGTGTTGAAGAAAAAGTATGGATGATCAACCCTACATTTGTGTTCAACCATACGTTGTCAACCCTACGTTTGTGTTCAACCTGACATTGTTAACCTTAAGTTTGAAGACTATGATTAACCCTATGTTTGGAGGCCACGTCATCAACCTTACGTTTGGCGTCGAAAATTTTGACAGACGATATTTATGTGCAACGTTTTGTAAGCTTATTTCTGGGCGGATTTCAAGCCGGATTTAAAGTCGTTTTTAAAGTACGACTGTGACTGATTCAAATCCATTTTATTAATGGATTTAAGATCGAAATAAAAGGAGCTTTTTATGCCGATTCTTAAGGTAAGTTACGACTTCTCTGTAAATTCAAATTTTTTGAATATCGTGAATCAGAAGGTGAGTTTTATGGATCTAAATGTGTAGGAGATATGATTTATTATATATGATCTCTCTAAAACTCAAGGTATGGATGGATGTGATCGATCTATTATTGAAAAAGGTGGAAAATAGAGATTGCAACTATTCACGTTGATCCGCTGATTCAAAAGGAGCGTCAAATCTCTATTTGTTCAAGAAGAAGGAACTCGATAGAAGATTCATCTGTTCTACATCGAATATATACTGTGGATCTACTACTTCTGAAGTTGTGAACTATATATCTATATCCAATCCAACTAGATCAACTCAGAACTGCTTCGTCTTGAAGATCAATATTTCTAGAGACTTCGATCCATCTGCTGTCAATTTCATTATGTTGCAATTGTGAAGATCAACTGGAAATTTCATTCTGAAATTCTTTTTTATTATTGACTAACCAGCTTCTCGTTCTAAGATGTGTAGGTTCGTGTTTGAACCAGAAGGCTTTTTTTTCCATTGAATTGTAAAGGTATCAACTGCATGTACTCAGTTGTGAATCGGTCTGTGGAAAAGAGGACCAGATAGTGAAAATCACCAAGCTCGTGGAGTTGAGCGTTGGTGGAGTGGACTAGGGGTCTTCTATTCCCCGAACCACTATACATCTTTGTGTTCTTGATTTTAATTATTCCACTGCACGATAAAATCTGATAAAGTTTAAAGGACAGAACTCATTCAAGAAAATAATTATCAAAAAATTGCAAAAGACACAATTCACCCCCCCCCTCTTGTGTATAATCTATAGATTCAGATCCAATAATTGGTATCAGAGGAGGAGCTTTGGATAGAGCCCTATCAAGATAGAATCAATTTAAGGATTATACAACAGAGCATCATGACTGCTACAAGAGAAGGGATGTCGATGGTCAGATCACCATATTTTAATGGAGATAACTATGGTTGTTGGAAATCGGGCATGATAATATATCTGAAAAACCTCTGATATAGAGTCTATTCAAAGATTATGAATCCTTATGAAATTCCTGAAAATCCTGAGACATGGAGTGCTGATATAGAGGCAGAATACAATATCAACTCCAAGGCTATGAATGAAATTATCCACGATCTAGGACCAGATGAATTTAACAGAGTATCTCAGTGCCTGATAGCATATGAGATGTGGAAAACAATAGTTGTGGCATATGAAGGAACAGATAATGTGAGGCAAATGAGATATGAAACTGAAAAACTGAAATTTGATACTTTCAGAATGGTTGAAGGTGAGAGAATTGCCCAAATGAATTGGAGAATGACAGAAATTTTCAATAACATAACTGCTCTAGGAGAACCTATCAAGCAGGCTGATCAAGCATTAAAAGTACTAAGAGTACTTCCTACTCGATGGAATGGTATCTCTGCTACAATCAGACAATCAACACCTATTAGGGATCTAACCATGAGAGAGTTTATTGGTACACTGATGATGTATGAAGCTGAAATGCAAGATGAGGATAATGAACATAAAGTGCTTATCAAAAGAGAAGATACTACCTTGACGGTAACTTCACAACAAAAGAATAGAAAGATGAAGAGAAGAGAAGCCAAAGCTAAATCAGAAAGCTCTGACTCATCCAACTCAGATGAAGAGCTGGCTCAGCTAGCCAAGAAATTTAGAAAGTTCTACAACAAGAAAAGAGGCTTCAAAAAATCCTTTAAGGGAGATAATAAGGAAGAAATATTTTTTGAATGAAAAAAGATGGGGCATATTAGACCAGATTGCCCACAATTTAAGGATGCAAAGAAGAATAAATTCTTCAAAAGAAATGACTTTTAGCAGAAAGATAAGAAAGTTATGAAAGCCACTTGGAGTGTATCTGAATACTCTAGTAGCTCTTCTGAATCAAGATCAGAGAAAGAATAAGTCAATCTAAAGGCAAATATGTGTTTCATGGAAGAAACTGATGAGGTACACTCATATTAATCCTCTGAATCAAATTCTAAATCAAGCTACAAAAATGAAAAACATGCAGCCTATTGCAATATGCTTGAAGAAAGATATGACTCACTATTTAAGAAACATAAGTCACTAAAAAATTAACATAAATCCGTTTCAGATGAAAGAGATACAATGCTGAAACAAAATAAATAAATAACTGATAAATAGAATTAGATTAAGACTAACTATATTAATTTTGAATCAAGAATAAAAACACTGGAGGATGAAGTAGAATCTTACAAACAGGCTGCATTGGTTTTTACAAAAGGAGAGAAATCATTAAATGAAATTCTTGGAAAAACTGTCATTAAAAAGTGAGATTTGGAATTATAAGTAAAGGAGAAAAAACAAAGCTATATAAAAATTATTTTGTTCCTAGATCTAAAAAGGTTAATTGTAATTTTTTGGGGACAAAGAGACATATAGCTAAAAACTGTTTCTTAAGACAACCTCAAATTTGTGGTATTAAGAAAGACTATGTTTCAAAAGAATTATATGATTCAGCTAATTTTAAAAGAAAAAAAGAAAATCTGGATACCTAGATCATTGCTAGCATAACACTCCTGGACCCAACAAAATATGGGTACCAAAGCAATTTGTTTGAATGTCTTTGCAGGTAGCAGGTCACCAAAGAAGAAAAGATATATGGTACATGGAAAGTGGCTCCTCAAGACATATGAGTGGAAACTCATTGAATTTTTCTTCACTCACTCAAAAGGAAGGAGGACTTTTCACATTTGGTGACAATGCCAAAGGAAAAATCCTTGGCATTGGAACTTTTGGAGATCCAAAAACAGTCTCAATCAATAAAGTACTTTATGTACGAGGACTAAAACACAATATGATAAGTATCTCTCAACTTTGTGATGATGTATATACTGTTGAGTTTACTAAAAATTTCTGTATTGTTTCTAAAGATAAACTGTTTAAATTTAAAGCACCAAGAACTGAAAATGTCTATACTTTGGATTTAAACTCCTCGTGTAAACAACAAGTAAACTGCTTGACTGCTAAAGTAAGTGAATCTTGGATCTAGCATAAGACACTTAGTCATTTAAATTTATATGTTTTACATAAGTTATCTAAGAAACATTTAGTTTCTGATTTACCTTTTCTCAAATTTGAAAGTAACAGATTCTGTGATGCATGTCAACTTGGAAAGCAACACAAATCATCCTTCAAATCTATTAATAAGGTTGCTACATCTAAACCTCTAGAACTTATTCATATGGATTTGTTTGGACCTTATAGAGTAGCAAGATTAGCTGGTAAATTATATGTATATGTTTTATTTTATGACTATTCAACATTTACATGGATTTTTTTTTTTTGAAATTTAAAAATGAGGCATTTACTTTATTTGAAAGCTTCTGCAAATCTGTTCAAAATGAAAAAGGTTTCAATATTATCTCATTAAGAAGTGATCATGGTGGAGAATTTGAGAATCTGGAATTTAATTCCTTTTTCTCAAATATGGGTATTAAACATACCTTTTCTGGACCCAGAACACCTCAACAGAATGGGATTGTAGAAAGAAGAAATAGAACAATTCAAGAAATGGCTAGAACTAAGTTAAATGAATATAGCCTACCTATATATTTCTGGGCAGAAGTTATGAATACAACTTGTTATATAATTAATAGAGTTTTAATTATACCTATTTTAAAAAAGACACCCTATGAACTATGGAATAACAGAAAACCTACAGTAAATTACTTTAAAGTTTTTGGATGCAAGGTTTATATCTTAAACACCAAGGATGATCTTGGTAAGTTCGATCCAAAATCTGATGAAGGTATTTTCTTAGGATATTCTGCTACCTCCAAATCTTATAGAGTTTATAATAAAAAGTCAAGGATTGTTGAAGAATCATTTCATGTGAAATTTGATGAATCTGATCCCTTTGAGAAAAGGACAGAACCAATGGATGAACTTGACTCTAATGATAACATGATACTTGAGAATTTAAATAATTTTTTTGAAAATGATATAAAAGAAATTCATTCCAGTTTAAAGGAACATGATACTGAAGAACCTTTAAATATATTACCTAGACAATCTAGAACCTTAAATAATCACCCTTTAGAAACTATAATAGGTGTCCTAGAGACTGGTGTTCAAACTAGAAGAAACTTAGGAAACCTAGTGGAATTATCTGCCTTCCTATCTCAACAAGAACCTAAGACTATAGAAGAAGATTTATATGATGAAAGGTGGGTAATAGCAATGCAAGATGAATTAATCCAGTTTAAAAGAAATGAAGTTTGGGAATTAGTGGAAAGACCTAATAATTATCCCGTAATAGGAACCAAATGGGTCTTTAGAAATAAACAGGATGACCAGGGTATAATAACTAGAAATAAAGCAATATTAGTAGCTAAAGGATATAATCAAGAAGAAGGAATAGATTATGATGATACTTTTTCACCAGTAGCTAGGTTAGAAGCCATTAGAATCCTTTTAGCCTATGCATCTTATATGAGTATTAAATTATTTCAGATGGATGTTAAATCTGCCTTTTTAAATGGTTATTTAATGGAGGAAGTTTATTATGAGAAACCTCCTGGATTTGAAAACTCTCAAAAACCTGATTCTGTTTTTAAACATACTAAAGCTCTTTATGGACTTAAACAAGCACCTAGAGCTTGCTATGAAAGATTAAGTTATTTTCTTTTGAAAAATTATCTTACTGTTGGTATGGAAGATACAACACTATTTAAGAAAACATTGAAAAATAATGTTTTATTGGTTCAAATTTATATTGATGATGTAATCTTTGGATCAACTAATAAAACTCTTTGTCATGAATTTTCAAAATTAATGCAAGAAGAATTTGAAATGAGTATGATGGGAGAATTAAATTTCTTTTTGGGTCTTCAAATATTTCAAAATGATTTTTAAAATGTTTTAAATCAATGCAAATACATTACTGATTTACTTAATAAATTTGGACTTGAGAACAGAAATCCATTTACAACTCCTATGTGTACTAATATAAAACATGATCTGGATGAAACTGGAAAATCAGTTGACAACAAGTTATATCGAGGTATGATTGGTAATTTGTTATATCTTACTGCTAGCAGGCCAGATATAATGTATTCAGTATGTCTTTGTGCTAGATTTCAATCAAATCCTACAGAATCTCATCTAACTGCTGTTAAGATAATTTTTAGATATTTAAAAGGAACTATTTCTCAATCTATTCTTTATCCTAAAACTTCTTATTTTAATTTGATTTCATATTCAGATGCTGACTTTGGAAGTTTTAGGTTAGATAGAATAAGTACATCAGGTACATGTCACTTTTTAGGAATGTCCTTAGTATCATGGTCTAGTAAAAACAACATTCAGTTGCCCTGTCAATAGCTGAGGCAGAAATTGTTTCTACTGGAAGTTGATGTGAACAAGTGTTGTGGATGAAAAACACTCTTATAGACTTTGGATTGAATTTTAATAATACACCTCTTTTATGTGATAATACGAGTGCAATTAATATTTCAAAAAATCCTATTATTCACTCTAGAGCAAAGCATATTGATATAAGGAATCACTTTTTAAGAGATCATGTTATTAAAAATGATATATTTTTAGAATTTATAAATACTGAAATTCAATTAGCAGTTATTTTTACTAAACCACTTCCAACTGCAAGGTTTGATTTTATTAAGAGGGAGCTAGGTTTATTTATTTTTTAAATAAATTTTAAATGTTTATTTACTTTTATTTATTTATGTAAATTTTGTTGAATACTGTTTAAGTTTTTCTTTCTTTCGTCATATAAAAAATTTATTTGTTTTTAAATATATGTAATGATTAGTGATTACATGGGAATCAAGGATGTCAGAGCCTTTTCAACTTCTAAACCCTTTCACTTCTATCGAAACCCTTTCGAAATCCGAAAATCGCACTTCATCTTCTCAAACCCTAACTTTTGAACTTCTGAAAACCTATCCTTCAAACCTTCAGAGACTCTTGTGGAAATGGTAAGGACTAAAAGGCCAGTGAGGCTGAGCCAAGCAATGCCAAGAGACAACTCACCGATGGATGAAAAATCTTACAAGGTAATTTAATCGATATCGACTAGTTATTTCAGACAAATCTGTTATTGAAGCAAGCGTTGTCGTTCCAGAATCTTGAACAGATGTTCAACAGTGAAAATATGGAATTTTTGTATGAAGTAGAACTTGGATACTTCTTCAAATCTATACAATTTAGTCTGGGAGATACATAAGACTGTATGATGGCTAAGATGGAGGATAGGGATTTCTCAATCTCTTTAGTAGAGATTAGTCAGATTCTCAACTACCCTCATGAGGGATTTTTTCATTTCGACTTGAAGAATATATGAGATTCTGTGCATAAATCTGAAGACATCGTGTCTTTTCTTTTTGGTACCAAGACATTAAATAAAATGTATGTCAAGGATTTGGAGCCTGATCAGAAGATTTTGGTCAAATTTATTCAGTCAGGAATAGCTCCACGGATGGAAGAAATGGAGAAGGTTTTGTACCATGATATGTATATAATGTTTCTTATGTTAAGTGATATTAAGTTAAACTTTCCAAGAAACATGATAAGGTATCTCAGTTACTACTGTCAAAGCGAGGCCAGGATGAATTTCTACCCTTTTCGTAGATTTATTTACAAACTGTTGTTTAAGAAATACATGGTGGGATTAGTGGATTCTATAGTTAATTGTCATCACAATAATACATTTAATGCTAGAAAATTGAGGAAAGTTGGATATTTATGGAGCACAATTAAAGGAAAACTTTTGCCAGTAGGAGCTGAGGAAGATTCAGAGAGTGCTCAGGCTCAACCTGCTAAGTCCAAGGATGGACAAGCTGAATCCAGAGTCAGCAATGTAGCAAGGAGGATTTGCTTTGAAGTGGAAGATGTTGAGGAAGACAGAAGTCGGGAGGGACTTCAATCAAAAAGAAAAATACCAGTAAATGAGGAAGTCACTTCCACTGCTTTGGACACTACAACAGAAGCCTTAATTTCTTATTCTTTTGTGAGAGAAGTTGTTTTTGATAAGATCTTGCAAGATGTTACTGATAGAACAGTTCCAGTAGAGGAATCAGGAGCTCAAGAATAAACTCACAGGGAAAATCAGGAACAGATTGTAGCTAATGTTGAAGTTTCACTTCAACAGGAACAAGAGATGAAGGCAGTGCCTGGTGAAGAAGTGGCCAGACCTCAGGAAACTACTGAAGATATTGTTCTTGAGAACCCAATGGAAGGCATAGATGCTGATGTTTATGGTGATCATTCTTCTGAATCTAACACAGAGGTACTTCAAGAGTATTTTTTGGGGAGGAGTTTTAAAACTCTAAGGAAAAATCCGTGGACAAACCTTCTCAGGACAGAGATAAAGAAAAATCTGATGCTGAATCAATGCCTTTGGTACTGCTGCATCAACCTGAGACTGTGAATCAAGAATAGGGTGCATCTGATTCAAGAAAAGAATAAGTAGAAGAACTGCATAGAAAAGTATCTCAGTTGGAGTCTGAGAATGATTCTATGATAAATTCCTTAGATTTAGAGCGTTTAAAGTTTCAAAAGCTGAAGGAGTGTACAGTTTCAAGGAAAGAAGTTGAAATGTTTAAAGGGGATATGATGACTTCTGTTACACAATTAAAATCTGAATTTGTTATGAAGTCAGATTTATCAGATATGAAGTTGTTTATGGAGAATCAATTTGCATCAGTTGCAAATAATGCTTTTAGTGGATCAGGTACTTCATCGGATTTAATTAGAAGTTTTCAGGCTATCACATCTATGATGAGAAACAGGAATGATAGGATACAAGATCTTCAATGTAACAGTGCTCCTTTGTCAGTGTTTTTGGAAAATCAGAAGTTCTTAGTGGATCAACTGACATCTAGTGAGCCATCGATCAAAATTCTATTAAATCAGTTATCAGAGAATCGGTCAGTATTTGTTGAAAAAGATGAAAGGATGCATGAGTTTTTCAGAGTCAATTTAATTGAAGATATTAATATGACTAAAGAGAACATAGAGCTCATTATCAAGCTTGGATATGGGATGATGAAGAGACTTCAGGAGTAGTTTACAGAAATCAAGGATGCAATCCAGAGGAGAAATAACATGTTGCCTATCTTACCTAATCCTTTATTCCTGTGTATATCATTGTCATGAATATACTACTGTTTTTTGAATGAAAATTTTCTTCATTGTTTATCTGACTCTTTCCTTATTTGTTTTACTGACTTTGTTTTTGATATGTTAGTACTCTATATTTAATTATTGATAAATAGTTCATAATAGCATTTACTAATAGTTCAGTGCAATATTAAATGTGTTAAAATCCATGATTTTTCATTCTTTTTGATATCACAAAAGGGGGGAATTTGGATAAATACAACATCAAAACCTACATTTTATTTAGGGGGATAATTCATTTTATTGGGAGATCAAATTAAATGAGAAATTTGGATTTATAATTACCTTTTTGGCAGAGAAGTTTTTATTTAAAACTGTATAACTACTTTTGAAAGATAATTTTTGTTTAAATAATTTTAATTATTTTATGGGTTTTGTGATCATCAAAAAGGGGGAGATTGTTGAGAAAAGTATTGTTTTCAACAATACATGTTAAGGTTATTTAAAGGTGGAGATTATTGAAAATAATACTCTGTCTCTTTATGATAATTTTGATGCTCACAAATACCCTTAGTTATTTTCTAATGTTTTTATTTAGTATTTTTCAGGAATTTTTTAATTTATTTTACTCTTGAAATAATGAGAATATATTACTTATTCAGAATCTGCTTTAAACGCGTTCTGGAATCACTGTTTATACCTTACGTAGGTAAATATAGCGCGAAATCTGTTTTAGCATGTTCTGGAATCACTGTTCATACCCTACGTGGATAAATGTAGCGTAAGGATGAAAAGAATGTATAATTTTTGAAATAAGTGAAAATTATGGTTAAATAACCATACGTTTTCAGCAAAGTATATAAGGAGAACCTTACGTTAGGAAGGAACCTTACATTTTGGTTATCAGCAAAGTATGGAAGGAGAACTATATGTAAATTCTAATCGATACGTTTGTTTCTCAAAAGTATGGTTCATCAACCTTACTTTTTTAAACAACCATATGTTCTTGGAAAAGTATGGATCAAGTAAAAGTATGGATCTTTTACCGTACGTTTGAGTGTTGAAGAAAAAGTATGGATGATCAACCCTACAATTGTGTTCAACCATACATTGTCAACCCTACGTTTATGTTCAACCTTACATTGTTAACCTTACGTTTTAAGACTATGATTAACCCTACGTTATGAAGGCCACATCATCAACCTTACGTTTGGCATCGGAAATTTTGACAAACGATATTTATGTGCAATGTTTAGAAAGCTGATTTCTGGGCAGATTTCAAGCCGGATTTAAAGTCGTTTTTAAAGTATGACTTTGACTGATTAAAAGCCGTTTTATTAATGGATTTAAGATTGAATTAAAAGGATATTTTTATGCCGAGTCTTAAGGGAAGTTACGACTTCTCTGTAAATTCAAATTTTTTGAATATCGCGAATCAGAAGGTGAGTTTTATGTATCTAAATGTGCAGGAGATATGCTTTATTATATATGTTCTCTCTGAAACTCCAGGTATGGATGGATGTGATCGATCTATTATTGAAAAATGTGGAAAACAGAGATTTCAACTATTCACGTTGATTTGTTGATTCAAAAGGAGCGTCAAAGCTCTGTTTTTTCATGAAGAAGGAACTCGATAGAAGATTCGCCTATTCTACATCGAATATCTACTGTGGATTTACTACTGCTGAAGTTGTGAACAATATCTCTATATCCACTGCAACTAGATCAACTCAGAACTACTTCGTCTTGAAGATCAGTATTTCTAGATACTTTGATCCATCTTCTGTCAATTACATTCTGTTGCAATTGTGAAGATCAACTGGAAATTTCTTTCTGAAATTCTTTTTTATTCTTGAGTAACCAGCTTCTTATTCTAAGCTGTGTAGGTTCGTGTTTGAACCATAAGGCTTTGTTTTGACTTAAATCGTAAAGGTATCAACTGCTTGTACTCAGTTGTGAATCGGTCTATGGAAAAGTGGACTAGATAGTGAAAATCACCAAGCTCGTGGAGTTGAGTGTTGGTGGAGTGGACTAGGGGCCTTCTGTTCCACGAACCACTATACATCTCTGTGTACTTGATTTTACTTATTCCGCTGCACGATCAAATCTGATAAAGTATAATGGACAGAACTCGTTCAAGAAAAGAATTATCGGAAAATTTCAAAAGACACAATTCACCCCCATCTTTTGTATAATCTGTAGATTCAAATCCAACAAATAATTTTTTAAATGGTTATTTTAAAATGTTGATGGAATGACTTTTCATTCCAATCTTTGTGTTTTAAAGGTCTATATGTAACTTTAATAAGTTTTCCAAATTTTTTGAGACCCTCTATTGAGACATTTTCATGTCATTACTTATGATAGGTTAAGATCCCTTGGGTATATCTATATCAATGTGTGTTTATTAATTCTTATGCGTGACTTTAAAAGAAATGGGATATTTCATGATAGGGTGTAAGATGAGAGGTGTGGTTTATTTTTCCAATTATTTATAATTATTGTATGTGATTATTGATTGCTCACCTTCATTTGATAATTTTCATGGGAAGTCTATGGTGACTAGATAAAGGTGTGGATAATTACACACGATAATATAGTTGTTTTCTGACTAGTGAATGTTTTCTAACTAATCCGGGTCCATTAGATAAAAGGGGGTAGTGGGATGTATTGTGGCCCATGGTAGTGGTGTGCTCCTGAGAGGTTTTATTCTTGGATAGTTCTACAGGACAACCAAAATGTTTATAGGTTCATTAGTACTGGATTAGAGATTGAATCTTCAATATAGACTATGATACTTGAGTCTTAGGATGTTTCCCATGATGCTTAAATCCTTTCTAGATTACATGGGGGATTCTATTTCATATGCCTTGTTTGTATCCCCTTAGCTCAATTTATTTTCACTGCACAACTTACTTGGTTATTTACTTTGGTATGATCTATTGGTAAGTGGGTTCCTATAGTTCTTATTTTGTTTAAGTTATCGGTTGATATTACTTTTCAAATTGATTTTTATAATTTGGGAAGTTTGGTTTTTGAAAAGTAAATGGGATGTCATTTTTATGAAAAAAAAAATTTGATAAACATTTTTTGAAAATATGACGAAATGGTAAGTTTTAGGTATGATTTTAAAAGTACATTTTACTTGGTTCAAATAATATTTGAAATAAAAATAGTGATTTATTATTTGGGATGAAAATTATGGTTTTAGGCTAGCTGATCCTCATTTTTTCCAATGGATTTACCTTGTTTTTAGAAAATGCATTGGTTCTACCTTTCTTTTTATATTTTAAAAGAAGGGGGGAATTTTATTAAAGAAAATTATGGCCTGAAATTTGGTTTCACCTAAAACACATTTCAAAACCATATTTTTTTACATATGTTTCAAACAAAAAATATTGATTTGGTATTTTGAAAGGAAATGGCATAAAATATTTAGTAAAATCCGTGTGTGTATGTTTCTCTCACACCCTATATACACCATTCAGGGTATACGGTTTTTATGTTCTTTATCAGGTTCCTTGGCTTTGGTTTAGTCCTTTAATGATATTTCTGGTCTGGATTAAATTGTGATGGCTATTTTGGGACATGGTGAGTAATCTTGGGTCATGTGGAGATGTTTAATAATAGTTTTAGATATTGTGTTTTTTATTTTTTGGGACCATTCATGTATCGTAATTATAGGAACATACCTATTTTTTTATTTATGTTATATATGGATGAGTTTATTATATTACATTTATGAATGTGATTTTGTGTATGATATTTTAGTATTATTTATTCTACTACTAGTTTCTATGATTTATTGTCTTTTTTATATTTTTTTTATTGTCATAATGGTGTGTAAGTGTATTGTTTAGATGGTTCTTGTTGGATTTACAAGTTGGATCAGGCTTATAATTAATTGATATTGAGGGTTAAATCAATCCAATGTTTGTTTCTTGATTAATCAGGTAAAAGTTTCCAACCTGTGGGTAAAAGGAACATGATTTAGGTAATGTGTAAAACCGGTTCAAGTGACCTATTAGGTCAGCTTGGGTTGGTTCATTAAAATATGGTATGAGATCCTTGGTTCATCAAATACTTATGTTTTTGAGGATCCATCTTTTTTATTTTCATGCATGTTAAGGTAGAATGCATATTAGGAATGGTGTTTGAACTGTATAGGTAGGTGTGGTGAGAGCCTCATGAACTCTTTATTTTCATGATCCTTGAGTTTCCAAGGGTAGTTCCAATTTTTATATTGAATTATATGTTGTTTTTTTATATACCCAATGTGTTTTTTATGAGATTCGGGTATTTTGATCCCCATTGAGTATACTACTGATTTTGGGGGTCACTTTTGGATTTTAGGGTGAAAAGAAACTTAGTTAACTAACATGATCTAGAAAACTATAAAAAGAAAATGAATATAGGTATATAACCATGATATTGTAATTTTAATGGTTAGCTCATGGTTCTTTAAACTATGTTGTCGAACCATACACAGTTTTGATTTCAACCCAGATTTTACGTTTCATATGACTTTATTTTTGGATTGATTCCAATGGTTCCTACCAATGGTGTGAGGATAATTATGGGGTTTTATGGGGGATTGATTATTATTTGATAGATTTTGTGATTGATGTTTTGTGCTTTATTAGTTGGAATAGTATTTTGAATATTTGTGTTTTAAAGAGTTAATTTTTGTATAAGAAATATAATATCATGGAATGATTTGATTTAAAACCCAAATTTTCTAAGGAATAAAATAATTTTGTTGTTTTTGAATTTTTTTCAAAGGTGGATTCTCTTTTATTTTAAATTTTAGTTTGGTTTTTTGGTTTGTGAAATTAAAAGAGGATTTTTGGGAAATTTATGGGTTTTGTAAACCAAGTGCCTTTATTTCTTTAAAAGAGGTTTTTTTATCCAATTCAAAATGTTTTATAAGTGGTTTGTTTCATTATAAAAAATTGGAGAAATTTTTTTGAGATTATTAAAATAGTTTTAAATGAAAATTTATTTTTTAAAATAAGTTTTATGACTTAAAAGTATATGGGTGGGTTTGTGAACCATTATTATGTGTTGTGTTTTTAATGAATGGTATTTTGTATATTTTTAGTAAAATTAAATCATTTAAAAATAGAGTTTAGTAGTTTAAAAATCATGTGTTTCAAAGTGTGAAGTTAATATTTTTTATTTATTGAAATGTAGTTATTTTAAGGAAAATGAAATTTTGAATTTTTCCATGAAAATGAATTGATGTTTTAATGGATGTTTTGTTGTGTGTCTTTACATTCAGATTGTCTATCTAATTTGGACCCATTAGGGTGAATTGGGACTATTTGGTTTAATTGGGAAAATGAAGGGGTTAAATTCATATTTTTTTCTTATCCAATTGTTCTTCCCATGAAGGTCTTGATAAAAGGTGAAAAATTCATTTTGAGGGTAATCGCTTGGGGGAATTATCTTATTGTCCACGAGTGTCTATTAGAGTTTTTATCTTTACCCAAACACTATATGGAAAGGTAGATCCAGAATCCTCCATTCCTTAGAAATTATTAATTCATCATCATCTCTTTCCTTATGGTTAAGGTCCTTTTGGGGGTTAATTATGGATAGTTAGTCTTTAATTAGCTGACAGGTTAAGATATCCATAGTTGTTTTGGGTGATTTATTATCTTGGGATAGAGACGCATGAATCCTGCAGAATATTGGTTTTTTGAGTTGATTTTATTTTTAGTATTTGTGCTTATTGAGTTTTATGTGATTTTCACCAGATGAGTTACTTGTTTCATTATGGTTCCACTTGTGTGAGGTATTGATTTTGGTTATTGATGTACTTCTGCCTCTATGTTTTATCTTATTTTTTTAGGTTTCTATGTGATGATTTCCTTTTTTAGTTTTTTGATGAATTGAACTTGGGTTATCCTTAGGTGTGTTTGTATTGTTTAATAGGATGTACATGGTACTCTTTGAGTTTATTCACTGGCAAGGTCTGTTTAGATCTTATTAGGTTTTCTTATGGTAAAAACCGGGGTAAGAGGACTGTGATTTCCCTACTATTCAGTTTTATTCCTGGGGGAATGACCCCCTTCATTTTTTATTAATGAATGTTTTATTTGAGGAACCAATCTCGTTTTTTGTGATATGGATTATATTGGAAATTGTAGATAATGCTTGATGATTTAGTTAATCTAGTGTTCTTTGGGGTTTGTAAATTCTTATGGATATGATCCATATTATGTTAGATATATTTTGGTTATTTTTTGATTATTTTATGATTTTGGTAATTCCAAATATTTATTTGTGGGATATTAATTGGAATGGGGCTCTATTTCTATAAGATTTCATTCATGGTTTTGACTACTTTAAAATAATTATAAATGGTTATGAGACCTCTAGAAGATATCCATATTATATGAACATTATGTTTAGTGATTGTGAGGTAGTTCATGCTTGGATATGTTTATGACTATTTTAGGGTTTTCTTTTATTGATTGAGGAAGTGAGTGTTTGGTTTGGTTCACTTACCATCGGTGTTTTCCAAGTATTTGTACTTAAATTTACTTTATCAATGACTTTATGGGGAAAAAGTGTCATGGTGGGGAGAATTGTGACACCTTCATGTCAGTGTTGTTTATTATTTTGTATTATTTTATATTTTGGGGGTTAATTAAATTTTTTGGAGTGTTTCATTTGAAATTTTGGTAATTTTTGAAACTTCTTTATATTTCAGGTTTTTAGTGTATAGGCTAGTATAAATTTTATAAGGTAATAAGAGAATGCAACCTTCTATAAAATTTTGAACATTCAATATTTTCCATACACAGATAACACATAGTTTAGATCAAAATGTGTGAGTCCTGGGATAAATTGTGTGGAGGTGTTATAGTTCATAGAAGATATGTTCTTCATTCTTGGCACATGGTTAGTAAACCATGTAAAAAAACCATGTGTGAGAATTTTTTTTAATTGGTTCCAACCACATGGTAAGTTAACAATTTACTAAATTATATTATATAACAATATGGGATAACCATAACTCATTAAAAGGGAAAAATAACCATTTTCCCCTTATTTTTAGGGATTTTGTACCACCTTCAGCTACCTTTATTGAATTAACAAATTGCACCAAGAGATCTATCCTCCTTCTTTCTTCCTTCTTTTGGTACCATTATCCCTCAATTTTAAGAGATTTCTCACTAGAACTCCCTCTTATGTTCTCTTTCTTCATTGCTCCTCTCTTATTCTCCCTTTTCTCCTGGCCCGATTCTCTCCCTCGAAACCTAATAATAATATTCAGTCATGGCTAGGGTTCATAGTGGGTTCTGAATAAATTTTTATTTTCAAGATATTAAAAATATTGTGTTATTGTTTGGTTTACTGTTTACTTGCATAGGTGATACCTTTCAAAATAGTTTTATAATGGTTTTTTCAAATATGAGGTATATTTTTTTTTCATTTACTTTAAATTTCAGGTCCTTAAATACATAATGATTTGAATACTTTTTATTGACTAAATAATCCAATATATAGTAGTTTTAGTAGACTTAGTAAATGTCTTATATGTTTTTCAGCTGGAATAAAAGAGTTTTATGTTTTTCCGTTGATTTATATTTGATTTTTCAGGGGCCAAGTTTTTTCGAAATATCTTATGGTTTTTTAATATGATGTTGTGTAATTTAAAATAATTTGACTACATTTGGTTCCTGAGTTAGGTGGAATATGGTTCTTTAGAAATGATTGGGTTTATAAAAGGATTTTAATAAAGATGATGTATATCCCAAATGGTTTAGTGTGGTGATATGAAATGGTTGGTTTCAAAAGATGTTTGAAATGATATTTCAAATGGTTTTTTTAATGAGGATGAAATGGATTTTAATTATGAGATTTGTGTTTTAATGGCATGTTTGGCACTTTTATAATTTTTTAAAAGTGTGTGAGACCCTCAATTGAGACATTTGCATTCATTTTCTTGTGATAGGTGATATCCCTCATGATATATTTATACAAATATATGATTATTAATTTTTATGCATGAATGTGGAACAACATGCCTATTTCATAAGAGGGTGTAGGAGGTGAGCTTTGAGTTATATGTTATATTATTTATAATTATTTTGTGTCATTTTGGTTTAATCACATACATTTAATACTTTTCATGGGATGTAATGGGTCACTAAGTAGAGGCTTCGATGAGTGAAAGGGAATGTTTCCTGGATAAACTGATTTAGTTAGACCAAAAGTGGTATTTGTTTTTTTATGGCACATTGTAATGGTATTCTCCTAGGAGGATTCATTCCTATATAGTTCTGAAGGACTACTAGTACATTGACGGGTTCTTTATTATCAGAATATGGATCATTTCCATAGTTTGGACCAAGTTACTTGAGTCTTAGGATATTCCCCATGATATTATTATCCTTTTTGGATGAATAAGAATATTTTATTGCATATTCCTTTTTATATACTTTGTCTTGATATATTATCACAACCCTACTTCCTTGCTTGTTTACTTCGTTATTATCTGTTGATATATGGGTTCTTATTGTGCTTATTTTGTCTTGGGTTATGGCTTGGACATACTTGTCAAATTCATTTGTGAAATGATTTGGGTAGTGTGGATTTTAAAAAGGAAAAGGGATATAGTTTTGAAGAAAATATATTTTGATAAATGTTTTGGAAAAAGAAGTAAATATACTGTGATTTATGTATGAATTTAAAAGTACTATTTTCTTGGTTCAAATAAAATTAGAAATAAAAACCTTAATTTATGTATTGGGATGAAAAATATGGTTTTAGGATGGATAATACTTTTTTATTTTCATTGTTTTTCCCCGGGTTTTTCAAAAGGTTTTAGTTACGCCAATTTTTCTCTTTTAAAATAAGGGGGAAGTTTTATAAAAGTAAATTATTCCATGATATTTGGTTTTATACAAGACATATGTGAAAAACATATCTTTCTATATATGTTTCAAACTAAAATTAAGGAATGTTATTTTGAAAGGAAATATCATAAACTCTTTAGTAAAATCCAACTTGACATGATTCTCTCACACCCTCTATACACCATTTGGTGTGTGTCTATTTTTTTCTCTCAGGATCCTTGGATTTAGTTCAAATTTTTTCTGGGATTCTTGCATCAAGTATGAATATGAAGGTTGGTTTGGGACATGGAGAGTGATTGTGTATCATGAGGAGATATTTGATAGGGGTTTAAGATGTTGATTTTTTATTTTTTGGACAATTCATGTATTGACTTTATTAGCTCAAATATCTTCTTTTAGTTTGTGTTATACCTTATTTATATTCAGTTTATGCATATAATTTCATTTATGAATTTTATTTTTCATTTATGTTGTTATTATTTGCTCTGATTTATTAAATCTATTATATTATTTTTTAGTTATCTTGATAGCATGGATGTCGTTTATCTATATGGATCTACTAGATTTCCTGGTGGGATACTTGTTTAGATTAATTGATTTAGTGTATGAAATTGTTCCCATTGATTATTTCTTGAATTCTCAGGCACTAGTTACCATCCTAGGGTAAATGGTAACTCCCTTGAGGCCATGTAGCGAACTTGGTTAGGTCACATGTCTGGTTATCCTAGTTTGGTTCATTAAATTCTCATTGATATAGTGTACCCATATGGATTTCCACATGGGAATAAATTCAACCCCTCACACCCCCCCCCCAAATAGGGGGCCAAATATTCCCACATACAATTTAATTGGAGGGAAATAATGATCATTCAAGGGTCGAAACCCCAATGGTATGCCTTACAGGTAGATCCCATTAAACACAAATGTGCACCTAGATGCTATTAATAATTCCATATATAACAAATTGGGGTCTTAATTGAGTGGTAAAAACACCCTAAAATCCCTCAATAATCTCATATTCAAATTTGGGTTAGGAATAATGTTTATGGTACTATAGTAGTATTGCAGTAATCTAGAAGCTATAGTATCATGGTGCTATAGTAATATTATTATTCAATTGATTTGGGTTTTTAGGTTACATATTTAATCCTTTGGGCCACTATGTTTCTAGACCATACCTAGGCCAATGGGCCACTACATTTCCAAGTCATCATTTGGTTGTCGAGCTTTGCTGTTGGAGATACCTCAGACTCATGGAATGAGCCAAAGCAGTAGTTGTCACAATTAGAACCAACTATGGGTATCTAAGGAGGGATATGGAGGAAACACCATTTTAAAATGTTTGTGAACATACCTGATTAGCCAATAAAAATACATATTTTATTAAATTTTAATGGTATTAAATTTTCATTTTTGATCTTATGGTCCTGAGTTAGTGGATTTTAATGTTGAACATTCATTCTCATCATTTGTGCACTGCATGCCTAATATGCATCAATTTAGGACCAATGTTTCATATGATTTTAAAGAATATAATTATCTATATATTAATTTTATATTTTGGGAAATGGATATAAACATAAATATGAAAATTTTCTATCCAAGGATCAATGGAGGATTCATAAAGTATGATGGGGATATTTGGCGATGAAAGGAAACAATTCTAGAGAAGGCAGATTGGATATCATCCCACTGATGAGAATTTAGGGCCCACAATACAAGACCAATGAAGCCCAAATTTCATCGTAGGATATAAAAAATACATAGGAACAAATCATTCTTATGGATCCAGTGATAATTCGTCCTACATGGTGGTGATTAAGGCGGCCCAAGTTGAAGATGCAATTCTGGGCCAAATTCTGCGTCCCAGAAAAATACCCCACCATTTAGCTCGTATCTCGCGAACAGGTTATTATTTTGGGCTAAACTTTTACAGTACGTTAGGGGACATCTAGGGAGTCATTTTAGTATTCTATTTCCTACTCCAATTCGGCCTTATAGAGGGTCCTTTGGGTGCGTCTCTCCGATGGATGCAAGCTGGATGCAACTTCAGGGAAAGAAGTGGAAAAGTATTCTCTACATTAATGTTCCACCTACCTTGGACCACCACATTTAACTAAAGAGACTTGGAGAGTGTTTTATCGACCAAAGGCTTCCTTGTTTACAATTTAAAAAAGTATTGGTGGAGGATTTATGAATCTTGGTGCTTTGTTTTGATTGTAATGTTATTATGCCAAATTGCCTTTGTAGCATTTTTCCTTCTCATGTAAGTTGTTCAAACCACATTAGTTTTCAATAAAAGTTCTTCTTATTCTCTTCTTCTATTATTATTCATATCACCTTGATACCTTTGACTTAAGGTGTAAAATTTTTCACACCAAACCTTGCGATTTGTTTCACACAACGGTGGAGTGATCTTTTTTTGAGTTTTTACTTCTTTAATTCCACCCTCATAAGTCTACTTCCCACTTCTGTTGAGAACATGTAATCAATATAGGGATAGATATTTTATGGTTTGATCCATGGGGGTAGAAATTAGATGGATTTGATGTTATTTATCACTCTCTAAATGTTATTAATTTCTTTTATTTGAGTTTCTTTCATTAAATTATTTTATATCTTCCTCTTCCTTATTGAATTTATTCGCCCCACTTTGATGTGATAATTAGATTATTTACCTTGGAATGCTCATGAAAATGATCCTAAAAGTGTATAGGTGATTAGTATGTGTTTGTGGTGGTGTTTAATCAGTAGGTTATTAGGGTAGTTTGAATTCATTTCATGAATTCTTCTCGAGTTAATGAAATTGAAATTGTAAAAGAAAAAGATAATTCATCCAATCCACCCCGAGCAATAACCTAGGATCAACTCATTTTCTCATAATTTGAATTCACATAGATATTTTAGTGATATTTTAAAACCATATAAAATAATCCCAAGTTGGCCACTTCATAGCCAAAAATCCATCTCCTCTTATTGAGTGTCTAAAGGTTCTTCTTAGGTCTCTAAGGATTCGACAACCCAAGCTACACTGCAACTGACCGCTTAACCCTTAGAACTTGGGTAAATTTGGGAGAAACCAAATTTTGGAACCATTGTCGGGGACCAAGTAAGTTCCTTAGACCAAAACCTTATTTTCTCACTTCCATTCTTCTATTCTCACCCAAGATCTCTTATCTTTTCCCTTTCTCACTTTTTTTTCTTTTGGCGCATGTCTGCCTACACCCGTGATAACTCAAACAGACTAGTTAGGGTGGAAAGTCATAGGATTGGGGAGTCAAGTACACCATTGGATCATAATCTTCCTAATACCCCAGATTCAAATATTGATTCAATTTCAATGGAGGGTTTTCAAAGAAACCAACTCATAAACACGGGTGGGGACCAAAATGGAAATCCAAATGAGGCAGCCCCAAATTTGGGGAATGCAGTCGATCAAACCATGAATGAATACCTTACACCGACCTGTACCAATGAACCCTCTTGAAATAGGCATGCTTCCCTAGGCGACACCCATTATGTCTTTAAACCTCATGTCCTAAACCACCTTCCAACCTTCCATGGGATGGAGTCATAAATGCATTACCTTCATGTCAAGGAGTTCAACGGCATTGTTGAAACCATGTTCTCACCACATCAACTTGAGTCAGTGAAAATGAGTCTCTCTTCTTTCTCACTTAAGGATCGAGCAAATAACTAGTTAAATAATCTGAGGCCTTCATCAATCCACACATGGGACCAACTGCAAAGAGAATTTTACAAAAAATAATTCCCCCATCACAAAACCATTGCACTAAAAAAGATAATCTATAACTTTTTTGAAAAAGAGGGAGAGTCATTTTATGAAACATGGGAGAGTTTCAAAGACACCCTAAACATGGTTCCACACCATGGTTTTTCTATTCCTGAACAAGTGATAGTTTTCAATGAAGGTTTGGGCCCGGGGAACAAACAATTAATTGACATGATGTGTAATGGGACCTTTAAAAAAAATCCTCAAATGATGCTTATGAGTATCTAGAAATCCTTGATGAACAAAACCAAACATGGGGAACATCACCTTATTCTGAAAATACCCAAAGAACTGATGGAATTCATACACTTAGAGAAGACAAAATCCTTAGGGTGAAACTTGCAGCACTCTCTAGGAAGGTTGAAGAGATAGACCATAGGAAAATCCATGAAATACAAACTATAGACCCTATTTGCATAATTTGTGACAAACATGACCACAAAACAAACAACTGACCAACTATTCCATCCATCAAGGATGTTCTTTTAGGATTACCACCTGCTGAAGTCAATGCCCTAAACATTAAAAATCCCCAACACCCAAACACATTCAACCCAAGTTATAATGACCACCCAAGCTTTCGATGGAAAGATAACCAACAACCTAGCCAACCACAAGGACCAAACCCCTACCCTACACAAAATTTTCAAAACCATAACCAATTCCAACCACAACTAGTCCAATACCAACATCCTCTAGTCCAATACCAACAACCCATCCAACAACCAAAGTATCCCCCTGGGATAACCCAACCAACACAAGGCCCTTCTCAATCTGTTCCTCTCCTAATCCTTGAACAACTGTTCAAAAAAAATGGAAAGAATGAAATTAGAAGTCTCTACCTGGAAACAATAACTTCAAACCATAAAAACTGGAAAGGCACCCATGCCTACACAAGCCATTCCACAACAAAAAATAAGGTGAGAGTCAAGTTGCACTCAAACAACTCATGAACAACTAAAGGATATGATTGTTCTAAGAAGTGGGAAATCAATTGAGAAACCTGAAAAAATAATTCAGAAACCATATAAAGCTTCAAACACTAATGAAAATTCTAATGAACCACATGATCAAACTTAAAAACATGATAACATTGTCAAAGAAACAACCCTTCAAAAAACAACCCCACAACCTGCACCATTTCCTCAACGCATGAGGGGGAAAACCAAGCCTGAATTGAGTGAAACATTGAGGGAAATATTCTCACAAGTCAAGTTGAACATTCCACTCCTCGATTCAATCCAAACCATTCCTTCATACTCTAAGTACCTTAAGGACTTGTGCACTTTTAAAAGAAAATTTTCACATAAAAACCATGTCCTTTTGGATGCTAATGTGAGTACCACCATTCAAGGGACCATTCCTCCTAAGTTGAAAGACTCAGGTTTCCCTTACATCAATTTTGAACTATGAGAGAGCAAAGTTGTCAAGGCCTTATGTGACCTAGGTTCTAGTTTTAATCTCATCCCCTATGTTGAGTACTGCTAATTAGGGCATGAAGAACTCCAACCCACATCTGTCACTCTTCAACTTTTTGATCGTAGTGTTTGAGTTCCAAAGGGGATCTTAAAGGATGTTTTGGTGAAAGTTGAAAATTTCATTTACCCAGCTGACTTCATTTTTCTTGATAATCACCCAAGCTTAGGTCCTAGGGAGAAAACCCCAATCATCCTTGGTCATCCCTTTATTGCAAAAATCAACTCTGTTATCCGAGTCCGAAATGGGAACATGACCATAACATTTGGAAACATGAGTCTAGACTTGAACATCTACCATCAAAACTCTCAAATTTGGGATGATGAAGAGATTCATGAGGTTAATTTGATAGGTAGTGTTGATAGTGAACTCAAGGAACATCAATTAATTAATGAAGGATGTTTAAGTCATGAAGAGATTGATTTTCTTTGTTCACATGAGGGAAATTTGTATCCTTGTCTTGAATCTCTTTCAGATAGCTCTATTGATGATTTTCTATAATCACCAATCAATGATACCATGGGTGAAATCAATAACATCGAGTAAATACCCATTCATGACACTACTCTAGCTAATTTAATGGATGAAAATTATTTTCACAAAGAACCAATTTGTCAATAAATTTGAACAAAGAAACTGAGTTCAAAACAAAGTCTCATCCTTTCTTGGAAAGTGATAACCACTCTGATCTTGAATTTAAGGTTTTAACTTCATCACCAAAGAATGTGTTCTTAGGGGAAAATAAATCCTTTCCTGTTGTCATTTCTCTATCTCTTGAATTCGATCATGGGAGGATGCTTCTAGATGTCCTTAAGAGACACAAGAAAGTCATTGGATGGACCCTATCTGATATTCTCAGTATTAGCCCACTTTTCTGGACTCATAGAATTGTTCTATAATCCGATTCAAATCCATGTCATCAACCTCAGCGGTGACTCAATCCTAATCTCATGTAAGTAGTGAGAAAAGAACATTTGAAATTGTTAAAAGTTGGTATCGTCTATCCTTTAGCTGAGAGTGAGTGGGTTAGCTCAATCCATGTGGTTCCGAAGAAGACTGGAATCACAGTAATAACCAACAAGGATGGAGAGATTCTTCTAACAAGGCTCAGTAGTGGATGGAGAGTCTGTATTGACTATAGGAAGCTCAACTCTTGTACCAAGAAATATTATTTCCCCTTACCCTTTATTGATCAAGTCCTCGAGCGAGTTGCGGGTCATCAATTCTATTTCTTCCTAGATGGATTTTCAGGGTATAATAAAATTGAATTCTCCTTAGAGGATCAAGTAAAAACTACCTTCACTTGTTTATTCGGCACTTTTGCCTTCAAGCGCATGCCCTTTGGGTTATGTAATGCCCTTGGTACCTTCCAGCAGTGCATGATGGGAATATTCTTCGAAATGGTGGGGGATTGTTTAGAGGTCTTCATGGATGACTTATCCATCATTGGGGATACTTTTGAGGGATGCCTTTTAAATGTTGAAAAGGTTTTTTCAAGGTGCGAGGATAAGAATCTCATACTAAATTGGGAAAAATGCCATTTCAAGGTAAGGGAAAGACTTTTTCTACGTCATCTGGTATCTGGTAGAGGGATTGAAGTTTATAAATCTAAGGTTGACATCATTTGTCACCTTCCCTCTCCTAAAACTATTAAGGAAGTGAGTTCCTTCTTAGGACATGCTGTTTTATATAGAAGTTTCATTAAGAATTTCAACTCTATTTCTCTAAAAATTTGTGCTCTATTGGTAAAAGATGCTCCAGTTTCATAGATATAATGCTATGAGGAATCATTCTCTACACTCAAGTCAACTCTTATATCTCCACCTATCATGGAATCACGAAATTGGAAACTTCCTTTCGAGCTCATGTGTGATGAAAGTGACATCTTTGTAGGAGCAGTCTTAGGACAACGATGTGAGAGAACTCCATGTGTCATTGCTTATGCAAGAAAATATTTAAATGATGCAGAAATAAACTACACCACCACTGAGAAAGAGTTTCTTTTTGTTGTCTTTGCCTTAGATAGATTCAGGTCTTATCTCTTAGGGTCACCCATCATTGTCTTCATTTACCATTCAGCCCTAAAATTCCTTTTTCCATTAACAAGATTCCAAGGATAGATTGATTATGTGGGTCTTTCTTCTTCAAGAGTTATATTTAACCATTAAGGATAAAATGGGTGTCGAAAATTTTGTAGCTGATCACCTCTCTAGAATGGAATTCAAAGACAACTAAAACCACCACTATGTGTCTGATTCATTTCCTGATGAGAACCTCTATTCAGTGAGTGATTGCCCTTGGTATGCGGACATAGCAAACCATTTATTGACGGGTGACATTCCAAAATTCCTGGGGACCCAAGATAAGTGGAAATTCCTTTATGATGTCAAACACTACGTGTTTTATGATCCTTACATCTTCAAGTTCTATCCTGATCAAATCATCAGGAGATATGTTCCTGAGTCTGAACAAGAGTCCATTCTAAAATTTTGTCATGGAGAGGCATGTGGAGGCCACTTTTCTATAAAGAAAACCAATAAAAAGGTCCTCCAACGTGGTTTCTACTGGCCAAACCTCACTAAGGATTCATTCCAATTCTTCAAAAGTTGTCCTCAGTGTCAGCAATTAGGATCTATCACCAAAAGGAATCAAATGCCCCTCACTCCCATTCTGGTCGTTGAAATCTTTGATTATTGGGGAATTGATTTCATGGGACCATTTACAAACTCTAATGCATACCTCTACATCCTCTTAGCTATTGATTATGTCTCAAAATGGGTTGAATCCATTCCCACCAAGTCCAATAACCATCATGTTGTGATCCAATTTATGAAAGAGTATATATTTTCTCGATTTAGAATTCCTAGGGCTATAATCAGTGGTTGAGGAACCCATTTCTGTAATCGCCCACTCTCTTAACTCATGTCTAAGTATGGAATTTCTCATAATGTTTCCTCTGTGTACTATCCTCAAACCAATGGTCAAGCTGAGTTAGCATGTAGGGAGACTAATAAATTTTTTGAAAAAACTGTCAACCCCTCTAGGAAATATTGGTCTGAAAACCTCTTGGATGCTCTTTGGTCATATCGTACAGCATTCAAAACCATCCTTGGAATGTCACCATATAGGTTGTTTTATGGAAAATCATGCCATTTACCTGTTGAATTTGATCATAAGGCATTTTGGGAAATAAAAAAAATGAATTTCTACATTTCTTTAGCCGAAGAAAAGAGGAAATTAGATCTTAATGAACTTGAGGAACTTAGGATAGAGCCTTATGAAAATTCAAGGATAAATAAATCTAGATTTCAAGCCTACCAATCTTGGAATATCAATGTCAAACAATTTGAACTGGGAAAATTTGTAATCTTGTATAGTTCAAAACATTATTTACACCTAGGAAAGTTAAGGTCTAGATGGTCAGGTCCATTCATAGTGAATCATGTGTACCCCCATGGGGCAGTAGAGAATCAAGATCCCACAAGTGGTAACATTTTTAAGTTCAATGGTCCTAAGTTAAAACCATTCATTGAATCATTCAATAAATAGGAAATAAAGGTTGAGTTAATAGAGCCAACCTATGAACTAGGAAAAAATTGATAGATTTAGGATCCATGTCGGGCTAACGATGTTAAAAAAAAGCGTTTCATAGGAGGCAACCCGTGGTTTTCATGTTTCTAATCATTTCTAATCATCTTTTGTTTTCTTCTTCTTCATTTTTTTATTTTAAAAAAAATAGACTGTTGACCTATTATTCTTTTATGAGTAAGGATGGGTATGAAAGGGGAGCACCGTATTCATCTGTGTCATGCGGTGTGATCCCTGAGTAATACCTTACCCAGAAATTTAAAGAATAAAATGTATCATCAGTTTGAATATATATATATATATATATTGTTGACCTGTTCTTCTTTTATGAGTAAGGATGGGAATGAAGGGGAGAAACATATTCATTCTTGTCACACGGTGTGATCCCTGTGTAATAACTTACCCAGAAAATATAAAGAAGACAATGTATCATCAGTTTATTTTATTTTATTTTATTTTATTGTGGGTATTTAAAAAAATAGATTGTTGACATGTTTTTCTTTTTTGAGTAAGGATGGGTATGAAAGGGGAGCACTGTATTCATCTGTGTCATGTGGTGTGATCCCTGAGTAATAATGTGCCCTAAAATTTAAGATAGGACAATGTATCATTGTTTTATGTTATTTTTATGTTAAAATATATATATATATATATATATATATTAAAAAAATTTAGGCATGTCATAAGTCATTGGGAAAAGCTAGTCACAACCGTCCAAGCCATTGGGACTCAAACCAGAACTGAAGGTAGACAGGGGAATGCATTTTCAACATCAACCACCAGGTGACTTCATTCCATTATTTTCATTTTCAATGTCTTCGTTGAACTTATATCCTACCCCTTTTATGTTTCAATTCCTTAAACACTGGTAACAGTGTTATTCTAAGTTGGGGGGAGATGAAAATGTGTGGAAGAAAAAATGTCATTAACCTTGAACATGATAACACACATTCCAAACTCTGAAATTGGATATCAAATAATTTTTCATGCCTTGATTCTGATTTTAATGCATGTTTGTGTTTATGTGCATAGATATTGGAAAGTACGGTTGTCTGATGTGATTTTTCACCATTTATATTTTCATCCAATTATTTAAAAAAAACAATCAATGTCTTCTAGATTGTGGTATTTTAGTTTGAGTTCTTAAGGACCCATAATAAATAGCATAGGATTAGAGATCATTTTAATTTTAACATTAGTATTCAAAAAAATCAATTGCGCGTAGAGAAATGAATTGACCTAATGTGTGGCTTTCGGCACTTGGGGATCGTGACTCCGTAGTTTTCTCGCCCGGAGTTGGGAATTTTATCTCTATTTGTGGTCATTTGAATATTTTTTTGATTGAGCTAACTCAAGATGGTGCCCAAGTATGTGAGCTTCACTTGGTGCCCTAAGGCCTTTGAGCCTGGGAGTCATTGGTAAAGTCTTGCTACATGGGTTGACTTGATTGAGTTCAATTTCAATTACCATGGAAAAATTGAAAAAAAAAACAAATAAAAAACAAACAAATAAAATAAAACAATGAGTACTCATCTTATTATTAAAATTTTATTTCTCCTAGCACTTACATCTTTTCTCCCTTGAATGAAAATGAACCCCCATGTCTATTGTGACGCACAACACTTCATCATGCTTAATTGAATTTGGATGAAATATAGAGATTAATTTGAACAATGGAATGGACTTGGGATTGAGATATTCCTATGTACATAGCTTGTTTTAAATGATTTTTATGTGTTTCATAATTGTTTGGTATGAGATCTTTGGGTGAGAAATGTGTATTAAAATGTTTTTGGAAAAGGTCATTCAAATTTAATTTTTGTGAGAAATATTTTTCTCAAGGACTATCAAAACTCAAGTTGGGGGTGTGATTATCCAATAAAAACACATATATTTATTACATTTTAATGGTATTAAATTTTCATTTTTTATATTATGGGTCTGAGTTAGTGGATTTTAATGTTGAACATCCATTCTCATCATTTGTGCACTTCATGCCTAATATGCATCAATTTAGGCCCAATGTTTCATCTAATTTTAAAGTATTTAATTATACATATTTTAGTTTTATATTTTTTTAAATGGATATAAACATAAATATGAACATTTTTTATTCAGGGATCAATGGAGGATTCATAAAGGATGATGGGGATATTTGGCGATGAAAGGAAACAATTCTGGAGAAGGCATATTGGATATCATCCCACTGATGAGAATGTTGGGCACCAAATATAGTGTCACTTAAGCCCAAATTTCATGGGAGGCTAGAAAACATATATAGGAACAAATAATTCTTCTGGAGCCAGTGCTAATTCATCCTAAATGGTGGTTATTAAGGCGTCCCAAGTTGAAGATGCAATTCTGGGAAAGATTCTGCGGCCCAAAATAACATCACACCGTTTAAATCATATATCTCTAAAGGATTATTATTTTGGACTGAAATTTTACAGCCTGTTAGAGGACCTATGGGGAGTCATTTAAGTCTTGTATTTCCCACTCCAATTCGGTCTTCTAGAAGGTCCTTTCGGCGCATCTTTCCGGTGGATTCAAGCTGGATGCAACTTCGGGGCAAGAAGTGGAAAAGTCTTCTCTACATTAATGTTCTACCTATCTTGGCCCACCACATTTAATTAAATAGACTTTGAGAGTGGTGGATCGGACAAAGTATTCCTTTTTCCTATTTAAGTAAGTAGTGGTGGAGGATTTAAGGATCTTGGAGATTTGTTTTGATTGTAATGTTATTATGCCAAATTGTCTTTGTAGCATTTTTCCTTCTCGTGTAAGTTGTTCGAATCACATTAGTTTTCAATAAAATTTATTCTTCTTCTCTTGTTCTGTTCTTATTCATATCACCTTGATAATTTTTCCTTAAGGTATGAATTTTTTCACACCAAACCTTGTGATTTTGTTCACACAACGGTGGAGTGATATTTATTTTTGACTTTTTACTTCTTCAATTCCACCCTCGTAAGTCTACTTCCCACTTCCGTTGAGAAAATGTTATCAATGGAGGGATAGCTCTTTTATGGGTTGATCCAAAGGGGTAGAAAGGGGCTGTATTGGTTGTTATTTATCACTTTCTAAATGTTATTAATTTCTTTTATTTGAGTTTCTTTCATTAAATGATTCTCTCTCTTCCTCTTCCTTATTGAATTTATTCGCCCCACTTTTATGTGCTAATTAGATTCTTTACCTTGTAGTGCTCATGAAAATTATCTTAAAAGTGTATAGGTGATTAGTATGTGTTTGTGGTGTTGTTTAATCAGTAGATTATGAGGGTAGTTTGAATTCATTTCATGAATTCTTCTCGAGTTAATGAAATTGAAATTGTAAAATAAAAAGATAATTCATCCAATCCACCCTGGGCAATAACCTAGAATCAACTCATTTTCTCATAATTTAAATTCACATAGATCTTTCAGTGAACTTTTAAAACCATCTAAAATCAACCCAAGTTGGCCACTTAATAGCCAAAAACCCATCTCCTCTTATTGAGTGTCTAAAGTTCTTCTTAGGTCTCTAAGGATTCGACAACCCAAGCTACACTACCAGCGACTACTTAACCCTTAGAACTTGGGTAAATTTAAGTGAAACCAATCCTTGTGTGGGACAACCCTATTCCATGTGACCTCAGTAACTACTAATCCCAAATTCTTGAAGGGGAATTTGGAGGGGTTGTTGTAGTACAGGCTTTCGGCCATTGGGCCATCAATTAATCAAAAACATTTAAGGCCTTTGTGCCTCTAGGACTTCAGATCATGTATTCTGGGTCTCCAGAAAATGTAAGGATTTTCTTAGAACCTAATTAAAAATTGGATTACCAAATAAATAAAAATTCAAGTTTCTTTGTTCCAAGGGGTACATATATAATTATAATTACATTTATATATATTATAAAATATTATGATATGAACTATATAACTAAATATATAAATACATTAAATATAGGTCATATTTAAATTTATTATATATTTATACTCATATTATATAATTTATAATATATATTTATATTTACAATAAAAATATTATTTATAATTATATGTGTGTATTTTCATATATATATATATATATGAATATATATAAATATTCATATAAAATGTAAATTTAAACATCAAATTCATATTATAATAAAAAATTATTTTCAATCTTACTATCATAAATTATATATATAGTTTTTTGAAATTTATTTTAATCAATACAAATAATTAATAATTTATTTAAATACATTAAAAAATTATTTTTAATTGTATAATTTTAAATTTTAATATAAATAATTATATAAATATATAAACAAATATATATTTATTTATTTATATTTATATATAATATATGTAAATAAATAATCATATTTATATAATTTTAGGTGTTGTGATATGAATTGTTAATTTGACCTAAAAAGCTTATGGTGCAACAAAATAAAAAAATGTGAAAAATAATAGGGGGTCAACACATGTATATAAATAAAAATATGTATGTATATTGGTATGAAAATATTTGTGTGCATGTGTGTATGAATGTGTGTTTATGAGTATATATATATGTATGGATATGTGTGTGTCTACATGGGTATGTATATATATATGTGTATGATGTAACACCTTGAATTTTAGAATATATATTTCTCATTATTATATTTAATGTGTTTGATAGCATTCTTTCCACGCAACACCAATATTAGACGAGAGACATTATATTATTGAAACATATTTAGAATGTTTTTCCTTAATAAAATGTATAAATAATTATACTTGGTTTATCAATTCATTATAACTGAAAATAAAATCTTTTAAAGGTAAAGGAGATATTTTTAGAAAAAAAATATGTGAACAATGTATTTTTATGTTAATATATTAAATTATTCACTATTGATAAATGATTATAATTAAATGGTTGTATTATATCTACTCAATTAAGTTTAAATTCATTTAATTTTGTTTATTAATCAAGAAATGAGAATAAAGTCATATTATACCTCAAGAATTTATTTTCATCAAAAATGGTTTTTATTACATTTTGTGAATGGAAATTATAATTAATTTGTAACATTTATAGAAATTTAATTTTAACATTTTAACATAATTTTTAAAATTATATTTTCAAAATTATCTAAAAGTGAAGTTTTATTACTTTTCTAAAATGATTGATTTTTTAGTGAAAAGTGAAAATGATGATTTTTACAAAACTAGAATTTCATTTCTTTAAATAAATTTATTTAAAAGTATCATTATATTTTGGATTTTGTTTTAAATTATTATTATATATCTTTTATTAAACGTAATATAATCAATTTGACAGTTATCATCATTTTCTTTTATTTTCGTGTAAGTTCATTTTTATGATTAAAACGCTTTTTCAAAAACATTGTTTTTTCATTGCATTTTGTATACTTATTTTAAAATTAATTTATTCCATTTCTAAAAATTGGATATTGAGAATTTAATTTCATATTTTGAATCATTTGGTTTGAATTTAGTAATGAGGTAATTTTCTTTTTTGGTCATTATAAATAGTAACCTTAGTTAAAATGTTATCGCTATAGTAAAAGGTTAAATCAAGTTAATTAAGGTTAAAACATTATGAGAAGGTTACCTAATATCATCATAATTATTATTATATAAGTATATTTTGAACCTTATAACCTTATATTAGAATTAGAATTTTTTTAGAGCTACTTGATGATGAGTAAAACACTTACAATATTTTAATGTTAAGAATAATTACATGTGTGTCACTCACCTCACTTGTAAAAGGTAAATTCATCAACTCACTTATCCACAACACTTGAGAACATTAATTTATCCAATAAATACCTAAATACATTCCCAACATTACTCACTATGACTTATAGGCCTTGGTCTCACAAAAATACCAGCCTTTAAGGATTAAGGTTGAAGCCAAAGGATGTTTTCCAAAGATAATGTATAACTCTTAACTGAGTTATTTATTATTTATTTATTCTTTTAAATTATTTAACTCTATCCTAAACAAGATGGAATAATAACATATGTATCTCTGATATAATGAAATATTATTGTAGCATCCCCATCCATACATTGTCTTGGGTTAGGTCGGTGGTACTATTGACCTTAGGTGACATTCCCAAGACTCCAAAAGTAGGCAATAAATGCTAATGGTTTAACACAAGAACAAAAGTGGAGAATGTTGTACCCTTAAATATACTCACACAACCATAAAAAATAACCAAAATGAATAAAAACCAATAAAAAATTGAGATACAACTTCAAAATGATTCATGAGATAATATCCCATAACCCAATGGTTCAACAATACAATATTAGAGTAACAAGTAAAAACAATTGAACCAAAAATAGTTAAGACTCCAAAGCAGTGACAGACTTGAGTGCCAAGGTGGAACCACTCAAACTCCAAGACATGAACATGTACCAAATATCTATATGTAAAAATCCACGATACCCACTATCAATTTTATATACTAGTAAATTATGAAACTTGTCCCTTTACTATATGATGGAAGATGGAATCTACCTATGCAATAGGGTGAATATATAGGGATGATTATAAAAACCTAGTAGGAAAACCCAAGATACTTTTCCCACATGACAGTAAGTCCATAATCCTAATATCTCATCATTTTATAAAATAATAGGAGTTGTATGAAAGGATATTTAAATAATTTTATACAAGTATAAATATATAAGTATATTTTACCAAAGTGGTTTTAAAATGAAAATTAGGTGAGAAAAAGAGTTTTTCTTTTCAAAATCAAATTTTCTTTTAAAATTAGTATAAATATTTTATTCAATCATCTTGGAATATCAATTTCATTATTCCACTCACACACCCATGAAAACTCAGACCTCCCAAAATAGTATTGTGTTCATGGTGAATTTGATCCATGATCTATTCACAGTGGTTTACTTAAAACATCTTGGAATGTCAATTACATGTATCCACACACACACACAAACATGAATTACATAGACCTCCAAAAATAGTCTTTTGACCTTGTTGACATCCATACATGATTAATTTTCAAAATACACAATGACACACATAACCCAAGCCATGCTAAGAACACCCATCAAATCCACTTTGATTTACCAAAAGTTTTCTTTTTCAAAATAAGTCAATTCAGAATCCCATGTTGTGTCCCCCACATTCCTAAAATAAGAACAAAAACAACCATAGGAAATTATATTATATATTTAGTAGATTTTTGAAATATAATTTTCATTCAAAGTATAAAAAATCATTCAGTTTCATGAGATATTTCACAATCCAACAAAAAGTTGAAGGAGGGAAAATACACTACCTCGGAATTGGCCAACACGACTATGCTTTAGAAAATCTAAGAAGTATAGCCCATTCCATCCATTTATCTATAAAATCTAAAGAAAAAATATTTAAAACTAATCCAATCCCATATATTTGGGTATAAAAACTCTAATATATTGGTATGTTCAAGAATAAATGGGAAGATCAAAGATAATAAGAAAGAATGGGGTCCTAAACTTTTATTTACACAATAAAATGCTCAAAGAATAATCAATATTAGATTCTGAACATTTAATATCATTGATAGTTTCCTATGTGGACCCTTTAAATCAAGATCCTAGATCATATGAGGAAGAATGATAGTTTGGGGGAAATATTTGGGTTTAAAAGTCGATTTTTTTACAATTTTTTTCCCATAACATAGTTAAGACATATGGTTTGACAACTAAATACTAACTCTCTGAACTCACTCTGTCCTAAACAATTCTATTTTATGCGGTTAGACACATTGTTTTTTAAATGGTTCTTTTTCCCAATTACCCTCAAACACCTTGCATGGTTTCCTAGAAACTAAAGAACGTTTTCTCTTGACCTTGAAACTTTAAAAATGATTCCAAAGACTTATCAAATCGTCCTTAAACTTCCCAAGTATTAACCTATACATTAACTAACATTAAATAAGAAATAAAAAGGTAAATAACTCAAAAAAGGGTTGTCACATTCTCCCTACCATTGGCTTGTCATCCTTAGTAAGATATAATAGGTTTTTCCACTGATCCTGTATAAAATTCTATTATTCGAAAATATATTATTAAATTTTTTAATGATTCCATAATACTCTTATTAAATAAATATTTCTACATCAAAAAATGTTCTCATTTCTATCCATAATTATGATAGGTTCAAGGATAAACTCTACATCTAGATCAAGCATGACATGATCCTAATATATTATATGAATAGGATTAAGAGGCATGAAACACATTATGAATAGAAATAAATAAAATTAGAAATTATAACCAGTATGAACCATCACCAATCGATTCTATAATCTCAAATGGGAAAATATACAATAGATCTAATTTCCATTTCTTTCCCAAATGATGATGACAAAGTATCAGTGAACAGTTTCAAAAATAAATGATCAGTCACATTTAAATACAAGATATAGTGATAATAATAATATAAAGTAACTTAAATTAAACCTTGAATTAAAATCCTAGTTTTGAGATGGAATAATTAGGCTTTTCAAGAAATTTTCAGGTTTTAAAATTAATATTTATAAAATTAATTTTCTACCACATGGTTTGGTGACACAATTTGACAAACTTGTTCTAACTGTGAGAATCATCTTTGTCATGAAAAATTCAAAATAACATGGTTAGCTTCACATTTTAAAAATCAGGTACCTACCTAATAACCCACAAACTCCTTGCACGGTTTCCTAGAGACTTGAGACTGGTTTCTCCTAATTTTTCTCTAATTGTGAACCATAAAAAAATCTTCCAAATCCTTTTGAAACCATCCAAAAACTTCTTGAGTTTTCACCCACACATTAAATAAATTTAAATAAGTAATAAAATAGGTAAATAACTCAAATCATGGGTTTTATAGTTATTATGTTTATGATACACCCATTTTTTCTCTTTTTCAATCCATTGAGAAAGGAAAACATTAGTCATTTATATGTGTGGACTACCAACACCATGAAGTTACGTGTTTAATTTTTTCATCATCGCCTTTCATGGATGGTTATATAGATATATTTAAGGGATGTATAAGATATTTATGACATAATTTTTATTCTTTAAATATAAAATATTGTATACCTTCATAATGTCTCATCTGTTTGAAGACGATAATGTTGCTCTTGTGTACCTATGGACTACCACCTCCACGAACCGATGAAATTTGTTTTTCATTTTCACTTTACATAATTGGTAATAAGGAAAAAAATAATGAATATATATATATATATATATATTATATCTTTTATATAATTATTCTTCCATAAAGATGGATTATTATTTACCTTTCTTGTTCCAACCATTGAAAAATGGGAGCATTACTCGTGTGTACATACTGACTACCATCTCAACAAAGTAATGTAATTCATTTTTCATAATACCCCTATATAGGTGGTTATAAAGTTTATATAATGAATAAATAAAATATTTATGAAATTATTAGGATTCCTCTGATTATTAAACCATGAACAAGGTGAAAGGGTTGGAACCATCGATTCGAACATGCATGGAAAAAAGACCAGTTTCTCATGAATAGTGATTTCAATGAAGAATTATTAATGGATATGTAATTAGAAATTATAATATAATGATGTATAATAATATAATTATTAATATGGTTTTTATATATGTATTTTGAATCTAACTTTGTTATACAGGAGGCTAAGAGGACATTTGAAGGAATTCAAAACTTGAGGTAAGGGTTCTTCGTCTAAATATTGTTTCGTGGAGACACATTCCATGTTATGCAGTTATTTACATTTATATGGTGTATATATTTTCCATTTGATATGTCATATCATGAATATATTTATATTCATTTTTTAAAGTTTCATTTATTTTTTTCCTTTTAAGGGGTTTATGATTCAAAACTCACCAAAGCAGTAAGGGTTTATGTTACAATATCATTACTTTTAAGGATTGTCTAACTTCAATTCCCATTAAGGGAAGTTATATGATATTAATATTTTAAAACTAATTTTTTCTTCTTATATGTTTAATTATGGGTTTTTTATTTTTATTTTGTTTTTGCATTTTTATCTCTTTGGTACCTAAAATTCTTAATAATTGTTTTCATGAAAATCCAACCTTATTTATTATTTTTGGGTCAGTAATATTTGTCTTCCATATACATGTTAATCAAATTGTTTTATAGAAGTTTTTTTACCTATACTTGAAATATTTTAAAATTTTGATTTTGAATATATTTTACTTTCTTTACAAGGTTTGCAAAATGAAATTTATTAAATTTTTCCAAACAATTCATTATGGAATTTTTATAAAACTGTGAAAATAATGTTAACTTTTAAAATATATGACATGAATAAATTTTACCTCCTTCATGTAAATTTTTTATTTAAATTTTCATTTATGTTTCCCCATGGTTATTTTCAAATAAAATATTTTTCTTAATTTTTAGTGAATTTTTAGTTTTTCAAGAAACCAAAAGAAAACAGTATTTTCCCTCTTTTTTGAGAAATGTTGAAATATTATTTTAAAGGCATTTTAATCTTTTTCAATGTCATATTATGTTTTTTATGCTCCAATGGGGGTATATTCTAATGATACTACCCATTTTCTTTCTTCGGATGGCTTATGATTATGTGATGAGGAAATCGTTATGAAACCCTCTTCTTTCCCACAGGTTAATTAGGCTATGATGAAATGATTAATGTTATTATGATCTTATGGAACAATTTTGTATGGTTTTCATTATGTTATGGGAGGTACCAAAATTATATATCCCTCTAATACATTGGGTAAAAAATGATATATCATGATATAATATGAACTATAATGGGGAGTGAACCCAGTTAAGTTAGTGTCTCTATCCACTATGATATTCTTAGTTGTGATCCATAAAAATCAAATGATGTAAATGTGTAGTGAACCACAATGGGACTCAGTTTATGATGATAGTTTTGTTAGTGAGCCTTGAATAATGAAATTATTTAAATTTGGAGTAAACCCAATCCATTTTTGGACTTTGTACACTATGATAGTCCTGTCAGTGAGTCTTGACTAAGTAAATGATTTTATATGATTATGTGTATGTCAAAAACATATATCATGTTATTATTATTTTTTCTCATGGATTATAATTTATTATTTATGATTCTTCCCTATTATGACTTATTTATTTTACTATGTAAAATACTTCTTCCATGTCTCGTTATTAATGATTTTTCACTAATTGGGTGTGGATATTGTAATTTATAATAATATTCTCATAACATTATGCTTAACTTATACTAACTTGTTATTATTAATTAATATCTGGTAGGTTTACCCATACTTGTCATCTAATATCATCCTAACTTATTTTTTCATTTCCCTAGGTTATGTAGATTGGTTTTAAGTAGGGTACATCTAGGAAGTGTACTATGTGAGAAGAAATATTTGGGAGATTTTTAATATATTTCATTAAATAAAATGATTTTGTATTTAGTTAGAAGAAAAACCAAAAATGTATTGTTAATTGGTTGTATTATTATGATATGTGTTGAATATTTATATAAAATTATAAAATATTTATATATGTAATGGTTAGGTTTCCTTAGTTGGTATTAGAGAAGATTTCAGTTATTTTTAGAGATTAGGATTATAAAAAAACCATTGGTTAAAACCTTGTGGATGTGTATTAGTATAAAATAATATCCTAATGTTTTTCTAAAGTTGATATTTATTGACTTCCTAGTGATTAAATCCTTTTCTAAATAAAAAAAATGGATGCATTCTTTGGAACAAGTTCACCAAGGGGTACTAAACCTAAAAAGGATGTTTGGACATTAACTCTATCTTCACATGGTGCATGGAAAACATTTCTAATTGTACACATAGTTTGACACTTAAATGGGTTATGCATTGGTTAATTAAAATCCAATTTATAAACTACTATAAAGAATATGAGTATAGAACCTGTGACAATCAATGATAAACCAAAGTTATATAGGATGGACCTAAAGAGTCATGGATTGATGAGAATGTGTCATTATTTAGGACATGTTATAAATGAATTTCCTTGACATATGATTGATTACTCTAATAAATGTCGATTGATACTCACACAAAAAAATTTAATTTTATTCAATGGTTGAAATCAAGAATAATCAAGTGAACAAAGAATGTGATGACCAATGAAATGACTATCCTCATGATAAACCAAATGGAATAGGATATATAATGAAAAATATTTTTGTTATGTTTAATCAACTATCTGGAATTATGATTAACAACTTGAACCTAGTTGAAATTACCAACTAGATAAAAATAGAGTTTTAGTAAATTTGAAATGCTAAAGGCCATGGAAGGAAGAATATTCATCTTCGAACATGGCATGAATATGGGAAGAAGTTCCTATGTATATGTATCAATGGAATGAGAATATGTTTTATGCGTGTAAAATGAGGGAATATAGAAAATATTTTATAATAAAAAATCAATAACTTGATAGGAGTAAATAATGTCCATTATAAAGTACCACATATAGTTTAATACCTTAAATGTAAGAAACTTGGAAATTATACAAGACAGTTATATAATCTAAGAGATAATTCATAGTTCAATGTAATAATAAATTACTTACTCTATTTTAATTACTAAAATGGATCATGATAATTCCATAACACTTATCCTCTACTATAGAGGTGGGGATTTCACATTTATGTTTCTATAATGTGTTCTATGAAAATATTATTATTCTTAATTTAGTGGAATTTTTTGTGATTTTATGCATTAATTAACTATATTTTTATAGAACCCATTTCAATTAACGAGGAATACAAGTCAAATTTGATATTTTGAATCAACCAATGATCATCTATATGTTTGAGGAAGGAAATGAAAATCTAACAGAAATTACCTCCATTATATGGGGTTTACTACCTATTCATGAGGGTTATTTATCTCAAATTATTGGGGAGAACACCCAAAATTAAAAAATGGAGGCATTATATATATTATGTAAAGTTTCATTTATATATTTATCATCAAATCTTGAATTTTATATTCACACCAAAATAGTTGAATATGCACTCCAGGAAATGGTTGGACTTGACTAAATATTATGAATGATCAATAAATTACCACCCTAGGAAAGTGAACAAGGTGGATGATTCCCTAATTTGGAAGTACCATGATAGTTTTTCTATCATGAGGATTGAAATAGATATAATAATTATGTATTTTTAGAAGTTATATCATAAAACCCTAGGAAAGGGGAAGACCCTATTTTTCTTATATAAATTTTCAACCATAAATTTATATAATGATTAAGGAGGTTTTTAAAGAAGATATGGATCTAAAAAGGTAATTATTGTTCTAAAATTCAACCTTGACCATAATGGAATGATATAATTTGGGAATTAGGTATGTCTCCCATTAATATTAGAATTAAATAATGAGATTTTGGATGAATCACATAGCTCATCATTATCTATTTATCACAAAAGAAAGAATATGTATATAGATATCAGAGAGTATTTCTGGTGGTAAAATAAGAAAATATATATTATAGAATATGTATCTTGATGTCTGTTGTAGAAAAAAGTCAAGGATTAATTCCATAAGTCAAATGGTAATGTTACAATCACTACCCATACCAGAATGGATATGGTAAAACATAACCAAGGATTTCTTCAAATGAAGCCTTAATTCATCTAAAGGCTATAATTCCAATTGGGTTTTAGTCAATAACCATAAAAAATATTCTCATTTTATTACTATTATATAAGATTTATTCCTTCATCATATTTCCACGATATACATTAAGGAAGTGGTAAGTTTCTATGGCTGACCACATTCTATTATTTTTTATTCAGATCTGTGGTCTACCTATAAGTTCTAGAGAAGTCTCCAGCATGATTTGAATACATAGTTGAGATTTATAACTATATATCATCCTTAGATAGATAGTTAATTTGTGATTAAAATTCATAACCTATAATATATGATGAGAGCTTTATTTATGTATTTCAAATGTTTTTGGGATTATTCCTTCCCCCAGATGAATTTTATTATTAGAATATATTTATCCTAATCATTTTGAAAGCACCTTATGAAGTCCTATATGGAAAGAAGTGAATAAATCCAATTTATTGGGATGGAGTTAGAGAATTAAATATATTGGGACCAAAGATAGATAAGGAAATGATGGAGAAAATTAGATCTATCTAATAGAACATCAGGGCAGCTTAGAGTTGACAGAAAATTTTTGCTGAAAATCATTAGAGATATATTGAGTTCAATGTTAGTGAAGAGTTATTCCTTTGAATATATCATTAGAATAAGGTTATGAGAATTTTAAATAATGGAATTCTAATCACTAGATAAATTCTCCCTTTTAAGATCCTTTATTGTATCATAGTGGTATCATCTCATTGGGTGCTCCCACCGAACCTCTCCTAAGTTCATAATGTGTCCCATGAATCTATTTTGAGGAAATTCACACCAAATACTTTTCATGTACTAAATTAAAATTTTATAACACTATAGAATGATATTTTATATGAGGAATAACCAGTGTAAATTATAGATCTAAGGGAGAATGTTTTGGGGAACAGGACCACTCGCCAAATCAAGGTTCTGTGGTGAAACCATAAATTCGAGGAATCTATTTGGGAACCTAGGGATGTAATGAGGCAGAATTATCCTTGTTTTTTTTATATGGGTTGTGGAATTTTTAGGGAGAAATTCTTATAAGCAGGTAAAATGTAAGACACTAATATTTTAGAATATATATTTCTCTATATTAAATTTCAAGTGTTCGGTAACTTTATCTACATGTAACACCAAACATAAAAGAACCATTTTATATTATTGAAATATATATAGAAGTTATTTATTCAAAAAAATTTATAATAATTTACAAATTTATTATTAATTATTTATAACTTAAGATAAAATCTTTTGAAGGTAAAAGAGATATTTTTTGAAAACCCTTTTTATGTGTGCACAGAATTTTCATCTCAATTGATTAAATTAATCTCTAAGGATAAATGATTCTAAGTAAGTGAGTATATTATAACAAATAAAATTAATTTATATTCATTTAATTATTGTAACTAATAAATGGAAGAGAATAATGTCATTTTATGCTTCAAAAAGTATTTTTTTCAAAAATAGTTTTTATTTCATTTTTTGTGTGGATGTTATAACTAATTTTTACCATTTTTAGAAATTTTAATTGAAAATAAGGAAATTTATTTTTAAATAATCATATCAAAATTATATTATAATAATGTTTTGTATTTTTTATGAAAATATTGACTTTTCAGTGAATAGTTAAAATAACAATTTTTTCAAAACATTCATTTTTTTAAATAAAGTAATTTAAAAGTATCATTCAATTATGGATGTGGTTTTAAATAAAATTAACATATATTTAATTAGAAATAATATAATTAATTCCATATTAATTATCATTTTATTTTATTTTGGTTAAAATTCATTTTTTTGCATAAAAATATTTTTTCCTAAAAATTATTTTCAATTGCATTTTGTATACTTATTTTAAAGTTTATTTCTCAAATTTATAAAATTTTAATATTAAAAAAAGAAATTCATATTTTTAATTAGGAAGTTAATATTTATTAATTAGTTCAATTTTATTTCATTTCATTACAAATAGAAACATTAGTAAAAATATTTTAATTACGGTAAAAGAGTAAAATAGGTTAATTGTAAAAACCCAAGGAATGAAAAAATAAATCACTTTAATTTTTTATTGGTATTAATGAACTACATAGTTATATTCATTATAAAAATATTATTTAATTACTAAATCAAAAAGGAAATATTTTTATTAAACTCATTTCTTATAAGGTTTTATTTAAAATTTTAGTTTCTAAATAATATAATTTGAATTTGAAAAAATTATTCTAATTTTATAATTCCTCACATGAAAGTTATCTTTGGGTGATGTTTTTATAATTTTCTAAAAACATTTATTTTTCAATATATAGTGAAAACTAAATATTTTTATTGAAAACTATATTTTCATATTAAGTATTTAAATGTCATATTTTATTTTGTAATGGTATTAAAATTTCGTCACTTCCTATTGATTAAAAATAATCTAATTATAGTAATTATAATGAATTTTATATTTTAATTTGGTATAAAAACATTTTTAAACATAAAAATCCTTTTTTCTGAAAAAAAAAATTGTTTTTCAACATCTCTTATGAGTTTAATTATAAATTAGATTACTTCATTTATATGAATTGAATCTTGAAAAATGAATTAAATATTCTTAATCATGATGAAAAAAAATTAAATATGTCCCTTTTATTATGAGTCATCATGAATAGTGACTATAATTAATAATTGTCTCCATAGTAAGGGTAAATCGAATAATTAAGGTAAAACATAATATGATAAGGGCTAAAAATTAACCCTAAAACTTTACTTTATCCTATTTTATGATTTTATTTCTACAAATTCCATACAATACTGTAAAATATGGCAACTTGGTTCCATATTGAATTGATTTTTTCCTTTATAATATTTAAGTAAAATCTAATGTCAAAAATTTCACTTTCTTATTTTAATATATAAAATATTTTTTTACAGGGATAAAAACAAATTTTGTTACATTATGAATAATAATTTGAAAGATAATAGATTTTTTTATCATATTTACTTATTTATAATTTACATTATTGATGGCAGTATATTAAATGTTTACGTAGTGCCGTCATAGTATTTGTTCAATTAATAGGAAAATAAATAAATCATATTAAAAAAATTAAATAAATTTAATTTTAAGATTTATTATTTTCCAAAAAATATTTAGATAAATATATCATGTTATGGATATTTTAAAGGATTATATTAAAATTCTTATCTGTCACATTTTTTTCAAAGTTAATTTAAATTAATAGTTCCAAAATTAACATTTTAGATTTTAAATGATAATTAATGTTTTATTAAATGATTTAAAATTACTAAAAATGTTTTAGTCATCCAATTTAATAATATGTGGTTTATAATATCAACCATGGTCCATTTATTGACTATTTAATATTTTATAGTAACTTTCTTGACTGTGTTAGGCTTAAAAAGTTGATATCGCGATAAGTGTCAAAAAGGTTAATGGGGGATTAGTAGCAAAAGATAAGGATAAAAACGTAGTATAAAATTTTCAAAATTTTATAGTATGAGAGGTTTTATAAATATTTTTATAATATATTATAAATTTATCATTTTTGATCCTTTTTTCCTTGATAAATAATTCATATTAATTTAATACTCTAAATAAATTCTAAAAATATTCCGCCCCTCTCTTATAAAAGGGCACAACCTCTCGTATTTTCTTAACACTTATAAATCCTTTATATTTAGACAATAACTACCCAAATACCCTCATAGAATAACTCACATCATTCTAAACTTATTTTTTTAGTCATAATACAAACCTTAGAGATATTAACGTGTAAAGTAAAGAAGATTGTCTAAAGAATATGTATAGCTTTTAACTGAATGTTTTAGTTTTACTTATTATTCCATATACTTCATATATTATTCAACCATTGTGATATAATAAAATTATTATATCCTATATACTAATATTTTATTATTTAAATTTCATAACCTATATCGACCTCCTTCTCTCATCAAATGAGAAATGAAACTATCGTTTGTGTGTACGGCGGACTACCTCCTCACGAACCGATGTAATTCATTTTCCATCACCTCCACTCATGGATGGATATAATTATGAATTTAATATATATATATATATATATATTATACTCATTAAATATTTATAATTCTAAAAAAATTATATATTGTATACTTTTTTACCTCTCAATTCAATGAAAAATGACAATGTCGTTCGTGCGTATGTGTAGACTACCACCTCTACAAAGTGATGTGATTCATATTTCATAACCACATCATATGGATGATATATATAATCTTTTTAAAATATATCATGTTATAATTAATATATAATTATCATTTTGGAAGGATAAAATAACACTTACCTTATTTCAAAAAAGATTGTTGAAAAAAAGGAAACGTAACTCATGTGTACATACAGCCTACCATCTCCATGATTGTAACATAGTAATTTTTTCATAATTGTATTTAATTATTGGTTTTAAAATCATAATTTATATAATAAAATGATAATTAATTCGTTATGTTATTTTGGATATGATAGAATAATGACCACTTTGACCATAGACTACCTACCAAATTCATTTTAGATATATGAGCTGAATATCATCAAAATGTCTGATTGGAAGTTAATTGATTAAACAATTGATTATAAAATGGTAGTAAAGTAATTAATATAGTACAAAAGGTTTATTAAACAAGTTAATAATTTACATAATTTTATTATTCATGTTGATAAATAATGTATATGAAGAGTCAAACTCTAGGAAAGGGACACTTTACTTTTCAAACTTCATTTTAAATGTTTTCATGATTTATTTTCTAAATATTTTTCTTCCATGTGTATATTTTTGAAATTATTTAATTGATAAAATAAATATAATTATAAAATAAATTTATATCCGTAATTAATTTCTATAAGTGGTTTTAAAAAGAAATATTTTTATATATTTTATATGGCAGGTTTTGATAAAAAGACAAAAAACAGAGTTCTTTTTTAATACATACAACATTAAGGGTTTTTCCCACCATTATAACCATTATTTGATGATTGTATTCATTTATAATTTTACATGTTTTATTCATATAAAATCACTCTTTTCCTTTGTTTTGAGTATTTTCAAAAAGGGATTTAAATATAATGAATATTTCAATATTAAAAAAAATTATTATGGGTGTGATAAATATTTTTATTAGTGTAATGTTTAAAACTAAAAACCTTTACTTTTTGTGGTTATGATATGGTTCTTTTTCATTTTTTATAGTGAAAAGTCGTTATATTAAAAAACGAGGCTGGTTGGACCCATTATAAACCAAGGATAGTTGGGTCTATGATATCCCTCTAATTCATTAGGAAATATTTATATTGAAAGTTCACTATGAAGGTTATTCTATTTGTAACTGTGAAGGTTATTCCACTGGTAACCATGAAGTTTATTCCATTTATAAACATGAAGGTTATTCCATAATTAATAATGATATGAAAATGATGCCTCAATTTTCCTAAATGATTTATTTATTATTTCAATTTATTTTATAGAAATCTTATGATTTCATAAGGTAAGCTAATGAGAATATGTTTAAAGGAAATTATTTTCTGTAATTTAATGGTGAAAATTATAGGTTTGTGGAAACTTTTCATGGGTTTTAATCATTATAAAGAAGCCTTTATGTGTTTTATGTTTCATTTCATATTTCTTATGAATTTTTTGTGAAAATATTTGGGTAGATAAGTTGGTTTCATAAGTAAAAAAAATTTAAGCCTAAATTTTATTTTGAAAATGGTACATTTTTATATGTATTCATGGACTAACATGTTTATTTCTTTTTAAATGTCTCTTATTGAGGTTTTTTTTTCTTATCCCAAACATTAAAATGTTTTTCATAGGGTTTAAGGATGGATACAAAAAAATAATATGTCATGTTGAAACTTTTAAAGATTTTCCATGAAAATAAAATGTTTTTACTTTTAAATGTATTATATTGTGGTAAAAGTAGATACTGACCAGAAGTGTACACTTTCTAAAATATGAGTTTTTTATGTAATAGTTATGAACTAATTCTATAAAACTCTAAAACAAAAAGACACTCAAATTATAAGAAATTAAATTTGTTATGAAAAAATTAAGAATAAGTAATTATTTAAGGTTGGGTCCTTACAATTTGTATCTGAGAAAAATTTTAGATGATATTAGAGGTTAGAAGAAAGTAAGTAAATACCCTTAATACATTTTAAATTATGGTTATCATGTTTTATAACTTGAAGATTACTATGTTTCTTTATCTAAACAATGTATGATCAGAATGGATTTTCATATAGAAAATGGGGAAACTGAAGTGGGAAGGCACAAGGAGGAAAATATCCCTCGAAATCCATAACCCAAATTTTTTGGAATTAGAACATAGAAATTTGTTTCAGTAATGGCTATGTTTACACTATATATAAATGGTGGTGGAAACAATTCTAGAGAATAACTATATTTTTTATAAAGAAATATGTCAATATTTGAGAATTTTATAAGACCATACCCTCATCATTCATTAGATATTATAGACCAATGGAATATGAGGGATAGATAAAAACTCTAGAAAAGATATTTTAATTCATGGGTTGTTCATAGAATCAAAATATTACTCTTTATATTTACCATTTTGAAGGTGAAGACGATCAATAATGTAAAATGGTTAAGAATAATTGAGAAAGTAAAAATATTGACAGCTTGTAATGGGATTAATTTAAGAATATTTTACTTGAGAAATATTTTCCTTTTTTTGAGAAATTATGGAAGAAAATTATTTGAATTGAGGAAGTAGGAATATTCCTTGGCCGCATATGAAGTAAAAATCACTCGGTTGGCAAGGTATGCACTAAATTTTGTACGGGATATTAATAGAAAAAATAATCGGTTCTGCTAAGGATTCAAGCCAAGATATCAAATGTCATTATTATATTATGAATTTAAAAGTTATTAGAAACTTGTTTGATGTTCCAAGAGAGAAAAAAATGGAGTTTTTCAATAACCATGTGTTCTATAATGACAAATAGAAAAATCGTTCTAGGTGGACGGAAATAAGAAATAACCCATCAAATAAATTTGAAGGTATGAAAATCAATTTTATTTTATTTTTGATAAATGTGGTAGAAATAAACCTGGGGAATTCCATATGAAATCTAGTAAGTGCTTCTAACGTGGTAAGTTAGGGCATAAGGCTCATGATTTCAATGAAAAAGATCTTGGCAGTGGTGCGTCAAATTTCAATAAGAAAGAATTAAAGTGTTTTAAATGCAATGAAATGGGTCATTCTATATATGAATGTTCAAATAAGAACATTAATAATGGTAATCATCAAGACTATAAGTAGAAATGTGTGGTATAATCCATTGAAACCTCTTTTTTAGATGTTTTTCCATCAAACAATGTAGAAGCTTCTCCAACGAGCAAAGTATTTTTTTAAAGGTTGATCTTAGGTCCAGGTACCATTAATTGAAGTTGAAGGATGATAACATTCCAAAATATTATTTCATACTTACTATAAGAATTATAAGTTTCTTTTTATGCCCTTTGGGTTGAAAAATTCTCTAACTGTATTTATTAATCATAGGAATAGAGAATTCCATGAATATTTGGATAGGTTTTTGGTTGTTTTTCTTGGTGATATAATCATTTACTATAAAAGTTATTTTTATCATTAAAAATATATTATAATTATTCAACAAACCCTAAAAAAAGTTTTATGAAAAATTTAAAAAATTTGTTTTTTGGTTATCACATATTTCATTCCTTGGAATCATTGTAAATAAATATGTCATAATAGTTTCTCTTAATAAGACTAAAGTGGTTGATTAAAGTCCAAGACCTGCAAATTTTACTGAGATTTTTCGTTTTCTTGGATTAGATAGTGATTACTTGTGGTTTTTTTAAAACATTTCGCATTTTTCTATCCCACTAACTAAGTTAACATGAAATAGGGTTAGGTTTATCTAGAAAAAAGGAATGAGATGGAAGGTTCCATGAATTTAAAAGAGGATTGGTGAATACTCCAGTTTTGTTCCTACCATCTAGAAATAGTGACTTTTTTATTTAAAGTGAGTCTTCTTTTGGAGTTGTGAGTTGTGTTTGAATTCATAATTATTGAGTAATTTTTTATTCTTCTTGTCAATTAAAACCACATCTGAAAAATTATCTTATTCATGACTGTGAACTAGAAGTTGTAGTATTTTCATAAAAATTTTGAGATTTCATTTATATGGAATAAATTTTGAAATTTCTACTAATTATAATATATTGAAATATAAATTTTCTTAGAAATTGTAGAACATGAGAAAAATAAGATGGATTAAATTTATAAACGATAATAACTAAACAATTAATTACCATATATGTAAATAAAAAAATAAATTAATTCCTTATGTTGGAAAAAATAATTCTACATTAACTAGGTTATGTTTGGAACAAGAACGTTTTTTAAAATATTTTATGGATTTTGGCCTTGAAAATATGCATGAATTAACTTCTTTTATTTTGTTTCATGTGTCAGTATAATCTTCTATGTCAAAAATAATTAAGAAAGCTTGCAAGAAGGATCATGTTTTATAGGAAAAGGTAGAATGTGATAGAAATGTTAAGTTACCAGAGTTTAATTTTGATAAAGGAGGAGATATCATATTAATTAAAAGATTATTTGTTCCTTATGATTCATGGTTGAAGAGATAATTTTTCAGTGAAGCTCATAGTTTTCTATTTTCTTTTCATACTAGAAGTACTAAGATGTTCAAATACCATTAGACGTATTACTAGTGAGATGGAAGGAAAATATATATTAATGGCCTTTCCAGGAAATATTTGACTTTTCATAAAGTTAAAGAACAATGAAATTTACCGAAGGGGAAGATTCATCCTTTTCCAATTATATATTGAAAATGGTAAAATATATTACTCGGTTTCATGGTGGTATTTTCATGAAAATAATGAAGTAATAATGTAATTTGGGTTACTGTTGATTTATTAACTAAATGTGTACATTTCATTCCCATTCAATATACTATTTATTTAAATCATCTTTATCAAATATATCTCAAGGATATGGCTGAGTTATATGAAGTTATTTTTTTACATTGTATCTGATTTTAATCCCATAAACACCCCTAATTTTTGGAAAATTCTTTAGAATTCATCGGGTATTGAATTAAATATTTGTATATCTTCTCATCCTTAGTTAGATGGATAGTTTAGAAGGTGATTTAGACCTTGGAAGAGATGTTTCTTGATTGTTTAATGGTTTAATAGAGAAGTTTGGATAAATATAATTCATTATTTGGGTATTATTATAAGGAATATTTGCATTCTGGTATACAAATGGATCATTTTGAGGTATTATTTTGAAAGTGGTGTTAGAATCCTTTTTTTTTGGGATAAATTAGGAGCAAGAGAGATTTTGTGAATAGTGTTAATATAGGAAAAGGTAAAGAAAGTGAATATAATTCAGTATCATGTGAGGAAGGCCTAGAGCATACTGAAAATTTATGTGGATAACTAGATGTAAGATCTTTCTTTCAAGGTAATTGATCATATTTCTATTAAATTATCTCCATGGAAAAGTGTTATTCATTTTTATAATAAATTGAAGCTAAGTACACAGATCATTGGACTATAGGAAATCCAAGAAAAATTTATATCAATTCTCTAGAGAGTGTCCTTTACCTCAAAGTTTATCCGGAGTGCACAATTTATTTCATATTTCAATGTTAAGAAAATATGTTATGTATTCATGTAATTTTTTGAACATCTAGGTAGTTAAATTCGAAGATAACCATTATTATAAGAAAAACCCAATTCATATTCATGTCTATAGAGAGCAATTATTGAAAAATAAGGTAATTCACCAGTTTATGGTTTTGTGGAAACCATATGATTAAAGAAGAAACATGGGAATCCAAAAATGTTATGAGGGAAAGATATACCCACTTTCTTAATAGATGAATAAAATTGTAATGGTGAAATTTACAAAATGGGGGAATAATGTTAAAACCTAGGTAATGATATATTAAATCATTTTCATTTTTATTAGTATTCTTGAATTAGATAGTTACATTCATTATGAAGAAAATTAGTAATTTTTAAATCAAAAAGGAAATAGTTTTATTAAACAATTTTCACATACGGTTTTATTTAAAAGTTTCATTCATAAATTATTTACATTTAATTTTAACAAATGAATTTAAGTTTTTAATTCATAATGTCAAAATTATCTTATTCTGAAGTTTTGATAGTTTTCTCAAAATATTTTTATCAATAAATAATGAAAAATAATTATTTCTATTGAAATTTGTATTTTATTTTAAAGTATTTACAAAGTCATATTTTATTTGGGATTAGTTTCAAAATTTAATTATTTCATTTTGATTAAGAATTATCCAAATATAGTCCTTTTAATTTATTATATAATTTAATTTGTCATTAAACATTTTTATACTTGAAAAGGCATTTTTTCTGAAAAACTGATTTTTATCATGTTTTGGGGGTTAAATTTAAATTACATTATGACATTTCACTGAATTGAATCTTAAAAAATGACTTAAATATTTTTATTCAGGATGTCCAAGGTTGGAAATTAAGTCCCCTTAAATTTTATTCACTATGAATAGTAACTATAGTAAATAATTATCACCGGGTTAAGTGTAAATCAAGTCATTGAGGTTAAAAATAATATTAAAATGACTAAAAATTAACCCTAAAACGTTAATTTATCATATTTTATGAGTGGTGTTTTTTCATTTCCATCCCATTTTCTACGATATGGTAACTTGGTCCATATCTCTCTGATTTTTACCTTTATAATATTTAAGTAAAAGATAATGTCAAAAATATCACTTCATTACTTTTAATAAATATAATATTTTGTAATAAAGATAAAATTATATTATATTTTGTTATAAATATTAATATGAAATATAAATTATTTTATTTTATCATGGTAATTTATTTCTAATTTTTAGTGATGAAATAATTAATTTAAATGTTTATGCAGCACTCACATGAAATTTATTCAACTAATAGAAAAATAATATAAATTATATTAAAAACAGAAAGAGTAATAAAATTTTTGAAGAATTATTATTTTACAATAATATTTTAGACAAATATACCATTTTTGGGGTATGTTAAATGATTACATTATAAATCGATTTTTCAGGTTGTTTTCAAAGACAAATTAAATTAATTGTTCCAAAATTAACATTAATGATATTGAATAATAAATAATCTTTTATTAAATGATTTAAAATTCCTAAAAAACTTATATTCATAAAACAGAATTAATTATGGTTTATAATATCCACCATGGTCGATTTATGATATTTTTTCCTTTTATAGAAACTTTCTTCGCTCAGTGTAAAAAAACTTTGATACAGTGGTAACTGTCAAAAGGGTTGATGGGGGGTTGTAACCAAAAGATAAGGGTAAAAACATAGTATAAATTTGAAGGAAAAAAAATTATGTCATTATTTAGACCCATACTCATCCCAAATTCAAAATATATAATTTTGAATCCTTTTTTACATGATAATTAATTTATATTAATTTAATACTATAATAAATTCCAAGAATTCCCCCACCCTCTCATATAAAAAGGAACCTCCTCTCCACTTTTTCTTCACACTTCAAAATATTTATTGGTTCATATAATACCTAATTAAATACATTTATATAATATTACCCTCATTCTATATATCTTTTTTCTAAATAATACCAACCTTACAGGGCTTAAGTCTTAAAGAAAATGAGATTGTCCGAAGAAGATGTATAGCTATTAACCGAGAGTTTTAGTTTTATTTATTTTTCAACCTCCTTAAAATATTATTCAAAAATATTGATATAAAAACATAAGTATTTTCAATATTATTATATGATAATATATTTATTTAATAACCTATATTATTCTTCTTCTTCTATCAAATTATAAACGAAACTAGTCTCCACGTGTACGTCGGACTACGACCTCATTAGCTGATGTAATTCATTTTCCATCACTCCCTATCACAGCTAGATATAATGACAGATTTAATATATATATATATTATTCATGAAATATATATAATGTTTTAAAGATAATAATTCATATACTTCCTTACCTTTCCATTCATTGAAAAATGATAATGTTGTTTGTACATACGTGTGGTCTGATACCTCCACGAAGTGATGTGATTCATTTTTTATCACCAAATTATATGGATTATATATATAAGTTTATTTAAATATTTAATATGATATTAATTATATAATTATCTTTCTTGAAAAATAACATAACTCTTACATTCTTTGCATAATGATCATTGAAAAATGGAAACGTTACTCATCCGTATGTGTGGCCTAATGCCTCCATTATTGTAATGTTGTTCATTTTTCATAGTCATATTTCATGATTTGTTTTAATATTATAATTGATATATTAATTTTATTAATTATTTGAAGATTATTATTCTTGATATGATATAGTAACGACCACTTTTATCATACAGTGTCTACCAAAGTCATTTTTGACATATGACCAGAATATCATCAAAACATTTAACTTGAAGTTAATTGATTATGTAATTGATTATAACATGGGAATAAAAGTAATAATAAACTAAAATAAGGTTATTAATCATTTTAATAATTAAAAAATAATTATTTTTTTAGAAGAAGAATAATGTACATGATGAGTCAAATACAAGGTAAGGGACACCTTACTTTAAAATTTTCATTTTAATGTTTTAAAGATTTATTTTCTAAATAAATTTATTCTATGTCCATATTTTTTTAATTATTTTATGTATAGATATAAAATAATTATAAAATACATTTTACAAATCCCTTTAGTTTATTTTAATTTTTTTCAAATGGAGTCTTTATTCATATTTTATATGGAACATTTTGACAAATAGAAAAAAATGAATGTTATATTTTAACATATACAGCATGAGATGTTTTTACCAACACCATAACCATTTTTTGGATTACTTTATATTATTTAATGTTTTATTAAAATAAAAAACTTATTTTTCTTTTTTATCAGTATTTTTTATAAAAATGGAATGGATATTCCAATATAATAAAAAAATTTATTATGGGCATAAAGAATATTTTTATGAGTGTAATATTGAAAACTATAATATTTTATATGTTATGGTTCATGGGAATTATTTTTGATGAATTTTTTTTATAAACCAAGGATATTTTTCTCCATTATAAATGAAGGATGGGAGGGTCTTTCATAGATCTCTAATACATTATGTAAGATTTATGTTGGAAGTTGACCATTAAGTTTTTTAAATTTGTAATCATGAAGGTTATTCTGTTAGTAATCATGAAGGTTATTCCACTTATAACCATGAAAGGTTATTCTATAATTAAAAGTGATATTAAAATGATTCATTAAGTTACCTACATTATTTATTTAGTCTTTTTATGGTTTTTACAAAAAAATCAATTTTTAATTTAATATAATAAGCTTATGTTTAAAGGATGGTATTTTCTATATCCTCTGATCGAAAATTATAACATTTCTAAAAAGATTTCATGGGTTTTCATTTTTTCAAAAAACTTTATGAGTTTTATTTTTACTATAATATTTATAATTAAATGTTTTATGAAAATATTTCAGTGGATAATTTGAATTCTTAAGTTATAAAATTTTTATTTTAAGAAGACAAATTATTTTTAAAAAGGAACATTTTTATAATTATTTATGGAATAAAATATTTATTTATTTTAATATTCCCATTAATAATATTTTTGTGCTTATATAAATTTTTAAAATGTTTAAAGGGTTTCAAGATAAGTAGGAACAAAGAAGAATTCATTTTTAAAGTCATGAATATTTTTCATGAAAAGAAAATGGGTTTCTTTTTTCAAAAAATATATTATGGGAAAAATTTATACTGAGTATAAGTGTGAAATTTGTAATACATGGGTTTTTCATGTAATAATTATGACCAAATTCTCTAAAACTATAAAACATAATGGTCCTAAAAATATAAGAAAATGAATTCTTAACTAAAAACTCAAGAATAAGTAATGATTTAAGGTTCAGTATTTATATTAATTAAGGATACAACTTTATGATAAGTTCAAAAAATACCATCTTAATTCTTATTGGATGAGGGGATTTTGAACCTCATCACCTTATCTTCAAGCTAAAATTGTTTTGGAGACACTTTACCATGATTAAGATACTTAAAATATTTAAAAGTTAAGAATAAATAAAAACGCGACACTCCCCTAAATTACATAATGTAATCTCCTCTCCTTGCTTATCCTCACCACTTGAACACTTTAGTTCAGCCAATTCCTACCCAAATACCTTTTCAAACCTTCCTCACGATGAACTAGAGGTCTTATTTGTTGGGTCTGATAAATGTAAAGATGGGGGTGAATTTAGTTTAAAAAAATTAAATTTAATAAATAAATTATTCTATAAAAGATACGATGATATAATACAATCACATGATGATGTAAAATTAAATCATAGAACAAATTTAAATTCAAAAAGTAAATATAAAAGGAACACTTTCTTAATGTAGTTTTGAAACAGAACAAAAGTTGTCCTCTATATATCCACCCCCAGGAAGGATTGACAGGGTATATAACCCCTTGATTTTAATTCAAATCACAAACTAAATAATACTATTACTTTTAAATAAAAAAATAAAAAAACTAAGAAAACTGGTTTTAAGAAGAACAAATAACCAAAAAACCATTGATTTTGAATGGAGAATAAAGTTACCATTGATGAGAAATAGGGGGTCAAGAGATGGTTTTTCTATTTAGAAAAACCATTACAATATCATCTCAACTCTCACTAGAAGAAACAGAGTATAAAGAATGTGAGAGAGATAAATATTAAAAAAGTTAGAAAGAGGGAGCTAAGGGGTTATACAATAAAAAATAAAGGCTCAATAATAAGAAATATGAATGGGACTAATAAAGAATATATAGAAAAAATAAATCTTAAAGATTATTCATGATAGTCATTAAATATCATGCCTCATATGGTTTCCTATGATGATAAAAGTCAGGACCCGACCCTACCCGGGCTCGAGCCACAACTACCCCAAGCTCGCCTCCATAGGCCAGGGGCTGGCGACCAATGCCTAAGGCACAAAAACTCAGGGGGTCCTTTTCTTAAGTACCTGTACACACACACAGCCCACTCAATGCAGAAGTGCAGAGTAAAAGAAAAGACAAGTGAAGTAAAGTGCAATTGCTATAAATAAACCACAAATGTGCATCGACCTCTAACAGTACAAAGAAAGTGATGAAAGTAAACTGAAAAGAAAAGGGGAAAAACACGCGCCCAAGGAGAAAAGTGCCACAACCTAGCAAAAGGTGAACAAAAGTAAATAGCTGGAAGGGTCCCCCACCTAGAACTCGACTATGACCACTGCACGCGGTCCAAGCTCCTGATCTCCTAAACTCCTCTGACGTCACGACCAACCTATCAGTCGTCTGCAAGGTCACACCAGGTGTGGGCAAAGCCAAAGATGGGGTGAGTGTAAAAATACTCAGAAGGATACCCCGAAGGCTCATGAGAGCAACAAAGGAGGTACCTAAGGGTGAGTAGTAGATCGAAAAGGGGAAAGTAAATGAGTACAACTGAGAGTGCCGTAAAGAGTACAACAGAGAGTCCAGCTCAACCAAACAAGAGAAAGGAGATAGACTCGTCCAGACACAAGGAGCTGGAAACGGTGAGAAGATGAACTTCCTGTCGAGTCTTCGCTACCTATATTAGGAGATTAGACTCGTCCAACCATGAGAATCTAGACACGGAAATCACGTGGCATACCACACGTGTCTTCACCTCCCCTGGAAGGAGAGTAACCAAAACCCAAGGAGTGGATACTGGAACAACGTATATACATATCCATATGATCAAACTAGAAACCTGAACAAGATCGTAAGGGGATATACATCCCGTAGCTCAGCCCAAGAAAGTGAGTCACCAACAGTCCCAGAAGTAACCACCATTGATGCCCAGTATCTCGTACGTCTGCCCCAAACTGCAAGTCAAGGGGCTCAAATCACCGCACCTTGACACTATACCTTTGGGCGGTACTGACTCACCCGCACGGTTTTAGGTCGCGTCACAAGGACGCGTCTCGATGGGGAAAGCGCCCCTCGTACTTGAGAGTTCTCGGGGAATGTCAAGTCACACCTTGTCATTACCCCACAGTCGAGAGGTCTCCTCAAAGTCGACAGGAGACCCCCTGTCCAGCCCCGCTGGAGGGTAATCCCTGGAAGTCGATGGGTTCCCACTAGAGGGAGACCCAACAAGAGTCGACGGGTGCCACACTGCCGAGTCTAGTAAAAGGGTAATCCACTGGAGGGAGACCCGGATAAATTCGTCGATGAGTCCCAATGCCCAGTCCCGTAAAAGGGTACTCCCCTGGAGGGAGGCTCGGAACTATCATCGGGGACCATTCCCAGCCCAGCTGGAGGTAAAACCAGCATCGGGGACCACTTCCCAGCCCTGCTGGAGGTAAACCCGGCATCGAGGATCACTTCCCAGCCCTGTTGGAGGTAAACCCTAAACCACTCTGGCCATCCCTACTGGATGGTACTGCTTAGTGAACACTGTTGTACTAGCCATCCTTGCTTAATGGTAACCCACTAGACATCCCTGCTAGATGGTACTGCTCTGGACATCCCTGCTGGATGGTATAACTGGCCACACCTGCTGAATGGTACCCCACTGGCCAGCCCTGCTGGAAACAACCTACTAGCCAGCCCTGCTGGAAACAACCTCCTGGGTAGAGTATCGGTGCCCGCGTAATGTGTTTTTCATACAGAATCCACAAGAACTCTACCAGGGAACACGAAGGGACGGGAGAAACTCCCCGGCCTCTCAGGGCGATCACGTTCCAATCCGCAGAGTCACTGTCGAAGCGGACTGAGACAACTCATCCCCGAAAGTAGGAAAACACCCACGTTGTACAAGCACACGTAGTCGTAAATGGTGCCGCAGTCCGGTGAAAGGGAACGGTACTGAAACCCCTCACAGCTAAAGAAACAGAGGAGACAAACCATCTCTGCCATCCAAACCATCGAGAACAGAACTAGGGTGAAACCACTCAACCCTACTGGTAAAAAAATGAGCACAGAACCAGGGGGAAACTCAACCCTGCTAGTCAAACAAATGAGAATAGAAGCAGTGGAAAACCCCACCCTGCTAGTCAAAGGTACGTAAAGCAGAACACAACATGCACATGGGGCCCACATGACGTGTGGCCCCAACTCAACCCCAACCAAGCGCACAAACTTTCTCAGGTACAAACAACCACATGTACCTCCAAGCATTCCCATATACTCCCAGAGTATACCATGTTTCCAGCTAAAAGGCTATCATGCACACAGCACCCAACGTCCACATGAAGGGAATAAACGTAACAACTCTAACATTCAACCTCAATGGATCAGGCAAAAGCAACTACATATCTTCAATCATTACTTCACTCACACGGGAGTGCACGCGATCACACACCAAGGGTTCTCTGCAAACACCGCATGAATAACCTCCACTGGTACACCTTTCAAGCTTCCACATTAAATGAGATCTCGAAGGAGTCTCCATACATCAAAACGGGTCATACGGTTGTAATCCTCGCAGAAAAACATGCGAGATCGACTACTTACTCGCCTCAAACGGATATCCGACAGAAAAGTCGGCCAACACCGCTTTACGCCCGAACGGCGTCCCGTGATCCCGAGCCTCAGCCCCAAAAATAGTCGGGCACATCGCACCATTGCGATCCCCTCGGGAAAACATGTCAAAAGGACTGCTCATTTGAGTGCAACGGATCTCCGGAGAAAAAGATGTGTTCCAACATACCGCAGACGAGCGGTGCTTCATGGGACCCGCATACCGGTCCCGAAGCGCTACCAACAGATTACACCGTTGCAATCCTCTCGAAAAAGTACACAATATGGACTATTCACTTTTCCAAAACGGGCACCCGGTGATAAAGCTGGAAATCATCACCAACTCTCAAAACGTCCCCCATGGGGCTCGCACCAGCATACTGAATTAAACGGGCGGATTGAACCATTGCAATTCCCTTGGAAAAACACCCATGATCGACTACTCGGATGCCCTGAACAGATGTTCGATGAAAAAATTTCAAAACGCTGCTCACAACTTAAAAGACGGGCCATGGAGCCCATGCCTCAACTCCAGTTTTGACGCCCGAAACCACTTTCGAAAGCTTCGCCTCGGCACAAGGGTCCCAACGCCGCTGACGGTGCTCAAAATGGAAATCGGATGTGTCTGCGCCGTCCAAAACAAGAACTCCCGGAAAAATCCAAACTTACATAACGCACTTGTCGTGCCACCGAACCCCTCGTCTTGGGAATCAAAAATTCTAGAGACCATCTCAAAAAGTTCGTCTCAATTTAAGGGACGGGTTGCCGCAGACGGTGCCCAAATCGAACGCCCTGTGGATGATTTATCAATTTTAAATCACTTTCATAATAATAATAATATTATTATTATTATTATAAACTTATTATTATTATTATTATTTCTTTTTTTAAAAAAAATATTTCACTGACCGGCCAGCGTTGGTCGGCAGCTTTTCCACACGACGACCCGCCACTAGATGGCCTACGGTCTCCCACGGGGTCGCGTCGCGTGACCCCGGTTTCGCACACACGTCGGTCGGTCGGCCGACCGGCCTCTCCCGCTCGCTGTCGCCCCCAGCTCGCCCAGCCGAGCTTCCGACCACCTCCGTTGTCCGCTCGCCCAGCCAAGCCCACCGCCTAGAGCACAGCCATGTGGGGGAGTTGCTGCCGCCGTCACCTGCTCCAATCTTCCTCCTGCTACCGCCCTTCTGGAGCCCGCGCCGCCTGCTACCGAAACCCCCAAATCCAGCTGGAAAACCTCAAAACCATCGGAAAACACCCTTAAACCCGTAATATTCGGCGGATTACTGCGAGCACGTCGGGACTTGGATTTTAAATATGTAAAAACCATTGGAAATCTCGGGATGATTACTACGCAAATATGGGATTTTCTCAAAGAAATAACAACAATTCAATGCATATAATGCAATCTCAACAGAGATGCGGAAATTAAAAATTGAAACTGCAACCGCCTACCTCTTGGGCATAGCCCGGAGCATCGTGAGCGTTCTGCCTTCGCCGGATCTGCAATCACCTTGGAGGAAGAGGGGATCTTGGGCTTGAGGTTGAGAGCTACTTTGTTGGGAGCTCCATCTTCCAGGAGGTGCAAACAAATAAGAGGGAGGGAGTTATGTTTAAGTATGAAAAAAATTAATTTAAAAGTTTTAGTTAATTTTAACTTCCAAATTAACCCACACCGGAAACATCTTGACGGGGTCAAGATTAAACCTCCCATAGGGTAAACACCACCTCTCGAGAACAAAGGTGGTCTCATAATTTTAATCCGAGGCCCCGTTCAAAATTTATTAAACTCAACGCCTGAGGCCAAAAAATTACAAAAACGCCCCTAGGGACATTTTTCACAGAAGTCCCGCGCCCGCGAAACTTATACCCCTCCTAGGGTAAACGGCATGCTTTGAACTCAAATGTGCCCTCAGTTTTCCAATCCAAGACACTGTTTAAGATATTCTTGAGTTTATCCATTAAATGGATAAATTAATTATTTAATTAATCCATTTCACGTTCTGATAGCGAGAGAGGGGTCCAAACGCCTCGTGCCGATATGTTTTATGTCGTTCCTAGGTTAAACACCCCATTTAGGACCCATCTGTATACTATGATTTAGGATATAAAGCACTTCTTATGAGTTATCCCATTTATTTGGTGTTCCCGGTGTGAACGCATTAAAGTTTAATTTCGGCCATACTGGGGCTCAGAATTGCATGTCGTCTAAAGGAGCCACTCTGGAATAACATCAAGAATATTCCAAAGTCTTTTATAGAAAAAACAGGGTTCTTAAATCATTCCCTCCTTTGAGATTTTTGTCCCCTAAAAGAAAAACCAGGGAACAACTCAGGGTACTAGCCCACACCTGGCTCTTCCGTAACCAGAAGAACTCTTGCACAGTCCCACGCCACCACTCACAAACCAAAGGATTTGATCTGTTCATGCAAGGTCTTCCCTCCTTGATGATGTGCATAGGGGCATGCACACATCTTCTCAGGTAAGTCATGTGGGAGACGTCATGCACCCACTCCAGACTTCAGGGTTAGGGCAAGGCGGCAGGTATCCTCGTCATCCCTTTCCACAGTCTCAAACGGCCCAAAGGTCCTCAGGGGTAGCTCACCTACCCGATTGAACCCCTTTGTCACATGCAGTGACTAGAATCACTGCCCGCACATGGAACAAGGCCTAGTGATTTCCTCCTTCAAAATATCCATATGGTGAAACACCTAAGGATATCTGGACACGCAAGGTTTCATAGTCGATGTCTCGCAACCAAGACTCTCTTACACACTTAAAAGTTAAGTAGTCAACACCATCGACCGTAGAGAAAGGTATGTCTCCTTTTACCTTTCCGACATAGGGTTACTCCGACGACCCATGCCACCCTGGTAACAACTTAAACAAGGAGTAGCGAGAAAAATCATTTCATGCACAGAGTCTAACAATTCTATTGCAAGAAGTAGAAGAGTTGTAGATCATACATCTTATCACCTCATGCTCTGCAGAATCGTAGACATCCAAAGCTCGTGGTTGTCAGTTGTCCCAAATTTCATCACCTGGATCCTGATGTGGACCTCCTAGTGGTGATGGGAATACCTTGTAAAGTCATCTCTCACTACCAACTCCTTCCACTCCTCTACTAGAACCACATCTTTGGGCACTACCCCGATCACTGTGCTGCCTCTACCGCAGTGGTGCACCTACTGCCTGCTTGATATTCTCAGCTTGCCTGGTCGGGCAGTCCTGCGCCAGGTGATCTCGCTCATCGCAAATATAGCATCGGTGCTCTTCGGGCTGCACTGGTGCCCTCCGGCGCCATTGTGTTGAACGACCACGCCCCTGAGTCAGGTTATCAGAAAGCCACCTGCGTCGAGGTTTTATCAGCCGACGCCCACTAGCTGCGACTGACATCTCGGCTCTGTCGAGCCTACTGCCACCACCAATTGTAGAACGTGAAAGGAAGCTCTCTATCACAAGCACCTTCTCTAGCACCCTGGAATAAGTGATAATTCCCAAGGGTACTATGACATCATGAATCTCTCGGCGGAGACCCTTCTCAAACTCCTGCGCTCGGAAGTTGCCATCATGGACCAAGTCTGGGTAAAAGTGTCCATGGTCTGCGAAACTAGCAGCGTACTTGGCCACCAAAATCCCTCATTGTTGAAACTGCAGGAGCTCCTGAATCTTAACAGAGTGTAAGCAGGAGGGGAAAAATCGTCACGAAACAACAACTGAAAGTCACCCCATGAAAGGGACGACTCATCAAGAAACTGAGTCACCACACCCCACCAATGCTAAGCTACTCTGCAGAAAATATTGGTGGCAAAATCCACCATAAGATCTGTCGGTGTCTGCACAATACTAAAAAGGAAAACCACTATCTCGAGCCAAACCTCTGCTGCCTGAGGGTTTGGCTCACCACCGAACCTCTGTGGTCTCTGCCACTGGAACTCACGGTGCAAGCTCAACATGCGCTCAAGATCAGTCTTCTCTGCTGAAGCTATCTGCTGCTCAATAGGTGGGGGGTGTTGCTACTAGACCACCTGGAGAAAGGGGCTCACATGATGGGTCCTGGATTGTGGCCTCGTAGCTCATAGGGTCATCGTCACGAACCAAAGCTGGTATCCTGGCCAGTTGACTTTGCAGAGACATCCTGAATATTATTAAGGAGTGGTGCGTTCAGATGAGAATATGTGTATGTCACAACAACAACAAATATGGGGAGATGACTCAAGAAGGATGATCAAAGACACAATCCTATGTGATGCACAAACAAATTTCCCTGAAACGAGTGTCTCAGCATGCCGAGTCAACAATCAGGTTATCAAGGTCCTGGTGAATGGATACGACGGCCATCGCGCCATCGCTGGACTCCCTAGCCTGAGAGCTGCTCTCGAGAAACATTAACACTACTGCCCTAAATCCCAACCAATTCCTTTTTAGGGGCATCCGAACAACATCCCAAGGAACGAACCACCTCTGATACAACTTTGTCACGACCCGACCCTACCCGAGCTCGAGCTGCAACTACCCCAAGACCTCCTCCATATGCCAGGGGCTGGCGACCAACACCAAAGGCACAACAACTCAGGGAGGCCTTTCCCTAAGTACCTGTACACACACACAGCCCAATCAATGCAGAAGTGCAGAGTAAAAGAGAAGGCAAGTGAAGTAAAGCGAAAATGCTATAAATAAACCACAAATGTGCATCGTCCTCTAACAGTACAAAGCAAGTGCTGAAAGTAAACTTAAAATGAAAAGGTCAAAACATGCGCCCAACCAAAAATGTTCCACAACTCGGCAACAGGAGGAAAAAAGTAAACAGCTGGAATGGTCCCCCACCTGTAACTCAACTATGACCACCGCACGCGTTCGAAGGTCCGGATCTCCTAAGCTCCCCTGACATCATGACCAACCTTTCTGTTGTCTGCAAAGGCACACCAAGTGCGGGAAAATCCCAAGCAGGGGTGAGTATAAAAATACTCAGTAGGATGCCCCAAAGGCTCGAGGGAGCAAAAAAGGAGGTACCAAAGGTTGAGCAGTAGATCGAACAGGGGAAAGTAAAAGAGTACAACCGAGACTGCAGTAAAGAGTACAATAGAGAGTCCAGTTCAACCCAACAAGAGAAAGAAGATAGACTCGTCCAAACATAAGGAGCTGGAAATGGTGAGAAGATGAACTTTCCATCAAGTCTTTTCTACCTATAGTAGGAGAGTAGACTCGTCCAACCACGAGAATCTAGACACGGAAAGCACATGGCATACCCCACAAGTCTTTGCCTCTCTTGGAAGGAGAGTAACCAAAACCCAAGGAGTGGGTACTGGAACAAGGTATATACATATCCATATTCTCAAACTAGAAACCCGAACAAGATCGTAAGGGGATATTCATCTCGTAGCTCAGCCCAAGAAAGTGAGTCGCCAAATTTCCCAGAAGTAAACCCCATCGATGCCTAGTATCCCATACGTCTGCCCTGAACTTCAAGTTAAGGAGCTCAAATCACCGCACCTTGACACTATCTACTTTGGGCGGTACTAACTCGCCCGCACGGTTTTAGATCGTGTCACAAGGACGCGTCTCGGTGGGGAAAGCGCCCCTCATACTTGAGAGTTCTGGGGGAACGTCAAGCCACACCTCATCACTGCCCCGCAGTCCAGAGGTCTTTTCAAAGTCGACCTGTGACCCCCTGCCCAGCCACGCTGGAGGGTAATCCCTAGAAGTTGACGGGTTCCTACTGGAGGGAGACCTGGCAAGATTTGATGGGTGCCACACTGCACAGTCCTGTAAAAGGGTAATCCACTAGAGGGAGACCCGGCTAAAGTCATCGACGAGTCCCAATTCCCAGTCCCATAAAAGGGTACTCCACTGGAGGGAGGCTCGGAACCGTCATTGGGGACCATTCCTAGCCCATCTGGAGGTAAACCCGGCATCGGGGACCACTTCCCAGCCCAGCTTGAGGTAAACCCGGCATCAGGGACCACTTCCCAGCCCTGCTGGAGGTAAACCCGGAACCGCTCTAGCCATCCCTGTTGGATGGTACTGCTCGGTGAACACTGTTGTATTGGCCATCCCTGCTAGATGGTAACCCACTGGCCATCCTTACTAGATGGTACTGCTCTGGCCATCCCTGCTGGATGGTACAACTGGCCACCCCTGCTGGATGGCACCCCATTGGCCAGCCCTGCTGAAAACAACCTCTTGGCATGCCCTTCTGGAAACAACCTCCTGGGTAAAGGATCGGTTCCCGCGTAATGTGTTGGTCACACCGAATCCACAAGAACTCTACCAGGGAACACGAAGGGATGGGAGAAACTCACCGGCCTCTTAGGGCGATCACACTCCAGTCCGCTATGTCACTGTCAAAGCGGACCGAGACAACTCATCCCTGAAAGTGGGAAAACACCCATGATGTATGAGCACACATAGTCGTAAATGGTGTCGCAGTCCAGTGAAAGGGCACGGTACTGAAACCCCTCATAGCTGAAGAAACAGAGGAACCAAACCATTTCTGTCAGCCAAACCATCGAGAACAAAACTAGGGGAAACCACCCAACCATACTAGTCAAAAAAATGAGCAAGAACTAGGGGGAAACTCTACCCTACTGGTCAAACAAACGAGAACAAAACTAGGGGAAAACACCACCCTGCTGGTCAAAGGTATGTAAAGTAGAACACAACACGCACAAGGGGCCCACACGACATGTGGCCCCAACTCAACTCCAACCAAGCGCACAAACGTTCTCAGGTACAAACAACCACATATACCTCCAAGCGTTACAGTATAATCCCAGAGTATTCCACATTTCCATCCCAAAGGCTATCGTGCACACGGCACCCAACATTAACTCGAAGGGCGTAAATGTAACAACTCCAACTTTCACCTCAATGGCTCAGGCATGTCCAACTTCATCTCTTCAAGAATTACTTCACTCACACAGGAGTGCATGCGATCACATGCCAAGGGTTCTCTACAAACACTGCAGGAAGAACCTCCACTAATACAACTTTCAAGATTCCACCTTAAATTAGATCTTGAAGGAGTCTCCGTACATCAAAATGGATCATACTGTTGTAATCCTCGCAGAAAAACATGTGAGATCGACTACTTACTCGCCTCAAACGGATATCTGACGGGAATGTCATCCAACACCGCTTTACGCCTGAACGACGTCCCGTGATCCCGAGCCTTGGCCCCAAAAACAGTCGGGCGCATCTCATCATTTAGATCCCCTCGGTAAAACACGTCAAAAGGACTAATCACTTGAGTGAAACAGATATCTGGAGAAAAAGATGTGTTCCGACATACCGCACACGATAGGTCCTTCTTGGAACCCGCATCCTGGTCTTGAAGCACTGCCAACGGATCGCACCGTTACGATCCTATCGAAAAATTACACAAGATGGACTATTCACTTGTCCAAAACGGACACCTGGTGATAAAGCTGGAAATCACCGCCAACTCCCAAAACGACCCCCCGTGGGGCCCGCACCAGTGCGCTGAATTAAAGGGGGAGGATTGCACCATTGAAATGCCCTTGGAAAAACACCCAAGATCGACTACTCTCATGCCCCGAACAGACATCATATGAAAAATTTAGAAAATGTTGTTCACAGCTTAAAAGACGGGCCATGGAGCCCACGCCTCAACTCCGTTTTCGACGCTAGAAACAACCCGGGAAAGCTTCACCTCAGCGCCAGGGTCCAAACGCCGTTGACGACGCTCAAAACGGACATCAGATGTGTCTGCGCCGTCCAAAACAGGAACTCCCAGAAAACTCCAAACTTACTTAATGCAATTGTCGTGCCACTGAACCCCTCGTCTCGGGAATTAAAAATTCTCGAGACTATCTCAAAAAGTTCGTCTCAATTTAAGGGACCCGTCGCCGTAGACGGTGCCCAAATCGGATGCCCTGCAGATGATTTATCAATTATAAATAATTTTCATAATAATAATAATAATAATATTATTATTATTATTATTATTATAAACTTATTATTATTATTATTATTATATTTTTTCTTTTTTTTAAAAAAAGATTCCACTAACCGGCCAGTGCCGGTTGGCTGCTTTTCCACGTGGAAACCCGCCGCTGGCGGGTCCGTGGTCTCCCACGGGGTCGCATTGTGCGACCCCGGCTTCGCACGCACGTTTTCCGTCCAGCCTCTCTCACTCGCTGTCACCCCCAGCTCGCCCAGACGAGCCGCCGACCACCTCCGTTGTCCACTCGCCCTGCCGAGCTGCCGACCACCGCCTCTCCGTTGTCCGCTCTCCCAGCCGAGCCCGCCGCCTGGAGCACAGCCGCGTGGAGGAGTCACTGCTGTCGTCGCCTGCTCCGATCCACCACCTGCTGTCTCCATTCCGGAACCCACGCCGCCTGCTTCCAGAACCCCCAAATCTAGCTGGAAAACCTCAAAACCACCGGAAAACACCCTTAAACCTGCAATATTCGGCGGACAACTACGAGCGCGTCGGGACTCGGATTTTAAATCCATAACAACCATTGGAAATCTCGGGATGAGTACTATGCAAATATGGGATTTTCTTGAATAAATAACAAAAATTTTATGCATATAATTCAATCTCAAAGGAGATGTGGAAATTAAAAATTGAAACCACAATCGTCTACCTCTTGGGCGTAGCCCGGAGCTTCGTGAGCGTTCTACCTTCACCGGATCCGAAATCCCCTTAGAGGAAGAGGGGATATTGGGCTTGAGCGTGGGAGATCCTTAGTTAGGAGCTTCATATTCCAGGAGGTGCAAAAAAAGAAGAGGGGGGGAGTTATGTTTAAGTATGAAAAAAATTAATTTAAAAGTTTTAATTAATTTTAACTTCCAAATTAACCCACACCTGAAACATCTTGAAGGGGTCAAGATTAAACCTCCCTTAGGGTAAACACCACCTTTAGAGCATAATGACAGTCTCGGAATTTTAGTCTGAGGCCCCGTTCAAACGTTATTAAACTCAACGCTCGAGGCTGCCAAATTACGAAAACGCCCCTAGGGCCATTTTTCCCAGAAGGCTCGTACCCATGAAACTTATACCCCTCCTAGGTTAAACGGCACACTCCAAACTCAATGGTGTCCTCAATTATCCGATGTGAGACACTATTTAAGATATTCTTGAGTTTATCCATTAAACGGTTAAATTAATTATTTAATTATTCCATTTCACGTTCTGATAGCGAGCGAGGGGTCCAAATGCCCCACGCCGATATGTTTTATGTCGTTCCTAGGGTAAACACCCCATTTCGGACCCATCCGTACATTTAGATTTATGATCTGAAGCACCATTTAGGAGTTATCCCATTTATTTGGCATGCCCAGTGTGAACGCACTGAAAGTTTAATTCCAGCCACACCGGGGCTTGGAATCGCACGCCGTCTGAAGGCGCTACTCTGGAATAACATCAAGAATATTCCAAAGTCTTTTATAGAAAAAACCAGGTTCTTACAATAAGATTTAACATGGATGATATTCTCTTGATTCTTCTTTTGGAAAGAAATAGGATTACAGAAAGGGATAAATTTTGAAAGGGATGAATTTTGAAAATAATTAATGTTTTCTCAAACTAGATGTCTTAATACCATTGGATGCCCAATATCCACCATTAGGTAGCTGATGGTGATACTAGAATCTACATCACACTATATGCTCTAACCGGATAGTTAGTGAGCTCTATTTATTAGTTGGTGTTCTATTTGGAGTTTTGGATATTATGCTTCATGTTAGTGTATATTCAGTTCTACCTACTATAAGTGATTTGGAAAAGTAAATTTGAACCCACTTGAACCAACTTTTAATACATTTATGTTTGGTTCCATTCCTTCTATTAAAAATCAAAAAAAACATAAGAAACATACTAGATAAAAAATGAAACAAGTTAATGTGTTTTTATCATTAAAACTATTTCACTACAAGGTACAATAATATCCAACTTTTTTATGATCATGAAAAATTGATATAAAAATAAATATAAGGAATAAGTAAATGACAAAAAGGAAAGATTTACCAAATAATCAAGAATCCATGTCTCCACAATTGCGATAATTTGGAAAAAAATTATCCCCTTGATAAAACATAATTTAAAACCAATATTATTTTATATTTTACCTCTATTTAAACTTATCCCCCTTTATGATTGTCAAATTGGAACATTCAAAGAAATAAGGGGGATATGATAATATAATACAGATTGAGGAGATTTTCCAAGAAACATTTATAAAATTTTTAGCTCCCCTATAAAAAAATAAAAACATATTAATGTTAGGGGATATATAATCTATCATACTACCATATAAAAATAGATAAACAATTATAATCAAGAAGTCATATAGAAACTAATAATTAATCTCATACTCAAGAAAAGAATAATGAATGAATAAATACACCATCAAAAATAGAAGTTTTGAAAACAGGTATTTTGGAAACATGTAAAAATACACTCAAATAATTTATGAAAATATTTAAAAATAATTTTAAAAAGGTCATACCAAAGATAGACAAAAAACAATTATTTTAACAAAGGATTCCTCACGATAAATCATTAAAATCATGCTTAGATAAGAGATTGTAGAAAAATAAATATCAATAAAACAACTCCCCCTAAATGAAAATATAACATATAGGAAAAAAATACTTCTTAAATGTTAGATCTCGACTCCATGAATTTTCCTTTTGACAACAACATTCTTTGACCGGGATCTTCCTTTTGTTTTATGTCCACCAAATGATATATCAGTTATTTTCAATTTTAAAATCCCTATAATGTATCAAAAATTGTTGCATTTTTGTTCCCTTTATGGTCTGGTGGTGTTATAACATGATGATTTGGGTATAAAAACATATTTAGGTCTATAAACATTGGATATTAAGGATTTAAGGATGCAAAGTTGGTCAGATTTTTTAAGAATATTATAATAGAGATGGATATAATTGGGTATTCCATGTCTTTAATTTTTTCAACCACATTCATATATAATATGTCCATATTTATGATAATATTTGAATATTTTATTTTGAAAAATACCTTTCCCAAAAGTAGTTTTTTAGAGAAGTTTAAATATTATTTGAAAAACTAAAACCATGATTATATTTTTAACATAGTGAGAACAAAGTGTCATATTTACCTTTGTTTCACCTTGGGTGAATATTAAAATAGAGCTTTTAATATCCTTGATTTTGTTTTTGAAAACTTCAAAATCGGATTGTTTTTTTAATTTCAAGATCAAATCATCCTTTTCATTTAAAATTATATCCTATTCTTTTAAAATTTTGTTATGTTTCTCATTAAGATTTATGAAATTACAATGAATTTGTAATATAATTTTCCAAGTTCATCATAATCATTTCTAATATCCTCATAGGTTATAGATATTGAAGAAGAATAAGAGAAATTAGAATAATAATAGGGAAGAATATGGAAACATTAGTGTGATAAATTAATTACCATCCTTGAGATGTTCCATAAGGAATTTTCAACTAGATTTTCATGAATATGATGAGTTCATAGAATAATATATAACACTCCAAGAAGGTAATTTTAGGTATTTCTTACCTTTATTCTTTTTTTCAATGTCCTTTTGTAAATCGAGCATTCAAGTCTTATATGACCCATTTTTTCATTTATAACATGTTATGATGGGTTATTTTATTAGGTCTTTATTTTTGGAATGTTGGGATAACTAATTCTTCTTTTCATGTTTTTTCACCATATTGATAGTGTGGTCAATATTTCCTTTGTTATGGGTACCACTTTTGGAAGAATCATCATTTTCAATTAATTTAAAATAAATTTTCTTCTTAGTTTCCTTCAATTCCATTACCTCTTTAACCACCTAGATTTTCTTATTTATCTCATATGTCATTAATGATCTGATTATTTCTTTAACTTCCATATTTTTTATGTCCTTGTAATTATTTATCATCATCACTTTGGTATCCCACAAACATGGTAAAACCCATAGGATTTTCTTTATGATATTTTTTATGTAAAATTCATCAATGAGATATTTTATACCATTGAAAATATTAGTTAAATGAGTAATAATAGTAGTAATAGATTCATTTTCAGGCATAGATAAAATTTTGAAATCTATAAAATATATATCCAAAAAAATTTCATTAATTTATTCATGATTTCATGTGTGACTTTTAATAATTTCCATAATTCATAAGTCATTTTGCAAGAGGAAACATGATTAAACTCATTATAATAAAGACCAAAATGTAAATCATTCATATAATTTCTATATAATTATAAAGATGCAATGTCTTGGAGAGTTAATTTATCTTTTATTTCAATTTTATGGGTATAACCAAGTATTACTATTTTCTAAATTAGATATCTAATACATTTCAGAAAATTAGAAAATGAAATTTTTCCAATATGTATAATATAAGCCATCAATGAAAGGAGAATATGAACAAGAATGATATTCCATAAATGAATTGAGTTTTTAATTTGATTAATGATTTGGAAAATTAAAAACATTGAAAAAAAAGAATATTTTTTTATAGAAATCAAATAATCCATTTTATGATAATTTTTGGGTCGAATAAATTGAAAGAAGTTGTGAATTGCCTATATAAAAATTAAATTAAATTAATAAATTGATGTTATAAAAGATATTATGATATAATAAAAGTAATCTATAATATAAATATAATGTGTATCAAAAATTAAAATGTAAAAATAAAATAGAAAGGTAACACTTTTATAAAATATTTTGGAAATATCACATAAATGTTCCCCTACATATCCTCTCCTCAAAAAGTATTTAAAGGATATATAACCCCTTGAATTTAATGGGAATCAAGAACCAAATAATCCCCTTCATTAATATCAAAAAAAAAGAGAAAACCAAAAACCCTTTGTTTTAACAGGAACCCAAAACCAAATAGAGAATCCCTTTATTTTGAATGAAGAAGCAAGAATCCCATTATGAGAAAGAGGGAGAAAATTGATGGTTATACATTTTTGAAAACCCATTACAATGTTCTCTAAAATCTAACTAACATTTAATAAGTTGAAATAATTTTAGAGAGATAGAACATAAAAAATAGATAAAGAGGGGGACAATGGGTTATAAAATAAAGAACAAAGTCACAAGAAGAAGAAAGAGAAATTGTACAGAGAAAGAATAGATATAACAAAGAAATATTGAATATGATTGATGATATTCATTGATGAAAACACCTTGGATATTAATAATTTCTATAAATTACATTCTCTTGATTATTCTATGTGAAAGGAAGAGAAATATGGACCTTTGAATCTCTTAATGAGATAATGAATTGGTATAATATTGGAGAACATTTCATTTGATGTGCACTATAATTGGATGATTATTCTAGCTCCCTTCACCTCATTTTATAGCCTTATAGGATTCCTAAGTTGTCCAAGGTTAAGTAAAATCTTTAAGAAATAAGTGGGGGGAATTTTAACAATCACTAATGCTTCCCCATATGCCACCAGATACTGAGTATCCACCAATAAGTAGCTGGTCGTGCTGCTAGAAAATGTTGCACAATGAATTCTCACACTAGATTTTCGGTAAGCTCTGCTAGCTATATGGTGGTAATTTTATAGTTCTATGAATTATAGAACCTGATATCAGTTATCCATTATCACAAAACCACCTATCCATTTCTTCTTACTATAAGGGATTTGGACAAATCAATTTGAACCTACTTTCAATCCATCTTAAGGTTTGATGCCTTCCTTCCCTAAAAACTTATAAGAAACACAAGAAATATACTTGAAACAACATGAAACAAGTTAGAAAAAAAATCAATTTTTTTATCATTAAAAAAATTACACATTTAGGTACATGACTCTTATTACAAAAACACTAACATAGAAGGATTAAGGTGTAAACCAAATGAGGTTTTTCAAAGAGGATATATAACTCTTAAATGAGATCTTTCATGTTAATTTCCTATTATGAATTCTCCAAACCTATAATAATCATGATGGTATAATAACATTGGTATATAAAATTTAATAAAATACTACTATTGTTATATTACACATGCTTTTAATCTTTTTTATATCCTATGGTAAATGAAAACATCAGTTGTTCATATGTATGGACTATAACCTTCACAAAGAGATGTGTTCTATTAATCATCACTCAATCTCATAGATGGTTATATAGATGAATTTAATTGATATATATTATTTTTATAACATAATTATGTTTTAGTAAACATAAAATATTATCTACCTTCTTACCTTTATATCCATTGGAAAATGATAATGTCACTCATGTGTACATGTGGACTACCGCCTCTACGAAGCCATGTCATTCATTATTCATTTTAAATTAATATCGGTGGTAATAAGGATATATTTATTTAATTTATTTGATATAAATTTTATAATTATGATTCTATAAATGTGAATTATTGTCTACCTTTCTTTTCTTCCAACCACTAAAAATTAGAAACATTACTCATGTGTACGTGTAGACTACAATCTCCATAAAGTGGTGTAATTAATTTTTAATCACCACATGATATTAATGGTTATAACAGAGTTTAAAATGAATAAATATTATATTTTTTACATTATTTAAATTCTATATATGATTAAATCATGACCAAGGTGGAAGGACTATAACTATCGAACCGAAACATGAATGGAAAATGGATCGGATTTCACCCGAATAATGATTTTAATGAGAATTATTAATGGATTGGTAATTGGATATTATTATAGAATGATATATAATAATATAATTATTAATATTTTTATTTTATATATTTATAATAAATCTAAATTTATTATATGTGGGTATAGGATTGAATATAAATAAAGTCTAAGCATGTGGTAAGGGTTCTTCATCTTAATATTGTTTCACTGAGACATGTTCCACGTTATGCCCTAATGTATATTTATATGGATTATATAATACCCCTTTGATATTTTATATCATGAATATATTTATATAAATGGTATTAAAAGTTTTATTTGATGTTTTTTCTTTCAAGGGGTTTATGATTCAAAGTTACCAAAGTGGTAGGGGTTTATGTTTCAATCTGATTTATTTTTAGGATAGTCCATGTTAAATATCCATTGAGGGAAATTATATGATACTTATATTTGAAAAACCATTTATTTTATTCTCATATATTATTTTTGGGTTTCTTATATTTTCCTTAAATTTTCTACTCTTTGTTGCTTAAAATGTTAGAGAATATTTTTTAATAAAAGTCCACATTATTTTTTATTTTGGGGTTAAGAATATTTGTCTTCCATATCCATGTTCATAAAATTGTTATATAAAATTTTTTACCTATGAATTTAATGTGTCAAAATTTTTATTTTAACTAACATTTATTTTAATTATGAATTTTTAAGGGGAATATTTTGAAAAGTCTTCCAAATAAGTCATTTTTGACTTTTTATAAAAGTGTGAAAAAAATATTCTCTTTTAATGCATAAATAATGAATAAATTGTCTTTCTATCATGACCATTCGTTGATTTTACGATTACTATATAATTTTTCATAACTATTTTCAAATAAAATATTTTTCTCAACATCATGTGATTTTTTAGTTTTTAAATATACCAAAATAAAATGATATTTACCTCATTTTCAAAGAAATGTTAAAATTATCTTTTAAATATATTTTTCATTTGTTTCAACATCCTCTAATATTTCTTATTTCCCATAGGGGATATTTCTTAATTTGAAAATCCATGTTTTTATTTGGATAACATATGATTATGTGATGATAAAATGTTTATGAAAGTCATTTTGTTCCCATGGGTTAATTATGCTATGAAGAAATAATGAATGTTTTTATGATATTATGACACACTTATGTATGGTTTTAATTTTGTGATGTATGAAACCAAAATTATATATCCCTCTAACACATTGGGTGAAGAATGATATCTCATAAAATAATTTGAACTTGAATAGGGAGTGAACAAACTTATGTAAGGGACTATTTCCACTATGATTGTCTTGGTAGTGAGACTTAACTATGGAAATGATAGAAATAGGTAGTGAACCTAATGGAATATGGAACTCTATCCTATATAATAGTCTTGGTAATAAGCCTTGACTAGGGAAATGAGGAAAATGAGGAGTGAACTCAATTCGTCATGGGACATTTTCCACTATGACACTCTTGTTAGTGATCCTTGACTAATGAAATTATTTTCTAGGATTATATGTATTCCACATAAACTTTTGTATCATGCTTATGATATATTCACATGGTTTATGATTGATTATTGACGATTCTTCACTCTTATGACTTATGTATTTTGTTATAACAAATATTTATTCCATAAATCATGACTAATGAACTTTGACTAATTAGGTATGACTTTTTTAAGTTATAATAATGTTATCATGTTATTCTTAACATATTTTCACTTATGATAATTGATCGATATCTCCTATGTTTACCTTTACTAAGCATCAGAGCTCACCCTAACTTATGCTTCATTTTCCCCAGGTTATAAAGAATGGTTTGAAGTAGGGTACGTCTAAGAAGGTTACCTTTTAAGAAAAACTTTATGGGAAATGTTGAAGATCATTCATGAAATATGTTGATTAAATATCTAGTATCCAAAGACACTAAACCTATACGGTTCTAGATAATGTATTATTGTGATATGTATTGATTATTAATCTAAAATGATGTAATATTTATTTATTTAATTCTTGGGATACCTCATATAAATGTGTACGTATGTGTGTGTATGTGTGAGTATGTGTATGTATGTGTTTGTATGTGTCTGTATGTGTTTTTATTGGTATGTATGCGTATGTATGTGTTTACATGTGTATATATGTGGATGTATGTGTGTGTGTGTGTGTCTATATGTGTGTATGTGTATGTGTATGTGTATGTGTATGTGTATGTGTATGTGTAACACCCCAAGCTTCTACGGTACGTTTCCCTTTGAATAATGCGATAGCGTGTGTTGTACGCAACCTCGAGTTCTAACACACACCACAACTAATTAAACTAGCCGTTGTGAATAGTAATACCTAATTTTGAAATCATATATATTCTATATTTCAAAATGGACTTCATTTTTGGATTCGGAATATCAAAATTAGCCTAGGGTGAAATTTTGGTACATTTCGGATAACTTTCATATTTTGATGAATAGTGAAAATTTCTAAATTTTAATTAAAAACAACTTTTTTAATCAAAATAATTAATAGTGATAAATTATGAATTTGAGTGGTTTTAAAGTATATTTAGAATATATTTTTACCATTCAATTTAATGTTTATCATTGGACATAATTTTACAATTAAACCGAACATAAACAAGTGTCAATCTTTTGATAGTTATTATCTCTTAAAAACACGCTTTTTGTTTTAACAGCGGGAATTAATTTTAAATTAATTTCTGCCACTTCTGTGTTTTGAATTTAGGAAAATGGATTCCATATTTGGAATCAGGATTTCCAAATTATGTAAATAGGTAACTTTTATTTTTAGACATTTTGAATAATTACTGCGGTAAATATTTTATTTACCATGGTTAAAGGGTAAATCCGGTAAATAAGGGTTAAAAAAATAATATTATAATAATACAAAATTACCCTAAAACGTGTCTTAACCCTATTGGTTGATACATGGTCGACCATGGGCATCTTTGTGTCAATTTTGGGACCCCATGGATCCACTTGTAAGTGAGAATGACACTTTATTTTAATTAAGTTAAAATGAATACAAAAATGACACAAGCATATATCTTTTAGAAGAACAATTTTTATATAGGGTTATACATGTTGGATTTTCGATTATAAATATTCATTAGAAAGATAAAAAGATTTCCTACATAATGATATTTTATTTATAATTTTTAGACAATAAATAGGTTATTTTATTTATGACACAATGATGATGCAGTAATTACTATAATAGTGAAAAATTAAAATAATTGATATTATAAATACCCAAATAAATATAATATGAAACTTTTAATTAATTAAACTAATTTTCTAGGCTAATATGATATATTAGGATTGATTTAATGGACTTTGTTCGAAGTAATCAATCTGTTATGAGTTTCACAAAAATCAACTATTGAATAGTGTCAAAATTGACATAAAAGAGTTCTTAAAACAAATATTATATTATTAATTGATATTAAATTCCTAAAAATCTAAGGTTCGGCCAAGAGACTTATATTATGATAGGTTAATCATTAATGGACCACTTGGGGGGTCGCTTGGATGTATATAGTAAGTTTATTAACCATATTATATAAAAATACAAAGAGACATTGTAAAAGTGAAACTAATTAACTTAGAGTTAATACTTAAAGATAAGGTTAATATAAGTACCCAAACCTGTCTAAATTCTATTGGATGAGTTGTTTTCGACCTATCCCCACCTCATCCTTTGAATAGTCAACTTTGGAGCCTTTAGAAACCGAATATGAATTTATTATAAATTAATATTTCTAGCTTTTCCAAAGGTGCCCCTCACCCCTCTTATAAAAGGGCACTCCTCCTTCTCATTTCTTCACACCTTCAAAGCCTTTTGGTTCGGCCAAACTCTGCCCAAATACTCTCCCAACATCCCTCAATACAACCTAGAGGCCTTAGTTTGATCAGAAAGCCAACCTAAGGAGCCCTTTTGATCAAATCAAAAGGAAGAACCCGAAGAAGAGGTAATGATCTCACCACCCTTTTCTAAGTTCATTTCTTCTTCCACTTCTTCTTCCTTTGTTCTTACCATTCTGAAATAATAACTCCAGTATCTCACATATACTGTGATGTTATTATAAATATGGTACAATCATATTCAGTATTCTATCCACCCTTTGAATAACATGTCACCATACGTGCGTACGTACGGCTTACCGTCTCCACGTCGTGGTGTAATTGTTATTCAATATAATATTATTTGGATGGGTATAATAATGATGTGTAACTCATGTAAATAATAAATATAACATGTTAATGATTCTGTATATATGATATACCATCCATTTATATATTATTTTAATATCAAAAGAATGATATTGTCGCTCGTGCGTACGTACGGACTACCGTCTCCACGAACGCGATGAGATTCATTCTCCATCGTAACCATTAAAGCATAATTATCATTTTATGATTTAAAAATGATGTTTAAGGACTTGATATCATTCTGGATATGAATAATATACAACCTATCCTTTACAAACATGTCTTACGTAACAAAACATATGAAAGAAAACAAGTAAGTTAACACCCGAAACAACGATAATACTAAGATATTATTATCAAATCAATATTAAAAGATCATATATGATATCATATTAATGTATATGATTCTTGTATAATTTAATAACAATTATTTCACCATTATACAGGAGGTTAACCTACCACAACCAAGGAAAAGTACAAGGTAAGGGTTATTTCACAATCTCTTCATTATCCGAGGTTGTTTATACGTAATTATCTACTGGGATATCTTTATCATCCACATCCATGTTTCTTAAAAATGTATTTCAAAACATTTTTACTATTTACAAGAATATGGGTTAAAGTCATTTATACCCTTGTTTGACTTTTTATAAGAGGTTTATAAAGGAATCTTTCCGTCGTTTTCAAAACAAGGTCCTTTTTAACCTTTTCGACAGAATTGAGGTAAGAATGTTTTTTTTAACTTATACGGCGGGTGCGGTTATTTTACGCCGTTATAAAATCTTAAAAGCTTCCCTTACAAGCTTATAAGAATATTTTCAAAGAAAATGTTTTATTTTATATGGATCTTAAATGATTTCAAAATAAAAGGAGATATTTCTTTAAAAAGAATATTGATTTCATCTATGTCAACATCCTTTGATGGATTTTAAGATTATTTCAAGTTGATTTATTATGATAAAAAACTTCTATATTGTATTGAAGGTTTTGTGATATGTTTGACTGTGGATGTGCTATTTTTATACCCTTCATAGTTTATGGTGAAATTATTTAAATTTCGTATGCTAGTTTTAATACGAATGTTTATGTTATGTTTAAACCTTTTCATATGGGAATGCATTGGACTTAATAAGTGACGGGTGGAGCCCGCTATAGCTCCTCGATGCATCGGTAGGTCTCATGAGACAAACTAGTGTCTTGGCACAAGGCCTTGACAAAATCTTATTTGTAGTCTTGGCACGAGGCCTTGGCTATGTGGTTATGATAGTCTGGCATTATGCATTCCAACATTATGAAAGTGGTTATTGATTTTTGCATGTGATTATTCGATTAGTAGAATATCCATGTGAATAAGTAAATGGCATTATTTCATTTTACTTTTGCCATACCATGTTGAAGTTCAATTTTAAAAGGCTTTTGTTTTAGTAATGCATTTCCTTAAATGTTTATTCTTATTTATGAAAGTTTCCGCTATATTGTTATCCTTACTGGGCATTTGAGCTCACCCCTTTTCTATGTTTTATTTTTCCCCAGGATGTGAAGAAGTAAATTATGAATGACCTGCAGGGATATTATGAGGGGATAGTAGTGTGGATTATGGAGACATTATGTTGTTGTAGTAGTTTTTCATTTTATGATGTAATGTAAAACTTATGAATATATCTAGTGTTTCCAAGGCTACTAAACCAATCGGTCTTTCGAGATTTGATCTCTCTTGTGATCATTCCAATGTTACGAAGTAATGCACCGACTCTGGGTAACTAGGGTCGGGGCGTTACAGTTGGTATCAGAGGAAGTTTAGTACAAACCTTGGAAGCTAGATTTAGATAAACTCTGATTAGAGCACGTAGACCTAAGATTAACTTTGAGGATTAGTATAGAAGAACTTCCTAGAATTTTGGTATTGTAGAGACTTTGTGAGTTTTCCGAGCAATACATCCCTGTCTGGATACGAGCAGGTAGAGGCGGCTCTGGCACAGATGTACCTAGGGGTAAAACCCGAAAACACCGCTTTGAGCTAGACTCGAACGGGAACTGGTGCACGACAACGGGCCTTGCTGCACTCTTGGTTACGACACTCCCGGGGGATATGCTTAGGATAACTCTCATTTTCTTTACAAATCATTATGAAGGGTTTATGAGTATATACTTCCTCAAAGAAAACATTTTTATGATTATGGATTATATCCATAAATAGTTCAATTTATGTTAAGTGTTTTATAAGTATGGGATTATGTATTTTGATGCATAAAGTGATCTAGTTTATGCCATTTTTTTAGAAATGGCGCCTAGTGGAAGAAATGGAAACCGTATCAATGCACGCACTCCATGTAGGGATTGCCCTCCTGCTCAAGATAATTATAGTGGGGCTGGTGATGCAACTGGTGCTGATCAGCTAATCACTGTACTGGGACAACTTACTCAGGTTATGAATAATAACCTTACCCGTATGGAGCACCCTGATCCGCAGCGTGGAGGATCAATGTTAGATCGATTCATGAGACAACAACCACCAACGTTCAATGGGAGTACAAATCCCTTAGTAGCTGAGCAATGGATATTTTCCCTAGAGAAAATATTTCAGGCTTTGGGGAGTAGTGAAAGGGAAAAAGTTACCATGGCAGTTTACCGCCTCACTGGAGATGCTGATCAATGGTGGTCATTGATTCAAAACATGAAGGAAGATGATGAAGTATCAAACATGGAATGGAGGGAGTTCAAAGATCTGTTTTTAGAAAAATACTTTCCTCGCGACCATCGAGCAGATATGGAAAGGCAATTTCTGAGTCTGAGACAAAAGGAGGATGAGAATGTCACAAAGTATGAGGCTAACTTTACAAGGTTAACGAGGTACGCTGGTGATTATATTCGCAACCCAAGAAGTAATATTGATCGTTTCTTTGATGGGTTAAAACCATTTCTCCGTCGAGCATTAGTCTCACAATCCTTTTCATCGTACGAAGACATTGTCTCATGTGCTATCAAGACCGAAAAGGAATTCTCTAAGTCTTATGACTTTAAAGCAAAGCAAGAGAAGAAGAGACCTGCTGATCAATCTGGGAATGGAAATAAGGGGAAGAAGGGAAAGGTTGAATATCCATCTTGTGGTAAGTGCGGGAAGAAACACCCCGGTGCTTGCCTGAAGGGAATGGGAGTCTGTTACAAGTGTGGTGAAAAAGGCCACCAAGCTCATGATTGCAAGGGGAAGAAGGAAGCTACCAACGTTCAGTGCTACAATTGCAGGGAGATGGGGCATTATGCAAATGCATGTCCTAAGCGTCAGGAGAACTTACCTCAGAAAAGGCCAAGGGATCAAGGCCAGGCTTATGCTATCACTACTACTGAGGTAGAAGCTCCGAAAGACATGGTGGCAGGTAATTTAATGGTTTCCTCAAGTTTAGCAAATGCATTATTTGATTCTGGATCATCGCATTGTTTCATATCTTCCCAGTTTTCTAAGAAAATTAGATATTTCCAATTTGATTTAATAAGGGAGTTGTCAGTTAAAACTCCTAAGGGAAGTATCGTTGCAACAAAGTTTTGTGAATCAGTCCCCATTAGAGCACATAAATTTTCTTTATCTGCTGATTTCATCATCATACCTATGATTGAGTTTGATATAATCCTCGGTATGGACTGGCTTTCGGACTATGATGCGAAGATTTATTGTAAGAAGAAAGAGGTTACGATTCTTGATGATAATGATAAGGAGCACCTTATTTTTAGAGCAGAATCGTCACCACCTAATTCTTATTTAGATCCACCCCCTGTAGCTCAACTTAATTCAATTATCGGGGAGGAAGAGAATGAAATAACTGTCGGTGAGGAAAGAAATGTTCAAATAGAGGATGTACCTATTGTGAAAGAGTTTGTAGATGTATTTCCGGAAGATTTACCTGGACATCCTCCAGAACGAGAAGTAGAGTTTTCCATTGATTTAATTCCTGGATCAAGGCCTATATCGAAGACCCCTTATAGAATGGCCACTGTAGAGCTAGTCGAACTAAAGAAACAACTAGAGGAATTGAGTAATAAGGGATTTATTCGCCCTAGTGTTTCTCCATGGGGAGCCCCTGTTCTTTTTGTTAAAAAGAAAGATGGATCTATGAGGTTATGTATTGACTTCAGGGAGATCAATGCTATAACGATAAAGAACAAGTATCCCCTACCTCGTATTGATGATTTATTTGACCAACTGCATGGAGCTCAATACTTTTCAAAGATTGACCTTCGATCTGGATACCATCAGTTGTGTGTGAAGAAGGAAGACATTCCGAAGACAGCATTTCGAACCAGGTACGGGCATTACGAGTTTACTGTAATGCCGTTTGGATTGACTAATGCACCCTCTGTATTCATGGATCTGATGAATAGAGTTTTCAAGGAGTATCTCGATGAATTTGTGGTGGTATTTATTGATGATATCTTGGTATACTCCAAAACCTACAAAGATCATGAAAATCACTTGCGCATTATCTTGAAGACTCTGAGGAGGCATGAATTATATGGAAAGTTTAGCAAGTGTGAATTCTGGCTTCAGGAGATTTCTTTTCTTGGCCATATTGTCTCTAAAGATGGAATCTCTGTTGATCCTTCTAAGACCAAGGCAATCCAAGAATGGCCAGCACCTACGAATATAACTGAGGTACGTAGTTTTATTGGTTTAGCAGGTTATTATCGACGTTTCGTCCAGAATTTTGCCCGATTGGCTAACCCATTAACGAAGCTCACACGTAAAGGGGTTAAATTTGTTTGGACAAAAGAGTGTGAAGAATGTTTCGAAGAACTGAAGAGAAGATTAGTCAATGCTCCTATATTGACTCTACCATCGGGGAATGATGGGTTCGTTATTTATAGTGATGCATCGAAGAAAGGACTTGGCTGTGTCCTTATGCAGAATGATAGAGTTATTGCCTATGCATCACGACAGTTGAAAATTCATGAACAAAACTATCCTACTCATGATCTTGAGTTAGCAGCTGTGATCTTTGCTTTGAAGATATGGAGGCACTACCTCTATGGTGAAAAATGTGAGATTTATACTGATCACAAGAGTTTGAAGTATATTTTCTCACAAAAAGAACTCAACATGAGGCAAAGGAGATGGCTTGAATTACTCAAGGATTATGATTGTACGATACACTACCACCCGGGGAAGGCAAACAAGGTGGCAGATGCTTTGAGCAGAAAAGACCATGGAGTTCTGAACATGATGAGAATTGAAAGGGATCCAATTTTCATGGATCTAGTGAAGATGGACATGGGAATAACCAGGGAAGGTGAAACATCAATGCTTTTTCAAATGGTTGCCAAACCATCTTTACTAGAAAGGATTAAGAGTTCTCAGACCGATGATGAAGAATTTCAGAAGAAGATTAAAGCTGTGAATGATGGGAGATTGAGAGACTTTGCGTATGAAGGTGGAATTTTGAAATTCGGGAAGAGACTTTGTGTTCCCAATATACCTGATCTAAAAAGGGAATTGCTGGATGATGCTCATAGTTCCAATTTCTCTATACACCCTGGGAGCACCAAAATGTATAGAGATTTGAAGGAACATTTTTGGTGGGACAACATGAAGAGGGAGATTGCTGATTTTGTGTCAAGATGTATGGTTTGTCAACAAGTGAAAGCTGGAAGGCAACAGCCTGGAGGAGTCATGCAACCTCTTCCCATACCGGAGTGGAAATGGGACAATATTACGATGGACTTTGTCATGGGGCTACCAAAGACTCCTAGAAGGAACGATGGAATATGGGTTATTGTTGATCATCTTACCAAGTCAGCACATTTTCTTGCTATAAGAGAAGATCTACCCCTGGAACGTCTAGCAAGACTATATATTAATGAAGTTGTGAGACTTCATGGAGTACCCCTATCGATTGTTTCTGATCGTGATCCCCGTTTTACTTCAAGATTTTGGAAAAGTCTTCCGAAATCCCTGGATACTGAACTTCATTTGAGCACTGCTTACCACCCTCAGACAGACGGACAATCAGAACGGACTATTCAGACCTTAGAAGACATGTTGAGATCTTGCTCACTTGATTTTCAGGGTATGTGGGATCAATATTTACCACTAGTAGAATTTTCCTATAACAATAGCTTCCATTCGAGTATACAGATGGCACCATATGAAGCGTTATACGGAAAGAGATGTCGTACACCAACCTGTTGGGATGACGTTGGTGAAAGAAAACTTGTAGGTCCAGAGCTGGTGGAGGAAACGGTGGAAAAGGTAAAAGTAATCCAAAATCACATTAAAGCAGCTCAAAGTAGGCAGAAGAGCTATGCCGATAATCGAAGGAAGGATTTGGAATTTCAAGTCGGTGATCATGTTTTCCTGAAGGTATCTCCATGGAAGGGAGTCATACGTTTTGGTAAGAAAGGTAAATTGAGTCCCAGGTACATCGGACCTTTCAAAATTCTAGAACGAATTGGGGCTGTAGCTTACCGATTGGCAATGCCGCCAAGTCTCTCCAAAGTTCACGATGTGTTCCACGTATCTCTGTTGAGGAAATACATGCCTGACCCAACGCATGTACTCACCTATGAGGAATTAGAACTGGAACCCGATCTTTCCTATTGTGAAGAGCCCGTCAGGATTCTTGATACAAGAGAACAAGTACTGAGAAACCGGACGACGCGTCTGGTAAAAGTTTTGTGAAGAAATCATAAGATGGAAGAGGCAACGTGGGAACCCGAGGAACTTATGATGAAGAACCACCCGAGTCTTTTTATGCAGTAATACCCTAGAAATTGCGAGGATGCAATTATTTGAAGGAGGGGAGAATGTAACACCCCAAGCTTCTACGGTACGTTTCCCTTTGAATAATGCGATAGCGTGTGTTGTACGCAACCTCGAGTTCTAACACACACCACAACTAATTAAACTAGCCGTTGTGAATAGTAATACCTAATTTTGAAATCATATATATTCTATATTTCAAAATGGACTTCATTTTTGGATTCGGAAAATCAAAATTAGCCTAGGGTGAAATTTTGGTACATTTCGGATAACTTTCATATTTTGATGAATAGTGAAAATTTCTAAATTTTAATTAAAAACAACTTTTTTAATCAAAATAATTAATAGTGATAAATTATGAATTTGAGTGGTTTTAAAGTATATTTAGAATATATTTTTACCATTCAATTTAATGTTTATCATTGGACATAATTTTACAATTAAACCGAACATAAACAAGTGTCAATCTTTTGATAGTTATTATCTCTTAAAAACACGCTTTTTGTTTTAACAGCGGGAATTAATTTTAAATTAATTTCTGCCACTTCTGTGTTTTGAATTTAGGAAAATGGATTCCATATTTGGAATCAGGATGTCCAAATTATGTAAATAGGTAACTTTTATTTTTAGACATTTTGAATAATTACTGCGGTAAATATTTTATTTACCATGGTTAAAGGGTAAATCCGGTAAATAAGGGTTAAAAAAATAATATTATAATAATACAAAATTACCCTAAAACGTGTCTTAACCCTATTGGTTGATACATGGTCGACCATGGGCATCTTTGTGTCAATTTTGGGACCCCATGGATCCACTTGTAAGTGAGAATGACACTTTATTTTAATTAAGTTAAAATGAATACAAAAATGACACAAGCATATATCTTTTAGAAGAACAATTTTTACATAGGGTTATACATGTTTGATTTTCGATTATAAATATTCATTAGAAAGATAAAAAGATTTCCTACATAATGATATTTTATTTATAATTTTTAGACAATAAATAAGTTATTTTATTTATGACACAATGATGATGCAGTAATTACTATAATAGTGAAAAATTAAAATAATTGATATTATAAATACCCAAATAAATATAATATGAAACTTTTAATGAATTAAACTAATTTTCTAGGCTAATATGATATATTAGGATTGATTTAATGGACTTTTTTCTAAGTAATCAATCTGTTATGAGTTTCACAAAAATCAACTATTGAATAGTGTCAAAATTGACATAAAAGAGTTCTTAAAACAAATATTATATTATTAATTGATATTAAATTCCTAAAAATCTAAGGTTCGGCCAAGAGACTTATATTATGATAGGTTAATCATTAATGGACCACTTGGGGGTCGCTTGGATGTATATAGTAAGTTTATTAACCATATTATATAAAAATACAAAGAGACATTGTAAAAGTGAAACTAATTAACTTAGAGTTAATACTTAAAGATAAGGTTAATATAAGTACCCAAACCTGTCTAAATTCTATTGGATGAGTTGTTTTCGACCTATCCCCACCTCATCCTTTGAATAGTCAACTTTTGAGCCTTTATAAACCGAATATGAATTTATTATAAATTAATATTTCTAGCTTTTCCAAAGGTGCCCCTCACCCCTCTTATAAAAGGGCACTCCTCCTTCTCATTTCTTCACACCTTCAAAGCCTTTTGGTTCGGCCAAACTCTGCCCAAATACTCTCCCAACATCCCTCAATACAACCTAGAGGCCTTAGTTTGATCATAAAGCCAACCTAAGGAGCCCTTTTGATCAAATCAAAAGGAAGAACCCGAAGAAGAGGTAATGATCTCACCACCCTTTTCTAAGTTCATTTCTTCTTCCACTTCTTCTTCCTTTGTTCTTACCATTCTGAAATAATAACTCCAGTATCTCACATATACTGTGATGTTATTATAAATATGGTACAATCATATTCAGTATTCTATCCACCCTTTGAATAACATGTCACCATACGTGCGTACGTACGGCTTACCGTCTCCACGTCGTGGTGTAATTGTTATTCAATATAATATTATTTGGATGGGTATAATAATGATGTGTAACTCATGTAAATAATAAATATAACATGTTAATGATTCTGTATATATGATATACCATCCATTTATATATTATTTTAATATCAAAAGAATGATATTGTCGCTCGTGCGTACGTACGGACTACCGTCTCCACGAACGCGATGAGATTCATTCTCCATCGTAACCATTAAAGCGTAATTATCATTTTATGATTTAAAAATGATGTTTAAGGACTTGATATCATTCTGGATATGAATAATATACAACCTATCCTTTACAAACATGTCTTACGTAACAAAACATATGAAAGAAAACAAGTAAGTTAACACCCGAAACAACGATAATACTAAGATATTATTATCAAATCAATATTAAAAGATCATATATGATATCATATTAATGTATATGATTCTTGTATAATTTAATAACAATTATTTCACCATTATACAGGAGGTTAACCTACCACAACCAAGGAAAAGTACAAGGTAAGGGTTATTTCACAATCTCTTCATTATCCGAGGTTGTTTATACGTAATTATCTACTGGGATATCTTTATCATCCACATCCATGTTTCTTAAAAATGTATTTCAAAACATTTTTACTATTTACAAGAATATGGGTTAAAGTCATTTATACCCTTGTTTGACTTTTTATAAGAGGTTTATAAAGGAATCTTTCCGTCGTTTTCAAAACAGGGTCCTTTTTAACCTTTTCGACAGAATTGAGGTAAGAATGTTTTTTTTAACTTATACGGCGGGTGCGGTTATTTTACGCCGTTATAAAATCTTAAAAGCTTCCCTTACAAGCTTATAAGAATATTTTCAAAGAAAATGTTTTATTTTATATGGATCTTAAATGATTTCAAAATAAAAGGAGATATTTCTTTAAAAAGAATATTGATTTCATCTATGTCAACATCCTTTGATGGATTTTAAGATTATTTGAAGTTGATTTATTATGATACAAAACTTCTATATTGTATTGAAGGTTTTGTGATATGTTTGACTGTGGATGTGCTATTTTTATACCATTCATAGTTTATGGTGAAATTATTTAAATTTCGTATGCTAGTTTTAATACGAATGTTTATGTTATGTTTAAACCTTTTCATATGGGAATGCATTGGACTTAATAAGTGACGGGTGGAGCCCTCTATAGCTTCTCGATGCATCGGTAGGTCTCATGAGACAAACTAGTGTCTTGGCACAAGGCCTTGACAAAATCTTATTTGTAGTCTTGGCACGAGGCCTTGGCTATGTGGTTATGATAGTCTGGCATTATGCATTCCAACATTATGAAAGTGGTTATTGATTTTTGCATGTGATTATTCGATTAGTAGAATATCCATGTGAATAAGTAAATGGCATTATTTCATTTTACTTTTGCCATACCATGTTGAAGTTCAATTTTAAAAGGCTTTTGTTTTAGTAATGCATTGCCTTAAATGTTTATTCTTATTTATGAAAGTTTCCGCTATATTGTTATCCTTACTGGGCATTTGAGCTCACCCCTTTTCTATGTTTTATTTTTCCCCAGGATGTGAAGAAGTAAATTATGAATGACCTGCAGGGATATTATGAGGGGATAGTAGTGTCGATTATGGAGACATTATGTTGTTGTAGTAGTTTTTCATTTTATGATGTAATGTAAAACTTATGAATATATCTAGTGTTTCCAAGGCTACTAAACCAATCGGTCTTTCGAGATTTGATCTCTCTTGTGATCATTCCAATGTTACGAAGTAATGCACCGACTCTGGGTAACTAGGGTCGGGGCGTTACAGTATGTGTATGTGTATGTGTATGTGTTTGTGTATGTGTATGTGTATGTGTATGTGTATGTGTATGTGTAAGTGTATGTGTATGTGTATGTGTATGTGTATGTGTATGTGTATGTGTATGTGTATGTGTATGTGTATGTGTATGTGTATGTGTATGTGTATGTGTATGTGTATGTGTATGTTTATGTGTATGTGTATGTGTATGTGTATGTTCGTGTGTGTGTGTGTGTGTGTGTACATCTAGGTGTCTCTGTATGTGTATCTGTATGTGTATTTGTAGGTGTATGTGTCTGTGCCTGTGTCTGTGTATGTGTATGTGTATGTGTATGTGTATTTGTATGTGTATGTGTATGTGTATGTGTATGTGTATGTGTATGTGTATGTGTATGTGTATGTGTATGTGTATGTGTATGTGTATGTGTATGTGTATGTGTATGTGTATGTGTATGTGTATGTGTATGTGTATATGTATGTGTATGTGTATGTGTATGTGTATGTGTATGTGTATTTGTATGTGCATGTGTATGTGTATGTGTATGTGTATGTGTATGTGTATGTGTATGTGTATCTGTATGTGTATGTGTATGTGTATGTGTATGTGTATGTGTATGTGTATGTGTATGTGTATGTGTATGTGTATGTGTATGTGTATGTGTATGTGTATGTGTATGTGTATGTGTATGTGTATGTGTATGTGTATGTGTATGTGTATGTGTATGTGTATGTGTATGTGTATGTGTATGTGTATGTGTATGTGTATGTGTATGTGTATGTGTATGTGTATGTGTATGTGTATGTGTATGTGTATGTGTATGTGTATGTGTATGTGTATGTGTATGTGTATGTGTATGTGTATGTGTATGTGTATGTGTATTTGTATGTGTATGTGTGTGTGTGTATGTGTATGTGTATGTGTATGTGTCTGTGTATGTGTATGTGTATGTGTATGTGTATGTGTATGTGTATGTGTATGTCTATGTCTATGTCTATGTGTATGTGAATGTGTATTTGTATGTGTATGTGTATGTGTATGTGTATGTGTATGTGTATGTCAATGTGTATGTGTATGTGTATGTGTATGTGAATGTGTATGTGTATGTGTATGTGTATGTGTATGTGTATGTGGATGTGTATGTGTATGTGTATGTGTATGTGTATGTGTATGTGTATGTGCATGTGTATGTGCATGTGTATGTGTGTGTGTATGTGTATGTGTATGTGTATATGTCTGTGTATGTGTATCTCTATGTGTATGTGTATGTGTATATATGTGTATGTATATCTGTTTGTGTATGTGTATGTGTTTGTTTGTTTATGTATGTGTATGTGTTTGTATGTATATGTATGCAATTATTTGGTCACATCATATGAATGTGTATGTAGGTGAATGTATATGTATGTATGTGTATGTTTGTGTATGTATGTGTATGTATGTGTATGTATGTGTATGTATGTGTCTGTCTGTGTGTGTGTGTGTGTGTCTGTGTCTGTGTGTGTCTGTGTGTGTCTGTGTGTGTTTGTGTGTGTGTGTCTTTGTGTATGTGTATGTGTATTTTATTTGTATGTGTATGTGTATGTGTATGTGTATGTGTCTGTGTATGTGTATGTGTCTGTGTATGTGTATGTGTATGTTTATTTGTATGTGTATGTGTATGTGTATGTGTATGTGTATGTGTATGTGTATGTGTATGTGTATGTGTATGTGTATGTGTATGTGTATGTGTATGTGTGTGTGTATGTGTATGTGTGTGTGTATGTGTAAATGTTTGTATGTATGTGTGTGTCTCTGTATGTATGTGTATCTATATTTGTATGTACGTTTATGTATATACATGTATGTTTATGTGCATGTAAGTGTATGTGTATGTATGGATGTGTATGTATGTATGTATGTATGTATGTGTATGTTTATGTGTCTGTATGCGTGTGTTTATTGTGTAGGTAGGTGCATGTATGTGTATGTATATGTATGTATCTGTATGTATGTGAATGTATGTGTGTGTATGTGTATGTCTGTGTATGCAAGTGTATGTATGTGTATGTGTATGTATGTGTATATGTGTGTCTATAGTATGTGGGTATGTGTGTATGTGTGTATGTGTGTGTGTGTGTGTATGTGTGTATGTGTGTATGTGTGTATGTGTGTATGTATATGTATCTATGTGTATGTGTATGTATGTATGAGTATGTTTGAGTTTGTATGTTTGTGGTTGTGTATGTATGTGTATGTTTGTGTATGAATGTGTATATGTGTATGTGTATATGTACACATGTATGTGTGTGTGCGTGTGTGTGAATTTATGTGTATGTGTATGTGCATGTGTATATGTCTGTGTATGTTTATGTGTATGTATGTGAATGTACATTTGTATGTAAGTATGTGTATGTATGTGTATGTGTATGTGCATGTATGTGTATTGATGCACCCGATTTGTGTATACATTTCCATATATACAATTGACAATAAAAACATGTTTTCAGCAAATATATGTTGTTTTATGAACATATTCTTTGATTTTGGTGAATATGTTTACTTTCAGGAGATTTCTGGCTAAATACACGGATCAAGGGAAGCCTGTGAAAATTTTGAAACTACACGGCGTGTACTTTTATACATACCGTGTACATCCAGACAAGGACACGGACCGAAGCAGGGAGTACACGCCCATGTCACCAGGCAGAAGCTACACGCCGTGTGAGGCGGCGTTACACGCTGTGAACCACTTTCTAGAAGCGGTGGTTGCTAAGAAAAGTCTACACGCCCATGTGGCCGTTGAAGGAGACACGACGTGTTTGAATTTCTACACGCCATGTCTGCTATTCTAGAAGGGGTTGTCGGCCAAACTTATGATACTGCACGCCGTGTATGGCGGCGCTACATGCCGTGTACACCCAACCACCAGGTGGCGCCGTGTTCAAAAGTCAAAGACGGTGTGTTAGGCCGCCTACCCATGGAGAAATTGGCTCCAAAGCGCGTTGACGAAAAGTAAACGGCGTGTACTTTCTATACACACCGTGTACTTTATTTTTCTATAAAAAGAGGCCTTGGCCTACGGATTTGGGAGTTGAAAAAACCATTGGAGGAGAAAAGAAGCTCTGTTGCTACCATTCTCGAGCCACTGTGGTGCCATAGTTCCACTATTCCACCTTCCGACACCCTACCTCAACGCCTACATGGTGAATCTGTCAGGTATCACGTGTGTTGTTTCTCTCCAACTTTCTATGTGTAATTAAACCCCTCGTGTTGGGGTTGTGGATGATGAGATCATAATTTGCGTGCTGTTTTATATAGTTGTGTTTGCTCTTTGTAATTCATCTTACTCTTCTTAAACCACTGTCTAATATAACTGAGAATTCTGAACCGGACCAAGGAAAAAATTCTCAACGATACAAAAGAAAAGTAACGGTGAAAGAATCCATGACCATTGGAAGGATTTCACCGATTCAAATAATGGACTGAACTTAATAAAGAATTAATAACACTTACTACCAGACCAAGGAGTCAACTGCTCTAATTCCAAACAAGAGGAACCGGACCAAGGAAATCTTGTAACAAAACGAAATCCAAAATGATTGAATTATTATGAACAACACAACCATTTAAACAACCTGCAAAAGTACTCCTTAATCACCACAACCCTGACACGTCTTTTCTTCCTATTTTAAACTCTTTAAATTTACCCATTGTTTTATTTAAAACTGTTAATCATTTCTTCAAAGTAAAACATTTTAGTTTCAATTAAAAAACCAAAATCAACTCAATCAACTCTAAATTCTGCATACTTCACCTAATTAATTATTAACTCAATTGAATTTATGCACGCCATTGTTCCATGTGGATCGACCCCAAACTTATGTTATACTAATGTTTTAAGAATGGGTAATTAATTTGGGACGCACATAACTTCAACCAACGACAAGCGAGACCAAATTTTGGCGCCGTTGCCGGGAAACATCTTTGGTTTTAGTGCTAAGATTTTAATTGTGTTAATAATTTATTTAAGAGAAAATAAAAATAAAAAATTATCAAAAATCTCTTATCTAATCCCATTTCAAATTTTCTCTTTTGTTTTCCCTTTTACCCCTGGTTTTCGTTTTTTGTGTTGTGCAGAGCTTAAAGTGTATGTTTAGACGTCTTACACGATCCAGAAGTGCCGATTCTTAGGAATTAGTTCCGCTTGACCCAGAAATCAAATGGACCCTGTTTCATCGTCGGCATACACGGACAAAAACTCACAACCATCAACCACAACCCATGGCGAACAAGGAAGAGGGAGCACTAGCCGTAGATGCTGCAACTGAGCATCAATGCCAGGATCAGCAGCCTCCCGCTGTTGGTCTACTGGAGCAACCTCCTGGAGCATTCATGGAATTTCTCCCAATCGATTACCAACGGCTGCCACAAAAACTATTCCCACAGCCATACATCACCCCTCAGGAGCAGTTCATGCAAGCTCCACCCCTTCAGCAGCAACCTCCAAGACGTACCCTTATGGAGTACGGTCTTCCTTCAATCCATGGAGCTGATACGGGCATCGTTCGTCCCCCGATCTAGGCTCCACACTTCGAGATCAAGCCTGCTATTATGCAGCTGATCTAGAACACAGTTAAATTTGGAGGTCTGGCCAGTGAGGACTCGAACGCTCATCTCTCCAACTTTCTGGAGATCTATGGCACCTTTCGGTACACCGGCGTGTCCGAAGATGCCATCTGTCTTTACCTATTTCCCTTTTCTCTGCGATACAAGGCGAAATACTGGATCAAGGGGCTACCACAATGATCTATCCTCACCTGGGAGGAGCTAGCCCAGGCGTTCCTGTCCAAGTACTTTCCACCATCAAAGACAGTGACACTCCGGAATGAGATCCATAATTTCCAGCAGCAGGACTTCGAGTCATTTTATGATTCCAAGGAATGCTTCAAATAAATGTTATGCAAATGCCCCCACCACGGACTCCCACTCTGGATTCAAGTCCAGACCTTCTACGGGGGACTTACCACGAATACCAAGTCCATGGTGGACACTGCTGCTGGAGGCACGGTGATGCTGAAATCCCCCGAAAAACTATTCGAACTACTGGAAGACGTGTCCGCCAATAGCTTCCAGTGGCACTCCGAGCAGGGGACTCAAAAGTGAGGTATGAAAAATATTGACGCTACCACTATGTTAGCTGCTCAGTTGGATGTTGTGTCCAAGAAAATCAACGCATTGAACCTCAAAGGAGCCTCTCAAGTTCATGTGGTGCAACATCCGGCATGCGGCGACTGTGGTGATAACCACATCATGGGAGAATGCCCGGGTTCGACTGGAGGCCCTTAGACGAGCGAGGTGAGTTATGTTGCCCAAAATTGAGGGCCCAAACAGTACCATCAGTACCAGAACCCGGCATGGCGAGATCAACAGAACACAGGCTGGGGCTAACAACAGCAGAATCCTCCGCCCCAGCGACCGCCCAGCTACAAACAGCCTCCATACAAAAACCAATACCAAAGGCTGCAACAACCCCAGCATGGTCTTTATCAGCAACAATGCTATCAAAACCCTCGTCCACAGCATCCACGGCAGCCACCTCCTCCACCGGCTCAACAACCACCTCAACAAAAGAACACCTCAAGGTTAGAGGATCTGATGACTAAATTCATTTCTACTACTGAGACTCGGTTCCAAAATCAAGAAGCTTCGATTCGGGACTTGGAGAATCAGATTGGCCAGCTGGAAAACCAAATTTCAGGGAGACATCCAGGTACACTATCGGGGAACACCGAAAAGAACCCAAGGGATGAGTCTAATGCTATCATGCTCCAGAGTGGAAAAGAGATCCAACAAAACCAATCAGCACAGCAAGGTGCATCCACACCCACTGTTGATGAAAAAGGTACCAATACTAACCCCTCCTCATCCAAAAGCTCGCAGAAGGAGGCTTTTCAGAATAAAGAAAAGTAATAAATCCAACCATTCAAGCTTTCCTTACCGTTTCCGGAATGATTGAAGTAGAGGAAGCTGGACCACCAGTTCAGTAAATTCATGGATATGTTCAGGAAGCTCCACATCAACATATCATTTGCAGAGGACCTGACTCAAATGCCCACCTACGCCAAATTCATGAAGGAAATCCTCTCGAATAAGAGGAAGATGGAGTATTTGGGTGTTATTGCACTAACAAAGGAGTGCTCCGTGGTGGTTCAACATTCCATTCCTCCCAAACTCCAAGATCTAGGTAGTTTCACCATTCCTTGTACTATTGGATCCTACGAGTTTGGGAAGGCCCTCTGCGACTTAGGGACCTGCGTGAACCTCATTCCCCTTGGAGTTTTCAAGAATTTGGGACTCAACGAGCTCAAGCCTACCCGTGTAGCCCTTGAACATTCAGATCGATCCATCAAACACACGAAGGGACTACTAGAGGATGTACTAGTCAAAGTGGGTAGGATGATTCTCCCTACTGATTTTATCATCCTCAACATGGGGGATGACCAGGAAGAACCTCTTATACTTGGTAGACCTTTCTTGGCAACTGGGAAGGTACTGATCGATGTTCACCAAGGGGATCTTATTTTTCGGGTAGGTGATGAAAGAGTTTCCTATAACATCCTCAAAGCTGTAAAACATGCTTCCTTATCAGAGAATGAGGACTGTTATGCAGTTTCCACCATGGTTAATCATTTTAGAAAACAAGGGGATGATTTGGGATGTTCTTTTACTTCAAATAATTTAAAAATTCCAAATATTCTATTCGAAGAAGCTCTAGAAGACTTGAAATTCATAGAAGGCCAGGGCGGCCACTATTGGTAGTGTGCAGTTGTTCCTGATAGTTTGGAACGAGACGAGGTGCAGCCACTTGTGCCTTCGATTTTAAAGGCGCCTGAACTCGAACTGAAACCTATTCCATCTTCTCTCAAGTATGGGTATTTAGGAACCAATCAAACTTTTCATGTTATACTTAATGCATAACTATCACAGGAGAAGGAAGATGCACTTCTACAGGTTCTCAAACAGCGGAAGCACACTATTGGGTGGACAGTCGCTGATCTGAAGGGCATCATCCCTACCATTTGCACTCACAAGGTGCTACTTGAAGAAGGTGCCAAGCAATCTCGGCAAACACAATGGCGCTTGAATCCTCCCATGAAGGAGGTTTTCAAAAAGGAGGTGAACAAATAATTGGATGCAGGCATCATCTATCCCATCTCGGAGAGTCCGTGGGGGAGTCCTCTCCAAGTGGTACCCAAAAAGGGGGGTATCACTGTGATTTCAAATGAAAAGAACATGCTCATCCCTACACGCACTATCATGGGCTGGCGAGTTTGTGTGGATTACCAGAAGTTAAATGATGCCATGAGGAAGGATCACTTCCCCTTGACATTAATGGATCAAATGCTAGAGAGACTAGCAGGGCATAACTTCTATTGTTTCCTCGATGGTTTTTCCTGCTATAACCAAATCTCTATTGCTTCATAGGATCAGAAAAAGAGCACATTCACTTGCCCCTTTGGCACATTTGCTTATCGAAGGATGTCTTTCGGCATGTCAAATGCCCCCGCCACCTTCCAGTGTTGTATGCTAGCCATCTTCCACAACACGGCAGAACGAATCCTAGAGGTATTCATGGATGATTTTTCCGTTTATAGAAAATCATTCACCATTTTTTACGACACCTAGAGCTTGTTTTAGAATGATGTGAGCACACTAACCTAGTCTTGAACCGGGAAAAGTGTCATTTCATGGTGCAAAGTGGCATAGTCCTTGGCCACAGAATATCAGCGAAGGGGGTGGAGGTGGACCCGGTGAATATCGAAGTCATTTCATAACTACCTAAACCGACTTCCGTCTGAGCCATTCGCAGTTTCCTCGGGCATGCAGGGTTTTACAGGAGTTTTGTCTGCGAATTCTCCAAAACAGCCCAACCCCTCACTAATCTTCTAACCAAGGATTTCATATTTGAGTTCGATGAGACATGTGTCAGATCTTTTGAGCATCTAAAGCAGCGCCTGGGGGAAGCTCCAGTTATGATTTCTCCCAACTGGGAGGAACAATTTGAGGTGATGTGCAATGCGAGCGACTACGCCGTGGGAGTAGTCTTGGGACATCGACTTGACTGGATTTTCTGACCTATCTATTATGCCTGCAGAATGATCAATGAGGCACAGATCAACTACACCACCACAGAAAAGGAGATGCTTGCAGTGGTTTTCACATTTGAAAGGTTTCGTTCTTACTTAGTGTTGTCTAAATTTATTGTTTATACTGACCATACAACACTAAAGTACCTAATCAACAAGAAAGATGCGAAGCCCCGATTGATCCGCTGGGTACTCCTATTACATGAATTAAATCTTGAGATCCGAGATAAGAAAGGGAGTGAGAACTTCATTTCTGACCATCTCTCCCACCTCGAGCTGCCTCATTTTTAGAAGGAAGAAGATCAGGAGATCAGGGGGGATTTCCCTGAGGATCACCTCTTTTCGATCTACGAAACACCTAGGCCATGGTATGGTGATATCACTAATTTTCTAGTTACAGGTGTCGTTCACCCATACCTCTCCTTCTAGTAAATAAAAAGATTATTCTATGATGTGAAAAGGTACTTCTAGGAGGATCATCTGCTATTCTGATCCTGTACAGATGGAGTGATCTGCCGCTGCATCCCAGAGAATGAAGTTCATGGTGTCTTGTAGTTCTGTCATGCCTCACCAGTAGGAGGACATCATGGGCCAGACCGTACCATAGCTAAGATCATGCAGTCTGGGTTTTTCTGGCCTACCATGCACAAAGATGCCTGGGCCTTTGTTTCCTATTGCGATCGGTGCCAGAGGACCTGTAATATGGGACGTAGATCCGAGATTCCCCAGCACCCCATCCTGGAGGTCGATATTTTTGACGTCTGGGGAATAGATTTCATGGGTCCTTTTCCCCCATCTTTTGGGAACATTTATATCCTGGTCTGCGTCAACTACGTCTCCAAATGGGTGGAAGCCACTGCTGCAGCTCACGACACAGCCAAGGTAGTCATAAATTTCTTAAAGAAAAATATTTTTAGCAGGTTTGGAGTTCCACGAGTACTGATCAGCGATAGAGGGACCCACTTTGACAACACATTGATGAGAGGAATACTGTCGAAGTATGGAGTAAAGCATCATATGGGGACACCATATCATCCCCAGTCCAGTGGATAGGTAGAGCTCTCCAATCGTGAGCTCAAGAAGATCCTGGAGAAAACAGTGAACACTTCGCAGAAGGACTGGTCCAAGAAGTTAGATGATGACTTGTGGACCTATCAGACTGCTTTCAAAACACCACTGGGAATGTCCCCGTTCTGGCTCGTCTATGGAAAACCCTTCCATTTTCCAGTAGAATTGGAACACAAAGCCTACTAGGTCGTCAAATACCTAAATTATGATCTGAAGGCAGCTGAAGGAAAACAGAAGTTCCAACTGTCGGAACTAGATGAGATCCGATTAGAGGCATACGAGAACGCCAAGTTGTATAAGGAGAAGACAAGAGCCCTTCACGACCGGATGATTTCACGAAAATCTTTCCAACCCGGTGATCAGGAACTTCTCTTTAATTCTCGTCTTCTCTTATTCCTAGGGATGTTAAAGTCACGATGGTCAGGACCATTCCACGTTGTATGCATATTCCATCATGGAGCGGTAGAAATTTCTGGAGAATGTGGTCAACCATTTAAGGTAAACAGGAAGTGGTTGAAAGCTCACCATCCTATAGACAACATGGTGGGAACGTTGTCCACCATACTCCTCAGGTAAGCAAGGTAAGTAGGTCGAGCCAACAACCTAAAACAAAGGCGCTTCCTGGGAGGCAACCCAGAGGTTACACGCCGTGTCCCACTTATATACACGGAGTGTACTTATCTTTTTAATTTTTAATCTTAATAATATAAATCTCTAGAATAACAAATAAATAACCAGGGATGATGTCAGTGTCGATGGAAAAGTCACTGGAGTTTATTCGATCCGCCCTCAGTTTGAATCCTCCTGACCTACCTTCGGCACAGGGTTCCTCCTTTTATTTACACGGTGTGTGTGGTATTTTCCATATATGTATATATATAGATGTTTTTAACAAAACCTGTGATGGGGATGGACCGGTTGGCTAGAATCGTAATCCGGTTTCACAAGACCCGGGTTCGAATCCAGACAACCATCCCATTTCCATCATTTGTTCTTTTAATAAAACCACATGACATGTGTCCTGATATACGTCGTGTGCACCATAATTTTTCAAATATAAATTAAAAACTTTTTAAAAAATAAATTACATGCGGGTGAAGTTGGAGGATTGGCAGAGTCTCGGAACCAGGTTCAAAAGACCCGGGTTCGAATCGCGCTAATTACCCCACTTTAACCCCATCCTTTCCTAAATAAAAACCACACGCCGTGGTTTTATTTATTTCCATGTGTATATACCGTATAGAATAAATATATATAAAAAAATAAATATGGACAGCAGAACAACCTTTTCTTTAGTGGGTGAGGGCGTCTGTTCAAATCGGCCGATCGTTGGTTCGAATCCCACCCCAAGCACTCGACCAAAGGTTGTACTACTCTTTTTCTCATTTTAAAATACACAACGTGTATTCCCCGATATATGTCGTGTATCAGTTTATTAATAATAGAATTTGTATATATATATATATATTTTATTTTAATTATTAATAATTATTATATAGTTTACTATAATAATTATATTTATTTATATAATCTTAAAAAAAATCGGGGTACACAACGTGTACCAAACATACACATCGTGTACCTCAGCTATATAAGTTGTGGTCCACCCGGCTTGAGGCCGTGTCACACAGCTGCCCCATTTTTCTCCTTTCTTACCATTTCATCTCCCAAACGCCACCTGAACCCCCCTTCTCCAGATCTATCGATTTGGGGAATTTCATGTTCTGATTCCTCTCACATTGTGATCTTCGATCCAGGTACACCATTTTACACCCTCTGTTTCAAGTTTTTAGACTCGTTTAGGGTGTTTTCCGGATCGGCCGACCGTTCGGCTTCCGGCAGTACACGGCCACGAAATGAAGAACACACACTGTGTACTTCTGTACACGGCCACACACAAAATATTTCGAAATTTGAATAAACACGGTGTGTATGTTCGGTACACACCGTGTCCTTTTCATCATGCCTGAGTACACCTTTGCACACGGCCTCACCCACCATTTTCATACACGACGTGTATGTTCAGTACACACCGTGTAGACCATTTCCCTTGGCCCTCCATGTGTGGAAAATAACACGGACTATCACCCTATATTCCCATACACGGCGTGTGTGTTCAGTATACGCCGTGTCTGTGTGATGTTTGACTGGCCCGTGTCTCACCCTCTACACGACCATGTTCTTCGCGTGCAGTCCACGCCGTGTCCTGTACCTACACGGCGTGTATTGTTTTCTATGAACTGATAAAAACATGGCCATGTCATTTGTTCCACATGACCACCAACACTTTGAGTGAACACGATGTGTATGTTAGGTACAAGCCACGTACTTTTCTATGGTCTGTTTTTCACCCTATGTGTGTCTGTCCAGAGAACACGAGATACTCTTCATTTTTTACTACACATCGTGTACTCTGGATTACATGTCGTGTACTTTTCTTTTCCTGTTTTCTCACATTTTCTTTGTTTTGTTTTCTTTCCTTTTTCTTTTTCTTTTGTTTTGTTTTCTATTTCTTTCTATTTCAGGATATGGAAGATCACGATCCTTTGCGCGGGAAGCGGTCAGCCTCCGCCACTGAGGTCGAGGAGTCCAGTTATCGTCGGATCCGACTCCAACCACCTACGCAGCCGGACCCCGACGATCCGGTCTTTGAGCTCCATCTATTGGCCATTCTACCGCCACTCACTCCCTTAGATGAGGCTGGGCCTAGTTCTGCTGCACCAGCTGCCACTTTCCCTGTACTATCATCCTCAGCAGTTGGTCCCTCTTTAATCATGCCTTCCACCAAGCCACCTTCTACTTCACTAGATCCACCTCCAGAGCCAGACGTTGCTGCTACACCGGCACCTGGGCTGGGACCTGTAGGTGCTCCCTATCCCTGCATGGTATTCCCGGTCACAGACCTTGCATACGACAGGTTCCGACGATTCTCTCGTCGACCGATACCATTGAGTGGCCGGTACCTCGACAGCAGCATTCCGCAATGGTTCGGTTTTTGGGAGGAGTTGGAGGTGCTTCTCAGGCACACCGCACTCCTCGATATTTTCCAGGCCAGCACTCCTATGTTTCATGATTTATTTTTGGAGATTACAGCCTCATTTGAGTTCTATGGAGCGGAGTACCGAGAGACACCTGGAGATGTGGTGCCCGTAGTTCGATTCCGGCTAGGCGGCCGATGTTTTTCTCTGACGATGACAGAGTTTGGCCGAGGGTGCGACTTTTACGCCCATCCAATCACCCCACCCCCCGTTTCTAACTTGACCCAGCCCGAGCGCTCTGACCTCATTGCCATGTGGCGGGAGATCGTTGGGCCTGACCACCGGTACTCCCCAACTTCTCAGAAGAGCACTCTTATAGCCGACCTCGTCCTTCACTTCACACACCGATGATTTAGTGCCATCCTTTTCTCCTACCATGAGAATATGGGGGTCATGACCGGCCATGACATGGACCTTCTTACCTGTTTCATCCTGCACGATTACCCGGACCTCCCCTATCTTGCCGCCTCCTATTTCCACTCCATGTTTACCGGCCGTCAGGGCAACCTGAACGGCGGGTTTTACACCACCCGTCTTGCCCACCACTTTGGGGTATTCGATCCCTCATTACCTCATGACTTGATAGGTTCACCCCAGCAGATGGACTTCCTCATGCTCATTTGCATGGGATTGGTCCGGAAGCAAGGGGTTCCTATATTCTTGCTCAGGCTCGAGCTCCACCACCTGCTGACCCCCCTGCCCCAGCTGCTGACCCCGCTCCTCCCTCCCCATCCCCCTCTAGCTTCTCCACCTCACCCACCTCATACAAACCCCAATTCTTCTCACCTTCCTTCTTCTGTCCCGTCCCCCATCCCACCTACCCCCACACCCTTAGTCAATCCGACCCTTTCCCTCCTCCTAGCCACAATGGGGCAGACGATAGTTCGTATCATCAGCCGCCAGGACACCATTTCATGCCATTTGATTTGTCTCGACGGCTTCCAAGACCAGATGGAGCATCTGTTGGTGCATATTGCTCAGCATCTTGGTGTTCCACTGCCTCTGCCACCAGCCTCTACCTCCGTTCTTAGCCCTTCTGCTGCTGCTCCACCGTCATCTCTTGCATAGGCCACAGATTCCGTTCTACTGACTACGGTGAGCCCTCCCGCTACCACTTCTGTCGGGCTAGGGCCTACTGCTGAGCTACCTTCGCCGATTCCATCACCTGCGGCTCCTACTTCTTCAGCTCCCCTTCCCGATGCAGAGTCTGGGCCTCCCACTTCCATGCCTCCTGAGCCATCTTTACCGGCCGATTCTGTACAGGATGATGCCTCCCCTGAGGCGACCCCATGATAGCGACATTTTTCTTTATCTTATATATCTCTTCTGTCATTTTCTGTGCTGTGATGTTGTGCATGTTTGCAGTTTTCTTTTTCCTCGTCAGTCACAAGTATCATGGAGCACCATGGGCATCACTTTTTCACGAGGGGAGTATTTTTCCATTTCTATTTTCTATCTTTTTGGATTTACTTCTTCCGCTGCTTTCCCCCATTTCTCTCTATTTCCTACCCTTTACCTTTATATTGCACTTGGTGGACCATGTGCAATATTAAGTGTGGGGGAGAATCTATATCTTTCCCCTTAGTCTTTTCCCATAAACTAATCTAGGAGACATCATTATTAGACTCTATATTTGAAAATGTAAAGCAATTGTGGTTAATCATTCTTATAAATGCTAGTGTTATCTGTAGAACTTTTGGAAATGTCACATGCTTATTTTAGTTATTAAGTATTTTAAAATTATTGCTGATATAGTTTCAATTGAAACTTTTCATCCTTGATTAAACTAAATTGATTAGGCTAATAATTTATATGCATGTCATGATCTGATTGTACCTTTATTATTTTTCCACTCCTGAGAGGTATTCTAAACCCTTTTTCGTATTTCTTTTCTAATACCCTCTTTCTTGAGAGATTCTTAGAATATGCATCACTACCAGAATTTGCAAGTTTTCTTTTCAAAACATGAAGAAATTTCTTGAATTACATTAAAATTATTGAGGCATTATATTGTTTCAACCCCTTTATCTTGAGACCTACCCTACATTTAATCTTCGTTAATCCCATAGAATCCATGAACATCCTTTATAGGAATCCACATTACAAGCCTATTTTTCTTCCTACCCTATTTATTTTTAAACTTTTCATGATTATTCAGTTGAGCTTTAAAGAGGGAGTTGGCAATACATGGTATATTTTGTGCACAACCATGAAATAAAGTGTGGGGGAGTGCCTCTTGATTATTTGGCGCAGAATGGGTTCCAAACATCTACTCATTGTATCCATAAGTGGTTCCCTTGTGTTTTGTCTTTAAAAAAACAAATCAACAACAAGGGGACCTTATGATTATTTTCCCATGAACCCTACTTGCCTAAGGAAGATGGTGACGATTACAAAAACATTTGACTGAGATTTTGAAGGATGTATTTTCAGTGAGCTTTACTTTGAATATCATGCAATATTGTTTAAAGGAATTAGCCATCCTTTTTCAAGCCACAGAATTTATTTTCACATCTGAACCTACCAACCCTTATCCACAGAAACATTTGAACCTTATTAATAAATCCCTCGTGATTTTTGAAATTCAATTTTTCTGAAGTAGAGAACATGATATCTTGTGAACCTATGGATAGAGTATATATACCTTATATTTAGCATAACTCTGAATAAAAATATATTGAGTGTGGAGTGTGATTTTGACTGGTAAGGTAAATCATCAAATGGCAAGCTTATTTTTTAAAGGTTGAAAAATGTGTTGAATGAATATGAGAGTAGTTAATTGAATTATATATGAGGCATTATTTTAATATCTTATGAATTGAATTTGTATGTGCCTTCTAGAATTTTTCCTTAGTAACTTTATCAGTTATACATTTGATTAATTAAATGCATTCCTTTTAAAGTATAGGATCTCTTAATTAGATGTTGATATTTTGATTGAGGGCAAGCAAACGACTAAGTGCGGGGGAATTTGATGCACCCGATTTGTGTATACATTTCCATATATATAATTGAAAATAAAAACATGTTTTCAGAAAATATCTTTTTTTTTATGAACATATTCTTTGATTTTGGTGAATCTGTTTACTTTCAGGAGCATTCTGGATAAATACACGGATCAAGGGAAGCCTGTGAAAATTTTGAAACTACACGGCGTGTACTTTTATACATGCCATGTACATCCAGACAAGGACACGGACCAAAGCAGGGAGTACATGTCCATGTCACTAGGCAGAAGCTACATGCCGTGTGAGGCAGCGTTACACACTGTGTACCACTTTCTAGAAGTGGTGGTTGCTGAGAAAAGTCTACACGCCCATGTGGTCGTTAAAGGAGACACGACGTGTTTGAATTTCCACACGTCGTGTCTGCTATTCTAGAAGGGGCTGGCGGCCAAACTTATGACACTACATGCCGTGTATGGCGGCGTTACATGCCGTGTACACCCAACCACCAGGCGGCACCATGTTCAAAAGTCAAAGACGGCGTGTTAGGCCGCCTACCCATGGAGAAATTGGCGCCAAAGTGTGTTGACGAAAAGTACACGGTGTGGACTTTCTATACATGTCATGTACATTATTTTTCTATAAAAAGAGGCCTTCGCCTACGGATTTGGGAGTTAAAAAAACCATTGAAGGAGAGAAGAAGCTTTGTTGCTACCATTCCTGAGCCACCGTGGTGCCATAGTTCTACTATTCCACCATCTGACACCCTACCTCAACGCCTACATGATGAATCTGTCAGGTATCACGTGTGTCGTTTCTCTCCCACTTTCTATGTGTAACTAAACCCCTCATGTTGGGGCTGTGGATGATGAGATTATAATTTGCGTGTTGTTTTATATAGTTTTGTTTTCTCGTTGTAGTTCAACTTACTCTTCTTAAACCACTGTCTAATATAACTGAGAATTCTGAGATGGACCAAGGAAAGATTTCTCAGCGATACAAAAGAAAAGTAATGGTGAAAGCATCCATGACCATTGAAAGGATTTCACTGATTCAAATAATGTACTGAACTTAATAAAGAATTAAGAACACTAACTACTGGACCAAGGAGTCAACTGCACTAATTCCAAACAAGAGGAGCCAGAACAAATAAATATTGTAACAAAATGAAATCCATAATGATTGAATTATTATGAACAACACAACCATTTAAACAACCTGCAAAAGTACTCATTAATCACCACAGCCCCGACATGTCTTTTCTTCCTATTTTAAACTCTTTAAATTTAACCCTTGTTTTATTTAAAACTGTTAATCATTTCTTCAAAGTAAAACAATTTAGTTTCAATTAAAAAACCAAAATCAACTCAATCAACTCTAAATTATGCATACTTCACCTAATTAAGTATTAACTCAATTGAATTTATGCACGCCATTGTTCCCTGTGGATAGACCCCGAACTTATGCTATACTAAAGTTTTAAGAACGGGTAATTAATTTGGGATGCACATAACTTCATCTAATGACAAGTGAGACTATGTATGTATGTATGTTTATATGTATTTATCAGCACTTTCATTTTACTGCTGATAAAGGGTAACCTTTATCAGTGCATTTTCAAGGGTTTAAAAAGGTCACGATGGCACACACGAGTACCACATTGAAATTTCGAATGTTCAGCCACTTGTTTATATATGAATCTCCCACATCCCAGCGCAAGAAGTTTACTATAGGGATGAGCTCCCGTATACATGCTCGACACACCTATATGGGACTATGCCTACACACATAGACTCACCTGGGTATTTTCATATTGTATGCTTCTCTCAGGCTTTATCTAACCCGCATACACACATGCTACACATGTCAAGTCCTACAAGACCTAGCCCACCTACCTCCCCATCTGGGCATATACACGACCAGACCCACCTTCCCGTGCGGGCCATGGCTCCTGATTTTTTATATATAACAATAAAAATGAAAAAAATACATGTATTAAAAATATTTAAAATGTAAATAATTAAACAAATAACGATTAAAAATGAATAAATTAAAAAAAATATTAAAATTTTTATTAATTAAATAATTATTAATAAATTTACTATACATATATATATATATATATATATTTAATATTAGTTTATAGTATATATTAATTGTCGATATATATATAATTAATAAGTTGATATAATTAAACAATTAATTATTAATATAGAGTAAATTTAAAAAACATTTAAAAAAATTATTAATTAAATAATTATTAATCAAAATGAATAAATATAATATATATATATATATATATTATAAATGTTAACAAATAGTATATATTAAATATATATATATATATATATAATGAATAATTTTTAATAATTAAACAAAAAAAGAAAAAATGAATAAATTACAAAATTGTTAAAAAAATATTAATGAAATGGTTATTAACAAAAATGAATAAATTTAATACATATATATATATTAATTTTAAATAGTAATCAATAATTCATATTAAATATAAATATAGAAAATTAATAAACTATAATAATTAAAAACATATTAATGAACTATTCAATTTTAATAGTTTTTTATAAATAATTATTCAATAATATTTTTAATATTTTTAATATAAAAATATATTCATATATATTTCTATATATATATATATATCAATATATATAATATTTCTTATAATATGATTTATATAATAAAAAATATTTAAGCTTACATTAAATAAGTCATATATTTAGTGAAAATTTTATATAATTAAAAATTAATATTAATTAAAACTAGTGACTAATTCTATAGAGTAATGGTTATTTAATTGAATGTCACTTGATTTTTCAATTTAACATATATAAAAATTATGTTACATTGATTTCGCAAATACATATACATAATTAATCAATTTTTATATATAATGCACACACCCATAATATTTTTGTAATTTATTCAATTTTTAATATTCATTTTAGAATTATATGAGAAAAGTCAGTCAGAGGTAGGCCCCTGACTATTTTTTAAAGAAAAAGAAATGTACAACAAGAACATACCGCAAGTCAGAAAACAGATTACAGATCATAAACATTATACCCATCACAACCCCCATGAGAGCCTCCTTCTGAAGTGGCCAACTCCCATTCCGAGCTTTCATAATGTTTTATGATCTTGGCATACTTCCTTCTCAGGTTCAATTTCTCCAAAGAGATCAAATCCTGTGGAGATTGTTTGAAAGTGGATCTAGTGGACAGCGGCTTCGGAAAATCAGAGTAGTCTTTACTTGGCCTTCTGTTTGTTGTGGTGGGCACCTCCTTTTCAGACTTCCTCTTCCCGTCCTTGAGAACCTCACAATAGGAAGGCCTAACCATCACACTATGATTTTCCTTATCACTATCTAAGACGTCCCCCCAATTTTCAGGTACCAGGGCATCATGGAAACCTCCAGCCACCCCCGGGCCTGTTCATGTTGCCCGTTATAGTCAATCACAACCAAACATTGCGGCTGCCCTTCAATCTCTTGGCTAGCATCCACCTCCTTCTATGCATCTACTAAAACAAGCTGTATAGTGTAACCTTCTTTCATTGAAGCACTCATGTCCACTTGGTATACCTCTTCAGGCTCCAGTTCTTGAAACTCATTACAAGTATCAATAGTACTCCCTAAATCAGCAAGTTCCAGCTGCATCTTATACCCCTTACTAGTCATACATGGAGTGACATCTTTTATTTTCCCACAACTATCTGAATTCAAAAGCACCCCCCACCTTCAAACCTGCAATGTCTTGCCCAGCAACATCAACACACCGCTTGAGTCCACTATCCCCATGACCAGCATTAGAAACACACCCTCCTTTGGGATGTGACACTATAGTATCATGCCTAGCACCACCTCTAAGAAAAGAAGTATCCACATGACTCACACAAGCCCTGAGGTCCTGCTTCAGTCTCTTAAATGCCACAGCAACAGTTGGGTTTCCCAAGGTCGAGCCACCGATGCCATTTCTTGGCTTTGCAACATCTACAATATTCTGTCCCTGACCAGTATCTCTACCATTTCTTTTCACTGGAACTGAAATGGTTACACTGTGACATTGATCAGCCCGGTGACCCGAATGATGACACCTCAGACAGTAATCAACCCAGGATTCAAATACCACCGCTTGCTTCCAACGAAACTCCTCACCAAATGTAATCCAAATCCATTCAACTGGTGACTTCAAAGCGTCCACCTCAACAAAGATTTGTGGGTTAACAAGGTTACTTACTGACGAAGTGCGATCATTAGAGAAGAGAAAATGTCCCACCAGATTACCTAACATATAGATAATTGTTGTATTCTAAAATGGAAAAGGAAGGTGGGGAAACCTTACCTAGGCTGCGATAGAGAGTGAGTCTCGATTCATGCAAAGATCAAATTTCCATCAAAGAAGAAAGAACATGCATCCACTGTAGCGTCAAGGATCTCTAGACCAAGCGCAAATTAAATCTTCCTCCGAGGAAAATCGTATAATCAGATGACGCTTATCAACCAAACCCACCACCATGCGATCTTGTAGGTCCCAATTACTAAACACAAATCTGTTGAAATCATCAACTGAAGGTCTTCAGTGATTGAAGCGAACCACCAGGGTCATGTTTAGGAGACTCGAATCCTCGGAGAACTCCGATAATGAAATTGTGAGTTGAGGGTCCCCAAGATGCAAATCTGGAACCTTCGGACTCAAAGAAATCGACAGAAAGTCAGGGAGAAAGCTAGGGTTAGAGAAAGGTAAAAAAGTCGCTTATGGAGTCGAAGGTCGGGGGAGAACCTCTGCCCCCCTCCCACCTCCAGGAAGGGGGGGGATCCATCTGCACTAATGAACTAGGGCTTGTCGCCAGGAGCTGTCGCTGAGAGCCATCGCTGGATCCGTCTCTAAGAGGCATCCAATGCATGCATGAATATATATAATGACATTTTAGAATTATATTTATTAAAATAATTTGTTTAATATATATTATGTTTCTAATTGGAAAATTTTATTATTTTGTATATTTGTATTCAATATATACTATTTATTAATTTTTAATATTTTGTCAAATTTATTTATTTTTAATATTATTTATTCATTAATAATATTAATTATTTTTTAAATATTTTTATAATTTATTAATTCTCAATTTTTCATTGTCCAATATGTTTGTAATTTTATCCATTTTCAATATTTATTTATATATATCTATTTATTAAAATTTAAATTTTTTAATATTTTTGTAATTTATACAATTAATATTTATTCATTTCCATTTTAACATATATAAATATTCATTTTTTATTTTTTAAAATTATCTATATAATCAAAAATAGTTATTTATTTTTTAAATTTATTCATTCTTATTGTTATATATTTTATTAATAGATGTTACATATTATATAATTTCATTTTTCAATTTAACATATATCAAACTTATATATAAATATACATTAATTTCACACACAAAAATATTTATATAATTAATGAAATCTTATATAGAAACACATAAACAGAATATTTATTTAATTTATTCAAATTTTAAGATTCATTTTATAATTACATTTAGTAACTTAATATATTTAATATATTATGTTTTTAATCCATAAGTTTTATTTATTTATTTTTAATATTACTATAGTTAGTATTATTTATTCATTTTTAATATTTTATATTTTTTTATTTTTTGAAATTTAACCATTTTCTACTATTTATTTATACATATTTAATTACTATGTTTTAATATTTTAAATATTTATTCATCTTTATTTCAATATATATCCATATTTTATTTAATTTTAATAATTTTTATATTAGGAATGATATGAACCATGGATAAAAACTCATGGTTCTGAAAAAAATTATTATTAAAAAAAAGTACACAATCAAAGAAAACATGATTGTTTCAATGTTAAAAAGTGGCACAAACAACACCACCAAAACCAATGATCATTCAAAAGTGACCTTATTTTGGGTTTGCTGCCCCTTCCTCAGGATCCACCCCAACCACTTGGGTGTCTGCCTCACATCAGCTGCTTAGGAGCCTGCTAAGCATCATCCTGATCATCCATGCTTGTGGATTCATCTTCCTCCTCATGAACCTCAATGTATTTACCTCCAATGAAATCATTCTTTAATATCAAAACAGATCCATCTTGAGTTTAGGCATTATCCTTCATATCAAAATTGCCCTTTTCCTTAACAATCCCAATTCCCAAGGATTGTCCCTCAACTTGAAAAGTTCCATGAACATAGCTAAATTCATTATAGATATCTTCCTTTATATTAGATATATTTAAAATATGGAGCAATGTAAATCTATTTTTATTGGGACCAGAGTCAGGTGGGCTAGTGGAACCCTCCTCAATTTTCGCCTTCCCTTCTAGTGTACCACTAGTGGTTTGATCACCCGTTGCATCCTCAAGACCATATTTTTAATCCTTGTATTCTACCTTACCTTAGTTTTAATCTCTTTTTTCATCAACAATAGTCACATAGGCATTCTGAATAGAAAATTCAGGCTGATCACCTACCCCTATGTCAGCTTCTTCAGTCGTTACCCTACATGGAGGGTTAATTGGGACCTCACCCTGGAGAGGGGAGTATGACCAGAACATCTTCTTTTATATATATCTTATTTATATTCTTGGGGGATAAATTAATAAAGGATTCATGTATCCCATAGTATCTTTCACAATCATCGCTTCATGATCATCTTTGGGGTCAACATTGAGAACCTGATCTTGTCTGTGCACTAAAATATGCATAGGCAAATCCTGCCTAGGAAAAAATGGATAAGTCTTGTATTTTCTAGGAATATCCAACTAAAATTCATCTTCATCCACTGAAACATTATTATTCTTGAGAAAGTAATGCTCACACAAAAATTTTGGAGGGAATATAAATTCTGAAGAATGACCATGTCCATAGATAGGATTTCTAGATTTTTTAGGTGAAGGAGCCACCACATTAGATTTTGTATTCATTTTTGTGGTATTTAGTTATTCTTTCTATAGGTTGTGATTAACTTACCCTTGTAAAACAGAATCATGGTAAGACTATTCAGAATAAGTTTCATTCTCCATTGTAACTTTATTTTTATTACAAAGAGCCCCCTTAAAAGAGATGTTAGCAAGAGCTACCTACATCTCCACCTCCTCGTTAACTGTAACATCATCTCCTGATTACTTAATATATGGTGTTTAATTTCAACCCTCCCCCATATCACCTTTAATGTTATCTTTTCCTATGGAAAACTATGTGAAGGAGTTTCTACCAATATGAATCTACAAAATCTCTATATCTAGACCCTCAACTCTAGCTTGGAGACTAGACCATCCATGAGAAGAATCATCATGGATTATGGACACCCTTTTAACAATCACCCCAATTAAATTTTTAAAAGATCCTTGTTTCATACCTTCCACCTCTACCATAGGTCCCTTTATCTATTCATTCATTTAATATTCTGAAGCATGCACTTGTAGGTAATAAAAAAGAAAAAAGAAAATTCTTTCCACATTGATTTTTGGAATGGCCTACCAGGCTATAATTAGTGTAAAACAAAGGTAAATTTTTATAAATAATTTTATGATCTAGAATCGCATTTTCCTTGGATAAAATTACTTTGTTAACAAGATTGGATCTCAAGTCAACTTTTTCTAGGAATCTTGCAAAGTGACCAAAACTTGCTTGCTCAGTCTCTTTTCCCATTTTAATTGGTAATCCAATTATCAAAGGATTATCATGAAAGATCCTTGGATTCCAATGAATCCACCTAACCCAAGGATTATTACACAAACTAGGAGAAAAAAAATTTAATTTAAAATGGATTAGAGTAGATTGATCATTTTTAAAGGCACAAGACCCCCAGTTTCAATGAGACTGGTCGGAATCCCCATGACATTATTTTGAGATATTTACTTGGGAATAAAATATGATAAACTTCATTCCCTAGTGGAATGAATATACATTCATAAAATCCCCAGATAGTAGAAAATAATTTGACTAGTGCATTCAGGTCCAATGGTTTCTTCCCTTTCAGAATCATGAGACGCACTAGAATGGAGTGCTTGTACATCACCCTTTTCTCCGTGATTGCTTTACGATTTGAAAATACTCTAGCTGTAGCACCCTTCTTCAAATATTGAATATATTTAATATATTAATATTTATATTTATATATATTTACTATATATATATAATTGTATAAATATATGTAATTATATAAATATATTTATAATTATATACATATATTTATAAATATATTTACAAATATATTAATTTATAATTATAAATATAAATCTATAATTATATTTATAAATTCATATCTACAGTTATTTTAATATATTTATAATTATATGCAGTTATATTTATTTATTTATTTATAATTACCTACATTTAAATTTTTTAAATTATACTAACTATATTATTAAAATTAATTAAATAGTTCTTTATACATGCTAAACAAGCACTGATAAAGCTGGATTTTATCAAAGCTTGTTTAACATTGATAAATATATATATCTTTATTAGTGCTAAACAAGCACCGATAAAGATGTATTTTATCACTAATTATTATTTTATTACTAATAAACTCTGTCATTATCAGTGATTTTTTGGAAGAACTGATAAAAACCTACCTGATCTTTTAAAAAAGAACCCTAATCAAACTGATTTCTGTCGCACCATTCAAGATCTCATGGCATTTCATCTCATCTGCCACCCCCCATTGATTTTCCCTCATATTAATCAACTCTCAAATCTATGTTATGTTGTTTTTTTATCCTCCTCTCTCATTTATTGGTTGTTTGGGTTCATCGATGGGTGATATTGTGGTGTTATCCTACATTAGTGGTCTCATGGTTCTATGTTTATGATCTCTATTGATGAATTCCCCACCATTATTAATCCTCCTCGGATGTTTCCTTATTAGTGGGTCTATACATTCCGAATTTTACCCTACTAAAGCTTCCATAGGTCCTTTTCCAATGACATCATGTTCAAGGTGTTGTGTGTTTCTTTTTGTGATGCCCTGTTTTTTTGTTCTAGATGCTCTTGAACCTCCTTTTCCCCGTTGTCCTATCACCATCAAGCATGTCCCCAATTTTTCATGAACGTTAGCTTCAAGGACGATTTGGAATGGTACTAGGGTATCCTGTGTCAACAGACTTGATCCCATGATGTTTTTATCAGTGTGGTTTCTCATGTTTTTTGGTTTCTCCCCAGTCTCATTAAAATGGGGTGGGGGAATACACAAGTACCCTCGTCCCATCATTTAATTGATTCACTTGTCAGTTCCTCATAATCCATTTTTAAAGGTGACATTTAGAATATAAAAAAACTAGATTTCAAGATAATAAAATTGTGTGTTCATTTTAGTGAACCTTAAATTAGAGAAATAAATTATAGGTTATTAAAATAGTGTATATATTTTAATCAATCTCTTTATGAAAGGGTCCTACAAAAGTGTCATTAATATTACAAATGTATATATCAACCTAGAAGGTGAAGATAACGAATAAGTCCTATTTGATCATTGGTAGTGAATCCATAAGATGTGTGATATTTATATGGAAATATATAGAATTTTAGAAACCCAACACTTACCTTGGAATTACCTTTTTTAACTAAAAGTCCTCAACACCCCTTTTGGTTTAGGTTAATATAATTAGGTTGTGATTTTTTGGGTTATATGAAAATGTTTTTGGTTATGATTTCATTCATTGTGATTTTTTTTTGGTTTTGGTAATGATTTATATAATGACGAAGCATTGAGTTAGAGTGTTTTTGGGTTATTTAATTTAGTATATAATTTCTTATATTAAATTGGTAACATATTGTTTTGAGGGGTATGGATTGGTTCAAGTGTCATATGGATTAAAAAATAATAGTTATGGTTTGGATCGTTTGTAATATGCTTAAATCGGCATATTGGGAATAGGTTTGATTGATTTTACTTATGAATTATGAAAATGGAATATTTAGTTGTTGAAATTCCATGAAATATAATACATTTTACAAAGAAATAAGTGATTGAATGAGTAAATCTCATTCAATGATGTTTTAGGAAGCTAACTCACACTACTAATAGGTGTGTTTTAGTGTGTGATGTGTCTCTAGAAAGTTTATTGTCAGAATTGTGAAATACAAGCATCAACTAGGTATTTATAGTAAATGCATGGTCTTCTAGAAAAAAATGAAGGGTTAGTTTAAATTATTTGGATATACCTGTGAATGTTTTGACTACTAGATGTGGGAGATAGATTATAGAGATATGTTTAATTATTAGAGGTAGAATTATAGTTCTTTGGATCACAAAGATATTAAATCCATGCTAACTATATTTTTTAGAAATTTTATCAATGGAAAGTATTTATGGTACTTTTAAGGAAATTAAATAAATGGTTTGGATATTGTGGGATATGTGAAATAAACATAATATTGATAACACTATTATTTTTTAAATAGGGTTTCTTCAGTGGGTTATTGTATAAATATATTTATTAGTATTTCTATAATACATTATCTACAATAATTTGTAGATAAATAGAGCAATATGGAATACAACTTCAATTATGTCGTAAATAATAGTTTCATTAATTTGTTTCATGAAATTATACGCTCATTTACCATGTGTAAAAATCTAGTGATTACGTGACCTTTAATATTTTGAGGAATGATATTTTTTAACAAATTTAGAAATCCAAGACACAATTAAATGAAAAGAAAAAAAAATAATTTCTAATAGAATTTATCATCCAATAATAATAAAAATTATTTACAAAATATTTATTACCACATTTTTCCCCACACAATATAAAATCGAGAACCTAGACCAATATCCACATTTTTACCCCAGGTTGTTTCTTTTCAGGTCACCCTTATATAAAATGATAAATTTTGAGGGTTCATAATCAATAATATTCAAATGTTTTCTTCCCCTTATTAAAATAATCTATAACTTTCTCCTTTTATTATGAATATATTATGTGTACTTATTTATTTTTTGTAGAAAATGAATATTTTTTATACCTAATAGGATGAATATGAATCAAAAATGGATATATGTAAATAATATGACAAAAAATATTATGGATATGGACTTAAATATTTAATCAAGTTTGTAATAGTGCATGCATATGAACATACTCAAATCCTTTTTCCATGTTTACATTATTTTTATTCATGAAAAATTAGTCCATAAGAGTTAGAAGAACATTTTATTTGTCTTATTATAGATTAGAGCAATACATTTTGGACTAAACACTGGAAAGAACTAAATGTGAACACCTAACGGGATTATATAGTTCTTTTTGGATCATTTGATATGAATACCAGTGTAAATGATGATGGAGATCATATGAAAGAAATGGAAATGGAAATAGAATATAAACTTTGTGATTGTCAAAAAAATTGAGAAGTTAAATAGTTATGCTAAAATACTATTATATATTGGTTGTACTAACTACACAACACTATCAGCTATATTGAAATTATATAATTTGAAAGATGGCAGTGGATCGAGTGACACCAACCTTACAAAACTTCATGGTATCCTGAATGATATTACAAAAAAATAAAATGAATTTTATTGTCATTTATATTTAACTAAATGAATATTACCTTCAATGGAAATGATCTCAAAAAAAATACATTCTTTTCCAAATGTTTTCATATTGTTTTATAAGGATCATAAATGACTAATAAAATGACCTTAAGTATGGTGTGAATCGATACAAGAAAGATGAATCATGTCCTTCAAAATTTTTATGGTACTTTCCTATCATTCCATGGTTTATAAGACTATGTGAATGTTAGTAAACTATGAGAAAATTTGTATTTAATGTAGATACAAGAATTTAAGATGGGAAATTATGACATCCAACAAAATCTCCTCAGTGGAAGAAAATTGATGATGAGTATCCTGAATTTTTAATTGATCCAAAAAACTTATTTCTTGAATTTTCTATAGATGGCATAAATTCATTTTGGGTACAGAATAGTAATCACCCTACATGGCCAATTATGTTGGTCAATTATAATTTTCCTCCTTGGTTATGCATGAAGTGCAAATACATTATGTTGTCTCTAATTATATCTTGAAAAAAACAATTTTGTAATGATATTGATGTATATTTGGATCCATTGATTGATGATATGAAATTGATGTGGGTCACAAGTGTTACAATTAATAATTCTCATAAAAGTGAATAATTCACATTGAGGGCCATTTGTATAGGATGATAAAGGACATTCCTACTTATAGAAAATTTTTAGGCTATAACATTAAATTAATGTTGAGGCATCCCATTTGAGAAGAATGAACACACTAAGTTAATTTTAAACATACCTCAAAGACCATGTTTTAAGTAAGTCACAAATTTTTTCCTCGATGAAATTAATACCAATATTATACAAAAATATTTGATGGGAATACCGAACAAGGATCAATACTGTACCCACTAATGGGTGATAAACTATTCGATAAGGTAAAATATATTGACACTATTTTCAGTAAACCATTTTGGAAAAACATTATGAAATCATTTCGGAAAAATTGATCAATTTCATTTGAATTATTGTAATATAATTATTTATACATCAGACATTTTCTTGATGTTATGCATGTAGAAAAAAATGTTTGATAGTGTTATTGAAACATTACTAAATGTTCCTAGAAAAATAAAAGACAACATCAAGGCTTGGTTAGACATGATTTACCTAGGGATAAGGGAAGAGTTGGAATTATTAAAGGGTAAAAGTCATACTTTTCTTCCTCTTGTAGCTTACACTCTATCTAGACATGAAAAATTAAAAAATTTCATTTTCCTTAATGGTGTAAAATTTCTAGTGGGGTATTCATCAAATTTCAATAATATTGTATCAATGAATAATTTGAATTTATAGGTTCTAAAATCACATGACTTCCCTATTTTTATGCAAGATTTTATTCTCATCACTTTATGTTAAAATATGTCTAAAATGAATGAAATAAATTAACCAGACTCTTCTTGTTTTTTGAAGGAATATATAGTAAAGTTATAGAGTATATGAAGTTTCCAATCATTGATAAGGAGTTTGAAATCATATTTTTTGAATTATATATGTTCTTCCCATCATCAATATTTTATATAATGGTTCAACTAATGGTTCACTTGGTTATAGAGGTTCAATTATATTGTCCTATACATTAAAAATGGATGTACCCCATTGAATGGTATATAAATATTTTGAAGGGGTATTTGATGAATCAGATTCAGCCAAAATATTGTATTGTATAATAATTAATTATTTAAGAATCTATTTAATTATGTACCAATTTCCAATCATATGTTGATAGCATCGATCTCCCAATGTTTCATCATAGTGGACACATTATAGATGAAGGGATTTCCGAAAGACATGTTGTTACAATTACAATCACAAAGTGGGAGAAATATCACCTTTACATTTTAAATAATAGTGAATATATATATTCATATATTGAATCCCAAAAATATATTCTTATTCCTTTGATTCCATCAGATCAAATACACAAAATCAATAGTTTATAGGATATTTCGGATATCGTATTTATAAGGAGTCATCTAATAGTCCAAATTCAAATGTAGAATGATTATAATGGATAGCCAAGTGGAGCATAGCCTATTTTTGCCTATTCACCTTTAAAATTTCTGGTGTTATTCTAATGTAGATTGGGAACCTTGGTTCAAATCCTCAGCGATGGTACTTTTGTAATATCGATTGTTTTTTTGATTTTTTTTTTGAATGTCGGTTTTGTTTTTATAGCGTAATTAAATTTATTATTGGATAGTGTATGATTTAAAATTTTTATAAATATTGGGTTGAGTTCATTATTTGGTATTTTATCTTATAATATCCTTTATATTTTTGTGATATTTCATTAAATTAACACCCACTTCACAAAATGATTTTGATTAGAATTCCCAAGTGTTGAGGATTTAATCCATGACTTAACATAAATAGGGTTCTGATCTCAATCAATAATTTTTTATGGTATTGTATTTATCATTACAATAATACATGAAATATATAAGTTAAAAAAACAAGTCATTAATCCATCAAATTTTAATTTTAAAAAACACAAATTGTAACGTAAAGATTACTTAACGAGCAAAAGATCTCAATCAATTGAAATCCCCAAATTGTGAATCTCCTCAATGGATGATTTAATAAAAAATTGATGTGGTTTTTAATCTATTTTATGATACTTATGGTTCATATTTATAAATAGAATAAAAATAATAGGATAAGAAAAGAGTGGTGCACCAAACACACACACAAAATATGAGGAGAGGTAAATACGCGCTTTTAATTGAATGAGAAAGTGAGTAAACAAATGGGTTTTCATATTGACTTAAACTAATTTTAGACCATTAAAATTTCACAACCAAATTTGGATGATAATTATAGATTATTATGAAGAAACATTCATTAATATTTAACTGAAATAAAATAAAACTTACACGATTACATTTGAAAACAAGCGAAAAAAAACCTGAAGTGGAAAGTTTACGAGAGGTATCTCTTGATAAAACAAGATTAAGTAAAGTCCTCCAAGACCCATATAAAATATATATTCAGGATAAAACTCCCCCTTATATTCTTAAATTCCAACCCCTTTCAAGAAGAATAAGGGGGTGAATTTATAGCCCAAGGTGGTGAACTGTTTTCATTCGAAAACTGACCCTCCACTTGGATTGACAATTTCATAAATTATATAGAAAAATATGGTGAAATATTATTCTTAAAAGTTTTATATATGTATTTTTAGATTTCACCATCCAAATTTGGTGTCCATTTGAGTTTTTATCCAAGTTATGGTTTTTTTTAAATATTGTTTTGTTGTCCATTTTTATCCATACTTTTTCAAAGGCCACAATGTGAATGGGTTTTTTGATAGGAATATTCCCTATAATAAAAACCATTTATTCAAAAAAGTTGGAAACCTACATCTTTTATTTCACACCACAAAAGATAATATGAATTGAATAATTGTATTGGGAGGTAATTCAATAATTTTGGGATATTTTCAAATCTTATATAGAATTGTGGGCTGGAATTTCATGCATCAATTAGGCCTCTTATTGGTTGAGTTTGGACTGGAAAATTTTATCCATGTTGTAATGAAATTTTTATAGACTTCTTATGGAGAATAAACTAATTTTTTATTATTTATTGAGCATATAAAATAAAACAACACAGTTGGTCCAGTTTCATTAATATATTCTTTAGGTCTTCTTATGTGGTATATATGGCCCTTCAAATGGCCGAATTGGATAAGGATCCAGTTTAATTTTTTGTAGTAAATGTAATTAGGAACCCCAAAAAACAAGAATAAAAAAATTATAAGTAGGTGGATAGTTCTAATTATAATTTGAAAATTACTTTAATATGGATTAATTCAAATAATACTCAAAATTATATTTAATACTAAAACACAGGTATTTCACACCAATTATGCACTTTCCCTTTAAAATAAGTAAAACGAGAAGATAATTTTTTTAATAAATGAATAACATCAAATACACTGCACATATTCTTATGCATGTCCTCATGTACATCAAATATAAAAACCTAACTAAATCATTTGTAGTAACCAATAAATATTATAATTCTTGAATTATCTAATTAGGGGGTCTATATTAGTTCACTCCTCCATAATGAATTCCCCCACAAACTTTTATAGCAAAAATGATCCAAAAACAGTTCATTTTTCATGCTTAAAACTGGAAATTGAAAATGGGGGCCCTTATAACTCACTCCCCTCGTGATGATAAAAAATTATTTATGGTGCTTCACTAATTCCCCATCCAAAATTGAAAATATTAGAATCTAAAATATATATCATCTTCCATTCCATATTATAAATTTCAAAATAATGAATAATTCTATTTTAGTGGGTTTTTAGTGGTTGTGGAATCGTAGTAATATAATTTCCAAATGATAGAAAAATAGGCGTAAAAAACCAACATGGAAAAAAATGAACAAGTTTTTTTAAATGAGATATGGAAGGAAATCAAAACACGTATTTACAAGGGCATGATTATGTGAAGGAAAAAAATATAGGGAGAAAATTGGAAGGGTATTAAGTGGTGAAATATGTACAAAACACAAAACATATCTCAAGGACATAATAAAAGATGATGAAAGTGGTGTTTTTTTATATTTTTTTATATTTTTTTAGAAGTTGAATTTGGAAACAAATCCTAAATGCATCTCTAAAACCTTGTTGGATTTCCTCACGACACTAAAATTAGAAGTTATAAAAATATCAAAGTTTGAGGAAGATTATTTTTTAACCTGCCCAAGACACAACCCATTATTTTTTACAATTTTTTTGTTTTTTCATATTTATTTTGAACACTTTTTAATAACAATTACAAAATAACAAAAACATGAATCCATTCCCAAAACAGTCTGAATGAAAATATCTCCCCAATACGGAGATGGATTCTTTCCCTCAAGAATATGATGACACATTAAAAATCAAGAAAAATTAAATCCATTCCCCCTATACTTAAATTTCAATAAATTATGAAATTAAAATTCATATAGATGTTGAGTGAGATAGGGTTTTAGGATTGTAATGTGTCTATAAAAACTGTTTATCATATTACCAAAGGGGATTTCAAAATGAGGATCATTGTAAGGGTAATAAGATGATATTTTTCTATTTTAAATTATCATGTTATTTAGAAAATGCCTCTATAATATAAATGCATACCAAGGTAGGAAATTCAGCACGAAGGTTAAAAAACTCAAGACTCAAGATTTGGGGTGAAAACACCCAAAATGAAAATATTTTCATAGGTGACATTGACATGAAAACTGAAGATGTTCCTTGGTGTAGGGGAAAAAATTTCCAAAATAAAAAAATGAGCTTTCAAAATTTATTGTTCCTGATATAAAATTATTTATACAAAATTATGATGAAAATACAAAATTTATGAGATAAAAACAAGTCATTGGACTCCCCAAAATTTAATTGTGAGTAATTATAACTCTTTTTTCTTTTTAAAGAAAATATTTTTATAGTTTTTTTATTTGTTTTTTTTAAATACACAGTCACAAAAATAGAGAAAGAGGGGAAAGGGGTTTGATGAATAAATTGGTAAAAAATGAGAATGATAGAGTAATAATAATAAAGAGAGTAAGATAGGGGGATAAATATAAATAGGAGGATTTGGAAGAGATGGAGAGGGAGTTAAAGGGAAAGTGGTTCCCCTACTTTAGATGTCATGGGTCTTTGTCTTCATACAGTGGTGGGTCAATAGTAGTATTTGGGGATCCGATGGAAGTTGATGTGGTTCCTGGGATGAGTGTCCTATTATTGTGATGATTTAATTGATGTACATTAACCATTAATTTCCTTTGGGAAGAAGTTTCTTTGACTTTCACTGCACCAAATGGGTAAACATTGACAATAATTAAAGGCCGTGTCCAATGATAATTAATCTTACCTGGGTGAAGCTAAAACTGATAATTAAAAAGAATTACCTTTTCACCTTAATTAAATACCTTTCATAGGATGTGTATGTCATGGAGAACCTTGTATTTTTTTGTATAAATTTTAATTATCATAAGAATCACGTTAATGATCCTCTAATACATTCAATAGAAACAATATATATTCACTAGATTTTTCATAATCAAAATTACAAGTTTTCAGAGCCCAATATGACTTATTTTGGATTTCAACTATTAAATGACATGTTTTACCAAAAACTATTCTAAAATGATACATCACAATGGGTATTTTATAGGTAGTTTGATAAACCCAAAGCACTTCACCAAGTCATTATGGACAGTGTTTTTTTGTTGGTTTAACAATTCTCTCAAGAAGTCTTTTCACTTCTCTATTGGAAAGTTTAGACATGCCATTTTTTTGGGGTTGATATGAAGTTGAAGTTTTATGTACAACCTTATTCTTTTTGAAAATATATTCCATGGTATGATTGCGGAAATGGGTTCCTAAGTCACTTACCAAGGCACATGGAGTTCTAAATCAATGGAATATGTGGATTTTTAAGAACTCGCTAATAATATGTGAATCATACTTTCCAGTGGGTTTGTACTTAACCCACCTAAAAAAATATTCATCCACAAGAACAATGTAAGAGAATACATTGGATGTGGGAATGGTCCAATAAGATCAATGCCCCAAACATCAAATATATCCCATAATATTGAGGGATTTTGGGGGTTTCATTTTTTTGGAATTTCTGCCAAATTTTTTGGAAACTGGGATATGATTGATAGAACTCATGTGAATCCTTAAAGAGTGAAGGATAAAAGAATCCAGACTCAAGAACCTTTTGGGAGGTCATTTGTGATCCGAAGTGTCCACCACTAATAATTGAGTGATAGAATTTTAAGATGGAGGAACTTTCATCTTCATCTACACATCTCTTAATTACCACGTCAACCCCAGTTTTCCAAAGTATATTATCTTCCAAAAAATATTTTTCTGATTCACTTTTCTTTTTCTCTCTTTTTTTTTATTTTTTTTATAAAAACACTAAAAATAAAGTAATTTAAAATTGGGTAATACCATTGTAACTTTGGAATCATAGATGAGTGGTGTTCAGTGGTAAATTTAGGATCATTGTTTTCGGAATAAGAATAATTAGAACTTATACTAAAGTGATCACCCACAGGGTTTTATTTTCCAGGTATATCTTTGATTTCATGGTCAAAATATTAGATAATTGGGATCCATCTTATTATCCTCTATTTGGAATCACTTATCTTGTGTAAGAACTTTAAAGCCTAATGGTATTTAAATATGATGATTTTGGCACCTCATTGATAGGGCAAAAATTTATCCAAGTAAAGAAACCACAACTATATGTTCCTTTTTAGTGATGGTGTAATGAGATTGAGTTTCATCCAGTGATTATGAGGCATAATAGTTTATATTATGAATTTTTTCTCTTCATTGAGAAAGAATTGTCCCGATGGCCCTATTAGAAGCATCACATAAAAATTTTAAGGGTGATGATAAATTTAGGGGTTGGATTATTGGGGAAGATTTAAGAATAACTATGAGTTAAATGAAGGCTATCTCGAAATCCTTTTGAAAATGGAATTTAAACTCATTTTGGAGAATATGAGTTATTGGGAGGGACATCCTATTGAAATTATAGATGAATCACTAATAGAAACCGGCATGACCAAGGAATGAACGGATGTCTCAAACTAGTGTGGATTTCAGAAGTGATTGGATCACCTCAATTTTAGAAGTGATTGGATCACACTAGGAGCCTTGATAATTATGGGATATTGATAAAAATAAATCTAACCATCCATATCAAGGACATAGAAGTCAGATGAAAAGATAAGATCGTTGACTCAAATAATGATATACTCAATTATTCCAATAGGACTGGAAGTGCTTTGATTATCTAACTAGATTAAAACACTTTTTGGGTGAAAGGGAACTAGACCAAGGTTAAAGAATATGGATTTGGTTATGAAATTTATCAAGGCTCTTACCTTTAATAGTGTATCATCAAATTTGGAACTCCCTATTTGGCATGGAACCATAAAGGTCTATGGATATTTTCACTTTATGGGTATATACTATTGGGTTGAAACAATTTCAATGGTCTTAAGTTGTCTCTTATGGATGCACAATTCCTTAATAAACTTTTCATACTTAGAGATTTGGTTGATGTCATCTAAGATGTTAATGTTCACTTCCAAATTTATAAACATGTCAATAATTTCAGAATGAGGCTCAAAGGGATTCTTTACCATAGAGATAGCTTGGGGAAAAGGAATTGGGTTCCTTAGAGTACTTTATGGAGGTGAGGGAGTGTAACACCCCAAGATTTCATAGTGTGTTATTTCTTCAAAATAATTCAATAACTTTCACTACACGCAACACCGAGTTAAAGCGCATCATGACTTCCAAACTAGCCGTTATGAATATTAATACCTAATTTTTGAAATTTTATAAATTCTATCTCTCAAAATGGACTTAATTTTTGGATTCATAATATCAAAATTATCCTAGGGTGAAATTTCGGTACTTTTCAGATAACTTTAATATTTTGATGAATAGTGAAAATTACTAAATTTTAATAAAAAACAACTTTTTTAATAAAAATAATTAATAGTGATAAATTATGGATTTGAGTGGTTTTAAAGTATATTTAGAATATATTTTTACCATTTAATATAATTTTGGTCATTGGACATACTTTTACAATTATACCGGACATAAACATGTGCCAATCTTTTGATAGTTATTATCTCTTAAAAACACGCTTTTTGTTTTAACAACGAGAATTAATTTTAAATTAATTTCTGCCACTTCTGTGTTTTGAATTTCAAAAAATGGATTAAATATTTGGAATCAGAATGTTCAAATTGTGTAAATAGGTAACTTTTATTTTTAGACATTTTGAATAATTACTTCGGTAAATATTTTATTTACCATGGTTAAGGGTAAATCCGGTAAATAAGGGTTAAAAAATAATATTATAATAATACTAAATTACCATAAAACGTGTCCTAGACTTATTGGTTGATACATGTTCGACCATAGGCATCTTTGGGTCGATTTTGGGACCCCATTGAGCCACTTGTAGGTTATAGGGACACTTTATTTTAATTAAGTTAAAATGAATACAAAAATGACACAAGCATATATCTTTTAGAAAAACAATTTTTACATAGGGTTATATATGTTTTATTTTCGACTATAAATATTCATTAGAAAGATAAACCGATTTCCTACATAATTCTATTTTATTTATAATTTTTATAGATTACATAATTAAATTTATTTATGACACAATGATGATGCAGTAATTACCATAATAGTGAAAATTTAAAATAATTGATATTATAAATACCCAAATAAATATAATTTGAGACTTTTTATGAATTAAAATAATTTTATTGGATAATATGACATATTAGGATTGATTTAATTATCTTTTTTCGAAGTAATCATTCTGTTATGAGTTTCAAAAAAATCAACTATTGAATAGTGTCAAAATTGACATAAAAGAGTTTTTAAAACAAATATTTTATTATTAATTGATATTAAATTCCTAAAAATATAAGGATCGGCCAAGAGACTTATATAATGATATTGGTATCATTAATGGACCTCTTGGGGGTCTCTTGGATGTATATAGTATGTTTATTAACTATATAATATAAAAATACAAAGTGACATGGTAAATGTCAAACTAATTAACTAAGAGTTAAAACTAATAGATAATGTTAATATAGTAACCCAAACCTATCTAAATTCTATTTGTTGAATGTTTTTTGACCTATAACAACCTTAAACTTTTAATAATAAACTTTGGAGCCATTAGAAACCGAATATGAATTTATTATAAATTAATATTTCTAGCTTTTCCAAAGCTGCCCCTCACCCCTCCTATAAAAGGGCACTCCTCCTTCTCATTTTTTCACACCTTCAAATCCTTTTGGTTCGTCAAAACTCTTCCCAAATACTCTCCCAACATACCTCAATACAACCTAGAGGCATTAGTTTGATCATAAATTCAACATAAGGATCTCTTTTGATCAAATCAAAAGGAATAACCCGAAGAAGAGGTAATGATTTCACCACACTTTTTCAAGTTCCTTTCTTCTTCCACTTCTTCTTCCTTTGTTGTTACCATTATAAAATAATAAATCCAGTATAATATATATACTGTGATGTTATTATAAATATGGTACAACCATATTCAGTATTCTATCCATCCTTTGAATAATATGTCACCATACGTGTGTATGTACAGCTTACCGTCTCCACGTCGTGGTGTAATTGTTATTCAATAAATTATTATTTGTATGGGTATAATAATGATGTGTAAATCATGTAAATAATAAATATAACATGATAATTATTCTATATATATGATATACCATCCAATTATATATTATTTTAATATCAAAAAAATGATATTTTCGCTCGTGCATACGTACAGATTATCGTCTCCACGACGCGATGTGATTCATTTCCAAGTTCACCATTCATCGAAGATTATAAAAATATATATTACTAATAAGTATGTAATATATGAAATAATAATTCTACTGGAGATATATATATATATATATGGATTTATGTACTAACATATATCTTTTTCACTTACTTCCGTTCAATACTATATGAAAATAGAAATAGCGTTTATGCGTACGTACGGACTACCGTCTCCATAAACGATGTTTTCCATTTCATATATATGTCTATTATACATATTTATATTCTAAATATATATTATATATTTATCATGTTTTATATTCTGGAATTATTTAAATCATTATCTAAGTGATACGACCAAGAGTGACAAGTTAAAACACGTACGATAAAGAAAGTGATTATTACCCGAAATGTTAACTTAACATGGAAATTATTATTAAATGGGTAATATAAAGTCATAAATGAATCATTTATGATATCATAAATATTAATATGGTTCTGGTATAATTTAATAACATACTACGATCTTCGTACAAGAGGTTAAACGTACCCTCGACTAAAGGAAAGTGCAAGGTAAGGGGTTTTCATCTCACTCCTTATTCCCGTGAGATTCATGTCATATTGCCACCATTACCTTTTGTGTGGTGTATGTACTGCCCATAATTATATTATTTGTGTAATACACTTTAATTTATGTGTATTTACATATTCATTGTATGATACCTCTTTCATGGGTTGTATGTTTCGTAAGTTACCAAATTGGTAAGGGTTTATTTCGCAATCTCTTCATTATCCGGGGTTGTTTATACATAATAATATACTGGAATTTCTTTATCATCCACATCCATGTTTCTTAAAAATGTATTTCAAAACATTTTTACTATTTACTAGAATATGGGTTAAATTCATTTATACCCTTCTTGACTTTTATAAGTGGTTCATAAAGGAATATTTCCGTCGTTTTCCAAACAAGGTCATTTTTAACCTTCTTGAAAAAATTAAGGTAAGAATGTTTTTTTAACTTATACGGCGGGTGAGGCTATTCTCTGCCGTTATTACACCTTTGAAGCTTCCTTCACAAGCTTATAAAGATATTTTCAAAATAAAGTTTTTCTCTATAATTATGCGACTTTTAAAATGATTTAAAAAAAGAGATATTTCTCTCAAATAGTATTGATTTCATCTATGTCAACATACTTTGATAAATTTTAAACTTGTTTCAAGTTGATTTATTATGATACAAATCATCCATATTGTATTTAAGGTTTTGTGATATTTTTGACTATGGATGAGTTATTTTTATTTCATTAATGGTTTATGATAAAGTTTTGACATTTTGTATGTTAGTTTTAATACGAATGTTTATGTTATATTTCATCCTCTTATTAAGATGAATGTGTTGGACTAGTATGTTCCGGGTTGGGGACCGGTAAAAGTAAGCCCTCCGGGTTGGTGTCCGGTTATTAGAGGCACTCCGGGTTGGTGTCTAGTTATTAGAGGCACTCCGGGTTGGTGTCCAGTTATTAGAGGCACTCCGGGATGCACTACTAGAAAGATGATCTTTCCCAACACTTCTATACCAATGGTTTGTAAAAACCGTTGGTATAGCTACCATTTCCCAAAGGTTCACCAAAACCATTGGGAAATCCATAGATTTCCCCACCTTTCCCAACGGTTTGGCAAAAACCGTTGGGAAAGGGTCACTCTTTCCCAATGGTTTTGGTGAAACCGTTGGGAAAGGGTGTGTTTTGAGCCTCTTTCCCAACGATTCACCAAAACCATTGGGAAAGAGTGACCTTTCCCAACGGTTTTGGTGAAACTGTTGGGAAAGGGAGTGTTTTGAGCCTCTTTCCCAATGGTTCACAAAAACCGTTGGGAAAGAGTCCTCTTTCCCAACGGTTCATCAAAACCATTGGGAAAAACCGCCCAAAGTTTCAACCTTCGCCCTAAATAAATTCAACCCACCCAAACCTATACCAATGGTTTTGAAAACCGTTGGGAAAGGGATATCCCAATGGTTTCCAAAACCGTTGGGATAGGTTCTTTAATTTTTTTCCAGATCTACTAACCGAGAACATTATATAAATCAAAATTTTAAATAATTATGATAATAGATATATATATTTATGAAATTATGTTTACAAAAGTGATGTTAGCTTTGTGGTTAAGTCGTTCGATTATAAACGAGGGGTCCTGGGATCAAATCCCAGCGGATGTTTTATTTTTGGAATTTATATACCAACGGTTCCATTACCGTTGGTATAGATTTCATATTACCTATACCAACAGTTTTTGGAAAACCGTTGGTATAGACCTATCCCAACGGCTTACTTGGCTACGGTTCTCCAAACCGTTAGTATAGGATATACCAACGGTTTGGAGGCCTATACCAATGGTTCCAAACTGTTGGTAAAGTTTAGTTTTCTAGTAGTGATGGAGTCCGGTTACAGAGGCTCTCCGGGTTGGGTTCCGGTTACAGTTATCCCTTAGGTCTTGGTATGAGGCCTCGACACAGAAATTGAAGTTCGGAATCATGCATTCCATCATTATGAAAGTGGTTAGTGATATTTCATGTGATTATTCGATTATTATAATATCCATGTGAATAAGTAAATTTCATTATTTCATTTTATTTCTGCCATATTATGTTGAAGTTAAATTTTAAAAGGCTTTTGTTTTAGTTTTATACATTTCCTTAAATGTTTATGATTATTTATGAAAGTTGCCGTTGTATTGCATACCCTTACTGAGCTTTTGAGCTCACCCCTTTCTATGTTTTATTTTTCCCAGGATTCCAAGAAGTGTAATGTGATTGATCTGCAGGGTTAAGACAAGGGAATAATGGCGTTCATAAAGATTATTTATGTTGTTTTGTACGTCATAAAGTAGAAATGTAACATTCATGTATGCGATCTATTTTTCCAAGACTGCTAAACTGATCGGTCCTTCGGGACTTGATTCCTTGTAACCATGCCAATGTATTAAAATAATGCACCAACTCTGGGTAATTGGGGTCGGGGCGTTACAGGGAGTGTATTCAAGTTCTTTTTCTAGTTTCTTTTTTTCCTTTTTTCCAGATCATCATTTAAAGGATATTTAGAGTTTTCATCATAAGGAATACTAATTTTCTTCCCCAATCTAAATTAAATTTTATTCACATTACCCTTGGGGTTGGGTAATGGTTGATTTGGGAGTCGGAAATAATTTGATTATTACTACAGACTTAGGAGGGATACAAGTCGACCAATTTGGTTTTTAATTTTTTTAAGCCTATAATATGTGAAGGGGGAAAGATATTCCACAACAATTTCCCATGGTTTTTTATGGGAAACGTCTTTTCCTAAATTGGGATTTCCTTTATTATGGTTATTGGAAAATTTATTATATTTGGTTAGTATTGGGAAGGCTCACTTGGATAGTGTAATGTAGTATGATCAAGGGTTCTATTTCTCCATTGATATTTTGGAACAAAATGTTAAGGTTGTTGTAAGTTACCATCACCTTGAACGTATTGGAATTGTTTTAGATTTTGATGAGGGAATTCAGGGGGATGAGATATGGGATTACCATACCTCAAGCCTGAGTTGTAGGTAGAAGTGAAGGGATCATAATTGGTTTGCGGGGAATTTCTAATAAACTGACCTAACAGTTTATGTTTTGTGTTCTATTGAGCATATACTACATTGATATCCATTGGTTCTGTTGAATCTGATGAGTCATCTAGAATTTGTGGACATGTTTTTGTTAGATGATTTGGGGAGCTATAGATTCCATAATTTTTGATAGGTCAAGGGAATAAAGATTTTGTAGAATATGAGGTTGGGGCTTTGGAAACCACATATAATTGACACACAAGCCTCGTAATTTCACTAATCCACTCAGTAATCTTATTAGGATTTATGGATTGATTCTCTTGGACTTGTTTGACTCGATCATGTACTCAAGTATGGAATTATTATGAGTCTTCATCCTAATTTATAATGAGATTCCATGTATCTAGATGAGTTTTTTCAACAAGAGCACCACCATATGTGGCATCAATGAGAGTTTTCACCATATCCAACAACCCCTCATAGAATTATTGGATCAAGATTTGGTAAGGTATTTTCTTGTGTAGGTAGGTTACCACAATCATTTTGAACCTCTCACGCTACTTGTGGAGTGATTCATTGGGGAATTGATGGATACCACTTATTTCCTTTTTGTTAAAATAGTTTTGATAAGTAGGTAATAATTTCTCTATGAAGATTCACTTCATGTCATTCCATGTGGTTATAGACCCAAGAGAGAGGTAACAGATCAATGATATGTCAGTTTTATCCAGGGTGAAAGGGAATGCTCAAAGGTTTATTTTTTTCTTAAAAAACAACTTTAGGATTCATGTTAGATCACTACACTTGGAACTCGTTGAGGTGAATATGTGGATACTCGCTGTCTAGAACGTGAGAATGAGGTATAAGATGAATCAAAACCAATTTTAGTTAAAATCATACTTGATGTTTGGATGAAGAATACCAAGTTGTTGGTAATTCATATTTTTGGTAGAAATTTATTTTAAGATTTTTTCCCTATTATTGGTCATATCTAGTTCAATTGGATTGGAAATTAATTGTTATTGGGTGATTTTATTATCTCTATTGTTCCTCCTAAGTTGGTGAAGAGTTCACTTGATTTATGGTTCAAAACAATTTGATTGATTGTTTGATAGGATAAATAGAATTCATAAAAATTTGGAATAGATTATGAAGGTTGTTCTTTCTTTGTGTTTTTTTATTTTTATGGGGAGGTGGGTTTATCTTTATGTTATTTGTATATAATATTTTTGGTTCTTTTTTTAATAAAAAACTAATGACTACTAGTTGCATCATCCTTAAAAAATAATGCCATTTTTATCATGTCTAATTTTTTCATATGGACCGTTCAAAGTTCTGGTGCCCTGCTAAAATGGATAGTGGCACTTTGGATGAATCCGTGTTGATGAAACTTTTTTATATTTGATTGTTTTCTTATTTTATTTTTATGAATAGGGTGATTTTTGCAAAGATTAATTAAATTTATTAATGGTTGAAGTTTGATTTAACAATTTTATAAAGATTGGGGAGAGTTCATTATTTCTAATATAATTTCATGATATCCTAGATCTTTGAATTATGTTTCATTCAATTAACACCCACATTAAAAGATGATTTTGATAGGAATTCCAATGTGTTGATCCTTTAATCCAAGCCTTAACGAAACTAGTTATCTAATATTAATCAATTTTTTATTATGGTTGTTTATTTATGGTTCCAATAATCCTTGGAATCCATAAATTAAACAAAAGAATTCCATTAATCAATGACATTTTAAGTTTAACAAACACAATCTTAACCTAAAGAATATTTAACAAGAAAAATCTCTCAATCACTTGACATCCCCAAATTATGAATCACACTAATAGATGATTTACTCAAAAATTGAGATGGTTTCTAATATATTTTATGATATTTATGGTGATGATTTATAAATATAAGAAATATAATATCCTAATGAAAGAGTGGTGTGCCGAACACACACAGGAAATGTGAAGAGAGGTAAATACGTGCTTTTGTTTGAGTGAGAAAGTGAGAAAATGGAAGGGTTTTAAGCTTGATTTAACTATTTTAATACCATTAAAATTTCAAAATAGAAGGTGGATTATAATTATATATTATAATACATAAACATGAATTAATATTTAATTGAAATATAATCAAACTCCCAAGATTAAAATTGAGAATAAGAGAAAAAAACAAGAAATAAAAAGTGGAGGAGAGGTCTCTCTTATTGAAACAATATTAATTCATGTACTACGAAACCCTTGTATAGTTTCTAGTCATTCCAAATCTTCTTCATAAGTGATGAAATTCAAACCCTTTATAAGGAGATAAGGGGAGTGAATTTATAGCCCAAGGACGTGGACAATTTGTATTCCAAAACTATACCTCCAATTGGATCAACAATTTGATACATAAGAAAATAGAATATCATGAAATATTATTCTTAAATGTTTTAGATATGGATGTTGAGATTTCACCCTCCAAATTGTTAATCCATTGGACTTTTGTATCAAATTTTATTGTTATTTTATTAAAATATATTTTTGTTGTCTATTTTTATCCATAATTTTTCAAAGGACACAATGTGAATGTATTTTTTGACATGACTATACCCTAAAATATGAAAAATTTCTCCAAAAAGATTCTCACCTACAAATTTTCTTTCAGAAAAAAATATCATCTCATTCAGATGATTGGATTGGGAGAAAAGGTGAAGAATTATGGGTTTTTTTCAAATCCCATTCAGAATTGTGGGAAAAACATTCATGCATCAATTGGTCCCTGTGTTGGTTGATTTGGGACTTTAAATTTTTATCCAAGTTTTAATGTAATGTTTATAGAATTCCTATGGAGAATAAATAAATATGGAATTCTGGATTAAGCCTATAAAATAAAAAATCATAAATGGTCCATTTTCATTGAAATATTTTTTGGGCCTTTTTGTGTGGTCTATATGGCCCTTTAAATGGCCTAATTATACAAAAATACAATTTAATTATTATATTAAATTGAATTATAAACCCTAAAAAATAATAATTACACAATTTTGATATGTAGGGTGATAGTTCTTATTAAAATAGTAATCTTGATTGAATCTGAATTAATTCAAAAAATGATCAAAATTTATATTTAATGTTAAAATGTGGGTATCTCACACCAATTATGGACTTTTACTTGAAAATTAGTAAAAGGAGTAGATAAAAAGTTTTTAATAAATTAATAACATCACTAGGGTACCAAATGAATTTTTTTTATCTTACACTAGTTTTGTAATTAATGGTAACATGTTTCATAAAAAATAACATGATAAATTCAGTATGATAAAAAACAGTGGAGTTATATTTTTGGTGGAAGTGATGAACATATCTGGTTCTAAGGATAAAAATCTAATTTATTCTAATATGTTATATTTTGGCGTCATTGAACAAATATATAAGTTGGATTATATGACATTTCAAGAGGTATTTTTACATTTCAAATGGGATGACAACAGAAGTTCAGTGAAAGTTAATGAAATGGGCTTTGTGAAGGTGAATTTCTATATGGAAGGGTAAAGGGATGAGTCATTAATAATGGCATCACAATAAGTGAGACTATTTTATGCCTTGGATCTAGAAAACAATAATTGGTCAATTGTCCTACTGGTGACTAAAAAAACTATATGTTCAGTTGAAAATCCAATCAAGGGTATTACTTTCATTGGGTGATTAGAATAATTTCATGGTAGTTCCAATGTAGACAATGTCTTGTAAGCTATAGGGGATCGCAAAGAGGGTATTTGGATTCTCAATAGATGATCCAAATCCCATAAATATTTAAAGAAAAAAAGTGAGTTCAGTGAGAAAGTTAAAGTGTTTTTTAATATACTATTATTTTCCTCATAATATTATGTGCTCTATACTATAATTATGTAATATAAATTAAATGTTTGACCTCTCATCCAGGAAATGACTTATACACATAATGATGTTACCAATATCAAGGAAGAACAGAGTTTGATGTTAGAACTATAGAATTATTAGTGAATCAACACCATGTTGATGAAAAAACATGAATGACGCAACATCACGGTGTTAACTAATATTATCAAAGAAAAAAGTAAGGGTATAAAATTTTAGTTAGGGTTGAATCAATGCGGTCAACCCATTGACAACAATAATTAAATGTTCATTAGTTATGTTGGGGTTACAATGAGGATGAATGTTCTGATTAATATAGATTCATAGAACCATTTCCAACCTGTAATAAAGTAAACCCTTTGGGAAGATATTAAGATAATTCTATGATATAATTTCTCTATTTTACTAAAAAATTATATAATAAAACTTGGATTTAATTTTTAATATCCCTTGTAGAGTTCATTTATTTTAGATTAATTATATAATAAATATGTATTAATGGCTACTGGAAAATACCAATAGGCTTCCATACACTTCTTACCATGTTTTATTTTTGGGAACATTGAGGGGAAACTAAATACCCAGCCACTAATTACTTATGTACACTTTATAAAGCAAGAAAAATAGAATTATTTCATTATTCATAATGTTGAGAAAATCATTTCAGGTTCATTTTATTTGATATTATATTATTTTATATTATTTATTTTATCTATTTTGATTCAAAATTGTTAATTTATGAAATGCAAAAGGAGTGATGATAATAAAAAATGTGCATCAAAACCAATATACCCCTATCCAAAGAAATGATGGGGTATACTTCATTAGATAAGAAAATGGTATGTATTTTAATACAACAACAAAAGTTTTATATGATATGAAAAACATATGTTCCTTTATTTATATGCATATTGATGAATCAAAATATGAATCCACTTCCATCCCACATCATTTGTTGTAAAAGGAGGCCTGCATAAATAAGGGGGTAAACTGGTTGATGAAAACAAAAAAAATGGTATGGGAAACATGTTTAAGTAAGACATTATGGTAATTAATTATACTTTATAAAAATTTTAAATAAAAATATATATTTATGTTAATATTTTTTTATGTAGTTTAGACATAAGTTTTGACAATGATCATACTATAAGAAAAATAAATTTTAGTAGATTCAAAGAGGCAAAAAATATATGGTTGTGTTAAAGGTTTAGGCTTTATATTTTCTATTACAATATAATTTGAGAAGATAAAACCTCAAGAAGATAAATATTAGGTGATGAAAGAATTATAGGTGAAAATATATGATTTTAAGATATTGTTTTCTGATCAGGTATGGCTGACCAATATATGAATAAGGATCAAATCAAACCAGCTATGGAATAAAGATCATTACATGAACAACCAAATGACCTAACTAAGTTTGAGGCTATTCATTCCCATAAACCACATATCGTTCTTGAGGTAATAAATTTTTTCATTACTCTTTCTCCTAAATATAAATCAAATAACTTTTGATAACTCTATATTGCTAAAATTATATAGGGTAATGTTTTATGTGATTTCTATCTATCAACATCCATGCACCACCTTATTGTGAGTGGTACAATGTATAATATCCCAGGAGACTTGATAAACAACAAATAACTCTCAAAATATCACATGAGAGTGGGGAATGAAGTAGTTCAAGAACTGAGCTCTGATTTTCGAGTTCCACTTGATGAAATGTATATTTCAGTGGTCAATGATGCTATTAGAACATTCATAGAATGTCCATATAATATTATAAATACATATATGGTATTTACTTAATGAATTTTTTCAAATTATAAACCTTTTAAAGTTGATGAAAAAAGGTCAGAAGTGAGTTATGGTAATATAGATGGATAAAACGATGGGTAAATAGAAGTTCATATCAAGATAATATAGTGAATCAACCAAGAAAAAAATACCTTTTGGGAGTACCTTCTCCCCACCAGTTCTAATACAACATATATTATCATTACAACATCATACAAACATTACATTCAAAGATGGATATGTGTCTTAAATTCCATATGAATAATAAATATTTGGAACATTTATTATTGATGTGGTTAGTATTGAGAGTATAAATGAGATTGTCATGGTTGAATGGTTGGAAGTCTCAGTTATGAATACATACATAAGGTACATTTTCATGATATGGCTATCCAAAAAATGATCTAATATTTTGATTAAAATTAATACCTATTAATATTTTCTATAGGTGCTTATATTAATATTATATAAATGGTAAAATCAATGAATCTAAATTTGGAATTTTTTATCCCTATGTTTTTTCTATGATAGAAATTTTATTGGAGTTGAAAGAACTTCATAAGAAAAAGAAGATAAGTTAAACAAGGTTTTTGAGAATAAAATAACAAATGATAAAATCTTTTTGTTGCCTAAAATAAAGGATTAAAACTCTAAAATCTAATCATATAAAATATATGTTTTCTTTATTTATTTGTTTTTGTTTTTTAGGAAGCATAATATGTTAATCGCAATCTATCTGGATGCCCCAATTAATTATTTTTTGGATCCAATGCATGGATTTCAATCAAATAGACCACACAAGATTTGTATTGTGAATTTACAATTCACTATAATCAATATTTTATAGATAAACATCAAATTATATGTTTCATTCAGTGTTTTAACCATAATTTTGTTATGATAGGTCGATCGGTAAATATGGGCTAAAGCATGGTCTGAGGGGTAACCCTTGAGTTTTTATGTACTTTTTTTGAATAAGATAAATTAATTTTAATTTATAGATAGTTTTTCATGTTACTCCAATTTAATTTTGTGTTATACACTACACCAAGTAAATATTTTGCAACACACAACACCAACTTTGCTTTTGTTACACGTAACATAGAGTTTTACAAAACAATGGTATATTATTAATTTACTTTTTTAAACCTGACTGTTTTAACCTAGAAATTAAATATATTAATAAATAATTTCTAAATATAATGGTTTTATATAATTAAAAAAATTATAATAAAATATATACTTTTTGATAAAGTTCTTATATGTTTTGGAAATACTATGTTCTCAAAAGAACTTCTTTTTATGTCCTTCTATGAACAATAATAAAATAAATTTTTGACAATTTTAAAAAATTAAATTTGATAAAATAAAGTTAATTTTTTAATTTATAATTTAAAAATTATATTAGGGTTAATTTTTGAGACTTTTCTGAAATATTTCATTCTTGGATGAATAGTAAAAAATAATCTATTTTAATTGAGAAATGTTTTTTATATAATTTGTTTATATAGTTAAACCCTATTTAAAATTGGTTTTAAAGTATTATTTATTCAATTATACATCAAAAAATATAATTTAGGTCATTTTAATAAATATCAAATTGATATTGGATATAAAAACAGTTCGAACTTTTTTACTTTTTCGCTTTAAAAACCTGTTGTCTTGTCCTGTCTGCGGGATTAATTTTAAAGTAATTTCTGCCACTTATGTGAATTTAATTACGAAAAATATATTATACCTTTGGAATAATAATACATTTTTATTTTTAATAATTCCAACTAAATTTTTTAATAATTTTATTTTCTGAATATAATTAAAATTAATCACAGTGATTAAGAGAAAAATGAGTTTACACAGGGACTAAAATTTAATGTTAAGGGTAAATATTTCCTAGAAACTATTAAAAAATACATTTTATATAAAAATTTATAAAATATACACTATTTTATAAAAAAAATAATTATTGGAGGCACATGATGTAAGTTATATCTCCCAATAGTGTTTAATGTTTGGTATTTACAAGAATCTCACTCCTCCTTTATTATAAAAGGGTACTCACCCCCCCCCCCTCACTTATTCACACATATAAAGACATTTGCATCATCCAAATACTGAACAACTAACGTCACAACATCACTCACTTAATACTATATTACTTCCATTTTGAATAAATCCAAAAAAAAGAATTCTTTTGGTGCAAACCAAAAGAAGATACCCAAAGAAGAGGTAATCTTCATCAATGAACTTTCTTTGTTTTATTTCTTCCTAAAAACCCTTTAATTATTTTTATATCATACTTATATACTATCCTCAGTATATTAAATATAATTATATTTATATATTTTAATTTTATTATGTAAAACCACACCCACTTCCATCACATGGGTTACAAAATCATCATTCGTGAGTATGACAGACTACCACCTCACAAACGGATGTCGTTCATTTTTCCATTACCACCTATAAATGTTGGGAATAGTAATTTAAATATAGTTTTTATATGATATTTATTATTTTTATGATATAATTATAATTTATTAATTTTAATATCACACATACCTTCATACATTCAATTTTGTGGGAATATGATAATGTCGTTCATGTGTTCGGCAGGCTACTGCCTCACGAAGTGATGTGATTCATTCACACTTTAAATGGAATATATTAAGGATAATTTTAATAAAAAATTTGATATAAATGAATGAAAAATAATTCTATAATTATAATATCTCATATACATTTATTTCTTTCAATATGATAAGAAAAATGGAAACAACGTTCACGCGTACGTACAACCTACTGTCTCCATGAACAGTGTATTTAATTTACTATTTATATCTTTTATAGATTATTATAAATACATAAATAATGAATATATATTATATTTATATAATTAATATCATTTTTTATATGATTAAATCATGAGTAAAGTATTAGGACCATAGATATGAAAAATCAAAACATATATGAAAAACAAAGAGGTTATTAACTAAAACGTAACATTGCCATGGAACTGTTAATAAAATGGAAAAAAAGTCATAATAAAATCATATATTGTATGATATAAATGAATATGGTTATGTAATAGATATATAATAAACTTATATTTATTATACTGGATGATTTAAGGAGTACAACAAAAGCCAAGACTTAAGATAAGGGATTTCCATCTCAATTTTATTTTTCGTGAGACACAATCCATGTTCACCACCTATTTATTATATGTGGTGTTTATAATACCCATGGATTTAATTTATTATTATTATAATGAGAATTATTTTTATTTAAAAATATATTTTGGTATCTCTCTTTCATTGGGTTTACGCTTAAAACATTCCCAAAGCGGTAAGGGGATCTTTGTCTCAATTTTCCTTTTTTGAGACGTCTGTTATGTTATGCACCTATATTCTCTCACGAGCTGTATATAAATCAATTTGACATGAAATGTCACTAATTTTTTCATCCTAAATATATTTTATGTTTCATTTGATTTTATTATTTCATGAGTTTTTTATTCAAAGTTACAAAAGTGGAAAGAGTTTATTTCTTCAATCTAATCACTTATCATGATTATTTTTTATTATTCTTCCACTAAAATAATATTAGGATCCATATCTCAATAATTCTCATTATTTTTATCCTAATATAGTTATTAATTCTATATTTAATTAATTCTACCATTTTTCCTCTCTTTGGTACTTATGAGAATTAAGAAAATGTTTTTAAGAAAATCTAACATTATTTTTATCTTCGGTCAGAAATATGCTTTCATCCAAAACCATATTTTATAAAAAAAATCAATAATGTTTTGTTACTATAATTTTAATCTTTAAAATACATTTTTACCCATGTTTTACATTTATCATAATTTTTTTTTAAATTAATATTTATTTCATTTTTCAAAACAATGCATTTTTTCTTTTATCAAAAATGTGAAAAGAACCATTATTTTAACATCTATGGCATGAACATAATTCTCCACTACCATAAATGACCGTTTCTTCAAAGGTTCCTTTATAATTTTTAAATGATATTTTCAAAGAAAAATATTTTGAATAATTTTTCAAGAGTCTGTTATATGTTTTCAAAGTAAACATTTTCAAAAAAAATCAAGTTTTAAAAGTATTTTCAAAGTGGAAAGAATATTTTCCTCAAGAAATGTTTTGAATGATATTTAAAAATTATCTTCCATCTAAGATTACATATTTTTGTGTTACTCATGCCTTAATTGGTATATTACCCAAGGTTACCATTCATATTATTTCTCAAAAAGGTTTATATTTTGATGGCATGATGTTTATGAAACCAGTTTCTCTTCCATGGGTTATATGCTTATGAAACCCATTTCTCTTCCATGGGTAATATGATTATGAAACCATTTTATATTAACTTTGTTATATTCTTATGAATCCTGGTTATTTTCATTGTTTATTTAAAGATTTAATGATTATGAAATCCTTCTCTTTTCCATGGTTTAAGATATGATGAAATGTTTATGATACCCATGTCATTTCATAGGTTTTGATATGATGAATGTTTATGATCTTGTGGTAAAAATATGTATGCTTTCATTATGTGATGTTTGGGTCCTATATCTCTCTTCAATTAATTGTGTAAATATTTATATCTTATGAGATATTCATGGTTTAAATAGGGAGTGAACCTAGTTCAGTAAATAACATTTTCTACTAAGATGGTCTTGGGAGTGAAGCTTGACTACTAAGATAGTTTGGGGAGTGAACTCATTCAACTAATATACCCTTTGTAGGGATCCTTGACTACTATGGAAATAATTTTATATGTTTATGTGTTTTCCACAATTCCATGTCTTATACATATGTTATGATCAAATGGAGTATTCTATTTTATTTCTTTATGATTCATGTCTTGTGAACTCTAATATTGATGTCATGACTCAAAATTTTAATCTTTGATATGTATGGTATGATCATATAATGTTATTATCATGTTCTCACACCCTTATTCTCATCATTATCCTTATGTATCTCCCTAATTTACCCTTAATGATCATCATAGATAACCCTTTATTGTGTTTCCTTTCCCTAGGATATGAAGATATGTATTATATATGATGTGTCTAAGAAGGGTTTTAGTCCTGAATAACATAGTTATTGATAATATAGTTCACTTATAGATCAGGGTTTATAATTAAATGTTTCAAAAGGCACTAAACTAATGAAGTATTTTGTGAATATGTTTGTGTAATGTAATTAATATTTCAAAAAATGATATAATTTCTATGTATGTTAAGTGTGGGTCACTACAGTTAGTATCATAGAAAAGGTTTAGTTAACATTTGGAAACTAGGATGAGAAAACCTTATTGAGATCCCCAAGGAAATTCCTCTATGGATAAATCTATTGATGATTCTATATATAGGAAAATGTATTTTAATTTTGGTAAAGTATAGAGCAAGTTGTTTTCTACCAATACATCCATGTCTGGATACTATACGTGGATGTGCCTCTGTCACAAATTTACATAGGGGTAATAACCCCAAAAACATCATATTGAGCTAGAATCAGTCAAGAACTAGAGCATGAAAATAGGCCTTGTTGCATGACTAGTTTAAAACTCTCAGCGGATATATATTGGGAATTCACAAACTCTTTAAGAACCACCATAAAGGATTTAAATAGATGATTAATATGAATGAAATAGGATAAAACTAAGGTGTTATATATTGAAAAGGAAGGTGTCATGATTTAGAAAATTAATAAGTGGTTTTCATGATTATGTGGTTCCCCACTATGATAATTGTTCTCACCCTTCGATTTCTGGTTTTAGTCAATGGTTGGAACCTAAAGGAAATATTTTAATTCTAAATGCACTGGAAAATGTAATAATTTTCTTCCAGATAAACCAAATTCAATGGGAATTATAATGGAAAATTTTATTGTTATTCTCACACAACAATCTCAAGCTATGAATCATATTGTACTCCTAAATGAGAAAATAAGGGAACAACATTATGTTTAGTCCTTCATGAGTCAACATCCACCTTCTATCAGTGGTTCTTCTAATACACTAATTGGTATGTAAGGGATTAGTACCACTGAAAAGATATTTTCCATTCTCTAATGTTTAGAACATGAGAAATTCATTCTGTCTATTTATCATTTAGAAGGTGAAGTAGACCAGTGGTGAACTCTAATAAAAAATACAAGGAAGAATATTAAATTGACTCCATGGATTTGGACATGTTCAAGAAATTATTTTTCAATAATTACTTTCCTCATATTATTTGTATGAAAAAGGAGAATTATTTTCTCAAGTTAAAGCAAAGGGATTATGAATATTTTGGTACCTGTGAAGCAGATTTTACAAGACTTGTGTGGTACACTTATGGAATTATCATCCAACTAGAAATTCAGGTTAATAGATTCTTCAATGTCTTAAATCCAAGTATCCTAATGGAATTATCCATAAGATACTTCAATGGATATGAATAAATTTTCCAATGTTCCATTAATTTGGAAATAGAGGTTATAGTGAAATATTAATCTCATGGGTTTTATTAGAATAGAAATATGGATTTCAAATGGAAATTTAATAACCATGGAGGAAATAATGTGATATTTTATTTATGCTCAATGTGTAGAAATAATCATGGAAAAAATTAAGGGCTCTATAAAAAAATTTGTATGGGAATCATGGCCATCAATAATTTTCATTCCAATTGATGGGAAAAAAATTATCTAATGATGTGAATAGAGATAGATACATAGAATCCACCTCACACACTTTAGCGATTCAAGTATAAGGATAATTATCATTATTCTAACCAATTCCCAAATCAAAGTGTTAACAAATATGATCGACATTAGCAACCCCTCATGCCAAGGGAAAAAGGAAATATCTTGTGAACATTGTTTCTAATGAGGGGAGTGATAATAGTATGGTTAAGGGTACACTCACCATCAACTTTATAACTATTAATGTATTATTTGAATCTATATACAAATTATTTTATAATTAAATAATTGTATAAGGTTATCAGGGTGCCACCCAAGTGATTAGATGAGGAATTAGTAATAAAAATACCTAATGGTATGATGATCAAATCATAAGTCTATGTCACCTATCTGGTTGATGTTTATGGGAATGTGCTTCCTAAAAATATTTTTATTCTCCCTATGGTTTAATTTGATGCAATCTTAGGAATGTATTGGCTTTATGTTTATAAATATCACATAAATTTACAAGTAAGTCAAGTCACATTTGAAATTCAAAACCAACCTGTGATCTTATATCAATATGATGATAAATATGATCTTTTTATGGAGATCACATCCACTATATGGATCTTAATTACCTTTCAAAAGGGGTGTTTGTCTTAAATGGATGGTGAGAAACTGAACATTAATGATATGATTATTGCTCTTGAATTTATGAATGTCTTTACAAAATGAATTTGTAATATTCTACCTAATCAAGATGTTTATTTATCAATAGAACTCATACATAGTGCCTCACCTATTTTGAAGAAACCTCATAAAATTTCCATAATTGAGTTACTTGAATTAAAGAAGTAACTCCAAGAGAATATTGAAAAGGGATTCATTCATCCAAGTGTGTCACCTATAGGATCGAAATAATGATGTAGATGCTCAATATACAAGAGGGGGGGGTGAATTGTACACTTTAAAAATTTCCTTTAACAAAGGAAAGAGCTAATTTTAACAAATTTAAACTAAGAAAATTCAAAAAACCACTAACACCAATTAAAAAATCGGAATAAAAAATAAAGTTATAAACTTCAAGTTCTATGTACTTGCTTAAAACTAGAAAGAGATTCCGAAAGTAGGTTCCGGAAATATGGATCCGGAAATTGAAACTTAACTAAAGATTACAAAATGAGATTCTACCTTAAAGCATATATAATCTAAACTTATCAAAGTACAAGTGTATGGAAATATAAGAAGGTTATACTTTCCTTAAAAATAAATATTCAGCGGAAACAAACAAGTAGTAAAACTACAAGTAACAAGATATAAGTCTTTTAAACCAAAGAGAAGGGTATCCAACAACCTTGGATAAAGGTCCCTTGATTTATACTTTCAATCAAATCTGTCTTACCCACACTAGGGTAATCCCTCGATATGAATATCGGAATCTCTATCTTGCTATCCCCACAAGCCCTCACCTTCAAGGTAGTTGGAACCTCTGTCTTCCTCAGCAAGGAAGCCCTCGAACTTCAAGGTAGTCGACACCTCTATCTTCCTATCCCCGGAAGTCCTCGAATGTAATCACCAACATTCAGAGTCGCACGAAGCTTTGAGAGTTAATAAGAGCCTATCTCTCTAGAAATAACTTCAACAGCATGTGTGAACAATGTTGAAGAAGTTATTTTTGAGCTCTTTCAAACGAGCTCCTATTTATAGGCAAGTTCGGCCTCCTTTCCAACGGTCATATTTTCCTTAAAAATCAAAGGGACCTTTACACGTGTAACTTAACCAACTGTTAGTTTACAACAGAATAGACGAAATCGTTTTATAACAAAACAAGTGTAACAGAATGTATGACATCATTTTAAGTCTAATACAAAAGTTCGAAGTGAAGGTTCGGAGTGTAAACAACATGTCAAAGAGTAGAAAAATTATAAAAGTGTAAGAAAAATGAAAGTTCTGAGTCTAACCAAAAATAATATTCAGAGTCTAAATAAATTAAAAGTTTATAAAGCAAAGATGATCAGATTCTATTTAATAAGTGAATTCGGAATGAGAATTCAGAATGACAATTCGTCATCAGAATTCATAATGAGAATTCGTAATCAGGATTTGTCATTAGATTTCGGTGTCGAACTTCATGAGAGTTCGTATCCAGAATTCGGAGTAGAACTTTATTAGAGTTCGTATCCAGAATTTGGAGTGGAACTTCATTATAGTTCTCATCCAGAATTCAGAGCCTAAAACAGAATTCTTCATATCAAAGTTTTAAACAATTCCGAGAATATATAAATAAATATGATTTCTATACTTAAGAAAAATATGGATATAGATAATGAAAATATGATAAGAATAATTTTCCTTATAAAAGCGATTTTCCTTATAAAATCGACATTCCTTATAAAAGCAATTTTCCTTATAAAAGCAATTTTCCTTATAAAAGCAATTTTCCTTATAAAAGCATTTTTCCTTATAAAAGCAATTTTCCTTATAAAAGTGATTTTCCTTATAAAAGTGATTTTCCTTATAAAAGCAATTTTCCTTATAAAAGCGATTTTCCTTATAAAATTAATTTTCCTTATAAAATCGATTTTCCTTATAAAAGTGATTTTCCTAAAAGATAAGGTGTTTGTAATTTCAAAACAAGAAGGAATGGAAAAGTCATAAGTAAAACCTTATTGACTCAACAATCTCCCCCTTTTTTGAAAGCACAAACATCCTTACGAAAAAGAAAGACTAAGGAAAAAACATTAAGGCTTATCTCCCTTTGCTTATGGATGTTGATGAATATGACTAACTCCCCCTTAGGCTTTGAAACTCTAAGGATCGTATTCTAGATTTTCGGAATGATATTTCATTAAGAATAAGAAAGTATTCTTTAATGAAAAACTCCCCCTTAGATAAACTCTATTAGAGTTATTTTTCTTTCTCCCCCTTTGTTAAGGTTCTTTTTCCTTTTCCCCTTTTGTTAGGGTTCTTTTTCCTTCTCCCCCATTGTGATTTTCAAAATGAATTTGAGGGAATGGAAAATATAACAAAGTACCTGAAAAATTTGTTACAACAAAAAAAGAGACGAGCAAGAAAAAATTTCATTAAGTTTGAAAGTTTGAAAACAAAGAAAGCTAAGATACAACAAAAGATCGGATTTGTCTATTTTATATATTTTTCCTTTGACATAAGACCCTTGAGAATAGTCTTTATCTTCTTCAAGTCTTTATGATCTTCCTCGGCTTGCTTCTCTAACACAACTATTCTTTCACTTTGAGCTTCAATCTTTTCTTCCTGGGCTACAATCTTTTCTTTCTGAGATTTAAAAAATTGTTCTTGATTTAACAACTTCTCTTCAATCTCATTCTGATTATCCCTTTCATTCCTCCAGTTTTGAGCAATAGAATTCAACTTCCTATTCAGATCTCTATCTTCTTGAATCCGGGAATTCTTCTCAGCTGTCCACTTTTCTTCAAAGGATGAAGTATGTTTATTTAGCTTCATGTCTTCTGTCTCAAAAGAATCCTTAACATTATCTTGGAATTCATCAAAGAGCGTCATCTCTTCTACAGTTTTCCTCGACCAACTAGTCATTATCTTACAAGACCTTTTGTGGGCTTCATAGCTGAAAAAAAATGTTTTGAACTGAGCCTCCATCTCAACACATTTGTCCATAACCATGGATACAAAGTCTTTTTTCTGATTCAAAGTATGTTGGAGCATCTGGCATCTTGAATCAATACTTGAGAAGGTCAGAATAGAAACCACCAACTTCTTTAATAACTGAACAACAAATTCATTCCACAATGAAGATGATTCTGAATCCGAGACTTTTCTCGGAGAATTTTCTTCTTCAATATCCTCATTCTTCTTCTTATAAGAATCACCAACTTCCCTTCTCTTTATGGCTACTGAGCTCGGGGTATCGACCACAAGTTGCTTTTCCTTGTCCTTTTTCGGAATGAATTGTTGTTCCGGGGTTTTCTGATCACTTCCAGACACTTGAACAATATTGTCTTCATCATCAATAACTTTTTGAGCACCATACTCTATATTATGCATTTGAGAAATATCATATAGAAGTTGTTCTTCCTCTGTATGATAAGTTACTTCTTGTTCTCCTTTCTCCTCATCCTTTCCTGGAGTGACTAACTTAGAGGAATCATCTTCTGATGTTCGGAGCGACAAATGTTCCAAAGGTTTCCCTTTATAATCGTCTACTTGCTTCAATAAATTTCCGGTCTCACCACTACCTTCAGCAACTACTTATTCCTCTTGCACTTCCTCAAACTGCTCAACTTCCTCAACATGCTTAGCAACTGCCTCTCCCGGAGTGACATAGTTTCTTCCTAGAGTCTCAGGTATAGATTTCAAAGAAAAGGTCTCGGAACTGGAATGTTTGCGGATACCATCTCATTAAAATTCAACAAAGTCTGAGCTACCGCAGCTTTAGACATCTTCTTCTTAAGCTTCTTTTGTTTCACTTGTTTTTCTAATTCATCCGCTGTTTTTTCCTTCAAGGAATTAGCCTCTGCAGGATCCAAGTCAAACTGAGGCTCCCCTTGCACTCTCTTCTCTTTGATTTCCCTCTACATAGAAACTACCTCATCAGGATAAGCTTTTATCTTCTTCGGTTTTGGAGGTGCAGAATGAACTTCTCTAGATTTGGGATTCCCTACTTCAACTTCAACTTCTTTCAACTTTCTCTTCTTCACTGGCTTAGAAGATTCAGGTTCAACAACTTTCAGAACCGCTTCTTCTTGAACTGGTAAATCAAAGAACTCAGCAGTCTTCTTGTCGAAGGCAACGTTCATCCTTTTGAGGGTACCATCACTCACCAACATAATTTTGCAAACTCTTGTCTTAGACTTGCAAGCCTCCTTGAAAGAATCAAGGCACCTAACTATTAACTTCGAGATGATTGTTGGATACATAATCATCTGAGCTCTCAGATTCACTTTCTTAACATTCTCAATGGTAAAAAGAATGTGTTTCATTAGATTAAACTTCCTTATATTTACCAGAAAATCTAGAATATAGATCTCAATCTTCTTCAAACTGTCTTTATCACCCTTTCTCGGCACGATAAAGCCTTGTACGAATAATTCTAGAATCCGAAAATTCATCGACAGAGTAGAAATCTTCAGAGCCTTGTCATTTTCCAGTCCGAGAGTCTCCAATGCCTTTTCCTTGTTGAAACTTCCTTTTGAATCCTGAAAAACATGAGTGATGAACTTGACTTCTCCTTCATTGGTCAGCCCTACCAAGCTATATTCCTTGACATAAGAAAGCTTATAAATATTTCCATAAGACTTAAACGAAAATTTCTCCCTGTCATTTTCCTTAAAGAAGGAAATCGTCTCATAGAACTCAAAAAGCAAGTCTGAAAATACTTCATCTTGATTCCTGGGCTTAGACATAGCAACATGTTCCCATTTGTTAATCTTTATGTTCTTGGATATAAGATAATCATACTTGTTGAAGAAATCAGGATGAACCAACCTTTTTCTATATACTAACCACTTGGAAATCGGCTTAGAGGTTGACATGTCTTGAGAAGCTGCTTCCACAGACATTCGGATCTGAAGACTTCTGAGAAGTTTGGAACGGAGATTGCTGAAGATCGGAACGGACTTAAAATGGAGAGACAGAGCTTCGGGATGCTGGAGCTTGAAAAACCGATGTGGTATGACCATTTGGGGTCCCCTTTATATAGGCAACGATATAACGGTTCATCTTCTTCGGTTGATCGAACGGTTGTAAGGACTGAGATCAGATCTGACGGTTGAAAACCAATTCTCCAGAAAACTTGAATCCAATCTTTTGAAGTTTTTATTAAAAGAAAGAATTAAGAAACCTATAATCCAAAAACAAAATATAAGAAAATATCATCAAGTAAAGTATGATTACGAAAACTTGAGTAAGGAAATCATACCTTTCGAATTGGCTTAGGAGGATTATTCGTAATGGGTAATATTTTTATTGAAAAAAAATTAACTATGAAAAATCTTTACTACGAAAAGACAAAGTTCGCAAAACTCACTACGAAAAACATAGTATGGAAAACCCGGTATGAAAAGAATAAAAAAAACGAAAATTCATTATAAGAATTTCAGTATGAAAATTTCATTACAAGAATTTCAGTACGAGAATGTCATTACAAACGTCTCAATACGGAAATATTACTATGAAAGTCTCAGTACAAAAGTCTCATTACGAAAACACCAGTACAAAATTTTCCATTCCGAAAGTTTTCAATATGAAAATTTCCATTCCAGAAGTTTCCTATATGAAAATATCCATTCTGGAAAATTTCAGTTCTGAAAATTCCCATTCCAAAAATTTAGTTCTGAAAAGTTTAAAAAACTATCTTTGAAAAAAAATTAGTTACTCTAACAATCAAATATACTCCCCCTATGAAAAGGAGTTTATTACTGTAAGGATAATTTTTCAACAGAAAGTTAATTAAGAAAGATTACCTTACGGTTATCATTCCTAACTTCGGTTTAATGTATCCAAATCTATCAGAAGGCAAAGATTTTGTGAAAATATCAGCAAGTTGATCTTGTGTTCTGATAAACTGAAAAATAATATCTCCTTTTAGTGTGTGATCCCTAAGAAAGTTATGCCTAATATCTATGTGTTTTGCACATGAGTGATGTGCAGGGTTCTTACTTAGGGAAATGGCACTTGTGTTATCACACAAAATTTGAGTTCTAGTAAAACTCAATCCATAGTCTGCGAGTGTGTGTTGCATCCACAACACTTGAGCACAACAACATCCAGCTGCTACATATTCATCTTCAGTAGTGGAAAGTGCTACAGAATCTTGCTTCTTGCAGGACCAAGAAACTAATGAATCTCCTAAGAAATGACAAGTTCTGGATGTACTCTTTCTATCCATTCTACATCCACCAAATTCAGCATCAGAAAATATTTTTAGAACAAAATAATTTCTAGAAGTATAAAATAATCCTAGATCCATGGTTCCCTTAAGGTAGCGAATAATTATTTTTAATGCCTTTAAGTGAGATTCCTTAGGACTGGATTGATATCTTTCACATACGCATACTGAGAACATTAAGTCTGGTTGACTAGCTGTTAAGTAAAGTAAACTTCCTATCATACCTCTAAAAGATTTTTGATCTACTAGTTTCCCAGCTTCATCAAGATCTAAAGAGTTTGAGGTACCAATGGGAGTACTTATACTCTTAGTGTTGTCATAACCATACTTTTTGAGAAGATATTTAATATACTTATGTTGAGATATATATATTCCTTCTGGTTTTTGAGAAATTTGAAAACAAAGGAAAAAAGTTAACTCACCCATCATACTCATTTCAAACTTAGATTTCATTAGACTTGCAAAAGAGTCGGTTAAAGATTGTTGAGTTGAACCAAATATAATGTCATCAACATAAATTTGAACAATCAAAACATTTTTCTTATCTTTCTTTATAAAAAGGGTTGGATTTTCATTTCCCTTAACATAGTTATTTTGAATCAAAAATCCAGTGAGTCTATCATACCATGCTCGTGGGGATTGTTTAAGACCATATAGAGCTTTGGTAAGTCTAAAAACACGATCAGGATGTTTTGTATCTTCAAATCCAGGAGGTTGTTCAACAAAAACTTCCTCTTCAACATACCCATTAAGAAAAGCACATTTCACATCCATTTGAAAAAGTTTAAAATTAAATAATGCTGCAAAGGAAATTAGAATACGGATAGATTCAAGTCTAGCTACTGGAGCATAGGTTTCTTTATAGTCTATTCCCTCTTGCTGATTATAGCCTTTAGCAACAAGTCTAGCTTTATTTCTTACTATGACTCTATTTTCATCACATTTGTTCCTGAATACCCACTTTACTCCAATAACAGATGTTTCGTTAGGTCTTTCAACCATGATCCAGACTATATTCCTTTCAAATTCATTTAGTTCATCTTGCATGGCTTTGATCCAATCATCATCACCTAAAGCTTCATCAGTGCTATTTGGTTCTAATTGGGAAATAAATGATAGATGTTCTATTTCATTTCTCAAAGAACTTCTAGTCCTTACTGGTTGATTTACATCACCAATGATGATATCACTGGGATGATTCTTAAGAAACACCTGATTTGGGTTTTGTAAAACCTGTTCATAAACATAAGGTAGAAAGTCTTCTGGGGTAAATGTTTCAGAAGTATCTTCTTGAATATTTTACTTATCAAAAGGATCTTCTATCAAAGGTTGAAAATCAGTTTTTGAAAACACATTCAAGGATGTAGGCTGGGATGGTTTAAAAACAAAAGGATCATACTCATAAAATTTTACATGTATTGTTTCTTCAACAGTACAAGTATTTTTATTGAAAACTCTATAAGCCTTAGAAGTTGTGGAGTAGCCTAAGAAAATTCCTTCATCAGATTTTTGTGCGAATTTATGTAGTTTATCTTTAGTATTAAAAATTAATACTTTGTAACCAAAAACCTTGAAGTAGGATAGTCTTGGTTTTTTACCACTCCATAATTCATAAAGAGTTTTATTAAGAAAATGTCTAATCAAAACTCGATTTATATTATAGCAAGCAATACTTACAGCTTCAGCCCAGAAATTTCTAGCTATAGAATATTCACTAAACATGGTTCTAGTTATCTCTTGAAGAATTCTATTTCTTCTCTCAACTACACCATTCTTATGAGTAGTTCTAGGTGCTGAAAAATTGTGAGTAATACCTTTTCTACTATAAAAAGTTTCAAAATCAGAATTTTAAAATTCTCTTCCATGATCACTATGAATAGTTTTCAATGGAAGGTTTTTCTCATTTTTAACTTGAGCTCTAAAACTTTTGAAATAAGAAAAATCTTCAGACTTCTTTGCTATAAAATAAACCCATGTAAATCTAGTGTAATCATCAACTAGAACAAACACATAGTATTTGCCTCCAATGCTTCTAGTTTGTGTTGGAACAAAAAGATCCATCTGCACTAACTGTAATGCATCAGTTGTTGAGACTTCACCGATTGATTTAAAACTATATTTATGTTGCTTTCCATATTGAGAAGGATCACAAACATTATAAAAATAAAATCTAAGCTATGGTAGATCCTTAACTAGTTTCTTCTTAGAGAGTTTACATAAGTTCCTAAGGTTACAGTGACCTAGTCTTCTATTCCATAACCAGGAATGATCTTCCATTTCACTTAGGCAAGGTAAATCTTGGCTCCTGAGGTCTTCTAAATTTAAGATGTAAACATTATCTTGCCTATTGGCTGAGAGAATAAATTCTTCCTTGGAATTGTTAACTAAGCACTTATCATTCCTAAAATTCACAAGGTAACCTTCATCACATAACAGACTTATGATAATGAGGTTGTGCTTAAGACCCTTAACAAAAAGAATATTTGAAATCAAATTTTTACCTAGAAGAACAATATTACCAATACCAACAATCTCTCCCTTAGCATTATCTCTGAAAGTTACCTTCCCTCCTTTCGTTTTGATAATCTTTTCAAAATAGCTTTTGTTACTAGTCAGGTGCTGGGAACATCCATTATCCATGTACCATGTGTTTCTGCTGGTACTCTCTTTATTTTCCTGAAATCAAGAAAAGAATTAGACTTTCGAAATCCAAACTTGTTTGGATCTGAGATTTCCTGATAACAAAATTTTAGGTACCCACATCTTCTTAGATAAATAAGATTTGTGAAATCCTAGAGATTGGGTTTTGTTTAAGGAACAATTTTTTGCCCAGTGACCACCACATTGACACTTGGTACAAAATGGGGCACTTTGAGGAACAAAATAATTGTTACTAAAAATTGGTTTTTCATGGGTATAACCAAATCCGGATTTATTTCTTAAAGGTCGTATTTGGGAATAAATTTTATCAAAATTTTCCTTAACATGGGTAAAGTTTGATAAACACTTCTTTAAGGAAAAAATTTCGGACTTGAATTTTATAACCCTGTTTTTATCCTCAAAATCATTAGTTTTAGAACTATAGATAGGCCCGAAAACATTTTTCTTAGAAATTACTTTTTCTAATTATTTAGAAAGTTGGTTCTTCTCATAACTTACTTCCTCAAGATTTTTTGAAATACTTTCAAAATCATCATTTTTTCTATCAGGATCTTTAGAAAGATCTGATATTTCTTTCATAAGAATATGATTCCTAGAGTTTGCCTTATTAAGTTTTTTATTGAGTTTAGAGTTCTCAATATCAAGAAGTTCGGAAAACCTAGAAACTTATTCACAAGTAGGTGAAATATTTTCTTCATCAGAAGAGGATTCTTCATCAGAAGAGTTATAATATTCTTTATCATTGTAATTTAAAGATACATTGGTCAATGACTTAGAATTTCGTACCTTATCCATAAAACAATGATTGTTAATAGGTAGTCTGGCTACAATACCAAGATTATTCTGTCCTGAAGATTCATAATCAGAAGATTCATCTGAAAAGTCACCACCACTGGAACTCCAGGTTTCATTTGCTTTCAAGAATTTCTTAGCTTTGGCTATATAATACTTCTTTCTATTCCTGTCTGAATTCCTTTCTTTCCTTTCTTTCTTTTTGATAAAAGGGAAATCTGGTCTAATATGTCCATCTCTCTTGCATTCATAACACGTGACTTCTCCATCTTTCCTATGTTTCCTTTCATTTTTCTTATACTTGGATTTGAAATTTATTTGGCCAGCTATCTTGTTCATCCTTCGAGCAAGATTTTCTAACTCATTTTCTGAGATTTCACTTTCACTAGAGTCGGATTGGAAAATAGCTTTCTTAGACTTGGATCTGTTTACTCTATCAGGAGTATTAGCTTTCATCTGATTTGATGTTGTTGTAAAAGCAACAGTACCATTTCCATTTTTCTTTTTGATTTTATCAGCATCTCTCTTCATTCTTGTTTCATGTTGGAGAAGAGTTCCAAATAACTCATCAAGAGAAATTTGAGTGACCTTCCTATTCTCATCTATATCAGTTCTTTTTGATTCCCACTCATTGGGCATAATATCAATTATCTTATCCACAAATGCTTCATCATCTAACCCTTTCTCTCCCATAGACTTTAAACTATTGACTATAGTCATGAATCTATGTTGAACTTTACAAATTGGTTCACCATAAAGAAAATTGAAGCCACAGTATTCAGCTCTAAGCATAGCTCTCCTAGTCTCAATCACTTTAGAAGTTCCAAAGTGTGTAACCTCTAACTTCTTCCAGATACAATTAGATGTTTCACAAGAAGAAATTTGGCTATATATATTTCTAGTCATTGAACAAAGTAAGGTATTGCGTACCTTATAATTAATTTGATACTCTTTCTTTTCCTAGTTAGTGAAAGTTCTAACTTCCTTATCAGGAATTTTATAATCTCCAGTAAGAATAACAAAGTTGTCCACTCCAGTATTGATAACAAAAGTCTTCATTCAATCTCTCCAGTACTCATAGTCATTACCATCAAAGATTGGTGGTCTTGTAGGATTTAGATTACCAATGGAACCAACATTGATTCCTGCCATACTTAAAATAACCTTCGGCACACAAACTTGTTAGTAGAAAAAGTTCGTAATCACAAAGTTTCGGAATGACAATCTTCGGAATGACAAAGTTCGGAATGAAAAAGTTCAGAATGACAATGTTCGGAATGACAAAGTTCAAAATGACAAATAACTTTCTAAGCAAGTATGAAGAATAAAGGAAAATGAACAAGAAAAACTTAAACATGAATATAAGTATTTTAGAGACCTCCTCTGATACCAATTGTAAGATCGAAATAATTATGTAGATTCTCAATATACAAGAGGGGGGTGAATTGTACACTTTAAGAATTTCCTTTAACAAAGGAAAGAGCTAAGTTTAACAAAGTTAAAATAAGGAAATTCACAACACCTCTAACACCAATTAAAAAATCGGAATAAGGAATGAAGTTATAAACTTCAAGTTCTATGTAATTGCTTAAAACTAGAAAGAGATTCCGAAAGTAGGTTCCGGAAATATGGATCCAGAAATTGAAACTTAACTAAAGATTACAAAATGAGATTCTACCTTAAAGTGTATAGAATCTAAACTTATCAAAGTACAAGTGTATGGAAATATAAGAAGGTTATACTTTCCTTACAAATCAATATGCAGTGGAAACAAACAAGTAGTAAAAATGCAAGTAACAAGATATAAGTCTTTTAACCCAAAGAGAAGGGTATCCAACAGCCTTGGATAAAGGTCCCTTGATTTATACTTTCAAGCAAGTCTGTCTTACCCACACCAGGGTAAGCCCTCGATATGAATATCGGAATCTCTGTCTTGCTATCCCCGTAAGCCCTCAACTTCAAGGTAGTTGGAACCTCTGTCTTCCTCAGCAAGGAAGCCCTAAAACTTCAAGGTAGTCGGCACCTCTGTCTTCCTATCCCCGGAAGTCCTCGAATGTAATCACAAACATTTAGAGTTGCACAAAGATTTGAGAGTTAATAAGAGCCTATCTCTCTAGAAATCACTTCAACATCATGTGTGAACAATGTCGAAGAAGTTATTTTTGAGCTCTTTCAAACGAGCTCCTATTTATAGGCAAGGTCGGCCTCTTTTCCAACGGTCATATTTTCCTTAAAAATCGGAGGGACCTCTACACATGTAACTTAACCAACGGTTAGTTTATAACAGAATAGATGACATCATTTTATAACAAAACAAGTGTAACAGAATGTACGACATCGTTTTAAGTCTAATACAAAAGTTCGTAGTGAAGTTTCATAGTTTAAACAACATGTCAAAGAGTAGAAAAATTATAAAAGTGTAAGCAAAATGAAAGTTCAGAGTCTAACCAAAAATAATATTCGGAGTCTAAATAAATTTGGAGTGTATAAAGCAAAGATGATCAGATTCTGTTTAATAGGTGAATTTGGAATGAGAATTTGGAATGACAATTCTTCATAAGAATTTGTAATGAGAATTTATAATCAGGATTTTTCATCAGATTTCAGTGTCGAACTTCATGAGAGTTCGTATCCAGAATTCGGAGTAGAACTTTATTAGAGTTTGTATCCAGAATTCGGAGTTGAACTTCATTATAGTTCTCATCCAGAATTTGGAGCCTAAAACAGAATGCTTCATATCAAAGTTTTAAACGATTCCGAGAATATAGAAATGAATATAATTCCTATACTTAAGAAAAATATGGATATAGATATTTAAAATATGAAAATAATATTTTTCCTTATAAAAGTGATTTTCCTTATAAAAGCGACTTTCCTTATAAAAGAAATTTTCCTTATAAAAGCAATTTTCCTTATAAAAGAGATTTTTCATATAAAAGCAATTTTCCTTATAAAAGCGATTTTCCTTATAAAAGCGATTTTCCTTATAAAAGCGATTTTCCTTATAAAATTGATTTTCCTTATAAAAGAGATTTTCCTTATAAAAGATATTTTCCTTATAAAAGTGATTTTCCTTATAAAAGCGATTTTCCTTATAAAAAGCGATTTTCCTTATAAAAGTGATTTTCCTTAAAGATAAGGTGTTTGTGATTTTCAAAACAATAAGGAATGGAAAAGTCATAAGGAAAACCTTATTGACTCAACATCACCTTGGGGTACACCTATTAAATTTATTAAGAATAAATATAGATCAATGTGATTTATTATTTATTATTGAGAATTGGACATGATCACAATCATGAACAAGTATCTTCTTCCCCGTAATGATGAATTTTTTGATCAACTGCATGGATCTCAATACTTTTCCAAGATTGAACAACAATATTGATATCATCAGTTTGGGGTTAAGAAGGTGGATATACCCAATAAAAAATTCTGTACAAGTAAAGTACACTATTAAGTTATAGTTATTCCTTTTGTTCTTACTAATTTCCCTACTATCTTCATTGATTTAATGAATAGAGTCTTTAGATATTACCTAAATCAATTTTGGGTATTCTTTATAGATGATATTCTTATCTATTCAAAGAAAAAGGAAGATAATGAAGGTCACTTGAGAATTTAACTAAAGACCCTAATGAAGGAGAAAATATATAAAATAAAAACAAAGCGTAAATTTAAGTTGTAAATGGTTGCATTTTTGGGTTATATAATCTCAAGAGATGGTATATCAGTAAATCCATCAAAGGAGGAGCCTATTAAATGTTGGCTGAGACCAACCTTAGTTACTATGATCCATAGATTTCTTGGTTTAACTGGATATTATTAATGGTTTGTGGATAAATTCTCAGGGCTATCTAATCCTCTAACTAAGTTAACTCGAAAGAGAGAAAAAAATGTGAGGAAAATTTCACGGAACTAAAGAAAATATTAGTCAGTGCACCTATTCTTATATTACCCTATAGTGTAGAAGAGTTTTTAATATATAGTGATATATATAATAAGGTATTGGGATATGTTCTTATGAAAAATAACATGGTTATAGCCTATGTTTCATACTAATTAAATATTCATGAGAAAATTTACCCAACTCATTATTTGGTGTTAGTTGTGGTAATATTTTAATTAAAGATATGTTTTTATTATCTTTATGTTGAAAAGTGCGATATATATTCCGATCATAAAAGTTTAAAGTATATATTCAGATAGAATGAGTTGAACATGCACCAGAGAAGATGGTTAGTGCTAATTAAGGATTATGACTACTCAATACATTACAACCTAGGGAATGTGAAAGAAGTGGCCAATGATTTGAGTCGAAAGGATCATGCTAGCTTATCCATGATGAGGATTACAAAAGATCCAATATTTCTATATTTTCAAAGGATATATTTGGAAATCATAAAGGAAGGGGAAAATAGTATCTTTATCAATTGAATGTTCAACCATCTATCCAAGTGAAGATTAAAGAGGCATAGAAGTAAGATGTAGAGATGCAAAAGAAGGTTAGAAATGTTCCTCAGTTTATCCTTGATTGTTATGGAATGATAGGTTCAGTAACTGTGTATGTGTTCCATCTATATAATATTTGGAGAAGGAGATAATAGATGAAGCTCATAGTTCTTCATTCTCTATTCATCTTGGAAGTATGAAGATGTGTAGATATTTGGAAGAATAATTCTAGTGAGATGGAATAAAGAGAGATATTATATAATTTTTATCTTGTTTCTTGGTATGTCAACAAGTTAAGGATAGAAGACAAAACTATAAGGAAATTTTTCATCCATTGCCCATACTAGAATGGAAATGGGGGAACATCACTATATATTTTGTCATTGGACTCCCTAGACCCTCTAAAGGGAATAATTTTATATGGGTGGTAGTTGATCTCCTTAGTAAGTCATCACACTTTATCACTATTAGAGAGTAATTCTATCTGGATTAGATTTCCAAGATATACATTAAGGAAGTGGTAAGGTTACATAGAGTTCTACATTCCATTGTATTTAATCAATATTTGACATTTACCTCAATGTTTTGGATAAGTATTCAATAATACCTTGATATGAAATTTAGTTTCAACACTATTTATCATCCTCAAATAGATGGACAGTCTAAAATAACAATTCAGACCCTATAGGATATGTTGATATCATGTTCCCTATATTTCAAAGGTGTTTGGGATCAACACCTTCCTCTAATTTAATTTTCTTACAATAATATATTTCACTCATGAATTTGGATGGCTCCGTATGAATCCCTCTATGGGAATAAATTTTGATATTTAACGTGGTGGAATGAAGTTGGAGAAAGAAATATATTATGACCTGAGTTCTATGAAGAAATTTAATATGATCTTAGATCCATTTAATAACACATCAAGGTAGCTCAAATTCAATATAAAAGTAATATAGATAATCATCGATGTGATCTTAAATTTTTAGTTGGTGATAAGGTATTTCTAAAAATTTCTCCATGGGAGAAGATTATTAGATTTAGGAAGAAAGTGAAATTATTCCCTAGGTATATCGGTCCCTTTTAAATTCTTGATCATTTTAAGATGGTACCTTATCACTTGGAACATCCACTAAATCTCTCCCAAGTCCACAATTTGTTTTGTGTATATCTATTGTGCTGGTACATACTTAACCCTTGACATGGACTGAACTCTGAGGTCATACCATTGGAGAAAGATCTTTCTTATGAGTAAGAACTGGTGGAGATTCTAGATTATATAAAGAAATTTATATAAAACAAGACCACTCACCTGGTTAATGTTTTTTAGAGAAACCATCAATTTGAAGAATCTATGTGGGAACTTGATGATATAATAAGGCACAATTATTCTCATTTTTTTATCATAGTAAGAAATTTCTTAGGTGAAATTCATTCTAAGTGGGGTATAATGAAACATCATGAGTTTTTATGGACTCTTTTTGAATAAATTATATTAATTTTCATTGACGTATTGTGTTGCATGCTAAACCAAGTTATGATTGCACTACACACAACATCGTTTTAGCTTGTGTTACACGCGACATTGAGTTTCAATAAAACAATGATATAATATTAATATAGATATTCAAACCTGAACCTTTTAACTAATCCACTAAACATAGTAATATGAATAGTAATAACAACTTTTTAAATATAATGTTTTTATATAATGAAAAAATATTGATAATAAAATACATAATTTTAGATGAAGTCCTTATATGTTTTTGGAAATACTATTTTCACAGAATAACTTCTTTTTATGTCCTTCTGTGAACAATATTAAAATTTATTTTTGACACTTTTATAAATATAATTTGATATAATAAAATTATTTTTTTAATAAAAAAATCAAAATTGTAACACCCCGACCCCAGTTACCCAAATCCAGGGCATTATTTTAATACATTAGTATGGTTACAAGGAATCAAGTCCCGAAGGACCAATAAGTTTATCAATATTATAAAATATATTACATACATAAATGATACATTACAATTTCTAACATAAAACACAACATAAATAATCCTTTGAGAACACCATTTTTCCCCGATATCAATCTTGTATATCAATCATAAAACACTTCTTAGCATCATGGGAAAATAAAACATAAGAAATGGGTGAGCTCAGAAGCTCAATAAGGGTAAATAATTCAGCGGAAGCTATAAACTTTTAATGAAATATATATAATAAAAACATTAGCCTTTAAAACATAATATTGAAAATAATATGGAAAAAATAAATCAAAAATTTCCATATAAAAATGCACATTTAAATTCTAATAGTCGAATAATCACATGTAATAACTAATTTCATAATGAGGGAATGCATAATGCTGAATATAATAACTACTATGTCAAGGCCATATGCCAAGACCATTCACAAATATTCTGTTGAGGTCATGTGCCAAGACACTAGTTTGTCTCATGATTTAGGAAATATTTTTATCTTTATAATTAATATTTATAGATATATATATCAGTTATATAACCTCATATTAAAATTGATTTAGTAAAATATATATGTTTATGTTATAATTATAATTACTATAAATTATTTCTAATAACATATCATTATCGCACTGAAGTGGTCCCCAAATGCCAAACATTCAGCCTAAGGATGATCATGGTCTAATATATCTCATCAAATAGGATTAGGACATGTGTTAGGGTAGTTATATATTATTTTTTACACTTATTTACCTAATTTACCCTTTAACCGTGGTAAATAAAAATAATTACTAAAATTACTATTCATAATGTCCAAAAATAAAAGGTACCTATTTACACAATTTGTAACTTATGATTCAAAATATGGAATCCATTTTTCCAAATTCAAAAAATATAATTTTTAGTAATAAATCTAAAATTAATTCCTATTTTCAAAACCAAAAAGTGGGTTTTTAAGAAGTAAAAACTATCAAAATATTGAAATGTGTTTATGTACAATTTAAATGTGAAATTACTTCCAATGACATAAATTATATTAAATGATAATAATATAATCTAATTATACATTAAAACCACCCAAATTTATAATTTAACAATATAAATTATTTCGACTAAAAAAAGTTGTTTTCAAATAAAATTTAGTATTTTTCACTAATCATCAAAATATGAAAGTTATTGAAAAATTACCAAAAATTTATCCAAACTAAATTTTCATGTATGAATTATAAATAATAATTTAATTTCTTCAAATTGAATATATAAAAATTTAAAATATTGTATTTAAAAAGGGTTCTCCATTAAAGGTGGAAAACTTCATTTTTTTAAAAATACTTCTTTTATTTGAAAAAATGAATTTGCCCTTATAATATGTCTAAGAATCACAAAATATGAATGTTAAAATTATTTGGGATAAATAAAATTCAAGATGTGGTTAATAATATTCATAACCTCTTTTTAAATAGCTAGTTTGATAGGTCATTGTACACTTGGACATAGTGTTGTGTACATCGCACTCTATTGGATTATTTAAAAAGGAATCATACCATGGAAGCTTGGGGTGTTACATTATCCCCTCCTTCAGTAAATTGATTCCTTTCAGTTTAAACTCGGGATTGAAAACTAGGGGTTTGACATTTCAAAATTTCTTAGTTGAAATCCCACATCAAAAAATGGATTAATGAGGCCTCTATTTTAAAATAAAGAAAGGGAAGTTTTAAGGTTAACAGAAATAACACATACTAGGGTTACATTTAGGAAAAAATAGATATGTAAGAGAAAAATAACCATCATGTTCTGATGGAGAGTTATAGATAACATTATTAGTAGGATGTTAACAATCTGAAATCTATAAATCTGTGATGATCTAAGGGACTATTTGATTCATCAAAAAATTAAGTACTAGGAATTTTTTTTGGTTTTATGATCATTTACCTAGTTTTGTAGAATTAATTCAATTCATAGACTAATAACACATGGAAGCATAGTTAATTTAAATGTAGAGTTTCATACTTTAACTAATTCATACCACAAAATCATCTTTCTCTTCAAAAGATAAAACTCAAAAATATTCTATTTATCTCAATTGTATAAGGTTCCAAATATAAACATATGCCATTTAAATGAAGAAAACAATTTAATAATAACCAGGGACATCATGTAGTCTAGTTTCAGGCAATAAAGCCATTTCGCACTTCGGTTGTGGGTTCGATCCCACATCATTTCCCAATGCGATGGGTTATCACCCAACCTATAGGTTGTCCTTTTTATAAAACTATAGTATTATAAAATTCCAAAAATAATCTTGAAAAATGTTTTAACCTTAAATAATACTATCCAAATTTCAAATTAATACATTCCAACCTTTAGATTTATCCAAAATACATTTGTCGAATCTCAATCTAAAATCTCTCTAAATTTCTAAAATCAATTATAACATCAGATTCCCCAAACAACTTAATGTTGTTCTTATTGTCACCTGATAAATATATGATTACCTTCATCATGTTAAAACCTAAATGAAAACAAAAAATTACTGTAGTATAATCCTTATATATATCACATTCTTCTTATAACCAGACTATAGTTCTTGAATCCAAAAATACAAATACATTAATTATTCCACTTCAAATGTAGTAACAACATAATCTTTTCCTTAATCCATTTTCTTTTTCTGAGATGTATTTCCTTGACACTTTGGGAAATCTTTTGCATAATTTTCAATATTTTTATAGTTATAACATTGCACGGATTCTTTATTTCCATTACAATCACGACCCTAGTGACCTTTTCTCCACATTTGTAACAAACTCTCGTTCTATTTAGGCAAGTACTAGGGTGTTTCTTCCCATAATTATCACATAAGGGAACATCCTTATTTCCCTTTTTACCTTTATATATCTTTTTCTCCACCATTCTCTTCTTATATTTCTTTACTTTAATATTATAATACTTAAATAATTACTTCTATGTCTTGATAGCACATAGGGAATATATCTTCGTACGATGGGAATGATTTTCAGACCAATGCCCTTCGGAGGAAAGGTTTTAACACATCAAAGAATCGATCAATCTTACTTATTGGGTTACGTATGTAGTCTGTAGCATGCCTTTCTAACCTTGTGAATTTATCCAAATACTTTGCAACATTCTCATCATCCTTTTTCCTCAGGCTCAAAAATTTTCTTTCCATATCAGTTCATTATTTACGAGGAAATTATTTCTATAGAAAAAGTTCTTTAAACTCCCTTCATTCCATATTTCCCACTTATTCATCCTTCTTTTTGTTTTTAATTAATTACCACCATTGATCTGCATCTCTTGAGAGATGGTAAACTGCCATGACAACCTTTTCCCTTTCGTCACTTCCCAAAGCAATAAATATTGTCTCTAATGAACTTATCCACTTATCACCAACAAAATTATTTGAAGTCCCATTGAATGTTGGAGTTTATTATATCATGAAGAGGTTTAACATTGATCCTATGCATTGTGGATCGGGATGCTTCATATGGGTAAGGTTATTATTCACAACCTGAGTCAGCTGTCCCAGTACGGTTATAAGATGTCAGTACCAGTTGTGTCACCAGATCCACTATCATTATCTTGCAGAGGAGGTAAATCCCTACATGAATTATGTGTTTTGATACAATTTCAATTTCTTCCCCTAGGTTCCATTTCTAAATAATGTAATACACTAAATTAGTTCATGAATCAAAATGCATAATTCCAAACTAGTAAAATACTTAACATAAATTGATAAAAAAAAATATGAATATCTAATCCATAATCATAAATATGGTTCTATTGAGGACATATTTTCTCATAAATATGTCATAATGGTTTGAAAATAAAATATGAATTATCCAAAGCATATCCCCTGGGAGTGTCAAACTAGGTGCGCAGTAAGGCTCATTGTCGTGTACTAGGTTGCCCCAAGTCAATCCTGGAACACCTTGTCAGAGTTTTCACACAAGGTGCATCTATTATAGAACCACATCCACATGTAGTATCCATAAAGGGATGTACTTTTTGGAATATCCAAGAAATCCCTACTTTACCAAAATTCTAAGGGGTTCTTCTATACTTGTCCTCAAAATCTATCTTCGGGTTATGATCCCTAATCAAAGTTTTGTAAATATATTTCCAAGTTTGTTTCTAAACTTCCTCTGATACCAACCGTAACACCCCGACCCTAGTTACGCTGAGCCGGTGCATTATTTTAATACATTTTGAAGATTACAAGTAATCCAGTCCCGAAGTAACGATCAATTTAGCAGTCTTGTAAAGTAGATTGCATACATGAATGATAAATTAAACTTTATAACATAAAACAAAACATAAATAATCCTTTGATAATGACATTATTCCCCTAGCTTAACCCTACATATAAATCATAATACACTTCTTGGAATCCTATGAAAATAAAACATAAGAAAGGGGTGAGCTCAGATGCTCAGTAAGAATAAATAATTTAGTGAAATGATGATATTGTTAAATATTACCTTCCATAAATCCTTAAAATATTCATTTTGAAAAAAAAATTATGAATCTTGGACATGGATGATAAATATTTCCTAGTAAATACATACACATAAACAATCTCGGATAATAATGAGATTGAGGAATTAACCCTTAACTTAGGTCCAATACACTCTGTATGTGTAAAAAACTCATGTATAATGACTTTATAGATATTATTAATTTATATCATAATAATAATAATATTTATGATATCATATATGATTATTTTATGACTTTATATTACCAATTTATTAACAATTCCAAGTTAATGCAACATTTCGGGTAATATCGCTTTTTTTATCGTACGTGTTTTGACATGTTATTCTTGACCATATTACTTAGATAATAATATAATTACTTAAAAATGTATAATATGATTTATATATTATATATATTCATAATATAAATATATATAATATATAGATATATAAAATGGAATACACCATTCATGGAGACGGTAGGTCATACGTACGCATGAACGATGTTTCCGTTTTCTTATCATATTGAATGGAAGTAAGTGAATGAAATATATGTGTGTATATATATCATCCAAGTAGAATTATTATGTCATATATATAATAATTTTTAATAATATTTATTCTTATAATCATTCTTGGATGGTGAACATGGAAGATGAGTCTCATCACATCGTGGAGACAGTAAGTCATGCGTACGCACGAGCAACAATACCATTTTATTAATGGTTAAATGGTATTTAATTGGATGGAATTTGAATTTTAAAGAAACAATATCATGTTATATTTATTATTTAAGTCCATTATATTCATCTTTATACACATAGAAATAAAGTTTACATGAAAAAAAAATTACACCACATCGTTGAGACAATAAGTTGTACGTACGCACGCATGGTGGTATTGTTTTTTATAGGATGGGTAGAAAGAGTAATTTGGTTGTAAAATTATCTTAAAAACATCTAATTATATAGTATATTTTGTAGTTATTATTTTATTATGTTAAAAACTTAGTAATATGAAGTATAAGAAAATTGAACTTTGAAATAAGGCATGAAATGATTACCTCTTCTTCGGGTGTCTCCTTTTGATTTGAACAAAAGGACTCAATAAGTTGGCTTTATACCCAATTTTTTTCCTCTAGGATTAAGGGAGGAAAGTTGGGAGGATATTTTGGTCGGTTTTTTTCGAGCCAAAGGGATTTGGAGATGTGAATTAAAGATAAATGGAGCTGCCCTTTTATAAGAGAGGTGAGGGGAACTTTAGGAAAAGTTTAAAATATTAATTTATTTTAAAATTATTTTCAATTTAAAATTGTCCCAAACTAATATATTTCAAATATAAGATTATTTTGGGTCTAAAAACTCCCAAAAAATAAGTTTTATATATTTTTAGGTCACATAATTAACCTTATTGTTTAGCATTAACCCGTAGTTAAAAATATTAACTCTTACCTTGTCTTATTGAATTTTTATAATATATGGTAACTATATTTACTATAAAATTCCAATAGAATCATAATTGGATCATTAATGACATGTTATCCATTATCTATGTCTTTTGGCTGAATATTAGATTTTTAGGATTTTTATATCATTAAATAAAATAGTATTTGTTTTAAAAACATATTTATGTCAATTTTGACACTATTTAGAAATTTATTTTTGTTAATGTCACATAAAATAGATTACTTAGAACCAAATAAATTAACTCATCCCAAATATTTAAATGTCATCCATTAAATTAGTGGATGGTATCAACACTTCCAAATTATATTTATTTTAATATTTATAATATCATTTATTTGATTCTTTTATTACTAAGGAAAATACTACATCATTATTATGTCATAAATAAATTTAATTATTTAATGTATAAAAATAACAAATAAAATATTATGATGTAGGAAACCTTTTTATATGTCTAATTACTATATATATACATAGATATCAGTTGTATAACCCTATATTAAAATATATTTAGTAAAATATATATGTTTATGTTATAATTATTGTAAGAACCTGGTTCTTATTCTTGAGGTACGGGTTTCTTCTTTTCCTTTTCCTAAAGTTTTTTTGAGAGAACAAGGGAAATGGGGGGAAATCCCAAATTTTTGAGTACACAATGTGTAATTTTGTACACATTCCATGTACTTTGTCCATGTGGGATGAGAAGATAGGGTGTGTAGGCTTGGGTGTAAAAACTAAGTACACACCGTGTACTATTTCAGACACGCCGTGTACTTTGGCTGCGTGGATGTGAACAGAGGGCATGTAGGCTCGTCGGCGATTAAGGTTGTAGAAACTAACTACACATCGTGTACTTAGTAATATACACTGTGTAATCAGTCGACAGATGAACAATGAGGCAGTAGAAAGTAGCCGTCAGAGGAATAGTTTAAAAGGAAAGTACACGTTGTGTACTTGATAAGTACACTCCTTGTAGTTATGTTTTTTTGTTAAAATGGGAAGTAGCCTCCTTATTCGGAAGAGGAGGCAGAGGGCTCACCTGGAGTAGTGAGAGAGAAGGCCTGAACTTAGAGGAGCTCCCGATCGCACACTGGGACACCGATTCTTCCGTCGTCGATCTTGTAAAAACCGCGCAGGTAAGGTCTTCCCTCTTTTTGAATCATTCCTTCCAATTATTTCCCAAAGGGAAGTTATTTAGGTTTGAATGGGAAACCTTTTATTACAGATCTACATCGTTCTTGGTTGTTTCGGGAGGTGCCTTTCATGTATATCGATCAGAGGAGATCGAGGTAGTTGGTATTGTGTTTGATTACAAATGTTAAGTTGATTTTATGTACCGTTGTTCCACGCACCCATGTTCGGGTGTCGCATGGTTGAGACCATGACAATTTAGAAACCTAAAATTGAATAGGTAATCTAATAAATAAGTATAAACTGTTGTTTGGGATCACTACTTTGATCCAAGTCCACCCCGTTTGTGTGTTTCCCTTTTTTATATTTTGTCTGGGATACCCATGGGTATGCCGTGATTATAGCATTTTTTGAGTTTTCTTGAAAGGAAACATATATAAATTGATTGCTTATGTGTGGGGCTCGGCCTGGTTACTTGTTTTTCTATATAAAATTCCTGAGGTAAGTGTTGTTATGCCTGAGGGAATTGTTTTGTTTAGCCTGAGGGAAACATTTCTTATGCCTATGGGAAGTAGCTTTCATGACTGAGGGAAATATCTCATATACCTGAGGGAAATATTCGTTATGCCTGTGGGTAGTCATCTGAGGGTTTCGTTTCTTCTTTATTGAGGGTAAGGATTTGTATGTCTGAGGACAAGGGTTACTTTGAATATTCACTATGGTGATTTCTTATGTCGTACCTTCCAAGATAAAGAATATGCTTGGAATTGATAAATAATTATTAAAATGGCAATGTAACTGGTAGAGATAGTTACTTTTGAGTACTGCCTAGTTTACTGCATTTTATTATTGTACACTGTTGTTGCACATTTTCACTGACAGTTGGGCACGGGCCTTTGGTGGTTGCCTACTGGGATTTATTTCTCACACCTTGTTTGGGTCATGTCTTAGGCCCAAACAGATTATATTGGTGCATGTTTCAATAAGGTAAAGGGTCCCTACACAGGTACATGATTGTTGTAGAGGAGTAGGAGAGCATGGTACCAAGCTTAGTCTTGCGATGCTGCTATGTTCTTATTGCACTTATTAGTTTTATTTTGGTGTATTTGTACCTTGTGTTGTATTGTATTAGATTGTAGTGTATCCTATTTAGATTCTTTCTTAGAATTAGATACATATTGAATCATCTTATATGTATGATTGTTGGTTATCTTTTCTTTAGTTCTGTTTTCCATTTCAGGTTTATATTGTTTACTGCTTCCACTTTTGTATATTTATATTTATTTCCGATGTGCTACACTTGGAAAAATGAGGGACTAGTTTCCCCACTATCATTCCTAGGCCCTCTCTACTAGTTGGTATCCTATGGAATTTGGGGAAATTCACTTGAGGTCATGTGACCAACTGGGTTTGGGGCACCCGTTATGTGGCATTTGGATCCGGGTTCTTACATTTGGTATCAGAGGTGGTACCTAGCCTTAAGTGCGATGCACTACCTAGGTTGATATGTATATCCCACAATGAGGGCATTGTGATCTAAGGGGGGTGAATGTACCACCCCAAAATGATACAGGGTTAAATGACTAAATGATATGACTCATGTTAATAAGGTGCACCTTCCTTTTCAAGAGCCTGCTTGATTAGAACTCCACAGTTAAGTGTTCTTGGCCTGGAGTTGTGATCAGGATGGGTGACCTTCTGGAAAGTTTTCCTAGGGTGTGTGTGAGTGAGGAAAAAGCACACTGGAATGGACATGTGTTGGCCTGTGGGGACATTCATTAGTCAGATGACCCGTTCAGGCAAGTGGGTGGCCCTAGGGTGGGGACCCCATGTCTGTGGGGCAACTGGTCGTACCTGGTGGCCAGGACCCGATGGCCATGTTAAGGCGGGGAGTATGTGATGTCATCAGGACCCGGTAATTACATTTGGTATCAGAGGCATTTTATTTTCTCTAGGTTATTTTATTATTTGGCGACAACGAAAAGAGATAGATTGTTAAGGGATTCGGTAATAAATTGTGCCCAAGAGTAGCTACCTCATGTATAGGTAAAGGTCAGATTTCCTCGAATTAAATTGTGATTTTCTATTTATGATTATTACAATTTATTAGATATCATCGTTGGTTGACACACCTGTGGTGTGCTGTTTATATTTTATAGTTGGGTTTTATTTAGTTGCAACCCAATGAGATAAGGGTATGCCATCCCATGCATCATTTAGGCACATGATAGAATCACATGTCATGCATAGTTCCATACCATACAGGTGAATTATAAAGTACATGTGTTGGCCTATGGGGACAGTCATTAGTCAGATGACTCATTTCGTATCAGAGTCATTTTCTTTTCTCTAGGTTATTTTATTATTTGGTGACCACGAAAAGAGATAGATTGTTAAGGGATTCGGTAATAAATTGTGCCCAGGAGTAGCTACCTCATGTATAGGTAAAGGTCGGATTGCTTCTAATTAAATTGTGATTTTTTGTTTATGATTATTAAAACTGATTAGATTTCACCATTGGGTGACACACATGTGGTGTGCTGTTTATATTTTATACATGGGTTCTATTTAGTTACAACTCGGTGAGATGAGGGTATGTCATCCCATGCATCATTTAGGAACATGTTAGAATCACATGTCATGCATAGTTCCATGCCATACAGGTGCATTAGAAAGGACATGTCTTGGCCTGTGGGGACATTCATTAGTCATATGACCCGTTCGGGTACGTGGGTGGCCCCTAGGGTGAGGACCATGTGTCTGGGGGTCAAATGGTGAAACCTAGTGGGCCAGGACCCGACGGCCATGTTAAGGCGGGGTGTCTGTGTTGTCACCGGGACTCGGTCATTACATTTGGTTTCAGAGGCATTTTATTTTCTCTGAGTTATTTTATTATTTGGCGACAACGAAAATATATAGATTGTTAAGGGATTTAGTAATGAACTGTACCAAGAAGTAGCTACCCAATGTACATGTAAATGCCGGATTGCCTCGAATTAAATTTTGATTTTCTATTTATGATTATTCGAATTGATTAGATTTCACCATTGGGTGACACACTTGTGGTGTGCTGTTTATATTTTATAAATGGGTTCTATTTAGTTGCAACCCGATGAGATGAGGGTATGCCATCCCATGCATCATTTAGGTGCATGTTAGAATCACATGTCATGCATAGTTCCATGCCATACAGGTGCATTAGATATTTCATGTTGTTTTGATAGATGTTGTGCTAGAAAATTCATGTTTTTGTGATAGATACCTTGATAGATACACCTACTATTGATAGGGTATTGTTAGTATGAGGTTTAATTTGAATGAACGCCAAACATTTGTTATTGAGGTGTTATAGGCCCTCATTGACTGGAATTTGGTGGGTCATTGACTTGTTTACCTTTTTTATAACATGTATAAGATGTAAAGCTTTGATTAACTGGGATTATGGGACCTCACGGATCGGAATTTGGCACTTTGGTGTTTGTTTCAGTGTTTTTCTAGGCTCTGGAGTAGTTTCTAAGGGTTACTATCTGGAAAAACCCAGAATACACGCCCTGTAGTTTAGACTACATGCCATGTGTTCTTCTTTTTGGGAAGAAATTTTTTTTATTAAGTACACACTGTGTAGTATCTAACCGTGTCATAGGCCATGTGGGCAGAGACACGGAATAGGTATGTTTTTGTGGGGACACTCCATGTACTAGTTAAACATGACGTGTAGTGTAATCTTGGAATCCGGCCATGTAACCAACAACACAGTTCGGTGTTACCTTTCTTGGACAATCCATGTACCGGTGAGAGACCATGTGGACTTGGCCATGTGGTTGGGGAAACAGGGTGGTGTACACGCCGTGTGCGGGTGTAACGCGCCATGTACCTAGGGTTGAGACATGCCCAGGCCAGCATCAGAACACAACCATGTGAGGTCTTTAGAGTAAATGTTGTGTAGACTTTATACACTCTGTGAAGTCTCTTTTTTCCAATATTTGTGGTTTTCTTTCCCCTTTTTTGTTGGCACACTTAAACGGACAAAATAACCTTGATAGTAAGTTAAACTAAGGCGTGTGTTTGACCTTGTAGATTCATGCCACTAAGAAGACCACGAGTTGTTCACCAAGAAAGTGGTGACAATTATACTCCAGAATTGGTAGGCCATGGGCTACCGATGGATCCTCCAGCAATGCCAGATGTGGTGCCAGCCGTTATACTGGACGCTGGCGTGGATGCGTAGTTCCATGAAGGTTTCATGCGATTCATGCAGACCTTCCAGGGAGCACTACCAGTTGCCACATTTTTGGCATAGCTAACACGTATATTCAAGCAGAGCATCTGCCAACATTTTCAGTGTATGGAAGACCACAATCTGTGGAATCATGGCTGGGTTCTATGCATATGATCTTCAAGCATATAGATACGCCTCTTGGGAGGAGGGTCAAGCTTGCTTCTTACATGTTTTGTGATTTCTCTAAGATATGGTGAGATGTTACCACCCAGACTAAGCATTATCGAGACATGGCATGGGAAGATTTTCAGGTAGTCTTCTATGACTTCTTATTTCTAGAGACAGTAAGGGAAGATCAAACTCTAGAGTTCATTAATCTATAGTAGGGTGCCATGTCAGTGATGGACTATTCTGGTTGCTTCACAGAGCTACATCATTTTGCAACTGTTCTAGTGGGTGATGAGACATTGAGGGATAGACGCTTTGAGTATGGTCTTTGATATGACATCCAAGTGCAGGTGAATGTTTTCAGGTTGCCTACTATGCATGTCATTGTGAACCAGGTGTTGATTACTGATTGGAACCTACGAGAAGCTAGTGGTGCGAACCAGGGCGGTTCGGCACCAGTATCTGGTACTCTTTCTACCGGCAAGAGGAATAGGCATATTGATTTCTCTCACGGTGGAAGTATTAGCCATAAGAATTCTTCAGGTGACCAATTAATGTTCTACCAGTGTGATAAATTGGGGAAAAAGAGGCCTCAGTGTCCATGTGACCCAGTGGATTGCCAAGCTTGCGGCAAGATGGGTCATCTTCAGTGTTTTTGCAGGGTGTTTCCACCAGTGACTAGTGAGAGGGGTTCTGTGCAGACTCATGTGCAACAGCATGGCCAGTAGATTCTTACCAATTAGAGAATTGGGATATTTTAGGACATCCAGGTAGAGGTGGTGGTCATGGCTGTGGTTTCCAGAAACCAGGATCTCAGAGATAGTAGGGCGGGATTGATTAGGGTATCCAAGCTGTGTCACAAGGTCGTGGCACTAGGCAGACATATGCAGTGCAACAGACCCAACATGAGTAGGATCTCGAAAATTCCACTGTTATAGGTACTATTATAGTTTCTTCTATTTTATCTTTTGTACTTTTTGATACTGGTGCTACACGTAGCTTTATATCTGTGCCTGTTTTGGAGATCCTTGGGCTCTGTGTTTCTTCTTATTTGTATATCATGACACTAGACACTCTGTTGGGAATTAAAATTGTAGGTGTGTGTTGGTGCATGAAGTGACCCCTGGAGGTTAGTGGGTGTCACTTTCTATGGTACCTCTATGTCTTAGAGATGATAGGTTATGATGTCATTCTCTGGATGGACTAGTTGGTACCCTTTAAAGCCTTTTTAGATTGCTATCGTCGCAGGGTGAGTTTCATGTCACCAGAGAGAGAAGAGTTTCTATACAAGGGAGAATGGGATGTCCATGAAATCCAAGCTGGACCCGAGCATCATGGGCGAGGTGGAGTGATAGCCCAGATTGTGAGTTTATATCTGGATGACCATGGGAATTCACAGATGGAATTTCCTCCAGTGGTGGATCATTTCAGGGATGTAATTCTAGAGGACTTTTTAGGTTTTCCTCCAGAGCGAGGGGTGGAATTTTCAATTGATCTTGTTCCTGGAGCAGCACTGGTGTCCATTCCTCCTTATAGGATGGCTACACCCGAGTTACAGGAGCTCAAGAGGCAGTTAGAGGAGTTACAAGCCGAGGGTTTTATCTAACCCAGTACTTCTACTTGGGGTTCACTGGTCCTTTTTGCGAAGAAGGTAGATGGTACCCTCAGACTCTGCGTGGATTATGGGAAACTGAACCAGTTGACAGTTAAGAACCGATATCCCTTACCTAGGATTGATGATCTTTTTGATTAACTTAGAAGATCACGAGTTTTATCGAAGATTTACTTGAGATTTGGATATCATCAGTTGTGCGTTAGACCATCGGATATATCGCTTACAGCCTTTCAGAGCAGATATGGTCTATATGAGTACTTGTTCATGCCGTTCGGACTCACAAACGCGCCAACAGTTTTCATGGTTCTGATGAATCGTGTGTTCCACCCATATCTGGATTCTTTTGTGGTAGTCATCGTGGACAATATATTAGTGTACTCTCACACTCTACACGACCATGCCACCCATCTTGAGATCGTACTAAGTACATTGAGAGAGCATCAGTTATATGTTAAGATCTCTAAGTGCCACTTTTGGATGGACCAAATTCACTTACTAGGTCATATTATCTCAGAGGAAGGAGTTGTGGCAGACCCGGAGAAAGTGAGAGCAGTAGTTTCCTGGGAGTATCCTAAGAATGTGTTTGAGATACGGAGTTTCTTAGGGCTGGCTGGTTACTACAGGTGATTTATACAGGACTTATACCGCTTATCAGTGCTATTTACGTGTTTGACTAAGAAGGGTATGAAGTTCGTTTAGTCAGAAGCTTACGAGACATCCTTTCAAAAGTTGAAGGTAAGGTTGACATCAGCACCAGTACTGATATTCCTAGAGCACGGGAAGAGCTATATAGTTTACTGTGATGCATCAGGTTTTGGTCTGGGATCAATGTTGATGTAGGGAAATTGAGTAGTTGCGTACAGGTCTCGGCAGTGGAGGCCACATGAGACGAATTACCTGACTCATGATCTCGATTTGAATGCAGTTGTTCATGTGTTATGCTGTTGGAGACATTATCTCTTGGGAGAACATTTTGTTGTGTTTACAGACCATAAAAGTCTTAAATACATATTTACCTATCATGAATTGAATTTAAGACAGTGAAGGGGGATTGAATACCTTCAGTCCTTCGACTTTGAGCTTACCTATAAACCTGGTAAGGGTAACGCAGTAGCTAATGCACTAAGTAGGAAGACTCAGATACAAGCAGTGCAGGAGGCCAGTGGTGAGTGGAAGCTTATGGATTTGTTCTCTGGGATGCATTTGGAGGTGCACGATAGTCAGGGGTGAACCTATCTTTCATCTTCAGCTGTGACTTCTACCCTCCCAGATAGAGTGAGGATGAGACAACTATCTGATTCATAAGGCCTAGTTCTACAAGACTCGGTGGAAAGTGAGGACCCTCCTCCTGGTTAGATGATCGACAATGATGAGGTGTTGTGTATCCATGGACGAGTGTGCGTTACAGGGGATATACGCGAGGAGTTGATGTAGGAATTTCATGCTTCATCTTGGTCAGTTCATCCTGGAGTTACCAAAATGTACCATAACTTGAGACATCAGTATTGGTGGTCGGGTATGAAAAGAGAGGTAGCTGGTTTTGTTACAAGTTGTTCCACCTATGAGTAGGTGAATTTGGTGCATCAGAGGCAAGTTGGACTGTTACAGCAGTTACCCATTCCAGAATAGAAATGTGATGATGTCGCAATCGACTTTGTGACCGGGTTGTCGAGGTCACCTTGAGGAAATGATGTCGTATGGGTTATTGTGGACAGACTTACGAAGGTAGCTCAATTTTTGCCGATCAAGGAGACCTTCAGATTTGACGATCTTGGGAAGTTATATATCCGGGAGGTATTACATCTTCATGGGGTCCCTCATACTATCGTTTCTGATAGGGACTCCCATTTTACGTCTCGCTTCTAGAAAAAATTTCAGAGGGCACTGAGGAAACAGGTGCTTCTAAGCACAACTTATCACCCCCAGACCGATGTCCAGTCCGAGAGTACAATACAGGTTCTAGAGGACATGTTGCGTGCATGTTTCCTTTACATTAAGGGCTCTTGGGAGAAGCAGATACCTTTGGTTGAGTTTTCCTACAATAATAGTTTTCAATAAACTACTGAGATGGAACCTTACGAGGCTTTATATGGTAGGCCATGCTGATCACCCTTATGCTGGTTAGAGGTAGGTGAGGCAGCTTTACTGGGACCACATCTCGTGCAGGAGACTTCAGAGCAGGTCCAGTTGATTTAGAAGCGGATGGCTACTACACAGTCTCGTCAGAAATCTTATGTTGATCGTCGTTGACGACCCTTGGAGTTCGTGGTCGAGGGTCAGTTTTTCTTGCGTGTTTCACTGAGGTTGGTAAACAAGAAGATAAAAAGACCGGGTAAACTTTCGCCAAGGTATGTAGGGCCGTTTGAGATCCTGGAGAGAGTCAGGCCGGTTTCCTATCGGTTGTAGTTACCATAGAGGTATCGGGCCATGCACAACTTCTTCTAAGTATCTCAGAAGCGCCGTTATCACTCAGACTCATCTCACATTTTTCATCCCAAGGAGGTTGAGCTTCAGGTTGATGCATCCTTTAAGGAGTATCTGATTCGTATTCTTAATAGGAGCACAAAGGTTCTTCGAGGCCAGTCAGTTCCTCTCGTAAGGGTGTTGTGGCAGCATGGTTGAGTGCAGGATGAAACCTTAGAGCGGGAGACCGAAGTACGTGCTCAGTGGTCAGAATTGTTCTCAACTTAATCTTCACCAGCCTTGGAAGAGAAATTCAGGGACGAATTGCTTTAAGGGGGAAGTTTGTAAGACCCCGTTTCTTATTCTTGAGGTACGTGTTTCTTCTTTTCCTTTTCGTTAACTGTTTTTGAGATAACTAGGGAAATGGGGGGAAAACCCCAAATCTTTGAGTATATGCCGTGTACGTTTGTACACATGTCGTGTACTTTGGCCCTGTGGAATAAGAAGATAGGGCGTGTAGTCTTGGGTGTAAAAACTAAGTACACACTGTGTACTGTTTCATACACACCAGGTACTTAGGCTGTGTGGATGAGAACATAGGGTGTGTAGGCTTGTCGGTGATTAAGTGTTTAGAAACTAACTACATGCCATGTACTTAGTAATACACGTTGTGTAATCAATAGACAGATGAACTGTGAGGCAGTAGAAAGTAGCTTCCAGAGAAACATTTTCAAAGGAAAGTACACGCCGTGTAGTTATTTTTTTGTTAAAACGGGAAGTATCCTCTTCATTTGGAAGAGGAAGTAGAGGACTCACCTAGAGCAGTGGGAGAGAAGGCCGGAACTTGGAGGAGCTCCCGATCGCACACTGGGAATCCAATTCTTTCGTCGTTGATCTCATTTAAATCTCGCAGGTAAGTTCTTCCCTCTTCTTGAATTGTTCCTTACATTTTTTTTCCGAAGAGAAGTTATTTAGGTTTGAATGGGAAACCGTTTACTGCAGATATACATCGTTCTTGGTAGTTTCAGGAGGCGCCTTTCATGTATATCAATCAGAGGAGATCGAGGTTGGTGGTCTTGTGTTTGATTACAACTGTCAAGTTGATTTTGTGCACCATTGTGCCACGAGCCCATGTTCGGGTGTCTCATGGTTGAGACCATGACTATTTAGATACCTAAAATGCATAGGTAATCTAATAAATAAGTATATACTTATGTTTGGGATCACTGCTATGATCCTGGGCCACCCCATGGGTGAGTTTCCCTTGTTTAGCCATTTGGGAAGGATACCCATGGGTATGTCATGATTATAGCATGTTTTGAGTTTTTTTAGAGGAAACATATATAAATTTAATGCGTATGCATTGGGATCGGCCCGATTACATGTTGTTATATATAAAATGCCTAAGGGCAGTGTTGTTATGCCCGAGGGTAGTGTTTTGTTTAGACTAAGGGAAACATTTCTTATGCCTATGGGCAACAGCTTCCATGCCTGAGGGCAATATCTCGTATTCCTGAGGGAAATATTTTTTATGCCTATGGGAACTCACCTAAGGGTTTCATTTATTCTTGCCTGAGGGTAAGGATTTTTCATGTCTGAGGACAAGGGTTACTTTGAATATTCACTGTTGTGATTTCTTATGTTGTACCTGCCAATCTAAAGCACAGGCTTGGAATTGATAAATAATTATTAAAAGGGAAATGTAACTGGTAAAGATAGTTACTTTTGTGCACTACCTGGTTTACTGCATTTTATTATTGTACACTATTGTTGCATATTTTCACTAAGAGTTGGGCATGGGGCTTTGGTGGTTGCCTACAGGGATATATTTCTCACACCCTGTTTGAGTCATGTCTTGGGACCAAACTGATTATATTGCTAAAGGTGTCGATAAGGGAAACGTTCCCTACACATGTACATGATTTTTGCATAAGAGTAAGAGAGAATGGGACCAAGATTAGGCTTGCGATGATGATGCCTTCTTGTTTCATAGCTTTATTTTGTTTCACTTTATTTATACCTTGTGATGTATTGCATTAGATTACAATGTATCTTGTTTGGATACTTTCTTAGAATTAGAGACAAATTACATCATCTTATATTTATGACTATTGGTTATCTTTTCTTTAGTTCTACCATTTTAGGTTTATATTGTTTACCGATTCCTCTTTTGTATGTTTATATTTATTTCTATTGTGCTACACTTTGACAAATGAGGGAATAGTTTCCCCACTATCAGTCATGGGCCCCCGCTGCTAGTCGGTAGCCTCTGGCATTTGGGGAAATGTGCTTGAGTCCATGTGACCAACCGGGTTCGGGGCACCCGTTGTGTGGCATCCGAATCTAGGATGTTACAATTATCATTACTTTGAATTAATTCTTATAACATGTCATTATCACACCCAATTGGTCCCTAAATGCCCAACTTTCGGCCTAAGGATACTCCTGGTTGAATATATCTCTTCCAATAGGATTAGGAAACGTGTTGGGGTAGTTTTATATTATTATAATATTATTTGTTTACCCATATTTACCTTATTTACCCTTTAACCATGGTAAATTAAAATAATTACTAAAGTTAATATTCATAATTTCCAAAAATAAAAGGTACCTATTTACACAATTTGGAACTTCTGATTCCAAATATGGATTACATTTCTCCAAATTAAAAACACGGAAGTTGTAGTAATTAATTTATAATTAATTCCCATTATCAAAACCAAAAAACATTTTTTTAACCTCCAAATATTTTTTTTTGTTATTTTAATAAAAACCACTTGGAAAAGTGGGAACCGCGTTACACCATACAATACCAGATTTCAAAATCCATGTCCAAATTCAAAATTCAAAAAACTACAGGCACCTCTACAGGTACCAAATCCCACAAATGACACATCGCCGGTAAACTCACTGGCTCTGTAATTATCACAACACAGATGCATAATCACGCTATCTTTATCCCTACCAAATTTCAATCTGTTATCATGTCATCCTTTCAACACCGTCGTCGCAGTCACTACACACATCACCGGAGAACATGACCACCGTCAAACACCATACCAATAGAACATTGTCCATCATCCACGCCATACAAATGCCACACCAGAATTCCAGAGATAGTCGGTCGTCGTCCCCCAAACCACCCAAAGTACAAAACGATCTCAGCACATTAGAACACTCAGCATAGTTCCGTCAACCATCAAAAACCAACATTAACAAAAACCACTCCAAAAACACAAAAGGGGTTCATCACTGAAGAACATCAAGTAGATCGATCGTAGTAGAAGAAGAACTAAACTTTCACAAATGACTTGAGGAAAAAATCTAAAAGAAATCGAAACAAACTAGTGATGATGCCGAAACCTGAATGTAAAGGATGAAGAAACACAGAGTATGTCACATGGGGGGTATTGTAGTTCATCAAAACTATCCTCCCAAAACCTCAGAGAATCCACTGCTCTAGATCTGACAAGGAGAAGAGCTGAGGGAAATAAATTCAGGGAAGAGGATTGAACGGTAGAGGGATTTGAACGACAACATCTTGGTGAGACTGAAACAAGAGACAAAGAATAGAACAAGTCGACGCAGGAGCATGCCTGAAAACTATCAACCACCAAACCAAAAATCCAAAAACCAAGATGAACCACCACTCCAGATCTGACCTAGAGAGGAATAGTGGAACACGAGATCAGAGTAGGTTAGAGTGGCTTGAGGCATCCACAACAAACCGCCTTCGACAGAAACACTATGAATGATGAAAGAACCACAACAGAACGAAAACCCAGATCCAAGGAGAGGAGATAAAACCAAAAATATCAAAGGAAACAGAGAATGAAATGGTCCGGAAGGAGAATCGTCGTCACAAGGAAACCCAAGGGGAAAGAAATTTGAGACAGATAGAGAAAGAGACGGGGCCATAAGGAGCTGCGTCGTCACAAGGAACCCCTAGGGGGAAGAATATTGCACTCTATGGAGTGCTCCAGGGGAGAACGGGGCCATTTTTTAGTATAGAAATTCTCAAAACATGTGTAAGGTTAACGCTCAACTCCCACTGGGGGCCCCTCCAGGCCCCAGAGCGCACCACACATTCCCCGTCTAGGAAATGTCTTTGAATCACCCTGTGCATAATATGCATAGTGTCTAAGTCTAGTGGGACTCGAGCCTGGGATAGTTCCTATAGAGAGAGAGGGGTACAACTAAAGGGTACCACTCTGCTAACCAAAAAGCATGTTTTTAAGAAGTAAAAACTATTAAAATATTGACATGTGTTTATGACCAATTTAAATGTGAAATTGCTTCCAATGACCTACATTATATAAAATGATAAAAATATAACCGAATTATACTTTAAAACCACTCAAATTTATAATTTAACAATATAAATTATATCAACTAAAAAAGTTGTTTTCAATTAAAATTTAGTATTTTTTACTATTCATCGAAATATGAAAGTTATAAAAAAAGTACATAAAATATATCCAAACTAATTTTTTATGTCCCGGTTCTAAAGAAGAATTTAATTTCTTAAATTTTAAAATATAAAGATTTCAAATATTGGATTTAAAAAGGGTTCACCAATATAGGTGTAAAAACTACATTTTTTTAAAAATACTTCTTTTATCTAAAAAATGAATTTATCCTTATATTATGTCTAAGAAATACAAAATATGAATGTTAAAATTATTTGGGATATATAAAATTCTAAATGTGATTAATACTATTCATAACCGCTTTTTAAACAGCTAGTTTGATAGGTCATGGTATGCTTGGATACGGTGTTGCGTACATCGCACGCTATTGAATTATTTAAAAAGGAAGCATACCGTGGATGCTTGGGGTGTTACATTATTCCCTCCTTCAATAAATTGTGTCCTCTAAATTTAAACTCGAGATTGAAAACTAGGGCTTTTACATTTCAAAATATCTTAGTTCAAATCCCACATCAAAAATTGATTAATGAGGCCTCTATTTTAAAATAAAGCAAGGGAAGTTTGAAGGTTACCAGAAATAACACATACTAGGGTTCCATGAAAGAGTAAATGGATATGTAAGAGAAAACTAACCATCATGTTCTGATAGAGAGTGATAGAGAATACTATTAGTAGGAAGTTAACAATTTGAAATCCATAAATCTACAATGATCTAAGGGACCATTTGATTCATCGCAAAAGAAAGTACTCAGAAAACATTTTTGGTTTTATGATCATTTCCCTAGTTTTTTAGAATTAATTTAATTTATAGACAAAGAACACAAGGAAGCATACTTAATTTACATATAGAGTTTCATCCTTTAACTAATTCCTACCACAAACTCATCTTTCTCTTCAAAAGATAAAACTCAAAAATATTCTATTTATCTCAATCTTATAAGGTTCAAAATATAAACGTATACCATTTAAATGAAGAAAATAAATTAATAATAAACAGGGACTTCTTGTAGGCTAGTTTTAGGCAATAAATCCTTATCGTACTTCAGTTGTGGGTTTGATTCCTATAGCTTTGTCCAACATGACAAGTTATCGCCCTACCTATAGGTTATCCTTTTTCTAAAACTATAGTATTATAACAATAAAAAAATAATCTTAAGAAATGTTTTAACCTAAAAAAATATTATCCATAGTTCAAATTAATCCATTCCAACCATTAGATTTATCCAAAATACTTTTGTCCAATATCAGTCTAAAAGGTCTCTAAATTTCCAAAATCAATTGTAACATCAAATTACCCAAGCAAAGTAATGTTTCTCTTATTTTCACATAATGAATATATGATTAGCTTCATCATATTAAAACCATAATTAAAAAATTTACTACAGTACAATCCTTATATATATCACATTCTTTTTATAACCAAAATATAATTCTTGAATCCAAAAACACAAATACATTAATTATTCCACTTCAAATGTAGTAACAACATAAGATTGACCATGATCCATTTTCTTTTTCTGAGATATATTTCCTTGATGCTTTGGACAGTTGTTTTCATAATGTCCCATATCGTTACAATTATAACATTGCACTGATTTTCTCTTTCCCTTACAATCACAGCCTTAGTGACCTTTTTCTCCATATTTTAAACAAACTCTCATTCCTTTTAGGAAATTACCATGGTGTTTATTCCCACAATTATCACATAAGAGAAAATAATTATTTCCATTTTCCCTTTATCTATTTCTTAATCCACTGTTATATTCTTCTCTTACTTTACTTTAATGTCATAATACATAGAAAATTCCTTTTCTTTCATGATATAACACAAGACTATATCATTGTATGATGATAAAGATTGTGTGTCACGACCCCCTCCTCACAAAGTGTACCCCTCCTGGGCTGGCAATGTGAGATGGGAGATAATGACCCCTGAGTCCCACCTCTAGTAGGTCCTAGGTTGGCGACTAGCACGGAGGGTATAGTAACACACAAATGGGAGGCATTACCCTCTAAGAAAACACATGCGGAAGAGAGAGATAAGATAGACACCAATCAACTCCAACTAAGAACTGGAAATATAAAAGAAACCCAAGTGCACAAATGGAATGTCATGAAAAACTACTACAACTAAAAGGGAAAACTGCAAGTACCCAAAAGAAAGTAAAAACCGCTACAACTACAAGCCCGAACAGATCCTACAACCCCAAGCTCGTAGAAACCAGCTTAATCTCTAACCTACTCCAAGTGACCTGAAAAATAGTTTATATATACGTAGGGTGAGTATAACAGTATACTCAGGAGGATCCTCCCCGAAGCCTCTCATGCAAAAGTAAAGAAAGCATGCTAAAGACCAGTGAACAACAAGTGAAACCAACTCATCACCTAAATAGGTATACTAAGATACCAACCTCACCATGGCTACTCTCACCAAGTAACGCATACAATAATATATCATATAGTAAATAATATCAAGGTTACCCCTCTACTACTTCCCCACTGTTTTTCTGATTTTCCCCAATGACATACGTCATGTGCATCTCTCTCTAAAGGCTTTCCCACAGACATCGGGGCTAAGCTCCACAATCTGCACCACGTGCACCACAAAGGATAGCCCGCATACACCTGGGAGAAGCACTACACCATCCTCACAACCAAAAGTTACTAGGTAGTTTTTGGGATCCACCACAAATTAAATAACGTGTATCATACGTCGAGTATTATACCTCAAGCCATTAAAGCCCATATACCGGGTAAGGATCCTCAAGCCATCGCAACCTATACACGTTGCACCTATAGTAGTTAATAGGATACTATATCGAGAATATATGTGTGAATAACCACAATTCATTATAGCCCTCCACACACATATATGGGGAAACAAAGTTTTGTGCCTAATGGAACTAGTATCTACCAAGAGAAGAGAGCGGGGTCAAAGGGGGTATTCAGCCATTCATCCTCCCATCAGAATGTTGGGGAAAACACCCCCCAGGGCTCAGAATCTCTGGGGTGCAAGTTTCCCTTACTGACAGGGTAGATTAGCATATAGAAACACAAAAATTACAGAATATACTATAACTCACAACCACACTATGGGCATAACCTAGTCTTAGACACAACTACAGCTAACGTCTCTCGGATTCTAGGCTGCCACTTCTAAGACTAGGTATCCGATAAGCACACAACCATTTAAGGGATTTATTAGAATACTTTATTCCCTTTTTATCAATTCCACTGTATGTTAATTAATTATTCAAACATTAATTAACCATGAACAATTCCACATTAAATTCCATTAACACCACATCCAAAAATTCCACTGTCCTTTCAAAAGTTCTCAACCTCATCATTAAGTTTCAACAAACTCCAACCCCATGGGTTAACATCATTTATTCAAACATTAATTGTAGAATTACTTTCCCATATTCCCAGACATTCTAGAAAATCATCCTATGCTACTAAACACAAGGGGGGTCAAACGGTGAGAAGATGTACTACCCATCGAGTCTTTGCCAACTGTAGTAAGAGTGTAGACCCATTCTCCCTTGAGAGGCTAAACACGGAAATCATGTGGCATACCCCGCGTGTCTTTGTCTCTTTCGAAATAAGGGTAAGCAAGACCAGCTGCCTTGATCAGTGGGGAAAAGTAAATCAGATAAACAACCAAAGAATCAACAAGCATCCAACAATCATGTCCATCCCATTCCATCATCCCTGGTGTCCTCCCTGACACCCACATGCATAAACCGATGCATCTCGCCACTCGAGGCGTCATCCGCTGCCACAACCAAAAGTCCTATATGCCTCCACATATCACAACACACATCTAGGGTCACATCACAACACAAGCAGAAGGAAATAAAACATCACATCAATTGGGATATGGACCTTTCAACAAACAAGAGGGTAACTCAGAACCCTTCAAGGAATTATCAAACAATCACGTTCTTTAAACCATCTTGAACTAACAGATTTAATCTGTTGGTTCCAAAATCGGGAACCTAACCAGTAAGTTATCACAAAATATTATACATGATTACTATGCCAATTTTATTAACATAAAATTACAACAGGAACCAGATTCGTTCACATGCCTCTTTATCTTTAGCCAAACAAATATCAATTAGTCTCGGTTTATGTTCTTTACCAATTTCCACCAAGAACAACTGCTAAGAAAGACTACCATAGATATCACACTATCCAGAAAAACATGAGGAAATAAAATTCAATCGATACAATTTATTTATCCGGTTCAAAGTATTTTATTAGGTCAATTCCATTGTCAACCAGCGAGATTAAACATGTTAATAATACAGTTGCACGTAAAGGAAAGAGAAGAAAAAAATCCCCTACCTCAAAGGTTTTTGACAAAAACCACAACGGTCGAAGAATTCTCAAGAACCCCAGGTCGATTCTATAAGGCCACAGCCTTAAACCTTACTTAATATTGAATTAAATGAATAATTCACATTGAGGATCCTTTCAGGTTTAGAGTTTTAGAGAATTAGATCATAAATCATGAATTACATTCCACATTTAAACAAAGTGGTTACATAAAAGATAGAACTCGTTTTTCCCCATCAACAGAAACATATTTAAAATAAAACATGGATTCTTTCTTGACACTTCCTTGACACTATCATCATATCATGTACCCTTCCCTTGACCTGTGAAAAACATTTCAAAAACTTGGGATGAGCATAAAAAGCTCAGTAAGGGATATCAAAATATGGAAAGGAAACTTCAGTACATGTATACATAAGAATGAAATCATACTTTACCCATAAAACATAAGCACTTTAACATACCTCATAAAATCATGAATAAATCATAGAAATCAAAAGACATAAAGGTAACTTGAGGCATTCATAACATTCTTACGTAGGGAGTAACCCTCTTGGTTACGTTTGGAATACCCATCATAGTATATTCCCTAAATCTCTTCGGAGAAACCTTAACGTTTAACCCCTTCGCGTTACCCAATGCATTGGAGAGATGTATCGGGCTCACCCACCCTTAGTTTATCACGGAACCACCTGTCTTCATAATAGTTCCCAAGAACCACAACATAATCGTATCACATAAAACATGCATAAAGGAAACATAACATTTTCACCTTTCAATCACAAGATATCAATACAACACATTGATATAAAAACATTATGAAAACCATTTTCAATACCAAAATAAAAGAAAAGTAAAACATGGTATTTATTTTTCTTTTAAAAAGAAGGTATGTCTTGTAGAGGAAGCTGAAACTCAAATAATGGTCACGGTGGCGGAGAAGTCGTTGTCGCCGCATACGTATGACAAAAACATTCCCTTTTGTCATTTAGTAAAACGCTTCATATAAAAAAGATTCCTTTTGGATAAACGTAAAAGTCAAAGGGTTTTATACACCGTATAAAATAAGGTTGTGTATAAAACAAAATATGCCTCAATGAATGGATATTGAGATGAAGTCCCATATAAAGATGGTATCCTTGGTTTAAGGATAAATCAATTACATAATTATGTGTGACAAACTAATAAAAAAATATAAGTGGATATTAAGTGTAAAACAATCAGAGGTTATTCACACATATTCATTGAAAAACATATTCAAGGAGTACAAGATTATCCCAAAGAATCAAAATTGGGTTAAGAAGTTCCCTTGCAAAAATTTGACAGCTTAATGGCGTCACTACAAAATTCAGAAAATGAGTTGATGAGAGATAAAAGGGAATCTCATCACTTGGACATAAAATTTAAATCACTAAGGATATAGAAGAACATATCCCAACAAAATTTTATGTGAATTAAAAGACATAACAAAAGAAGTCTTTTAAAAAGAGGAGGGTGAAAGGTTCCCTTACCGACATGGGTATCTTTCGAAACATACACCCCGTGAAAGAAGGACGATACCACATTGATGTAAATACTCATAAATGAAAGTATATTACACAATGAGTAAAATTATGGGCAGTACATACAACAATAAAAGGAAATTGTGGCAAATGTAGCATAAATATCACAGGAATAAAAGTGAGATGAAAAATCCCTTACGAAAACTCGGCATCCTAACAGCGCCACTTAAAACATAAAAAAATGGATTGATGAGATCAAATAGGGTCTCTCATCATATTAACATAAAGTTTATAGAAAGAGGAATATAAAATAACATCCCCCAACATAACAAATAGGAGCTTAAAATAAGTGACATAAAGGAGAGTACTTAAAAAGAAAGAGAGAGGTTAGATCTCTTACGAAAATTCGGAAGCCTAACAGCGCCACTCAAAACTTACAAAATGGATTGATAAGAGAGAATAGGGTATCTCATCATATGAAAATAAAAATTAGAGTAAGAGTAATATAAAATAACATCTGAATCACAAGAATGAATACCTTAAAAGGAATGACATAAAAGAGTGTACTTAAAAAGAAAGAGAGGAGTAGGATCCCTTACCTCAAGTCCGACTTGTCTTGTTCGTTTCTTTATATTCCTGAATAATAAACTTTGGTCAATTTATAATTTCCTAAGGGCCTCCTTTAAATATTATTATTCATTTCATATCACATATTATAATTTTATAATAATTTTTTAAAAATGTTAGTTCATATCAGACGTTTTTTCCGATGTTTGGTACATGAGTCAAAAATGAACTTGTTTGAAAAATGATTTCCCATGTAGTTATAAGTAAATAATTTACCAAATAGTATTAATGATTAAAATATCATATATATCAATTAAATATTCATTTTATACTATTCCATATCATTTGGAGATAAAAAACGAAAAGCACCGTTCAGGGAGACGGTAGGCCGTACGTACGCATGAACGCTACTTTCATTTTTTTATCATATTAATGGAATTAAAAATAAATGATATATATATATATATATATTATAATTATAGTATAATATATATGTTATATAGTTCACATATGTTCATTAATTTAATTCTTTATACATTCCATGTATTGCATGTACGAGTCACATCACTTGAGGGGGCGGTAGTCCACACTTCCTCATATGAAATTATTGCATTTGCACAACATGAAAAGAATAAAGGTATGTTTCAAATATAAAATACAGAATCATATAGTAAACATAAATACCATATATATCATATATAAAATACAGTTACATCATAATGGCCACCTTTAAAGGTGTTAAAAGAATATTGAACAATCATCATTTCGTGAGGCAGAAAATCGCCAACCACAGAAACAGTATGTTCTTTAACCATTAGACGAAGGTGTGTGTAAGTGTAGCTCGAATAATTCACATAAAAACATTCTAGTATATTGAAGATACTATTTTTCTTACAAAAGGGAAGAATAAAAAGAGTTTAGGGGGTTGGAGAAACAAAATAAAACATAAGAACACAAGAGAAAACACTGCCTTTAAAATGGGTAACTCTCTTTGATTTAAGCTGAAAGGATTCCTTGGAAAGGATTCTGCCCAAAGTGAGGCTTCAATGATGAAGGGAGGGATTTGGAGAGATGAAATGGGCAGGGGTTGTCCGATCCAAAGGCTTGAGAGGTGTGTGTAAGGTGGTAGAGGTGGGGGCCTTTTATAAGAGGAGAGGAGGGGCACTCTTGGAAAGTAAAGAAATGTTACTTTTATTTTAAAATGGTTTTCGGATTGAAAAGGTCCCACATTGATATAATTCAAGGATAAGGTGATAAGGGTTCGAAATATACTCATCCAATAGGTTTTTGACAAGTGTAGGTCTTAGATTTTACATTATCTTTTCATTTTATTTAAATCGTTAAATAATGAGGTAATCGCTGCATCATCATGATGTCATAAATAATTTAATTTATTTAATGTCTAAAAATTATAAAAAAACACCATGATGTAGGAAATCTTTTTATATTTCCAATTACTATTTATAGTCAAACATCTTACTTGTATTACCCCATTTAAAAATTGTTATAGTGAAAAAACTCATGTTTGTGTCATTTTTACTTTTACATTAAATAAAAAGGATATTAATGTCATTTTCCTTCCAAAGTGGCTCCATGGGGTCCCCAAGTTGACCCATGGATTTTCTTGGTCGTCCATGACACATCCAATAAGGGTAGGACATGTTTCAAGCTAATCTCATATTATTAAAACATTATTTTTACCTTAAACTACACTAATTACCTCTAATCGTGATTAAAAAATTAAAAGTTACTATTCACCAAAAAATATTTTAATCCCATTGAAACACATTTTACATCTTAATGACAACCATGTATGTCAGATTTTTGAAATTCAAAACACAGAGGTGGTAAAATTTCATTTAAATGAAAAATCGGTTTTGTAAGTACCACTTAGTGGTTTCACTATTCATCAAAAATTGAAGTTTTTCAGAAAAATACCAAAACATCACCCTAAGATATATTTGATATTCTGAATTCAAAAATGATGTCTATTTTACAAAATTCAGAAGATATAAGTTACATTAATTAATTTAATAATTAATTCCCGTTGTCAGAGCAAATAGCGTGTTTTTTTGAAACAATAAGTATCAAAAGATTGACACTAGTTTAAGTCCAATTTCAAAGTGAAATTAATTCCAACAACCACTATTGGATTAAATGGTAAAAATATATTCTAATTTTACTTTAAAAAAATTCAAAAGATAATCTAATCATATAAATAAATTAGATTAAAAACAGGTTTTGAATTAAAATACAACATTTTTCACTATTCATTTAAAAATGAACTTTATCAGAAAGATACCAAAAATTTACACAAAGTATATTTCGATGTCCCGATTCTAAATAAGAATTTTATTTTGTCAAATATAACACATAAAATTGTCAAAAAAGTGTATTCAAAAGACGTTCTCCATCAAAAGGCGGTTAATCGACCTTTTAAAGAATATTAGAATGTTTACGCTTAAAATTGGATTCATTCACATTTTTAATCCTCTAAAATTTATTGTAAAGAGTAAAAATATTTGACAAACATATATAATCATTTTTTATTATTAGAGTGCAACGTAAGATTCCCAAGAAACTCGTTGTTGTGTATTGGGTACGTTATCGAGCATAGCGTCCCCTTTAAAGTAATATTAATATTTTATTCACATATATGGATACATATAAAAATGTAATATTATTTATTTACCTATGGTGTTACATCCTTCCCCCCTTTTGGGAATTGTGTCCTCACAATTTTAAAATTGGGCTTGGAAACATCCTTGAAAGTCCCACATCGGAACAAGAGTCGGTAAAACAATCACTTTAAAATAAAGAAAGATAAGTACAGAGGTCACCCGAGTTAACCCATACTAGGATTCCATGTAGGAAAACATGGACATAGAGGAGAGAACATAGGGTCATGTTCTGATGGAGAGTGATAGAAAACATGTTTAGGAGAAAGTTAACCATAAGAAAATCACAAACTTGTGATGGGTTAAACGGTATTCGATTCCCCAGTAGGAAAAGTTAATAGACAAAATTTTTGTTTTAAGTTTATTTTTATTGAGGAATTTATTCATAAGGAAACATAATCACTTATCATGTTTACTTCCAACTTTTATTATATTTCTTACACAAACTCATATTTTCTCCAAAAGACGAGTATTTAGGAAGACTTGTTCACATTAAGAGTAATATAATCAATTTCTAGAGAATCACCTAATCCACAAAAGAGAACTATATACTTCCCATATCTTTAGACTTTAACCAAAACCAAAACCAAAAAGGTTAGTACAAGATCAGATAATCTAGAAAAGGATAACCCTTCATAAAAATAAAATATATTCTTAATCTCCAAAATTTGTCCAACAAAACCCAAAGTTCAACGAGGACCATTCGATTAACAAATTGTCCATAAAATTCTTCAAAGTAAACCAAACTATGATTGAAACCCAAATATTTGAAGGATTTAGTCACATAGTCTTCCAAGTTAAATCGTAAAATTTATCTCCAAACAACATCAGTTGCTCTTAAAGTCTCGTATTGAAGAGTAATTAACCTAATCACATATTCTCCATGATAGGTTAATAAATTTCCATAGATAACCCAAAATCAACTTACTATTAATTCATAAAATCATCTAACTAAAAAGAATCAGTCAAACTAACCAGGGACTTAACTTAGTCCAGTGGTAGGCGATAAATACCAGTTGCACTTTGGTTCTGGGTTCGATTCTCGTAGCTTTGTCCGACGCGACGGGTTGTCACACGGTCTACGTGTTGTCCTTTTTATAAAACTCCAAAAATAACCCTATCATGTTTTAATCTCAATAGTTTCCTTATACCTCTCATTTTCATCCAAATTCGTTACGATCTTAACATCTTAATTCTTGAAGTCTTATTTCACCACCATAAGATAACATAAAATGATTCCCAAAATGAATAACATCATACCTTGATCATGGCATCCACTCGGTTTCATCGTCATCTTTCCCACGTAGGTAGAAGTCCCATGCATTAAAACAATGATTTAGAGATCCTTCAAAATCATTTTCTTCCTCCATCCAAATACACCTTGTACAGCATGGGTCATATGGGTGTTCACAGAAAAACAGTTTTGGAAAATAATCATGTATGACATATAATTCCAAAACATCTGATAAAACATGATTTCTATAAAATAGTCTGAAAGAATTTGAGTTGAAACTTTATATTATTGGTCCTTTTAAAATACCATAAGTATGTGATGAGAGACTATATTTTGAAAGCAAATATAAATAGGTTTCGCAAGGGTCTCCTTCCTCAGCACCATTTTTAAAATCATAATATGCTTCAAATTATTGTGATAAGGTAAAATATTTGAAAATACCTTGATAATATTTACCTTTCTTGAAAATATGAGAATATTGTGAAAATAGTATTTGTTTAAATACAACCCATGATCCACGATGATAACGCGGTATAGTGGAGGTGTTTGATATCTCAAAAAACTTCTTGCAAGTGAGTTGTATGCTAGAAAAAGTTTCACAATCATCCGAACATGACTTTGCAATAATTATTGTAAGCATGTCATCAGGAAGAGATAGGAATGTCGTTTGAGATCCTTCTCCTTCCATTCGTAACCGACTTTACTTGACCTGAAAAAAGTTATAAAAAAGGATTTAACTGAAATAATAGATATATGGACTAATCATGTGTCTAAAAAAAACTCCTAATCCCTAAAGTTGTCTAAACCGACCTATGATACCAACTATAAGGCCCCATCCTTAAACCTTCCTTAATGTTGAATTAAATGAATAATTCATATTGAGGATCTTTTCAGGTTTATAGTTTTAGAGAATTAGAACATAAATCATGAATTACATTCCACATTTAAACAAAGTGGTTACATAAAAGATAGTACTCATTTTTCCCCATCAAAAGAAACATATTTAAAATAAAACATGGATTCTTTCTTGACACTTCCTTGACACTATCATCATATCATGTACCCTTCCCTTGACCTGTGAAAAACATTTCAAAATCTTGGGATGAGCATAAAAAGCTCAGTAAGGGATATAAAAATATGGAAAGGAAACATGAGTACATGTATACATAAGAATGAAATCATACTTTACCCATAAAACATAATCACTTTAATATACCTCATAAAATCATGAATAAATCATAGAAATCATAATACATAAAGGTAACATGAGGCATTCATAACATTCTTACGTAGGGATTAACCCTCTTGGTTACGTTTGGAATACCCATCACAGTATATTCCCTAAATCTCTTCGGAGAAACTGTAAAGTTTAACCCCTTCGCGTTACCCAATGCATTGGAGAGCTATATCGGGCTCACCCGCCCTTAGTTTATCATGGAACCACCCATCTTCATAATAATGCCCAAGAACCACAACATAATCGTATCACATAAAACATGCATAAAGGAAACATAACATTTCCACCTTTCAATCACAAGATATCAATACAACACATTGATATAAAAACATTATGAAAACCATTTTCAATACCAAAATAAAAGAAAAGTAAAATATGGTATTTATTTTTATTTTAAAAAAAAGGTATGACTTGTAGAGGAATCCGAAACTCAAATAATGGTCACAGCGGCGGAGAAGTCGTTGTCACCGCATACGTACGACAAAAACATTCCCTTTTGTCATTTAGTAAAACGCTTCATATAAAAAATATTCCTTTTGGATAAACGTAAAATTCAAAGGTGTTGATACACCATATAAAAGAAGGTTGTGTATAAAACAAAATATGCCTCAATGAATGGAGATTGAGATGAAGTCCCATACAAAGATGGTATCCTTGGATTAAGGATAAATCAATTACATAATTATATGTGACAATCTAATACACCAAATATAAATGGATATTAAGTGTAAAACAATCAGAGGTTATTCACACATATTCATAGAATGACATATTCAAGGAGTAACAAGCTTATCCCAAATAATCAAAATTGGGTTAAAAAGTTCCCTTGTAAAAATTTGACAGCCTAACGGTGTCACTACAAAATTCAGAAAATGAGTTGATGAGAGATAACAGGGTATCTCATCAGTTGGACATAAAATTTAAATCACTAAGGATATAGAATAACATATCCCAACATAATGTTATGTGAATTAAAATACATAACAAAAGAAGTCTTTTAAAAAGAGGAGGGTGAAAGGTTCCCTTACCGACATGGGTATCTTTCGAAACATACACCCCGTGAAAGAAGGACAATAAAAAATTGATGTAAATACTCATAAATGAAATTATATTACACAATTAGTAAAATAATGGGCAGTACATACACCACTCAAAGGAAATTCGGGCAAATGTAGCATAAATCTCATGGGAATAAAAGTGAGATGAAAAATCCCTTATGAAAACTTGGCAGCCTAACGGCGCCACTTAAAACTTACAAAAATGGATTGATGAGATCAAATAGGGTCTCTCATCACATTAAAATAAAGTTTATAGAAAGAGGAATATAAAATAACATCCCCCAACATAACAAAGAGGATCTTTAAAAAAGTTACATAACAGAGAGTACTTAAAAATAAAGAGAGAGGTTAGATCTCTTACGAAAATTCGGCAGCCTAACGGCGCCACTCAAAACTTACAAAATGGATTGATGAGAGAGAATAGGGTCTATCATCATATGAACATAAAAATTACATTAATATTAATATAAAATAACATCCCAATCACAAGAAAGATTAGCTTAAAAGGAATGACATAAAAGAGTGTACTTAAAAAGAAAGAGAGGAGTAGGATCCCTTACCTCAAGTCCGACTTGTCTTGTTCATTTCTTTATATTCCTGAATAATAAACTTTGTTCAATTTATAATTTCCTAAGGACCTCCTTTAAATATTATTATTCAGTTCGTATCACATATTATAATGTTATAATAATTTTTTAAAAATGTTAGTTCATATCAGACGTTTTTGTCGATGTTTGGTACATGAGTCAAAAATGAACTTGTTTGAAAAATGATTTCCCATGAAGTTATAAGTAAATAATTTAAAGAATAGTATTAATTATTAAAATATAATATATATCATGTTCATGTTCATTTTATACTATTCCATATCATTTGGAGATAAAAAACGAAAAGCACCGTTCATGGAGACGGTAGGTCGTACATACGCATGAACGCTACTTTCATTTTTTTTGTCATATTAATGGCATTAAAAATAAATGATATATATATATATTATAATTCCAGTATAATATATTTGTTATATAGGTCACATATGTTCATTAATTTCATTCTTTATACATTCCACGTATTTCATGTACAAGATACATCACTTGAGGGGGCGGGAGTCCACACTTCCTCATATAAAATTATTGCATTTGCACAACATGAAAAGAATAAAGGTATGTTTTAAATATAAAATACAGAATTATATAGTAAACATAAATACCATATATATCATATATAAAATACAGTGACATCATAATGGCCACCTTTAAAGGTGTTAAAAGAATATTGAACAATCATTGTTTTGTGAGGCAGAAAATCACCAACCACAGAAACAATATGTTCTTTAACCATTAGATGAAGGTGTGTGTAAGTGTAGCTAGAATAATTCACATAAAAACATCATATTATATTGAATATACTGGTGTTGTTACAAAAGGAAAGAATAAAAAGAGTTTAGGGGGTTGTAGAAACAAAATAAAACATAAGAACACAAGAGAAAACACTACCTTTAAAACGGGTAACTCTCTTTGATTTAAGATCAAATACTTCATTGGAATGTATTATTCACAAAGTGAGGATTCAATGATGAATAGAGGGATGTGGAGAGATGAAATGGGCAGGGGTTGGCCGAGCCAAAGGCTTGAGAGGTGTGTGTAAGGTGGTAGAGGTGGGGGCCTTTTATAAGAGGAGAGGAGGGGCACTCTTGGAAAGTAAAGAAATGTTACTTTTATTTTAAAATGAGTTTCAGATTTAGAAGGTCCCACATTGATATAATTCACGGATAAGGTGATAAGGGTTCTAAATATACCCATCCAATAGGTTTTTGACAAGTGTACGTCTTAGATTTTACATTATCTTTTCATTTTATTTAAATCGTTAAATAATGAGGTAATCACTGCATCATCATGATGTCATAAATAATTTAATTTATTTAATGTCTAAAAATTATAAAAAAACACCATGATGTAGGAAATCTTTTTATCTTTCAAATTAATATTTATAGTCAAACATCTGACTTGAATTACCCCATTTAAAAATTGTTATAGTGAAAAAACTCATGTTTGTGTCATTTTTACTTTTACATTAAATAAAAAGATATTAATGTCATTTTCTTTCCAAAGTGGCTCAATGGGGTCCCCAAGTTGACCCATGGATTTTATTGGTCGGCCATGACACATCCAATAAGGGTAGTACATGTTTCAAGCTCATCTCATATTATTAAAACATTTTTTTACCTTAAACTACACTAATTACCTCTAATCGCGATTAAAAAATTAAAAGTTTCTATTCACCAAAAAAATATTTTAATCCCATTGAACCACATTTTACTTCTTAATGACAACCATGTATGTCGGATTTTTGAAATTCAAAACACAGAGGTGGTAAAATTTCATTTAGACGAAAAATCATTTTTTTAAGTACCAGTTAGTGGTTTGACTATTCATCAAAAATTGAAGTTTTTCAGAAAAATACCAAAACTTCACCCTAAGCTATATTTGATATTCCGAATTCAAAAATGATTTATATTTTAAAAAATTCAGAACATATAAGTTACATTAATTAATTTGATAATTAATTTCCGCTGTCAGAGAAAATATCTTGTTTTTTTGAAACAATAAGTATCAAAAGATTGACACTAGTTTAAGTCCAATTTCAAAGTGAAATTAATTCCAACGACCACTATTGGATTAAATGGTAAAAATATATTATAATTTTACTTTAAAAACAATTCAAAAGATAATCTAATCATATAAATAAATTAGATTAAAAAGAGGTTTTGAATTAAAATACAACATTTTTCACTATTCATTAAAAAATGAACTTTATCGGAAAGATACCAAATATTTACACAAAGTATATTTAGATGTCCCAATTATAAATAAGAATTTTATTTTTTCAAATATAACACATAAAATTTTCAAAAAGTGGATTTAAAATAGGTTCGCCATCAAAAGTCGGTTAATCGACCTTTTACATAATATTAGAATATTTACGCTTAAAATTGGATTCATTCGCATTTTTAATACTCTAACATTTATTGTAAAGATTAATAATATTTGAAAAACATATATAATCATTTTTTATTATTATAGTGCAACGTAAGATTCCCAAGAAACTCGTTGTTGCGTATTTGGTACGTCATCGATCATAGCGTCCCCTTTAAAGTAATATTAATATTTTATTCACAAATATGGATAAATATAAAAATGTCATATTCTTTTTTTACCTGGGGTGTTACAGATTCTCCAAAACCCCACCTTAGATCTCTTCTCATAGAAAGATCAAACCAAATCTCAACATATTTGGTATCCACACACTTAGATCTACCCATAACGGGTGTAGATCTAAGAAAATGAGGGAAGAGGAGAAGTAGAACTAAGTAGATATAAGAAACCAAGAAAGAATGATTACATACCTCAAGAAACCAGCTTCGATTCGCCAAGATAAGCCTTCAGGTTGCCTCCAAAATGCTTGGGATAGGTTTTCCTACCTTCAAGGGAAGGTAATACCGAGTTATGGCTGCTTATGGGCTTAAAAGAACCATTTAGAGGAAAAAGGAGTTAGATCCACAATTTTAAGATCTAGATTTAAGTGCCCGCATGGTTTGACAAACCATGTGCTAAACGTGTGTTAGCTTCTACCTCGTCAAACACTCCCCGCATGGTTAGGCCTCACGGTTAGAAAAATCGTGCGCTAACTGCGTGTTAGACACTGCCTCCAACACCAACCTCTCATGGTTTAGCCTCATGGTTTAGACAACCCATGCGCCTCCCGTGAGAAAGATATAACCCTTTAGTTTCCCCTAAAATTCCACCCAAACGCACCCTAAGTCACCTTGACCTCCCGGAACACCTCCAGCACCACATTTTCACCAAGTAATGGATGGGAGAGGTCAGAGAAATTACATCAGATACCTCTCAAAACTTTATCATCCTCGAGAATCCAAAACCCATCTAAAGTAAAAATGAAACAGGGTCTGAACAACCACCCCTCGAGATACCTCTCAAAAGAGAGCAAGCCACAAAAGCAACAAAGGGAGCCATCTAATAAACATTAAAGTTTCATAACCACATAATTTACATCACAACATGAAAATAGTTAAACATTGAACAACTCTGGGTACTAAGCACGTATATGTGACTCACATTCCCAGGTACTCTCCTTCAAGCCACCGTGTCACCACAAGATGTGAACTAAAGGAATAAAACGCCCATGCAACACCTTATCCTTATGGTCTTGGGTCTCCATAGGTCGCTCCTCAAAGGTTGCATCATCATCAATATTGATATCTCCTCAATCAATGATGTGAGAATCATCATGAAGATAACTTCAGAGATGTGATACACAGAAAAAATCATGTATCTGACTCATCTGTGGGTGAAGTTGTACTCGATAAGCCACAGCTCCAATACGAGTTAACACCTCTAAAGGCCCAAAAAACCGGGGAGAAAGCTTACTTACACATCCAAACCTTTACTGCCCACGATGGGGAGTCACCTTCAGAAACACATGATCCCCAACATTAAACTCTAAGGGTCTCCTTCTTTGATCGGCATATGCTTTCTAATGATCCCATGTTGTCTTCATCCTCTCTCGAATCACTTGAACCATCTCTATTATATTCTGAACTAGTTCCGGTCCGAGAATTGCTGGTTCTCTGACCGCAGTCTAGAACAATGGAGAATGGAATGTTCAGCCATACAAGGCTTCAAACGGCGCCATACCGATGGTGGAGTGAAAAATATTATTGTAAGAGAACTCCACGAAGGGTAATTACTTTATCCATGAGCCTCCAAAATCCAGAACACAAGATTGTAACATGTCTTCAAGAGTTTGGATGGTTCGCTCTGTCTGACCATCCATTAGAGGATGAAAAACAGTGCTAAGGTATAGTTGAGAACCGAAAGCATGTTGGAGACCTCTTCACACCCTGGAGGTAAAATTAGGATCTCGATCAGAAATGATCGTCCTAGGGACTCCATGAAGTCTCACCACCTCCTCTAGATACTACCTCGACAAAACTTCCACTGAGCTTGACTCCTTTATTTCTATAAAGTGGGATGATTTTGTTAAATGATCCACCACCACCCAAATAGCATCATGTCCTCCCGGATCTCGAGTTAAACCAGTAACTAAGTCCATTGATATGTCCTCCCACTTCCACTGAGGAATCTCTAATGGCTAAAAAAGACCCCCTGGAACACGGTGTTTGGCCTTAACCTTCTAGCAGACTAAACATCAAGACACAAACTCTACAACCGTATGCTTCAGCCCAGGCCACCAAAACTGACTCCTCAAGGATCGGTACATATTTTTCACACCAGGATGTACTACTAAGGATGAACTATGGAACTCCCTAAGAACCATCTCATGCATCACCAAGGGAACAAAAATCCTTCCATGATACAACACTCGGTGTTGTTCATCCTCAGACCAACCATTAGGGGCCTCACCACAAACAACACGGTCTCTCCTAACCTCCACCTCAAGATCCCCCAACTAGGAATCTTCCACCTTCTGCATCAGGGATGAAGGTATTGTCATCTGAAAAAGACAACCTATACCCCCAACATCTCCCATATCAAGTTGTAATGCTGACAGTTCTTCTATTACTCTCCAGGAAACACCGGATTCACGCACATCATCTCTACGTGACTTTTGGCTCAGCGAATCATTTACAACATTCCCTTTTCTAGGTGTATACGATATTTAGAAGTAATATTAATGAAAGAACTCCATCCATTGACATTGTTGCAAGTTCAAGTCATGCTGGGAGAAAACATACCTCAAACTCTTATGATCAGTGAAAACCAAAAAGCGCTCACTAATGAGGTAATGTCTCCAAAACTTCAGAGAAAACACCACGGATGCCAACTCAAGATCATGGGTGGAATAGTTTTGTTCATGGGGACATAACTACTGAGACCCATAAGAAACAATTGACCTCTACTTCGTGAGAAAATATCCTAACCCCAGATGTGAAGAATCATAGAAAACATCAAACTGAACTCCCTCAGCTGGAAGAAAAAGGACTGGACCACTTACTAACTTCTCCTTTAGATACTCGAAAGCTACCTAACACTGATCAGTCCATATGAATGTCTGATCCTTCCTGATCAAAGCTATCAGAGGAGTTTCAACTCGTGAAAAATTGGCTCTGAACCTCCTGTAGTAGCTTGCGAAACCAAGGAAACTTCACACCTCAGAAACTATCTTCAGGGCTACCCAAGACACAATTGCTTCAATATTAGATGGATCCACAGCTACTCCCTATTGGGACACAACATGCCCCAAGAAACAGACTTCTCAATTCCAAAACTCACACTTCAACAACTTCCCAAATAGCTGATGTTGACGAAGGACTCCAAAAATGGCTTGTAGATGTTCTGCATGCTCCTCCTCAGACGTGGAGTACACAAGGATTTCATCGATGAAAACCACCACAAACTTGTCCAGGACCTCACGGAACACATCATTCATCAATCCCATGAATATAGCTGGAGCATTCATCATGCCAAATGGAATTACAATGAACTCATAATTCCCATGACGACAATGGAAAGTAGTCTTCAGGATATCCTCATCCTTCACATGCATCTGATGATATCCCGGCCACAAGTCGATCTTTGAGAACCAACTTTTACCCTTCAGTTGATTGAATAAGTCATAAATCTATGGAAGAGGATAGAGATTCTTTATTGTCACTTTGTTTAAGAGATGATAATCGACACACAACAGCAAACTATCGTCGTCCTTATTCACGAACAATACTGGTGCACCCCATGGTGACACACTTGGCCGAACAAAACCACACTACAATAGACCATCAAGCTATATACGTAGTTCTCGCAACTCAGAAAGGTCCATCCTATATGGAGACATAGAAATCAGAGAAGCTTCTGGCTATAGCTGGATCCCAAACTCGATATCTCGTCGAGGAGGTAATGCTACAACCTCTTTTGGAAAGACATCAGGGTACTTCTCTATGACCCTTGGAAACGCCAACTGCCGAACCTCTGAAGAACTCAGCATCATCTCAGCCATCACGGACGATAAGGATAGAATGTGCCTATGACCCATCTGAGGAACTCGCTCACCAAAAAAACACCACTTGTTCTCCATCTTCTCCAAAGAAAACGACCTCCTTCCTGAAGCAATCCACGATAGCCTACACCGAATACAACCAATCCATGCTGAGGATGATGTCGTATGGTTGTATTCGTAAACATATGAAATCTCCCCAAGAGCGGTGTTTCCCCAACACTAGCTCACAGTCTTTACATAATTCAAACAAGTCATCTCGACCTCCAACTGGCGTAGTCAATGCCAAGGGCACTAGAATCCTCTCTACCTCAATTCCCAAAGCATGGACAAGGGTAGGTGATATGAGGGAGCGTGTTGATCCTGAATCAAACAAGGCATAAACCAAGGTAAAAAAACATGAAAAGGGTACCTCGAATGACATCCATCTCGTCTAGTGCTGGAAATGCTAGAGCATAAAGCTAACCACGACCTCCTCCACGGCCTCTCTGACCCTGATGACAACCACCACCACGGTCGCGCTCTTCTCTCTGAGGATGGGGAGAATCATGGGGCTGTCCTCTACCTGCCCCATCTACCCTATGCTGATCTAAAGCTGGTGCAACTAGATTTTTCTACCTCGGTTGGAACTGCCTCAATGGAGGAACCTGAAGCGTAGAGCCTGGTGCATGATGACTACTCTGAAAGTTCGGACACTCCCACTACTGATGACGATGACCACCAAAAGAAAAACAAGTGCCTGATCCCTTGGCATATCCTGAGAGTTGCTGCCTCTGGAGAAACGGGATGTGAAGGGCTGGGACCTACCCCCGGCTGAACGGAAACTCTTCTACCCTGGAAACCAGGAACCCCGGACCACAGCCATGCTTCGTGAGGGATCATGACGATCCCCCCATCGTGATGATCCGGTCCTGACCAAAGTCCTCTCAACAACCTCTACCCTCTCCAGTACCTCAAGACATGTCTTTAGCATAAATGGGGTGACTTGGCGCTGGATCTCTGGATGCAAAGCCTCCTCAAAATGCCTCTCCCTGGCCTCCTCATATGGTAACAGGTCCGAATCATATCATAAAAGGTTCCGGAAATGGATTCCAAACTCTTGAACACTAGATCTCCCCTTTCAAAGGGTAAGAAGCTCCTGGCGACTGGACGTCTTCGCAATAGAATAAAGAAACTCGACTCTAAACTTGCCTCAGAACTCCTCCCATGAGATAACTGACTCCTCACGATCCCTAAGGAACAAGAACCACCACTGCCTCGCTGCTCCACCCAGCATCTTCACAGCTAAGGACACCCAGTGCTTCTTCTGAGCACAGATCAAACTGAATCCTATCTCGACCTCCTCCAACCAGTCTTCCTTGACTTCATCTGAAATGAATACCTTGTACTTCTACAGACTCTAGCGCTGAAACTCTTAGAGTGTCGTCCTCTAAGTGTCGTCGTCGTCAACCTCTACCCTGTGGTGATCTGCTAGAACAGCCTGCTGGACATTTTTTGCGCAAACCTGACGAGGACATTGACCTAGAGACATACCTGTAAAATAACAAACACTTAGAGCTCCTAAACCTAGAATATGAAAGACTCAACATTAATTAATTAATTTTTTTTTATTCGTTTTAGGTTAACCTATCCCAAGGTCTACCCATTCAAACATAGGCACAAAGAAGAATGATGAATGATCCTTTCCTAGGTCTCTACCCTACAACCAGTATCACCTTGTTTAGTAGCCATTGTAAACTTAAAGGTCCGTACATCAGAACATATGGGGCCCTAAACGCCTATGTCATAGTCGGTCTCTAGTTTTTACCACACTTTGCAAACATGAATGACACAGTTGCCCTACCAACCCATGAAACCTCACCTATGCCTAACTCCAAACTCCATCCAACCCCTAAACCAGAGCCTCAGATACCACTCTATCATGACCCCCTCCCCATAAAGTGTACCCCTCCTATGTCGGCAATGTGAGAAGGGAGATAATGACCCCCGAGTCCCGCCTCCAGTAGGCCCCGGGTTGGTGACTAGCACCGAGGGTATAGTAACACACAAATGGGAGGCATTACCCTCTAAGAGAACACATGCAGAAGAGAGATATAAGATAGACACCAATCAACTCCAACTCAAAACTAGAAATATAAAAGAAACCCAAGTGCACAAATGGAATGTCATGAAAAAGTACTACAACTGAAAGGGGAAACTGAAAGTACCCAAAATAAAGTAAAAAAAGCTGCAAACACAAGCTTGAACAGCTCCTGCAACCCCAAGTTAGTAGAAACCAGCTTGATCTCCAACCTTCTCCAAGTGACCTGAAAAACAGTTTATATATACGTAGGGTGAGTATAACAGTATACTCAGTAGGATCCTCCCTGAATCCTCTCGTGAAAAAGTAAAGAAATCATGATAAAGCCCAGTGAACAACAACTGAAACCAACTCATCACCTAAACAGGTATACTAAGTTCCCAACCTCACCATGGATACTCTCACCAAGTAACACATACAAGAATATATCATATAGTAAAGAATATCAAGGGTTACCCACTAATACTTCCCCACTGGTTTGCCGCTTTGCCCCAATGACATACATCTTGTGCATCTCTCTCCAAAGGCTTGCCCGCAGACACCTGGGATATGCTCTATAATCTGCACCACGTTCACCACAAAGGCTTTCCTGCAGACACCTGGGCGAAGCACCACACCATCCTCACAACCAAAAGTAACCAGGTAGTTTCCGAGAGCCACCAAATCTCGCATAACATGTATCATACGTTGGGTATTATACCTCAAGCCATTACAGCCCATACACCGAGTAAGGATCCTCAAGCCATCATAGCCTATACACATTACACCTATAGTAGTCCATAGGATGCTATATCCAGAATATATGTGTGTGAATAACCACAAGCCATTAAATCCCTCTACACACATATATGGGGAAAACTAACCGATGTGCCTAATGAAACTAGTATCTACCAAGAGAAGAGAGTGCGGTCAAAGGGGGTAGTCAGGCATTCATCCTCCCACTGGAATGTTGGGGAAAACACCCCCCAGGGTTCATAATCCTCAGGGTTCTAGTTTCCCTTACTGAAAAGGTGGAGTAGCGTATAGAAACACAAAAAGTAAAGAATATACTATGACTCACAACCACACTATGGTCATAACCTAGTCTTAGACACAACTACAACTAATGTATCTCGGACTCCGGGATGCCACTTCTAAGACTAGGTTTCCTATAAACACACAACCAGTTAAGGGATTTATTAGATTACATCATTCCATTTTTATCAATTCCAATGTACGTTAATTAATTCTTAAAACATTAATTAACCATGAAAAATACCACATTAAATTCCATTAACACCACATCCAAAAATTCCACTGCCCTTTCAAAATTTCTCAACCTCATCATTAAGTTTCAACAAACTCCAACCCCATGGGTTAACATCATTTATTCAAACATTCATTATAGAATTACTTTCCCATATTCCCAGGCATTCTAGAAAAGCATACTATGCTACTAAACACAAGGGGGCTCAACACGGTGAGTAGATGGACTACCCATCGAGTCTTTTCCGCCTATAGTAAGATCGTAGACCCATTCTCCCTTGAGAGGATAAAAATGGAAAGCACATGGCATACATCATGTGTCTTCGCCTCTTTCATAAGAAGGGTAAGCAAGATCAGCTGCCTTGAGTAGTGGGGAAAATTAAAGTAGATAAACAACCAAAGAATAAATAAGCATCCAACAATCACGTCTATCCCATTCCATCATCCCTGGTGTCCTCCACGACACCCATATTCATAAACTGATGCATCTCTCCACTCTAAGCGTCATCCGCTGCCACAACCAAAAGGCCGCTATGCCTCCACATATCACAACACCCCTCCAGGGTCACATCACAGCACAATCAGTAGGAAATCAAACATCACATCAATTGGGTTATGGCCCTTTCAACAAACAAGAGGGTAACTCAGAACCCTTCAAGGAATTATCAAACAATCATGTTCTTTAAACCATCTTGAATTAATAGATTTAATCTGTTGGTTCTATAATTGAGAACCTAACCAGTAAGGTATCACAAAAGATTATACATGCTTACTATGCCAATTTGATTAACATCAAATTACAACAGGAACCATATTTGTTCACATGAATCTTTATCTTTAGACAAACAAATATCAATTTGTCCTGGTTTACATTATTTATCAATTTCCACTGACAACAACCACTAATCAAGGCAAGCATAGATATCTCACTATCTAGAAAAACATGAGGCAATAACATACAATCGATACGATTTCTTTATCTAGTTCAAAGTATTTTATTAGTTCAATTCCATTTTCATCTAGATGGATTCAACAGACTAACAATATATTTTCACGTAAAGGAAAGAGAAGAAACGAATCCCCTACCTCAATGGTTTTTGACGAAAACCACAACGGTCAAAGAACGCTCAAGAACCCCGGGTCGACTCTCCAAAACCCCACCTTAGATCTCTCCTCCTAGAAAGATCAAAACCAAAGGTCAACATATTTGGAATCCACACACTTAGATCTACCCATAACGGTTGTAGATCTAAGAAACTGAGGGAAGAGGAGAAGTATATCTAAGTATATCTAAGAAACCAAGCAAGAATGATCACATATCTCAAGAAACTTGCTTCGATTCACCAAGATAAGCCTTCAGATCGCATCCAAAACTCTTGGGAGAGGTTCTCCTACCTTCAAGGAAGGGTAATCCCGAGTTATGGATGCTTAGGGGATTAAACGAACCATTTAGAGGAAAAAGGAGTTAGATCCACAATTTTAGGATCTAGATTTAAGTGCCCGCATGGTTAGTCCGCACGGTTTGACAAACCGTGCTCTAACCATGTGTTAGCTTCTGCCTCATCAAAACCTCCTCACATGGTTAGGCTGCATAGTTAGACAAACCATGTGCTAACCATGCATTAGCCACTACCTCCAACACCAACCTCACACGGTTTTTCCACACAGTTTAGACAACCCGTGCGCCTCCCGTGCGAAAGCTATAGCCCTTTAGTTTCCCTTAAAAGTCCACCCAAACGCACCCCAAGTCACCTCGACCTCCCGGAACACCTCCAGCACCACATTTTCACCAAGTAATGTACTGGAGAGGTCTGTCCCATTACATTGTGAGACAAATTCCCATCGGAGGAAAGATTTTAACACATAAAATAATTGATTAATCTTTTTTCTTGGTTTACGTGTGTAGTATGTAGCATGCCTTTATAACCTTGTGAAGTTAGCCCCATAATTTGCAACATTCCCATCCTCAATTTTCCTCAACCTCAGAAATTGTATTTTCATGTCAGCTCGATGTTCACTAGGAAATTTATTTTCTACAAAAAGTTATTTGAACTTCCTCCATCCCATATTTCCCACTTCTTCATCCTCCTTTGTGTTTTAAATTAATAACAACCATTGATCTACATATCCTGAGAGATGGTAAACTTCCATGATAACCTTTTCCCTTTCGTCACTTCCCAAATAAAGAAATATGTTCTCTAAGTAACTTTTCCACTACTCACATACAAAAGGATTTGCAATCCCAATGAATTTTGGAGGTTGTAGTCTCATGAAGCGGTCTGACATCGGTCCTCCACATTATGGATCAGGTTGCTTCATACGGGTAAGGTTATTATTCATAACCCGAGTCAGGTGTCCTAGTACAGTTATAATATGTTTAGTACCAGCTATTTCACCACCTCCACTATCATTATCTTGCATATAAGGGAAATCCATACATGGATTAAGTGAGTTGATATGATTTCTATTTCTTCCACTAGGCGTCATTTCTAAATAACGGCATACACTAAATGAGGTTATGAATCATAATGCGTAATTCCAAACTAGTAGAATACTAAACATAAATTGAAATAAAATTATGCATATCTAATCTATAATCATAAATATGGTTCCATTGAGGACATATTTACTCATAAATCCTTCATAATGGTTTATATAGAAAATATGAATTATCCTAAGCATATCCCCTGGGAGTGTCAAACCAGGTGTGTAGTATGGCCAATTGTTGTGTACCAAGTTACCCCAATTCAAGCCTAGAACACCTTGTCAGAGTTTTCACCCCAAGGTACATCTGTTCCAAAACCATGTCCACGTGTAGTATCCAGATAGGGATGTACTTTTTGGAATATCCACGTAATCCCTACTTTACCAAAATTCTAGGGGAGTTCTTCTATACTTATCCTCAATGTCTATATTAGGGTTATGATCGCTAATCAAAGCTTTCTAAATCTTTTTCAAAGGTTGTTGCTAAAATTCATCTGATACCAACTTTAACAACCCAACCCTAGTTACCCAAATCCAGTGCATTATATTAATACATTAGCATGATTATGGGGAATAAATTCCCAAAGGACCGATCAGTTTAGTAGTATTGTAAAATAGATTACATACATGAATGATACATTACACTTTCGTACATAAAACACAACATAAATAATCTTTGAGAATGCCATTATTCTTGATCATATTACATTGATCATGGTTAAATTACATAAAAAAGTATAATATGATTTATATATTATATATATTCATAATATAAATATATATAATAGATAGATATATAAAATGGAATACACCGTTCATGGAGACGGTAGGTTGTACATATTCATGAACGTTGTTTTTGTTTTCTTATCGTATTAAATGGAAGTAAGTGAATGAAATATATGTGTGTGTGTGTATATATCATCCTACTATAATTATTTTGTTATATATTTTATACTTATTAATAATATTTATTCTTATAATCATTCTTGGTTGGTGAACATGGAAGATGAGTCTCATCGCGTCGTGGAGACGGTAATCTGTACGTACGCATGAGTGATGATATCATTTCCTTAATGGTTAAATGGTGTATAATTGGATAGAATAGGAATTTTAAAGAAACAATAACATGTTATAAATATTATTTAAGTCCATTATATTCATCGTTATACCCTTGAAATAAATTTTATATGAAAAACAATTTATACCACGACGTGGAGACAGTAAGTCGTACGTACGCACACATGGTGGAAAATTTTTTATAGGATGAGTAAAAATAGAAATATGGTTGTACCATACTCTTAAATAAATCTCATCATATAGTATATTTTGGAGTTACTATTTTATTATGTTAACATCTTAGTGAGAGTAAGTAGAAGAAAAATGAACTTTGAAAGAAGGGATAAAACGATTACCTCTTCTTTGGGTGTCTCCTTTTGATTTGCACAAAAGGACTCCATAAGTTGGATTTATGCCCAATGTTTTTCCTCTAGGATGAAGGGAGGGAATTTGGGTGGATATTTGGGCAGATTTTGTCCAAGAAAAAGGGCTTTGGAGATGTGATTTAAAGATAATTGAAGGTTCCCTTTTATAAGAGAGGTGAGGGGTACTATAGGAAAAGCTTGAAATAATAATTTATTATAAAATTATTTTTATTTTGGAATGGTCCCAAGCACATTTATTTAAAATATAAGATTATTTTGGGTATCAAAAAACTCAACCAATAATTTTTAGACAAGTATAGGTCACAAAATTAACCTTATCTTTTAGCTTTATCCCTTAGTTAAAAATATAAACTTTTACCATGTCTTCTTGGATTTTTATAATATATGGTAACTATATTTACTATAAAATGACAATAGAACCATAATTGGATCATTAATGACATTTTTAACATTATATAAGTCAGTTAGACGAATCTTAGATTTTTGGTATTTTTATATCATTTAATAAAATAGTATTTGTTTTAAAAACTTATTTATGTCAATTTTGACACTATTTAGAAATTGATTTTTTGTTCAAGTCACAAAAACTTTATTAAATAGAAAAAAAAAATCATTAACTAATACCTCATATGTCAATTTAATCTAAAAAATTTTGGATGGAATCAACACTTCAAAATTATAGTTATTTTAATATTTATAATATCATTTATTTGATTCTTTCATTACTAAGGAAAATACTATATCATTTTTATATCATAAATAAATTTAATTATTTAATCTCTAAAATTAAGAAATAAAATACCATTATAAAGGAAATATTTTTAGATTTATAATTAATATTTATAGACATATAGATCAGTTATATATCCCTATATTAAAATTGATTTAGTAAAATATATGTGTTTGTGTTGTTATTATCATTACTTCAAATTAACTCTTAAAACATGTCATTATCACACCAAAGTGGTCCCCAAATACCAAAATTTCGACCTAAGGATGCTAAAGGTCGAATATATCTCATCCAATAGGATTAGGACATGTTTTAGGGTAGTTTTATATTATTATAATATTATTATTTTTACCCTTATTTACCTGATTTACCCTTTAACCATGGTAAATAAAAATAATTACTAATGTTACTATTCATAATGTCAAAAAATAAAAGGTATCTATTTACAAAATTTCAAAATTCTGAATCCAAATATGGAATCCATTTTTCCAGATTCAAATCACAAAATTTGAAGTAATTAATTTAAAATTAATTCTCATTGTCAAAACCAAAAAGCGGGTTTTTAAGAAGAAAAAACTATCAGAATATTGACATCTGTTTATGTCCAATTTAAATGTGAAATTACTTCCAATTACCTAAATTATATTAAATGAAAAAAAATATAATATAATCATACTTTAAAACTACACAAATGTATAATTTGACACTATAAATTATTTCGATTAAATAGAATTGTCTTCAATCAAAATTTAGTATTTTTCACTATTCATCAAAATTTGAAAGTTATCAGAAAAGTACCAAAAATTTATCCAAACTAAATTTTTATATCCTTGTTCTAAAGAAAATTTTAATTTTATCAAATTTAATATATAAAAATTTCAAATATTGGATTTTAAAAGGGTTCTCCATTAAAGGTGGAAAACTGTATTTTTTAAAAAATACTTCTTTTATCTGAAAAATTAGTTTTGTCATTAAATTATGTCTAAGAAAAAAAATATGAATTTTAAAATTATTTGGAATATAAAATTAAAAATTTGGTTAATATTATTCATAACCACATTTTTAATAGCATGTTTGATAGGTCGTGGTACGCTTGGACACAACATTGCGTACATCACAAGCTATTGAATTATTTAAAAATAAATCGTATCGTGGAATCTTGGGGTGTTAAAAAAATTATCTTAGGGTAAATTTTTGATATTTTCCAGAAATATTTCATTTTTTTATGAATAGTGAAAAATATTGAATTTTAATTGAAAACTTCGTTTTCATATAATTTATATATATATATAGTTAAATTATATTTTAAATTATATTTAAAGTAAAATTAGTTCAATTATACACTAAACAATCCAATTTTGATCATTGGAATCAATTTCACATTGATATTTGATAAAAAAACTTTTTGAACTTTTGAGTTTTTTCACAATAAAAACTCATTTTCTCACCCCATCTGTGGGATTAATTTTAAATTAATTTCTTCAAATTTTGTAAATTTAATTTATAAAAATGGATTACATATTTTGAATTGGCATAATTTATAATTTCTAACAAGCTCAAATTAATGTTTTACCAAATTTATTAGTGAAGATAGTTAAAATTAATCAAGGTGATTAAGAGAAAAACGAGTTTACCAAGGGACTAAAATTAATATTAAGGGTAGAAATGACTTAAAAACTTTTTCAAATCCAATTTTATGGAAATATTTAGACCATATCCCCTCTTGGATTAAAAATGGTTCATTTTTGGCTTCACATGATGTAGGGGAGACCTCCCAATAATCTTTACTTTTTGGTATTTATAAGAATGTCACTCCTCCTCCACTATAAAAGGGAACTCACCCCTTCCCCCATACACACACACACATAGTCACACCCCTCAATCCATTTTTCTAATCCAACCCCAGCACAAATTAATTCCAACCCTTCCCCCCCCCAGTCCTAGAATCATTTCTTTAAGAATAAATCCTAAAAAGGATGTCCTTTGTTGCAAACTAAAAGGAGATACTCGAAGTAGAGGTAACGTTCATCAATGAACATTTTTGTTTTATTTCTTCCTAAAATACCTTTAATTATTTTTATATCATTCTTATATAAAAACCTAAGTATCATAAATATACATATATGTTGTTATGTTAAGCTTATGATATAAGTAAATGGATTTAAACATTACATAATATTGTTATTTCAACTAGATTTTACTTCTTTACAATCCCAAAGATCTTTTCTGTTTACATTTCTATAAAGTTAGGATAGAACTCATACATATCAATCCATAAGAATACAAAGTGGGTACCATTAAAATAGTATCAATTTCTTCTGAAACATAAAATTTTTAACACAAAACAATGACATTATTTCTTTGAATAAACATCATAACATTTAACTTGACTTCCTTATTTCTCTTAAACATCCTTATAACCAGTGAAAAACATTTAAAAACATGGTATGAGCTTAAAAATATCAGTAATAGATATAAAAATAAGGAAATTAACCATTAGTCCATGAAAACTTATAAGCATATGAAATCATTTTAAAAAAGACATACTTCTCACCCTTATATACTTACTTTTTGAATCATGAGATTTCCATAAAACATTATAGAAAATATATAAAACAATAAAGTTGTATTTGGGAATTACATACTTATATTTTAACCCCCATGACTACCTTATGATTTGTAACTCTCATGTCTACCTTACAATGTAACCCTCACGGCTACCTTATGGTGTAACCATCAGAGTTACACTTGGAGTAACCATATGGATGACCTACAACTTACACATACCCAATGCATTGAATAGAGATATAGGTCCCATACTTCATCAAAAAAAATTCCCATGAACCATAATGTAATCATAAAACATGAATATTTTCATAAAAACATTGTTTCTGAATTTTTTAAAACAGAATTTTAAAATAGGATATTAAAAGAAAATCCCCTTACAAATATAATATAATTGAGGTGAGAATTAATAGAGTGGATGTAATATGTATTTACACTATAAATAAACATAATTAAAAAAATATTAACATAATTCATCACATAAATAATTTTAATACCATGTAATTAATGAAGTAGAAGATTTACCTAAAGAGTGGAAAATGCGTTAAGAATTCCTTTACCTCAGGATCTTCTTACTTCAAACTTGTTTAAAACTCATATATATTGGTTAAAATAGTGTTATTAATATTTTATAGAAACATATTAATGTTTATAACACCTTATACGATCATTTTATAACATCATTCAACCCATTTATTAATAACATTTTGTTATTTCCATTATTTTGGGTGTGTGTTTCTCATGGTTTCCATGGTTGGTTCGTAAAGAATTTTCTTATCGAATGGAAGAGAAAATCCAGAAGGGGAATGAAATGGTGTTAATAATTTTTCATAATAATAAATTATCCCATAAATCATTTTGGTTATATTGTATTAGGATTAATCATTAGAAGAATCATTAGTGATATTTATTTAGATCATTTTGGTGGTTCTTTGATTATCAAAAACTTGTTTAATCATATAACTCTAATATTATGCATATAAGTTAATTAATAGTCATAATAGAGGTCATATAATAAACTATAGAAACTATTTTAACCATTAAAATGATTTTACAACTATATTTGAAGTAATTAAAGGAAATTGAAGACACATTGTCCATGATATCGGTAAATCGACACATCTCATACAGTGTTTTTATTTTTAGAATGAGAGGAAGAGTATAGGAATAATGATGATTAATTTTTCCATAAACATGTTAAAAATACATCATATATATAATAATATATCTTTCATTTCTCTTATATAAGGGTAAGAGAATATAGTATAAGAAAAGAAAATAATTGAAAATAAAATACAAGAAAATGAAAGAGGATTTTAGCACTTGATCTCTTCTTCTTGAGATCCTTCTTCAGGCCTTTGGTTTTGACATTTTGGTAAGACCAGTAGGTATTGGACGTGGGGAAGATCATTGGGAAGGTGATTAGGTAGAATTTAGATAATTCTAAAATCTTTAGAGGTGTGAGAGGAAGAGGGGTGAGGGTGGTATTTATAATAGAGGAGAGGAGGGGTTTACCATTATTTTAATAATTAGTTTAATATGTTTTCTCAACTCTATAAATAGTCTTGATTCATGTAACCCAAAATAGTAATGAGATAATGTGAGTTATAACCAAGGGTTATTACATCTGGAATAATTCTAGGAATATTGTATTTTACTGATAATGTATATATACTATATATTACCATATTTTACTATTCATTAGAAATTTAAGAATCTCGGAAAAATACCAAAAATTCACCCGAACTATTTTTCAATGTGTATAATTAAAAATTGAAATCCATTTTTTGAAAAAAAAATCTAAATTATATTTATTTAATTTTTAAATAAAATAATAATTTATTCAAAAAATAACAATTTTAAAAATATTACTCATTTTATATCACATTGAAAAATTAATCAAGATCTCATTATCTTATAACCTTAAAATATAATATGATTTATTGTTAATAAGGGTCATATTACTATTTATAAGAGTATGTTACTATTCACCAAAAAAATTTGGTTATATCAGACTCCAAATAAGTTACTGATCACAACTATAGATGTTTATTTTTCGAAATTCAAATCAAAGAAGTAGAAAAATTATTTTTAATGGATAATTTATAACTATCTCCTTAAAATAATGTTTCATTATGTTATGATTTAGTGTTTCATGAATTTTAATTTATTTTTAAAACCTTGTGGTGTTACATTCTCCCCACCTTATCGAAATTGCATCCTTGCAATTTTATTTTTTTATTAAACAATTGAGGGTACCTTTCCCTCATAGAATTTTCAGATTCCCATGTTTCTTCTTCAACCAAGTGGTTTCTCCACAAACCTTTACCTAGTGTATTACCTTATTCCAAAATAATTTTTCTCTTAAACCAATAATCTGAAGAGGTTTCTCTTCATAAGAAAGGTTCTCTTCCAGTTAAACTATTTCTGGGCTGAAAACATGAGATGAATCTAGAACATACTTTATCAACCTCAAAACATGAGAAACATTGTGTGCCTGAGATAAATTGGAGGAAATGCTATCAGTAAGAAACCAATATAACTTTCTCCATGATTTCATAAGTTTCAATGATCTCTGGACTTAGATTTAATTTCTTACCAAAACGCATAACACTTATCCATGGTGAGATTCTAAGAAAAACATTACCACCTACCTTGAAAAAAAAATTATTTCCTCTATTTATTTGTGTAATTTTTCTGCCTGATATAATCTGTCATCATGTGTTTCTAGATCATCTTCACTTTATTTGCCACTTCCTCTACTAATTATGGTCCCATAAACTTCCTTTCCCCAACTTCATCCCAAAATGATGGAGTTCGACACTGCTTCCCATATAATGCCTCAAAAGGTTTCATCTGTATACTAGAATGAAAATTGTTATTATAAGAAAATTTAACTAAATATATGTGATGATCCCAACTTCTCTGATAATCCATTAAACAAGCTTTAATCATATCCACCAAAGTATAAATCTTCTGTTCTGACTGTCCATCTGATTGAGGATGAATATTTGTACTGAAATTTAATTCTATTCCCAATGACTTCTAAAGGTCTTTCTAAAAGTTAGAAGTGAACTTGGGATCATGTTCAGATAAAATGGAAAGAGGAACCCCATATAATATAAAAATATCTTTGAGGTACAGTCGAAAAAATGGATCCAAAGACATAGTATCTTGAATTAGAAGGAAATCAGCAGATTTAGTCAGTCGGTCAATAATAACCCATATTTCATTGTAACCTCGATAATTCATTGGTAGTCCCACAATGAAGTCCATGGATATATATTCCCATTTTCACTCTGGAATTGGTAAAGTATGAATCATCCCCTTCAGTAAGTACCACTTTTCATTGACCTATTGACATGTCAAACATTTCATGGTAAAACTTACAATGTCTCTTTTTATTCCATACCCCAGTAATACTGCTAAAGGTATATTTACATCTTTATGCTACTAGCATGAAATGAAAGAAGAGAACTATGAGCTTCGCATAAAAATTCATTCTTCGGCTGGGAAACACAAGGCACACACAATATTTTTATAAATTTCAACACACAATCTTTATCAGTGTTTAATTCTAGCAATTTACCCATTTTAACCAATTCTACCTTTTTTTGTAACTCCTCATCTACCTTTTGTGTTTTCTTAATTATGTCAAACCAAGATGATTGCACTAAAACCTGAAACAAAATAAAATAATTTCTTGTACCAATAACTTCCAATCCAAAATTCATCAAATCTTTAATCAAAGGGTATTGTTTTAGACATAACATAGTTAATGATGCATGATTTTTTCAACTCAAGGAATATACCACTTGGTTTGCTTTTCCAATATGGTAATTGATCATGCAATCATTATCTTCTATAAATTCATGTCATCTTCTTTTCCTCATTTTTAATTCCTTTTGAGTGAATATATACTTAAAACTTTTATGGTCATTATATATTTAACATTTGGATCTTTATAAATGATGCCTCTAAATTTTCAAAGTAAAAAACCACAACTGTTAATTCCAAATCATGTGTGAGATAATTTAACTCATTGGTTTTTAGTTGTGTTGAGGCATAAGCATTTACATGATCATTCTGCATCATAACACAACCAAGTCCCTTTAATTAAGAATCACTGTAGATGAAAAACTCTCCATTTCTGGAAGTTAGGGTTAGAACTGGATCATTCAACAATATTCTTTTCAATTCCTAAAAACAATCATCACATTATTTTGTCTGGATGAATTTAACTCCGTTTCGAGTTAACATAGTCAGCGGGCTAGATTACCGCGGAACTTTTTCAACAAACCTCTACTGAAATCTTGAAAAATCAAGAAAATTGTGAATCTCAGTTATATTTGTGGTTCTTTTTCCTTCTTTAACTACTTTTGTTTTAGAATAATCAACAATTATGCCATCTATAGAAACAATGTCACCAAGGAAAGAAATTTGTTGCAACCAAAATTCACACTTTCTAAATTTTCCATACAGTTTATTTTCATTTAATTTTTGAAAAACAAACCTTAGATGTTTTTCATGATCCTCTTTAATTCTATAATATACCAAAATTTCATCAATAAACACAACCACAAACTTATCCAATAACTCATGAAATATTATATTCATAAGATCCATGAATAAAAAATGTGAATTAGTTAACCCAAACGGCATAACAACAAATTCATAATGACCATATCTAGTTCTAAAAGATATATTTTTAATGTTATCCTCCTTTGCCTTCATCTGATGGTACCAAGATCTCAAGTAAATCTTTGAAAAATACTAAGCTCCCTTGAGCGGATCAAAAAAGTCATCGATGTGAGGCAAACAATACTTATTCTTAACAATAATGTTATTCAAATCTCTATAATAAATGAAAAGTCTCATTGAACAATCTTTTTCTTAACAAACAAAATAGGATCTTCCCATGGTGAAGTTCTAGGATGAATGACGACTTTATCAAGAAACTCCTGCAACTAATTTTTCAATTCAAGAAGTTCCATTTGAGCCATTCGATGAGGGGGATTTGAAATTGTCTTATCATCATAAACTAAGTTAATTGTGAATTCGACTTCCTAGTTAGGTATAAAACTAGGTAAATCATTAGGAAAAACATCAATTTATTCATTTACCACTGGCACATCACTTATTTGAACAATTACCTTGTTTCCAATAATATGATCAAGATAACTTTCATTTCTCTATTTTAATAGTTTCTCAGAATTATGATATATTATCAATTGTATGGGTTCTTTATTTTATACAAACTGAAACTCTTTTTGAAAAATAGCTTCTTTATCTCTACAATCAAGCTTAACATGATAAAAATAAATCCAATCCATACCTAGAATGACATTAAACTCTACTAACGGGAAAACAAAAAGGTTTACAGGTAATGTTTTTTCCATGGATAACAATAGGAAGATTCTTAAAATGACTTTTACTATAAAATTTCCCCTAGTGTTTTAACAATATGTTCTAATCGGTTTTGTTGAGGTGATATTTCCATTTTACCAAAAAAATCTCAGAAATAAAGGAATGTGTAGACCCCGTATCAAACAAGACTTTAGAAAAATATGAGTAAACAAACAAATTTCCTAATACCACTTCATTGGATAGCCAGACATCTATTAAAATTGTTATGAAGGATCTTAATATACCTTTCTTCTTATATTCTTTCATCTTTTTATTACTTGGATCTTTCTTTGGGAAGGAATTTTCATAATGACCCATCTCACCACATTTGAAATACTTTACAGTTTTCTTATCACAATTAATCATACGGTCATTTTAATTATAATCTCGGGAAATATGTCCAAACTTACCACATCAAAAACACTTTCTAGTTTTGGTAAGGTATTCCCTTGGGTTCTTTTTACAACATTTTTCAAAAACTATAAACTAAACTTTCTTACCATCATATTTCTTTGATTGACTCTTACTTATCACTTTCCATATGAAACTCTTATTCTCATTATCATCAAAGTACACGTGATCATCACTAAAATCTATTTATACCCTCTAAACACATAGTACAAGTTTCTCAAAACTTTTTAATTCTCCGGAGGCCAATTCCCTTCGATATCTTGGCTTCAATCCTGGGTAAAAACGGTTAGTTTAGCTATCAAGATATAGAATAATATTTGGAGCATACCTTACTAGTCATGTGAAGTTTTCTTCATACACATCCATTGAATATTCCTCATTTTTCCTCAATTAATGTAATTTATTCTCCATCGTAAGTAGATCCACCTTAGGAAAATCTTTTTCTATGAAAATAGTTTTAAATTCATCCCACTCTTAGACTTTAGTATCCTCTTTATCCCTGATATTCTTGATCATTGACCACCATTGATTAGATTCACCTTCAAAAAGATAAATGGAAATACTAACATTTTGAGTATATGAACATCCCATAACATCTAATATCTTTTCAAGGGCTTTAATCCATCTTTCATCCACTACTGAGTCAGAATATCCACTGAAAGCATAAGGGTTTTGCCTCATAAAATGTTCCACTATCATCATGTTTTTTTTGGTCAGTCTAGTTAATATCTTTCATGGATTCAATTTTCATTTATTTTTTGCATCAATTGATCCATTACATTCACAAATTACTCAATTCCAATCCCCACCATTTTTAGTTTTGGATTTAGAAAGATATCTGCCTCTTGGTTTCTTCCAACTTCAGCTTCCATGTTTCTTCTATAGAAACCCATTCTAAATAGTCATATCTTAGATGAATCAGTATGGTAATATTTAAAGACCTACCATTTAAACAAAAACATATGGTAAAAATCATTTATGTTATTCTATTAACATCATCCTAATCCTTAATGTTATCTAAACCATAATCTAATATAAACTATAAGGACCAGACCTTAAACATTACATAATATATCTATTTCAACTAGATTTAACTTCTATATAATCCCAAATGTAATTTGATTTTAGAGTTTTAGAAAGCTAAAAAAACTCATACATATATACCCACAAGAAGAAAAGTGGGTACTATTAAAATAGTATCCATTTCTTCCAAAACATAAATTTTTTAACACAAAACGACAACATGATTTCTTTGACAGGACATCATAACATTAAACTTGACTTCCTTATTTCTCTTACAAATATTAATATCCTTTGAAAAAAAATTAAAAAAATGGTATGAGATTAAAAATATCAGTAATAGAAATAAAAATAAGGAAGGAAACCATTAGTCCATGAAAAATTATAAGCATATGAAGTCATTTTCATAAATACATGCTTCTCACCCTTATATAATTACTTTGTGAAACATGATATTTCTATAAAACATTATAAAAAATATATAAAACCATAAAGGTATATTTCGTAATTACTTAATTATATTATTACCCTATCAGCTACCTTATCTTTTATAACCCTCATTGATACCTTACAATGTAACTCTCACGGCTACCTTATGGTGTAACCATCGTAGTTACACTTAGAGTAATCATACGACCGACCTCCAAATTACAAATAACCAATAAATTGGGGGGGATATAGGTCCTAAAATTCATAAAAAACAATTACCAATAACTATAACTTCATCATAAGAAATGAATAATTTCATAAAAACATTTCTTTTGAATTTGGTAAAACAGAATTTTAAAAGTGGATTTTAAAATAAAAGCCCCTTAAAAATATCATATAATTGAAGTTAGAATAAATATAGTGGATTTAATATGTATGTAAACTATAAATAAAAATAATTCAACATAATATAAAAAAAATTCATCGCACAAATACTTCTAATAACACATAATAAATGATGTAGAAGGTTAACCCTAAGAGTGGAAGTTGGGTTAAGAATTCCCTTATCTTGGCTTCGTATTACATAAAAATTGTTTAAAACTAGTGTATAATGGTAAAAAGAGTGTTATTAATTTTTTTAGAGACAAATATTCACGTTTATAACACCTTAAATTTTCATTTTATAACATCATTCGACCCATTTATTAATAACATTTTGTTATTTCCATTGTTTCGGGTGCGTACTTCACCTGATTTCTATGGTTGGCTCGTAAATAATTTTCTTATCAATTGGAAGAGAAACTCCAAAAGTGGAATGAAACAGTTTTAATATGTTTCCATAAGATTAAATTATTCCCTAAATTATTTTGGTTATACGTTATGAGGACAAATCATTAGATAACTCATTAGTGATACTCGTTTAGATCATCATAGCGGTTCATCAATTATCACAAATTTTTTTCGTCATATTCCTTTAATATTATGCCTATAAGTTAATTATAGAACATTAGAGAGGTCATATCATACACTTTAGAAAAAACTCACCATTAAAATGTTTTTACAACCATCTTTGAAAGAAGTAAATGAAATTGAAGACACATCATCCATGATGTCAGTAAATCTACACATCACGGAAGGTGATTTTATTTCTAGAATAAGAGGAAGAAGAGAGGAAGAATGATTATGAATTTTTCAATAAAAATGATAAAAAATCAATCATATAAATATATATTTAATTACTCTTACATAAGTGGAGTAGAAGAGAGTATAAGAAAAGAAAAGTATTGAAAAGAAAACACAAGAAAATGAGAGAGGATTTTTACCTCTTGATCTCTTCTCCTTGAGATCCTTCTTAAGGCCTTTGGTTTTGGCCTTTTGGGGAGACCATTAGGTCTTGGACGTGGGGAAAATCCTTTTTATGGGTATTGGGCACAATTTAAAGAATTATTAAAGATTTATAGGTGAGAGAGGAAGAGGGGGTGAGGGTGGTATTTATAGTTGAGGAGAGGAGTGGTTTACCATTATTTTAATAATTAGTTTAATATTTTTACTCAATGATATGAATAGTCTTTATTCATGTGACCCCAAATAGTAATTATTTCATGTGAGTATTAACAATGAGTTCTTACATCATCCATGATGCTAGTAATATTATATTTAATTGATAGTGTATATATACGATATATTGTCGTATTTTACTATTCATCAAAAATTCAAAAATTTCAGAAAAATCCCAAAAATATCACCCTAACCATTTTTCGATGTGTAGAATTAAAAAATAAACTCCATTTTTCAAAAATAATTTTCTAAATATGATTAATTTAATTTTTAAATAAAATTATAATTTATTTGAAAAATAGAAATTTTAAAACTATAACTCATTTTATATCACATTGAAAAATTAATCAAGATCTCATTATCTTATAACATTAAAAAAATGATTTACTATTCATAAGGGTAATATTACTATTGATAAAGGTATTTTACTATTCACTAAAAAAACAAGTTCGTTCTATCTGACTCCAAATAATTTACTGATCACAACCATAGATGTCTGTTTTTTGAAATGCAAATCATAGAAGCAGCAAAATTATGTTTAATGTATAGCTTACAACTATATCCTTAAAAAATAGTTTCATTATATAGATATTCAGTGATTTATGAATTTCAATTTATTTTTAAAACCTTGGGGTGTTACATATGACCGACATCCACACACACTTCCATCAAATGGGTTATGAAATCATCATTTGTGTGTATGACATACTACTACCTCACAAACCGATGTCCTTTGTTTTTCCATCACCAGCTATAAAGGTTAGGAATAATGATAGACATACTATTTTAATGTGATATTTTTTTTAGTAATTTATTATGATTTTTTAATTCTTAAATCACACATATCTTCTATCCTTCAATTTTTTGGGAATACAATAATGTCGTTCGTGTGTACGGAGAACTACCACCTTGTGAAGAGATGTGATTCATTCATGCTTTACATTGAATGTATTAAGGATGGGTTTAATAAACATATTTTATATATATTAAATAAAAATGATTCTATAATTATAATATCTCATATAATTCTCTCTCTTTTAATCAGATAGGAAAAAATGTAAACAGTGTTCATGCATACATACGGCCTACCTTCTCTATGAACGACGCATTTAATTTCTAATTTCTGTTTTTTATAGATTATTATAAAAATAAAAATACTAAATATATATCATATTTATATAATGGTTATCATTAAAGAGATAATTAAATCATGATTAAAGTAATAGGACAAAAAATATGAAAAATAAAAACATAAACAAAAAACAATGCAATTATTACACGAAACATAACTTTAACATGGAATTGTTAATAAATGGGTAATAAAAGGTCATAAGAAAATAATATATGGTATGATATAAATGAATTTGGTTATTTTATATATTCTTTAATAAGCTTATATTTATTATACAGGAGGATTTAATGGATACAACAGAAGTTGCTACTTATGGTAAGATATTTTCATCTAACTTTTATTTTCCATGAGACACAAGATATATTCACCATCTATTTATTATATGTGGTGTGTATAATAAACATGGATATATTTTATGATTCTTATAATAAGAATTATTGGTATTTAAAAATCCATTTTAGGATCTCTCTTTTATGGGTTTTAGGATTTAAACATTACCAAAGTGGTAAGGGTTGTTTTTTCTCAAATTGCCTTCTTTGAGACATACATTATGTTATGCAGCAATATTGTTTCACGAGGTGTATGTACAGACCTTTGACATGTAACATCATAAATTTTTACTTCCTCATTATATTTTATGTTTCATTTCATGTTATTCCCTCATGAGGTTTATAATTCAAAGTTACCAAACTGGTAATAGTTTATTACTACAATCTCATCATTTTTCAGGATTGTTTATGATTATACTTCCATTGATGAAATATTATGATCCATTTATCAAGAATTATAATTAATTTTCTTATCCTCTGTTTATTAATTATATATTCATGTAATGGAACCATTTTTCAACACTTTATTACTAATGATAATTAATAAAATGTTTTTTAAACAATCCGACTTAATATTTCTCTTTAGTCTGGAATTTGTTTTCATCCAAAACAATGTTTTCTAAATAAAAAAATGTTTTATTATTATAATATGAATCTTTAAAAGAAATTTTTATCCATTTTATAATTTTTCACAAAAAAAATTTGAAAGGAGTCATCATTTCATTTTCCAAAACAATTCTCATTTACATTTTACCAAATTTGTGAAAGGAACCTACGTTTTCACGTGTACAACATGAACAAAATTATCCACCACCATGACCAACCATTTCTTAAAATATTCCTTTATAATTTTTCAAATACATAATATAAAAAAAATATTTTAAAAAACATTTCATGCCTCCTTTATAATATTTCAAATTTATTTTTGAAGAAAATTTTTTTCAAAATGTTTTTTGTCTTAAAAACCATTTTCAAAGAGGAAAATATATTTTCCTCAAAAAATGTTTTTAAATTCTCTTTTAAAATTATTTTACATATAAAATTACATATATTGGTGTTACTCATTCCATACATGTGTTAATATCCAAGGTTATCATCCATATTATTTCTTAAAATGGTTGATGTTTTGGTGGTGTGATGTTTATGAAAAACGTTTCTCTTCCACTGGTTATATGATTATGAAACCCATTTCTATTATATAGGTTATGTTCTTATGAAACCTATTTCTATTTCATGGGTTATATTCTTATGAAACACTCTTATTTTCATGGGTTATTCTATGATTAAACAATTATGAAACCTGTATCTTTTCCATAGGTTAAGATATGGTGAAATGTTTATGATACCAATTCCATATCATTGGTTATGATATGATGAATTTGTGATCTTGTGGCACACATATGTGGTATTTAATTATGTTATGGGTGGGACCTATATCTCCCCTTAATTTATTGGGTGAGTATTTATATCTCATGAGATATACATGGCTGGAATGAGGAGTGAACCCAGTTTAGTAAAGGACTTTGTCCCTTAATATAGTCTTTGGAGTGAGCCTTGAATTCTAAAATGGTTTAGGGAGTAAAATAATTCCACTAAGATAGCCTTGTCAGTGAGCCTTAACTAAAATTGAGGTTATTTTATATGTTTATGTGTTTTTGATAATTCCATGTCTTATGCCTATCTTATTCTCACATGTATTATTCTCTTCAATTTCTTTATTATTCATGTCTTATGACGGCCAATATTTACATCATGGCTCAAAATGTTGATCTTTTATATGTATGGTATGATCTCCTAATTTGATAATCATGTTATAATACCCTTATGATCATTATTTGGCTTATGTATCTCCCTTATTTACCCTTTCTAAGCAGCTGGCCTCACCCTTTATTATGTTTCATTTCCCTAGGTTATGAAGATATATATTATATATAATGTTTCTATGAAGGGTGTTAGTCATAGAAAACCTAGTCAGAGATAATGTATTTTACTTATGGACCAAGTTTTATGTTTATATGTTTTCAAATACACTAAACTTATATGGTATTTGGGCATGTGTTTGTGCGGTGTAATGAATGTTTCAAAAAATGCAGTAATGTCTATGTATGTTGAGCATGAGTCAGTTCATGAGTCCAGTGAATGAAAATAATAAGCCTATGGTTTACTTAAAATTAAAAAAATTAAGGTATATATAAAAATATTTAACTATCAAAAAATATTTCAAAACAATTTACTTGTTTTGGTCAATTTTTTTCCAATGTCTGCAGTAAGATAACAACAAAAATTATGGATATTATGTTTCCAAATTTATGAAAAATATCTTATACCATTAAAATACTAAAATATCTAAATAGGTAAATTTTTAAGGTAATTAAAGTTTAAATAAAAATATTTCTTAATTGTATTTGTCTCTATATTTTCCCTGTACTACTAATATTTACAACAATCTATGTACTCAAAAGAAGTAAATTTTATTATAGATGAGTGGGCAGCGTATATGGTATCAGAATTTTTTCTGATATCATATTATGTTGATAACCTACTATGTTTGTGATCTAGTATGGGATATTACCTTAGAAATATATTTGTGGTGTGAATAACTAGTATCATAATTCTTATATATTATTTTTCATCTTTTTATCAAGTTGAAGTATAATGGAGGAAATCAATTTATTTACAAACGAATGGGAAAAACACATGGTGTTAGAATGTATACATACATCCATAATAGTTTACTTACAACTACTTATTTAGTTAATTTTCTCATCATTTTATCTAACTATTTTAGTTAATTTTCTTATAATTTTTTTTCAGATACTTATTTTTTAAAATTTACACATTTGTTAAAAACACACTTCACATGCTCAAAACTATGAAAACTTTTCAGATTGTTTTTATAATTTAATATATAAATCCATAAGTCATTTTTGATGTGTATTAATTTAAAAAACATAAATTTGACCCATTATATGTTTGGTATGACTCGAAGTATATGTTTTCAATACAAAAATGTGATTTTAGTTCAAAACTAGTTTCACATCGCCAAAAACAATAAAACAATCTTGGATTGTTTTTAAGATTTAGGAAAACAACATATAATTAATTTTTCACATTTATAAATTTACCCCACACCAATATAAAATATGATGTGGTCAGTAAAACATGAAGTATGTTTTTTTTAATATAAAATTGTCATTCTAGTTTAAAAAACATGTCATAAATCCAAAACTGAGAAAACAAGATTTGATTGTTATTAAAGTTTAATGCAACAATCCATAATTCATTTTTTATATTTTGGAATTGATCATAGATCAATATTATACTCTATGTGGTTGGTATGACTTGGAGAATGTGTTATCAATAAAAAAGTGTCATTTTAGTTTAAAACATGCATCAAATAGGAAAAACCAAGAAAACCGTCTCAAATTGTTTTCAAAATTTATGATGATGGTCCATAATTAATTTTTTATCTATATGAATCAATTGTACATAAATAAAATACATGTTTTTTTGAAATGAATATAATTTCATGTTTTCAATTAAAAGGTGTGATTTTACTTTAAAACAAATGTTATATCACAAAAATAAAGAAACCAAGCTCTGACAATTTGAAAAATATTAAAAAAAATGTTTCATAATTAATTTTTCATGTGTAGGAATTGACCACAATCCAATATGTCACGTCATGTGGTCAATATGACACAATGTACGTGTTTTAAATATAAAATATTCGTTTTAGTTTAAAGTACATCACATAGCCAAAATTGAATAAAGGAGCTTGGACTATTTTCAAATGTTAAGAAACTGGTTCATATTTTATTTGTGACCTGTAGGAATTGACTTCACTTAAATTTGACACATGTTGTACACAATATGACTCTAAATGCATGATTTCAATACAAAAGGGTTAATTTAGTTTAAAAAAAGCACAAAATATCCAAAATAGTGAGAAAACCTCATATTATTTTCAAAATTTAAAATAACTATTCATAATTTATTCTTGATGTGTATGAATCTACTTCACATCAATCTGAGATACAATGTGATTGATATGACTCGAAGTGAATGTTTTTAATAAAAAGGTTCCATTTTAGTTTAAAACGCACGTCACGTCACCAAAATTGAGCAATCAAACGTGGATTTTTAAAAATATTAGTAAAAAAATACATAATTTATTTTTCATGGGTATTAATTTAACTCACACCAATACAACATACAATGTGGTCGATATGAATCGAAGTGCGTGTTTTTAATATATAACCCTCATTTTAGTTTAGAACGCATCATATATCCAAAATTGTGAAAATGGTCTCAGATTGTTTTCAAAATTTAGTATAACGATCCATAATTAATTTTTGAGCTGTAGGAATTAACTGAAAATGAATCTAACACCTGATATGGTTAGTATGAATTGGAGTGCATGTTTTCAATATAAAATTGTCGTTTTAGTTTAAAACACACATTAAATAGAAAAAAATGATAAAAAGAGCTTGAATAATTTAAAAAATTTAATAAAATGATTCAAAATTAATTTTACATGTGTATAAATTGACCTCACATCAATCTGACACATAATATGGTCAATATGAATCAAAGTGAACGTTTTTAATATAAATGTTCCAATTTACTTTAAAATGAATATCAAATATCCAAAACCATGTAAAAGATATCATATTGCTTTCAAAATTTCAAGAATTGATCCATAATTTAGTTTTAACTTGTAGGAATTTACCTCACCTCAATATGACACACGATGTGGTCGATATGACTCGAAGTGCATGTTTTCAATAAAAAGTGCCATTTTATATTAAAACACACATCAAATATCCAAAACCAAGGAAATAAGCTCAAATTATTTTCCAAATTTGGGAAAATAATCCATAATTCTTTTTTCATGAGTTTTAATTGACTACACATCAATCCAACACATGATGTGTTCGATATGTCTTGAAGTTCATGTTTTCACCACAGAAGATCCATTTTAATTCAAAACACACATCAAATACCCAAAATAAATAAAACGATCTTGGATTATTTTCAAACATTATAAAAATGATCCATAATTCATTTTTTATATATAGGAATTAACCACACATTAATTTGACACAAGATGTGGTCGCTATGACATTAAGTGCATGTTTTCAAAATAAAAGTGTCAATTTAATTTAAAACACAGATCAAATAGACAAAACCAATAAAATGAGCTCATATTGTTTTCAAACTATAGGAAAATGTTATATAATTAATTTTAAACATGTAGTAATAGTACTTATATCAATCTTAAAAACTATGTGGTTGATATGACTTAAAGTTCATGTTTTCAATACAAAAGTGCCATTCTAGATTAAAAAACACATCAAATAGCCAAACCCAAGTAAACGAACTCGGATTATTTTAAAACTTTAAGAAAACAATACATAAATAATTTTTCATGTGTAGTAATTTATCTCACATCAATATGACACAAAATTTGGACTATATGACTCAAAGTGTGTGTTTTCAGTACAAAAGAGCCATTTTAGTTTAAAACACACATCAAATAGACAAAACCAAGCAAATGAGCTCATATTATTTTCAAAATTTTGGATAACAATCCATAATTAATTTATCAGATGTAGGAATTTAACTCATATTATTCCAACATATGATGTGGTCGATATGACTAGAAGTGTATGTTTTTAATATAAAAGTGTCATTTTAGTTTAAAACACTTGTATTCTTTTCAAACATTAGAAAAAAGATCCATAATTTATTTTTCACCAGTAAATATTGACCACACATCAATCTGACACATAATGTGGTTGATATGACTCAAAGTACATGATTTCAAAACAAAAGTTCCATTTTAGTTTAAAACACACATCATATAGCCAATACCAAGAAAACAAGATCATGTTATTTTCTAGTCATTTTATCTACTATTACTTATTTAATTTCCATGTAATTTTTATCTTATACCTATTTAGTTAATTTTCACTGATATAATTCTTGAAGATGAACATGAAATGGTGTGGTAGTTGAAGGCTTGTTCTCAAAAATCAAGTCCCCTTTAATTAAATTTGTAACGCCCCAACCCTAGTTACCCAGAGTCAGTGCATTATTACATATCATTGTCATGATCACAAGTGATCAAGTCCCAAAAGACCATTTAGTTTAGTATCCTTGGAATTACTAGATACATACGTAAATATTATATTACATTATGAAATGGAGAAAGAAACATTTTGTCTCCGTAGAACACACTCATATACCTAATTCTATCCCTGTAGGTTAGTCATAATATACTTCTTCACATCCTTGGAAAAATAAAACATAATAAATGGGTGAGCTTAGATGCTCAGTAAGGATAACAATATAACAGAAACTTTTATAAATTAGCATAATCATTTAAGGAAAAGTATAATATTAAACCAAAAGACTTTTAAACTTAAACTACAAAATGATATGGAAAATATAAATCAAATAATTCTATTTACTTATTCACATGGATATTCTACTAGTAAAATAATCACATTTAATATCAATATCTGATTTCATAATGATGGAATACATAACATCGGACATCTTAACCATAAAGTCAAGGCCTCGTGCCAAGACCCTAAATATAAATTTTGTCAAGGACTTGTGCCAAGACACTAGTTTGTCTCATGAGACCTACCAATGCATCATGGGACTATAGTGGGCCCCACCCATCGCTTACTAAGTCCAATTCGTTCCTCATATGAAAAGGGTGAAATATAATCTAATCATTTGTATTAAAACTAGCCTAAAAAATGTCAATACTTTAACCACAAACCATGAATGGTATAAAAAAAAGCACATCTACATTCAAACATAAATCATTCAATACAATATGTAAGATTGTATTATAATAAATCAACCTAAATCAAGAATAAAATAAAATTAAGTATATTGAAATAGATGAAAATAATCAGTATAACTATTTGAGATAAGTATCCCCTTGAAAACATTTAAAAGTCTCAATATTTATCAAAGAAGTCATTTAAAATATATTTTTGAACCAAAGTGTCCCATACCAATTTGAAACTTTTGAAATGATTTTTAATTTAAAATCATTCATTTCCATATAAATAAATCCTTAAAACCATTTTTAAAACATGTACATTAATGAGAAATATTTAGAGGAATATATCTTTAAAACATTTTAAATGATATTTTAGTTAAAGAGTTATTAACCAAATGAGAGACGCTTGAATAAAAATAATTGACGAATAACATTAATCAAAACATTATAATATCATGAGAATAAATGGATTCAATATATACTATGTCAAAGGAAAATATATACACCATATTAAAGTGAATTGGCGCATAACAACAAATAAGTCACAATGGGATGTAAATTAAGATGAAATCCCTTATAAAGAAAGTATTCTTAGATTAAGGATAAATCAATGACATAATTATTGTGACAAATATAAATACACTAAATATTATTGGATATTCATTATAAATCAATCAGAGGATATTCACACATATTCTTGTAAAAAAATAAAACCAATGACTTGAATGTTTAACTCAATGAAAGGAAATTGAGTTAAGATTACCCTTATCAAGTTCATATCAATGACTTGAGAATTTATCAATGGAGTGATTATGTGTATAAAAATAATATCCACACAAGGGGAGTGGAAATTAATACATAAATAAATAAATATTGATTTCACACATAATATTGGAGTAAAATAATCAATAAAGTGTGCGTAAAACCCAACGAGTGGAAATTGAAATTAGAAAATCCATTACTGATTTGGTAACATACGAAAAATACACCCCATGAAATAAGGATCATACAATGAGTATTTAAATACCAATAAATTAAATTATATTACACAAATAATACAATCATTGGTATTACATACACCACACAAAAGCAAATAGTGGAAAATATAGCATGAATCTCACAGGAATAAAAGTGAGATGAAAACCCCTTACCTTGTACTTTTACTTAGTTGAGGGTATTTTAAACTCATTTATAATGGTTAAATAATTATTATTACATTATACAAGAACCAAATAAATAAATATGATATCATATATGATCCTTTAATATTTCTTTTTAACAATATTTCAGTAGTATCATTGTTTTGGGTGTAAACTGATTCGTTTTCCTTTATATGTTTTGTTATGTAAGTCATGTTTGTTATGGATATGATTTATTTGATTCATATACATAATTATATTAAGTTATTAAAAATTATTTTTAATCATAAAATGAAAATTATTCTTGAATGGTTACGATGGGGAATGAAATCTCATCACGTCATGTAGATGGTAAGTCGTACGTACGCATGTATGTTGACTTTTTCATTAATAGGATGTATAAGATAATGAATATGGTTGTACTATATTTATAATAACATCAAATTATGTATAAGGTACTAGAATTATTATTTTTTTATGGAAAAAACAAAAAAAAGATAAAGTTGAAGAAGAAAATAACTTTGAAAGAGGTGATGAAATAATTACCTCTTCTTAGGGTTCTTCCTTTTGATTTGAACAAAATGGATCCTTAGGTTGGATTTATAATAAAATTAATCCCTATATGTTTAAATGATGGTAGTTTTTAGGAGATTTTAGAAGGTTTTGGCAGATCCAAATGGCTTTGGAGGTGCAAATTTGAGAGAAGGGGAAGTACCCTTTTATAAGAGAGGTGAGGGGCACTTTAGGAAAAGCATGAAATATTAATTTATTCTAAAATCATTTTCGGTTTCTAATAGATCCTAATAGATTTATTTATAGGATAAGGTTTTTATGGGTCTAAATCATCTCAAAAATAGGTTTTAGACAAGCTTAGGTCACCATATTAACCATATCTTTTAGATTTAACTCTTAGATAAATAGTTTGACATTTACCATGTCTCATTGTATTTTTGTATTCTATAGTTAATAAACTTACTATAAAATTCCAAGAGAACCAAAAGTTATTAATTAATAAAATATATAACCTTATATAAGTCCTTTTGTTTAATATTATATTTTTAGGAATATTATATCATTTAATAATATAGTATTTGTTTTAAAAATTCATTTATGTCAATTTTGACACTATTTAATATTTGGTTTTCTTGAAAGTCATAACAACTTCATTACTTAGAAAAAAATACATTGAATCAACCCTAAAATTTCATATTCACATATAAAATTAGTTTATGGAATCAAAACTTTAAAATTATATTTATTTTAATATTTATAATATCATTTATTTGATTTTTTCATTAATAAGGAAAATACTCCATCATTATTTTGTCATAAAAAAAATTTAATTATTTAATTTCTAAAAATTATAAATAAAATATCATAATGTAGGAAATATTTTTATATTTATAATTATTATTTATAGTCTAATATATCAATTATATAACTTCATATAAAAATTATTCTACTAAAAGATATATGTTTATGTTACATTTTCCTTAACTTTAAATTAATTTTTATAAAGTGTCATTTTCACTTAAAGGTGGCTCCATGGGGTCCCAAAATTGACCCAAGGATTCTGATGGTGTGAAATTTATGAGCCAATAGGGTTATTACATGTGTTAGTGTAATTAATTATTATTATTATATTATTTTTTACCCTTATTTACCGGATTTACCCTTTAACCATGATAAATAAAATATTTACTGAAGTTACTATTCATAATGTCTAAAAATAAAAAGTTACCTATTTACACAATTTATACCTCCTGATTATAAATATGGAATCCATTTTTTCAAATTCAAAACAAAGAAGTTTCAAAATTTAATTTCAAATTAATTCCCGTTGTCAAAACCAAAAAGCGGGTTTTTAAGAAGTAAAAACTGTCAAAAGATTGACATGTGTTTATGTACGATTTTAATGTGAAATTACATAAAATTATCTAAATTATATTAAATTATAAAAATATATTATAATAATACTTTAAAACCACTAAAATATATAATTTCACACTATAAATTATTTTGATTAAAAAGGTTGTTTTTAATTAAAATTTAGTATTTTTCACTATTCATCAAAATGTGAAAGTTATCAAAAAAGTGCCAAAAATTCACGCTAAACTAATTTTGATATTTAGAATCCAAAAATGAAGTCCATTCTGAAAAAGAAAATTTATAAAAATTTTAAAAAAAGATATTACTATTCATAACCGCTTTTTAAACGGCTGGTTTGATTGGTCGTGGTGTGATAGAATTCAGAGATGCGTACATCACAAGCTATTGCATTAATCAAGGAGAAACGCACCATAGAATCTTTGGGTGTTACAAGATCTCATCCATAGTGAGTTTTTTATCACCATATATGAGAGATAATTCAAAAGTATCTACTCTTGAGAGTAAAAATAATTAGTGTGTCATGTAAGAATCAACTATAACTAAATCAAATACATTGTGTGCCTTGTATGACTCAAAGTTTATGTTTTTAGTTTGAAATTGAAACTTTGTGTTTAATTTATTTATTTATAGTATTACTAACATAAGAATCATTTTCTTATATAGTTTAATTATTTTACTAGATATGGGATGGTTTTTTCGATAACTAATAGCATGACCTGGGGTTAGGGGCCAAAGACAATGGAACATTTATGTTTTTCAATGTGTGTGATAATCTGTAATTACTCATTTAATAGTATAAACCAATATTTTCAATGTCTATAATATAGTTTTTTCCCTTTTAATTGTGTTTTAAATTTTATTTCAATTAAATTCTATATGTGATCCTATATTTTCTCCTGTATTTTATCCTGTATTTTCTATTTTTTCTACTATAGTGTGCCATAATTTTAACAATACATAGAATTAGTATGAACCTTTATTAACACTATAAAAAGTGATCATAAAGGTTTACATTATTAATTATAAATAAAATCATTGAAAAGGGGGTCCATTATATGTTCTTATTTCAGCACTGACAAAGTGTCCCTTTATTAGTTCTTTTTTAGCACTAGTAAAAGCCTAGGTATTTTAATCTTGCTCTGATTGCTGGCACTTTTTTCACTGATAAAGGCCTATTTTAGAACTATTAAAGGACTTATTTGAAGTATTGAATGATTGGTCACATCACTGCTTCTCCCTTGATGATCTCCCCGCATCTAGCTAACTTATGAATGATCAATGTTGCACAATATCGACTCCATTAGGCCTAGAGATTCTCTTATACATAAACAAAAGGCCCAACATATGATGTCTTGAAGGCCCTATGGATCAAAGGCCCGATACAGTGTCCAAAATCCCATATTTGGTGAATATTAACACTATTATATTACCACATTGTAGTAACTTCTATAGAAACCACACTACAACAGTACAATAATTTATCTATAGTACCATGAAAATTTTCCTTTACCGGATTTGAACCCTAGGTTGATACAAAATTTTGAGATGAAAACACATAAACCCATTATTTAATTCCTAACATAATTTTATTCCTCAATATTATAATTTCAATAAGAATATTTATCACAAACTATCCTGGATACCTTGATACCCTGATACTAGATCCCACACTGTAACACTCTGAGATTTTGGTAAATAATTTTTTTTTAAATTAATCTAATATCTTAAATATTTTTCATTTCACACCACACTAAAAATAGATTATTTTATATTAAATCACTATGTATAGATAAAATTATATGAAATAATAAGTTAACCATGCACTAAATGAAACGTAAATTTTAGCTTTCTCTATACGAAACACTGATGTTAGCTTACGTTAAACGCAAGACTGACTTTCTTCAATGGCTTACCTAACACGCAAGACCGAGTGTTACCAAACCATAATTTAGTACTATAATATTATTATTTAATATTATATAACATTTCCATTTAATTTATTTTTATATGATTAAATAAATTGTGAATATATATAGTTGAATTCATTTTTTACCTAATAATTAGAAAAAAAATATAGAAACCAAATGAATATAAAGGGATTGATTTTATAAAAGTCTATTTTTATGTCAAAAAGACAATTTATATTAATAAGTTAAATTAATTACTAATATTTAATTATATTAATTAAATTTATATGTTATATATTCATAAAAATATTTTTTCTAATCAACCAATAGATTTTATAGATATAAGATAAGAATATACCCAATTCTCTTCTTAAAAACCTATATTTTTATAAGGGTATTTTTACATCCTTTTATTGGAGAACCCATTTTAAATATAATTTTAGGATATTTTGTAGATTTAATATATAGAAAAAACTTTATATTTGAAATATAAATATAAAAATTAGGTTAGGATAAATTTTTTGTATTTTTATGTAAGGTTTCATTTTTTAATGAATAGTTAAGAATACTGAATTTTAATTCAAAACTACTTTTTCATCTAATTAATTTATAAGGTTAAATTATATTTAAAATTGGTTGTAAATTTTAATTATATATTAATTTTATAAATTAATCCAATTATTTCATTGGAATCAATTTCACTTTGAAATTGTCTATAAAAACATAGATAACTTTAGGTCGTATTTACTTTTAAAACCTGCAGTGTCGTCCCGTCCGCAATATTATTTTTAAATTAATTTCTGCCAATTCTGTTATATGAATTTTTAAAAATGGATTCTATATTTTTAATCGGAATTATTTATAATTTATAATAAGGTTAACTTTTTTTACCAAAAATATTAGTGAAATTAATTATAATGATTAAAAGAAAAATTAGGTTAATAAGGTACTAAACCTTAAATTTAAGACCCAAAAACGACCTATACAATTGTCCAAAATCCATTTCCTATTCACTATCCATCCATGAACCTTTCATTATTGAGTTTTTTTTTCTTTTTTAGGACTTTTTTTTGGAAAAAATTTTGGTTCACCTAACTTGTTTTCAAGAATGCCATGTGTATCCTTTCCCTTCCCTATAAAAGGTCACCACCTCTCCCTCTTCTTCACACCTCTTAAATAACATATGTTCATACAATATCTTCCCAATAAACTTCCTAACATCCCTTAATTACTCATATAATACTCCCCTTAGTAATAAATAAATCCAAATAAGCCTTTCGGCACAATCCAAGTGGAGTTACCCGATTAAGAGGTAACAACTTCTCTCAAACTCCTTTCTTTTATTTTCTTTCTAAACCTCATCCACTATATTTATTTTGTTATTGTATAACAAAAAAATCATCTTTAATATATTATTATTTTTTTTCTTCTTATTTTTCAACCTAAAATTACACACACTTCCATGTAATGATTAATGGACAAATTGTTTATGTGTACAGCGAACTACCACCTCAAAAAACGATGATTTTTCATTTTTCCTTACCACTTATCATGGTGGAAATTATGATGTAAAATATATTTATATATTATATTTGTTATAGTTAATATTTATTTAATCTTATATAATTATTTTGCAACACATATCTTTATACTTTCCATTTTTTGTAAATACAATAATTTTGTTTGAGGAAGTGTGGACTACCTCCCTCTCAAAGCATTGTGATTCGTTAACACACTACATAGAATGTATGAAGGGTTTTTTTGGTAAAATTATATGATATATATGATATAATAATTCTTCTAGAATCATTATATATATACATATATATACATATACTTTATTTACTTACTTTATGGCAATATTACTATTAAACAAAAACAACGTTCATGCATACGTACAGCCTACCGTATCCATGAATGATGTATTCCATTTAATACTTATATATTCTATATATCATTATAATACACATATACTGAATATAAAAAATATTTATATCATTATTTACATTCTATAAATTATGATATAAGTATAATGAATAAAGATTTTACAAATTAAGCCACATGTGAAAAATAAAGAGAATATTACCTGAAGTGTAACCTTAACAAGGAATTGTTAACAATTGGGTAATATAAAGTCATAATAGAACCATATATTCTATTGTATATAAGAATATGGTTCTGTGATATATTTATAATAAAATTATATTTATTATACAGTGTTTTTAAATTAGTATTATGAGAGTCAATAGACATGGTAAGGGGACTTCATCTCACTTTTTATTTCTGTGAGATACATGCTTTATTCACCACCCATTACTTTTGTATGGTGTGTATACTACCCATGTATGTATTCAATTATTCTTATAATTATATTTAGAGGTATTTCCATATCCATTATTTTATCTTTATTTCATGTGTTTTAAGTTTCAAAAGTTACCAAATCGATAAAATATTTTTCTCTCGATTTTCCTTATTTGATACTCATGTTTTGTTATGCGCCTAAATTCATTTAAAAGTGTATATAATTACATTTTACATTTTATATAATGAATCTAATAATTTTAATGATATTTTAAGCTTCATGTAATTTCCCTTTCTTACCTGGAGAGTATGATCCCAGGTTAATAAGTTATAAGTGTTTATTGAAACAATCTCATCAATTTTCAATATTGTTTATGTTTATGATTCCTTTGATAAAATATTATAATCCATATCTCAAGAAAACTCATGAATTTTATTCTACTTTGGTTATTAACAATATATTCATGTGTTGGTACCATTTTTTCTACTCTTTGAGTACATATGATTATTAAAAATTGTTTTTAAGAAATAATAACGTTTCCCTCTCTTAGGTTAGAAATTTGTGTTCCTTCTAAACTATGTTTTAAAAAAAAGGTTTCCAAGAATATTCTAATATTATCCTATAATATTTAAAATACATTTTCACCCTTTTTTTATTTTACCAATATTTTCAAAATAATCTTCTTGTCTCTTTTCGAATAAGTTATTTTTCTAACCTTTTTACCATGAAAAAGGAATGTTCTTTTTGACTCATACAACATGTATGGATTTACCCACCATCATCCATTTCATGTTTAAAAGGATAATTATTAAGATTTTTTTTTTAATATTAATTTCAAAAGAAATTGTTTTCAAAACATTTTCAAGAATTCTTTATAAGTTTTCAAAGTATTTATGAAGGAAAATGGTTTTCAAAATGTTTTCAAGATTTAATTATATGTTTTCAAATTATTTTTAATGAAATGATTTTCAAAAAGTTTTAAATATTTATTTTAAGTTTTTCAAAGTGTTTTCAAAGAAAAATGTTTTTAAAATTTTTTGAAGCTTATTCAATAAGTTTTCAAGGAAAAAGGATTTCAAAATTATTTCAAGCCTTATTTATAATTTTTCAAGGTATTTTTTAAGAAAATGATTTTCAAATGTTTTTATGCATTAAAAATATTTTTTCAAACAAGAAAGGATATTTTACTAAAGAAATGTTTGTTGAAATATATTTCACAATTATTTTCCATCTAATATGACATATGTCGATGTTACTCAAGCCTTTCTAGGAAATGATATAAAGGTTCCATCCATATTATTCCTATAAATGGTTATACTTAATGTCATAGTCTTTATGAAACCCATTTCTCTTTCTTGGGGTATATGTTTATGAAATCTGTTTCTCTTTCACAGGTTATATATTTATGAAAAAAAATTTCTCATTCACAATTTATTCTTTTTATGAAATGATTATGAAACCTGTGTCTTTTTTAATCGGTTATGATATGATTACATGTTTATGATACCCATTTCATCTCATGGGTTAAGATATGATTGTTTATGATTTTGGGGCACATGTATGTATGATTTCATTATGAGATGGTTGGAAAATATATCTCCCTCCAATTAATCTCCCTCCAATTAATTATATAATGATTTATATCTCATTATATAGAGTAAGATGGTATTCATAGTAAAACTTGACTATTGAGATGGCCATGTGAGTGAACCATGACTACCAAGATGGTATGATGAGTCAAATCATTCTACTAATATGGATATGGGAGTGAAACATGACTACCAAGATGGTATGATGTGTGAACTCATGCTACTAATTTGGCCATGGGAGTGAACCATGACTACTAAAATGTTATGAGTAGTGTACACATACTACTAAGATGGTCTTGGTAGTGATGCATTGTCTACTATGGAAATCATATTATATGGTTATGTGTTTTACACAATTCCACATTTTGTTCCTATGTTATGATTTCATGTATTATGTTATTTACTTCCTTATGATATATTTCTTATGAACTACCATGATCTATTCCATTATTCATGTGTATGATATTTGATATGAAGGGTATGATATTTTATTTTTGGGATCATATTATCACACCCTTATGCTTATGATTATGCTTACATATCTCCCTTATTTACCCTTATTGAGAATTTCAGATCACCCCCTTTTTATTTTTCCTTCCCCATGTTATCATACCCTTATGATTTGGTTTTTAGTTAAAGTTATAAAATGTTTAACTTGAATCAGTGTATAACTAATGGTTATGAATATTGATTGTGGGATGATTTTTCATTTTGAGAATCATTCTTGGTTATTTATTATGGGTGAAATCATTACCAAAAGTGTATTTTTGATACCCAGACACTAGTTTTCATCCCATGGTGATTTGGAATGCCCTTCGAGTCATGCCACAGACTAAGTTGAGTGACAGTTCAATTGGAACCATGGCTTGGTTTGTGAAAAAATGGCATCAAAGGGGTTTTTCACCCTTTCATTGAGTCATGATAATTATGAAGATTCTAGATAGACAAGATCTAGAATTATCAGGGCTTGATGTTTGGTTGCAAGTAGGGTGTATGGCCAACACACCTCCTAATAGGCCTTGAGTTTCCATAGGATGTTGGGAATTGGTTTCACTTCTACTTCTGGTGATACATGTAGGTTTCAGACTGTATATAAACATTGAGTGGGGGTGGGTTAGTTTGGTTTGGATTTTTATTGCAATGGATTTGGTTTTGTTTTGTTCTATGTAAGTGTTTATAATTGTTGTTGTTTTTTAAAATTTCAAAATTGGGTATTGAAAATTTGTCTTTGTGGTTGTTGCTTGATGTAGAAAGATGACTCTTTGGATACCTCCTTTATAGCCACAAGAAGAGGTTGGAGAGAGTTCTCCCTCACCGATCGATTAGAGAATAGTGGAATTCATGGTTCAGGATATTCAATACTTGGGTTAGGGAGAGGTTTCTAGACCATCTCAAGTTAAGGAAGCCAAATTGGGTTTAGAAAAGGACAAATCTCAGGAGTTCTTTAAGAACAAGCCTCTTTATATATGAGGTAGAACCTATCCACAGGAGACTGAGGAGTGGATAGAGAAAAGAGAGAGGATGTTTGGGTTTCTTGACACTCTTAAGGCAGTGAAGGTGAAGTTTTCATTTTTCTTGTTGGAAGATCACAGCCAAAGTGGGTAGGAATCATTGGTTCAGGTTGGTAAGCACGATAAGATGGGTGGTAAGGATTTAAATTTCATATTTAATGAGCAGTATTACCCTGATACCTTGGCCTTATCCAATACTTGAGAGTTTTTTTATCTTCTCTAGGGGGATCAGACTATGATGGAGAATGCCAATTATTTTTCTGAGTTGGTTCAATTCACACTTTAGTTGGTTTCTAATGAGTAGCTAAAGGCTCAAAAGTTTGAAATGAGTTGAGGTCAGATATCTCATCTCAATTATTCTAGATCAAGTTGAATACTTATGATGAAGTGGTCGACCATGATTTGATGATGGAGATCGATCATAGAGGAAAGTTTGTATTTTCTAGAATGGTGTTAGTAGTGGGTTAGGGTAGTGGAAGTTCGTCTTAAAATAAAAGGAATTCAGAAGTGTAGGAAAAGAAGGTAGGTGGTAGTTCAGGCCATCCAACCCGACCCCTTTCATTTGTGGCTTTGTGAAATGAATCAATTATGTGTCATTAGTGTGGAAAGGATGGTCATATGTGGTATGCATGTTTAGATCCACCCAAACCATTCCATCAATGTGGGACTATGACGTACTTGTACTGGTTTTACAGAGATACTCTTCCTTATCTGGGTGGTGCAGGTTTCGTTTCCTCTATAGGGATATCATCCCAATCAGATCCATATAGGACAGTGGGTTCTAGGTTTTTTGGTTGTGGAGGTAGGGATAGTTCCTTTTCAGGGAAGATTTATCCTAAGAAAGAACTGCATATATATAGTCTTTCTCATGTCTAAGAAGAGACCTAACATCTGCATGCTCTGAATCAAGCCCTATCAGAATATGATGTAGGTCCAGTGATAGTTCAAGGTAACACTCTTATTATATCATCTTTAGTTGTTTCTTTGTTTGATATCAGTGGTTATTTATCCTTTATTTTTTCCCTTCTTGTAGATGTGTTGAAATTGTAAACTGATCTTATGTCATATGTGATGGAGTTGGTGATTCCATTGGGGAAGAAGCTAGAGGGGTTTTAGGTGTCTGTCTTGCACACTCACCATGTCAGGGATTGAGTTGGAATGATATTTTCTTGTTTTATAATTCAACCTCTTTGATGTGATCCTTGGTATGGATTGGATAGTGCACTTCTAGGCGCACATTTAATATTATTGGTAGTGAGTGAGTTTCTTGCCACATGATGGTAATACCCATGTTTTTTAGGGTAAATGGGATCCTTGTTCAAGATGTGCTAGACCTCCATTTCTATAATAGGTAAACCTCATTTTATAGATCTCATCACTCACATTAAAGGATAATTATTGTGCTCTTAAGGTTGGATTTCCTCCTATAGTGGATGAGTTTCTAGAGGTATTTCTTAATTACTTTTTGAGTTTTCCTCCAGATAAGTACATGGAGTTCACAATGGATTTGGCACCAGAAATATAGCTGGTATCTCTTCCCTCATATTGTATGGACCCTACTGAGTTGAGGGAACTAAAGGTATAGCTAGATGATTTTGAATACAAATAATTAATTCGCCCGAGCATCTCACCTTGGGTGGCCTCATTTTTATTTACAAAGAAGGCCAACAAATCTCTCTGGTTATGTATTGATTACAAAAATCTGAATAAGGTGATGTTTAATAATAAATACCATTTTCCCCATATAGATGACCTATTTGACTGGATTAAGGGGGTGATTTGGTTCTCCAATATCATTTTATGTTTTGAGTACACCGAGTTAGAATCAGAGAGGTATATATTCTGAAAATGACTTTCCAAAGTAGGTATGACCATTTTGAGTACTTGGTCTTGCCTTTCAGGTTGAATAATGTTCTAGTGGTCTTTATGGTGCTCCTGAATAGGGTTTTCCATCAGTATCATAATTTTTTTATCATAGTATTTTTAGATGACATCCTAGTCTATTCTGCGACCAAGGAGGAGCATGAGAGGAATTTGAGGATTGTGTTGGGCACTCTTCAGGGCCATCGTCTCTATGCAAAGCTTACTAAGTGCACCTTATGAATCAAGGAGGTGAAGTTTCTAGGTCATGTGGTGTCCAAACATGGGGTTTTGGTGAACCCTGAGAAGGTTAGTGTAGTGATGTCATGGGAGTATCTAAATATTTTTTTTAGATTAGGAGGTTTTTGGGACTATAAGGGTATTACATGTGATTTGTTTAGGATTTATATTATATTTCTTCACCCATGATGAAACTCACCTAGAAGGGGGTAATTTTTTAATGGAATTAATAGTGTCAGGGATCCTTTGAATAGCTTAAGAGGCAGTTGAGAACTACCCATGTTTTGATCTTTTTGGAATCTAGGAAAGGGTAAGTGGTCAACTTCGATGTATCAGGTATGGGTCTTGGGTGTGTCCCAATATAGGATGAGAATGTGGTGGTGTATGGTTCTCACCAACTCTAATCAAATACAAAGAATTACCCAAACCAAGACCTAGAATTGGCAGCAATGATTCATGACTTGAAGACATGGCATCATTATCTATTCAGGGAGAATTTTGTTGTCCACTCAGATCATAAGAGATTCACCAAAATTTTCTCTCATAAGGATCTGAATTTGAGGTAGCATTATTGGGTTGAGTACCTTTAGGGGTTCTATTTTGATATCTTCTACACCCCAGGAAAATGTAATGTGGTTGTAGATGCCTTGAACAAAAAAGTTACAATGAAATCACTAAAGGAGTCTAGTGATGAGTGGACTTTGATGGGTATTTTTTCTAATTGAATATAAAAACCAAGGATCATAGTGAAGGTAAATTCTTGGCTAGTGTTCATCTAACACCCTACCTTCTAGATCTAATTTGGTATGATTAGTAGAGTGGTGATTTCTGATAGCATTATAAATGGTGGGGATGTACCTTATAAATGGTCATTGTCTTCTATGGCAGTTTTTTGTTTTAGTGGTCGCTTCATAGTGCTAATGTCATTGTATAAGGTTGTAATGAAGGATAGTCACTAGTATTATTGAGTCATTAATATTGAGACAACCAATATTTTTTATGATGTTTGTCGTCGGTTCAAGTTACTAGGCATGAGGTGAGACATATTTTAATTTGTATTTGGGTGTTATACATGTCAGTGGGTTAAAAGGACCTCTGGATTTCTTCAGACACTACCCATTCCTACCTATAAATGGGATGAGGTTGACAGAGATTTAATTATTGTCTTACCTCGTACACCTCATGGAAGCAATAAAATTTTTGTGGTGATTGTCATCTCACCAAATCAACCAATTTCATTTTTATCAAGGATTAATCCAAATTATAGTATTAAGGCCATTTGTATGTGCATGAGATAGTGAAGCTTAATGGTGTTCCATCAAAAGTCATTCTATAGAGATACCCACGTTTTACCTCAAGATTTTGGGAATGCCTTCAAGAAGCAATGGGGTCACAGATCAAGTTGATCGCGACATATGGTCAGATGGAGTAGACAAATCAAATATTAGAATTCATGATCTATTAATGTGTGTTGTATTTCCGAGGATCATGAGATAACCATTTGGGTTTGGTTGAGTATTCACATAATAGATTCCAATACTAAATAAAAATGTCACCCTTTGAAGCACTTTATGGTCAGCCATGCCGGTCCCCTTTATATTGGGATGAGGATGATGAGTCCTCATTATTGGGACTAAGCCTTGTGCAAGAAACATATAATAAATTTAAGTTCATTAGGTAGAATTTTTTTATAGTGTCGAGTTTCCACAATTCTTATGTCGATCAGAGGTGTCGAGATTAAGAATTTTCTATGGGTGATTAGGTGTTTTTTATTTTGGATCCTTGGATGGGCCACCATCGCTTGGGAAATCTAGGGAAGCTAACTTTGAGGTATGTCAGACCTTCTAAGGTTACCAAGAGATTTGTTATGGTGGCATACCAATTATCTTTTTTGTCCCAATTAATATCAATCCATGACTTGTTACATGTTTTGTGGATGGAAATCTATAATACCGATCTATATCATATTCTAAATTTGGAATAATTGAAGTTGGAAACATATTTTTGTGTGTTTGAGAAGCCAATATGAATTTTGGATTCCCAAGATAAAGCGCTTCGGGGGAAGCCTATACCATTAGTCTAAGTTCTCTGTCAGCATGGTAATGGTGATCATGAGACTTGGAACAGAAGTCTTAGGTTGAGGAGAAGTATCCATTTTAATTCTCTAATCAGACTCTAGAATGACTTTCCAAGGGAAGAAAGTTTTCATAGTGGGGAGAATTTTCAAATCCCTGGTTTAATTTTGAGGTATTATTTTGTTTATTTTTCCTTATATTTATTCATTGGTTTACCTGGGAGTTTTTGGAGAATAATGAATTTTTAGACCCTACAGCAGGTGGCATACGATTGGTGCGTGGTTATAGGAAATTTTTCACCAGCCTAGGAGAAACCATAAACCCTAGACAGTGAAACTATTCAGACCACACCACCTACTACATGGTTGTTTTCCCTCCCCTAGTAAATGACCCATCCATTTTCCTCTAGGACATAGGACACTTCACAGTTGCCGCATGTTTTGAAACATCATATGGGCTAACCATGTGTCATGTCTAGGTTGTTAAGAACTTGAAATTTACCTTTTTTACCTCCCCTATTTTAACCCCAAATCACCCCAAATTCGATCCATATGGGATTTACATATATAGGATCTCCCTCCTCTCCCTCTTGGCCACTATGAACTTCAATATTTGGGTGGATTTGTCCTTGGATATTCAATAATCCCAAAGTAAGTCTATATTTTCTTGGTTTCTTCCTTCTTCTAGGGTTATTCTTCCCTCTTTCTTAGGTTTTACTTTCTTTAGCATGTTGGTTGACCTAAAAAGGGTTCAATATTGATATTTTGGGTAAAATATTTATATTTATGGTTCAATATTGACTTTATATGGTTTATTTGTGGTGCGGTTATGATTTTTCAATAGATTGTAGAAGTTTCCAAGTGTGAGGTTAGTGATTCCATGTTTTATCATTATTAGATAAATTTGGTATTATTTATTTGTTCCTAGGATATGTTTTATGGATTGGACGAATTGTGAGAAATGTGTTTTAAAGGTATTTGAGGTGTGTAGGTGTTGAAATATGGTTTTTTGAAGAATATTGGTTGTGTTTCATGTGTGTTTCCTTGCCATACATCTTAAATGTGTTCTACAAATTCTATAAATGGTGTGAAACATGTTTTGAATTGGATTTGGTGTGCGTATAGATTTTAAAGAAAATTTTATTATAAAAAATGGTGGATTTTCATGTGTACTGATAAGTTTTGGATTGGGTATGTGAAAGTGGTGATATATGTGGAATGTGAAATGAAAAGTGAGCATAAAAGGAATCCTAGGTATCTAAGTGGGTAGACTAGGACTAGTACTCTAGTTGTATGGGAGAGTCCAAGGAATGGTTTCTTCTAGAAGGATTGATGATACAACACTAACTAAACATAATGATGATTTGGAACCATAAAACTTTTTATGAATTCCTCTATAGCGGCCCGTATATGAGAACATTGTGGGTTATGGTTATTATACCATGTTTTACCGAGATAATAGGTTCCTATGGTCCCACTAGTTCTAGTACCTATAGGAATTTCCTGTTATGTGTTTCTCTCTTGTGATGTGGTTATTTTCACTGGCATACGGCGTACCTTGTTTTCTTTATAATTTTAATGTATTTTTTCCTTAAGATTGTTTTCTTTAAAAGGTTTATTTAATGTATTTCCTTAAAAAAAATTAATTTTTAAAACTTGCATGTTAATTTATATCCTGATGTTATTTCATGGAATCATTTTTTTGTGTGGAATAGTAATGAGATTTGTCTCACACCCTATACACACCCTTCAGTGTATATATACTTTTCTATTTATGACCCAGATAAAGGAAAGTTGTTTTGTGGGGGTGATGGTGATCTTGTTACTAGTGTTCCTTTCCTTCAGGTGTTGGTAAAGGTGGCTTGAAGGTGATAAACCTCTTGTTTCATGGAGGTTTTTGGGTTATGTAGTTGATTCCCCTCACATTTGGTACATTGGTTTTTAGTTAAATTTTTAAAATGTTTAACTTGAATTGTTGTATCACTTTTGATTATGGATATTTATCTTAGGATGATGTTTCATTTTGAGTATCATTATTGATTATTTATCATCAGAGAAATTATTCCCAAAAGTGATGTTTTGATACCCAAGTACTAGTTGTCAGCCCATGGGGATCAGTAACACCCTTTAGTCCATCCCACAGACCAAGTCGGTTGTCAGTTCAGTTAGAACCCTGAATTGGTTTGTGGCAACACATATTGTAATACTCAAAAGAAAAATCCACATTGAGAATAGTACTAAAATTCAAACAGGTATTTCAAAACCCAAAAGCACATCATCAAAGTACCAAAAATAAAAGATAAAATATCCCAAGTCACAATGGAGACAACACTCTAACACTAGAAGATAGTCAAAAACTACCACCTCTAAGTGGTGCTTTCACTTTTCTCAAACCTTGAAGAATGAAATCTGCAAACACCTAAATGAAAAGGTGGTGAGTGAGCTAAAATATTAGTAGGGTCTCACCAATTTTTCCATAAAAACTCCATAATAATTAAATAAATAATTCTTTCAATTTTAAATAAAATAGGCATAGAAGTACAAGATCATATTTTAAAAATTCATGATTTTCATTTCAATTGATGGAAACATTTCAAACAATGTCTTAACAAACATTTTTATATAAAATAGGTTATATAAATCACAAGGAATATGTAAAGTAGTTTTTACAAACAATGGAATATATATCAAACTAATTCAAAAATGATAAACATTTTCATCTACCAAGTGGTATGATAGTTCTAGTTTATGGGATCCGCACACACACATATAGTGAAAATGGTAATTTTCACACATCTCCCTCATATAATGGTTTTAGAGGACTTGTCAACATCTGATTGAGGATAAGATCTGCTGAGTTACATTTTTTTAGAGTTGTAAAGTGTCAATCCATTTCTAGGGTATTCCCAACCTAGCGTGTTTGTCCCAAAAAACCTACTAACTACCAAGGCTTTCATGTTCAAAAACAATAATCAACAATGGGAAAATTATTTGAAAACTATTTAAAATAAAATTTCCCCATTTCAAATTTCAGTATACCAAATTCTCTTTCAAAACAAAAACAAAGGTTTTCAATAGATTCATATCTTTTTTCAAGATAAAAACAAAAAAAGTTTTCTTATTAAATCATTTTAAGACATTTTCCTCAAAATTAATTTCGCAAATAAATTTCACAAATTCTATTGAATTCAAATTTCAACCCAAATTTCCAATTTCATGGAAATTATGAGTTTTCCTAAATTATCAAGACAAATAAATTTCAAATCCACAATTCATAATGAATTGGTTTTTCATAATTTAATTTAAATAAAATTAAAACAATCAAGAAATTCCATATTAAATTAATTGGCTGAACTTTTACAGAACCACCTACCCTTATCATATCAACATGAAACACTATGCCCGCAAATGGATTTTTCAATAAAGAATGTACACAATGGAGATCAAGGAATAAAACCAAGATTAAAAATCCAAAAAATGAGTCTATATCTATCAAAAATAAGAAAAAATAACTAAAAATAAGGAGAAAAGATAGAGAGAACGGGATATAAGGAAAGGTAGATGAACTCTTACCAGAGAGGAATCAATCGACATTCACCAAGCTTCAATATACTTAGGAATAGGTTTGGATGAGCTAAAAATGGGTTCTTGGGAGCTCTATAAGACCTAGTAATCTGTAATACCTTGATTTAGGGTTGATTATAAGGTTATATGGAGACTCTATAATTTTAAAATTAATTTTCGAAATTAAAAAACACCACTCACATAGTTAGTTCGGTAGGGCTACACGGTTTTTTCAAACTTTTTTCCCCTATAATGGGGTGCACAATTTTTATTAGGTGGGAATATGGCTTTTCAAACCATGCACCAACCATGAAAATATGTACTATTTGGGTTTTTACGATTTCCACTATGTAATGGCCTAGACCTCTCTGGTCCATTCCATTATGAAAATATGGTGTTTTAGGTGTTTTGGGTGGTCAAGGTGACTTATTTCTAACACCTTTACAAATTTCCAATTCTATGAACAATGTTTCATGTTTTGTGAATAGTCTCTTTGGTGAGGTATTTGAGAACAGTGTCATTGGTGAGACATTTGTGAACAGTTTCATCAGTGAGACATCTATGAACAGAGTTGTCGGTGAGACATTTTTGAACAATGTTGTTGGTGAGACATTTTTGAATAGTTTCATTAGTGAGACATTTGTGAATAGTTTCGTTGGTGATACATTTGTGAACAGTATCGTCGGTGAGGCATTTTTGAACAGTGTATTCAGTGAGACATTTGTGAACAGTGTCGTCGGTGAGACATTTATGAATAGTGTTTTTGGTGAGACATTTGTGAACAGTGTCATCAGTGATACATTTTTGAAATGTGTCGTCGGTGAGAAATTTTCGAACAGTGTCTTCAGTGAGACATTTTTGAACAGTTTCTTCAATGAGACATTTGTGAATAGTGTCATCAGTTAGAAATTTGTGAACAGTTTCGTCGATGAAACTTTTCTGAACAACATCTTTGATGAGACATTTGTAAATAGTGTCATTGGCGAGATATTTGTGAATAGTATATTCAGTTAGAAATTTTTGAACAATGTCATTGGTGAGACATTTGTGAATATTTTCGTCAGTGAGACATTTCTCAATAGTGTTTTCAACTTCCTATAGTTTTTCCCCTTTGATGTTTTATTTTACATTAAATGCATTATAAGCCTTGTTTTAAGGGACCTAAGGCTGATTCAAAGCTCATAACTCCTATATTAATATTCCTAAGTGCCTGGGTGCCTTTACTTGGTCAAACCATGAAGTACTGACATATCCTCTTTTAATGGAAAATTTAAACCGTATATTAAACTATTGATCCGTTTTGAGTTTCAAAAGGGCCAAGATATCTTCCTCTCTTGTTCACCCTTCTTGTTTTATTTGTTATGGGACACCCAAAGTTATTCCTCCCATAGGATTCATGTGATCAAACTACAGTCCTTGGATTGTTTTCCCTTGGAGTTTTCATGCTGCATGTGCACCCCCTATTTTGGTGCAACCAGGAAGTGTCGATTCGTATTCGATATAAGGTATGTTATACCACCATTATTTTGGGTTCCTCGATCGGTTTCCTCCCATTTATCCTTTCCATGTGATGACATGTGATCTCCATGTTTTTAATGGAGCTTTCTTGTGTGTTGGTTGATGCGATGGTGTCATGTCATCCTTGAGTGGATATTTTCATTGCGGGAGAGGTGGTCATGATCCATTTTTTTGGACCATTCTCATGAAAAGAACATCAAAAACCTTTTGAGGTAGGGCATTCATGGCTTCTATTTTCTATTTATGTGTCATAGTAGAGTTATCATGATTTATCCCACTGGATCAAAATAGAATTGACCTAATAAATATTTGAATCGGATTAAAGAATTGGTATCTTTTTCTTAGCGATGTTATTACCTCTTGTTTTACTCGATAGTGTGATATATATGCTTTTCTTGTTTATCATGTCATACTTGATTGAAATGGGTAAATAATGTAAAGTGTTATTAATTTTAAATTAGTTGGATAATGATAAATCGGCATGTTTAATGAATCTAGTTATTGTTGTTGTCATTTTATGATAATAAAATGGATGTAGTTATACATGTTTAATTGAATAAGTTAATTCAAGATAGAATAAGGAACAAGTTGTGCTATAAAGATAACGCCATGTAAGGTTCTGATTTACCTGCTTTCTTGTAAAGGCCAAGAACCTTATGATTTGGAGTTGTGAGTGCTCATTGTGTGTGAAGGCTGAATGCCTTGTTTAGGGCTAGAGCCCAATTGTTATGTTGTTTGTTTCATATCTCTTGTGATGTTATGTGATCCTAGGATGGCTGAGCCTAGAGGTTGTTTTGTTATCTAGGATAGTAGGCCTAGTGGTTTTGGTGGTAGTATTTGACGCCTAGAGCAGTGAGAAGCATCGATTTATGCATGTGGGTATCGAGGAGTACACTAGAGATGTTGAAACGGGTTAGATGTGAATGTTGGATGCTTTTTGAATCTTGTTGTTTGTTTATCTGTTTTACTTTACCCACTACTTGAGGTAGACATTTTTGCTTACCCTCTTTCTAATGTAAGTGAATATGTGTGGGGATTTCCACTTTCCAAGTTTATCCTCATAGAGATTGAGGGGTCTATGTTCCTTTTATAGGTGGAAAAGACTTGATGGGTAGTTCATCTACTCACTGTGTTAAGACCCTTGTGTTTGTTAGCTTATAAAGTTGTATTAGAATACTTGGAAATATTGAGTGTGGTAATTTTGTTAAATAAATGAATAAATGATATTGAACCCATGGGGTTGTAGATTTCTGGGATTCAATGTTGAGTTTATACTTCAGAGGAATTGGGGACTTAGATTGGTTATTCCTAGAGGGCATGGAATTTTGTTTTGATACTAACAGAGTGTAATGTGGAAATGATAATGGTTAATTAATGGATAAAGAATTAATTAATGTAAAGTAGAAATGATAAAAGTGGATAATTAATTTAATAAATATCTTTAAATCATTATGTGTTTATAGGATATCTAGTCTTAGTAGTGGCAGCCGGGAGTCTGAGAGATGTTAGTTGTAGTTGAGTCTAAGACATGGTTTTTCCCATAATGTGGTTTTGAGCTATATTATACCTTGTACTTTTTTGTTTCTATATGTTGCACCACCCTATCGGTTAGGGTTACTGACACCATGGGGATTTTGATCCCTGGTGAATGTTTTCCCCAAAATCCTTGGTGGGAGGATGGATGACTAACTTCCCCCTTTTTCCCCGCTCTCTTCTCTTGGTAGTTACTTGTGCTGGTATGCATAGTGGTTAGTTTTCCCCCATATATGTGTATAGATTGTTGTATTGTCTTGTGGTAGTTCACACAAATATATTCTAGATATAGTTTCCTATGGACTACTCTAGGTATAACGTGTATGGGATGTGATGGCTTGAGGATCCTTACTTGGTGTATGGGCTGCAATGGCTTGAGGTATAATACCCGATGTATGATACACATTATGTGGGTTGTGCTAGCTCCCAAAAACTACTTGGTTACTTATGGTTGTGTATATGGTGTGGTTCTTCACCCAGGTGTCTGTGAAAAAGGTCTTTTTGTTGCATGAGGTTCATGTTGTGGTGCTCGCCCAGGTGTCTTCGGGCCAGACTTTTAGAGAGAGATGCCCAGGACGTGCGATGTTGAGGAAAAGTAGAAAAATAGTGGCGAAGTGGTAGCAGGGTACCCTTGATATTCATTATTATATTATATACTCTTATATGTGATACTTGGTGAGATTATCCTTGGTGAGGATGAAAACTTAGTATACCTATTTAGTTGATGGGTTAGTTTCACTTGTTTCTCACTGTGCTTTAGCATGCTTTATTTTCTTTTGCATGAGAGGATCCAAGGAGGATCCTACTGAATATATGGTTATACTCACACTATGTTATATAAATTATTTTTAGGTCACTTGGATTATGTTTGAGATCAGGATGATTACTATTATCTTGGGGTTTCAGGAGATGTTAAGGCTTCGTGGTCGCTACCGTTTTACTTTCTTTTGGTACTTACAATTTTTTCTCTTTCATTTGTAGTAGTTCTTGCATGAAATTACATATGTTCACTTGAGTTTCTATTACATTTCAGGTCTGAGTATGATTTGGTTGGTGTCTATCTTATTTATCTCTTGTGCATGTTTTCTCTTAGAGGGTAATGCCTCCCATCTGTGTGTTTGTTATGCCCTCGATGATAGTCTCCAACCTAGGGCCTAATGGAGGTGGGACTCGAGGTTCATTATCTCTCTTCTCACATTTCCAGCCCAAGAGGGGTACACTTTGTGGGGAGGGGTCATGATAGAATGGTATTGGAGCTCTATTTGAGGGATAGGATGGAGTTTGGAGTTAGGCATAGGTGATGTTTCATGGGTTGGTAGGGCAATGGTGTCAGCTAATTTTAACAAGTGTTGTAAACACTAGAGATGGGATGAGACATAGGCATTTATATCCCCATGTGATTTGATGCATATACCTCTATGTTTATAGTGGATACTAAATAATGTGATACCCATTGTAGGGTAGAGACTTTGGAAATGATCAATCATCATTCTTCTTTATTCATGTTTTTTAATGGGTAGACTTTGGGATAGGTTAAACTAAAATGAATAAAAGAAAAAAAATAATGTTAAATTCTTCCATATTCTAGTTTTAGGATCTATAATTGTTTTTTCTCTTGAATGTATGGCTCCAATTCGACGCCTCCATTAGGTTGGTGTGGAATATGCTCAGCAGTTTGTGCCAGCAGATCGCTGCAGAGTATAGGTTGAACACAATGATACTTGGAGGAGTACACTCGGAGAGTTTCTGTCCCAGAGCTTGAAGAAGTATGAGGGATATATTTCATATTTATTCATGGAAGACTGGGTGGAGGAGGTTCATATAGATTTCAGTTCGATCCATGTTCAGAAGGAGCACTGGGTGTCATTGGTTATGATGATGTTTCAGGGGTAATCAAGCTAGTGGTGGTTCTTATTCCTCGTGGATCACGAGGAGTTAGAGATCTTGTGGGAGAATTTATGAGAGTAATTCAATGTAGAGTTTATTTCTTCGACCATGATGGTGGCTAGTCACCAAGATTTGTTTACCCTTCGGTAGGGGAGCTCTAGTCTTTGGGAGTTCAGGATCCATTTTCAGAACCATCTTCGATATACTTCAGACCAATTTCCATATGAGGAGTCTAGGGAGAGACATTTTAGGTCGAATTATTCCCAAAGATCTAGAACCAGGTCACCCTGTTTATGGTGATGACATATCTTGAGGTATTGGATGGGGTATAGGTCAACAAACGGAATTTATCCATAACTATATTTTCATGATAGGGGAGTCTTAAATATTCCTCATAAAGTAGAGTTGTGGTCCAGGGTTCACAGATTTTAGGGAAGAAGAGTTTTCATTGGGATGTGGGTGGGTCTCAGACCTCAGTATCTCATTTATCTATGGGCAGTGGATCTCAGGCCTATGATAAGTGATCAGACACTTTCTTTTTTATAGAGGACAAGTTCATCAGTAGTGAGAGTGACAGACCTTTCTGAGCAGTCAGTGTGTACCAGTTGCTCCGCTTCAAGTTCCTCTATTGAGGAAGTTTGAGTCGAGGAAACTGCGGTAGGTTACACTAGATTTGTATTAGTAGATAGTATATGGGATAGGAAGAGGATATCCTCAGTATGCTCTCCATCCTCAGAGAGCATACCATGTATATAGTGGTGGTCTTCATCAGGTTCAGGGAGTCTGTCGAGTAGGTCATGATCAGCTTCATGCTTTAGTATTGCTAGTTCCAGTAAATCCAAACGTCATTCGAGGTACCCTTTGATTTTTTTTCTACTTTGTTTTATACCTTTTTTGATTCAAGAGAGACTCACTCCTTGATATCACCTTCCATTCTCCATGCTTTGAGACATGAGGTAGAGAGGCTTCCAGTTCCCTTGGCATTGAATACGCTAGTTGGAGGCTGAGCTAACTTGTTTGAAGTATGTAAAAATTGTGAGATAGTTATGGGGAAGCACCACTCTTATGTATATTTCTTATGTTTATATATACAACCATATGATTTCATCCTTGGCATGGATTGGTTCTATTCATTACAGGCTATTGTTTATTGCTTCTAGAAGAGGTTTTGAGACTCCACAAAGTCCCTAGGATGATCGTTTCTGATCGAGACCCTTATTTTACCTCTATAGTGTGGAGAGGTCTCTAGTATGATTTCATTTCTCAGATATACCTTAGCACCGCTTTCCTTCCATAGATAGATGGTCAGACAGATTGGACCATCCAAACTCTTGAATACTTTTTGCGCTCTTATATCCTAGATTTTGGAGTATCATGGAAAAGGAACATGCCCTTGGTAAAGTTTACTTACAATAATAGTTTTCAATCCACCATTAGAATGGCACCATTTAAAGCCTTGTATGGTTGAACTTTCCATTATATGTTGTGCTGGATTGGGATCAAAGAGTCAGCAATTATCAGGATAGAAATAGTAAAGAACATGATAGAGATGGTTCAGGTGATTCATGAGAGGGTGAAGGCAGCGTAGAACCGTCATAAGTCCTATTCTGATCATAGAAAGAGACCTCTGTATTTTGAAATTGGGGATCATGTGTTTCTCAAGGTGACTCCTTGTCATTGGTAGTAGAGGTTTGGTGCTGGGAGTAAGCTTTATCCCCAATTTATTGATCCTTTCAAGTTGTTGGATCATTTTGGAGTCATGGAGTATTGAGTATAACTTCCCCCATAGATGAGACGGATACATGACTTTTTTCATTTGTCGCAACTCCATCGTTATCTTTACGATGACTCTCACATCATCGATTGGAGTGAGATTGATGTTGACGATGATGCAACCTTCGAGGATCGTCCTGTAGAGATCTAGGACTACAAGGAGAAGGTGTTGCGTGGGTGTGTTGCCCCGAGAGAGTGTTTAGAATCTAGTTGTGGTTTTTTTCATGGTTTCACGTTGTTCCTTTGAGGAAGTGGTTGAGCTCTTTTAGTGGCGAGATCCTTGAGAGGTATCTCTAATTGTGGTAATTCAGGCCCCTTTTTCTAATTCCTATCTGGGTTGGTTTTGAATTCTTGAGGATGAGAATGTTTTGAGAGGTATCTGATGTAATGGCCATGACCTCTCTGATCCATTCCATTATGAATATCTGGTGTTTGAGGTGTTCTTTGAGGTCAAGGTGGCTTATTTCAAACAATTTTCCAAATTTCCAGTTCTGTGAATAGTGTCATTGGTGAGACATTTGTGAATAGTGTTGTCAGTGAGACATTTTTTAATAGTATAATCAGTGAGACATTTGTGAAGAGTGTCATCAGTGAGACATTTTTGAATAGTCTCATTGGTGAGAAATTTGTGAACAGTGTCACCAGTGAGAAATTTGTGACCATTTTCATCAGCGATACATTTGTATACATGTCATCAGTGAGACATTTGTGAACATGTCATTAATGATACATTTGTTAACAGTGTCTTCAGTGAGATGTTTTTGAAAAGTGTCATCGGTGAGACATTTGTGAATAGTGTCATCCATGAGACATTTGTGAACAGTTTCATCAGTGAGACATTTGTGAACAGTTTCATCAGTGAGACATTTGTGAACAGTCTCATCACTGAGACATTTATGAACAGTTTTGTCGGTGATATATTTTTGAACAGTGTCATCGGTGAGACATTTTTGAATAGTTTCATCCGTGAGAAAAAAGTCAATAGTTTCATCAGTGAGACATTTTTGAATAGTGTCATTGATGAGACATTTTTTGGGAGTGTCAATAGTGAGACATTTGTGAGCAGTGTTTTCAGCTTCCTATAGTTTCTCCCCCTTGAAATTTTCTTTTATGTTAAATTCATTCAAAGCCTTGTTTTATGTGATTTAAGGACGATTCAAAGCCCATAACTCCTATTATAATATTCCTAAGTGTCTGGGTGCCTTTACATATTCAAACTATGTATTCTTGATAGTTTCTCCTCTTTGATGTTTTCTTCTGTCCTTGTTCTCCCTTCTTGTTTTCCTTAGTATGGGACACCCAAATTTCTTCCTCCCATAAGGTTCATGTGATCAAACTACAATCATTTGATCGTGTTTCCCTTGGAGTTTTCTTGCTGCATGTGCACTCCCTATTTTGGTGCAACCAGGAAGTTTTGATCCGTGTTTGATATAAGGTATGTTCTTCCAACATTATTTTGGGTTCCTCAATCTTTTTCTTCCTATTACTCCTTTCTATGGGATATCATGTGATATACATGCTTATAATGGATCTTTCTTGGGTGTTGTTTAATGTAGTGGTGTCATGACATCCTCAGGTGGATGCCATCATTACAGGAGATGTGATCGTGATCCATTTTGTCGGACTGTTCTAGTCCAAAAAATGTCATAAAAAATTTGAGTTAGGGGATTTGTGGCTTCTCTTTTCTATTTACGTGAAGTAGTAGAGTTATCATGATTTATCCAACTGGATCATAGTGTAATTGATATAATAAATATTTTAACTGGATTAAATAATTTGTATCTTTTTCTTAGCGATGTTATTGCCTCTTGTTTTGCTATAGTGTGATATTTATCCTTTTCTTGTTTATCATGTCATACTTGATGGAAATTGGATAAGAACCTAAACTGGGATTAATTGTAAATTAGTTGTATAAAGATAAAGATTCATGTTTAAGGAATCCAGTTATTTTTGTTGTGCTTTTATTATAATCAAATGGATGTAGGTATGCATGTTTAATTGAATTAGTTAATTCAAGATGGAATAAGGAACTAGTTTTATTATAAAGATAATTGATTATAGGGTTCTGAGTTACCTTCTCTATTTTAATGGAATTTAAGAACCCAGTTTTTGATGCGAAATACTTTGGAATATTTCTTGATGTTATTCCAGAGCATCGCCTTCAGACGGCGTGCGATTCTGAACCCCGGTGTGGCCAGAATTAAATTTTTAGTCTGTTCACACTGGAAACGCCAAATAAATGGGATAACTCCTAAACGGTGTTTCGGATTAGATATATGAGTGTACGGATGGGTCCATAATGGGGTGTTTACCCTAGGAACGACATAAAATATGTCGGCGTGGGGTGTTTGGACCCCTCACTCGCTTTCAGAACGTTAAACGGATAAAGTAATTAATTTATTTATTCTTTTAATGGTAAAAATCAAGTATCTCTTAAACAGTGGCTCGGATTGGAAAACCGAGGGCACCGTTGAGTCCGGAATGTGTCTTTTACCCAAGGAGGGGTGTAAGTTTTGCGGGCGCAGCCCGTCTGTGAAAAATGACCCCAGGGGCGTTTTAGTAATTTGGTGGCTTCAGGCGTAGTTGTTGCAACTTTTGAATGGGGCCTCGGATCAAAATTCTGAGACCGTTGTTGCGCTCAGAGTGTGGTTTTTAGCCTAGGGGAGACTTAATCCCGACCCCATCGAAATTTCAGGTTCGGGGCTATCGGGCGGGCGTTTAAGTATTTTCTACTTAAACGCATCTCCTCCCCTCTTCTTCTTCTCCTTCTCCCCCAAGCTTCCCCTCTCCTCCAACTCTGGTGAGTCCGCTCCGACAAGGAGGTCCGGCGAGGTGACTCTGGCGAGGTGCGGTAATGTTGGTGGATCGACGCGAAGCTCCGGGCGAAGCCCAGCGAGGTAGGAGGTTTTGTTTCGCGTTTTACTTCCAACATACTTTTAGCCCAATTTTCCCCTATCATTTTGTTGCCTGATCGTTGAACAAATCCCAAAATCACATAGCATGTGTTATATGTTTTCCAATGCACTTCTCAGATCGAAAATCCGGGTCCCGGGGTGTCCGGGACAGCCCCGAAAAGTCTCAGCCGATTCCCTGGTTTTTCCGGCGATCTGGTACAGCAGCGGTGGATTCTGGTGGTCCGGGGTGGCGGCAGCAGCGGCGGCTTCCCAGGTGGCGCGGCGGCTCGGCTGGTCACGGCGGCGGCGCGGCATCCCGGCGGTGGTCTGGGTTTTTTAGGCGGGTGGCGCAGCTTGGTCTCGCCGGCGAGGGGCGAGCCGAACGGGAGGCCGGGGTCACATGGCGCAACCCTGGCTGGGGAGACTGAGACCCGCCGTTGGTGGGTCTCCGCGTGGACGCGACCGGCCAGCTGGTCGGTCGGTGGAGCGACCCGCGCGCAGAGCGGGTCCCGCGGGAGAGGGCGGGCCGCTGTGCGGTGGCCTACGGGTCCGGCTGGGCCGGGCCCAGGCGGCTTGGCCGCGGTCCCAGTGGGCCATCCGGAGCGGGCCGGCCCGAGCGGGGTGGACCGGCCGGTCCGGCCCAAGGGGGTCCCCCCCCCCTTTAAAATATTTGGACGCCCGTATTTCGAGCTACGGGCATCCGTTTTGAGTTCCAGTTGCAGCAGCGCGGTCCTAACAGCGAGGCATTCTTTTTGAAATCGTCTCGGGCAATTATAATTCCTGAGACGGGGGCCTCGGTGGTGCGACATGTAAGTCGAGGGGATTGACGTTATCCCGGGGATTCTTGTTTTGGACGGCGCAGATGCATTCGACGTCTGTTTTGAGCACCGTCAGTGGCGTTGGAACCCTGGCACCGAGGCGGAGCTTTCCAGGGTGGTTTCAGGCGTTGAGGTCGAAGTTGAGGCATGGGCCCCATGGCCCGTCTTTCGAGCTGTGTGTAGTGTTTTGTAACTTTTTCATCGGACATCCGTTTGGGGTGTGCGAGCAGTCTTTTTTGGGTGTTTTTTCGAGAGCATCATGTTGGTGCAGTCTGCCCGCTTTAATTCTGCATGATGGTGCGGGCCCCACGACGGCTATTTTCGGAGATGATGGTGATTTCCAGCTTTATCATCAGGTGTCCATTTTGGACAAGTGATTAGTCGAACTTGTGTACTTTTCGAGAGGATTTCAATGTTGTGATCTGTTCGTTGTGTTTCGGGATAGAGTTGTGGGTCCCACGAAGCACCACTCGTGTGCGGTGCGTGGGAATGCACCTTTTTCTCCGGATATCTGTTGCACTCAAGTGAGTAGTGATTTTGACGTGTTTTCCTGAGGGGATCACAATGGTGCGATGTGCTCGACTGTTTTCGGGGCTGAGGCTCGGGATCACGGGTTGCCGTTTTGGCATGAGTCGGTGTTGGTGACCTTTCCGTCGGATATCCGTTTTAGGCGAGTAAGTAGTCTATCTCGCGTGTTTTTTCACGAGGATTAAGACAGTATGATATGTTTGGTTTTGCGGAGCCTCATACGCAATCTTATTAAATGTGGAAATATAAAAGGTACCCCGGTGGCCGACCTTCTACCGTGTTTGTGGCGGACCATTGGCTTGTGATCACGTGCACTCCTGGGAGATGATGTTGGTGGTTAAAGAGAGGTGGTTGGTCGTGCCTCATCTATTGAGGTGGAAAGTTGGAGTTGTTATGTTTATGCATTCGCGTTGATGTTGGGGGTCGTGTGCATGTTAGGCTTTGGGCTGGAGATGTGGCATACTCTGGGAGTATACGAGAACGTTGGGAGGTACGTGTGGATGGTTGTACCCAATAATGTTTGTGCGCTTGGTTGGGGTTAATGTGGGGCCACACGTTGTGTGGGCACCAGGTGTGTGTTGTGTTCTTCTTTGCGTAATTTTGACCTCTCACGACTTAGAGGGTCCCTCGTTTCTCGAATGTTGACCAGCGGGGTTGAGTTTTTCCCCTGGCTCTGTGCTCGATGGTTTAGATCAGCAGGGTTGAGTGGTTTCCCCTGGTTTTGTTCCAGAGTCGGGTGGTTGCACGATACCCACTCTATGTTCAGTTGGCCAATGTTTTACCATCCAATAGAGATGGCCAGAGTAGTTCTGGGTTTACCCTCCAGAAGAGATTGGGTAGTGGGTCACTCGTCGACTTCTTCGGGTTTACCCCCCAGTAGAGACTGGGCAGTGGGTTTCCCAATGACTTCTAGGGTTTACCCTCTAGTAGAGACTGGGCAGTGGGTCACCCAACACTCTTAAGGTTTACCCTTCAGCAGAGACTGGGCAGTGGGTCACCCGACGACACTCTTAGGGTTTACCCTCCAGTAGAGACTGGGCAGTGGGTCACCAGACGACACTCTTAGGGTCTACCCTCCAGCATGGCTGGGAAGTGAGTCGCTCGTCGTCTTCATTCAGGTTTACCCTCCAGCGTGGCTGGGCAGTGGGCCTCCCGTCGACTTCTTCCAGGTCTACCCTCCAGCAGGGCTGGGCAGTGGGTCGTCTGTCGGCTTATTCCAGTCTACCCTCCAGCAGGACTGGGCAGTGGGTCGCCTGTCGGCTTATTCCAGGTCTACCCTTCAGCAGGTCTGGGCAGTGGGTCCCCTGATGATGTATTAGGGTTTACCCTCCAGCAGGGCTGGGCAGTGGGTCACCCGATGGCTTTTCAGACTAGCCCTTCTTATGAGGCTAGTCGATGACTTTTCTCTGTGACTACCAGAGAGGGACCCTTGTTTGTAGGGGTTAGTGATGTGATGTATTTGACTTTGAGGAGACCTCTCGACTGCGGGGCAGTGACGAGGTGTGGTTTGACTTAACCTGGAACTCTCAAGTACGAGGGGCGCTTTCCCCCACCGAGTCGTGTCCTTGTGATGTGACCTAAAACCATCAGGCGAGTCAGTGCCGCCTAAAGAGAATAGTGTCTAGGTGAGGTGGTTTGAGCCCCTTGACTTGTAGTTCGGGGCAGACGTGAGGGATGCTGGGCATTGATGGTGGTTACTTCTGGGACTATTGGTGACTCACATTCTTGGGCTGAGCTATGGGATGGAGATCCCCTTACGACCTTGTTCGGGCTTCTTATTGAGCATATGTATTTGTATATACCTTGTTTCTAGTACCCATTTTCTTGGGTTTTGGTTACTCTCCTTCCAGGAGTGGCGAAGACATGTGGGGTATGCCATGTGCTTTCCGTTTCTAGCTTCTCGTGGTTGGATGAGTCTACTCTCCTTCTATATGTAGCGAAGACTCGATGAGAAGTTCATCTTCTCACCCTTTCCAACTCCTTGTGTATGGACGGTTCTATCTCCTCTCTCTTGTTGGTTTGAGCTGGACTCTTTACTGTACTATTTACTGCACTTTTGGTTGTACTCCTCTACTTGCCCCTGTTCGATCTACTGCTCACCCTTCAGTACCTCCTTTGTTTCTCCCACGAGCCTTCGGGGTATCCTACTGAGTATTTTTATACTCACCCCTGCTTGGGATTTTCCCGCACTTTGTGTTACCTTGTAGACGACGGACAGGTTGTTCATGACTTCAGTGGAGCTTAGGAGTTCAGGAGCGTGGACCGCTTGTGGTGGTCGGAGTCGGGTTCCAGGTGGGGGACCCTTCCATCTGTTTACTTTTTTGTTCACCTGTTGTCGGGTTGTGGAACTTTTCTGGTTGGGCGCATTTTTTGCCCCTTTTCTTTTCAGTTTACTTTCAGCACTTGCTTTGTTCTGTTTAGAGGTATATGCACATCTGTGGTTTATTTATAGCAGTTTCCCTTTACTTTACATGGATTTTCTTTTTTACTCTACACTTTTGCATTGAGTGTTCTATGTGTGTGTGTACAGGTTCTTAGGCAAAGGCCTTCCCAAGTTGTTGTGCCTTCGGAGCTAGTCGCCAGCCCCTGGCCTATAGAGGCGGGCTTGGGGTAGTTGCGGCTTGATCCCGGGTAGGGTCAGGTCATGAAAAAGTGGTATCAAAGGTGGTTCGTTCCTTGGGACACTGTTCGGACATCCCTAAAATAAAAGGAATTGGTTGAGATTTAGGGAAACAGTGTTAACGTGTCTCGAGAGCGGCTCTCAGGCCAGGGAGTCTAGTGATGTTGCAGTGGTCGACGTATCCATTCACCAGGACCTTGATAACCCGCTTGTCGACTCGGCATGCTGAGACACTCGTTGCAGGGAAATTGGTTTGTGCATCACATAGGATTGAGTCTTTGACTGTTCTTCTTGAGACAGCTCCCCATCATTATTATTGGTATATACATATATGCTCATCTGACCACGGCACTCCTTGATAATATTCAGGATGTCTCCGCGATGACAGCCAGCTAGGATACCAGCTTTGGTTCATGATGACGACCCTGTGAGCTATGAGGCCACAGTCCAGGACCCATCATGCGAGCCCCTTTCTCCGCGTGGGCTGGTAGCAGCACCCCCACCTATTGAGCAGTAGACAGCTTCAGCAGAGCAGGCTGAGCTTGAGTGCATGTTGAGCACGCTCCATGAGTTCTAGCGGCAGAGACCACTGAGGTTCAGTGGTGAGTTAGACCCTCAGGCAGCATAGGTTTGGCTAGAGACAGTGGTTTTCCTTTTCAGGCTTGTGCAGATGCCGATAGATCAGAGAGTGACTTTGGTAGCCAACCTTTTTCGTGGAGCAGCTTGGCATTGGTGGAGTCTGGTGACTCAGTTTCTTGATGAGTCTTCACTTTCGTGGGGTGACTTTTAGTTGTTGTTCCGTGATGAGTTTTTCCCCTCCTGCTTGCGCTCTGTTCGGATTTAGGATCTCCTTCAGTTTCAGCAGGGAGGGATGACGGTGGCCGAGTACACGGCTAGTTTCACAGACCGTGAACGCTTTTACCCGGACTTGGTCCATGATGAAAACATTCGAGCACGGAAGTTTGAGCAGGGTCTCCGCTGAGAGATTCATGATGTCATCTTTCCCTTGTGCATTTCCACATATGTCGGGGTGCTAGAGAAAGCGTTGGTGATAGAGAGCTTCCCATCACATTTTGCGGTTGGTAGTGGCAGTGGGCGTGATAGAGCCGAGACGTCTGCCGTAGCTAGCAGGCGCCAGAGGACAAGACCTCGACGCAGGTGGCATTCCCACTATCGGTTTTGGAGACGTGGTCGTATACCACTATGGCAGAAAAGTGCAGGGCCTCAGCCGAGGGTGCCCTTTTGTGAGTGGGCTCTGGGCCATGTTCCCACACCACAGTGGCGCCGGAGGGCACCAGGACAGCTCTGGGAGCGGCAGTGTTATACTTGTGATGGGCGAGATCACGTGGCACGAGACTGCCCGACCAGAGATGCTGAAAACTTCAGGCAGGCAGCAGGTGCACCACTATGGCAGGGGCAGCGCCGTGATCAGAGTAGTACCGAGGGAGGTGGTGCTAGTAGAGGATCAGGAGGAGCTGGAAGTGGAAGACGACCTTATGAGGTCTTCCCATCACCACTAGGCGGTCCACGCCAGGCTCCGGGAGCTGACAGTTGGGACCGCGGACAGCCGCGAGCTTTGGATTTCTACGATCTTGTAGAGCATGAGTTGATAATAGGTACACTCTACAGCTCTTCAACTTTTTGCATTAGAATTGTTAGACTCTGCCTATGAAATGCTTTTCTCCCAGCTCCTTTCTTGGGTTGTTACCAGGGTGATGCAGGGCGTCGGGTGTAACCCTGTGTTGGTAGAGTAGAAGGTGTGTAACCTTCCTCTTTAGTCGATGGCGTCGACTCCATCGCTCCCGGAGCATGTAAGAGAGTCTTGGTTGAGATACATCGGTTGTGGAACCATGTGTGACCAGATATCCCCAGGTGTTTCACCATATGGATGTTCTGAAGGAGGGAATCATCGGGCCTTGTTCCAGGTGCGGGCGGTGATTCCAGTCGCAGTATGCGACGTAAGGGTTCGGTCGGGGAGGTGAGCTACCCCCGAGAGCCTTCAGGCCGTTTGAGACTTTGCAAAGGGATGGCGAGGTTCCCTACCGCCTTGCCCTAACCCCAAAGGCTGGTTTGGTTGCATAGTGTCTTCCACGTGACTCACCTAAGAAGAAGTGGGCATGCTCCCATACACGTCATTGGCGAGGGCAGACCTCATGTGAACAGATCAAATCCTTTGGTCTGTGTGCGGTGGCCCAGAGCTGTGCGAGAGTTCTTCTAGGTACGGGAGAGCCAGGTGTGGGATTAGTACCCTGAGTTGTTCCCTGGTTTTGATTTTAGGGGATGAAAAGCTTGAAGGAGGGAATGATGTAAGAACCCGGTTTTTTCTGCGAAATACTTTGTAATATTTCTTGATGTTATTCCAGAGCATCACCTTCAGACGACGTGCGATTCCGAGCCCCGGTGTGGCCGGAATTAAATTTTCAGTGCGTTCACACTCGAAATGCAAAATAAATGGGATAAATCCTAAATGGTGTTTTGGTTCAGATATCTGAGTGTACGGATGGGTCTGGAATGGGGTTTTTACTCTAGGAACAACATAAAACTTGTCGGCACAGGATGTTTGGACCCCTCGCTTGCTTTCATAACGTTAAATGGATAAATTAATTTATTTATTTATTAGTTTAATGGTGAAACTCAAGTATCTCTTAAACGGTGGCTCGGATTGGAAAACTGAGGGAATTGTTGAGTCCGGAACATGCCGTTTACCATAGGAGGGGTGTAAGTTTTGCGGGTGCGGACCGTTTGTGAAAAATGGCCCCAGGTGCGTTTTCGTAATTTGGCGGCCTCAAGCACGGTTGTTGCAACTTTTGAACGGGGCCTCAGATTAAAATTCTGAGATCGCTGTTGCGCTCAGAGCGTGGTTTTTAGCCTAGGTGTTCCTTAATCCCGACCTCGCCGAAATTTTGGGTTCGGGGCTATCGGGGGGCATTTAAGCATTTTCTACTTAAACGCATCCCCTCCCCTCTTCTTCTTCTCCTTCTCCCCCCCAAGATTCCCCTCTCCATCTCCGGTGAGGCCGCTCTGGGGAGGCGGTCCAGCGAGGAGACTCTGGCGAGGTGTTGTAATTTCGGCGGATCGACACGAAGCTCCGGGCGAATCCCAGTGAGGTAGGAGGTTTTGTTTCGCGTTTTACTTCCCGCATACTTTGAGCATGATTTTCCCCTCTCAATTTGTTGCCCAATCATTGAATAAATCCCAAAATCGCATTGCATGTGTTTTAAGCTTTCCAACGCACTTCTCGGATTGAAAATCTAAGTCCTGGGGTGTCCAGGATAGCCCTGGGAAGTCCCGGTTCATTCCCTGGTTTTTCCGGCGGTTCGGGACGGCAGAGGCAGATTCTGGCGGTCCGGGGCTGCGGCGGCGGCTTCCCAGGTGGCGCGGCGGCTCGGCTGGGCACGACGGCGGCGCGTCATCCCAGCGGTGGTCCGGGTTCTTCAGGCAGGTGGCGCGGCTCGGGCTCGCCGGTGAGGGGCGAGCCAAAGAGGAGATCAGGGTCGCATGGTGCGACCCCGGTTGGGGAGACCGAGACCCGCCGTTGGCGGGTCTCCACGTGGACGTGACTGACCAGCTGGCCGATCGGTGGAGCGACCCGCGCGCAGCGCGGGTCTCGCGGGAGACGGTGGGCCGTTGTATGGCGGCTCGCGGGTCCAGCTGGGCCGCAGTCCTAGTGGTCCGACCCGAGAGGAGCGGGCTGGCCAGAGAGGGGCGGACCGGCCAAAGCGGGGCGGACCGGCCGGACCGGTCCGGTCCGGCCCAAGGGGGTCCCCCCCCCCCCTTTAAAATATTTGGACGCCCGTATTTCGAGCTACAGGCGTCCGTTTTGAGCGCCGTCTATGGCAGCTCGGACCTACCAGCGAGGCAGTCTTTTTGAGATGGTCATGGGGAATTATAATTCCCGAGACAGGGGGCCTCGGTGGCGTGACACGTACGTCGAGGCGATTGACGTTATCGTGGGGATTTTTGTTTTGGACGGCGCGGGCGCGTCTGACGTTCTTCTTGAGCGTCGTCAGTGGCGTTGGAACCCTGTAACCGAGGCGGAGCTTTCCAGGGTGGTTTCAGGCATTGAGACCGAAGTTGAGGTGCGGGCCCCACGGTCCGTCTTTCGACCTGCATGCAACATTTTGTAACATTTTCATCGGAAGTCCGTTTGGGGCGTGCGAGCAGTCGTCTTTGGGTGTTTTTTCGAGAGCATCGTGTTGGCGCAGTCTGCCCGCTTTAATTCTCCATGATGGTGCGGGCCCCACGAGGGTTGTTTCGAGAGTTGACGGTGATTTCTAGCTTTATCACCGGGTGTTCGTTTTGGACAAGTGATTAGTCGAACTTGTGTGCTTTTCGAGAGGATCACAATGGTGTGATCTGTTCATTGTGTTTCGGGACTGGGTTGCAGGTCCCATGAAGCACCGCTTGTGTGCGGTGCGCCGGAACGCACTTTTTTCTCTGGATATCCATTGCACTCAAGTGAGTAGTGCTTTTGATGTGTTTTCCTGAGGGGATCGCAATAGTGTGATGCGCCCGACTGTTTTCGGGGCCGAGGCTCAGGATCATGGGACGTCGTTCGGGCGTGAGGCGGTGTTGGCGACCTTTTCGTCAGATATCCATTTGAGGCGAGTAAGTAGTCTATCTCAAGTGTTTTTTTATGAGGATTACGACGGTACGATCCGTTTGGTTTTGCGGAGCCTCATACACGATCTTATTAAATGTGGAAATATGAAAGGTACCCCGGTGGTGGACCTTCTACCGTGTTTGTAGTGAACCCTTGGCGTATGATCATGTGCACTCCTGGGAGAGTGATGTTGGTGGTTAAAGAGATGTCGTTGGTCGTGCCTCAACTGTTGAGGTGGCAAGTTGGAGTTGCTACATTTATTCCTTCGCGTTGACGTTGGGGGTTGTGTGCATGTTAGCCTTTGGGCTGGAGATGTGGCATACTCTGGGAGTATGCGAGAACGCTAGGAGGTACGTGTGGATGGTTGTACCCAAGAACATTTGTGCGCTAGGTTGGGGTTAACATGGGGCCACACGTCGTGTGGGTCCCAGGAGCGTTTCGTGTTCTGATTTGTGTACTTTGGACCTCTCGTGATGTAGAGGGTCCCTCTGTTCTTGAATGTTGACCAGCGGGGTTGAGTTTTTTCCCTGGCTCTATGCTCGATGGTTTAGATTAGCTGGGTTGTGTGGTTTCCCCTAGTTTTGTTCTAGAGTCGGGTGGTTGCACGATACCCACTCCGTGTTTGGTTGGCCAGTGTTGTACCATCTAGTAGAGATGGCCACAACAGTTTTGGGTTTACCCTCCAGTAGAGACTGTGTAGTGGGTCGCTCATCGACTTCTTTGGGTTTACCCTCCAGTAGAGACTGGGCAGTGGGTTTCCCACTGACTTCTAGGGTTTACCCTCTAGCAGAGACTGGGCAGTGGGTCACCCGACACTCTTAGGGTTTACCCTCTAGTAGAGACTCGGAAGTGGGTCACCCGATGACACTCTTAGGGTGTACCCTCCAGCAAAGACTAAGCAGTGGGTCACCCAACGACACTCTTAGGGTCTACCCTCCAGCAGGGCTGGGTAGCGGGTTGCTCGTCGTCTTGATTCAGGTTTACCCTCCATCATGGCTGGGCAGTGGGTCACCCGTTGACTTCTTCCAGGTCTACACTCCAGAAGGGCTGGGCAGTGGGTCACCTATCAGCTTATTCCACGTCTATCCTCTAGCATGGTTGGGCAGTGGGTCACCTGATGATGTATTAGGGTTTACCCTCTAGCAGGGCTGGGCAGTGGGTCACCCGATGGCTTTTCCGACTAGCCCTTCTTATGAGGCCAGTCAGTGAATTTTCTCCGTGACTACCGGAGCGGGACCCTTGTTTGTATGCTTCAGTGATGTGATGGATTTGACTTTGAGGAGACCTCTCGACTGCGGGTCATTGACGAGGTGTGGTTTGACTTAACCCGAAACTCTCAAGTACGAGGGGCGCTTTCCCCCACCGAGACTCATCCTTTTGACGCGACTTAAAACTGTGTGGGAGAGTCAGTGCCACCTAAAGTGGATAGTGTCGAGGTGCGGTGGTTTGATCCCCTTGGCTTGTAGTTCGGGGCAGACGTGCGGGATGCTGGGCATTGATGGTGCTTACTTCTGGGACTGTTGGTGACTCACTTTCTTGGGCTGAGCTACGGGATGTAGATCCCCTTACGACCTTGTTCGGGATTCTTATTGAGCATATGTATTTGTATATACCTTGTTTCTGGTACCCATTTTCTTGGGTTTTGGTTACTCTCCTTCCAGGAGAGGCGAAGACATGCAGGTTATGCCACGTGATTTCCGTGTCTATATTCTCGTGGTTGGACGAGTCTACTCTCCTGCTATAGGTAGCGAAGACTCGACGAGAAGTTCATCTTCTCACCGTTTTCAGCTCCTTGTGTCTGGATGAGTCTATCTCCTCTCTCTTTTTGGGTTGAGCTGGACTCTTTACTATACTCTTTACTGCACTTTCGGTTGTACTCCTCTACTTTCCCATGTTCAATCTACTGCTCAACCTTCGGTACCTCCTTTGTTGCTCCCTCGAGCCTTCGGGGTATCGTACTGAGTATTTTTAAACTCACCCCTGCTTGGGCTTTGCCCGCACTTGGTGTGCCCTTGCAGATGATAGACAGGTTGGTCGTGACTTTAGTGGATCTTAGGAGTTCAGGAGCATGGACTGCGTGCAGTGGTCGGAGTCGGGTTCCAGGTGGGGGACCCTTCCAGCTATTTACTTTTTTGTTCACCTGTTGCCGGGTTGTGGCACTTTTCTCGTTGGGCGCGTGTTTTTCCCCTTTTCTTTTTAGTTTACTTTCATCACTTGATTTGTACTATTTAGAGTTCGATACACATCTGTGGTTTATTTATAGCAGTTTCCCTTTACTTTACTTGGATTTTCTTTTTTACTCTGCACTTTTTCATTGAGTGTGATGCGTGTGTGTGTGTGTACAGGTTCTTAGGAAAAGGCCTCCCCGAGTTGTTGTGTCTTCGACGCTGGTCTCCAGCCCCTGGCCTATGGAGGCAGGCTTGGGGAAGTTGCAGCTTGAGCCCGGGTAGGGTCAGGTCGTGACATGGACAAGGTCCTTATGCTTTAGATCTATGAGTGCTCGTTGTGTGTGAAGTATGAATGCCTTGTTTAAGGCCAGAGCCCAGTTTCTATGTTGTTTGTTTCCTGTTGCTTGTGATGTGACATGAGCCGAGGATGGATGATCCTAGAGGCTATTTTGGTATATGGGAAAGGGGGTATAGTGGTTGTAATGGGATCAGTTGACACCTAGAGTGGTGATATGGATCAGTTTATGCATGTCGATGTTGGGGAGGACACCGGAGATGATGAAATGGTTTGGATGTGAATGTTGGATACTTTTTGAATCTTGTTGTTTATTAGTCTACTTTACTTTACCCACTACTTGATGTAGATGTTATTTCTTACCCTCCTTCCTACGGAATTAAATATGTGTGATGTATTCTACATGCCTTCTGTGTTTATCCTCTCAAGGATGGATGGGTCTACCCTCCTTCTATAGGTGGAAAAGACTCGATGGGTAGTTCATCTACTAACTGTGTTGAGCCCCTTGTGTTTGGTATCTTAGAATGTTTTCTTAGAATACCTGGAAATATGGAAAGTGATAATGTTGTGAAATAAATAAATAAATGATTCTGAACCCATGGGTCTGAAGCTTGTTGGGATGAAATGTTGAGGTTATATTTTTGTGGAACTAGGAACTCGATTTGGTTATACCTGGAGGGAATGTAACTTTATTGTGATGCTAATAGAATGTAATGTGAAAATGATAATGGTTAATTAATATATAAATAATTAATTAATGTAAATTAGAACTAATAAGAGGGGATAAGTAATGTAATAAATATCTTTAAATGGTTCTATGTTTATAGGATATCTAGTCTTATTAGTGGTATCTGGGAGTCCGAGAGATGTTAGTTGTAGTTGATTCTAAGACTAGGTTTTTTCCATTGTGTGGTTGTGAGATATATTATACCTTATACATTTGTGTTTCTATACGCTACTCCACCCTGTCGGTTCAGGTGACTAACACCATGGGAATTCTGAGACCTAAGGGGGTGTTTTCCCCAACATCCCTAGTGGGAGGATGGATGGATGACTCCCACATTTGGCCATGCTCTCTTCTCTTGGTAGTTACTTACACTGGTATGCACGGTGGTTAGTTTTCCCCCATATATGTGTGTAGAGGGTTGTAATAGCTTGTGGTTAATTCACACACATATATTCAAGATATAGTTTCCTATGGACTGCTATAGGTATAACATGTATAGGTTGTGTTGTCTTGAGGATACTTACTCGGTGTGTTGTCTGTAATGGATTGAGGTATAATACTCAATGTATGATACATGTTATAAGGGATATAGTGGCTCCCAAAAACTACATGGTTACTTCTAGTTGTGTGGGTTGTGTGGTGCTTCACCCAGGTGACTCTAGGAAATCCTTTTTGTTCTAGGACGTGCACATTTTGCTGCTTTCCCAGATCTCTTTAGGCCATCCATTTGGAGAGAGATGCTCAGGATGTGCGATGTTGGGGAAAATCGGAAAACCAGTGGGGAAGTGGTAGTAGGGGACCCTTGATATTTATTATTATATTACATAATCTTGTATGTTATACTTGGTGAGAGTATCCATGGTGAGCATGGGGACTTAGTATTCATGTTTAGGTGATGAGTTAGTTTTACTTATTGTTCACTGTGCTTTAGCATGATTTATTTACTTTTTTACGGGAGGATATAAGGAGGATTCTATTGAGTATTCTATTATACTCACCCTATGTTATATAAATTGTTTTTTAGTTTACTTTGAGTAGGTTGGATATCATGCTGGTTAATACTAACATAGGGTTGCAGGAGCTGTTCGGGCTTCGTGGTTGCTGCCATTTCAATTTATTTTGGTACTTTCAATTTTTCTATTTCAGCTGTTGTAGTTCTTGCATGAAATTACATATATATACTTGGGTTTATTTTACATTTTAGTATGAGAAGGATTTGGTTGGTATCTTTCTTTTCTCTCTCTTACGCATGTTTTCTATTAGAGGGTAATGCATCCCATCTATGTGTTTGTTGTACCTTTGGTGCTAGTTTCCAACCCGGGGCATACTAGAGGCGGGACTCAAGGGGTTATTATCTATCTTCTCAAATTTTTGGCCCATGAGGGGTACACTTTTTTGGGGATGGGGTTTTGATACACTAGGTGGGTGCATGGTTTGGGAAAATCATGTGCCAATCATGCACAACTCGTAAAAATATAAAAAATTTAAAATTATCACATGAAGCACCCCTAAATGAACCCCAATCAAAGAATGAACTAAAATAGGGATCGAGGTGTACTTTAGAAAATTAAAAAAAAATTACGACCTCCCCAATGCAAAACTTTTTATCCCCAAAAATCCTGTCAAGAAGTATCCATGTAAAAAAGATAAGGCCACTGATCTTTCATTAGTTCCTCTCTCACTTAGGTCTCATGAGTATCAAAATTGTGCTTCCATATCACTTAAACCAAAGGTATCATTTTCCATGAAGTACCTTGGTTTTTTAGAGCCCACTTTGTGTATGGAATTTATTTTTTTCAAATTATTATCATTGGTAAACAATAATGATCCATGAAATAGGAATATTACATTGATGACAATATGATGAAGAAGTTCCAACATTAATGGTGCTTAGATGAAGTCCTAAATTCTTGAACTTCCAAGAATCACATGAATGGCTTGAATACTTTTAGTTTCATAATGATGGATGGAGAAGGCATTTGGATATTTGAAGAAGTTTTTCTTGAAATCAGACTCATTGTGCTTATAAAAGACCTTTTTATAGGTTAATCAAACTCTACCTTGGGTTCGGAATGAGGTTATAATTGTAATGAGGATGAGAATTGGATTCAGCATCGATCCAATATAAATATGAAAGTGAAATGAAGGTTTTAAGTATTGTACTGCCAATTTTATTCAGGTTTTATTGGAGAGAAATATTTTGATTGAAAAGATTAATCCAATCATATTAAGATTTGATTGGAAGGAAATATGTTACCGGAAGACAAAGAATTTACTATAATTTTCATGTAAAATCTGATGATGCTTTACTGGTCTGTATTTCACAAAAATAATATGTTATTTAGACATCTTGTGATGCAAACCTTATGAAGGAAAGGGGATAAAAAGTTATTCTAATCAGTTTTTGGTTTTATTGGAAAAAAATTGTTTTTGGATGTCTGTGAATCGATATGGTTGGTTTCACTGAAGTAGAGTTTTAAGGTGGCAAAGTTTCCTGGTGTTTTCCAAATTTTTGGAGTCCACAATTTGGAAGATGTAAATCATCAAAAAAAATGGATATTATTGAAGGCCTTATGAAAATACAGAAAGGGTATGAGCTTCATAAATAAGGGTTTTGTGAAGGGTGTTTCACGAAAGTAGGAAGATTCTAACAGTAATCTCCACAATTATAAAAATAGGAGCATCGTGGTGCATAAAGGATTTGATGTTATCTCTATGATTACAACAAGCTCTGTGAACATGAAATTTTCTTAGATCCTTTTGAAAAAGTGATCACCACGAAGGAAATTGGAGAGACCCAAAAAATGGTGATGATGTGGCTAGAAGTTCTAGAATTGGAGGAAAAGCCTAGAAATATGCCTCTACCCCCCATTGGAAAATAAGTGAGACATAAACGAAAATATTAAGGCTCTCAGTTCAGGAAGGTGACTCTTGAATGTGGTTCATGCAAAAAAAATGTGAAGGATTTGATATACAACTGAATGTTTTGAGCATCATGAATGTTAAGGGAATTCACAAAGGCTATAAAAAGCAGACCGAAAGTTTGGTTCTTCACAAAGGTTATGTTTTCTTATCAAAACAAAGGTTGTTTCATGTAGGAAGTGTGATTTGTAATGGTTGTAAGCTTCCTGAGGGAGCTTCATGAATATTAGTATTGAAAATAAGGTTTAGGTAAACCATTAATTCAGTATAATGCCCCATTGTGTGTCAAAGAAGAAGAAGAGAGTGGCCTATTCGATTATCTTCAAAGTGACCAAGTGAAGTAGAATACTATGGAAGAACAAAAAATCATTGTGACATCCAAGAGGTCTCAACAGGTGGAAGAATTTCTTGTTGTTAAAAACCCTTGTAAACAAGGAGAATAATATCTTAGAAGGTAGTAAAAATATCCATCCAAGATCTGTAAAACATGCACTATTCGATTATCTTCAAAGTGCTTTATGAGTGTAAGGTAATATTTTTCTCTTTATAACCACTCAAAAGGATTTTTTTTCTAATATTTTTATGGCTCAGATTATTTCCATACCATGATAAGGACTATCTACTATTATTTAGTAGTTAACCTTGTAAAAAATATCATGTTCTATCTTTACTGCTTTCATATACTTACATGTTTTAGGGAAAAGAAAATAAGAGAATCAAGATCCTAAAAGGTCTATGAGGTACAGGGTTAAAAAGTTGAAATTATATTAAAAACTTCCCAACACTGATTCACCCCACCCCCCAAGTGTTAGGTGTATCCCAAACTGTTCCTCTCAATTGGTATTATAGGTAGGTTCACCTTTTTCATATTCTCTACAGTGAATTTATTTTCTTTTTGAAGAATTTAGTTTCTTTACTGATTCAAAAATGAAGTGTAGTTTTGTTGAAGATTCAGTTACCTTTGAGAATAATTATATATCTACCAAGATCATGATTAATTGGAAAAATAAATATAAGATAATTTTGAAGAAGAAGTACCTCTTATCTAAATTACAGGAAGTATTTATTTATCCATACCTCACTGACAGTGAAGACATATCAGTCATGGAAAGTAATGAGTATGTGGATCAAGTTTCCGCCAAGAAGTTGGATAACCTTCCTACCTCTAGTGATCAAGAGGTACATGTTAGTACATTTGAAAATATTCCTCAAGATGAAAATGGTATCACAAGTAGAGATTATGGTCAATCTATAGATTCTCAATAATTATCAGTAGATATATTAATATTTATTCTGCATGATTTTCCTGAAGAAAGCACATCTATTATTTTTTGGAGTCTTTCAATGTATGCAAGAATAGATCACCTAGTTGGAAGAATAAATTTATGTTTTGGAGAAGGTATTTAAAGGAAAAAAATTTGGATGTTTAAAAATCTCTAAAAAGGTTGGAACATTTGAAGAAAAAAAAGGGAACATGAAATAAGTTTCTCAAAATGGATCAAAGAATTTGAATAGAGAGATGTATTCAAGAAGATTCTAGAAGAAAAGATCCATTCACTTGAAGATAAATTTAAATATAACACTAATGTAAAGGGTTTACAATTGGAAGAAATATCCATGAAAATGAATGAACATGACTCTCTGATTCAGAAAAAAGTTAAGATGCATGAAGATTAAGTTGAAAGAATAAAGAAGGATTATGAGAGAATATGATTATTATTGAGGATCAGAAAATCATCCATGATATAAAATTCCAAAAATTGGAATCGTAGTTGGAAAATATTTAGAATACACATTTTGACACTTCACAAAATAAGAAGATAGTTTCTAATAGTAATCAATGTTTATTGGAGGATTATAAGGTTGAAATGCCTCCAATGTGTGATTATAAGATCATAACTTCATTCAATGATCTATCAAAAGTAGCTGTGAAGAATAAGGTACCATCCAAACCATCTGGTAATGATGTTTCAAAAACTATTATCATGAATAATATAGTTTTAAAACAAAATCTAAACAATTATGGATAAATAAAGTTAACAATAATCCTACCACCATGACTAGGGTGGACAGGAAAAAGAATGTGGCAGTTAATTCCCCATAGAAATCACAACAAATCATGAATAACACCCAATAATATGATACATAAAATATCAGGAAATCAAGATTTGTGGGTTAGTTTTGCTGATGTAATAGATTTGGTAGCATTACATTAAATTTTTTGTAAAGTCCTAAAGATATAAATCACAAAGGAATCCTATCTCAAGGGGAAGAAATCCAAAGAAGAAGAAGCAAAATCCACAAGTCCATAAGCATCTATACACTGCAAATAGATTTGGAATGCGTAATCACATTTGTGATGTATGAAATTTAAGTGGTCACAAGGTTGGTACATTCTCATCTCAACATGTATCCAAAGTAGAAAAGAAAATAGGATCACAATATCTGACTTGGAAGGAAGATTCAACCCTCAAAAGATATCAGAATCTTATTGTGATCAAAAATCCTCCTTGGAAGGTAACAAAGAATAATGGTGTGAAAACCTTGGATTATAAATCCAATAAATTGAAGGGTAATGCATCCAAAAGAACTACTAAGAGTGATTATACTCAAAAGAACCCATGTGGAAAATCCAAACTTGTTTCCAAAGTTTCTAATGATATGTCAGTTACTTGGCATTAAGACTTGGAAAGAATGAGGAATCCTGAAGATGAACAAGCTAAGTCTAGTGAAGAGGAAGTGAAAAGATTCTACATGATAAAGAATAATTGAATGAGAGGTTTCAAACAAAAGGAAAATATTGTGTCAAAGAAGTTTTGTGTAAGAGATTCAAGAAATATGGTCACATTGCAAAAGGTTAATAACCTTATTACCAGAATAAGAATTAGTCCTAAAAGGTATTAATGATATATGGCCTGCAAAAAATTTTAATAAGAAATGTTCTCCACACAAAGTAGAAGATGATGTGAAGAGATCCATGATTCATTAAAATAAATCAGAGTACAAGTTCATATGTGCAAGCATGAAGACTGGATCAAATCAAGCATCTTGGTTGATAAAAACATCTCAACTATATTGTTCATATTAATTAAGCAAGGAGGATCCACCTTATTCCATTAATATTTTTTTATTGTATTTATTCTTATAATATTTTCAATTGAAGGTGAATAAAGTTCTCACGGGGAGAACCTAAAAATTAGTGATTTCTTTCAATTTTTGATATCAAAACTGAAAAAGTTTCCATCCTTGAATGATTCCTCAATCAATATTAAAATATTAATATAATGAAGGATCCTCCTTTATAAAGATGAATACTGTGATGTTCAATTTTGGAAAGTCAGAATAAATAATTTTTCATATTTGTTTGGTATTATTTCTTGGAACTCTAAAGGAAAAATGTTCTAGTGGATCATCCTTGATGAAGTTTTGAATGTTGTCCAATATGCACTATCACAAGATGAAAGCCCATTCTTGTGTATTCTCTATACTGGAATCTCTTGATATCCATTATTAATGAGATCCTCCATTGTGAAGATGATGAGAAGTGTTTCCCTTGAGGGGGATACAAATGAAGAATATTCCAAAATTATTATTTCAAACTGTATCAAATCTGATTATTCTGGAATTTGATTGAAGATCATGTCAATAGAAACGGTATGTCTCTTAATCTCTCACCCTTGGTTATAAAAATAACAAACTTTTTACAAAGGTGGAGAAATTGAATTATTTAGTTACATAAGAAGAATGGAAGTTCCCCAAGGTCACTTATCCTACCTATTATACTTGAATGTTTTTGATCCATTTGTTAAAGTGAGTACAAGAGTTTTAGGTTTACTTTTCTTAAATAGGTTCATCTCACATTTAGTAAGTTCAACCTAATATGAAATTGAATTTTCCTTAAAGAAATGTATATGAGTTCTCATTTTTTAAGGTATCATGACCAGTTGGTAGTGGATAGCTTTGTTGACTAAATCAAATCCTCTTGTTTTCTACACCAATCCCACCTCAATTAGATAGATTGAACTGACATATGACACATTTCATAAGTATGACCTGATACCCTTTTTCCCTTGAACTTTGTAATTATTTTCAAAAATGGTGAGAGAAAGTGGAATGAAATATTTAACGGAGAGAGAAATAAAGTTTGAAAAGTAAATGGTGGAGAGAAGATAATAGTTCCACATATTTAAACATTCATTTGGAAAAAACTTTGAAGGTCTTTCCAACAAATACAAAGGGGGGATTGTAGAGCCCAATTTTTGTATAGATTTTTTTTTAGTCAAATGATTTCCATTAGTAAACAATGATGATCAACATAATAGGAATATTACATTAATGTCAATATGGTGATGAAGTTCCAAAATTGGTGGTGCTTGGATGAAGTCCTCGTGTCTTGAACTTCAAAGAATCATGTGAATGGTTTGAATACTTTGAGTTTCATGATGATGGATAGGGAAGGCGTCTGGATGCTTGGATAAGTTTTTTATTGAAATCGGACTCATTGTACTTAGTAAAGACCTTTGTATAGGTTTATCAAACTCACCTAGGTTTTGGAATGAGATTATGATTGTAATGAGGATTGGAATTGGATTCTACATCAATCTGATGCAAATATGAAAGTGAAATGTAGGTTTGAAGGATTGTACAACCAATCATATTCAGATTTTATTAGATAGAAATATTTTGATTAAAAATATGTATCCAATCATATTATGATTTGATTGGAAGGAAAGATGTTTCTGGAAGGCAGAGAAGTTATAATAATTTACTTAGAAAATCTTACGATGTTTTACTGGACTATATTTCACAAATATCATAAGTTATTTGGACAACTTGTGATACAAGACTTATGAAGTAAAGGGAGAGAAAAGGTGCTAAAAACTAGTTTTTGTTTTGATTGGAAATAAATATGCTATTGGATGACTATGAATCATCATGGTTGGTTTCGCTGAAGAATTGTTTTAAGGTTGTGTAGTTTCCCAGTATTTTCCATATTTTTAGGGTCCAAAATTTGTAAGATGTCAAGAATCAAAAAACAAGGATATTATTGAAGTCCTCGTGAAAATAAGGAAAATTAATGAGTTTCATGAATATGGGCTTCACGAAGGTTGTTTTGCGAAGGAATGATTATTTTGATGGTGATCTCTGCGATTACGAAGAATAAGAGCATCACGGTGTGTGGAGGATTTGACGGTATCTCCATGATTAAAAAAATATCTGCAAATGAAAAATCTCCCTAGAGATTTTTAAAAAAGTGATCACCATGAAGGAAATGGGTGAGCTCTGTGAAATGGTTCTTATGTGGCTATAAGCTTTGAGAATCAGAGTAAAATACTATAATAGGCCTCTACCCCCATTAAAAAGGTAACAAGACTTAAACAAAGGTCTTAAGGATCTTGTTTCATGAAAGTGACTTGGGAAGGTGGTTCATGTGAAAAAATTCATGAAGGTTTTGATAGGAAACCCAATGTTTTGAAAATCATAAAAGTTAAGGGAATTCACAAAGTTTATAAAAAGCTGACTGAAATTTGGGTTCTTCACAAAGGCTAAGTGAGATTCGCAAAAGAAATGTGGTTCTGTGAAGGCAGTGTGCTTCACGAAGTCTATAATCTTCCTAGGGGATCTTTTTCAGGGATCTTCATGAATAGCAGTTTGAATATCTGGTTTAGGTGAACTAGTGCTTGGGTATAATACCCCTAATGTGTGTCAATGAAGAAGAAGAGAGTGTCCAGTCTATATTCAGTTATTCAGGACATATAAATTGTTATGATGCTAAGATGAGATTATCTTCATTGATTTAATAATCACAAAGGTAGTTTATCACTATAGCAAGAAGAACAAGAATAGATCTCAGTGCAATTGGTTTTTCACTGAAGAAGGAAGAGAAAAGAAGGGAAGAAGTGACTAGATATATTTATATCTATTGATCATAATTTGGGTTAGAGATAATTCATTTCAATAGTTTATTACATTCATATTATTGTCACTGATAGAAGAATAAGATAGTGCAGCTATCCATTTTGTTGATGTAAAGAAGTAGAAGAAGTTGGTTGCCTACTTTTGTGCAAGTAACTGTGTGAAGTAGAATATTGTGGAAGAACAAACCAACATTGTGACATCCAACAAGTCTCAGAAGGTGGAAGAATTTCTTGGTGTTACAAACCTTTGTAAACAAGGACCAGATTGTCTTAGGAGACAGTATAAAGATCCATCCAATATCTGTAAAACACACACTATTGGATTGTTTTCAAAGTTCTTCATGATTGTAATGGAATCTCCTACTCATTGTAACCACACAAAAAGGATTCTTTTCTAGTGGTTGTGCGGTTTGGATTATTTCCGGACCATGCCAAGAACTAGCTACTCTTATTGAGTAGTTAAACTAGTAAAAATATTGTGTGTTATCTTTACTAATTTCATAAACACGTATGTGACAGGGAAAAGAGAATAATATAATTATGATCCCAATATGTTAAGAGGTATAGATATAAAAAAAGGTGATTTTAGATTAAAAAGTCCCCAACACCGATTCACCCCCCCCCCCCCCTCCCCTCAATGTTAAGAGTATCCCAACTGGTCCTCCCAGGTTTCAGAATCAACTATCCTGACTGGATACTCAGTTACAGATAAATCCAACTCAATATCAAGATCACTCTAGCTCAAAACATGATATGGATCAAAATATACTTTCACAGCTACGATACATGGAACACATTATGTATAGATGTCAACTATAGTAGGAGTCATAAATGCTAATCCACTTCCCCCACCTACTAAACAACCACATAAGGTTACACAAAATGAGGATAAAGCTTCCCTTTCCTCCCATGCCATCTATGGCACAACTGAGGTGAAACTTTCAAGAATACTTGATCACCAACTGAAAATTATAATGGTATGTGATGAATATCGGCTTAAGATTTATATTGACTCTATTCAATCAACATTATCTAAAGAATCAATAGAATCTTTGTTGTCATCTCTTGAACCAAGCTTGGTCCAACTAAGGAACTTTCACCAATCTCCAACCAACACAATGGATAATTAAATGGATGGACATACAAGGCCTAAAAATAGCCATTCTGATCACATACTGGTAACTATTGTTAAAATCAAACTCAACTAGCCCCATATGGTCATCCCAAGATCCACCAAATTCAAGAACGTAGGCAAGAAGTATATTCTCGAGAATTTATATATCCCTATCTGTCTAGCCATCCATATGTGGATGGTATGCTATACTCAAATAAACCTAGGATCCTAGTTCCTTGTAGAGGCCTCTCCAAAAGTGAGAAATAAAATTGGGATCTCTATCAGGGAATACAGCAGATGGAACTCAATTAAAATAAACAATCTCTTTCACATAAACATTTCCAAGTTACTCAACTTTGGTTGTATCATGAATGTGTATAAAGTTATCCAATTCAATCGACCTATCGATTACATACCATATGGAATTATTTTTTATTTGGGTAAAAGAAACCCAACTACAAATCCATAGAGGTCTCATCCCACTTCCATGTCAGGACTAGAAGTGTTTGAAGCAAACCCAAAGGTCTCTAGTGCTCAAACTTAACCTGTTGGCATGTATAACAATGAGAGACAAAATCCGCAATGTCCTTCCTCATACCTGGACACTGGAATTAATGTTACATGTCATATAATAGATTCATGATTCTTGGGTGCACATCCCACTATGAATTATGTAAATCCCCCAAAACATATTTTATCATAGCTAATGTCACAACAGAATGATTCTGAAAACATAAAATACCCTCCATGGAGATGACCAGTAAAAAATGGTCTCCCCACTATAGACACAGTCTCTAATTCTATGGAACTCATCATCAATATTTTGTTATTATAGTATCATATTTAGAATATATGAGGTCAAATAAACACTATCCAAAACAAAATCATCCACTGATTCTAAAACTTTAATATACAACTATGCAAAAAAACCATCAAGTTCCACTCTTTTGATGATTCTTTCAAATCTTGGTTTGTAAGTTTCTTGCTCAAATATTCTGTGATAAAATTCCCTTTCCTCAGAGTGTAGGAAATATAAAAATAAAAATATTACTTGTATTCTACCCAATACCTATTTTAGAGATTCAAATATTTTATAGATATGATAAAACTCTAGATCTTGTGGTTAGAAAACATGGTAAACTTTTCTCTAAAAAGGTAATTCTAAAAACTGTTAAGTGCATGAATCAGTGCTGCATATTCAAGAACATTGGTCAGGTAATTCTTCTCATGTTTCTTAATATGTCAATATCCATAAGCAACAAATTGATCACCCTATATAGTAACACATCCCAAACCTAAACCTGATGCATTATAGAAAACCACATAGCCATGTACAGCCTCTGGAAGAGTTAACACCAGTGCATTAGTCAAAATAAATTTCATATCAACAAAATAACTCTGAAATTTCTCATCCTAAACAAACTTTATTCCCTTCTGACTTAGGGAAGTCATTGGAGAATCCAACTTTGAGAAATCCTTAACGAACCAACGATAATATCTAGCCAATCCCAAGAAGATTTGAATCTCAAAAATATTTTGCGGTTGCTCCCATGTAATAAGAGCTTTCACATTTTCAATATTAACTAAGGTTCAATGTTCCGAGACCATGTGTCCCAAGAAATTCACTTCCTGAATCCATAAATCAAATTTCAATTGCTTGGTATAAATTCCATGATTTCTCAACAATTCCATAACTTCTCTCAAATGATGCATATGATCCTCCTTACACTTAGAGAAAACAAATATTTCATCCATAAAGACCAAAATTAACATATAAAGATACTCATGGAAATTTATTTTCATCAATTCTATAAATACTAAAGGAGCATTGGTTAAACCAAATGGAATAAAAAGGTGATCATAATGATCATGCCTACTCTAAAAGGCAGTTTTCTGAATGTCATATTCTTTTATTCTCAATTAATGGTAACAAGATTGAAGATTAATATTAAAAAATAACCTATCCCCTTTCAACTCATCAACTATATCATAAACCCATGGTAATGGATACATTTTCTTTAACATAAATCTATTGAGTTTTCATTAATCAACACAAAGGACAAGCAACCCATTAGATTTCTTATCAAATACAACAGGTGCCACCTAAGGTGACACACTCAAGTATATAAATCATTTCTCTAAAAGATCATCTAATAGAGTCCTAAAATCTTTTATTTTATCTCGTTCCATGTGGTAAGAAAGAATAGATACCATCTGAGTACCTAGCACTAAATCAATAGAGAACACTATCTTCCTTACCAATGGAAAACTAGAGAATTCAAAAGGGAAAATGTAGGGAAACATGATGAAAATGGGAGGGAGATCACTACTCAATTATTCTCACTTCAGATAAAAATAAAACACTAATATTACTTTCCTGAACTCTGGATAAGAATTTATATCTCTACATGACCTTGGGTCTCATTCTCCCTGACAGATACGGAACACCCTATTGGGTGTAGTAAAGGAGACTTGTTGATGATAACAATAAATTCAATATTTATTTTAAATTATCCAATCCATCTTGAATATGATATCCAAAGGTTTTATGTAAAGAACCAGAAAATACCAAGTAAGATGAGACTATGATAAACTGAAAAACACAAGCAGGACAATGGAGACCCTTCTCTCTCTTCATTTCTAGGGGTGTAGTAATATTCATCACATGGGATAAAATCATTGTAGGAATATTTAGAAGATCCACAATACGGGTTTAAATGAATAAATTATATTCACTAGTATCACATAATATATTCAATAAAGATGAAGTTATAGTGATGGTACCTCTCATAGTCACTGGACTCGTATCTACTTCCTCTAGAGACTCTTCCACTGTGTAAAGAAGTTCTTTCTAGATGCATATGGTCAGAACCCCTTAGATCATGAAGAATCTAATTGAACCATAGTACTTTTAGGTTATTATGATCTTGTGCCACCACATGAAGTAGAATAGACATGAAATAACTTTTGTAGGTGACTTGAGTATCCGTAGAAACCACATGTTTTGGGTACCTCAGTGCAAAAATGTTTCAAGTGTCCAGAATTTCCACACTACAATAAAATCAAATGGTCTCTTCCCAATACTATAGGTGGTATATAAGAACCATGTTGTTTAGAACCATCATGAGAATCATCACACTTTCTCCTTACCTTAAATAAACTCATAAAACTATCACTAGGAGAAAAAGTAACTCCCATACACCCTAACTTACTAGCTAGGACATGATTGACCATCAATGCTCTATCCATCACATATTCATAAGAATAAAACTTCAGTAAGAAAACCTAAGAACGAATATCATATTTAAGTCCGATATCAAATAATAGAATATTCATCTTCTCATTTAATAAAATCTCAGGTGCAAACTACACAAGATCAACAAATCAGTTTTCATACTCAATCATAGTCCTATCAGCCTTCTCGAGTTTAAAAAACACTATATCCTTATGCAACACCATAGAAATTGGATAGAGATAGTCGATGAAAAAACTTTAATTCCCTTAAAGTATTAGCCCTAATTATTTATTGATACCACCATAATGTCCCCCAGGTCCTTCCAACATGGAGTAGGAACACTTTACCTTGATTTCATTAGGTATCTCTAATAACTAAAATAAATGCGCAATCCTACTCAACCAATCCTAAACCTATTGAGGATCATTGGAGCCTTTGAAGTTTATTGGATTTTGGTGAAAGAACTTCTGATCACAATTCCTAAAAACATACCTTTGAGCATCCACATCGTGATCCTAAATGGGAATAGGTGTAGGTGTTTTTCTTGGATCTTGAACATCATGCATAATAACCACAACTATATTTTGGTCCATTGAAGGATTTTCTCATTATAGTTCATCAACATCTTCCTCCTAGATCATATTCACATGTCTTCTCAGAGGAATGATGCTACATAATATCACCAGACAACATATAAAATATTAGAAGGTTACTCAAACCAACACTCAAGAAAGGGAAAAAAGGGAAATTAATCCCAATAGAAAAGGAAAAAAATATTTGTATTTCAATCTATCCAAATCTAAAGTAGAGAAAAGACTATAAATAATCCTCAAGTTATCTTTCTCAAACCACCCAGGTGACTTAAGTCTCATCATGGTGAGATCTAGAAAATCACTCACTCAAAAATATCTCTTAATTACTGATGTGGTTACAAAATGCATACTGACATCAAGGTTATATGCACACCTGCACCTTTGATACCACTTTTTCATGAACCATCCCAAATATCCTATGTAAGAACCTAGTTTTTCCCTCAGGTATGGATCCTTTAATTTTCAGTCTAAATCTATACTTTAGACCTAATGTGGATGCCTAATGAGTTAGTAGAGGTTATGAGGGTGTATAGGGATTTTTTGGAGCCCAAAACCCATCTTTTGGGAGAAAATAGACTTTGTGCACTGTTTAGAGCAAACTATGTAGAATTCTACACCACTTGGAAAATGGTGCGGATCATGTTTTTTTGGACAGATCCACCTTGGATGGTTGGCGCACGACTATGTGTCCTAACTGTGTGAGTGCCCCTTTCTACCCAGGTACTTTTGCATGGCTTGCACATGGTTTGATCAAACAGTGTGTCCAAACTGTTCGGGAAAATCCGCCCCATGCAGTTTGTGCACAATTTGACAAACAATGCAAAAAAACCATGCACAAAATAATTTTCTAGGTAAATTTTTATTTTTTTACTTAATGATCTATTAATCCTCCTCCTTCCTCCTAATCCAAGAACAAGCGATTTTATCCTCCATTTTCAACTATTTGGAGCTTTTTGAAGGCCAAATCTAGGGATCAATATATCTCCTTCATCCATCATCTGATAAAGCTTTCATTCATCATGTTGGATGTGCAACGGTATGTAATTGAGTCCTCTATTTCTATTCTTCTTCTCTATTGCTCTCAACATAGGTATCGTCATGTGATAATTTTCACCTTTTCTTATATCTACTCATATCAGAGTCAAATCAATGGTCGATACGGGATTAGGAGAGTATAATGACCCTAATGTGGGTGGTCTATAACTCATCCCTAAAGTTTGTTGTTTTTGGAATGTTTGTGTGAGGCCCACCAATTTCATTGGGATCCATTTCTTTAAATTTAAATTCCACGATTATACTTGTTAGAATCATATGGAAATGATCTTTAAAAATATGTGATTAGTTCTTGGTGGTTACACCCACAACTCAATCTACCTCATCTCGAAGGTTATGCCATATTTGGTGTCTCGTGTTTCAGAACATTTGAGAAACTGTTCTGGTGTTATCTTACTTGACCTTTCTAAAGGTGAGTCTTATTATAATAAATGGAATGCTATTAATGAGAATTTCATAATGGAATGTACCATGTATACTCACCACTTGACCCGCCTAAGGGAAGTTCTTCTAGTTGATTATTAAATGTGAAATGTGAAATAGAAAGTATGCTAAGTATATAACTTGGCCTTATAAAAAGATATTGAATAACGGTTATATGTCCATAACACCCCTTTCCATATTGATGGATGGTAGATAAGTGAACCTCAATAATTGAATATAACTTAATGGTTAATTAGGACTTCATTAGATGGTTGCAATGATACTTGGCCTATCCACACTAATGGAAGATAAGGCTTGGACTAATAAATAAATGCTTTCAACTCCAATTGGCCTATAAAAACTAATGTAAGAAAAGACATGAACCAAATGAATTAATACATGATTATAATATCAAATAGGAATGGACTAACTTGGGATCACCTTGGATTCTGAGAGGATAATACCTTGGGACTCGGGAACCCCATTCTGATTCAAGGATGTAGTTTTCTTAGGTTGATACCCACCTAGACTCTGGTTCTTGTTTATTCCTGAGATGCTTGGTATACTACCTTAGGGTCCTTTACCTTATTACATGATACCTCAGATACAATCCTTGGATCCAGCATTGACTAATAGGTTCCATGGTGAAATCCCATAGGGCCCTGTCTTTGCATAGGCTCATTTTACCTTGGTTTATCACCTTGGAATTAGTAGGCTCCTTATTATGGAATGCCTTGGATTAGATTCCTTGGATTACACTCTTACCCTTTAGCTAGACTCAGATTCTACTAAGTTAGCATTCGATGAGATATACATTACCTTGGTTATTACCCTAGAACTCCCTCATTGGATATCTTTTTTAGGTTGTCTTGTTACGTCTTGGGACCTTTACTGCTTATATTAACATGAGGTTATGTCAGTTTTAGCTACTATTAACATTAAATGGTAATTTCTTAATAAATGAACTGGTTACATGTTTATACACCAGTCGAGGGATGAAGCAGGTACTTGGGTATTTAGTTACATTCTACTACTTTCTTTACTTTATATAACACCCTAATCTTCCACTGTATGTTTCCCTTTGAATAATACAATAGCTAGCGTTGATGCAACTTCGAGTTCTAACACACCACGACCAATCAAACTAGACGTTATGCATAGTAATACCAAATTTTTGAAATTTTATAAATTTCATTTTTCAAAATGGACTTCATTTTTGGATTTGGAAAATCAAAATTGGCATAGGGTGAATTTTTTGTATTTTTCTGAAAACTTTCAATTTTTGATGAATAGTGAAAAACACTACGTTATTGTTTAAAACAACCATTTTATTTAAATAATTTTTTGTTTTATTTAAATTTATTTTAAGTCAAAATAGATACATAATACCTATATTACTCTAATGTAATTCATTGGGTTCATTTTATAATAATATTAGATGAATAAAATTTTATTGAACTTTTTAACGTCTTTTACCCACCTAATAGGCACATTTCCAATTTTGCATAAAATGTAATTGTATCACCTATGTGAATTGAATTTCAATAATCCAAGAGACATGATTGATATCAATAATTAAAATGTGGTTCAATAATATGAAAATAATTTTTGATGAATAGTAACATTTGACTTTTATTTTCCACGGTTAAAAGTAAATAGGCTCATTAAAGGTAAAAATGATATTATTATTACCCTAACACATGTAATAATTCTATTGGATAAGTGTATTTCAACCAAAATAAACCTTAGGAATAAAATATGATCCTTTTTATCCACTTGGATTAAATTAATACATTTATTATTATTTTATTTAAAGAAGAGTTAAAAGTGTTAAATTCAAATTTTTAGAAATAAAAAATTTTTAATATAGGGTTATACATAAGATAAATTTGACTATAAATATTCATTAGAAATATAAAATTATTTTCTACATAATAGTTGTTTATTTATAATTTTTAGAAATTAAATAATTAAATTTATTTATGACATAATGATGGTATAGTAATTACCTTTTTAATGAAAGGTTAAAATAATTGATGTTATGAATATCCAAATAAATGTAAATCGAGACTTTTGATGCATTACACTAGTTTTATAGTTTAATGTGACATGTTAGTATTGATTTAATTTATTTTCATCGATGTAATCAAGTTTTTTTACTTTCACAAAAACCAAATACTAAATAGTGTAAAAAATGACATAAATAAGTTTATAAAACAAATATTATATTATTAAATGATATAATATTCCTAAAAATATAAGTTTCGTCAAAAGGAATTATATAATGATAAATATTTCATTAATTAACCACTTGGGGTCCTATTGGCTTTTTATAGTAAGTTTATTAACCATTTATTATAATAATACTAGAATACATGGTAAAAGTTAAACAATTTAACTAAGAGTTAAATCTAAAAGATAAGGTTAATATGGTGACCTAGACTTATCTAAGACCTATTGGTTGAGAGTTTTTCGACACATTCCCACCTTTTCCTCTAAATAAATACTTTTTAGCCATTACATTCCAAATATTATTGTATAATAAATTTATATTTTAAGATTTTCCTAAAGTGACTCTCACCTCTCTTATAAAAGGGCACTTCCCCTTATCTCAAAATAACATATCCAAAGCCATTTTTCTCGGCCAACCCCTACTCAAATATCCTCCCAAATACCATCAATTCAACCTAGAGGCTTTACATTGATCATAAATTCAACCTAAGGAGCCCTTTTGATCAAATCAAAAGGAAGCTCCCGAAGAAGAGGTAATAATTTCATCACCTCTTTAAAAGTTATTTTCTTCTTCCACTTCCTATTTCTTTGTTATTTCCATACCAAAATAATAAATCCAGTACCTTCTACATACTTTGATTTTATTATAAATATTTAACAATCATATTCATTATTCTATCCATCCTATGAATGACAAATTCATCATATGTGTGTGCGTACGGCTTATCGTCTCCACGTCATTGTGTAGTTTGTTATTCAACACTTAATTATTTGGATGAGTATAATAATGAGTATAATTGATTTTAATAATAAATATAACATGTTAATGATTCTGTATATGTGATATACCATCCAATTACAAACGATTTTACCATAAAAATAATGATATTGTCTCTTGTGCATACGTATGGATTACTATCTCTACGAATGCGATGATATTCATTCCCCATCATAAACATTCAAGAATAAATTTCATTTTATGGTTAAAAAATAATATTTAAGAACTTAATATCATTATGGATATGAATAAAATACATCCTATCCATAAATAACATGACTTACGTAACTAAACTTATAAAGGAAGATGAATCAGTTAATACCTGAAACAATGATACTACTAAAATATTATTAATAAAGAAATATTAGAATATCATATATGATATCATATTTATATATGTGGATCTTGTATAATTTAATAACAATGATTTAACTATTATATAGGAGGTTAATGTACCCATGAACAAGGAAAATTACAAGGTAAGGGTTAATTTTACGATCTCTTTATTATCCGAGATTGTGATGGTGGAATCAAATTTCTGCTGTCAGCTTTTATGGGAAGTGATGATATCTACAACAATGATGATGGTGTGGCTTCGACACTAGAGTACTTTGAGGTTGATGATTTCTCTATTCTTGGGTGATTTTAATGACTAGTTCTCTCGATCCAGGTGATGTGGGAGGCTCCCAGGTTAGGCTATAGTGCTCTTATGGATTCTTTTTCTTTATGTGTTCTGAATATAGTGCCTTGGACCTTGAGAGGTAAGGGAAGCTCGTATTTGGATGGAAATGGTATGTGGTGTCAATCGGGGGTGTTGATGGCAGTGAACGATAATGAATTTTGGCAATATCCAAATATGAGTTTTGTGTTGCTGGAGGTTTCTGGGTCAGAAACCAGGGGGTGGGATTATTTCTCAAGTGGTGATTCGGTAGTTAGTTGTTGGTAACCAGGTGGTGGACTTTTATAATTATTGGTCCTTCTTATTTTATGGTTTGCATATTTCTTAGTGTATGTTGGTTTATCCCTCATTAAATTTTTATAGAGTTATAGCACTTTACATGTGTCATTGGGTGAGAGGCCTTGAATGGGGGATGGTTGTGATGACACAAATCGTTCAACCATCTGTTATCATTTTTTATGGATGGATGGTCACCTTTCTATGATTATTTCTTAGTGTTTTCAGTCTGATTTTTTATTGCTGTTTGTTGAAATTGATATGATTTCATCACATGATTTGTCAGGTGGATGGATCTAAAGATGGAAAGTTGTGTTGGAACCTTTTAATCAGATATATTTAACATATTTTTTTGGTTGGAGATATATTTTTCCATGTTGTGTTTCCAGCATAGTGCAACTTCTTGGCAGAGGAGATAGCGCATTATTCTTGACTGTTCTCACTGCTACACTATCTACCAAGGGGGAGACAAGTAATTTTCTAGTGTTTTAATTTATTTTTACTTCAATTTGGGATTTTGGTACCATTATGAACTTTTTTCATTGTTTATTTAAGGTATTTTTTCCTTTTTTAAATTGGGTTCCCTCTTTTCGTGTTTTTTAAAGATATGTACTTTTTTATGTTTAATAAATAGGGTTGGACCCTCAACCTTTTCAAAAAAAGGTGTCATGATATAAAATGTAAAAGGGTAATTAAATACACCTCATAAAATAATTTTGGTGTATAACATAACATATGTCCCAAAGAAGACAATTTTAGATAAGAAATCCTTACATTGGTCATTACGTTGAAGTAATAATTAATCAATAAATCAATTATGTGTATAAAATATAAATACACATAAAACAAATGGAAATTAAATGGAAGATAATCAAAATCCATTACACATATAATATTAAAATATCAAATTCAATAAAAAATTAATATAACCCAATGAAAAGAAATTGGATTATGAAAATTCATTACCACTTGTTAACTTTCATATCAAATCCCCTTTGATAAAATAATTGAATTTGAAACATAAAATACCATGATGTATGAAGGATTCATAATATTATATATAAAAAGGAATCTATATAAAGTGTATAAAATAAATTTTGTGCATGAAATTACTATATTCCTTGATGAAGGTAAATTAAGATGAAGTCCCTTTTTTGCTTTGGAAATATTTAGATCAAAACTTTATGAAAGAGATATCCCCATATGGAATCATAAACCTCAATAATTTTCATGAAAATAATCTTAAAATGAATTCATGGGTAGTATATGAACTTCACAATAAAAATAAGTGTTGAATATGGAATATGTATCATAGGAATAAAAGTGAGATGATAAACCCTTACCTTCAGTCCAGATTTTCCATGTATGTCATTTAACTCCTCTTCTTCAGACAACCTCCTTAGTTTAACACTAAAATCCTTCATAGTATGGATTTATGATTAGATAAACATTTATATGATGTGGGTATGGAAGTAAGTAAGTTATTTGGGTAGGTATTGTCTGAAACAAAAGGGTTTGAATGTGTGAAACTGATAGGAGAGGGGTGTCCTTTTATAAGTTATGTGAGTGGCACACTTGTATTTTTTTTAAATAAAAAGTGATAACCACATTGTTTAAATGAAAAAAGGCTCCAAAATAGACCATTATTGAGACTTAGACATGAAAAGGACGAAATGTTACTGGAAAATATATTTTATAAAACAAGAGGTTATTTTAACCATTAACCTTTTAGTTTAACCCCTGATAAATCCATTTTTACCATAACCATGGTAAAAGATTTTTACTATTTTCACTATTCATTTTGAAAACAAACTAATTTAGCCTTATTAGATAATATAAATTATTTTTATGAAAAATATATAATAAATTTTACCAAATTCAATTCATATAATTGGAATTATTTAATTTAAAATTAAACCTATAGATGCGATGAAAAAGCGGGTTTTCAATAAGTGTATTTTTAAGAAAAATATGTTTTTTATAAAATATATGGCCATTATTAATCATTATATAAATTTAAATTAATATTTATTGAAATATAATCAATATATTTAATTTAAATCATTCCTCATTAGGTTTTTTTTAATTAATTAAAATGGAGAAACATTAAAATAGTTTTCAAAAAAATCCCGTTTCTAAACCCAAAAATAAAATTATGCTAAAATGAAATATAATGTTAATTAAAATTTAATTATATATATTAAATATAAATAAATTATATTTGTGTTATTTTAAATCATATTTATAACATAATTGGACTTTTAAATTACTTGATTTATAGAAAATAAATGACATTTAAAAAAATCGGTATTTTCACTATTCACTACAAAATCATTATTTTTTGAAAAATATAAAAATTTCACCTGAAGATAATTCTCATATTATGAAGTCAAAAAAAATCCATTTTTTAAAATAAATTTTATAAAAAAAATTTAAAAAATTAATTTATGTGTGCAAAGCACGATGAAACCGCCTTTTAAAAAAATAGAGTTTTTTTTAGAAAACGTTTATTTTTCTTTCAAATGATTCATATTTTATTTTCTAATCAATAAATAACCATTGAATTTATATTATAAATGTGTAAACCATGTACTTTTAATAATTCATTTAGTCATATTCATACCCTCTAATTTAACATCTAGGTTATAATGGTATACTATATTATGTTTAATTTGTACTTAGGGTTGTGTGTACAACAATCTATTTAAAGAAATACATTTTACTGGTAATTTAATATTTATTTTGTGGGGATAGTACACTATTTAACATAGATTACTTTTTTAATATTATTTTTCTACAATAACTTTCTTTTGTTTCCTGATTATACCCATATGCTCATCTTTTTCACACTTATGATCTTTGATTGTTATCACTTATGTTTACCCTTACAGATAATCTAAGATCACCCATTTCTTATATCTTAATTTCCCCAGGTTATAAATAAAATTAATTCCTAAGATATATCAAGAATAGTATCATGTTTGGATAATTTGTAGGATATTTTGAATACATGTTAGGGATTAATCAATTAATTATATAATGGGAAAAAAGTATGTTAGTTGAAAAGGACATGGACTTTGGAAGTTAATGTTTTATCCTAATTCTCTAAAACTATAAACCTAAAATATTTTGGGGATTTATTTTAATGAAATATTTTCTTTAAGTCGTGTAATTAATATGGTCACATTTATGGGCTGCTATAGTGTTGGTTGAAGGAGGAGACCTCTAGAGTTTGAGTTCGGGCATCTTTTATTATTGAGGTTTTCAACTCATTATTGTCAATATATTTTTTACTACAGGAGTAACATATCACCCTATTTTATTATCCTTTTTGATGTGTTGGGATACATCAGGGATGTGGCGTGCCAGTTTTCACTTCCTCCACAACTGGACCAAATCTAAAATGTATTTCATGTGTCGTAGCTTCATCGGTATCTTCAAGATAATATCCATGTGAGTAATTAGGGAGAGATAGACATAGAGGATGAAACAATGTACATGGAGTGAATGGTTGAGATCTAGGATCATCTGTAGAAGGTTTTATGTGGGAGATTTATCCCTTTGGTTCATGTTTTTGGAGACATGGTGTCCTTGAGGAGAGTATGTGGGAATGTGAGCCGCAAAAACACACTAAGTATCCTAAGTTATTTTGATATTTTTATTATTTTAATTTTTTAGATGATTTTTTATGTTGGTTTATTGATTTTATTTATTATATAGTGTTTTTTATGAATGGTGGTATTTTTATTCCATTCGAGAGTAATTTTTCTAGTGAGTGTTTGGGTTGTCAATTTTTATCCAGTTATGGTTTTGATTATCAGGAATGAGAATAATTTGATAAGTATTTAATATAAAATACTATACCTTGTAACCCAATAATTTTCATTTTTTGGGAGTTGGAGATTTCAAGATAAGGTTTGAGGAAGGAAGTGTAAAGTTTATATAGTTGTTTTAGCTAGGGGTCAGTTTTGTGGCATGGCAGTTGGGTTGTTCCATAGAGGTTAGGGTTTGTAGTGTGGGGTATTCAAGTTGTGCAATGGTGGTTAAAAGTTTATATTGGGGTTTCTTCTTTTATAGGGGTCTCTAAAAAATGTTCATTTAGCTATACCATTTCATTTTTGTAGGGATTATTAGGATAAATGGATATATTAGGGTTTGCAACATGTTTATCAATACTGCAGTGTAGAGTTTGTGATGGTTGATTTTGGAAGTTCTTCCATTTTGGGGAGCACAATGTCATAGTGCTCATGATGTCTTATGGTCTAGTTTGAGGCCTTTGATATAATTTCAGGAGTTGGAATTTTAGTGGCATGGTAATGATCCTTGAGTTTTGGTCTTATCTTTTTCTATCATATCTTGTGTTTTATTGAGTTTTGAATGGGGGTATTTTTAGTAAAATTTATAGCGAAGGTTTGGTTTGAACCCATTGTGGCGTGTCCTATACCCTTTCAACATGGTTTTATATTTTTTCAGACTTCATATAAATTCAGTGGATCCCTCAAATTCCATTATTTCACCTTTTATATTGTTGTCCCTTAGGTGATTTCACATAATTTTTGGGAGACCTATTAGCCTCTTTTTTCTTAACTTTGATCCTAATATTCTAGAGATTGTTTATTAGTGATAATAGGTGAGTTATTCCCTCACCTTCTTGGTTTATTCTTATTATTTCCCTAGGAATGTATAACAGTGGTGGTGGATTTATTTGGGGGTTCTTTAGGTTACAATTTTTATGGGTAATTAATATAATTTAGGTGATTTAATCTTCCATTTGAGTGAATTAGGCTTTTTTATCATCACTTACATGTCTTTTTAATGTGAAATAATTGTCAAAGCATCAGTTGAGGCAGGGGGTTCAATAAATCTCTTTTATTTTGTATATAATGTAAAATTTTCAAGATATTTATTTAATTGTGTGGGTTTTATGGATTTTATTAATAGTGATAATAAATTTAACTAATGTAAATTAAATAGAAGGGGTGATTTTCATGTGTTTACATGTTTCCATGATATGTATTATGTGATTGATTCTTGTTCACTACTGTTGTTATTGAGAATTTATGTTGATTCTAGGATTTTTGTGTTATGTTTTTAGTTAATTGTTTAAATAACCATTCATAAAATTTCTAAAATATAAAGATGGAAATGAATCAGTGGTGTGAACTTTGGAAATTAGTGTGTCAATTTTCATGTAAGATAATGTTTAATTAATCTGAAATAAGGATTAAAATGATGATTTTGGAAGTAATTATTGCTGAAATTGGTTGATATATTTTTTTATATGATTTTTGACATGTTTTGGTTGTGTTTTCTTGGTTGTTCATTTGGTGTGGATGTTCTATTATGTGATTTGTTGAGTATAATGGTTATTATTTCCTTTTAACTAATGATAAGGGGAAAGATGTTTCATGTTGTGGAATGATGATTTTACTAGTTACTATGGTTGGTATCTGATGTGTTTGAAGCTTTCTTTTTTGTGGTTGGTAGATATTTGTTGGAATGTTTTTTAGTTTTTCGGCATCAATGGAATATTATATTTATAATTAAATATCAAATGAGTGTGGGATAAAATTGAATAAACCATGATTGTAAATTGGAATGTGGATACTTGAAATGAATGGGTTGTTGTTAAACATCTAATTGAAAAAAACATAATAAATATAACATTGATGAAAATGTTAAATCTATAATTGGTTGAATGCATTAATAAAATGTTTAACCATGAATGATTTTTTAGTTGTTTTGTGTGGTGAAGTGGGCTTGTTGATAAGGTAGAGGTCGCGACAGATATTCATTAAAGGTTACAAAGGTATAGTAATGCTTGTGGTCTGTGATATGGTTTTTTTGGTATGAAACTACTTGTTTGGGATTATATGAGGCCTTATTATGCATTTATTTTATTTTTTTTTCATATGAACCCCACCCAAGTCAGATATCTTTATCGACATCCAATATTTTGGGTTTTGGGTGTTTTATTCAAACATGCAGGTTGGTTAGGGAACAAATGGATAACTACCCCCTATTCCACACATTAACTTGTAAATTTAGTATGTATGTGATGATGGAACATGGTGGGGATCCTATGTGGTAGAATGAGGGCATGAGGTGGATTTTCTTTATTTTTATGATACAACACTATGATGGATATATATATATAGTTGGATATGGAGTTACTATAACATCCCAGTTTTTTTATTAACTTTATTTCTTAAATTATTAAGGTAAATTATAAATGAATACCTTTATTATTTATTAATATGTTTTATTAATAAAATGGCAGCTCACAGGATGTGCAACAGACTATCACTCCTAGAAAGGTTGTGGAGCTTGAACCCGTGTTTGAAGGGCGACTAGGGAAAAACCCCTACTACTATCCCAAATGTTTCCCAACTTCAATCTTCTATGATTTTTACAAATACAGTTTTATGTGATAAATAAATTTATTTTTATTTTTATTTTTATATCATCATAGTAATAAAGTTATTATAATCTAATGGTTAACATAGTATGATACATGTTTTCAAAATTAAAATGTTGTAACATATTTATGGTAATGTCATATAACATTTTATGTAAAACATATGATAAATGGATAAATATAATTTATAAATTAAAATAGTACTTTACCATGAATTTAAAATTATATTAATGGTCATTTAATTTATAAATGGTTATTATCATATTCTATGTACATATTTTTATTAATAAAAAATACCCTTTTAAAACGTTAAGTGACGTGTTTTTTAATAAAATAAAATTATGAAATAATTTTTATTTTTATTTGAGAATTTGATTCCTATTATTTATGGTTTCTTATTATTAAAAATTTGTTACAAATATTTGATAATTTAGTTTTTAGAAAAGTAAAATGGTCATCGATATATTATTTTAATCATATTATATAAAATTTGTTATACTAAAATTGTTTTCTTGATTATGTAATTAAAAGATAAATTCCACTTAATTAGAATAATAATTTAATAAATATTATATGTTTTATAAATATAAATAATTAATTTTCATTCATATAGTAAGTAAGGGATAATAAAAAATACAAATGTAATCACTCACAATAAGAAAATATTTTTTATTCTAAATAAACTGTTTTTTCATGTGTTATATGATTTTATTTTAAATTTAAAATTTAAAATTTTTTAATTTTAATTTGATAAAATTATATTAATATTTGGAATCCATGATTTCAAAATTATCTTAAGGTGAATTTTTGATATTTTTATAGATTTTTTTTTGTGATTAATGAAAATATTGTTTTAATGTATACCGTAGATTTTATGAAATCATTATGATGTAAGAATGGATTAAAATTGTATAAATAAATTTCTCAATAAAATAGGTATTTAAATAATAAATTCATGAATTTAAAAGTAGTTAGTTGAATTTACAAACCTATGTTTGAAATTTTCAAGCCTAAGTTATATTTGAGTAAAATAAAAATTTATTTTTGATTAATTACTTTTAATATGATAGTTAATGGATTTCATTAGTTTTTTACATGGTTATAATGACAAATAACCTTAACATTTTTAATATTTAATCTAAAAATTATTATTAATCATCATTTAGAAAAATTATTAAGCCTAATTGATAAAATAATCAATATTTTAACCATAAAACACCAGTCCCCTCAAGTATAAATACCCCCCCCCCCCTCTTTTCCCTTGTAAAACCACTTCCCATTCACATTATCTTGACTAATACCAACCCAAATAATTCACCAACTTCCCTATAGTTGTTATATAGTTTATTTTCTCTCCAAAATACTAAACTATAATTTTTAATGTGTAACACAATGGTGGTCTTCCAGAGAAGAGGCATAACTCTTAATTGAGTTCTTTCATGTTTATTTCTTCTTCTACCACCTTCAAAGCTACCATAACCATGTTTTTATAATAAAATTAGTATCTCCAATATAATTAAATTTTTTTATATTTATGTTAAAACCATTATTCTTCTCTGTTTCCATCCAATGGGAAATTAAAACGTTGGTCATGTGTATGTGTGGACTACCCCCTCCACAAAGTGGTGTGTTTTGATTTTCATCATCACCTCACATGGGTGGCTATTATGATATATTAAATAAATTTTTATGGTATTTATGACATAGTTATTATTCTATAAAGATATTATATTACTTACCTTCTTATCCTTCCATGTATTGGAAAATGAAAACGCCGTTCGTACATATGTGTGGACAACCACCTCCATAAAGAGATGTGATTCATTTTTCATTTATTCATCTCATTAATGGGTTTAAAATTTTATTTAATGTATAAAAATGATAATTATTTCATTAATAGTATTATATATATAATGAAATAATGACCCATTTTACAATGGTCAACCTACCAAAGTTTTTTTGGGAATATGAATAGAGCATCCTCAAAACGACTAACATTAATTTAATTAATTTAGTAACTATATAAGACATGGTAAAAACTGAAATATAATGGATATTAATATATTAATAAACATGAAAATGGTTCTTAAACAAATAATTAATTAATTAATTTTTATATTATAGGATGTAAAGTATGTACAAGGTGATTCGGGCTTAAGGTAAGGGATTTCTCATCTCAATTTCCTTTCTTTGAGACTTATATTTTTTTCACCTCATTTTTTCCTTATGTGGGGTATATAATATCATAAGGATATTTTTTATAATTTATTTCATAAAATAAAATTTTCTTAAAATACTTTTTAAGTTTTCTCCCTTAACATTCTTTCAATTCAAAAGTTATTAAAGTCATAAAGAATATTCTTTAAAAACATCATTTTAATTATTTTAAAGTTTTCTTCCAAATACTTCACCTATATATCCATATTTATTAAAAAAAATCAATAATTTTATTATTATACTCAAATTATTTTTTATATTAATTTTATAGTATATTTTACAATCCTTACATGGGATTAAAAAAGTTGTATTTTTAACATTTTCTATACGGGTAATTTTAGAATAAGTGTAAAAAGAATATTTTAATGTATACCACATTGATCGAATTTCCAACCATCATAAACATCATTATCTATGAATTTTAATATATAATTTTTCAAGGTTTTTTAAAATAAAATCTTATTTCCTATTCTTCAAGGGATTTTTTTAATAGTTTTCAAATAAAAATTATTTTTATCATTACTTTCTTGTGAAGCTTGAAAGTGCTTCAGAATATATGTTTGAAAGGATATTTTATGATAATTATAATGGAAATAAAATATTATATTTGTTTTAGATATTTTTGTCCATGTATTCTTTTATTGATGAAAATTGATCCTGATATATGTCTCCAATGGTTTGGGTAATGATTTTGTTATTCGAATAATATATGATGGAATTAATTGGGTAGGTTATTCCATTTGTAAGAGTGCGTGTAATAATGATCATAATATTGATATGAAGATGATGTACCATGGTAAAAACATGAATTTTTTATGTTTAAAAATTATTTTTCAAGTAATAATTTTGATTTATTAAGGTAATATATTGAGATCATGTTTAAAGAAAAGTTTATTCCCCTTTTAAGAGTAAAAAGTAAGTTTTTTAAGAAAATGTTTCCTTAAGTACTCAAATTTTATAAGAAACCATAAGAATTATCATTTTTATTTAATATGGATTATGATATGTTTCATTAAAATATTTGCAAAGTGAATTTTATTTCTTGATAAGTAAATTTTTATTTTGGGATTTCATGATTTTTCAAATGGACTAACATGTTTCTTTCTCTTTGTACCACATAATAGGATTTTTATGCTCATCCAATGTTTTCAAATGTTTTTTCTAGGGTTTATGCGTGATTTGGAGCTATAAAAGTGATATATTTCCTCTATAAGTATCCCTCTTAAAATAAGTCAACATTTTTTAAATTAAACATGAGTTTTAATAGAGAATCATATTTTTGTGAAAAAAATGGATATTGAGTGGAAGTATCCACTTTATTTTGTAAAGGTCTAAAATGTAAGATTTTTACAAATTATATAAAAATATAAACCTATAAGATCATTGGAATTTAATATAATTCATTCATTTATATTAAACATATAATTATGGTTTGATTAAGGTATGGTTTCTTATAGTTGCGACTTGGAATGATGCCAACATGATATGTTAGACCTTGCATGAGGTTTTGATAAGTAGTGTTGTGGTATGACCCATATAATATGTGACATGAGTATTTGGATTGATGTAAACATCATATGTTAGACCCTATGTGAGGTTGAGATAAGTAGGGATGTGTTCCACCTCACATCAAGTGAGACATGTAATATGTTGAGTGAATATTGTTTTGATGGTATGGAAGGGATGTAAGCATAAGACATTTAGTGTTGGGGTGTGATAATGATAAACTAATTGAGAAGTGTTTTTGAGTTAGAATTTTATTATAAAATTGATATTATTTTATTATACCAATAAGTGATATTTTGTGAGTTTTCCTTGGTAAGGTAGGGTTGTAGTCAACCTGATAGGTGCTTGTTGGTTCTATTATTTATTCACTCAAGTATCAGTATGTTTCTTACACATTTACATGAGAGGTCTTGAGTATGATCCTAATAATTATACATATTATGATCATACCTATATATATAAACCACTTTTTATATTTCCAAGGTGAGTTCCATGACTAATATAGGAAGTAGCAACTTAGATCTAAGATTTGTGGTCGGAGCTGCTACGTAAAAGTCTACCTTGGTACTTCTTTTTTTGTTAGAGACTTTTATTGTATCACATATCATGCATTGTTATTTATTGTGGGATTTTGGATTAATTTTCTTTCATAGTTTTTATCAGTGGACTCCTTATTATATTTATTTTTTATATGAGGTAAATTCCTCCCATTTTCATGCTTTATACCCTCAGTGATAGTCACCAACCTAGGTCCTATTAGAGGAAGGCCTCAAGGGTCACTCTAATATTTATTATAGTACTAGAAAGGGTTCCCGTTTGGGTAGTTCATTCCATATTAATTAATTTATGATTTTTTTCTCACCATTATTCTTTTATTTAATGGTTCTCATTATGTTTCACTAGGTTAGAGAGGTATGACTATGTGGTCCTGTATATTACAGATGGATACACACCATTGAATTCTATATAAAAATTTTAAAAGGGTACATGAAAAATCAAAGTTTTCAAGAATATCGTATTGTATATAGAAATATTATTGATTAATATTTTAAATTTTGTACTAACTACCTGCCCAATGTGGATATAATTGGTCTCTTAAAATCTCATCACAGCAGTCACCTAGTGGGTAAAGTAATTTCTGAAAGATATGTTTTCACAATTACCGTTACATAGAATCTATTAGATCAAATTTAAATTTTATATAATAGTATATAGGTTTCTTCGTATGTTGAAACTCACAAATTAATTATTAGAAATTTTAATTCATCATGGGATGGAATATAGATATCAAATACACATAATCAATAGTTTATAGGATAGTTTTGAGACTATATTTTTAAGTATTTATCTATAAATCTGAATTCTATTTTATAAAAACTTTGATAGATATATAAAGGACCAAATGTATATGTATTATCTTACAATGGATATGTAATTGGAAATTATACATTCAATAAAAAGGAATATGATGAACATAGAATGATAAAAAATAGTAGAGTTGTTCTTATGGTAGAAGTGATGAATGTACCTAGTAATAAGGATAAAACTCCAATTTATGTTAATATTTCACACATTATCATCATAGAAAAAATATGGATTTGGATTATAAAACATTCCATGTGTCGATTTTTTGATACATATGGGGTGATAACATAAGTGTAATTAAAATAAATGAATTCAGATTATTGAATGTGAATTGTATTAAGAGTACAACGATGAATCATTCTTAATGGAATTCATAGGAAGTATATGTATTTTATTCCCCATATCCCAAAAACACAATTTAGATTATTGTTGTATTGTGAACTAAAATAGCTACAGGGTCAAAAAAATTCAATTGAGGGTAACCCTTTAATTGGGATATCACAATCATTTTTTGAAATTCCCCATGTAGACGGTGTCTTGTATGTTATTGGGGGCCATGAGGAGTAGATTTTGATGCTTGGTAAAGAGTCAAAATCCATTCTACCTTTAAAGATAATAAAAAGTGTTCGATAAACAGGTCAAATTTATCTAATTATTTTTTATAAAAAATGTTTTCCCTCATAATATTATGTATTCACTACTATATTTACATAATCTAAATTAAATATTTAACTAATTGTGAAGATAATAGATTCTCTTCCTACTAATGGTAAAAATATCGGAGAACAATATATTGGCGATGTTGAAATTGAGGAAATGTTAGAAGGTGAACAAAAATGATTGAAAAAAATAGGAACGATGTAGCTTGATAGTCTTAGTAAAAATTATTAAAGTGAGAAGTAAAGATATAAAATTTGGGGTTTGATGGAATGCACGTGGATGACTTGTTGGCCCCAACAAGTTCATTTTCATTAGTTACACTGAACAATGTTGTGCCTATATTAAAGATAATAGTGTGGTAAGACATTTAATTAACATTATTATGTAATTTTCTATTTACCAAAAAAATGAAACACTTATTTATGATTCATTAACCATTGTATAGTAAATTTATATAGTATTATTTTTCAGATTAAATCTATATTAATGTACATTGGAAAGTTTCATAGATCCTTTCAAACACTTCTTATGAAACATAATCTTAGGGATGCTAAGGGGAAGTCTATCCCCCCTATAATTTCCCATTACATTTTTGTCAAGTATGCTCTAATATTTTCTTTTGGTTTCCTTTTTCGTTGGGGGGGTTTTTTCGACCTTGAATTGGTAGAATACCTATAATTATGAAGTGATGGATTTATTGGAATTTTCAGTATGAACCTATATTTTTTTCTACTTTATTGGAAGTTACATGATGTATAATTGGATTACATGGCATGTATTGGATAACAGACTAATCTTGTTCAGTAGGTCTAGGCACTTCATCTCTTTGGGTAAGCCTTCCTATTGGTTTCTCTCTCATATGTGGTTTCACCACCATTTTCAGTAGGGGTGGGTAATTAGATTCTATTTTCTATCAATCCTTTTCTATCTCTAGTCGTACATTTTATTTTTAAGGAAGATCTTGTGGTTTCCAACCCCCATTATCAATGGTAGTTAGGTTTTCTACATCCTTGAGTTAGGTGGATCTATTCAAGTGTTCTAATTTTTTGAATTTCTTATAGTTCTTATTGTTTCCTTGAGATTTTATATGGATTTGAATGTGTTGAAATTGAAAAGGGTGTGGGTTTGCATTTGAAAATGGATTTATTACTTTGAAAATATAATTTCCTTTATCTGAAATGGAAAATGAATTTTCAAAACCTGAATCATATTATCTTGTCTTTGAAATGGTTTTAAAAAATTGAAATTAAAAAACATTTCATAGTGGGAACCTTGGGTACATCAAGAAAGATACACGAGTAGCCTTCATGTGTGTGAAAACACTAGGAGATAACTTATTGTATGTTGATGGTCTATTATAGGCCCCTATGTTACATAGATCCAACCTTATTCCTTATTATGATTGTGAGTGTGTAGTACATATTTTCCCATAGGCTAGATCTCGTCTAGTAGGTGTGTTTTGGTTTCTAGTTATTTATTTCATGATAGTTTATTACATGTATATGTAAATTTATATTTTGTATCTTTACCTAATTTATTTATATATTTGGAAAACTTGACATGAAATTTTTGAAACACAATTATTATTTAAAAAAAGGTTTTCAAATTGTTTTATTTATAAAAATTCTTGTAAAATTGTTTTATTTTAAAGATTTAACTTGTGAATTATTTTTATTTGAACTTATTTATATTCTTTAGTGGTATCATACTAGGCTCTGTTTCTCACACCATATTTATACTTATGTGTATATTTAGACCTTGTTTTGTACGATATAGTTAAATAGAAGATCATTCTCTAGCATGTAGGATTCTCTTTACATTGTTGTTTTGGTTTGGAGGTGACGATTGGTCACATAGAGACTAGTTTTTTTCTAGTTTTGTTGTAGTTTATAGTTTTTCCTATTTAGATTAGTTGTATCTATCTTTGTTTTTGATTTTTACTCTGGTTTTATGTCATGTCATCCTTATATATAATACTTGTATTTTTATCTTTGGTTTACCTCATCCCATGATGGGTTGACTTGGGTGACTAGTTTGGTTGGCCATGGTTCATCTGTTACAATTTGGTATCAAATGGGTTACTCGGCCTAATGTGTGACAACACTACTTGAGTTGGTTTTGTGTATTTGATGGATAGGAGTGGGATCTTTGAAATTTAGACACTAGGTGAGGAAAAGGGTCCTGGATAGATCACTCCCAAGACTGAATCTGAGTTTCCATAGGTGGTTAGAAAATCATTACTAAGTCCAAGACCAAGTATTTAGGTTTATTTGAATAAATTATATGGTAAATTTGTTTAAATTATCCTATCTAATATGTTGGGGACTTGGTGTGTGTTTTTTTATTTGAATAAAATAAGTGGTGAGTTTATTTAGATGGACCTGATTCTTTCTAAGGGTGTTACCCTTTTGTGGAAGAATTCATAACTTCTTTAAATTATTAATGTTTAAAATCATTATTATAGGATTCTTGTTTTTGGTACAATGTTTTTGGAATTTTATCATAACTAATTGGTTATTTTATTTTGTTTAATAGATAATTCCTCCTAGAATATCTCTTCCAAATATATGAGGGGAAGATACAAGGTAGGTTATGTAGATAGACCCTCCAATGGATACTTGTTTGGTTAAAGCAGTGATACATACCATTCAGACTCTAGGGTCATTGGGTGTAGTGAACCTAGGATGAGTAGTGGATCATGGCTCAAAATTTACTAAGTATCATACACTGTACATTCATGTTGACAAAGGACCTAAAGATTCATAAGAGTGGATTTAATGGGTTGAGAGGATCTTAAAATTTTTGAATAATCTTGAAGATTATCATGTTTATTTTTCTGCATATATGCTTGAAGGACTGGGAAAGAGATGGTGGGACTCTATAGTTCAAGATAACTTAAACAAAGGCCTTTCCTAGGATTATTTCAAGAAGATATTTAATCAACAGTTTTATACTGAGACTTTACATGCAATAAATACCCAAGAGTTTCTAACGTTGGAGCAAGGGGAGCATACCATCCTAGAGTACTCTACCTATTTCACTGAGATGGTGTATCTATCTATAAGGCCCCAGCCTTAAACCTTACTTAATTTTGAGTTATTACAAGATTACACATTGAGGATCTTTTCGGGTTTAGAGTTTTAGAGAATTAGATCATAAAACTTGTATTACATTCCACATATAAACAAAGTGGTTACATAAAGATAGTATTCTTCATTCCCATCAATGGAAACACATTTAAATAAAACATGGATTATTTCTTGACACTTCCTTGACACTATCATCATATCATGTACCTTTCCCTTGACCTGTGAAAAACATTTCAAAAAAAACTTGGGATGAGTATAAAAAGCTCAGTATGGGTTATAAAAACATGGAAAGGAAACATGGGTACATATATACATAAGAGTGAGATCATACTTTACCCATAAAACATAATCACATTAACATACCTCATCAAATCATGAGTAAATAATTGAAATCATAAGACATAAAGGTAACTTGAGGCATTCATAACATTCTTACGTAGAGAGTAACCCTCTTGGTTACGTTTGGAATACCCATCACAGTATATTCCCTAAATCTCTTCGGAGAAACCTTAACATTTCACTCCTTCGCATTACCCAATGCATTGGAGAGCTATATCGGGCTCACCCACCCTTAGTTTATCACGGAACCACCCGTCTTCATAATAATGCCCAAGAACCATAACATAATCGCATCACATAAAACATGCATAAAGGAAACATAACATTTACACATTTCAATCACAAGATATCAATACAACACAAAAAAACATTGTGAAAACTATTTTAAATACCAAAATAAAAGAAAAGTAAAACATGGTATTTATTTTTCTTTTAAAAAGAAGGTATGGCTTGTAGAGGAAGCCGAAACTCAAATAACGGTCACGACGGCGGAGAAGTCGTTGTCGCCGCATACGTACGACAAAAACATTCCCTTTTGTCGTTTAGTAAACGCTTCGTATAAAAAATATTCCTTTTGAATAAACGTAAAAGTCAAAGGGGTTTATACACCGTATAAAATAAAGTTGTGTATAAAATAAAATATGCCTCAATGAAAGGAGATTGAGACGAAGTCTCATACCTCGTATCCGACTTGACCCGACCGTTCTTTAATCTCCTGAATAATAAACTTGAGTTAATATCTACTTGCTTATGAACCTTTTTCAAGTTCATTATTCCTTTTATTCCATGTTATGAACATCATGTAATCATTTAAGTTAATAGTGTTCATTTTGTCGGTATTTGGTTCTTAAGTCAAAAATAAACTTCTTACACTTACATGTTGTTAATTTGGTCAAAGGTTCGTTATATCTAGAATGATATTAATTATTTGGATAACATATATATCATATATATTCATCATATACATGTATTTATAATATTACATCACATTTAGAGGTAAGAAATGAAATGCACCATTCATGGAGACGGTAAGTCGTACGTACGCATGAACGCTACTTCCATTTCTATTTCATATTTTTTGGAATGGAATCATAATGATATAAGAGTATATTATAATTCCAGTATAATAACATATATAATATCATTAACTTTATCCTTTACACATCCCACATATGGTATTAACGAATCAAATCACTTTCAGGGGGCGGTAGTCCGCACTTCCTAAAATTAAGATATCGTGTTTACCTATAATGGAAACCATAAAGGTATGCCCAAAATGAAAAAAAAAACAGAATATTAAGGAAAAAATAAACATATTATATATCATATATAAAAATAGTGACATCATAATGGCCACCTTTGAAGGTGTTAAATGAGTATTGAACAATCATCGTTTCGGGAGGCAGAATTTCGCCATCCACGGAAACCGTATGTTCTTTAACCATTTGATGTATTTGTGTGAGAGTGTAGCTAAAATAAATCTTATAAAAACATACTAGTATATTTAAGATACTGGTTTTGTTACAAAATAAGTAAATAAAAATAGTTTAGGGGGTTGGAGAAGCAAAATAAAACAAATGAACATGAGAGAATGAATTACCTTTAAAAGTGTAACTCCTTTTGATTTGAGCCTAAAGGCTTCCTTTAAAAGGATTCGGCCCAAATGGAATCCTCTAGGATGAGGAGAGGGATGTGGAGAGAGTAAATGGGCAGGGTTTGGCCGAGCCAAAGGCTTGAGGAGTGTGTGAAATGAGGTAGAGGTGAGGGCCTTTTATAAGAGGAGAGGAGGGTCACTTTTGGAAAGTAAAGAAATATTACTTTATTTGAAAATGTGTTTCGGTTTTAAAAGGTCACACATTGATATAATTCGTGGATAAGGTGATAAGGGTTCGAAATCCACTCATCCAACTGGTTTTGGCCATGTGTAGGTTTTATATTTTTCATTATCTTTCCATTTTATTTAAATCGTTAAATAATGAGGTCATCGCTGCATCATCATGATTTCATAAATAATTTAATTTATTTAAAGTTTAAAAATTATAAAAAAAAATCTATGATGTAGGAAATCTTTTTATCTTTCCAATTAATATTTATAATCAAAAATCTGATCTTTATAACCCCATGTAAAAATTGTTTTCGTAAAATATATTATGTTTGTGTCATTTTTACTTTTACATTGAATAAAAAGTTATTTATGTCATTTCCCAACAAAAGTGGATCCATGGGGTCCCCAAGTTGACCCATGGCTTGTCTTGGTCGGCCATGACACAACCAATGAGGGTAGGACATGTTTCAAGCTCATCTTATTTTATTAAAGCATTATTTTTACCTTAAACTACACTAATTACCACTAATCGCGATTAAAAACTTAATAAGTTACTATTCACCAAAAAATTATTTTAATCTCATTGAACCACATTTTACTTCTTAATGACAACCATGTATGTCGGATTTTTAAAATTCAAAACACAATGATGGCAAGATTTCATTTAAACGGAAAAATCAGTTTTTATAAGTACCACTTAGTGGTTTCACTATTCATCAAAAATTGAAGTTTTTCAGAAAATTATCAAAAATTCACCCTAAGATATATTTGATATTACAAATTCAAAAATGAAGTCTATTTTTCAAAATTCAAAACATATAAGTCACATTAATTAATTTAATAATTAATCCTCGTTGTCATAGCAAATAGCGTGTTTTTATAAAACAATAAGTATCAAAAGATTGACACCAGTTTAAGTCTAATTTCAAAGTGAAATTGATTCCAATGACCACCATTGGATTAAATGGTAAAAATATATTCTAATTTCACTTCAAAACCAATTCAAAACATAATCTAATTATATAAATAAATTAGATTAAAAAACAGTTTTGAATTAAAATGCAGTATTTTTCACTATTCATTAAAAAATGAACATTGTCAGAAAAATACCAAAAATTCACACAAAGTAAATTTTGATGTCCCAATAATAACGAATAAGTTTATTTTTACAAACATAGTTTATAAAATTGTCAAAAGATAGATTTAAAAAGGGTTTTCCATCATAAGGCAGTAAAACAATCTTTTAAGAATATTAGTGTATTCCATGCTTAAGATTGGATTTATTTTCATTTTAAGCCTCTAAAACACTATCGTAATCATTAATAGACATAGATAAAAATATCTATTATTCATTAATTACTTGGGATGTTACACTAGCACTATATCTTGTCACCAATGATTACCTGAAGGCTCAGAGGTTTGAGATGGGGTTGATAGAAGATGATTAGTAAATGCTAGTTCATTTTTACCTTCTGACCTTTATGTAGGTGGTGGATAAAGTATCTTTAGTTGTGGTAGACATGGCTGGAAGGACAAGTTTGGGCAAAGCTTCAGTAGGTGTGTTAGTTAGCCATGATGCTTCATCTTGTCAGAAAAGGAAGCACAAGAGTGGTCAGTTTTCTGCATGACCAGTTTCATGGGCTTATTTAGGGCAGCAGTAGGTTATTTTCTACCAGTGTGAGCGGTTTAGTCATACCAAGACCCATTTTATGGAGGCTCATAATAATTTTCATCTTTGTGGAAAATATTTCCATCTGAAACATTTCTATGATAATATTTCCCAAGGTAGTAAGGCAGGATCCACTTTCACCAAGGTATTTCATGTTCATGTAGATGCTTCCAAGGGTGGTGGTTATCATTATTAGGCTAAGGGGGTGTCTAGGAGGACAATTTTGGATGAATTTATGTGGTAGAGTGTGTTCCAGAGGAATCTGAAGTAGTGCTAGCTACTATTATAGGTATGGTTTTTATTTTGTCTTCTATGGTGCTAACTTTGTTTGATACAGGTGCTACTCATTGTTTCATATCATCAAATTCGTTTGATATTTTGGTTTTTCATTTGGAGCTTAGGTCATTATTGTTGTTTATTTTCATTTCATTGGGAAATATGTCTAAAAAGGTCTCAAGTGTCCCGTATGTCGGATGGTGATAGGTGACTTTGAGGTGGTTTGAGACTTCTTAGTGCTTGATCTTGAAATCATTGACCTAATTATCAGCATGGATTAGATGATTAGTGTGAAGGCCCAAATATAATTTTATCTCCATCAGGTGCAATTTTTATCTACCAATGGGGTCACTCGTGTTCTAGGGTGAGTGGGAATCTAGATCGAGAAGTACAAGGCATGTTGTTATATAGGCCAGTATAATCTATTTTTAGTTGTCAGCAATGTTTCTTATTGTGTTTGACACTTTCATTGGTGGTTATCTACCTTGTTATTATGTGTGTTTACCCTGAGGTCTTTTTGGATGATTTCTCTAGTTTACCACCATAGAGAGAGGTCAAGTTCTCTATTGAGCTTCACCCTAGAACAATTCCAATTTCTATATCATCTTATCTAATGGCACATGCCAAGTTACTGGAACTTAAGGTCCAGCTTGAGTACCTTTAGGTGAAAGAATTTATTCATCTTAGCATGTCACTATGGTATTTTCCAATAATCTTTGATAAGAAGGTAGAAAGTATCCTTAGTATTTGTACTGACTATAAAAAGTTTAATCGAGTGACCATTAAGAACAAGTATCCATTACCTAGAATTGATGATCTCTTTGATCATCTTAGAGGGGCTCATTGGTTTTCTAAGATTGACATAAGATCAGGGTACCATCAGTTGAGATTTCAAGATGAGGACAAACCCAAGACAGTTTTTAAGAGTCAATATGGTCATTTCAATTTTTTGGTTATGCCATTCAGTTTCATTAATGCTCTTGTAGTATTCATGTCTTTTATGAACCAAATATTTCATGAGTTCTTAGACTCATTTATTGTTGTATTCATAGATGATATCTTGGTATAATTCAAAATAGAGGAGGATCATATAGATCATTTAGATATCATTCTTAAAACCTTTGGGGAGCATCGTTGGTATGTTAATCTTTCCAAGTGTGAGTTTTAGATTCGAGAGGTCAAGTTTCTAGGGTATGTGATAACTGAGAGGGGGAATATCATTGGATTCTGAAAAGGTAGATCCATTTATGTCTTAGAAGAATCCTAGAAACATGTTTGATATCCAAAACTTCTTGAGTTAGTAAGGTTACTATATATGGTTTTTTTAGGACTTCTCCAAGCTCTCATCTTCAATGAAAGCTTTAACCTGTAAGGGTATAAAGTTTTAATAGAACAAAAAGTATCAAAGGTCTTTTGAGGAGCTGAATATTTGGTTAACTTTAGCCCTAGTTTTGATTCTTTCATAACCAGGGTTGGGTTATGATGTTTTTTGTGATGCTTTTGGTATAGTTTTGGGTTGTTTCTTGATGTAGGGGAAACGATTTATGGATTATGTCTCTCACCAGTTACACCCTCTTGAGAATAACTAACTTACCCATGATCTTGAGTTGACATATATTATGCATGCACTCAAAACACAGTGATAATATCTCTTTGGAGAACAGTTTATGGTATACTCTGATCACAAAATCCTAAAGTATATTTTTACTCAGAGGGATCTGAACTTGCAATAGAGACGCTGGTTTGAGTATCTTCATACCTTTTTTTATATTTCATATACCCATGGGAAATTAAATGCGGTAGCCTATGCATTAAGATGAAAATTACCAACACAAGCAGTGAAGGAATCAATTTAACAGTGGTATCTAATGAGTTTGTTTGAAAATATGATTTTTGGGAGTGAAAGAGGTTGGTGGATTGGTTTTCTTGGATATAATAATTCTTGGCTCATCTTTTGATGAGTGGGTTCGACTTGAGAAGATTATAGAAACCCAGAGTCGACACTTAGGATAAATCATAAATGGTGGGGATACCTTATGAGAGTTGTCTCAATTTCCCAATAGAGATTTGTGATTCTATAGAATGTTGGTTGTTATTTTTGTAGGCAGAAGTTTCTAGATAGTGGAAACATGTCATGTTGGTCCTTGAACCCTAGGGCTAAAAAGATATACCATGATTTGATATGTCGTTTTTGGTAGCTAGGGAAGAGGTGGTCAGTTGAAGACTTTGAATTATAGTGTCTCACTTTTCAAAGAGTTAAGGAAGAACACCAGACACCTATAGGTTTTTTTCATCCTTTACCTATTCCGGTATGAAAGTGGGATGATATTTCTAGGGATTTCATCATTGTTTTATCAAAGACTCCTAGTGGGAAGGATGGAATTTGGGTGATTATTAATAGACTCACTAAATTAGGAAATTTATTTCCAATTAAGGAAATAAATAAAGTAAAGCATCTTGGGAACTTTTATGTATGATAGATTATGAGACTTCATGGGGTTCCCTTTGCAGTTGTTTCAGACAGGGACTTTAGGTTCACATCTAGATTTTGGAGAGGTTTTCATAAGGATATGGTTTCATAATTGAAATTGATAATAGATTATCATTCAAATATGGATGGATAGATAGATAGGGATATCCAGGTTCTTGAGGATATTCTTTAGTCGTGTGTCGGGTCAATCATTTTCCTTTGGTTAATTCTTCCTATAACAATAGTTATCATGCTTTAATCAAGATGGAACAATTTGAGGCTTTGTATGTGTGTAAATTTCAATCTATCTTGTGTTGGGAAGAGTTGGGAGAGCGGTTCTTGGTTGGGACAAGCGTTGTTTAGGAGATGATAGAGGTGGTGCAGCTGATCTAAAGGTATTTGATCATGGAACAAAGTCATTGTAAATATTATGCGGACCACCAGCAGCGGCTGGTGGAGTTTGAGTTTGCTGATTGATTATTTCTCATAATTTCACCACTCTTGGGACATCCTTGGTTGGGTAATTAGGTAAAGTTGGAACTGAAGTTTTTGGGCCCCTTTGAGATCTTTTATCAACTAGAGAGGGTGGCCTATTAGTTTCTTTTACCATCTGAATTGACTTTTATACATGATGTGTTTCATGTTTCCCAGTTGAGAAGGTATACAATAGATTCTTCCCATGTGATTATTTTGTAGGATGTTCAGTTTGATCCTAATAACACTTTGGTTAAGCATACAATTCATATTATGGATCTCTAGGATAAGGTACATCATGGTAAAATTATCCCCTAGGTCCAGGTATTGTGGTAGTGTGGACAGAATCTCCATGAGACATGGGAGTGGGAGTCATTGATGAGGTGGAAGTTTCCTTCTCTTTTTGTGGATCCAATATCTTGAGATCTTTCTGGGGACCGAAATCTTTTATGGTGGAGAGATTGTAACACTCTTTTACTTTTCTATCAGGTATGTTCTCATATTTTCTTTTGGATTCCTTTTTTATTGGGTGAGTTTTTCAACCTTAAATTGGGAGGATACTTGTAATGGTGAAGTTATGTATTTATTGTATTTTTAGTATGGACATGTATTTTTTTCTACTCCTTGGGAAGTTACACAGCATGTAATGGGATTACACGATGTGTATTGGTTGTCAGACATATCATGTTCAGTATGTCTAGGTTCTTGTTCTCTATGGTTAATTCTTCCTCTCTATTTCTCTCTTATTTGTGGTTGCGGCACTATTTATAGTAGATATAGGTAATTAGATTGTGTTTTTTATCAATACCTTTTAGTCTCTAGTCATTACTTATCTTTTGAAGTTATATATTTTGGTTTTTAACCCCCATTGTCAAAGGCAGCTAAGTTTTCTACATCCTTGAAGTAGGGGGATATGTTCAAGTGATCTAATTTCATGAATTTCTTATAGTTATTATTGTTTCCTTAATATTTTAAATGTATTTACATGTGTTGAAATTGAAAATGGCATGGTTTCACACTTGAAAATGGGTTTCTTACTTTGAAAATAGAATTTCCTTGATTTGAAATGGAAAATGGATTTTTAAACCCTAAAGCAGATTGGCTTTGATTTGAAATGGTTTTGAAAATAGAAATTGACAAACATTTAACAATGGGAATGTTGGGTGCATCAAGAAAGAGACACGGGTGGTCTTAGTGTGTATGAAACCACTAGAAGGTAACCTCTTGTATATCAATGGTATATGGTTGGCCTTGATGTTAGTTGGATCTTTCCTTATTTCTTTTTAGGCTTGTGAGTGTCTAGTACGTATTATCTTATAGGCTAGAGTCTAACTAGTAGGTGCATTGTTGTTTCTATTTATTTATTGAATCATATATTATTTCATGGATATGTATATTTATATTTGGTATCTTTAACTTATTTTTTATAGATTTGGAAAACTTGACCTGTAATTTTTGAAACTCAAGGCTTGTTTAAAAAAGGTTTTCAAATTGTCTTATTTATAAAAATTATTGTAAAAATGTTTTGTTTTAAATCTTGAACTTATGTGTTCTTATTACTATAAATTGTTTAGATTATTTGGAGGTATCCTACTGGGCTATGTTTCTCACACCCTACTTCTTCATGTGGGAAATTTTAGACCTTATTTTTCAAGATACTGGTAAATGGAATAGTATTAAGTGGTATGTAGTCTTCTTTTTATGTTGATTTTTTGGTTTAGAGGTGACGGTTGGTCACATGAAGATTATTTTTGTCAAGTTTTTCATACTTTATGGTTTTAACTATTTATATCAATTGTATATCTAATTGTTTTTTATTTTAACTATGGTTTTATGTATTATTATCTTTATATATGAGACTTGTTTTGTTGTCGTTTTTACCCCACCATGTGATGAGCTAACTTGGGTGACTGGTCTGGTTGACCCGAGTTGGTCTGTTATACCCCCCACACACACAAGCTACATATACACACATAATAAAGTAAGAAACCTTGGATGTTATCATTGTTTGTAGGGAGGATGAATCATTTAAGGTAAATTTTTATTGGTAATATTATTTTATATTACATTTATTATTCACTTTGATTCATAATTTTTAATTTAATAAGAAATAAAGGAGTATATAAAATAAACAGTAAGCATAAAAACCAAAGTAATCATACCATAAATATATAATGGGGTATGCTTCACTTGAATAAAATGGTATGTATTTTGAATCTATAGTAAAACTTTTATGTGACATGAAACAACAACATAATTATGTTCCTTTGTTTATATATAGATTGATGAATCAAAATCTCAAGCAAATTTTAGCCCACATCATGTTCTATGGATGGAGGATCGTATAAATAGAAATGGATAAATAGTATATGAAAACACATAGAAAATATTGTAATAATATGTAATTATGAAATAATATAAATTTTTTCTACTATAAAATAGTATTATATAATAATGGATACTTATTTTCCTATATTTTTAACAAATTTAGAAACAAAAAACATTATATATAATACCCAGTGAACAACCAATTTTACTGGATTTGGAGTGGCCAAAGCAGTATGACCATTTAGAGGTGTTGGTTATGAAGTTTTACACTAATCATACTTTGATAAAGAAAAGTAACTAGGGGATATAAATGAGAAAATGAAAAAAAATGTAGACATGGATATTTCTCCAAAAGAAAATTTAATTGGTAGTTTGATGTGATAGACTAGTTTATTTGAATATATCAATAATAAAAATAAACACAACAAAAACTAATACAAAAAATATCCAAACCTCCTTAAATTTGAGGCAAGATATTCCCCTCAAAGTCCATACTTACCTAAGGTAATCAATTTTTTCACAATAGTTTCTACTAAATATGAATCAAATAAATACTTATACCATTCTAGTACTAAAATTATATAGGGTAAAATTGATTATGATTTATATATATCATCACCCACTCATATCCTTGTTTCTATAGGTACCATGTAAAATATTCAAAGAGATATTCTATATAATAAAAAAATTCTAAATATCACATGAGTTTAGGGATTCATGTTTCTCACAAGATGAATGTTGGGCTACCTATTCCCCTCGATGATCTTGATGTTCACATAGTAAAACTTTATTATATAACTTTTATATCATGGTCATTTAATCTTATAATGATTCATAATGATAACTAGGTATATCCTTTACAATTTATAATATATTTATGACCTTCAAAAATTAATGCAAGAAGGTATAAACTGAGGTATTTTATTATAAAAGGATAAATGGAAGGGGAAATAGAAGGTCAACTCAGGATAATCTAGAGGATCAACTAATAGATCGAAAGGAAATTTCATGAGTACCTTTACCCCTCAAATTCAATTGTTTCATTTATTAACATTACAAGTTCATATAGATACAACATTTTGGTGCACCACATCCTAGTGGTATAGGGATCAAATCCCTTCCACACTCCAATTTCTCCCCTGTTTTGGGGGGCATGGTATTTTCTACCTATGTTGTATAGGGTGAGAGAGTGTATGGGGAATGTGAATAGATGAGCAGTTTTTATAGGAAAGATCATGTGCATTATGTTCCAGGGGAGTTATTTCATAGAAGAATGCAGGTGAGGATTTTAATTCTGGGTTGCATTAGGTCTAACCCAAAGGTTTGGACTAAAAAGGAATATGGATTAAATTCAGTCCATGGGGCACTGGCAGGCCAATATGGAAGGGGATGAGGTAGGTTTTGGGTATGATGTACATGGTCTTAGGTCTTCTAGGCCTATGTTCTAGTTAATTATTGTGCCTTTGAAAAGATTTCAAAAGGTCATATGGTCCGGTTACAATTGGGCCTATGGGCCATGTATTCGGGGACTTTAGGGATAATTAAAGTACCTATATTATGTTCTCATCCCTTAGGGAGGCTATTGAGACACCAAGTATATGGGTAGGTGGGTTGTATGATTTTTTGGTTCTATTACACCCCCAATAAATAGTAAATAGTATAAATAGATACAACATTTTGAGAAAAAAAATAAATCCTACATTGAATATGAAGAAAATATTTATAGAGATGCCATTACTAACATGATTAGTCTTGAGAATGTTAATGAAATTAGAAATCATGAATGATTGGGAGCCTTAGTTGTGAATTTATACAATAGTTAAATTTTCATAATCATTTTGTCAACTAATTTATCTACTATGCTAATTATATTTTAATACTATTTATATTTTTATAGGTTTATATATGAATAAAATTTAAAGGGAAACCTTGTGAAGAAAAATTTGGATTCATTAGTCTCTATGTTACATCTATAAAATATATAAATGGAGGAAGATGAAATTTTAGTCAAAGCACACTAAGTAGCCAAAACATTTGAAACGAAAATAACAGATGGCAAGCTCTTATTAATAGCTATAATGTAGGGGTAAAACGTTACAATCTAATAATGCTTAATATATTTTTATTTTTTCCATTGATTATTCCTTTTTGTTTTTTAAGACTCACTAGATGCTCATTGTGACCAATTTGGATACTCCAAAGATATATATTTTGGATCCAAATCATGGATATCAAACAAATCAACTATACATGGTGTCCATTTTGAATTTCTAATGTACTACATTCAACATTTCACAAGTAAACATCAAATTATATGTTTTATATTATGTTTTAACATTAATTTTGTTATAATGGGGTTGTGGCTATTTGTCATCGAAACCATGGAATGAGGAATACCATTGCACAAAAGAAACTTATGTATTACCTCAATTTGAAAAAATTAGGGTATAAATAATAATATTTCACTATCAAAACGTATATAAAAACTAATTATTTATAATTCTCAATGATTCTGCAGTGTCTCAAATAATGTAATGATAATGATTATGGTTATTATATTTGAAAATTTATGAAATATATCATATTTCATCTATAAAAATCATCCCTAAAGAGGTATTTCTGAAGGTAATTTAAATTTAATTTAAAATATTTATTAAGAATTTTTTTATCTATATTTTTTCAGTAATAAAAAGATCATAAAAAATCCACGTATTCAAAATAAGAATTATAATTTTTAAGGAATTATTGGTCAAATTACATAGAATCAAAAAAATTGGATACATCAGGAAGTGATTATTTCCTTCCACATTTGTATTTATTTTCATTTGGTATCAGTGGCGAAGAGTTGGTTTATCTACTAGTTATTTAGTTAATATTCTTATAATTTTAAATTATAGTTATAGAGAGAGAATTTACAATCAAAAGTTTTCCATCTAAGTGGGAATAAGATAGAATATATGAGTGTCATTTTAGAAAATGATTGTATAGTAATGTTATGGATGTGTGACTAAGATCCCGCATTATTTCAAAACTTAATCATTTTCAATATTTATGATCATTTATACAATGCGATGGAGATATTAATGTATAATTCACTCATAGGATTCAAAGGGGATAGATAAAATAGAGGATAAATTATAAATTAACTACACATCAATTGGTTACATGGTGTGACCGATGCGTCTCAAAGTGTTTGTTTTTAGTATAAAAGTAACATTTTAGTTTGCAACATGCATCACATATTCATAACCAATAAAACATGTACGAATTATCTTGATAATTTAGGGAAAATGTTGATAATTAATTTGTGATGCGTAAGAAATAACCACACGTCAATCTAACACATAGTGATCAGATTGACTGAAAGTTCATGTTTTCAAGTTAAAGTGACATTTTAGTTCAAAATGAATTTTACAAACTCAAAACTAAGAAATTATACAAGTATTGTATTTATTTTTTAATAAAATGATATGTGATTCATTTTTAACATATATAAATCAACCACACATCAATATGACACATGGTGTTCCCAATATGATTGAATGTGAATGTTTTCATTTAAAAGTGAAATTTTAGTTCAAAACATGGATTATATACTCACAGCTAAGAAAAAATGCTTGAATTGTATTTATACTTTTGGAAAACTATTGTTGAATCATCTTTGATATATAGAAACAAACTACACATCAATCTGATATATGGTGTGTTCGATATGACTACAATTTTGTGTTTTCATTTAAAAGTGATATTTTAGTTAAAAACAAGCATCACATACTCAAAAACAAGAAAACATGATTGGATTGTCATGATACTTTATTAAAATGTTTTGTGATTCATTTTTTACATGTAAGAATCAACTACATGGAAATCCAACACACTATGTGTCTAGAATGAATTAAAGTGTGTGTTTTAGTATAAGAGTGTCATTAAAGTTCATGTCATGAACCATCCTGAGTTGACCCTGAATTGTCCACCAAAGTTGGCCCGAGACAAGGCCTGAGAGGCATTCCTGATTCTCCAAGGATGGAGACAAGTGATAAGGGAATCAATGAGAATCAAATGGAATGATTTCTCTAAATATAAATAAACAAAAAATAGAAATAAATAGAGTATCCTAATATAAATAAATAAATAGAACAATTGAACAACATCTTTACAAAAAATGAGAATACAAAAAAAATAAAACAAAAAAAACAAACCAAACCAGATTAACACTAAGCCTCCATGTGCCCCAAAGGGTCACTCACTGATCCCAAAACCCAACATCACCCATAGCGATTGAGACCAGATTGGAACCTTCACTAGAAGCTAAAAATAATAAGAAAATATAGGCTTGATTATTAAAACTTAGTAGAAATACCTGAACAAATCTATTCCCAATAAATTTCCATTAAACAAAAGAATAATCAATCGCATACTTGAAATACAATATATAAAACTACGTTTTCATACATTTTTGTCTTTAAAAAAAACACAAATCATTTCCCTTTTTCATTCAAAACCAACTTCTTTTCCAAGAAGGAAAAAATTATACTTTTAGAAGATAAGGATGCAGTTTTTACCTCAAAAGGGGAAAGGGAGTATAAATTATTTTCAAAAAAAATCCAAAAGTGCAGGTAAACCAATAAATCACTTTTAACAAATAATTACACTATACAAGAAGAGATAATCAATGATATCATAACAAGGGTAATGGAATATAGCACATATGCATAACCATCCAAAAAAAGAATCTCAATCATCCATTGTAGACAACTAAGTGTCGATGTAAATGGGATAACCTAGGTGCTCAGTGGATAGTCTAGAACATACTATAAATCTGACCCATCCAGTAGGAATGCCTCACTCGATGACATCATACTCACCCACATACTCGGTTATTACCCTACCTGGCCTAATCGAGGGGCACTATCCCAAAGAAGAGTAAGGTCCATACTAAGGGAAACTAGCCAGAGCACAATCCTAATAAAGTTCAGCAACCATTCATTGAAAATCCACTAGTTATTTCAGGTTCCAATTTCAAAACTAAATTGGGGTGATCCAATCAATCTAAAAAATCAACCAACCACATATACGTATATCACACACACAAGCATCACCTTTAGTCACCACAATGATCAATACCTTAATTTTCAACCATTTGATCACAAGGGGGTCCACACCAAGGACCTCCCACACCATTCAACATAACTAAGTAAAGGATATTATCTAAATAGATTTTTCATGAGAATAAATCTTATAAAAGCTCCAAATGGTCCTCAAGAAACCATTAAGAAACCACACATTTCCAAAACAGTCCAACACATAATTTACAAATACAAAACCACTTAGAAATCTATTTAGGAAAACCCAAACCATCATTTTTGAATCCAAATACCTTTACCAGTCTAAAAAAACATTCCCTAGAAATCAAAAATCACATAAAAAATACAAATAGATATTTTATCAAACAATTGGTGTGAAATACTTAACAAAATAATTCCATATAATTCAAAACAAGAAGGAAATCGCCACATTTCATGCTAAATAAGTATTCCAAAAATCATACATCACTAATCAACAACCAAAAAAGGATTAAAAAGTAATAAACAAATGATTCTTAAATTTAAAGGACAAGTTATAAGGGAAACCTGCCTCAAGACACAAGCACTTTGACAATGCCAACCCAAAACAACTTCACAAGGTTCAAAGAGGAAATAACATCCAAGAGGAACCTTAACAAAATAAAAACCCTAATTTTACACCACCCTAGGTATCAAAATCATAAGAAAAAGGACACTAGGGTTAGAGGAGAAAGATAAACTGGATGGAAACCAAAGGAGAAAGAGAGGGGAGCCTGAACCTTTAAATCTGGGTGAAGAATCTCTAAGAAACTACTTTGAAATACACTTAGAATAGATTAAAATATATAAAAATCTCTAGGGGAATCTACGTCATGTGGTTAAAATAGGAAATTCCAAGGTAATAAATCTTAATTAGAAAGATGGATAAATGTCACAAATACCCTTCTTTGGGTGGGTTGCATGGTTATCTCACACAGTTAAACAAAATGTGTGTAAACTGTGCAATTACCCACTATCAAGAGTTACACGGGTTGTAAAATTAGGATGCAAGGTTTGTTTAACCATGTGCCTTAATTGTTTGACTTGTTCACAATTAGGTTGCATGTTTAAACTAATTGTGTACCTTAACTGTGCGTCCTAGAAAAAGGTCCCCAAACATCACCCTTTTCACCCAAAAATTCATATAACTCAAGGGGTTGAACCATCCAAATAAACACCCCAAAGAGAAGTGACGGTAGGGGTGTCACAAACTCCCCACTATGACATTTTCTCCCCATACCTTTCACATTATCCGTGAATAGAGCCAAAAACAACCCAAAACCTCTAAATCTCAAATAAATACACACCGGAACCTTGACCCAAACCACAATAGAATATATCAATAATCTAAAAGCAAATAAAAATAAAAATAAAGAAACGAAAACCAAGGTCATGATGTGAAAATTATCCCCACCATTACACTTTTTTCCCCCATAAATCCATAATGCCTCTAGTTGATTGATCGAAGACAAAGGCTCCCACACTCGTATAACCTGATTCCTCAAATCAAAAATCACCTCCACCACCACCAAAATGATACTCACAACACTCGCCTGAAACCAACCAATGAACCCAAACCACTTTTTGAAACACAACAAAAATTTAAACTAGAACCTATATATCCTTTCCCTAAACAAAACCATTGGGCATACTCTAAAATCCCAAAATCCACCCAGATGGAAAAGAATTAGGATCAGAAAAATCCAATGTAAATTAACTACTATTAAGCCAACACCAGGGACCAAACCGGATTACCAACATGAGAGGCCATAATGGACTCCCCACCATTTTAGACCTTCATCTGGGTCCTCAATAACCACTATCAATTAATCATTGACACTCAACATTGGAATAACCAAAAAACCCTAGAAGGAATAAAATGAACATAACACACAATGGGATTCTCTTCAGTCCAACAAGGCTCTTCCACCATAATAGTGATTCAAAAAATTGACACACATCATCATAATTCACTTCAAATGAGAAACAATAGAAACAATACACTCAACGGGACACACCTCCACTCATGATGGAAAAGATTAGAATATGATTCCATTAAAAAATAGGTTCTTAGAATATTCACAATCTAAATTTTACATTTAAAAAAAAAGAAAACACCACAAGACACTATCGCTATAGGAAAAAAAACACTACAAAACATAACCACTAAAAAGGAAGGAACAGTCAAATAGAAGGGGTCTTCAAACTAAACTGATGTTAATCCCTCACTTCTGTAAATGGGTTGGGGTGTCCTATGAAATGGAGAATCTAGCTCCACATCGCTTCTTGAAAACACATTAAAAACCATTTCAAGTGAACTAGGCTTCCACAAGTATAGAAGGACTTTGGAGCACTTGAACACAGTGGATTCTTATGACCAGGATTTCCACATTAATGACACAATAGGATCCTATTCCTAGAAGAAGAATTGAAAGATCTAAAGGCCTCTTAACTCCCCTACCATATCCACCAGCTTAAAGTCACATTCCAATATCCTTATCAAGATTCCCTTCACTACTTCTAGATACTAGAGGAATTCTTGATACCTCAAGCACTCCTGCTAACATACATTAACCCAAACAACTTACCTCACCATGTTGGAAAAGGAGGTTAGACTGAACTTCAACACCTTCAATTACAATTTAGAAAAAATCTCATTCTCAAAATTTTGATCCCTAAGGGAATTATCCTTAGCCCACTCTATAAGATAACGAACTACATCCTCAAAATTAAAAATGAACTACAGCACCGATTCAACACCTTACCGAAGGTAGCACATCTTCATCGCCTTCTTCACCTTCACAACCTCAACAAAGTACCACCGAACAAATGAAGCCCTGAAGAATTACCAGGAAATATCTTCTTGAGGCTTGGTCCTCCTGACCAACTTCAACGACTTCCAATACAATACTTTGAGTATAAAGGTAGTGAAATTCACCATTAGAGACTTTTGAAACTCAAGGAAACCAAATATCCTTTCCATTTTCCATATCCAATCTTCCTCTTCTAAAGGATTTGCTTGACCATAAAATATATGAGGGTTCAACCTCTAAAAATCAAGAAGAAATTCCTTAGTTTAATCAACCAGAGGGTCCACTAATGTTAAACCACCTGTAGATTCACCTCAAATATCCATCAAAACATTGGTGGGGGCGTACACTAAACAATAAGGAAAAACAATAACCCAATCAAAACCAATTCACCAATAAGAACTAAAACATGAAACACCACTCAAACAACATTTCAAAAACTTAAGAAAATGCACTACATAACTATCAGTTCTCAAAAAAATTACAATTTTTACGCTAAAAACACTTTTGAAAGGAAAACAAACTTAGTGGGTTTCACCCTCACCAATTGTATTCCATGAAGCCTCACGCATGCATATTAACATAAAAAAACTAAGAACCCATGAACTCATTCCATAAATACTACATATACTCACACACACATGTACATGTGAGTGCTCATAAGAATACCAAAGGTCAAAACAAGACTTTTCTATTTTTTAAACAAATGTTCAACCTAATTTTTATGTTCTCAATCTACTTCCCATTTTAAATTTCACTAACTTTTCAAAAAAATTCTAGAATTTTTTTCTAAAACTATATCATTTGAAAAATAAATTCCCATTTCCAAAACAAAAATTTTTGACGAACTCTAGGTTTTTATTATAAATATCCAATCTTTACAAACCAAATTACCATTTTACCCAAAATTCGCCTTATTAAGAATCCATTTTCCACAAATTCATCTTGAAACAACTTTGAAAACTCATTTTTTCATCTTATAATAACCAAAAAATTACTTCTTGAAATATGGTTTTCACAATCCAAAATAATTTTTTCAAAATGATATCAAAATCAAGGAGACTCAAACAAGTTCCCAAAGGGGAAAACTAGTGTCGATGGGTGTCTTGTACATATGGTTTGCATCCATATTATAATCATTACATCATCATGGAGAGTCTCTAAGGACCTTATACCCATGACCACATGGATTTCCATGCCCTACGAGCACACTGAGATAATTATCCCAAATCTCATTTCATTTCCCAAGCACAAAACATCTCATAATAACCGAATAGAAAAAACCAACCCCAACTTCCCATGGAAACTCAAGAATCAGTTTAGAAAGAGTTTCTTATACACTCCCTCATACCTACACCATACGTTCTGATAGTCTTAATCTATTTACATTGACATCCCAAATAACAAATTTCACTCTGAAATCTAGGTCCCCAATGGAACTCAACCTCCTCTAACACCATTTTGTCACAAACTAACCCGGGTCAACTCCAAATAGGTTACCCGAGTCATCCTGAGACAGGGAAAGAGAGGCGTTCTTGATCCTCTTAGACTAGAAATAAGCACCATGTGTATCAATGAGAGATAAAGGTAATTATTTCTCCCAATATAAATAAACAAAATAGAAAAAACAAATAGAGTATACCAATATGAATAAATGAATAGAAAAACTTAACAAAATTTTTACAAAAACTAATATTAAAATGAAAATAGAACAAAAAACCATACTGAACCAGACAAACACTAAGCCTCCATGTGACCCCTAGGGTCATCTCTAATCCCAAAACCCAACATCACCCACAGAAATTGAGACCAGGCCGAAACCTACACCATAAAATAAAAACAAGACGAAACTATAGATGTGAGTATTAAAACATGGTAGGCATACTAGAACAAATCTATTTCCAATCAATTTCCATTAAACAAAAGAATAATCAATCCCAGGTTTGAAATAAAATATATAAAAATACTTTTTCATGCATTTTCCTCTTTAAAATTTTAAAAGATCAATTTCCATTTTTCATTCAAAACCCAATTATTTTCCAAGAAGGAAACATTATCCATTTAGAAGATAAGGATGATGTTTTTACTCGAAAATGGAAAAAGGGAGTGTAAAACATTTTCAAAAAAAATTCCAAAAGCACGGATAAACTAATAAATCCCTTTTAAAAAGGAATCACACTATACAGGGAGACATGAGTAATGATCACATAACAAGGGAAATAGAATACAGCACATATGCGTAACTAACCAAAGAAAACATCTCAATCATCCTCTGTAGACAACTAAGTTCTGAAGTACATGGGATACTAGGATATTAGTGGATAATCTAGATCATACTACATATCTAACTCATATTGTACTCACCTGATGACATCATTCTCTCCCACACGCTCGGTTCTTACCCTACCTGGCCTAACTGAGGGGCACTATCACAAAGTAGATCAAGGTCCATACTAAGGGACACTAGCCAAAGCACAATATTAATTTAGGGAAGAAACCATTCACCAAAAATACTCTAGTTATGCCAAGTTCCCATGTCAATACTAAAGTGGGGTGATCTAATAAATCCAAACATGCAACTAACCAAATATACATATATCACACACACAAGTATAACACACAATCATCACCTGGAGTCACCCCAAGGATCAACCCCTTTCCTTTTAGAAATTTGATCATAAGGGAGTCCACACCAAGGACCTCCCACACTATTCAACATAAATAAGTCAGGGTGATTATCCAAATAGAGTATTCATGAGAACCAATTTTATCAAAGTTCCAAAAAGATCTCAAGAAACCATTAAGAAACCACACATTTCAAAAAGAATCCAACACATCATTTACAAATCCAAAACCACTTATAAATACATTTAAGAAAACCCAAACCATTATTTTTAAAACCAAATACCTTTAACAAGACAAAATCCATGCCTTATAAATCACTTAAAAAATCTGACTAGATATTTTATAAAATACTTTGTGTGCAACACTTAACAAAAAAATTCCATATAGTTCAAAACAAGAATGAAATCACATAATTCCATGATAAAAACTTATTCCAAAAATCATACATCACTAATTATATATATTTTTACCCATATTTTACTTTTTAAAAAAATATTTTGAAAGGAATCTTCATGTCATTTTTCAAGCAATGTTCATTTGTATTTTACCAAAAATATAAAAGGAATATTTGTTTTAACATGTATGGAATTTTCCACCATCATGAACATTCAATTTTTTAAATATTACTTTATAAATTTCTAATTTTATTTTCAAATAAAATGTTTTTTAAAAAAATGATGTTTTAAAAAGTGTTTTTCAAAGATAAAAAGCTATTTTCCTCAAGAAATGTTCTAATAAATTTTTTAAAAATCATTTTCCATCTAAGATAACATACTTTGATGTTACTTAGGCTTTAATAGGGATATGATCCAATGATTACAACTTTATTCTTTATTGGTATTGTTTTTTATTATGATGAAAAGATGTTTATGAAACCCATTTATTTACATAGTTTATACAATAATAAAATGTTTATGGAACAATACCCCTTTTCATGAGTTATGATATAATGAATGTTTTATGATAGTGTGGAACATAGATGTATGGATTATATTATGGTTGGGACCTATATCTCCCTCTAATGCATTGGGTAAATATGGATAACTCATGAGTAAATTGATAAGTGTGAACCTGATTATATGTTTACAATGTTATGTGTGAACCTGATAACATATTCACAATGTTATGTGTGAACCTGATTACATGTTCACGGTGTTATGTGTGGACTTGGATTTCATGTTCATAATGTTATTCATGGACCCAGTTGTATTTCCATAAGTTTATGTGAGGACAAAATTTCATTTCCTTAACTCAATGGGTGAACCTGTTTCTATTTATACATGTTTAAAATCTTGTAATATTATGTGTATGCCACAAATCTATATCTTATGAAAATTTTATTTTCTCATGGCTCGGGTTCTTTGATTCCATTGTGATTCATGTCTTACAAACTACCAATATTTATTCCATGACACAATATCTTGAAATTTGATATGGAGGGTATGGCTTTCATATGTTATGATCATGTTCTCATTCCCTTATGTTCAAGTTATGTTTATGTATTCCCCATATTTACTCTTATTGATCCTATAATATTTTTCTTTATCATGTTTTATTTCCCAAGTAATAAATAAAGACTTTAAGTAGGGTGTGTTTTTTAAGATTTCAAAAGGGGAAGATCTTTATAGGAGATGTTTAAGATCTTTTACTAAATAAAAATATTGTGTACCTAGTCTCAAAAGGAACTAAACCATTACAGTCCTTGGGCATGTATTTGTTAAATTTAATTAATATTAATCTATTAAGATGTGATATCTATGTATGATAAGTTTGGATCTCTACACACAAAGCGCCTGACCAATTTAATTGGGGGACTGAAATTGAATGGTAGTTAGGATTTGAACCCATCCACCCAGATGCAACCGGGGTGTGTTGAAAAAATAAACTACAACCCATGTTCTAATTATTCATATATATTTACATAAATATTTTTTTATCCATATGTCTATTCATATATTTATATTTTTTTAAATACATTTTTCAAATATGTTTTTATGTGTGTTTATGTGTGTGTATATATATATATATTGATACATATGAGTGTGTGTGTGTCTATATATATGAATATAAATATTTATATCTATTTACATATATTATATATTAATATTTATTTACATATATTATGATATATACATAAATATGAATATGTTTGTTAATACACACACATATATTTATATATAAACATTATATGTACATTTATATATATATATATATATTCATACATTTTTATAATTTAAATAATAAGGATAATTATTATTTTTATTTACATATGGTCTATATATTTAAAAATATATTTTATATGTAAATATTTTTAAATATTTATTTATACAATTAAATTTTTATATGTAAATATATAAAAATGTGTGTGTGTATTTAATTATAAATAACACTACATTATGAAAATGATAAAATTTGAACACCGTAATATCCATATGAAACTAATCCATGGGAATAAATTAAGTCTCCAATAGAAAAAGATAATAATTCCATCTTAAATAAAACTGAAATTACATTCAATATTCAAATATTAGGGTATCTCAACTAAAAATCAATTTTAAAGGCCTTCCATAACTTTTCTGACCACTAAAAACATATGTTGGGGTTATACTTTGGTCAAAAAGTTTAAATATTTTTGAATACTTTGATTTTAAATCTTATAAAGCCTAAACAGACACTGATATCAAATGTTATGAATGTTTGAAGTTCAAGCAATGTTTTCCACTTTTCATAAGATACTAACTAATTTATTAATTTTTTCTATCATGAAATTATTTTTAAATGTCTATTACTCAATATTAATTAAAAAATATTATTTTATATTATTTTTTAACTATTTTATAAACCATTTTGGAAAAATATATTATATATTAAGTGTTAGTACATATCCAGTATTATATAAATCATATTTAATCTAATATTACATATATATATATATATCAATAAAAATATATTTTTATATTAAAATCAAATTTCTAATTATATATATTTTTATGAAGGTCATCTTTTATAAGTGATAAAAGCAAGTTATTTAGTGATTGTAAAGGGAACACCTTTATCAGTGCTAAGAAAATTGTTGACAAAGGGTGGTCTTTATCAACACAAAAAAAGTGTCGATAAATGTGATATTTGATTAGTTTTTATTTAGAATTAACAAAAAAGTTCCCTTTATGATCAATTTTAGCTTGTGATAATTAAATCATCCATTTATCAATGCTTTTAATAGTTCTCATAAAGGATAGCATTGATTAAGCTTATTTCTATAGTAGCGATTTAAATCAATATTTGCAGATGTCATAGAAGTAGTCTTTACTAATCTCAATTATTTCCCTTTTTTCTGTGTAAGAACCCACCTTATAACAATGTTATCATTGATGAAGGGAAACATTTATCAATATTAACCAACTTTATCATGGATAAATGACAAACTTAGTGTGAAAAACTCAATGTTTGGGGAAAAGTTTAGAATTGTGTTTTTTTATTTTTTAAAAATTTTATGAGTTAGGTTTTTTTTCATGTTATAATATGAGATGGCCAAGTGTAAAATGAATTAATGCTCAGCTATTTTGGGTAAAAGCATCAAATGAATTGATTCTTGATCAATAGCGTCAATTCATTTGACACTCTTGCGGTATTTTTTTAGTTTTTCATATATATATATAACAAAATAGAAAAAAGTATTTAAAATGATATTTAAAAAAATATTTTTATTTTTATTATGTTTTGTTATATATAAAAAAATTAAATAGTATTTAAAATAATTTTTTTCATTCATAATTACCAATATTTAAGAAATTACAAAATATAACTAAAAAACTCACTCGAGACACCCTTATATAAGGGAGGGGAACTTGACATCACTTATGGATTTTCCATATGGGATTCGGTTTCATTTTTCCAGTATTCTAGTAATAATATAATAATAATTATACCTAAATAATAATATATAATTAAAAATAAAACTATTTAAAATGAATTATAATTAATATAAATCATAAATCATATCATAAATAATAATAATAATAATATAATTAATAATATTTATAATTATTATGACAAATAATAATTATTAATAATTAATAATAACTATTAATAATTAGTAATAATAAATAATAATAATTTTTTTGAAAGATAGGGATGGAGACCTTTTATTGAAATAGAAAAGAAATAGAAAAGACGTACGATGGGGTTAACATAGTAAAACTTCCCTCATCAATAAAAACAGTCACTGACCTAACTTTTTTCTAATTTCATCCTCAATTTTACATTCCATGTCATGTAAAGAATTCCAATTAATTCATCCATGACCACAACCACAACCTCTAGGGTGACAACCTATCCTCCAAGTTTTCACTTGCTGCTAAAGGGATTCAATGTCATTGTCCTCTAAGTCATCTTTTCCAACATATGATTAAATTTCTACCCTCTTAGATGGGCCATCAAGCAATGCATCCTCACTATATTTCTCTATGAGGGCATGAACCTCATTTTTTATTGACTTCTATAAAGTATTTCTGGTACAGCCACATTCCCTCATACCACACTGCCATCCTACTCTCCACTTTCTTGCTCTCCCTTAATAGAATCAATAACTTCATAAATATTGTGAGTAGCCACTTGTGATTTACCTAATGAATCATGTGATGCTTGAGAATTGTATTCCAAAATGATTGGGGAAGGGCATCTACTTTTGGAACAAGAAGAATTAGATCCATTTTTAGGATTTTCCTTCTAGTTTCCAACATCTATATGAATCACTTATGCATCCATAATTATTTTAGTCTTCACATGAGTTACAACATTCATTTTTTATGTACCCTTATGATCTCTTAATGCAATCATCTTCTCCTACCTAAGCTGATTCCCAGTTATCTTTTTTACAATATCCTCATCAATGGATTGATCATTTAGTAATCCCTCATCAGGTCCACCATCCATTGCTTGATATTCTCCCTAGTTTCTTCCTTCCATTACCTTTGAAACATTTACCATTACATCTATTTATTTAATAAGTGTAGTAATAGAGATGTCTCAATCAGTTATTTAGAAGGCATGGTAGCATCTGATCCATGGAGTGGGATGGCACTAAAACCATATTTCATCATCCTTCCAGTCTAAGAGATAGATTTTGTAATCTTCATTCCATAACCATTGGGGTGTCCAGAGGAAGACCTAGAAGGTGAAATAATCATATCCTTTTAGGAAGGTAGATCCTTCTTACTCTATATTTGTTCTAGTCTATTATTAGTATATTCTTGAGCAATAATCACATCATAGGAGGGGGTAGATTACTCTTCTATGACATTATCCCATGTCATGATCTTCTCATTCACAAACCGGATCACAATAGAGGGTCCTCCATTAATGTATGTAATCACTCCCTTCCCCTTTTCCTCAGATACTAGATTAATAATACTAGCTATATCCTCCGCTTTAGCTCCAATAGCACCAGTACACCTATATCAAGCTACCTCATACCCTTCCAAATTACAGAAAGAATAGTATAACTCTTTGAAGAATTTCTATTTTACATGTCCAATAGATTGAAAACTAGTACATAAAATAGGCAGTTTCTCGGACCTTATGGTTAAATAAAAGCTAAAATATGAAGTGGACAAGGCCACATTATCGATGGGTGCTGATCTGAGATCCACCTCCACCAGAAAAAGTGAGAATAGCAATAATGTTCTTCTTCTATTGTATGATCAAGTTTGATCAAAGCACTAATTATCAAGGAAACATAAAATAAAATTCTTGTATGCCACAAAATACAGTTTCAACTATAAATATGAACCCAAACTCATTTTCTTGTAGTTATTATTTAAAAGGGGTAAAAATGATGATCCTAATCTTGAATACACAATGTACCTAGCTTGAGATAAATATGACCAAACCCCCAAGACTTCCACTTTAGATCCTCCAAGGGGAATAGGATGTGGAAATGACCACACCTAATGGAAATGCATTTCTAATCTAAAAATCCCCTAATGATGGCTAACCTACATTCCATATCCTCGATTTTCCATGGTTTTTTACTAGATGGAAAAACAATTCTTCCAATAATAGAATATTCAAAAATATTGAGCCTATCCAAAATCAAATCTCAGTTGATGTGAATATGATCCAAATTACCTCACCTAGAAATTATTTCAGAGACACCATCCTTTCCATAAGTAAAGATTCGTTTTGCATCACTATATCCAAGTCTACGAGAAAGGATGGTAGAGGCCATTGGATCATTTGACACTGACTTCAATGAAGGATTAAGGTCCCCTGTATCTAGAAGATTGACTTTAATATCCCTTAGAAAATCCATAAAACCCTAGAAGATGATATCGCCATCAGAATCACCAAGGAGTTTCCTCTCGATACCCAACTTCATAATTAATAATAATTAATAATAGTTGGTAATAATTAAAATAATTAATAATAATTTACAATAATTAATAATAATTAAATAATAATAATTAGTTTTAATTAATGATAAATTATTATTATTATTAATTAGTAATAATTAATTTTTTTAATTAATAATTATTATTATTAATTATTATTAATTATTAATAATAATTATTAATTATTAATAATTATTATTAATAATGAATAATTAATATTAGATACTATTTAATAATTAATAATTATTATTAGTAATTATTAACAATTATTATTCATTGTTATTATTTATTATTTAATTATTATTAATGATTAATTACTATTAATTATTGTTAATTATCATTAATTTCATGAATTTCATTAATTATTAATAATTATTATTTATCATACTAATTATTAATTATATTAATTATGTTATTATTTTTTATTTATAATATTATTTGTTATTTATATTGATGATAATTTATTTTAATTAGTTGTATTTCTAATTATTAGTTATTATTTATGTATTATTATTAGATTTTTTTGTGGGGGGGGTGGGTTTGAGTCGAGAGATTCTCACTCTAACATGTAATGGTGATTAGGGATTTATTCCCATGGCTCCTCGGTTTCTCCTCCTTCAGAAAAATATTTTATTTTCCATTGTTGATTTGATTGTTATAAATTTGTTGTAGCTGATAGGGGGACAAGAAGCTCGTTCACGGTGGGATCTTTTTGAATTATTCAAGCTCTGAGAATGGATCTAGATGTTCTTTCTCTTCCTTTAAGGATACCATCACTAGAGGTCACTGATGTAGAGGTAATTTCACTCATGTGAAATCCAACCCAGATGCGATCTCAAATCAACTAAAGAAAGGTAAGAACTCCATTGTTTCTAGGATTACCTTACTAAGGGGTTTTAAACCATGGATAATCAGCAACCTGGATACACGCCTTTCATAAATTTAGGGTTTTTCAAATTTTAAAATTGACTCTTTAGGTCATGTTTTCTTTCATATTCTCTTCCCCTCTGAGGATTTAAAGATGAAATCATGGGGCTTTGGGATCAGTGTCTCTCAATATGGGTATTCTTCACATCCAGGAGTGGGATCACAACTTCAATCCAATGGAGGTATGTTACACATTCATTCAAACATAGGTCAAAGTTCATGGTCTAAACTGTATACTTTGGTACCCATGTATTTTATATGACATTGCAAAATCCATTATAATTCCCATAAAAATAAACAGGAAGACTTAATTTGATAGGTTCAGTAATTACACTCATTTTATGATTTAAGTAGACTTGAGTTCAAATCTTGTTGAAAAAATGATCCTTTTAAATGAAGATGATGAATTTTAATGGAGGATTGAGTATGAGAAAAATCCATCAATGGTGTTTAGATTGCAGAATCATTGGGCATGATGTGATGAATTACAAGAATACTATAACTTTCTCCTTATGTTTTCATTATAGGTCATGATGAGAGTCAGTTTTTTAATAAATCCAAAAGGTTAAAATCCACTGGTATCAATTCTCAATGTACTAAGAAGTTAAAGAACCATAATGGGGGGATTTATGCCAAGTGTTACCTACATATGATATTAATTTTCCTGGGGATATAATCCCTAAAACTGAAAATTCCACTCATGACCTAAGGGATCCCATTCGATCATATATTGATGCTGCAATGGTGGGGGTGTCTACAATCCCCATGGATACTCACTTTTATGAATTTACCACTCAAAAGATTGAAAATTATGATAATTTGGATAGTAATACCATAGATTAATCTCATTATTTTATCTATCCTATAGGTTTTTATGGTGAGTACCATCCCTCATGAAAAAAATAAATTATGGGTGGATTGTGTGGATGAAGTGGAAAGTGAGAATTTACTACAACCTAATGTTATTTATACCATATTCCTATGTAGGAATGATGATTTATCACCTAAAAATAATAGATCATCAGAAATTTAAATTGATATTGTTGTGCATGAAGAATTAGATAATGATCTATGGAAACATTTATCCTTATCTATGGCCAAAAGAAAAGGAAAAAAATAAGATGGAGGAAGTTGTCTCTAATAAATTCTTAAAGACTGGTCCTTGTATAGTTCATCAGCCGACAAGTAAAAGTGCTTTAAATCAGCTAAACATTTAGTTAACAAGCACTAATGGAAATAAATTACTTATTAATGATGACATTTTCCAACTAGTCACTCATAGGAAATACAACTTGCTTGGCCCTTCACCTAAGTCTGGACCAACAATGGTTCAGAGCCATTATCAGGTGGATGGTGTGCCTTTCGATCAGGGGTCAAAGGATCGATGAAAGGCATTTGTTTACAGCATTGAATTAAATATATATGATCATGGGATGTTTAACCATTATCTTGTTGATGATAATCTCTATAAGGAAGTTATTGTTGGTGTAGGTGATGTCAATGGAACTAAAGTGGAAGCTGCTAAAGATAAGGGTGAGTCTCCCTGATCCAGGTTCAACCAAAGGTAAGTGATCACGCACTTATTCTTCTTGAAATTTTAAATATATATAATAACAATGAATTTTTATATGGGTAATTTGGAAATTCTCATGGATCTTTTCAAGTTTGAGGAAAATCCTCAAGTATTGAGACTGTCAGGGAAATGAGTAATTCTAATCTGAAGGATAATGTATCAAATCAATATGACATTGTCCTAATATCAAAAAATTATTTTACTACATCTCAAGACATTGAGCCTCATGATGAGTAATATTAATCATCCAGCATGGATGATCAGGATGACACACTGATAGGCTCCAAAGTAGTGTAAGATAGGAATACACTATAGAGGTTGGGGTGGATCTTGAGGAAGGGGTGGTAGATATAAAATAAGTTTATTATTGAATGATCTTTTATTTTTGTGGCATTGTTTGTGCCCCATTTTTAACACTAAAAAACCTCATTTTCTATGATTGTGTAATTTAATTTTATTAATAATTTTCTAGGATCATGGATTTATCCATGGTTTACACCATTCTTGGAGATATATTATTATTAGAATTTTGGAAAAGTGAAAATGAATCATACATGGAAAATATTTAAGAGATGTATAGGTCCCCTCAGCTGTATAAGAGTGTATTGGATGAAGTTTTTAGTTATATTTAGAAATTACTTAAATTATAGTAATTCTAAATAAAAATTCTATATTTTTAAATTACTTATATAGTGGCCTAATCCATAGTTGAATGGTACTCACCACTGACCCCCATACTATAAATTGAATTATTTTCGATGGTTCATTTACGACGATACATTGAAAGAAAATATAATTGAGACGGGATAGCCACATGTTGCAAATAGTTTTCTCTGGTAAATAAAAATATATTTTTCTATGGGAGGATTCACCCATCAAAAATAAGTAAAAATATTAAAAAATAATAATAAAATAAAAAATTAAAATTTAAAAAATTAAAAACAATTAAAAAAAATAAAATACAAATAATAAAATAAAAAATAGTCGCAAAAATATAAAAAAAAATATATGGAAGTGTAAATATATTAATTTATAAAAATATTACAAAAAATATGTACATTAAAATGTCAATAAAAAAATACATAAATCACTAAGGGGTGGTTCATCTGGAGGAGGTGGAGGAGGTAGTGGATGAAACTCCAACCCTAAACCCTAATTCAGACATCACATGTACTTTATCGTCTGCTCATGCTTTGTCTCCTTCCATCGACGCATCACCTCCTACTGATGTTGGTGTTGCTATAGATTCATGGTCTCTATAATATCACCCTGAGATCACAGCTTCTCTACATACTGCGCAGTATATGATGATGACTCTCCATGAGTTCCCCTCGATCCGAACGACGATGTCATAGTGATACCATAATAACTCTCATACATCAATCGAGAGTCGATACCAACAACTATACATTTCTTGAAGGCATACTGAGTCATTTTCATCCATGTTTCATCATCAAATCCTACTACATTGGTGGTTTGATTCTCAGTCCTGATCTGACATTTCAAATTATGATTTCATGTGATTGGAAAATTCATCCACTAATCCTTGTTTGTATCCACCAAATATAATATCATCTACAACACCAAAACCATGAACTAATATTTCTAAGAATTATTCAAAAAGATATTGTGATCCACTTCACCTCTTTTAAATTCAATTTTATTTGGATAAGAATCCAGTTAATAATACCATGCTCAGGGTTCCTGCTTCAAACCATTGAGTTCCTTCTTTAATCTTCAAACCTTCATTTCATAATTACTAAGCAGAAAACCCACTAGTTATTCAATGTAAACTTCTTTTTAAAGAACACCATTTATGAAATATTTTTTTTACATTCATTTGATATCCTTTGTCTCCTCTTTATGTTATCATAGCATGAAAAAATACTGCTCAACTCCAGTCTTTCTCTTGGAGAAAATGTTTCTTCAACATCAATTCCTTATGCATTTGAATATGTTCCATGTCCATTGATCATGATAACTCATGGGATGAGAATACATATACTTGACATCAAGTGTCATTCACTCTCATTCAAGGGTCAATATTTTAAATCTAATAAGAATATTTTGAGGACATTGTACCTGAAACTCCTTTTCCAATGACATGATCTTCAAGAAATTTCCAAAATAATCAGGTTGGATAACAATTGAAATAAAGAGTCTAGAAGCTTCTTAATCAATATTCATCTTTATCCCCCTCAAGTTAAACACTTCTTAGTGTCATCATAATGGTAGACCTCATCAATAATGAATTTTAATAAATTTTATTATGGATAATACACTAGAATGGGTCTTCAACTTGTGACTGTCCACATTTGACAACTTTCACAACATCACTAACTATAATATTCTTGAAAACTTGTTCTTTAGGATACCATAAATAAGATCAAGACATTATGGTACCTTATTTATCTAATTTTCCAGAATATAGCATCTTTATCTCCATCAAAAAAATATCCTCCATCATATTTGTATTTGAATATCGAATTGAGGAATCATTCAAAGATGGTGACTTCTTCAGCTTGCCTATCAAGAATTGATATCCCTATCTACTTATTAGGTTCTCCCAATAAGTGTAACATACCAAGTAAGTAATGAATAATATATATTTTTATCTATGTCTATTAATGAATTAGATGGTGTTTTAGAGGCTTAAAATGAAAATAAATCCAATCTTAAGCATGGAATACACTAATATTTTTAAAAGATTTTTTTACTGCCTTTTGATGGAAACCCATTTTTAAATCCATATTTTGACAATTTTATAAGCTATGTTTGTCAAAATAAAATTATTCTTTATTATTGGGATATCAAAATTTACTTTGTGTGAATTTTTGGTATTTTTCAGACAATGTTCATTTTTTTAATGAATAGTGAAAAATACTACATTTTACATCAAAAATGATTTTTAATCTAATTTATTTATATGATTAGATTATATTTTTAATTGGTTTTGAAGTGAAATTAGAATATATTTTTACCATTTAATCCAATGGTGGTAATTGGAATCAATTTTACTTTGAAATTGGACTTAAACTGGTGTTAATCTTTTGATACTTATTGTTTCATAAAAACACTCTATTTGTCATGACAGCGGGAATTAATTATTAAATTAATTAATGTGACTTATATGTTTTTAATTTTTTAAAATAGACTTCATTTTTGAATCCGGAATATCAAATATAGATTAGGGTGAATTTTTGGTATTTTTCTGAAAAACTTCAATTTTTGATGAATAGTGAAACCACTAAGTGGTACTTATAAAAAATGATTTTTCGTTTAAATGAAATTTTACCACTTCTGTGTTTTGAATTTCAAAAAATATGACATACATGGTTGTCATTAAGAAGTAAAATTTGGTTCAATGAGATTAAAATAATTTTTTGGTGAATAGTAACTCTTAAGTTCTTAATCGCGATTAGAGGTAATTAGTGTAGTTTAAGGTAAGAATAATGTTTTAATAAAATGAAATGACCTAGACACATGTCCTAACCTCATTTTATGTGTCATGTCCTACCAATACAATCCATGGGTCAACTTGGGGACCCCATGGAGCCACTTTGGTTGGGAAATGACATAAATGACTTTTTATTTAATGTAAAAGTAAAAATGACACAAACATGAGATGTTTTACTAAAACAATTTTTACATGGGGTTATAAAGATCAGATTTTTGATTATAAATAGTAATTGGAAATATAAAAAGATTTCCTACATCATAGTATTTTTTTATAATTTTTAGACTTTAAATAAATTAAATTATTTATGACATCATAATGATGCAGCGATGACCTCATTATTTGACGATTTAAATAAAATGGAAAGATAATGTACAATATAAGACCTACACATGTCCAAAACCTATTGGGTGGGTATATTTCAAACCCTTATCACCTTAGCCTCGAATTATATCAATGTGGGACCTTTAAAATCCGAAACCTATTTGAAAATAAAGTAACATTTCATTACTTTCCAAGAGTGCCCCTCCTCTCCTCTTATAAAAGGCCCTCACCTCTACCTCCTTACCCACACTTCCAAAGACTTTGGCTCGTCCAAACCCTGCCCATTTTGTCTCTACACTTCCCTATATTACTCCTTGAAGCCTCACTTTGAGCATAAGTCTTCCCAAGGAATCCTTTGAGCTCAAACCAAAGGGAGTTACCCGATTTTAAGGTAATGTCTTCACTTGAGTCCTTTTGTTTTATTTTGCTTCTCCAACCCCCTAGACTCTTTTTATTCATTTCTTTTGTAACAACTCCAGTATATTCAATATACTAGGATTTTTTTATAATAATTATTCGAGCAACACTTACACACACCTACATCTAATGGTTAAAGGACATACTGTTTCCGTGGATGGTGAATTTATGCCTCCCGAAACGATGATTGTTCAACATTCTTTTAACACCTCCAAAGGTGGCCATTAAGATGACACTATATTTATATATGATATATAATATGTTTATGTTTTCCTTAAGCTTATGTATTTTTCATTTTTGTCATACCTTTATGGTTTCCATTATGGGTAAACGCGATATCTTCATTTAAGGAAGTGCAGACTACCGCCCCCTCAAAGTGATTTGATTCGTTAAATACCATATGTGGGACGTATAAAGGCTGGAACTATGATATTATATATGATATTATACTGTAATTATAATATACCTTTATATCATTATGATTCCATTCTATAAAATACGAAATAGAAATGAAAGTAGCGTTCATGCGTACGTACGGCTTACCGTCTCCATGAACGGTGCATTTCATTTCTTACCGCTAAATGATTATGTAATATTATAAATGCATGCATGTACTGGATATATATGACATATATGATATCTACATCATTAATACCATTCTGGATATAATGGATACATGAACAACTTGTAATTATAAAGGGATTATTTTTTACTCAAGTACCAATGATCGTTAAAACGACCGTTATTAACTTAAATAATTACATAGTGTTCATGAAATGGCAATAAGTGATATAAAAGGAATAATGAACTTGAAAAAGGTTCTTAAACAAGTATAAATTAACTCTAGTTTATTATTCAGGAGATTAAAGAACGACTGAGTCAAGTCGGACCCGAGGTATGGGACTTCGTCTCAATCTCCTTTCATTGAGGCATATTTTGTTTTATATACAACCTTCTTTTATAGGGTGTATAAACCCCTTTGACATTTACGTTTATCCAAAAGGAATATTTTTTATACGAAGCGTTTTAATAAATGACAAAAGGGAATGTTTTTGTCGTACGTATGTGGCGATAATGACTTCTCCGCTGCCGTGACCATTATTTGAGTTTCGGCTTCCTCTACAAGCCATACCTTATTTTTAAAAGAAAAATAAATACCATGTTTTACTTTTATTTTATTTTGGTATTGAAAATGGTTTTCATAATGTTTTTATATCAATGTGTTGTATTGATATCTTGTTATTGAAAGGTGGAAATGTTATGTTTCATTTATGCATGTTTTATGTGATACGATTATGTTGAGGTTCTTGGGAATTTTTATGAAGACGGGTGGTTCCGTGATAAACTAAGGGTGGGTGAGCCCGATATAGCTCTCCAATGCATTGGGTAACGCGAAGGAGTGAAACTTTATGGTTTCTCTGACGAGATTTAGGGAATATACTGTGATGGGTATTCCAAACATAACCAAGAGGGTTACTCCCTATGTAAGAATGTTATGAATGCCTCAAGTTACCTTTATGTCTTATGATTTCTATGATTTATTCATGATTTTATGAGGTATGTTAAAGTGATTATGTTTTATGGGTAAAGTGTGATTTCATTCTTATTCATATATGTACCCATGTTTCCTTTCCATATATTTTTATAACCCATACTGAGATTTTTATGCTCATCCCAAGTCTTTTTTGAAATGTTTTTTCACAGGTCAAGGGAAAGGTACATGATATGATGATAGTGTCAAGGAAGTGTCAAGAAAGAATACATGTTTTATTTTAAATACGTTTCCATTGATGGGAAAAATGAATACTATCTTTTATGTAACCACTTTGTTTAAATGTGGAATGTAATGCAAGTTTTATGATCTAATTCTCTAAAACTCTAAACCTGAAAAGATCCTCAATATGTAATCTTGTAATAACTCAAGATTAAGTAAGGTTTAAGGCTGGGGCCTTATACTAAGAACTTTTTTTACCTTCAATTCCATGCATTATAATCACAAATACAATACAAAAAATATTTAGTGAATAAGGTGGATTCTCCGTGCTTCATCAATATAAACTGCATGGTTGAGATGATCTTCTCAACCATGTTCTTCCATTTGTTCTAGTCTTCATGCTTCCACATCTGGACATATGTTCTGATTTATGTTGTTGTGGAATAGATCTATTTACTTTATCTTCTGCTTTGTGTGGAGTATTGTTCTTATTAATATTCATCATGAATGATATAATATTACTCCTCTTAAGGACTATTTCTTTATCTGGTATTAAGGTTAAAAATCCTTTTGCAATGTGACCAGATTTCATGAATCACTCACACAGAACTTATTTAATACATGAGTTTCCTTTTTTTAAAACTCAAATGAACTTTTTATTTATCATGTGTAATATTTTATTTTCCTTTTTCACCATACTTGGATTGTGCATCTTCAAGTTTCCTTGTTCTTTCCGAATCTTATGGCCAAATAACTAACATGTCATTAGGAACTCTTGCAGTAAACTTGGATTGTCCACATGGGTTCTTCTAAGTTTCATCCATCTTAGTAGTTATTTTGGATTCACTACTCTTCAAATTCATTGATTTAGAATACAGTGTCTTCTTATCTTCCTTACTTGAGATCTTCTTAGGAGAATTTTTGTTCACAATATTCCTTTGATATAATATTAACGTAGATTATTCATACTTAGATGGATTTTGTGGTGTTCATTCCTTATCAAAAATTATTTCACATTGAGATAAGAATGTACCAACCTTGTTACCACTGCCACTACATACATCGCTGATGTTATCAAGCTTCCCAAATTTGTTAGTGATATACAGATTCTTCTAGATCATTGGATATTTCTTCTTCTCTAGCTTGATCCCCCTAGAAATAGGCTTCCTTTTTTTTCTTCATTTAATGAATTGTAACAACAATCCATTGCACAATGCATAAATTGTTTGTAGCACTAACATTGACTGATGAACCTTGATCTCCTTATATATTATGTATAAGGTTGTTGGATCTTCTTAATGACTTGTTATGCTCTTTGTGGGTAGCCTGATTCCTTACTCTTTTTTCTATACACCCTATTCAATATGGTAGGTTTATTATCACCTTTATTCATCCATAATTGCCTAGTACATTTCATACAACATGTACTATTCATGATAATAAATTTAGAGACATTAAAATGAGATGGTATGAATGGTATATGTTTCTTCTCAGCTTCTTGAGATATATCATCAAAAGATTTCATGATATTCTTATCACAAGATGGAGGTCTTCCAGCTTTAGAATCCTCCAGTGAACATTATGTAGCTACAGTAACTATTTCCTTCATTTGTGAAGTATCAGTATATTTCTTATCAAAATTGACCAACTGGGATTCCAAATCTAGACATTTCATATTAAGGATGATTTTCTAATCTTCAATCATAATTATCTTTTCTTCACAAGACTTCTTCATTGTAACAACTTCTTCTTCATTTACCATCACATTATTCTAAATCAAAGATTCAAGTTCCTTAATCTAATTCGATATTCCATCCAATTATAGACCCTTGACATCAGTTTTATTTTTCAATTTCTCTTCAAACGCATGGATATTTTCTTTAAGATCCTTTTTGACTCCCTCTTTCTCTTCAACTTCATTGAGTTATTTCAAGGAACTTATTTCAAGTTCCATATTTTTTTATTAAAAGGCATCAAATTTTATGGAGATATTTAAACATTCAATTACTTTTTCCTCCAATACCTTTTCAATATCATTAGCTTCTCCTTCCAACTTAGTGATCTAAACCTGAATACATTGAAATATTCTAAAAATAATAGTGTATATTTCTTCTGGAATATCATGCATATAATTTCTTAATCTCTCAATTTCAAATTCATATGAGGTTTTAGATTGATAAACATCACCACATGTGCTAGGATATTTATTTTGAGGACAACTTTCAAAGGTTCTAAACCAAACCACCTGATCAATTTAAAATGTTGATTTACATTATGTAGAAGTGTTTCCATTTTATTTGGTGGAAACCTAAGCCTCCTGCTATTTACATTCCACACCTGGTATATCTTAATTTTCATAATGGAATGGATAACTAGATATTACCTCTTCTTTAGATAATAGGGGTTTCTTCAATTTTCTATTATCTTTTTTTTTCTTGTTCATCATGGTCTTAGTGGATATAGACTTCTACTAAGAGATAACTAGATCTTCATCAAAACTGCACTTCATTGTTCACACAGGAAAGAAACTAAAATATTAAACAGAGAATATATTTATTGTAGAGTATCTAACATATGTGAACCTTGGATATAATACCACTTATAGGACCCCAGAACACCTTGAGAGGGGAGGGGTGAATCAGGGTGTCAAATTTTTCTTTTAATGTGAGGGATCTTGTTCCCACATTGGTAGGAACTCGTTAAACCTATATGATGGATTCAATCAGCAATAAAACATTCAAATACAAAAAGTTAACACATAAATTTTACTTGGTTCACTACTAAGGGATAGTATAAGGAGCATTTTTTAACAGTGTGTTATTCATACTGAAATCCACTAAAATTTACTAGATTTGGAATATATAAGTTTATACATAGTAACTATGTGCTAGGCACACTGTCTTTACAAGTTTTTAGGGATATCTTACTGCATCCCGCAAAACACTTCCATTGACTCCCCCAAACTCACTATATTGGGTGAAGTATTACTCAGTTTATCGACATGAAATTCACTTCAATGGATTTGAATTAAAGTCTTTTTCCCTGACTATCACAAGACTCTGCTTGCACCATAAACATGAGTTTATTCACTTGAAAGTCATGTTCACTATATTAATATTTTAAACCGCCTTTTGTGAAATTCCTTCATGAAGATCGCTATCTTTGCGGATCACCCTACCTTCGCGGAGCTCAATAAGTCAGAAATGGAATATCCATTCATCACAAAACATCCATTACTCAAAATAATTAGCATCAGTCAAGAATTAAGTAGTCTTTTCATGATTTGCAAGCTCATGTAGAAACCCAGACTCATGGGACTCCCATTCCTTCACGAAATCAGAGCGATTCTATATTTTCTCTGAATTTTTCATCTTAAATGAAGTCGGGGTAGCCTTATATTCATAGGCTCGGCCATTCTTGATGATCTTCCTCTTCCAACTCATTTTTTGGTTCCTTCAAAAGAATATTTTCAGATCTCTTCCCTTCATGATTCTCTAGTGAAATTTGGAATAGTGGCAGAGATCACCATTAATACATCACACAATCATGATTCTCCACTTCTCATAATCATGAAGATCACTATCTCTATTAGCAATGCTCCACATCTTCGCAAATATCAATATAGTATTCATGAAACCCATGACTTTATCATATTTATGAAGAGATGATTCTAGAAACAACCTTTCATGATTTTATCCTCTTCCTCTATATTTTTAACCCTAAAAATTTGGCAAACACTAAGAAATGATTCCACCTTCAATATTTTGGTCAGCTTGAACTGTAAGATCACTTTCATTGTAGACTCCTTGATCTTCCATGTTGAGTATTGATAACAAACACAAACCAGACTCTATTTCTAGAAAATAACATCCTTGGTTCCAACAATATCCACCTTTTGGATTGTTGGAAATCTACAGATAAATTCAATGAATAAATAGCCACTATCAAATCCTAATATAAAAGAAACAACTCATCCAAAAATCTGAGTCTATGTGAGAAAATATCAGTGTAGAAAACCAGAAGGGAATCATGAATTGGGTTGTCATGTTTTTGAATGCTTAAAGATGTCCAAGATAAGCTTTGATCATGTCATAGAAGCATTGCATGCCCTAAACAGTTTCCTCATAGCACCTGATTATCATCATGTCATAGAAGTATTGCATGGTTTTTCAAAAACCTAAAACTACTTTATCTATTAGTATTTCATGGTTTGTCAAAAACCTACAACTACTTTCCCTATTCTAGATTCTCTTGTAACTAGAAAAAAAAAATTCTTTGTACTATTATACCATTGAATTTATCTATCATTATACCATTGAATTTCTCAATTCTCCCCCATTAGAAATATACCCAAAGAACCTATTATTGAATTTTTAGAGCACAAAATACACTCCCCCTAGATCTTATCTCTCCCATAAACCTACATTACTTCAACAAATAGATTAAAACAGCTAGTAAAAATGTGTATAGGTGAATATTCCTAACCTCCTCATGAATTGGAAGGTGGTTAGACACCGAGGTTCAACCAATGATTCTCAAACACATGTGTTTCCAATGGATTGGTCAGAATGTCAGACACTTGGTCATCTATTCCAACATGATCCATTTTAATCATGCCTTGTTCAACTCTTTCCTTGATGAATTCGTATCTGATTTAAATATGTTTCATACCAAAATGATTAACAGGATTCTTCTTAAGATCAATCATGATCTTCTTATCATAGTGAATCACCATTGGATGTCTCACCTCATCACCAATATTAGTCGGTTATGGCTTCATCCATGGTAGATGAGTGAAAGAATTTGTAGCATAGATATACTCTATTTCATTAGTACTAAGAAGAGTACTTTCCTGCTTCTTACTCAACCATCCCACACATTTATTTCCAATAAATAATGCTCCGCCACTTTTGGAATTTCTATCAACCACATCTTCATCCCAGTCAGCATCAGAAAATACCAATATTTTATTATCTTTTCCTGCAGCAAAGTATAAGCCATAATTGTGAGTATCTTGAATGTACCAAATGATTCTTTCAACTACCATAAAATTTTCTTCCTTCAGATTACTCTGAAAGTATACCGCTAACCATGTTGTAAAGATGATGTTTTTCCATGTTCCAGTCAAGTATAATAAACTTCCAATGATTCTCATATACATGGTGGGATCCACATAAGTCTCATCCTTATGCTTTACAAGTTTCTTTCCAACCACAACTAGAGTTGACATTGGTTTGGAGTCATGCATACTGAATATCTTCATCAACTCTCTTGCATACTTTACCTATGGAATGAAAGTGTAATCCTTCTTATGAATCAACTCCATCCCCAATAAGTTTGTGAGTTCACCAACCATATACATTTTAATTTATGATTTCATGTGATTGTAAAATTCATCCACCGATCCTTGTCTGCTTCCACCAAATATAATATCATCTGTGTATACCAATATCATGAACTAGTCCTTTTTATAATTCTTCACATAGAGATTTTTTATCCATTTCTCCTCTTAAATTAATGCTTATTTAGATAATAATCCAATCGATAATTCCACACTCGTGGTTCCTGACTCAACCATAGAGTTCCTTCTTTAATCTATAAACCTTCACTTTATCGTTACCAAAAAGAAAACACACTGGTTTTTCAACATAGAATTCTTCTTCAAGAAAACCATTTAACAATTTTTTTTACATCCATTTGATAAACTTTTGTATCCTCTTTGAATTGAAATAGAAATAAAAATCCTGATCAACTCTAGTCTTTATCTTGGATAAAATGTTTCTCCAACATCAATTCCTTCTTCATTTGAATCTATTCCATGTCCACTGATCATGATACATCATGGGATGAGAATACATATACTTGAAATCAAGTTTCATTCACCCTCATTAAAGGGTGAATATTCTAAATATGATAAGAATCTTTTGAAAAAATTCAACCTAAAACTCATTTTCCAATAACATGATCTTCAAGAAATTTACAGAATAATCAGGTTAGATAATAATTGAAATAATGATTATGGAATCTTCTTCATCATTATTCATTTTTCTCCACCTCAATGGAAACACTTTTCATCATCTTCATAATGGTGGATATCATCAAGAATGAATTTCAAGAAATTTTAGTATGGGGAATACACCAGAATGGGTCTTAAACTTGTGATTGTCCATGTTGGACAACTTTCACAACATCACCAAGGATAATATTCTTGAACACTTGTTCTTAAAGATACCATAAATAATATCAATACATGATGTTACCTTCTTTATCCTAATTGTATAGAATATAAAATCTTTATCTTCATCAAAAAATATCCTCTTTCTTATCTGTATTTGAATATTGAAATGAGGAATCATTCAAAGATGGTCACTTCTTCATCTTGGCTATAATGAATTGAAAACCCTATCTGCTTCTTAGTTTCTCCCCCTAAGAACTTTCTTTACCTTAAATTCCCTACAAAATAATCATAAATACAATACACAAAATATTAAGAGAATAAGGTGGATCCTCCTTGATTCATGAATATGAACAGCACGGTTGAGATGATCTTCTCAACCATGTTGTTCCAGTGTTCATTCTTGCACATCTGAACATATGTTCTGATTTATGTTGTCATGGAATATATCCCTTCTCATTATATTCTTCTTTGTATTGATTATTGTTCTTCTTAATAGCCATTATGGATGATACATTCTTACTCTTCTTAAGGACTTCTTCTTGCTCTAGTATTAAGGTTAAAAATTATTTTTTGATGTGACTAGATTTCACGAATCTCTCACATAGAACTTCTTTAACACATGATTTTCATTTTTTTTCAAACTCTCATACACTTTATCTTCATCACGTAGAATATTGTATTTTCCTTTTGCACCATCATTGGATTGTACATCTTAATATTTCATCATTCATTTCAAATCTTCTGGCCAAATAACTAACATGTCATTAGAAACTCTTTTGGTAAGTTTGGATCTTCCACATGGGTTCATTTGAGTGTCATTCATCTTAGTAGTTATTTTGGATGTAATACTCTTCAAATTCATGGATTTTAAATCCAAGATCTTCTCAACTTCCTTACTTGAGATCTTCTTAAGAGGATTTATGTTCATAATATTCCTTTTTTTCTTCCTAATGTAGATTCTTCATACTTTGATAGATTTTTTGGTGTTATTTTCTTATCAATGATGATTTCACGTTGAGATAAGAATGAACCTGCCATGTTACCACTACCATTACATACATCACAAATGTTATAAAGCTTCCCAAATCTATTAGTGATATGTAGATTCCTCTAGACCTATGGAAATTTATTCTTCTTCTCTATCTTGATCCCCCTTGAAACAGGCTTCCTTTTTGCCTCTTTATTTAGTGTATTATACTAATAATCCAATTAACAATGCCCAAATCGGTTATAGCACCAACATTTTCAAACGAACCTTGATCTAATTATATATTATGTATAAGGTTGTTGGATCTTCTTAATGACTTTTTGTGATCTTCATGGGTAACCTAATTACTTTCTATTTTTCCTATCCACCCTAGTCATACTGGTAGGTTTATTATCACCTTTATTCATCTATACCTGTCCAGTGTTTATCTTAAAATATGCACTCTTAATGATAATAGGTATAGAGAAATTAAAACAACTTGGTGTGGATAGTACCTATTTCTTCTAAGATTCTTGAGATAGATCATCAAAAGATGTCATGATATTCTTATCACATGTTGAATGTATTTCAGCTTTAGAATACTCTAGTGAACATTTTGTAGCTTCAAAAACTACTTCCTTCATTTGTGAAGTATCAATATATGTCTTCTCAAGATTTACCAACTGGGATTCAAAATCTAGACATTTCATATAGAGGATGATTTTCTAATATTCAATCATAATCATATTTTTTCACAATCCTTCTTCATTGTAAAAACTTCTTCTTCATGTAACATCACTTTATTTTGAATCAAAGATTCAAGTTCATTGATCTTCTTGGATATTTCATCCAATTAAAGACCCTTGAAATCAGTTTTATTTTTCAGTATCTCTTTAAGCACATGGATCTTTTCTTAAAGAGACTTTTTGAATCCCTCTTTCTCTTCAACTTCATTAAGGTATTTCAAAGAACATATTTCAAGTTCCCCATTTATTTCTTTAAATGAATCAACTGGTCTGGAGAGCTTTAAATATTCAAGAACTTTTCCTTCCAATACCTTTTCTATAGAATCAAATTCTCCTTCCAACTGGGTGATCTCTACCTACATAAATTGAAATATTCTACAAAAAACGCCATCTCTTTCTTTGGGAATATAATGCAGATAATTTCTTAATATCTCAATTGAAAATCCATGTGAGGTTGTAGATTGATCAACATCACCACATGTTCTAGGATATTTATTTTGAGGAAAACTTTAAAATGTTGATCACTTGAAAGTGTAGATTTATATGAGGTATAAGTGTTGTCATTTTCTTTCGTGGAATTCTTAGCCACCTTCTATTTACATTTCACACCAGCTATATATTCATTGTCAGAAAGGCATAGAGAACCAGATACTACATCTTTTTTAGATAATAGGGACTTATTAAATTATCTATTTCCTTTCTTTTTCCTGTTCATCGTGGTCTTGGTGGATATGGACTTCTTCTCAGAGATAACTTGATCTTCATCAAAACTAAACTTAATTGTTGACACAGGAAAGAAACTCAAATATTCAATAGAGAATAGCTTTACTATAGAGTTTCCAATATACGTGAACCATGGATTTGATTCCTCTTGTAGGACCCTAGAACACCCTGAGAGGGGAGGGGTGAATCAGGGTGTCAACATTTTCTTTTAATGTGATGGATATTGTTCCCATGTTGATAGGAACTCATTAAACTTGTATGATGGATTCGACCATTAGTCAAACATTCACATGCAGAAAGGAAACACAGTAGTTTTACTTGGTTCACCACTAAGGGCTAGTCCAAGGATCATACGCTGAAAGTTTGTCAGTCAAAAAAAATCCAATAAACTTAAACAGATGTGGAATACAAAATCTCATACACAATCACTCTATTCTAGGCATAGCGCCTTTACAAGATTTTAGGGATAGTACACTATGTCCCACAGAACACTTTTGTCAACTCCCCCTAGCTCACTACCTTGGATGAAGTCAGACTCATTTTATCGACTTGAATGTAGAATCAATGGATTGGTATTAAAGCCTTTGTCTCTGACTAGCATGAGATTCTACTTGCACCATAGACCTAAGTTGATTCACTTTGAAATTCATGTTCACTAAAAAACTGATATTTAAAACTACCTTTCATGAAGCTCCTTCACAAAGCTCACTATCTTCACGAAGCACCCTACCTTCACAGAGATCACTGAGTCAATGCAGAATACATAGTCATCAAGATGTACCCATTACTCAGAATCATTGGCATCATCCAATACTTGAGTAGTATTTTTACTATGCTCAATATCATGTAGAAACCCAGATTCATGGAGCTCCCATTCCTTCATAAAATCATAGTGATTCCATATTTTCCCTAAATTGTTCATCTAAAATTAAGTGGGTTAGCCTTATATTTATAGGTTCGGAAATTCACAATGTTCCAACACCTCCAACATATTTTTCATATCTTTCAAAAACATCTTTTTGTGCTCCTCCCTTCATGATGCTCTAGTTAAATTTGATGTAGTCATGGAGATCGTCACCAACACATCATGCAGTAGTGATGCTCCAATTCTCGTAATCATGGAGATCACTGTCTCCATTCGCGATGCTTCACATCTTTGTGAACCTCAACCTAGTCTTATGGAAACACATGAATTTACTATATTTATGAATAGATGATTCTAGAAAATAACATTTCGTGATTCTAGCCTCTTCCTCTTTATTTTTTACCCCAAAATTTGGAAAACACTAGTAAATGATGCCACCTTTAATATCATGGTCATCTTGGGATGTAAGATCACTTTCCTTGAAGAATCCATGCTCTTCCATAGTGAGGATTGATAATAAACACAAACCAGAATCCATTTCTAGTAAATAATATCCTTAGTTCCAATAATATGTCCCTTTGGGTTTTTTTTCAATCTGCATATAAATTCAATGAAGCACCAGCCACTATCAAAAACTAAAACAAAAGAAACAACTCATCCAACACTCTAAGTCAACAAGAGAAAATCTCGGTTTATAAAACAATAGGGGAAGCATGAATTGGGTTCTCGTGTTTTGTAATGATTAAAGATATCCAATCTAAGCTCTAATCGTGTTATAAAATCATTGAAATCCCTGAAGGGTTAACTCATAACACTTTATTCTCATCATGTCATAGAATTATTGCATGGTTTTTAAAAAACATGAAACTAATATCTCCATTAGTATTGCATGGTTTGTCAAAAACCTATAACTACTTTATCAATTCTCCATTCTCCTATAACTATAAAACCATAAATCTGTATACCATTGTACCATTGAATTTATCCATATTTATACCAATGAATTTATCCATTCTCCCCCATTGTTAATAAACCCAAAGAAAATATTATTGAACTTGTAGAGAACAAAACACACTCCCCCTAGATCATATCTCTCCCATAAACCTGCATCACTTCCACAAAGAGATTAAAATAGTTAACATAAATGGGAAGAGGAGAATATTTGTAACATCCTCATGCACTGGGATGTGGATGAACACCAAGGTTTAACTGAGGTTTATTGGACACATGTACTTCCAATGGCTTGGTCATAATGTTAGCCACTTGGTCATAAATTCCAACATGATACATTTTAATCACGCCTTGTTCAACTCTTTCCTTGATGAAGTGATATATGATTTAAATATGTTTTGTACAAGAATTTTTAATAGGATTATTTGTAAGATCAATCATCATCTTGTTATCATAGTGAATCATCATTGGTTTTTTCACCTCCTCACCAATATCTGTCAATTGTTACTTCATCCACAGTAGCTGAGTGCATGCCTTTGTATCAGAGATATACTTAAGAGAAGTACTTTCCTATTTCATACTCAAACAGCCCACACATTTATATAAAATAAAGAATGATATATCACTTGTATAATTTCTATCAACCACATCTCTATTCCAGTCAGAATCAGAAAATACTGATAGTTCATCATCTTTTCTTGCAGCAAAGTATAAGCCATAATTGTGAGTACCTTGAATGTACCTCATGATTCTGTTAACTACCATCAAATTTTCTTCCTTCAGATTAATTTGAAATCGGTTCGCTAACCATGTTGCAAATATGATGTCTATATGAGTTTTAATAAAGTATAATAAACTTCCAATGATTCACCTATACATGGTGGGATCCATAGAAGTCTCATCCTCATGTTTTCCAAGTTTCATTCCAACCGAAACTAGAGTCGACATTGGTTTGGAGTCATGCATAATGAATTTATTCATAAACACTCTTGCATACTGTTCCTGGTAAATTAAATTTCAGTCCTTATTTTGAGTCACCTATAACACAAAGAAGTTTTTGAGTTCACCAATCATTGAAATTTCAAATTCTGATTTCATGTGATTGGAAAATTCAACCATGGATCTTTTCCTACTTCCAACAAATATAATATCATCTACATACACCAGTACCATGAAATGGTCTTTCTAAGAATTATTAATATAGAGATTATGATCCACTCCTCCTATTTTAAATTAAATATTCTTTAGATAAGAATGAAGTCAATAATTCCATTCTCTTGGTGCCTCCTTCAAACCATAGAGTGCCTTCTTTAATCTGTAAACCTTCATTTCATCATTACTGAGAAGAAAACCTGCAAGTTTTTCAATGAATACTTTTTCTTTAGGAACACCATTTAAGAAGGATTTTTTATATCGATTTGATAAAAATTTTATCCTATTTGGATTTCCATATCAAGAAAAATCCTGATCAACTCCAGTCTTTCCCTTGGAGAAAATGCTTCTTCAACATTGATTACTTATGCATTTGAATCTATTCCATGTCCACGTATCATGATACCTTATGGGACGAGTAAAATTATACTTGAAATCAATTTTCATTCACTCTCATTCAAGGGTAAAGATTCTAAATCTAATAAGAGTATTTTGAGGACATTCAACCTAAAACTCTTTTACCAATGACATGATCTTCAATCAATTTTCAGCATAATCAAGTTAGATAACAATTGAAATAATGATTCTGGAGGCTTCTTCATCATTATTATTTTTTCTCCCCCTCATAGGAAACACTTATTAGCATATTTATAATGGTGGATCTCATCAATAATTAATTTCAAGAAATTTTAGTTTGTAGAATACACTAGAATGGGCCTTCAACTTATGATTGTCCACATTGGAAAAATTTTACAACATCGCCAAGGATAATCTTCTTGAACACTTGTTCTTTAGGATATCATAAATAAGATCAATACATGATGGTACCTTCTTTATCCTAATTTTCTATAATATAACATCTTTATCTTTATCAAAAAATGATCCTCCATTATATCTATATTTTAATATCGAATTGAAGAATCATTCAAAGATGGTGACTTCTTTATCTTGGCTATCAATAATTGACAGACCTATCTGCTTCTCAAGTTCTCCCCCTAAGAACTTTCTTTACCTTAAATTACCTTCATTATAATAAAAAATACAATACACAAAATATTGAGGGAATAAGGTGGCTCCTCCTTGATTCATGAATATGAACTAAACAGTTGAGATGATCTTCTCAACCATGTTGTTCCATTTTTTGTAGTCTTCATTCTTGTACATCTGAACATATGTTCTGATTTATGTTTTTGTGGAATATATCTCTTCACATTCTCTTCTTCTTTGTGTGGAATATTTTTCTTCTTAAAATCCATCATGGATGATACATTCTTACTCCTATTAAGGGCTAGTACTTGATCTAGTATTAAGTTTAAACGTCCCTTTAAAATTTGACTAGATTTCATTCATCTATCATATATAACTTCTTTAACACATGAGTTTCCTTTTGTTTTCAAACTCTCATGCACTATGTATTCATTAAGTGAAATATTTTCTTTTCCTTTTTCACCATAATTGGCTTGTGCATCTTCAATTTTCCTCATTATTTACAAATCTTCTTGCCAAATAAATAACATATCATTAGGAACTCTTACCAATAAGTTTTCATCTTCCACATGGTTTTGTCTAAGTGACATATCTCTTAGTAGTTATTTTGAATGCACTAATCTTCAAATTCATGGATTTAGAATTTGGGGTCTTCTCATATTTCTTACTTGAGATATTCTGAGGAGAATTTTTGTTCACAGTATTCCTTTAATTTATTCCTAATGTAGCTTCTTTATACTTAGATAGATTTGTTGGTGTTCTTTCCTTATCAATAATGATCGTACGTTAAGATAAGCATGTACCTACCTTGTTAACACTGCCATTACATATATAACGAATGTTACCAAGCTTCCCAAATATGTTAGTGATATACATATTCTTTTGAATATGTGGACATTTCCTGTTATTCTCTGGATTTCTCCCCCTTGAAATAGGCTTCCTTTGTGATTCTTCATTTATTTGATTGTACCAATAATCCAATGCACAATGCCTGAATCGGTTGCAGCACCAATATTGACCAATGAACCTTGATCTCATTATATCTTCTATATACGGTTTTTGAGTATTCTTAATGACTTATTGTACTCTTCATGGATAAACTGATTCCTTACTCGTTTTCCTATCCACCCTAGTCATGTTGGTAGTCTTATTATCACCTTTCTCCATCCATAGTTGTCCAATATTTTTCTTACAACATGCACTCTTCAGGATTATAGGTTTAGAGACATTAAAACAAGTTGGTATGGATGGTACATGTTTCTTCTCAACTGCTTGAGATATATCATCAAAATATGTCATGATATTCTTATAACATGTTGGAGGTCTTTCAGCTTTAGAATACTCTAGTGAACATTTTGTAGTTGCAGCAATTTTCACCTTCATTTCTGAAGTATCAATATATGACTTCTCATGATTGAACAACTGGGCTTCCAAATCTAGAAATTTCATATTGAGGATGATTTTATGATCTTCAATCATAATCATCTTTTGTTCACAAGCCTTCTTCATTATAACAAATTCTTCTTTCAAGTACCATCACTTTATTCTAAATCAAAGAGTCAAGTTCCTTGATCTTCTTGGATTTTCCATCCAATTATACACCCTTGAAATGAGTTTTATTTTTCCATATCTCTTTAAGCACATGGATCTTTTCTTCAATAGCCTTCGTGAATCCCTCTTTCTATTTAACTTCATTGAGGTATTTCAAGGAACATATTTCAAGTTACCTTATTGTTTCTTCAAAGGCATCAACCTTTTTAGATAGAATTAAACATTCAAGAAATTTTCTTCTAATCCCTTTTCTATAGCATCAACTTTTCCTTATAACTAGGTGATATCTACCTGTATATATTTAAAGATTCTATAAAAAAATGTATCTATTTATTTTGGAATATCTTGTAGATAATTTATTAATCTCTCAATTAAAAATTAATGTGAGGTTGTAGATTGATCAATGTCACCATATATGTTAGGATATTTATTTTGATGAAAACTTTAAAAGGTGTTATCACATACATCTTGATCACTATAAAGTGTTGATTTACCTTAGGTAGAAGTGTTTTACTTTTCTTTAGTGGAAACCTGAACAACATTATTTTTACATTCCATGCATGGTATATCTTTATTATCAAAAAGGCATGAAGAACGAGATATTAACTCTTCTTTAGATAATATGGACTTCTTAAATTGTCATTTCTTTTTATTTTTCCGGTTCATCATTGTCTTGGTGGATATAGACTTTTTCTAAGAGATAACTAGACCTTCATCAAAATTTCACTTCATTATTGACACAGGAAAGAAACTCAAATATTTAACAGAGAATTTATTTACTTTAGAGTATCGAACATATGTAAACCTTGGCTCTTATACCACTTTTAGGACCCTAGAACACCTTGAGAGAGGAGGGGTAAATTAGGGTGTCAACTTTTTCTTTTAATGTGATGGATTGTAAGAACACTGACCTTTTTTTCAGGTATGTTTTTTCTTTTTCTAGATTTTTTGAGAAAAGAGGAGTTTCTGGAAATTTTTGAAGTACATGTCGTGTACTTTATGAGTACACGTTATGTACTCCCTTGCCGCGTGAGGCCGTGTGTTGGCTGTGTCCGGGCCACACACACGGCCATGTAGGGGTGATGTGGAGGCCACTTAAAGAGGAGTACGGAAAAGCCTAGTACACACCGTGTAATCCAAAATTATACTTTATGTACTTTATTTTTTTTTCATTAAACGGACCGGGGTCGCGTCTTAACCCCAGAACTGTATTCTTCTAGGTGTTCTTCAACCGGGAGAGACCGTACGGCCATGGAACTTCTTCGAGCCCCTGATCCTCTGTCTGTTTTCTAAATCGACTATTGTCGATTGCATTGGAACCGCAGCGGTAAGATCTTCCTTCTTCTAGAGCTTAGTTTTTCAATCCATCCTATTTCTCAAGTTATCGTGGGTTGAATGTTTTGTGTGTTTTTGTAGATCTATGACGTTCTAAGGAGATTCAAGCCTCGTGGTTCAAGTATATTGATCTCCTAGCATCAAGGAAGGCGGTTTTTTCCTTTCCGTTCAAAGTCTTTGAGTTTTATGTGCAATTTCCACCAATACCCTTGAACGGGGTATTGCGTGTTTATTGTTTTTCCCCTGTTGTTTTTATGCCTTACTTTTATGCTTGTGTAGAGGTAATTTGGTTATGTATGAGGATAATTTCTATGCTTGGATGTTTTTCCCATGCCTTTTTCTATTTACAACCTTTTTTCCTTTGGTCGTTATACCTGTTTTCCATACCTTGTGACCGTAGGATGGAGTGATGTTTCCTGACATGCTTGTTATGTTGTAGACTGGTTATCCAAGTAGCTCTGTAGGTTTACTTTGGCCTTATAACATTATTATGCACTGAATGGAACGGGGCCATGAGAACCTGGTGCTATAGAATATACGAGGATAGACTGAGCATGCTTCCTCAGAGAGTCTTGGACATTATAGACTATAGGGGATAGACCGAGTGAGATTCCCAGAGAGTCTTGGATATTATAGACTATCGAAGGATAGACTGAGTGAGATTCCTTAGAGATTCTTGAGCTTTATAGACTATACGGGGGTATACTGAGCGAGCTTCCTCAGAGAGTCTGTGTTTTTTTTTGAATTTCCTTAAACCATTCCAGGATATAGGAGGAATTGACCAAGTGAGCTTCCTCAGAGAGTCTGTGATAGACCTGAGGCTATAGGAGGAATTGACCGAGTGAGCTTCTTTAGAGAGTCTCTAAACCTTGGGGCTATAAGGGGATTAGACCGCATGATCTTCCTCGGAGAGTCCCTGACTACCTTAGACTATAAAGGGAATTGACTGAGCGTGCTTCCTCAGAGAGTCTAATAATTTCGTATGACCAAACCAGAGGGGTTAGGCTGAGTGTACTTCCCAGAGGGTTTTTGTTACTTCTTGGATAGTACTAGAGGGGATGGTCTTGAGTACTTCCCATAGGGATTCCTATTTGTGGTTAGCTGTTTGCTTCACTTCTACTTGTTGATCTGTGGATTGTTTGTTGTTGTGTATCATCCTATTGGCTTTTTACTATTTATTGTTTATTGTTTACTGCTTACTATACTATTACCTATCATATGCTCACTGACTGTTAGGCATAGATCTTTGGGTGGTTTCCTACTGGGATTTAGTCTCACACCCTATTTGGGTCATGATTTTGGGTCTAAATAGATTATATTGCTGCAGGTATAAACAAGGGAAAGTGCCCTTCAACTTCAGGTACTTGATTGCATTGGATCAAGAGAGCATGGGACCAAGCTGAGGCTTGCGATGCTGAGGAGTTTATCTGTTTACCTTTATCTTGTACTTTGGTTTGCACTATTGTATTGACAGCATTGTGACTTGTTTGGATGCTTTCCTAGACATATTTATCATGCATCATTTCAGATATGTATGTGTGCTCTAGTGTTTTATTACTTTATTATTCTATTGTTTACTGTTGTTGGATATTTACTAATTCCGCTATTGTATGAGTTGTTTACTTCCACTGTGTACTCTTCCAATGAGGGCATAGTTTCCTCACTATCACACCTAATGTCCTCGGTGCTAGTCGGCAGCCTTTGGTGTTCGGGGAAATACACTTGAGGCCATGTGACCAACTGGGTATGGAGCGCCTCTGGGTGGCTTCTGGAACCGGGACGTTACATGGATCTTGTTCCCATTTTGGTAGGAACTCATTAAACCTGTATGATGGATTTGATCAGCAATCAAACATTCACATGCAAAAAGTCAACACAACAGTTTTACTTGGTTCGCCACTAAGGGCTAGTCCATGGAGCATACGTCGATAGTGTGTTGTTCATACCAAAATCCACTAAACTTCACTAGATATAGAATACATAAGTTCAGACACAATCACTCTATTCCAGGAACAATACCTTTACTTGATTTTAGGGATAACACACTACGTCCCTCGAAACACTTTCATCGACTCCCCCTAGATCATTGATTGGGATGAAGTCTTACTCAGTATATCGACTTGAAGGTTACTTTAATGGATTGGAATTAAGGTCTTTGTTCCTGAATCATATGAGACTCTTCTTTCACCGTAGACCTAAGTTGATGCACTTTGAAAGTCCTATTTATTGAAAAGCTAATATTCAAAACTGCCTTTCATGGAGCTCACAATCTTTATGAAGCACCCTTCCTTCGCAGAGCTCAATGATTCAATGCATAATACCTAGTAATTTTGAATCACCCATTACTTAGAATAATTGTCATTAGTCAAGACTTCAGTAGTCTTTTCGCGATGCTCAAGCTTAGGTAGAAACCTAGATTCACGAAGATCTCATTCCTTCATGAAATCAGGGTGATTCCAGATTTCCTCTGGATTTTTCGTATGAAATAAAGTGGGAGTATCCTTATATTTATAGGCATAGTAATTCATGAAGCTCCACCACCTCCAACATGTTTTTCAGATCTTTCAAAAACATCGTCACGGTGCTCCTCCCTTTATAATACTCTAATGAAATTTGACGTAGTCGTAGAGATCACTACCAACACATTGCATAGTCATAATGTTCCACTTATCCTAATCATGGAGATCATCGTCTCCATTCATGATGCTCCACATCTTTGAAAATCTCAATCCAGTCTTTACAAAACCCATGACTTTACCATATTTATGAAGAGATGATTCTTAAAAATAACTTTCATGATGCTATCCTCTTCCTATGGATTTTTTACCCCAAAAATTTGACATTCACTGGAAAACAATACCACCTTAAATATTATGGTCATCTTGAACTCTAAGATCACTTTCCTTGTAGAATCCCTGGTATTCCATGTTGAGGATTAACAATAAACATAAACCATACACCATTTCCAACAATAATTGCCTTGGTTCCAACAAAAATGTGTGTGGTGAAGGACGAGATCATGGAAATCTAAGTGAGTCATATACTGAGTGGCTTTACATTTGAAATTGTAGTGGTGGGCTTGAATGGAGATATAGAAGTAACCTAGTCTCATATAAATGGTTCAAGGTGGCTCAGTGAAGCATTGGTTTACAGGAAACGCAAAACTGAGCTACACGGAAGCTACGAACTTCTCATACATGGGATGTGGCATGGAGATGGATAGAAACTACAGTAGTATTGGGGATATTAAAGAGGCAGGTTGTATTGGGCATAGTGATCGAGTTGTACGGGCATGCTATGTTTATTTTCATGGGGGAAATCATGGGAGTTTGTAGGCACAGTAGGAATTTGGGAAAATTAAAAAAAAAGATGTTCGAAGTTATCTCATAACTTGGATTTGGAAGGTTTTGACTTGTTTTAAATGATCGAGGAGAGCGGTGACACTGATTTGGTTCCATGAGAGCATGAATGGTGTGAGGAGGATAACTTGATTAGGGTTCTATTTAAAAAAACAGGAATGATTTTAACCATGTTTTCAAAAAAGCGCTAATAAAGAGTAGTTTTAACAGCACTAAAATAATAAGCACTGATAAAATCGGTCTTTATCAGTGCTAAAAAAACACTGATAAAACATAACTTTATCAGTACTAAAATTCTAGTATTGATAAAGATAGTTCTCCATCGGTGCTGATAATGACCTAGTTCTAATAATATAATTAATATAATTAAGAAATTAAAAAATATATAATTATAAATAAATATAAATGTATATAATTATAAATAAATATTTAAAGAATTGTAAATATATATTTATATATATAATTATAAATAAATATAAATATAAATAATTAGATATAATTATAAACACATATTTATTTATATAATTATATATATTTTTATAATTATATATATTTATATTTATTAATATGTGAATATATATATATAAATATAAATATAATATATATATATATATATTATTTAAATATATTTATTATAAATATATAATTATTTAAATATATTTATTTATTTATTTATAATTATAACTATAAATAAATATATTTATAAATATTTGTATATAAGTATAAATATATTTATATAATTATATGTATTTATATAATTATATATATATTTATTGAATTATATATATTTATTAATATATAAATATATATAATTATAAAAATAATAAATATATTTATTATAATTTTATAATTATTTAAATATTTTTATGAATATTTGTATATAATTATAAATATATTTGTATAATTATATATTTATATATTATATATATATTCATATTTATATTATATATATATATATATTCATATTATATATATATATATATTCATATTATATATATATATATATTCATATATATATATATGATGTTTATGGGTACAATTACATTCAAATACACACACCACACACACATAGGCCGGGAAGGCATGTCATAGCCCTTTAAAAGGATAACCCCCCCATATTTCCCTATTTATTCATATATTAAAGGCTAGTAGGCCCAGCAGTGGATGGTCCAAAGGCCCCTTCATTTTTGATGGCCCAAATACCCTTCTTGCATCATCATGTTCATGGATCTACAACCCTTATCTGCATCATGTTTGTGTCACCACCTGCCTGTATCACTGCCACCTACACTAGCTCCTGTGTTTGTGCCTGCATCATAAATCCCCCAAGGGGCTTTCCAGGATTCGAACTTTGGTCTTTTGGATGTAGTATTACAAGGTTTACCACTCAAACACCACCCCAAAAATATATTTATTATTTAAATATATTATTTATAATTTTATAATTATTTAAATATATATTTCTTTATTTTTAATTATAATTATGAATAAATTTATTTATAAATATTTGTATATAATTATAAATATATTTATATGATTATATATATTTATATATATATAATTTTATATTTTTATATAATTATATATATTTAATAATATATAATTATAAATATAATATATATATTTCTTATTTAAATATATTTCTTGTATTTTTGTATTTTTTTGATAGTGGGGATAGTGTCCCTTCATTAAAATAAAAAAAACAAAAACAAGAAGAAGTATGGGGTCGGATAGATCCACTGCCCTCATCGGTAATAGTTTTCAAATTGAGCCTTTTAATAAGATCCTTTTGAGTATCATGATTCTCATTATGTCAATCCCACCAATTAAGTTGACCATGACCGTGACCAAGACTTCTTGGGTGAAGAATTTTCCCCCAAGTCTTTGCATATTCCCAGAGTCCATCTAGAGAACTCTCTGAGTCACTCTTCTTATCATATTTCACATTATATTACTTCTTTGATAGAACATCTATCAAGGTATCATTGCTACTTCTACACCCCTCTATGAGAATCTGAGCCTCATGATGGACTTATTTACCTCCTTGGTCTTCAGTATTCAATAATTCAAGTTCTTCAAAGAAATTGGATGTATTCATTTGTGCCTTACTTGCATTCATATGTGTTGTATCATTAGATGTGATTTGTGACACACCTACCAAAGAACCCTCTCCTTTCACAATTATCTGCATCAAAGGTCCCGAGGTCTTGACATTTGTGTTAGTACCCTGAGAGGATAAAAAGGTAGTTTAAAACTCTTTTTCAATAATCTTAGTGTCCTTAATGATTGGGATTTTTTCCTCACTAATTCTGAGAGTAGTATATTTAGTAGAGATTTGGTTCGTTTGGACCTAAGTAGATCCAGTGGGAGAGCAATTCTAATTTTTTGAAACTACATAGACCATTTTCATCTTGCCTTTTCATTCATCAGTGGATAGTTTGTGCTCCTAATTCATTTCTTGATAAACTTTACTTTTCACATCTAACTCTTCATCAGATTTCCCATCAGCAATGGAAGAATTCTCACCCTCAATATCCTTTACGAGAGAATCCCTAGAAGAATACTCTAAAATATGTCTCTCCTTCTCAGCTATAATATCTTCCCAGGAACCTTCATCATGAACCTATTGAAGAGGAATCAAACCAGTATCTTGTATGCATTGATGTGTGGCAGATTGAACTTCAGGGAATGCCATTGGGGTGTGAAGTGTCATAGAAGCAGGGCCTACAAAGCACATGAGCACTCCTGGAGTATAGGTTCCTCTAAACCCTTATCATCAGTGGTAGCTAAAGGTTCCCCCCATGCTTCACTAGAGATAAAGCACGGGAATGCACTCATCGGCATGTTGTTTTTATTTTCACACATCAGATCTTGGATTATCTATTTTGATAGCCTTAGAGGACTAATTTTCCCCAAGCACTATTGTGTGATCAACATGATCAACTATAGGGTCTAGAAAACCTCCATCCACAATATCCAAAAAGGAAGGAGTTCCCTGTTTTCAAAATCATTGAGTCCTAGAAACATGAGCAGCTTCAATAGGGGAAAACTCTAGTTTCCTATCCTTCAAAGAAGAATCCACTGCATTTAGTGTCCACTTAAATTTATAGTGGTAAATCGAGTGACCCATATGTTTACAATTTGTTCAATTCAAACCCCTACAACAATTATCAATGAGATTTCCAATGTTTTCACACCCATAGAAAAAAATCAGGATGATTCTCTAGAGTAATTATGAGCTCAATTATAAACTTATCGACCATCAAGATAACCATCTCAATAAGGGGACCAAGAATATCATCCTCAACGAGTATCCTAGAAAAGTGACCAAACCTTTTTATCTCAATTTCTTTTTCAAATTTGATAGTGACATCCATTGTCGAGGCAATGTCCCAAAGGATATTCGGGTTTCAAAAGGACCATCTTAATCCTTTGATCTAAAACCAGACTTGGGAAATTGTATTCTTGATCTTTGAGGGATTTAAGAACGGATCTCAGTCATGGATCTTAAGAGTACCAGGCTTGAGGGATACCATTCTGCACCCCCCATGACCTATATTATAAAGCATATGAAGGGAAATTTATGTGAAATAAGCCCTTACCTATTAAGGTAAATCCTCAATCTTCAAAATCCCAAATTTATGATATATGACTATGAATCCCCTCAACCTTCCATGGCATATCAGTTAAGGGAGGAGTAACCAAAGAAACAATCGAATGTTTATAGACCCTTATTCATTCCTAAAAATTTTCATGATCAGCCTCAATGAAGGCTAGAGTTCCAGTTTTGGTAACCTTGCTTGAATAATTCTTGAATTCGAAGAATAATCCAACCTTATCAGTTTTTTCGATCATGGATATTTGAGCTTCCTCTCTCAAGTGAGTGAATTTTAGAACGGGGTTTCCAATAGTTGAATTAGCCCTATTCAAATCAATTGCATCTTCCGCCTACTTTGAATTGCATACGAACACATCTCACATATCAAAGTAGAATTCTGTATCAAAAACCATTGTAATGCAGACCTAGTCGCCATGATGAGATAGAAAGAGAAGCTCCCAATTAGCATCCATCCTCCCTAACTAATTATTATAATTTTATAAATATTTAAATATATATATAATTATAAATAAATATTTTTAAAAATATTTTTATATAATTTTAAATATATTTGCATAATTATATATCCAAGATGGAACAAACCATGGGTTGTAACCCATGGTCCCGAAATTTATTGGAAATAAAATAACAACAGTATATAAGGGAAAACAACAAATAAAAGTCAGTGACAA